>CM061560.1:78081236-82881236 GCA_030864225.1 Capsicum baccatum var. pendulum | reverse complement strand
GATTGCCCTAGGAAATATAGATTGGTATGGTAATACCTTGAGGAGTTTAGTGAAAAAAACCATAGACATAATTGAAGTTGATAGCATTATCACCTTGGTCGCCCAACATTTAGGTACAAAATTAGATGATTACTCAATACAGTAAGTTAGGTGTGCAATAGACTCAAGCACAGGTCAATGTATTGCAAAAAAACCCATCATGGTATGAGATTTGTGGCAACAATGGCCATATTGTAGATATATATGGTGCCAATATTGAATCCCTCAACTTTGTAGGCAATACACAAAAGATGAATTATAGTAATGCCTACAATCAAAAGTAGCAGACTCAATCAATGTATCCTTGGGTCAATAACCAGCAACAATAGTTTCAATAGAGGCAGCATAATACTCAATTCAATAACATTGAAGAGACTTTTGAAAAGACTTTGTCTAACAAAGAACAGATGGCTGCTGAAATAAAAAATTACCAAATTACACAAAATAGTTAGAACAGTAAGGGGGAAATTGGTGCTGGCACAGAATACAAGGCCTTAAGGTGGTTTTAGAAGTGATATTGAACCTCTAAAAAAATTAATGGCAATCACTTTGAAGAGTGGTAAAGATTTAATTGATAGGACTTTAAACACAAATAAGGAGGTAGATGTAGAGTTAGTTTGTCAATTGATTATAGACAAAGTTGCTACAAGTTTAGGTAAGTTTGAGTACTCAAAAACAAAAGCTATTGAGAAGAAAAGACCACCACTGTTCCTACAATGGTTCTAGAAAGAAAAAGAGGATACATTCTTCAAGAAGTTCTTTGACACGTTTAGAGAGCATCACATTAACCTTCCTCTTTTAGATGTTTTGCAGGGAATGCCCAAGTATGCTATGTACTTAAAGCATACGGTGACTAAAAAGGTAAAGATTTAGGATATAGCAACTGTGGTAATGACATGGAGTACAGCTCAGTGGTAGTGAAAAAGATTCCTACAAAGCTTAAGGACCCAATGAGTTCACCTTTACCGTATGGATTGGTGAAGGTGAAGTAGTCAATGCCTTGATTAATATGGTGGAAAGTATTGACTCCTATAACACCCTGATTCGCTGAACCGGAATGCTACACGGTGCTCATGACCCCTAGGGACCACAAGCTAACCCATGACTGATAACTGTACCTGTATACTACAAATCATGATATAATGAAGTGGAATACATGTAACTGTAAGGCCATAACGTTCAACTGAATACAATCATATGGGTGAAAATACCCAAAATAACTCAATCTGAAAGTTAAGTTTGAACGTAAATCTGAAAGCTTCTAAACTATCTGAATAAGGAGTTGAGGGAACATGTCTCCAACTAACTCTGTAAAACTCAACTAAAGAAATAAATAAATGTATCAAATCATATTGTCCTCAAATCAATGAGGACTCACTGTGTCTATACGACTGGAATTCTACCGCTACTACTGGGCTAGAGCTCGTATCTCGAAACCTATGGAGTAACATGAAAAGAAAGCACCATAGCGCAAATGCGTCAATACAACTGTAGTACTGAGTATACGAGGAAGATAGGATGAACATAAAGGGTTTCATACATGAACAACACTGACTGACTAATATGAACGTGGGAGTGCAAACACACATATATAGAAACTGGAACCGTGAATACGTGATAGCATGACTTGTAAGCTAATACATGGTTTACTGATAACTGTCATGACTGATACTGAAACTGATTACATGGATAACTGTATCTGGCAGTCCTATATATACTAAAATTTGAAAAACGCCCTGAGTTCTTTTATTGAGACTGATATTGAAACTCTGGGAAGTAGTGTTTAACCGACATGCCCCATGTATGCTATTATAGCTAAGATTGGGTCCAATCTCTTCCCCAACTGGAGGGGTGTCAATACCATGCCACGGGTAAGGACAGCGTATGAGTGACCATTATCTGGCGGGTACTCAATGAGAATGGTGGGAACCCTAAACTAACGGGTTAAGCCACCTCATCAACCCTAATCTGATGGGTTAATATGTCTCAACCTATACTAGCTGCGTAGTTTTGGAACACAAGGCTGACTACTAAGAATCGCACCCTGAACTAGAGGGTGAATTCCCATCCTTGGGTTCTCTCGGTGCTAACTTCTACTCCCATATTGAGGAACTGGACATGAATAACTGACTGTGCATAACTTAATCTTACTGAATTCTATTGACTGGCAGAATGTTACTAATATTTGACAACTGACAAAGATCATAAGGTTTTCCTGAGTCACATGACTGATTGAAGTCTATGGAATCATAGCTTGAGTTTGGATATCATGAAACATGACATGGCTCTAGGCACATAACTATAGTGTTCGGGTACATGTACCCCCAGGACTCGATAGGAGGAAACTGACACACATGACATGACTTGATCACAAGATTTGCGTCCACAATTCACAATATCATAAGTAAGGCTTTCATAATAAGAATGATTCTCAACAAACCATCACATTATCTGGAATGAACATAATATGTATATACTTGCATGGCTTCAATAACATGGTCATTCCATATTGAAACAATATCATGAGCATCTCGTACAACTTCTTCAATTCAAGACAATAACACGGGGATCACGTTGAACATAAACTTAGAACATGGAATAGTCATTTAGGACTTATTATGTCATAAAAGCATGATTTTTATTCCCTTAGTATTTTCACAAACACCTTACATGCACATCTTAGGCATAGGTGGATTCATCAAGATTACAAATTTTCAACCACCAATTTCACATATTTATAAGTTAAATACCACCATATCCTCACAATAAACATACAAAGATCCCATCTTAGGCATCATCAAACTCCAAAAACATAAACATCAATCACCAACAACATAAACTTCACGATACAAAATTTAGAAGAATGTTCTTGAGCTTCATGGACGAAAGGAGTCCATGAATCAACTCACACATACCTTAGATGGAAGATTCTTGATTATTGACGGAGGAATTTCGTTGAAATTGGATCTTCAAGCTTAGTTACACAACCCTAGTTGTTTTACCCTTTTAGTGCTCTTGGATGATGAGAGTTGAGATGATAATAAGGTTGTTATATGTTTACAAGCTATATATTTCATTGTGTTAAGTTTAGGGATTTGTAAGGAGTGTTAAAAGACTTAATTACCCTTAAAATAACTCAAAACAGAGTGTTTTTGGCACCTGGAACTGACTTAGGCGGCGCCCAAGTGATTTCCTAAGATAGGTTGGGGCGGCACCTAACTAATCGCCTATGTTTGGTTGGGCGGTGCCTAACCAATCACCTATCGTTATTGTGTCTCACGAAAGTGGACATAACTTTTCGCTCGGGTATTGGATTAAGGAAAAATTGGTATCATTGGAAAAATATTTTGATTCTCTAAAATTTGGTGGGTGTAAATCATCCAAAATACCACATTAACATTGATTTATACTCGTTCAAAGATGACCCTTGCAAAATCGAACTCTAAAACTTGATGGATTCAAAAACTCTTAGTTTGTATTACCTTAAGTGACTCATATGAACATGCTTAATGCATCATAAGCTATCCTATCACTAGGCTATTCATTGTAAGTCATGTACTCAAGTATGAATCACAGGATAGGAGATTTCATACGTAGGAATACTTATTCATTTCCTAGCTTAGAAATATATGGGGTATTACAATATCTCCCCCTTAGGAACATTCGTCCTCGAATGAGAATTTACTAAGAAGGGATACAAGACAATAGAACCAGAACTGAACATGAAGAACTGAAACTTAATCTCATGACTGACATGCTTAACATACTAAACTTGTGCATATCTAATGCACGGACAACTGACACGTCAATGCATGAATGAGTATGAAAAGGTGAATAGGTACCAAGTTTATACTAGAAATATAAACATGAAACTGAATAAGATTAAGGAGAATTGTTACCTTGAGCTTGATCTGAATTAGCGGGGAAGAGGTAAGGATATTTGGTATGCATATCTACTTCTTATTTCCAAGTAGCTCCCTCATAAGACTGATTTCGCCAAAGAACCTTGACTAGAAGGACTTCTTTGTTCCTCAATCTATGAGTCTGATAATCTAAGATTTCGACTGAAATCTCTTCATAAGAGAGGCTATTCTGAATGTTGATGCTCTGAATAAGGACAACAAATACTGGTTCACCTATGCACTTCTTTAGCAAAGAGACATGGGACACTGGATGGACTGAGGCTAAATCTGAAGGCAAATCAAGCTCATAAGCTACCTTGCCAAAGCAACAAAGAATTTTAAAGGGACCGACATACCAGGGACTGAGTTTCCCTTTCTTGCCGAACCTCTTCACTCCCTTCATAGGAGAGATCTTAAGACAGATATAGTCATTGACTTCGAACTCTAGATACTTTCTATGAACATCTACATAGGACTTCTGTCGGCTCTGAGCAGCCCGGAGTCTCTCTCTGATCAACTGAACTATCTCTAAGGCGTCGAATACTAAGTCAGGACCTATGATTGAGGCCTTACTAAATTCGAACCAACCAATCGAAGATCTATATTTCTTACCATAGAGAGCTTCGAATGGAGCCATCTGAATACTAGAATGATATCTATTGTTGTATGCAAACTCAATCAAAGGCAAATGGTTATCGCAACTTTCCTTGAAGTCATTTGCACACGCCCTTCGCATATCTTCAAGAGTTTGAATGGTCCTCTCTGCTTGACCGTCTGTAAGAGGATGAAATGTTGTACTAAGATGGACTTGGGTATCGAGACCTTTTTAGAATGCTTTCCAAAAGTGAGAAGTGAACTGGGTACCTCTATTTGAGATAATAGATAGTGGAACACCGTTTAACCTGACTAACTCCCTAATATAGAGTTTGGCATAATCCTCAGTGGAATAAGATGTACAAATTGGAAGGAATTGAGCTGACTTAATCATTCTATCTATAATGATCTAGACTGAACCATGCTGATGACGAGTTCTATGCAAACCCATCACAAAGTACATATTAACTTCTTCCCACTTCCAAGTAGGAATGGTGAACTCTTGCCTGGAACCACTAGGTTTCTGATGCTCTATCTTAACCTACTGACTTGTAGAGCACTTAACCACAAACTCTGCAATATCTCTCTTTATCTCACTCCACCAATAGATCTCCCGTATTTCATGGTACATCTTAGTGGACCCTGCATGAATAGAGTATCGCGCACCATGCGCTTCTGCAAGAATTCACTGCCTCAATTCATCGATACCTGGAACACATGGATGACCCTGACAATGAAGAACACCATCTCCCCCTTAGGAGAAAACCTCGACTTTTTGATTCTAAACAGACTTTTTGAGCTTTACAAGGCTTGGATCCTGGTCTTATTTCTCTTTCACCTCAGAAAGTCGAGATGACTCTGAACTACTATGAACACATACACCACCCTCTGAAGAATCAACTAAGGAAATGCCTAGTCTAGCAAGCTGATGGATCACAATAGACTACAAAACTGTCTGAACCATCTAGAATAGCTAGAACTAGAGCTGAGGTGATTTGAGTCTTCAACTCTTGAAAGCTCTTCTCGCATGAATCTAACCATTGAAAATTAATCTTATTATAAGTTAATCTGTACATGGGAGATGCAATAAAAGAAAATCCCTCAACAAACCATTTGTAATAGCTAGCCAAACCCAAGAAACTCCAAATATCTGATGGAGATACGGGTCTGGGCTAGTTTTTACAGCCTCAGTTTTTTGAGGATCTACTCTAATGTCATTACCGGAAAAAATATGGCCAAGGAATGCTACTAATCTTAGCCAAAAATTGCACTTGCTAAAATTAGCGAATAACTGGTGATCCTTGAGAGTTTGAAGAACAATCCTGAGATGGTCTGCATGATCATGGTCTATGTGAGAATAGACCAGAATATCATTTATAAAGATGATAAAAAACATGTCCAAGTACTACTTGAACACACGGTTCATCAAATCCATAAAAGCTGCAGGGGCATTAGTAAGAACAAATGACATGACTAAAAATTCAAAGTGACCATAGCGAGTATGGAAAGATGTCTTTGGAATGTCACATTCTCTAACTCTGAGTTGATGATAGCCTGATTTGAGGTCTATCTTGAAGAAGTAACTGGCACATTGAAGTTTTTCAAATAGATCATCAATTCTGGGAAGAGGATATCTTTTCTTGACTGTGACCTTGTTGAGTTGACGGTAATCAATACACATCCTAAGAAAAACATCTTTATTGCACACAAATAATACTGGCGCACTCCATGGGGAAATGCTCGGTCTGATGAATCCCATATCTAAGAGATCTTTCAACTGATCTTTTTGTTCCTTGAGTTCTTCTGGTGCCATTCTGTATGGCGGAATAGAAATAGGTTGAGTATCCAGAAGAAGGTCTATGCCGAAGTCTATTTCCCTTTCTGGAGGAATGCCTAGATGATCTTTGGGAAAGACATCCGAGTATTCATTAACAACAGGGACTGTTTTGAGGCTGGGAGATTCAGAACTGGAATCTTTAACATGCACGAGATGATACACACACCCCTTAGAAATTATTTTCCTTTCCTGAAGGTAGGAAATAAGTTGACCCCTAAAATGAACTTGCTCATATTAGCTCTATTGTCTGCAACCACATGAGGAGCATACCTGGCTAGCTAAGTAAATCTAAGAGATTACTCCCTAACCATCATATTCCCGTGCTTGAGGTTGATAAACTCATGAAATTTGGCTTCCCTCAGCTCTTGGGGAAGGAATCTGTCTAAAAAAGCCGTGACAAATTCCTCCCACTCGATAGGGCCTGTATCATCTAACCTCTCAGACTTCTACTATTTGTACCAATCATGAGTAATATCCTATAACTGGTAGGTGACTAACTCAGCACTCTCAATAGAAGTAACACCCATGATGTCAATGACCTTCTGGACTTGGTCAATGAACTCCTGAGGGTCCTCATCAGACTTAGACCCATGGAGAGATGGAGGGTTCATCCGGGTGAAGTCCTGAACCCTAGCTACCTTGGGATTGTCAAGAATAACTGGTGTCCATTCATTTTGTACAGCCATGGACTGAGCAAGTATGGTAAATGCGGCGCTAAACTCCGTATGGGAAATATGTTCGCCTAAAGGATCTTCAAGCTGTGGAGCTAGCTGGTTTCTTTTCTTTGGGGAATAGTCTGGAATAAGAGAAGAATGGATTAGACTAAGAGTTTAACTTGTGAGTATGCTCACTAGCATGACATGAATAATGAAGAAAGGGGACTATTCCTAAAACATCTTATAGCCTCTCGTACATAAATGTGGCGCGCAACACACCCATGTACAAGACTCTACTAGTGCGGCTTTCAGACTTCCTAGGACTCTATTGAACCTTAGGCTCTGATACCAACTTCGTAACACCCCGATTCGTTGAACTGGAATGCTACACGGTGCTCATGACCCCTAGGGACCACAATCTAACCCATAACTAATATCTGTACCTGTATACTACAAATCATTATATGATAATGCAGAATACATGTAACTGTAAGGCCATAAGGTTCAACTGAATACAATCATGTGGGTGAAAATACCCAAAACTACTCAATTTGAAAGCTAAGTCTGAACGTAAATCTGAACATAAATCTGAAAGCCTTTAAACTATCTGAATAAGAACGTAAATCTGAACATAAATCTGAAAGCCTTTAAACTATCTGAATAAGAAGTTGAAGGAACATGTCTCCAACTAACTCCGTAAAACTGAACAGAAGAAATAAATAAATGTATCAAATCATATTATCGTCGAATCAATGAGGACTCACTGTATCTCTGCGACTGCAATGCTACCGCTACTGCTGGGCTGGAGCTCGTGTCTTGAAACCTATGGTGTAACATGAAAATAAAAAACCATAGCGCAAATGCATAAGTACAATTGGAGTACTGAGTATACGAGGAAGGTAGGCTAAACATAAATAGTTTCATGCATGAACAACACTAACTGACTAATATGAACGTGAGAGTGCAAACACACATATATAGAAATTGGGACCGTGAATATGTCATAGCATGACCTGTAAGCTAATACATGGTTTACTAATAACTGTCATGAATGATACTAAAATTAATAACATGGACGACTGTATCTGACAGTCCTGTATATACTAAAATCTGAAAAATGCCCTGAGTTCTTTTATTGAAACTGATACTGAAACTATGGGAAGTAGTGTTTAATTGACATGCCCCATGTATTCTGTTATGGCTAAGCTGGGGTCCAATCTCTGCCTTGACTAGATGGGTGTAAATACCGTGCCATGGGTACGTATAGTCTGTGAGTGACCCATATCTTGCGGGTACTCAATGAGAATGATGGGAACCCTAAACTAACGGGTTAAGACACCTTATCAACCCTAATCTGACAGGTTAAGAAGTCTCAACCTACACTGGCTACATAGCTCTAGAACACAAGGATGACTTCTAAGAATCACACCCTGAACTGGCGGGTGAGTTCCCATCCTTGGGTTCACTCGGTGCTAACCTCTACTACTATCTGGAGGGACTGGACATGAATAATTGACTATACATGACTTAATCTTACTGAATTCCATTGACTGGAGGAATGTTACTAATACCTCACAACTGACTAAGATCATGAGGTTTTTCCTGAGTCACATGACTGACTGAAGTCTATGGAATCATTGCTTGAGTTCGGATATCGTGACACATGACATGGCTCTAGGAACATAGCTATAGTTTTCGGGTAGAAGTACCCCCAGGACTCGATAGGAGGAAATTGACACATATGACATGACTTGATCACAAGATTGGAGTCCATAATTCACAATATCATAAGTAAGGCTTTCATAATAAGAATGATTCATAACAAACTATCACATGATCGAGAATGCACAAAAGATGTATATACTTGTATGGCTTCAATAACATGGTCATTCTATAATGCAACAATATCTTGAGTATCTCGTACAACTTTTTCAATTCAAGACAATAGCACAGGGATCACGTTGAATGATAACGCTCAATCTACAGCTCTCGTAGAAGTGTAAAGCGGTCGCTAGCAAATATAGAACCCAACCTGGGTTGGGTGTCGATCCCACAGGGAATAGCTTGGCCAACAAGTAAGCAAAATTACTAAACTTTTGGTGCAAGTCTCGTAAGAGGGGGATTCTTGTCGTGCAAGTAATTTAAATAAAGTATCAAAATAAAAGCTGAAAATAAAAAGAAAGAATGTTACGTGAGTTGTAAACAATGAGAATTGAAGCGTTGCGGTTATGTCCACCTTCTGAGTTATACGTCTCTATTGGCTATGAGTGTGTAGAATTGTGACATGCATGTGCTTATAGAGAATTGTATTCGATGGTAAATCCCGGCGTCTTTCGACCTATTCGAGGATTATTTCACTTTAACTCTTTCGAGCTTAAAGAGTGTCTAACGGTACGAATTCTCCAAGAGGTTAGTCCAGTTACGGCACTAGCTTTTTAATAGGAAAGGGTGTCCTACTACCTTGACATTATCTCTTTTCCAGATAGATAACCTTTCTTTCGAACAAGTTAAATGTTATACTGGCGTTATTCTATTCGTCTGCAGCCACAAGAATTTGCATTAAGATGAAGAGAATAATGATATAAGCAGCATACGTGTCACGAACTCATAAACTCACAACAATAGATAGTATCTCATAAGGCTTCCATAACCCCAACAGAGAAGTTTAGTTACCCATGAATGCAAAGGAAATCACAATTTGCATTGTTGTTATTATACCACAAGATTGATGATTTTCGTGTAGCACAAGTGGTAGGCGTGAGGCGTGAATTCCTTAGCAAAGTAACGTTTCTCCTGTTGCGGAAATTAAGAATTGAATAGATGAATAGAAGAAGAAAAATAGAATTAATGGGAAGATTAGAAGAGTTGTAATTGAGAAGTAGAATGTATCTCTCCACTAAGGGAGGAATGAATAAAAATATCTAGCATGATAGGGTATTTATAATACCCATATCCTAATCCTACTAAGCTAATGAAATACATAACCAAATCCTACTAAGCTAATGAAATACTTAACCCAATTGTACTAGGTTAATGTAACATTATACAAATCCAAATAAACTAATGAAATACTTAACCCAATTGTACTAGGTTAATGTATTATTATCCTAATCCAAATAAGTTACTGCAAGTCCCCAAAGTCTTCAGAAATGTTGTTTTAGCCCGGGACAGATTTTCCATGCATCACTTTTGGTCCTTTAGGCGTCCAATCTTACGTTCCTTCCTCCGTGAGCTTTCTTTGGCGTCAAGTAAGCCATAAAATGCTGATTTTTGCATCATTTATACCTGAAACTTTGCTAATCATGTTTGTTAGCTCACTTACAGGAAAAAGGACTAAAAGTGCATGAAATATATAATTTGTTCTCAAAACATGGCACAAATATAGGCAAAATATATTGATATAGGCGCGTAATATTGCCTATCATCAACACCCCACACTTGCAGGTTTGTTCGTCCTCGAACAAAATATCATGTCCCTCTAAACATCAACTTAGGGTTTCACAACAACAACACAAAACATTTGTCAGGACAAGCACAACAATTATCAACAAAGAGTAGTTTTCCGATCATTAGTAGAAACCATTTAACCTCTAGCATAGACTCGTGATGGTGGTTAACTCATATTCAAAAGTCAAGGCACAAAGGATCATACACAACTTTCCAAAACTCATCAACCATGTGTGTCTCACAATATATTACCCATAGTCACTCACAAGTATAGCATATTTTTCAAACATGGGTATCAAAATATCCTTGCTCTCGCTCTCACAAAGAATTCATATGTAGCAACTGATGACCATAGGCTTGCCCTTAGTGTACTACTCCACTAAATGTCAGAATGTTAAGATTAGGATCAAGTAGGTCTTTTGATGGTTGTAATGTAGGCTAAGGGACGGGTAGGATCAGTTATTTTGGCCAGAAATAGTGACTAAGTTCCTAAGCACTTTAATACATCACATTGTATCATTGACATTTTTTTTTTCTTTCAACCTTTCTTCTTCTTTTTATTCTACCACCCTTGTTCTCCTCTTTTGTTTTTCAATTTTAAGCATAACTCACTTTTCAGCTTTCTTTTTCCTTTTTCTTTTCTCAACATACCTCTTATGATAGCACTTTCTTTTTCATAACACATTCAAGCACCATTATAATTTAAAGCATCATACTCACCCAATTTCCTCTTTTGTTGTCACATGACTTTTTCACTTTAACGTACTTAGGAATTTGGATCAAATTACGGTCTTAAAAAAATGGATTAGGCTTACACACGAGGTTGTCAAAGAAATAGGCTAAAGGCTCAAAAGGGTTTAACTAGGATGATGTCCAAGGGTAGGTAAAACGAAGGTAAACATATGTAGGTTGCCAAATAAATGCCTAAATCATCTCCTAAACTTACACTTCTTATTTTCGCTTTGCATACATACCAGGCAAGTTCTAGCATCAGCCACAAACATAGAATATACTATTATCTCACACACACAAGGCACATGGTCGACTTGATTGGAAGTAATATAGACTCTCGACCCAACAAGTGAAGAAATTGAACCACACAATATCACATAATGAGTCACAACTAGAGCCTAAACGTCTCAATATTCATGATGCTAGCAAAAACTCTTGTTATAATCTCATGCTGCCTATTAGAATAATTTCATGCGAAGCTAAAAAAAAATTTTACTACTAAAAAAACTTAAAAATGAAACACAAACAAAAACAAAGTAAACAAACATTGATGCAAATAGAGAATTATAGCATGCAATACCGCCACCCCACACTTAAACGGGACACTACCCTCAGTGGAAAGTAAATACGAAGAACCTGGTTAGTCGAACTCATTCTCTATGTCTGGGGTCATACCCCTTGCATCGGAATCATCATCAGAGTCGTCATCCTTAGAAGTTCCTCATAAGTATCCCACTTAATTCCAAGAGTGAGTCGAAGTGTTTGCATCGAGGAGGGTTCTCCTTGCTCTTTTTGTGAAGTGGTAGCCTTATCTTTGCCTTGCCTTTTGGTGCCATTGTACCTGAGATCTCAATAGAGTCATGTTAGCATCATCTCAATGGATACAATCTATGAACAAGCAGTGGAGGTACCACCCCACACTAAGGTTGTTGGCACCAACTAGTGATGTGAAAGTGGTCGATTACTCAGACTTCATCGACATACATTTTAGGTGCTCTATTCCAATAATAAAATTAGTGAGTCATACTTCTTGTACTCTTGGCAATACTTGCATGTAAGTTTATATCAAAACTACTACATAGGGATTACATCAAGGTATAGTATCTATCAATAATCACAACCGCCTATGTCGGTAGGCAACTATAAGTCTTATTCCGATGAACAATTCATTCCAACATGTAAGTATTCAAGTGACAAGATTATGCAATGTTAATGACTATAGCAATTCTGCAAGAGTATGACAATACATCAAAATCAAATTCAAGTTGGAAACAAGTTAAGAGCATCCTAACGTATATGTTCACTCACTTGGTTGTGTATCAGCAATTCAAACACATGAATATCACCAATGCTTCTTCATGATATAGCAATTCATAATAGGCATAGCAACGTAGTACTTACGAAAAATGGATGAAGAACAAAAGAGTACTTACGTGATTGAAGCCTTTGGAGATGTTCTTGTGAATTGGAAGAGCAAAAAGAGAAATTTTGAGATGATTTGGATGGATGTGCGGCGCCTTTGGGTCAATTTCTAATGTGGTTATGTTTCAAGACTAAGTCCCCTTTATATAGGAAGAGAATGGGTCGGGTTTTGACCCATTTCCAAATGGTTTTGAAGACAAAAATACCACATATGCGGCGCATAATGCTCGGCATAGTCACGACATATGCGGCGCATAGTCTATGGCATTTAGGGACATATGCGCCGCATAGTCTATGGCATTTTGAGACATATGCGCCGCATAGTCTATGGCATATGAGATCCTGAGACCTAATGCCATAGCATAGGCGGCGCATAGTCAAAAACACACTTAAGAATGGGCGGCGCATAGTGTATAGCACACTACATTCCGAGACCTTAGGCTATAGGATAGGTTTTGCATTTTTCATGGACTAGTTTTACCTAGGCCTAGCCTTCCTCGATGCCTATTTTGGCATGAGCAATGCTCAATCCATAACCTTATGCATCCTTATACCTAACTTACCACCTTTTCCATACAATACGTCCAAATTGTCATGTGAAACCAATCTCCTCGTTCAATATTTCTCGCACCTATATTTGCTCAAAACCAATGAAAACAATTAGTATAATGGGTTGCCTCCCACCAAGCGCCTTAGTTTTGTTCGTGGCACGACTCTTATTTTTGGATTTTCATTTATCAAAAACAAAACAAGTACTAGAATGAAAGAAAGACAAAACGATAAAAAATAAATGAAATATGATAAACTATGGGTTGCCTCCAATCTAGCGCCTTATTTATTGTCGTGGCATGATATCGTTACCTCGAGTACTCATACTTTGTCGAGGTAAATGGTGGATCGTTTTCTAAAAGGATTTAGACGACAATGAGGCTTACCTGTGGGCATACGATCTTTTTCGAGATGACTCATATGTTTCTCCGGAGAGTCACCAATTATATCATCAATATTACTACCCATTGCTCTCTTGTACCTCATCAGAGCAGAGATGAGAGCCTCCACGTGCTGTTCACTTAAATCATCCGCCACACTTATTGGAAGTATACTTCCACTTTCCAAGAACACATACCTTAGATAATCGGGGAGCTCTTGCGATTCTAGCATTGGTGGCTCGTCAATGGGAGTCTTCGCTGTTGGTTGATTCTTGAGATCACAATCCGGTTGCTTAGGAGTATAAGACTCTATTTCTGTTAGATCACCCATAAGTTCTTCATAATCTTCATTATCCTCATGCTCAACATTCAGTGGCGCAGCAGACAATGGCTCAACAGTAGGTTGTTTCTCTATAGATAATGCTTTTATATCCTCTTGATGAACATCAGCTACAGATAACTCATTCATATCACTGGGCTGCTTCATGGATTTGCATATATCAAACCGTACTACTTCGTCATTAATTCGAAACAAAAGCTCATTATCTTTCATGTCAATAAGCACACTTCCGGTTGCAAGGAAAAAACGTCCCAGGATTATGGGAACTTCAGAATCCTCCTTACAATCCAGAATAACGAAGTCTACAGGAAAGATGAATGAAGAAACCTTCACCAACACAACATTCAAGATACCCACAGGTCTTTTTACCGACCTATCAGCCATACGAGCCTCATATTGGTTGGTGTCGGATCGCCTAGCCCCAACTTCTTGTAGATGGATAGTGGTATCAAATTTATGCTAGCACCTAGATTGCACAATGCTTTGGCAAAATCCAACGATCCAATAGTGCAAGGAATAGTGAAAGCTCGGGGGTCGGCCTTCTTCTGAACTATCGATCGGGTAGCAACTGCACTACAATGATGAACATTATCCGCTAACTCATAACTTGATGCCCGCTTCTTTGTCAACATGTCCTTCATAAATTTTGCATATCCAGGCATTTGTTCAAGTGCCTTCACCAATGGAACATTAATGGTCAGCTGCTTTAACATATTCATGAATTTGTTGAACTTTGTATCATCCGCCACCTTCTTTAATCTTTGGGAAAAAGGTGGTGGTGGGTATGGAAGTGTTCTTTCCACGGTTTTCTTCACCTCTTGCTTCCGTTTTTCCACTTTTTCAGGTTGCACAATACTGGATGTGGCGTCCTTGACGTCAGGAGTGGGTGCTGCGGCATCTTCTCCTTTTGTGTTGTCATCCATGTCCGCAACTTCGTCAACCACTTTCTTGCCTTTTGCTGAAGTTTCCAGCACCTTACCACTTCTGGTAGTGATGGCCATGCATGACCCGTCATTCCTTGGGTTTAGCACAGCATTGCTAGGTAAAGTGCCGGCCTTTCTTTGATTGAGTGCTGCTGAAAGTTGGCTCAATTGCTGCTCTATTTGCTTGATAGAAGTGGAATGTGAATCAACTAATTGTTTCATGGAGGACAAATCATTGATTACCTCTATTACTCCCGCGCTCGTTGCTTCCACTCCTTTCAATAATTTAGCCATCATGTCTTCCATACTTCCAGAATTAGATGTGGTGGTGTCACGTCTACCAGGGGGAACGTACAAACCACTCTTTTCATTCTTGTTCTTCCAACTACCTTGGTCCTTGTTTCCAGATTTATCATAATAGTTCCAACCTTGGTTTCCTTCGGCATTCTCGCGGAAACCCCCCTGATTTTTCAAGTAGTTGGCCTCATCTTCCGAATCAGATTCGTCTCTTCCTTTTGACGCAATAGCTTTCACTTTTTCGGTCATCCCTGATAATAAATGCTTTGTAAGAAGATCCATTTGTGTTTTGAAATGCGCTATATCTTGATCACGTTCTTCTTCTCTTCTTCCTTGGTCTGCAGTCATGCCAATAGATAAAGTGGGGCTTGCTACCTCAGAATCCCTGGTATGCCAAGCTCTACTTTGTTTCGTCATACGATCTAGCATATTGCTTGCTTGACCAAAGGTGAGGTCCATGAAAGATCCTCCAGCTGCGTTGTCCACCACTGGTTTAGTTATTGAATTCAAGGCTCTATACAAGATCTCCATTAGGTGAACATTGGTCATGTGATGGTTTGGGCACCTCTCTAGCTTTGTCTTGAACCTCTCCCATGTTTCATGAAGAGCTTCAGTGGGAAGCTGACGAAAGTTGCTGATTTCATCTCTCAATTGCGCCCTCTTGGATGGCGGAAAGAATCTTTCTAGGAAAGTGTCTCTCAATTGCCTCCAATTTGTAATAGAATCAAGAGTCAGCCCATTCAACCATAGTGTTGCCTCCCCAGACAGAGACAATGGAAATAGACGTAATCGAATTGCATTCTGTCCAACGCCAGGATTGTCGAATGACTTGCATGTAGAAATAAAGTTGATCAGATGCATATTCGGATCATCGCCTGCTAGTCCACCAAATAATCCCTTGAGTTGCAAAAGCTGAATCATGGTGCTAGTGATGTTGAACTTGGCTCCGGGCGCTAATGGTGGAAGAATAATGGGTCCTGTGGCACCAGCTTCGTCCAGATCATCATCATCATCATCGAACGGTATTTGCATAGCTCGACGTTCAGGCCTAAACCTAGCTTGACGATCTCTTCTCTGCATGGGTGCCGCTATCTCAGTAGTATGCCGTGGGTTTAGTAGCTCCTCATCGTCCAGGTCCTCATCATCAGGATTTGTTGCACGGCCTGGGTTATCAATATTCTGTTGATGCACTTGAGCAGCGGCAAGGGCAGCCAATCTTGCTCGTTCCTGTTGAGCAGCCATCCTTTCGATTTCTGCTTGTGCTTCCATTCTTCCAATGCATTGTGGTTCAGGATTGCTAGGTAATAACGGTTGACCAGAACTTCTAGTATGGGGCATGCACTGAATAAAAACCTGCAGTAAACAAAAACAAAAACTGAAAGTAAAAGTACGAGAATCTTTGACCAAAGGGTCTAGTAATTATTACAAACTTGATTGACACTCGTATTCCCCGGCAATGGCGCCAATTTTTGATAACGCTCAATCTACAGCTCTCGTAAGAGTGTAAAGCGGTCGCTAGCAAATATAGAACCCAACTTGGGTTGGGTGTCGATCCCACAGGGAATAGCTTGGCCAACAAGTAAGCAAAATTACTAAACTTTTGGTGCAAGTCTCATATGAGGGGGGATTCTTGTCGTGCAAGTAATTTAAATAAAGTATCAAAATAAAAACTGAAAATAAAAAGAAAGAATGTTACGTGAGTTGTAAACAATGAGAATTGAAGCGTTTGGGTTATGTCCACCTTCTGAGTTATACGTCTCTATTGGCTATGAGTGTGTAGAATTGTGACATGCATGTGCTTATAGAGAATTGTATTCGATGGTAAATCCAGGCGTCTTTCGACCTATTCGAGGATTATTTCACTTTAACTCTTTCGAGCTTAAAGAGTGTCTAACGGTACGAATTCTCCAAGAGGTTAGTCCAGTTACGGCACTAGCTTTTTAATAGGAAAGGGTGTCCTACTACCTTGACATTATCTCTTTTCCAGACAGATAACCTTTCTTTCGAACAAGTTAAATGTTATACTGGCGTTATTCTATGCGTCTGCAGCCACAAGAATTTGCATTAAGATGAAGAGAATAATGATATAAGCAGCATACGTGTCGCGAACTCATAAACTCACAGCAATAGGTAGTATCTCATAAGGCTTCCATAACCCCAACAGAGAAGTTTAGTTACCCATGAATGCGAAGGAAATCACAATTTGCATTGTTGTTATTATACCACAAGATTGATGATTTTCGTGTAGCACAAGTGGTAGACGTGAGGCGTGAATTCCTTAGCAAAGTAACGTTTCTCCTGTTGCGGAAATTAAGAATTGAAAAGATGAATAGAAGAAGAAAAATAGAATTAATGGGAAGATTAGAAGAGTTGTAATTGAGAAGTAGAATGTATCTCTCCACTAAGGGAGGATTGTATCTCTCCACTAAGGGAGGAATGAATAAAAATCTCTAGCATGATAGGGTATTTATAATACCCATATCCTAATCCTACTAAGCTAATGAAATACTTAACCAAATCCTACTAAGCTAATGAAATACTTAACCCAATTTTACTAGGTTAATGTAACATTATCCTAATCCAAATAAACTAATGAAATACTTAACCCAATTGTAATAGGTTAATGTATTATTATCCTAATCCAAATAAGTTACTGCAAGTCCCCAAAGTCTTCAGAAATGCTGTTTTAGCCCGGGACAGATTTTCCATGCATCACTTTTTGTCCTTTAGGCGTCCAATCTTACGTTCCTTCCTTCGTGAGCTTTCTTTGGCGTTAAGTAAGCCATAAAATGCTGATTTCTGCATCATTTATACCTGAAACTTTGCTAATCATGTTTGTTAGCTCACTTACAGGAAAAAGGACTAAAAGTGCATGAAATATATAATTTGTTCTCAAAACATGGCACAAATATGGGCAAAATATATTGATATAGGCGCGTAATATCGCCTATCATCATTGAACATAAACTTAAAACATGGAATAGTCATTAAGGACTTATTATATCATAAAAGCATGACTTCTATTTGCTTAGACATTTTCACAAAAACGTTACATGCACATCTTAGGAATAGGTGGATTCATAAAGACTAAAAATATTCAACCACCAATTTCACATATTTATACATTAAATACCACCATATCCTCACAATAAACATACAAAGATCCCATATTAGGCATCAGCAAACTGCAACCACATGAACATCAACCACCAACAACATAAACATCATGATAATAAATTTATAAGATGGTTCTTAAGCTTCATGGACGAAAGGAGTCCATGAATCAACTCACACATACCTTAGAAGGAAGATTCTTGATGATTGATGGAGGAATTTCCTTGAAATCGAATCTTCAAGCTTAGTTATGGAACCCTAGTTGTTTTTCTCTTTTAGTGCTCTTGGATGATGATCTTTGAGATGATAATAGGGTTGTAATATGTTTAGAAGCTATATATTTTGTAGGGTTAAGTTTAGGGACGTGTAAGGAGTGTTAAAAGACTTAATTACCCTTAAAATAACTCAAAATAGAGTGTTTTTCGTACCTGGAACTAACTTAGGTGGCGCCCAAGTGATTTCCTAAGCTAGGTTGGGCGGCGCCTAACCAATCACCTATGTTTGGTTGGGCAGCGCCTAACCAATATCCTATCCTTACTATATCTCACGAAAATGGGCATATCTTTTTGCTCGGGTATTGGATTAAGGCAAAATTGGCATCGTTGGAAAGATAATTCTATTATCTACAATTTGGTGGGTATAAATCAGCCAAAACACCATATTAACATTGAGTTATACTCATTCAAAGATGGCCCTTGCAAAATCAAACACTAAAACTTGATGGATTCTAAAACTCTTAGCTTGTATTACCTTAAGTGACTCATATGAACATGCTTAATGCATCATAAGCTATCCTAACACTACGATATTCATTTTAAGTCATGTAATCAAGTATGAATCATAGGATAGGAGATTTCATAAGTAGAAATACTTATTTACTTCCTAGCTTAGAAACTTATGGGGTATTACAACTCCTATGTCCATGGTCGAAACTCTTGGATTAGGAAAGCCAAGACCATGCCCATTGAGGTTGTAATTAGCAGACAAGACCATAGTTAAACCCAATGGAATAGTTAAGGATGTACTTGTAAAGCTTGGTAAGTTTGTATTTCCTGCTAATTTTATTATTTTGGATTATGATGTAGATTACATGATATGGATCATTCTGGGGCGTTCATTATTAACCATGGAAGAAGTGTTGATATATGTGTGTTAGGGCACTCTTACAATGAGATTAGATGATGAATAGGTAGTTTTCCTAGTTTATAAGCCACTTAATCGACCTTCCCACTACCAAGGTTTATGTATGATTATAGTGATAGAAGTGGATAAGTGTGGGGTGGTAGAAAGTGCACCACCAAAGACCTTTTTAAATAGTCTCATTGAGTTTATTGAGCCATGAGCTAAGGCCAAAGTAATGATGATTGATGATCCTGAAAAAGTTCTTATTGGGAACGCTATTGACTTTGAGAGAACACACTCAAAAGGTAAAAAACAAATAAGAAGATAGCTTCCAAGTAGGAGAAAGTGTATGAAGGAATTCAGTTAAGTAGTGATGTTGCGTGATGCCGTGAAACTAAATTAGGTGTTGCTTGGGAGACAACCAAAGTTAAGAATTTACTTCACATAGTTTTTTTTTGAGTCATAGGTTGATGGGGAGTCTGAGTATGAAATCCGAGCTAAGGAGCATGACAGGAACTAAGTGTGCGGTCCTCGAACCCTCTTTATATTTAAAGATGATTCTATCTAGGACTAGAGGCCTTAAGGAGTATTTTGATCTCTATTCTAAGTTTACTTTGGTGAAAAAGTAGATTTTTAAGTGTCGGGTGGGGAAAGTCCCATTATTTTGGGTAAAGTGATTGCGGTAGGCTCTTAGTATTTAGTTGTTTTTCTAGTGTTTTGGTTAAATTTAAAAATATTAAAAATTACAAAAAGATATTTTCTTTTTAGTTTTTAATCTATTTGTGCCAGTTGAGTAGGTGCACACTTCACCCACCCAATGATTGTTCTTTTAAGGTCTTTTCCATAGGGGCACCTTTTGAACTCAATATCCTTTTTTCTTTTACGAGGAAACTTCTAAAATTTTTTGTTTAGGCAAGTGAGATGTTCTTGTTGGTGCTATGAACGATTGAATGTCTATAATTTTTTTGGTTGTAAAAGCATGACGTCTGAGTGAATTACTTTTTTTGAGACTCTGAGGCTCTAGTTTATAGCCGTTGTATGTTATTGGCTTAATTTTGAATCCGTGTGATTGTTTGGTTGAGAGTCTATGATGATCCTACTTGAGTTGAGCATGTGCCATGTGTGAAGTAAGGTTTGGTGTATTCCTTGTTGCATCTGATGTCAATAACTGGTCTGGTGTGTTTGCAAAGATAAATAAATAGTGTGGGTTTAAGAGATGATATTGGCATTTCTTCGATAGCCATGTTTCATACCTTTTGTGACCTATCCTTGTGCATAATCCTAGTGAGCCCTATTGAGCCTTTAGTTTATTCTTTGGCAGTCTTATATGAAGCTGAATCCCATTCTCTGTTTGACCTTAAATTGATCCAAAGAACCTAAGCTCTTCAATTGAAAATAAATTGAGTTAAGGTATTGAAATACAAGTAGGGAAGAGGTGAAAGTAAAGCCCCCAAGAAATAGATATTAGTGATGAAAATTGACATGTGTTGTGTTTGAGAGTTTTGTAAGGAAAGGAATGAATATTTTTCAAAATTGAATAATGTATACATAGATAGAACTCCCACTACGTTGTATGTGAATTAAATTAATGAGACGTGGTAAAGTAAGAGAAGTGTGTAGATGAATGTGGTGGAAATTGGTTGTTAATATATTGATCTTAATGTTTATGTTATTTATTAAAGTGCTGAGGGAAGTTAGTCACTAAATTTAGCAAATAGTTCCTACCTGTCCCTTAGCCTATGTTACAACCCTCAAAAACCTACTTGATCCTAAGCGTTAACATTCTAATATAAGTTGGGTACTACATTAAGGAAAAACTTATGGTTTAGCTTGTGTAACTTGTGAATTCTTTGTGAGAGTTTCCAATATTGGTCCCTCGGCTACTGTGGTTTCCCGTATTGGTCTTTCAGGACCTCCACTTTCATGACTCAGCTACACAACCCTCATTAAAGCCCTGTTAAAACATTTAACTCACATTCCGAATAATTGGACCATCATACACAACACATTTAGGCATACATTATTGGTATCAACTTAACAACTACACTTACAAAGAACATCAATATGCCATCATAATTCCATTAACTTAGGAAAATAACTCTCTTTGTTCATTAAGTAAAACCACATGTTTCAATAACCTCTTTATATCATGCGATCGTTTAAAAAATAGTTCATGCAATTTTACTCGTACTCAAAACCACTTTCACAAATTAGGTTGGGGTTATTACCAATTCAATAGTCAATATTCACAAAATTTTGGGAAATCACAATCCCTTAGTTTACCTACCATTCCCATGCATCAAATCACCCCACACTAGTGTTGTTATGAGTCATGCATTACAACTCATATCTAGTCCCTTAGTACTATAAGTCTTGATGACTTATTAGGTGCTAGACGTGATCAACTTAGAAAGTCAGCCAATCACACTGGTCAAGCTATAATTAGGGTCCTTACGACTCATAATGAAACCGTACGACTCGCAGGGTGAGTCATAATGAGGACAGTAAAGAAAAAACTTTAGAAATGTTCAAGGGCAAAAAATCTGTGGTTTTATATTAAGAGAGGCTAATGAACACTTCAATTAGTTTTTTTTCCCATTACTTGGGACTATTTATGTATTTTAACATGAATTAGGGTTAAGGCTAATAACATGAGTACCATTATTTTGAATTTATTTGGTTATGATTTTTTATCATTATTGGTTGTTTATTTGACATTATTAAGGAATTGTGAACCTTATAATACATGTTATAACTGTATTGTGAACTCGGAAGAATGAATGGTAGAGTAGAACGTGGCATGAATAGAATAGGATCAAAATCTTCATAGAATGATGTTATGATTTGCACATAGGATAGGAATATACTTAAGTGACCTATGTGGTTCAAGTACAGGATGAATACAAAAGTATTTAAATTAGTTCTCGCAACCCCGCTTCATGATGTAGTTGTGGGAATAAGTTATTTGAGTAAAAATTCAAGGACCATAGTCATTATTTACACCACGTGAACCAATAACCAAGGTAAATAACATAGCTAATGGAGTTCTATAATGTAGTATGATTGTTCACAGCTCCTTGACCCTGGGTTTATCTCCATTGATTATCCAAGAACATAAATTTACAACATTGTTTTAGGTTACATTACATTATAACTTATAAAACTCTTTTGGTTACTTAGCACTTGATTAATCATATTAGTGAATTAAGTTTGGGTATTTGATAATACAAGTCTTTGAGGGATTGATAGTAAGCATTTCCCAAGGCCACTGTATTACTTGGTAAGACCACGTACACTTACATGTGTGCTTGGGCTTAACAAGTACTTATTCTTCATCCCAATTTGTCTCGTGTTTTACTTTAAACATTTGTTGTGATCAATATCAGCAGTGTTGGCCAACAGTTGGGAATCTGGGCCATGTAGAAATCTGGAGATAGTATACATTGAGATCTTCGCCTGACACCTCAGATCATAACTGTAACCATGGACTCACCACTCGTCCACAATCGCCCCTATGGATAAATTCATTTCAAATACATCTGATAAGACGCATAAAACTCATGCACCAATGCTGAGTAATACTATCCTGGATCCTTAGTCATCCACTAAAAGTGATACTTTCTGAAATGGGCCTCAAAGTCAAGAATCTTTGATATGCCTATAGTACTCCTCTTGGGCTCTAAGTAGCCCCCTGTTATTGGTCTTTTTGTAGAGGGGGTGATGACACTATCACAATCACGGACACTAGTCTCGTGTTGTTTGGATATCACATAGATTAACACATATTAAAAGTAACTCACTTGTCATTGAGTCTGAACTTTATCTGCCCCATCTCCATGTAAGCCAAGGCCCTGCCTATAGCCAGGAAAAGCCTTCCCATGATAATAGACACTTTGAAGTCAACCCCATAGTTAGGGATCATGAGAGTAACTGGGAATATGAAGAAGGACACCCTCACTAAAACATCACTAAAAATACCAATTGGATTCTTCACAATTTGATCAGCCATCAATAACCTCATAGATATAGGTTTGGGTGCCTCCAACCCCAACTGCTTGTACACTACCAACGAAATTAGATTGATACTAGATTCTAAATCACATAAAGCTCGAGAGAAGTTAAAGGCCTAATGGTACATAAAATAGTAAATGTTCTGAGGGCCTCCTTCTTTTTAACCAGTGATCGAGAATCAATGACACTATAGTGATGAACATAATCAAAGGGCTTAAAACTCACCGTCCATTTTATAGAAATCAAATCCTTTGTGAACTAAGCGTAGCCAGGCATCTTCTTTAGCTCCTCTACAAGAGGAATACTAACTGATAGTTCTTTCAACATCGTTTAAAACTTCTGATACTTTTCTTCCTGTTGTATCTTCTTTAGTATCAAAGGTAAAGAAGGAGGATGTTTTGGAACGGTCTTTAATATAGGCTCGACAAAATTCCCCTTCCCTTTATCCTTCTCAACAATTTTATCAACACTTGACAATTTTGGTGATGACTGCCCACTATTCACTAACTTTTCAAATACCACTTCATGTGCCTCATTTACATCAACAATATCATTCTTATCTTCATAAACTATAGGAATAATAGGATAAATGATGGCCTTACCACTCCAAGTGTAGATGGCCAAATTGACACTAGCGTTCCTCAGATTTTTCACAATATTACTTGAAAGGGTGCTCGACTGACATTGATTCAAGGTTGCTAACATCTGTCCAAATTACTGCACTAATTTCTTGATTGTAGTAACATGCGATTCTACTTTCTGGGTCAAGCCAAAAATATTTTCCTTAATCTTCATAAGGTAACTTTTTTGACTTTCTTGACCCTTTACTAGCTTTGAAAACATAGTCTCCATCCTTGATTCAGTGTCACAGTTCCCTAATGGAACATATGAACCACTCTTTTCTATGTAATTATCTTTACATGTCTAGTCACCATATCTCTCTCCCCTGATCCCTGTATTTATCCCTTTAGTAGTTTCGACCTTGATTCTCTTACCTCAAGTTTTAATTGTCTTGAGTAGATGATTGGTCCTTATCTCAGAAACTTGCCAACTCTTTATCTAAATACTTCTCCTCTTCATCTATATTAGAATCATATGACCTGGAAGCCTTAACCTATGTGCCCACAATATTTCACGGAATTAATAGTCATAAACTACTTCGTTAGTAGCCCAATCTCAGCCCTTAGCTGTGCAACCTCTTAAGCTACTAAATTATCTACCAATATAGGCTCATTGGAAGCCCCAATAGCATAAGTGATGACATATCTTTCTGCCTCCCTAGTATTCCACCCTTAATTGGTAAGATAGATTGGAGGTAAGAAATCTGCTGCTGCTTCCCAACACAGGTTTATGAATGCTCCCCCAATAATCGCATCTGCCATAGGTATGGAACTAGTATTTAAGGTACAATAGAAAATTTCCAATAAATTTCTCCCTAAAATTCTGTGATTAGGCACCATCATTAACTTCTTCTTATATTGAAACCACACCTCACACATCAATTAAGAATGCAATTTCTTGAAATTATAGATCTCATCCTTCAATAGTAGCATTCTGGCCGTCAAGAAGAAATGGTCTAAAAACTGCTTCCATAACTCATTCAAGTAGTAATGGACCCATAAGGTAGTTCCCTTAACCATAATATTGCTTCACCAGATAGAGAGAATGGGAACAACAAGAGTCGAAGAGCTTCCTGATCCACCCCAGGTATAGTGTATGAAGTGCTAATCCTAATAAAATTTATGAGGTGCATGTTTACATTATCAGTCAGCAAGCTAGCAAATACACCTTTCAGATTCAACAACTGCATCATAGAACTAGTAATGTCAAATTCACCCTTGGGTTAATGCAGGCAGAATAATATCTCCTATCATATTATGCTCCACATACCTCAAGTCTTATTCTAGATCTTCATATGCTTGAAGTGCTAGAAAGCTACGATTACTGGAGCACTATCTTTCCTACCTATCTCGAGTTCTTCACGATGATCAGCTACTAGTATCTGTCTCACACTCTACCTCTTGAGCTACAATTTAGCAACCATATTATCTCTCCTCAAATTTTCCTCTTGTAGCAACCGCACAATGGTTTGCACTACTATCTCTTGAGAAGGTGGTAGAGGGAAGTCCTGTAGATCATCTTGAGGTAGCTCATAAAGAGTGTCTCGATCGTGTTGTGACATCCTACGATTGTATTGTAGGATTCTTTATGACTATGGATCAAATAGGATAAAAGGACTGCCTTGAGTCTTAGTACTAAGCATACGCCCCAAGAAGAATAGAAAAGTAAAAACAAAAAGCCTCAACAACGTCAATCAATAAATCCTAAATCGTATCCCATGGAAACAATGCCAACATTTGATATCGCTCAAACTATAGTGTCATGACCCAAACTACGGCTTGGCCATGATGAAAATCTCAAGTCCAACAAGGACCGAAGTCCACCCCTGCACCTAGCCAAATAGAATAAAATACCCACAACAACGGATGAATTCAAAACATACAACAAGATAAGCTCAAATAATTTAGGACATGTCTATAATCGATAAACTATGTCCGACCCAAAACAAACAACTAACATTACTTAAGCCCAATGTAATCCATAAAGCCTTCTAACAAAACTAAAATCAACAAAGTGTCGGGACATGCCCCTAACCCTGTCAATGACAAGACAATGTTAATGATAATGATAAGGCTCTAATTCTAGTCTATAAAAAGGAAACTGATAAAATGACCAAGTCTTCTAGAGAATGGAAGATCACCACTTCACAACCAACGATCGACGAACCGAGATGATCCACCTAGCACTGCTCAGGAAAAGTAAAAGTATCTTTGATTCCTACATCACATGGGGATATAACGTCTAGAGACGGTTAGTGGTTTGAGTACTAGTATGTAACTCTGGGATAAGGTTTAAAATAGTGCAAAGTCAAATACAACTCAAAACCATGTGAACATTATCATATACATATATAATTACTATGTTGGGGTAGGGAACAAGGCTTATAATGTTCTTAAAAATCATTAACCTTGACTGTGTAGCATAACCGTTATAACAAGGCACCTATAAGCTATATGGATACAACTCTTCTCTAGATGGAAGGGCCTCAGCACATGTGGCCACCCAAACTAGAGAATAATCACATGTAAATATGCACTATGCGGGACAAAAACATCCTGGCATATATCAAGAGTGACTTAAGAACTCAATCATATAATATGGGGGGGCTAAAATCTCCTAAGCATTTAGTAAGGGGTACTCAAACCTCCTGGTCATTTATACCTCCGCATTGACTACTATAGTTTCTAGTATTGGTCCCTCGATACCTCCACTTTTACTTCACAGCTACAAAACCCCCATTAAACCCCAATTAAAACAGGTTTCACATGACTCATTTGTTGAACCATAATACATATTTAGGAATACACTTTTCTTATCATCGTACCAGCTACACTTGTAAGGTAACATTAACATGCCAAACCAATTATCATCACTTGGGGTAATTCACAACCCCTTTGGTTAAATTATACATTAGACTGAGGAATCACCCGACTCCATATTTTCAATTCAAAATCATTATGCTTCATTAACTTTTCACATTATGCAATAGTTCAAGAGTTGTTCAATGTGCATACTTTTCATAATCAAAACCAATTTCATAATATAGGGTTTAGGTCATTATCACTTTAATAGTTAGTATTCAAAGATTGGGGGAAATCACAATCTCGTAGTTTATTTTCCATACCCACGCACCCCATAAATTCAAAGCCATGAATAAAGCATGAACAATCATATGTAAACCGTAGAAAAAAATTGTTCAAAAACAAACATTCAAAATCCTTAACCCATGCTCCAAAACCTACATCAACACCTCATGAATAACTATTTAAAACATATGCTTTTACAATATAATAGATGAAGCAGAGTAATATGCCTTAAATATCAGGAGTTATGGAGGGAATTTACCCTTGAGAGCTCTGATTGATGAACTTCTTGGAAACCCTAAGTATATTTATAAAGAGAATTTAGAGAGTGTTTTTAATTGTGTTATGAATGAGAAATAACCCCTTAAAATGATTTATGGTTGTGGAGTTCAAGTATGGAAAAAGTGGAATTGACCAAAATGCCCTTATTAAAAAGACTAAAAATCATTGCTAGCCACTATGGGTAACCATGCGACTTATTGGGTCACCTTACGACTCTAAGGTCACACTTGTACTTTTGAATGTTTCCAAGATCACCAACACTGACTTGGTTAGAGTTGTACCTTATGACACGTACTCAATCATTACAACTTGTATAGTTTGGTCGGCGTCAAAGAAGAAAAAGTTGGGCATCACACTGGGTAGGTTACAAAGTTACCATAGGACTTGTAGGGTCTAAGCCGTAGTCAGGACAGAAACTCTAGGATAATATACTAGCCAGGCTATGATTGGATCCATTAGACCCATCAATACTCCTTACGACTCATGGAGTTGTAGTCTAGCTAATGAGGTTAAAATTTTTGATATTTTCAAGGACTAAGAATCTAGGGTATTGTATACCCCTCCCCCTTAGGATCAGTCATCCTCGAACGAAAGGGCAATATATCTACTATCACAATTTTTCTCCAAGCATAATTACACTTACCTTTAACAAAGATAGAAAACAAAGATGTTAGAAATACACGTACCCGATACACGATTATCCGACGTGGGAAATAAGAATGGGTATTTGGACTTCATGTCCTCCTCATCTTCCCAAGTATCTTTTTTACACTTTTTGTTCCTACCTAGAAAATTTATCAAAGCCACATACTTTGCTCGCAACCGGCAAACTTGTCGATCCAAAATCTCCATCTAGATTTCCTCATTGGACAACAAATCTGAGACACTCACACTCTCCAATGGAATGACCAAGGAAGGATCACATATGCACTTCTTTAACATCAAAACATGGAAGATCGGATAAGTATAACCTAGAATTAAAGTAAAATATAACTCATAAGACACATTGCCTACTCTCTTCAAAATACGATATGGACCAATATATCGGGGACTGAGCTTCCCATTCTTTCCAAACTGTATCACTCCTTTCATAGGAGACACCTTCAAGAACACCAAATCATCCACATCAAACTCCAAGTCACTCCGCCATATATCCACATAGGACTTTTTGTGACTTTAGGTTTTCTTAAGCCTATAATGAATCACCTTCAATTTCTCCATAGTTTGGTGAACCAAATTGGAACCATACAATTTCTTCTCTCTAACATCGAACCACCCTATGGGCCACGTGCATCTCCTATCATACAAAGCCTCAAATGAGCCACCCAAATACTAGAGTGACAGATATTATTGTATGGAAACTCAATGAGAGGCAAATGGTTGACCTAAATAGCACTAAAATTGATTACACAATATCTTAACATATCCTTCAGAGTCTAAATTGACCTCTACATTTTTCCATCCTTCTGAGGGTGGAAAGATATGCTAAGGTTCACCTCAGTCCCCTAACTTCTCTAAAAGGAATGCCAAAAGTGAAATGAGAACTGAGTAGCTCAATCAGATAAGATAGAAACTAGAGAGTCATGGAACTTCATGATCTCTTCAATGAAAAGCTTAATGTAATCTTCAACTAAATAGTTAGTCTTCACTGGAAAAGAGTAAGTAGACTTAATTATCCCATGCACGATGAACCAAATGGAATCAAACTAATAAGTAGACAATGGAAGAGCAATGATAAAATATATATTAATTACTCCCAATTTCCAAATGAGCAATTTAATTTCTTAAGATAACCTACTGGTTCTCAAGTTTTAAATCTTCACTTGTTGACAAACCATGCACTTAGCCATAAAATTTGCCACATCCTACTTTATCTTATTTGACTTATGAGCCTCAACCAATATCCTCTTACGCAACCCATTAACATTAGGAATATAAAACCTACCTTGGTACCTTAATATACCATCACCACCAATCTCAAAAGTCATCACCTTCTGGTAACCCACATCATCCGTAATCTGCATCAAGATAGGGTCCAAAATATGACTCTCCTTTACCTCATCACCAAGAGATGAATTTACTACTGCTTGCATAATATGTCATGATCTAAATTAGGAC
Organism: Capsicum baccatum var. pendulum; assembly: GCA_030864225.1. Taxonomy (NCBI): domain Eukaryota; kingdom Viridiplantae; phylum Streptophyta; class Magnoliopsida; order Solanales; family Solanaceae; genus Capsicum; species Capsicum baccatum. The sequence goes on along the minus strand of CM061560.1, from coordinate 82,851,767 downwards.
CTGACCATAATGGGTATCTTATGTCTAAAAAATATCGGAGACCACCCCGTGTACCAATCAAAACAGAAAACCATACCTCAAACAATGGATGAATTCCAAACATATAATAAGATAACATAAAATAATATTAAATAATTTAGCATATGTGTATGAACTATAATAGGTAACCAAAAACAATCATGAACCAACATTACCACCCAAGTCCACATTAATCTACAAAGCATTCTAACAAAACAGAAATCAATAGGGTGTCGGGACATGCCACCTATCCTGGAAATAAAAATAACAATGTTAATGATAATATGAAATCTCAATTCTAATCTATAAATGAAAATTGATGAAATGTCTAATTCTTCCAAAGAATAGATGTTAACCACTTCACCACCAACGACCGACGAACCAAGTCGATCCACCTAACACTACATAGAAAAATAAAAAGTATCTCTTATACCTGCATCGTGTTGGGATACAATATCTTAAGAAAGTTAATGGGTTGAGCACTAGAATTTAACTCAGGGATAGGGGATAAAACAATGCCAAGTTAAAACCAATTCCAAAACCATATGAACATCAATATATACATACATAGTAATGTGTCAGGAAAGTAATTAAGGCTTATCTTTAACCTTAAAATTATAGCCTGGATTGTATAGATCAACCATCATAACGTAAGAAGGGAGCCACAGGCTATATGGGTCTAGCGCTTTCCTAGATGGAAGGGCTCTAGTGCGTGTAGCCACACAAACTAAATGATGTATATATTCACCATAGGGGACTCAAACCTCTCGATATACTAAGGTGACTGAAGTACCCAATCATGAAATTTAATATAGGGGACTGGAATGTAATACCCCAAACTCTTTTTAGCATAAATTCATTTCTAGAATATAAAGGGATGTCTCCCAAAATAAATAATATTTTTTTTTATAAAGAATTTTCTAGATTTTGACTTTTAATTTAGTGGTAAATTGAATAAGCTTTCCATTGATACCAAATTCGCCCAAATCCGACACTCGATGTAGAAGTTAGAGCATTTTTAAGTTAACAATGTGCCAATTTGGCGGACACAGCATTACAGTGAAGGACCATTTCATAATTGTCACTTTCCAGTGGACGACTGCCACAATTTTGATGTATCATGGTGAGGTGCAAATTTCCATTTGTCAATTTCCAGTAGACCTCTGCGATATTGGTGCATCACAGAGAGGTCCATTTTCCTAATTGTCGAATTCCAATAGTCCAATACTATAGTAGTGCATTACACCAAAGGCCAAAATGGTATTTTAATAGGGAACGGCGATGGTGGTGCATTACATTGAAGTTCCAGGTCCCAATTATCGAAATCAACGGGGACAACGTGATAGCTCCGCATCATGGAGGTCCCTAATTTCCCATTTATCAGTTCCAGTAAGCCACTGCGAAAGGGGAGCATCACGGTGGCCTGTTAAATTGGGACGTAGTTACATTTTTCTAGCTTTGTTTAGGAGTTTAAAGAGGGTATTTGGACTTTTTTCCATCCCCTAAAACTGTCCAAACAGAAGGTTTAAGTCTATTACATGCATTTTATAATATATTCCTCAAAATTTCTCTCAACCAAAACCCTAAACTTCAACAACCTACCTCAGGAATTCCAAGATTCCAAATTAATTTCTCTCAACCAAGAAAAACTTCAACCACTCTTTTTCCAAATTAATTCAAGATTCAAGATTCTCAACACAATAATTCGAAGAACCATAATTCAAGAGCACAAATAGAATCTCAAAAGTAAGCTTGTTCATCTAGTTCATCATCCAAGGTATGTGGGGTTTTGAACAAGGGTAAATATTTCATCCTTGTGCCCCAAACTTACTTTAAATTACAAATTGATGAGTTTTCTATGATTTCCCATGAAATTTAAGTTAGGGTTGATACCAAAATCCTCATTATTTTAGTTTATGAAATTATTATGATATTTAAGGCTTCAATTGCAAGAAATTTAAATATGTTCATGTTTGAAATTATAAGATTTGTATTATGAGTTATATACCATTATCTTGACTGTGATTGATGTACTTATTGATGCATTAAATCTATATACTTTGAGTTATAAGTACTATCGATGATTTTATAAGGAGATTATGATCTCAAGTCCTATTGACAAGTTTTAATTAGTGCTTTCAAAAGCAAAGATTGATATTTTGATCCTAAGCTAAGATAGGAATCCACATTATTCATACATTTTATGATTTAAAACTAAAAGAAGCATAATTGGTTTTAATTACGAACCCTTGTGCTATTTTAAGGTAGATTTTCTAAATGTTTTGAGCAATAAGTATAGGAGTAGTATTTAACATCGAGTTGGGTATGATTTCAAGGTCTTATGCCCTAGAACTATGTGCCATTGTAGGTTTCTGATTCACCTATAGTGGGCTAAGATAGTGATCACTTAAGTTAAGGTCTATTCTGATGGAAAGGGTAGAATAACTCTCCCAAATGTGGGCAAGATGTTGGACTCCATGTCAGCTCACATGGTTTATGTCGGATAGAAGAAACTCCCTTATTTTCAAGATTTCCAAAGCTCCTCAAGCTTTTAATTTTCAAAAGAAAAGAATGATAGAGAAGATTTTATAAGACGAAGTGTTATGACTCACTAGATTTACAAGTATGATTTGTTATACATGATTTTATATTTTGATATTTTAGATAATCAAGCTTATGTGAGTCATATACAATTAGGATGTATTTACTTTCTAATTATGATGATGTCTTACTTATGAATTACACCCCCATACACTCAGTACATCCTCAAAGTGCTGATCCACATATATGTCTATGTGCTACATTATCTTATAATGTAGGTTCAGGTGCTCAGTATCAGCAGCGTGAGTTTTTTGAGCATGTCTATCTATGCTCCCATAGTTGGTGAGTCCTCATGATTTGAGGGCCTACTTCTTCAGATTTCCAGCTTTCATAGTAATTGAGTTATCATTTACAGTTTAATTTGGGTCAGTTAGGGGTCTGTCCCAATGGCTCTCTAGTTCTTTTATAGTAGAGGCTTGTCGGAGTACGAGTTTATATACAGACTTTCAGTCCTTACTATTTAGATGGTATCTTCAGTTCATTCATGTCAAGTTTTGGTATGATACAACACTATTTCTTGACTAGTTATTTTAAAGTAAGGTTTCGACCTAGTGGTAGGCTCAAAGAGTTCTCTTGGGGCTACTCGTAGCCTTGAGCACCGTGTCACATCTCGAGATTAGATTTTGGGGCATTACATGGAACCACCGAATCATATAATAATAATAAGAGGGATTCAAACCTTCTGGTCATTTAGACCCCACACTGACTAGCATGGTTTTCGGTGGTGGTCCCTCGAGACCTCTACTTTCACGACTAAGATATAAAAACCTCATTAAATCCTAATTAAATTCTTTAACACACATTCCCATTTATTGAACCAAAATACAGATTTAATCATACACTATTGGTATCGTCATACAAACTACACTTGTAAGGTATTATAAACATGCCAAACCAATGATCATCACTTAGGGAAATTTACAACCCTCTTGGTTCAATTAAACACTAGCTTAGGGAATTTAACAACCCCAAAGTTTAAATTCAAATTCATTATGCTTTGTTAGATGTTCACATTATGCAATAGTTGAAGAGTAGTTCAATGTGCATACATTTCGTATTAAAAATCAGTTTCATAACATGGGGTTGAGATCATTATCACTTCAATGGATAATATTCACGAATTAGAGAAAATCACAATCCTCTATTTTATTCGATATTCCCATGCATCCCACATGTTCAAAACCATAAACAAATAATGACAAATCATATGTAAACCGTGGGAAAACATTGCTTTAAAACAAATATTCAAACCCTGAACCCATGTTTCAAACCCAACATCTAAACCATATGAATAATACTTTAAACGACACAATTTTAACAAAGTAACAATTGCGAAAGAGTAACATGCCTAAGGGATTCTCAATTATGGAGAAAAAACCTTGAATTGACCCCTAGATACTCATGGGTTAATATTATAATAAGAGGGAAATATCCAAATACCCTCATTAAAAATCTAGAAAATGAACTGCCAGTCATGACGGGTGACCTTTCAACTCATAGGGTCACTCTACGACTCATCTCTCTTCAATTGTAGTCTGGAAAATTTGTAGGACCATCAATACTGGTTTGGTGATGAGTCGTACCATATGAATTGTTAGGGGACCCTACGTCTCATAGGGTCCTAGTCGTTCCGGGGCTACAATACTAGGAACATACACCATTTTGACTATGCTTTGAACATCATTATCATAATCAGTCTATACAAATGATTGGGAGCCACTCGTACTCAAAATAGAAAACTTAGCCACACAAACTGGTCAAGCTATGATTTGGGTCCTTATGACTCATAATGACACCCTATGACTCATAGGGTGCGTCATAATAAGGATAGTAAGGATAAAATTTCCCAAACTTTAAAGGACTGAAAATCTAGGGTATTTCATACTCCCCTCTTAGGATTATTCATCCTTAAATTATAAGACAAGGCATTTATTTGCATGCATGGGCTCCAAACCCAACCACACTTTCCTTTAACAAAGACAGAAAACAATGTTATGAAGGAAATCACAATTTCTTTTAAAAAGGTCAAAAAACAAAGATGTGAAGGTTTACACATACCTCATGCATGATTACCTGAAGTTTGAAACAAGAACAGATACTTGGACTTAGCGTCCTCTTCAGTTTCCCAAGTGGCCTCTTCAAACTTTTGTTTCTTCCATAGTTACTTTACCGCAACTATATTTTGTCTGCAACAGACGTATTTGCCAATCCAAGATCTTCACTAGGACTTTCTTATAAGAAAAAGAATTCGAGACACTCACACTCTCCAAAGGAACAATAAAGAATGAAGGACCACACACTTTTTCAACATTAACACATGGAAGACCGAATAAATGGAACCCAAATTCAAAGGTAATTCCAACTCAAAAGCCACGTTGCCCACTTACCTCAAAATATGGTATGGACCAATATATCGGGGACTGAGATTCCCCTTCATTCCAAACCTTATCACTCCATTTATAGGAGACATCTTTAAGAACACCAAATCATCCACATCAAATTCCAAGTTCCTTTGGCTTACATACACATAGGACTTTTGACGACTTCAGGTGGAGTTAAGCCTATCCTGAATCACCTTCACCTTCTCCATATCATGGTGAACCAATTAAGGACCATACAACTTATTCTTATTAAAATTGAACCACCCAGTAGTGGACCTATACCTCCTGCCATACAAAGCCTTGAACAGACCTATTCCAATACATGAGTGATCGCTATTATTATATGCAAACTCCATGAGAGGTAAATGGTCGACAAAACTACTACTAAAATCGATCACACAAGACCTTAGCATATCCTTCAAAGTTTCCATCATCCTCTACCCGTGTCCATCCATCTGAGGGTAAAAAAAATATTCTAAGGTTCACCTTAGTCCCAAAGTCTCGTTTAAAGAAATGCCAAAAGTGAGATGAAAATTGAGTACCTCGATCAGATATTATGGAAACTAGATGACCATGTAACTTTATAATCTCCTTAATGAAGATCTTAGGGTAATCCTCCATCGAATAAATAGTCCTTACTGGAAAAAAGCGAGCGAACTTAGTCATCTTATCCATGATGACCCAAATGGAATCAAACTGATGGCGAGACTGCGGAAGACCAGTAACAAAATCAATAATAATCACTTACCATTTCCACATGGGCAATTCAATCTATTGAGAAAAACAACCAGGCCTCATATGCTCTACCTTCACTTGTTGACAAACCAATACTTAGCCATAATATTGGCCATGTCCTTTTTTCAAGTTATTCCACCAATAAATTTCTCTAAAGTCGTGATACATCTTCGTTAAACTAGGATGGACAGTGTACCCCGACTCATGAGCTTCATAAAACATCCACTTTTGTAGCCCATCAATATTTGGAACACATAACCTACCTTAGTACCTGAGGATTCCATCGCCACTAATCTAGAAAGCTATCACCTTATGGTAACCCACACTATCCTTGATCTACATCAAGATAGGGTTTAAAACCTAGTTTTCCTTCACTTCAGAACCAAGAGATGACTTCACCACCTCTTGCAAAGTCACACCACCATCCTCAAAGTCCAAGAGACAAATTCTAAGATTATCCAAATGGTGAATATCCTTAATAACACCTTGCTTATCCTTATCTAGATGAGATAAGATTCCCATGGACAACCTTCTAAGAGCATCAAAAACCATGCTAGCTTTACGTAGATGATAGTGAAGACTTATGTCGTAGTCCTTGAGTAACTCAAGCCATCTCCTCTACCTGAGGCTCAACTCCTTCTGGGTGAACACATATTGTAAACTTTTATGGTTTGATAAGATGCCAACATGGACTCTATACAAATAGTGATGCTAAATCTTTAAAGCAAAGACCACAACCAATAATTCCATCTCATGCATCAAAAATTTCTTCTCATGAACCTTGAAAACCTAGAAGCATATACAACCACTTTACCATTCTAGATCAACACACAACCTAGACCTATGCGGGATGCATCACAATAAATGACAAATCCATCGGTACCCTTGGGTTGAGTAAAAACTAGAGCTGAATTTAATTTATTCTTTAACTTTTGGAAACTACCCTCAAAAGAATTCAACCATTAGAACTTCACCTTCTTTTACGTCAACTTAGTCAATGAGGTAGCAATAAAAGAGAAACTTTTTGCAAACCTCCTATAATAACCGGCTAAACCCAAGCATCTTCAAATATCAGTTGGAGTCGTAGGCCTAGGCCACTTGTTAGCCACCATAACTTTCTGTAGATCCACCATTATCTCTTCACTTGAAACAACATGACCCAAATAGGTCACAACATTTAACAAGAACTCGCACTTTGAGAATTTCAAATACAACTACTAATCTTTTAAGGTTTACAACATAAGGTAGAAGTGATTGGTATCATTGGTTTCACTCTTAGAATACACCAAAATATCATCAATAAATACAATTACGAACAAATCAAAGAACTGATAAAATACCTGATTCATAATTTCCATAAATTTTATCGAGGCATTAGTCAAACTAAAGGATATCACAAAAAGTCAAAATAACTATTTCAGAATTAGAAAAAAGTCTTAGGGATATCCACTTCCCTAATCTTAAATTGATGGTAACCCGAGAAATGATAGATCTTAGAAAAGTACTTTGCACCTTGAAGCTAATCAAAGTGATCATCAATCCAACGAAATAAATATTTATTCCTCACAGTCACCTTATTCAATTGGCGGTAATTTATACACATCTGAATGAAACCATCCTTGTTATGCATGAATAAAACTGGAACACCCCACGGAGACACACTATGATGGATAAAACCCTTATCTAGAAGATCTTTCAATTTCTCCTTAAGTTTTTTCAACTCAGCCAAAGCTATTCTATATGGAGGGACAGAAATAGGATAAATGTTCAAAAAAAGATCAATCCCAAAATAAATTACACTATCGGGAGGAACACTAGAAAGATCATTAGGAAATGCCTCAAGAAATTCATAGACCACTGGGATAAATTACAAAGAAGGACCTTCGAATCTAGAATCCTTAGCATATACTAGATGGTTGAGAAACCTCTTGGAAATCAATTTTTGGGCTCTAAGATACGAAATGATCCTTCTCTTAGGAACTAGGGAACTACCTTCCCACTAAATCAGTAACTTATTTGAGAATTGAAAACTGACCAATTTGACCATATTTAAAGCACTTGTTCATCCCCTCTTCACAAACACCTCGATAAAATCTATAAGGGGTATAATGGAGCTGACTGGGCCCTACTAGCTTGAGGCTGGGAATTTAATGCCCTGGGATAAACACTATTCTAAAAAATAAAATCACTTGAAAGCTTTGGATATGGAAAAGTAATGATAGAGTAAGAACCAAAATTGCCCCACTTCTTCTTAGGCCATTTTCCATCGTCTCTACCGCTCTGCTGCTGACCTTAACCCTGATCTGAATACTAATAATTTTTATTTTATCTTTCAATCATCTCTATTTGCTTTTTTATTTTCCTCTTTCACTTGTTTCATATAAATCAAAAGTTTAGAGATGTCTATCTTCTTATTTTAACTAGCCGGCCTTGCTCTCAAAGATCAAATCATGGGATAACCTAAAGGCCAATTTCCTCATTCTAGCCCTTATGATAGACTAACCCTTGAGCAAAAAATGACTGCTGATGAAACTTCAAGGCATACTCCTTTATTATCATCTTGCCTTGCTTCAAATTCACGAATTCCTCAGCCATTGCCTACCTCAACTCATGAGGAAATAAGTGATCAAGAAAAGCACTAGATAAGTTATCCTACCAAGAAGACTCAACATCATCATCCCTAGGCTAGTCCCATTCCTCATACTACTGATACAACATATACTTCAACTAATAAGTAATGAATGCCATACCCTCCACACCAGTAACATGCATCACATAAAAAATCTTTTCCTCCTCATCAATGAAATTTTTAGGATCATCCTCAATTTTAGAACTAGTGAAAGTTAGAGGACTCAACCACATAAATTGCCCAACTCTAGTAACCTTAGAAGATGGAACAATAAAAGCAACACGCTCAGTCAAAGAGTCCACCAATTGGGTAAGCAAATAGATTGACTAGCAAAACTCAACATAAGAAACACTAGTTTGAGACTTTCAAGGAGGGCTACGAGGAACCGACGAAACTCCACTAGGGAAATAAAAAATAGTTACCCTACACCGAGTTTGAACTTCTTAAGTAGGATGAGGTCCGCCTATATTATCCTCATATAAGACAAAAGAGTTTCCACGAGCATCGGATCTTCTGGGAGGCATGATCTATAAAGCGAACATACAGGAATTAGAGGAGATTTTAAAATCTTAGGCTTTATAGCCCAAAATAGAACAACTAGAAAGGGAAACATTCCTAAATGCCTTATAGTCTCTCCCTTAGAAGTGTGGCATACTACTCACCTATATAAAAGAATCTACTTAAAATGACTTTGTGAAGACTCAATGACACCATACCTAGGCTCTAATACCAACTTTTTCATTAACTAAACTAGGTCTTGGTAATGCCAGGTATCTCAAGTTTGATAAGGACCAGAGACCACCCTCTATACCTAGCCAAACAGATCACTATACCCCCCAACTATAGATGAATTCCAAATATATAACAAGATATGATAAGATAAGCTCAAAGAATTTAAGATATGTCTATGGATGATAACTGGTAACCAACCAAAACCAACCAGCTATCATCACCACCAAAGTCTATAGTAATCCACAAAGACTTTGAATAAAATTAAAATCAATAAATTGTTGGGACATATCCTAGATCTTGACAATGACAATGATAATTTTATTAATAAAGTGAAATCTCAATTCTAATTTATGAATGGAAATTAATGAAATTTCGAAGTCTTCAAGAAAATAGAAGCTCACCACTTTACCACCAACGACTGATGAACCGAGTCGATCTACCTAATACTACACGAAAATAGTAGAAGTATCTCCAGTGCCTATATCGTGCAGGGATACAGTGTTTAGAGATGCTTAGTAGGTTGAGCACACGCAAGTAACTCAGGAATAGTGGATAAAATAATTCCAAGTCAAAGTCAATTCAATAATCATATGAACATCAACATATACATATTTAATAATATGCTAGAAAATAGATAAAGGCTTATCTTTCACTTTAAAACTTTAGCCTTGATTGTATAGCTCAATCGTCATAACATAAGAAGGCATCCACAAGCTATATGGGTATAGAACTTTCCTAGCTGAAAAGGACCTAGTATATGTAGCCACACGAACCAGGGGATGTACATAAGCACCATGGGGTACTCAAATCTCCTGGCATACTAAAGTGATTGAAGAACCCAATCATTTAATATAATATGAGGGACACAAACCTCTCAATTATATACTAATAATAAAGAGGACTCAAACCTCCCAGTCATTTAGACCCCCGTGCTGACTAGCATGGTTTTTTATTGTGGTACCTCTAGACCTCTACTTTTATGAGTCAGCTACATAACCCTTATTAAATCCCAATTAAATCATTTATCACATATTCCCATTCATTGAACCATAATACATATTTAGACATATACTATTGGTATTATCATACCAACTACACTTCTAAGGTAACATCAACATGCCAAACCAATTATTATTACATGGTGAAATTTACAACTCTTTTGGTTCAATTATATAGTAGCTTATTGAATTTCAAAAACCCATAAGGTTTAGTTCAAAATCATTATGCTTATTAGCTTTTTACATTATGCAATAGTTGAAGAGTAGTTCAATATGTATACTTTTCATATTAAAAATCAATTTCACAAGATGGGGTTGAGGTCATTGTCAATTTGATGGTTAATATTTATAAACTGGTGAAAATCACAATCCCTTAGTTTATTTTCCATGCCCATGCATTACACAAGTTCTAAACCATAAATAAATAATGAATAATTATATGTAAACTCAAACACCCTGGGTTTTGGCCCTTGGGAATTTCCGAAGGTTTGAGCTCACTGGTCTTATAATGACTCATCATATGAGTCATATGCTATGGGTATAAGTTGGTGACCTAACTCATAAGGTGTCTGGTTATTGGTGGTTGGGTTTCTATTATGGGTACAGTATGGTGGTGACGGGTTGTATGATTTAGTGATAGGTCATTGGGCCAATCCTTAACTTAATTTGAAACTTAGTAACTTAATTTAGCTTCAAATGTGAGTGAATCACTAAGAGCCATAAGGATAGGGTATGAGTGGTATAGTCTAGTCGTATATTGCTCAATTTCAAGCATTTTTATTTTCTCTTAGGTACTTCTAGACCATATGATTCATAAGGTTTGGTAACGAGTTGGGGTAATAGAGTTATATGCTGGACAATGTATAGGTGTCTACGATTTTGTTCTGGTTATGACTAGATAGTATCAATAATAATTTATGGTGATGGGTTAGAAGGTCAACTCGTACTCATATGTATTAACTTTACAATTTTAAGTTGGGGGTATTCTGAACATTTCTCCTCTTAACTCCTTTTGACCCCATGACATCACCTTTTGAGATTTCATTAACCTATTATTCTAAATCAAATACTCTTTAAAATCTCATAAAATATCTCTCCATCTCTTGTTCAATAAAAGGCTACGGTTTCTACTAGGCAATCAGTTAAGGGCTTTCAAGAGTGAATCTCTTTATATTCATTGGTGTCTAAGGCACGTTACTTCTCCACCATTGTTAGTTCAACTAAAATCAATTTGACTACTCTTGAAACCTTTGAATTGTATAATATGGCAATGGAACTTAAATTGGTTTGGATGGTTTTAAATGGATTGGAAAGGCCGTGGTAGCCATGGTACTGGTTCAGTTAGAACTTCTAAGTAAAATTGGTTTAATGAAGTTTGTATGGCATAAATGGATAGACTTGAAAGATCTAATTTTGGCATGATGATACCAATGGTAAATGCCTTAATAAAAAAACTTCTTGGTAGATGGTTGGATATGTGCGGATGGATTTAATATGGGCTTAAAGTGGGATGTGTTAGCAAAGCCGTGGAAGGTGGAGGTCTTAGAGGGACCAAAATTTGAAACTCATGTTTGGTGATGTGAGGTTTTTTCTTAGTGACCATGTGCAAGATGTCACACTTATATTTTGGAGATGTACTAGTCATCTCAGGTTTTTTTAGTTTATGCAGCTAACATGCACTGGGTCCTTTTTGTAGGGGAGCTGAACCTATATAGCCCGTGGGTGGATTTAGGACGACAAATCTACACAACCTTGGTTAAAAATTTTAAATGCATGATAAACCCAGTTCCCTTTCCCAGCATGGTATGTATATTTATATATATATACATAGATATGTATGACATTGAATATGATTATTTACTTTAGTTTTGAATAATGGAATTATTTTATCCTTATTCCCTAGTACAAGCTAGCATTCATTCTACTAATCATCTTTGGGAATTGTATCCCCATACGATGTAGGAACCAACCATAATATTCTTTTTGCTCAATGACTTAGATTCGGGGACAACTCTGTGTCAGATTGAAGTGGTGAGCTTTAATAATTTGGAAGACTCCATTTCATGCTATGGGCTTCTTTCATTTTTTTTTTTTCTTGGACTTTGGTTTTGGATATGGTTGGGGGCATGTCCCAACCAGATGTTTTTTTTATTTTGGATAGAGGCTTTGTTAGACTACTATGGTCATGGGTGGTGTTGGTATTGGTGTTAGCCTTGCTATCGGTATTGGCATTGAGGTTGACACTGGTTGGATATTTAGTTGGTTAAGGTTATGGACTCCATTAAATGTTTTTTTTCAGTTATTGATGATTTATCTTGTTATGTATTAAAAATTATCCAACATAGGGTACATGACAGTTGCAATTGGGTATTAGGGGCAGTCTCTGACTTTGATCGGACTAGAGATGCCCAACCTGATTAGGCCCTAGTTCAGGTTGTGTCATAAACTATGGAAAAACAATGTTTAAAATAAAACCCTAAAACCCTCAACCCATGTTCCAAAAACAACATCAAAACCACATGAATAATTCTTTAAAACATATACTTTTAACAAAGTAACAATTGGGGAAGATTAATACGCCTAAATAATTCTCAATTATTAATAAACCTTTAATTGACCCCTAAATGCTAAACCTTAGGAAACCCTATCATTTTTTTTGCTTGAAGGAATTTGAGAGAGTAAAGATGTAATATCCCGAGAATTTCAACTAATAGTAGAACCCTTCTTCTAGATCATTAGAAATAAAGTTAATGATTTGGTAGTTACATGATCTAGTTTGATGAGTATTAAGGCCTCAAAAATATCCTATCTATTAGACGAATCAAAACATTCCTTCCTGATTGAATTCTTGAGAAGGATATTGGTATAGTCAACTTCAAATGATCATATCTCTCGTTATACCATGAATTTCTAAGCTCATGACCCACCAAAAGATATATAATTGAATCACCTTTCAAACAATATTAATTTCACCTAAATCCTATACCGGAGAAAAATGTTATGCCTATTTTACTCTAGCATGTCAGCCTGGAAAACTGAGTGACGATATATGTGATAACTTATCACAAGTGTGATGAATTATCACGAATGTCATTAGCCTTAGGCAGAATCTAGACCCTAGTGATGATATTTCTAAATATGATGACTTATTACAAATGTCGTCAGCCTTAGTCAGAAATCCATCAATTCCAGCCGCCTAGTGACGACATTTGTGATGACTTATCACAAGTCTGACGGCCTATCACAGATGTCGTCAACCCTTACATTTTTAGCAATTGGGAAGCAGTTTAGTAAGGGTATGTTGGTATTTTTCCTTCACTCCCCACAACTTATAACCCTTAAGGAGCGTATTATCTTTAATTCTATTTAGTTAAACTTCTCAAAATTCTCTGCACACCTTCAACCATAAGGTTAGGGTTTCAACATAAAAACCCAATTATCTAGAGATTCAACCATGAGAATTCGATAATTCTTACATTTTTGAATTCTCTGTTAAGTGGGCTACGAAGGACACCCAATAGTTTGTGAATAACCTTCGGGAATTTTTGAAGTCATCCAAAAGCTCCAATTTTAAGGTATGTGGTTTTGAACAAGAACACCCTTTTGTTCTTATGCCCAAAAGTTATATATTTTCATAAAGTATTTCATAAATTAATGGAGAATTCATATCATGTTATTATAAGGTGAGTCATTTTATGAAACTATGTCTTACCCAAGATTTGAGTTGTAATACTATTATGCATATTAATGGTTTAAATTGTCAATTTATGGTTTGAGTTGCATAATTCAACATATTTATCATGTTTTGAGAATTTCAAGTCCTATTGTTGTGAATTGAACCTTATGGTTAAAGCATGGGTTTGAGAATAAGATGTTAGGGATTTTTACAAAATATCAAGAAGTGAGTTTTGATTGTAAGTTAAGATAGAAATCCACATTCTTGAGTATGAAGTAAAGGGGATGCATTTTGGCTCCCATTGTATATATATATATATATATTGTTGAATTGTTTTAAGGTGGATTTTCTAAAGTTTTTAGCTAATTAAAGGAGTATTATTTAGCACCAAGTTGGTCTTGATTCCGAGCTCTCTTACCCCAGAACTATGTGCCCCCGTAGGTTCATATACCCCAAGTGAATTAAGATAGTGATCACTAAAGTTAAGTTTTTATCCGATGGCAAGGATACAATAGCTCTCCCCAATGTGGGTAAGACGTTGGACTCTATGTAGCTCACATGGTTTATATCGTTTAAGAGAAACTCCCTAAGTTCCTAAAGTTCTCTAAGTTCTATAGTCTTTTAGGTTTCAAAGAGTTTGTCTTAAAGGTACAAAGCTTTGAAAGTATAAGTTTTTTGAATGCTATGGTTCTAATAATTTCAAGTTTCATGATAATTTGAGGTTTTAAGTAAAAGCATCATGATGTATTAGTCTTGTGGAATATATTTATTTGAAGGTATGTGAGTATGTTTTACACCATATAGGTTTTCAATAAAAGCTTATGATATTGATTAGTTTAATTGCACACTCCCCTATATGCTCAGTACATTCCCAAAGTACTGACCCACATATTTTGTCTGTGTACTATATATTCTCATAATGTAGGTTCAGGTGCTCAGTCTCAGTCTCACCAGTGATCTTTTCGAGCACTCCTATCTTTATATCAATCGCGATGAGTCCTCATATTTTGGGGACCGGTTATTTTTAGACTTCTAGTTTTATTTAGTAGTTTTTTAATTCTTTTTAGTTGAGTATGAGTTAGTTGGGGACCTGTCCCAATGGCTCTCTAGTTTGGGGCAGCCGAGGTTTGTCAGACTAGTCATCAGATTATCAGCATTTTGAGATTTTCTGTGAGTTGTAGTTTGTTCAGACCAAGTATTTAATTCATATTTCTAATTTTATGATGTCAAAGTATTGTGTTCATGTATTTTATCTCTAAGTAAACTAATATATGAATAGAAGGCTCAAAGGGTTTGCTTTGGTCTACTAGTAGCCATAAGCACTGTGTGATGTTTCGGGACTCGGTTGCGGGGTGTTATAAACTTGGTATCAGAGCCTAAGGTTTAAAGAATCCTATGGAGTCTGACAAGCCACATTAAGTAGTGTCTTGATCATTGGAGTGTAGCGCGCCACATCTATGAGAAAGAGACTATGAAAGATTTTAGGAACAAGTCGTTTCGTCCTTTCAAGTCCATCATGCTCAAAGTTGTCTCTCTCAGCTATTAATTTGTGCTCTCTTATTTCAGAAAATGCCTCCCTACCGATCTCGATGAAATAATAACGATCAGCAACCTTAGCCCGTTGATCCTTTGAATGAAAATATGTCCCATGCCAAATTTAGGGCAGCTTTCCAAGAACTGGCCCAAGCTGTCACTGTCTAGGACTATCAGGTTGTAGCTCCTCAGCAGCAAAGAGGTGACTTAGCTACTGCTAGAATTCATAACTTTATGCGGATGAGTCTGCCAGAGTTTTATGGGTCAAAGGCAGGAAAAGACCTGCAGTTATATCTTGAGGATATAAGAAAGATCTAATTGGTAATGTGTGTGTCTGAAGAAGAGTGTGTGGAGTTAGCATCTTATAGGTTGATGTACATTGCATATGATAGGGTGGTCTCTTGGAGGAAGGGTAGAGAGAAGGATGATGCTCCAATTACTTGGCAGCTATTCCAAGATGCTTTCTTGGATAGGTTCTTTCCTTTGGAGTTAAGGGAGGTAAAGATTGAAGAGTTTATGAACTTGAGGTAGGGGTTCATAATTGTTAAGGAGTACTTCTTAAAGTTCAGTCAGATAGAAAAATATGTGCCTGACTTGATTTCCGACGCCCAAACTGGTATAAGAAAGTTTGTGACAAGTGTGTCAGGCTTAGTACTGAAAGTATGCCGCACTGCTATGTTGAGCAAGGAGATGGATTTTTCTAGGTTAATGATCTATGCGTAGGAAATAGAGGAGGATTAGATAAGGGAAAGAGATAGAGCCAGAGGTAACAAGACATCTAGGTCTGATCAGCATGAGTACGGTCAGGCTAGATCCCACGGATGGAACCGCCCTCAGTTCTAGAGTTGTTCTTCTATGCTAGAACTCTCATCCACTAGTGCCCTAGTGCCTAGAGGTGGCCAGATTAAGGAAATAGGTCTTCTATGTCCAGCATCAGCAGAGTGTGAGCAGTAAGCCCAAATTACCTTCTTGTACCAAGTGTAGTAGGACCCTATTTGGGTGAGTATTTGGCTGAACAACGTGGTTGTTTTGGGTGTGGCAAGATAGGCCACAAGCTTAGAGATTGTCCATATATCAGGCAGGGAAGTAGAGATACCCGACCCCAGACCCAAGCAACTGGTGCACCCGCTCCCGCAGCCCATCCAACTTCTCATCAGGGCACTTCTTCTTATAGTGTTGGCAGTCAGCGCCAAAATAGGTTCTATGGCCTACCTTCCTATCATGAGCAGAAGGACTCGCCCGACGTTGTTGTTGGTATGCTTCATGTATTTCAGTTTGATGTTTATGTGCTATTGGACCCCGGGTCAATTTTTTTCTATGTGACCCCACTGGTTGCTGTGAATTTGGAGAAAATTCCTGAAAGTATTTTTGAGCCGATTCTAGTTTCTACTCTTGTAGGGGAGTCTTTTATTACTAAGAAAGTATACAAGAATTGTCCTGTTATAGTCCTTCAAAGAGTCACACTTCTTGATTTGATAAAGTTAGAAATAGTTGATTTTGATGTTATCCTGGGTATGGACTGGCTTCACTCCTGCTATGCGTCTATAGATTTTTGTACTTGTGTAGTCAAATTTCAATTTCCTGATGAACCATTTTTTGAGTGGTCAGGGAGTTCAGAACCTCCTAAGAGTCATTTTATTTCTTATCTCAAAGCTGGGAAGCTTATATCTAAGGGTTTCTTTTATCACTTGGTTAGAGTTAAAGACACTAAGTCTAAAACCCCAAGTATCCATTCAGTCAACATTGTTAATAAGTTTCCTGATGTCTTTCCAGAAGATCTCCCAAGGGTACCTCTCGATTGAGATAGAGAATTCAGGATCGATCTTATTCCCTACACTCACCCTATTTCAATTCCTCTTTACCGTATGGAACCTGTAGAACTTAAGGAGTTGAAACAACAACTCAAAGATCTCTGAGACAAAGGTTTTATAAGGCCCAATTTCTACTTGGGTGCACCTATCCTTTCCGTGCAAAAAAAAAATGGTTCTTTGCATATGTGCATTGACTATCATCAGCTTAATAAGGTCATAGTCAATAACAAGTACCCTCTTCCGAGAATACATAATTTGTTTGATCAGTTCCAAGGTGCGAGTTATTTCTCTAAGATAGACCTTAGATTCGGCTATCACCAACTTAAAGTAAGGGATTGTGATATCCTAAAGATAGCATTTCAAACCCGCTATGGTTATTTTGAGTTTCTTGTCATGTCTTTTGGTCAAACTAATGCCCCAATAGCTTTCATGGGCCTTATGAATTGAGTGTTTAAGCCATATCTTGATATGTTCGTCATTATGTTTATCAATTAGATCCTTGTGTAATCCTGGAATGAGGGTGATCACGCAGACCATCTTAGAATTGTCTTGCAAAATCTTAGAGATCATAATTTGTTCGCTAAATTCAGTAAGTGTGAGTATTGGCTTAGGCCTGTAGCATTTCTGGGTCATATTATTTCAACTGAAGGTATTAGAGTTGATCCTCAAAAGACAGAGGCTGTAAGAAATTAGCCTAGGCCTATCTCTCTGTGTGATATTAGAAGTTTCTTGGGCATAGCTGTCTATTACCTATGTTTTATTAAAGGGTTCTTTTTCATTGCATCTCCCATGACTCTGTTGACCTAAAAGAAAGTTAAGTTTCTCTATTCGAATTCCTGTCAGAAGATTTTTCAGGAGTTGAAAACTTGACTTACTTCCTCCCCTGTGTCGACTTTGCCTGATGGTGTTGATGGTTTTTGGTACACTATGATGCTTTGAGAGTTGGTTTGGGTTGTGTGTTGATGCAGAGGGGTAATGTTATATCCCATGCTTCTAGACAATTGAAACCTTATGAGAAGAACTATCCAACCCATGACTTAGAGTTGGCTGTTGTAGTGTTTGCTCAGAAAATTTGGAGACATTATTTGTATGCTGTGCATGTTGATGTTTTTACTGATCACAAAAGCCTGCAGTATGTGTTGACTCAGAAAGAGTTGAATCTTAGGCAGTGGAAGTGGTTAGAATTGTTAAAAGACTATGATATGAGCATTTTATATCATCCGGGAAAGGCCAATGTTATGGCAAATACCCTTAGCAGGATGCCTATAGGTAGTGTTTCACATGTGGAGGAAGGTAAGAAAGAGTTGGATCATGATGTGCATCGTCTATCTAGATTGGATGTTAAGTTTTTTGATTCCGCTGAGGGAAATATATTACTGCAGAGTAGTTCCGAATCTTCTTTGTTTTTGGAAGTAAAGGAGAAGCAAGATTTAGTTGCTAGCTTGGTCAGACTGAAGGAGTCAGTCAAGGACCAAAAGGTAGAGGTTTTCTCTCTAGGGGAGATGGTGTGTTGAGGTTGTAGGGTCAATTATGTGTTCCTGATGTTGGTCATCTGAGGTAGAGAATTATGGCTAAAGCACATGGTGCATAGTATTCTATTCATCCCGGCACTACCAAGATGTACCGCGACTTACAGGAAATCTATTGGTGGTGTGGTATGAAGAATGATATAGCAAATTTTGTGGCGAAGTGTGAAACATGTCAATAGGTTAAGGTTGAGCACCAAAGACCTGGTGGTGTGTGCAAGAGTTTGGTATCCCAACTTGGAAGTGGGAAGAGATAAATATAGATTTTGTGACTGGATTACCTCTTTCCCGATGCCATCATGATTCCATCTGGGTTGTTGTTGATAGGATGACTAAGTCAATGCATTTCTTACCTGTGCAGACATCTTATACAACTGAGGACTATTTTAGATTGTATATTCGGAAGTTGGTCGGGTTGCATAGAGTTCCCTTGTTTGTCATTTCGGATAGGGGTACTCAGTTCACGTCTCAGTTCTTGAGAGAGTTTCAGAAGGGTCTTAGTAGCCAAGTTCATATGAGTTCTGCTTTTAATACGCATACAGATGGTTAGGCTGAGAGGACTATCAAAACTTTGAAGGATATATTGAGAGCGTGTGCCCTTGATTTCAAAGGTAGTTGGGATGATCATTTGCCACTGATAGAGTTTTCATACAACAATAGTTTCCATGCTAGTATCAAGATGACACCATTTGAGGCTTTATATGGTAAGAGATGTAGGTCACCCATAAGTTGGTTCGAAGTGGGTGAAGCTACTTTGGTTGGACCTGATGCAGTACTTGAGGCGATGGAGAAGGTGAACTTGATTAGAGAAAGATTAAAGACAACTCAGAGTCATCGAAAGTCATATACAGATGTAAGACGAAAAGACCTTGAGTTTGAAGTTAATGATTTAGTGTATCTGAAAATTTCTCCCATGAAAAGGGTGAAAAGGTTTGGGAAGAAGGGGAAACTTAGTCCCCGTTACGTTGGCCCGTACAAAATTTCCAGTCGTGTTGGGAAAGTAGCCTATGAAGTTGAGTTGCCTGCAGAGTTGTCATCTTTTCATCCTATTTTCCATATTTCCATGCTCAAGAAGCATATTGGTGATTCTATCGTTGTTCATTCTTCAGATAGCTTAGATGTTCAGAATGACCTTTCATTTGATGAGGTTCCAATTGAGATCCAAGATTACCAAGTCCATAGACTAAGGAACAAAGAAGTTCCTTTGGTCAAAGTTTTATGGCGAAACCAATCATTTGAGGGTGCTACTTGGGAAGCCGAAGCTGAAATGCGATCCAAGTACCCATACCTCTTCTTCACAAGTTCAGAGCAAGCCGAAGGTATTACTTTTTCTTAATTCAGCCCCTATCTAACCAAAGATTCAGCTATATAGCTATTTTTTTCCAAATTTCTGCACTTTCAGAAATACTCAAAAGTTTAGAATGACATAGATTCAATTTGGAGAACTATTCAAATTGTGCATCCTCAGTTTCTTTGCATTCCTAGCTTAACTAGTGACAATCGGGGATGAATGTTTCCAAGGGAGAGATATTGTAATACCCCAAGAATTTCAACTAATAGTAAAACCCTACTTCAAGCTCTTTATAAGTAAATTTAGTGATTTGGTAGTTAAATGATCTAGTTTGATGAGTATTAAGGCCTCAAAAGTGTCCTAGCTATTAGACGAATCAAAACATTCCTTGCCGATTGAATTCTTGAGAAGGATATTGGTATAGTCAAATTCAAACAAGCATATCTGTCGTTATACTTTGAATTTCTGAGCTCATGACCCACCACCAGATAGATGATAAAATTACCTTTCCAACAATACCAATTTTGCCTAAATCCTATACCGGAGAAAAATATTATGCCCATTTACTCCAGCATGTTAGCCTAGAAAACTGAGAGACGACATTCATGAATAATTATCACAAGTGTGACACTATTTTTGATATGTTATCACAAGTGTGATTACTTATCACGAATGTCATCAGCCTTAGGCTGAAATCCATCAATTCCAGCCACCCAGTGACGACATTTGTGATGACTTATAACAAGTCTGACAGCCTATCACAAATGTCGCCAGCCTTAGATTTTTAGCAACAGGGAAGCGGTTTAGTAAGGGTATTTTGGTGTTTTTCCTTCACTTCCCACGACTTATAACCCTCAAGGAGCGTATTATCTTCCATTCTCTTTAGTTAAACATCGTAAAATTGTCTACACACCTTCAACCATAAGGTTAGGGTTTCAACATAAAAACCCAATTATCTAGAGATTCAACCATGAGATTTCATTAATTCTTACATATTTGAATTCCACGTTAAGTGGGATATGAGGGACACCCAATAGTTTTTGAATAACCTTCGATAATTTTTGAAGTCATCCAAAGTCTCCAAGTTTAAGGTATGTGGTTTTGAACAAGAACACCCTTTTTTTCTTGTGCCCAAAATTTACATATTTTCGTAAAGTATTTCGCAAATTCGTGGAATATTCCTATCATGTTATTATATGGCAAGTCTTTTTATGAAACTATGTCTTACCCAAGCTTTGAGTTGTAATATTATTATGCATATTAATGGTTTAAATTGTCAATTTATGGTTTAAGTGGCATAATTCAACGTCTATATCATGTTTTGAGAATTTCAAGTCCTATTGTTTTGAATTGAACCTGATGGTTAAAGGACGAGTTTGAGAATGAGATGTTTGTTATTTTTAAAGAATATGAAGAAGTGAGTTTTGATTGTAAGTTAAGATAGAAATCCACATTCTTGAGTTTGAAGTAAAGGGGATGCATTTTGGCTCCCATTATATATATATATATATTGTTGAATTGTTTTAAGGTAGATTTTCTAAAGTTCTGAGCTAAGTAAAGGAGCAGTATTTAGCACCAAGTTGGGCTTGATTCCGAGGTCTGACGCCCTAGAACTACGTGCCCCCGTAGGTTCATGATATACCCCAAGTGGGTTAAGATAGTGATCACTAATGTTAAGGTTTTATCTTATGGCAAGGACAGAACAACTATCCCCAATGTGGGAAAGATGTTAGACTCCATGTAGCTCACATCGTTTATGTCGGTTAAGAGAAACTTCCTAAGTTCCTAAAGTTCTCTAAGTTCTAATGTCTTCCAGGTTTCAAAGAGTTTTAGTCTTAAAGTTATAAAGTTTTGAAAGTATAAGTGTTTTGAAAGCTATGGTCCTAATAATTTCAAGTGTCATGATAATTTGAGGTTTTAAGTAAAAGCATGATGATTTATGAGTCTTGTGGCATATATTTATTTCAAGGTATGTGAGTATGTTTTACACCATGAAACTTTTCTACAAAAGCTTATGATATTGATTATTTTAATTGCACATTCCCCTATATGCTCAGTACATTCCCAAAGTACTGACCCACATATTTTGTCTGTGTGCCATATATTCTCGTAATATAGATTCAGGTGCTCAGTCTCAGCCTCACCAGTGATCCTTTCGAGCACTCCTATCTACATATCAGTCGTGGTGAGTCCTCATGTTTCGGGGACTGGTTTTTCTTAGACTTTTAGTTTTATTTAGTAGCTGTTTAATTCTTGTCAGTTGAGTATGAGTCAGTTGGGGACCTGTCCCAATGGCTCTCTAGTTTGGAGTAGTAGAGGTTTGTCAGACTAGTCATCAGATTATCAACACTTTGAGATTTTCTTTGAGTTGTAGTTTGTTCAGACCAAGTATTTCATTCATATTTCTCGTTTTATGATTTCATAGTGTTGAGTTCATGCATTTATCTCTAAGTAATCTAATAAATGAAATATAAGGCTCAAAGGGTTAGCTTGGGGATACTTGTAGCCTTAAGCACCGTGTGACATTTCGGGACCTGGTTGCGAGCATTACCAAAGAGGGTGTATTTGATGTGTATTATTGGTGAAAATTGGGTCTCATCTATGCTTATAGGTAATAGGTTCTGATTATAATAAAAGGTAAATGTCCAAAGTACCCTCATTAACCTCCTATTATAACCAGCTAAACCCAAGAAGCTTCGAATGTCGATTGGAGTCCTAGGCCTAGGACACTTCTTAACTACCAGAAAATTTTGGGGATCCACCATGATCCCTTCACTACAAAAAACATGACCCAGATAGGTCACAATATTCAACCAAAACTAACGCTTAGAGAACTTCACATACAACCATTAATCTTTCAAGATTTGCAATGCAAGGCAGAGGTGATCGGAATGATCCATATCTCTTTTGGAATAAACAAAAATATCATCAATAGACAAAATTACAAACAAATCCAAGAACTAAAGGAAGAGCCAGTTCATGAGTTCCACGAATTTTGCCGGGGCATTAGTCAAACCAAAAGACATCACCAAAAACTCAAAATGTCTATACCGGGTATAGAAGGCAGTCTTAGGGATATACACCTCCCTAACCTTCAACTGATGATAAACCGTTTGAAGATCAATATTGGAAAAGTACTTAGTACCCTGAAGCTAATAAAAGAGATCATCAATTCTAGGAAGAGGATACTTATTCTTCACAGTCACCTTATTCATCTGGTAATGATCTATACACATCCGAAAGGCCCTATCTTTCTTACAGACGAAGAGAATCGGAGCATCCAATGGAGAAATGCTTCGGGGGATAGAACCCTTATCTAAAAGATCTCTCAACCACTCCTTGATTTTTTTCAAATCCTCCAGAGTCATTTTGAAAAAAGGGATAGAGATAGAGTAAGTTACTAGAAGAAGATTAATCATCAAATCATTTTCCTTATCAGGAGGAACACCAGGAACATTATCAAGGAACATCTCAAGAAACTCATAGGCCATAGGGACAAATTAAAATAAAGGACCTTTTGATCTAGAATCCTTAATATGGATTAAATGGTGGAGACACCCCTTGGAAATCAATTTTCATTTTCTAATATAAGAATTGAACCTCCCTTTAGGTACTAGAGTTTTACCTTCTCACTCAATCACCAGCTCATTGGGTAATTTGGAATGGCCCTTGGTCTGAAAATTAAGAGATGCATAGAACGAATGGAACCAATCAATCCCTAAAATCACATCAAAATCTAACATGTGCAATTCTATCAGATCCAATAAGGTCTCCCTACCATATATTAATGCCAAACAACCCCTACAAACTCTCTCAGTCACAATAGAGTCACTAATTAGGGTAGACACAAAAAAAAGATCAAGAATAAATACACTCATGATAAACACTAAAATAAATAGCCACATGTGGGGTCACATAAGAAAGAGTAGATCCTGGATCAAGTAGATAGTATACATCATGAGAGAAAAGTTTTATTGTACCTGTAAAAATATCGAGAGACGCTTCAGAATTCTGATGGGTGGAAAGAGCATAAAGGTAATTATTCTATCTATTGTTGGAAATAGAGGTGGCACCCTTTGGTGCAGGGGCTGATGAAGTAGCAATAGGAACCTTATTTTCTCTCAAAGAAAACCTAGAAGGACAATCCTAATACATGTGACCAATCTGACCACAACTAAAACACCAATTCCTATGCTAGTCATAAACCCTATGATGCATTGACCGCAAAAACAATAAAAGGAATAAAATAGATTTGACTTATCCCCACTGGCAAGAGTTGGGAACCCTGTACCTTAAATCTACTAAGTACACTATTATTTTGAAAACAATAGCAATCACCGGACAACTTGGGATAAAAAGCACTAACCGTAGAATAAGACCAAGAATTCCCTTACTTCTTCTTAGACCACGTCCTACCATCCTTGCCATAATTCTGTGGGCCACCACCCTTCTTAAAAAATCAAGATATATTATTTTTCCTCTCTCCTATTTTGGCTTATTTCTTCTCATCTTTAATATATTGCATATAAACCACAAGCCTAGAGATATCCATGTCACTTTTCAATAGGGAAACCTTGCATTCCAACACCAAATCATGGGAAAATCCAAAAGCAAATTTCCCTCATGCAAGCCCTCATAGAGTATACCAACTCAGGAGCATAATAGGATAGCTGATGAAACTTGTTACCTTGCTTTAGGTTCACAAACTCCTCAGCCTTAGCGTCTCTCAACTCCTGAGGGAAAAAGTGATCAAGTAAAGCACCCAAGAAATCCTCCAACAATGCCAACTTTGACTCATCACCCCTATATTTATCCCACTCCTCATACCACTGATATGCCACATTCTTCAGCTGGTAGACAATGAATTCCACACCCTCACAGTCAGAAGCATGCATCACATAGAGAATATTCTCCACCTTATCTATGAACCCTTAAGGATCTTTCTCTGTCTTAGAACCAGTAAAGGTCACTAACTGGGTCAAAAGATGAATGAAATGGAGGAAATCAACATTTGGTAATATCTCCTGGAGGTGATCGAGCAGGAGTGATACCAGTGGAAGAAGGTTCAGTAGTAACCGATGGAACTCCGTAGGAGAAATCAAAAGCAGTGAACGTAGGATGGGTCTGAACTCTCTGAGTAGGATGAACCCCATCCACATTTTCCTCAGGCGGGACAGAGGAGTTTCTATGAACATCAATTCTTCTTGGAAGAATGATCTCAAAAGCAAACATATAGGAGTTAGAGGAGATTTCAAAATCTTATACTCTATAGCCGAAAATAGTACAACAAGAAATGAAAATATTCCTAATTATGTTGTATCCCCTCCCTTATAAGTGTGGTGCTCTACACATAAATAAAAGATATTCTACTTGACATAGATTTGTGGACACCATTTACCCCAAACTTAGGCTTTAATACTAGCATTGTCACGACCTGAACTAGGGCTTTGCTATGTCAGGAATCTCAAGTCCAACAAGGATCGGAGACCACCCCCTGTTCCTAGCCAAACAAAATACAATATCCCAAAAACTGGATGAATTCTAAATATATAACAAGATAACAAAAGATAAGATCTAAGAATTTAAGACATGTCTATAATCAATAAATAGTAATTGACCAAAAACCAACAACCAACATCAACAAAGTCCACACTAATCAATAAATCCTTCTAACAAAATTGAAATCAATAAAGTGGCAGGACATGCTTCCCAAACTTGACAATGTTAATGATAATGATAAGGTGAACTGTTCAATTCTAGTCTATAACAAGAAAAATAATGAAATGACCAATTCTTTAGGAGAATGGTAGCTCACCACTTTACCACTAATGTCCAATGAGCTAAGCTGATCCACTTAACACTAAGTAGGAAATTTAGAAATATCTTTGATGCTTGCATCGCGTGGGGATACAATGTTTGGATAAAATTAGAGGTTTGAGCACTAGCATATAACTCAGGTATAGGGGATAAAATAATGCCATGTCAAATCCTATTCAAAATCATGTGAACATCATCATATAAAATTATAATTAATATTTTGGGGTAGGGAACAAGTCTTATCATGTCCTTCAAAATCATTAACTTGGATGGTGTAGCATAAACATCATAACAAGGCTCCCATTGGCTATATGGGTCTAGATCTTCCCTAGATTGAAGGCCCCAGTGTGTATGAATGCTCAAACTAGAAAATCATCACATGTACATATCCACTATGGGGGACAAAAACCTCCCGACATATATCAAGAGTGACTTAAGAACTCAATCATATAACACGGTGGAATCAAACCATCCAATAATTTTGTAAGGAAGAATAGAACCTCTTGATCATTTAGACCTCCATGTCAGCAACTATGGTTTCTAGTATTGGTCCCTCGATACCTTCACTTTAATGGCGCAGCTATATAACCCCCTTTAAAGCCCAATTAAAACAAGTTTCATGTGACCTATTTATTGAACCATAATACACATTTAGGAATACACTATTGGTATGTTCAAACCAGCTTCACTTGCAAGGTAACATCAACATGCCAAACCAATTATTAACACTTGGGGTAAATTCACAATCCCTTTGGTTTAATTATGCATTATCTTAGGGAATTACATAAACCCATGATGTTCAATTCAAAATCATTATACTTCATTAGCTTTTCACATATGCAATAAATCAAGAGTAGTTCATTGTGCATACTTTTCATATTCAAAACCAATTTCATAGTAGTGGGTTGAGGTCAGTATCACTTTAATGGTTAATATTCACAAATTAGGGAAAATCATAATTCCCTTGTTTATTCGCCATACCCATTCACTCCACAAGTGTAAATCCCTAAATAAATCATGAACAATCATATGTAAACCATGGTTAAACATTGTTCAAAAAAACATTCAAAACCCTCAAACTATCTTTCAAAACCAATATCAAAACCTCATGAATAACTATTTAAGACACATGTTTTTACAAAATAATATATAGGGAAGAGTAACATGCCTGAAATATCAAGAGTTATGGAGGAAATTTGCCCTTGAGAGCTCTGATTAATAAACTTATTGGAAACCTTAAGTATCTTGCTTGAGAAAATTTAGAGAGTTTGAGAGTATTTTTGATTGTGTTGTGAATGAGAAACAATCCCTTAATGTTCTTTCTGTTCGTGGGATTTAAGAAAGGAGAAAGGGAAATTCACTAGAGTAGCCTTAATAAAAACATTGAAAAATCATCTCTAGTCACTACAGGTAACCTTGCGACTTCTAGGGACACCTTACGACTTATAAGGTCCTACTCGTCATTTGGAAAGTGTCCAGGACCATCGACACTAGCATGTCTATGATTATTACCTTATGAGTTGTAATCAGCTATTATGACTGGCATAGTCTGGTTGTTGTTAATGCAGAAACAATTTGGCATTACACTGGTTAGGCTACAAAAGACACCATACGACTCGTTATGAGACTCTATGACTCATAGGGTCTAAGTAATAGTCAGTATAGAAAATCAAGACCAACATACTAGATAGGCTACGATTGGGTCCATAAGACCCGTCAAGACTCCTTATGACTTGTAAGGGGTGTCATAGCCTGGGTAAAGAGGATAAAATTTTAGAAATTTACAAGGCCTAAGAAATTAGGGTGTTGCATATACCATCCAAGAAGATACAATGTTATATTTGTCAAATTATAGTAACCCAACTAGGTTGGGATCGATACCACAAGGAATAGGTTGAATTTGTCTCTCCAACTTGCTAAAGTAGCGAAAAGTGATGGAAAGTAAATAGGGGGTTTTTGTAGTAAACAATAAAAGTAATAAGCTGTTAATGCTTTTGGTTGTAAACAATCTTAGACAAACACTAGGACTGTGTTCCCCATGGCTTCCTTACTTTGTAGGTTTTTTATGCATCATCTCACTACTACATATGCAGAATATGACAAGCTAGGTATTACCAACTATCTTGAAAATGGTTCGTAAGTATCACCCTTCACCTTGTGAGTCTAAGGGTGTTTCCTTACTAACCATTAGATTTGATACTAGATTAACTATAACCTTATGTGTATCAAGTTATTAGACGAGGGTTGATAGCATACTATTGTAATCTTGTTTTCCTAATCTCAATCTCTCTTGTGAAGAGAATCTTGAATACAATAGGTTCTTAGAGTTGTCCATTACTATGAAACCAATTCTACTAAAGAAGATCACAATGCAAGTATGAAAAATGATCTGGATGAACCTCACAGTTTCCCTACTATTTTATTCTTCCAAGTCTCCCACAACCCTAGCTAAGAGAATTAGCTTCTCATAGCTAAAACCTATCAAGCTACCTACGCCACGTAGGTAGACTTGTTGGTGGGATTTTTTGCAATCTTGACTCCTTTTCATCATGTTAAAATCCAAAACCCAGTTTCCTATAAAATAGACATAAAAATGTATCATATCTATCAAAATAATCCTAAGTACTTCCATATTTTCAAGTTTTAAGCATTAAAACTTCCATAAAACCATTGCACATCAATCTACATATACTTGAACAATCAATAAACTTTCTCCCTCATTTTTTGAAAATGGAGTTATCAATTTTACCATGATAATAATGGTGATCAAGTAGGAATTTTGATGATCGATTATACCAAGCCCTAGATCCTATTTCAGTCCATATAAAGCCTTGTCTAACTTATACACATGATCTAGGTAGTCATGGTGTTCAAATCCAGGAGGTTGTTTTATAAAATTTTATTAAAAATATCCATTCAAAAACACTTTTGACATCCATTTGATAAATTTTTAGTATCACGTGGGCAACAAAGTCTATCAATAACCCGATATCTTTTATTTATGCAATAGAGAGTTAATCTATCATCGTAATAGATTCTTCTATTCAGTTAAATCCCTGAACTACGAATCTTTTTTTGTTTCTCGTGAAATCACCATGATTATCTATTTTGTTCCATAAAATACATCTAGTTCTAATGATAGTCCTATTAGAAGGTCTGAGCACCAAGTTCCATACTTTGCTAAGTTTAGAATGATTCAATTCATCATCTATAGAATTAATACAATCAACATTAGATAAGGATTCATTGATGTCTTTGGACTCAATAAAGGATAGATATGTAGAAAAAACACTTATATTTTTAACTTGAGACCTATTCTATATCCTATATTATAGAGGATTCAAAATACTTTATATAGGATGTGAGCTTTAATGCTTCCAGTTGCTAGTATATATTACTTAGTTGTTTATTTACTTGATGAACTAGGTTCTTAAGGATTAGATTTAGGATTGTTAATTGGATTTACCAAAGTTTCCCATATCACCAATATCTCATGAGTAGTGTTGTCTTTATTTTTATGCAACATTCATTATCCACAACAGTAATAACAGCTAAGGTATTTTTCATAGGTCTAGTCTTCTCTTGCTCATCTAATGAATTAGATGCCATTCTCAATCCATTATCATAATACTGTGAGAATTTACGTTTTTCTACCAAATTGTTAGTTTCTTAAAAAATGACATACTAGTTTTCTTCAACATAATTTGTTGGTCTTTTGAGAAATTTATAACCCTTGAAAAGTAACCAAGAAATATTCCTTCATCACTTTTAGCATCAAAATTTTGTAGGGCATCTTTATCATTATTGTGGAAAAAGTATTTGCATCCAAATTCCCTAAGAATAGATATTGTAGGCTTATGTTGATATTGAGCAAATTACACTTTGCAATGAGGTATAAAGAGATCATTGAATCAAATATAGAACCAAAGTAGGTTCGGGTTGATTCCATAGTTAATATGGCTAGAAGCAAGGTAAATACAATAATTTTAACTATTAATCAGCTATTTTTCAAGGGTTTTTAAAAAGTAAAACCAACACGGTTTGTAAGCTTTTAGTAACAAAGTAATAGGTAACAATTATTAGTTATCACAATCAGTGAGAATAATGAGCTATAGTTAGGCTCCCCATGATATCATAATTTAGTTATCATAGACTAGTGATCTATCCCGGTGCTTAACATGCAAAATTTATAAGTTAAGATCACTTAAATCACTTTTTCCCCCTATTAGATAAATAACACCCAGTCACTGGTTAGGTCTATTAATGTTTATGTAGTAACCATTACTCTTTATCTCAAATTAGATATCCATGGACAAGACTCAAGCTTATAGTTGAGGGTTCATAGCCTTAAATTTTTATTGTTAAAATTTTCCTATTATTTAATCCTACGGTAAGAAAGTAAGATTTAAGGCAATTTCTAACGCATGCACTCGTTAAAAAGAAATCAATACATAGAGAATGAAAATACATGCATGAACAACACTCGTTAAAAAATCAATATCGGAAGAATAAAAATACATGCATGAATACCATTTAAGAATCATTTACTTTTACATACTTTGTTAATTAATCATGGTTTCTATAACCCTAATTTTGTGATTTAGCTACTCATGGTTATAGAATCACAATTAGAATTTGTAGAATAAATAATAATTATGAACATACAAATTAAGTAGAAGAAATCTAGTATCATGAATATCAATACAATAATAATAATCAATAATCAAAGTATGTAGTTTCTCTAAAAATCAAAGAAAAAATTATATCAAACTAGAACAATTTTTCTTAGGCTATAGAATGCGCAGATTGTAAAAGAAAACCTTAGATAGGTATTTATAGACAAAATAAAATCTGTCTTAAACATAATGGGATTTCTGGCCTTTCAACTTTCACAACCCAATATTTGACTACACCGATTTGTTCGTGGTCTAGAATTGATGATTCATGGTTAGCAGGTTTCTCAAGTTTTTCAAAAGTTAATGTAGGACTCGTTGTTATAATCAATGAATTATACTAAATCATGGTTCCATAGTCTAGAAATCTTCTGGTTAGATCTTCATATTAATGACTCTTAGAATGAGTGGACATGGCTCACGGTGTTCTTTCCATGGCTCAAGGATTGGTGTCATACTATTTGTGGCTAACTTAACATTTTTATAGATCTTCACTCTACAAGTTAAAGTATGACTCATACTATCCTTACATGATTCATGGACGAGTTATGGTATCAACATTGTACGTTACTTTCCTCTAATCCTCAATACGATTGCCGGTATGATTCCTATTTTTAAAGTATGACCCGTACTTAGATTCCACAAGCTACACTGTCTTTTTTGTTTTGTTTTTCAAATTTTACCTTTTGGGAACTATCAAACTATCGTTTTCTTTATACCATTTTATACCATCATTATAAGGATCAAATTTCTTATACTTACAATTTTCCTATACAAAAACATAATAATACATTATACAAAACAATTATATTCAAGAACATTGAAAATTCTATGTTTTAAGCATTAAAAATACATAAAAATCATTTTACATCAACACCCTCATCTTAGAGCATTTTTTTATCCTCAAGTAATAAAGCAATACTACACCAATATGACACCAAAATAAAAGAAACTTAGGAGTTCTATGGTAGTTACATGGCATTGGGCAACACATATTCCATAAATTCAGCCCCAATCTTTTTATTTATAGCAAAAATAGTTGCACACAATCAAAACTATTAGCTACCATGATAGGATCTATGGATGACATTATGCTATCAGTTGACAACTGCGTATACACATATGACAATCACCCTAACAATCAACAACATTTCCCTAGTACCCTTACAGCAAAGAAGTTGCATACACATAATATTTAATAAAATTGGTACTAAGACATATATGAAACTAAGATAGATATTCTCACTCTCACAAAAAAATTAAAATATTTCATGTACAATAACATAATATTGCCTTTATTTTTTAATTCTTCAGCTTACTGGCAGTTGGACTAGGATCACTACAGGACTTTACTAGGATTCTAATGTAGGATTGGGGATATATTGGAGAATAGTGACACAACCCTTCTTAAAACTACACTAACTTTACGCCACTTTTGGCATGTTTTTCCTCCTATTTCTCTTATTATTTCCATCAACTATAGGTGCAACTTTATTTAAAACTCAACTTTCATTTTGTTTGTTTATAATCAACATCTTCTTTTTATACCCAACCCTTCTTCTCATATAACTCTAAAAAGCAACCCTTAACTTAGGTGGTTTTCCTGATTTGAGGTTCAAAATGTCTAAGTTAGGACCAGGGACAAAACAAAGGTTTAACAAAAATTGGATAGGAGAATAGGCTAATCAACAAAAGGATCATTGTAGGCTTAAAATTATGCATCAATAGGTTATTGCATTATTTGGAAATATAGGCTAAGTGGGCTATAATGAAAATGGGATCTCATTCTTACCTAACCAACTATCCTGCAACCTTAGCAAGACTAATTGAGCAAGTTCTAGACTGTATGCACAATAATGGTCAACTTTAAACTAATGAAGAACATACAAGCTTTTTAGGGGAATTAATTTTTCGAATCATATGTCACGAATTTATTCCAAACCGTACTATGTTCTCTTACTTTTCCTCAACTCAACACTAAAAAAAATACATAGAAACACTTAAAAAACTCCTAAACATATCGGATTTACTAGATAGAACAACTAAAGAAAAAAATGAAAAAAATTCTAAGGTTAAAAAATAGACCTACAAGTACCCTAATACTTTAAATAAGCATATACTAACCACAATGAATAAGATCAAAATTAAAAAAATAAAGATAGGAACATTCTTATGGTAGCTTGGGTGCTTGATTCTAGTGAATAAGTGTGGGCTAAGGATGTAACCATAATCACAGTAGTTGTTATATACGTGGTGTCTGTCACACTCAAATGAATCAATCTCAGTAATAGTTAACCTAGCAGAGGCCAATTAACTCAATGGGTGAGGTTTGGCAGTAAGTCATGCACCTCAAGTAGTACTGGCACCAACAAGTGCCAAATTAAAGGTTGTTCCTGGAGCATACTCCTCTGACTCAATCTTATGTTCTTTATGATAAAATCTAGAGGATTTCATGGTCTTATGATGGTCTTTCTCAAGTTTATTATGTGCCCTTAATGGGTATCTCTTATTATTTTTATCATCCTCTATCTTTCTTTTTCCCCATTCAACTAAGGTTGAATATAGGTCCAAAAATCAACAACCTTTGTGTCATTATCCTTTTCCTCTACAATGTCTAAGATGGTCGGTGCTAATATCATAAGTGACTATTGAGTATACAACTCCATAATCTCCACTCATAGTGAAGTGAGCTCCTTAGAAATCTTCATCAACTTTAGAGCTTCTAGTGCTACTAGTTTCGCAAATTAAATTCTTCCAAGTGACCATGCTAACCTTATACGACATCTTCAATCTCAGCATACACCCAGGGATTTATCAGATCCATTAACATCTCTACTTATTTCAATGTGTAAGATTACCACTTTATCATATTTTATATAAACTCGTGTATAAATATAGCAAACCTAAAGGCAAAAAAGAATGGAATACCAAAATGAAAAAAATCTATTAGTGTTGAAGATAAAGTAAGGATTGTAGTAGTCATTGCTAGAAAACCATCCTAGTAGTTGGAACATCAATCTATAACTTCGTAAAAACTATGTCACTATAATTAATGTGGATAGATGTATCAACCTTCTTACCTTTATCCACTAAACCATTAAATAATATTGATTTTGAATAAATCAAAGGTTGGGACCTTTCCCGATCCTTCAGATTCATCTCATCATACTTAAATTAATATCAGAAATATGGATAACTTCCACCTGATTTTTAACTTTAGAAAACATCAGCACATCAATGTGATCACACAAAGTAGTAATAAAACATGGGAATAGACTATTGGTTTTATTTTCTAGCACTTTGCAGATCTTTTTTGAAATATACCTAGCAAAGTCTAAAATGTACCTCTCTATAATGCTAGTTGCCAGAATGACACTCTTTGAAATTAAGGTGTTTCCATTACTGGTTCAACCCATCCTATGATGTACAATAGACCACCAAAACATTAATACAAAGTTCAAGAAAGACTTTTTTATCTCACCTTTGCCAACTACCTAGTGAGCCTCTCTTATCTTATCAATAATAATACAAGGCAACCATTTATATGTTTGAGACTGCTTTTCTAAAGATAATTTTCTTAGCACATTTACTACACTAGCATGATAAACATATTCTAAAATATTCTCAAGATCCTAGTAATTGGTGCCAAAGAAGAGGCACTAAATGTAACACTCTGAGATGTCCACCTATCTACCCTACACCTGTATTATCTCTAAGATAGGCTGATTCTTATAGGCTTTCCCCTTTAGTGTCTTGAGATAAAGATTTGATGCATAAGCAACATAGAATTCTTCTAACAAGGTTGAATGTACCAAGTTGGTAGTTATCAAACAATTTTTTTTCTAGAACTTTAATCAACCATTGTTGTCTTTATTTAAGGTTCCTTATAAATTCCTTTTGTTGGTTTGTTCTTGTCAATGAGGTCAAAGTCCTAATCGTAGATAGCCTGTATATCTTCAACTTACCATGAAAGACTTTTATAGATCTATTCTAATTTGTTATAGTATTTGCCTCTCTTCTTGTCATATGATGTCTAGGTCCTGAAACTATTAACATGAGTTCCACTTTTAGATCTTGTATCACTTGACCTAGGCTCCTTATTATTTGTTGGTTGAGATGAATCTTCTCCCTCTTTAGATTAGGAAGGGGTCATCAGTGCCTATGCTTATGTCTATGTTAAATTTTGAGCCTCAACATGCTCTTTAGTTTTTCTCCTTAGGGATCGAGACTGATACAATAGATGATCATATCCAACTTAATATTATGCCTAAGAACTACTCAATTTATCTACAAAATTATGGTATGTAGGAGCTGATGTTGATCTTTCTTCTCTATTAGGTGTGTTCTCTGGAGGCATAGTAACTATGGGTGAAATATTAGATTAAAGAAACAAAAAAAGGAAATTATAAGTTTAAAATTTTTGTAGAATGGTGAGAGTATGAGATAGGGTATGAGTCATGTAAATAAAACAATGACACATGACAAGACTCATTAAAAAAAGCAGACAACTGGAATTTTAGCCCTACTCAGGACAAGTCATACTACTATTCATGGTTCGAAACTAAGTTATTTAACCTTCAATGGTACAAGTTTATCCATGAATAGCTTTATGAAACCACCATTCATAGGATAACTCCTAAAGAAGAGTCCAAAAGGTGATGTTTTAGATTAGATTACTCAGTATGTTGCATGACATGAGACTATGACCCGTACTGAAGTTCGTGGTCCCTAACCTAAAACATAATACCTTAGAATAGGGAGCATGATTGATACATAAACTGTG
This sequence comes from Capsicum baccatum var. pendulum, assembly GCA_030864225.1. Taxonomy (NCBI): domain Eukaryota; kingdom Viridiplantae; phylum Streptophyta; class Magnoliopsida; order Solanales; family Solanaceae; genus Capsicum; species Capsicum baccatum. The sequence continues at coordinate 82,816,563 of CM061560.1, read as the reverse complement.
ATGTGAAACCATGAGTTATAATGTAAATTGTACTTCATGTTCTTGTTCCTTTTCTAGACCTTAAAAGTTCAACACTTAGTTTTTTCATTCAAATAGTTCAAACATCATGTATGATTATTATAATTGAAAACTTGTGCAAATTCATACAGTTTTCACATCAACACACTTCAAGCTACTCAAAATTTACCTGTATTATTTGCAATTAAGATTGTTGGAAGTTAGGCAGGCAAAGTAATCCTCGGTACATGTTTGAGGTAATTTTCATGGATTATGATGCTCACCGATTCAATGGGTGTGATCACCCAACCAACAACCATCAAGAATAATAGTACAAAACATATTTTATCAGATTATAGGCAAAATTACCCCTTACAATGCATCCAATAAGTTTAATGGAGTAATACCACAAATAGACACTATACTTCTATTTTTTACTTTACTACCCTCATTCCAAGGTTATACTAGTAGTACCAGATTGAGCCTCACTAGATAATATTTGCTACATTTGTGTAAATATTTGGTTCCTCATAAAAGGCTCGATGGCCATTTTAATCCAAAAAAAGGTTACACTAGTAAACAAAAATTTGTAAACCTATGTCAACTAATTTTGAGCCCAAATCCTACCAAGGATGAATAATTCAGTTCACACCTTATTATATTTGATATCTTAATCAAGATTGTTGAATAAAGTGAAAACTATTGACCCACAATGATGGTTGTGGAATTGCAGTAGGGACAGTGACAATGATCTCACTTGTCAATCAGGAAGAGGAGATTTATGGAGCAGTTATTTTTAGAATGGAACTTTTTGAGAGTAAATACTGGAGACATTGGTGTAATTTCACAAATTAATGGAAAAAGGGAGGTATTAATAATTTATAATTCAATGTTATGGAAATCAGGTTGATGATTAAGGTTTTCGACCAATTAGGTTGGACTTGGTTTAAATTTAATTAAATATTTTAAATGATTGACTTATTGACCTTGACCTTTGTAATGTATACTAGTAAGGGACCATGAGTTTTTAAAATAAGATTCAACGTATTTAATCTTAGAAAAGTTACTATGTATTTACAAGTACATAGCACGACTCAAGGAGTGGAACCGACAATTCATACTGTGGTTCGTAAATAAGAGATTTTGCCTATAATTTGTCCTAGTTCCTATGAATGATAGTATAAATTGTGTTGTCAAAGTAGTAGTCATGCTGTGACATATGGGTTCCTATTCTTAAACGATGCATATTTGAGTTGAATAGTACAATTAATTCCATGACACATACTTTGTGAGTACAGTTCATGAAGATGGATTGTAGTTTCACTCTTGACTTGTGAAAATTTTGTTCCAGTGACCACCAAAGGGACTATGAGTCATGTTATTAATGTATTTATAGTATAACAGACTCGTGGTTCCTATTATGCAAATTTTTTTTAAAAAATTCTTATCAAGTCACTCCTGCTCACCATCAAATATCAAACCTATGCCAAAAAAAAAAGAAAAATAAAAAGACTTAGATTGCTTCCCAAGTAGTTCTTGATTTTAATGTCATAGCACAATATGGGTGAATAGCTTAAACTTCACAAAGATACCCTTGGGTTTCCTTCCAAGAAGTTCCTGATTTAAAATCATGGCATGACTTAGGTTCCTGGATTACTCAGGCTTCATTAAGGACCCAAATACCTACTACCTTTATTTTATTAGTTGATCTTAATACAATTTCCTAGATTACTCAGGCTTCATTAAGGACCCAAATACCTACTACCTTTATTTTATTAGTTGATGTTAATACAATTTCATACGCTGACTATTCACCTTGAGCCACGTACCCTCATGGTTCTCAATTTTATTAGGACCATATTGAAATACGTGTATAATATGGAATGGTCCTAAATCTTAGACTTAAATTTTTCAGGAAACAAGCAATGTCTTAAATTGAACAATATGAAAAAACAACCAAATTTAATTCCCTCTTCTTAATCTTCTATTCATGATACATCTTAATTTTTTATTTGTAAGGTGTTGCACTTTTATAAGCTTCAAGTACAAGATCATCCATCTCATTCAGTGATTAAGCGTCATGTTAGGGGCATCACTGTAGTTCAAATTCAGCTTATTGAGCACCTACAAAGCATTGTGCTCAAGTTCAAACAGCTTTTACTAACATAAGATAGTGCAGGAACATACCTATAAGGGTCTTAAAGGCATTCAAGTATACCTATAGAGTGTTATTGGACCAATCTATTGTTTTTTAAAATTTATAGTCTTCAAAAGGATTATCTTTATCTCCAAGTTGGATACATCTAACTTCCTTCATAACTTAGGATGATAAGGTGTTTCCACAAAATACTTCATACCATACTTATTTAGTAGAGATTGAGACAACCTATTGCAAAAATTAAAGCCTCCATTACTAATAATGGATCTTGATATACCAAACCTAGAGAAAATTGTACTTCAAAAACACTATAACACTCTGGCCTTGATTATTAGAAAGTTAAACCGCCTTTACCCACTTGTAAACATAGTCAAAAACTGCAAGTTTGTACTTTATTATATTAGATTTACCAAATAAACCTAGGAAGTTAGTACCACAAATATTAAACAACTATATATCAAGAATAGAGGTAAGAGACAACTCATGCTTCCTTGATATGCCTTATTATCTTTGACATTGATCACAATGCCTATAATTTTCATATGTATCTTGATGAATGTTAGGAAAATAATACAAATATTGTAAGATCTTGTGGGCTATCTAGATGCCACCATTATTAACCCTAATCGGGAATGAATGATAGACCTCTAGTATTCTTATCATCTCCTTTCTTGGATCAAACCTCTGAATCATGTTCTTAGAATAGATTTAAAATAAATATGGCTCATCCCAAAATAAATTCTTCACATCATGAAAAAACTACCTCCTTTGATGAAACAAAAAATTCACAAGTATCACATCACTCACCAAGAAATTAGGATAATACACAAACCATGGAATCAATTCAAGAGATGTAGCCAATACTTGCTCCTTAGAAAAAGTATCATCAATATCAATATCACATTTTATTTTGAATACAACCTTTTCCGGAAGTTTGTATAAGTGCTCAACCACTTAATATTATTTCCCATATCAATCCTTGAGTTCAAAGTCAAATTCATACAATGAACCATCCAGTCAATATGAGCTTTGCATATTCCTTCTGTACTTAAGAGTTACATAGTTAGTGTCTAGAATAAATGTAGTGCCAAGAAAATAAGACCTAAACTTCTAAAGAGCAAACACCACAACAAGCAACTCTTTCTCTGTCATAGTATAATTATTTTAGCCATATTTAGTGCTTTGCTAGCATACAAAATGGGATGATGAATCTTCTTGTTCCTTTGTCCTAGGACTTCTCCTAGTGTCACTACATTAGCCCCACTCATCTCCTTAAAAAACTCAAGTACCTTTAAACACGCAGTGTTAAAAACAAAATTCACCTCATTCTCAATCAACTTTCATAATAAGTGTGCAATTTTTGAGAATTCTTTGATGAATCTATGAAAAAAAACTCGCATTCCCCTAAAATCTCCAAATATTCTTAATGAAAAACATTGGGGGCAATTTTTCAATCACCTCAATCTTTGCTCTATTAACCTCAACCCCTTTTTGAGATCTTGTGGCTAAGCATTATACCATTTTTAATCATAAATTGATATTTTTCCTAGTTCAACACCAAATTGGACTCTTCATATCTTCTCAACATATCATCTAAATGAGCCAACTTGCCTCATACGAATCACCCATGATTGATAATTATCCATACACCTCAATAGCGTCTTTCACTATATTAGAGATTATAGACATCACACATCGAAAAAAGTAACTGATATATTATACAATCCAAAAGCATCTACTTGAATGCAAATGTCCTATATATTGGTAGGTGAACATCATATTCTCTTGGTATTTAGGAGCAATCAAACTATGATTGTAGAATAACTATCTAGAAAAAAAAACCATCCTCTACAAGCAAAATAGTCAAGCATTTGATCCATAAAAGACATTGGAATGTGGATTTTATGAGTTCACTTATTTATATTTCTATAGTCCATGCATACTCACCAACCTATTACTGTCCTTATTGAAATAATCTCATTCCTGCCATTAGGAACCACATGATTCCACCATTCTTTATCATATTTTATAATGGGCTTACCAATTTATTGTTAGATATATGGTAAACCACTCCTACATAAACTACTTGATAATTTCCTTCTTTATTACCTCTTGTATAGGTGGATTTAATAGATGTTAATGCCTAATACTAGGAAGACAATCAAGCTTAAGTTGGATTTTTTGAGTATAAAAACCTAGTAAAATCCTAATAATGTCAGTAATAGATCATACAAGTGACCTTTTGAGTCTCTTATACGGGCATAAAGACTCCTATTTTCCATTCAACTAATCTACTACTATGATATTTGACAAAGTATTTTTCACTCTAAGAAGGCATATCTAAGGTGGGATAGAAGAGTCTTAAACTCTCAAATTTGCAGCTCCTCAACACAAGGCTTAGCTGATGGAGTTGTATGAGTCTTCAAATTGAGAGCTAACTTCTTTGGTATATAAGACCTTCAATCGGTAAGTTCATGAACCATCTCATCATACTCCTTATTTATAACCCATAAAAATTCATGCTGACTACAACTAATGTATCAATAACAAAAAATTCCTTATTTGGCATCTTAGGTTTAGCCTCATCAACATATCTGAAATGGAAATAACTTTTATGTCATTTGGATGCTTTACCAATTGAAAAATATTAAATGCCACGTCTATCATTAAATTAGAATTTCACTTCTACACTCTTCATGTCAATAAATTCCCTTTTGGTCACTCAGAGTGGTCGCTCAAAGATTATGGAAACCTCAAAATCAACCTTATGGTGCTATATGAAAAATTCCACAGCAAAAAATAAATGTCAACCATCACCAAACAATCATACAGTATGGATACATGACATTTCACAGTATGAACTACCATAAGTGGTTCCCTATTAATTGGTTTTGAAGATCCTAGACCAAACTATTTGAATACAATAAGTATCACAAGATTAATGCTTAAACCTATATCACACAGTGCTTTTTCAAATTTATATACCCCAATAGTGCATAGAATAGTAAAAACCTTGGGATCCTCCTTTTCTACATAAGAGAATGAAATATATGGGTCTGCAGTGGTAAAAATTGTCAGTCATCCCCAAAGTAATAGTCCACTTTTTAATTAGAAGATCTTTCATGAACTTCAGATAACTAGGCATCTTCTTGAGTGCCTCAATTAATAGGATGCTCATTGACAACTAATTTAGCATGTATATGAGTTTTTGGAATTTTCCATCTTCACTTTCTTCTTCAAGATCTTTGGGAAGGGAAGTAGAGGCCGTGGAATATGAGCCAATATTTTTGGGACCTCTTTTTCCTTTCCGTTTAGAGAACTAGCCTCCTCTATATTACTTAATGGTATCTTGATTCCCTTATTTCCCATCAACCACTACTTACTTATCTTTATCATACACATTTATTTTCTCAAGATCATTATCAATAATAACTACATCATGATTATTCATAATAACTAGCTAGGACCGCTTTTTAAATACTTTGCACTTCTAGTGGTAACAACCATACGATGACTTACATTTATCATTATGTCACTCATTAATGTACCATTCTTTCTTGGATTCAATGCAATGGAAATATTACCAAGTTTTTGCTCAAGTTTTTAGATGAAAGTAGAGTGAGAGTTAATGACTTCAAAAACCATAGAAAATTCAACATATTGATCCTTCATCCTAGAATCAATAGGCTTTATCTATTTGAGCACCTTAGCCATCATGTATTAAAATCACAAACACCTAATTCAGCTTGATCTTGACCTTTCAAGGAATATAGATGCTGTAACAATTCTTTTTATAACCATTATTGTTCTTTCAGTTGTCTTGATATCTATCATGACTTCTATATTTATACCAATAGCAATCATATATATCATTCTTGCAGTTGTTTCAACCTTGATTTTCCTGGCCTTGGCACCAAAAGTCTTAGAGAGACCCTTATGCATTTTTGTAAAACCCCATTATATGATTATTTATATCATTCTCTTCTTCTTTAAAATCAGAACCACTATTATCAAGACTTGGAGATTCACCATAGGAACTTACCACATTCACCTTTTTGGAGATGGCCCCAAATATTGATTTGTAAGAAAATTCATCTAATGTTTCATGTAAATCATATCCTAATTATGTTTCTCCTCTTTTTGGTATTTCTCAACCAACATGCTCACTGAATACGAGCCTATAGAGACCGTAAATTCTCTCTATGAGATGATCTATTTGTCTTAGTAACTTAATCATTCATCCAAAAAACCTCTATATAGGCATGTTACATCAATGACCCTTCATCAATAATATCAACAATTAGCTTTGTTGTAAAATATAGCGACCTATAAAATATCTCCAAGAGATAGTTATCAGAAAGCATATAATTAGGGAACTATTTCACTTTCTTATTGAACATCAACCAAAAATTATGAAAATATTATATAGTTAGTTAGCTGAAGTTATTAAGCTCAAATTCATGTTGTAGAATTCTAGAAGTTCAACAAAATTTCTCAAGAAAAATAGTATTCAATACCCTCTAGTTAGCAATGGAGTCATCAAAAAGTTAATTCAACTATAGTATTGATTCCCTAGATGGTGAAAAGGGAAATATCCTCTACCTAATAGCATCTTGATCCATAATCAATAGTATATACATCTTACAGATCCCCAAAAAATTAATCTAGTAGAGGCTTGGATCATCTATAGGTAAAATGACTTGATTTTGTGAATTTTCCCTTTTCATGTGTTTTGATCATTGTATCCCTCCACATAGTTACTAAGTATTGTTTCTGGAGTGTACGGATGGTTTTCAAAATTCTTTATGCAAAACAAAATGATCTATGCAAATTTGTGGTTTTTAGAGGTTAAAAGGGACTCATAGTTAACTTCGATTAATAATTGTTGTTTTGTGTTTCGAATGGGAAAATAAACTATACCTCCAAATTTGACACATCAATTTTAGGTTGGTAACATAGTTGGATCAATTATATGGCATTTGAATCTCATTCCGATTCTTAGTTTTAAAATTAGTGAAACTAAATCTCGGGGGTTAATTTTGTGAAAACAACCTCTTTTCAAAAATCTGATATTGCTATTAAGTCTAGAATGTCAAATTTAGTTCATTAGCAAATTTATTTTGCCTTCATGGGGTTCCAAATGAATCCTAAGGTCTTGATTGAAAACTTTGCGATATAGGATAGTTGTTTAAACAACTAAAAATCTAGTGAAACTACATAAGTGGTCAATAGATTGCATAAGCGACCCATATACCACTTTAGAAGAACCTACAGAAGGGGCAACTACCTATAAAGTATAAAATTGACTTAGGGTTAGGGGGCCCGCTAAAGCATCTTAGTGCATGGGGCTGCACTTCTCAAGTGGTCTACCCATTGTTTAAGCAATGAACTCTTAAGCAGTCATTTGATTGACCGCATTAGCGGTCATAGCTAGAAAGTCATAGAAAGCCTATTTTCTCAATTTTTGTTTCATTTTTGAGACTTTGAGCTTTGATCTAAGTTGATTTTTGGTCTATTTCATCCATTTTTGAACTTTTAAAAGCTATAAATTATTATTTCAATTATGTTACTTCTATTATGTCATTTAAAACCCTTTTAACTCGCGAATTCAAATTGAAATTTGGAGTTTTTTGGCCCAGAGGCCTAAAATGAGAATTATTCTATTGAAAAATCATTTTAACCTATTTTTACGGGAATTTTCTCATATGTCTTTCTTTAATAATGGGTAAGGTATTTCTAAACAAAAATTCTAGTTTTACCCATTTATTTTTAAAATCCATCAAGGAGTCTGTTTTGACCCCAACTTGAAAGTTGACAGTATAGGCATCATAGGATTTATTTTAATGAATAGATTCTATATTTGTATATTTTAGTTGATTTTGAGGCCGTTCGAGAGGTGAAAACTCTACATTGAAAGGTTTTAGGCTTGGATTTTGAGGTCGCAAGGTAGGTTATGGCTTAACATTCTCCAAATATGGATGGATAATTAATATATATATATATATATATATATATATATATATATATATATAAAGAATGCTATGGGTATGGGTAATAATTATGGGAATCATATTTCAATGATATTATTACTGTTGTGTACCCAATAGAGGGCTTATGTTAATGGTATTATTGGTGACTTGAGATGATATTTACTGTGTGTTGCTAGTGTGGGGGCTTTATTTTATATTATTGGCCTCATATATATATATTGGTTTCTTTCTTCATAATAGAAATACCCAAGTTGGATTTAATGTGATATTAATGATGCCTTATATAACATTGATTCCTATGGTACATTATTTATACAAAATCATGAATGGTCGAAATGTTGAGTGGATTTTGAGCTTACATGTTCATGTATTGAATGGATTCGAGATCTTCATATTGGTTGGTTGTGAGAATTACATCCTAATATCATGTATACATTCATGATACATTGGTACCATTGAGGAAACATCAATTTTTTTATTTGAATAATACACTTTTGTCAAACCCTAGGCCATAGTCCATGATTTAGAGATGAGATATGGATATGGATATTTTGATTGAGTATTGAGGAAGTATATTGGTTGCGAACCCCCCATGGGTCCTACTTGGAAGCACTGAGGCCTGGTAGGTATATACGATGGTTATGTAATAACCTCAATCATATGACATCATTATCATAATCATTTTATTTCACATAGTATAAATTTTTAGTTTAGTGATCTTGTATTTTATTTGATGCATATCCATTCTGTTCTTTTGCATATTTGTTTTCTTTCTTATGTGCTATATTTAGAAATATTAGTGGAGAAAGTCTGAGCTACTATTTGGGATTTTTTTATTATAGGTGGCATGCTCATAGTATGTATTTATGAACCTTATTTTCTACTTTGCTTAGTCTTCCTATGATACCTACTGAGTATTAGTGGATTAAACTCATCCTTATTGTTACTTTTTAGCCAAGTATGACTGCATCGCACAACAACTGAGATCATATGGTTGATCACTGACATTTTTAAGGTATTTGCTATTTTATTCCATTAAACTTGACCTCAAGCCTTCTCTTATCCAGTTGATGTTTCTATTTTTTATATGGCGACAGATTTATAGTATTACAAATTAAATTGTATTTCAAATTTTTAGTTGTATTTAGATTTTTCTTACACTTTTACACAAGGCTTTGGGATGATTTATGGTATCTTTACCTTTAATGCTTCTATTATTATTGTATATGTATGGTCTGACTTTGCTCTAGGAGTCTTGCCTTGGGTATTGTTTTATTGTTTTCTTCTAACTTCTAAGTTTGGATGATTGTCTAGCTTGTCAAGGCTTGCTTGAATAAGTGAAATCATGACCTTAGTTTTTGGGTCATGAAAAATTAGTATCAGAGAATCCAAGAACAGGGTGTCGAATAGAGTTTCATAGATTGACATAAACATTCGTATCTATCTTTGAGATACTATAAGATATCTTTAGGAAACTTCCTTATTTTGTGCCTTATCATATGGGTTTTTCCATACCCTACATTCTAAAATTATTTTTTACTATATTTTTTAGAGACAATAAAAAGTAGATCTCGTGATGCTAGGTATGCTTATATGTATCCAAAGAGGGATGTAACCTACGGTATGAGTCATAAGTCACAGACGGGCTTAAGGTAGAGGACGAGCATAAGGATCTACCCCTTCTAGATGTAGTACTAGGGGATCTCTCCTGAACTTAAGATTGATCATTCTAGACATATAGGGCCTACTTAGGTTTCACAACATACTACTACCCCAGTCTTGGAGGGTTCATTAATTCATTTGCTAACTTATTTTGAGGGTGTTCCTTTGAGTTCACTTGAGTCTTGTTTCTCTTTCTATGCTAGTATTCGAGTATGGAATTTTGAGTCTAGAAGTTTAGACTTTATCTATGTTTCCACCTCAATTAGGGTCATAACGAATCAGATTCACTATTGCTCTAGTTGTTTTGGGTCTTATGATTTTTTTTGAGGATCAGAAGAGGTTTGAGATATTTACTCACTTTGGTCCACTCAAGTTTCACGGTATTATGGGAAAGAATTCATATAAGTTCTTGATTGAATATGGAGATAAGTTTTATAACCTGGGATGGCTTAAGTCATACATAGTTGCATACATTACTTATCTATTAACAAATGTAACCAAGAATTGGTGGAGACTTGTTAGCTGTAGACCTCTTGGTTCACCAGATACGGCTTTGTACTAGTTTGTTGAGGCCTTTCTGGATAGGTTTGTGCCCTATTATTAGAGATATTAAATGAAAGATGAGTTTTATCACTAGGAGCAGGGCTCCATGACTAACAGCCAAGTATGAGGCATGTTTTTATTCCTTCTTCAGATAGTCTATTGCTTGTATTACAATAATGTTTGAAAATATTCAAAAGTTTGTGAAGGTATTAGATGTTACATTTTAGTTAGCTACTTCTCGATAGTAGTGTAAGGAGCATCATTCTAGACTATGGTGGATCATGCAAAGATGGCGGAAGCTATTCTTAGATCTACTAAGGGTGGCACCAAGAGAGTGTGCTATTAGGGTGAGTTTAGTGGTATCACCACTCTAGAAAGAGATTTTAAAGGTTTTTATAGATACCATACTAGGCCAATGCATGAAATTTTAAAAGTTTGAAGTAGCTGGTCTACAAGTTGAGCGTCTATGGGCAGTCGGGTTTTGTCCTTGGGTGGTTGTTCTTGCTCAGTTGCACCTCCTTAGATCGAGTTGGGTAGCAGAGGTTGTTATATGTGTAATGAATTTGGAAATATGGCTAAGGACTACCAACGTTGTTTTGTCAGGCCTACTCCTATATCAATAGTGATAGGTGACTTTCAGGGTGGTAGAGGTACCAGTAGAGGTGCACAAGGCAGAGGTGGTGCAACCCATAATGGTGGTCGCAAGGTTTCTCACTCCAGTAACAAACATATTTAGTGATATGCTATACCTACCTAAACAAAGGTAGAGGTTTCTAACATTATTATCACAGGTATTATTCCAGTTTATTTCAGATCTGCATCTGTGGTACTTAATCAAGGGTTGACTTTCCCCTATGTGGCTGTATATTTTTCTTCTACGTTAATTCTACTTGTGAGCCTCTTGCCATGCCTATTAATGTGTTGTAATACTTCATTTTTGCTAAGCTTAATTTCACTCTCAGTACATGAGTAATCCTATATAAAATTTTTAAAATACTCAGAATTTTTCAGTTTAGAGCGTACTATTATGTAGGAAATTCAGTCAGCTTTCCAATGATATAAAATTTGCCTAAATCCAATAGTCGAGTGAAGAGTTAGATCCATTTTTGTAAGACAGTGTACCACCTGGGACATCAACACGTCGCGGAGGCATTCCAAATGGAAATTGTCACTTTCTAGTGTTCTATCGCGATCATGGCATGTTGCGCCAAACAACATTTTCAGAATTGTCCATTTCTAGTGAAGCTCCGTGATTCCACTACATCGCGCTGAGTCCAAAATTCGTAATCAGTGGGGTACCAAGATTGTACCACATCGCACCAAGACATCAGTTTCCAATTGTCAATTTCCATTGACATAGCGCGATATCCGTGTTGCGCCAGGGCCCAAAATTGATTTTTCCAGTGACGATTTTTAAATTATTCCAAGGGGTAATTGGGTATTTTTTTTCCATGACCCAAGTCAGTCCTAAACACAAAGTTTAACCCTAAAGGAGCACTAATTGCTTAATATTTCGTTGTTCATTCAAGAGACAAAATATTCTCTCTCAAAGGGCAAAATCCTAGCTTCAAGAAATCAAGAACAAACTCAAGAATTTCATCAAGAACCTTGAAGAATCAATATTCCCAGGTATGTTAGGTTTTCATCTATGGGTTCCTATCACCCATAGAGTTCAAGAATCCCTTTTTAAACTTACAAGATCTCAGAATTATGAATTTCATGGTTGGAATTGATTGTATTTATGTTCATGATATTAATTGGGTTTAAAATGATAATTTAGTATAATTCTTATGAAATTTAAATTGTTTATGTACTAAATTATATGAATTGAATGATAAACCCTTGAATTTGACATTGAGTATTGTATTCATGATTTTCATATGTTGGCCATTATCATGTGAAATAATCCATGCTCTCTAAGTGTTTGCTAAAATGCCTATGTACAGTAGATAGTGGAATCATGACATGTCATTATGTGTTCCCAATAATGTACAAGTTTATGCCCTACAAGTACTCTATAAAATGTCTCTATGAATGAATTATGAACAAGTGGAAATTGTTATGCTTTTCAAGATCATGCAATGCTTTATTTCCATGCTATCGAGTCCTGGGGGTATCTAATACCTAAAAATCTAGTTGATTATCTAGAGCTACAATAGTTATAGACTAGTCATAATTATGACACAAAATAGTAGTACTCATCCAATTAACAGAAATCAGTATCAGTCTAGTTCAGCTTAATAAAATTAGTTCAGTGTCTATTCATTTGGGAGTAGGATTCAACACCGAGTGAACCCAAGGATAGGGGCTCACCTGCCAGTAGAGGGTGTGATCCTTTCAATCAGTCCTTGCATTCCAGAACTATGTAGTTAGCGTAGGTTGAGATATCAACCTGCTAGTTGAGTGTTGATGAGGTGTTTCTATCTGCCAGTTGAGGGTACCACCATTCTCATTAGAGTACCTGCCAGATGAGGGTAAATCTTTATCTTGTCTTTACCCGTGGCATAGTACTAACACCCTTCCAGGTGGAGTTACTGGTTCCTCAAATCTATTCAAAAAGGGGGATGTCGATTAGATAATTAATTCCCACAATCTTAGTTTTAGTTGTAGTATAGAACTCAATTCAGTTCTACAGAATCAGGTCTGTCAGATACAATCAATCGGTTTTAGTAATTTAGTTATTAACAAATCTCAGATTATCACTGACTCAGTATCAGAATTAAGAATTCTGAATTCAGCTTCAGTAAAAACTCAATTATAGTATATATACACATATATGTGCAGTATCACATGATCAGTACTTACAATAGTTTTAGCTACTTATGTACTCTCATATTCAGTTACTTTATATAATTTAGTCAATTATTGTTCATGCATATTAATCCTTGAATTCTTCCTTACCTCATCTATCATACCAGTACATTCCACATACGGACGCATACTTTTTATTTGCGCTATGATGCCTCATATTATAGGTTCGGACGCTCAGGTTCCTGACCGCGCATAGACAGATTTAGATTCAGCCAGCAATTTCTGATTTAGTAGTGAGTCCTCATCTATCAAGGATATGTTATATTTTAATAGTCGGAGTTAGTTGGGGGCTTGTCCCATCTAATCCACATTCAGACAGTTCTATAAGAGGATTTTCAGACTAGACTTTCAAATAGTATTCAGTTTTGTAGATTATTATTTCAATTGATATTCTTTATCAGTATTTTTAGATTTTTAGCCTTATGGCATTTCAGCCAATTTCCATATTTTTATAGTATTACTATGTAGTGCTCATAGAAGATATCAGACATGGGTTAGCTTGTGGTCCTTCGGGGTCATAAGGACCATGTAGCGTCTGGGGTACAGACTCGAGGCATTACATGTATCTATACTCATAGGGGACTCTTTAATTTTGGATCGAGTGTATCAGTCCTGTGTTGTGACCTTTGCTGGTTGAGAGACTTAGCTAGATCTGATTATCCTAGATATGGTAGATTTTGATGTCATCTTGGGTATATAACGGTTAGCTCCCTATCATGATATTTTAAACCGTTATGCTAAGACTGTGACTTTAGTTTTGTTGGGTGTTCCAAGGATAGCTTTGAAGGGTACGTTTTATTCAAATCCAAAAAGAGTTATGTCCTTTATAAGTGCTCGATGCATGGTAGAGAAGTGATGTTAGTCTTATTTTACACATATTTTTGATCTACAGGAAGTAAAGGATTGTCTTGACTTTTGTTATTTGGAATAAATTAACTTTTATTCGAAAGGAAACAAAAACAACAAAAAGAGTGAATTAGGAAATAATGATTAATCATCATATAAACATAACAAAACTATTCCTAAACTTTATTCTCGGATAATGGTGCCAAGACTTAATGTCACCCAAATTACACTTTACAATGAAGTATAAAATATTAGTTTAGTCAAATATAGAACCCAACTATTTTAGGGTTTATCTCATAGGAATATAGCTAGAAGCTAAGTCACCGTGATTATTTTAACTGTTACTCAGTTATTTCTAAAGGTGGTTTAAGGTAAAAAGAAGACAATTTATATGCTTTTAGTAACCAAGTAATAGATAACAATTTGTAGTTGTAACAGTCAATGAGAACGGACTAGGATTGTGCTCTCCTTGATTTTGTAACTCACTATGCATACATATTAGTAATCTATTCTAGTGCTTAGCATGTAACGTCCGTAAGTTAAGTTTACCTAAACCAATATTTGGGCCCTATTACTTGAATATCACTTTATTATTACTTAGGTCTATGAGTGGTTGCCTTTTTACCCTTTCCCTTGATCTTTGATTAGTTATCCGTGGAAAAGGCTCAAGTTATTAGATGAGGGTTAATAGCCTCAATCTTTGTTGTTAATCTCTTTTCTTATTATTTACCCCTATGGTCAAGCAAGTAAGAATTAAAATGAGTTCTAATGCTTTCACTTTATAAAACACAATCAATATGAAGAGAAGAAGAATACATGCTTGAACACTATCCATGCATTACTAAATGTTTTACCCTACGTTTGTTAATTCATCACGTCTCCCACAACCCTAGTTATGAAATTTATCTATTCATGGTTGTAGAATAACAATTTCAATTTGTAGAACAAAACTTAATTATGAACTTACGAATTAAGTGGAAGAAATCCATAATCATAAACTATCTAAAAAATATCAATAATCAAGAATCTATGTAATTTCTCCATAAACCAAAGAACAAATTGAATAAAACTAAATCAATACATCTCTTAGGATATAGAGTGTGTAAAATATATAAAAGAACTTAATAAAGGTATTTATCGTCAAAATTAAAACCTATCCTAAACAAAATGGGATTTAAGGTCCGTTAGCTTTAACGATGCATGGTTTGACCTCATGATTCATGGTCTAAATTTAGTGATTTTTCGTTTGCAGTTTCTCCTATTTTCAATGAGTTAATGTATAACTCATGGTTATATTCCATGATGTAATAAGACTCGTGGTTTCCAAGTCTAGACATCTTTTTTTAGATCTTTACCTTCACGATTCTCAGAAAATGTCGACATAGATTATGGTTTACTTTCCACAACTTATAGACTTGTCTCTTTCTACTTGATGCTAACTTAGCAATTTTTTTAAATTTTCACTCTACGAGTGAAAGTATGATTCGTGATACCTTTTCACGAGTAACTAGATGAGTCATGGTATCAATATTGTGCTTTAACTTCCCCTGATCCTCAGTATGACTACAAGTCTGTTTTGTACTTTTAAAGTATGTCTCGTATTTAGATGCTATGAGACACATTGTGTCTTTTTTAGGTAATTTTTCAACTTTTACTTGTGGGGCCTATTTTCCTACACAAACCCATAAAAGTACACCATAGTAGACAAAATATACTCAAGAACATTTATAATTTCTATATTTTAAACATTGAATGTATCACAAAATCATGATACATCAATTGATCTTAAGTAACGTAGAAGGAGTCTTGTCCAACATTGAGCGGATCATGAATCTTTTAATTATATAACATGTTATGTTAGTAGTATCATCCTAAAAATTCGTTAGAAGACCATTGGAAATAAGCATAGTTCTTGCCATGTCTTCCAAGGTTGTGTTTTTCCTTTCAACTACCCCATTTTATTGGGGAGTTCTCGGACCTGAAAAATTATGATCAATATTATGTTGAGTACAAAATTCAAGAAATTTATCATTTTCAAATTTATTTCCATGATAATATCTAATGGAAAACAGTTCATTTTTTAATTTTTTTTAAACCAGTTGTGTCCGACCAAGGATTAAATAAGATGTCTTGACCCCTGCATTCTCTAGATATGTAGCAAATAAGTTAATAGAGTCATGTTCTTGGAGTAGCAATGATGCAAATAGCATGTGGGATAAAACAATTAGTTTCATTTAAGAGACAACTAAAGAGGTGGTTAGGATGTCGATGGGAAAGTTTGGTGGTCATCAAAAGGATTGATGGTGGAACAGTTTATGTCAAAATAGAAGATAATAGGGCAAGCTATATTATTTGCATAGAATAAAAGGATAAGTAATATAGGACGATGCATAAGGGTATCTATATGGCGGCTAGGACAATAGCTAAGTTAATAGTCATCGAATCTAATAAGGCATCCTTTTAAAAACTCTATGTCTCACTGGGGAACAAAAGTGAAGATAGGAAACTTTACAGGATTGCAAAGATGAGATAAAGGATATTTGAGACATGGATCAAGTGAATTGAATTAACAATAAGGAAAACACGGTATTGGTAGATGAGACACTTATCAATCAAAGATGACATGCTTACTTTGATAAATTATTAAATGAGGTAGGTGATAAAGCTATTATGCTAGGGGATTTTGAGAATTCTAACAGACATGGGCATTTTGGATACTATGGATTAATTATTGTTGAGGAAATTACAAGAGAACTAGTAAGTGAGTAGGTAAAGAACTATTGCACCTGATGAGTTCCCAATGGAGTTTTTGAAAAGCTCGAGTAGGGCATGTATGAAGTGGTTGATTGAATGGTTCAATATTATTTTTAAGATGGATAAGATTCAAAAATAATAGAGGTGCAGTAATATGGTTTTTTTGTACTAGAATAAGTGAAAAATCCAAAGTTGTAAATTATAGGGTATCAAGTTGTTAAGTCATACTTGCATGTTTGTAAGCGAGTGATGGAGATAAGGGTGAGGAGATGCATGTCCAAATTTAAGAATCAGTTTGGATTCATATCAGGGTTATGTACTATGAAATACATCCATCTAGTGAGGAGAGTGATGGATCAATACAAGGAAAAAAATATGATTACATATGGTATTCATTGACATTATGAAAGCCTATGACAAGGTTTTGATAAAAGTACTTTGGAGGTTCCTCGAGGCTAGAGATATATCGATGTGTTTTATTAGGGTGATAAAAGATATGTATGATGGATCTAAGACATAGGTTAGTATACTAGAAGGAAACTTGGAGAATTTCCCTATGGAAATGGGGATACACCAGGGGTCAACTCTTTGTTCTTTCCTCTTTGTTGTAGTGATGGATGTATTAATGATGGGCATTCAGGATGAGGTTCCTCAGTGTATATTATTTGTAGATGAAATAGTTTTGATTAATGAGAGCAGTGTGAATGATAGGTTGAAGATGTGGAGAAAAACTCCGGAACATAAAGGGTTTAAGTTTAGCAGGACCAAAATAGAGTATCTAGGGTGTAAATTAAGTAAGGGTTGACTAAGAAAGACATGGATGTCTGTCTAGGCACACAAGCTCAACTCAAGAGAATTCATTTCAAGGATCTTACCTCTATTATCCAGGATAGTATTATCATAGATGGTGATGTCACTCATCGTAATGGTGCAGCATGAATGAAGTAAAGGCTTGCCTCTAGAGTCTTGTGTGATAAAAATATACAATTAAAATAGAAAATTAAGTTTTATAGAGTGGTGATAACTAAATCTACTATATGGGATGAACTATTGTCCAATAAAAAATTTCTATGTTTAGACAATGCATGACATAGAGATGAGGATGTTGAGATAGATGTGTGGACATACTAGGTGTGATAGAATCAAGAATGAGGTTATTTGAGTTATAGAGAGAGTGGCCCTTGTGGTGGATAATGAGGGAAACAGGGTTGATATGGTTTTAAAAATGATAAGATTAGGTTCATACACCCTAGTGAGCATGTGTGATAGTTTGGATATAGTAGGTATTAAAAAGAGTAGAGGTAGGCCAAATAAGTATTAAGGAGAGGTGATTAGACATAACATAGTGCATTTACAGGTTATCAAGGACTTAACCTTAGATAGGGAGACATGGAGTATGTGTATTAGAGTAAAATATTAGTCGGGTAGGAGTTTTGTCGTTCACCATCGTATGGTTGCTTACATTTAGCCATAGATATCTATCATTGTTGTTGTCTATTGTGTTTTGATTATTAAACTACGCTTTGGTTAATTATTATTATTATTCTATGGTGGATTAGTTGTCATATTTTCCTCTATTGTTACTTGAATTTTCTAAATTTGAGCCTATAGTCTTCCAGAATAAACCTCTCTAACTTCTCAAGGTAGTGGTAAGATCTATGCACACTTTACCTTCCTCAAACCTTATTTTTGGATTTTACTGGGTATGTTGTTTTTATTTTAAATAGTTTCACAAAGATAAGAAATACATCAAATGTTTCATCTTTTGTACTGAGAAATATGGTCCAGGTAAAACTTGAGTGATCATCAACAATCACAAAAACTTATGTATTTCCTTCTCTACTTTGAATATGCATGGGACCACATAGGTCCACATGTAATATCTATAGAGGCTTGGAAGTACTTACTATTTTCTTTGGTTTGAATGATGATTTAACAGGTTTTTCGTTAATAAAATCATCACAAAACATATCTTCTTTGAGTTGAACTTAGGCAATCATTTTGATAATGCTCAACTTACATATCAATTTAAGTGCAAGGCGTTTTTCGTCAATATATTTACCCAACTTTGGAGTTGGGGTTGAATCCACGAGGAACAATATTTCTTAAAGTGAGATAGGCTCCTACACTAATATTTCTTTTTGGGTTTTTTTAATATTAAATTGGAGATACAAATAATTAGAGTTTTAATAATTATGCACGGATCTTGGGATTATGCATTATTAAGGGAGTAACATATGGGAGTTAATAATCAACATTAATTTAGTAAGTCAAATATGGGTAGGCTTTGTTATAGATTTTGATGCTAGTCTTCCAACAAAACGCTAAACTTTCACCCTTTGTTCTTTCAAATACCTAATGGGTGTGTTCAACAATTGGTAACCCCAAACTCAATCAAGGCATCCCTATTTCTAGGATGATGCCCATGCTATAGCTAGCTTCAAAATCACCCTTATGTCTAAGATAGTGAGAATTTAGCAAACTATACATAAAATTGTCTATAATTGCTTTGGTCTCCACATCCCTCTTTCGAGGATGATAAAGATTCCAAAACTTCACTCAAAACCCTTCTTTCGAAGATGGCCTCCAACTTTCTATAGATTGGAGCTTTCGCTCATCAAACCCATGCGGGTGTTTGCGGCTTTCGCCCTTCAAATTCAACTAAACTAGCATAGAAATGATAAAACCCATAAATATAAACTACCAAATAGATGCTAACAATAACAACCCATGCAAACTTTATCCCTTATTCACACATAACCCCAAGAGAATGATTCAGCTGCACATAAGATAACTAAGTAAAAATATATCCATAATATCCACTAAAGTGATTTATTGGAGCTTAATAGAATGTTAGTTTAAACTTGGCACTCCCACAAATCAACAATGGAAGTGAGTTAATCTTTCACCTAGAGAGTCTCTAATATATTCTTTACCCAAAAATTATACAATATTTTCTTCTCCAAATATGGAGGCTATGAACTAAACTAAAACTAAACCTAAAAATTGGGGAAGATGGATTTTTTTAATGATAGGGTCTGAGTTCTTGTCAAAATGGGATCAACATGTACAATTATAGTTTTGCCCTTAGGTTGAATCCTTTGTTAGGCCACGATCGCACAGGTCGGGCTGCAACCTCGACTATGCAACTGCGGTTTACCTATATGACCGCGATTATTTGACCATCCTTCACTGCTGCGACCACAGTAAGCAGATCGCGACTGCGGTACCTGAGGCTGTTCTGTTTTAGGTATTCGACTGCACTTTTTTGCTCTATTTTGATCATTTTGAGCTCCAATCCACGTTCTTCCAACCCTTTCTCTTTATGCCTGCAAGAAGTGAACATTAGTGCAACTAATGGCAATTATGTCTCATTTATTCATCTATAATAAGGTAATGTGCATGAATAATGAGTGCAATTGAGTGGTAAACTCACCACTCATCCCAACTTAAAGCATTTTCTTGTTCTCAAGAAACATTACCCTTTATCATGAGACACAATCATTTAAGCCCAACCTTTATGCCTTAAAGATCACCATGACCTTAAATTTAAGTGCAACCACAAAAAATTCATTGCACATAGGCTAAGCTAACTTTGCTACACCCATCTTTTATCTTATATTGAAACTAAGGATACAAAGGACTTCAAAGAGAGACCAAGAAAACAAAATACTCTAGAAGTGACTATTTCTTTACCCCAAGTAAGTTATACAGCCTTTGCCTCATTGCTGGGAGGTGAAAAGATCACCCACATCAACTTTTTTCACATGTCGTCCTCACAAGAAAGAGAATTCCTCACATCAAGCTACAAAATATGAAATAAGGAATTTTAACTGGACAAACTCTCTCTTAGAAAAGAAATCTCAATGTAACAAATGTTATCTCATAGTCTTGCCCCTATTTTCAATCGCCACTACAAAAAAATGGTTGGAGATCTCAAAGGAATTTATAAGTTTGTAATATAGGTTTGGGTTAGGGTAGGATGTTATTTAGGAACAACATGGGTACTCCCTTCCTTGAACATCAAAATCACACTTTTCAATCTTTCTTTTGGTTATTAGCCACTCTTGTTTGCTTTCTCTCTTTTCTTATGCCTACAATTCGCTTCCTTTGTTCACCACCTTACTTTTATCTGTTTTTGTTGAACCTTTTATTCAATACTATCTTTTATTGGACCCTTTATTTTTCTAAACATTTGTTTACCTCACTTAGGTACCTTGGAATTCTATTAACACTTCATGGACTGAAATTTCCTTCCATCAGCCTTACTACCCCCAACTTAGTCTTTTAGCCTCAAGTTGCAATTACACATTCAAGGAGGGATAAAAATAATGGTTCACGACTTGTAATGTGTTTGCCAAAGAAAGGTCCAAAGGCTAAAATTGGGTATTTAGGGATTGCAATTATCGATAGGAAGGCTTTTTAGGATAGAGTGGGTTCTAAAATCACAAGGATGTCATAAGATCATTTCTCTAACCAAATACAATAAACATTAGCTTTGAAAGACTAATGGGGCAAGTTCTAGATAACTAAAGTATTCATGAAATGCATGAAAAAATCTCACCATACATGGCATGCAAAACTTGCCAAAAAGGTTTAATTGTCCCTCCGATGAGAGAAAAAATTGGAGTATTTAACATTATTTACAAGTCAACAATATGAGTGACAAAAAAGAGAAAAAGATTTGTTACAAAGTCGCTCACGTCCATGCTCTTTATTTTAGAAATATTTTAGATAGAGGGGGTTATTTGTTTTACATCAGCACCACACTCGGTTTGCTAAACTATGGCTACAACCAAACCCTTAGTATCACATTTAGGCTTAATCATTGGCAAGTACAATACCCTACATTTTGGACTATGATGAAAATCCATCATTCTTATGCGTAGACGTTTCAAAAGCCTCTAATCCTATGTAAATTTAGTGTGTTAATCAATTATGTAGTGTGAGAATCTATTTGAGCATGAATTTAGATCATATAGGTCCCCTAGCTCAAGTAAAAGTTGAAAGCTTTTCTATCGTTCAAGTTTTAGTGAGCGTCGAAATATGGGTCAACTTTAATTGACCATAAATCGTTGTATATGACAAACTAGGTGGTTTACTATATATCAAATAAAATATCTTTGAATTATATTTCCAACAATATATCAATTTTTCCTAAATCTGATTTCGGAGAAAAGAGTTATCCCCATTTTATTCTAGCATGTCAAGCTGGAAAACGGTGATGACGTTTCTGACAGGCTATCATGTTTCTGACAACCTTTTTGATGAAGTTTTCATATTCTGCCAACATTTTTTATGAACTCGTCATACCTAGGAAGAAAATCAAGAATTTAGAACCCTTTTGTGATGACCATTCATGACGGCCTATCACGGACCTAACGGCCTGTCACGGATGGCGTCAAGTATATTTTTTCAGCAATTAAGGGATGTTTTAGTAAGGGTATTTTAGTCTTTTTTCTTTACTTCCCACGACTTATAAACCTCAATGAGCGTATTATCTTCCATTGCCTTTAGTTAAAAATTTCAAAAAGCTCTCTCATACACTCTCAATGACAAGATTAGAGTTTCCTCTCAAGATCAAAACTATCTACAACAAGCCCTAGGGTTTTCATAGAAGAGTCTATTTTAAGCAAATTTCGCCGTCAATCTTCACGAGTGCTTAATCTAAGGTATGAGTAGTGTTCATCCATGGGTCCCTTTCATCCATGGAGCTCAAAAATCATTTTTTAAATTATAAATTGTGATTTCCTTGTTGTTTTATGACTATATTCATGTTGATGATTGTTGTTTAGATTCAAGGTTGTATCTTTATGTAATTTTCAGGAATCATGTGAATAGGTTAGTTGGAAACCCATGAATTTAGGTGGTTCAAGATTTATAAATTTGTTAATTACACCTATGCTCAATATTATGCATGCAAGGTGTTTGATAAAATGCTTAGGATGCTAGAAATTCATGTTTACATGGTTCCATGATATCTAAATGACAAGTCCATGTTAGTTGTACACTTCAATATAAATTCCATTCTATTGATATATTGTTGTTGTTGTGCTATGAAGCATGCATGATAATAGATATACTATATGTACATGAAATATATCGATGCACTCCCTACCATACTTAAGATGTTGAAGAACTAAATGAAGTATAATATCCCCTACTTATGACAATGTGAATTGTGGAATCCAATCTTATGATCAAGTCAGTCATGTTGTGTCAGTTTCCTTCCATCAAGTCTTGGGGGTATTCGTAACCAAAAATATATCTATGTGCCTAGAGCCATGTCAGGTTATCACAATACTCTCAGTCAAGCCATGATCTATAGAATTCAGTCAGTCATGCGACACAGGAAAATCCAGCAAACTTAGTTTTAGCTCCACTAAACAGTACCACTAGTATCAGTTCAGTTATTCAGTATTAGTTTAGCAAATTAGTTCAGTTAAGTTATTTAGTTCAGCCCAGTTATTTAGTTCAGTGTCTTTCAGATGGGAGTAGGATGCATCACTGAGTGAGCTTAAAGATGGGGTCTCACCCGCTAGATTAGGACTGAGATCCTTAGAAGCAATCCCTAAGTTCTAGAACTACGTAGCCAGCGTAGGTACGAGATGTCACCCGTTACATAGGATTGAAATACTCAGGAGTCACACGTTATCACATTTATATATATAGGACAGATCCCAGGAGTCACCTGCTAGATTAGGACTTACTCCATAGTAGATGTCTTTACTGGTGGTGCGGTACTGACACCCTTCCAGTCAGGGCAGAGATTAGACCCCAGTCAGCTTAGCATGGGGCATGTTGATTAGATGAAAACATCCTATATTTTCAGCTATAGAATTAGGGCTTTCAGACACAGTTAAGTCAGCTTAGTAGTAGAGATTCAGTACTATTAGATACAGTCAATGCTTATCATTGTAAATAGACTTTAAGCTCACCCATTAGCTAGGACTGATCTCAACTATGATTAATCAGTATCAGAATCATTAGATTTAAAGATCATCTGCTAGATAGGACTGATCTCAGACTAAGTCAAATCATCCTTATTATCAGTATACTCATGATCACCAGCTAGATAGGACTGATCTCAAATTCAGTTACTCCATATAAAATAGAACTCAGATAGTTCTATCAGAACTTAGACTTTTAGATACAGTTGCTTAGTATCAGTTACATCTGTTAGGCCGATCATCATAGTTATATCAATTATATCCGTTTCTTGAACTCATGTATCAGTCATATCAGTTATCAGAATTTATGATATCACTATTCAGCTTCAGGATTGTCAGACACAGCTAACCAGACTAGTTCTTCATAATTCAAACTGTCAAAAATAGTTGTTGATCTATTTAGTATCTCGGTATCAGTATACTCATGTTGTCAATATTTAGAATCAGTATTTAGTATCTCCACGAGTTCAGTTACAGATACGTATGCATGCATTTATTCTAACGTTCATATTAGTCAGCATTTTTCATGCATATAACCCTTTTTATTTAGCCTACCTCACTTGTATACTCAGTACATTCAGACGTGCTGACGTATTTGTGCTATGGTTCTTTCTCTTATGTTACACCATAGGATCAGAGGAACGAACTCCAGATCAGTAGTTACATTCTAGTTTTTAGAGTTTGCAGTGAGTCCTTTTCATTTGAGGACGATATGATTATTGCTATATTTACTATTTAGTTGCTAGATTGAGTAAGTTGGAGATATGTTCCTTCAACTCTTTATTCAGTATAGTTAAAGGCTATTGGACTAGATGTCATATTAGATATTCAGATCTCGTTATTTTTAGTATTTATGACTTGTTTTGATATTGTTATACCTTTTTCAGACATTTTGTTATCAGACGTTTATTCAGTTTGAACCTTATAAATTTTTATGGTCATATTTTCGTATTTTATGATATATTATCCAGTATACAGGTACAGATATTAGTCATGGGTTAGCTTGTGGTCCTTTGGGGTCATGAGCACCGTGTAGCATTTCG
The DNA here is from genome assembly GCA_030864225.1 of Capsicum baccatum var. pendulum. Classification (NCBI taxonomy): domain Eukaryota; kingdom Viridiplantae; phylum Streptophyta; class Magnoliopsida; order Solanales; family Solanaceae; genus Capsicum; species Capsicum baccatum. The sequence continues at coordinate 82,791,809 of CM061560.1, read as the reverse complement.
GTTGAGAAAATTAGGGTATTACAACAAGCTAACCACATGGCTACTCAGACTTCGCCAATGGTGTGTAAAGTGACCCCAACTTAACAAATTATAATGCTATAGGTAGTCAGGCTTCCCTTACATTAATGAGACTTAATGGTACGGGAACTCTGAATTTCCCCTGCACCTATTTCTCAAACCGAAACATGACACTTTATCCTTAAAATGTCGTCCCTCAATCCATCATAAGGTAAAGCTAATCATGATCAGTAAGATTTAAACTAAAATTAAATCAAAAGAGTACTAATAATAAAAGAAAAACATAATAATCCATAAAACATGGGCACCATCAGAGTTCCTCAATAATGTAGCATCTCCCAAAAATAAAATAAAAACAATATCCAACACATTAACTAAAACTCACAGTAAAGATCTGGGAGCACCCCCAACCATAAGGATCCAGTGTCCTCACTGACAGTCCAAATCAAGTAAAAGTAAAAGGGTCTCCCTGAATATGCATCATGAGTTGTTCTCTCCTGCCGAATCTGCACTATCACTACCAGCATCATCACTTAACCAATTGGCAGGGGCCTCTTCTTCACTATCCAACCTTGGTGAAGGTGGTCGCTGATTGGGTTTGAGTACCTTAAATATGCCCTTTACTTGCTTCTACTGCTTCTTGAATAATTTGTCTCTCTTTTTCTCTCTCTTCATCATTTTCTTATGTGATTCTGTGAGGTCCCTATATGCTCCCGCTAAGGCAGAGTAGGCCCTCTCTAGACTGGCAATAGTGTCTCCCTCTTTCTTCTGCTTCTCATGATATATTTCATAATCTGACCAAGACATATATGAGTGGCGAGTGGTGAATGACTCTCTTTGTCCCTAAGTCAATCTGGACACTAGCTTTTACCTAAGAGGTCATCGAGTATGTCATTTGGCGAAGGTCTACAAGAATTTATGTCCTCTTGGACTGCTTTTCCCTTGTCTTCTTTTATCTTCTTACTCTGACCTGAGGAACCGTCACCTTTGAATTTTAGTAGGTGGATGAGGGAACCTAGATTTACCCAAGTATCTGCAGCATACTCTACTACTCCTTTTTTACATAGCTCAATTATAAGACAGGGAAAGGGAAGATAATTACCTCCATGGGTTTGAAAGTACTGCCATTCTGAACTTATAATCTCTCCTATATTCAGAGTGATGCCTGATAAATACATGAAACCATCCGATCCCAGGTGTCTATGATAATGGTAATATATGTGAAAGGAGAAACCCTACTACAAATGATGTTTAGCCATAGCCTCCCTTCAGCCTTAGATTTATTTAGTGGAATATCTTTTTTGGTGATGGCCCAGGGGGGTTCCTTTCCCAGACATAGGACATCATCCATACAAGAACTTGGCTCAAATCCCTTATTATGAAATTTCCCCATGTCAATATTTGGGAGCCCATACACATAATTGACCTGCTAAGCTCCAAAGTTCACCTATTTTCGCCGAATTGTCATTACTGGGTTTGTGAGTGAAACGACGCTGAGGTTTGCATAGAACTTATGCACCTACTATTCATTTTATAGCATGATTCTAGGGTGAAACACATCCAATGTGTAGCAGTGAGACTGACATGGAATTTAGGTAACTTCTCCTCTACTCTATCTAAGTTTATACCCCTTTAAGGGAGTAGATTTGTCCTGTTGTAATCATCATAGTAGGAGTGCTGGAATTGAGCGGCCATGAATCAGGTAGTGTCAAAATCTTCCATTGTTGAATTTGAGAACCTGTAAGCAATGCATCTTATACAAACATTAGTAGTGTTACACAAGAATATGCTAGAACAAATGTATAAGTTCATGTGGTGGTGTTATAGAATGTTTTGAGGAAAGCTAAGGGTTTGCAAAAATTTTATTATCTGCTAGAACTAGACCTCAGGTATGGAGATTATGGGGTTTAATACTGCAATCAAGGTGACGCCATCGCGGTCAAAAGGACCGCAATCGCGGTAATTGAGACCGAGTTGATAGTTTCTGCATAGTATTGTGAAATGCAATTTTAACCTCCAATCCCCTATTTTGACTAGGCATAAAAACATTCTTAACATTTTATTGAGCCTAGAATGTGCGATTACAACCCCTAAACTCAAAAGAATTAGAATTGGATTCTTTGGGGCCTTAAATCGAACACATTTTGCACACGATTTCTTCAACCATTTAAAGCAAAATTTTGCGTACTCAAGACTTCCCCGTTATCGTGTACATAAATTACAATAGCCAACCATAATAATTATGACAATTAAGCATGTATCTAGCAGTGAAAATACCATTTTTGGCATTTTTCTATACCATAAGTTCTAAACATGCAATTTCACATGAAAACCAAAGGAAGTTCGACAACTTACTGCTTGAAAGGATGTAAACTGGTGGATTTGTACTTGGATATGCAATAGAAAGCCCAAAAATTATAAAGGATTTTGAGAGAAAATGGGAGAGGATCATGGGGTGAATTGCGCAAATGGATGATCTTTTTAAACTGGTTAGACCGTGATCACAGTCATAGTAGAATGATCGTGGTCATTCGGCCGTCGTAGTCATAGGGACACAGAACACGGTCGTGGTAACTGAGGTCAACAAATGGGTCTCCTACATGCCCTGTTTTGTCCATTTCCCAATTTCTCACATTCCTTTTATAAATTCAACCAAAATACCTTTAAGCACCAATATTTTATGGACCATGCATGCACAGAAACAGGAATAAAAATCAGTTCTACTCTATTTTTCAATATAGAAAAAGGATATGTGCCACTTTTTGTGGCATGATTGGCTGCCTCCGATCGAGCGCCTAGTTTAATGTCATAGCACGACGCTTCCACTCCTTTATTTTATGTCTGCACTTGAAAAATTTGAATCTCCATCTCCACTTTCACCCTATATACAATGAGCGGCAGAGGGACAAAAAATTCAAATCTTCTAAGAGAAAACTTGGAAGAGGTGATAAAATGGCAAGCAAGTGTCGATCTCACCATTTTGAAGACTTAACCCTTTCACCAAACTTCACATCGATCTTCTGGATTCGCTCTTTGGGTAAAAGTAAGCACATCTATAGGACATTCGATGTACGTTGGAAGTTGAGAATCTTTGCCTTTGATGGATGGGTCTCCATGTGCTCCTTCAGAATACCAAACCCCAAAATACAAGAGTCAGACTCCGCCTACCCACAATCCTCCATTTGGTAAAAAGTATGGATCCTTATCACATCCTCTATGCCTAATATTGAAAAGTGGGTTGAACAAGGTTCAATACCTAACTCTGAGTTAGCTTTCTCTATAGCCTTGGCACCCTAAAATGAGCTAGCGTAAACATAAGAGATTTTATTTGATTCTTCTATTGACTCTATGCTCATTTTTTTTTGGAGTCTTCTTCCTCATATGAGTTGGATTGTTGAGAAGCCTCTCAGGATTCTTTGCTACCAAGCTCATCATCACATCTTGGTTTCTCTTCTTGAAATATCTCTTCTTGGGGGATGGGAATGGTAATGATAGTTCCATCTTTTCTTCTTTGTTCATTTCCCTTAACTTGACATTTTTCCACTCTAATGCCTCTTGTAGTATATCTTGTACATTATCCCCCACTGTATGTATCCGATCTAAAATAGTTTGAAGTATTGCTCCAAGACTAGTGGATCTTGTATGTTGCTCTTGCTCCTCTTCATTTGAAGACCTATCAAACTCATATGAAAAACTAGGAAGTTCATTAGTATAATGGGGGAAGGGGCTTGTGGACAATCACTCCAATGTCTATCTCTACCACTACATAAAAGAGCACCTATACTCCCTATAGGATTGAAATGGAGAATCCATATCTCTTCAAGGAGCATAGTTGTAATCTCTCATGAAGCGTGGTTTGTCATAATATGGACATGGATCGTCAAGATAGGACTTTTAACTACCAACATCATATTTGTCGGAAGGTGCCATATAGAAAAATAAACATAATATAAAATAATCTAGAAAGCTACCTATAAAAGAAAAATCGCAAACAAATATTTACAATCTTGAATTCAAGCAATTAACTAAAATTTCAAACTTACATAATACGCCAATTTATTCCCCGTCAACGATGCTATTTTCGATAACTCTCAACTTACACGTCAATTTAAGTGCAAGGCGGTAGTCGTGAATATGTTTACCCAACTTTGGATTCGGAGTCAAATCCATGAGGAACAATGTGAGTTGCGATCATATTAATTTGAAATGGTAGATAAAAGTTGAATAAACTTACCAAAAGATAAAATGCGGGAGGTAGGCTCCCACACTAATATTTCTTTTTGTTTATTTCAAGTATAAAATTGGGTTCACAAATAATTAGCGTTTTAAAAATTATTCACAGATCTTAGAATTATGCTTTACTAAGGGAGTGAAATGTGGGAGTTAACAATCAACATCAATTTATTAACTCAAATATGGGTTGGCTTGGTTATAGATTTTGATGCTAGTCTTTCAACAAAATGCCAAACTTTCACTTATTGATTCTTTTGAATACCTAATGGGTGTGTTCAACAATTGGTAACCACAACCTCAATCAAGGCATACCTATTTCTAGTATGATGCCCGTGGTATAGCTAACTTATAAATCACCCTTATGTCTAAGATAAAGAGAATTTTAGTAAACTACATAGATAATTACCTATCATTGCTTTGGTCTCCACATCCATCTTTTGAGGATGATATGGAATCCTAAACTTTACTTAGAACCCTTCTTTCAGAGATGGCCTTGAGCTTTCTAGAGCTTGTAGCTTTCTCTCACCCAATAGATGCTAACAATAGCAATCCATACATACTGTAACCCCTATTCACACATAACCCTAAGTGGGACATTTAGCTACACATATGATAAATAAGAGAAAATATACCCATTATCTCCATTGGAGTGATTTATTGGAGCCTAAGAAAATGTTACTTCAAACTTGGCACTCCCCCAAATCAAGTGAATTAATATTCAACTCATAAAGTCTCCAATATATTCTTCACGAAAAAATTATACAATATTTTCTTCTCCAAAAATGGAGGCTATGAAATACACTAAAACTAAACCTAAAAATTGGGGAAGATGAAATTTTTTTAATGCTAGGGTTTGAGTCATTTTTCTCAAATTGGGATCAACACATGCAATCACAGGTTTTCCCTTGGGTTGAAATCCTTCGCTAGGCTATGATTGTTCTGTTCTAGCGGTGACCACGGATACGCAAATTCATTTTACCTCCACGACCATGATTATTTGACCATCCTTGACTACCTCGATTGCGGTACTTGAGGCTCTTCTGTTTTAGGTCTTCAGGTGCACTTTCTTTCTCCCTTTTTGATTATTTTGCGCTCCAATCCACATCATTCAAAACCTTTAGCTTTATGCCTACAAGAAGTGGACATTAGTGTGTCAAATCTCAATTATGTCTTGTTTATTCATCAATATCAAGGTATGGTTCAAATAATAGTGAGTGTGATTGAGTGGTAAAGTCACCACTCATCACACCACGTGTTCCCAAGTATCTAAGTTGAGTAGGAATGAAAAGTTAGCATGACCCATTTTTAAGCCATAGAACAGATTCAATGATCATAGCATTCAGACATTTTAATTTGTAATCTCTAGGATTCATGATATCTGTTCATATTCTGTGTTTTAGTTTGTTCAACACCAATTCTCCAATTTTATGATTTTTTCACAAAGAATTTAGATAGGGTAAAAAGAACATCATTACCTTTATCATAAATCTATGAGATACTAAGTAACCTATGCTCCAATCCCTGTCTTAACACCCAATTTTGACCTAACATTTCTAGAATAAATAGCTTTAGACTTTTTATTTGTTAAATTACACAAAAATAATTTTCACAGATTTTTGTTTAATTTTAATTAAAATTATTGGTATTGATCCGTATTTTAATTTTTATTTTAGAAATTTTATGATTTTTTTTAATTTTAATTAATTTTTATTGTTATTGATTTTTGCACAATCGCTTTGCTGACAAATATTCTTTGATTTTTCTTGAATTATCATTATCATTTTAAACTTAAATTATATCTCTTTTGGCTAAAATATTTTTTCTAATTTATTTTTATCATGGTCAATTATTTCATCAAAGTCGAATAAGATATTTGCACATATAAATTAAATATCTCATGGTTTGGATAACATATGATTTCCAAAATCATGGCATTGAGCATGCAATTTTTCTGTGGTTGTGTTTTGATTTTGGTGGTGGTGAAAATTTCCAAATTTGGATAAATGCTAAAATATTCTTTTCTTTCCCATTTTGTCTCAAGGTGCCGCCAATTTGTCCCCTCACTTTCCAATCTCACCATCACCAAGTAGTTACTACCGAAACATCTCCACTTTTCTTGTTCTCCCTTTCTCATCACTATCTAGCCCTTTTCTTCATTAAATTCCAATGAACTCCATTCAATTACAACCGGCCAAGCTCTACCCATCTCCTCTGTTCTATTTTTCTTAAAGCTGCCATTACTTTCAAAGTTTATTGATCGGACAACAATAGCTCAATAATAACTTAAAATCCTGCAACCAAAAAATTAATAGCTCCAGCACTATCAGTCCACCAAACGAAACTCAATCACCATTCCTCTATGTCAGAGCTCCTATCTCTACTAAGAATCCAGATCTAAATACCCTCTATTCTCCCATTCTCCATTCAATGACCATAAAAAACTAGACCTTAAAAACTTTTGATAAAATGCTGACTCTGGTATCAACCACCATCTAAATGACTTCACAACTCCAACACCTACGAAATTCAGTGAAATCAAACTACAACTAGTCTGTCCTCCTCCCCCTTTACCCTATATCTTCTCACATTTTGTGCTTTATTTTAAGTAATATTCCATTGACCACAATGTTTATTCCAGATTTGGCTTAAAATGCCTTATCCTGGTAATTCTCTTCCTTTTTGTTTCATTACTAGGTATTTTAGTTGGACAATTTTTCTGCTATCACCACTATTATGGTAGACAATTCCTTTTTTTTATGATGTTGGATTTATGTTTATAAATTCCTACAGTGAACTTTTTTTGGTTTTCCTATGTTTCTATATTTATTTCTATTTTTCTATTCTTATATCTCTAATGTTTTATTCATCATTAGTGTTATGTTCATTTCATTACTTAATGTTTCTTTGATCAATTTATTTAATAATGTTTTCAATTTTTAGGGAATCACCTTGTTGATTTAGTGTTCTGTTGGCCATATTTTTGAGTGTTTGAGACTATTTTGCTCTCATATTGTATTGTGTCAATTTTAATTATTTGGTTATTAATTTATTTCATGTATTAATTGATTGCTCAAGAAAAAAAATCACCATCGAATTTTAGTGGCCTCCCTATTATAAAAAAATATTTATTTATAAGTTCAACTATTTAATACAAGTACTAATCCACTTGATCGATGAAGAAATTTTTGTCGATTTTTAACGTCTCCCATGTATAAAAGAAGGGTTTTACTTTTTATTTATTGCTTCTTTAGTTAATTTTTTTTTATTTTCACTAATTATTAATATTTTAACCATGTGTTTTTACATGTACACGGATTTGTTGTCCAAAGAACCCACCCAAATTCAAATTTGAGAACCATTTTAGAATTAATTATTGTATTTATACATTTTTTTATAACAATAAGCAAATATTAGGTCATTTTATTATTCAAGATTTACTTTATTCTTTGGGTATAATTTAGCCATGATCCAATTTCCTAGGTTATAATGGTACCTACTTCAATCGATCACTAGGTAAGACAAACCATAGCCCAAAACAGTGTGTAACAAGCTAACATGTGAAAGATAAACCAATGAGGATACAATTGTAATAATAAGAAAAATAATGAAGAATATATATATATATATGTGTGTGTGTGTGTGTTTCTATATTTACATATAAAGCATGCTATAAAAAAGAGGGGAGAGGGCAAAAATAGAAAAAAGAATCCCAATATCTATCAAGGTTAGTACAAGAATCACTAAGAAAAAAAATGTACTGGATCAAAAATAAATTCCAATTTAAATGGCCAAATACTTTAATGATAAGTGGATAACATTAAGTCCAAAATTATAGCGTAAGGTCAAACACTACCCTATCGAGGGTAATGAAGCTAACAAATATTATTATAATGACTAAGTCAAGAGCATATTTTCCTAATCAATCTACCCTAAAAAAGGGGCGGTATGTCCTACTACATGTCCGTAAACCCAACCTAAGGATAACACCTACCAAAACCTAGGATAAGGCTCTTCAATTCCATCCCTAGGCACTATGTAGGTTAAGTTCAGTCCTAAAGGACAAATACAGAATAGTATAAGGGAAAACGGGGATGAATTTCACCTGAAAAGGCCCCTAACTAGCTAAAATGGCCAATAAACACTAAGAGAAAAATCCATCCATAAGAACTCTGACATAGCTAGAACAATATCACACTAGTACCATAATAAAACAAAGTCTAGGAAAAGGGTAAGTGTAATGCCCTGAATCTGGTACCCGGAATGCTACACGATGCTCATGACCCCGAAGGACTACAAGCTAACCGATGGATGATATCTCGAACTGTATACTGTATCACATCATGTAAAATGTTGAAAAATTAGATAGGAACATGCCATAAGGTTCAAATGGATAAAACATACTATCTAGAGTACATTATATCAATGCCAAAACATGAACTAAAATAAATTGTCTGAACATATTGTAGTCTGAAAGCCTCTAAAACTGAACTGTCTGAATAGGGAGTTGATGGGACATGTCCCCAACTAACTCCAGCAAGTGAAACAAACTAAGTAATCACATAATAAAGTAATAATCATGTCCTTGAAGGATGAGGACTCACTGCTAACTTTGACTGTTGAGACTGGAATGCTACTGATGCTCTGGAACTCGGGCTTTTGAATCTATGGTATAAAAAACCATAGCGCAAATGCGTCAGTACAATTGAATATACTGGTATGCAAGTGAGGTAGGCTGAACGCAAGGTTTTATATATGCATGAACAATACTAGCTGACTAAATAACATGAACGCAAGAATACAAGTATGAATACGTAAACTATATCTGAGATCAAGACACCACTGAATCTGAATATTTATAACATAGGTTTCGTATAAATGTTGTACTCTTGTCTAAATGACTTTGTCTGACAGTCTTATTTCTGATGGAACTAGATGAGTTCTTACTGAATTAGGTGACTGTATCTGACTGTCCTGAATTTTGCATAATTATCTGAGTTCTATTACTGAGATAGAAACTGAGACTGTAACTTTAGGAAGTAGTCATCTAACCGACATGCCCCAAATAAAGAAATATAGTTGAGTTGGGGTCCAATTTATAACCCCAATTGGAAGGGTGTCAATACCGCGCCACTGGTAAAGACAAATTGTAAGTGATCCCTTATCTACTAGGTACTTTAAGGAGAATGGTGGGACCCTCATCTAATAGGTTAATCCATCTCATCAACCCTTATCTAGCAAGTTAGATGTCTCAACCTACACTAGCTACGTAGTTCTGGAGTGCAAGGATTTCTTCTAAGAATTGCACCCTCTACTCGCAGGTGAGTTCCTATCCGTGGGCTCACTCGGTGCTGAATCCTACTCCTATCTGATTAGACACTAAATTAATTATACTGAATTGAATGGATTGAGTTTACTAAGTTCCATTGACTAACAGAATGTTACTGAGATTATTGAGTTTTCCTGAGTCATAAGACTAACTAAATTCTACTAAACATGGCTTGACTGAGAGTATCTTGAAAACACGACACTAGCTCTAGGCACACAGCTAAATTGTCGGGTACAAGTACCCCTAGGACTCAATAGCATAAAACTGACAAGACTTAACACTTCTTGACACATGACCATAGTTAACAATTCATAGTACAATCATCAAGGATATTCATGAAGCATTTGCATGCCATAAGCTCACACATGAATAGAAGTACATGTAAACATGTCATAATTTCATAAGCCTAATCTCATGAGCATTACATCAATCCATCACAAAGCATAACAATAATATGGGAGTCATTTAAACTTAAGGGTGAAACATAAGTTCATCAATTTGGTCACAATTAAGTCATACGGCATGTTTTCTATTCTCTTAGGCATTTTATCAAATACTTTGCATGCATAACTATAAGCTTAGGCTTGGACATTAAATTAATTCATCATGGTTGCATAAGTCAACACAGTTTAGTATATTTCAATCCACATGCTAGCATAAATTAATGAAAACACATTTAATGATTCCAACTTGGTATCATACACAACATCAACAAGATGGTAATCAATCCACAACATAAACATCATAATTTAAAATTTAAATTGGATTCTTGGGCTTCATGGATGAAAAAAATCCATGAATGAACACTTGACATACCTGAGTGGATGATTTCTTAAAGATTTGTGGAGGAAAGCTTGAATTCTTGAATTGGAATTAAGCACGTAGGTTTTCTTGTTCTTGGGGATTGATCTTTGAGAGAAACCCTAATTGGATATTGTGAATGAATAATGAAGTTATAAGCTATTGTCTGGTATAATTATGGGTTAAAATGGGTAGAAAAAGACCCAAATACCCTTTTAAAAATGGCTTTAAATTACTGAATGAGATCTGCAATGGCTCGTCCGATGGTCCGTCGTTCTGACCATCGCACTTGAGCCAGAATAGGGACTCATTGCCTTAGTAGTGATGGCTTAGGCGATGGTCCATCGCTAGCTCAACGGTCCGTCAACCTATCCATCGCACCTTACCTAGATAATTGACTTATTGCCTTAGCTGTGTTAGTTTAGGCGACGGTCCGTCACTAGCTCGACGGTCCGTCAACCTACCCATCGCACGTAGGAGGTTCTGACAGCTCTCAGTAAAACGTCCATAACTTTATACTCTGATACAGGATTTGGGCGAAATTGGTATCATTGGAAAGTTAATTCAATTTCCTACATGATAAAAAGTCAAAACTGGGGAAATTCTATTTGGTTTAAACATTAATCATTTAGGAAGTCATCACTAACTCTTCTGGAGACTAGATTTAACATATAGAAAGTTCAGGGTACTACAGTAAGCTTTGCCTACTTGGCCACTGCCTAAAGCACGTGAAAACCTCCACTATAGAGTATTCTCTTTTTTAGAAGCCTTCGACTATTATTATACTATAAATCTAATATTATACACATCAAGATGAGAATATCAATACCTATATTGTGAATTTATGCCTTGGATAAAAAATAAAGCTATATATCCTAAGTGGAGCTAGTTTATGAAATTGCAAAATTAAATTTCCACAATATCCCTCAGGTCTTAGTAAGACAGTACTCTAAAATTAGGTATGACCATCCCTCAATTCCATGCCTAAAATAGTCCGCCAAGCTTAAAGAAAAGTAAGAATTTAACTAAATATTAAACAAATATTTAATGGAAACCATACGAGATAAAGGCACGAACAAATCACTAATGTTCCCAACTCAATCCCAATGTCAGCATATGATCTCCCAGGAACTATTGAGCTCTCAATATGTCTAATGGTGATTTTACACTTAGTTTTTGAGTTGAAATGAGGAGAGAGAGAGAGACTATATATACTATCAGGGGTGCTTCTCATGATCATGGGACCCCTTTCACTAATGTGGGAGCTAATCAGGTCTGTTCTTCGTGCATGTGGCTGGGAAACCACAATAAAAAAGAAAGATCCTAGAATGGCCTTGTCGGCTTCCTCTTTTTTTATGCAAAGGCTAGTGCGCAAGCATAGAGGTCAAGATTTCTTAACCTTTGTAATCACAACAAAGTCATCGTAAATGGAAAGACCAAAATGTCATGACTAAATTTACGAGTCATGATGACAACTACTCTAGCCCGCCAGTAAGTATGCTAAATTGTAACACGAAGCTAAAAACAAAGGGTTAATTTTGAGGAAATGCCCTAAAAGAGACAAATAGCCAAACAAACATAATAAATAAGTGAGCAAAAGGAAATAGTTTAAAGGTAGTCATAACAAAAATACCATCCCATGACTTGGTAGAGCCAGTACAAGAGCAATTATAAATAGATCCCAAGTATTTAGAATAGTCTATACATATATCTCAAAATAAAAGACCGAATCATAAAAATATAGAGGGAAATGGGTTACTCAGACTCTAAGAGCTTACCTATTGTCGGATATCAACACAACACGAACATGAATTAACGATGGAAACTAGTACTCATATCTACTCCAAAAAGGTACAGAAGTATAGTATAAGTACGAAAATAATGGGTATTCAGTAGATATCATCGGTCGACTAAACTAAATGATGATATAAGAATGATAAAATCTAAGATAACTAAGTCAAGGTAAGGAAACAAACCTGAAATATCCCCAACATCGCTATTCATGCATGAGTAAATAATTAGAATATAATCATAACATAAAATAAAGCATCAACACATAGAATCATAACTACAAAATTGGCTCCCATAAGCTTGGAAGGTACAAAAAATATAGCATAACCCATCACCATTATTTATCAACTCACATAATACCATTTTAATTTATCTAAGTCATACCATACTATAAACAACAATTGTCCATATTCATCATTTGTCTATCAATCCACACTTATCAACTAACCATCATGTAGCAATTCATCCTTATGTATCAATAAATGATATGTTATCAACTAAACATCACTTGTAACAAACATTAATTGTCAACTAACCAATATTTACCAACTAACCAACTATTATCAACTAGTCATTATTTCACTAGAATCTGTTCATATTTTACCACATTGTAACTATTTCCCTATTTCATACTTAGAGAGAATCACTATTGTCAATCTCACATTATCAAATCATAATAAGTATACCATCATAGTATAATATGTAAATTTGGACACAAACCAATATGGATATTCAACAATGTCCTCATAAATATCATAATAATCATCTTCTAGTCTTGACGGGTATGCAAATATCATCTTAATCATCCTCCGACCTTGCCGAGCATATTATATTATTATAATCATTCTTTGTCCTTTCCGATCATATATATCATCATAATAATCCATCAGCCTTGCTGAGTATATACATCATCATAATCATTCTTCAGCCTTGTTGGGCACATATATCATCATAGACATCCTCCGAATTTCTATCGGGTATAAATAATCAATATCAAGTCCAATAGAAAAATCATTAGAGTATTTAATAGCATAACCATTAGCATAATATATTCACATGATCGATAATAAAAACTGAAATTGTAAGCTTTAGCATAATCAATCGCATAATTGCTAACATAATCAATAAGCATTTTCTTAAGCATAATCCATAACTTATTCGCCGATATAGTCAATAACATGATATCTAATATAATCAATATTCATTATCAAACCATGGGAAATAACTTACCAATATCCTAATAAACCACTTATCATTAACATAATATATAGGTTATTATTTGCACAATTGATTGCTTATCATTTGCATAACTAATAGCTAAATTTATGGCTTAGTTAATATCATAATCAAGGGAATATTCAACAGTATATTCGGTAGCCCAATCAATGGCCAAATCAAAGCATATTCAATAATTCATCAATAACGTAAGATTAATCAATAACTCATTCATAGCATACTTGTTAAGCATTACTCTTAGTGTCATCCATCATAGACAATAAGTACCACAACGTCTAAAAATCATTGGATTAACCATATTCCTAAGTATAAATAAGTGTATCAAAGGTCTCCAATAACTTTCACAAGTCTTGGCCTAAGGTAGGTTGAAGAGTTCACTTCTAAAACTCCAAAGTATTTTACCAAGAAAAGTCTACCCTAGATTAGGCTAATATGTCTAAATCAACTATAGATATTGACCAAGAAAATATTATCCCTAGGATAACAATTTCTCCTAACATAGAGCAACTAAGTCCAATCAACCTATGTTATTGCAATTTAAGTTTTATCCTAAACTCAAGTGACCAACGATATATCCTCATTAATTGAGTAACTAAGGTATCTCCATAATAGCTTAAAGGATAATCATGCCCAAAATAATATTCATGATAGCCTAAATGATCCAGCTAATCCCAAGTATAGAAATTTATCACACCAACACATAAAACCCATCCCAAATATAACATAATATCATAAATATACTATGAATTATCTCAATATAAAAAGTGGTAAAACCTACCCTATCTTATTGCCAAAGAAAGCTCAACGATCGGCTAAATCATAGCTTTTCCCTTTCAAGAAGCTTTCACAAGATGCAAAGATATAAAAATCACATTCTAGTCATTAATACGAGAATATCGATACCCATATTGCACTATTATGCTTCAGTTCCAAAAATAACACAAAATTTCATGTGGGATTAACCCCAACCTAGTTGGGTTACTATATTTTTATATCGATCGCTTTATCCTTCTAAGGAGGGGTAATTTTGGCGTTATAAACATATCAAAATAAACCAAAAAACCATTGGTACACTCGGGTAGGGTCAAAACTGGGCCAAAGTTAACTTATCCTTCAACTTCTCGAAATTACCCTAACAAACATCAGGCCATATAAAATTTACCTTCATTGAGTAAACTTAGTCAATGGGGAAGCAAGAGAACAAAACATCCCACAAACCTTTTATAATAATTGGCTAAACCCAAGAGGCTTCAAATTTCGATTGGAGTCGTGGGTTTATGATAGTTTTTAACCACCACAACTTTTTATGGATCTACCATGATCCCTTCAATAGAAACAACATAACCCAAATATGTCTCATCATTAAACATGAACTCATACTTTGAGAACTTCACATACAATCATTGGTCTTTAAAGGTTTTCAACACAAGGTGGAGTTGATTGGCATAATCCCCCTTTATCTTAAAATATACCAAAATATCATCAGTAAATGAAATCAAAAATAAATCCAAGAACTGACAAAAAACTAGATTCATAAGATACATAAATGTCACTAGGGCATTAGTCCAACCAAAGAACATCACCAAAAACTCAAACTGATCATATCGGGTTCGAAAAATAGTCTTAGGGATATCCACTTCCCTAATCTTCAACTAATGGTAACCCAAGCAAAGATCAATCTTTGAAAAGTACTTAGCACACAAAAGTTCATAAAATAGATCATCAATCCTAGAAAGCAGATACTTATTCTTCATGATCACCTTATAATTGTCAGTAATCTATACATAATCGAAGGGACCTATCATTCTTATGTACAAAAATCACGAGAACACACCACGGGGACACACTAAGGTGAATAAAACCCATGTCAAGAAGATCTTTCACTTGCTCCTTAAGTTATTTAAACTTAGCCGGAGGCATTTTGTAATGAAGGATAGAGATAGGACGAGTGTTTGGAAGAATATCAATCCCAAAATAAATTTCCTATTGGGAAGAACACCAGGAAGATCACCAAGAAACACCTTGGAAAACTCTTAGACTAGAGGGACTGATTCCAATGAATATTCTTTGGATCTAGAGTCCTTAACATGTGCTAATAGTAGAGGCCCCCCCTTAGAAATCAATTTCCGGGATCTAAGATAAGAAATGAACCTTTCCTTAGGTACTAGGGGACTGACTATTTTCCTACTCAATCATTAGCTCATTTGGGAATTGGAAACTAACCCTTTAGGTCTGATAATCAAGAGATGCATAGAACGAGTGCAACTAATCCATCCCTAATTTCACATCAAAATCTTTTATGTCTAATTCTATCAGATCTATTAAGGTGTCCCTACTATAGATAGATACCACACAACCACTGTAGACTCTACTAACCACAATAGAGTCACCAATCAAGGTGGACATAGAAAAAGAATCCAAAATACATTTAGGACCAATACCATAAAGAATATCCACAAAAGGGGTCATAAAAGAAAGTGTAGACTTGGGATCAAGAAGATAATAAACATCACTAGAGAAGACTTTAGCATACCAAAAACAATTTTGAGAGACACCTCAAAATCCTGATGAGTGTCAAGATTATATAGACAGTTCCAAGCAGTGTCAGATCCAGATGTAGAACCCCTTGGTGCAGAAGCTGAAGAAGCAACAACTGGGACTGTATTGGCTTTAGTAGCAACCCGTGAAGGATATTATAGTTGTATATGACCAAGATGGCCACACCTATAACACCGATTCGTACCCTCATCACACTGGCCATGATGATGGTAACCACAAAACCAACAAAGAGGATAGGATGGGCTGATTGAGCTCTGTTAGCCTAAAATTAGGCTCCATGTACCTTAAACCCATTGTTGGCTTGAAATGAATGATCGTTAGGAGAATTAAGATAAGGAGCACTAACAGTCGCATGAGAAATCCCCCAATTCCTCTTTTTATTCCACTATTTTCCTGTCTACTATTATTTTTTCTAACCTCTATCCTGCTCTAAATATCTAAACTTCTGATTCTGCCTTCCTCCCATCCTTGCTTAATTTCTTCTCCCATTAATAAAAGTTAATTGGAATGGTAGAGTAGCCATTACCTGGGTTAAAAATATATTGAACGGTAGAACTCAACATTAAAAATATCCCCTTGGGGCGGTAGGGCATGAACATCATCAATTTGAAAAGTCGAGAAGGACTAGTAGGAATTAATGGAACCCCTATGAGAGCAATCAGGAGCAGGGACTCTAGATCAGGTGGTCTGAACTCCATAAGTAGGAAAAGTTCCATCCACATTATCCTCAAGCAGGACAGATGAGTTTCCACAAGCACTAGATCTTTGAGGTGGCATAATCTGAAATGCGAAAAAATAGATATTAAAGGAATTTTCAAGACTATAGACTTTATAATTTGATAATAGATCACAAGAAAGTAGAAAAATTCCTAAATGCCTCGTAGCCTCTCTCTTATAAGTATGGTGTGCTACACACCCATAAAATAGACTCTACTTAACACAGCTTTGTGGACACCCAGTGACCCCAATCCTAGGCTTTGATACCAACTTTGTCATGACTTGAACCAGGGCCTAGTCGTGATGGGTATTTCAAGTCCACTGAAAATCAGAGACCACCTCCTTTGCTAAGACAAATAGGAAATAACACAGAGAGCAATGCCTAACTTTCAAATATATAAGAAGATAGGATTGACATAAACTCCAAGTTTATGAAAAATTAGCCAAAAATACCGAACACCTACAATATCCACAAAGCCTCTGACAATACAAAAAATCAATCTAAGTGGGGACATGCCCCCAACTTTAAGAATGGAAATAAAAATGTTATTGATAATGTAAGGTGTTTAATTCTAGACTTTAAAAGGAAACTGATGAAATGACGAAGTATTTTGAAGAAGTGAATCTCACCACTTCACTA
The DNA here is from genome assembly GCA_030864225.1 of Capsicum baccatum var. pendulum. Lineage (NCBI taxonomy): Eukaryota > Viridiplantae > Streptophyta > Magnoliopsida > Solanales > Solanaceae > Capsicum > Capsicum baccatum. The sequence goes on along the minus strand of CM061560.1, from coordinate 82,774,488 downwards.
CAAATGACCGTAGAATCGAGTCACTCTACCTAATACAACATGGGAAAAGTAGAAGTATCTTTGATCCCTGCATCACATAGGGATACAACATCAAAAGATGGTTAGTTGGGAGAACATTAAAATGTAACTCAGGGAAAGGGGACAAAATAATGTTAAGTCAAAATCCAATTAAAAACTAGGAGAACAACACCATATACATGCATAAACAACATATTGGGATAGGTAACATGTTGTAGCATGAATTAAAAAGTTATCATGGACTATGTAGCTCAACCATCATAATAGGAACCCACGGGCTATATGGGTTCAGCTTCCCCTACTGAAAGGGCCATAGTACGTGTTATCCATCCAACCAGGGGTATCACGGAAGACCAAGGATGGCCCCAACCCCACATCAATCCAAGATACAAATGTATATTAATAGTGTGAATCATGCACACAGTAGGTTATCAAAACAAAACCTCATGTCGGCAAACACGAGTTTCCAGTACAAGTCATCAAAGACCCACACATTTACAACTTAGTAACATAACCCCCACTAAGTTGAGTTGAAAACAAGTTGCACATACTTATTTATTAATTAATGACCCAAACATTAAGGCACACATGTGTATCATCACATACTTATACTTGAAAGTTTATCTCTATGCTCTAAAAATATCTTGCTTAGGTAATGCTTAACCACGTTTAGTTTATTAAATCAAGTTAGAGGAATGCCTTAACCTCCTTTAGTTTATCAAATCAACTTGAGGGAATGCCTCGACCACTAAGGTTTTAGTTTTAGTCAAAACATAACCAACAAGTACTTTAAAATCCATGTTTAATCTTTTAACCATTTATGCAATGTAATAGTATAGGTGGGCAAGGCAAACCACATGACAAATCTATATTTCAAAAAAAATTTAACAAATGGGTTGAGGAAAAACAATTTCCAAACTGATATTATGAAAATCATGAAATTAGGGGAAATACCTAAACCCCCTTTCCGATTCCCATACAAATGCACCCCCTTTGTTCAATACATGATAAAAAGCATGAATAATTGTATTAAAACCTTGGGAAATAAATTCAAGATACATCCATTCCAAAACCATCAAACCTATATTTGTAAAACAAAATTTAATCACAGAGGTACAATCATAAATATATGCTTATGATAAAATAATAGTTGGAGAGAGTGACATGCCTGAAACACCAATATTTATGAAGTGAATTCAATCCTTGAACCCTTGGATGACCTATATCCTTGAAACCCTAAGTATTTTGCTTGAGGGAAATTAGGGAGTTTTGAGAGTGTTTTGATTAAGTTATGAAAGAGAAATAACCCCTTTTGTTGATTTATAGTAATGGGAACAAAGTAGCAGAAAAGGAACTAACTAGAATGCCCTTAATGAAAAGACTAAAAATTAACTGCCCAGTCAGTACGGGTTACCTTACCACTCGTAGGGTCACCTTATGAATTTTATAGTAATACTCGTAGTATGTGTTGGATATGATTCATACCATATGACTTGTACTCAGTCATTACGACTCCCCTGGTCCAGTCATTGTCAAAGAAAGTATAATTGGGCATCACACTGGCCACCTTATGATTTATACTATATAGATAGTATTAAGTCTTTATGACTCATTGGGAGCGAATCTAATCATGATCACCTATACCATTTTTTTGGTGTAGGATTATGGTTATCAAATATAATAACCAAACTTGTGTTGGGGTGGAATCCACAATGAGTGTAACTAGTGTTCGAGTCTTATGTATGTTGGGAACAACTGAGTATGTACCCACAATGTAAACATAAAGTAGAACATATATTAAAATTGGGGGGGTATGGTTTGAAAGGTTTTTGAACAAAAACTACTTGACAAACTAATTAAAAGAAGCAATTATAGATAAGGTTCCAATAGGAAAATAGTATTGGGATTATGTTTTTCTAGGGGAAAATAGTGCATAAGTATATGACAATCAAATGCAAACTCTAGCTATGACTATATTTGTAGACTAGCTTAGGGGTTTTGATGTTAGTATTTTAACCAAACAACAAAATATCACCCATGGATCCATTCAGATACCTTATGGATATGGAAAACAAATCAACCCACAACCTCAATTAGGCATCCTTTTTTCTAGAAAGATGACCAAGACATAGTAAATTTAGAATCTGTCCTTATTTATAAGACAAGGTAAAGAAATAAGATAACATCTAATTATTGCTCACAAATACTTGTTATCCATATCCCTCTTTCAAGAATAATTGATGTGCTATAGAAATATAGCACTTCCAATGCTTAAAATGAGGAAAAGATGCAAATTTTGAGGTTATTTTGTTAGATATGATACTTTTTTGGTATGTTTTGCAGGAAATCATGTTTTGGATGATAAGTTTGTGTAAAAGTTATTTTTGGCTATCGCTGGAGATATTATTGATGTTTGAGACACTTTTTGTCTTAATCGTGATCAAAGCATATTCGAGATTCTAACAACTCAAAAATCAAAAGGTAATAGTTAACTGAGTTCAAGATAAGGGTTAATATGGTGACATCTTGAGACGTAAAATATAAAGGGTGAAATCCTGTTGCTCCTCCAAATGAATACAGAAGGTACATAACTTGTCGATTATGCATGCAATGTATCAAGTTGGTTCAATAATGCGCAATAAGCCTACAGAATTGAGAACCCAGTGGTAACACAATCCTACTATTCATCTACACTGATTACAACCAAAGTTAGTATAGTTACTTGCTCAAGATTACTATATCAATACTACCCCTCTCCTCTCTTTCGATTTATCTTTCTTGTCTGCCCGCCAACTACAATACTAGGATCTGCACTTCTATGTATTCTATTGGGATTCAACCCTAACCTCTATTTGATACTATATTTTGACAGTGATTATATTAGCATCTAATAGGAGGTGTTATTTAAACGTCATCAACATTTTGGCATCGTTGTCGAGGAACATGGTGTTGATTTGTGATTTAAAGTTGTTATAGTTTTTAGTTTTTTTGTTTTTGTTCTTAGCTACGAATACTTTGGTGTAAGCCTAGAACACAGAGTAGAGACAATCCCTTACTCCCACTAAGTTAGAATCTAGAGAGGATCCTACATATACCTGGTTGGATGTCTGAGCATAAAAGAGATGAACCTCCAAAAGGGATTTGTAATATGGTACATTCCCTTCCTCCTTACTAAGTATCAAATATTGTTGATCATCAAACTAGTGAGCTATTAGATCAAGATGGATCCGAGAGGAGGGCAACATAAGAAGATTAGAAATATAGCTAGAGAGGTAGAGATTGCTGAGCAGAGACAAGCAACAAATCGCCGAGCAGGACTCTGTGAAACCCAACATAGAGCTAGAGGTTCCTTTGTTTATGTAATCCTATCATATCAGTATGTTAAGCCATATATTGATGATGAAGAAGACTTGGTGTATCTTAAGCCAATAGAGATAGGAGCCATAGTTCCTCCTATTTTGCCCCCAGGCATCAAATTTGATATCACAAGTGCAATGATCCTATTTTTGAATCTAAAGGGCGTGTTTGCAAGTCAACCTACAGATAATGCAAACTTGAACCTTGCCAATTTATTTGAGATCTACATTTCATATACAAATCTAGAGGTGAATTAAGAAGAACTTAGACTGAAGCTATTCCCCTTCTCTCTTATAGGAAAATTATATTTATGGTTAAGGGAATTGCCAAAAGGCTCTATCACAACATGAAATGAGTTGTGCAAGAACTTCTTAAATAGGTTCATTGATCTATTTTTGATGTTGCAGATCAAGGATGAGATTTAAAACATCAGGCATCTTCAATCAAAATCTATGTAGAAGGCATTGTTCAGGTTCAAGAAGAAGATGAGTATGGTGCCTAATCATCAGTTGTTAGGGATGAGCTTATCGGAGACATTCTACAGAGCCTTGACCATTTGTTCAAAAGACATGGCAGAACCTAAATCTAAAGGATATTTTATGAGACTACGCTAGGAGAAAGCATCGGAGATGTTCGATCAGATATCTCTAACTAACCGAGGGTGGAAAACTTGGGAGGTTGAGAGAGGATCTGATACTTAAGCTATTAGTGTCTCCTGCCACTAAAAAGTAGTTCAAGAGATTTTTGTACTAACAACTGATCTTAGGATACTTACAAAGTAGCTTACAGCAGTGACTTCAAAAAAAGTAAATGCACTAGTGGCATAGGGGTCATCTTCTAAAGCTTACCTGTCTGAATTTGAGGAAGAAGAAAATTATTTGGATCATCTATTAGGGGGTTTCTGCGCCTATGTGATAGGTAACAGAGGTTGGAACTATTATGACAGATACAACGACCATAGTAGAGAGCAAGGTGCTATGACTATAGAGAGAAGGGATACAGATACATTTCACCTAGCAGACGAGATACATAATCGAAAATGGATGAGATACTAGATAAGATGATGAAGGGTAAGAAAAATGAAATAATCATACTTAAGAAGATTAAGGCTGCTATTTCAGAATTAATCGAGAAGGTCGAGTTCCATGCCATTACTATCAAGTTGTTGGAACACCAGTTTAGGCAAATGTCAAAAACTCAGAACGAGAGGTATCCAGGTACCCATTTAAGTAACACCATGCATAATCCTTAAAACAATTGTCATGTACTTAATATTACCACAAAGAGTGGTATCACTATTATGGATCCCCCATGACCAGCTGTAGAAACTACTAATGATGAGACACCTACTATTGAGTCTAAAAATTTAACTGGTGATAAAGGTAAAGCTACTAAAGACAAAGGTAAGGGTTCAGTCATTGAGACAAATAAGACAGATTCTAAGACCACCGCCACTTTTTCCTCAGAGATTAAGGCAGAAGAAAGAGGAAGGTAAGTTCAAGTAATTTATTAATATTCTAAAAGAAGTGAGCTTGAACATACCTCTTGTAGAGGCTTTCGAGAAGATTCCTTGATACACTTGGTTCATAAACTAGTTGGCTACAAGATAGAAAGGAGCGACATATGAGGATGTTGATGGTATGCACCACTGTATATAAAAGGGTGCTCTTGGAGAATTCACTATACCATATACTATTGGGTCATACCGATTTTCCAGAGCCTTATGTGATTTAGTAGCCATTATTAATTTGATGCCACTAGCCATATTTAAGTAAATGAGCTTGAAGCCTTTGTAAGCAACTTTGATACGTTTATTGATGGTTGACTGCACAGTGAAGAAGCTTATGGGAATCTCTTTTGATGTGATTGTGAGTGTGGATAACTTTACCTTCCTTCTTACATTGTCATCCTAGACTGTGAGGTTAACACTGAGATGTCATTTATATTGGGAAGACCATTTATAGCCACATGTAGAGTTATCATTGACATAAAGAAAAGTGAGCTAACATTTTAAGTCAATGGTTGGGAGGATACATTCAACATCCAAAAGTCAATGAAGCAGCCAAATGACATAAGGGTAGTATGGATGATTGATTGTATTGATGACCCCGGAGGATATTTATATGAGTGTCTTGATGAATTTTGAGTAGTCAAGATAGTCATGTCGTGCCACAATGTTAAATCAATCGCTGCATTGGAGGAAACCCAAGGGATTATTTGTGAAGTCTGAGTAACCAACATAGACACATCATTTCATGATGTTAAATTAAGCACTAAGTGGGAGGCAACCCATTATTTTTAGTGTTCACATTTTTGTTGTTTTTCTTTTGTAGGTTTTTAGCTCATGGACTTACCAAAAATATTCTTAAAAAATTGCTACATTTATTAATTTCCAGGTAAGGGGGCTATGTGACCAACCTATCATGGCCACAAGTCCCATAAGGTAAGTTGAGTAATAAGATGAAAAGTTTAAATTTGAGGATGAACAAAATGTGTAAGGTTGTGGACTTTGGCATCTATTTTTTCATTTGGGACCTAAAAGTTAGGTTATGGGACTATAAGTAGAAGGAGATATATCAAAATGCTAAGTTTTGACTATAGAAAAGTGGGCCAAAATTTTTGGCTCGACACATGCGCCAAACACCTACGTCCACAACCTGACCGCAGGTAGCTGCTGTGGGTTGGATAATATTGGGACTAATTTGTATTTAAATTTTGGTCCTATCAACACTTATATATGACCTAAAATAGTCCCTTCCTATATTTAAATAGCCTTAACATCATTATAACACATTCTAATCCTAAAAACTTCACTTCTCCCTTTGAATTCAAACTCTCCTCTTAAAACACAAACTAACCCCACAATTAAGTAAACGCTAAATTGCCACTTCTTAGGGATACCAACTTGTTCTAAAATTCTAAAAACATATTTCAACTTTGTTTTGATTGACTTTTCATTATTCGCTTCTATTTTTTCATATAAAGGTAACTCTCTCAGATCCTAGTTGTTATGTATTGATCTATCTATTGTTTAAACAAGTTGATATATGTATTCTTTTAAAAAATATATATAAACTATCATGCTTTTATTTAGGAGTCTTGAAGTAGCCTAAAAACTTATTGTTGGGTCTTACTTTGAAGTGAAATCTAAAGTTATGCCCCAATGGGGAGTTGACCTTGAATGAAATAAAGTAATACTAATAGTTGAGCATTTTTTTTTACATTGGTATTTTTGATTTATGATTCATGTGTGTACATTGGATTCATTGGGATTTCAAATAAGTTAAAAGGGTGTGAAAATTGAGGAAAAATTTGAACTTTTAAAATTTTTAGTTTTTCTTCAACTTTTGTTATCCCCCACTTTTGTTGGAAACTAACAACTAGTTTTCAGGTACATATGGATCCTAAGGCTGTGAAGAAGATGGAAACTGGTACTGCTAGGAGACGGGCATAGTTTTTTAGCGTAGTGGTTCAGTGGAGGAGTACTCGAGGCAGCATCGTAGAGGCACTACTGGTGAGGTGACACTCTGATTTATGAGAGGGCATGCAATGATCAAGAAGGGCATCCTTACATTTGAGTCAAAGTTTTGGTGATTGCCAATTAGATACAGACTGATACCCACTGCTTTAAATAATATGTTGACATGAAGGGAGCTGCACTTGTTGCTTGTATGATGGTTGATTATGCTTTTGATCGTACTTCCATATTTAGGTATGAGTTATATGACAAAGAATTTAGGTAGTTTACTTATCTGTCATTCCCTTTCATAATTTAGAGGGTATGCAATAAGGCCAGTATGCCTGAGATACCATGTGTAAATAAAAGAGTACTTGCGGTGGAGGGTGCAGAAATTAGGACTATGAGGGATCTGTCATGTCCAGGCTTTACTAGGAGATCAAGACAGCAGACAGTAGTACCACAGGCCTAAACTGAGGTCCCTACAATTTTTATAGATACTAATAAGGCACATCAAAGTGATTTAATTTTTATCTTTGACATAGAGAGAGAGGTGAAAAGAGAGGCTCCAAACTCAAGTACGTAGTCTGATGGGTGATGAGTGGTGATTTTACCACTCAATATCACTCAACAGTTGTGTATATTACCTTGGTTTTAATGAATAAATAATACATATGCATGAGTAAATGCACTAATACACACTTTTTCCAGGTACAAAGTTGAAAAAAATAGAAAAAAGTTGATTGGAGATTAAAATGATGAAAAAAGCAAAGGAAAAGTGCAGACGAAGACCTGCAACTTCAGTTCCTTAGGTACCGTAGTCTTGGTCTACTAACCGTAGTCGTAGTGGTCAAAGATAGTCAGTCAATCACGGTCGCATGAGTCTGTTATGGTCGCGGCAGCTGCGGTCATGGCTAAGTAGTGTGATCGCAGCTCAGTAGAAGTATTCTGGCCAAGGGAAAAACTATGATTACACGTGCTGATCCTAATTTGACAAAAATACTCAAACCCTAGCTTCATAGAAACATTCCAACATCCCCAATAATTTAGGTTTTTAGTTTTAGAATTCATAGCCTCCATTTTTTTAGAACAAAATATTGTATAAATTTTGGGTTAAGAATACATTGGAGACTTTCTAAGTTGAAGATTTGTTCACTTCCATTGTTGATATTATGAGAGTACCAAGTTTTAAGTAACATTTGCTTAGATCTTCAACAAGTTATTTCAATGGAGATTATGGGTATATCTATGATTATTTGTCTTATGTGGAGCTACGTCTCCCTCTTAGGTTTATGGGTGAATAGGGTTTTAAGTGTGTGTGGGTTATGGTAATTAATGTTTATGGGTTTTGTCATTGCCGTACTATTTTTTTGGGATTTTAGGGGTGAAAGCCCCAAATACCCATATGGGTTTGATAAGTGAAAGCTCCAAGCTCTAGAAAGTTCAAGGCCATCTTCGAAAGAAGGGTTTGGGTGAAATTTAGGAATAAATAACATCCTCAAAAGAGGTATGTAGAGACAAAAGTAATGATAGACAATTATGTGTGTAGTTTGCTAAATTTTCACTACCTTAGACATAATGGTGATTTTGAAGTTAGCTATACCATGGCCATCATCCTAGAAATAGGTATTCCTTCATTGGGGTTACCAATTATTGAACACACCTATTAGGTATTAAAAAGAATCAATGGGTGAAATTTTGGTGTTTTATTGAAAGACTAGCATCAAAATCCATAAATAAGCCTACTCATATTTGATTTACTAAATTGATGTTGATGATTAACTTGCATATGTCACTCCCTTGGTAGTGCATAATCCCCAAGATCTGTGCCTAATTATCAAAACTCTAAATATTCATAGCCCCAAATTTATCGTTGAAAAACACAAGAATAAATACTAGTGTAGGATCCTATCTCCCCCAATTTATCTTTTTGTACCATTGGTTTTAATTTTAACTTGTATCTATCATTTTGAATTAATTTGATCGCCACTCGCAATGTTCCTTATTGATTCAACCCCAACTTCAATGTTAGGTAAATATATTGATGATGATCACCTTGCACTTAAATTGACGTGTAAGTTGAGCATTATAAAAAATGGCACCATTATCGGGAAACAATTTAGTGTATTAAGCTAGTTTGGAATTTTATTACTTTCTTGAATTCAAGCTTGTAAATATTTGTTTGTGATTTTCTCTATGATAGGTAGATTTTCTTTTATTTCTACTTTTTCTATGGCCTCTTCCGATAAATATGAATTTGGTAGTTGGAAGGCCTATATTGACGACCTATGTCTATATTGTGACGGACCATACTTCATGAGATATTGTAACTATGCTTCCCAAGAAGCGACGGTATCTCTATCTCAATATCTTAGGTAGTATAATTGTACCTCATGTGGAAGTCAAGATAAACATATGGATAATTGCCCAAATGCCCCCTCCCCTTATTGTACTACCCGAATTACTGGTTCTTCTATTGAGATTGATAGGTCTTATAATGAGAATAACGAGGAACAACAAATTGGACCCAATTTTTTGAATAAATGCTTCAAACTATTTTGAATTGGGTAACTGTTACTGGGGAGAATGCACAAGACTTGCATACTACTTATGGGGTATTCGACAAGGCATATGTCAAGGAAAGAAAATTAGGTAAGAACATCAACTTAGAAGATCTCCCAAGCATGCTTATTTCCCAAAAGGAGGTATGCTAAGAAGAGAAACCAAGCTATGATGATGAGATTGGAAGCAAAAACTCATCAGCAGCTTCCCAATCATCCGAATTATATGAGGAAGAAGAAGCCAAAATAAAATAAATGAGATTAGAGTCAAGAGAAGAATCAAATAAAATCTCTTACAATGACTCTAGCTTATTTAATGGTAAATATGCTTTGGAGAAGTGTAACCCAAAATTAGGTGTTGGACCTTGTTCAACCCACTTTCCAACATTAGAATTAGAGGATGTGATAAGGATCCATCCCTTCTGAACAAATGGAGGATTGTGGGGAGGCAACTTTCGACTCTTATATTTTGGAGTTTGGCATTCCAAGGGATCCCATGGAACCCCATCCATCAATGGCTAAGGAACTCAACTTCCAAAGTACAAGGAATGGCCTATTGTTGGACATTTTTTTTACCTATGGAGCTATTTTAAAAGATTAATGTGAAGTTGGGTATAAGGTTTATGTCTTAAAAATGGAGAGATCAAAACTTGTCTGCCATATCCTTATCTCTTTCAAGCCTCATCTTGGAAGATCTGAATCTTTTGTCCCTCTATAGCTCATTGCATATTGAATTAAAGTTGGGAAGAAGATTTATCTCTTCTACGTAGAGACATAAAAAGAAGAGGTGGAGGCATCATTCTAAGACATTAAACTAAGTGCTCGATTAGAGGCATCCCATCATGCCATGGAAAGTTGCACATATACTTTTTTTGTATGCAGGTTAAAGTAGAATTGATTTTTATTCTTGTTTTCGTGCATTCATTGTCCATAAAATATTGGTGCTTATACGTATTTTGGTTGAATTTGAAAAAGGAACGTGTGAAATTGGCAAATGGATTGAGAAGGACATGCTGGAAACCCATTTGTTGGTCTCAGTTACTGCAACCACATTCTTTGTCTCCATGATTGCAGAGGCTGAGTGACCGCAATTGCAAAACTATGACCGTGATCGCGGTCTAATCAGTTTAAAAAAGACCACCTGATTGCCCATTCCCCCCACTTGATCCTCTCTTATTTTCTCTCAAAATCCTCTCCAATTTTTGGCATTCTATAGCATATCTAAGAATAAATTCATTGGTTTGCATCTTCTCAATTGGTAAGTTATCGAACTTCATTTGGTTTTCATATAAAATTACATGTTTAGAACTTATAGTATAGAAAAATACCTAAAGTGGTGTTTCTAATGCTAGAAACATGCTTAATTATAGTAACTGTTGTGGTTAGATATTGTAGTTTGTGTACATGATAATGGGGAAGACTTGAGTACCCAAACTTACGCTTTAAATGGTTAAAGTAATTGTGTGCACCATATGTTCGATTGAAGGCCCCAAAGAGTCCAATTCTAATTCTTTCAAGTGTAGGGGTTGTGATCACACATTCAGGGCTTTAATGAAATATTTACAATGTTTTTATGCCTAGTCAAAATAAGGTATTAGGAGTTAAAATTGCATTTCAAAGTAATGAGTAGAAACTGTCAACTCATTCTCAAATACCGCGATTATTGTCCCAATGACCGCGTTCATGTCACCGCAATCATGGCCAAATACCTGAGATTGCCACACCTGAGTCCATGTTCTGGAAGACATCAAAATTTCTACCACACCTTGGATACCGCTAAAATCTTCTATAACACTACCTCATGAACTTATACGTTTGTCCTAGCATATTTTTGTTGTGATAACATTGATGTTGGCATAAGATGCATTGCTTACCGGTTCTCACACCAAACAATGGGCTATTTTTATGATACTCGATTCATGGCCGCCCAATGCCAACACTCCTACTACAAAGATTTCCACAGGACAAAGCTACTCCCTGAAAGGGTTATAAATTTAGACAAGGTAGAGGAGAAGTTCCCAGAATTCCACGCCAGGCTCACTGCTACCCGTTGGATGTGTTTTTCTGTAAAACCATGCTATGATAATGAATAGTGGGTTTGTGAGTTCTATGTAAACCTAAGCATAGTTTCCCTCGCAAACCCAGTAATTTCAATTTAGGGTAAATCGGTAAACTTTGGAGCTGAGTAGATTAATCCTGTGTATGGGCTCCCAAATGCTAACATGCGGAAATATCATGTTAAGGGATGCGAGCCAGGATCCTTGATGGGTAATATCCTATATCTGGGAAAAGAAGTCCCCTGGGGCCACCATTAAAAGAGATATTCCAATGATTGACTTCAAGGCTGAAACAAGGCTATGGCTGAACATCATCTGTAGCAGAGTTTCTCCTTGCACTCATATGACCATTTTCACATATTCCCGGGCTAAGATGGTGGTATGTATTCTATCTAAGATCACTTTGATTATCGAAGAACTTGTGATTACAGAATAGCAGTACTTCCAAACCCATGAAGGTACTTATCTTCTCTTTCCTTCTCTTATAACTGAGTTGTGTAAATGGGTAGGATTAGTAGAGTATGTTGTAGAAACTTGGGTAAGCACTTGCTCCCTCATCTCCCAACTCAAATTCATAGGCGACGGTGTTCCATGTTAAAGAAAGAAGAAGAGGATGGACTGAGAAGAATCATTTCAAGAGAACACAGACTCTTGCAGACCCTTATCATCCAATGCTTTTGACGACATCTCTGTTCAGATATAGAGGGTGATGAAACTATTTTCCAGACTGTCTCAAGTACTAGGAGAGCCATCTAATACCCATCATTCATATGTATCATAGACAGATTATGACAAGTACATTATAGAGCATACAAAATAAGGTGCCACAGTAGCCAATCTATAGAGATCCTATTCAGCCTTAGTTGCTTCCCATACAGACCTCAAGTAGGCATATGAGAAGATATTAAAGAGAGAAAAGAAAAGAGTAAAACTCTTTAGGAAGTTGTAGAAAGTGGTGAAGGGCATCTTCAAGATGCTCTAACCTAACCAACTAGTACCTTTACCAAGATTGGATAGCGAATATGGGGGCCCTATAGAGTACTAAGCTGATGATGCTGGTGGTCGTGATGTTGAGTCAGTAGGAGATGATAGTTGATGATACATATTCAAGGAGATCCTTTTTACCCTTACTTGTTTGCATATGCAGTGTGGAAACTGTATTCTTTTAGTTGGGGGTGCCCCTGAATATGTACTCTGTTGATGATTGTTTTTGGGATGATATTCTTGATATTGTTTTAGTTTGATTTTTGGGATGCTATTTTTTTTGGGTACCCGAATGGGACCTATGCTTTTATGGATTATGATTCTTTTCTCTTAGTTTTTATTTTTTTCTCTTAGTACTTTAGATTTTACTGTGGATTTTTGTTATGCATGACTAGCATTACATTTGAGTTTTGAGACATAGATGCAGGGGAATTATGAGTTCCCATAGCATAAATGTAAAAGATTCAAGGGAAGTTTGAGTACCTATGGCAGTTTATTTTGTAAAAGTTGGGGTCACTTTGTACACCATTGGTATAGTCTGAGTATCCATATAGGTAGTTAGACCATTTTGAGGCAATATGTGAGACTAAGGCTTTGGTTGTAGCCATAGTTTAGCAAATTGTTTGTTGGGCTATTGCAAAACAAGAAACCACCTTCGTCCAAATTTTTTGAAAAATCAAGGGCATAGATGTGAGCAATGTTGCAACAAATCTTTTTTTTTTATGGCTCAACAAATTGTTGACTTGTAAATAGTGATAAATACTCTGCTTTTGTCTCTCATAGTAGGGACATTTTAACTCCCTTGGCAAATTTTTCATGCCATGTGTGGTGAGATTTCGGTATTCATCTCTTGTACACATGTGTTATCTAGAACTTGCCTCTTTAGTCTTTTAAAACTAACTTTGATTGTATGTGGTTGGAGAAATGACCTTAGGCCATCCTTATGATTTTGGAACCCACACTAACCTAAAAATCCTTCCTGTGCATGATTGTAATCCCTAGTACCCACTTCAAGTCTTTAGACCTTTCTTTGGAAAACTCATTACAAGCCATGTTCCATTCTTTTTATCACTCTTTTGAAAATACCCTCCTTGAACTTGAAAATGCAACTTGGGAATTAAATTATAAATTAACAGTGGTGAAAGTGATGGAAGGAAGTTCGGAGCCACAAAGTATTAGTAAAATTTCCAATGTTCCTATGTAATTCCCCGAGTTTGTATCCCGGATGCTACACGGTGCTTACAACCCTGAAGGACCATAAGCTAACCCATGACTGGTGCCTAATGTGAGCACTAAATAATAATACTGTAATAATGCAAAAAATAGGTTATAATGCCATAATGTTCACAATCTTAATACTGATAAAGAATAACAACTGTAAGAATATCTGATAAAACATCTTAAATATGAAATACTGTCTGAACTAGTCTAGTCTAAAATTCCTCTGACTAAACTATTTGAAAGTGGAGTTGATGGGACAAGCCCCCAACTAAATCCAACTACTAAAATACTTAAGCTACTATAATGCTAAAATAAAAGTATGTCCTCAATAGATGAGGACTCACTACTGAATCTACTGCTGATAACTAAATCAGTCTAAGCACGGTCGGGAAATTGAGTGTCTGAACCTATGACATAAGACATCATAGCGCAAATAGAAAGTATTCATCAATACGTGGAATGTACTAGTATTCTAGATTAGGTAAGGCTGAATGAAAGGGTTCATATGCATAAACAATAACTGACTGAATGATATGGAATAACTGAGTAAGAGTACATGGATAACTGAAACTGCTGTAAATACTGAGTATGCAATATTGTGGATATACGTGAATACTGTATCTAAGCTTTCACTGAAGCTGAGTACTAATTTTTGATACTGAATAACTGATATCTATATTCACTGATAACTGAGTGACTGATACTAAGAGACAGTTTCTGACAGTCCTAATTCTGTAGAACTAAACTGAGTTTTGTGTAGAGACGGACACTAAAACTGTGGGAGGTAATCATTTAAATGATATGCCCCAAATACGATGAATGGGGTCCAAGTTGTAACCCCAGTTGGAAGGGTTCCAGTACCGTGCCATGGGTAAAGAAAAGATGAAGAGTTACCCTCATCTGGAAGATACTCTAATGAGAATGATGGTATACTTAACTGCCAGGTTAAAACAATTCATCAACCCTTAAATGGAAGGTTGATGTATCAACCTACACTGGCTATGTATTTATTGAATACAAGGATTGCTTTCAACGACCACACCCTCTACTGGAAGGTGAGCCCCCATCCTTGGGTTCAATCGATACTAAATCTTACTCCTAACTGAATATAATATAGACTGATTGGTAGACTGTACTGGATTTGACTGAACTATTACTGATCGTGTTGATTGACTGAACTTGACTGAGTTCACTGAGTTCTATAACTGACTAAGTACTACTATTTCGTAAAATGACTGATATTATTCTTTAACTACTATCACTCTAGGTAAATAACTTGATTGTCGGGTATTAGATAACCCCAAGACTCAATAGCATGAAAATTAAAGCATAGCATGATCTTGAAAAGTATAACAAGGTCCACTTGTTCAAAATTCATTCATAGAGATATTTTATCAAACACTTGTAGGGCATAAGCTTGTACATATGCTAGTGTGTCATAATTTCACCATTTAATTTGCATGGAAATTTCATCAAACACGTGAACAACACAACATAATACATATAATCATGGAAAACATGTAAACATTGTAACTACAACACCCAAACTTGCTAATTCATGGATTATAACATGAGAATTACGCATTTCAGTATACATGCTACTTCAATTTCATGGAATCTACAATTAATCATGAATTAAAACTTAATAAATGTCATGAACATGAATACAATCTAATTTCAAGCATGTAAATCATGAATCAATAATCTTGTAGTTTTAAAAATTGATTCTTGGACTCTATGGGTGAAAGAAACCCACAGATGAACACCGAACATACCGGGGTATTTTAATTCTTAAAGCTCTTAGTGATTTTCTTGAGGATTGCTCTTGATTTATTGAAGCTAGGGTTTTCTATTAGGGATAGAATGCTTTTTTATTTGGGAAAAATTAATTAAAGAATGACTTAATAACATTTTTAGGGATGAAATCCTATTTCTATACTGATTAAATTTATGGGAAAGGTTTTTTTTCCCTAGATGACCTTTTTAATTTCCATCAAAATTTTCCAAATTAGGACCTTGGCTCAATGCAGTGCTGTCACATCGTGTTACTGGAAATTGACAATTGCGACTTAGGAGCTTAGCGTGACGCGGTATAATCATGGTACCCCACTGTATAGGAATTTAACCCTTGGCGTGATGCGCAATGATCGCGGAGTCATACTGGAAAATAACGATTGCAAAAATGGCTGGAGGTGCGATGTAGTGGGATTGTGGTCTCTCACTGAAAAATGAAAATTTCCATTTGGACCCTTAGCGCAGCGCAGTGATGTGCCAGGTGGAATACTATTTTATAAAAATTGGTCTAACTCTTCACCCGGGTATTGGATTTGGGCAAATTTTATATCATTGGAAATATGACTAAATTTCCTACACATTGGTAAGCTCTAAACTAAAAATTACTGAGTATTTTACGAATTTTATATAGATAAATAATCATGTTCTTAGAGTTAAATTAAGATATGGAAATACGGGGTATTACAATATCTACCCCTTGGGAACATTCATCCTTGAATGAGACTGATTAAGCTGTGAAATACTGATAGACTAAGTTTACACACTTAACATTCCCAATAGAAACATGATTACATGACTGAAATCACTGATAAGCTGAGTGTTCATACTGAACATGCATATATGATGCATGAGTACATGACTTAACTAATTCATGAATGCATGACTGAATATGCAATGGTAATAGGTATGAAGTTTGTAACTGTAACAGAACATGGAACTAAGAAAATCTTAGGAAGACTGTTACCTCAAGCTGAACCTGAGTTTACGGAGAAGTGGTAAGGATACTTGATCCATATATCTGCTCTGCTTCCAAAGTAGCTCTCTCAACAAATAGATTTTGGCAATGAAATTTGACCAAGGGAAATTCTTTGTTCCCTAGTCTGCAGATTTGATGATTTAGGGTTTGGACTAGAACCTCTTCGAAAGATAGATCATTCTGAAT
This sequence comes from Capsicum baccatum var. pendulum, assembly GCA_030864225.1. Taxonomy (NCBI): domain Eukaryota; kingdom Viridiplantae; phylum Streptophyta; class Magnoliopsida; order Solanales; family Solanaceae; genus Capsicum; species Capsicum baccatum. The sequence continues at coordinate 82,757,877 of CM061560.1, read as the reverse complement.
ATTTATTCCCTCGAAGGGAACTATGACTGCTAGGTCACCAATTTATTTATTTATAAAGGAGATATTGAATACTGGGTACACTGAAACTAGATCTAAAGGAAACTCAAGCTCATAAGCCACCTTTCCAAAACGGATGAGAATTCCATAGGGACCGATATCATATCGGGGATTGAGCTTTCTCTTTTTGATGAAACTTTTCACTCCCTTCATGGGAGAGATTTTCAAGTACATAAAATCACCAAACTAAAACTCGAGATCTTTTCTATAATTTCCCAAATCTGATACCTGGAATGCTACATGGTGTTAGCAATCTCGAAGGACCAGAAGCTATCCCATGACTAATATATGTATTTGAGCACTACATAATATACTATATAAATGAAGAATAAAAGGGCTAAAAGTCCATAAGGTTCAAATATCTAATAAAACATAACATCTGGAAACACGGTATAATAATAGCAAAACATAAATAAACAGTCTGAACATGCTAGTCTGAAAGCCTCTAAAACTGTCTAAAAACTATAGAGTTTATAGGATATGTCCCTAAGTAACTCTTTCTACTAAACTAAAATTATGAAGAAATGAAATAATCATGCGATCCTCGAATGATGAGGACTCACTGTAAATCTACTACTGCTGGCTGAATCTGAAGCTAAGTACGATGAGGAACTTGAGCATCAAAACCGATGGTATAAAACACCATAGTGCACAAGAAAAGTATACGTCAGTACGTCTGAATGTATTGGTATGCTATGTGAGGTAGGCTGAATGCATGGGGTTCATATGTATAAACAATACTAACTAACTGAATAACATGAACTGAAGAATACATGCATGAATACGTAACTATAAATGAGATCATGATAATACTGACTATTCAATCTGAATACTAATAATATGAGTGTCGTATAACTAATACTTTAACTGAGTGACTGTGTCTGACAGTCTTGATTCTGATAGAACTAGCTGAGTTCCATCCTAAACTGAATGACTATATCTACCAGTCCTAAATTTGAAGAACTATCTGAGTTCTTTTATTGAGACTAAGACTGAGTTTGTGGGAAGTAGTCGTCTAACTGATATGCCCCTTTTCAGTATAGATTTGGGGTCCAATCTCTAAGCTCAATTAGAAGGGTAGCACTACCGTCCCACTGGTGAGGACAACTTATGAGTGACCCTCATCTAGCAGTGTCCCAAAAGGAGAATGGCGGGACCCTTATCTGGCAGTGTTGATCCAACTTATCAACCCTCAACTGAAAGTGTTGATGTTTCAACCTATGCTGGCTACATAGTTTTGGAATGCATGGATTTCTTCTAAGGGTCACACCCTTAACGATTAGTGTGTTCCCTCATCCTTAGGTTCGCTCGGTGCTGAATTTTACTCCCAACTGAATAGACACTGAACTAATTATACTGAAATGAACTGGACTGAGTTCACTGAGTTTCGTGGACTGACGAAATCTTACAGAATCCGGTTAACTAACTAAGTTCATGAGATTACTGAGTTTTCCTGATTCATATAAGTGACTAAATTCTACTGATCATGGAACGTCTGAGATTATCATGAAACTAACACTGGCTCTAGGCACACAACTAAATTTTTGGGTATAAATACCCCCAAGACTCGATAACATAAAAGTAATTCATGGCACAAGTTCGAAAGCACAATAATGGCTACACATATATCCATAATTCATTGATTAAGACATTTTATCAAACACTTCGCATGCATTAACTTGTACATGAATGGGGATTTCATACTATTAAACTATAATGTCCCTTTTTCCTTCATATAGGCATTTAATCAAACATATGGGGAGCATACTTTGGTTATACCATCATCAATGCATCTAATTATCATGGTTGCATAAATTAATTTGCAATTTGGAGGGTTTATCATTAGTATTATGCAAATCATCACCTACTAGGATCAATCACTGGAACATAGAATTTCAAACATGAATCAAAACCCCACAATAACATGGACATGAATTTCAATTCAACCAAATCATGAACATTCATCAATACATAAATCTTAGATTTTGAAAAGAGATTCTCGAGCTTCATGGGTGAAAGGGACCCATGAATCAACACTAAAAATACCTGGGTGGATGATTTCTTGAAGATTGATAAAGGAAAGCTTGAATTATTGACTTGGAATTAAACACCTAGGTTTTCTTGGTCATGGGGATTGATCTTTAAGAGAAACCCTAATTTGGTGTTAGGGATGAATAAAGAAGTTATGAGCTCTGGTCTAGGAAAATTAGGGGTTAAAATGGGTGGAAAAAGACCCAAATACCCTTTTAAAAATGGCTTAAAATTGTTGATCAAAAGTGGCGACAATTTAGGCGACGGTCCATCGCTGGATTGACAGTCCGTCGGTCCAACCCGTTGTACTTAGCCAGAACCTGAACTTTCTACCTCGTCTGCGCCGGTTTGGGCGATGGTCCATTGTTGGATCGATGGTCCATCGGTCCTAACCATTACACTTTAATAGAAGTTAGGTTTACTGCCTAAGTCGTGATGTCTTGGGTGACTGTCCATTGCTATCTCGATGGTTCGTCAGCCTGACCATCGCTTTTGGGTAGTTCCGCCAATTTTCTATAAAACGTCCATAACTTTTTACTCCGATATCGGATTTAGACAAAATTTGTATTGTTGGACAGAAAATTCAATTTCCTACATGATAAAAAGTTGAAATTGGAGAAATTCTATCTGATTTAAACATTAATCATTTAAGAATTCATCACTAACTTTTCTGGAGACTATATTTGTCTTAAAGAAAGTTTGGGGTATTATATTTTCTCCTCTCAGCTGCATATGATTTTTGTCGGCTCTGGGATGCCCAAAGACTTTCCCAGATTAACTGAACCTTCTCTAAGGTATTAAACACTAATTCAGGCCCTACTACTACAGCCTCATCAACCTCGAATCAATGAAATAGTAATCTACATCTCCTACCATAAAGAGCCTCAAACGGAGCCATCTGAATACTGGAATAATAGTTGTTATTATATGGAAATTAAATAAAAGGAAAGTGGTCATCCCAACTACCTTTAAAATCAACAACACATGCTCTTAACATGTCTTCTAGAGTCTAAATAGTCCTTTCTACTTGACCATCTGTCTGAGGGTGGACAGTTGTACTGAGGTGAACTTGCGTACCAAGACCCTTTTGGAATGATTTCAAGAAGTAAGAGGTAAACTGAGTACCTCTATCTGAGATGATGGAATTGGGACTCTATGTAACTTGACCAACTCCTTGACATAGAGTTTGGCACAGTCCTTGACTGAATAAAAGGTATAAACTTGTAATAAATGAGCAAATTTGGTCATCCTGTCAATAATGACCAAAATAGAATTATACTGATGGCGGGTATGAGGAAAACCCATCACAAAGTCCATATTCAATTCTTCCCATTTCTATGTGGGACTACTAAACTCCTGCATAAATCCACTAGGCTTCTGGTGCTTAATCTTATAATGGTGACATGTATAGCACTTATCTATAAGCTCTGCAATGTTTCTCTTCATCCCACTCTATCTATAGATCTCTTGCAAATCACAGTACATCTTAGTGGACCCAGGATAAATAGAATAACGTGCACTATGTGCTTCTACAAGAATTCATTGCCTCAAGTCATATACACCTGACATGTATAGCCGACCCTGGTAACGCAACACACCATATCCCCCTTGGGAGAAAACCTCTACTTTCTAACCTCTGACTGACTCTTTCAACTTAACAAGGCTGGGATCTAAACTATTTCATAACATTAGAACTTAGACTATAGTGAGTCGACTCTTCAACTCCTAAAAACTCTTCTGACAAGAATCTGACCACTGAAACTTGACTTTCTTTTGAGTCAATCTGGTCATGGGGGATGTAATAGACAAAAACCCTTTAACAAATCGACGATAATAGCCAGCTAAACCTAAGAAACTCCTAAGAGATGATGGAAAATAGGTTTAGGCTAGTGTTTCATCGATTTGGTCTTTTGAGGATCAACTCTACTGCCAATAACAAACACAATATGACTAAGGAATGCTATTGACCTTAGCCAAAGTTTTCACTTACTGAATTTGGAAAACAACTAATGAGGTCCAAGAGTCTGAAGTACGATTCTGAGGTGATTTGCATGATCATTATCTCTATGAGAATAATCAAGAATGTTATCAATGAAGACTAGAAAAAACATGTCTAAGTACTAATTAAACAAGAGATTCATTAATTCTATAAAAGTGTTGGGGCATTAGTGAGACCAAAAGAAATAACTAGATTCTCAAAGTGTCCATATCGGGTTCAGAAAGCTATTTTTGGAACGTCACATTCCCTTACTCTAAGATGATGATAGCCTGATCTGAGGTCTATCTTAGAAAAGTAACTGGCGCCCTGCAGTTAGTCAAATAAGTCATCGATACTAGGAAGTGAATATTTATTATTTATTGTGACTTTGTTCAACTGATGGTAGTTTATTCACATTCTAAGAGAATCGTCTTTATTACGCATGAATAAGACTGGTGTGCCCCATGGGGAAATTTTGGGTCGAATGAACCCATTATCTAAAAGGTCCTTTAACTACTCTTTTAACTCTTTTAGTTCAGCTGGAGCCATTCTGTATGGCGGAACATAAATAGGTTGAGTATCTTGAAGAAGGTCTATTCCAAAGTCAATTTCACTTTCGTGAGGAACTCTAGGAAAATCTTTTGGAAACACATCTGAGGATTCATGCACTACTAGAACTGACTCAATACTAAGAGTCTCTCAACTTGAGTCTTTGAATTGCACAAGGTGATAGACATATCCCTTAGATATCAGTCTTCTTGCTCTAAGGTATTAAATCAACTGACCCTTGAGTGTTGTGCTACTACCCCTCTATTAAAGGATTGGTTCATTTGGAAACTGAAAATGAACAATTCTATTTCTACAATTACTTGATAGATAGCATGAATAGAGCCAATCCTTGCAGAGAATGACGTCTAAGTCCATCATCTCTAATTTTACTAAGTCTATTGAAGTGACTTTCCGAGATATCATAACCAAATAGTTCCTGTATACCTGTCGAGCGATGATAGACTGACCCACTAGAATAGAGACTGAGAAAGGTTTTGTTAAGATTTTTGGTTTGACCTTGAAGTTGACTGCTATGTAAGGAGTTTCAAAAGATAAAAAAGCTCCTAGATCTAATAAGGAATAAACATGTAAATGGAAGATCTGTAAAATAACAGTGACCACATAAGGAGAACTTTCCTGATCTTGTCTGGATTGAAGTGCATAAAGCTTGTTTGGACATTGCCTACTGGTAGTACTGGAAATGACACTCTGATACGCCCAAATTACAGCTCTCGTTAGAAAGTGTAAGCTATCGCTGTCAAATATAGAACCCAACTGGGTTGGGTGTCGAATCCCACAGGGAATACTTGGTCACTAAGTGTTGCAATTATTAGTAGACTGTTGGTCGAAAATTCCAAGAAAAAGGGGGGTTTGGTTTAGGCGTGAACTAATATTATCAAAGTAACGAATGAGACGATATATGTAGTAAGATTTAATCACAGAGAATGATAAGTTAGGGTTATGTCCACCTTGTAAGTTCTATGTATCTATTAACTATGAGTAATGCGGAATTTAGAAATGCATGCACTTATAGAGATTCGTAGTCTAATTGTAAATCCAAGTGTTTCCCAACCATCAAGGATTATTTCACTTTAGCTCTCTGGAGCCTAAAGTTTTTAACGAGTGGTACAAATTCTCCAAGAAAGTTAATCCGTTTAAGGCATTAACGTGTAAACAGGGGTTGGAAACCCTATTTTCTTGTCATACTCTCTTTTCCAAACATGTAACTTTTCTCTCAAACAAGTTAATGCTATAATGGTGTATTCTCTATGTTTGCAACCGTAAGAATTCAATTAAAACGAAGAGAGTAATGATATAGGTAGCATACACATCAAGAATTCACAAACTCATAACAATAGATAGTATCTCACAAGGTTTCCATAACCCTAACAGAGAAGTTTAGCTACTCATGATTACAACGGGAATCACAATAGACATAATCATCATACCACAACCTAGAAAAGGCTTGGCGATGGAGATGGTTTTAGCGTCAAATAGGGGTTGACGTTTTTCCTCTAGCCGTTGCTCTCTGAGCCGTTTTTCTCTGTCTAAACTCTTACAAAATTTGAAAACTGAATAATGACTAATGATAATGATAAAAAACATGCTGAAAAATTCAGCAATAAGGTTTTTATAATATCCTTGTCTACTAAATTGCTATTGCATCCTTAAGTATTTAAAAATACTGGATTTGCCCGGGAAAAAGTTCCCATGCATCACATTTAGTCCAAAAGCTGCCTTCCCTCTTATGTGAAGTTTTCCTTTGCTTCCCAAAGGTCCACAAAGTGCTGAAATCTTCACCATTAATACCTGAAAAACATTCTAATCACATAGGTTAGCTCACTTAAAGGAAAACGGACTAAAAGTGCAGGAATTATATATTTTGTCCTCAAAACATAGCTAAAACATGGGTAAATTACGGTTCTTAGGCGTGTAAATACGCCCAACATCACCACCCACACTTAAAGCTTTGTTCGTCCTCGAACAAAATATAACATCCATGCAAACACCTAACTAGAATTTCACAATAGCAACACAAAATTTATCCTCAAGACATGCACGACAATTATTAACAAAGAGTAGGTTTCTTGATCACTGCTAGAAACTACTCAACCTCCAACATAGACTCATTAGGATGGTTAATTAGTATTCATAAGTTAAGCCATAAAGAATCATATAAAACCACCCAACAATCATCAACCATGAGTGTCTCACACAAGATATCACCCATAATCACTCACAAGTTTGCATTTTTTGAAACATGGGTATAAGATTCTCCTTGCTCTCACTCTCACAAAGAATTCTTATATTGGAACTGATAACCATAGGCTTGCCCTTAGTGTAATGCTCCACTAATATCAGAATGCTAAGCTTAGGATCAAATAGGTCTTTACAGGTTGTAATGTAGGCTAAGGGACAGGTAGGACTATTTTGGCCAGAAATAGTGACTATGTTCCCTAAGCGCTTTAATACACTACGTTATGTCATTAACACTCTCTTTTATACAACCCCTCTACTTTCCTTTCATCTACCACCCCTTTTCACCTATTCTGTTATTCAATTATAAACAGAACTATCTTTTTATTTTTTTTAATTTTCTCTTTTTTATATAAATTTTTTTTTTTTTTTTATAAAGCACCTCTATGATAGCCATTCTTTTTCACAACAATTTCAAGTACCAATATACTCTGAGGTATCACTCTCACCATTTTCCTCTTATTTTGCCACATGGCTCTACAATTTAAAGCGCTTAGGAATTTGGATCAAATTATGGTCTTGAAAAAAAAAATGGATTAGGCTACATATGAAGCTGTCAAAGAAAATAGCTAAAGGCTCAAAGGGGGTTCACTAGGACAATGTACAAAGGTAGGTAAAAAGAAGATAAACAAATTCAAGGCTGCCAAAGAAATGCCTAAATCATCTCCTAAACTCACACTCTTTATTTCGCTTTACACACACACCAGGCAAGTTCTAGCATCATTCACAACACAGAATATACTATATCCTCACCCATACAAGGCACATGGTCAACTTAATTGGGAGCATTATAGACTCTTGACCCAACAGATGAATGAATTAAACCGCACAAGTATCACACAGTGAGTCACACTTAGAGACTAAATGTCTCAATAGTAATGATTTAGCACAAACTCTTGTCATAATACCATGTCGTCTATCAGAACAACAATTTCATGCAAAATCTAAAAAAATTTAACTAACTAATTACTTCAAACAAACAAGAACAAGAATAAATGTAGGCAAAGAAGTACAACACAACATAAAAATGCCAGCACCCCACACTTAGACGGGACACACTGCCCTCAGTGAAAAATAAATAAGGAAAAACTGATTAGTCAGACTCCTCTTCTATGTCTGGGGTCATACCCCCTACGTCGGAATCATCATTAGAGTCGTCATCCTCAAAGTTATCCTCCAAATCTGAATCTGGCAGTCAGTGATCATCATCAGTCGGCATGTCATCATCGAGAAGTTCCACAAAATGTACCCCTACTCCACACATGGCCAGTACATGCTCATTCATCGGGTATTCATAGTCCAACTGCTGAAGCTCTACATCAGTCAGAATATGACCCACACTCATCATGGTAAACCTAGTCATGCCATATAGATGACGAAAGAAACTTTCATCTCGAGCATGTCTTTCTGCAGTGGTAAGGTTGATGCCATGACCAGTTTCAGGCTCTTTAACTTTCTGAGATCAACCTTCTTCAGGTTGTGTGGAAGCTTATGATCTGCAGGTTCCTCTTCAATGTGCTCCTTCCTTAAGATCACAGTCAACAAATTGCCAAAGCTGAAATGGCACCTTTTGGGTAGCCTTGCTTTACGCATTGACGATCGTATAACCGCACCAATGTTGATGGGAATATTCGTCATCAGAGCGTACACTAAGCATACTCGATCATGTGTGATCTTTGTGTACTGTGTCCCAGGAATCAAGCAAGAGTTGACTATCCTCAACCATATACGAGCTTCTCTGCTCAAGGAATCATACGAGAAGGTATTGTGCCTACCGTTATCCTTGTGATAAATCCACCGAGCCATGGACCTTGTTCCATACAGTGTGTGTCTGATTGCCCTGTAAGGAGGTCTTTGATAAAGCTCCTTGAGAGGTGATGGATCCACAGATAAAAGACCCAGAAAAGAGTTGAAGAACTCCGCATTCAGTTGCAAGACTTGGCCCCGAATCTTTACTTCACTTCCGGTAGTCTTTGGGGACCAATTGGCATAAAACTCTCACATTAGATCAAGATTGTATTCCCCCATATCTTGAAAAATAAAATCAAGATTTAGTGCCATGATTTTAGCCAAAATGCGGGGCTCTCTCTTTGATAGGCTCTCCTGCATCAAATCCACGTGAACATATTTTTTTACTTTGTTGTTCTTGTACCACTCCTTTCCTTCCTCCTCTAGGACACACTTTATCCCAAAAGTGCATCGAGGCACTTGTAAAGAGGAGGACTCAGCTTGCTTTTCTCTTCCCCTTTTCTGACCTTTCTGTGAGGTGGATACTTTTTCTTTTCCTTGTCGTCCTTTTGGGGCTATTCTACCTGAGAGTAAAATAGAGTCGTGTTAACTTCATCTCGGAAGATTCAATCGAAAAACAAACAGTAGTGGCACCACCCCACACTTAATTTGTTTGTACAAACTAATTAAGTGAGTGATGTCGATTACTCAGACTTCATCGACATACATTTAGGCAATATGTTCCAACAACATGTTTAGCACAGTCATACATTCATGTAATCTTGACTATCCTTTCCAACTCTTTTTCATGTAATCTTGACTATACTTTCATGTTTGGATGAATGCACTTTTTGAACAAGACCACCACATAGAGATCGTATCATGTTATTGCATAGAAATAATCACCACATCTTATGCTTGTGGTCAATCATCTTCGGTATCTCGATGAACGAGTCATTCAAACATTCAAGCTTTCAACTTTGAAGATTATGCATTAACTTCACAATTTCATTCCATAAAAATATGACAATGTATAACAATCAAACACAAGTCGGAACAAAGTCAAGAACGCCCACACTTATCCTCTCACGCGACGAGATTCATCATAGCAACCCAACCATATTCTTTATCACCAAACACCACTTCAAAATATAATAAATCATTATACGTATAGCATCGCAACAACCACGGAATATAAAAGAATGACTTACTTAGTGATGGATCCGGAAGATGAGCTTGCAAGATTATATGAACAAAAAGAAAAACTTTGAGAGAATGGGGAAGCTTGGGCGGCACCTGTATTGAGCAAACAAATGCATTTTGTTCTAAGGTTAAAGTTCTATTTATAGACCAATCCATGGGTCGGGTTTTATCCATGTAAAATCGGGTTAGGAGACAAAAAGGCATAAGTAGGCAGCGCCTAATGCTTTGCCTATGCTTAGCATAGGCGGCGTCTTTGTCAATGCCTAGTCGGACATAGGCGGCCCCTTTGTCAATTCCTAGTTGGGCATAGGCGGAACCTTTCTGAATGCCTAGTTGGGCATAGGCGGTGCCTATGCTATTGCCTATGTGAGGCAGTGAGCATAGGCAATGACATAGGCCTTGCCTTGTCCAGTGCCTAGATTAGCATAGGCCTTGCCTTGTCCGTTGCCTAGATTAGCATAGGCCTTTCCTTTTCCATTGCCTATGTGAGGCAGTGAACATAGGCAATGGAATAGGCATTGCCTTGTCCATTGCCAAGATTGGCATAGGCTTTGCCTTGTCCGTTGCTTAGATTAGCATAGGCAATGCCAGCTGATAGCCTTTGCTCTATCATTCCTAACTTACCACCTTTCGCATGGATTACTTTCAAATATAAATTTGGGACCAATCTCCTCCTTTATACGTCTTGCACCTACACTTAATCAAAAAAAACAAAAATGATTAGAAGGATGGGTTGCCTCCCACCAAGCGCCTTAGTTTTGGTCGTTGTTCGACTCTTCATTTTGGATTTTTATTTAACAAAAAACAAACTCCTAGTAAAACAAAATGAATAGAAACGATGGGTTGCCTCCCATATAGCACTTGATTTATTGTCACGGCACGACATAGTTATCTCGATTAATTAGACTTTATCGAGATATATGGACCATCAATTTCTGAACGGATTCAGATGATGTTGATGCTTAATAGTGGGCACGCAATCTTCCTCGAGCTGTATCTTGTGCATACATATCCCAAGAGGGATACTGATTATATCATTAATAGTCCAACCAATAGCTCTCTTGTACTTCTTCAGAACAGAGATGAGAGCCGCTAGTTGCTGTTCACCGAAGTCAGCCGCAACAATAACCGGAATTATATTTCCACTTCCCAAGAATGCATACTGTTGATGACTGGGGAACTCTTTCCATTCTAGCACTGGTGGCTCTTCAATGGATGGTTTCGCTGGTGGTGACGGTCGAGTCATAAGATCAAGGTCCAGCTTCTTAGGAGCATGAGAATAGGACCCTATTCCTGTTAGAGCACAAATAGTTTCTTCATAATCTTCTACATCCTCACGCTCAAAATTCAAAAGCACAACAGACAATGGCTCAACAGTAAGCTGCTTCTCTACAGATAATTCTTTCTCATCCTCATAATAAAAATCAGCTACAGAGAACACATTCATATCTCTAGGCTGCTTCATCGATTTGCACACATCAAAACAGACCATTTCGTTATTCAGCCAAAATAAAAGCTCATTAGCTCTTAAATCAATAAGCACACTTCCAGTTGCGAGGAAAGGACGACCCAAGATTATGGGAACTTCAGAATCCACCTCGTAATCCAAAATAACAAAGTTTGCGGGAAAAATGAAGGTAAAAACCTTCACCAGTACATCATATATGATACCAACAGGTCGTTTTACCGACCTATCTGCCATCACGAGCCGCATATTGGTTGGTGTAGGATCGCCCAACCCCAAATTTCTATAAATGGATAGCGGCATTAAATTGATGCTGCACAATGTGTTAGCAAAATTCATAGATCCCACCGTGAAAGGAATAGTGAAAGCACCAGGATCTGCCTTCTTCTGTACTAAAGACTTCATGGAAATTACACTGCAATGATGAACATTATCTGCCAGCTCATAGCTTGTTGCTCACTTCTTCATCAAAAGGTCCTTCATGAATTTGGCGTACCCAGGCATCTGCTCCAGTGCCTCCACCAAAGGCACATTAATAGTCAGCTGCTTCAACATAGTCATGAATTTACTAAACCTTAAATCATCAGCTTTCTTCTTCAGTCTCTGAGGAAAAGGTGGTGGTGGAAGGGGAAGAGTGTTTTCCATCACTTTCTTTTTATCTTGATTCCGATTATCAACCTTTTCAGGATGGTGAAATCTAGGAGTAACATCATAACCGTTCTCTTCAGCTTCAATAGCATCATCACAATCTACTTCACTAACATTCTCTGCTATATCATCAACCACCTGTTTGCCTTTGGATGGATTTTCCAACACCTTATCACTCCTGGTAGTAATAGCCATACATGATCCGTTGTTCCTTGGGTTTTGCACAGTGTCGCTAGGTAAGGTGCCATCTTTTCTTTCATTGAATGTCGCTGATAGTTGGCTCAATTGTTGTTCCATCTGTTTTATTGTAGTGGAGTGCGAGTCAACCAATTGATTTATTGAAGACAAATCATTTTTTACCTCAGCTACTCCCATGTTAGTTGCCTCCACTCCTTTCAACATCTTAGCCATCATATCTTCCATGGACATCTTCCTAGTGCCAGACACCGCAGCCTCACGATTTCCAGGAGGAACGTACAAAACACTCCTGTCAGTCTTATTCTTCCAACTCCCTTGATCGCGGTCCTTGTATCCAGATTTATCATAATAGTTCCGACCTTGGTTTCCTTGGGCATTGCCTCAGAAACCCCCCTGATTATTCAAGTAATTTTCTTCCTCCTTAGAATCAGAGTTATCTCTTCCCTGTGATACGATAGCCTTGACACTTTCGTTCTTTCCTGATAATAAATGCTTGGTAAGAAGATCCATCTGTGTTTTCATGTGAGCCATACCTTGGTCATGTTCCTTTTGTCTTCGTCTCTATTCTACAGTCTGATATGCATTCTCAGTTTGAGAAACTCAGTTTACAGAACACTAAGTCCTACATTCATAAATCAGCTACCCATGCATCAAATATGCATGTACTGTATGATATGCTCAATTTTCAGTCATGTCAGCCATGAAATCATGATCAGTCAGTCATGCTATATATGCATCATTTTATTTTTTCTCCCCTCTCAAGCAATCATTATTTGAGGACGAATGTTTCCAAGGGGGAGATATTGTAATACCCCAAAAAATTCAAACCAATATTAGAGCCATGTACCAAACTCATGCATAGTACATCATGGTTCTTTTATAGTTTTATGAGTAGGTTAGATGTATATTAAGGCTTCAAATAACTCCCATCTATCAGACGAATCAAAACATTTCTTACCGATTGAATTCTTGAGAAGGAGATTGGTATAGTCAACTTCAAACAAGTATATCTCTCATTATACTTGGAATTTTTTAGCTCATGATCTATCAATAGATAGATAATTGAATTATATTTCCAAAGATACCAATTTCTCCTAAATACAATATTAAAACAAAGAGTTATTCCTATTTTATTCTAGTATGTTAGGCTACAAACAGTGTGATGACATTCGAGGTAGCTTACAACATTTATGACGCCCTATCAAGAAGGTCGTCAGCCTTAGGCAGAAAACAGCTCCTAAGTGACAAAATTTGTAGTAGTTTACCATATTTGTGATGCCCTATTACAAAGGTCGTCAGTATTAGGCAGAAACTAGCTCTTAAGTGATGACATTTGTGGTAGCTTACCACATTTGTGATGCCTTATCGTGAAGGTTGTCAGCCTTAGGCAGAATCTAGCTTTTGTGTGACGACATTTTTGATGGCCCGCCATATTTTTAATGCCTCGTCATAAATGTCGTCATGCTTAGGCAGAAACCATTAATTCCAGCTCCTGTGTGACGAAATTTTTTACGACTTGTCAGATTTTTTGATGACTTGTCATAAATGTCGTCAGCTATGATTTTCAGCAACTCGGAATTTATTTCATAAGGGTATTTTGGTTATTTCTTTCATCTTCCACGACTTATAACACTAAAGAGGTATAATATTTCCCATTTTTCTTGAGTTAAGCATCTCAAAAACCCTCTCTTATGCTCTCAACCACAAGATTAGGGTTTCCATCAAACTCATCTCTCAAAAAAAAGATTCAATCCTTTTTCCAAGAAAATTGAGAATTATGTTTCCCAAATCCAAGAACTCTCCAGCAAATCATCAAAGTTTCCTTTCTAAGTTATGCGTAGTGTTCATCTATGGATCCAATCCGTTCATAGAGCTCAAGAACTATGTTTAAAATATTATTTTATAAACTTTATCTGGTGATATGAGTATGTACATGTTGACGATTGTTTTTTAAGTTTCAATGTGATGTCTAAAGGTGTTTTATGGAATATATATGTTTGTTAATTGAAAATAATAAACTTTAGGTGGTTTAATATGGTGCAAGTATGAAACTCACCTATGCCTTAAAGAATACATGCAAGTGTTTGATAAAACACTTAGGATGCTAGATATTTGTATGGTTTTGTGATGTCTAAATAACAAGTCCATGTTAGCTATATACTTCAATATGAATCCCATGCTTTTCATGTGTCGCTATTGTGGTGGTATGAAGCATGTAAGTTAAGGGAGATATATAATATTTACACAAAATATATCCATGCATTCCCTACAATATTTAAGATGATGAATAACTATATGAAATATGATATCCCCTAATTATGATATTTTGAATTGTGAACTTAAATCTTGTGATCAAGTCATGTCATGTGTGTCAGTTTCCTTCTATCGAGTCCTAGGCGTGTTCGTACCCAAAAAAAATAGTTGTGTGCCTAGAGCCATGTCATGTTATCATGATACGCTCAGTTAAGCCTTGATCTATAGAATTCAGTCAGTCATGTGAGTCAGGAAAACTAAAAAATTTTAGTAGTCTAAATTGCTCAGTAATCTCAGTGATCTTAGTACTCAGTCTATAACTTCAGTATTCAGAGTCAATCTCAGTAGCTTCAGTACTCTCAATCATTCCTTAGAAATCAGTACATTTTGTTAGTCATCGAAATTTATTAAACTCAGTCTAGCTCCGCTAAACAATACCACTAGTATTAGTTCAGCTATTAGTTCAGTTCAGTTATTCAGTTCATCTCTGTAATTTAGTTTAGTGTAATTCAGATGGGAGTAGGATTTAGCAGTAGGTGAGCCTAGGGATGGGGAATCACCTACTAGAATAGGACTGAGATCCCTAGAAGCAATCCATAAGTTCCAGAACTACATTGCCAGCGTAGGTACGAGATGTCACCCGTTATATAGGACTGACATACTCAGGGGTCACTCGTTAGCACATTTATATGTATATAACTAATCACAGGATTCACCAGCTAGATTAGGACTGACTCCATAGCAGATGTATTTACTGGTTGCGCAGTACTGACACCCTTCCAGTCAGAGTAGAGATTGGACCCTAGTCAGCTTAGTTTGGGGTATGTCGGTTAGATGAACAAATCCCATAGTTTCAGTTACAAATTCAGGACTGTCAGATATAGTCAACTCAGTTCAGTAGTACAGATTCAGTACTGTTAGACACAATCAATCCTTATCATTATAAATAGACTTCAAGATCACCCATTAGACAAGACTGATCTCAACTATAGTTAAATAGTATCAGAATCATCAGATTTAAAGATCACCCACTAGATAGGACTGATCTCAAATTCAGTTACACCATATAAAATAGAACTTTGATAGTTCCATCAAAGCTTAGACTGTCAGATACAGTCGCTCAATATCCATTACATCAATTAGGCTGATCATCACAGTTATATCATTTATATCAGTTTTCTAAACTCATGTTCTAGTCATATCAGTTATCAGAATTCATGATATTAGTATTCAGTTTCAGGACTGTCAGACACAGTCAACCAAACCAGTTCATCATAATTCGAACCATCAAAAATAGTCATTCATCTATTTAGTATCCCAATATCAGTACACTCATGTTGTCAGTATTCAGACTCAGTAGTCAGTATCTCCACGAGTTTAGTTACAGTTATGTATGCATGTATGTATTCTCACGTTTATATTAGTCAACATTGTTCATGGATATAACCCTTTGCATTTATCCTACCTCACTTGTATACTCAGTACATGTTGACATACTGACGCATTTGTGCTTTGGTGCTTTCTCTTATGTTACACCATAGGTTCAGAGGCACGAGCTCCAGATCAGCAGTAGCATTCTAGTGTTCAGAGTTTGTAGTGAGTCCTTCTTATTCGAGGATGATATGATTATTGCTACATTTACTATTCAGTTTCTAGATGGAGTTAGTTGGAGACATGTTCCTTCAACTCCTTATTTAACTCAGTTAGAGGCTTTCAGACTATATGTCACTTTCGATATTCAGATCTCATTATTTTCAGTATTTATGACTTGTTTTTGTATTGTTATACCTTTTTCAGATATTTTGTTAGCAGATGTTTATTCAATTTAAACCTTATGGACTTTCATGTTCATGCTTCTGCATTTTATATATATTATGCAGTATACAGGTATAGATATCAGTCATGGGTTAGCTTGTGGTCCTTCGGGGTCATGACCACCGTGTAGGATTCCACTTTAGAAAATCGGGGTGTTACATAACCGACCTTAAACCAGCAGATTGAAGATCTAAATATCCTACCATAAAGAGCCTCAAATGAGCCATCTAAATACTGGAATGATAGATGTTGTTATATAAGAGTTCAGTCAAAGGAAAGTGGTCATCCCAGCTACCTTGAAAATCAATAACACATGCTCTTAACATATCTTCTAGAGTCTGAATGGTCTTTTCTACTTAACCATCTGTCTGAGGGTGCAAAGTTGTACTTAGGTGAACATAGGTACCAAGACCCTTTTGGAATGCTTCCCAAAAGTGAGAGGTAAAATGAGTACCTATATATAAGATGATGGACACTGGGAGTCCAGGTAACCAAACAAACTCTCTAACATAAAGTTTCGCATAGTCCTTGGCTGAATACGAGGTATGAACTGGTAAGAAATGAGTGGATTTGGTCATCTTGGCTATAATGCCCCAAATAGAACAATGTTGATGGCGGGTATGAGGCAAACTCATCACAAAGTCCTTGTTCAGTTCTTCCTATTTCCATGTAGGAATACTGATCTCCTGAATGAACTCACTAGGCTTCTGGTGCTCAATCTTAATGCACTGACACATTGAGCACTTAGCTATAAACTCTGTAATATCTCTCTTCATCCTACTCAACCAATAAATCTCCTACAAATTGTGGTACATCTTAGTGGACCCTAGATAAATCGAGTAACACGCACCATGCACTTTTATTAGAATTTTTTACCTCTAATCATCTCCACCTGGCTTGCAAAGCCGATCCTAGCAACGCAACACACCATCTCCCCCTTGGTAGAAAACCTCTACTGGCTAACCTCTGACTAACTCTTTTAAGTTAACAAGGCTAGGATCTTTATCCCATTTTTTCCTTCACTTAGGAAACTAGAGATGATACTGAACTATTCTACACCCATACACTACCCTCTGCTGAATTGACTAAGCGGAAACCTAGTCTGGAAAGTTGATGAACTTCCTAAACTAATTTCTTCTGACCACTATCAACATGAGCAACACTACCTAAACACGACCTACTGAGATCATCTGCCACTACCTTGGCCTTGCCTGGATGATATAGAACACTCATTTCATAATCTTTCATCAACTCTAACCATATTCGATAATACAAATTCAAATATTTCTAAGAGAACATATACTACAAGATTTTGTGATATGTTAACAAATCAACATGCACCCCATACAAATAATGCCTCCAAATATTTAAGGCAAACACAACAACTACTAACTCAAGATCATGGGTAGGGTAATTCGTCTCATGGAGTTTAAGTTGTCTAGAGGCATCGGCTATGATCTTACCTTTGTACATAAGGACACAACCCAAACCTACTCTGGATGTATCATAGTACACAAAAAACCCATCTAAACGATTTGGTAACATTAGAACTGGGGCTTTAGTAAGTGGAGTCTATAACTCCTTAAAAATCTTCTCACAATAATCTGACAACTGAAACTTGACTTTCTTCTGAGTTAATCTAGAAATAGGTGGTGGAATAG
Organism: Capsicum baccatum var. pendulum; assembly: GCA_030864225.1. Taxonomy (NCBI): domain Eukaryota; kingdom Viridiplantae; phylum Streptophyta; class Magnoliopsida; order Solanales; family Solanaceae; genus Capsicum; species Capsicum baccatum. The sequence goes on along the minus strand of CM061560.1, from coordinate 82,740,035 downwards.
ATAAAAAGACTTTAACAAACTTACGGTAATAGCCAGCTAAACCCAAGAAGCTCCTGATATGTGATGGAGAGATGGGTCTAGGTAAGTTTCTCATTGCCTCAGCCTTTTGAGGATCAACTCTAATGCCATCATCAAAAATAATATGACCAAGAAATGCTACTGACCATAGCCAAAAGTCACACTTACTAAATTAGGAAAACAACTGATGGGATCTAAAAGTTTGAAGTACAATTCTAAAAAGATCTGGGAGATTATTCTCTCTATGGGAATAGACAAGAATGTCATCGAAGAAGACTATAATGAGCACGTCCAAGTACTTCTTGAACACGTAATTCATTAAGTCCATGAAGGATACTGGGGCATTTGTGAGACCAAAGGACAAAAATAGAAACTCGAAGTGACCATACTTGGTTCGGAAAGCTTTTTTCAAAATGTCACATTCCCTGACTCTGAGCTGATGATAGCCCGATCTGAGGTCTATCTTAGAAAAGTAACTGGCACCCTGAAGTTGGTCAAACAAGTCATCGATTCAAGGAAGTGCATATTTATTTTGGACTGACATTAGTCTATACACATTCTAAGAGAACCGTCTTTCTTATGCGGAATAAGATTGGTGTGCCCCATGGGGAAATGCTGGGTCTGATGAACCCCTTGTCTAAAAGGTCCTTTAGCTGTTCTTTTAACTTTTTGAGTTTAGCTGGAGCCATTTTGTAAGGTGGAATAGAGATAGGCTGAGTATCTGAGAGAAGGTCTATTCCAAAGTCAATTTCCCATTCGGGAGGAACTCTAGGAAGATCTTCTGGAAATATGTTCGAGAATTCATTTACTATTGGAACTGACTAAAGACTTGGAGTCTTAAAATTAAAGTATTTGACTCGGACAAGATGGTAGACACATCCCTTGGATATTATTTTTCTCACTCTAAAGTATAAAATCAACTGACCCTTAAGCGTTGTGGTACTACCTCTCTATTCAAGGACTGGTTCATTTGGAAATAAAAAATGAACAATTCTATTTCTACAATCATCTATGGCATAGAATGAATAGAGATAATTCATACCAAGAATGCCATCGAAATCTGTCGTCTCTAACTCTACTAAGTCTGCTAAAATGACTTTCTGAGATATCATAATCAGACAGTTCCTGTATACTTGTCGGCTATGATAGACTGATCCACGAGGTTAGAGACTGAGAAGGGTTCTATTAAGAATTCTGGTTTGACCTTCAAGTTAGCTACTATGTAAGGAGTTACAAAAGATAAAGATGGTTCTGGATATAATAAGGCATAAATATGTAAATAGAATATCTATAACGTACCAGTGACCATATTAGGAAAACTATCCTGATCTTGTCTAGACTGAAATGCATAAAGACTGTTAGGTGTTACCCACTGGTGGCACTAAAAGCAGCACATTGCTTATTCAAGTAACTGGACTGAGCTAAAGGATGACTATACTAACCCTGAGAACATGACTAAGGACAATTTTTTATCCTATGGCCTGCCTTGCCACACTGGAAACAAACATCACTACTAGCCCTGTAGACACCCTGATGGTTTTGTCATACCCCAAATCCCATTGGAGCGGACTGGCACCCGTAACCGAGGAGGCCCGGGAGAACCCGTTCATAACCTATACTTTCACATTTACATTACTTATGAAAATTAGAAATTTGGGCAGCACTTCATTGTAAATAGAAGAAAACAGTACCTGTATCAGCCCAGCAGACACGCATAAATATATATAAACAGTAATTGGCCGTCAGAGCCATCACGTCTATCAACCAAACACTCATATGGCTGTACAATATATCTACAAAAGCCTCTACATAGATACACAACTGAGTTAGGGTCGGGACAGACTCCCTCCCACAAAAGACTTTTATATAAATACCAAAAATACATATATAAACGACTTGGGATGCCCCGAAACAACTGGAGCTCACCACTAACAACAGAATGTCCTGGCTCTTACTGCGAAGGTGTACGAACTGAAGTACCTATTCCTGCAGGCATGAATACGGGTCCCCCGTGAGGGACGTCAATACGGAAATATGTACTGAGTATGTAAGGCAGTGAGTATCAAGATGAGATACAAAAGATCAACAGAACCCAGATACCAGTGAATAAACAGTATGAGTAGACCACACTTAAAAGAGCTGATGGGATACCTGCACATTACTTTCATATCATCCTTATCAATACATAACATATGTCATACAATGGCCAACTGATCAGTAGTACTAATACAATACATCAGGGACCACCCCTGGAATAGCATATATACATAAACTTTATAATACAATGGCCAACTGATCAGTGGTACTAATACAATACATCATATCATCAATTTAAAATACAGACATTCCATTTCTTAATTCAATTAATCTTTGAGATTGGTTACTTTGTGGTCACACCTTATGGAACATGAAGCCATGATACCTCAATAGGAAAAACATGTAAATAGGTAATCAATATCATGAAAATGAAGTAGAGAATCATGGATACCTCATTAAACTATTTCGGAGACAACAATTGTATATGGACATTTTTTTTTACTAGCCGGACATCTTAAAAGTGAAAACAAGTTCAATTGGTAGTGTCGAAGATCATATGATGTTATTATGTGTCATGTGTCGTAGGACAATGTTGGAAGCTTACTTGAGAGTGCCATGGGTCATTATTCATGCCAAAGATTAGATAGAGTATGTCTTACATACCTTGATATAACCACTTCAATACAAGTCCAACTTGACTTCCCGTACTTTTGGAACACTTATCTACAATAAGTCATTTGTGGCAAACTAGAATTAGCAACCAAACCTTAGCATTTAGGTATTAACTTCACCAAATAATGTCTAGGAAGTAATCCTTTAACTCATCAATAAGAGTGCTACATACATCCTCTTATACTCTTATTACATTCACATATCATGCATTTTCATGAAATACCCCTCAACATCACTCTTAGCCTTTACTTCCCTTCTTAATCACCATCCAATACCAATATGATCACTAGGCATACATAACCACTAATATAATGATATATCACCACAATTCATCCTCCATAATCCAATACAACAACTTCCATAATTTACTACTAACAATTTATACAAAACAATTCATAACTATGTTTCTGGTTATCTTCCAACATCAAGACAATACTCATAATCCTTTATCAATACTTATTCATGGATAAGAATCAAGAATAAACAATATTCATACCTTAACAATGAACTATTGCATTTAGAATCCTCCTTACATAACCATGGGGTGCTTCACGAAGCTTTCGAGATGGTGAACACAACTACGGAACAAATTCGAATTTTCTACGGATGAATCACAAAATATTTGAAGTTGAAATTAGGCTAGTGTTTCACCTTCTCCTAATAATTGGATGATATATGATATATATGAGGCTAAGTGTAGGTTTATAAAGACCCATTTTCGTCCAAGAGGTAATCGAAAATGACCGTTTTTCCCTAAAAATTTAAATAAATCCGAATCTGTCCCCAGTGGACAGTTTTGACAGGCTGAAGTAAATCGATCATAAATCTTTTATCCGGTATCGGATTTGGGTAAAACCAATTGCATTGGAAAGATAATTCAAAGGGATTTCATTTTCATATAAAGTATACCACCCAGTTCTTCCTGTACAAGGAGTTATGGTCGTTTAAAGTTGACCCAAAAATCTGTCCCACAATTCTGTTTTTTTTTTGTTAGGCTGTAGTAAAACGGGTATAGCTCCTTACTCAGACATTGGATTTGGATGAAACCAATTTCATCGGAAAGAATACTCTCGGAGCTTTTCGTCGATATATAGCATCTCACACAGTTCTTTTTGTACAAGGGGTTATGATCGTCTAAAGTTGATCCAAAATAATAATTGCCTAACTGCAGTAATTTTCCTGCAGATTTACTGTTCATAGGCTTCACGGCCACCGTTTTGAAATTTCAAATGTGCTCGCTTATATGAAATACTCCTCTGTTTTGGGCAAACTTTATATCTTTGGAAAGATTATTCCAATACCTACAAATATATCTATTGACGGGATACATCCGAACACCATAAACTTAATTTATCCCATACGCAAGCCTTTAGGACTCCATATAATAGCGATAAGTGTACGAAAAAATTTACGGGGTGTTACAGGTTTCTACCATATTTTTGACAAAGAGGATATGTTCCAGACTTGATGACACTACCCTGAGATTTAGAAGCTGGCACCCTATCTTTGTTACCATTTCTAAACATAGTTACTTGAGCACTGTCTTAAGACGGAGCTGGAATTGAAGATTTTTGGTGAATATGAGAACGGTTACCGCATTCTGACTTAGGACGAGTGAAAATAAAGCTACCTGTTCTATATTTCTTATTCTCCCTCTCTCTATACTTATTCATAGCCTCTTCTATCTGTTGAGAATGGACCATAAGCCTGGATATGTCTATCTCCTTAATAAATATCACTGTTCTACACTCTTTAACTATACTCTTTGATGCCCCAAACATGAACTTGCTCATTCTGGACCTATTGTCTACTATTACATGGGGAGCATACCTAGCTAATAGAGTAAGCTTGATGGAATACTCTTTCACACTCATGTTTCCTTTCCTGAGATTGATGAACTCTAACACCTTGGCTTCTCTTGGCTCTAAGGGACAGAATCTATCTAGGAAAGCAGTAGCAAACTCTTCCTACTCTAGGTCCTCTGCATATGTTCCCCTTTATACCTTCGAATTCTTAAACCATGTATAAGCTTCATCTTGTAGCTGATAGGCAGCTATCTTAGTACTCTCACTGGATATCACTCCCATGATTTCTATGACTTTCGAAACCTGATTGAGGAACTTCTTTGGATGCTCTTCAAGCCTAGATTTTGAGAATAAGGGAGGATTCATTCGGGTGAAGTCTTAAATCCTACCTGCGGTAGTATTTTACACTAGGTTTTCCTAACCAACAAGTAGTCGTTCATTATGAGCTTCTACTGTATAGGCTAGAGTAGTGAAGGCAGCACCAAACTCAGACATCGGATTTGGATGAAAACAATTTCATCGGAAAGAAGACTCTCGGATATTTTCATCGATATATAGCAGCTCACACAGTTCTTTTTGTACAAGGAGTTATGATCGTCTAAAGTTGATCCAAAAAATAATTGCCTAGCTGCAGTAATTTTCCTGCAGATTTACTGTTCACAGGCTTCCCGGCCACCGTTCTGAAATTTCGAATGTGCTCGCTTATATGAAATACTCCTCTGCTTTAGGCAAACTTTATATCGTTGGAAACCTTATTCCAATACCTACACATACAACTATTGACGGGATAATTCCAAACACCATAAACTTAATTTAACCCATATGCAAGCCTTTAGGACTCCATATAATCGCGCTAAGTGTACGAAAAAATTTACGGGGTGTTACATTCTCCCCCCCCTTAAGAACATTCGTCCTCGAATGTTAGCATAGTTACAAAATTAAGACATGTCCAAGCTTTCAATTAACATATTCATCATCATAACATACTTGCATAAAAATAAACACTTACTTGTTATTGTTCTTCTTCCATCTCATGAACTTCCTCCTCATCGTTGAATAGGTAAGGGTACTTAATCTTCATCGCTTCCTCGGCTTCCCATGTGATCTGCTCAACTTGTTGATTCCTCCAAAGCACTTTTACCGATGCTATCTCTTTTTTTCTTATCTTTTTAATTTGGCGATCAAGAATAGCAATAGGCATTTCTTCAAAAGTGAGATCTTCTGTAACTTGTACATCTTCCGTAGTAGTGATGTGCGATGGATCTCTGATGTACTTGCAAAGCATCGAAACATGAAATACGGGATGAACTGCTGAGAGCTCTTGAGATAGCTCTAACTCATAAGCAACTTGTCCAAATCTTTGAATGATCTTGTACGGACCTATGTATCGTGGACTTAACTTTCCTTTCTTGCCAAATCTCATCACTCCTTTCATTGGTTATACTTTCAAGAATACCCAATCGTCGATAGAAAACTCAAGTCCTCTTCTTCTAACATCCGCATAAGATTTGTGTCGACTTTGAGCTGTTTCAAGCCGTTGTTGGATCACTTTAACCTTCTCCATTGCTTAATAAACAAAATCCGGTCCAAACCAGACCGCAACACCTGCTTCAAACCATCCTATTGGCGATCTACACTTTCTTTCATACAATGCTTCATATGGTACCATTTTGATACTTGAATGATAGCTATTATTGTAGGCAAACTCGATAAGAGGTAGGTGATCATCCCAGTTGCCTTTGAAATCTAATACACATGCTCGTAGCAAATCTTCAAGTGTCTGGATGGTACGTTCTGCTTGTCCGTCCATTTGAGAATGAAAAGCCGTACTTAGATTTACTTGTGTCCCCAAACTCCTTTGAAAAGACTTCCAGAAATTCGCGGTAAATTTTGCTCCTCGATCGGATATAATGGAAATTGGAACTCCATGTAACCGAACGATCTCCTTAATATACAACTTCGCATACTCTTCCGCCGTATAAGTTGTCTTAACTGGTAAGAAGTGCGCAGATTTGGTAAGCCTATCAATGATCACCCATATGGAATCAAACTTCCGATATGTACGAGGCAAACCCGTGATGAAATCCATATTGATCTTGTCCCACTTCCAGACTGGAAGATCTATACATTGCATGTAACCACCGGGTTTCTGGTGTTCTACTTTGACTCTTTGACAATTCGGACATTCAGCTACAAATTCGGCAATATTCTTCTTTATTTCATTCCACTAATATATTGTTTTCAAATCTTGATACATCTTCGTCGACCCTAGATGGATGGAATACCTTGAACAGTGTGCTTCTGTCATAATTCTCTTTCTTAGCTCAACTACATCAGGTACACATAAACGATTCTGACACTGAAGCACTCCTTCTCGCGTAAGCTCAAATGCCTTTGTCGTGCCACTCTGCACATCCTCCTTAAGCTGCAATAAAATTGGATCTGCATACTGCTTCTCTTTCACTTCAGCTATCAATGAAGATTCCGCTGCATTACGTACAATAACCTCTTCATCTGGAGTTTCGAGAAGTCGAACTCCCGAATTATCTAGTTGGTGAAGATCCTTAATCATCCCGTGCTTTTCTATAGATACCATTTTAGACTTACGACTCAGTGCATCCGCTACCACATTCGCTTTCCCTGGATGATACAAGATATCAACATCGTAATCTTTCAACAATTCAAGCCATCTCCACTGACTCATGTTTAGATCTTTCTGACTGAAGATATATTGCAGGCTCTTATGATCGGTATATATGTCAACATGAACCCCATATAAGTAGTGGCGCCATATCTTCAAAGCAAATACAACTGCAGTTAGCTCAAGATCATGTGTGGGATAATTCCTCTCATGTGGTTGCAACTGTCTAGAGCCATAGGCTATTACTCTACCATGTTGCATTAATATGCATCCTAAGCCACTTCTCGAAGCATCACAGTACACTGCATACCCTTCTGTGCCTTCAGGAAGTACCAATACCGGTGTAGAACTCAACTTGCTCTTCAGATCTTGGAAACTCTTTTCACAGGCATCATTCCATTGAAACTTGGAGGCTTTATGCGTCAACTTAGTCTAGGGTGCAGAAATAGAAGAAAAACCTTCAATAAACCTTCTATAATAACCTTCCAACTCGAGGAAACTACGAATCTCCATAGGCATCGTGGGTCTTGGCCAATTCTTCACAGCCTCAATCTTCTGAGTGTCAACTTTTATGCCTTCACTGGATACAATATGGCCCAAAAATTCCACTGATTTGAGCCAAAACTCACATTTAGAAAACTTCGCATACAGCTTACGATCACGAAGAATCTAAAACGCCTGCCTTAAGTGATTAACATGGTCCTCTTCTGATCTAGAGAAGACCAGAATATCATCTATGAAAACTATCACGAACACATCTAGAAACGGCTTAAACAGCCTATTCATCAGATCCATAAAAACTGCGGGTGCATTTGTCAGCCCGAATGACATAACCAGGAATTCATAATGACCATACCGTGTTCGCAAAGCTGTCTTGGGTATATCTTTATCCTTGAGTCTCACTTGATGATAGCCTGATCTCAAGTCAATCTTGGAAAAACACTGGGCACCCTGCAACTGGTAAAATAAATCATCAATTCGGGGAAGAGGGTATTTATTCTTGATAGTCACCTTATTCAATTGTCGATAGTCAATACACATCCTCAGTGAACCATCTTTCTTACGCACAAACAATACTAGTGCTCCCCAAGGGGACATACTAGGCCTGATGAATCCCTTCTCTAGCAAGTCTTTCAGTTGCTCTTTCAATTCTCGCAACTCTGTTGGTGCCATTCTATAAGGAGGAATTGAGATTGGCTGTGTGTCTGGCAACATATCAATATCAAACTCCACTTCTCGTTTAGGAGGTAAACTTGGTAGTTTTTCAGGAAATACATCAGGAAATTCATTCACAACCGGAACGGTCTGAAAAGTTGGCTGCTCTGCCTCTGTATCCCTTACTCTAACCAAATGGTAGATGTACCCCTTGGAAATCATTTTTCTTGCCTTAAAGTAAGAAATAAATCTACCTCTCGGCGCGCCAACATTACCCTTCTATTCAAGGACTGCCTCATTTGGGAAATGGAAATACACCTTCTTAGAACGGCAATCTACTGTAGCATAACAAGACGCTAACCAATCCATGCCCATAATAACATCAAAATCTACCATTTCTAACTCAACAAGATCGGCCATCGTATCACGACCACAAATATTCACAACACAATTTCGATAAGCATTCCTAGCTATAAGAGATTCCCCCACTGGCATTGATACTTTAAATGGCTTGGCTAATAATTCGGGTGTTCTCCCGAACCTTCCCGCAACCAAAGGAGTAGTGTACAATAATGTAGAACCAGGATCAATTAAGGCATACAAATCAAATGCAAAGATGGACAACGTACCTGTAACCACGTCTGGAGAAGCCTCTAAATTCTGCCGATCTGCTAGGGCATCCACACGGTTCTGAGCTCCGCTAGAACTAGATACTCCTCTATCACCTCTACTGTGACCCATAGGTTGTGCACCCCTACTCAAAGGAGGCACCGATGATGATGCAACAGCTGATCCGGTAGGTCGTGTTATACCACCTGTGGTCCTGCGTGGGCAATCTCTAGCCATATGCCCCGGCCTACCGCACCAAAAGCAATTGTTCATTCCAAGACGACATTCGCCAAAGTGAAATCTTCTACATATGGGGCACGGGTGTCGTGGAGGTCTCAATTGACTCATACTCCCTTGCCCTTGATACCCCACTGTTCGCGAACTCTGATTTCCACCGCTTTGCCCGAACTGATTACCTCTGAACCTTTGAAATTGCGGTGGAGCACTAATTGCCGGATAAAAAGATAACGGGCTAGGCAATCTATGAGAGAACAAAGGCCTAAAACCTCCCTGAGATGCCATAAACTGCCCTATAGCTCTGTCCCACTTAGAATATCCTTTTTCTGATTCCTGGGTTCTTCTTCTTTGCCTCTGATCTTCCATCTTCTGGGCGAAAGCTTGTATCCTCGCTATATCCATGTCCTTGTTCAAAGTAGCAATGGTACAATCTCTAATCAAGTATGGTTCCAATCTATCCAAATAGTGATGAACTCTGTCATCCATAGTAGCTACCACATTACAAGCATATCGAGACAAGGAGTAAAATCGAAGACTATACTCCTTTACACTCATATTACCCTGACGAAGATTTAAGAATTGATCTGCACGGGCCTGACGAGTCTCAAATGGAAGATAATGATCAATAAATGCATCTTTGAACTCTCCCCACGTAGTTGGAGGTGCATCAATACCCCTAGATCGTTTCCAATCCTCGTACCACAATATAGCCTCTCCTTTCAGTCTATATGCTGCTAGCTCAACCATCTCATTACCGGATATGTGCATAACATCTAGAGCCCTTTGGGTTTGATCGACAAAGTCCTGCGGGTCTTCGTTAATATCTGATCCGGTAAAAGTAGGAGGATCCAGTTTCAGAAAATCCTGTGTCCGAAGCCTAGCTGCTCTATCCGTACCACTAGAACCCGTGGTAGGAATAGCTTGCCCTTAAACTTGACCAGCAACTATATGCATCAGAAGTTGTACTGTATCCCTCAAATCTCGATCAACAGCATTAATAGATGGACCTTTTGAAGGAGAAGAAGCTCCTGATATATGCTCAGCTTGAGACTCACTTTGTTCAGCTTGTGCCGGTGGTGACTTACTAGTACCTTCTCTGGCCACTACATCCACTCGCTTCCACTTATTCTTTCTCCTTGTAACCGGCATTGTTACTATAATAAAAAAAACAATTGGATTAAGCGATCGATTATGACTTTATCTCTAATATAGGCTCTATTGCACGATCTAAGAAATGGAGAGTGAAAACAATCCCTAAATGTCCAATAGCCTCCTGTTTATAGATGTGGTGCACAACACACCGATAAACGAGATTCTACGTATACACGGCTTTGTAGACTCACTAGGACGAACTTCTCTGATACCACTTCTGTCATACCCCAAATCCCATTGGAGCGGACTGGCACCCGTAGCCGAGGAGGCCTGGGAGAACCCGTTCATAACCTATACTTTCACATTTACATTAATTATGAAAATTAGAAATTTGGGCAGCACTTCATTGTAAATAGAAGAAAACAGTACCTGTATCAGCCCAGCAGACACACATAAATATATATAAACAGTAATTGGCCGTCAGAGCCATCACGTCTATCAACCAAACACTCCTATGGCTGTACAATATGTCTACAAAAGCCTCTACATAGATACACAACTGAGTTAGGGTCGGGACAGACTCCCGCCCACAAAAGACTTTTATATAAATACCAAAAATACATATATAAACGACTTGGGATGCGCCGAAACAACTGGAGATCACCACTAACAACAGAATGTCCTGGCTCTTACTGCGGAGGTGTACGAACTGAAGTACCTATTCCTGCAGGCATGAATACGGGTCCCCCGTGAGGGACGTCAGTACGGAAATATGTACTGAGTATGTAAGGCAGTGAGTATCAAGATGAGATACAAAAGATCAATAGAACCCAGATACCAGTGAATAAACAGTATGAGTAGACCACACTTAAAAGAGCTGATGGGATACCTGCACATTACTTTCATATCATCCTTATCAATACATAACATATGTCATACAATGGCCAACTGATCAGTGGTACTAATGCAATACATCAGGGACCACCCCTGGAATAGCATATATACATAAACTTTATAATACAATGGCCAACTGATCAGTGGTACTAATACAATACATCATATCATCAATTTAAAATACAGACATTCCATTTCTTAATTCAATTAATCTTTGAGATTGGTTACTTTGTGGTCACACCTTATGGAACATGAAGCCATGATACCTCAATAGGAAAAACATGTAAATAGGTAATCAATATCATGAAAATGAAGTAGAGAATCATGGATACCTCATTAAACCATTTCGGAGACAACAATAGTATATGGACATTTTTTTTTGACTAGCCGGACATCTTAAAAGTGAAAACAAGTTCAATTGGTAGTGTCGAAGATCATATGATGTTATTATGTGTCATGTGTCATAGGACAATGTTGGAAGCTTACTTGAGAGTGCCATGGGTCATTATTCATGCCAAAGATTAGATAGAGTATGTCTTACATACCTTGATATAACCACTTTAATACAAGTCCAACTTGACTTCCCGTACTCTTTGAACACTTATCTACAATAAGTCATTTGCGGCAAACTAGTATTAGCAACCAAACCTTACGATTTAGGTATTAAATTCACCAAATAATGTCTAGGAAGTAATACTTTAACTCATCAATAAGAGTGCTACATACATCCTCTTATACTCTTATTACATTCACATATCATGCATTTTCATGAAATACCCCTCAACATCACTCTTAGACTTTACTTCCCTTCTTAATCACCATCCAATACCAACATGATCACTAGGCATACATAACCACTAATATAATGATATATCACCACAATTCATCCTCCATAATCCAATACAACAACTTCCATAATTTACTACTAACAATTTATACAAAACAATTCATAACTATGTTTCTGGTTATCTTCCAACATCAAGACAATACTCATAATCCTTTATCAATACTTATTCATGGATAAGAATCAAGAATAAAAAATATTCATACCTTAACAATGAACTCTTGAATTTATAATCCTCCTTACATAACCATGGGGTGGTTCTCGAAGCTTTCGAGATGGTGAACACAACTACGGAACCAATTCGAATTTTCTACGGATGAATCACAAAATATTTGAAGTTGAAATTAGGCTAGGGTTTCACCTTCTCTTAATAATTGGATGATATATGATATATATGAGGCTAAGTGTAGGTTTATAAAGACCCATTTTCGTCCAAGAGGTAATAGAAAATGACCAGTTTGCCCTAAAAATTTAAATAAATTAGAATCTGTCCCCAGTGGACAGTTTTGACAGGCTGAAGTAAATCGATCATAACTCTTTGCTCCGGTATAGGATTTGGGTTAAACCAATTGCAATTGAAAGATAATTCAAAGGTATTTCATTTTCATATAACGTATACCACCCAGTTCTTCCTGTACAAGGAGTTATGGTCGTTTAAATTTGACCCAAAAATCTGTCCCACAATTCTGTTTTTTTTTTGTTAGGCTGTAGTAAAACGGGTATAGCTCCTTACTCAGACATTGGATTTGGATGAAACCAATTTCATCAAAAAGAATACTCTCGGATCTTTTCGTCGATATATAGCATCTCACACAGTTCTTTTTGTACAAGGGGTTATGATCGTCTAAAGTTGATCAAAAAAAATAATTGCCTAGCTGCAGTAATTTTCGTGCAGATTTACTGTTCACAGGCTTTCCGGCCACCGTTTTGAAATTTCGAATGTGCTCGCTTATATGAAATACTCCTCTGTTTTGGGAAAACTTTATATCGTTGGAAAGCTTATTCCAATACCTACACATACTCCTATTGACGGGATACTTCCGAACACCATAAACTTAATTTAACCCATACGCAATCCTTTAAGACTCCATATAATAGCGATAAGTGTACGAAAAAATTTATGGGGTGTTACTGGTTTCTACCATATTTTTGACAAAGAGGATTTGTTCCAGCCTTGCTGACACTACCCTGAGATTTAGAGGCTGGCACCCTATCTTTGTTACCATTTCTAAACATAGTTACTTGAGCACTGTCTTAAGACGGAGCTGGAATTGAAGATTTTTGGTGAATATGAGAACGGTTACCGCATTCTGACTTAGGCCGAGTGAAAATAAAGCTACCTGTTCTATATTTCTTATTCTCCCTCTCTCTATACTTATTCATAGCCTCTTCTATCTGTTGAGCATGGACCATAAGCCTGGATATGTCTATCTCCTTAATAAATATCACAGTTCTACACTCTTTAACTATACTCTTTGATGCCCCAAACATGAAATTGCTCATTCTGGACCTATTGTCTACTATTACATGGGGAGCATACCTAGTTAATAGAGTAAGCTTGATGGAATACTCTTTCACACTCATGTTTCCTTTCCTAAGATTGATGAACTCTAACACCTTGGCTTCTCTTGGCTCTAAGGGAAAGAATCTATCTAGGAAAGCAGTAGCAAACTCTTCCTACTCTAGGTCCTCTGCATATGTTCCCCTTTTTACCTTCCAATTCTTAAACCATGTATAAGTTTCATCTTGTAGCTGATAGGCAGCTATCTTAGTACTCTCACTGGATATCACTCCCATGATTTCTATGACTTTCGGAACCTGATTGAGGAACTTCTTTGAATGATCTTCAAGCTTAGATTTTGAGAATAAGGGAGGATTCATTCGGGTGAAGTCTAAAATCCTAGATGCGGTAGTATTTTACACTAGGTTTTCCTAAACAACAAGTACTCGTTCATTCTGAGCTTCTACTGTATAGGCTAGAGTAGTGAAGGAAGCACCAAATTTTGCATGGGAAACATGCTCGTCCAGGGGATCTGCCTGAATGGGCTGAGATGTTGGGTAAGTTCCTGCTCTTCTTCTGTGGTTCTTTCTGTAAATGAAAGGAAGAAATGAATCATACTTAGAGTATAACTTTATCTTATGCTCACTCTCAGAACATCAATACTGAAAGAAAGGAAACTTTTCCTAAAAATATCTCATAGCCTCTTGTCCTTATTTGTGAAATGCTACACACAGATGCACAAGACTCTACTAGACATGGCTTTTGGATTCCCAAGGACTCCGTTGAACCTTAGGATCTGATACCAAGTTTTTAATGCACCGAGTCTGCACCCTAGATGCTATACAGTGCATACGACCTCGAAGGACCACAAGCTAACCCATGACCTATACCTGCTGTGAGCACTGAGTATTAATATAGAAATAATGCAGAAAATAGGATGAAATGCCATAAGGTTCATAATCTAATTACTGATAAAGAATAACAACTATAATAACATCTGAAAAACTTAAAACTATCTGAACTACTCTAGTCTGAAAATCCTCTAACTAATATGTCTGAAAGTGGAGTTAATGGGATAGGCCTCCAAATAACTCTGACTATTGAAATACTAAAGCTACTAAAAATACTGAACTAAATGTATATCCTTGATAGATGAGGACTCACTACTAAATCTAATACTGTTGAATAAATCAGGCTAAGCATTGTCAAGAACCTAAGCATCTGAACCTATGATATGAGACATCATAGCATAAAGAAACAATATTTGTCAGTACGTGGAATATAATGGTATGCTAGATGAGGTATGACTGTATGAAAGGGTTTATATACATGAATAGTAACTCATTGAAAGATATAGAGTAACTAAATATGAGTACATGGATAAAAGAAAATACTATAAATACTGAGTATGATATATTGTGCATATACATGTATACTGTATCTGAGCTTTTATTGAAGCTGAGTACAAATTTTTGATATTTGAGTAACTAATATCTGAGATTACTGATAACTGAAATAACTTATAACTGGTTAACTGTATCTAACAATCCTGATTCTGTAGAACTGGACTGAGTTACATTACTAAAACTGTGGGAGATATCATCTAACCAACATGCCCCTTTCTAAATAGATTTGGGATGCAACCTGTAACCCCAGCTGAAAGGTTGTCAGTACAGTGCCACGGGTAAGGACAAGCTGAAGAGTCACCCTCATCTTGCAGGTGCCCTGAATGAGAATGGTGGTAACCTCAACTGGAAGGTTAAACACCTCATCAGCCCTCGACTAGTAGGTTGATGTCTCAACCTATGCAGGCTACGTAGTTCTAGAATGAAGGGACTGCTTCTAAGGATCACACCTAATATTGGAAGGTGAGCCCCCATCCTTGGGTTCACTCGTTATTAAATCCTACTTCCATATGAATAATACTGATTACTATACTTGGTTGAACTAGACTGATACAGAGTTTTACCAAGTTCTGTAACTGACTAAGTTCACTGAGTACTGTAATTTCTCGATTACTTACTATTTTGGGACATGATTGAGACTATTCTGAAACTACTGTAGCTCTAGGTAATAAGTTAAACTATTGGGTATTAGATACCCCCAGGACTCGATAGCATGAAAACTAAGCATAGAATGATCTTGATAAGCATAACAATGTCCACTTGTTCATAATTCATACATAGAGACATTTTATCAAACACTTGTAGGGCATAAGCTTTTACATGATTGGGACTACATAATGAAATGTTGTGATTCAAATATTTACTTCACATAGGGATTTTAGCAAACACTTGGGGAGCATGGATTATTTGACATGATAATGGTCAACACATGAACATCATGAATACAATAATTAATTGCAATTTCAAGGGTTTAGCATACAATTCACATAATTTATCATATAAACTATTTTAATTTCATAGAAACTTATAATTAATCATGAATTGAAACCCAATTACTATCCTAAACACGAATACAATTAAGTTCAAACATGGAATTTATAAATCTGAGATCTTGTAAGTTTAAAAAGGGGTTCTTGGACTTCATGGGTGAAAGTGACCAATGCATGGACACCTGACATACCTTGGAATATAAATTCATGAAGGTTCTTGGAGGAATTCTTGAGTTTGCTCTTGATATCTTGAAGCTAGAGTTTTGCCCTTTGAGAGAGAGAGTAGTTTAATCTTGATAGAAAGAGGAAATAATTCAATAACTAGGTTAATTAGGGGTTAATCATGTGTTTAAGACTGACTTAGTTCATAGAAAAAAACCCAATTACCCCTGGAAAAGATTTAAAAATTTGTCACTAGATGGCCGATTTTGGAACTTACCACAACGCGATGGCATCACGGTGAGACACGAGAATTTGTCTGACACTAGGTAAAAATTGACAAATATTAAATGGACCCTTGGCGCGATGCGGAACCATCATGTATCCTCACTGGAATTTGACTACTGGGAAAATTGCTAGTGGCGCGATGCGGTGGGATCGCATTGCCATACTGGAAAATGATAATTATAAACTGGAGCATTGGCATGATGCACCATTTTCGCGGAGATTCACTGGAAACTAATGACTGTCATTTGGCTGGTCTCTGTGACACATTGATGTGCTAGATGGCACTACTTTACAAAAATGGCTCTAACTATTCGCCTGGGTATCAAATTTGGGCAAACTTTATATCGTTGGAAAGTTGACTTAATTTTCTAGGCAATGGTAAGCTCTAAACTGAAAAATACTGAGTATTTCAAAAATTTTATATATGAATACTCATATGCAGAGAGTTAAATTATGATAGGGAAATATAGGGTACTGCATTTAGAGTAGAAGTCACGTTTTTACTTATTATTGATAACCCTCTTATATTTATATTTAAGAACCATGTGAAAGTATATATGTGTGAACATTGTGGAGCTTGTTTTGATATTAGGATTAGGGACATGATAATTACTTGCGAACAATTGTATGAACTGGATAAGTAGTAGTTGGTAATATTGACTTTGTGCTATGTGTGTCTAGATACTACCTAGTTCCCTTTGTGTGTCGAATCAAGAGCATTCCTAGTTAGTCTTGCCTAGGTTGAAGAATAGTCGATTAGGAAAATATTATAGGCTATTTTTTTATTTTATTCACCTTTTAGCCTAAATGACCTACCATGTGTAAATTATATACCTTGATCCCTATTTTAAGCCATGTAGCCTCTTTTTAACTAGTCACTATTCACATTCCCATTTATAGTACAATCAACCTATTTTTTTCCCTTAGTCCTCTAGGACATTGTGCTCGCAACTCAAGCAAAATACCTAAGTTGAGGGTAGGTATCATAAAGGTGCATATTGTAAAATGGGTATGAAAAAGGCTAAAATAAGAGAAAAGTTTGTCGGACTGGGGGGTGTGGTATTAAAATAAAAAAAATGTAAAAGAAAAGACAAATTTGAAAAAGAGAGATAGAGAGAAAAAAAGTCCACACCCAGCTTGAATGTGCATAAATGAATAAAAGGGAGAAATAAGGGTGGAATAAAATAAAATTGGCTAGTAAGTTAGACCCTAAGGTTAGTGTAGTGCCAAGGAGTCTTGGTCACTTGATATGTCCATATCTACCATACCAGCCCCCAAGCCTACATTACAAGATGAGAAAAGTCCTATAGTGAAAAAAACTTCACTATCTTAATGCTAAGGTAAAGAAAATAAGGGCAAGCCTAATGTATTTGACATACATTGTTTTGAACTTCTCTTCTGAGTCTCGGTGTCGATTGACCGTCCCTGCATTGACAAGCATGGTTTCATATGAGTTTGTGGAACTTCATTATTGTTAGGTCACTTGAGACATATTGCTAGCTATTTGCTTGTTTCAGGTAGTATAAATTGTATATATGAGTAGTTGTTTGTTGTTAATATAATTGTCATACCTTGATCCCATTGTGTCACATTGTTGTGCTTTATGTTCATACACAGTAATTTTTGAAAAATAAGACTGGAGGGGGATGTTATGTTTTAAGTTTGAGTATTGACTAACTGCCTTGAATCGTTTAGTTTCTCCTAGTTAAGCATCTTTTTTGTTCTTGTCATATTTTATTGCCCAAGGACATGCAAACATTCTAAGTTAAGGGTGTTTATTTGATACAGAAATATATCACTTTCATCTCTTAAATTGAGAAAAAGATGCAAGTTTTTGTAGTTATTTTGTTAGTAATGATGCTTTTGGGGTATGTTTTGCAGGATATCATGTTTTGGGTGTTAAGTTCAAGAAAAAGGTAAAAAGGTATTTTTGTCTACTATTGGAGCAATTATGAATATTCGAGATGCTTTTTGGATTGATCGTGATCAAAGTATGTTCGAGAATCAAAGAAGACCTGAAAAGATAATACCCGACACCTACCAAGTAAAACAACGAACTGCATGTAGGACCTACAGACCGCAGATAGGCAAAACAAGTGTCAGAAACCCAAAATCCTGTGAGCTGAACTTGCATGAATATTTCATATTGTACTTACGGTTTGTACCTACATCAAAGTCCTAGACTATAGGTACTACCTATGCCCAGTGCCAGACCATGGGTACAAACCACATGTGGTCACCGACTCTGTTTTTTCCTAATTCGTTCGGGCTTTAGTTTTACAGTTTCCTGATGTACTATAAATAACATTTATGTGTTTTTAGAAGGAGTTACATACTTTTGATATTTACAAATATATTGTGATTCCAATATCCGATTTTTATCTTGGGATTTTCTTGTATTGACTTTGGTTCATTAATTAAGTTATGGTTGTGGGTTTAATTACTTCTTTTCGTTGTGATTTCATCTATGCTTTGGAATATGAATTTTATTGATTTCTTCATAAGCATGAGAGCTAAAACCCATAGCTAGAATTGTGGAAACCCTAGCAGATTGACGAAGTAGGGGAAGTGCTTTCATTGTTCTCAACCGATACCCAAGCATGAACTGCTTTATCTTTATTATAACTATTTTCTTAATGGGTGCACACATTAGGATACTACCTAGATATTGTTTCTTACTCCAAAATAGGAGTAGTGACTAGGAAAAGATAAAGATAACAGTAATCTAGAGTTTAACTGTCGATTCACGTTTCTAGGTTCTATCATATTAAGATGGTTAGGTTTTATCTAATAACTCTAGACTAAAAAGGTAATAGTTAACTAGGATTAAGATAAGGGTTAGAAAGGCAAAAACGTGAGACTCAAAAGGTAAAGGGTGAAATCCATATGCTCATACAAAAGACTCTAGAAGGTACGTAACTTATAGATTTTGTATGCAAAGTATTAGGATGGTTTAACAAAGCACGATAAGCCTACGAAGTTGAGAAGCCAAGGGAAACACAATCCTAGTGTTCACCTACATTGATTACAATCAAAGTTTGTATAGTTACTTGCTCGAGATTACTACATTAAAGACTCCATTTACTTTTCTTGTCTGCCCGCCGACTACAACTACTGAGATCTACTCTTCCAAGTGTTCCCTTTGGATTCGACCCCAACCTCTGTTAGGTTATTATAATTTAACAATGATCGTATCATAAACTGATATGAGGTGTTGTTTGGAAGCCATAAATGATCTAGGATCTAAATTCATCCCCATATCCCTCTTTCAAGGATGGTGTGGGATTTTGAAAATTTGGGGTTTTCACCCATAAATTCCAATTCAACAATAAAGTATTAGTGAAACCCAACATCATTAACCAATAATCTATACTAACAATTAAAAAAAACAGATTTGCACCCTATTCAAACGTAACCCAAGATAGATATTTAGCTACTCATGAAGTTTAAGGGAGGAACTATACCTAAACTTAAATTTAAAGCTTACATTGAAGATGTAAGCAAGTGTAATTCAACTTCAATTACAACTAAAATCCTTGAAAAATTAACAGCAATAATGTGTCTTAATTTAGTAGGGTTTTTTATACAATGCCAAAACTTGACCAAAGCTATGGGAAATTACATATATGCCCTTGGGCTATTTTCTGTGCCACCACAATTGCGGTGAGCACATAGTGATCACCACTTTGACTATTTCTGACTTGTCACAATCGTGATCCTTAGACCAGGATTGTGGTAACTGAGGGTCAGATCCTTCTCTTTATTTTATAGCTTTTTCACTAACTTTTCTTATTTTGGTCTCTTTTTAGCTCATTTCCCTTGTTTTCCTTCATTTACCTATAAACCTGCAAACCATAGCAATTATTGCATTCAAATGGCCATTTCGCCTTATTTACAAGGTTTAGTCAGAGTAGTGTGCATAAATTTAGACGTATATGAGTGGTAAATTTACCATTCATCAACACCCCCAACTTAAGCCTTTGCTTGTCCCCAAGCTGCATTACTACTTATTTAATGAGACTATGCAATTTTAAGCCCATTTCTCTAATCAATGATCACAATGACTTAGAACTTAATTATCATTAACATATAGCTTTCAAGGATGGGTAAAGCTATTCTCTCATCTCCCTTAAAGACGAAGCACAATCTCAAAGACGCAAATGACTTTAAAGAACCACAATGCAAATATCACTAACTATATAGAAGTGACTCTCCATCGATAGTGACTCAACTGTACTCCTTTGCCTTATTTTCAGAGGATGACAATTTGAACCGCCTCCTTAAACATCTACATCACACTATTCAATCAAACTTTTTACCATGGGTTACTTTATTTGTTTCCAACTTCACACATACCTACTTTAACTACCTTGATTCACCTATTTCTTCTGAAAGTGTTTTCTTTTTGTGTATTTCTTTCTTGAAATTTATGTTTTTCATTCTTTTGATGGTCCCTTTCTTTTTCCATTTTTTGCTTACTCTCTTCATTTATTTTTAGGAATCCACTTATACAACCATAGTTCAAGGTTACCTCTTCCAAAACATACCACCCCCAACTTAGTCTTTTGGCCTCAAGTTGCATTTTTTAGTTAAAAGAGGGTAGGGATCATAAGAGGGTAAACTTAAAATGATTCAAGGATTGTAATATGGTTGCAAAAGAAAGTCTTGACGGCTCAAAATTGGTGAATAAGGGTACTATTCCATGTATGGGTAGGCTATTTAAGCTAAAGTAGGCTCTTATGTTCACAAAGAAAGACTAAGATCATTTTACCAACCAAGCATAATCTTGATTTTCCTTGAGAGACTAATGGGGCAAGTTCCAGATGATACAAGAAAGCATCAATGTTAAACATCTATGCTTACCACACATGACATGGGAACTTTTCAAGGAGGCTCAATTTCATTTCCTACTAGAGACAAAAGGAGATATTTAACCTATACTGCAAACTAAGGAATTTAGAGTCAGAAAAAGAAGTAAATCATTGTTACAAAATTGTTCACATCCATCCCCTTGGTTTTCAAATTTTTTCGGATGGTGGGGGTGTTTGTTTCATATTCACACCATGTAAAATTTTCTATTGAGGGCACCAAACCAAGTCGCCATCTCATATTTAGGCTTTCATAAGGAGAAACCATATGGCTACTCAGACTTCACCATAGGTCTACGAGTGATTCAACAACTCCAATGCTATTGGTACTTAGACTTCCCCTGTATCTATGGATCCAAATCCAATCATGACAATTTTCCCTTAAGAATGTCATCACTAAATCTATCATAAGGAAATCCTCGTCTAATATCATCACAAACAAGATAAAAATAAAATAAAAATCTAAAAATTAAACAAAACAACTAATCCATAAAATGTAGGCACCATTGGGGTGCCCAATTATTACAACCCCAAAATGAAAATCATACAAATAAATATTAAACACATCCAACAAATATATTAATAATACAAAACAAGGAAAAATAAATGAATATGGAGATGGGCACCCCAACTAAAAGCTTACAGTGACCCCACTGCATAATTAATAAAGCATAAAAAGAGTAAAGAGTGCTCCCTTCAACCGCATCAAGAACTATTGTTGTTCTTGGTCTCTGTATTATCTTCACTACCTCCAGCATCATCTGACTCAAACCATGCAGCTGGAATCTCATCATCACTATCAGCTTTGGAAGAAGGAAATCTATTTTTGGGTTTTAGGAACTTCTAAAGGCCCTCACCCTTTTCCATCTATTTATAAAGACTTTATATTTTTTATTCTCCCTCTTCTTCATCTTCTCATAAGAATCTATGAATTCCCTGTGATACTATACCTAAAATAAGAAGGCCCTCTCAAGCCTAGAAATAGTAGCTCTCGGATTTTTTAGATCCTCCATGTACTACTCAAAATCGGACTTAGAAACATAGGACTGACGAGTGGTAGAAGGCTCTTTCGGCCCCATAGGAAACCTAGCCACAAGCTCCTTGATCTCCCTCATCTGAATCAAGATCTCCTCAAATGAACCTGGCGTGGATGGCCTACAAGAGTTAGTATCCTCATCTATCAACTTGCCTAAGTCGATCTTTCTCTTCTTACTTTGACTAGGTGCTCTCTTACCCCAAATCTTAAGAGGGTAAATGGGTTCTTTGGATGCACCCAAGTATCTCTGGTGTACTCTTCAACCTCGGCTCTCCTGCACAGCTCAGTAATAAATGATGGTCATAAAAGATAAGAGTTACCTTTGACCTTGAAACATCGCATGTCTGTTAAAATAAGCCACCCAACATTCAGAGAAATGTTGTCCAAAATTTATGCAATCATTCGGGCTCTCACATCAGGGACATAGGTCATATAGTGCAATGAGAAATTTGGCTATAGATGATAGCTACCTAGATACGAGCCTTAGCTATGAAGAAATGTAGTGATATTCTTATTTTCATGGTGGCCCAAGAAATTTCTCAATTTGTACATAACTTATCAATAAACCATCTCTCGGGTTCACAACCCTTATCCTCATATGGCATAATATCAACATCTGGTAGCCCATAAATATCATATATCTACTCAGCCCTAAAGTAAATTAATTTTCCTCGAATCCTTGTACTTGAGTCTGAGATAGATACTATGTTGAGATTTTTGTAGAAATCCCTCACCCAATTCACATTAGCCAAGTATGGATCCAGGGGAAAGCACCTTCATATAGTTTCTACAAAGCGGACATGAAATTCCACGAGCTTCTCTTCCCAATATCTAAGAAAATGCCTCTCTCATGGAGTAACTTGGTCCTGGGTAAGTCATCATAGTACAATTTCTGGCGCTCAGCATCCACAAAATAGGTTTGGTTATAGTGTTATATTTTTAGCTTTATCAACCTGAGAATATCACAAAAGCATTCATTATAAATATTTACAAGTGAAAATTATGCTATGTTATAAATTAAGCTAATAGAATAGTGTCTTGGAAATTTTTGGGACAAAAATAGACTTGAAAGAGTTTTTGTCCTAGCTACAAAACAACCTCAATTAGTCCAATCGAAGGCCATTGAGCTTCAATCTCTCTAATGCGATTGCAATTCTATTATTTTAATCATCATAACTGAGGCATGTTCGACCAAAATTTTCAAAGAATCAAAAAATCTAATTTAAAAGACCATTTTTGTTCCAAATTAAGACTTTACATTATGAACATGAAACTTAGTCTTGGGATGTTCAATAATTCCCTTAGAATATGGAAAAACTTGTAAGAACTTCGTTTGGGATTTTGATCGAACACTTGGTGTGCACAATTTATTTCTATTATGTTGAACAATTTTTGGTACTCAAACCTCCCCAATTGTGTGCACACCACTAGCAAAAACTAACCACACCGAACAAGCACAATTAAACAAAGATTCAGCATGAAAATCACAATTTTAGGCCATTCCTAAAACATGATTTCTATGGCCTACTATTGTATATAGGGGAGGAATTTGAAGCACATACCAATGGGGAGTGTAGGGGAGGATGAAATGCCCAATTGGATGCCTAAAATTCAATAAAAAGGGTTCCATTTGAGAGAAATTTGAAAGAAGTATGGGGAAAAATGGGGTGCCGGTTCATTTTTAAATCTAGCGTGACCACGATTGCAGTCAAAGTTATATGATTATGGTTATGCATCTATCAAAATCACGATAACACGCTTAATATGATCTCAATGATTAAGGCTAAATTTTTGGTCCTATGTTTTCCCCTATTCAGTCCAATACTCAAATGCACCATACTTTCTCTTTCTCAACCTCATTCAAAACACCTTATAGTACCACAATTTCATTGATTAATCATTAAAAAAAATGAAACCTACTCTACTAATCAAAATTCAAAGGATACATGCCACTTTTATGGCATTAATGGGTTGGCTCCCACCTAGCTCCTAATTTATTATCACAGCATGACATGCTTAAAATTTTAAGCTGTATCCTTAAGGGATCCTTCAACCACATCCTTGTCCACCACATTAATGACGGACACCACTTGAAGTTCCATTTTTTGTTTTTAAATTTTACAAACCCGAAAAGACACTTCATCATTTTAAACCCAAAATTTTGTTTCTCCTTGATCCATGTCAACAATTGATCTCTTGATTGACAAAAGGGGTCTACCTAGGATGATGGGTATTTCTTAGAAAATTTCACAATCTAAGACTACAAATTCCACCAGCAAATTAAAATGATCAACCTTGACCAAGACATCATACAAAATATTAACCGTTTTTTTGATTGAGCGATCTGTCATAAAGAGTCTCATTGTTGTAGGAGTAGGACTTTCTAAACCAAGCCTTTTCTAAATTTCATATGGAACAAGATTGATTCTTTCACCAAGGTCATATAAGGCTTTATCAAATTTATTTGTTCCAATGGTGCAAGGGATTGTAGCCTATGGAATCTTCTTTCTTTTCTGCCATAGCACTACTTATGACAGAACTTTAACCATAGGTAACTTCAATGGTTTCACCATAAATAAGGAGATTTTTGGAAATCAATGCTTTCATTAGCTTAGCATATCCCAAAATTTCTTGAATAACTTAAGCAATGGGATATATATTGAAATATTGCTAAGCTTGGTGAGAAACTTCTTGAACTTGACATTTTACTCTTTTTACTTGAGTTTTTGAGGGAAAGTGAGAGGAATTTTCATTAGGGACAGTGGGTCACATTGCATTTCATCACCCTCAACAACCATAGAGTTCCCTACTCATCAATAATCTCTTCATTTATCATTGGTTCTTCCTCATTCTCTTCCTGAGACTTGGGAGCCTCATTATTAGACTCACCCACATCCTTTTTATTTGTGTTAACTAGATCATCATGAGAATTTTATCTTACATCAACCTCTTGGTCACTAAGTTCGTTACCACTTCGAGTGACAATTGCTAAGACTTGAGCATCATTTTTTGGATTTGCCACTATATCACTAGGAAGACCACCCTTTGGTCTAGTATTGAGTGCCATTTAGATTTAGGAAATTTGAGTCTCCAATTACTTTATTTAAGCATAGTGTGATACAACCATTTTTTTTATTTTATAAATATATCCTATTAATTCTCAAACCATCTTGTCCATCCCTTCCACTCTCATAAAGATTCTAGTAAGCATATCCTTAGCCTTAAGCTTTTCACGATCCATGGGATTTAACTCCTCGCTTTTCACTCGGTCATGGGGGGAACATATCTATCATAATACCTTTACTTATACCTTCAATCATGATCTATATCTCTATCATGCTATTCCCTATCTCGATCATAATCGATACAACCTTGGCTCCCACCTTGTCTTTGATAGGCTGCAAACCACTCGAGTAGTTTGCCAAATATGTAATTTCTTCACCAGTTTTATTTTATTCTTCTTCATCATATCCTTTTTATGCCATGAAATTTTACCATTTTTGTGGGTTCACCCATCATACGCTACGTAAGTAGTTCTAATTGTGTCAATATTTTTACCATGTTTTTCTCTTTCTCTTCTTCATTCTTTCTTTGATCTTTATCAATATAGGAGGTGTTAGGGAAACTTTGAGCTACCTCGGTGTCTCAGGTGTTCCACCCCCTATTTTTCTTTGTGATTTTCTCAATCAAAGTTAAAGTCACTTAATATGACAACCTCACTAGTGACC
This sequence comes from Capsicum baccatum var. pendulum, assembly GCA_030864225.1. Lineage (NCBI taxonomy): Eukaryota > Viridiplantae > Streptophyta > Magnoliopsida > Solanales > Solanaceae > Capsicum > Capsicum baccatum. The sequence goes on along the minus strand of CM061560.1, from coordinate 82,714,056 downwards.
CAACGGTTGTATTGTCTACCATGGTTTTGTTTAGTTAGTCCAACGCCCTATAGATTATTTGTAGGAGCATCTTGTATAGTACCTTGTGGTTAGGACATTTCACAATCTTTTCATTGAACCTCTCACAAATTTCATGTAGAGGCTCAACATTAAGTTGACTAAAATTAATAATTTCATCTTGTATTTACAACATCTTTGATGGTGGAAAGTAAAGATCTAAGAAAGCTCCGGAAAGCTCCACCTATGATGTTATTGACCTAATGAGAAGAGACCTTGACCACAACACCGCCTCACCTATTAGAGAGAATAGAAAGAGGTGCAACCATATGGATTCTTGTTATGTGTGTGCAATGTCGAACGGGGCATACACCTCCACAATATTATTCAAGTGTGAGTTTGGGTCCTCATAATATTGAACCCCTAAGAGTCCTTTAATTTGAATCACGTGTAAAATCACACTTGTTATGTGGAAGACGTTATTCCCCATAGTCGGTGGGATGTGGATGACACTAGAATGCCCTACATTATGGAAATGGTCTTCATCATCAAAGGGCCCATTAAAGGTCTATTGTTACTTTCATGATCACTCATTGTGTCATGGACACTATTGAAATCACCTATAAAGAAACAAAAACAACAAAAAAAAAATAACACACACTATAGGTAAATAGAAAGTCACTATCAACACCACACAAGAAAAAACTAAGTTTCACTCCCTGATAATGTCTCTATTTTGATAACGCTTACCTATAACTTTGTTATGGTGTAGGATTAGTGTTTTCAAATATAATAACCCAACTTATGTTGGGGTCAAATCCACAAGGAGTGTAACTAATGTTTGAGTCTTTTGCATGTTGGGAGCTACTAAGTATTTACCCGCAACGTAAACATAAAGTAAAACGTAAATTAAAATAGGGAGGTATGGTTTGAAAGGTTATTGAACAAAAACTACTTGACCTACTAATTAAGTGTAACTATTATAGATAAGGTTCCAATAGGAGAATAGTCTTGGGATTATTTTTTCCTAGTGGCAAATAATGCATGTATATAGTAGAATCAAATGCAAACTCTAGCTAATGACTATATGGGTAGGATAGGTTAGGGTTTTTGACGTTAGTTTTTCAACCAAATATCAAAATATCACCCATGTATCCTTTTCTATACCTTATGGGTATGGCAAACAAATCAACCCCCAACCTTAATTGGGATTCCCTATTTCTGGGAAGAGGCCCAAGACATAGCGAATTTATAATATATCCTTATTTCTATGACAAGGTAAAGGAATAAGCTAACATCTATTTATTGTTCAAAAATACTTGTCACCCATATCCATCTATAAAGGATGATCTGTGATCTAAATGCATACCTGATAACGCTCAATCTACAGCTCTCGTAGGAGTGTAAAGCGGTCGTTGTCAAATATATAACCCAACATCGATCCCATAGGGAATAGCTTGGTCAACAAGTAAGCAAAGATTACTAGACTTTTAGTGCAAGACTCGTAAAAAGGGGGGAGTTTTGTCGTGCAAGTAATGTAACCAAAGTAATAAGGTAAAAATGGAAAATAGCAAAGTAAAAAGTAAGAATGTTTGGTAAGATGTAAAACAATGAGAATTGAGAGGTTGGGGTTATGTCCACCTTATGATTTGTACGTCTCTATTGGCTATTAGTTATGCGGAATTCAGACATGCATGTGCTTATAGAGAATTGTATTCGATGGTAAATCCAAGCGTCTTTCGACCTAAACAAGGACTATTTCACTGTAACTCTTTCGAGCTTACAACGTATCTAACGGTACAAATTATCCAAGAGGTTAATCCAGTTACGGAACTAACTTTTTAATAGGGGATGGGACCCTATTACCTTGACATTATCTCTTTTCCAGAAATATAACTTTTCTTTTGAACAAGTTAATGCTATACTGGCGTATTCTATGCGTTTGCAACCACAAAGAATTTAGATTAAGATGAAGAGAATAATGATATAAGCAGCATACGTGTCACGAATTCACAAACTCATAGCAATAGATAGTATCTCATATGCCTTCCATAACCCCAACAAAGAAATTTAGTTACGCATGAGTGCGAGGTAAATCACAATCGACATTGTTATTGTACCACAATAAAGATCTCGTGTAGAAAGTGTGGTAGGCGTTAGGCGTGAACTCCCTTGCAAAGTAACGTTTCTCTTGTTGTGAAAAAATAAGAATTGATTAGATGAGTAGAAGAAGAATAAAAAGTAGAATTAATGGAAGAATTAAAATCCGAGTTGTAAGTTGTGGAATAAGAAGTAGAATGAGAATAGAATGAATTGTAACTAATGGAGGAATGCCTCCAAATCTCTAGCAGAATAGGGTATTTATAATACACATATCCTATTCTTACTAAGCTAATGAATTACTTAACCCAATCCTACTTGGTTAATGTATCATTATCCTAATCCTAATAAGTTACTACTAGTCCCCAAAGTCTTCAGAATTGCTGTTTTTGCCCGGGACAGATTTTCCATGCACCACTTTTGGTCCTTGGCGTCCAAGCTTTGCTTTCCTCCTTTTGTGAGGCTTTCTTTGGGGTCAAGTTATCCATAAAATGCTGAATTCTGAATCATTTATACCTGAAAAATTGCTAATCACGTTTGTTAGCTCACTTACAGGAAAAAGGACTAAAAGTGCATGAATTATGTAATTTGTCCTCAAAACTTGGCTAAAATATGGGTAAAATATAGCACTATAGGCGTGTAAATTCGCCTATCATCAACACCCCACACTTAAAGCTTTGTTCATCGTCGAGCAAACTATCCTGCCAATCTAAACATCGACTTAGGGTTTCACAATAACAACGCAAAATATTCATCAAAACAAGCATAGCAATTATCAACAAAGAGTAGTTTTTCGATCATTAGTAGAAACAATTTAACCTCTAACATAGACTCGTGATGGTAGTTAATTCGTATCCAAAAGTTAAGGTACAAAGAATCATACACAACTAACCAAAACTCGTCAACCATGTGTGTCTCACAATATATTACCCATAATCACTCACAAGCATAGTATATTTGTCGAAACATGGGTAGAAGGGTATCCTTGCTCTCGCTCTCACAAAGAATTCATATGCTGCCACTGATGACCATAGGCTTGCCCTTAATGTAATGCTCCACTAAATGTCAGAATGCTAAGCTTAGGATCAAATAGGTCTTCTACAGGTTGTAATGTAGGCTAAGGGATGGGTAGCACTATTTTGGCAAGAAATAGTGACTATGTTCCTAAGCGCTTTAATACATCACATTATGCCATTAATACTTTCTTTTCAAACAACCTTTCTTCTTTCTTTTATTCTACAACCCTTTTTCTCCTCTTTTGTTTTTCAATTTTAAAAACAACTAACTTTTTAGTTTTCGTTTCCTTTTTCTTTTCATAACACACCTCTTATGATAACAATTCTATTTCATAACAATTTCAAGCACCCTTACTTTCTAAAGCATCATACTCACCCAATTTTCTCTTATTTTGTCACATGACTTTTTTGTTTTAAAGAACTTAGGAATTTGGATCAAATTACGGTCTTAAAAAAAAATTGATTGGGCTTACATATGAGGCTGTCAAAGAAAATAGGCTAAAGGCTCAAAAGGGGTTAACTAGGATAATGTCCAGGGGTAGGTAAAAAGAAGGTAAACAATCATAGGTTGCCAAAGAAATGCCTAAATCATCTCCTAAACTTGCACGCTTTATTTTCGCTTTACATACATACCAGGCAAGTTCTAGCATCAGCCACAAGCATAGAATATACTATATCCTCATATACACAAGGCACATGGTCGACTTTACTGGGAGTAGTATAGACTCTTGACCCAACAGATGAAGGAATTAAACCACACAATATCACATAGTGAGTCACAATTAGAGCCTAAACGTCTCAATAATCATGATTTTAGAACAAACTCTTGTTATAATCTCATGCTGCCTATTAGAATAATTTAACTACTAAAAAAAATCTTTAACTATTAAAAAAAATAAAAAACGAAAAAAACTAAGCTAAGCAAACAAACATAAATGCAAATGCGGATAAAGGAGTATAGCATGCAAATACCAGCACCCCACACTTAGACGGGACACACTGCCCTCAGTGGAAAATAAATACGAAGAACCTGGTCGGCCAGACTCCTCCTCTATTCGGGGGTCATAATCCCTTCGTCGGAATCATCATAGGAGTCGTCGTCATCAGAATTCTCCTCCACATCAGAGTCTGGCATTCGTCGATCATCATCGGTTGGCACATCATCATCAAGAGGTTCCTCAAAATATGTACCTACTACACACATCTCCCTTGCATTCACATTCATTGGATAGTCATGATCCAGCTGTTGGAGCTCTGCAGCAGTTGGAACACGACCTACGCTCATCATTGTAAATCTAGTCATGCCATAAAGATGGCGAAAGAAACTCTCATCCCGAGCATGTCTCTCTGCCGTAGTAAGGTTGACGCCATGTGTTGATTCAGCATCTTTGACATTTGTGAGGTCAACCTTCTTCGGGTTGTGTGGGAGTTTATGGTCAGCCGACTCCTCTATGATGTCTTCCTTCCTCAAGATTGCAGTCAACAGATTGTCGAAGCTGAAATAGGACCGCTTGTGTAGCCTATCCTTCCGCATTGTAGACCGAATGATTTCCCCGATGTTGATAGGGACATTCGTCATCAATTCATATACTAAGCACACTCTATCTCTTGTTATTTTTGTGTATTGCGTCCCTGCAATGAGGCAAGAGTTGACTATGCGCAACCATATCCTTGCTTCCCTATTCAAAAGAGCATATGGGAAGGTGTTGTGTTGACCGGTGTCTTTGTGTCTACTCCACCGTGCCATGGATCTTGTTCCACAGAGTGTGTGTCGAATGGCTCTATATGGAGGTCTACTGTATAGCTCTTTGAATGGTGATGGATCAACAGCAGGCAAGCCAAGAAAGGAGTTGAAGAACTCCGCATTTAGTTGCAGAACTTGGCCCCGAATCTTGACCTCACTTCCTGTGGTTTTCGGTGACCAGTTGGCATAGAATTCTCTTGTTAAATCGAGATTGCATTCTCCCATGTCTTGGAAGATAAAATCAAGATGTAACGCCATGATTTTGGCCAACATGCGCGGTTCTTTCTTTGCTAGGCTTTCCATGTTTATCAAGTCCACATGAACATATTTCTTCTCTTTGTTGTTCCTATACCTTTCCTTTGCTTCCTCCTCTAAAACCCATTTAATTACGAACATGCGGCGTGGTACTTGCATCGAGGATGATTCTCCTTGCTCTTTTCGGCCTCTTTTCTTGCCTTTTTGTGAAGTGGTAGCCTTATCTTTGCCTTGTCTTGCTTTGGGTGCCATTGTACCTGAGACTAAAACAATGTTCATATTAGCATCATTTCAATGGATACAATCTATAAACAAGCAGTAGGGGCACCACCCCACACTTACTTTGTTGGTACAGACTAGTGAAGTGAAAGTGGTCGATTACTCAGACTTTATCGTCATACGTTTTAGGTGCTATATTCCAACAATAAAATCATTGCAGTCATACTTCTTGTAATCTTGGTAATACTTGCATATGTGAGATATCAAAACTACTACATAGAGATTGAATCAAGGTATAGTATCAAATAATCACAACCTCCTATGTCGGTAGGCAACTATAATTCTTATTCCGATGAACAATTCATTCCAACATGTAAGTATTCAAGTGACAAGATTATGCAATTTTTGTGACCATATCAATTCCACAAAAGTATGACAATGCACCAAAATCAAATTCAAGTTGGGAGCAAGTTAAGATCATCCTTACGTATACGTTCACTCACTTGGTTGTATCACAACAATTCAATCACATTCAGATCATCAATACTAATTTAAGATTTAACAATTCATAATAGGCGTAGTAGTGTAGTACTTACGGAATATAAATGAAGAACAAAGTAGTACTTACTTGACTGATGCCTTTGGATGATGTTCTTGTGAATTAAGAGAGAAAAAGGAAAATATTTGAGAGGATTTGGAGACTGTGGGCGGTGCTTATGCTAGGTTTCCAATGTGATTTTAGTTCAAGACTAAGTCTCTTATTTATAGGAGAATGTTGGTTCGGGTTTTGACCCATTTAAAATCGGATTTGGAGACAAGAAGTGACCATAGGCGGCGCCTTTTGCTTTGCGTATGCTTGGTATAGGCGGCGCCTTTTGCAAAGCATTGTCTAGCATAGGTGGCGCCTATGCCATGGCATTCCTAGGCATAGGCGGCGCCTTTCACTTAGCATATGAGATTCAGAGACAAAAGGCATTGGCATAGGCGGTGCCTATGCTATGGCACACTAGATTCCGAGACCGTAGGCCATAGTATAGGCCTTGCCTTGTTCGTGGCCTAGTTTCACCTAGGCCTAGCCTTCTTTGATGCCTATATTTTCATGAGAAATGCTCAATCCATAGCCTTTTGCTTCTTCATTCCTAACTTACCACCTCTAACATGCAATACGTCCAAATCGAAATTTGAAACCGATCTCCTCATTTTATACCTCTTGCACCTACATTTGCTTAAAACCAATAAAAATAATTAGAACGATGGGTTTCCTCCCATCAAGCGCCTTAGTTTTGGTCTTGGCACGACTCTTATTTTTGGATTTTTATTTATCAAAAGCAAACACATAATAGAACGAAAAAAAAAACGATAAACGATGGGTTGCCTCCCATTTAGCGCTTGATTTATTGTCGCGGCACGACATGGTTACCTCGAGTACTTAGACTTCGTCGAGATAAGTGATGGCCATATAAGTTATCAAATCAAGAGGACCGATATAAGGTTTAACTCGTTGGCCATTCACCTTGAAGACAACACCATTATTGTCTTCCAACTCAACGACTCCAGACGAGTAGACTTGGTTAACTTTGTACGGACCAGACCAATTGGACTTTAACTTACCTGGGAATAAATTCAGTCTGGAATTGAAGAGAAGTACCATATCATCCTTTTGAAAGTTTCGTCGAACAATCCGCTGATCATGATACTTTTTCATCCGCTCCTTGTAGAGATCCGATCTTTCATAAGCATGTAGACGGAATTCATCTATCTCGTTCAGTTTCTCCAGTCTCAGAGTCATTGGATCATCCCAATTCAAATTTAATCGCTTCAAAGCCCACAATGCCTTATGCTCTAGCTCAATGGGTAAGTGACAAGCCTTCCCATAAACTAGTTGGTACGGGGACATGCCAATTGGCGTTTTGAATGCAGTCCTATACGCCCATAGTGCATCGTCCAGCTTCCGAAACCACTCTTTCCTATTAGCATTTAACGTTTTAGCAAGGATTTGCTTGATCTCTCTGTTGGAAACCTCAACCTGTCCGTTGGTTTGTGGGTGATAAGGCGTGGCTACCTTATGTTGCTTGAAACCATATTTTGCCAACACAGATTTGAATAGCTTGTTGCAAAAGTGAGATCCACCATCGCTTATGATAGTACGTGGTACTCTAAAGTGAGGGAAGATATTTCTCTTTAAGAATTCTACAACACGCTTTCCCTCATTGTCGGCCAACGCTACTGCTTCAACCCATTTCAAGACATAATCTACAGCAACTAGGATGTACTTAATTCCAAACGAATTTACAAATAAACCCATGAAATCAATACCCCATACGTCAAAGAGCTCTATTTCAAGGATTTTCGACATGGGCATCTCATGGTGTTTCGAAATAGTGTCTCTGGCATTGGTCGCATCTTCTCACAAAGTCGTAGGCATCTCTAAATATCGAGGGCCAATAATATCCACTTTGCAATACCTTTCTTGTTGTCTGATTACCTGCATGATGTGCTCCAACTTGAGAAGTGTCGGAAGCTTCCAATATATTAGGCACTTCTACATGGGATATGCATCGCCGGATGACACCATCCGCGCATCGTCGAAACAAATAAGGCTCATACCAAAAGTAGTGTTTTACATCATGCATAAACTTCCTCTTTTGATGGTAAGATAAGTTTGCAGGTATCACATTACTCACCGCAAAATTTGCAAAGTCGGCATACCATGGTAACTTTTCCATTATAATTGCTAAGACCTCCTCGTTAGGGAATGCATCATCAATCTCGATTTTATGCTGCGCTATATGCTCGTTTTCGAGTCTAGATAGATGATCGGCCACTTGGTTCTCGCAACCTCTTCTATATTTAACCTCGAAATCAAATTCTTGCAGCAGCAAGACCCAACGAATTAGTATTGGTTTTACATCCTTCTTTGTCATTATATACCTCAGAGCTGCATGGTCTGTATGAACGATTACTTTGGTTCCCAACAAATAAGCACGGAACTTCTCAAACGCATACACAATCGCTAGGAGCTCTTGTTCTGTGAAAGTGTAGTTCTTTTGGGCTTCGTTCAGGACCTTGCTCGCATAGTAGATAGGATGGAATAATTTCTCCATCCTCTGGCCAAGTACAGCACCAACGGTTACCCCACTAGCATCACACATGACTTTGAACGGTAAAGACCAATCTGGTGCTACCATGATAGGATCTTCGATTAGCTTTTCTTTGAGGCATTCGAATGCCTTCAAACAATATTCATTGAAGTCAAACTTTGCATCTTTCACCAAGAGTTTGCACAATGGACTAGCAATTTTGGAGAAGTCTTTGATAAACCATCGATAGAAACTTGCATGACCGAGGAAACTACGAACTCCCTTCACTGAAATTGGGGGCGGTAGCTTCTCAATAACTTTAATTTTTGCTCGATCAACTTCAATTCCTCTTTCGGAAATTTTATGCCCAAGAACGATTCCTTCTTTCACCATGAAATGGCATTTTTCCCAATTCAGCACTAGGTTGAATTCTACACATCTTTGTAACGCCAAACTTAGATTTGCCAAGATCGCTTCGAAAGACTCACCAACAACTGAAAAGTCGTCCATGAATACCTCCAAAGTATCTTTAACCATATCAGAAAAAATGTACATCATACAACGCTGAAAGGTGACTGGCGCGTTACATAGCCCGAATGGCATACGTTTGAAGGAAAACGTGCCATATGGACATGTGAACGTTGTCTTTTCTTGGTCTTCGGGGGAAATACAAATCTGATTATACCCTGAATAACCGTCTAAGAAACAAAACCATCCTTTCCCTGCTAATCGATCTAACATTTGGTCATTGTAGTATAGTGGTGAGTATTCCCGCCTGTCACGCGGGTGACCCGGGTTTGATCCCCGGCAACGGCGCCAATTTTTGATAACGCTCAACCTACAGCTCTCGTAGGAGTGTAAAGCGGTCGTTGTCAAATATATAACCTAACTGGGTTGGGTATCGATCCCACAGGGAATAGCTTGGTCAACAAGTAAGCAAAGCTTACTAGACTTTTAGTGCAAGTCTCGTAAAAAGGGGGGAGTTTTGTCGTTCAAGTAATGTAACCAAAGTAATAAGGTAAAAACGGAAAATAGCACAGTAAAAAGTAAGAATGTTTGGTAAGATGTAAAACAATGAGAATTGAGAGGTTGGGTTATGTCCACCTTATGAGTTGTACGTCGCTATTGGCTATTAGTTATGCGGAATTCAGACATGCATGTGCTTATAGAGAATTGTATTCGATGGTAAATCCAAGCGTCTTTCGACCTAAACAAGGACTATTTCACTGTAACTCTTTCGAGCTTACAGCGTATCTAACGGTACAAATTCTCCAAGAGGTTAATCCAGTTACGACACTAACTTTTTAATAGGGGATGGGACCCTATTACCTTGACATTATCTCTTTTCCAGACATATAACTTTTCTTTCGAACAAGTTAATGCTATACTGGCGTATTGTATGCGTTTGCAACCATAAAGAATTTAGATTAACATGAAGAGAATAATGATATAAGCAGCATACGTGTCACGAATTCACAAACTCATAGCAATATATAGTATCTCATATGGCTTCCATAACCCAACCGAGAAGTTTAGTTACCCATGAGTGCAAAGGAAATAACAATCGACATTGTTATTGTACCACAATAAAGATCTCGTGTAGTAAAGTGTGGTAGGCGTTAGGCCTGAACTCCCTTTCAAAGTAATGTTTCTCTTGTTGTGAAAAAATAAGAATTGATTAGATGTGTAGAAGAAGAATAAAAAGTAGAATTATTGAAAGAATTAGAATCCGAGTTGTAAGTTGTGGAATAAGAAGTAGAATGAGAATAGAATGAATTGTATGTAATGGAGGAATGCCTCCAAATCTCTAGCAGAATAGGGTATTTATAATACCCATATCCTATTCCTACTAAGCTAATGAATTACTTAACCCAATCCTACTTGGTTAATGTATCATTATCCTAATCCTAATAAGTTACTACTAGTCCCCAAAGTCTTCAGAATTGTTGTTTTTGCCCGGGACATATTTTCCATGCGCCACTTTTGGTCCTTGGCATCCAAGCGTTGCTTTCCTCCTTTTGTGAAGCTTTATTTGGCGTCAAGTTATCCATAAAATGCTGAATTCTGCATCATTTATACCTGAAAACTTGCTAATCACGTTTGTTAGCTCACTTACAGGAAAAAGGACTAAAAGTGCATGAATTATGTAATTTGTCCTCAAAACTTGGCCAAAATATGGGTAAAATATAGCACTATAGGCGTGTAAATTCGCCTATCATCAATACCCACATCCCTCTATCAAGGATTATGCGGGATTTTTAGAATTTAGGGTATTCACCAACAAATTCCAATTCAACAATCAAGTTTTAGTGAAACCCAACATCATTAACGAATAATCTACACTAATAATAAAAAAACGAAACTCATTTTCACCCTATTCCAACATAACCCCAATAATGATAATTAGCTACTCATGAAGTTTAAGAGAAGAATTATACCCAAATTCACATTCAAATCTTCCATTGAAGTTGCAAGCAAGAGTATTATTCAGTTCAACTTCAATTACATGTAAAATCCTTGATAATTAACCACATCAATATTTCCCAATTTAATAGGGTTTTTTTATAATGCAAAAACTTGAATTCTAGTTTAAGAATTCCCAAAAGTGAAAGGGGTTTTGCCCTATAGAGAATTGGAACCAGTTGTGAGAAATTACACATCTGACCATGGGCTCTTTTCCAAACCACCATGATCGCTAGTACTTTATTGTGATCGCAGCTCCCAAAATTTTGGTATGCCTATCCTGATAGCCACTTTGTTTATTTATGAGTTGTCGCGATTGAAACCCTGAGACTGTGATTGCGGTAACTAAGGGTCAGTTCCTGCTCCAAATTTTCCAACTTTTCCACTAACTTCTCTTATTTTGGTCTCTTTTCAGCTCACTTCCCTTATTTTCCTTCATTTACTTATAACCCTGCAAACCATGGGATTTAGTAAATTCAAATGAAAAATTAGCCTCACTACACAATTTAATCATAGTAGTGTACATTAATTTAGATGTATATGAGTGGTAAATTTACCACTCATCACACTCGTACTTAGAATAAAAAACATAGCCTCACACATTGGTCAGGCTATAATTAGGGGCCTGTGACTCATCATGACTCCCTACAACCCAGAAGGGAGGTCGTTGTCAGGACATTGAGGATATATTTAAGAAATTTTGAAGGACCAAAAATCTAGGGTGTTAAAGTCCTGTAGATTGGTATGTTGTTGAATGTACCGTATCTTTTAAAGGATATAAGATATTCTTAGAAAAATATGTTTTTTTTCTACATTATAGTATGTTGGGTTTATATTGGTTTATAGAATGGAATTTTTATCACTTTTTTTGTAGATAGATTGAACATAAGCTATGATGGGCCGGGATGGAGAACTCGAGCCCACAACTAAAGCACTATTATAGGTATAGGTTGGCTTAGAGGCTGAGGTCCAGCTAAAGAGTCAGCCACCATAACAGTAAGTGTTCTAGGAAAATCCTATGCCATATAAATTTTTATATCTTCAAAAGTTCTTTGTGATGATTTGGTATAACTATTAGTCTTGGAAGGTAGCCTACTGACAGATGGGGCCTAAACAACAACCTAGAGCGGTCTTGTTTTAGAAGTACAACTTGAAGTTATGGATCTTAGAGTAGAGGTTCTCCTAGTATTGATTGTTTCACAATTGATAGTATCCTATAGAGTCATGTTTACTGAGGAGAAGAAGTTGCTGGAATATTTTGTTGGATTAAATCCCCTAAGATTTGTAGGGGCCCTGGAGGAGGATGCTTTTGAGTTTCTGACTAGCTGTGAGGAGAGGATGTGTAATTTTCACTTGGTAGAGTTGTATGGTGTAGACTGCACCATATATCAGTTCAATAGAACATCCAGACAGTTGTGGAGGATCTTCATTCCAAACCAACTGGATCTCCTCAATTAACTTGGACTTAATTTTTTAAGGTTTTCTTGGAGGAATATATGCCTTAAACATTCATGAGTACCTGAGGAATGAGTTCACTAGGTGACAAAAGGGTTCCATTTCAGTGGTAGATTATGAGGCAATATTTCATGAGTTAGCAAAACATAACACTATAATTCTACCTACTGAGTCTGAGTGGATTTTATGCTTCATTAGAAAGTTGGTACTTCCACTCCACATAGCTACTAAAATCTTGGTAGCTATGGGTATATCATCTATTGATATTGCTAATTATGTTTATATCATTCAAAGTTACACTGTGAGGTCTAAATTGGTAGTTATAAGACACCTTGTAACCAACCAAACCATAGTAGGAGCCATAGAGGCTCACAATTTAGAGGTGAAGTATTTCAGGGTAGGTACCTTCAATATTAGGGTTAGCCTAATAGGTTTGTTCAGGCAATGCTTAAGAATTTAGAAAGGGCCAGTCAGGTTATAGTAAGTACAATAATTAGAGTAGTTCTGAGTCCTTAGGAAATTCAGTCAGGGTCTTCAGTACGAGGTGTCCATTTTAGGTTAGACAGACCTTCTCAAAAAAATTAAGTGCTTGGGTTATGTTATCATTATAGTATTATGAGTTATTTAACTAGAAAGAGTCCCTAATAGTGGATAATTGAACTAACCAAACAAAATATTCCACTGATCAGATTAGTGTCACCTCTATCTAGAGGTTATGAATAGGTTCGTAGATGAGGTCATTAGGTATGTAATGTTGGTGGTTGGGCATATAGCTAGTCTAGAGGTGGATGGGGTAATTTTTATATTGTTTCTATTAGCTTAACAGATTTACCTTTGGATGTTATTATTATAAGTGTAATCTCAGTCTGCATTCAACCGTTTTCTAATTTATTTGATCCAGGATCAACATATTCCTATGTGTCATCTTATTATGCACCACACTTGGGAGACATTATCTATCCCTTAGTGTATAGATACTCCCATGGGTGATTCTTTAGTAGTTAATTCATGTTAGAACCCTAGTGGTTGCACCATATAGTGAGGGACTAGGTCCCTCAAATTAATCACAAGCAATAAAATAGTAAATGAATAAGGAACACAAAATAGTGAAGTAAAATTAAATAACACAAGATTTAACATTGAAACATCCTTCCTCAAGGGAGAAAAAACCACCACTTGCCCTTATAATCAACCAAAACTCTACTATAATCAAACTCTTGATTACAGAATCCATGTAAACTAACTCTAGGCTCCTCCAACTTATAGGAACTTTACTACAATCTCTACTTGTCAACTCTACCAAGACTCTCTCAACACTGGCTAACTCTAACTAGGTTGGGACATAGGAATCTCTACCTATGCACTCTCAAAGAAACTAGAAAATATCAATACTTTTATAGACCGAGTAATTCATTTCCAGACTCAAACTGGACTCAAGAACACTGGCTATTTTAGCACATAAGAAAATAACAACTTGAGCAGTGTGGAAATTGACTTTTCCCTCGCTTTTAGTCTTTAGCTCTCCAATTTTGAATTTGTAAAAACTACTCAAAGAAGAAGAATCCTCTTATATACATATATATATATGAGTGATGATTAGGGTTCAGATATAATTGGAACAGGTGTCCTTAATAGTACAAGCAAAACCTGTACAATTTGTTATACTAGCGGAAAAAAATGTGTAGATGCATGCAAGTTGTACTATACACTTGTACATCAAGGAACCTGGTCTCTTGTATTCATCTTCTCATTATCAAAACAAGATACGACTATTTTCCCCCTTTTGATAATGACTACCCAACCACAGAGGTTTGAGCGTTAATGCTCATGCTCATCTATCACATTTAATCAATGTGATTACCACTACTGAAGATGAATGTCCACCATATCATGCACACCATGCTTCCACCATCATACAATATAGGGACCTGGTCCTTTATTGTTAATTACTATTAATATTCAATTTCTTCCCTCTATGATCATGCATCATTTTTTATTTAGTGCATTTACATACTTTTCTATGTCACTATGCCTTCACGTGTTCACACATATACGTACTTGGTACCTGGTCCCTAATATCACCAATACATTAATTAAAGAAACACACACCTGATCCTTATGAAGTCCATATTTCCCTTTTTGGAATCATTGAAAAAGAATAACAGTAAACCAAGATAAAAAATAAGCACAAGTTAGTTAACTTATAGCCACAAGGACAATACTTACATGATATCAACTTTAAAATAAACGAAACAGAGGAGATACACAAGTGGAAATTCATTCATTATTAGTAACATTATAATGCACCAAAAAAATATCAAACAATTGTTTGCAAAGGCACTAACAGAGACTGACACAAGAAACTGACACACTAGGACTCAGGTAAAATGGGGTTTAGGGGAGTATGATTTTAGCAATATGACCATTCTAGCATCCTCAGCAGCATGAACATCCTGTTACTATTTAGTTAGGGTCTTTACTTGATCATTCAACCCTTTAACCTCACTAGTTAATTCTGCAACCTTTTCCTTGAGGTTTGTATTTTCTGCTGTAAGTTCTTCAGTGAAACTAGGTCCCCTTAGGGATAACTTCTGTTTCTATAGTGTTATGTGTACTATTTTAGTTTTATTTGCTACTAACACAATCCTCAACTCCTCAATTTATTTGATTAGGCCTTCTTGAGAAGCCAAAAGTTTTGACACTTGGGACGCAGTTCCCACTTTGCCTTCAATATATTCATTCTCTAACAATTTTTTATGCTAAACTTTTGTTTGACTATTACAAGAGTTCTCTTTGTCCCAATCACTCAAACATGCTTAAATTCTTCGTTTATGAAGTACCCATATTGCATCCCATGTTTCACTTCTTTCTCAAAAATCGCCTTTCTCATGTGCACAATCATGAGAGCAGGTAATCTTATTAGTTCCAACTTAATTAAACATTCTATTAAGAACAAGTCAACACAAGGTGCAATTGTCCACTTTTTTTATCTTGTCAAGAGAACCTTGTTAACAAATTTGTATACCAACTTGAACTCACTTTTAAAAAATATATTTTCACCCCAGCTACCAAAGTCCTACCCACTTTTGAGGCTTCAATCATGAACTCAGTTGTGGTTTGTTTCTTCACAACAATCCTTAAACACAAAATAGGTACATTAAAAATTCCTCATAAGGTTTCCTCATCCATCTTTATTTATTTTCCTTCTACTTGTATAGATAGACTCAATCCATCTTTTGTGAAATCTATTATGTAATATAATTCTCTAACCTCATTTTTAAAAACTATTGGTGCTGCTTACTTAAATAAATATAGCCAGCTATGGTGACTGGCATATTCTTCCAACTCCACTATCCCAGGTTTCTAATAGATATTAGGATCAAATATTCTCTGTAACATGACCTTTGACATATATAGATATTGAACAATTATAACAAATTCTCTATTTGATGTCACTAGGGTGGCACGACTACGGGCATGAGTCACACCCTGTAGATACAACTCGTACCCTCTCTTATCTCACTTCTCATACCTTGAACAACCTAGAAGGATAGTATACTATCCACTATATGAGTGACCCTTTTCTCAATCATACCTAGGGTATGAGTCGTACCTAGGTAAGTCATATAGTTATGGTACTTGGGTAGAAAGGATTGCATTTGGTATGAGTATTGTGTATGATTGAGGTGATGAGTCATACCCTTTGGATATAAATCAAGGATGTGTGGTCATACCCTTAGTAGTATAGCTGACCCAGGAAAAGCCTAGGGTACAAGTTACCATACCATTCATACCCTAGGGTACGATTTGTAAGGTAATTCATCCCCTGTATGTGTTCATTTTACAGCTAGTAACTAAGGGCCTTATGGTCATTTCCCATGCCTTAAACCCTCAGTCACTTCACTATATAAGTGTATAAGGATTTCTTAAATACACTTTGAGTGTATCAAACATCCAAAATACTCTCTCAAACAAAATTTATGAAGGATTAGAGGCTAAGGTTCAAGGGTGTCCATCTACGAGAAAAGTAAAGTCAAGCTTCTTGGGTGAATCATGTTTTCTAAGGTATGTATCTATTCCCACTTGTTAAATAACTCTAAGCCTATGTATTTTACACTTGGATTAGTAAGTGTACATGGTGATTTTAAAATCAAAGGAAAAGGGATTTGTTGCCTAATGATGAAAAATGTTTATTCTTGCTTAGGCTCATATTTATTCATGTCATTGATGGTGATTTTCATATGTGGGTGCTTTTTTTGTCTAGTTTAACATAAGGGTATTGAATAAACCTAATCTTTATGATTTCTACCTTAAAAGTATCCTTGTTAAAAGTATGCACATAAGGTGTTTGTGAAAATGTCTAAGTGAATTGTCTAGTCATATATGGTGATGTCTTAAATAAGGGCAATGGCCCAAAAAATGTGAATGATTGATATATGATGTTGTAAAAGTATTGTGAGCCATGTGTAATGAATTAACAACCTTGTTAAGTTAATGACTATAAGGCGTTGAAGTCCCTGAATATAAAAATGAACTTAAACTTAAATTATAGGTTTGAACTATAGCGTGGTATGAATTTGGTATAAGATTGATTATGAAATGTTCATATTTTTGAGGGTCTTGATAATGATGAATTGAATTGAGTCAATGGACTATTGAAAAAAGGATCTCATAAGGACCATAAGGTCATGTATAGTGTTGAATTATCTATATTATTAAATTCATTAAGTGTTGTATGGAATGAATGTTGATGCATGGACAAAGGATTAAAGTCTTAATATCAACTAATGATAGTTCTGATGGCTTGAGGTTAAAGTCCCTTTCCTTATAAAAGGTCTTGAGGTTGGAGTACCTTGTCTAATGAAATTTTTTGAGGTTAAATTGCCTTATACAAAGAGATCTCTTAAGGTAAATTTACATCACTGAATGAAATAGCTTGTAGTTAGTTTCCCTTGGTATGAGGTTAGAGTCCCTTGTCTAAAAAATGGGTATTAGGTTAGAGTCCCTTGCGAGAAATATGTGGGTGGTTAGAGTCCCATGTTTGAATGATTGTGTATATGGTTAAATTCCTTGGCAAGTGAATGTGTGAGAATGGTTAAAGTCCTTTGTATAATGGTACATAATCATAGTAAAAGTTGTATGCATAAATAGAGCTGAAGAATCTAAGTGTGGAAGGTCGGAGACCTCCACTTCATGTCTAATGAATGAATGTTCAAAAATGTGTTAAGCCTTAATTTATTTATTAGCATGTGATATACTTAAATGTAAGGATATGGTTGTGGATATGATTGACTATGATATATTGACTTTTTGGATAATGATGCTATTTTATCCTTATCATTGAGCTACATACTAGTTCTCCAACTACTAAACGTCTTTGAACGTTAAGTCCTCACATGACACAGGGTCCAGAGCATCATCTTCTATTACTGTGCAGTGATTAGGTGATGAAAGTAGTTTATGCATCAACTATAGAGTGGTGAGCTTTATTATTTCAGAAGACATTTATTCTTGTTCCTCTCTCTTTAGACTTAGTCTTATTTTGACATGGTTTGGCTATAGTCGGGGTCTTGTCTCGACATATATATATATATCTAAAATATCGGTTTGTATAGAAGTATTATGGTTGACTGTGGACTTGGATATATTGGTTAGTGTGTTGATATTTATGAAATGGTTAGACATATTTAAGTTACAAATTCTAGTATTGTTTTATCTATCTTATTATGTGGTCGTGACTCACCCGACCCTTGTGTTTAATGTAATGATCATGATGGGTTTTCGAGCGACCAATAATTCATAAGGGCGTAAGGTACCTATACAACATGGCCTGGTTTTGTGAAGTGTTAAGTTTGTACTAGAGACAGGTTCATGGTCTGTTTGGTGTTCATAATATTATGTCGAGTAAAGTCTCTTTTATTTTTTAGAAGCACGCCACACTTATAAAACAGGATCTATGAGACATTTTAGGAAATATTTCCCTTTCTTGTATTTCAATCTCAAACTGTAGAGTCTAAGGTCTTCGATTTCTCTAATTTTTGTTTGTTATCTTTTAGATCATACCTTCAAGGAGATTTGATACTTAGGCAAACCCTTTTAAGGTCTCTATGAACGAAGCTCATCCAACTTTTGGAGTTCAAAACTGGGCTAGGGATGTGGAATCCAACCATTTTCAAGTGATTTTGCCTATCTCCACCAACCTTAACTATGAGCTTAACTTTTTTATTTCGTCACCTTAGAGAGATGCTACTAACGTCGAGTTTCATTGCTTTATCAACCTCTTGATATAATTGGTAGTCTCTCAATCAGAGTATGGTGCTCCAGCTATTGTTTCTTCTGAGGGCACAAGAATTGGCCAATTTATGAGTTTGAGCCCTACAATGTTCTTTGGTGTGAAGGTTATGGAGGATCCTCAAGGCTTCATTAGTGAAATGGAGAACATCTTTCAAATCATGCATATTTCGTAGATTGAGGTCGTTGACTTTTCTTCCTACTAACTAAAAGATGTAGCATAACAATGGTATGAGGGGTGGGAGATGTCTAGAGGTGTTGATGCTCATCCTTCAATGTGGGAGGACTTCTCTAAGGCTTTGTTAGACCTCTTCTTTCCTCAAGAGTTGAGAGCACCAAAGGTTAAAGAATTTGCAAACCTGAAGCAAGGAAGGATGTTCGTTCAAGAGTCTGCCTTGAAATTCCATCAATTGTCAAGGTATACATCAGAAATGGTTTCAATCATAGGGGATAGAATATGCAATTTTGTTTCAAGATTGTCCCGTTATTAGTCCTTGAGAGCAAGGTGGCTTTGTGGATTGAAAACATGGGTATTTCTAGGTTGATTATGCATATGCAAAAACTAGAAGAATAGAAAAAAAGAAAGTTGAGCTTAGTGAAAGGCAAGGAAAGAAATTGAGGCCTTCTAAGCATAGTGGTTGTGATGGTGGAAGTATCTATAGAAGAAGTGAGCGAGTTCAAGTTTGATTTTTTCTACTCGGCTAGTGTTCGATCTCCTTACTCAAAGTTTTTTGGGTGATCATCGATCTCAGTTTAGTGGTGGGTCCCAAGCATATGGTGACTAATTCTAGGATAACGGTTCCCAGTAGGTTCTACCCCGCCCTCCTTATAGATTTTGTAGTCATAGTCATTGTGTTCAGTAAAAGAAGGAGAGAAACAGATGTTTCCATTATGGTCAAATTGCGCATAGGCAACGTGAGTTCCTCTCTCTAGAAGATTTTTGGGCCAACATGTTTCCTATTGCTACTCCATCTACTCCCACACCAAAGGGTGCTATGTCTTTCTCTGCTTTTATTTTGGTACCGGCATTGTCCAGAACTACTTGTATGCACTTTCTACTTGCTAGGATTCTAAGTCATCTCCCGATGTTGTCACAGGTATGTTGAGACTTTTCTCCCATGATGTGTATGATTTGTTTGATCCAGGGTCTACTCTTTCTTATGTGACCCCATATATGGTTATGCATCCTGATTGTCGTCTTAAGAGTCTCTTAATTTCTTTTTTTGTTTCAACCCTGGTCGGAGACCCTGTAATTGTTAGAAGGGTCTATAAGGGGTATGTGATATTAGTTGGTGGTAGATATACTTTTGTAGACTTAATAGAGTGTGACATAGCTGATTTTGATGTCATTCTAGGGATGGATTCATTGCACTCTTGATATGCTTCTTTAGATTGTCGTACCCATTGGGTTATGTTCTGATTCCCTAATGATCCAGTCATTGTATGGAAAGGTGGTTCCCTACTGCCTACGGGTAGGTTCATTTCATATCTAAAGGCCTAAAAGTTGATTTCAAAGGGGTATTTATAGCATTTGGTCTGAGTTAAAGATTCTAACTCAAAAGAACCTTCTCTAAAATCCGTTCTCGTGGTTAATAAGTTTCCCAAGGTGTTTCCCAATGATCTTCTAGGTGTTTCTCTCGAAAGGTAAATTAATTTTGGGATTGATGTTGCTCTGGACACTCATCCAATTTTTATCCCTCCTTATAGAATGGCTCCGATAGATCTAAAAGAGCTTAAATGGCAATTGAAAGACCTTTTTGATAAAGTTTTTATCTGCCCTTGTGTGTCTCTATGGGGTACTCTCAAATTATTTATATGCAAGAAGGATGATTACCATCATATTTGCATTGATTATTATCAACTAAACAAAGTAACCATAAAGAATAAATATCCTCTTCCTAAGATCAATGATTTGTTTAATCAACTTCAGGGTGAAAAGTATTTCTCTAAGATTTATCTTAGATTAGGTTATCATAAGCTAAAGATTAGGGATGTGGATATTCCTAAGACTTCCTTTAAAACCCGGTATGGTCACTATGAGTTTCTTGTCATCTCTTTTGGGTTCACCAGTACCCAAGCTGCATTTATGAACTTGATGAATAGGGTATTTTGTCCATTCTTGGACATATTTGTCATTGTCTTCATTGATGATATCTTAGTTTATTCTAAGAGTAAGGTGGATCATGTTGATCATCTCCATGCTGTGTTGCAAACTTTGAAGGATCATCATTTGTATGCCAAGTTCTCTAAGTATGAGTTTTGGTTTAAAGTTGTAGCTTTTCTTGGTCATGTTATCTCTAGTAAAGGGATCATGGTAGATCCCCAAAAATTTATGGCGGTTAAGAAGTGGCTTAGACCTATAACTCACACTAATACTCGAAGATTCTAAGGTCTAGCCGGTTCTATAGAAGATTTGTAGAGAGTTTCTCTACTATAGCTTCCCCATTGACCAAGTTGATAAAAAATAAGGTCAAGTTATTGTGTTCCAATGTGTGTGAGGGTTGTTTTGATAAGTTTAAAGATAAGTTGACTTTAGCTCCAATTTTCACCTTGATCAAGGGTAGTGATAGTTTCATGGCATATTGTGATGCTTCTCGCATTGGTCTCGATTGTGTGCTAATAAACAAGGTAGGGTGGTGGCCTATGCTTCTAGGAAATTTAAAGTTTATAAGAATAACTGCCCTACTCATGACCTAAAGTTGTTAGCCATGGTTTTTGTGTTAAAGATTTGGTGGCATTATCTTTATGGGGTTCATGTTGATATCTTTTCTGATCATAAGAGTCTCCAATATGTGTTTACCCAAAAGGAGTTAAATCTCTGGTAAAGAAAGTGGCTCAAATTGTTGAAAAACTATGATATGAATCTTTATTACTATCCCTGATAAGGTGAATGTATTCGTCCAAGCGCTTAGTAGATATTCTATAGGAATTTTAGCCAATATAGATGAGGATAAGCAGGAATCGGTGAAAGACGTTCACCATTTGGCTAATCTTGGAGTTTAACTTGCAGATTCTGAGGATAGTGGTGTATTTGTGCTTCTAGTATCTCACTCATCTCTTATTGTTGAGATAAAGGTGAAGCAAGCATTGGACCCCGACTTGATGAATATTACGAGTAATATGGGTCAACACAAAGTTGCATACTTTGTGATTAGTGGTGATGGTATCTCTAGATACCAAGGTAGACTATGTTTTCCCAACATCAATTGATAGAGAAAAATGGTCATGGCCAAGGATCATGAATCTCGATATGCTATACATCCAAATTACACTAAGATGTAATTAGTGGGGGAAATATAAAATATAATGTAGATAGCTATGGGGCCAAGTGTATGGAGTGTTAATAACTGAAAGTTGAGCACATGAGATCTGGTGGGTTGTACCAAGAAATTGTGTGGCCAAAATAGAAGTGGGAGGCAATTAATATGGATTTAGTTACCGGTCTCCCTAAATCTCGAAATTAATGTGATTCTATTTGGGTCATTATTGATAGAATGACCAAGTTCGCTCACTTTTTGCCCATGAGGACAAATAACTCGGCAAAAGATTATGCTAAGTTGTATCTTGCGGAGATCGTGAAGTTGCACAGTGATTTATTTTCTATTATCTCAGATTATGGTCCTCCATTTTCATCCAATTTGTGGAAGTTGTTTCAAAATGGTTTGGGTACTAGAGTATCCCATAGTATAACTTTCCACCTGTAAATATATGGGTAAGCAGAAAAGACCATCCAAACATTAAAGAATGTGTTGCAGTTTTATGTTATTGATTATGGTGGTAATTGGTATGACCACTTGCCTTTGATTGAGTTTGCCTATAATAATAGTTACCACTCGTGTATTGGAATGGGCCCTTTTGAGGCATTGTACAGTAGGAGATGTCGATCTCCTATTGTCTGGTACAAAGTTGGCAAGGGTAAGTTACTTGGCCTCAATTTAGTTTACCAATCCTTAGAGAAGATGAAGGTGATTCGTGATAGGTTGAAAACCATTAAAAGTTTCCAAAAGTCCTATACAGATGTGAGGCGTAGGGACTTAGAGTTAGTCTTGGTGATTAGGTATTCTTGAAAGTGTATCCCGTGAAGGGAGTGATGCAATTTTCTAAAATGATGAAGCTTAGTCCTGGATATGTTGGCCCTTACTTAATTGTGATGAGGGTTGGCAATGTTGTCTATGAGTTAGAGTTTCCTTCTAGTATGAAGTCCATTCACCCAGTTTTCTTTGTCTCTATGTTACAAAAATATGTGGGTGATCCGTCGGTTGTTATTCCCTTGAGGGATGTTGATATCACAAACTCTTTGTCCTATGAGGAGATTCCGGTAAGGTTCTTAAATTTGCAAGTTCAACGGTTGCAAATGAAAGAAGTAGCTTCGGTGAAGGTTCTATAGAGTAACCAAAAGTCCAAGGAAGCCATATAGGAAGTGGAAGAAGACATGAAGTCCAACTATCCGCATTTGTTTCCTATTTCAAAAACTTGGGATGAAGGTATATGTTGATCTTTAAAATTGAGTTATGCTTTGATTGGACATGGGTTTAAGTCTCTAATGCTTTGAAATTATGTGTGTCTTGTTGTGACGGTTCTAAATCCGTAGTATCTTGAGTTGATTCAAGTCTTTAGTAAACGAAGGGTTCGAGTCACTAATCCTTAAAATAAGCAAGTATTCTTGATAAGTCAATGGGTTGAAGTCCTTATGTTTTAAAATGATTATGTGTTGATAATAAAGGGGTTTAAGTCCAAAAGCTTTTAAATGAACAAGTGTCTTTGATAAATAATGGGTTGAAGTCCCAAAGTCGATGAAGTGAATGATTTATTTATATTGAGAATGATGTGTGTTGTACCCTTGTTTTATGGTTATTCTAACTTGTTCAAGGGTTAGTTTGACATGTGATAATGTGTTAACTTAGGTTTATCGCTTGGTATACCCATCATTCGCGGACGAATGATCTAAGTAGGGAAGAATTGAAACACCTAGACTTTGAACCATTGAAATAAATTCTCTATTTGATGTCACTATGGTAGGTGCGACTAGGAACATGTGTTATACCCCTTGGATATTAGTCATATCCACACTCTCTTCCCTCTCATACCTTGAGTAGCCTAAGAGGATAGTATACTCTTTATAAGTGACCTCCCCCTCAATTGTACCTAATAGTACGAGTAATACCTTGGTGAGTGGTATTGTGCATGGCACTTAGGTAGACTGGACTATTTTTTGTACATGTGTTGTATAAGGTTGAGTACATGATTCGTACCCTTAATAGTGTATCTAACCTAGGAGAAGCCTAGGGTAGGAGTTAGGGTACCACTTGTACCCTACGGTATGGTTCGTAAGGTGAGTCGTACCCCTGCACAAGGTTAATTTACATCTTTCAACTAAGGCCTTATGGTCATTTATCATGACTTAAACCCTATGTCCCTTCACTATGTAAGTGTATAAGGTATCCTTAAACACACTTTGAGTGGATCAAACATCTGAAACTCTCTCTTAAACACAATTTGTGAAGGATTGGAGGCTAGGGTTCAAGGGTGTCCATCCAGAAGCTAAGTGAAGTCAAGCTTCTTTTGTGAATCAAGTTGTCTAAGGCATTTACTTCATCCCCTTTTAAAATAACTATAAACCCATGTATTTTACACTTGGATTAGTAAGTTTACATGGTGATTTTGAAATCAAATGAAAAGGGTTTTGTTGCCTAATAATGAAAATTGTTAATTGTTACTTAGACTCATGTTTATACATGTCATTGATAGTGATTTCCATATGTGGATTCTTGTTTTATGTGGTATAATAGAAGGGTCTTGAGTAAACCTAATCTTTATGATTTCTGCCAAGAAAGTAGCCTTGTTAAAGGTATGCCCATAAGGTATTTATGAAAAAGTCTAAGTAAATTGTCTAGTCACATGTGGTGATGTGTTGAACAAGGGTAATGGCCCAATAAGTATGAAGGATTGATAAATGATGTTGTAAAAGTACTGTGAGCCATGTTTTGTGAATTTGTAACCTTATTAAATAAATTGTGGGGTTGAACTATACTGTGGTATGAATATGCTATAAGATTGCTTATGAAATACGCATAGTTGTAAGGGTCTTGATGTCCATAAATTGAATTGTATGATAAATTGAATACAGGCAATGTCTTAATGAAATATTTGAACAATGAAGGCTCCCATATGGACCATGTGATCATGTATAGTGTTGAATTAGCTATATGGTTAAAGTCCTTAAGTGTTCTATGGAATGAATATTGATGCATGGGAAAAGGGTTAGCATCCCAATGTCAACTAATAATAGTAGTGATGAATTGAGGTTGAAGTCCTTTTCCTTACAAAATGGCTTAAGGTTGGAGTCCTTTTCCCAATGAAATTGGTCGAGGTTAAAGTCCTTTACCTAAAGAGATCTCTTGAGATTAATTTACCTCGCCAAATGAAACAACTTGCATATACAGTTCTTTGCAATGAGGTTAGAGTCCATTGTCTAATGAGTGGGCATTATGTTTAAGCCCCTTTCCTTAAGATGTGCATGGGTGAGTAGATTCCCTTGTTTGGATGATTGTGTATGTGGTTAAAGTCCTTGGCTAATGAATGTGTAGCATGGCTAAAGTCCTTTGTCTAATGGTGCGTGATCATGGTTAAAGTCTTATGCTTAAATAGAATTGTTTAATCTAAGTGTGGAAGGTTGGAGTCCTCCAATTCTTCATGTCTGATGAATGAATCTTCAAGAATGTTTTTGAGACTTAATTTCTTGATTAGCATGTGATATACCTATATGTAAGGATAATTGTATGGATATGATTGAATATGATCTATTGAATTGTTCAATAATGATGTTATTTTATCCTTATCCTCGAGTTGCATGCTAGTGCTCCAACTGCTATCCATTTTCAGACGCTATGTCTCCACGAAACATACGGGCCGGAGTATCATGTTCTCTTCCTAAACAGTGATTAGGTTATCGAAGTGATTCGTATATGGACTAAGTAGTGGTGATCTTCCTTAATTTGGAAGACATTCATTCTTGGTCCCCTATCTTTAGACTTATTCACATATTGACTTGGTTTTCTTATAGTTGGGGTATTGTCCTGACATATATATATTTCTAAAATATAGGTTTGTCTAGAGGTATTGTGGGTGATATGGACTTGGGTATATTGGTTAGTGTGTTGATATTTATGAAATGGTTAAACGTTGTTAAGTTACGACTTCTAGTATTGTTTTTTCTATCTTATTATGAGATCAGGACTCACCCAACCCTTGTATTTGATGTAATGACCATGATGGGTTATCGAGCAACCTCTAGTTCATGAGGGCTTGAGGTGCCCATACGACATGGGCTCGATTTCGGGGTGTGTCAAGAGTTTTCAGGTTTCCAATCCTTCTTTCTTTACATGTGTATTTCTTTTATTTCTCATTTTTTATTCTTTCAGGCTTATTACTTGGTTCTTTCTTATCATCATATTTTCTCTTCTTGGGACCAGGTCCCTTAGAGACTTTCTTTCTTTTGATAGCAGTGTATTTCTTCTCTGTTTTTCTTTGGCTGTTAGACTTTGAACTGGAGGATTTGGTCCTTTCATCAACATATACTTCTTCTTTTCTTTCCTCAGTTGCAATAGCTACCTCTAAATAAATTTCCTCCCCTCTTTCAAGATCTACAACATCATTATTTTATTTCTTCTATGCTATAGCAGTTTTCTAAATCCTTCTACTTATTTTCCTTTATATCATCTTCTAGCAATTTCATTACTGACCCCTCTAGTAGAGTAGGATCTTTTAACTTGTACACCAGTGTCAATCATTTTCTTTTTTCTATTACTGTACTATAGTTATTCATTTTCCAAATCAGTTATGGTTCATCTTTATCCATTTCATCTTCCTCATCTAAAGGTAATATAAATTCCTAATCATTTGTCAAATCATTCTATTCTTCTATTCTTTGCTCCTCTACACATACTGAACTTTCATTTGGATTATGTGCAAGTAAGATTAAAATATCATTTACCAAATTTATGTTGCTAACTAGATTAGACTTCTTTACTTGAATTTCTTAATCACAAAGTTGTGCAAAGATTGGGTTTGACTCAAAACAATTAGGTGAACCAGGTACTGGTTAATATTTTGAATTTTCCATTGCTTGTAACTCTTCAGAGTGAATAGATATTTGTGGAACAATAGAGGGTTTAGGTTTTTCTAGGGAAGAGGGAAATTTTTCTTGATAAGTTTCTTGTTCCATTGGCGAGTCAGATTCTTGATTTAAGTCAATTTTCAAAGTTAAGTCCGCAAGATCTTCAATTGATGAAGGATTTTTGGTAGGAATGGTTTCACATGGGATTTTTGAAATTTCAGGAGTAGGTATGGTGGGCAAGATACTTTGCGATTCTTGAGGAGGATCAGAGGATAATTCTTTCATAGGGTTTGAAGAGGATGGAATTTATGCCATTTTGAAACTTTTGTAAGACAGAAAAAACAAGGACCTGTTTAGCTTTAAGTATGGAATACTTTGAGAAGGATACTTTGAGTTTATTAAGAAAAGAATTAAATATTTAGGATTTGATTTTGTAATTAAGGATATGATCGTTTGACATTTAAGAGGTACTTTATTGGATTGGCGTGTTTAATCACAAATGGTGTGAGTCTTCACGTTTGATTTTTTTTATTTGAAAACTTTGGTTCAGATAGGACAAGTCATGTGTCCTTTTTAAACAAAAATCTAATGAATTTTTAAGGCACATTATTTTGGTACTAACTTAATATAGCCAATTTTAAGGCAACGACAAAGACTCAAATGTTAGGTCAGTTTATTTTGATCAAGCTTGGTCTCCTTTTGCGTTTTGGAATAGGTCTGAGGACTAGGTACTAAAATTACATCACTCACACTGCCTCAAGCTCCTTTTTCTATGATGAATTACTTTAGGGCCATGTCCCTTGAAATCAACTATATCAAAATGAGACACTTCCAGCTTGAAGTGTCTTGAGAGAGAGAATCCAGTCAGATCTTCTAATATTGAACTTAGAACACATATTATCAACAACCATTCCTGACTGTAAGCCCCTTTCTCACACATGGAACCATGATCACTTGTCAGATTTAGGAACCCACTTGAGCTTAAGTTCCTAGTAGGAGGACAATGGCTTGATCAAAACCTTCTTGGCCTATTCAGGTAGTGATAGCTTTCTCTTTACAATTTACAATGGATTGAACCGTGATTTCCCATTCTAAACATCTCTGTAACCATTTATTTTAGCTCTAATCTATCTTTGACGATTATCCTTCATGTGCCCATGTCTTCCATAATAAGTACATAGAGTCTTGTGGACTTTATTTCTAGCAAGAGGATTATCCTTTCCACATGACATAGTAGGTTGAGTTTTTTCTTGATAAAAAATACCCTTTCCTATTATTATCGCCTTGACTGGTTAAGTTAGAAAGGATTCCTGATGATGTAGTTAATTTAAGAGATTTATCAAGCTTTTCTCTCAAAAGGACCAGGTCCTTTCCAACTCTTCATTCTTGTGGAGTGCAGAAATAAGATTCCTTTGAGAGACCTATAATTTCTCTTCAAGTTCAATCAAAAGCCTTGAAGCTTCTTTCTTCCCTTTATCATACAAAGTATTTAACTTCTCCAGCTAACACATGCAACTCAAATTTTCAAATTTTACTTTAGTGACCACTTCTTTAGTTTCAGATATCTAAAATATTAATGAAAATATCTCAAGCTCTTGATTCTCTACCTTCTCTTCTAAAGCATTCTTCTCGGAAGTTTGTTCACAAACAGAGTCTATAAACACATTTTCAAGCCTTTTTATCTTTCTAGTTATGTAGTTATCTAGGTTTTCCTTAATATCTGAGAGATTTACCTC
Organism: Capsicum baccatum var. pendulum; assembly: GCA_030864225.1. Classification (NCBI taxonomy): domain Eukaryota; kingdom Viridiplantae; phylum Streptophyta; class Magnoliopsida; order Solanales; family Solanaceae; genus Capsicum; species Capsicum baccatum. Next base: position 82,685,584 of record CM061560.1, on the reverse strand, counting down.
CTTTTCTTCTTCATCTTCTATGTTTTCTATGAAACCAAACAAGGAATCATATATAACTAGATTATTTTCAATATCTAACATAGACATATCTCCAGGCTTCACATCTTCATTAGATTGACTAAAAGAATCTCCCCATGCTGCCAGAGCTTGCTTTACTGCATACTTAGCTACAGTTTTCCTACTTGATTTTTCAGGGACCTTGTCCCTATTAATTCTTTTGTCACCTTCAGTCTTAAGATACTCCTGATAATCCAATTTGTGTATTGGAATGTCCTTAATAAAATGCTCAGGACTTCCCTATTTGTGAAAGACCTCAATATTTTTTCCTTTTTTACTGTTGCTTTCTCTTCTTTGAACTATCCACTTTTTCTCATGGATTTGACAATCCTTTTTGCCAAATAAGCAAAATCAGTGTCCTCTTCTACCCAATCATATTTTGAAGCCTTCAATGCTAGATATTTTTCCCTTTTACCTCATTCTTCTCAAGCCCTGGTGGCTTCTTGAGCTCACGAGTCTTTAAATTTCCAATCAGTTCATGCATGGACAAGGTATTTGGATTTCTTACTTCTGTTATGGTTTCCACTTTACTTTCCCAAGACTTAGGAAGAACCCCAATAGTCTTTCTCAATTTATTGTATAATGGAATCACTTCTCCTAAGTAGTGAATCTCATTTGTGATAAAAGTGAATCTTGTATGACTTTCTTTAACGGTTTCTCCTTGTTTGATGGTGAAGGTTTCATACTGAGTTGTCAGCATGTATACTTTCGAATTCTTCATAAAAATAGTCCCTTCATGAGCAGTCTTCAAGCAATCCAAGATCTCTTTGGAATTTTCAAAAGCTGAGATCATGTTATATTAATTAGGCCCTATGCCACAAACTAATAGTTTCTTGGAGATGTAGTTTATTTCGATCTTATTTCTATCTTCATCAACATATTGTCTCCTTCTTTTTACTACCATTCTTGTTATTTCACCTTCTTTGACTTATTTAATTGGTACATGAGGACCATCCAGAATTTTGTCCCTAAGTTCACTATCCTTAGCCATAGTGAAGTCAAATATCCTAGTTTTTCACCCCCATAATACTACCCATTAAATTTAGGTGGTCTAATGGTAGATAGATCTTTTTCCAGGTTTGGTAGAGCATCCAGGCTAACCAAATCACTATAGGTTTGACCCTTTTAAAGTGTTCTAACTCATATGCCAATTGGTGGAACCCTGGGAATTTCACTGCACAGTGAGGGAGCACGTCTCTCAAAGTCAATCAGAGGAAAAAAAGAAGAAAATCAACAAGGAACACAAAGCGGTGTATGAAACTTAATTAACACAAGATTTAACATGGAAAACCCCTTGACCAAGGGGGGAAAACCACGGCTTGCCCTCATAAGCAACAAAAACTCCACAATTATCAAACTCTTGATTGCAGATTCCACAAAACCTAACTCTAGGCTCCTCCAGCTATAGTAACTCCACTACAATATTAACCTGACAACTCTTCCAAGACTCCCTGAACACTGGTTAACTCTAAAAAAAATTAGAATTAGAAATCTCTACCTATGCACTTTGAAATCAACAAAAAAAGATCATTACTCTTATAAGAAAATTAATTCATTTACAAACTAAAACTGGACTCAAGAATATTGGCTATTTTAGCACATGGGAAAAAAGAACTTGATCAGTATACAAATTGAGCTTTTGCCTCTCTTTCACTATTTAGCTCTTCAATTTTGAATATAAAAAAATACTTAATGAAGAATCATCCTCTTCTTTTTAGAGATGAGTGATGATTAAGGTTTAAATATAATTAGACCAGGTGTCCTCAATAGTACAAGCAGCACCTGCATAGTTTGTTACACTAGAGGATAAAACTGTGCTGACATATGCTAGTTGTACTGTACCCTTGGACATCCAGGGACTTGGTCCCTTGTACTCATCTGCTCCTCATCAAAACTAGATGGAAAAATTGGATATATAGATCATTTATAGTGAATTTTTGGGAGTATAACACTTATACAGACCTTATTATGCTAGACATTATTTATTTTAATATGATTTTGGGAATGGACTAATTAACTCTCTCCCATGTCATGTTGGATTACTTTTCTAAGACCATTACACTAGCTACACCTTGCATACTCCCTATTATATGGTAGAGTTCTTATAGTCATACACCAGAGGATATTATTTTCTATATTTGGGCTAAGAGACTGATATGTGTGTCATACTTTTCTTATATTCATGATATTGATACAGACAATCCTCTTCTTGACTATGTTCCTATAGTCTATGACTTTTCTGATGTCTTTCCTACCAATTTAATTATCCTTCCCTTAAGTATGATGTAGAGTTTTCTATTGAACTCGATTCGAATACCGGCCTATTTCTTTGGCACCTTATTATATGGATCCTGCTGGGATAAAATAGAAAAGTATTCAGCTTCAAGATATTTTTAGTAAGGATTTTATTAAACCAACTATATTTCCATAGGGAGATCCTATTCTATTTGTCAAGAAAAAATATGGTTTGTGTATCTACTTTTCGTAGCTAAATAAGTTGGCAGTAAAGAAAAAAAAATTCTATGCCCTATTTTAGTTATCTATTTGACTAGTTTTAGGGTGTGTCAGTGTATATTCAATTGAGGTTTGGCTACTATAAATTGAGGATTTGAGCGAAGGACATTCCTACAAAAACTTTTAGGACTCGCTATGGCTATTATAAGTTTTTAATTATGTATTTTTGGTTAACTGATTCCCCAACACATTCATAAACTTGATGACTCATGTTTCTTGCCATTATTTGGAATCCTTCATGGTCATTTTAATTGATGACATCCTTTTCTATTTGAGGAGTAAGGAGGAGCACATGCATCATTTAATGATTGTGCTCCATACTTTGAGTTATCACTCATTTTATTCAAAATTCTAAAAGTGCAAGTTCTAACTTGAGTCTATGTCTTTATTGGGGCATGTGGTGTCCAAGGATGGGTTTATTGTAGACCTAGTAAAGATTGTGGTCATTTGTGACTAGGTGTCACGACCTAACCCCAGGCATAGCCGTCCAGATATTCAAGCCCACTGTGGGCGGGAAACCATCCCCATAGTCTATAAAATCCAAATATGATATTGTGTAATAGAAAAATTGGTCCAAACTAACATATGAAAGATAAATAAACTAAGACAAGGTTCTAAGATTCCACACAGATATCCTAATGCACTATTGTCCAAAATAGTCTCTAAAATAATCCAAATATCAACTAGATCGGGACATTTCCTCGGCCACAGCCAAAGGAATCCACAGTATGAAAAGAAACTGATATGTTTTCGATACTTATAAGGAAAGCCATCAAATATCTGGCTTTCTGAAATATGAAAGCTCACCACTTCAACGCAGACTGGCCGACAAAACAAAATCCACCGAACATTACACGGCGCAAAAGAGGGGTCTTCGGACCCTACATTATGAAACAATGTAGCATCCTAGGACAGTTAGCAGGGTGAGCACTAGCATGTAACTTAGGATAGGGATAAAATAATGCCATTTAAAAATCAAGTCCAAAATCAGTGTATATATTCACATAAGTGCATATATACATATATATATTTATATATATGTAAGATGCTGGGGTAGGGAACAAGGTTTAGGATGATATTTCTAATCATTGACTTGGACTATGTATCTTCAACCGTTATAAAGGACCCCATAGGCTATATGGGTCTAGCTCCTCCCAACCAAAGGGTTGTTGTGCGTGTTATTTATAAAAATTAAAGGTATGAAGGAAGGCCTTGGAATCCACGACCCTGCGCCATCCCAGGATATGCAAAAATATATAAATTGTGACACGTGCACATAGTCATTAAGACCACCCACACTAGAAAACATGGGTTTCTACTATCAGATTCTTAGGACCTCCACCTTCACAGTGAGCTACACAACCCGCTTTAATCCAAACTAAAACATTCGTTTATTCCCATACATCAAATAAAGAATAATCCATTAAGGAATATGTCGGTGATATCGTCATACCTATTATGCTTGTAAGCTAATATCATTAGTCCATTTCAATTATCCATCAACTTGGTGGAGTCCTCGACACCAAAGATCCAATTTAAAATCAAAACACATTTCATAAACCTTTTATGTATTGGAAGGTTTCAAAATAAATTTAAATTATTCTTATATCCATGTTTCAAAGCCAATTTCATAAGGTGGGTCGAGGTTATAACAAGTTTCAATACAAAAATCCATTTATTTGGGGGAATCCCTGACCCCTGTTCCATTATTCATAAATTGGGGGAATTAATGAACCCCTTTTCTAGTGTCCACATCCTTGCACCCAATGAGTTCCCAAAACCATGAAACAAAACATGATTAACAATTCAAAAACCATGGGAAAAATCAACAAGTAATAATCATTCAAATTCCTTAACCCATCATTCAAAACCCAATAATTAAATTCCCATAAATCATGATTAAAATAGATGATTCTATACAAATTCAAGTTATAGAAGAGCTATATGTTTAAAAATACCATAAATTTGGAGAAGAAACTACACTTTGAGCCCTATATGACCAATCCCTAGAAACCCTAGCCTTGCTTTCGATTGGGGAATTTGGGAGAAGAGAAATGTGTTTGGAGTTGTTTATTGATGATAATAAGGACCTAGAAGTTTTATTAAGTAGTAGGTTATAACTGGGGAAGGAAAGAAATGACCAAAGTGTCCCCAATTAAATGTAGAGGCGAATAACATATAGTTATTACAGGTCGGGTAATGACTTGTAATCCCTGGCTATGAGTCATTGTTGGGACATGTATCCTGAGTAAAGAGTTGGGGCATCCACACAATTATGGTTACGAGTCCTACCCCATGACTCATGACCCTACACTATGACTTGTGAGATCTATTCTTGATCAAAATTGTAACCCAAGGTCAACCCACTATTTTTATCACAAGTCATATCCTATGACTCGTGATCATATCCTACGACTTATTGGGTTCCAGTCGCACCCTAAATAGAAACTTGAGATACCTCACTATCTTGACTATGATAGGTACTATACGACTTGTGAGGAGTCTTCACAACTTATCACCTGAGTTGTAACGTAAGAAATAAGCACAAACACTGAGAATATTTTAGTGTCAAGAATCTAGGGTATTACATTCTCCCCTCGGGATCATTTATCCCCAAATAAGGAATCAAGGTACCTATTTTCATGAGTAATAAGGAAGATTGCACACACACCCAGAAGATAAATTCGTAAGGCCATAAGAAAAGAATGAGAATCATACCTCAAGCATTGTCATCCAATGTAGGGAAGAAGAATGAATATTTGAACTTCATGTCCTCTTCAACTTCCCAAGTAGCTTTTTCCTTCTTTTGATTCCCCAGAGTACTTTTACCCAAGCCGCATCCTTAGTCCTTTATCTGTAGACTTTCCTATCCAAAATCTCAACCAGGACTTCCTCATAGGACAAGGAATCCAAAATACCAACACCCTCTAAAGGGAAAATCAAAGAGCGATCACCCACGTACTTTTTTAATATCAATATATGGAAAATTGGATGAATAGGACCCAAGATTGCAGGCAACTAAAATTAATAAAAAGCATTATCGTATCTCCTCAAAATCAAATATGGACCAACATAAAGGGTATTGAGTTTCCCGTTCTTCCCAAACCACATCTCTCCCTTCATAGGAGATACTTTTTAGAATGGCCAATAACCTACATCAAACTCCAACTCTCATCACCTCACATTTGTATAAGACTTAGGGCGACTTTGGGTAGTCTTAAGTCTCTCCCTAATCACCTTCACCTTCTCTATGTGCTGATGAACTAAGTCAAGAAGAAAAAATCTAGTCTCACAAACCTAAAACAACCCAATGAGAGACCTACACGTCCTACCATAAAGAACCTCAAAAGCAGCCATTCCAATGCTAGAAGGATAACTTTTGTTATATGCAAACTCAATGAAAAGAAAGTGATCAACCGAACTAACTCCACAATCCATTACATAAGCTCGTGGCATATGCTCCAATGTCTAAATAGTCATCTCCGCTTGTCTATCCTCATGGTTCACCCTTGTCCCTAATTTATTATGAAATGAATGCCAGAAGTGAGAAGAGAATTGTGTACCTTAGTCTAAAATAATGGACACCGATGCCACATGAAACTTTATGATATCATAGATAAATAACTTAGAATAGTCCTCTCCAGAGTAGTTAGTCCTTACGGGAAATAATTAAGCATACTTAAATCATCCTATGCATAATGACCCAAATAGAATCATACAAATTGCAAGACAGTAGAAAATCCATAAAAAATCTATATTGATCATCTCACACTTCCACATGGGAAACTTAATCTCTTATGGTATGTTGTCAGGCCTCACGTGCTCAACCTTCACTTGATGACACACAGTTGACTTAGCCACGAAGTTAGCCACATCCCTCTGTATGTTCTTCCACTAATAAATATTTTTTAAAATTATCATATATCTTAGTCAAACTTGAATGAACTGTATACCTCGACTGATGAGCCTCAGTCAAAATCCTCTCTTGCAACCCATCGACATCAAGAACATACAACCTACCTTGGTATAATAAGATACCATCACCTAAAAACTAAAAGTCCATAACCTTTTAGTGACCCATATAATCCTTAATCTATATAAGAATGGGATCAAAAGCTTGCTTCTCCTTCACCTCAACACCGAGAGATAATTTAACTACTTTTTGAACAATCACCCCTCCATCTTCAGAGTATAAAAAATGAACTCCAAAATTATGCAGCCGATGAATGTCCTTTAATTATCCTCTTTTCTCTTTATACACATGGGATAAACTACCCTTGGACAACTGAAGATAGGCGAATTTACACGCCTATATCAATATATTTTTCCCATATTTGTGCCATGTTTTGAGAACAAATTATATATTTCATGCACTTTTAGTCCTTTTTCCTGTAAGTGAGCTAAAGAACATGATTAGCAAAGTTTCAGGTATAAATGATGCAGAATTCAGCATTTTGTGGATAACTTGACGCCAAAGAAAGCTCACGAAGGAAGGAAAGGGAGCTTGGACGCCTAAAGGACAAAAAGTGATGCATGGAAAATCTGTCCCGGGCTAAAACAACATTTCTGAAGACTTTGGGGACTAGCAGTAACTTATTAGTATTAGGATAATGATACATTAACCTAGTACAATTGGGTTAAGTATTTCATTAGCTTAGTAGGATTTGGTTAAGTATTTCATTAGCTTAGTAGGAATAGGATAAGGGTATTATAAATACCCTATCTTGCTAGAGATTTTTATTCATTCACTTACTATTCCAACAATTCTAATTCTTCCATTAATTCTATTTTTATTCTTCTTCTATTCTTCTATTAAATTCCACAACAAGAGAGACGTTACTTTGCAAAGGACTTCACGCCATCCTCACCCTTACACCTAACGTGCAAATCTTTATTGGGGTACAATGATCATGTTTATTGTGACTTCCTTCGCACTCATGGGTAACTAAACCTCTCTATTGGGGTTATGGAAGCCGAATGAGATACTATCTATTGCTGTAAGTTTGTGAGTTCGTGACACGTATGCTTCTTATATCATTAATCTCTTCATCTTAATGCAAATTCTTATGGCTGCAGACGCATAGAATAACGCCAGTATAACATTTAACTTGTTCGAAAGAAAGGTTAACTGTCTAGAAAAGAGTTAATGTCAAGGTAGTAGGGTCCCATCCCCTATTAAAAAGTTAGTGCCGTAATTGGATTAACCTCTTGGAGAATTCGTACCGTTAGACACTCTTTAAGCTCGAAAGAGTTAAAGTGAAATAATCCTCGAATAGGTCGAAAGACGCCTGGATTTACCATCGAATACAATTCACTATAAGCACATGCATGTCTGAATTCAACACACTCATAGCCAATAGAGACGTATAAATCAGAAGGTGGACATAACCCCAACTCCTCAATTCTCATTGTTTCACAACCTACGAAACATTCTTTCCTTTTTACTTTGCTATTTTCAGTTTTTACTTTAATATTTTGGTTACACATTACAATCCCCCTTTTTACGAGACTTGCACTAAAAGTCTAGTAATCCTTGCTTACTTGTTGGCCAAGCTATTCCCTGTGGGATCGACACCCAACCCAGTTTGGTTTCTATATTTGCTAACGACCGCTTTACACTCCTACGAGAGCTGTAGATTGAGCGTTATCAAAAATTGGCGCCATTGCCGGGGAATACGAGTGTCAACTATGTCTGTGATAATTACAAGACCCTTTGGTCAAAGATTCTCATACTTTTACTTTTAGTTGTTATTTTTGTTTTATTTCGGTTTATTAAGTGCATGAATGGATTCACAACATGAAATTGAAAGGATAACTGCTCAAGTGCATCAACAGAATATTGATAACCCAGGCCGTACAACAAATTCTAATGATGAGGACCTGGGCGATGAGGAGCTATTAAACCCACGGCATACTACTGAGATAGTGGCACCCATGCAGAGAAGAGATCGTCAAGGTAGGTTTAGGCCTGAACGCCGAGCTATGCAAATACCGTTCGATGATGATGATTACGATCTCGATGAAGCTGGTGCCACAGGAGCCTTTAGTCTTCCCCCATTAGCGCCCGGAGCCAAGTTCAACATCACTAGCACCATGATTCAGCTTTTGCAACTCAAGGGATTATTTGGTGGACTAGCAGGCGATGATCCGAATATGCATCTGATCAACTTTATTTCTACATGCAAGTCATTCGACAATCCTGGCGTTGGACAGAATGCAATTCGACTACGCTTATTTCCATTGTCTCTGTCTGGGGAGGCAACTCTATGGTTGAATGGGCTGACTCCTAATTCTATTACAAATTGGAGGCAATTGAAAGATGCTTTCCTTGAAAGATTCTTTCCGCCATCCAAAAAAGCACAGTTGAGAGATGAGATCACCAATTTTCAACAGCTTCCAACTGAAGCTCTCCACGAAACATGGGAGAGGTTCAAGACAAAGCTAATGCGGTGCCCAAACCATCATATGACCAATGTCCACTTGATGGAGATATTATACAGAGCTTTGAATTCGGTGACTAAGCCAATGGTTGATAATGCGGCTGGAGGATAATTCATGGACCTCACCTTTGGTCAGGCAAGCAATATGGTAAATCGGATGACGAAGCAAAGTAGATCTTGGCATACCAGGGATTCTGAGGTAGCAAGCCCCACTTTATCTATTGGCATAACTGCTGAACGAAGGAGAAGAGAAGAAGAACGTGATCAAGACATGGCACACATGAAAACAGAAATGGATCTTCTTACAAAGCATTTATTATCAGGGAAGACCGAAAAAGTTAAGGTCGTGGTATCACATGGAAGAAACGAATCTGATTAAGAAGAAGAAGCCAACTACTTGAACAATCAGGGGGGTTTCCGAGGTATTACCCAAGGAAACCAAGGTCGGAGCTATTATGATAAATCTAGATACAAGGATCGCGATCAAGGTAGTTGGAAGAATAATTCAGACAGGAGTGGTTTGTATATTCCTCCTAGAAATCATGAGGCTGAGGCGTCTGATTCCGAAAAGATGTCCATGGAAGATATGATGGCCAAGCTGCTGAAAGGAGTTGAGGCAACCAATATGGGTGTAACTGAGGTGAAGAACGATTTGTCTTCAATGAATCAGTTGGTTGACTCACATTCCATTGCAATAAGACAACTAGAGCAGCAATTGAGTCAACTTTCAGCAGCAATTAATCAAAGAAAAGCCGGCACACTACCCAGCGACACTGTGCCAAATCCAAGGAACGAAGGATCATGCATGACTATCACTACCCAAAGTGGTAAGGTGCTGGAAACTTCAGCAAAATGCAAGCAAGTGGTTGACGAAGTAGTGGACATTGATGATAAGGCGAAGAAGAAGCATCCACAGAAAAAGGCCACAACGGCCATGATGTCGACTCCAACAGATTGCAACCTGAAAAAGCTAAAAAACAGAAGCAAGAGGAGAAGAAATCCATGGAGAGAACAATTCCATACCCACCACCACCTTTTCCTCAAAGATTTAAGAAGGTGGCGGATGACACGAAGTTCAGCAAATTCATGACTATGTTGAAACAGCTGACCATTAATGTTCCATTGGTGGAGGCACTTGAACAAATGCCTTGGTATACGAAATTTATGAAGGATCTTTTGACAAAGAAGCGGGCAGCAAGTTATGAGTTGAAAGATGATGTTCATCACTGCAGCGCAATTGCTACAAGATCGCTAGTTCAGAAAAAGGCCAACCCCGGTGCTTTCACTATTCCTTACACTGTTGGATCTATGAATTTTGCCAAGGCATTGTGCGATCTAGGTGCTAGCATCAATTTGATGCCACTATCCGTCTACAGGAAGTTGGGGTTAGGCGATCCGACACTAACCAATATGAGGCTCGTGATGGCTGATAGGTCGGTAAAACGACCTGTGGGTATCTTGAATGATGTTTTGGTGAAGGTTTCTTCATTCATATTTCCTACAGACTTCGTTATTCTGGATTGCGAGGTGGATTTTGAAGTTCCCATAATCTTGGGACGTCCTTTCCTTGCAACTGGAAGTGTGCTTATTGACATGAGGGATAATGAGCTTTTGTTTCGGTTGAATGACGAAGTGGTCCTCTTTGATATATGCAAAGAAATGAAGCAAACTAGCGATATGGATGTGTTCTTCGTAGCTTATGAGGATAAGAAAGCATTATCTGTAAAGAAACATCTTACTGTTGAGCCATTGGCTGCTGCACTGCTGAATGTTGAGCATGAGGATGATGAAGATTATGAAGAACTTATGGGTGCTCTAACAGGAATAAGGTCCTATTCTCATACTCCTAAACAGCTGGACCTTGATCTTACGAATCAACCATCACCAACAACAAAGACTTCCAGCTAAGAGCCACCAATGCTAGAATCAAAAGAGCTCCCCGATTATCTAAGGTATGTGTTCTTGGAAAGTGGAAGTATACTTTCGGTAAGTGTGGCGGATGATTTAAGTGAACAGCACGTGGAGAATCTCATCTCTGCTCTGATGAGGTACAAGAGAGCTATGGGTAGGAAGGTTGATGATATAATTGGTATCCCTCCTGGGTTATGTACGCACAAGAGTCATCTCGAAGAAGATTGCATGCCTACAAGTAAGTATCAACGTCGTCTGAATCCATTCAGAAAATGATTCCCCATCTATCTCGATGAAGTCTGAGTAATCGAGGTAACTATGTCGTACCACGACAATAAATAAGGCGCTAGATGGGAGTCAACCCATCATTTATCATTTATTGTTTATCGTTTATCGTTTTACATTTTGTTTTTCTTTCGTTCTAAGTACTTGTTTTACTTTTGATAAAAGAAAATCCAAAAATAAGAGTCGTGCCACGACCAAAACCAAGGCGCTTGGTGGGAGGCAACCCATCGTACTAATTGTTTTCATTGGTTTTGAGCAAATGTAGGTGCAAGAGGTTCAAACAACGATTTGGCTGTATTGTATGGTAAAGGTGGTAAGTTAGGAATAGTGATGTATAAGGCTATGGATTGAGCATTGCTCATGCCAAAATAGGCATCGAGGAAGGCTAGGCCTAGGTAAAACTAGGCCACGAACAATGCAAAACCTATCCTATAGCCCAAGATCTTGGAATCTACTGTGCAAAGACATAGGCGCCGCCCATGCTCAAGTATGCTATAGCATTGGCGCCGCCTATGCTAAAGCATTTGGTCTCTGAATATCATATGCTTTTCAAAATGCACCGCATATGGTCACTAAATGCTTTTCAAAATGAGCCGCATATGGTCACTAAATGCTTTTCAAAATGCATGGCATATGCTATGGCATTCTGCTCAACTAGTCAAAGCATTAGGCACCGCCTATGGTCACTTTTGGTCTCCAAATCCAATTTTAATGGGTCAAAACTCGACCAAACCTTTTCTTATAAATATGACACTTAGTCTTGAACCAAAAACACATTGGAAACCTAGCTTATGCACCACCTATAGTCTCCAAAACCTATCAAAAAGTTTCCTTTTGCTCTTTTTTGTCACAAGAACATCATCCAAAGGCTTCAACCAAGTAAGTACTACTTTGTTCTTCATTTATATTTTGTAAGTACTACGTTACTACACCTATTATGAATTTCTAAATCTTGAAAAGGTATTGGTGATGTGAATGTTCTTGATTTAATGTGATACAACTAAGTGAGTGAATGAATACGTCAGGATGATCTTCACTTACTTCCGACTTGAATCTGATTTTAATGCATTGTTATACTACCTGCGAAATTTCTATAGTCATGAACATTTCATAATCTTGTTACTTGAATACTTGCATGTTGGAAGATCCCGTTCATCGGAATAAGACTTATAAGTGCCTACCGACATAGGAGGTTGAGATTATTGATAGAAACTATACCATGATGTAATCCCTATGTAGTAGTCTTGTTATACCTAACATGAAAGTATTGCAAAGGTTCCAAGAAGTGATACATCTCTAATTTTCTTGTCGGAATTTAGCCCCTAAAACGTATGTCGATGAAGTCAAAGTAATCGACCACTTTCACTTCACTAGTTTGTGCCAACAACCTAAGTGCGGGGTGGTACCCCTACTGCTTGTTCATAGATTGTATCCATTGAGATGATGCTAACATGACTCTATTGAGATCTCAGGTACAATGGCACCAAAAGACAAGGCAAAGATAAGGCTACCACTTCACAAAAAGGCAAGAAAAGAGGCCAAAAAAAGGAGAACCCTCCTCGATGCAAACACCTCGACTCACTCTTGGAATTAAGTGGGATACTTATGAGGAACTTCTAAGGATAACGACTCTGATGATGATTCCGATGCAAGGGGTATGACCCCAGACATAGAGAATGAGTCCCACTAACCAGGTTCTTCTTATTTATTTTCCACTGAGGACAGTGTGTCCCGTCTAAGTGTGGGGTGATGGTATTGGCATGCTATACTTCTCTATCCGCATTTGCATTTATTAATGTTTGTTTGCTTATTTTTCTAGTTTTGTTTTTTTAGTAGTAAATTTTTTTTTTAACGTAGCTTCGCATGAAATTATTCTAATAGGCAGCATGAGATTTTAACAAGAGTATGTGCTACAATTATGACTATTGAGACATTTTAGGCTCTAGTTGTGACTCATTATGTGATATTGTGTGGTTCAATTCCTTCACCTGTTGGGTCAAGAGTCTATATTACTTTCAATAAAGTCGACCATGTGCCTTATGTGTGTGAGATTAATAGTATATTCTATGTTTGTAGCTGATGCTAGAACTTGCCTGGTATGTATGCAAAGCGAAAATAAGGAGTGTAAGTTTAGGAGATGATTTAGGCATTTCTTTGGCAACCTATACATGTTTACCTTCGTTTTACCTACCCATGGACATCATCCTAGTTAAACCCTTTTGATCCTTTAGCCTATTTTCTTTGACGAACCTCATATGTAAGCCTAATCCATTTTTTGTTCAAGACCGTAATTTGATCCAAATTCCTAAGTGCTTTAAAGTGAAAAAGTCATGTGACAAAATAAGAGGAAAATTGGGTGAGTATGATGCTTAAAATTGTAATGGTGCTTGAATGAGTTATGAAAAAAAAAGTGCTATCATAAGAGGTATGTTATGAAATAAAAAAGGAAAAAGAAAGCTGAAAAGTAAGTTATGCTTAAAATTGAAAAACAAAAGAGGAGAAGAAGGGTGGTAGAATAAAAGAAAGAAGAAAGGTTGAAAGAAAAAATTGTCAGTGATACAATGTGATGTATTAAAGTGCTTAGGAACTTAGTCACTATTTCTGGCCAAAATAGTCCTACCCGTCCCTTATCCTACATTACAACCATCAAAAGACCTATTTGATCCTAATCTTAGCATTCTGACATTTAGTGGAGTATTACACTAAGGGCAAGCCTATGGTCATCAGTTGCTGCATACGAATTCTTTGTGAGAGCGAGAGCAAGGATATTTTGATACCTATGTTTGAAAACTATGCTATACTTGTGAGTGACTATGGGTAATATATTGTGAGACACACATGGTTGATAAGTTTTGGATAGTTGTACATGATTCTTTATGCCTTAACTTTTTAATATGAGTTGACCACCATCACGAGTCTATGCTAGAGGTTAAATGGTTTCTACTAATGATCGAAAAACTACTCTTTGTTGATAATTGTTGTGCTTGTCTTGACGAATGTTTTGTATTGTTGCTGTGAAACCCTAAGTTGATGTTTAGAGGGACATGATATTTTGTTCGAGGACGAACAAACCTTCAAGTGTGGGGTGTTGATGATAGGCGAATTTACACGCCTATATCAATATATTTTGCCCATATTTGTGCCATGTTTTGAGAACAAATTATATATTTCATCCATTTTTAGTCCTTTTTCCTGTAAGTGAGCTAAAGAACATGATTAGCAAAGTTTCAGGTATAAATGATGTAGAATTCAGCATTTTGTGGATAACTTGACGCCAAAGAAAGCTCACGAAGGAAGGAAAGGGAGCTTGGACGCCTAAAGGACCAAAAGTGATGCATGGAAAATCTGTCCCGGGCTAAAACAACATTTCTGAAGACTTTGGGGACTAGCAGTAACTTATTAGGATTAGGATAATGATACATTAACCTAGTACAATTGGGTTAAGTATTTCATTAGCTTAGTAGGATTTGGTTAAGTATTTCATTAGCTTAGTAGGAATAGGATATGGGTATTATAAATACCCTATCTTGCTAGAGATTTTTATTCATTCACTTACTATTCCAACAATTCTAATTCTTTCATTAATTCTATTTTTATTCTTCTTCCATTCTTCTATTAAATTCCACAACAAGAGAGACGTTACTTTGCAAAGGACTTCACGCCATCCTCACCCTTACACCTAACGTGGAAATCTTTATTGGGGTACAATGATCATGTTTATTGTGACTTCCTTCGCACTAATTGGTAAATAAACCTCTCTGTTGGGGTTATGGAAGCCAAATGAGATACTATCTATTGCTGTGAGTTTGTGAATTCATGACACGTATGTTGCTTATATCATTATTCTCTTCATCTTAATGCAAATTCTTGTGGCTGCAGACGCATAGAATAACGCCAGTATAACATTTAACTTGTTCGAAAGAAAGGTTAACTGTCTGGAAATGAGATAATGTCAAGGTAGTAGGGTCCCATCCCCTATTAAAAAGTTAGTACCGTAACTGGATTAACCTCTTGGAGAATTCGTACCGTTAGACACTCTTTAAGATCGAAAGAGTTAAAGTGAAATAATCCTCAAATAGGTCGAAAGACGCCTGGATTTACCATCGAATACAATTCTCTATAAGCACATGCATGTCTAAATTCAACACAATCATAGCCAATAGAGACGTATAACTCAGAAGGTGGACATAACCCCAACTCCTCAATTCTCATTGTTTCAAAACCTACGAAACATTCTTTCCTTTTTACTTTGCTATTTTCAGTTTTTACTTTAATATTTTGGTTACATATTACAATCCCCCCTTTTTACGAGACTTGCACTAAAAGTCTAGTAATCTTTGCTTACTTGTTGGCCAAGCTATTCCCTGTGGGATCAACACCCAACCCAGGTTGGGTTCTATATTTGCTAACGACCACTTTACACTCCTACGAGAGCTGTAGATTGAGCGTTATCAACAACCTACTAAAAGCATCAGCAACAACATTAGCTTTGAATGGTTGATAGTAAAGACTCATGTAATGGTCCTTTAGCAACTCAACCCATCTCTTCTGTTGATGATTCAACTTTTTTTGAGTAAACACATAATATAGGATTTTATGATCCAAATAGATATCTACATGTACCCCATACAAATAATAGCGCCAAATATTCAAAGAAAATTCCATAATCGCTAACTAAATATCATGAGTCGGGTAATTCCTTTCATGAACCTTAACTGCTTAGAAGCATAGGTCATAAACTTACTATATTGCATCAATACACAACCCAGTCCTATATGGGATGCATCACAATAAATAAAAAATCCATTAGTACTTTTAGGTAGGGTCAAAATGGCACAGAGGTCGATTTATCTTTCAACTATTCAAAGTTGCCTTACATGCATCAGATCACAAGAACTACACCTTTTTCTGAGCCAACTTCATCAATGGAGTAGCAATATAAGAAAAGCTCTCTATGAACCTCCTTGAATACCAAGCCAAGCAGAAAAAGCTCTAAATATCAGTTGGATTCATTGGTTTAGGCCACCTCTTTACCACCTCAACATTCTGTTGATCTACTTTGATCTTTTCTCAAAAAACAACATGACTAAGGAAATTCATTGTATTTATAAAAAAAACACACATACAGTTTAACATACAACTTTTGATCCTTAAGAGTCTGGAACATGATTCAAAGTTGATTGGCATGATCCTCTTCACTCTTGGAATACACCGAAATATCATCAGGGAAGAAAATAACAAACAAGTTTAAAAATGGCTTAAAGACCCAATTCATAAGATCCATGAAAGCGGCTAGAGCATTAGTTAATCCAAATAACATAACTAGGAACTCATAATGACCATACGGGTATTGGCAATCAATCTTAGAGATATCAGTCTCCCTAATATTCAACTAATGATAACCCAAGAAAAGATCAATCTTAGAGAAGTATCTAGCACCATGATGTAGATAAAAGGAATCATCCATCATAGGAATGGGATATTTATTCTTCACCATTACCTTATTTAACTATTAATAATCTATACACAATAGAAGAGACTTATCTTTCTTATGCATGAAAAGAATAGGGGCAGCCAACGGGGAAACACTAGGTCAAATGAAGCCCTTATCAAGGAGATCATTTAGCTGATCCTTTAACTTAACTATTTCCATTCTATATCGAGGAAAAGATATAGGAAGTGTACCTAATATAAGATCAATTCCAAAGTTTATTTCCCTGTCGAGAGGAATACCAGGAAAATCATTAGGAAATACCTCAGGATATATATTAACCAGAAGAAAAGATTAAAAAGAAGGGCCCTAAGAGCTATAATATTTAACCCATGCAAAATTATAAATAAACCCCTTAGAAATCAACTTTCAATCTCTAAGATAAGAAAAGAACCTCTCTTTATGCACTGAGAAGCTTCCTTCCCATTCCATTATCGGCTCATTAAAACACTGGAAGTTAACCTTTCAAGTCCTATAATCAAGAGAAACATAGCATGAATAGAGCCTATCCATCCCTAATATAACGTCAAAATCCACTGTGTCCAACTTTATAAAATCCACCAAGGTCTCCTTATGAATAACGGATACTATACAAACCCTATAGACCTTTCTAATAACAATAGAATCACCTACCATGGTAGACACAGAGAAAGGATCATAAATGGTTTCAGGACTAAATTCAAAATGTCCAGCCATATAAAGGGTCACATAAGAAAAGGTAGACCTCAGATCAAGCAAATAATACATATCTTGAGAGAAAAGCTTTAACGTACTAGTGAAAACATCAATAGATGCCTCAGATTCTTATTGGGTAGCAGGATCATAAAGACAACTCTAACCAGTGATGGTACCAGAAGTAGTATATTTTGGTGCAAAAGTTTACGAAGTAGAAACCGAGACCTTATTAGCTCCAGTACCCGCCTTAGATGAAGGACAATGTTGTTGTATAGGACTAGGCTAACCATAATTATATCATTGATTCCTCTACGTATCACACTGACCATGATAAAGCTATCCATAAAATCGATGAAGAGGATATGGTGGGGCTGACAGAGCTCTACTAACTTGAGATTAGGAACCCTATGCCTTCCACTGTTAGCCTTAAAATAACGATCACCTAAACGCTTAAGATAAGGAGCACTAACCAATGAATAGGAATTAAAACTCCTCTAAATCTTATCCTTAGACCACTGTCTCCTATCTCTCCCAGTAGCTTTATGACCTTCACCCTGCTTTGAATACATAAACTTCTTATTTTGCCTCTCTCCTATCTCTTTCTATTTCTTTATTTCCTCCTCCATCAAATGAATATAAACCATAAGTCTAGAGATATCTATATCCTTGTTCAATATTGCAACCTTACATTCCAATACCAAGTCACAAGAAAAATTAGAAGCAAACTTTCTTATTTGGGATCTCATGATAACACTAACTCAAGTGTGTAATGAGACTACTAATGGAATTTCAAAGCATACTTCTTCACACTCATGCTACCCTATATCAAGTTTTTTTGGCCTTAGCCTCTCTCAACTCCTAAGGAAAGAAATGATCAAGGAATGCACCAAAAAAATCCATTTAATTGAGAAAATCCATGACCCTGTCACATTATTTATAAATTTGGGGGAATTCATGACCACCATTCCATTATCAATACCCATGCACCCAATTAGTTTCCAAAACTATGAGATAAAACATGATTAACAGTTACAAAACCATGGGAAAATAAAAAAGTAATAATTATTGATAACCCTCAACCCATCATTCAAAACCCAATATTTAAATTTATAAAAATCATTATTAAAAAACATGATTTTACATAAAGCTAAGTTAGGGAAGAGATAGCTGCCTGAAAATACCAAGAATTTGGAGAAGAAACCAAACTTGGAGACCTAGATGATTAATCCTTCGAACCCTTAGCCTTGTTTTTTATTGGGGAATTTAAGAGATGAGAAGTGTGTTATGAATGTTTATGATTGATGATGAGAACCTAAAAGTGTTTTTCATTTATGGATTATAACTAGGAAAGGAGGGAAATGACCAATATCCATCCCATTAAAAGGGAAAAAAATTGCATCCAGCCATTATGGGTTGGGTAACAAATCATAATTCTTAGCTATGAGTCATTGCCTAGACTTGTACCCTGAGAAAAAAGTTAGGTCATCCACACTGTTATTGTCCAGAGTACCACCACATGACTCATGACCTTATAGCATAACTTGTGAGATCTAGTTATGATCAAAATAGTAACCTAAGGCCATCTCACTATTTTTATCATGAGTCACTCCCTACGACTGGTTAACATATCTTAGAACACGTAGGGTTCTAGTCATACCTTGAACAAAAACTTAAGACACCTCACTATCTTGACTATGATAAGTACTATATGAATTATGAAGAGTCATCATGATTCAACACCCGAGTCATATCTTGAGCAGTAAGCAAAAAAACTGAGAATATTTTAGAATTCAAAACTTGGGGTATTACACTATGCTAGGCCTACATCTCAAACCAAGGTTCACAATGTCATTTAGTTAGCAGGGCACTATTGGTGGTTCATTGAGGGATTTGCTACTATTGTAACAGATATGACCAGATTTACTTGGAATAAGGTTCCATTTTAATGGATCGATGGCTATAAGGGAAGCTTTCTAAAACTCAAGGACTTGCTTATTTTAGTTTATATTCTCATCCAGTTGACTGTGAAAGGTTTGATGTGTGTTGTGATGCTTTTTATGTTTATTTGGGTTGTTTTATGATGTAAGAGGGTTATTTTTATCCTTCAAGACAACTGAAGGTGGACAAGCATAACTTTCTGACTTATGACTTAGATTTGATGGTGGTAGTTTTCACACTTAATATTTGGAGGCCTTACTTGTGTAGTGTTTGTTGTGAGAAATTCAGTGACCATCATAGTCTACATATATTACGACTTAATGGGAGTAATTTTTAGACTTACAAGAGTTTGCCTACAATAATAACTACTATTCGAGTATTTAGATGCACCATATAAGGCATTGTATGGTAGGCATTATGAATCTTTGATAGGTTGTTTTGAGGATTCAAAGGATAAGCCCCATGGTATTAATTTTCTTCAAGATTCTTTAGATAGTTTTTTGGTGATTCAATATAGGATATATTCATCTCAGATCAAGAATAAAATTGATTCTAACAATAGACAATATCAGACAATTTGAGGTCCTTCCAACAATTAGAGAGATAGAATATGGGTTATCCTTGCCATCAACCTTTTTTTACATTCACCCAACCTTTTATTTTGATTCTTTTATGTTATATTTTTTTATACATGTCAAAATGCCTTAGTGGCACTCAGTTCAGTTGGACGAGAGGTTGGCATTCATGGAGGAGTCAATTTTCATTTTAGCCAAAGATGTCAACTGATTGTGTTCTAAATATATTCCTATGACGAAGGTTTAATGAAGACACCATCTAGTCAAGGAGTATACTTAGGAGGCTAAGGATGATATGCAGACTCAGTATCCTCACATGTTTGAGCCTTCAGGTACTTTAATATTTTACTTTTCCAAATTAAAGTCCTTTTATTGTGGATGTTGTATGACTCTCTAGGTTATTTTCTAAATGTTCGTTCATTTTTAAACATTTAGAGCCTTCCTATAGAAACTCCAAGTCATTTATGACTTGTTGGGACTAACATTTTGGTCACTATGAAATTTTTGTCATTTCTAAAGTTATTTATCTATTTTAGAGCTTTTGAGGTTAGAAATTGGTTTTGGACCAAAACTTTAGGTAAACAACAACATATGCCAGTTCTAAAAGTTTTGTTAGATCAGGAAATTAAATTTATTCTAGGGGACCCTTGGTTTTAGTTGTGAGGCTTTCAGACTTCTTTTAGGAATTTTGATAGACTTTGATTAGGACAAATATTGGACATAATTTTTGGTTACAACGACCTTGAATGGAAAAATTGATTGTTTATTATTTTCAGAATGCCAAATTTGGTAAGGTAGCATAGTTCTTTTGCATTCACAAAACTCTGAATGAATCTTGAGGGCGTATATAGAGAATTTACAACTTATCCTAATTTGTGGTGCAGATGCACCTGAGATAGGCCAAAATTAGCCTCTCCATTTGCATAACCTTAGAAGCGATTGTGATGGTCCATTTTTACTGAGCCTTGCATTTGTAAGCCAACCTATACATTTGGAAAGAGGAGGTTAGCCTGGTCGGTCCATCCTTCTTTATCGTAATTATGACGGACTGGTCATGTTTGCAAAGGCCAATCTTGGTCATCTCCCACATTCACAACATAGCTCTCATATTTTTTAAGGACCCCTAGCAGTATGCAAAAATTTCACATCATATTCATCCATTATTCTAAGTCCTTTAATATCATTTATGAGACTAGAGAGCTTGAAAATTGAGTGGCAGTCAATAATTAGAGCTGGGTTGTAGTTGGAAACGTCCTAGTGACTATTTTATGATCATTCTCTCATAAGTTCTTGCTTTAAATTTAGAATAATTTTCCATTCTCTATTCTTGTTTCTTTGAATTGTCAGGACAATTGTGGGATTATTTTGAGCTCGGGTCACGCGCAATTTAGAGGATAATGATCATTGAGCTGAGAGAGATGTTATGAGAGTTTTATTTTTGTATTGTTTTAAGTGGGTTCCACAAGTATTTTTATCCTTATTTCCAACTCAGAGTATAAAGTAATATAGGTATCTATATTCCTGTCTTGACCTGTAGAACATTATTTTGATAGTATAGTAGCGGCCAGAGGCTTTTTGAAAGGAAAAATCTCCATTGTAGAGGTTCTTCTGGGATTTTAATGGTGTCTAGGTAGTCTAGGATTATGTTTATCCTATAGTGTGCTTTATTATTATATTAGTATGTTACTATGCTTGGTAGGCATGGGTACTTATGCTCGATTATTATTTTAGCATTTATTTTCTTATTTAGTTTGTTAGGCACCCTTTTGGAAGAATTTGGGCTCATTTTCCCTTGTTCTAGTCTACGATTGTCCTTTAGGACTAGTCTTAGCAGTTTTATTTTCCTAGGATTGGATTGAGAATCCTTATCCTAGCTTTGGGTAGGTTCTTATCTTAGGTTGGATTTTTAAGGATTGATAGTGGGCCTCAACTGCCCTTTTAGGGTAGAATGTTTAGAATAAAACCCTCTTAAACCTTATTGAACACACAAGTATTTCCTTAGTGTAGTACCTCTGTTTGGGTTGACTTAAGTACTACTAGATGTTTATTAAGTTTCATTACCTTGGGTAGGGTAGTATTTTATCTTAAATTGCACCTTTCTGATGTAATAATTGAAACCTGCTTGCTAGAAAGAAGTTACAACCTATAATTGGATAGTATTAATAAATAGACTTGAGATTAGTTAATACCTTAGGATATCTCAAATTGTCGCGTGCTTACTAATTTTTGTTGGAGTTCGATGACTGTCATTTTATTATCAATCAATTTAAGTTCTTCTCCAGCGTAGTCTGTATGGTTGGAATAAATGAGTCCCATTTGATTCTGGCATCAGTACATTGATCATTATTTACTTATTCGAGTTAAGGTCTGACATTTATTATTATTCATATTACTGATCCAGGGTTTGAGAATTGGTGAATACCGATAAAATGAAGGTTATGACTGGAAAAAAGTAGTATAAGGTACCCTTTACTGTATTGCATGTTTTATCTATGTATAGCCCTATTGTCGTTGCTTAGTATTTCTATTGTATGTCTACTCCCTTAAGTTTTGTGTATTTCTCTTGTAGCCTGACACTTGTCATTTTGGGTTATGGTTTGTCTACCTAATTATGAGTTATTGTCATGCCATCATCACCTAAGAAATTGGGCCATGACAGTTGGAGGTCACAAGGTGTTATGATGGCATGTAACATAGGCAACGGGTAAAGTAGGATAACATATGGTTAAAGTGACTCTACCTACTTGAAGCACTACATGAGGCCTCAACTTCTTCCCTAAAACTCAATTTGACATGCAGTGGACCATTTCTTTTGGTTCACTTGGAAACTTCCTTCCCTCATCCTTTTCAAAGCAAAACAACTTGAATATTTACATTCTAAATTTCTAATTTCAGTTTTTTTTCCTTTTCTTTTTCTCCTTTTATGTATTTAAAAAGGATGCTTGGGTGAACTAGGGAAAGAAGTAAATGGTCCTCGGTTCTATAATCTTCAATACACAAATCTTACTTGACAATTCCTCCACCCCTAACATAGGCTTTTGGCCTAAGTTGATTTAAGGCCTACCCTGCATTCTAAGTGATGGTGTTAGTTCAAAAGAAGGTATCATAAGGTAACAGTTTATGGCTTATAACATGCTTATCCAGTAAAAGGCTAGAAGGCACAAATTTAGGCAAAGTTTGGCCACTCAACTCTCAATGGGGAAGGTATATGGCCAATTTTAAAGGCTCACTCTCGATTGATAGCCTAAGGTCATTTCTTCCATGTCACAATGCTCTATGCTTAACAATAGACCAATAAGGCAAGTTCTAGATAGACTTACGATACAAGATCAACTCTAAGCCTCGCCATTCATGCAACTCAACTATACACTCAAGGAAACACTTTCAATTACTTAATTGACATATGACATTCATTGAACATATCGAGGAAGTTATTCAAGTACTCAAAGCAGATGCAAATGTTCACAAAATTTGCACCTAACAATTTCAATGCAACCAACTAATATTTAAAAGATGGCCATATTTTTAAAGGTAGGTTAATTCACATATGACTTGCTCAATTTCAAGTTTCATGCATGAGAAAATCTCCATAAGAGTAGTCTTCATGTCAAAGAATTCGATTGCTAGCACACTTCTACTTGAGCATTATCAAGACCCAAAAATCAAGGGTCATGATGGCACTTGTTGCAGAAAGCCTTGAAAAGTAAGCCTATCACCAAATTGAAATATAAAGGAAAATCAACACTAAAACCTAAGGCAAGGCTTCTAGAGCGAAGCCAAACCCCCCACACATGATAATACCAAAATATAATCAAATATACCAAAACCGAATCCCAAATCCTGGTGTAATAGTGTAAGAACTACTAAATACATCTCGAATATCAAAGATACAATGATATTCCAGTAAGGATGAAAAACTTTCATCAAATACTATGTAATACATGAAAATAGAAAGGAATAGGTAGTAGGTAAACTCCTGAAGCATGTTGTCCACTACCTTGTATATACTCCAAATGCGTCTGAATCAGCTATATGTGCAGTGCTATCGTACCTGGTTTTCACCAAAAGGGTGCAGTGGGGATGAGTACAATCCAACTGTACTCTATAGGTATCATATTCCAACTGAGTAATGTAGAAAATAAAGAATATAAATACAAACCATGGGAACTAATGATAGGCGAATTTACGCGCCTATATCAATATATTTTGCCCATATTTGTGCCATGTTTTGAGAACAAATTATATATTTCATGCACTTTTAGTCCTTTTTCCTGTAAGTGAGCTAACAAACATGATTAGCAAAGTTTCAGGTATAAATGATGCAGAAATCAGCATTTTATGGCTTACTTGACGCCAAAGAAAGCTCACAAAGGAAGGAACGTAAGATTGGACGCCTAAAGGACCAAAAGTGATGCATGGGAAATCTGTCCCAGGCTAAAACAACATTTCTGAAGACTTTGGGGACTTGCAGTAACTTATTTGGATTAGGATAATAATACATTAACCTAGTACAATTGGGTTAAGTATTTCATTAGTTTATTTGGATTTGGATAATGTTACATTAACCTAGTACAATTGGGTTAAGTATTTCATTAGCTTAGTAGGATTTGGTTAAGTATTTCATTAACTTAGTAGGAATAGGCTATGGGTATTATAAATACCCTATCATGCTAGAGATTTTTATAAATTCCTCCCTTAGTGGAGAGATACAATCCTCCCTTAGTGGAGAGATACATTCTACTTCTCAATCTTCCCATTAATTCTATTTTTCTTCTTCTATTCATCTATTCAATTCCTAATTTCCGCAACAAGAGAAACGTTACTTTGCTAAGGAATTCACGCCTCACGCCTGCCACTTGTGCTACACGAAAATCATCAATCTTGTGGTATAATAAAAACAATGCAAATCGTGATCTCATTCGCATTCATGGGTAACTAAACTTCTCTGTTGGGGTTATGGAAGCCGTATGAGATACTATCTATTGCTGTGAGTTTATGAGTTCGTGACACGTATGCTGCTTATATCATTATTCTCTTCATCTTAATGCAAATTCTTGTGGCTGCAGACGCATAGAATAACGCTAGTATAATATTTAACTTGTTCGAAAGAAAGGTTATCTGTCTGGAAAAGAGATAATGTCAAGGTAGTAGGACACCCTTTCCTATTAAAAAGCTAGTGCCGTAACTGGACTAACCTCTTGGAGAATTCGTACCGTTAGACACTCTTTAAGCTCGAAAGAGTTAAAGTGAAATAATCCTCGAATAGGTCGAAAGACGCCTGGATTTACCATCGAATACAATTCTCTATAAGCAAATGCATGTCATAATTCTACACACTCATAGCCAATAGAGACGTATAACTCAGAAGGTGGACATAACCCCAACGCTTCAATTCTCATTGTTTACAACTTACGTAACAATCTTTCTCTTTTTACTTTGCTATTTTCAGTTTTTACTTTATTGTTCTGGTTACACATTACAATCCCCCCTTCTTACGAGACTTGCACCAAAGGTTTAGTAATTTTGCTTACTTGTTGACCAAGCTATTCCCTATGGGATCGATACCCAACCCAGGTTGGGTTCTATATTTGCTAACGACCGCTTTACACTCCTACGAGAGCTGTAGATTGAGCGTTATCAGGCACATCACCTGCAATCAAAAAATATCATCAACTGTAGCCCAAAACATCTCCACTAACAATTTTACTATATACACATATAACAAATACTAACAAAACAAGAAAACACAAATATAATTGTATTCCAGGTGCAAGTAGGGGAAAGGAATAAAAATAGACAGATATCACATCAAAATAGAAATACAACATAAAATAAGCACAATATGTATTTAATGCAATGAAGGTGATGATGATGATTCACCAGGTCCTCGCTCAACTGTCATATACACCTACCAAGATGTGCTCCTGAGATAGGATTCATGGTGGTTTCAACCATCTATATACAACAAATATCAAATACAAAATCTATAACTTTTATCCAACATATACATCGGCAGAGGGTTTTTTAAATATGTCACATTTCATATCTGGAAAAGCCAGTGTTCTCGATATTTAACCAATGGTAATAATGTTTTATGAATGAATATGATATGACGATGTAATTCTCAAAACCAACAAAAATTAGAATACAAATATCCAAAAAATACACCAACCATGTAAGATAAAATCCACTCAAATAAACCAGCCATCTATGATCCAATAAAATCAATAACCATCTAGTGAAACATGGAGGAAAATGTCAGTAATACCAGGTAAAACCCAAAAAATAGACTTTTCCAACAAATATAGTGTAACCAAACATACATATATCAATATTAGTCCTACAACATCATACTATACCCTACACGGGCACACAAAACAAATAATGTCTCAAAACCATGAAATATTATCCACATAGGCCCCCACACGGGCACATAAATCACCTAAACACATTTTTCCATGAAACAACCCCATATACATAGCTTGCTTCTTACATCATTATTAATTATATAACTCAGTCTGAAGAAAGTTAAGCCATAACGTACCTGTAATGTCTATACCAGTACAATAAGCCTTTAACACCTGGCTTTCATTTCATTCACGGTACCCATATTGCCTACTTCCGAATTGGGGTCAAAATAGACCCCCAGAATGGGTTTTCAAAAAACAAGGGTAAGACTAGAATTTTTGTCCAAAAGCATATTTTCTAAGATTAGAGGAACTCATAGATGAAAAGCCATGTGAAAATGGTTTGAAATTGGCGTTTTAATTGAAAAATGAATAATTTGGGCCTTGCGGTCCAAAATCCCCAAATTTTACCTATAAATCCGTGTTTAAACAAGATTTAAAATATAAAAATCTAAGGAAAATAATTAAAATAGGGATTTGGAGCATACTAAAGAATATAAATGAAAGAGAATGCCTAAAAACTTGAACCCCAAGCTCCACGTCTTAAAAATAGTGAAAGAATCTAAAAAAAGGGTGCAATCTATCCATGCATCGCCCAAGCAACAACTGGGTCACTTAAGCGACTAATCGTCACTTAGGAGAAGCCTGCGTCATTGCATAAGAAACTTGGTTGTCGCTTAAGCAACAGGAATCTGGCATGCTAGTGTTGTTTAAGTGACCATGCCTTCTCTTAAGCGACAATCTCTTAAGTGAGCCTGGTGTCTCTTAGGAAACACTTTGGTTGTTAGTCCATGTTGCTTAAGTGACCAAAGCATCACTTAAGTGAGTGCACCTGCTGAGTGGTACACCAGCTGGATACATGGAGAATTCCAAGTCTCTACAGACCCCTTGGAATTCAACAAGAATTCCGAGTACACAAAAGAACTATGCCACACCACTAACTTCGATGCTTCAGACTCAATAGAGATATCAGATTTTAGAAAAATGTCATTTTCACAAAATTGGCCCCCGTAACCCAATTTTGAAACATTCCAAACTAAAGGTCAAAATGAGATATAAAAGCCATAAAACTACGCCAGCCCTGTTACCAACCTAAAATTGACATTCCAAATCTACTAGCGCAATTTGTGTTGCTATCCAACATGAAAATAAGAAGATGCTTGCTGAAGTAAACTAATAAGCCTTTCAGACCATCAAAAGCCAGAATCTCACAAAAATTACACCGAAATGCATTGGAAACGTTCTAATCATCCCCACGCCCCCAAAAATACCATAACGGAACCACAAGGAGGGGTAAAAGGTTCAAATTACAAAGAAACAAATGTTTCGTATAAATCACCAAAAATAAAGTTATTACATGATCGACTACTAAGAATCTAGTTCTTCCTCAAATTAAAGGTAATAGGAATACCTAAATCAATAAAATGAGGGGGGAAACTACCATACATATCAGGCTCGACCTCTCCAGTAGACTTATCTATAGGTTGATATCTCCACTGGACCTTAACCACATAAATAACTCTAGAATCCAACTGTCTAACATCACTAGCTAGAATGGGGATTGGCTCTTCAACAAAAGACAACCGTTCATCTAACTGAACTGAATCCCAATGAATGGTATGAGACTCATTAGGAATATAACTCTGAAGCATAGAAACATGAAAAAAATGAACAACTGATAAATCTAGGGCCAATGCTAACTCATAAGACACATCCCCAATAGTTAAAAGGATCTCAAAAGTTTTAATATACCTGGGGATAAGCTTTCCCCTCTTCCCAAATCTGTTCACACCCTTCATTTGCAAAATACGAAGAAATACATGATTACTAACATTGAATCTCAATGCATGAATTTTACATTTTATGTCGCACTTCTGCCCAGTCTGAGCCACTCGAAGTCTATCCTAAATAACCCAAAATTTATCCAATGACTCATAGAGCAAGTTCATACTTGGATATCTAATAAGAGAAAGCTCAAATAAACTTACTAGAGAGCGACAAGGCCTATGATATAATTCCTCGAAAGGAGCCATCTCAGTACTTGAATGATAGAAATTATTATACATAAATTCTGCCAAAGCTAGATATTTATCCTACTAACCACTAAAGTCAATCAGACAAGCACAGATCATATTTTCCAAAACCTAAGTAGTCCATTCTGATATGTTGTCGGTCTGGGTGTGAAATATTATACTAAAATCAACCTAGGTACCCAACTCCTCTTGAAATGTTTTCCAAAAGTGAGATATGAACACTAAACCTTGATTTGAGATGATAGACACTGGCACACCATGAAGATGAAATATCTTATGAATGTCGTTATGGGCTAACCTCTCAACACTGAAGGAAACATAAACTAGAATGAAATGTGAAAATTTGGTTAATTGATCTACGATGCCCCAAACACTATCAGAACTACAGAAAGTACAAGGCAACCTAGTTAGAGAGTCTATAGTGATTTATTCCCTTTTTCACTAGCGAATAGGTAACTTTTAAAGCAAACCACCTGGTCTCAAATGCTCAACCTTCATCTGGTGGCAACATCTGCAACAAGATACAAAATCCACCACATTCTTCCTTATACCACCACACTAGTAATGCTATCTCAAATTATGATACATCTTAGTCACTCCCAGATGGATGGAACACCTGGAACAATGAGCCTCCTCCAAAATCAATCTAATCTAATCACCCACTCTTAGCGCACAAACTCAGCCTCTAATCCTCAAAACACTATTAATATCAAGTGAAGCTTCCTTATGCTCACTATTTAACACCTTATCCCGAGTCACTCTCATCCAAATATCATCAAACTGGTGAGCCTAAATCTTCTGCATCAACAAAGATCTAGCCTCCACAAATTCCAAAACACATCCAGGTGTCAAATCATCAAGCTTAACTATCTGGCTAACAAAAAACCAAACCTCTAACGCCAAAGACCCTTCCTAGGTCAAAATATACACTAATATACCTATGCTAGTTGACTTTTGACACAAGGGATCCATAACAATATTAGACTTGGACGGATAAATGAGAATAGTTAAGTCATAATCCTTAAGAAACTCTAGCCAATGGTACTACCTTGATAATGCCTAAACTACCCCTTCTTATAAGGATAAAGCAGTCGTTGTCAAATATAGTAACCAAACTAGGTTGGGGTTGACCCCATAGGGAATAGGCCAAAAATCCTTCTCAAACTTGTTAAAATAACCAGAAAGTGTGAGAAAGAAAAAGGGAGAATTGTTGTAACTAGAAAGAAATAACAAGAACTGGATGTGTTTGGTTATAAATAATTGAAGACGAATACTAATCTTGTGTTCCCCCTGGCTTTGAAACTCAGTATACTTGCCATACACTATCGAACTTTTTCAATACCTTGCATGCAGAATCTAATAAGTTATGTACCACCAATGATCTTTTGGACTCGTTGAAGAATTTCACCTATTACCTTTTGAGTCTTAAGATGTCTCCTTACTAACCCTTATCCTGGATCCTAGTTACTTATTACCTTTTGAGTCTATAGTTATTAGATGATATTTAACCATCTTACTACGATAATACCTATTAGAGTGGATTAATAGTTAAACTTTAAATTACTGGTGTGATTCTCTTTTCCTAGTCAGTACTCCTCTTTGGGAGTAAGTAGAAATAATCTTGCAAGGATCCTAACCTGTACACCCATTAAGAAAGCAATCAAAGTGAACAAAACACAATGCATGCAAGAATCTTTATCTAGAAAGACTTGGAACTTCCTCAACTTTGTTAATCCCCCAGGGTTCCCACAACCCTATCTATGGGACTTAGCCGCTCATAGTTATGAGCTCAATAATAGAATCCACAAACAAAAATACAAACTCAATGTCACAATAATGAAAGAATAAATCCTAAAGTCTTTAATTTAATAACAAACCAAGAAAAATAAAAGTATAGGATAGCCCCTAAGGGTCTATCCCTGAATATGTGAATGTATGAATATTAAATACAAAGCCTAAAGGGTATTTATAGATAACAAAAAACCCTAAAAATTAAATCCTAACAAAAATATGAAAACTTAACTTAATGTACATAATAAGACATAAAAACATCATAGGAGTGTAATTGGGATTCATAAAAACCCTAGGATATGATTTTGGAATAATCGAAATAAGTTGAGGTCGGTGGACACTTACCTGTGTCTACATGCGGCCTGGCGCAAGGCACATGTGCCGTATGAGGACTAAGATTGTCCCATGTAGACACCTATAAGTGCCAAAAAAATTCCTGCAGCTTTTTCTCTTTGGATTTTGGACTTCTGGCACTTACCTTACCCATATGCGGTCCACATTTGCTACATGTGGACCGCATGTAGATATAAGTAAGTGCAAAGGTCCTCATTATTAGATAGATAATTAAATTATATTCCAACGATATAAATTTTTCCTTAATATGATATAGAGGTGAAAACTTATGTCCAAATACTCAAGCACTGTCACTCTCTAGATCTTTAATTTTTGTAGTTACCTTAGTCCTATACGGACAACAAGTGCTTGATATGGTCCACATGTACACATTGGTAAGTGTCAGGCCTTGCAATTCTTGCAACCAAGCTTCCAAACTTCATGTGTCAGATCATGCTTTGCTCACGTACATTTGGTAAGTGCCACAAATTCCCTAAAATGACTAAGTAGCCAAAACATCACTTTTCATCTTTCTCTTGAATTTAGCATCCAAAAGCTAATTTCCTATAAAACACACCAAAAATGCATCAAATCTAACAAAATAGCCTTAAGTACATGCGTATTTTCCAAGTTTAAGCATCGTAAGTTCTATATTTCTATAACACATCAAGACCCTCAACTTAGAACGTTATATATCCTCAGGCAACAAATCATATCAAATCAATACGACGATGCTTAACCATGAGAAACCTAAGAAACCTATGCCAGGAAATCATTAATTTTTGCTTAACGTCTTTACCCTATCTAATTTAATCTTTTAAAATCGTGTATATTAATGAAGCATGACAATGTGACAGAAAGAAATCAAGCTATGACATTACATTAGCAACAAACAACCATGTATATATACAAGTTACACTCCCATATAAGTAAGTAGCTATTGGTACAACCCATCTTGCCTAACATCAAAAGAAGTCCCACTCACTCATTTGAAATAATGCAGGTACAGTCAAGAGACACTCAATCTCAAAGGAGAAGTTCCAATCAATGTGCATCAAATACCCTAGGCTTGCCTTTATTTGCTTTACCTAAGCTATCAGACAGTCAAGTTAGGATCACTATAGAACTTTTCTCGACTTGTAATTAGGCCTGGTATGATACATATGGACATTTAAAGTGACTAAGCCTACTTGACACTACACTAACTTTAGAGTCTCACTTATTAATCATCTTTCTTTTTATTCAACACTTATTTCTCCCTTTTTGTTTTATTGAACATTCAGGTTGTGGTTTTCTTATTCTTTCTTTTTTTTATTTTTTTTATTTTGTTTTGCTACCACACCCAACCCTACTTTCTTTTTTCTTTTATTTCTCTCTTATTCAAACACACTTTAGATTACACACCCCAATGATAGCCATCCTCAACTAGATTTGCATGAGTTGAGGTGCACAATGTCCAAGGAACACTAAGGCCAAAACAAGTTCTTTCTAACACTATTGGGCAACAAGAAAAATCGGCGTTCAGGCTCAAAATCTGGATCAAGGGATATAATTCACACATGAAAGGTCATGTCGGCTAAAAATGGATAATATCAAAAATAGCCTATGATCCTTTCTTAACCAACTATCCTACAACCTAGGAAAGACTAATTGGCAAGTTCTAGACTTAACACAGATAGGGAACTAAGTAGCATCTCATACAAACAGGTCATAGAGTTACATCACAAACTACTACCTATCTTGTTCATGTATTATGTCCCGAATCCTAATGCCATAAAATGTTTCACTATAGTCACACATATATACATACACACACTCCAAGAAAAACAAGTTATTGAAGGGGTATCATCAACAAAAACTTATCAACTATCATAGATGCTCATTTTTCTCCTAGTTAAACACAAAACATCACAAAACAAAAAACAATACACCTAAACATGTCGGCTCTACTAGGAATAGGACTCCAAGAAAATGTGTCATGGAAAAAAAAAACCAAGAGAACATCAAGACCCACAAATAGCCCCACCCTTAACTTAAAATCATCTATTTTCCCTAATATATCAACCTGGCACAAAACAAGAGAGGCGGCAATATACCTATGGCACCGTAGGTGTTGAGATGTGATGTCAATCACACAAATACAAATACAAATAAAAAAATACCTTGGGTTGCCTTTCAAGTAATGTTATACCTATCGATAATGAAATGTTATACCGATCAACATGAAATGTTATATCCAAATTACTCAAGCATTGTCAACTCTTCGGATCTTCAATTCTGGTACTAACCTTAGTCACATACAGACCACAAGTGTTGCATGTGGTCCATATGTAGACATAAGTAAGTGCCAGGCCTTCCAATTCTTGCAACCAAGCTTTTGATCATCACGTTTTAGCATATGCTTTGATCACGTATAGCTGGTAAGTGCCACAAATAACCAAAAATGATCAAGTAAGTGTCCAAAAACAACTCTTTACATATCTCTCTTTAATTTAGCATCTGAAACCTAATTTTTTGCAAGACACTCCAAAACATATCAAATCTAACAAAATAGACTTAATTACATGCATTTTTCAAAGTTTAAGCATCGTAAGTGCTATATGACTATAGAATAGCATGCCTCATTTTAAGATCTCACTAGGTGAAAAAATACTGAAGGCTATAATCTTTAGAGAAAATATAACAATGGACTCCATACAAGAAGTGCCTCCACACCTTCAAGGAAAAAATAATTGCACACAACTCTAAATCATTGGTAGGGCAATTCCTTTAAACTAATGAGAAGCATACGTAATCACCTTACTGTCCTACATCAACACAGAATGTAATTAAATACCGGAAGCTTTATAAAAGAGGGTAAACACCATGCCCCTTCTAAGAAAAGTTAAGATAGGAGTCGAAGTCAACAAATACTTGAGATTTTGAAAGCTCGCTTCACAAGCATTAGACCACTGAAAATAAATCTTCCTCTGAGTTAACTTGGTCAATGAAGATTCACTAGATGAAAAACCCTCTACAAAAGGTCGATAGTAGCCCACTAAAAAAATTAAACTTTGAATCTCGGTAGGAGAAGTAGGACTAACCCAATCAAAAATTATGGTAATCTTGGTCGAGTCGACCATTTCACAATTTTTTATCACCACGTTACTCAAGAAAGAGATAGACTCTAATAAAAAGTCACACTTAGAGAACTTAGCATGCAACCTCTCATCCCTTAATCTTTGAATTGTGGTCCGCATATACTTCACATGGTTGGCCTAAATCTTGGAATAAAATAAGATATCATCTATAAACACAAAAATAAAAAAGTTGAGATACGGTCAAAATAACTAGTTCATCAACTCCATGGATGTGGCTGGGGTGTTGGTCAACTAGAAAGACATGACCAAGAACTTATATTGACCGTACCACGTCTAAAAAGCTATCTTCCAAATATTCGAGGCATAAATCCTCAACTGGTGATTCTTGGACCTTAAATCAATCATCGAAAACACCGAAGCACCCTAAAACTAGTCAAACAAATCATTAATATTAGTAATAGGAAACTTATTCTAAACTATCACCTTGTTCAACTTCTAATAATCAATACAAATACACATAAACCTATATTTTTCTTCACAAACAAGAAAAGTACACCCCAAGGTGATATACTAGGTCAGATAAATCCCTTGTCTAATAGTTCCTATAACTGATCTTTTAATTTCTTCAACTCTAATGGGGCCATCATATAAGGAGGAATAGAAATATGCTTGGTGCCTGGCTCAACACAATACCAATGTCAATATCATGATTTGGAGGCATACTAGGCAAATCCAAAGGGAAAACATCCATCATCTCATAAAAATTATTCAAATAAAGAGGGAAAACAACAATAGTATCAAAAATATGGGCCAAATAAGGCAAAAATCCTTTCCTTACCAAACAATGAGCTTGAAGGAAAGATATAACTCTCTTCGGACCCAAATGAAGCACACTATTTCAAGCTATCTTTGGCACACCCCGTGAGGTTAAACTCTCAGTCTTAGCATAACTACCTAGGATAGCATGATAAGGAGTAAACCGATCCATAAAAAGATGACATAAAAATCTACCATATAAAAGACAATGAGATCTCCCCGAGTCTAATGCCGATCAAAGGTCAAAACAAAAGATCGGTACAGCCGATCCACCACCAAAGAGTCTCCTATTGAGGTAGATACACGTATAGGCACATCAAGAGTCTCATTCGTAGAATAAAAATCCAAAGCAAAATATGCAGACTTATAAAAGAAAGTTGATACCAGATCAAATAACACAGATTTAGAATTGAAACAAATAAAGTTGATACCTATTATAACAGTATTGGAGGCGTCTTCTTCTGGCCTTAAAAGTATAGCATAGTAGTGACCACTCCTACCACCTAACTAAGTAGCCCTATGACCTTCATTATGGGAACCACTACCTCAGCCTCTCACACCTTTAGTAGAATATCTACCTCTCACACAGGATATAGGATTAGCTCTAAAAATATAGAAAGGATAGTCATTGGAAAAATGGCTAATGTCATCACACATATAGAAAACCCTCAGCATAATTAAATGGAAGGAGGTATAATTAAACTAGGATGACAAACGGAAGTTGCTATAATAAAAGACCTACTACTTGAACTCTGTAAGTGTGATTACAGTGGTCTACCATGATTCCTATAGAAGCATCTAAAATCTCTACCTAGATACGTATGACATTAAAGCTCACTCTAATAGTGCACCCTCATGCACTCCCCTAAGAAGCTCAAAGAATAGGTTGAATCATCTTAGCATAATCCACAATACTCTAAGATAATGCGCCATACACTACTATTAAGTCTTAGTAAGCTGAAGAGAAACATTCAATGCCTTCATAAACTTTGAAATCTTTTTAGACTTGGTTGAAATACGGACATTAGAATATCTCGACAAAACATGAAAATGTGACTCATACTCTACAACAGTCATAAAGCCCTACTCAAAGAGAATAAACTTATATCTCAAATCCCAAACTGAAAGTCAAAAACCTATCTAAAAAGGCCTTAGTAAACTTATCCTAAGTCATATCTGGTAAACAAATAAGTCAGAAACCAATAAATTACCTCCACCAATCTCTAGTTATATTTCTTAACTAATACGTAGTATAAGCAACCCTATGCTACTCAAGAGAATAAAGGTTATGTAACTTTTCACTATAGGATAAGGATAAGGAAAATAAATAAGGAGTTATCATCACTCCATACTTCCTCAGGCAAGGTTTTTATCACAAGAAGAGTAAGAAAGAAAATAGATAAAACAAAAAAAATAAAACCCGATAACACCAACAACTTCAATCAAGACTTCAAAATCGAATTCTCTGACAACGATGCTAATTTTTTATAACACCCAAAATTTACCTACTTATAATTATAAAGCAGTCATTATTAAATATAGTAACCCAACTAGGTTAGGGTCGATCCCATAGGGAATAGGCCAGAAATACTTCTCAAACTTGTTAAAATCACCAGGCAGTGTGGGAAAGTACAAGAGGGATTTTTTATACTAGAAAGAAGTAACAAGAAATGGATGCATTTGGTTGTAAACAATCTAAGAAAAATAATAGGATTTTGGTGCCACTGGATTATCAAATCATTAGACTTATCATGCACTATTGAACTATCCTAATAACTTGCATACAAAATTTGATTAGTTATGTACTGCCAACGGTCTTTTGGACTCGCAAACGGATTTCACTCTTAACCGTTTGAGTCTCAGGATGTCACCTAACTAACCCTTATCCTGAATCTAAGTTAACTATTACCTTTTAAGTGTCTAGTTATTAGATGATAATTAGCCATATTACTTAGATAATAACTATTAGTGTGGGTCGATAGTTAAACTTTAAATTACTATTGTGATTCTCTTTTCCTAGTCACTTCTCCCTTTTGGAGTAGTTAGCAATAATTTAGGTAGGATCCTAACATGCGCACCCATTAAGAAGGCAATCAAAGCAAAGAAAATTGAATGCATGCAAGAATCTTTATCTAGAATGACTTGGCACTTTTTTTACTTTATTAATCCTCCAGGGTTCCTAAATCTCTAGCTAAGGGAAATAGCCGCTCAAAGTAATAAGATCAATTATGAAATACATAGATAAATTAGGAATTAATATAATTACTATAGTTAAATCACAAAGTTACCATATACCAATTATTGTAGTTATCAATAAAGATAATGAAATTTATAAGATTGCATTATTTGATACAGGTGCTGATAAAAATTGCATCATAGAGGGATTAATTCCTATAAAGTACCTAGAAAAAGGTACTACACGCTTATTCTCCGCAACATGGGAAAAATTAAAAATAAATTATAGACTCCCCAATGCTCAATTTTGCAATGACAGAGTTTGTTTTACTAATAATTTTGTAATAAATAGAGATATCAATGAAGAGATAATATTAGGTCTTCCTTTTATCACTCAAATAAAACCTTATATTGCTGAGATAGATGACTTCCAAACCACTATTTTAGGAAAAAGGATTATTTTCCCCTATCTAAATAGTATATCAAAAGAAGAATGTGGTTTTATAAAAAAAAAACTATTTTTAGACAAAATTCAGTCTAACGGGGATTAGAGAAAAACTACTCCGCTATTAAAGGAAATTTTTATAATATTACGAGTTATCAAATTTCAAAATTCTTTTTAAACTATTTCATAAAAATGTCAAAAAATTTGATTTTACAAAGGGAGAAATTTTCTCCCAAAAATTTTAAAAAACAATTCTACAAGGAAATTATGAGACGTGGAACACCGAAAGTAATATTAGAAGATATCGAAAAAATAAAAGGAGTTGATTTCTTAATTAGCGAGTTGATTTTAATAGAGTATTTCAACACTACTAGAGAATATTAAGTCCCTTCATTGGTTACTACTTTTATCAATATAAATGTTTTAAATAAGAAGAATATTTTGCAAAATTAATAGATTCATCAAATTATGGCACTTAATAAAGATGCATGGCAAGGGTACAAACATTTTTGGTCCTTTACTGTATTTTGCAATAAAATGATTTGATAAATATTTTGCATAAAATAGAAAATCTTAGGTAAAATATATCTATATATTAAAATAATTTTTGTTTATTAGTCCATTTAAAAGTTAAATATATATGGTAAACCCCATCAAATAAATCTACATCTAGTTCTTTCTCACGGACCGAATCCTGCCTTCAAAGACAAAAAATGGAACTAAATTGATACTGCAATATCTATTCAAAAGGGAAGACGTAACATCTCTTCTACATTCAGCAAAGGACAAACAGCATATAAAAATATATCACTACAAGATGAAGAAGCACAAGACACAACAAATGATGGACCCTATGGAATCTACCAAAAACCCATGTCACACCAAGACAAAATAACACAAGTCTTCATGTCACATAGAAAAAAAGAAAAAAAATCCCTTCAAAATATATAAATATATATCTCATCAAAAGGTCGTCAAAAGCAAGAATACCCGAATATATATTCATCAGCTACCGAACAGATGGAAAGCAAATAACATGTATTAGTGTATAAATAGATAAACAGATGTAAAATAGATAGAGTAGGAAAAATATTAGTCAGCATATTTTGGGGCCTATTATGGCTTTCAACTTGTAGTAGCGGAGAGCATTCTGAAATTTGCCAACTCTGAAATCTCTCTACCATCTCCCATATTTCCCATCTCCTTCAATAAAGTTCTTTTATTTTCTCATGTTAATAAAAAGTTTTTGTAAGTATAAATTTCTATATTTCTCCAACACTTTAATTAATTTTACTTTGCTTTTATTATGTTTTTCTAAATTTAATTTTAAAGTTTAAACTACTTTAAAGTAAACTACTTTTAATATTCATTAAAAGAAAGATATTGTTTTAGAGAAAAATGGTGCAATGATATGAAAGATATCATTTGGGGGACGAATCAAGATAACGGGAGAAAAATAACAGTTTAAAATAATTACTACTTCAAAATTAGATTACTTTAAGGTAGTTTACACTTTAAAATTAGATTTAGAACAGCAAAATAAAAGTAAAGTAAAATTAATTAAAGCAATAGAGAAATAGAAAAATTTATACTTACAATTTTGTTTGTTAATATGGGTAAATAACAGAATTTTATTGAGGGAGATGAGAAATATGGAAGATGGTAGAAAGTTTTTGAGTTGGGTAATTTTAGAATGCTCTCTGCTATTACAAGTTAAAAGCCTTGAGTAGGCCTCAAAAGTGCTGACTAATATTTAACAAACACAATCTATTTTACATCTATCCATACCCTAATACAAGTTATTTATTCTACGCCTATCTTGGAGTAGCTGATAACTATTAACTGGTTTTGCATGTGTCTCTGACTATCTTTTCATCCACATCTTGAACTTGTCTTCTGATGAATTTGAGAAGATTTTGGATTTTTCTTCCTTGAAGATTGATGCCATTTTTCTTCTAGTTGTTGTTTTGTTTGTGGGGTCCATTAAGTAGCTTTTCAAACTTCAAAGGGGTATGGGCACTTTTCTTTTAATTGAAAAGGATTTTTGTGCCATTGCTTATGGGTCCACCATATCCCTATTGCTAAGTTCGCTGGCATGAGAGGATGCAGTATCTAATAACTCCATAATCTGTTTTGGATGATTCTCATTATCTAGATTTGTCAAGGCTTTTTTGAGCCTTCTTTTTAATTTCTCCTTGGAGAGCTGTTGTTTCTTCATTGAGGATGAGCTTGTTGTTGGCTTCTTCGTTGGACTTCAGCTATTAATCTTGATGGTTTTGATAAAGTATTTGATTCTTTTGATTTCATGAAAATCAAAGGACTAATAGAAAATATTTGAAATTCTTTTAGTGATAAAAAATTTACCCTATTTAACATTTTCTTGTAGTGTATTAATATTCTATTCTACTTGGAACTTTTCAAATTGCTTTTGAAACTATGTAGATAATACTAGTTTATTTCCTCTAAATTAAATCCACCATTCATAGAACCATCAGGGAATTATAGTACTCTTCATCTGCTCTAAATATTTCATGAACTAAGAGTTAGTGTTGGGCCTAACATACATAAAGTTGTACCAGGCTGCTGAATAATCATACCAATTATAGGTCTGAGGTTGGTGAATTTTTGACAGAGGAATCGGTGTATGTATGTGATCTACATACCATTCAAATGGGCTTAATATCATTTTAATTGTAAACTTTGAATATTGGATACTATTGGGATCACTTGTATTTGCTAATTTATGCTTGATTTGTAATGAATCTGTATTTGTTAATATGAACTGTTAATACCTTCGAGTCTTGAGGGGATCATCTGTTTCCACATAGTCCCAATTTGTATAACAAGGCTTTAACAATTCTAGTACTAAAACATTTTTGTAATTTTTATCAAGTGCCATTATCGGCAGTACCTGCAAATCTACTATCTCGAATTTTTTTATTAAGAATACTCCTCTTTATTTCTTTGCGGAGTGGCTGGGGAGACTGCTTTTGAGTAGGCCTATAGTGGTTTCATCACATAGCTATCTTTAGTTTGGATGTCAATATTTTTATTGGCTGATGAGTATTCTTCCTTAAATATCTATTTAAGTGGTTGCATTATGGGTACACTAGTAATGGACTCTTTTGACGATAGCAAAATGGTAGGTTTTGGTAGGGAAGAAAATTTTTCCAGGATTGAAAACCTATTTTTTGAATTTTTATCTTCTTCAGTGAAGGGTCTTTTTATTTTTTCCTCTAGTATAAAAGGCTAGAATGGATTCCTTAACCTTGATCCTGGTGTTCCAAATCTCATAGTTTCCTTGTAGAAAAATTTTGTTAAAATTTTTTCGAGAGAATTTCTCCATTTATAAAATCGAATTTGTTGACATTTTTATAAAACATTTAAAAAAGAGTTTCGAAATTTGATAACTCATAATACTATAAAATTCTCAGTGAATAGCAGATAGTTTTTTCTCTAATCCCCATTGTACTGAATTTTGTCTAAAAATAGTTTGATTTTTGATAAAATCACTTTCTTCTTTTGATACACTATTTAGATAGGGGAAAATAATCCTTTTTTCCAAAATAGTGGTGTTAATTCCATCTAGCTCGGCAATACAAGGTTATATTTGAGTGATAAAAGGATGAACTAATATTATCTCTTCATTGATATCTCTAGTGATTACAAAATTATTAATAAAACAAACTCCACCATTGCGAATACGGGCTTTGGGGAGTCTATAATTTATTTTTAATTTTTCCCCTTGTAGAGAGTAAAGCAACAGTACCTTTTTCTAGGTACTCTATATGAATTAATCCCTCTATAAAGTAATTTTCATCAGCACCTGTATCAAATAATGCAATCTTATGAATTGTCTAATATTTATTGATAAATATAGTAATTGATATATGGAAAGTTTGTGGTTTAACTATAGTAATTGTATTAATTTTTTATTTTTCACCAAGCTCAAACTGGTGTGATTTTGGGTCTTGGTTTGGAGTTAAATCCATTAATATTTTATTAGTTAGTGACTCTGTTTCTAGATTGTTAAGTCTTTGCTTAACTTGTCTAAGTTCTTCTTTTATGCATAATAATTCTGTCTCAAGATCTTGTATTGTTGTTTCAGACTTATGTTCTTTAAATTTATTTAGTATATTTTTCATATTAAAGTGTTCAATAATTTCTTTACTATCAACTTGGTGATCAAGAACAATATCTTTAATGGATATTAAATATTTTCTCCTAAGAGTTGGGTCTTCTATATTATCTGTTATATCAAATAAGGCCTCTTTCTCTTTATTATTATTGGTGATAACATATATAGAATGACTATCACAAGTGAAAATTGCATTGCTACAATTATAATGGTCTGTTAATTCATACAACCTGAACTGATGTAACATTAATTTGATTACCATCACTAAGACTTTCGTCACAAGAAGAACTATTTTTATTTTTATCATGTATTGAATATAATTTATCTTTAACGTTGTTTCCTAATTGTAACATATTTATCTTGTCTTTCTTTTTATTTGGAATCCGACAATCTTTAGCTCTATGTCTAGTGTTATCGCAGTTCCAACATGTTTCATTATTGGTTTTGTTTTCTCCCTTAGAAGCCTTTTTATATTTCTTAAATCATCTTTTATAATAATGAGATTTTTCAGATTTATCTTTACAATTTTATGTTGTTTTTAAATCTTTTTGATAGCTTCATTTGAAGGGGCAGATAATTTTAACTAACCAAAGTCTTCGCAAAAACTTCCTAGCTCATTGCGAGTTATTTTACTATCTCTTTTTAGTTGATTTTTAAGCTAAATATCTGTACATAATTCTCATTCTATGAGATTTATAAAACTTATAATATCACCATAAGTTAAATTACTATAAGGAATTTTTCCCTCTAACCTATCATTTAATTTTGTTCTAACCTTTTCTGCAAATAATGTTGGTAAGCCACTTATAAATTTTTCCTTCCAATAATCATGATTACAATCTTCTCTAATCATGACTCTGTTGAGGAAAATATCTTTATACCATCTAAAATCGTCTAACTTTGGACACGATAGATTTGATAATATCTCTAAACTTCTATCTTGAAAAAGTTGCGGTTCTCTTATAAAATGTTTAGCTATATTATAAATTAAAGTAGCGGTGGCATCTTGTAAGACTTGATTTTCAACTGCTTTCCCTGTTAACTCATTATTAATAGCTTGAGAAATAGTTGTATCATTTAAAATGCTTTTTCTATTATTATCTATAAGGTAATTATCCCACCAATATTTTATAGTACCGGTAAAAGCTGATATAATCATAAACACTTCTTGTTTATCTTATATTCTAGCAATTTTATATGTCGTAATGGCCATTCTCACTTCATATAGTTTATTATATATTTGATGTTCTGCTAATCCATCAATATTCAATTCCATAACTTCTTTCCCAGAATGTGAAGTATGAGATTAAAATTCATTTTCTTCATACTGCATATCCAAAAATGAGGGCTTTTTATAATAATTCTTGTTTACTGAATATTTAGAGCTTATTTTGTTAATTTCATTTTTATTTTTTCTGATAAAGTTTTTACAACCTTATCATTTATAACTTTTAATTCGAATTTTAATCTTTCATTAATTTTTCCAAAAATATCATCGGTTGCATCAAACTTTTATTTAAATTTAGGAAATTTATCTTTAGAGAATTCTACAAATTTAAAAATTGGATGTGTTTCTAATTTTTTATCATAATGAGAAGAACTTAGTTTATCTTTAAAAGTTGATTTATTCTCGGCTTTGAGAATCTGTTTATATACCACATGTAATAATTTATTTGTATTATTATTTTGTTGGAGTATTTTATTTATATCCTCATTTGTAGGATCATCTTTAGTATCTACTCTATCGAATTTAAAAGGTAAGGTAGTAACAACTCTGCCTACTGGTAGACTAATTTATTCTAATGGAGGAATTGTGGATCCTATAATTTTATTAGTAGTAGTATACCATTTATTAACAATAATGTTTAACGAATCATTTTGATCATCTAATTTTCCTGTAATTTCGAACTACATCTTAATCTTTTCATATCATTGCATCATTTTTCTCTAAAAGAATATCTTTCTTTTAATGAATATTTTTGTTTATATTTAATAGAATTTTCTGGACTATTTCATAATTTATCTAAATATTCAAAGTCAAGTTCAAATATTACATCTGACCTAATCATGCATAGAGAACTTCTTACTCCTAAGATTTCACTAGCAGTGGAACTAATTGATTTCGTAGCTTTTAAATTTGTAGATTCATATTCTACTTTTCAAATTGTTTTTGAGAAATCAACTCCTTTTAATTTTCCTTCAATATCTACTAATGTTATTTCCCTTTCTTCTATAGACTTGGAGACTACATGTCTAGAAAAGGACATTCTTCTTCTTGAAGGTCCATTAGGATATTGTACTAGTTATTCAATATTTGATTTTTTTTTCAATTTCTGGCTCCGTTATGGATTCGAAATACCAATTATATTTTATTAATTCATCATCCGATTTTATCATTTTTGAGACAAAGGTATTATTTTGATTAAGGCTAGCTTCCATAAGCATTGTAGCTCCTTTATTACTGATTATTTTAGTCTTAGGGGCTAAGGTTGCTTTCAATGATCTGTAATATACCATATATATTATTGCTATTTCTCTTGTATTTACCTTACTATTCATGCTTTTTGTTTTAACATTTAATCTTAATGTATCTATAACATTTTGATCATTAAGATATATAGAAAAATTAGGATAACAATTAAAGTATACCAAGCCAGTAGAGAGGTTACTTTGTAATACTTCTAATAATGAATCATCAAAATTTAATGACCTATCATCTCTTAAAAGTAGACATATAGGTACATTGAAACCTAATCTATATAATGGTTTAACTGCTACTTGAACAAGACCTATGTGAAGGAAATTATAATTTTTTTCTATATCTATTAAAATATTCAACTGCTAATAATTCAATAGCCCTTATATTTCTATTATTTCCAACAGTGGCTTCATAAGTTTTGATATTATAATTGTTAACAAAATTAAAGTGTCCAGTTTTATTGACTATTAAAACATTCACTTGAATTATTTCAATTTTGTAAATCACTTTCTATTTTAGCAATTTTACTAAAAAGAGCAGAAATATTAACACTATTTATTACGTTTTGATTGGTTTGATTATTCATGAGGATTTTTGCAGATGAGAGAGAAAACGCTATCCTAGGGCCAAAATCTACTTTCGATGTTACTTCCACAATAATTATTTTTGAGTGCAGTAATTACTAGTTTTCTTCTTCTAAAATTCCTTTATTTTATTCCTATAGGATTGGCGACAGGAACACCCTTCTGGTCCGGCTCTATTTTTCACTCACTCAGAGCTAATCCAATGGGAAATTTCTGTTTTACCAACATCTAAACTGATATTAAACGGCTACCCAACTTAAGGAATAAAACTAAGAACATAGAGAAAGAACAACAGTAATTACTACCCAGAAAAATGATTATTCCAAGAGTAACACTAATTTCGACCGGCTCTAGCAGTTGAAGAGAATAGTAGATATAGAAAAAATTACAAGTTCCTTCACATAGGTCTTGTTCAAGTAGCAGTTAAACCATTATATAGATTAGGTTTAGATGTACCTATATGTCTACTTTTAAGAGATAATAGGTTATTAAATTTTGATAATTCATCATTATCTGTATTACAAAGTAACCTCGCTAATGGCCCAGTATACTTTAATTGTTATCCTAATTTATCTATAGATATTAATGATCAAAATGGCATGGATACATTAACATTAAATGTTAAAACAAAAAATATGAATAGTAAGGTAAATACAAGAGAAATAGCAATA
Source organism: Capsicum baccatum var. pendulum (assembly GCA_030864225.1). Taxonomy (NCBI): domain Eukaryota; kingdom Viridiplantae; phylum Streptophyta; class Magnoliopsida; order Solanales; family Solanaceae; genus Capsicum; species Capsicum baccatum. The sequence goes on along the minus strand of CM061560.1, from coordinate 82,640,746 downwards.
ATATATAGAGTATATTACATGTTAATGAAAACAACCTTAGCCCCTAAGGCCAAAATAATTAGTAATAAAGGAGCTACCATGCTTATGGTAACTAACCCTAATCATAATAATATCTTTGTCCCAAAAATGATAAAATGGGATGATGTATTAATAATAATTGGCATTTCGACTCCATAACGGATTGAGAAATTGAAGAAGAAAATTCAAACATTGAACAAGTTATACAATATTCAGAAGGATATGTAGATTTAAGATTTCTAAGATCCCAATCCTCTAATCAAGCATCTACAAGTAAAAGAATGCCCTTTTCTAGACCTTGAATCTCCAAATCTGTAGAAGGGGAAGTATCATTGAAGATAGTGAAAGAAAATTAAAAGGAGTAGTTTTCTAAAAAATATTTCCAAAAGTAGAATGAATTTACAAATTTAAAATCTAAAAAATCAATAAGTCTCACTGTTAGTGAAATACAAGGAATAAGAAATTCCCTATGCATGATTAGGTCAGATGTAATATTTGAACCTGGCTATGAATATTTAGATAAATTATGGAATAATCTAGAAAGTTCTTTTAAAAAGGAATTGTATATACAAAAATATTCATTAAAAGAAATAATTTCTTTTAGAGAAAAATGGTGAAATTATATGAAAAGATTAACATGCAATATTGAATTTTTTAAATGGTTTGAAATAACAAGAAAATTAGATGATCAAAAGGATTCGTTAAATATGATTGTTAATAAATGTTATACTACTAGTAATAAAATTGTAGAATCAACAATTCCTCTGTTAGAAGTAATTAGTCTATCAATAGAGGGCAGAGTTGTTATTGCCTCACCTTTTAAATTAGATATAGTAGATACTAAAGGCAATCCTACAAATAAGGATACAAATAAGATACTCCAACAAAATAATTATACAAAATCAATTATTACATGTAGTATCTATACAGATTCTCGAAGCCGAAAATAAATCAACTGTTAAAAATAAATCAAGTTCTTTTCATTATGATAAAAAGTTGAAAACTCACCAAATATTTAAATTATCAAAGGATGAAATACGTTGGTTAGTTACCTGAATTTTCACCTTATTGGTGGAGGTTCGATTCCCCACATTGTAATCCCCTTCTCCTATCCCATTTTTTTTTTGTTTAAAAAAGGATGAAATACCTATATTTAATGAAGATTTTAATATCACCAACGACATTATAGGAGACAATAATAAGAAATTAGAATTAAAATCGCCTAATAATACATGTTGCAATTATGAAAAAATAAGACATAAACTTAAAGATTGTAGAATCCTAAAAAAAAAAAAAGACATGATAAATCCCTTAGAAATAAGAAAAGAAAATGAAAACAATTCCTCCTCAAAAGAAAATCTTAATAGCGTTTGCAGTAATAAATTAGCTAATCATTGCAACTACACCGATTCACATTACACTTGCAATAATCTTTCTATAAATGTTATTACTAATAGAAACAAGGAGAAAGACGTCTTATTTGATATAATCGATCACTTAGAAGACCTAACCCTTAGGAGAAAATATTTAATAGCCTTAAAAAATATTGTTCTTAATTAATAGTCTAATAAAAAATTAATTGAACTCTCTAACATGAAGGTATGTCAAATGAATTTAAAGAACAAAATTCAGAAACAACTATACAGGACCTTCAAATAGAGTTACAATATTTAAAAATGGAAGGCAAAAAAATTAGGCAAGAATTTAACAATGAATCACTTGCTCACACCAATAATCTAACTTCTAATAACAAATTGGAACCATAACCATTAGAGCTTTGAGAGACATAAAAAATGATAAAGATATTTGATCTCACAAAAATCAATCAAAAACTGACAAAATTTCAAAATATATAGCACAAAGTTACGATATATCCATTACATTAGTTATAAATAAAAAATACACAATTCAAAAGGTCGCATTATTATACATAGGAGCCGATCGAAACTGCATCATTGAAGGAATTATCCCAACTAAGTATCTGGAAAAAGGTACTACAAAACTATTCACTGCAATAGGCGAAAGATAAAAAATAAATTATAAACTATACAATGCACACATCTATAATAATGGAATTTGTTCCATAAATGACTTTGTAATAATCAAAGATATAAATGAAGAGATAATTTAAGGTATACCTTTTACAAATCAAATAAAACCTTCTACTGCTGAAGTAGATGGCATCCATACCACTATTTTGGGGGAAAAGATTATTTTTCCTTATCTAAATAGCTTATCAAAAACAGAAAGTGATCTTATTAAAAATAAAATGGTCTTTCAAATTGTCAAAACCCAAACTACTTGACCGTGCGGAACCTACGCTATTCTAAGCAGCTAGGAGCGCCCTTATTACCCAACAAAAAATATGTGAAAGACTTCTATTTAAAGGGAATAGTGGATTAAATATAATAAGGTAAATTAATTATTAATAAATAAACTTTCTCAAACACTTCTTACAAGTGTCCTTCACTATCCCAGACTTGGTTAGACATGTACAATAGCTATCTACTACAACATAGATTGACAATAAAATAAACAATACAAAGACTCTAACATCTGCCAAGAAGAAACTGCAGAAGTTAATGCTGAATATCTTCATCCATCTACTAACCTTCATCCGGTCTACACTCCAAGAAGGAATGTAGAAAAGTAGGGTCAGTAAAACCACATGTACTAGTAGGAATTATCAGTCGCCCGTGTTAGTTCATATAATCATAAAATAGAATTAAGAAAAATAAATCATGATATCTTGAATGGAATATAATCCAACTAAGGTTGTAATAATATTAATACTTTACCGATATAAGTTACAACATCCAACTACTCTTCCAACTCCATCAATATTATATTCACTACTAACATACTCTATCCTCATTAATTCACGCCATCAACCCCAAGCCAACGCTAATACATCTTTGTTCTTCTTTATTCACCATATTTTTTTTATTACTCATATCGATAGGAACAAACCCATAATCATAAACAACACATACTAAACTCTCGGGCTAACAACCAAATGCTCTGTTATAATACTAAAGAATGATAACTGGCCATTTTGGTAGGCTATGATTATAACATGTATATATGTAGAAAGTCAACCAACATATAAGTAAGTACAAAGTTTCACTTCTTCAAATACATATCACACAATCAAATACCTAATAAATTAACCAATACATCAATAATAGATCAAACAGTCCTTACAAATAAGCCACATAACCATAAAGAGTATCAACCATACTGTAAATATCCACAAAATCAACACAAATATGTACACACATGTTATGGGACCTAGGTTTGCCAAAATAGCTATGACCTGTAGTGAACAATCTATATTCATATACCGTACTAGCGTGGTACTCGATCCACCATATACATATCCATACCAGCATGGTACCCGATCCAACATATACATATCCATACCGGCATAGTACCCAATCCATCATATACATACCCATACCGTTGTAGTACCCGATCTAACATATACATATTCGTACCAGCATGGTACCCGATCCAATATATACATATCCGCACTGAAGTTGTACCCGATCCAACATATATATATCCGTACCGGTGTGGTACCCGATCTAACATATAAATACCCGCACCGGTGTGGTACCCGATCTAACATATACATACCCGTACCGGTATGGTACCCGATCCAATATATATATATCTATACCACGCGTGGTACACGATCCAACATATACATATCCATACCGGCGTGGTACCCAATTCAACATATACATATTCGTACTGGTGTGGTACCCAATCCAACATTAACAAGTAATATCAATATCATATTTACACAACCTTACAACATATAATACGATGTACCAAGTTTACAAGTACACTTAAATTCATAAGACAATTCCATCAAGTAAATTTTCAATAATTATTTATGCACGTCTCAACTATCCAAACATCATCAATTTCAAACATGTACGAATACCAATCAAAAAGTATACAATTTAGGAGTTATCTTTATAAAACAAGCCATTTACAGACACAATTCAATAAACCATAATTATCTCCAATTTAGCCTCTCATGGGCATCTAATAGATATAATATATTTAGTAATATCAAAACAAGAATATCATAAAAGAAATCACAATTAATTCGTACGCATAAAAGTCATAATTGGAGTGTTAATTACTCATTAATTATTAAAAATATTATTTTCTTAAATACCACAACTTGGGTTCTAATTTCACCACCTATAACTGGCACATTCATGCACATCATTATCCTCTATCTCTTTTCACATAAAACAATCATCACACTAATTCAAGTCATCTATCCCTTAGATGTTACTATGTTTATCATTATTCGATCTTAGCATAATTTTCCTCATCATATTATTACACGATACATATAACTTAATACCATTACAATTCAACTAGGTCCATCGCTAGAACAACTATGTTCATATTTTACATTTACAACAATCTCCTTTCAGACACATAACACATAATTTCATAAATGGCACATAATCAATCAATAATATAGTTTTTGGGATTAATGTTAAGTACTTGTGTCTTTATCTACCTCAACTCCATGCCCGCAGGCCCAGACATGCTTTCTCCCATCAATTTTAAATTTTGAAAATATAAAATAACACAATCTTGTACACATTAAACTTATCCTACCTGGACACCAAGATTTTGAATGAAGCAAGCTGCAATACGAAGGTTATTTCTTTTTCTTCTTGCCTTGGAATAATTAACCATCTAAAAATCAAGGAATAATAACAGTAATTAAATAATTACTCTTCAAACAAATATCTTGAGAATTCAAACACTGTCTCATTATGGTAGAATAGTACTCCAACATCCTAAGAGGCTTGGACTATGAGCCCGCTTAGTTTAAGGTATATATCATCCCCCATGTTTAATTAATCATTAATTAGATCTTTCAAGCTTAATCTATCTCCATTAATGGAGTTTTTATGCTAAAGGTCTCATCTTTATAGAATTCAAGGTTCTAAACTATCAAAATTCATAATCTAGTTTATGAAATTCCTGTTAGGAATCTTTAATTTATAGTTTAGAATCAGTTGTAGGTCATATTAAAAACACCTATGAGTATTTTCCAAGAAAAATTTCACCGTTAAAGGTCCTAAGATATTAGAGTATTAAAAGACGAAGAAAATAATGAAAAAACTTCCCTCAATGAAGAAATTTCACCTTAAACCTTGGGAAATCTCCTCTCTAGGATCGGTGAATGAAATTTGGGGTTTTTCAACCTTAAAAATGGCTGAAGCTGCTTTAAATACAACCAGAATTTTTGCTAAATCGAAACTCGGTTCTGCCCGGACAGTGCTCAGTAAAACATTCATAACCTTTTACTTTGAATTCGGATTAAGAAATGGATCGTTGCGTTGGATAGAGGATTCAGAATTCTTTGATTTGGTAGGTATTGGGCCCCCTAAATCCTTATATTCTATGAGATATGGTCGTTTCAAGGTTGTCCTAATAGAAAATCATATCGAAACTATATCAGAAAGAAAATTTATACTTAACTTTGTGCTAGAGATATTTTACAATCTTAAGTCATCCTAAAAGAACTTTAAAACTAAAGTGTTTATATTATAACTCATGAATAATTAAATTCGTCGAGCTTGAGTATATCTAGACACATCCGAAGGCAAAAATCTTCACCAAAAATTCAAGGTGACATAACAAATAAAATATTTAGTATTTTGGACCAAATTTAATATTGAGTAATGAAAATTAAGAATTTTCATGATTTTATTATGAATAATTTAGTAACAACAAAATGGTAATTACAATTAGATACCAATTTGCCATTAGTTCATCCCTGAACGGACATTCAATGGAGAAAAGCATGAGGTTGGAATTAGAGAGACATTACTAATAGTGTTGTTTATACGGCACCCTATTCAATCACTCAATATCCTTATGGACCAACCCATATTTTATACCCAATCATTCTATCAAAGCTTTTCAAAATACAAAAATGCGGAGCCAAATATTTACACATGAATCACTTATTCTCCTTTCAACGGCCTAAGTCTTTAACTTAAGTTTTATGAAAACAACATAAAGATGGTTAAAAGATTCACCTTGAAGAAGACAAACATTCTAAAGCACCTCTTTTTAACTATCGAAGCTCTAGAGTCCTGAATTAAATTCTTAAAAGTGCTACTGATGGTAAATGAATATGCTATTCGAATTTCAACACTAAACAAGTCACATCTAATCCACCCAAAACATAAGCTTTCTCTCAGACACCTGACTTAGTTTCTAGCAATGACTGTCCTATGGAGAATCTACATCTTGATCATATACAATTCACCACATCATTTACAAGTCACATAACTTAGATACTCGAATGCACTCAATTAAGTCCACTAAATTTATTTTATAAAGCTAGTTTCAACATCACATAACCACTAATCCTTTTACCTCAAGATCACTCACCGTTTCAAGCTTAGTTTTTACTACTATATATAGGTGACAATACAACCTCTCACTTATTACATAGATTTACAACTAGTATCCATAAAGATCCCACAGAATTATAACCTACAACACATTCTCCTCCACCACATTATTAATATCCATTTAATCATCATACCTTAATCACTCCAGAAGCAATATAACCATGCATTACTCAAGGAAAGATCAATCATGACATTTAACAATGCAGTTATTCCCACATTCAGGGTTATTCTTAATTATTTTATGGGAGTAACTAAACCATATGATTTTGCATTGCCACCATCATGGGAATTACTATCCTCTAAAGTATCATATTGTAAGACCCCACAAATATTCTAAGCTTAACTCAGCCCTCAAAGCTTGAAAAGGGGTCCAATATTTGGAAAATTTCAGCTAACTGTTAGGAATTAGTCATTTCTAAAGCCTTAAAACTTTGAAGAATTTATTTACGATGTTCCCGATCTAAAAAAGTTAGTTTTTAAGTTCATTCTTGATCAGGGAAGTCAATAGTACATCTTGGGTGAGTTTTGGAATTTTTCAGTTAGCGTAAGGGCGTGTTTAGAATTCAGAAATAGTGGCTCAAGGCAATAAGCCCGCGACGCCTCACCTAGAGAGGCGCTACAAAGCCCGCGGCGGCTCACCTAGAGCGGCGCTCCAGAGCCTATAACGCCTTGTCTAGTTTGGGCTGTGTATTTTCTTGCAGTTTTGTCCCATGTTTTTAGGGCAAATATATCATTTTGCTTTACCCAATAGCTTCATAACACGGGATTGAAGCCCCAAATGGCTAAATTGCTCATCATTTCACAGAATTCTCTAAGAACAAGCCCTAGCTTCATCAAGTTAAAGAATTAAGCCTCATAAATTCACCCCAATCTTTGCGAATTTAACTAACAAGGTATGTTAGATGTTTTTCCATAAGTCCTTTTCACCATCGGAGTCAAAAAATATAATTTCAAATTCAAAGTTATGATTTTATATAATTATTATGATTTCTAACCATGAATTCCCATGAATTTCAATTTTATGTCATGTTTACACGTAATTGTTTTATTACAAAATCCCATATATTTGAACGGTGTTATTTGTTGAGTTAAGCCATAATTGGTGATTTTATTGTTTAAGTCATGCTATTACTACAAGATTTAAAACTAATCCCATACTTAACCCATGTATCACAAGTGTTCGATGAAATACTTACAAGAATGAGGTTTGAATAAATGCTTATGTATCATGTTTTCAAAGTTTTAGTGTGATCTTGCTATTTTTGCTATTGAGTCGTGGGGGTTTGAATTCCTAAAATCTAGCTGCTTATCTAATTTTAATATCTAAAGAATTGTTTCAAAATAGTTATGAGCATTATCAGTTAAGCCATTTATTACATTTAGTTAAACTCAGTTCAATCTAATAGTGAGTGTCATTAAGTTGGGAGTAACACTTAGCACCAAGTGAGCGTAGGGATGGTGTCTCCCCCCTCAGTTAGGAATGAGGCACTAGTAGCAGTCCCTAGTCTTAATACCTATGGCGTCACCATAGATTTTGAGGGGTCCCCCATCAGTTAAGCATGACACCCTCATCCTTCGGGACTTCAGATTAGTCGATCCACACAGCCAGTACTAGTACCCATGGCACAGTACTGACACCCTTCCAACTTGGGTTATAGGTTGGATCTTGATACTATATTAGGGAATGTTGGTTATAGCTAGCTCCCATAGTTTCAGTCCTATATTCAGCTCAGTAATTTATTTTTGATTTTACTTGACCATACCATGTAGATATCAGTTACCCCATTATCAGTACTTAGTATTTTCCTTTTCAGACGATATTCAAAACATGTTTTATGCTTGCTTATGCATTCTCAATCTTTACAGATTTTATACATTTTACTCAGTACTTTATGCTATACATCCAGTCAGTTACTACACATGCACATGAAACCATGACCTCATTTAGCATACGAATAAATTCAAAGTAATGATCGCATACTCATTTTTTTCTCTATGATGTCTCATATCATAGGTTCTGATGCTCGAATTCCTGACCGTACTTAGATAGACCATCCTATCATTAATAGTCAGCAGTGGTGAGTCCTCATCCTTTGAGGATGAGTTATCTTAAATTCAGTATCTCAGTAGTTTAGTCATCTATTCAATTGGAGTTAGTTGGCGGCTTGTCCCATCAACTCTATATTTAGTTAGTATAAAGGCATTCAGACTAGTACAGACAGTTGGTTAATTTTTCAGTTGTTATTATCAGTTGTTTATCAGTATTACTAGTTTGTTCTTTGACGTTTGAAACTGTGATTCAATATTAATTTTAGTTGCTAGAATCTTATGACTTTTTCAGTTATTTTTCCACATCTGTTATTACCTTATTCCGTGTTCATAGCAGGTACCAGCTCATGGGTTACCTTATGGTCACTTATGACCGTATGCACCGTGTGGCATCTAGGGTACACTTTTGGGGCGTTACATATAATTAGCTAACTTTGCAGGACATGTAAATACATAATTCAACCATAAAGTCAAGTCACTAATAATTTATCTTCTCTAGATTTTTCCTAATGCATAAATCCACAACTACAACTTATGTCCTGACAATCACTAAATATTTTTCAACATCAAATACTTCATAGTCCAGCCAAACCACTCTTATATCAATAACACCAATTGAAGATATATAGTGTTATTCTTATTTCTACCTAAAAACATTTTTATTATGGGCTTCACTTAACTCTTAATCACCCCAAGAGTGGTCCCTACCACTAGCACATTAGTAAGGCCAAACAAAATAAATCGAATATAGGTCATTAACATTCTCATCACTAATATGACATTACAGAAAATTCATCGATCAAATTTTATAGGTAGCAATAACCTCTACTAGTTTTTGCCACTTTTATTTAAAATTCATTATTTTTCCAAGCATTAAGAATTTGTTCACATAAGGAACTCAAAGATAATGTCACTTAGCTAGTCCTAACAAGGAACCCATTATAATTTTAATAATAGAATCGCACAAAAATTCTAAATACAGTCTCCATGACCGAACCGCACAAGGATCCCTAAATAATATCACATAATAAAACTACACAAGGATCCATACACAACATCATTAACAAGAACCTCTTATTACGGAAAACACATATCGCCTTAGTATATTATTCATGTCACTTTTTCACCATTTTTTCTTGACATCATGTTCTCATGTCATCCTCTCAATTCTCCTACCAACAATTTCATCAGTAAATAGTACCAAAAATAAGTAAGCACCATAGAGTTTCTAGTTTCACAATAAAAAGAAATCAAATAATCCCATCAAAATTATCAACAAAAACAACTTAATCAATTTTCATTACTTAAATTCAAAAAAAAAAAACAATTCACAACAATGACAAAAATCTAGCAACACAAGTTTAGCCAAATATCAAACAAAAGCAATCAATAGGTTCACAACCTTCACATGTCTTTACCAATTAATAATAAATTTTATACCTTATTAACAAATACCAATTGAAATCTCCTAGATTTTTATTCAAAATTATTAAGATACCAATTAGAATCAACTACATTCCAATTGAGCTCTATTAAGATACCAATTAGAATTGTCTCGATACCAGTTGGATTCAATCCAATATTCTAGGATTAGGGCGGAACGATGGAGAGAAAGAAAGGAAAATGACTTATAAGAGCATCATAGACTTCCGAGGATTGGGTGTGGGACCCTACACACTAATCTATGCAATTCTACTTGACATTCCTAATGTACTTGTGGTACCGGTGAACCTAATGCTTTGATAATAACTGTCATAACCCAAACTAATGGACCGTAGAGCACTTATGCTATTCTAAGCAACTAAGAGAACCCTTATTACCCAACTAAAAATATGCAAAAGACTTCTATTTTAAGGGAATACTGGATTAAATTTAATAAGGTAAACTAAATATTAATAAATAAACTTTTTCAAAAACTTCTTACAAATGTCCTTCACTATCCTAAGACTTGTTCAATCATGTACAAGAGCTATCTACTACAACATAGGATGAAAATAAAATAAAAAATACAAAGACTCTAACATCTGCCAGGAAGACACTACAAAAGTTAGTGTTGAAGATCGTCATCCATTTAGTAATTGCAACTAACCTGTATCTATTCTACACTCCAAGAAGGAATGTAGAAGAGTAGGGTCAGTAAAATGACACGTACTGGTAGGCATCATCAATCGATCGTGTTAGTTCATATAATCATAAAATAGAATTAAGGAAAATAAATCATAACATTTTGAATGGAATATAATTCAACTAAGGTTTTAATAATATTATTACTTTACCTATATAAGTTACAACATCCAACTACTCTTCCAACTCCATCAATATTATATTCGCTACTAACATATTCTAGCCTCATTAATTCACACCATCAACAACAATCTAATGCTAATACATCATTGTTCATCTTTATTTACCTCATCTTTTTTATTACTCATATTGACAGGAACAAATCCATAATCATAGACTAACCACAAAACTCTTGAACTAACAACCAAATGCTCTCTTATAATAATAAAAAATGATAACTAGCCATTTTGGTAAACTGTAATTACAATACGTAAAAATGTAAAAAGTCAACCAACATATCAGTAAGTAGAAAGTTTCACTTTTTTCAAATACATGTCACACAATCAAATACCCAATTTATCAACATTACAGCAATAATAGATCAAACAATGCTCACAAACAAGCCACATAGACATCAAGAGTATCAACGATACTATAAACATCCACAGACTCAACACAAGTATGCACACACATGCTATGGGACTTATTTTTTCCCAAATAATCATCACCTGTAAGGAATAATCTATGTTCATGTATCATACCAGCGTGGTACCCGATCCACCATATATATATCCATGCCTGCATGGTACCCGATCCACCATATAAATATTTGTATTGGCGTAGTACCCAATCCAACATATACATACCTATACCGACATAGTACCCGATCCAACATATACATATCCATACAAATGTTGGTACCTGATCCAATATATATAAATCTGTACGAGCATGGTATCTAATCCAATATATACATATCCATACTAGTATGGTACCTGATCCAACATATACATACCCGTACCAGTGTGGTATCTGATCCAACATATCATACCCTTACTGGAATGGTATCTGATCCAATATATACATATCCATATCGGTGTGGTACACGATCCAACATATACATATCCGTATCAGCATGGTAACCAATCCAACATAAATAACTAATATCAATATTAAATTTACACTACCTCACAATACCTAATATGATGTGCCAAGTTTAAAAGTACACTTAAAGTCGTAAGACAATTCCATAAAGTAAATTTTAAATAATAAGTTATACACGTCTCAACAATTGAAACATTATAATGCCCTGTACCTTCTTAGCTTAAATTCATCCCTAAAATGTTAAGGGATATCTTCCAAAATGAATACTATTTATTTTGTATAGAATTATTCAAATTTATACTTACCATTGCTTGAAAAATTGAATAAGCTTTCCATCGATACAAAATTTGCCTAAATCCGCCAATCGGTGAATGAGTTATGGTTATTTAAAATTTCAGTCATAAAATACCATCATATCAGTCTCTATCGCGTCATATAGAGGGTTTAAATGACAATTATCATTTTTTAGTGGTCCTCCATGATGTTGGTGCATTTTGGAGAGGGCCAATTTCCCATTCATCAATTCCAAGAGGTCCAATGCGATTATGGTGCATCGCACCATATGCCAAAATGGCATTCCAAAGGAGCACTTTGATGGCTCCGCATCATGGATTCTGCTGTAACGCCCCAATTTTGTAAACGGGAATGCTACACGATGCTCATGACCCTGAGGGATCACAAACTAACCTCTAACTAATATCTATAATTGTACAGTGCATAATATATAAATATAAATGTGGAAATATGAACTGAAGGGTTATAAGGTTCAATACTAAACATAATCTGAATAATAACAATGTCTGAATAAAGTGGTATGACAATACAAAAACAAAAATGAAATACTGAAGTCTGAATCTAGTCTGAAAGCCTCTAACTATCTGAAGTAAGGAGTAGAAGGAACATGTCACTAACCAACTCCTGACTACTGAAAGCCAAACTGAAATACTGAAGTAATAAAGTAGTAATCATGTCCTCAGAGAATGAGGACTCACTGCTAACTCTAACTATTGAAATCTAGAATGCTACTACTGCTCTGGAACTCGTGTCTCTGAACCTATTGTGTAACATAAGAGAAAGAACCAAAGTGCAAATACGTTAGTACGTCTGAATGTACTAAGTATACGAGTGAGGTAGAAGAAATTCAAAGGGGTTTATATGCATGAACAATGCGAACAAATATGAACGTGAAAATACATACATGCGTAAGTAACAGACACTGATCTCGTTGTGATACTAACTACTGAGTCTTAATACTAATAACATAAGTTTATTGATACTGAGATACTGAATAGATAAATGACTATGCCTGACAGTTCAAAATATGAAGAACTGGTTTGATTAATTGTGTCTAACAGTCCTAAACTGAATACTGATAACATAAGCTACGATGACTGATATAACTGATATATCTGTTATAAATGGCCTAACTAATGTAACTGATACTGAGCAACTATATCTGACAGTCTAAATCTTCTAATAATGATTAAGAGTGACTAAGCTTGAGATCAGGCCTAACTAACGGGTGATCTCTAGAACTGATATTGAGAATACTTAACTGAATCTGAGACTGAGGTCAAGCCTATCTAATGGGTGACCTCTGTAAGTACTGACACTAAATAACTCTATGTAAGACAAAGCCTATCTAGCGGGTGGTTTATGAATCTGTGGAACTATTTGAGTTCCTTACTGAGACTGATGACTGTATCTGACAATCCTGATTTCTGAGTTCTAGTCTAAAGACTAATACTAAAACTATAACTGTGGGAGTTCTAAGTTAACGGACATGCCCTAAATTTGAACTTGTAGGGTCCAACCTGTAACCTCAGCTGGAAGGGTGTCAATACTGTGCCATGGGTAAAGACCTCTCTAGTCAAGCCTATCTGATGGGTGACCCTCGTAGGAAGTCAAACATAAGGTAGTATAATAGTCAAGCCTCTCTGACAGGTGACAAGCCTTTTTCTGACGGGTAACTCCTACATCCTACGCTGGTTACGCAGTTCTGGAGTTTAGGGATTGCTCCTAACGACTCTATCTCTCTGATGGGGAGCAGCCATCCCTGCACTCGCTCGGTGATAGTTCCTACTCCCAACAAAAATACTCTGAACTGATTCTTAGAACTGGTACTTGAACTGAACTGAAGTTGTTACTGAGTTTCTTACTTGACTGAGCTGACTGAGTTCACTTGGTTCTGTTATCTCATGAAATACTTCTGAATCTATTATCTGACTAAATGATACTAAGTTCTGAATTGATTTCTTGAATGCTACTGAGATCTGACTGAGTACTGAACTGAAGCTGGAATGATAATGATACTTAGATTAATGAGATTTCTTAAGTTCTATAACTTTTTGAGAGTTCTAAATTTTGTAACTGACTGAGTTCTATAGATCATAGCACGACTGAGATTATCTTGAGACTGACTCGACTTTAGGCACACAGTTATAATTTTTTGGGTACAAATGACCCCAGGACTAGTTGGAAGGAAACTGACACACATGATACTTCTTGATCATATGAATAGAATCCACAATTCATAATACTATAAATAGAGGGTTTCATACTACACATGGTTCTCAACATCTTATACATGAAAGGGAATACATATAAAATTAGTATACTTGCATACTTCAATATCATGGACATTCTATATCACAACAACAACTCATAACAACAACACATATCAATAAGTGGAATTCATGTGGAAACATAATGAATAGAACATGGACTTGTCATTTAAGCACTAGTAAGTCATAAAAACATGGATTCTATCATTCTTGGCATTTTATCAAACACCTTACATACACAACTTTGGGCATAGGCATACTTATCAATTTGACAATCTTAATCCATCCAAAATTCATAAGTTTCAACTAACCTACTCAAATACTTCTTGAAAAACATATCAAGATACAACCTTCAATCCAAGAAACAATCATCAACATGAATATAGTAGTAACACAACAAGGAAATTACAATTTATAATTTAAAACATTATTCTTAAGCTCCATGGATTAAAGGGATCCATGAATGAATACTACGCATACCTTAGAAAGGAAATTTGATGAGATGCTGGAGAGTTCTTGGATTGGGAAATTAATTCTTGATTATCTTGGAAAAAGGACTTGAATCTTTATTTTGGGAGATGATTTTAATAAAAACCCTAATCTTGTGGTTGAAAGTGTAAGAGATTGTTTTTGAGATGTTTAACTAAAAAAAATAGGAGAAATTTATGTCCCTTGAGGCTTTTAAATCGTGGGAGGTGAAGAAAAAGACCAAAATACCCTTACAAAACCACTTCCCAATTGCTGCAAATCTTAGCTGACGACCAAGGCTGAAATGTCATCAAATTTGTGATAAGTCGTCACAAATGTCGTCACTTGGGAGCTGGTTTCTGCCTAAGGCTGATGACATTTCTGATAAGTCATCACATTTGTGATAAGTTATCAGAAATTTCATCACTGGGGGATGGATTCTTCCTAAACCTAACGACATTCATGATTAGTCGTCACACGTGTGATAAGTTATCAGCAATGTCGTCAGTTAGTTTTTCAGGCTGACATGCTGGAGTAAAATCGGCATAACTCTTTGCTCCAATATTGGATTTGGGAGAAATTGGCATAGTTGTAAAGATAATTGAAATATATTTCATTTTTTATATAGTAGGTCCTCTAATTTGTTATATACAAGGAGTTATGGTCAATTGAAGTTGACCCAAGTTTTGACACTCACTAAAACTTGAACGTTAGGAAATCTTTAAACTTGTCTTTGAGTTAGGGAACCTCTAAGACCTTAATTCATGCTAAAATAGATTCTCACACTATATATCTGATTAACACACTAAATTTTCATAGGATTCGAGGCTTTTGGAACATCTATACATACGAATGATGCATTTTCATTCTAGTCCAAAATGTGGGGTATTACATTATCTTTGCCTTGGAATCATTCATCCCTAAATGAAACTTTATAGACTAAACTTACTTAAAAGACGTGAATTTTTGAAACATGACTATATGGATAAAACTAGTCACATGCTGAAAATTCATACCGAAATACATATCTGATGCATGACCATTTGGCAGAATTCTTATACTGAACATGCATACCTGATGCATGAAATACATGACTAAGCAGTTCTAATAAATGCATAACTGGATAAACTGATAAGCTGAGCTTCTACTACTGAACATGTATATCTAATGCATGAATACTTGATTGAACTGACTCTTAAATGCTTGAATGAATATGTACTGATAACTGATACTAGCTTTGTGAGAAACATTTGGACATACAATTGAATGGGTTTAAAGACATGAAAGAATGGAGAAATTATGGGGTATCTCCCCCTTGGGTCTCTATGTCCCTCTAAGAAGGCTTATTTTATTGATACACTGGGGCGATGCATAGGGCATCTATGAACTGGATTAGAACTAAACATTGGAGACCTGAAACTAATGCATAATGCATGAACTAAGTTATACTCGCAACTACTAAGGTACTCTGTCTTGGAATAGTTACCTTACTGAGATTTTTGATAGTATAACTAGGCAGAAAGATGTGAAAACAAGCTACATCAATCTGATTGTCTGATTGTTAAACTGAACTGTTGGCTAAACTGACTAACTCATGCTGAGAACTTAAGCTTAACTGAAGCAGTACTTCTGCATTCTTTCAACTAAACCTTCCACCTTAGCCTCAAGTCATCATCATAAGTCTGGGAACACTTCACTAAAATCTGAAAAAAACTATAATCAATCTACTCTAGGGTCTGTGATACAATAATGTACCTAAATGATAACTCATCTTGCAAGACTACACCTAAAATTATAAAGCTCACTGCTAATACTATCCCTTGGGGTACAACTCTTAACTTACTTTAGTCTCCGCAATTATTAAACTTAAATTATTGCATGCACTGTTCAAGCCTATTGAAATCTCTAGAACATGTCTAGCCACTTATACATAAACATAAAACCTAGTACTGTCACGGACTACTAATATCACTTCTTTTAACTTACATTCACACCTTCATACTTAGTCTAAAATTCACCAATTTAAATTCTTCAAAGATTCAAGCTTAGTCTCTAAAGAATAATGTGAATATCCATAATTCTTCAGTAAACATGCTACTCTAATCCTAGCCTTGTAATGTTACCTCTCTAAAACTTATATTTTCTCCACACCATGAGAATTACCACTATGCCTCTATCAACAACACATATAACTTCGGATCACTAAACTTAAACTCTTGTATACATTATTTCAAGCCAACTGATTCACCTTTTAAACAACTAAACCCCATGAAACGTACTCTACCCAACTTTAGATAACACTATCCCAAACTATTTGCAAGGTTCTGAGAAAGTTCTATCTGTAGGACTCTGGGCCTTACTACTTTTGCTACCATAAGAGTAAGGTAAAGCTGACATGAATGAAACATGATGAGAATCCATATAAGTTTCTTAGAGAACATTTCTACAGCATGATCTGAGATATGAAAGAAGGTAAACTATTCCTAAAATATCTTATAGCCTCTAATAAATAAATGTGTTGCGCAACACACCCATGTACAAGACTCTACTAGATGCGACTTTCAGAATTCGTAGGACTCAATTGAACCTTAGGTTCTGATACCAAGTTTATAACGCCCCAATCTTTTAAATAGGAATGCTACACGATGCTCATGACCTCAATGGAAAACAAGCTAACCCATGACTGATATTTGTAACTGTACACTACATAATATTTGAATATAAATATGGAAACATGAACTGAAGGGCCATAAGATTCAATATTGAACATAATTTGAATAATAACAATGACTGAATAAAGTGGTATCACAATACCAAAACAAAAATAAAATACTAAAGTCTAAATCTATTTTGTAATCTAGTCTGAAAGCCTCTAACTAATTGAAGTAGGGACTGGAAGGAACATGTCTCCAACTAACTCTGAACTACTGAAATCCAAACTAAAATACTGAAGTAATAAAGTAGTAATCATGTCCTCGGAGAATGAGGACTCACTACTAACTATGATTGTTGAAATCTGCAATGCTACTGTTGATCTGGAGGTTGTGCCTCTGAACCTATGGTGTAACATAAGAGAAAGAACCATAACACAAATACGTCAGTACATCTGAATGTACTGAGTATACATGTGAGGTAGGCTAAATTCAAAGGATCGTATATGCATGAACAATATGGACTAATATGAACGTGAGAATACATACATGCATAAGTAACTAAAACTAAACTCGTGGGGATACTAACTACTGAGTCTGAATACTGACAACATGAGATTACTAATACTAAGATACTGAATAGATAAATGATTATTCCTGATAGTTTGAATTATGAAGAACTGGTATGATGGACTGTGTCTAACAGTCCTAAATTGAATACTAATAACGTAAGCTACGACAATAGATATAACTGATATGTCTGGGATGACCGGCCTAACCGATGTAATTGATACTGAGCGACTATATCTGATAGTCTAAATCTTCTAATAATGATTAAGAGTGACTAAGCTTGAGATTAGGCCTACCTAATGGGTGATCTCTGGAACTGATATTGAGATTACTCAACTAATTTTGAGACTGAGATCAAGCCTATCTTATGGATGACCTCTGTAAGTATTGATACTGAATAACTTTATGTTAGACCAAGCCTATCTAGCGGGTGGTCTATGAATCTGTGGAACTATCTAATTTTCTTACTGAGATTGATGACTATATCTGATAGGCCTAATTTCTAAGTTCTACTCTGAAAATTGATACTGAAACTATAACCGTGGGAGTTCTCACTTAACCGACATACCCCAAATCTGAACTAGTAGGGTCCAACCTGTAACCCCAGCTTGAAGGGTGTCAATACCGTGCCATAGGTAAAAACCTCTCTAGTTAAGCCTATCTTATGGGTGACTGTCGTAGGAAATCAAGACTATGGAAGTATAATAGTTAAGCCTATCTGATGGGTGATAAGCCTTTTTGTGATGGGTGACTCCTACATCCTGCGCTGGCTGCAGAGTTCTGGAGTTCATGGATTGCTCTTAACAACTCTGCCTCTCTAATATGGAGCCACCATCAGTGCAATTGCTCGGCTCTAGCTCCTATTCCCAACTGAAAGACTCTGAACTGATTCTTAGAACTTTTACTTAAACTGAACTAAAGCTATTACTGAGTTTCTTACTTGACTGAGCTGATTGAGTAAACTTGGTTCCGTTATCTGATGGAATACTACTTAATCTACTATTTGGATGAATGATACTAAGTTCTAAATTGATTTCATGAATGCTACTGAGATCTAAGATGACTACTGAACGTAAGCTGGAATGATAACGATACTTAGATTACTGAGATTTTTTAAGTTCTATAATTGTCAAAGAGTTTTGAATTCTGTAATTGACTGAGTTCCACCGATCATAGTATGACTGATATAATCTTGAGACTAACTCAGCTCTAGGCACACAGTTATAATTTTTTGGGTACAAGTACCCCCAGGACTCGATGGAAGGAAACTTACACACATGATACTTCTTGATCATAGGAATAGAATCCACAATTTGTAATACCATAAATAGAGCATTTCATACTACACATGGTTCTCAACATCTTATACCTGAAAGGAAATACATATAACATAGGTATACTTCCATACTTCAATATCATGGACATTCCATATCACAACAACAACTAATAACAACAACACATATCAATAACATGGAATTAACGTGAAAACATAAGGAATAGAACATGGACTTGTCATTTAAGCACTATTCAGTCATATAAACATGGATTCTATCATTCTTAGCATTTTATCAAACACCTTACACGCACAACATTTGGCATAGAAGTACTTATCAATTTGACAATCTTAATCCATAAAAAATTCATGGGTTTCAACTAACCTAATGACATACTATATGAAAAACACATCAAGATACAACCTTGAATCCTAACAACAATCATCAACATAAATATACTATAACACAATTAGAAAATCACAATTTATAATTTAAAACATAATTCTTGAGCTCCATGGATGAAAGGGATCCATGAATGAACACTACGCATACCTTAGAAAGAAAACTTTGATGAGTTCCTGGAGAGTTCTTAGATTGGGAAACTTAATTCTTGACTATCTTGGAAAAAGGGCTTGAATCTTGCTTTTGGAAGATGATTTTAATAAAAACCCTAATCTTGTGGTTGAAAGTGTAATAGAGGGTTTTTGAGATGTTTAACTAAAGAAAAATAGGAGAAAGTTACGTCCCTTGAGGGTTTTAAGTAGTGGGAGGTAAAGGAAAAGACCAAAATACCCTTACAAAACCACTTCCCAATTGCTGAAAATCTTAGCTAACGACCAAGGCTGAATTGTCATCATATTTGTGATAAGTCATCACAAATGTCGTCACTAGGGAGCTGGTTTCTTCCTAAGACTGGCGATATTTGTGATAAGTCGGCACACTTGTGATAAGTTATTAGAAATGTCATCACTGGGGGCAGGATTCCTCCTAAGGCTAATGACATTCGTGATAAGTCATCACACTTGTGATAATTTATCAGCAATGTCGTCAGTCACTTTTCCAGGCTGACATGCAGGAGTAAAATGGACATAACTCTTTGCTCTGATATTGGATTTAGGCGAAATTGGTATCATTAGAAAGATAATTCAAAGATATTTCATTTGAAATATTGTAGGTATTCTAATTTGATATATACAAAGAGTTATGGTCGATTGAATTTGACCCAAGTTTTGATGCTTATAAAAACTTAAACGATAGAAAAGCTTTCAACTTGTCTTTGAGTTAGGGAACCACTATGATATTAATTCATGCTAAAATAGATTCTCACACTACATAATTGATTTATACACTAAATTTACATAGGATTCGAGTCTGTTGGAATATCTACGCATATGAATGATGGATTTTCATTCTAGTCCAAAATGTGGGGTATTACATCTGCCCAGTTTCCATTTTTCAATTTCCAGTGAGCCACCATGATAGTGGCATGTCACGGTGGCCATCTAGTTCAAAAAAATATTCATTTTACAATCCATTTAATTATCTTAAAAAAAAGTACTTAGGTCATTCTCTCGGCCCCTAATCCATCTTAAACAGTGAATTAAATCCCTTCAAAGAACTTTACATCCACTTTTCATCAAATATCTCTCAAGAAAAACCTTAGCTCATAAAGTTTCTCCCAAAGAAATCTAAATTCTTTCATTAATTCTTCAAAAAAATTCAAGACTGAGGATCCCCAACATAAGAACTTTAGGAATTCATCTTTAAAGCATTCATAGGAATCAAATATTCAAGATTTTCAGCAAAGATCATCAATTAAGTTATGTGGGGTTATCCTTTTATCCTTGTTCCTAAAACTTATTTTAATTACAGATTTACTGAATTTTATATGAGTTTCCATGAAATTGAAGTTAGGGTTTATACCCATTAATGTTGTTTACAAGCTTATGAGATTTTCAATGATTTATAAGTTGAATGACATGATTATGTTCATTTTTTCATGCATATTGCTGAAATTTCCTGATTTCAAGTTGAGTTATGATTGTTTACAGTACCAAGCATGAATATTAGGATGTTTTAACATGATATTGAAGCATTGATTATTTTCCCAAGATTGATTTTATGATTTTAAGAAAGATGATGCTTTAAGCATCTTATGAGTAGGTTATTTGTAGTTTTTCAAAAAAGCTTTGATATTTTGATCAATGATTGAGCTGTGGAATCCACTAGATAGATTATTACAGTTCATAAAACTCAGATTATCTTTATTTACAGATTTACTCATACAAATACATGATTGGTTTTCCATATGAACCCTTATGTTAGTTTTAAAAGTGGATTTCTAATGGTTTGAGCATACAGATTTAAAAGGGAGTAGTATTTAGCACCGAGCAAGAAGTGTGGTATTAGTGTGCCCTATCTTCCATAGAACTATATAGCCAACGTAGGTACAGATTATCAAATTTTCCCATTTATTTATGGATGATAGTTTTATCTTATGATCTATCACCTGGATTAGGTTATACTCCTTGGAAAGAGTATGACATCTTTCCCCAACGTGAGGTTTCTTCTATAGGAGATAAATACATTGGACTCCATGTAGCTCACATAGTTTATGTCGGTTAAGACAACCTCCCTAACAGTACAAATTTTCAGAATAAGTTTTCAGATTTCACTTAATCTATATGATTTGAGATTAAGAACAGAAAGCAGATTTCAGAACTAAGTGTAATGGTTCATAAGATTTACAATATATTCTTTATTATTTATGATTTATGATCTTCAAAGTTTTGATTTTACTCAAGCCTACGTGAGTTATTTATATTTTGCATGCATGATTTTATAACTTGTGATGTTATTGCTCACTTATTGCATTCACCCCCGTGTATTCTGTACATCGTCAAAGTACTGTCCACATATATATCTATGTGATACATTGTCTCATAATATAGGTTCTGGTTATTAGCCTCAGCTGCTCGGGTGATTTCTAAGCATCTCAAGTACATCTGTACAGTTGGTGAGTCCTCATAGTTAGCTGACTTAGCTATTCATATTTTAAGTTTATTAATAGATATTTTTGTATTCATTTCAAATAGTTTGAGTTAGTTGGGGGAGTGTACCAGTGACTCTCTAGATTCAGATAGTAGAGGATTGTTGGACTACTTGATTCAATTTTAGATCTCAGTTACAATATTCAAATTTTTAGTATTTGCTTTACTAGACTTTTGAGATTAGTATGATTTAGATATACAAAGATAATTTAGACAATTTCCATACTTATTATGATTTTTTATTCATACCTTCTCGAATTTGAGGTTCAGATTTAGAAAAAGACAGCCAGGGTTAGCTCAAAACTACTTGTAGTTTGAAGCATCATGTGGCATCCCGGGAATCAGATTTTAGGGTGTTACAAATTTTTTATCAGATCCTAAGGTTTAGAGAGTCCTAGGGAGTCATGCAAGCCATGTTATGTAGAGTCTTAATCATCTGTGTGAAGTGAATCACATCTATGAGCTAGAGGCTATGGAGCATCTTAGGAAAACATATCTTCTTTCATGATCTATTGTGTATTTAGTATCTCTATCTGCTACTAACTTGTGCTTTCATGTGATAAAAAATGCCTTCTCATTGAGCTAATGCACACAGAAATAATAACCAACCACCTCAGCCCACAATTCCGTTGAATGAGAATGTGTCATATGCAGAGTTTTGGGTTGCCTTTCAGGCGATATCCCAAGTTATGATAGGTAATGTTCAAGGCATTCGTCAGGTTGCTATGGTGGAGACTTAACCACAGCCAAAATTTGAGACTTTATGAGGATGAATTCGCTGGAGTTCATTGTGTCGAAGGTAGGTGAGGACCCACAGCTCTATCTAGATGAGGTGAAGAAGATCACCCAAATTATGCATGTTTCTGAAGAGGAAAATGTAGATTTGGCATCCTATAGGCTAAAGGATATTGCTTATGATTGGGTAGTGATATGGAAGAAGAGTAGAGGGGAGAATGTAGCTCCCATGACTTGGCAGATTTTTTAAGAAATATTCCTAGATAAGTTCTTCCCACGTGAGATAAGGGAAGCTGTGATAGAAGAGTTCATGAACTTGAGGCAAGGCTCAAAGATAGGGAAGGAGTATTGCCTTAAGTTCAACCAGTTGTCTAAGTATGCCCCTAATCAAATGGATGTCCCTAGGTCAAGCAAGAGTAAGTTTGTGACCGGTGTGTATGGGTTGGTAGTTAAAGAGTGTAGGACTGTTATGCTCATTGGAGACATAGATCTCCCTGGATAGATAATACATGCGTAGCAAATTGAGGCAGAGAAGATGATGGAAAGAAAGAGAGTAAATAAGAAGGCTAGAATAGGGCAGTTTGATTATGGTCAAAATAGGTCTGGAGGAGGAAATCATTTGCAATTTTAAAATCATTCACCTATGTCTGCACCTTCTTCATCCAGTGCTTCGGATACCAGAAATAGAAAAGAACAATGGAGTAAGTCCTCTATGTCTAGATCTTAAAATAGTAAGAGTGGCAGGTCCAGCTATCCTCAGTGTGCTAGGCACAGTGTGAATCATCCTAGTTAGGGTTTAGCTGGACAGATGGGTTACTATGGTTGTGGCCAGCCGGGGTCATGGAATCAATGAGTGCCCGCATGCTAGACAGGGAGACAAGAATGTTCATCCTCAGACTCAGGGTACTAGTGCACTAACTCCTTTAGGTTGCCCAGCTCCTTCTCAGAGCGCATCATCTAGTACCGATGGCGATAAGAGCTAGAATCAGTTTTATTCCTTACCATCCCACTAGGAGCAGGAAGATTTACCAAACATTGTTATTGGTATGCTTTGTGTCTTCCATTTTGATGTTAATGTATTGTTAGACCCTTGGTCAAGTTTCTCTTATGTGACCCCACTAGTTGCTGTGAATTTTAGGATAAAACCTAAAAAGATCACCGAGCCCTTCTTACTTTTTACTCTAGTAGGTGACTCAGTTGTTGCTAAGCAAATTTATAAGAAGTGTCCTATCATTGTCCTTTATAAAGTCATGTTAGAAGACTTGATAGAGGTAGTTATGGTTGATTTCGATGTTATCCTTGGTATGGATTAGCTCCATTTCTTTTATGCTTCTATAGATTGTCGTACTAGCATGGTGAAGTTCCAGTTCCCAAATGAGCCAGTCTTTGAGTGGTTAGGTAATTCAGTTTCTCCCAAGAGTCATTTCATATCTCATCCTAAGGCCAAAACATTAATATCATAAGGTTGCAGTTACCACCTAGATCGAGTCAAAGACACAAAGTCTGAGACTCCAACACTTCAGTCTATTCGAGTGGTCAATGAATTTCCTGAGGTTTTTCCAGACATCTCCCAGGAATACCTCCTGATAGGGGAATATAATTCGATATTGACCTTCTTCCAGTTACTCAGCCTATTTCGATCCCTCTATATTATATGGCTTCCGCAGAGCTTAAGGAGTAGAAAGAGCAACTCAAAGATCTTTTAGATAAAGGTTTCATAAGTCCTAGTGTTTCACCATGGGGTGCTCCTATCCTATTCGTGTGAAAGAAAGATGGTTCTTTGCATATGTGCATTGACTATCGTCAGCTAAATAAGGTCACAGTCAAGAAAAAATACTTTCTTCCTAGAATTGATGACTTGTTTGACCAACTCCAAGGTGCAAGTTATTTTTCAAAGATAGACCTTAGATCCGGCTATTATCAGTTTAAAGTAAGAGAGTGTGACATTGCAAAGATAGCCTTTAGAACCTGTTATGGTCATTTTGAGTTTCTATTCATGTCGTTCGGGCTAACTAATACTACAGCATGTTTTATGGACCTCATGAACTGAGTGTTCAAATAGTATCTAGATATGATTTTCGTAGTATTTATAGATTATATCCTTGTATACTCCCGTAGTGAGGATGACCATAATGATCATCTTAGAATTATCTTGAAAACTCTTAGAGATCACCAATTGTTCGCCAAATTCATCAAGTGTGAATTCTCTCTAAGATCAGTAGCCTTTCTTGATCATATTGTTTCTGTCGATGGCATTAGAGTTGATCCCAAAAGAATAGAAGCCAGAAGAAATTAGCCCAAACCTATCTCTTCGTCAGACATTAGAAGTTTCTCGGGTCTTGCTGGTTATTATAGATATTTTGCGATGGGTTTCTCATCTATTGCATCCCCTATGTATAGATTAACCTAAAAGAAAGTTAAGTTCCAGTGGTTAAATTTCTGCAAGTAGAGTTATTAGGAGTTGAAAACTCAACTCACTACAGCTCGAGTCCTAGTGTTACCTGATGGTATAAAAGGTTTTGTGGTGTATTATGATGCCTCTAGAGTTGGTTTAGGTTGTGTTTTGATGCAAAGAGGTAAGGTCATAGCCTATTCCTCTAGAAAGCTTAAGCCTCAGGAAAAGAATTACCCAACCTATGATTTTGAATTAGCTGCTGTGGTATTTGCATTGAAAATATGGATTCACTATCTATATAGTGTACATGTTAATGTGTTCACGGACCACAAAATTTTGTAGTATATGTTTACCTAGTGGGAATTGAATCTTCGTTAGAGAAGATAGTTAGAATTGTTGAAGGTTTATGAAATAAGCGTGTTATATCATCCGGGCAAGGCCAATATAGTGGTAGACGCCCTTAGTAGATTGTCTATGGGTAGTGTTGCTAATGTAGAGAATTATAAGAAAGAGTTACCTCATGAAGTTCAATATTTTGATAGATTTGGCGTTGGGTTGGTTGATTCAGCTGAAGGAAATGTATGGTTTTAGAGTAGTTCCGAATCTTCCCTAGTTTTGGAGGTAAAGAAGAAACAAGATATGGATGCTAATTTGGTCAAACTAAAGGAACCGGTTAAAGACCAAAAAGTACAGGTTTTCTCCCATGGGGGAGATGGCGTGTTAAGATGCCAAAATAGATTGTGTGTGCCATGTGTTGATGGGTTGAGACAGTGGATTATGGCTGAAGTGCATGGTGTGCATTATTCTATTTATCCAGGTGCTACCAAGATGGATCACACCTTGC
This sequence comes from Capsicum baccatum var. pendulum, assembly GCA_030864225.1. Taxonomy (NCBI): domain Eukaryota; kingdom Viridiplantae; phylum Streptophyta; class Magnoliopsida; order Solanales; family Solanaceae; genus Capsicum; species Capsicum baccatum. The sequence continues at coordinate 82,614,493 of CM061560.1, read as the reverse complement.
AAAAAATCTATTGTTGGAGTGGTATAAAGAGGGATATATCAGCGTTCGTAGCTAAATGTACAACTTGTCGACAGGTTAAGGTAGAGTACAAAAGACATAGTGGTTTGTTGCAAGATTTTGGCATCCCTACTTGAAAGTAGGTAGAGGTGAATATGGTCTTTGTGACTGGTTTACCACATTCGCGTCATCATCATGATTCGGTTAAGGTTATTATAGATAGATTGACTAAGTCAGCATATTTCTTTCCAGTTCACATGTCCCTTAAAACTGAGGATTATGGTTAGTTGTATATCATAAAGTTAGTTAGATTGCATGGAGTTCCCTTGTCTATTATCTCAGGAAGGGGTACTCAGTTCACTTTCCAATTTTGGAAACCTTTTCAGAAGGGTCTTGGTACCTAAGTTCATCCTAGTTCTGTTTTCCACCCTCAGACAGATGGTTTGGCAGAGAGGACCATTCAGACTCTAGAAGATATGTTGAGGGCATGTGTTTTTGATTTCAAAGGTAGTTGGTATGAGAATTTTCCATTGATTGAGTTCACTTATAATAATAGTTACCATTCTAGCATACAGATGGCCCCGTTGGAGGCTTTTTATGGTAGAAGATGTAGATCACCCATAGGTTGGTTTGGACTGGGTGAGGCCGCTTTGCTTGGGCCTGATGTAATGTTTGAAGGTATGGAGAAAGTTAAGTTCATTACATAAAGATTGAAAATAGCTCAGAGTCATCAGAAATCCTATGCAGATATATGAAGAAGGGACCTTGAGTTTGAGATTGGTTATTCAGTGTACCTGAAGATTTCACCCATGAAAGAGGAGAAGAGATTTCGTAAGAAGGGGAAACTTAGTCCCCGGTATATTGGCCCTAATAGAATTGTGAGTCGTGTTTGGAAAGTAGCCTATGAACTTGATTTACCGGCAGACTTGTCAGCTGTTAATCCTGTATTCCACATCTCTATGCCTAAGAAGTGTATCGGTGACTCCACCGTTGTAGTTTCTTTAGAAAGCTCAGATATTCAGAACAATCTTTCTTATGAAGAGATTCTAGTTGAGATTTTAGATCACTAGGTCTGTAGATTGAGGAACAAAGAAGTTCCCTTGCTCAATATTCTTTGGTGAAATCATTCTGTTGAGGGTGCCACTTAGGAAGCAAAAGCAGATACAAGAGCCAAGTACCCTCACCTCTTCTCCGCAAAGTAAGATTTAGCCGAAGGTAATACTCTCCCTTGATATGGTTCTTGCCTTTTCATATATTCAGCTATATAGTTGTCCTCATGTAAGTTCATGCACTCACAGAATTATTCAGAAGCTTAGAATGATTTAGATTCAGTTGCTCAGTTTATTTCAGGGCATGATAACTTATAGTCTTAAATTTCCTCAGTATTCTTAGTCTAATAGGCAACATTCGAGGATAAATGTTTCCAAGGGGGAGATATTGTAATATCATGTACCTTATTAGCTTAAATTTTTTCCTAGAATGTTAAGGTATAGCTTCTGAAATGAATACTATTTATTTTGTGTGGAATTCTTCAGATTTAGACTTCCCATTGCATGGGAATTTGAATAGGTTTTCCATCTATACCAAATTTGCCTAAATCCAACACCCAGTGAAGGAGTTATGGCTATTTTAAGTTGTAGTCGTAAAACACCGTCATTTCGGTCACTAGGGCGTCGCGTAGAGTGTTTAAATGACAATTGTCAATTTTCAGTGGACCTCTGCGGTATTGGTGCATCGCAGAGAGGGACAATTTCCCATTCGTCAATTTCCAGAGGTCCAGTAAAATAATGGTGCGTTGCACCATGTGCCAAAATCGCATTCCAAAGGAGCACCATGATGGCTCCATGTCACGGAGTCTTTCCAGTTTCCATTTTTCGATTTCTAGTGAGCCACCATGATAGTGTTGAATTACGGTGGCCACCCAATTAGGAAAAGATGTACATTTTTTAATCCATTTAATTATTATATAAAAAAAGGGTGCTTTGGTCATTCTCCTAGCCCCTAATCCTTCTTAAACAGTGAATTAAACCCCTTCAAAGCACTTTACATCCACTTTTCATCAAATCTCTCTCAAGTAAAACCCTAGCTCATTAAACTTTGTCCCCAAGAAATCCAAATTCCTCCATTAATTCTTTAAAGAAATTAAATATTGAGGATCTCCAACACAAGAACTCTAGGAATTCATCTTCTAAGCATTTATAGGGATCCAAGATTCAAGCTTTTCATCAAAGATCCTCAATTATGGTATGTGGGGTTATGAACAAGGATACTCCTTTCATTTTTTTGCCCAAACCGTATTTTAATTATGAATTTACTGAATTTTATATGATTTTTCATGAAATTGAAGTTAGGGTTTATACCCACTAATGCTATTTACAAGCTTCTGAGATTTCCAATGATTTATAAGTTGAATTACATGATGTTCATATTTTCATGCATAATGCTGAATTTTCAAGATTTTAAGTTGAGTTATGAATGTTTACATTACCAAGCATGAATATTATGATATTTTAACATGAGATTAAAGCATGGATTATTTTCTCAAGATTGATTTTATGATTTTAAGAAAGATGATGCTTTAAGCATCTTATGAGCAGGTTATTTATAGTTTTTTTAGAAAAATTTGGATGTTTCGGTCACTGGTTGAGCTTTTGAATCCACTATACAAATTATTACAGTTTAAAAAACTCAGATTAGCTTTATTTACGGTTTTACTCATATAAATGCATGATTGGTTTTCTATATGAACCCTTAAGTTAGTTTTAAAAGTGGATTTCCAATGGTTTGCATATACCGATTTAAAAGGGAGTAGTATCTTACATCGAGAAAGAAGTGTGGGATTAGCGTTCCCTATCTTCCTCAGAGCTACATAGCCAACGTAGGTACAGATTATCAAATTTTTCCATTTCTATATGGATGACAGTTTTAGCTTGTGATCGATCACTTGGATTAGGTTATACTCCCTGGCAAGAGTATGAAAACTCTCCCCAACATGAGTTTTCTTCCTTAGGAGGTCAAGACGTTGGAATCTATGTAGCTCACATGTTTTATATTGGTTAAGAGAAACTCCCTAACAGAACAAAATTTTAGAATAATTTTTTACAGTTTACTTAGTCTATATGATTCGAGATTAAGAACAGAATACAGATTTCAGAACTAAGTGTAATGGCTCAAAAGATTTACAGTATATGCTTTGTTATTTATGATTTATGATCTTCGGATTTTAGATTTTACTCAATCCTATAGGAGTCATTTACATTTAGCATGCATTATTTTATAACTTGTGGTGTTATTGCTCACTTATTGCAATCACCCCCATATACTCATTACATCATCAAAGTACTGATCCACATATATGTTTATGTGCTACATTGTCTCATAATGTAGGTTCAGCTGCTCAGCCTCAGCAGTACAAGTGATTTTTGAGCATTTCATCTATATCTCTGCAGTCTATGAGTCCTCATAGTTCAGGGACTTAGCTATTAATATTTTTAATTTATTAATAGATATTTTTGTATTCATTTCAGATAGTTTGAGTCAGCTAGGGGCCAGTCTCGGTGACTCTCTAGATTCAGATAGTAGAGGCTTGTCGGACTATTAGATTCAGTTTTAGATCTCAGTTACCGTATTCAAATATCTAGTATTTGATTTACTAGAGTTTTGAGATTAGTATGATTCAGATATACTCAGATAATTCAGACAATTTTTGCATTTATCATGATTTTTCATTCATACCTTCCGGAATTTGTGATTCAGATTTAGAAAAAGGCAGCCAGGGTTAGATCAGAACTACTTATTGTTCGGAGTACCATGTGGTATCTCGGGAATCAGATTTTAGGGGGTTACAAACATCAACAATTTCAAGCATGTCCGAATAGCAATCAACAAATATGCAATTTAGGAGTTGTCATTATAACACAATGCACTTATAGGCATAATTCAATAAACCATCATTATCACAAATTTAGCCTCTCATGGGCATCCAATAGATATAGTATTTTTTATCACTATCAAAACAAGAATATCATAAAATAAATCACATTTTAATTCTTATGCATACAAGTCACTATTGGAGCCTTAATTACTCATTAATTATTAAGAATATCACTATCTTCTTAAATACCGCAACTTGGGTTCTAACTTCACACCCAATAACTAGAACATTCATGTATGTCATTATCCTCTACCTCTTTCCACATAATACAATCATCATACTAATTCAAGTCATCTATCCCTTAGATTTTACTATGCTTATCAATATATGATCTTAGCATAATTCTCCTCATCATATTATTGCATAATACATACAACTTAATACCATTACAACTCAACTTGGTTCATCACTAGAACAACTTAAAAAATATCATGTTCATATATTATATTTACAACAATCTGCTTTTGGGCACATAACACATAATATCATAAATATCACATAATCAATCAATAATATAGTTTTTGGGATCAAAGTTAAGTACTCGTGTCTTTATCCACCTCAACTTCATGCCCACCGGCCTAGACAGTCTTTTTCCCATCAATTCTAAATTATGAAAGTCTAAAATAAAACAATCTTCTACTCATTAATCCTAGAATACCTGAACGCCAAACTTTTGAATGAAGTAAGCCGCAATAAGAAAATGTTATTTCTTTTCCTTCATGACTTGGAATAATCAACTATCTAAAAATCAAGCAATAATAAGAGTAATTAAACAATTACTCTACATACAAATATATTGGAGATTCAAACTCACAAGTTCTACCCTTAATTCAAGGTATATATCAACTCCCATGTTCAATTAATCATTAATTTGCTCTTTTAAGCTTAATCCTTCTCCATTAATGGAGTTTTTATGCTAAAGGTCTCATCTTTACGGAATTCAAGGTTCCTAACCATCAACATTCATAATCTAGTTTATCAAATTCATGTTAGGAATCATTAATTTATAGTTTATAATCAGATCTAGGTCATATAAAAAACACGCATGAGTATTTCCTAAGAAAAATTCCACCATTAAAGGTCTTAAGATGTTAAAGGATTAAAAGATGAAGAAAATAATGGAAAAACTTACCTTAACGAAGGAATTTCATGTTAAGACATGGGAAATAACCTCTCTAGGGTTGGGGAATGAAATTTGGGGTTTTTCAACCTCAAAAACGGCTGAAGTTGCTTTAAATACAACAGGAATTTTCGCTACAGTGAAATCTCATTTCAGCTCGAACAATGCTCAGTAAAATAGTCATAACTTTTTACTCCAAATTTAGAATGAGGAATTGTTTGTTGCATTGGAAAGAGGACCCATAGATATTTGATTTGGTAGGTATTGGTCCATCTAACTCCTTATATTATATGATAGATGTTCATTTGAAGTTGACCCTAATAGAAACTCATATCGAAACTGTATCGTAAAGAAAGTTTATACTTAACTTTGTGCTAGGGATACTATACGACCTTAATTCAACCTAAAAGACCGTTAAAACTAAAGTATTTATATTAGAACTCATGAATAATTAAATTATTCTAGCTTGAGTCTATTTAGACACATCCGTAGGCTAAAATCTTCACCAAAAAATTCGAGGTGACATAAAAAATAAAATATTTGCTATTTTGGACCCAAGTTAATATTGAAGAATGAAAATTAAGAATTTTCATTAATTTATTCAGAATAATTTAGTAAGGATGAAATGGATTGTTACAACAATCAATTTATTATCACAATAGATAAATTATTTAAAGGACGAAATAAAAATCAAAAGAATTGAATCCTCTTAAAAAACCCCAGAAGTAGAGGCAAAATTTAAAAATCTACAAGAAATCATAGAGCGAGAGGTCTTCTTAGATTTTCCTAATGCCTTTTGGGAAACAAAAAGGCATATTATTGAATTACCCTATATTGAGGGATTTGACAAAAGGATTATTCTAACAAAAGCAAGACTCATTCAAATGAACCATGAATTAATGAAATATTGTAAAAAGGAAATTAACGATTTATTTGATAAGAAAATTATTCAACCTTCTAAATCACCTTGCAGTTGTTCAACCTTTTATATCAATAATAGTACTGAAAAGGAATGAGGTGCCCCCAGACTAATTATCAATTGTAAGTCTCTTAATAAAGTATTAAAATGGATTAGGTATCCGATACCTAGCAAACGTGACCTTCTTAAAAGAACTTCTAAAACTAATCTTTATAGAAAGTTTGATATGAAATCGAGATTTTGGCAAATACGAATTGCAGAAAGAGATAAAAATAAAACAACCTTCAATGTTCCTTTTGGACAATATTAATGGAATGTGATGCCTTTTGGACTAAAAAAATGCTCTGAATTTTAGAATATTATGAATAATATATTCAATCAATATAGTCATATATCCATAGTTTATATAGATTATGTTTTAATATTTTCTGAAGATATTGATCAACATTTTAAACATCTCCAAACCTTTTTAAAAATTGTCAAACAAAATGGACTTGTAGTTAGTGCTAAAAAGATTAAATTATTTCAAACTTCTATTAGATTTCGTTGTCATGATTTATATCAAGGAACCTATAAACCCATCTGTAGAGCCATAGAATTCTCCTCTAACTTTTCAGATAAATTAACTGATAAAACCCAGCTTAAAAGATCCATAGAAAGTCTCAACTATGTTGCAGATTTTATTCCGTATATTAGAAAGGTAGGTAAACCCCTTTATCAGTGTCTTAAGAAAAATCCACTACCATGGGGTGTAGAGCACACTAATACAGTTGAAAAATTAAATCAATAGTTCGAAAACTTCCATGTATAGGGATACCACACCCAAAGGCTCTCATGATTGTAGAGATTGATGCCTCAGACATAGGATATGGAGGCATCCTTAAACAAAGGATTTCATAGAATCTACTTAACAATAAGTAACATTCACGTCAAGAATTTGGAATGATACTAAAAAAATTATAGTACTATTAAAAAGAAAATTTTAGCTATAGTACTATGTATAACTAAATTTCAAGATGATTTAATAAATAAAGAATTTTTACTAAGAGTGGACTTCAAAGAAGCTAAAGATGCTTTACAAAAGGGAGTTAAAAAATTAATTTCTAAATAGATATTTGCCAGATGGCAAGCTTTACTATCAAGTTTTGATTTTCAAATAGAATTTAATTTTCTCCCAGATTCTATGACAGAGAATTTCTTCAGCGAAAAATATGAGGAGATCCAAAAAATCAAAAATAAAGACGAAGCCTCTATGTAGGACTTTTTGACCCGAAGAAAAAATGAAAAGACCTTTCAATGAAAAAGATAAAAAGTACGACAAAAGGACAGAAAATAGGTTTCCAGTCCTGACAAAATTTCCATCCCCGCCAGAACCTACCATCAAAGGTATCCATGAAATCACCTAAGGCATACGCACAAGCAGTCTCCCCAGTCACATCACAGAAGAAGGAAGAACAAAGCATTCCTCATAAAAGCCAATTTGAGATATTAGATCTACAGGCACTACCAATAGGAGCACTTGATAAAAATTATGAAGGTGAGAGAGTGGTTAAAGCCTTGATGTACAAAGTGAGGCAAATAATCCCTCAAAACTTGAAAAAGTTAGTGAGTTGATTTTAACAATGTATTTCTACACTATTAGAGAATATTGAGTCCCTTCACTGTTTCTATTTTTATCTATAAAAATATTTTAAATAAGAAGCATATTTTGCAAAATTAATAGCTTCACCAAATTATGGCACATAATAAAGATGCATGGAAAGGTTACAAACATTTTGGTCCTTTACTGTATTTTGCAATAAGATGATTTGATAAATATTCTACTTAAAATACAAAATATTAGGTAAAATATCGCTACATATTAAAAGGATTTTATATTATTAGTCCTTTTAAAAGTTAAATATTTATGGTAAACCCTATCAATTAAATCTACATCTAGTTCTTTCTCACGGACCGAATCGTACCTTCAAAGATAGAAAACGGAGCGAAATAGATACTGCAATATGTATTCAAAAGGGAAGACCTAACCTCTCTTCTACATTCGACAAATGAAAAAAACCATATAAAAACATATCACTACAAGATGAAGACGCACAGGACATTACAAATGGTGGACCCCATGGAATCTACCCAAAAACCCATGTCACACCAAGAAAAAACAACACAAGCCTTCATGGCACAAAGGACATAAGTCAAAAATCCCTTCAAAATATATAAATTACACATCTCTTCAAAAGGCCATCAAAAGAAATAATCAACGGATATATATTCATTAGCTACCAGACAGGCATAAAACAAATAACATGTATTAATGTATAAATAGATACACAGATATATAAAATAGACAGAGTAGGGAAAATATTAGTCAACATATTTTGAGGCCTATTTAGGCTTTCAACTTGTAATAGCATAGAGCATTCTGAAATTTCCCAACACAGAAATCTCTCTACTATCTCCCATATTTCCTATCTCCTTCTGTAAAGTTCTCTAATTTTTCCATATCAATAAAAAAAATTGTAAGTATAAATTTCTCTATTTCTGTACTGCTTTAATTAATTTTAATTTACTTTTATTTTGTTGTTCTAAATTTAATTTTAAAGTTTAAACTACTTTAAAGTAAACTGCTTTTAAGGTAGTAATTATTTTAAACAGTTATTTTACTCCCCGTTATCCCGAACCATCCCCCAAATGGTATCTAAGCCGAGTTGCTTGGGAGGAAGTGTGAGTATGAGTAGGATCAGCTAGAGCACAACGCTATCCTAGAGTTGGTTGAAATTAGTGTAACTCTTGGAATAATCATTTTTTGGTTAGAAATTACTGTTGTTATGTATTTTAGGCCCAACACTCACTCTTGGTTCGTGACATATTCGGAGCAGATGAAGACTGTTGTAATTCCCTGATGGTTCTACGACTAGTGGAATCAGTTTAGAGAAAATAATTAGGTATTGTCTACATAATTTCAAAAGCAATTTGAAAAGTTTTAGGTTGAGTATAATATTTCTGCACTACCGAAAAATGTTAAATGGTGTAAAATTTTTATCGCTAAAAGAATTTCATATATTATCTATTGGTCCTTTGATATTTATAAAATCAAAGATATAAAATACTTAAGAAAACCATTAAGATTAAAGGATGGAGTCCAAAGGAAAAGCCAACAACAAGCTCATCCTCACAAAAGGAAGCAGACCTCTCCAAGGAGGAACTAAAAAGAAGGCTCAAAGAAGCCTTGTCAAATCTAGATAATGAGAAGCATTCAAAATAGATTATAGAGTTATTAGATACTGTATCCTCTCATACCAGCGAACCTAGCAACGTGGATATGTTGTACCTACAAAGAATAGCACAGGCATAAATTCTTTTTTGAAAGAAAGGTGCCCACACCCCTTCAAAATTTGAAAAGCTACTTAATGGATCCCACCTACAAAACGGTGACTAGAAGACAAATGACATTATTCTTTAAGGAACAAAAATCCAAAATTTTCTAAAAATTATCGAAATACAAGTTCAAGATAAGGATGAAAATATACCATATGAGGGACGGATTAGGATAACAGTGGGCAAAATATCACTTTAAAATAATTAAAGTAATTTATACTTTAAAACTATAAATTATATTGTAAAAGTAGTTTAAAGTATAAAACTAACTTTAAAATAAAGAATTAAGAACAAGATAAATGTAATGCAAAATAAACTAAAACATTAGAGAAATAGAGAAATTTATACTTACAAAAACTTTTTATTGATAGGAAATGAGAGAACATTACAGAGGGAGATGGGAAATATGGGAGATGGTAGAGAGATTTATGAGTTGGGACATTTTAGAATGCTCCCCGCTATTACAAGTTGAAATACTAAATAGGCCTCAAAATATGTTACTAATATTTTTCCTACTCTGTCTATTTTACATTTGTGTATCTATTTATACACTAATACATGTTATTTGCTTTCCACCTATCCGGTAGTTGATGAATATATATTCATTGATTCTTTCTTTTGACGACCTTTTGAAGAGATATGTATTTTATATATTTTGAAGGAATTTTTGTCCTTTGTCCTTTATGACATGAAGACTTATGTTGTTTTGTCTTGGTGTGACATGGGTTTTTGGGTAGATTTGATGGTGTCCACCATTTGTTGTGTCTTGTGCTTCTTCTTCTTGTAGTGATATATTTTTATATGGTGTTTTTCCATTGCTGAATATATAAGAGGTTAGGTCTTCCCTTTTGAATAGATATTTTAGTATCTATTTAGCTCCATTTTCTATCTTTGAAGGCAGGACTCGATTCGTGAGAAAGAACCAGAAGTATATTTATTTGATGGGGTTTATCATAAATATTTAACTTTTAAAAGGACTAACAATATAAAAATCTTTTAATATGTATACATATTTTACCTAATATTTTTTATTTTATATAAAATATTTATCAAATCTTTTTATTGAAAAATACAGTAAAGGACCAAAAATATTTGTAACCTTGCCACGCATCTTTATTAAGTGCCATAATTTTGTGAAGCTATTAATTTTGCAAAATATGCTTCTTATTTAACACATCTCTATTGATAAAAACAGTAACCAGTGAAGGGACTTAATATTCTCTAGTAGTGTAGAAATACTCTGTTAAAACCAACTCACTAATTTTTTTGAGTTTCGATGGGATTATTTGCCTCTATTTGTACATCAAGGCTTTAACCACTCTCACACCTTCGTAATTATTATCAAGTGCTCTTATTTGAAGTAACTGTAGATATAATATCTCAAATTACCTTTTATAAGGAATACTTTGTTCTTTCTTTTTTTGTGGTGTGTCTGGGGAGATAACTTGTGTGTATGCCTCCGGTGATTTCATGGATACTTTTTATGGCAGCGTGTGGTATGGTCTGGCCACGGTGGAAATTCTGCCAGGACTGAAAATCTATTTTTTGACGTTTTATCAAACATTTAATCTTCTTTATTGAAGGGTCTTTTCATTTTTTCTTCGGGTCGAAAAGGCCTAAATGGAGGCTTTGTCTTTATTCAGATTTTTTGGGTCTTCTCATTTTTTTGCTGAAGAAATTATCTGGTCAAAATATCTAGAAGAGAATTGTTTTCTCCTGTTATAAATTCTATTTGAAAATCAAAACTTTATAATAAAGCTTGTCGTTATACATAGTTCTATAGACAAAATTTCCTTTTTAATAGTACTATAATTTTTTGGAGTGCCATACCAGATTCCTGACGTGAATCTTACTAATCATTCAGTAAATTCTATGGAAATCCTTTGTTTAAGGATACCTCTATATAGTATGTCTGAGGCATCAGCCTCTACAATCATGAGATCCTCTGGGTATGGTATCCTAAGACATGGATGTTTTTGACCTATTGATTTAATTTTCCAAACTGTATTTGTGTGCTTTATACCCCACAGTACTAGATTCTTATTAAGAAACTGATAAAGGGGTTTAGATACCTGACTAATATTAGGAATAAAATATGCAACATAGTTGAGACTTTCTAAGAATCTTTGAAGTTGGGTTTTATCAGTTAATTCATCTGAAAACTTAGTAGAGAATTCTATGGATCTACAGATGGGTTTATAGGTTCCATGATATAAGCAATGACCATGAAATCTACTAGAAGTTTGGAATAATTTATCTTTTTAGCACTAACTACAAGTCCATTTTGTTTGACAATTTTTAAAAAGGTTTGCAGACGTTTAAAGTGTTGATCAATATCTTCGGAAAATATTAAAACATCATCTATAAAAACTATGGATATATGTCTATATTGATTGAATATATTATTCATAGTATTTTGAAATTCAGTTGGAGCATTTTTCAGTCGAAAAGGTGATAACGCTCAACTTACACGTCAATTTAGTGCAAGGCGGTCGTCGTCAATATATTTAGTAAACTTTGGAGTTGGGGTCAAATCCATAGGGAATGATGTGAGTGGCGATTAAACTAATTTGAAACTAAAGCTACAAGTTAAATTCAAACAACTGACATGAAAAGATAAAATGTTTGTTTTTAATGATTGAATAGATGTTAAAGTTGTAACTTGCTTTAGAACTCAAAGCCAAAATTTCAATAGTTCAAATCAATGATAAATAATAAAATAGAGTTGTGATCACTATGATTACTAAAACCCATTAAATAATAGATGTGGCATTGGGTTCTCATGACTTGTGGGAAACACTAGATTATCAGTTTCGACGGTCCATCTAAGTGTTTCTCAACCTGCCTAGATGTTGAACTTCCTAATTCTCTCGAACTTAAGATGTCATTCTTTTCATACCAATTTCATCTCAAGTTGATCTATCTTGTTACAGCATTAATCATTAGTTGAGATCTTAACCTTCCCAAATCCTCGTTGATAATTCACTTCTTACTAGAGTTGGTTTCTTATCTCAAGCAAATCAATAGTAAGAAAAGCCTATTGTTTGCAACCAACAGAAAATAATTAGTACAAAAGAATTATCAAGATATTCCCATAATCACTCGAACCCTAACCAACTATTAAATCAATGAAAGAATAGTCATAGATCCCACAACCCTAGTTATGGCTTTTAGTTGCTCATAAGATAGAAAGAGACAACAATGATTGGATTCATAATTTAAACCAATTAAACTTACAAAAGATGAAATCCAAAATTGATTCTCCTCCAAATACAATAAGAATTTCCCATAACTAAATCAAAGGATTGAAAATTGAATTACAAGATCAAAGCCCAACAAGAAGTAAACTGGTCTATGGAATAAGTTCAAGATGTTCCAAGACAATGAATGAACCCTAACAGCTACAATTTATACCAACAACTTAATAAAAATTTGAAATAAAAAAATTCAGAATATTCCTTTTAGGTGACGACATTTGTGATAACTTATCACAAATCTGATAAGTTATCAGGAATGTCGTCAGACTTTCTGCCTCATTGTGACGACTTTTGTGATAATTTATTATATTTGTTATAAGTTATCACAAATGTCCTTATACATGCTTTCAATTTTTAGTGTTTTGCCGCAGTGTGGTGACATTTGTGATAACTTATCACAAATCTGATAAGTTATCACACAAGTCGTCAGAAGTGCGTTCAGATGGATTCTTCAAAATTCAATTATTTTTACCAAAAATTATCCTTCTTGACGTAGCTTTCATGTATTTCCATACATCTTGACTTTCCTACAAAATCATATGAAATATAATAAAAAACAACAGTAGTTACTTATGAACTTATAATTATTCCGAGTTAAAAGTCTTAAATTTGCTAACAGAATGCTAGCACATCAACACCCTTAACTTAAAACAATTGCTTGACCTCAAGCAACTACATAACACAACATTAGATGCTCAACCAAAAGAAACACAAGATACCTGTGGCAATCAATCATCAATTTTAGCTCAAAACATATTACCTTCTCAAAGTTCAATCACTTTAACCTCAACTAGGTATATCAGTAAAGATCAACAATGTGACATACAGGAATCAAGATATGGCATCAAATTAGCAATAGTAAGCATGCATATATACAAGTTACACTACCCAAACAAGTATGCAACTAGCAATAAAACTGATGTGCCCTTACGACAATGAAGTCCATCTTCATTTTTATATGAAATCATGAATGCCAATGCAGGGATAGTCAAGAGACACTCACTCTCAAAAAGAAATTCCAATCAATGCATGTCAAATATCATATGCTTGCCCTTATTTTCATTGCCTAAGCTTTCAAACAGTTAAGTTAGGATCACTATAGGTATTTTCTTCGGCTTTGTAATGTAGGCTTGGGGCTAGTATGATACACAAGGATATTTAGAGTGACTTAGCCTCATTGGTCGTTAGCTACTATTGGGGTCTCACTTATTAACCCTTACCTTATATTTTCCTTTGATAATCAAAACATACTCAAGATGGGTGTGGTTTTTTAGTTATTCATTTCTTTTTTTTCTCAGCTTTTCTTTCCTTGCTCTTTTTCTACCACACCCAAATTTTACTCTCTTTTCTCTTTTTTTACCTTTATTTATACTCATTCTATATCACACACCCCTATGATAGACACTCTCAACTTAGTCTATTTGCTTAGGTTAAAGTGCACAATGCCCAAGAGGACAAGGGCCAAAATAGGTTCATTATGATACAAGTAAAAAGGTGATAGGTATAATAAAAAAATATAGGCATTCAGGCTCAAGCTCGGGATCAAAGGATATTATTCACACATGGAAGGTCATTTGGGATAAAAGTGGACTAATATCAACAAAAGCCTATGATCCTTTCCTAACCGCTATCCTGTAACTAAGGCATGACCAACTGGGCAAGCTCTGGATTTAACACACAACGGGAACTAGGTAGCGTCTCACACACATATAGCACAAAGGTACATCAAAAGTTGTTACCTGTTCAATTTATCCAATTTTAGCAGAGATTATCATATCCCTAATACCAATGCCATATAAGATTCACAGTAGTCATATATAGATGAACATCACATAGTCATAAAACACACAATTGGAGAGGTATTTATCATTCCCAAAAATCAATAAAAATATTTCAACTATCATAGATACTTACTTTTCTCCCAGTTAACCCTAACACATCACAAAAAAAACACAATACACCTAAATATGCCAGCTCTACTAGGAACAAGACTCTAAGAAAAAAGAAGAATGGAAACCAAAACCCCAAGAGGACATCAACACCCACAAGTATCCCCGCCCTCAACTTAAGATCATGCAATGTCCCCAATGCATCAAAATAAAACAAGACAGTCAGAAACATATCTATGGCACCATGGGTGCTAAGATTTGATGTCAATCACATAATACGAATACAAACAACAAAATACCTTGGGTTTCCTCCCAAGAAGCACCTAATTTAGTGTTGCGGCATAACCCAACTCAGTTTTTTCCTCCATCTTAAGGATATAAATTTCACCCCCAACTTAGAGTCCATCTTCTTGCCTCGATCATAGGGGGTGGTACAAATATTAAGAATCCGAGTAATGGATGATGCATGGCAAACAACTTAGTCTTAAAGTGAGGTGTATTTTTATGTTGCTTATCTAGTGTAAAATAAAGAATATAGGATTCTTGTTCCATATCTTCACACTCTTCTACTATTTTAGATGATTCCACCGAAAAGATATCATCTGAACATAATGTGGAAAAATGCTTCGAGTAAGGCCCAACTAATCCTACTTCCAAATTTACACTGTCTACTACACACTCACTTTTATTCACTTTCTCAATGTCAGTCTCAAGATCAAGATGACAATCGAGTGGTTGTAATTATTGATTTTTCTCCTCAAATTGGCTAATGTCCTCCTCATATTATTATTTTTTTAGCCAATGTAAACATGGTTGGAGTGGTAACTCCTTTAGCTTTTCCCATAGTTGTTCTTGATTCTCTAAAATTCATTGCATCAATTTCTTCTCTTGCATCGTGACAACACACCTATCTTTAGTATGATCACTTTGACCACAAGTCAAACACCAAGTTATAGTAAGTAGGACAGTATCCAGATTATATTGTGAAGGTCTAGTCCATGCACTTCCAGGTAAATCTGGATAGTAAGCCTCACAACATGGTCCCCAAAAATAATAACAAGAATCATCATCACTCAAAAAACCATCTATCTAGGATGGCACCTCAAGAACGGTGTGAGTAAAATAAAAATAAGAGAAAATAAAAAAATAAAAAAATAAACTAAACAAATATTTACAAGTTTGAATTCAAGAAAGTAGGCTAAAATTCCAAACCAAAACAATACGCTAAATATTTCTCCGGCAACGGCTCCATTTTTTATAACTCTCAACTTACACCTCAATTTAGTGCAAGGCGGTCGTCGTCAATATATTTAGTAAACTTTGGAGTTGGGGTTAAATCCACAGATAATAATGTGAGTGGCGATTAAACTAATTTGAAACTAAAGCTATAAGTTAAATTCAAACAACTGACATGAAAAGACAAAATGTGAGTTTTTAATGATTGAACAGATGTTAAAGTTGTAACTTGCTTTAGAACTCAAAGCCAAAATTTCAATAGTTCAAATAAATGATAAATAATAAACTAGGGTTGTGATCACTATGATTACTAAACCCCATTAAATAATAGCTGTGGCATTGGGTTCTCATGACTTGTGGGAAACACTAGATTATCAGTTTCGATGGTCCATCAAAGTGTTTCTCAACCTGCCTAGATGTTGAACTTCCTAGTTCTCTTGAATTTAAGATGTCATTCTATTCGTACGAATTTCATCTCAATTTGATCTATCTTGTTACAACCTTAATCATTAGTTGAGATCTTAACCTTCCCAAATCCTCGTTGATAATTCACTTCTTACTAGAGTTGATTTCTTATCTCATGCAAATCAATAGTAAGCAAATCCTTTTTTTTGTAACCAACAAAAAATAATCAATACAAAGAATTATTAAGATGTTCCCCGAATAACTCGAACCCTAACCAACTATTAAATCAATGAAAGAATATTCATAGATCCCACAACCCTAGTTGTGGTTTTTAGTTGCTCATGAGATAAAAAGATATAACAATGACTGGATTCATAATTTAAAGAAATTAAACTTGCAAAATATGCAATCCAAAGTTGATTCTCCTCCAAATACAATAAGAATTTCCCACAACTAAATCAAAGGATTGGAAATTGAATTAAAAGATCAGAGCCCAAAATGAAGTAAACTGGTCTATAGAATAAGTTTAAGATGTTCTAGGACAATGAATGAACCCTAAAAGATGCAATTTATACCCACAACTTAATAAAAAATTTAAATAAAATATGTTTCAGAATATTCCTTTTAGGTGACGACATTTGTGATAACTTATCACAAATCTGATAAGTTATCAGGAATGTCATCAGACCTTCTGCCTCACTGTGATGACTTCTGTTATTACTTATCAGATTTGTGATAAGTTATCACAAATGTCATCAGACATGCTTTCAATTTTTGGTGTTCTTCCTTAGTGTGACGACATTTGTGATAACTTATAACAAATCTGATAAGCTATCACACAAGTCGTCAGAAGTGCTTCTAGGTGGATTCTTCAAAAATCAATTATTTTTACCAAAAATCATCCATCTTGACGTAGCTTTCATGTATTTTCATGCATCTTGACTTCCTACAAAATCACATGAAATATAATAAAAAACAATAGTAGTTACTTAAAAACTTACAATTATTCCGAGTTAAAAGTCTTAAATGTGCTAATAGAATGCTCGCACATCCAAAGGCATTATATTCCATTCATATTCTCCAGAAGAAACATTGAAGGTTGTTTTATATTTATCTCATTCTTCAATTTGTATTTGCCAAAATCCTAATTTTATATCAAACTTTCTTTAAATATTAGATTTATAAGTTGTTTTAAGAAGGTCCCATTTTGTTAGGTATTGGGTACCTAATCCATTTTAATACCTTATTAAGAGGCTTATATTTGATAACTATTCTTGGGGAACCTCTTTCCTTTTCAGCACCATTATTAACATAAAGGGCTGAACACTCCAAGGTGATTTAGAAGGTCGAGTAATATTTATATACAATAAATCGTTAATTTCATTTTTACAGTATTCTATTAATTCATGGTTCATTTGAATAGGTCTTGCTTTTTTTGGAATAATCCTTTTGTCAAATACCTCAATATAGGGTAATTCAACTATATGCTTTTTCGTTCTGAAAAGGCATTAGGAAAATCCGAGTAGACCTCTTGTAGATTTTTAATTTTTGCTTCTACTTCTGGGGGTTTTAAAGAGGATTCAATTCTTCTGATTTTTATTTTTTCCTTTAAAGAATTTATCTGTTGTGAAATTAAATTGATTTTAAAGACCATTTTATTTATGTAAGGTCATTTTACTCTTTTGATAAACTATTTAAATAGAAAAAATATTTTTCCCCCAAAATAGTGGTATGGATGCCATCTAATTTGGCTGTATAAGGTTTTATTTGATTTGTAAAAAGTATACCTAAAATTGTCACTTTATTTATATTTTTGGTCATTACAAAGTCATTTATGAAATAAATTCCATCATTATAGATGTGTGCATTGTATAGTTTATAATTTATTTTTAATCTTTAACCTATTGCAAAGAATAATTTTGTAGTACCTTTTTTAAGAAACTTAGTGCGGATCATTCCTTCAATGATACAGTTTTGATAGGCTCCTGTGTCTAGTAATGCCATCTTTTGAATTGTGTTACTTTTATTTATAACTAGTATAATGAGTATATGGTAACTTTATGCTTTATCTTTTGTAATTTTATCAATTTTTTATTGATTTTTGTGAGACCTAATATCTTTATCATTTTGATCACTTTTGAGGTTTCTCCAAGCTCTAATTGAGATGGTTCTGATTTGCTATTAGAATTTAAATCATTAGTGAGAGAAAGTGATTCATTGTTAAATCCATGCATTAATTTTTTTTGCCTTCTCTTTTTAAATATTATGATTATGTTTGAATGTCTTGCATAGTTGTTTCTTATTTTTGCTCTTTATTTGACATGTCTCTCATGTTAGAACATTTACTTATTTCTTTATCAAGATGTTGATTTAGAACAATATTCTTTAAGGCTATTAAATATTTTCTCCAAAGGATTGGATTTTCTGAATGATTGATAATATCAAATAATACCTTTTCTTTTTGTTATTGTAACACCCCACATTTTCAGGCTAGTTTTCAAATTTTCATTCCAATGCGAATAAACTGGAACACAATGATTCCTTGTTAAAATATGTGTGATGATAAAATATATTCTATGGTAATACCTTTGATTATTAATTGAGTTCAAAAATATCTCCTAACTCAAAGACAAGTTGAGAACACTTCTATCGATTTAGTTTTACTGAACGCTTCAACTTGGGTCACATTTTAGTGACCATTACCCCTGTACATAATGAGATACGTGGCCTACCATATAAAAAAATAAATATCTTTGAGTCCTCTTTCAAAATCAACTGGTTTTATCTTAAGTCGATATCGGAGTAGAAAGTTATGCTCATTTTACATTGAAGTATCTCTCTGTCAACTAAGTGACGACTACGCTGATAAGCCATCACTTAGATGTCTAATAAACTGAATGATCCATCAACTAAGTGATGATCCATCAGGTCTAGTCATCAGCCTAGGACGGTAAGGGAGAAATTCCATCCTGAAAGTGACGATTTAGGTGATTAGCCGTCACCTAAGTGATGGGCCATCAACCTTGGTCGTCAACTGAATAAATTCAGCGATTTTATTGATTTCCCTAGGGGAATTTTGGTATTTTCCTCACCCCAAATTTCTCCCACATGATTTAAATCATCTAAAACATGTTATAATCCATCTTCTATCCATTTTTAACATCTCAAATCTCCTCCTCTCTAAAAAATAAGAGAAAATTAGGGTTTCCTCTAAGTTCAAGATTTCAAGAAATGGGTCAAGATTAGGGTTCCATTCTTCAAGTTAAACAACATAAGGTACGTGGGGGTTTGCTAAACTAAATGGGAATATTGAAATCATTTTGAGTAAGATTTAAAGTTACAAAATCATATATTTACGAAGGGTTTTGAAATTACATTAATAAATATGCATTGTGAACCCTTTCGATGATAACGTTTTGCTCTTAAAGCCTTTCCAAAAATCAAATTTGTACTCGTATATTAGTATGTATACATTTTGAGTTTGAAATATAAATAAAGAGCATGAACATGTATACTCCCTCTCTTGTTATGACATCTCTTGATCTCACTTGTTATGAATTGATGAATTTTATATTTTGAAGCATGGCATAAACATTTTGACTTATTCTTGAATGAATTGAGTTTGGTTGTGAAACTGAAGAGAGGGTGTTTACTTATTAATATAAATGAAAAGTGATGATTTAAAGAGTTCATGTTTTTCTACAAAGTAATGGACCACCACATGTTTAAGAGTTGAAAGGGAGAATCTTTGCATAAGTTTTTATGGATTTCGATATGCAAATTCTCTTATACTGTTTGAATGATTTTGTTGTACAAACATTATTTTTTGAATGAAGAGATTGTAATATGGTATTTTATGGCTTAGAGATATGACTTGCAAGTTTTGGTTTGACAATACCAAAAGAGATAATGCCATGATAATACAAAACAGAATAGAATGCAGATTTTACTTCAGATTTTGAAATTTAGAATGATGCATATTTAGAAAAAGTTAAAAATGGTCTTAAAGATAGTTAGGTCATTACCGTAAGAAGGCATGAGCCAAAAAAACACATTGCTCGAAACCAGTTTTTGCTTACGAGTTATTATGGTACCCAAAAGGGAAATTATATGCTGGTGGCAGCCTTGTCGCGTAGTAGATAAGAAGATACTCTAACCCTTGCGAAAAACTTGAGTTCGGGGCTTGGCTTTCAATTCAAGGGAGGATTCAACATAGCCTACGGAATTGTATAATTATAGGGTGTACCACCTAGCTCAAAAGTAAAGCAAAGAGTAAGTCTCAGTTTCAAAGATTTGTCTCAAAGTCTTTTATGTTTGCCCAAGTGTTTTCATATATAGTATGTAAAGTATTTTATAATTTTCTCTCACTTATGTTATATAAAAGTACGATATTTTGGATTGATCTGTATACCAGTACATCTGTATTGTCCCTCTATATTCCATAATCTGAGGCACAATCTCGGGGTCCTACTAAGCTGTTGATTGGTTGTCCGAAGTTTGCCGTTGGTGAGTGTAAGACCCAGTGAGAAATTTTTGGTCTAATACAGTCCTATATACCATGAAAAGAGGTCCTAGACTTAGAAAATTTCAGATAAGTATTGACACTTAGTCTTATTTTTGTCCTCAATAATTCAATGGCTTTATTTTAAATCCTTATGACTTTAAAATGTTTATTCTTAGATTGATTCATGATCAGGGATGTCAATAGGTGTTCTCATAAAAGGTTTTGAGTTTTTGGATATCGTTTGAGGCATGTTTGGATGGCCAAAATAGTGGATCGACCAAATCTCGACGCATTGCATCGCCCATCGCGGCGACCAGGATTTGTTACCAGCCTTTAGCACAAATTCTAGTGGGAAAACGCGATATCAATGCATCTCATTGGCTATTGCATTGACCATCAATGCGGTGCATTGGTCTATCCGTGACTAGGTACAAATTTTTCTCTTTTAATTTTGCATCCAAAGGGGTAATTAAAATATTTTCCCATTTTATTTTAGCCCTAAAAGACGATATTAAGCCAACCTAAAGGCAAAACTCACTCATTATTCACAAAGTTCTCTCAAGAACAAACCCTAACCCATCAATTCAAGATTCAAGTCCGAAGAAATTTACCATAACTTTTAGAGAATTAATAATCAAGGTATGTTAGGTGTTAATCCTTGGGTTTCCTTTCACCCTTGGAGTTCAAGAAACTTTTTAAACTACAAGTTCATTGAATTCATGATTTACATATTTGTTTTTACATATGAACCCGCGTATATCAGCCTACGTCACTTAGAATACTAGTAAAATCAAAGTACTCATGAATATCTTTTATTTTGTGCTATGATGTCTCATACATAGGTTCAGACACACGGGCTCTAGACTGTACTTAGCTGTTCAGGTTATCAACAGCAATTACAATGACAAGTCCTCATATTTTGAGAAAGAGTCATTGTTTCAGCATTTTAGTAGTTCAGTATATTTAGTTGTCCGATTTAGTTAGGGATTTGTCCCATCAACTACATATTTAGACAATTAGAGGCTTTCAGGCTAGACTATTTCAGACAGATGTTTAGTTTTTCTTTTTAGCATTACTATTAGTATTTTAGTATTTGTTTTCAGTGTTTTAGAACCTTATGGCATTTTGGTTATACTTCTGTGTTGTTTTAGTATTATTATTTAGTGTTTATAGCAGGTACTAGTCATGGGTTAGCTTGTAGTCCTTCGGGATCGTAAGAACCGTGTGACATCTGGGGTATAGGCTTAGGGCATTACAAACTTAGTATCAAAGCCTGAGGTTCTAAAATATCCTAGGGAGTCTAAAAACCTTATCATGTAGAGTTTTGTGCATGGTTGTGTAGCGTGCCACACTTATGGACAAGAGGCTATTAGGTATTTTTAGTAAAAGTTTCCCTTCTTTCAGTGTTCATGTCATGCGAGTGAGCATAATCTCAAGTTAAACTCTCTGTATAATTCAAGTCTCCCGTATGTTTGTAGAATATGCCTCCTAAAAAGACTAATGCAATAAGAAGTGGAAACCAGCCACCACCTCAGCCTATTCAGGCAGATCCCCTAGATGAGCATACTTCCCATGCAGAATTTAGAGCAGCTTTCCCACTTTATCTCATTTTGTGGCAGCCAAGAATGAATATCTAGTTGTTGTCTAGGCCAACCCAGTGGCCAATACTACTGTAGCTAGAATTCGGGACTTCACTTAAATTAACCCTCCATCATTTACAGGGTCTAATTCTAAAGACGACCCACTGGAATTCCTTGACAAGGTGTAAAAGGTCATAAATATTATGGGGGTAACCGCTAGTGAGAGTGCTTAGTTAGCTAGAATTAGTTGTAGGATCTGTCTCACTCATAGTTCAAATAGTGAAAGGAAGATAGGGCTGCATATACAGGGCCTATAGAATGGGAGAAGGTTTCTACTGGCTTTCTAGATAGGTTCTTCCCATTAGAGTTGAAAGAAACTAAGGTGTTATAATTCATTAACTTAAAGTAGGGCAGCATGAAAGTGAAGGAGTATTCTCTCTAGTTTACTTAGTTAGTTAGATATGTTTCTTATGTTATGGCCGATAGCAGATTAAGATGAGTAAGTTTGTATTAGGGGTATCTGACAGTATTGTGAAGGAGGAAATGCTAAATAAGTAGATGGACTTGGCTCGGTGGATGGTCCATTCTCAATAGATAGAGGAGCAAAATACTAAGGAGAAGAAGAGCGAGAATAAGAAGGATAGAACAGGTAGCCTCAACTTCACTCAGCATAAGTTAGAGGGTGGTAATCGTCTCCAGTTCTGCCTGGAATCTTCAGTTCCAGCTTTGTCCTCAGCCAATTCTCCAGTTCTTAAATTTAAAAATGGTAATAAGGATAGGGTGCCATACTTTAAATCTCAGGGTAGTGTTAGACGTGCTTAAATAAATCCTCATTACCAGAAATATGGCAGAAAACATCAGGGTGTCTGTAAAGTTGGCAGTGATGTGTGTTTTGGATGTGGCAAGCCAAGACATAAGGTCAGAGAGTGTGCTCAGGTAGGTTCCTAGAGTCAGCATAATCGCCCTCCAGCCCAGTCTGGTTGCCTGTTTCAGTAGGGTGCTGCTTTCAGTTCCACTAGTGGGCAGCACCCAAACAGACTCTATTCACATCAGTCCTAACAGGATCAGGAAAGTTCTCTTGATATGGTCACTGGAATATTACAAGTTTAGCATTTACATGTTTGTTCTTTGCTAGATCCAGGAGCTTCTTTGTCCTTTGTAACTCCTTATTAGCTGTTAACTTCAGAGTCAGTCCTAAAATTTTAGTAGATCCCTTCTCAGTCTATACCCTAGTGGGTAAACCTATCATAGCCCGGTGGATATACAAGAACTTTTTGATTATGGTATCTCAGAAAGTAACTTCAACAGACTTAGTAGAGTTAAAGATGATAGATTTTGACATCATTCTCAACAAGGATTAGCTTCATTCATGCTACGCCTTAGTTGACTACAGAAATAGAGTTTTATATTTCTATTTCCCGAATGAACCTGTCCTAGAATGGAGGGGTAGTACTTCAACACCCAGAGGTTAGCTTGTTTCCTACCATAAAGAGAAAAAGATTATATCTAAGGGATGTGTTTATCATCTCATTTGAGTTAAGTACTCTAGTTTCGAGACCTATAATCTTGAGTCAGTTTCAATAGTATGCAAATTCCCAGATATGTTTCTCAAAGATCTTCTTAGAGTTCCTCCCCAAAGGGAAATCAACTTTGGAATAGACCTTCTTTCTGATACTCATCCCATCTCCATTCTGCCATATAGAATGGCTTAAATAGAGCTTAAATAATTAAAAAACAATTGAAAGACCTTCTAGATAAGGGATTTATTAGGCCTACTGTCTCCTCGTGAGGTGCACCAGTTTCATTCATGCGAAAGAAAAATGGTTCTCTCAGAATATATAATGACTACCATCAGTTGAACAAAGTCACTGTCAAGAACAAGTACCCATTTCCTAGAATCAATGACTTGTTTGACCAACTTCAGGGTGCTAGTTACTTTTCTAAGATAGACCTCAAATCAGGCTATCATCAGCTCAGAGTCAGAGAATGTGACATTCCAAAAATAGCTTTCATAACTTGGTATGGTCAGTTAAAATTCCTAGTCATTTCATTTGGTCTTACCAATACCCCAACAGCCTTCATGGACTTGATAAGCCTTGTGTTCAAGCAGTACTTAGATATGTACATCATAGTCTTCATTGATGACATTCTTGTCTACTCCCGCAATGAACATGATCATACAAACCATCAAAGAATAGTATTATAGACCCTTAAAGCCCATCAGTTATTCGCCAAATTCAGCAAATGTGATTTTTGGCTAAGGTTATTAGCTTTCCTTGGTTATAACTTTTAGCGATGGCATTAGAGTGGATCTTTAAAAGATGAAAGTAGTAAGAAACTGGAACAGACCCATCTCTCCATCATATATCAGGAGTTTCTTTGGTTTGTCTAGATATTACCGATGGTTTGTTGAAGGATTTTCACCTATTACATCCCCTATGTATAGATTGACTTAGATAAAAGTCAAATTCCAGTGGTTAGATTCTTGTGAGAAGAGTTTTTAGGAGTTGAAGAATTGGCTCACTACAACCCCAGTTTTGACTTTACCAGATGGTTTATATGGGTTTGTTATGTATTATAATACTTTCAGAGTTGGTTTGGAGTGTGTTTTGATGCAGAGAGGTAAGGTCATAGCCTACTCCTCTAGACAACTAAGTCGCGTGAAAAGAATTACCCCACTCATGATCTTGAGTTAGCAGGTGTAGTATATGACTTAAAGATTTAGAGGAACTATTTGTATGGGGTGCGTGTTGATGTGTTCACAGACCATAAAAGTCTCCAGTATGTATTTTCTCAAAAAGACTTGAATTTTCATCAGAGAAGGTAGTTAGTGTTGTTGAAAAACGATGACATGAGTGTTCTATATCATCTTTGCAAGAACAATATAGTGCCTGATGCTATAAGTAGATTGTCCATGGGTAGTGTTGATTACATTGAGGATGGTAAGAAGAAGTTAGTTCAGAAAGTTCATCAGCTTGCTAGGTGGGGTGTTCATTTGGTTGATTCAGCTAAGGGTAGTGTTTAGAGGCAGAATAGTTTAGAATTTTCTTTTTTTTTTAAAGTTAAAAAAAAAGTAGGATACACATCCTAGTTTACATAAGCTGAAAGAGTCAGTCAGAGATCAAAAATTAGAGGTTTTCTCCAAGGGGGAGATGGTGCATTGCCTTGCTAGGGTAGACTATGTGTGCCATGTGTGGATGGCATAAGGTAGAGGATTCTTCCAGAAGCGCATGGTGCATGTTAATCTATTTACCCAAGGGCAACTAAGATGTACCGTAATTTGTGGGAAGTCTATTAGTGGCGTAGGATGAAGAGAGACAATGCAAAATTTTTAACTAAGTGCTCAGCATGTCAGTAGGTTAAGATTAAGCATCAAAAGCCTAATAAGTCTATGTAGGAGTTTAGTATTCCCACATAGACGTGGGATAAAGTGAGCATGGACTTCGTGATAAGTTTGCCTCATACTCATTATCAACATGATTTGATTTGGGTCATTGTAGAAAGGATGACCAAATCAGCCCATTTCTTCCCAGTTTATACTTCCTATTTCGCTGAGGATTATGCCATGCTCTATGTTAGAGAGTTGATAAGGGGATGACTTAAGACAGCTCAGAGCTGACAGGAATCATATGCAGATGTGAGAAAAAAAGATCTCAATTGTGAGATCAGCAACTTCGTGTATTTGAAGATCTCTCCCATGAAGGGTTTGAAGAGATTTGGCAAGAAGTGGAATCTTAGTCCCTGATATGTCGGTCTTTATAGAATTCTCTGTCGTTTTAGAAAGGTAGCTTACGAGCTTGAGTTGCCTTTAGACTTAGCTTTAGTACACCCAGTGTTTCATATCTTCTTTCTAAAGAAATGCATTGGTGACCTAGAAGTTGTAGTCCCTATAGAGGGTATAGATGTTTAGAACGGTGTCTCTTATGAGGAAGTTCTAGTCAAAATCCTTGATCATCATGTTTGTAGACTGAGGAACAAAGAAGTTCCATTGGTCAAAGTTCTTTAGCTGAATTAGTCCGCTGAGGGAGATACTTGGGATGAAGAAGCAAATATGTGGACCAAGTATCCTCACCTCTTCTCCGCAAGCTCAGAATCAGATCAAGGTAACAGTCTTCCTTAGATTTACTTAGTTCCATGCTCAGATTTTCTTTACAAACTTGGTATCAATTTCAGCTGCATAACATTCCCATATCATCCATACCTTCATGAAACAGTTCATTCATGTGTCATGTCTTCAGAATTCAATCATGCTTCATTTATACATGTTTAGTATGAAAACTAAGTTTATCAGTAGTTTCAGTCATGTAATCATGCTTTAGTTGTGCATGCTCAGTTTATAAACTCGGTCTATCAGGACTCTCAGCTTAGTCAGTCTTATTCAAGGATGAATGTTCCCAAGAGGGAGATACTGTAAGACCCCATAAAAAAGTTCTATTCTAATGCAGTCCTATAAAGCATGAAAAGAGGTCCCAAACTTAGAAACTTTTAGCCAAGTAATGACACTTAGTTTCATTTTTGGCCTCAATAATTCAATAGCTTTATTTTCAATCCATTCGACTTTAATATATCGATTCTTAGATTAGTTCATGATCAGGGATGTGTGTTCTCGGATGAGTTTTGAATATTTCATACATTGTTTGAGGCACATTTGGGTGGACAAAATAGAGGATCAGCGCAATCTCGATGCGTCGTTTTGCCCAACGCATCGACCAGGATTTATCACCAGCCATCAGTGCAAATTCTAGTGAGCTAACGCGATATTGATGCATTATGTTGGCTATCTCGTTGACCATCGACACATTACATTGGTCTGCACGTCACTTGGCATAATTTCTACTCATTTAATTTTGCATCCTAAAGGGTAATTAAGTCATTTTTTAATTATATTTCATCCCTAAAACAAAAGATTAAGACAACCTAAGGGCAAAACTCACTCATTATTCAAAAAATCCTCTCAAGAACAATCCCTAACCCATCAATTCAAGATTTAAGTCCCAAGAATTTCACCACAGCATTAAGAGAATTAAAAATCAAGGTATGTTAGGTGTTCATCCTTGGGTTTCCTTTCACCCTTGGAGTTCAAGAAAATTTGTAAACTACAAGTTCATTGAGTTCATGATTTACATGTTTGGATTTGATTGCGTTCATGAATGTGTTGATGTTGGGTTTTCAATTTAAGATTTAATTACAAGTTTCATGAATATAAGATAGCATGTATTTGATTGATGTAATTCCCATGTCAAAAACCCTTTAATTGTGAAATAATTGTTGTAGTCATTATGCATTAGCATATTGTTCATGCCCAAGTGTAAGGTTATGCGTCCTAAGTGTTTGATAAAATGCCTAGGATAATAAATTATCCGTTATGATCCTTTGGCGATTTTACTAATGAACTCATGCTATCACTACATGTTTAAACTACTTCTATGTTAAAGCTAAGCATTGAAATTGTTTGATAGGATGTCCTTGTGGATTGAATAGTGTATTTATGAAATGTTGGCATGTGTCCCTATTCATGTAAAATCTCATGACTTCCAAGTGTTTGACAAAATGTCAAAGTGATTGAAATGTGAACAATTAACTATTTCTATGTTTTCAAGTATTGCTATGTTTTATAGTATTGATCCTATCAAGTCTTAGGGGTACTCAATACCCAAAAATCTAGTTGTTTAACAAGAGCTACAGTTGCTCAGAATAGTCTCAGTAATGTCATGAGCAATAGTACTCAGTCAGTTACAAAGTTTAGTGAACTCAGTCGAGGTTAGTCAGTTAATACGATTAGTAACAGTTTAGTCAAGCGTAGTATAGTCTAGTGATCAGTTCACAGTCCATTCCACTGGGAGTAGGATTCAGCATCGAGTGAACCCAGGGATAGGGGCATTCCTTCTAGAAGAGGGTTTGACCCTTAGTAGAAATCCCTGAATTACAGAACTACGTAGCCAGCACAGGGTAAGATGTCTTTCTTCCAGACTAGGGTTGACGCAACCATGCATATATAATACAAGAGTCTTTCTTCTAGATTAGGGTTGACCCGACATTGTTATTATCCCTTGGCAAGGTGCTAACACCCTTCCTACTGGGGTAATAGGTTAGACCCCAACTCATTTTATAATCGGGGTATGTCGGTTAGATGAACACTCTCATAGTTATGGTTTTTGCTTCAAACATAGTATAGAACTCAGTTATGTTCTATAGAATCAAGATTATTAGAGACAGTCACCTAGTTATCAATAATTCAGATATCAGTAATCTCAAATATCAGTCACACAGTTAACAAAACTTAGTATTTATTTTCAATATAATCTCAGATAAAGTATATGTATGTATATGCACAGTATTATATACTCAGTATCTACAGTAGTCTCAGTTATCCATGTACTCTCATTCAGTTATATTCATATCATTCTGTCAATAATTGTTCATGCATACGAACCTGTGTATATCATCCTACCTCACTTAGCATACCAGTATATTCAAAGTACTAATGCATACCTTTTCTTTTACGCTATGATGTCACATATCAAAGGTTCAGACTCACGGGCTCTTGATCGTACTTAGCAGTTTGAGTTATCAGCAGCAATTACAGTGGTAAGTCCTTAAATTTTTAGGATAGAGTCATTGTTTTGGCATTTTAGTAGTTCAGTATATTCAGTTATCGGAGTTAGTTGGGGACTTGTCCCATCAATTACCTATTCAAACAGTTAGAGTCTTTCAAGCTAAACTATTTTAAACAGATGTTCAGTTTTTCTTTGCAGCATTACTATCAGTATTTCAGTATTTTTTTTCAGTGTTTGAGAACCTTATGGCATTTCAGTTGTACTTCTGCATTATTTTAATATTTTTATTCAGTTCTCACAGCAGGTACAAGTCATGGGTCAGCTTGTGAACCTTCAGGATCGTAAGAACCGTGTGACGTCTGGGGTACAGGCTTGGGGCATTACAGAGAGCTTCTTTTATTTTGGAAGTTCTTGGTTATTGAACATTACTATTTTGTTTTGTTTCATTGTCCGACTGGGGGCCTTGTCCCTGTTTTTAGACGTATATTGATTCTTGTATTTTTAGAGACTTTGGAGACTGGTGTCATGTGTTTTGAATAATAAGAACTTCCTTTCGAATTGTTCAGTTTACTTATGAGATTGACCATGTTTTCGAATGATAATTTTTGGCATTTCTTTATATTGTATGAACATTATGCATGATTGCCAAATAAAGAAGGGCCCTCGAGCCTTCACAATTCAGGATGCCCGTCGCGGTCTGGGCCTCGATTTGGGTTATGACAGTTACTATTGGTGATAACATTAATATAACCATTATTGGAAATATAGTGTTAACTGGTGTATTTACAATAACTAGCTAATTTATAACTGTAAACGTTATTAATATTTTCTTTTGGAGATAAATTATTACTTACGACTTTCTTTTTATCTAGGATTCTACAATCATTATCTTTATAATTTATTTTTTTATATTCCCAATTTGTACTATTATTTATATTATTAGTGGATTTTGATTGAGATTCTGAGTTATCTTTAATAATTTCATTGGTGAGTTTTAATTCAGATTTTAATTTTTTATTAAGTTTTCCTAAAAAACCGCTTGTTACTTCAAATATAGGAAATTTATATTTTGAGAATTCAGGTAATTTAAAAATTGGATGAGTTTCTAACTTTTTATCATAATGAGAAGAACTTGGTTTATCCATAAGAGTTAATTTATTCTCGGCTTTGAGAATTTGTTTAGATATTACATGTAATAATTAATTTGTATAATTATTTTGTGGGAGTATTTTATTTATATCCTTAATTGAAGGATCCCCTTTAGTATCTACTATATCTAATATAAAGGGTGAGGTAGTAACAACTTTGCCTTCTACTGGTAGACTAATTTCTTCTAACAGAGAAATTGTTGATTCTACAATTTTATTACTAGTAGTATACCATTTATTAACAATCATGTTTAACGAATCCTATTGATCATCTAATTTTCCTATAATTTCAAACCATTTACAAATTTCAATATTAAATCTTAATCTTTTCATATCATTGCACCATTTTTCTCTAATCGATTATCTTTCTTTTAATAAATATTTTTTTATACCTTTCCTTTTTAATAGAATTTTCTACTATTCCATAATTTTTCTAAATATTCAAATTCAGGTTCAAATATTACATCTTGACCTAACCATGCATATGGAATTTCTTATTACTAGCATTTCACTAGCTGTGGGACTTATTGATTTTTTAGCCTTTAAATTTGTAGATTTATATTCTAGTTGTGGAATTGTTTTTGAGAAATCAACTGCTTTTGATTTTCTTTCAATATATTCTACTGTTACTTCCCTTTCTTCTACAGACTTGGAGACTGAAGGTATGGAAAAGGACATTCTTATACTGGAAGATGCTTGATTAAAATATTGTGATCTGAGAAATTTTAAATCTATAGATCCATTTGGATATTGTACTATTTGTTCAATGTTTGAATTTTCTTCTTCAATTTCTGGCTCCGTTATGGAGTCGAAATGCCAATTATTTTATATTAATACATCATCCTATTTTATCATTTTTGGGACAAAGGTATTATTATGATTAAGGTTAGCTTCTATGAGTATGGTAGCTCCTTTATTACTAATTATTTTAGCCATAGGGGCTAAGGCGGTTTTCATTAATTTACAATATACTCTCTATATTATTGCTATTTCTCTTGTATTTACCTACTATTCATGTTTTTTGTTTTAACATTTAATGTTAAAGTATCCATAACATTTTGATCATTAATATCTATAGAAAAATTATAATAACAATTAAAGTATACAGGGCCATTAGCGAGGTTACTTTGTAATACTGCAAATAATGAATCATCAAAATTTAATATCCTATTATCTCTTAAAAGTAGACATATAGGTACATCAAACCTAATCTACAAAATGGTTTAATTGCTACTTGAACAAGACCTATGTGAAGGAACTTGTAATTTTTACTATATCTATTAATACCTTCAACTGCTAATAATTTAATAGTCTCAATAGTTCAATTAATTGCAACAGTGGATTCGAAAGTTTTAATATTATAATTTTTAATAAAATCAAAGTGTCCAGTCTTATAGAGTCTATTAAAACTTTCTTTTGGAATGTTCCAATTTTGTAAATCACTTCCTATTTTAGCTATTTTATTAGATATAGCATAAATATTAATTCTATTTATTACGTTTTTGTTGGTTTGAGTATTCATAAGAATTTTTGCAGATGAGAGCGAAAACACCATTGTAGGACGAAAATCTACTTTAGATGTTATGTTTACAATAATTATTTTTGAGTGCAGTAATTACTAATTTTCTTCTTCCAAAATTCCTTTATTGTATTCCTATAGGCTTGGCTACGGGAACACCCTCTGGGCCCGGTTCTATTTTTCATACACTCAGAGCTAATCAAATGGAAAATTCCAGGTTTGCCAACGTCTAAACCCCTATTAAACCACTACCTAACTTAAGGAATAAAACCAAGAAAATAGAGTAAGAACAATAGTAATTACAATCCAAAAAAATGAGTATTCCAACAGTAACACTAATTTTGACGAGCTCTAGGACAACGTAACGCTTTAGCCGCTCCTACTAATACTCACAAATGGTATCAAAGCCAAGTTGCCCAGTGGTTTCATCGCATAACTATCTTTAGTTTGGATGGCAATATTTTTATTGGTTAATGAGTATTCTTCTTTAAATATCTTTTTAAGTGGCTGCACTCTGGGTACACTCGTAATGTACTCTTTTGATAATAGCAGAACGATAGGTTTTGGCAGGGATGAAAATTCTGCTAGGACAGAAAACCTATTTTCTTACCTTTTATCTAAATTTTTATCTTCTTCAGTGAAGGGTCTTTTCATTTTTTCCTCTGGTCGAAACTGAAATGGAGACTTAACCTTAATCCTGGTGTTCCAGGTTTCATGATTTCCCTGTAGAATAATTTTGTTAAACTTTTTGGCAGAGAATTTCCCCCTTTACAAAATCAAGTTTGTTGACATTTTTACAAAATAGTTTAAAAATAATTTAGAAATTTGATAACTCATAATACTATAAAATTTTCTTTTAATAGTGGATTAGTTTTTCTCTAATCCCAATTGGACTAAGTTTTTTCTAAAAATAGTTTGATTTTTTGTAAAATCACTTTCTTATTTTGATATACTTTTTAGATAGGGAAAAATAAAGAGTAGTTCAAGCTACCAAAAATATTAAAAAATAACATAAAAATTTTAAAGATAGATCTGAAAAATCTCAGTATTATAAAAGATGATTTAAAAAATCTAAAAAGTCTTCTAAGGTAGAATAAAACCAATAATGGAACATGTTGGAACTACAGTAAAACTAGACATAGAGCTAAAGATTGTCGGGTGCCAGATAAAAAAAATACATGATAAATATGTTAGAATTAGGAAACGACATAAAAGATAAATTATATTCAATACTAGATAAAAATGAAAATAGTTCTTCTTGTGACGAAAGTCTTAGTGATGATAATGAAACTAATGTTGTATATAGTTCAGATAGTAGAGAATTAACAGACCACTGCAATTGTAGCGGTGCAATTTGCACTTGTGATAGTCATTCTATAAATGTTATTGACAGATCAGGATAACGGGGAGTGAAATAACAATTTAAAATAATTACTACTTTAAAAGTAGTTTAAACTTTAAAATTTAATTTACAGAAAACAAAATAAAATCAAAGTAATATTAATTAAAGTAGTAGAAAAGTAGAGAAATTTATACATACAAAAACTTTTTATTGATATGGGAAAATGAGAAAACTTTACAGAGGGATGGGAAATATGGGTGATGGAGAGTGATTTTTGAGTTGGGAAATTTCAGAATGCTCTCTGCTATTACAAGTTGAAATCCTAAATAAGCCTCAAAATATGTTGACTAATATTTTCCCTATTCTGTCTATTTTACATCTGTGTATCTATTTATACACTAATACATGTTATTTGCTTTCCACTTGTCTGGTAGCTGATGAATATATATTTGTTGATTCTTGCTTTTGATGACCTATTGAATAGATGTGTATTTTATATATTTTGAAGGTATTTTGTCTTTTGTCCTTTGTGACATGAAGACTTGTGTTGTTTTGTCTTAGTGTGACGTCTGTTTTGTGTGGATTCCATGGGGTCCACCGTTTGTTGTGTCTATTGCATCTTCATCTTGTTGTGATACATTTTTATATGGTGTTTGTCCTTTTCTAAATGTAGAAGAAAGGTTAGGTCTTTCCTTTTTAATAGATATTGCATTAGGTCTTCCCCTTTTAATAGGTATTGCAATATCTATTTAGCCATTTTCTAGCTTTAAAGGCGGGATTCGGTCCGTGAGAAAGAACCAGATGCAGATTTATTTGATGGGGTTTACCATAAACATTTAACTTTAAAAGGACTAATAATATAAAACCTTTTAAAATGTAGAGATATTTTACCTAATATTTGTATTTTACACAAAATATTTATCAAATATTTTATTGCAAAATACAGTAAAGACCAAAAAAGTTTGTAACCTTGCTATGCATTTTTATTAAGTGTCATAATTCATCGAAGCTATTAATTTTGAAAAATATGCTTCTTCTTTAAAAGATTTCTATTGATAATAATAGTAACCGGTGAAGGGACTTAATATTCTCTAATAGTGTAGAAATACTCTGTTAAAATCAACTCACTAATTTTTTCAGGTTTAGAGTGGATTATTTGCCTCTCTTTGTAAACAAGGCTTTAACCACTCTTTCACCTTCATAATTTTTATCAAGTGCTCTTATTGGCAGTACCTGTAGATCTAATATCTCAAATTCCCTTTTATCGGTACTACTTTGTTCTTCCTTCTTATGTGGTTTGACTGGGGAGACTGCTTATGCGTATGCCTCAGGTGATTTCATGGATACTTTTGATGGTAAGGGGTGGTAGGTTCTGGTAGAGATGGAACTTTTGCCAGGACTAAAAATCTTGTTTCTGAAATTTTATTTTCTTCGTTAAAAGGCCTTTTCATTTTTCCCTCTGGTTGAAAAGGCCTAAATTGAGGCTTCATCTTTATTTCGGGTTTCCCAGGTCTCCTCATTTTTTCCCTGACGAAATTCTCTACTCAAAAAATGTCACGACCCGAACTGAGGCCATGGTCATGATGGACATCTTGAACCAGGAAAGCTCAGATGCCTATCTATAACTGGAAATTATACACAGTGTTCATACAATATAAAGAAATGTAGAAAATTATCATACAGAAACATGGTCAATCTCATATGTAAACTGAACAATTCCAAAGGAAGTTCATAGCATTCAAAACACAAGACACCAGTCTGCAAAATCTGTAACAATACAAGAGTCAATACACGTCTAAAAAAGGGGACAAGATCCCCAGTCGGACCATGAAACAAAACAAAATAGTAATGTCCAATAACCAAGATCTTTCGAAATAAAGGAGGCTCACCAATTGCAAACTTCAGACAAACAATCTACAGCTTAGCGGGACCCCGAGAATGTGCCTCGGATCCTGAAATATACGGGGTCAATATAGATGTACTAGTACATAGAGCAATACAAAATAATGTACTTTTATACAACATAATTGAGAGCAATTTGTAAATTCTTTACATACGATATATAAAAAATACATGGGCATATTTACAAGACTTTGAACATTTATTTGAAATCCACTACTCACTCTTTATCTTACTTCTGAGCTAAGTGGTACACCCTACAACTCTACAATCGTATGGGTTATATAGAATTCACCCTTAACTCAATGGCAAACCTCCTATCCCAAGTTTATCGTACAACTTAGAACCTCAATCTCTAATACACCAAGGGGCCCTAGGCCAACATATGGTCTCTCTTGGGGATATAATAAACCCGTACCGGAAAAACACGATCTCGAGCAACGAGCCATTACACTCAAATGCCATTTACGGAAAACCACCTAACTCTCCTTAAGCCCATTTTTTAAATCTTTAAGACATGCATTCTTCGAAATCAAAATCTGAAAATCTTACTCTGTTATGTCATTTATCTGTTTGGTCTCATCATACCAAGACTTGCAAGTCATATCTCTAAGCCATACATTATTGTGTTACAACTCTTTCATTCAAAATAATTTTTTGACCACCATGTCATTCAAATAGTACAAGAGGATTCATATTTTAAAACATATGTCAAACCATGCAAAGATTCTTTTTTTTCAATATTCAAACAAATGATGGTCAATTACTCAAAACAATCATGCAATTCCTTTAATTATCACATTTAACATTTAAAAACAAGAAATTGTCCCTCTCTTCTATTCTCAACAAACATAAAGTTCATATGAGATGGTAAAGCTTTTGACTCATACTTTAAGATATGCAATTTAGTAACCATAACTTGTAAATCAAGAAGTAACATAATGAGAGAGGGAAAATTACTTATTCATGCTCTCAATTCATGTATCAAAACTGAAAACACATATATACATATACACGAGAAAATTAAGATTCAAGGGAGGGCCTCAAGACCAAAACATTATATGGTTGAAAAGGATTCATAATGCATATTCTTTAAATTATTATCAAAACCCTTCATAAATATGTGATTTGTAAATCTTGAAAACTTAATAAAATAATGTCACATGTTTTGGCTAAATTGGGTAAAGGGAAAAGACCCAGATGCCCTTGAAAAATGTAACTGAAAGCTAGAAATTTAGAAAGCGTGCTATGTCCATGCGTTGCATTCTTTGGAGCACCGAAGTGGAGCGTGCGTCGCATGCTACATCTCATACTCCCTTAGGGGTGAAATGGAAAGTACTTCATTGGCTAATAGCGCGCCCTCACTGCCTTTCTTACGAAAATGGCTATAACTTTTCACTCGGGTATTGAATTATGTCAAAATTTGTATCGTTGGAAAGCTGACTCAATTATCTATAATTTGGTGGGTCTTGAGATTAAAAATTCTATGCATATAAAAAGTTATACACGTTCAAAATATACCCTTGTAGAATTGAATACCAAACTTTGGATGAATCAAAGGATCTTAGCTCAACTTTGTTCTAAGTGATTGTTATGAAGATTTTTCATTTCGAGATCACTTCACACACTAGGATAAAGATCATCACATGTATATTCAAAAGAAATTCATGGAATTAAATTCAACACATTTAATAATTATGCTTCAATGTTTAGCCAAAAAATATGGGATCTTATATCTATGGACGACGTAGCGCGACCTCTTTACCTAGGAAAGGTACTTAAAGGTATTTTAGGCTACGTTTTGAGGACTCTTCTCTCATATTAGAGACCAAGGAGCCTTAAATGGTGTTCTAAAGTAAAATTGATCTTGGGTACCTCTTGGGAGCTTAGATAATATATATTTTCATGATTAACCACAGATTTGAGGTATGAATCCTTCCATTTCATGATTAAATTTCTTGAATTTTTGATTGAAACCCCAATTAGCTTAGAGGCTTAATTTAGCCTCAAATAATATTAAACCTCACCTATTTCATGAGGATTATGACTCCTTTATGGTGTATGAACATTGGGTTGACCTCAAAAATGTGTTTTCTATAAGTGGGACCCACTTGGGGTGTTTTTGGTGATATTTTTGGACTCAAAGCACAAAAGTTTAATATGGGTATAAATGTTCTTGTTATAATATGTAGATTGTATTTTTATATCTTGGAACCTTAAATAAGCTTCTCAAAAGGGAAAAGTGAAGTTTAGTGGTTCGTGAGCCTTCTTTGGATTTGAAGTAGTTAGGTTTGTTCCTTGTTAGATTGAACTATGTTGTAGTATAATTGTGATATCTTGTTAGATTGGGATATGTTTTAGGTGTTGGAATGTTAAATGGTACCACTTGGGTTTAGTTGAATCACTTAGGTCACTTGATCTTATAGATTGAAATGCTTAACTTGTAGGCTTAAACCTTGGGGAATTAGACTCCATGTGTCATGGCTAACATGAGGATGCCTTAGTTACTCTAGTTGGATGTGAGTGACTTTGTCACTATGTTATTGGTAAAATGACCCTAGTTTTTACATTAATGAAAGTGCCTTAGATACTATGTTTGAATTAGGTATAATGCTAGGGGAAGACCTTTGCCTTAGTATTATTAGTGGCTTGATATACATCTAAAAGTTGATCTAGAAAATTTAGTCTATTCTCGGGTAGAAGTTGAACTTATAATATATTTGGGGAATATTATAAGGGGGTTCTTGACCTACCTT
This sequence comes from Capsicum baccatum var. pendulum, assembly GCA_030864225.1. Classification (NCBI taxonomy): domain Eukaryota; kingdom Viridiplantae; phylum Streptophyta; class Magnoliopsida; order Solanales; family Solanaceae; genus Capsicum; species Capsicum baccatum. Next base: position 82,577,056 of record CM061560.1, on the reverse strand, counting down.
AAGATTGGATTGATATATCTTTCCTAAAGACCTTAAACAACTACTAAATGCCTAGAAAATGATCTCAAACATGTTGGGTAATTTGAGCAATTATATTATGGGAATGACATTAGAAGTGATGTATATGGTTTGTTGACTAAGTTACTATAAATACTATGAGTACTATTGTTTATGCTAGGATTTAATCCCATGTCTATGTTATTATGTATTCCATTAATTAAGATATTGTTTTGGACTTTGGGCTATGTTGTTACTCATGTTGTACTCTTGTTTGGTAACAAAACTACTAACCATGCAAGAAAGCCCTCATATTGTTAATATTGCAAGAATTGACACTAATGCTTCTAGAATTCATGCTTATTGACTACATGAGAAGTTATGTGGATAATTATGCTTTAAACCCAATGATAATGGTAAGACTCATGTCAAACACATATATATTTATATATATTTATATATATTAATAAAATAACTAGGAAGGCGAATGTTGAGTATTAAAGGTATGCTCTTCCTTACCTTTCCTTTATGTTTGTTTACTTTAGCACTCGTAGGACTTGTTATTTTGTTTATCCCTTGTGGGGATTGTCATTTACTTTGGCCCTCGTGGGAATCATCATTTACTTTAGTCCTTGTGGGGCTGTTCTTTAATTTGGATGTTAATTGCCTATTGTGATAATATTGATACCTGGCAAGGCTGAAGGATTTTGTGATGATGATGTTGATACCCGACAAGGCTGGGGGAGTTTGCAATAAGATATTGACAACCAAGAAGTTTGGAGGATGCCGTGATGATATTGATAGTCGGTAAGGCCAGAGGATGATTGCTGATGTTACAATGGGTACATCTATCAGTTTGATACTGGTTAGTCATATGTATGGCAATTATATGATCATAGGTATATGCACTTGTTTATATGTAATGCAAGTATATTGTTGACATTTGGATACCAGTTGTAGCCACTAGTTTGAATTGCTTATAAAGGGGTGTAGTTAATGATTAATGTAACTAGGAATTAGTGATGGATATTGTTTAATTGACCAATTAAGATTAGTTAGTATGTGGAAACTAGTGTAAAATGAGGAATTATTTAGTGAGTAACGTTAGTGATAACTGTTTTTTAGATAGGTACAGTTGACTATTAAAATGTCTAATATGGTGAATAATTCCCTAATAAATGATGATATTGTATGATGGCTAGGAATATAATAAACTAGTTAATGGTCCTTGTTTAGTAAATGAATAGTGACTAATGAGCATTTATGGCAGGTGGCTAATGATGGTAATAGTATGGTATATGGTTATATGGTCAATGTTGGTAACTAATGAAAGATCGGTGAAATGTCTAATTGATGTTGAATATGAACTACGGTCATAAAATGATGAGTTTTAGATAAGTTAGTGGTTGAATACCTTAATACTATCTCTCTTGAGTATTCTCTCTTATAGTATGGGATGCGGTGATGAGTTCTTCACTTATGTACCAGCTGGTATATGGGCGCCAACTTATTACTTATTCTTGCTTGTGTGTATGCCTTGTGATGTGTCATGCTTCCGAATTGCCTATTTTCATAGACATTGAAATTGGTATGCACTGATGCTATATGTTATACTATTGTTTCGATTTAATTACTTATTAAATACAAGTATGATGGAGATGATTTAGGTTTAATTCTGTACTTTGACCTACTTAGGATTAGCTTGCATTATATCCTCTTTATACCATGACTTAACTCAGTCGGCCGATGATGCCTACTGAGTACCCCTTGTCTTGGTACTCATTCAATATTTTAAACCTTTTTAGTGCAGATTCGAGTACAAAATGTCGTGGTTGATTCGAGTTCGTGCAGGGTTGATATTTGGCAAATAGGGTGAGCTCATGGAGTGCGGGTCTCCTATTTTCCCTCTATCCTTTACATATAATCTTTCGTATTTGAGACAAATGTAATGACTATGCTTGAGTCTTTTGGGTTGTATTATTCACATTAGCTTGTCTTGTAATAGCTTTGTCAGGTTGTGGAATTGGTATCTTATGATGATTGATTATCTATATTAGAAAACTATGTTAATATTTTTACTTGTGTTCATTAAATTTTTCCTATGTTGGAATTTCTTACCAAATTAACCCATTGCGATAGCTCCGGGTAATGATTTAGCTCACGAACTCCTAAACCTTCACATTTCCCTTTAAAGAAGCCTCTTCAACATACCAAGCTATCAAAATCACATTATACATGTAAATATGAGAATAATGATACCCATATTGCACCATTGCGCTTCGGGTCCAAAAATGACATCAAAACCCCAGTAGGTCCCGCTTACAAAAATCACATTTTCGAGGTCAACCCAATGTTCGTACATCATCAAGGTATCATAAGCCTCCAGAATGGGTGAAAGCCAATCTCATTGGGGCTAAAATCAAGACTTTAAGATATTTGGGGTTTTAGTCAAGAACTAAGAAAATTCACCGAGGAAGGGATAAAATCTTACCTTAATTCGGATGGTAATCACGAAAATAGTTGTTAATCAAGATCCCAAGTCACACATAAGTCTCAATTTTGAGTTGTCGTGCTCTTTGGAGATTTTTCTATCAAGGTGTGGGTGACAATGTGGCAATTAATAACCTAAGGGGTCTTTTTATAGCCCTTCTAGGTAATCAGGTATGTAAATCACACACCCAGGTGTGCAATCGCACAACCTGGCTACAGAAAAAGGTATGGCATCACCATACTTCTTTGTGAGATAGCAATATCCTCTACACATCATGTGTGATTGCGGTCCACATCAGATGAGAGCTGAAACTTGGAATTTTTCTAAGTTTTCGTTAAGGTCTCGAGATTCATTCAAAATCCAATATACACAAATGAACAATGTAACCACATTAAATTCTACATTTCAGACGCGATGGTGAACTCAGATTTTTCATCTAAGGGCATTTATACCAAATGTGTGTCCTACGCCTAAGTTTCCAATTTTCCAACTTTTCAATCAATAGGTCGAAATGAGATCGAGTGCATTGGGACCCAAAACAAAGGTATACCTAGCCTAAAATTGATATTTTAGAGTTGTTGGTGCTATTAAAGTTTCCATCCGAGGTCATTACTCTGAAGTTTTTTCACAGTATCCATTTGGAGCTAGCAAAGACTTCAAAATAGAGAATTGTCTTTAAGAATAAAATGAAATACTGTTAATCGAACTGTCAGTCCCAGCAAGACATAAATGACTTGGGGAAGCTATGAAAAATCTCTAATGGCAAAAATAAGAGGAAATGTGGAAAATGACCTGAAGAGACATTACAATATCACTACTAATAGAATTTTCATCCCTAAAAGTTAAGGATGATAAAATACCTAAAGTCTCAAACAGGTGAGGATACTAGGCCTGTATCTCGCTCTTGATCTCCCAAGTGGCCTCCTTCATTGGGCGGTGTCTCCACTAAACCTTAACTTTGGAATCTCTCTGGTGCTGAACCACCTCACATCACTAGCCGAAATGAGCACTGCCTCCTCTACAAAGGCCAAACACTCATCTAACTAGACTGAGTCCCATCTAATCACATGAGATGGATTAGGTATATATCGTTGCAACATATAGACATGGAAGACTAGATGAACAACAACAAAATTTGGAGGCAAAGGCAACTCATAGGCTACCTTACTAACTACGTGAAAAATCTCAAAGGGTCTAATATATCTTGGACTGAGCTTACCATTCCTCCCGAACCACTTCACACCCTACATGGGACATGCATAGAGGAATACATGGTCTCAAGCCCCAAATCTCAAGGCACAAAGCCTATGGTTTGTATAGGACTTTTGCCTACTCTAATCCGTTCTAAGCCTATCCTGAATCATGCTAACTCCATCCATAGACTCCTGAAGAAAATCAGTACCACAGGGCCTAACCTCGAAAGTCTCAAACTATCTGTCTGAAGAATGCCATATCCTACCATACAAAGCCTCAAAAGGTTCCATCTCAATACTAGAATGGTAATGATTGTTATATGAAAACTTTGCCAAGTCTAAGTGTTGCTCCCACTTCCCTCTAAAATCCATAACACAGGATCTAAGCATGTCCTCAAGAACCTAAATAGTCCACTTAGACCGACTATTATTCTGCGGATGAAAGGCTCTACTCAAAAACACCTAAGTTCCCAACTCATTTTGAAATACTCTCCAAAATTTCAAAGAACACGAAATCACAGTTCAAAATAATAGAAATGGGCACACTATGAAAATGAACTATCTCCCGCACATAGATATAGGCCAATCTCTCGGCATTGCAAGTCATCAGAATACGAATGAAATCTACTAACTTAGTAAAATGATCCACAATGACCCAAATACCATCTGAACCACAGGAAGTGGAAGGAAAACCACAAATAAAATTTATGGTAATCCATTCCTATTTCCACTCGGGAATGGGCAACTATTAAGTTAATCCACCAAGGCAACGATGCTCGGCCTTTACCTGCTGAAAAAGGCAATAAGCTACAAAGTTTGACATTTCTCTCTTCATACCACTCTACCAATAGTAATTTCTAAAATCTCTATACATTTTGGCTATACTGAGGTGAATAGAATATCTAGATCTATGAGCCTCATGCAAAATCAACTGAATTATGTCATCAAGTGGAGGAATACAAATACAACCATTAAATCTCAGAAAACCCTCAAAATCAATGGCGTGCATCGCAGACTCACCACTCAACTCTTGGTCAAAAAAGAAGTGAAGATTTCTATCCTTAAATTGATGATCATAAATTAGCTCAAATAGTGAGGATCTCACCTCTAAACTAGCCAAAATCCTCCTAGGATCTTAAACATCTTGGCCAACCATCATGTTAGATAATAACAGAATGTCCCATGCTAGTGGCCTATGAGAAACTAAAATCCAAGCCAAGCTACCCATACTCACTGCCTTCTAACTCAAGGCATTTGCTACCATATTTTCCTTGCTTTAATAATACAAGATGGAAACATCAAAGTCCTTAAGAAACTCCATCCATCTACGTTGTATAGCATTATGCTCCTACAGAGTCATAAGATAATGAAGGCGATGATGATCATTGAAAATCTCACAATGCACACCATAAAGATAGTGCCTCCATATCTTAAGCACAAAAACTATCACTACTAATACCAAATCATGAGTGAGGTACTTGCGCTCATGCACCTTAAGCTGTGTAGAAGTATAAGAAATAACACAACCCGACTACATTTATACACAACCTAGAGCAACACCAGAAGCATCACAAAAGAAAATGAATCCCTCACCCTCAACAGAAAGAGCTAACATAAGAGCTGAAGTAAGGAAGTCCTTGAGCTTTACAAAGCTCGACTCACACTCCTTGGACTATCAAATAGGAACCCCCTTCTAAGTCAATCTGGTCATAGGGGATAAAATAGTAGCAAGAACATCGATGAAGCACTTATAATAACTAGCCAAACCAATGAATCTATGTACTTTACTCGGAGAAGTAGGTCAAGTCCAATCACAAATTGCCTCAAACTCTGATGGGTCTACCATAAGCCTTCTTTAGGTACCATATCTCTAAAGAGTGTAGCTAACTCAAGCCAAAACTCACACTTAGAGAACTTGGCAATAAACATATGATCTCTTAAAGTCTTGAGCACGATCCTCAAATGTTGCGCATGCTCCTTACTACTCCTTGAATACAAACGAATGTCATCAATGAACACGATCACAAAAGGCTCCAAGTAAGGTCGGACTACTCGGTTCATCAAGTCCGTGAATGTAGTTGGGGCATTAGTCAGCCCAAAAGATATCACTAAGTACTCATAGTGACCATAACATATCTTAAAAGCTATCTTTGGGCTATCCTCAACCTGCATCCTCAACTGATTGTAACCAAACTTCAAATAAATCTTAGTAAACACCACTACACCGTGAAGCTGTTCAAATAAATAGCCAATGTGTGGCATATGAGAGTGATTCTTCACTGTTAACTTATTAAGCTACATATAATAAATACATATGCTCATCGAACCATCTTTCTTCTTCACAAACAATATAGGGACCCCCATAAGGACACAATCAGTGTAATAAATCCCCAACCAAGAAGATCATAAAGAAAAGAATTTAGCTCTTTAAGCTCGCTAGGAACAATACAGTAAGGTGTCATAGAAATAGGTTGGGTACCAGTCTTTAGGTAAATAGAAAACTCAATCTCACAAATAGGGGAAATACCAAGCATGTCGGTAGGGAACACATCATTAAACTTGCAAACAATTGGAACAGAATCAAACAGCAGACTATCTATACTAGTATCACAAATATAAGTAAGATAAGACTTACAACCCCTCGATATAAGAATTTTAGCACAAACATAAGAAATAATCCCTATCGGCTCACAGCTCACGGCTAACTGCTCCCTCTATATGATTGGGTGTACACCAATCATGGCTAAGTGTAATGCCCCGACATCCCATCCCGAGACATCACACGGTGCTTATGACCTCGAAGTACCACAAGCAAACCCTTTACTGATATTTGTACCTGTACACTGTATAATATCAAAAATAAATGCAGAAACTAGCCATAAGGTTCAACACATCTATGAATTCTCATAATATAGAAAACAAAATACTAATACATTTATCTGAAAAAGCATCTAAACTGTCTAAACTGTGGAGTTGATGGGATATGTCCCCAACTAACTCTGTCAACTGAGAATAGACAAAATCTAATACAGTAATAGTAAACTGAGATTCATCGTCGAAAGAAGAGGACTCATTGCTACTGCTGCTAACTAGAACTGAACTGTTGAGGATACTCTAGATCCTGTGCCTCTGAACCTATGGTGCCAAATAAAACACCATAGCGCAAATGCATCAGTACTGGGATGTACTAAGTATGTAGACGGGGTAAGGCTAAATGCAAAGGCTCATGCGTGCACAATATCTAAACTGAATAATCATGAAAATGTCACATGAGAACACATACATGAATGCACAGACCATAATCACAATCATCACAACTCTAGCTACTGAAACTCGGATTACCACTTTATTATAGACTGAACTCACTACTGACATTAAGATACTATATCACTGACTCATCTGAAATTGATAACTAAGAATCTGGATGCACTTACATCAAGGACTAAATTCTGAGCTTTACTGCTTTCGACTGATAGGATTAGAGATTAACCTTTCTAGGGGATAGTATTTAGAAACTATTATCAATGATAAAAAAAATATAATTATATCTGAATCAGACAACAAGGATACTCAATAGAATCTGAGACTATGAAGGCATATCTCTGAATATGATATCAAATAACTGTATATGAGACCAATCCTATCTGATAGTATGGTCCATGAATCAATGGAACTATCTGAGTTCCTTACTGAGATAGATGAATGTACCACATAGTCCTGATTTCTAAAGATTGATACTGAAACTGCAACTGTGGGAAGTAGTCACTTAACCGATATGCCCCTACTATCTCTTAGGGGTCCAACCTCGATCCCCAATTTGAAAGGTACCAATACCGTGCCATGGGTAAAGATAATTTCTTTTTTGGTCAATCCTCTCTAACGGATGACCATTACCAGGCAGTCGACCTAAGAAAATATAATAGCCAAATACTCTCTCTCTGGAGGTGACAACCTTTTCTGATGGTGACTCATGTATCCTACGTTGGCTACGCAGTTATAGAGGTCAGGGATTTCTACTAATGACTTCGGCCTCTCTCTCGCTGATGGGAGGAGCCGCCATCCCCTCCCTCGCTCGGTTTTAGTTTCCACTCCCAACTAAAAACTCTAAACTAAACTCATAACTAAACACAACTGAACTGAATCTCATATAGGTCATATTTCTCAAAAGATCTGACTGAGTTATGCTGAGATTACTTAGCTTTGTATCTGACGGAAATGGTATTGTATCATGGTATCTGACTGACAATATAGAGCTTGAATAGATTATTTGGTCACTTCCTAGATTAGAATTAAACACTTGCATACCATTAGATCTGAGTTGATTATAAGACTGAGGCTAGATTACTATCTATACGAATATTACAGAGATTACTAAAATTACTGAGCTTTCTTAAGTTTTACAATTGTCTGAGGATACAAGTTCTATAGCTCACTAAGTTCTGAGAATCATGGCTTGATTGGAATTATTATGAAAATGACATGGGCTCTAGAAAACAGCTAAATTGTTGGGTATAAATACCCCTAGGACTTGATAACATAAAATAAAGTATAATCCTTCCTCCATCATCACAATCATATATTCATCATCATTATCATTAAAGCATTTTTTCAATCATTTAGGAATCATAAACATATAATAGCCTAGGGGAAACAGGCTACTAGATCATACTCCATTCAACAAGGTCTTTCAATAAACACTAGACATGCACGAGTTCACACCTAATTGGGATATCATGGTACACATAGTTCTCAAGTCTTATACATGGAGAGGAATACATATAACATGTTATACGTCCATCGACCTAGCTTTATTAACATTTCATCAACAACCATAACATATAACAATATCATAGAAGTCATTATTTTCATAAGGGTGAGGCATGCATGTCTCATTTAAGTCACAATTTAACTACAATACATGATTTCTAGTCTCTCATACATTTTATCAAACACCCTACATGCACAACTTAGGAATAGGTATAATAACCCAACTACCCATCATGAACAACCACATTTACTTGTTTCCAACTCATGTATCATCATAGATTTATACAACCCACATAAACATTCTATTTACCACACAAATACCACATACTAAGGACAAGGCTTGATAATCTTATACAAAAACATAAATCACAACTCAACCATAGCAAAAACATCAATTTCAACTCAAAAGAATCATTAAAAATTCATAAACATAAATCTTTGAGATTTAGAAAAGGGTACTTGAGCTTCTTGGATGAAAGGGACCCAAGAATAAACATCGACATACCTTGGGGAAACTCTTTTCTTGAAAGCCTTCGGAAGATTTATTTATTTCTCTAGATCTTTCTTGATTTTTGTTGAAGAAGAAGGAGAGGATTTCATTTTTTGAAACCCTAGTTTTCTTGGGTGGAAGGAAGAAAAAAATGAGGCTCAAAGCCCTTAAGTGGGTATTATAGGGGTTGAGAATGAGTGGAAAAGACTAGAATACCCTTGAGAAAATTCTAGACTGGAGCCCGATTTTTGGTCCTGGTGTGACGCACCATAATCACGGACCTTCAATGGATTTTAAAAATTAAGATATTGCACAGTGGTGCGACGCGGTGAAGATCATTTTGCCAACTTGTTGCGAACTAGAATTTCACCGCGACGCGAAGGAATCGCAGAGGCTCACTAGAATTTGACAGTCGCCATTTTTACTGGCTCTGCGACGCGCCCAAGTGCCAGATGGCACACTGTCTTACTAAAATGGCTCTAACTCATCACCCGAGTGTCAGATTTGGGCAAATTTTTGCTTCACTGAATATGCTCTAAGGCTCAAACTGGAAGAGGACTTTGCGGGGTATTACACTAAGGTAAACAGTCTTTGCAAAACAATCCCTTACTGCATGATAGTGGGATAACCAGTCTAAGCCTAGAATCATATCAAAATACACCATATCGAGAATAATAAGATCAACATAAGTATTAATATCACTAACTGTCACAACACATAAACTGAATACTCGATCCACTACTAAAAAAATAACCCATGGGAGTAGATATGTGCAATGACACAAATAATAAATCACAAGTCACCTCCAACATAGTTCATAATAAGCAGAAATATATGAATAAATGGATCACAGATATTATAAATCAATGGCCGACTAGCGGCCCACAAAAATCATTTCGGTATCAACAACATCTGAAGTCTTAGCCTTGGGTATAGTAGGTACTACATACAACTAACCATGCCCACCACCTGGCTGAGTACTTGATCGATCTCCTGTCCTGTCTGCTTAAGAACCTCCTTGAGTACTCTGGGAACCACCACTACAACCATGAGAACCACCTCTAGATGAGGGATAAACTACTCTAATAGGAGGGGAACTATGTGCTGACACCATAATCACCTCACAACTAGGGAAGTCATGCATAAAATAATCAAAAGACCCACTGCTAAAACATACCCTCTGAGCTGAACCAAAACCAACAGATCTGGATGACAAAAAATAACCACTACAACTAGAATAACCAAAGATAGACCCCTCAAATACTGACCACTACACTGAATGGAGAGATCACTAGCACTAGACTGACCTCCTTTAGTAACCTAAAGAGCTTCCTAACTCGATCGACTAGGTTGACTTTGAGGTTGATAGGACGGACATAAAGAATACCCACTATTAGAACTACCACCTCTGAATTGGGAACTACTACGGCTCCTACTAAAACTCTCTTGATATGTAGCTCTCTTATCATTGTCCCCTTGGGCCTCACAATTCATCTCCTTTATCCTTGACATGATATAAAATTTCAAAAAAAGACCTACCCACAATTACCAAACTCCGAGTAGCCATAAAAATATGGAGTCTCAAACCTCTAACAAGGTAACGAACCCCATGATACTTAGTGTCCAAAATAGTAGTTGCATGCCTAGCCAATTCGTGAAAATGAGCCTTATACTCTGCAACACTTATGGAGCCCTACTCTAATCTAGAGAACTGATCCCCAAACAATCTCTAAGATTGCGAGGCATATACTTCTCTAAGAATTTCTCAAGGAACTGAGTCCATGTCAAGGGAGAAGATCCAGCTAGCCTAGAATCCATATAACCTCTCCATAAATGATGAGCAGACAAGTCCAACTAGAATATAATGTAATCCATACCACGAGTCTTAACAAGGCACAAACCATGAAGCCTATTCTGACAAGCATTCAAAAATTAATATGCATCCTCGCCCGGAGCACCAGAAAACCTAGGCAGAGCCTATCTCAAGAATCTGCCTAATATCTTCTGCTCCTCAGAAGACATATCAGGTTGGGCAACCACTAGCAGAGCAACTACCATATAAGCAACTACCAGTACAAGAGGAACCTCAACTCTTGGAGCTGCAGCTACAGGCTACACCCCTACCTCAATACCACTCTAATCAGTAGATTGTGCACTATAAGATTGAACGCCACTAACTATCCCCAAAATCTAAATCAACGTATCTCTGAGCAATATAGAAGGAATAAAATCTGGCGGAGCCTAGGCTAGTCCCTAGCTTATTGCTGGTTATGATGGAAGAATCTCTGGCCCAGGTATGGGAACCGGGTCTAAGAAAGGTGGCCTATCCTAGCTCCTAGCAAGGGACATGTCACAAGGATATCCACCAACTCTAGGTCATCCAAAAATAGGAGAAGGATCCCTAATCATAGTCTCGGGACCCTCAACTTGTGTAGTAGTAGCACATGTCTTTACGATCTATGAAAGAGTAAAGTCAAAGAAATTGTCTAAAAACCAATTCAAAATCTTAGCACGATATAAGTGAAAAAAGTGAAGAACTCCTAAGAATGTCTCATTGCCTCACGACAATAGGAATCATACATCATTGTTTTGATCTACAGGACTCTGGTAGACATTTGCTCTTGTACCAACCTAATTTACTAATGAAACTTAGGCTCTGATATAAATTTGTCACAACCTAATTTACGAGTCATGATTTCACCCACTAAATCCCGCCAGTGGGTAAGCCAAACCTTAACCTGAAGCTAACACAATAGATTAAATTGGGAGGAAATGCCCAACATAGGCTAAATTCAATGAATACAAGTCGTAAATAAATAGGGTTCTAGTCAATACATGATTACCAATCCCATGATCTGGTAGAGCCAGATAAGATTATTTAATAGTATTAATACAAGTGAAAGTCTAGAATGGTTAATACATATGTCTTGAAATAAAAGACTTTAAATAATTAAAGAGGGAAATAGGAGACTCAAACTACAAGAGCTTACCCTATCTCTGGAAATCAGTCACCACTAAACCATAATCAATCATGATAGCTAGTACTCAGATCTGCACCAAAAATGAACAAAAGTGAAGTATGAGTACAAATACAACAGGCACTCAGAAGGCATCATCGGCTGATTGAGCTAAGTCATGATATAAAGAGGATAAAATGCAAGATACATAAATAAGATAAGGTACATAATCAAACCTGAATCATCTCTATTATCGTTGTAGTACATAAACTGAAATAATAATAGTAACATAACTTATAGGAAGAAGCATATGCAAACAAAACTACATAATTGGCTTCCTTATGCCAATTGGTGCAGAAAAGTAAAGAGTTCATCAAAACCTCCCATACGACTGAACAATACACACAAGAAAAATGTAAAGCAATCATTTGACATTATAATACTTCATCAAAACCTAAACATCTTTCCACAATTCACCATCATTCGGCATTACGCCACCATTTAGAAACTCACCAACATTAGTCCATAATCCACTACTAATCCACTAGCCATCTTTAATTACTAACATTTGTCATCAAGTAGTTGCCATTTATCTGTTATTTGCCATTTTATCAACTAAGCATCTTTTATTAATAGTCATTATTGTATAATCTAATTACTATTTATCATGCCATATTTCACTATGAAATATTTAAGAATATAATTATATATATAAAAATTTGGACTCGAATTATTAATTTTAATCATCATCCAATATTGAGTTAGGAATGTGAATCATCAAGACTCGAAATTAAACCGGTCATAAATATCAACAAGACTAGGAATTAAAGTAGTCATAAATATCAAAAGGACTACGAAATGAACCGTTCATAAATATCAACAAGACTCGAAATTGAACGGGTCATAAATATCAACAAGATTTGGAATTAAACCGGTGATAAATGTTAATAAGACTCAAAATTGAACCGGTCATAAATATAAACAAGACTTAGAATTGAACCAATCATAATTATATCATCATCACCATAATAGCATAATCAAAGCATAAAGAATAATTTAATCATGGTTCACATTTACGAAAAATACCATCAAGTGCTAAAATTTCTCACCATAACCTAGATACCTTTAACCAATAGTTTAATAGGCATGAAGATTTGTCAAGGCTAACATGTGTTATAGCTTAAGGTGGGTTAAGAGTCCTCTCTAATCCTTGACTTCTAATTTAGGCATATTTATACCAGAACTAGGCTTAAAGTTTCTAATTTCACCTTTAGATATCAAGCAAGCTGTAATTAGCCCTAAAATAGAAAGTTTACCTAAAGCATGAGTAACTAGGTTAACTATACTAATTTGAGTAACCTAAGTCGTTCTCATGCCAAGCATAAGGGATAAAGTCTAATTCACCTAAAGCACACGGAAACAAGCTAAAGGATTCAAGCTTATGGTGTCAAAATAGCCTAAACGACTCAACTAACCTCAAGTCTTGAATTCATAAAACCAAAACCTAAAACCCATCCTACTCTAACAAGATATCATAATTATACGATAACATAACTCAATATGATAAGGAATAAAATTAGCTGACCTCGACGCCGAATAGAAGCTCACAAATTGCTAAACCTTTGCTTTATCCTTTTAATAAGCCTCCTCAAAATTCCAAGCTATCAAAATCACATTCTACATATCAATAAAATAATAACGATACCCATATTACACTATTGTGCTTCAGATTTAAAAATAAAATCAAAACTCTCAAGTGGGTCCCACTTATAGAAATCATATTTTTGAGGTCAAGCCAATGTTCATACATTATCAAGGAATCATATCCCTCAAGAATGGTTGAAAACCAAGCTCATTTAGGGCTAAAATCAAGACCTCAACATATTTGGTGTTATGGTCAAGAACTATGAAAATTCACCTAGGAAAGGATGAAATCTTACCTTAATTTTGGATGATAATCACAAAAATAGTTATTAATTAAGCTTCCAAGTCACCCACAAATCTCAATTTTGAGTGGTCACACTCTCTAGGGATTTTTGTCTCAAGGTGTGGGTGAAAATGGGACAATTAGCCACCTAATGGGTCATTTTATACCTCTTTTAGGTAATAAGTTATGACAATCGCACACCCAGGTATGAAATTGGTCAACCTAGCTGCAGAAGTAGGTATGAAATTGGTCAACCTAGCTGCAGAAGTAGGTATGGCAATTTCTATACTTATTAGTTTGATCTCACTATCCTCTGCACATCATGTTCGACTGTGGTCCACACCAGATGATAACTAAAACTTAGAATTTTTCCAACTTTCAACAAAGTTCTCGAGATTTATTTTGAATCGAATATATGCAAATAAACTATGTAACCACACTAAATTCAATGTTCTAGACGTGAAGGCAAACTTAGATTTTCCATCCGAGGATGTGTAAACCAAACGTGGGCCTCATACCTAAATTTCCAATTTTCAAACTTTTTGATTAATAGGTCGAAATGAGCTTGGGTACATTGGGACCAAACAAAAGGTCTACCAAACTTAAAATCAAATTTTCGGATCTTCTACATAGTCAAAATTAGCATCTAAGGTCATTTTACTAAAGTTTTTGCCCGGTGGCTACTTGGATGTAGTGAAGACTTCAACAACAACAACAACAACAACGTACAAAGTATATTCCCACCAAGTGGGGTGTGGCAAGAGTAAGTGTACTTAGTCCATACAACTACCTCAAAGTGAGATAGCAAGGCTGTTTTTGATAGACCCCTGGCACAAAATAAAACAATAAAACAATCTAAAGAAAGATAAGATAAGATAAAATAAAGCAATCTAAGAAAATGAGGAATAGAAATAAAACAAGATAAAATGAAAATAACACCATCAATAATACTCAAAGCAAGATAAACTAGAAACTATCTATCCAAACCATAAACATCACTCAACACCACAAACAAGAAACTTTTAACACACTCTCACCCCCTAACCCTCTACCCTAATCTGCATTCTCCACCTTCCTATTAAGGGTCATATATTTCACAAGCTATAACTGCTCTATATCATGCCTAATCACCTATCTGTAATATTTCTTCGGTCTACATCTACTATGCTTAAAACCATCCATGTCAGTGTCTCACACCTCTGCAATGGATCCTCAGAGACCCTCCTTATCATATGCCCAAACCAATGTAACCTCACTTTATGTATCTTTCCTTCCGCCAAAGACATTACCACCTTCTCCCAAATAAATCTTATTCCTCACCCTATCTTTCTTGGTATGGCCACACATCCATCATAACATTCTCATCTCCGCCACCTTCAACTTTTGGATATGGGAGTTCTTAACTGGCCAACACTCTACTCCATACAACATAGCAGGTCGGACTGCTACTCTGTAGAACTCACCTTTAAGCTTGGGGGCACATTCCTATCACATAAAACTCCCGAAGCGAGCCTCCATTTCAACCACCCTTCCCCAATATGATGTCGACATCTTTGTCAATCTCACCATTACCCTAAATCATAGACCTTAGATACTTAAAACTCTCTCTTTTCTGAATGGCCTGAGAGTCCAGCTTCAGCACTACGTCGCCTCCTGCGACACATAGCTAAACTTACACTCCAAGTACTCTATCTTAGTCCTGCTCAAATGAAAACCTTTAGACTCAAGGGTCTGTCTCCAAATCTCAAAAATAGGGAATTGGCTCACAAAATCAAATAAACTACCGAGTAACTGAACTGGTAGTCCATCAAATTATAAATGACTTGGGGTAGCTATGTAAAAGATATAATGGAAAAAATAAGTAGAAATATGTAAAATGACTTGAAGGATCATTAAAGTCAACGTTTTGACAACTCATCAATTGTGTCATCAAATGACTCCTTTATTTGAACAATACTGCTTAGGTTGACGATAAACACTTATAGCTTACTGCATTATTTACAGCTCACCACTTAAGGTCTTCAATATATTTCTTTTAACAATTTCTATTTGAAGATAAGATTGATAGCTCATCACTTGGTTGACAAGTCATCAATTCTAGTCATCAAAACAAATTGTTTCTCTTTTTCTTTGTTTTTCTCAAACTTTAACTTTTCAACATAATAAAGAAAAATATAATTAAAAACAACATAAGTTTCTCAAGAACTTCCAATTATTATGAGTTATAAGCCTCAAATGTGTTGTCAAGAAGTTAGACATTAACAACCTCAACTTAGAATACTTGTTTGTCCTTAAGCAACTACACAACATAGTATTATACACATAATAAGGTCTGAATGGATAGAATATCATTTATACATTTTAACTTAAATCCATTAAGGTGTGTGTGACCTTTTACCAAATAACCACAAGGTTCCATCCTTAGCATTACAATTTAAACAAGCAACACTACGTACACTTAGAGTATTCAGTCCAGTAGTCAAATATTACAAGTACCATTCAAATGCCCTCACTAAAAGAAAGTAGTTTCTCACACAAACTGCTACATTTTGTTTAAGAAATGGAAATCAAATCTATCACTCTCATAATCAAATTTTAAATTGTGCTTCTACTATGCCATAGGATTTCCTTTATAATGAAATTTTGGTCATCCAGTAGGTTAACTAAGATCACTGTAGGACTTTTCTAGGCTTGTATTGTAGGCTTAAGTGTTGGTAGGATAAATTTGGAATTAGTGACATAGCCCTACTTGACATGATTTCGCTATGCATTTCAACTTAATTTGAAATTCCGTGCTTGTTCACTTGAATGTTTTACCTATTTCCCCTTTTTAGTACAGCAACTTCCATGGCTTGATTCATTTACTTGTCCAAATACTTTACAACTACACTTTCTTATTTTTGTATAAATATATACAGGTAGCTATACATACTTATAAAAACTTCCTTTTTCCATTTTTCTATTCGTGCTCTCTTTCAATCATTACACCTTTCTATAGTATCCACCCTTAACTTAGGCAATTTGCCTGAGTTGGGGTGCATGATATCCAATGAGGGTTTGGGCCAAATTAGGGGTTAAACTATAAAGATAGAAAAGGTGAACAAGATTTGAACAAAGGAGGTATATTTATCTTATACAAGGAACAAAGGGTTTAACATTAATATTTTGGGTCGCTTATATAGGCTAAGCGGACTAAAAATCAAAAATGGCATATAATCCTTTCCTAGATGCCCACTTGCAACTTAATGGAATGAACTAGATAGGTTCTTGATGCATTCACACAATAAGAAAACAATATAAACACCTCACACACCCATGATAGAGAATAGCACAATCACATAGACCATTTCATTTTATACACCAGCTTAAGTAGAATTTGCCATATTCATATACTATTAATGATAGGAACAACTTCACAGTATATAATTTAACTTCAGCCTCACAAAAATTTGTGATGCGTTCACTTTTTCAAAATATGCAAACCAACACTTGCTATTCATTCATATTAATTCATTTTGTATACACAACACACATTATAGATAAAACACAAAACATAGTAAAATTTCCTAAACATGCTAGTTCTTCTAGTTAGCACACAAAGGAATAGAATGCATGCAATATACCTTTGTTCTTACAATTACTCCCACCCCCATAACAAAAGTTATGCATTGTCCCAAACGTATGATTTTTGAGTTTCAAGAACATAGGTGAGGACTTACGTGCATTTCCCTAGGTGCTTGTGTCATATGACACTATGTGTAAGGCTAGCTTAGGAGTAGTATAAACATCAGTAGTGGCAACAGGTCCGACTGGTGTGCTCACTATAGTGGTTGGTGGAGTAGAGAACTCCATAATCATCTCAATAGTGGCTAAATATCTAGGTAGTCCACTAGCATGGGATCCCACATCTCTAGCCCATAGTGCTTCTTCTCTCAGTTCGTCTTCTTCTTTGGACTTTCCCAATGCTTCTTTAAAAAAATTTCTCTTTTTTTGTATCTTTTACTCATACCTTTTTCATTCTTCATTCTAACTTCTCTTCCTTTTACCTTTTTCTTTAGGATCAATCAATTTTCCAGTGATGTCATACTCCTTAATTCCATTGCTATTGAAATTCATCAACGCTGCTGCCAAAGTCTCAACAATTAATATCTCTTTAATAGGCACTATTATTTCACTTTCCTCCACTATATCAATAACAGAGACAATACTCATGTCTCTTAGTTGTTTAATTGACTGACAGGCATCAAACTTCACCTCTTTATTTTTTAGCCTAAATTTAATCTCATTCCTCTCCATATCTTCTATCACTTTTTCAGTGGCTAAGAAAGGTTTTCCCAAGATTATGGGTACTTCAAAATCGACATAACAATCAATAATTATAATGTTGGCTTGGAATATGAAGTTTGACTAAAGGATCGCAACGAGTCTTTTGACTAAATGGTATACCATAAATAATTTATAGATGTTGGTTTAGGATCTCCTAAACCTAACTTTAGATATATCGCTAAGGGAATCAAATTAATTCTTTCTCAAGGACCACACAGTGCCTTAGCGAAAGTGAATTCCCCAATTGTGCATGGAGTCATGAATGTGCCCAGATTAGATATCTTTTGAATGATCTCATGGTAATTTCAATACAGTGATTCAGATTATCAACTAGATCATAGCTCACATTTATCTTTTTAGTGACCATATCTTTCATAAACTTAGCATACCCTTGCATTTTTTTCCAAACCTTCAACTAATGGGACATTTGCTAACTACAGCTTAAGCATGGCCATAAATTTATTAAATTTGCCATCCTTTACCTTTTTATTCATCCTTTTTGGAAATAAAGAAGGAGTTTTAGGAATGTTGGCTAATGGAATTTTTTGTTATATCCCTTTCTTCTTGCTCAACTTATCTTCATTTCTCATATTAGGAGTTTACCCAATGAAGACTTCTTTTCACCCACTTCTTCAAACTTTTCCAATTCAACTGGATCATATTTTGAATTACCATCATTATCCAAAACCTCATCATCTAATTCAAGTCATCCACATATGACTTAATTATAAGATTTAGCTTGTGTAACACACTGCCACTTTATGAGGTAATAGCTAAATAGGTAGCATAATTTCTCGAATCATGCACTGTATCATTTGGTAGAGTTTTACTCTTTTGCTGGTTAAAGGACATTGACAATTGAGTCATCTGATTTTCTAAATTCTTAATGGAGGTGGAATAAGAATCAAGTACATGACTCATAGTAGACAAATTTTTTTTCATCTCCTTAACCCTTGCATCAGTCGACTCCATTTCTTAAAACAACTAAGCCATCATGGTTTTCATCATCTTTCTAGAGTCATTCAAAATATTATCACAATTTTAGGGTAGCACATAGAATACACTTTGATCTCTCTTTCTTCCAATTCCCTTACTCACGATCTCTATAACCAGTTTTATCATAATAATTATCCTTCTGATAGTTCCAACCTTGGTTTCCTTGGACATTAGCTTGGTAACCCTCCTCTTTGTTCAAATAATTTGCTTCTTCCTTAGAATTAGACTCAGTTGCTCTGTTGTGTGACCCTATTGTCTTTCCTTACCCAAAAATATGAGACAGTAAATGTTTAGTTAATAGACCTATCTGCGTCTTCATCTATGCCATATCTTTATTATTTTTCTCTTCATGCTGGCATTGCTCGACCGACATGCCAACTGAGTATATATTTCTAACTATCTCAAACTTCTAGGTATACAAGCTCTACTTGTTTTTGTCAAGCTATCAAAAATCTCAGTCACTTCATTAAAAGTGTGTGTCATAAGAGCACTACCCACTATATTATCAACTATTGTCTGTTTGGTTAAATTCAATGATCAATAGAATGTCTCCATCAAGTGTTCGTCAATCATCTTATGATTTAGCTATTGAATCAAATTATTTTTAAAACTCAAAAAAGTTTCATTAGGTAGTTGCCTAAAATTATTTATTTTTTCCCTCAATTTTAACACCCTGGAGAGCGGAAAAAACTTTCTAGGAAAGCTCCTTTTAGTTGCCTCTAATTTGTTATTGAATTCAGTGCGAGTTCAAAACATCTGGCGAATTGCATTATTCCCAACTCTTGGATAATCAAAGGACTTAAATATGTTGGAAAAATTCACCAGATACATGTTCAGAACATCTCCAGGAAGTCCATCAAATAATCCCTTTAGATTTAGAAAGTGTATCATTATGATGGTGATATTAATATTCACCCCAGGAGATAGTGGAGTTATAAAAATCGCCCCAGTATCACCATCCCCATCTAAATCAGCTTTGTCTTGATCATCCAAAGAAAAGTTAACTGTATGCTATTGGCTCCTTTTGCCCTATGATGCTGATTTTGATTTGCTGGAGAGATAGTTTAACTCGTCACCTATTTATAGGATCAACCAACTCCTCATCACCCAGGTCGCCATTCTCATTGTTTGGAAGACGATAAGGTACACCCAAATTCTTTTGGTTTAGTTGTTGGACGGCTAGAGCAACCAACTTTTCTGCCTCTTGCTGCACTTCCATGTATCTCCTCAAGTTTTGGAGAGTTTAGGATCAAATGGTAGTAATGGTTCACCTGGACTGTGAGTTTGTGGCATACAAAAGTCTTAGCCTTCAATACACAAAAAAATAGTATAATTAGGAAACAAGACTAAAAGTCAAATAAATACTTTAAATTAATTGACAACTTTTTTCCTAGACAACGGTGCCAAAATTTGATACACCCAAAGTACAACTTAGTTTAAATAAGCATAAGCAATTGTTATCAAATATATAACCTAACAAAGGTTTGGGTCGAATCCCACATGAAATATGATATTAATTAAGATGTTTGTGATTTAAGCAATTGATAGCAAATAATTTACATATTATGGGGTTTTTTTTGTAATAATTTGTAAAACAATATTTCAATTTTTGTTAGAAGTACTTCGTTAACTTTGTAGAGGTGTAAATCAATCTTTGATTTAAACAATGTTGCTTAGGCTGATGATGAACATTGACAGCTCAACACTTTATTGACAGTCTATCACATAAGGTCTTCAACAAATTTCTTCTAACTATGTTTAGTTAACAACAAGGATTGACTGCTCATCACATGTTTGAAAAATCATCAATTTTGGCCATAAAAATAACTTTTTTCTCCTTTTCTTTGGTTTTCTAAAACAATGACTTTTCTTGCATAATCAAGTAAAATATGAGTAAAACCAGCACAGGATGCTTAAGAACTTGCTATTATTCTGAGTTAAAAGCCTCAAATATACTAAAACGAAGTTGGTTCTAGATCCTATTACCCTGGTTTGCTAGTATATTAGACATAGTAGAGGCTAACGACCCATTAGTATAAGGTTTAATGATTATCTCTATGGATTGTAATAGATTCCATGATTATAGTATTGATATTATGCTAGTTATATATTATTGGGCTCAAGTTTCTGGCTATGATACATGTTGGACTCCAGGTGAGCATTTGATATTTGTAAAGTATGTGGCTTTAGTCTATGGATTCTTATATGCTTATTATTATATTGTTTGGATACTGATGATGGAATATATAGATTATGCTACATTCATGCGCACTTCGTAGTGTGATTCTGACTAAATCTTGATTTTTCTAATGTTTTCTCAAAAAGGTATTTATCCCCACATTCCACTTTTAAGTAGGTTCTTTTATAAAGGGAATCATACCACCTTACTTAATGATTTACAAACTTTTGAAACAAAAAAATGATGCTTTGGAAATTAGACAGAGATTGATTCAGATCCATGGTTTTATCCACTCTTTTACAACAACTATTTACTTTAGTTATGAGATATTTCAGCACATTTCTACTCTTTGATACTAATTTAGTACAAAGTTTATCTCAGATAATAGATTTACAAAGTTACTGTCACAACCCAAACCCGAGCCTGGCCATAATGGGCATCTCAAGTCCAATGAAGACTGGAGACTACCCCCCTGTACCTAACCAAAAAGAACACAATACCTCTAACATTGAAGGAATTTCGAGCATATAATAAGATAACATAAGAAAGATCGAAGAAATTTAAGACATGTCTATAGCTGACAACCAACCAACCAACATCACCCAAGTCCAAAATAATTCATAAAGCCTTCTAAAAAAAACAGTAATCAGTAAAGTGTTAGGACATGTCCCCAACCCTAACAATGAAAATGACAATGTTAATGATAATGTAAACTCTCAATTCTAATCTAAGAATGGAAACTGATGAAATTTCCAACTCTTCTAGAGAGCAGAAGCTCACCAATGCACCACCAACTACAGAAAAAATAAGACAATCCACCTAATACTATGCAGGAAAAGAAGAGGTATCATTGGTTCCTGAATTGCGTGGGATACAACATCCGAAGATGGTAAGTGGGTTGATTACTAGCATGTAACTAAAGGATAGAGGATAAAATAATGCTAAGTCAAACCCAATGCAAAACCATGTGAACATCATCATATACATACATAAATAATATGTCGGGAAAGGGAACAAAGCTTAACATGCACTTTAAAACTTTAGCCTAGATTGGTAGCTCAATCGTCATAACATAAGAAGGCACCCATGTGCTATATGGGCCCAACTCTCTCATTTCTTGAAGGGACAAGGTACATTTAGCCACACGAACTAGACGATGCACATAGGCACCATTGGGGACTCAAACCTTTCGACATACAAAGGTGACTTAAGAACTCAATCATGTGATATTATGTGGGGGACTCAAACCTCCCAATCATACAATAATAACAAGGGGGACTCGAACCACCTGGCAATTTAGACCTCCACATCTGTAATTGCAGATCCCAGTATTAGTACCTCAGGACCTCAACCTTTATGACTCAGCTACACAACCCTTATAAAAGCCTAATTAAAACATTTGTCACACATTCCCATTCATTGAACCATAATACGTATTTAGAAATACACTGTTGGGATCGTCATATAAACTATACTTGCAAGGTAACATCATCATGTCAAAACAATTATCATTTCTAAGGAAATTAACAACCTTCTTGACTCAACCCAAAATAAGTCCTCACGACTCGCAGTGAGCCACTAGTACTCAGAGAAGAATATTATCCAAATACACTGGTCAGGCTGTGATTTAGGTCCGATGACACATAATGAATCCCTACTACTTGTAGTTTAAGTCGTTGTCAGGACAATAAGGATAAATTTTAGAAATTCCTCAATGATCAACACCTGGGGGTGTTTCATTCTACCCTCCTTAGGATCATTCATCCACAAATGATGGGTCAAGGAATCCCTTTACACGAGTAAACACAACAATTTACCAATGCTTACCTTGAACAAAGACAAAAAACAAAGATGTTAAGATTACACATACCTTAAGCACAATTTTTTGGAGTTGGAAATAGGAATGGATACTTGGACTTCATGTACTCGTCGGCTTCCCAAGTAGCTTCCTTATAATTTGTTTCCTCCAAAGAACCTTTACTGAAGCCACATCCTTCATCTGCAACTGACAGACTTGCTTATCCAAGATCTCTACTAGAACTTCCTCATAAGACAAGGAATTCAAAATGCCCCCACCTTTCAAAGAAACGACAAATAAAGGACACCCACGCACATCCTTAACATTGAAACACAGAAGACAGAATGAATGGAGCTCAAGGCAGAAGGTAACTCCAATTCATATGCAACATTTCCAACCCTTCTCAAAACTAAATACAGACTAACATAATGGGGACTAAGCTTTTCTTTCTTCCCTAACAGCATCATACCCTTTATGGGAGACACCTTTAAGAATACCCAGTCCCCAGTCATCAATATTAAAATCCAACTTCATTCAACTCACATCTGCGTAGGACTATTAGAGACTTTAGGCGGTCTTAAGCCTATCGCGAATCACCTTCACCTTCTCCATGGGTTGGTAAACCAAATTAGGAAAAAATAACCTATTTTCACCAACCTTAAACAACCCAATAGGAAACCTAGACCTCCTACCATAAAAGGCCTCAGATTAAGCCATACAAATGCTAGAGTTATAACTATTATTGTAGGCAAATTCAATAAGAGGCAAGTGGTAAACCCAACTACCACCAAAGTTGATTACATAAGATCTAAGCATATCATCCGATGACTGAATGGTTCTCTCCATTTTCTCATTCACATATAGGTGGAAAGAGGTACTAAGGCTCACCTTAGGACCCAAACTTGTCTGTAAGGAATGCTAAATGTGAGATGAGAACAGAGTACCTCAATTAGATATGATAGAAAGTAGAGCACCATGCAACTTCACCATATCCTCAATGAAAATCTTAGCGTAATTTTCCACTGAATACATAGTCCTTACTGGAAAAAAGTGAGTGGACCAAGTCATCCTTTCCATAATGACCCAAATAGAATCAAACTGATGGCGAGATCATGGAAGACCAGTAACAAAACTATATTTATTATTTACCATTTCCACACAAGAAGCTTAATTTATTGTAACAATCCATCGGGCCTCAGGTGTTCTACCTTCACTCGCTGACAAACCATACGCTTAGCCAAAATATTAGCAATATCCCTCTTCAAGTTATTCAACCAATAAATTTTTCTTAAGTCATGATACATCTTCATCAAACTAGGATGAACAGTTTAAATTAAATCATGAGCTTCGGCCAAAATTCTTCCTCGCAACCCATTAACATCAGGAACACATAATCTACCTTGGTACCTTAAGATACTATCACCACCAATCTCGAAAGCCATCAATTTCTACCTACCTACATCCTCCTTGATCTACATCAAGATAGGGTCTAAGCTTTGCTTCACCTTTACCTCAGCACCAAGAGATGACTTCGCCACCTCTTGAACAATCACACCACCATCCTCAAAATCTAAGAGATGGACTCTAAGATTAGCTAAATAGTTACTTTTCTTCACCAAATCCTATTTTTCCTCATCCATATAAAATAAGATCCCGATGGACAACCTACTAAGAGCATCAACAACAATATTAGCTTGACCTAGTTGATTGTGGAGACTCTTGTCATAGTCTTTTAGTAACTCAATCCACCTCAGAATAAATATCGACATGGACCCTATACAAATAATGTCACCAGATCTCCAATGCAAACACAACAGCTAAAAATCATAAATCATGAGTGGGATAATCCTTCTGATGAACCTTCAACTATCTATAAACATATGCAACCACCTTTTGAAGCTGCAGTAACATATAACCCAGTCCCACTCGCGATGCATGATAATAGACAACAAAACCATTAGTTCCCTCAGGTAGAGTCAAGATTGGACCAAATTCAACTTATTCTTTAACTTCTTGAAACTACCCTCACAAGCATCAAACCAGAAGAACTTCACCTTTTTATGAGTCAACTTAGTCAATGGGATAGCAATAAAAGAGAAACTTTCCACAAACCTACTATAATAACCAGCTAAACCTAAAAAGCACTGAATATCAGTTAGAGTCGTGAGTCTAGGCTACTTCGTAACCACCATAACTTTTTGTGGATCCACCATGATACCTTCACTAAAAACAACATGACCCAGACAAGTCACAACATTGAACCAGAACTCATACTTAGAGAAATTAGTATACAACCACTAATCCTTAAGGGTCAGCAGCACTCGGCAGAGGTGATCGACATGATCTACCTCACTCTTAGAACACACCAAAATATCATCAATAAATACAATTAGAAACAAATTAATAAAATGACAGAATACTTGGTTCGTAAGATCCATAAATGCCATCAGGACATTCCTTAAACCAAAGGACATCACCAAAAACTCAAAATTACCATATCATGTTCAAAAAAAAGTCTTAGGGATATCCACCTCCCTAATCTTAAACTGATGCTAACCCGATCGAAGATCAATCTTAGAAAAGTAATTAGCACACTAAAGTTGATCAATATGATCATTAATTTTCAAAAAGGGATACTTACTCTTCACAATCACTTTATTCAATTAGCAGGAATCTATAAACATCCAAAGGGACCCATTTTTATTATACACAAAAAGAATAAGAGCAGCCCACAGAGACACACTAGGGAGAATAAAACCCTTATCTAGAAGATATTTCAACTGCTTCTTAAGTTCTTTCAAGTCAGCCGAAGCTATTCTATAGGGAGGGATAGAAATAGGATGAGTATCTGGGAGAAGATTAATTCTAAAATAAATTTCCCTATCGGGAGGAATACAATGAAAATTATCAAGGAACACCTCGGCAAATTCACAAAACACAGGGATAGACTGTAACATAGGCCCTTTGGATATAGAATCCTTATCATGCACTTGATGATAGTTGCAACCTTAGGCACTAGGGAACTAACTTCCCACTCAATTATCGACTCGTCAGGGAATTAGAAACTGACCCTTTGGGTCCGACAATCAAGAGACACAAAGCACGAATGCAACCAATCCATCCCTAAAATCATATCAAAATCTTACTTGTCAAACTCTATCAGATCCACCAAGGTCCTCCTACAAAAAACCGACATCACACAAACCCTATAGAACCTTCTAGCCACAATGGAGTCACCCACTAGGGTAGACACAGAGAAGGGATCCAGAATACACTCAGGATCAAAACCAAAAGGAATAGCCACATAAGGTGTCACATAAGAGAGGGTAGACCCAGGATCAAGTAAAAAAAATACATCATAGGGGAAAAGTTTGAGTGTACCAGTAACAACAGTGACGAATGCCTTAGAATCCTCGTGGGCGGCAAAAATATATAGATGGTCAGTTCTAGAGCTAGAAATAGAAGTAGCACCCTTTGGTGCATGAGCTGACGAAGTAGAAATAAGGATCTTATTTTCCCCAGAAGCAACCCTAGAAGAAAAATCTCTCTGTTTATGAATATTTCAACCATATTTAAAGCACCTGTTCCTTCTTTCTTCACAAATACTAGGATTTACCTGACTATAAAATCTACAAGGGGGATATAATAGAGTTGACTGAGCCCCACTAGCCTGAGGCTGGAAACCCTGTACCTTTTAACCCACACTATTCTGAAAATAATGAAAGCCCAATCACTCTGGAAAATGATCACTATCTGTAGAGTAGGAACCAAAATTGTCCCACTTTTTTTTGGATAATTTTTCACTATCTCTATTACTCTATTGCTGACCTGCACCCTTATCCAAGTATCAAGATTTCTTATTTTACCTTTAACGCATCTTTACTTGCTTTTTCTTTTCCTCTACCACTTGTTGAATATACACAATAAGCCTAGGGATGTCCATATCCTTGTTAAAAAGGGGGACTTGCTTTCCAAGATCAAATCACAAAACAATCTGGAAGCAAACTTTTGCATTCCAGCACTCATGCTAGACACTAATTTTGTAGTATATCACAATAGATGGTTATACTTTAGGGCATAATCCTTTACCATCATCATGCCATACTTCAAATTAATAAATTCCTTAGCCGTCACCTCCCTTAACTCCTAAGAAAAGAAACAATCAAGAAAGTCACTAGAGAAGTAATGCCACAAAGCGGAATCAACATTATCACCCCTAAACCGGTCCCATTCTTCATACCACTGAAACACCCATCCTTCAATTTATAAGCAACAAACTCCACAGTCTCCACATCAGTACCATGCATCACAAAAAAATATTTTCCATCTCATAAATAAAATTTTAAAGATCTTTCTAAACTTTAAAACTAGTGAAAGTAGGAGGACTCAACCTCATATATTGGTCAACTCAAGTGACCTCAAAAGATAGAGAAACAGAAGTAACAAGCTCAATCTAAGAGGAAACTAACTAGGTAACCAAATAGATCGACTGGCAAAACTCAGCATTAGAGATACCTTCTTAAGGTATTCGAGGAAGGCTAGGAGGAACCAATGAAATTCCACTAGGACAATCAGAATCAGTGACCCTAGATCGGGTCTGAACTCATTGAGTAGGAAGATCTCCATCCATATTATCCTCTAATGGGATAGAAAAGTTTCCAAGAGCATCAGAACTCTTGGGAGGCATGATCTAAAATGCAAACATGCAGAAATCAAAGGAGATTTCAAGATCTTAGACTTTATTGCTCAAAATAGAACAATAAGAAAGGAAAATATTCCTAAATGTCTCATAGCCTCTCCCTTATAAGTGTGGAGCTACACACCCATAAAAAGACTTTACTTGACATGACTATGTGGACACCAAATATTAGAAAATCTAGGCTCTGATACCAACTTTGTAATGACTCAAACAAGGGCCTGGCTGTAATTGTATCTCAAGTCCAAAGCGAATTGGAGACCCCATTACACCTAACCAAACAGAACACAATATCCTTAAAATCAAATGAATTCTGAGCATATAAAAGATAGCATAAGAAAGATCAAAGAAATTTAAGACATGTGTATAGCTGACAACCGACCAACAAATATCACCTAAGTCCACAGCAATCCATAAACCCTTCTAAATAATACCAAAATCAATAAAGTGTTAGGACATGCCTCCAACTCTAACAATGATAACGACAATGTTAATGATAATGTAAACTCTCAATTCTAATCTAAGAATAAAAGCTAATGAAAAGTCCAATACTTTTAGAGTATGAAAGCTCACCAATTCACCACCAATAATTGACAAACCAAGCTGAACCACCTAACACTGTGTAAAAAAACAGAGGTATATTCGGTGTTTGCATGGCATGGGGATACCATATTGGGAGATGGTTAGTGGTTTGAGAACTAGCATGTAACACAAGGACAGGGGATAAAATAAACCCAAGTCAAAACCAATTCAAAACCATCTAAACATCATCATATACATATATAAATAATATGCCGAGAAAGGGAACAAGGCTTAACATGCACTTTAAAACTTTAGCCTAGATTGTGTATCTCAAACATCATAACATAAGAAGGAACTCATGTGCTACATGGTCCCAGCTCTCCCCTAGATGGAAGGGCTCTAGTATGTGTAGCCACACAAATTGGAAGATGTACATATACTCCGTGAGGTACTCAAACCTCCTGGCATACAAAGGTGACTTAAGCACCTAATCATTTGATATAATATAGAGGGCTCAAACCTCCCAATCATACAATCATAACTAGGGGGACATGAACCACTCGATCATTTAGACCCCCACATTGGTAATCACGGTTTCTAGTAGTAGTCCCTTGGGACCTCCACCTTCATGACTTATATATACCACTCTTAATAAATCCCAATAAAACATTTATCACACATTTCCATTCATTAAACCATAATATGCATTTAGGCATACACCATTGTTATCCTCATACCAACTACACTTGTAAGGTAACATTATCATGCCAAAATAATTATCATTACTTGCAGACTTCACAACCTTCTTGGTTCAATTATACATTATCTTGGGGAATTACACATCACTATAAGGTTCAATTAAAAATAATTATGCTTCATTATGCAATAGTTCAAGACTAGTTCAATGTTCATACTTTTCATATTGAAAATTAATTTCACAATATTGGGTTAAGGTCATTACCAATTCAATTATGAATATTTAAAAAATTTTGGGAAATCACAACCCTTAGTTTATTCACCATACCCATGCATCAAATTGGTTTGAAAATATCCATTTAAAACATAACCAGTGCTTATACAAATATGAAACATCACATAAACAACAAGAATTTGAAACCCTCAAAACATGTTTAAAGACCAACTTTAAAGCAATATGAACAGTACTTTAAAATACATGTTTTTAACAAAGTAACAATTGGTAAAGAGTAACATGCCTAAAATACACAAGATTATGGAGAGAATTCAACCCTTGAAGCTCTCCTTGACCCTCTTCTTGGAACCCTAAGTATGGATACATGAGATATTTAAGAGAGCAAAAGGAATGTTTGGATTATGTTATCGATGGAAATAAGGTCTCAAGTGTGTTTACAGGCTATGGTTTATTATTGGGATAAGAATTAAATATCTATTATACCCCTATTAAAAGCTAGGAATTAAATCATTAGACGTTATGGGTCTTATAAAAACACATGACGACTTATTACGACTTGTCTCTATGAGATATTGTCAAGACAGTGTCACCAGGCACACACACTATTTACCTTACGACTCATATACCATGGCTAGTAATAGAAAGCTACGACCAATAGGGTCCAGTTGTAGTCAGCAAAAAAACCATTTGGGTATACACTAGACATCTTATGATTTCCATACTACGACCAGTAATAAGTCCTCACAACTTGTAATGAGCTACTTGTACTCAGAGAAGAAGAGTTAGTAACATACACTGGTCAGGTTATTATTTAGGTCCAACGACACATCATGACTCCCTAGGACTGATAGGGTTAGTCATACTCAGGATAGTAAGGATACAATTTCAGAAATTTCTCAGAGATCAACATTTGTAGTGTTTCAGTTACACTCTTTTATCCATAATTTAAGTACATGCATTTATAATATAAATATATCTGTAGTACTAGATGGATTAGATTGATGATGATGATGGTTATTAGCAATCTAATATTGGGACAAAGTTAGTGTGTACGGTACTCCTAAACCCCCTAGAATCCCCTTTAGTTATGAGCCATTATGCCAGAAAAGAGAGGTCATCATAGGTAGTTTCTTTGAAAGTCTTAGAGATAGATGAGGTGTACAAATTGTATACGTTATGATACTTAGATCATTTATGGTATTATGGATTTACTTTGCATTCAATTATGCAAGCATATTTCCTATTAACCAATTATTGTCTTGTTCCTATATCTATTAGACTTTTAAGGGATATCATAGGTATATATTATGAGTGCTTCTTATTGTGTGTTGTGTACAGATTGAACCTTCCAATTTATGAGGATCAATTATGTATTATTTGTTTGGAATAACCAGTTAATGTATTGTGGATTTGTATGGTTAGTTCATGGAAGGATGATTATGGACTGGTATTGAGATTCAAGTTGTGATTCTAATTTCTCTTTCTTTTATGTTATCTTACATTATGAATAGTGTATTCATGGTTAGATACATAATAATAGGATCTGATTATGCTAGTGTCAGTCTTTCTACTTAGCTAGGATTTATTGGAGAGGTTAGATTAACTATCTTTGGTTGTAACCTTTAGCTAATCTTATATACATATAGATATACCTATCTAGCTATGGTATTACCATATTTCCTTTCTTTTCTCATTTTTTTAATATTGTATGTGCATTTCTTGGCCTTATGTACTAGTACATATCCATTTTCTACACTTTATTTGTATATTGGCCAGTGATATACAGTATAGTGCCTAAGTTTTAGAATATGACTAAAATATGATATTTTATAATTATTGACTCTTTAGATTTATTGTGTTTATCATCCTAGATAGTTTTAAGTAGTTTATATTCCTTTTTTTATGTTATCAATATTTGCATTATCATTAGAGTTTAGTCGATAATTTCCTATTGAGTACCATAAGTTTGATACTCATACTACACTTTTATAGCCTATAAATTATGGTGTGGGTTCTTGCCATTATAGTGTGCATCGTGTGGAGCAGCTATAGGTCAAAGGTTTGTAGTAAGCTCCTCGTGATTGGAGTACTACATTGTATTTATATATTTATTCAGCATTGAACCTTGTACTTGTATTGTGTTAAAAGCTCTTGTTCTGATACCCTTAGGTTTTGGGAATATCCTATATGTATTAGTCTTCTATTATATTTATTTTGTTATCTTTATTCTTTTGTATTGATAATCCATTACTAGTAGTTTAATACTACTATTTGGCTTACCTACCAGTGGGATTATAGTAGGTGCCATCATGCTTGAAAAATTGGGTCATGATATGGTTTTTGTTTGAAGTCAAAAGTTTGGAGGTCTGTGCAACCACAACTCAATCTTTGAGTTAATTGGAGTTTTGTTGATATCCTACTTCTTTGAATTCAACACTTTGTCATCAACTCCACATAAGATAGGCACTTTAGCAAGTCTATAAATCTTAGTCACTAAACATGAGAATGATAGTGATATTATTGTCTTTGTGTCCCTCACATGTATTTTATCAATAATCATAAGCAAAAGTTTAGTTTAAACTCCGACATCAAATTAGAAAGCATCACTGCCCTACTCTTATCTAAGTTGGCATCTCCCTTATAGGTATTAATATCAAACTTACCATAATCCACCAAAACTTAGCAGAAAAATTTATCAATGACTTGGCAATCCTTTCCTTCATGTTGGTCAACCATGAAGGCATACCATCACTTAGTACTTATGACAGCAAAGGTGCTGTGATGCTGATATTATTCAAAACTCAAACTCAAGAATGCCTATTAGAAGTACATATTATTGACCAAATACAACCCTATCGATGGTTTATTTAGAATTTTCAATTGAGACTTAATGAACTAAAATTTTGTCTAACACTTCTGTATCATATACTTTTTGCCCCACTTTTCACTACTTTTCAAGGATGGCTAGGTAGTTCAAGTAGTATTTGCAAACCATTTCTGGGTAATAACCTCTTAATATCTGGGTATTCAAGTAGCCCAGTCATCAAGATCTAATCCTTTTCAGCAAAAGTTTTTTTCAAGCTCTAAGACTTAGTTGGAAGAAGACCATCATGGTAATGTTTTTTGACACGCTAAACTTTCCATTGAATAGCACCCCTGAACCCATGAGATTTACTCTATTTACTTTACCCCCTACACTCAATTCCTTATTCAGACTCTTGGTGGTATCATGTAATACTTCAAGTATTCAAGATCTAAGCTTGTCAAAAGATAGGCCACAAAATTAGTTTTCCAAGGTCACAAGTCTCACCTTAATCCGATGTCGTGGAAAAAAGTTATTGAAAATTTCCTAACGACCTGTCATGATACCAGAGAAAATGACCCTGATAATGAGTCAATAAAATATGTAACGAGTCATTACATGTGGTTCATTGCCACTCCAATAAGGGTCTTAAAGCTTTACCTAATGATAACGCGTCCAGCTCATGACTCGTTATGAGTAAAATGATTCATCATGTGGACTTGTGGTCACAACAGTAATGACTCATAGATTTCAATCTAGGGGTAATAATTCTAAATCACGAATCATTACAGTGGCAATGAGTCATAGGGTGGACCCAATACCTTAGCAGAAAGAAACCTAAAAATTGAGTCTCAAACTAGGAGTATTCTTAATGACTCATGGTCAGACCTAATGAGTTGTTAGGAAGCTGAGTCATAATCACAATAGAAAGATCCCAAACCTTAGAACCTCGGGTCAAGACTCAAACCATGACTCTTGACAAGACATAATGAGGCGTTGGGTGTGACGACTGGAACCAAAATTCTTACATATTTTTAATAGGGACTTTTTGACAAATTTCACCCCTCTTTAACATAACCCGCTTTGTTAAAGCCTTCAAAAATATCAGTTATCAAAGGGAAACACTAACCTAGCCTATCATAACATAGAAATCCATCAATACATAACAAAAGAATCAATTTCTTTCTCTCTAAAACCAACTAGGGTTCATTAAGTAGTTCAAGTTTTATGAAGATTTCTTCAAGGGTTTGATTTTAGGTATGTGGGATTTCATCAATGGGTCCTTTCAACCAATTGAGTCCCAAGAATTCCTCCATTCTCAAGAAAAATTTCCTTTCCTCTTGTTTTAAATTTCTAGGTCAAATATGTGTTTTGTTCAACTCTTTTAATTTAGTTTTTGTATGAATGATGAATACATATTTGCCCATAAGATGTGTGTCTCCACATGTCCAAGAATAATGAACTTCCATATCATGATTCATTATTGAAATATTAAGATTTATTAATGAAATTCTCTACCTTGATAAAATTTTAATATTATCATATTCGATTGCATTTTTCTTTGCTGGTGGGTTATGAACCCTCGATACCAAGGAGCTTAAGAATTCATCAGTTTACATTTTCATGATTAATTTAGATTATGCACGCATTGTTATTGTCAAAATTCCATGGTTTGACCACATCAGTATTAGTCATGTTTCAGTAATACTTCAGTGTCATTCAGGTTGGATTAATACTTAACACTGAGTAAATGCAGGGATAATGGCTCCCCCGCCATATAGGAAGAGACCGTTAGTAGCAGTCACTAAGTTCCTAAACTACGATACCACTATAGGCTATATTTGGTCACCCATCAATTTCGGATTGATACCATAGTCCTTCGTGACATCATTTTAGTAGATGAAAGCCAGTAAGTGTTGGTACCTTTTGTAAGGTACTAACACCCTTCTAACCGGAGTTATAGGTCGGACCGTTATTTGCAAAAATTAGTTATGTCAGTTATTGTTAATTCCCATAGTCATTAGTTAAATATTTAGATTTTGTTCAGTTTAGGTTTGCCTGACCAAGTGTACAGTATTTAGTCATTCAGTTATTCAGATACCCAACATATATTTGTACTTGGTCTTGCATTCTATTATTATATTCATATATTCATGCTCAGTATATATGTGTATTAGATAGATTTTTATCTATCATACTCAGTATATTCAAAGTAATGATCACATACTTTTTTTCACTATATTGTCTCATAATATAAGTTGGACGCTCAGTATCCGAACTACCTTTAGTGCATTTACACACAACTCAACTTTAACATTGGCGAGTCTTTATCAACCTAGGACTATTTATCTTATCAGCAATTCAGTTTAGCACTTTATCTTATTTTAGTTAGTTAGAGTTAGTTGGGGGTCTATTCCAACAACTCATTAGGTTTAGAGGCTTTCAGACAGTCAGATAGTTAGACATTTTTTTTTTTCAGTTTCATTGAGCATATCCAAACAATATTTATCTTGATTTTATGATTATTACTTATCATTTTACTTCAGTTATCTTATGCTCAATATTTTGTTACATTCCTTCAATATTTATTTCTTATGCCAGGCTATGGGTTAGCTTGGGGTCACTTGTGACTCTAAGCATCATGTTATGACTACAGCGTAGTCTCTGGTCATGATAAATTTTGTATCAGAGTAAAAGGTTTAAAGAGGGTTTTTGAAATCACATTGAGTAAAGTCTTTGTCATGGGTATGAAATGCATTACAATATGGGAGAGAGAGGCTATGAAACATTTTAGGAAAATCTCACATCCTTCATGATTCATATTGTGTGATAGAGTGTTAAATGTATTAAGTTTATTCTTCTAACTCATCCTCTACCAATTTATAAAAAATTCCTCCCACAAGTGCTAACAAAAAATGGAATGAGGACCAGCCAACACTATTGCTTATTCCCCAAAAAATCCTTTAAATGAGAAGGTATCTTGTGCCAAATTTAGGGTTGCTTTCATAGCATTGGCTCAATGTATAGCTACTCAGAATAACAAGCAAGTTGTTGAACCAGCCAACCTAGCAACAAATATGGTAGCAACTAGGATCCAGGACTTCATTTGGATAAATCCCGCAGTGTTCTTTGATCTAAGCCTGAGGAGGATCCCCAGTAATTTTGGGATAGTATGTAGAAGGTGACTAAGTCATGGATGTCTCCTTAAGTGAAAGTGCTAACTTATCTTTTTACCAATTTCAAAGAGTGTCTCACACTTGGGTTAAGTAGAGGAAGAAGGATAGAGGAGCCAATGCAGGGACTATAAAGTGGGAAGAATTTGTTACTGCTTTCCTCGATAGGTTCTTCCCACTTCAGCTGAGGGGAGAAAAAGTGTAATAGTTCATCAACTTGAAGTAGGGTAGCCTGAGTGTGAAAGAGTACTCACTAAATTTTAATTAGTTGGCAAGTTATTCTCCAACTATTGAAGTTGATTCTCCAGCTAGTATGAACAAGTTTATTTGTGGTGTTTCTGAGGAGGTAGTCAAAGGAGTGTAGGACAACTATGTTGATTAAAAAAATAAAACTCTCTAGATTAATGGTTCATGCTCAATATATTGAGTAAGAAAAGCTAGAAGGAAAGGAAAAATAAGAGGGCTAAGATTGAAAGTTTCAATTTCTCTCAATATAGGTCAGATGGTAGGAATAATTCTCAGTTCCACAATAAATCTTCAGCCCCAGCCCTATCTTCTACTAGTACTCTAGTGCCTAATTTCAAAAAGAATAGCAGTGAAAGAACAACAGGTGCTATATCCTAGGGGAGTATGAATAGTGGTCACACCAACCAAATTTATAGGAGATGTGGGTAGAACCATAAGGGTGGGGGCATGATAGGCAGCAACATTTGTTTTGGATGTGGCAAGTCAAGCCACCGGATAAGGGAGTGCCCAATAGTTATGAAAAAAGGTATAAATGACCATCAAAACGGCCAGACTAACTCCTATTATTTCCAGCAGGATGCCTGTCTCAGTAGGGTGCCACTTCTAGCGCAACCAGTTGATAGTGTTAGAATTAACTCAATGCCCTTCAAATATGATAGGATCAGGAGGGTTATCCTAATATGGTTACTATTACATTGCAAGTCTTTCACCTTCATGTATATGCATTATTAGATATCAGACCTATAATTTTCTTTGTGACTTCATGTAGAGCCCTTCTAAGTTTCCACTCTAGTAGCTAGCTCAATGATAGCCTAACGGGTATAAGAAATTGACCAATCATATTATCACAGAAAGTCACTTCAGCTGATTTTATAGAGTTAGAGATTACCGACTTTAATGTCACCCTTGGCATATATTGGCTCCACTCTTTCTATGCCTCAGTTGACTGTAGAAATAAAATAGTCCAATTTTAGTTACAAAATAAGCAAGTCCTAGAATGAAAGGGTAGTACCTCACTGCCAACAGGATGGTTTATTTCTTTCCTTAAGTCAAGAACAATTATTTCTAAGTGGTGCATCTAGCATCTTGTCCGAGTCAAAGACTTAAGTTCTGAAATCCTGAGTCCCAAGTCAATTCTAATAGTGAATGAGTTTCTAAAGGTATTGATAACGCTCAATCTACAGCTCTCGTAAGAGTGTAAAGCGGTCGTTGTCAAATATATAACCCAATTGGGTTGGGTATCGATCCCACAAGGAATAGCCGGTCAACAAGTAAGTAATGATTATTAGACTTTTGGTGCAAGTCTCGTAAAAGAGGGGGGATTGTAACGTGCAATTGATGTAAACAAAATAATTGAATGAAAACAGAAAATAGCAAAGTAAAAAGAAAGAATGTTTTAGTAAGACGTTAAACAATGAGAATTGAGAGTTGGGGTTATGTCCACCTTATGAGTTATACGTCACTATTGTCTATGAGTTATGCGGAATTCAGACATGCATGTGCTTATAGAGAATTGTATGCTATGGTAAATCCAAGCGTCTTTCGACCTAACAAGGATTATTTCACTTTAACTCTTTCGAGCTTAAAGCGTATCTATTGGTACAAATTCTCCAAGAGGTTAATCCAGTTACGGCACTAACTTTTTAATAGGGGTTGGTGCCCTATTACCTCGACATTATCTCTTTTCCAGACATATAACTTTTCTTTCGAACAAGTTAATGTTATACTGGCGTATTCTAAGTGTTTGCAACCACAAAGAATTTAGATTAAGATGAAGAGAATAATGATATAAGCAGCATACGTGTCACGAATTCACAAACTCATAGCAATAGATAGTATCTCACAAGGCTTCCATAACCCCAACAGAGAAGTTTAGCTACTCATGATTGCAACGGAAAACACAATAGAAATTATCATTATACCAAAATAATCTCACGATAAGTATAGGGGTAAGAATGGTGTGACTTCCTTGCTGAGTAACGTTTCTCTTGTTGTGGAATTTAAGAATTGAATAGATGAAGAGAATAAAGTAGAATTAGTGGAAGGATTAAAAGTAGACGTGAATGATAGTCGTGAATGGTTGTAGTGAATGATTTTTAACTAATGGAAGAAGAATGTCTCAAAATCTCTAGCAAAATAGGGTATTTATAACACCCATATCCTATTCCTACTAAGCTACTGCATTACTTAACCCATTCCTACTGGGTTACTGCATCATTATCCTAATCCTAATAAGTTACTGCTAGTCCCCAAAGTCTTTAGAATTGTTGTTTTTGCCTGGGACAGGTTTCCCATGCGTCACTTTTGGTCCTTGGCGTCCAAGCTTTCCCTTCCTTCTTTCGTGAAGCTTTCTTTGGCGTCAAGTTATCCATAAAATGCTGAAATCTGCATCATTTGTACCTGAAAACTTGCTAATCACGTTTGTTAGCTCACTTACAGGAAAAAGTACTAAAAGTGCATAAGTTATATATTTTGTCCTCAAAGCTTAGATAAAACTTGGGTAAATTAAAGAACTTTAGGCGTGTAAATACGCCTATCATCAACACCCCACACTTAAAGCTTTGTTCGTCCTCGAACAAAATATCATGTCCTTCTAAACATCTACTTAAGGTTTCACAGTATCAACACAAAATATTCATCAAGACAGGCATGACAATTATTAACAAAGAGTAGTTTTCTGATCACTTCTAGAAACAATTCAACCTCTAATATAGACTCGTGATGATGGTTAATTCGTATTCAAAAGTTAAGGCACAAAGAATCATACAAACTACCCAAAACACATCAACCATGTGTGTCTCACATAAGATATTACCCATACTCACTCACAAGTATTGTATATATTTCAAACATGGGTATAAGATTATCCTTGCTCTCACTCTCACAAAGAATTCATATGTTGCAACTGATGACCATAGGCTTGCCCTTAGTGTAATGCTCCACTAAATATCAGAATGTTAAGCTTAGGATCAAATAGGTCTTTTACAGGTTGTAATGTAGGCTAAGGGACGGGTAGGACTATTTTGGCCAGAAATAGTGACTATGTTCCTAAGCGCTTTAATACATCACAGTATGCCATTTATGCTTTATTTCAAAAAACCTTTTTTCTTTCTTTTAATCTACCACCCTTTCTCACCACTTTTGTTTTTCAATTTTGAACATAACTAACGTTTTAGTTTTTATCATTTTTCTTTTCATAACACACCTCTATGATAGCAATTCTTTTTCATAACGAATTCAAGCACCAATACATTCAAAGGCATCACACTCATCCAATTTCCTCTTATTTTGTCACATTACTTTACAATTTTAAAGCACTTAGGAATTTTGATCAAATTATGGTCTTGAAAAAAATGGATTAGGCTTACATATGAGGTTGTCAAAGAAAATAGGCTTAAGGCTCAAAGGGGGTTATCTAGGATGATGTCCATGGGTAGATGAAATGAAGGTAAACAATCATAGGTTGCCAAAGAAATGCCTAAATCATCTCCTAACTCACACTCTTTATTTCGCTTTACATACATACCAGGCAAGTTCTAGCATCAGCCACAGACATAGAATATACTATCATCTCAACCACACAAGGCACATGGTCGACTTTATTGGAAGCAGTATAGACTCTTGACCCAACAGACGAAGGAATTGAACCACACAATTATCACATAATGAGTCACTAGTAGAGCCTAAACATCTCAATAGTAATGATTTTATCACAGACTCTTGTCGTAATACCATGCTGCCTATCAGAACAATTTCATGCAAAAAAAAAACTACTAAAAAAACAAAACTAACAAACATAACTGAATGCAAATGCAGATAAAGAAGGTTAACATACAAATACCAGCACCCCACACTTAAACGGGACACACTGCTCTCAGTGGAAAATAAATAAGAAGAACCTGGTTAGTCAGACTCCTCCTCTATGT
This sequence comes from Capsicum baccatum var. pendulum, assembly GCA_030864225.1. Lineage (NCBI taxonomy): Eukaryota > Viridiplantae > Streptophyta > Magnoliopsida > Solanales > Solanaceae > Capsicum > Capsicum baccatum. The sequence continues at coordinate 82,537,638 of CM061560.1, read as the reverse complement.
CTGGGGTCATACCCCCTTTGTCGGAATCATCATTGGAGTCGTCGTCATCAGAATTCTCCTCCACGTCGGAGTCTGGTATTCTGCGATCATCATTGGTTGGCACATCATCCTCAAGAGGTTCCTCAAAGTATAACCCTACTCCGCACATCGCCCTTGCATGCTCATTCACTTGGTAGTCATAATCCAGCTGTTGGATCTCTGCAGCAGTTAGAACACGACCTCCGCTCATCATTGTAAACCGAGTCATGCCATAAAGATGGCGAAAGAAACTTTCATCCCGAGCATGCCTTTCTGCAGTGGTAAGGTTGACGCCATGCGTGGTTTCAACATCTTTAACCTTTGCGAGGTCAACCTTCTTCAGTTTGTGTGGGAGTTTATGATCAGCAAGTTCCTCTTCGATGTCCTCCTTCCTCAATATTGCAGTCAACAGGTTGCCAAAACTGAAGTGGGACCTCTTGTGTAGCCTAGCTTTCCGCATTGTAGATCGAATAATTGCCCCAATATTGATAGGGACATTCGTCATCAATGCGTATACCAAGCACACTTTATCTCGTGTTATCTTGGTGTACTTGGTCCCTAGAATTAGGCAAGAGTTGACTATACGCAACCATATCCTTGCTTCCCTATTCAAAGGAGCATATAGGAAGGTGTTGTGCCAACTGGTGTCCTTGTGTCTACTCCATCATGCCATAGATCTTGTTCCACGAAGTGTGTGTCGAATGGCCCTGTATGGAGGTCTATTGTACAGCTCCTTGAGTGGTGATGGATCAACTGAAGGCAAACCTAGAAAGGAGTTGAAGAAATCCGCATTTAGTTGTAAAACTTGGCCCCGAATCTTGACTTCATTCCCTGTGGTTTTCGGTGACCAGTTGGCATAGAATTCTCGTGTTAAATCGAGATTGCACTCTCCCATATCTCGGAAGATAAAATCAAGATGTAACGTCATTATCTTGGCCAACATGCGCGGTTCTTTCTTTGCTAGGCTTTCTTTATGTATCAGGTCCACATGAACATATTTTCTCTCTTTATTGTTCCTATACCACTCCTTTGCTTCCTCCTCGAGGACCCATTTAATTTCGAACATGCGGCGTGGTACTTGCATCGAGGATAATTCTCCTTGCTCTTTTCGTCCTCTTTTCTTTCCTTTTTGTGAAGTGGTTGCTTTATCTTTGCCTTGTCTTGCTTTGGGTGCCATTGTACCTGAGATTATAACGATATTCAAGTTAGCATCATCTCGGTGGATACAATCAATAAACAGGCAGTAGTGGCACCACCCCACACTTAGTTTGTTGGCATCAACTAGAAAAGTGAAAGTTTGTCGATTACTCAGACTTCATCGATATACGTTTTAGGCGCTATATTCCAACAATATAATCAGGGCAGTCATACTTCTTGAAATCGTGGCAATACTTTCATGTTTGATATATCAAGACTTACTACATAGTGATTGAATCAAGGTATAGCATCTAGAAATAATCACAACCTCATATGTTGGTAGTCAACCATAATTCTTATCTCGATGAACAAGTCATTCCAACATGTAAGATTTCTATTGACAATATTATGCAATTTTCTTGACCATGTTAATTCCGTAAAAGTATGACAGTGCATCAAAATCAAATTCACGTTGGAAACATGTTAAGATCATTCTTACGTATTCTTTCACTCACTTAGTTGTATCACAACACATCAACCACATTCAAATCACCAAGACTACTTCAAGATTTAGCGATTCATAATATGCGTAGTAGTGTAGTACTTACGGGATATAAATGAAAAACAAAGAAGTACTTACTTGATTGATGGCTTTGGATGATGTTCTTGTGAAGTAAAAGAGCAAAAGGAAAATTTTTGAGAGGATTTGGAGACTATAGGCGGCGCTTATGCTAGGTCTGCAATGTGTTTTTGGTCTAAGACTATGTCTCTTATTTATAGGAGAGGCTTGGGTCGGGTTTTGACCCATTTAAAATCGGATTTGGAGACAACAAGTGACCATAGGTGGCGCCTAAAGCTTTGCCTATTCTTGGCATAGGCGGCGCCTTTTGCAAAGCATTGTTGAACATAGGCGGCGCCTATGCCATGGCATTGTTAGTCATAGGCGGCGCCTTTTGCATAGCATATGAGATTCAGAGACAAAAGGCATTGGCATAGGCGGCGCCTTTTGCATAGCATATGAGATTCAGAGACAAAAGGCATTGGCATAGGCGGCGCCTATGCTATGGCATACTTGGGCATAGGAGGCGCCTATGCTATGGAACACTAGATTCCGAGAGCTTAGGCCATAGTATAGGCTTTGCCTTGTTCGTGGCCTAGATTTACATAGGCTTTGCCTTGTTCTTTGCCTATATTTTCATAGGAAATGCCTAATTCATATCCTTTTGCTTCTTCATTCCTAACTTACCACCTTCAACATGCAATACTTCCAAATCAAAATTTGAAACCAATCTCCTCTTTGACACCTCTTGTACCTACACTTGCTCAAAGACAACAAAAACGATTAGAACGATGGGTTGCCTCCCACCAAGCTCCTTAGTTTTGGTCGTGGCACGACTCTTCTTTTTTTTGGATTTTTATTTATCAAAAGCAAACACGAAATAGAACGAAAGAAAGAAAAACATGTAAAATGATGGGTTTTCTCCCATCTAGCGCTTGATTTATTGTCGCGGCACGACATAGTTACCTCGAGTACTTAGACTTCGTCGAGATAAGTGATGGCCAAATAATTTATTGAGTCGAGAGGACCGATATAAGGTTTTACTCATTGGCCATTCACCTTGAAGACAACACCATTATTGTCTTTTAACTCAACTACTCCAGACGAGTAGACTTGGTTAATTTTGTACGGACCAGACCACTTGGACTTCAACTTACCTGGGAATAGCTTCAATCTGGAATTGAAGAGGAGTACCATATTATCCTTTTGAAAGTTTCGTTGAACAATCCGTTGATCATGATATTTTTTCATCCGCTCTTTGTATAGGTCTGATCTTTCATAAGCATGTAGACGGAATTCATCCATTTCGTTCAGCTGCTCCAATCTCAGATTCATTGCATCATCCCAATTCAAATTCAGTAGCTTCAACGCCCATAATGCTTTATGCTCGAGCTCAATGGGTAAGTGACAAGCCTTCCCATAAACTAGTTGGTACGGGGATATGTCAATTGGCATTTTGAATGCAGTCCTATAAGCCCATAGTGCATCGTCCAGCTTCCGAGACCAATCTTTCCTATTAGCATTTACCGTCTTTGCAAGGATTTGCTTGATCTCTCAATTGGAAACCTCTACCTGCCCACTAGTTTGTGGGTGATAAGGTGTGGCTACCTTATGTTGCTTGACACCATATTTTTCCAACACGGATTTGAATAGCTTGTTTCAAAAGTGAGATCCTCCATCTCTTATGATAGTACGTGGTACTCCAAAGCGAGAGAGGATATTCCTCCTTAAGAATGCTACAACACGCTTTCCCTCATTGTCAGCCAACGCTACTGCTTCAACCCATTTTGAAACATAATCTACAATGACTAGGATGTATTTTATTCCAAACGAATATACGAATGGACCCATGAAATCAATACCCCATACATCAAAGAGTTCTACTTCCAGAATTTTCGACATGGTCATCTCATAGTGTTTTGAAATCGCACCTTGTCTCTGACATTGGTCGCATCTTCTCACAAATTCGTAGGCATCTCTAAATATCGATGGCCAATAATATCCACTTTGCAATACCTTTCTTATTGTTCGATTACCTGCGTGATGTCCTCCAACTTGGGAAGTGTGACATGCTTCCAATATATTAGGCACCTCTACATAGGATATGCATCGCCGGATAACACCATCCGCGCATCGTCGAAACAAATATGGCTCATCCCAAAAGTAGTGTTTTACATCATGCATAAACTTCCTCTTTTGATGGAAAGATAGATTTGCAGGTATGACATTACTCACCACAAAATTCGCAAAGTCGGCATACCATGGTAACTCTTCCATTATTGTGACTAAGATCTCCTTGTCAGGGAATGCATCATCAATCTCAATTTCAGGCTGCGCCATATGCTCGTTCTCAAGTCTAGATAGATGGTCAGCCACTTGGTTCTCGCAACCCCTTCTATGTTTTATCTCGAAATCAATATCTTGCAGCAATAAAACCCATCGGATTAGCCTAGGCTTTGCATCCTTTTTCGTCATTAGGTATCTCAGAGCTGCATGGTCTGTATGAACGATCACTTTGGTTCCCAACAAGTAAGCACGAAACTTCTCAAAAGCATACACAACCGCTAGGAGCTCTTGTTCTGTGACAGTATAGTTCTTTTGGGCTTCGTTCAGGACCTTGCTCGCATAATAGATAGGATGGAATAACTTTTCCCTTCTCTGGCCAAGTACAGCGCCCAAAGCTACCCCACTGGCATCACACATAACTTCAAACGGTAGGGACCAATCTAGAGCTACCATGATAGGAGCTTCAATTAGCTTCTCTTTGAGGAATTCAAATGCCTTCAAACAATCTTCATTGAAGTCAACCTTTGCATCTTTCTCCAAAAGTTTGCATAATGGACTAGCTATTTTGGAGAAGTCTTTGATGAACCGCCGATAGAAACCTGAGTGCCCGAGGAAACTACGAACTCCCTTTACAGAAATTGGAGGTGGTAGTTTCTCGATGACTTCAATTTTAGCTCGATCAACCTCAATTCCTTTTTTAGATATTTTGTTCCCAAGAACGATACCTTCCTTAACCATAAAGTGGCACTTCTCCCAATTCAGTACTAGGTTGAATTCTACACATCTTTGCAACGCCATACTCAGGTTTACCAAACACGATTCAAATGACTCGCCCACAACTGAAAAATCGTCCATGAATACCTCCAAAGTATCTTCAACCATATCAGAAAAGATGGACATCATACAACACTGAAAGGTGCCTGGTGCGTTACATAGCCCGAATGGCATACGTTTAAAGGCAAACGTACCATATGGGCATGTGAACGTTGTCTTCTCTTGGTCTTCGGGGGAAATACAAATCTGATTATAGCCAGAATAACCATCTAAGAAACAAAACCAGCCTTTTCCCACTAATCGGTCGAGCATTTGGTCCATCCATGAATGGCATTGGAAAGTGATCTTTGAGCGTCCATGAATTCAGCTTTCGGTAGTCCATGCATACTCTCCATCCGGTGATGGGTCTGCATGGAATAAGCTCATTCTTCTCATTCGCGACTACCGTCAGGCCTCCTTTCTTGGGAACACATTGTACCGGGCTTACCCATGTACTGTCAGAGATTGGATACACTACCCCCGCATCTAACCACTTAATAATTTCTTTCTTCACCACTTCTTGCATAGGTGGATTTAGACGCCTTTGATGTTCAATAGTGGGTGTGCAATTTTCTTCAAGCTGAATCTTGTGTGTACAAATCCCATGGGGAATACCAATAATATCAGCGATGGTCCAACCAATGGCTCTTATATACTTCCGTAGAATAGCAATGAGAGCTGCAACTTGCTGCTCACCCAAATCTGCCGCCACAATGACTGGAAGTGTGTTTCCGTTTCCTAAGAATGCATACTTTAAATGGCTAGGCAGCTCTTTCAATTCTAACGTGGGTGGCTCTTCAATAGATGGTTTAGCTGGTGGTGTGGGTCGATTTTTGAGATCAAGGTCCAGCTTTTTGGGAGCATAAGGATATGACCCAAATCCTGTTAGAGAATCAATAGTCTCTTCATAATTTTCAGCATCATTATGCTCAACATTCATGAGCACAACCGCCAATGGGTCATCAATAATTTGTTCCTCTTCAAGTAATTCTTTCTCATCATCAAAGTAAACATCAGCCACCGAGAATACGTTCAGCTCTTTGGGTTGCTTCATTGATTTACACACATCAAAGCGAACTACTTCGTTATTTATCCGGAATAAAAGCTCATTAGCTCTTATATCAATAAGCACATTTCCTGTTGTAAGGAAAGGGCGCCCCAAGATTATGGGAACTTCTGAATCTGCCTCACAATCCAAAATAACGAAGTCTGCCGAAAAGATGAATGAAGAAACCTTTATCAATACATCACATAGAATACTAACAGGTTATTTTACCGACCTATCCGCCATTACGAGCCTCATATTGGTTGGAGTAGGATCACCCAACCCCAACTTTTTGTAAATAGATAATGGCATCAAATTGATGCTGGCTCCAAAATCGCATAATGCCTTGGCAAAATTTAAAGAACCAACTGTGCATGGAATAGTGAATGCACCGGGGTCGGCCTTCTTCTGAACTAGTGATCGAGTAGCAATTGCACTACAATGATGCACAGTATCTTTCAACTCATAGCTTGCTGCCCGCTTCTTTGTCAAAAGATCTTTCATAAATTTCGCATACCCAGGCATTTGTTCTAGTGCCTCCACCAGCGGAACATTAATGGTCAGCTGCTTTAGCATCGTCATGAATTTGCTGAACCTTGTATCATCCGCAATCTTCTTCAATCTTTGGGGAAAAGGTGGTGGTGGAAGTGGGATTGTTTTCTCCACGGATTTCTTCTCCTTGTGCTTCCGTATTTCAGTCTGTTCAGGCTGCAATATACTCGGTGTGACGTCATGGACGTCGTGGTTGGCTTCTACTACGTTTTCTCCATTAGCCTTATCATCGTTGTCCGCTACATCATCGACCACTTGCTTGCCTTTGGATGAAGTTTCCAGCACCTTACCACTTCGAGTAGTAATAGCCATGCATGATCCCTCATTCCTTGGATTTTGCACAGTGTCGCTAGGTAAAGTGCCAGCCTTTCTTTAATTGAGTCCTGCGGAAAGTTGGCTCAATTGCTGCTCTATTTGCTTTATTGAAGTGGAATGTGAGTCAACCAATTGCCTCATTGAGGACAAATCATTTATTACCTCCGTTACTCCCGCGCTGGTTGCTTCCACTCCTTTCAACAGTTTAGCCATCATATCTTCCATATTTCCAGAACCAGATGTAGTGGCGTCACGTCTTCTTGGGGGAACATACAAACCACTCTTGTCATTCTTGTTCTTCCAACTACCTTGATCCTTGTTTCCAGATTTATCATAATAGTTTCGACCTTTGTTTCCTTGGGTATTACCTCGGAAACCCCCCTGATTGTTTAAGTAGTTGGCCTCTTCTTCCGAATTAGATTCGTCTCTTCCTTTTGACACAACAGCTTTGACTTTTTCGGTCTTCCCTATTAATAGATGTTTTGTAAGAAGATCCACTTGTGTTCTTAGGTGCGCCATATCTTGATCACGTTCTTCTTCTCTTCTCCTTTGGTCTGCAGTCATGCCAATAGATAAAGTGGGGCTTGCTACCTCAGAATCCCTGGTATGCCAAGCTCTACTTTGCTTCGTCATCCGATCTAGCATATTGCTTGCCTGACCAAAGGTGATATCCATAAATGATCCTCCAGCCGCATTATCCACCACTGGTTTAGTTATTGAATTCAAGGATCTGTATAGTATCATCATTAGGTGGACATTGGTCATATGATAGTTTGGGCACCGCATAAGCTTCGTCTTGAACCTCTCCCATGTTTCATGAAGAGCTTCGGTTGGAAGCTGGCAAAAATTGTTGATTTCATCTCTCAATTGTGCTCTTTTGGATGGCAGAAAGAATCTTTCTAGGAAAGCGTCTTTCAATTGCCTCCAATTTGTAATAGAATCAGGAGTCAGCCCATTCAACCATAGAGTTGCCTCCCCAGACAGGGACAGTGGAAATAAGCGTAATCGTATTACATTCAGACCAACACCAGGATTGTCAAACGAATTGCATGTAAAAATAAAGTTGATCAGGTGCATATTCGAATCATCGTCTGCTAGTCCACCAAATAATCCCTTGAGTTGCAATAACTGAATCATGGTGCTTGTGATGTTGAACTTGGCTCCGGGTGCCAATGGTGGAGGAATAATGGCTCCTGTGGCTCCGTCTCCATCAAGATCATCATCATCATCGTCGAATATTGGTTGCACGGGTCGGCGTTCATGCCTAAACCTAGCTTGATGATCTCTTCTGTTAGCAGGTGTTGCGATCTCAGCAGCATGCCTAGGGTTTAGTAACTCGTCATCACCTAGGTCCTCGTCGTCAGGATTTATTTCTCGCCCAGGGTTATCAATATTCTGTTGATGCACTTGAGAAGCGGCTAGAGCATCTAGTCTCGCCTGTTCATGTTGAGCAGCCATCCTTTCAATTTCCTGTTGTGCCTCCATTCCGCCAATACGTTGTGGTTCAGGATTGATAGGTAATAACGGTTGACCAGAACTTCGAGTATGGGGCATGCACTGAAGAAAACCTGAAGAAAACAAAAACAACAACTAAAAGTAAAGTAAGAGAATCTTTGACCAAAGGGTCTAGTAATTATCACAAACTTAGTTGACAACCGTATTCCTCGGCAACGGCACCAATTTTTGATAATGCTCAATCTACAGCTCTCGTAAGAGTGTAAAGCGGTCGTTGTCAAATATATAACCTAACTGGGTTGGGTATCGATCCCACAGAGAATAGCCGGTCAACAAGTAAGTAATGATTATTAGACTTTTGGTGCAAGTCTCGTAAAAGAGGGGGGATTGTAATGTGCAATTGATGTAAACAAAATAATAGAATGAAAACAGAAAATAGCAAAGTAAAAAGAAAGAATGTTTTTGTAAGACGTTAAACAATGAGAATTGAGAGTTGGGGTTATGTCCACCTTATGAGTTATACGTCCCTATTGTCTATGAGATACGAAATTCAGACATGCATGTGCTTATAGAGAATTGTATGCTATGGTAAATCCAAGCATCTTTCGACCTAACAAGGATTATTTCACTTTAACTCTTTCGAGCTTAAAGCATATCTATTGTTACAAATTCTCCAAGAGGTTAATCCAGTTACGGCACTAAATTTTTAATAGGGGTTGGTGCCCTATTACCTTGACATTATCTCTTTTCCAGACATATAACTTTTCTTTCAAACAAGTTAATGCTATAGTGGCGTATTCTAAGTGTTTGCAACCACAAAGAATTTACATTAAGATGAAGAGATTAATGATATAAGCAACATACGTGTCACGAATTCACAAACTCATAGCAATAGATAGTATCTCACAAGGCTTCCATAACCTCAACAGAGAAGTTTAGCTACTCATGATTGCAACGGAAAACACAATAGCAATTATCATTATACCTAAATAATCTCACGATAAGTATAGGGGTAAGAATGACGTGACTTCCTTGCTGAGTAACGTTTCTCTTGTTGTGGAAATTAAGAATTGAATAGATGAAGAGAATAAAGTAGAATTAATGGAAGGATTAAAAGTAGACGTGAATGATAGTCGTGAATGGTTGTAGTGAATGATTTTTAACTATTGGAAGAAGAATGTCTCAAAATCTTTAGCAAAATAGGGTATTTATAACACCCATATCCTATTCCTACTAAGCTACTGCATTACTTAACCCATTCCTTCTGGGTTACTGCATCATTATCCTAATCCTAATAAGTTACTGCTAGTCCCCAAAGTCTTTAGAATTGTTGTTTTTGCCCGGGACAGGTTTCCCATGCGTCACTTTTGGTCCTTGGCGTCCAAGCTTTCCCTTCCTTCTTTCGTGAAGCTTTCTTTGGTGTCAAGTTATCCATAAAATGCTGAAATCTGCATCATTTGTACCTGAAAACTTGCTAATCACGTTTGTTAGCTCACTTACAGGAAAAAGGACTAAAAGTGCATGAGTTATATATTTTGTCCTCAAATCTTAGCTAAAACTTGGGTAAATTAAAGCACTTTAGGCGTGTAAATACGCCTATCATCAGGTATTTCCTGAAAATCTACTGGGAGTTCATCCAGAGGGGGAAATCATCTTCAGAATAGATCTCTTTCTAAATACCGAACCTATTTCAATTCCACCTTATAGAATGTCTCCCCCAGATATTAAGGAACTGAAAAAGCAGTTGAAACATCTCCAAGATGAGGGTTTCATCAAACCTAGTGATAGGGTTCTCTAGTTCTCTTTGTGTGCAAGAAAGATAGTTCTCTCTAGATATATATCAACTATCATCAGTTGAACAAAGTCACAAACAAAAATAATCATCTCATCCCTAGTATTGATGACTTATTCGACCAACTTAAGGGTGAAAATTGTTCTCTATGATAGACCACAAATTAGACTATCATTAGCTTAGAGTCTGAAAATGTGAAATTCCAAAGACGACCTTTAGAACTTGGTATGGTTACTTCAATTTTGTAGTTATGTATTATGTACGGACAAATTCTCCTGCGGCTTTTATGGACTTGATGAAAAGGGTATACCAGCAATATCTAGACATGTTCATCCTAGTCTTCATTGATGACAGTCTCATCTATTCTCATAGTGAGGATAATCATACAAACCATTTACGGATTGTTTTACAGACTCTCAAAGATCACTAGTTATTCGCTAATTTAAATAATTATAAATTTTAGTTGAAGTTAGTAGATTTCCTCGGTCATGTTATTTTTTGTGAAGGCATCCGAGTTAATCCTCAAAAGATCGAAGCAGTAAGGAACCCTCCTAGACATTTTCTCCATAAGATATCAAAAGCTTCTTGGGTTTAGCCAGTTACTATGGATAGTTTGTGGAAGAGTCATAATTTTTTTAATGGAAAAGGACACTCTATAGAATTTTTGATAGCCTAAAGGAAGGATAAAACACGAAATTGACACTAGATAGCAAAAATCAGCAAGAACACAAAGAGAAAAAGAACACACTAGAAAGAGATGAAGAAGAAGAATTGCATAAATGTAAAGATAGTAGAGAGACCCTTACTTCCACTATGTGATTAACAAAAGGAGATGTATCAAATCTTCAATAACACCTCACTAATGGAAGCTCAAACCACTCTCTTAGGTGACCCAAATGACTCACACTTACTCAAGCACACCTTTCTTGCCAAATAACCTAATACAAGTGAAAAGCTAATTCCAAATGCATTCAAGGTTCAAATTTTAGTTTCCCTCTCTTAAGCAGAAGGAGAAGACTATAATCTAACACTAATATTACAATCTAAAAGGTCACTCAATTCATTATGTCTAAACAAAGGAAAATAAGAGCTAAGGTGTTTATTTATACTATTACATAATAAAAGGCTTAATTGCCCTTAATGAAACTCCCAAAAGAGGCGCCTCTTGAGTGTAGCTTTAGAGTGAAAAATGTCTCCAATGCTATTTACTTGAGGCATCTTTGGAGTGTATAAGTCCTCATCCTTTATTCTCTTGAACAAGGCTTCAAAATACTCCAAAAAAACTTTCAATTGCTTGCTAATTCCGAAGCCTTGAACCTTAGATAATACCTTGTGCTCTTGGTGCTCCTTGTGCTTGTATCATCCTCTCCATATTGAAAGGAATTTGTCCTCAAATTCAGATCTTTTAAAACCAAAGAGACAGAAAAACAAACACACAATCCTGTTGGAAGGAGGGTTAGTATTATTACCGCACTCATATCATCAGCCCATGGTTGCTCACATTTTACATACACCCACATATCCTTGGTATTTGACATAAAAACCTTACAATAAAGGATACTAAAGCCATGAATAGAATCAATATAAAAAATAAGTGAGCATGATCTGAAACTATAACTTTCACCTCTCAAGAGTATTCCGAGATCAAAGGGTAATAGTAAGCAAGGGTGTAGGGCATGGTTAAGCTTCCTTTGCACTAGATTATAATGCCAAGGGGGTACGTATTTGACATACAACCATCAATCCCTTGTTTTGTCCATTAAACAATTAGTATATGCGTCACAAAGGATAGGCCTAAGGTAAATATCAAGGGAAAATAAGCACAAGCCAAAACAATCCCTTCCCCACCCCACTAGTACACCGGGATCAAATGGGTGAAGTGGCCAAGGGAATAATCCAAATCTACTCATTACATTTACTCGGGTATCACACATACCTAAAGCATTTTTTCTTAATGGAGGACTAGCACACAAGTATAAGGACCTACGGCTTAGTAGGCCTCCCTTACCAACATACATTTCATCATCCATAATCTCTCCATACACATGATCACTAACAACACATATAATATCAAGGTTGTCACCACACAAGAAGTTCAAGGGACCATATTCATTATCAAGATCAACATTATAAACATCAACACTAACTTGAGCTTTTTCAATTCCACAATTCCCATATTCAAGTAGTAAACTAGTTTTAAGAGCAAGTTGATCATTATTCACAACAAAATAGTTACTAAGGAAGGAGGTATGCATTTTTACACCCAAAACCACTTCACTAGACATTAAATCACAACATTTTAAGTTCAAAGAAGTGTTGAGAGTAGCAAACTCACCTCGGGTAAGGCTTGGGCAGTCCACTTTTTTGGAGCTCTCGGTCAAGGTAGTCACTAGTTCATTTCCCATGCTTTCATGTGGAACTCATTTTGGATCCTTCATGGATATCATTTTATCTTGTACTTGCACATAATAAAAATCAAAGCTAGGCAAAATTCTATCCTTTTGGTTAGGAAGTATCAAGGCACATTTGTGGGCAAGTCCCACAATCAAATTTGTTTTTCCCTTTTCAAGCTCACATTCCAAGACATTCCCTTTTCCTTTCCTTCTTTCTTTTCTCACATTCTTCTTGTACCTCACCATTTATTTCCTCTCCATCTTAAGGCTCGGCCTCACCTTTCATGGGTTTTAGATCTTCCTCTTTTTCTACTTAGATGGAGGGAATTTGGATTAGGGAAGTTTGGAGAGGGGTAACTGAATTTGGTTGATGATGGGTTTGGATTTATTGCATAGGGCTTTGTGGAGTGTAGGGTCTTTGGTCAAGTGGATTTGGGACTTGGTGGTTTGAATTTTGTGGAGGTTTTGGTGGACCTAGTCTATCAACCCCCACTTTAATTCTAATCATGTCACCCCTCATTGATTCCATATAACCCTTCATGTCCCTCCTCATAGCATTATTATTATCCTCTATTTTTGGGAAAAGGCCTCAAACAGAGCCATCAAGGCTCCAATAGCATCATTTCCCAAAGGTTGGGAAGTAGTACCTTCGGATTCCATGGCAAATTTACCTAAACAGAGCAAAAAAACAGCAAGCAAAACAACCTACAAAACGAGCAAACAAGTTAGTTCAAAAGCCTCACTTCACTCACGCTCAACCTCACCTCACACTTAGCCTCACAAGTGTTGGAGAATCGGAAATACTTGGAAAGTTACATGAGAGGTGAGAAGCTTTGGTCCGGAATCGAGCTTTGTTTGAAACGACTCAAATAAAGTGATGCACGAACTTGAAACAACAAAATACTATGACTTTAAAATGACAAAAGCACACAAATATCGAAGACACGAAACAAATAGACCAAAGACTAATTATCAACCTAGTAGGTAGTTACTAGTTTTCTAATTAGTGATAGAGTTTAACACTAAAAAAACTAGAATGAAAAATTAGAAAGTAGGAAAATCTAATTTTAGAGATGAATTTGGTTGATCACAAGTGATGATGTGGCACTACATGGTTGGTTGTCACTTTTTGAATTTTTAATTTTCCCAAAACTTGTTTCGGCCAAATAACACTTTGCGGAAAAAGAGTTTTCGGATTTGGAGGGGGTAAGAAGGCAACTTAGAATCCCTTCAAGTCTCAAATGAAAATGAAATGAAATAGTCCTCCCCCCCTTGTACTTGCAAGTGTACTTTGTTGTTCCCATGTCCCCTCCTCCTTTTTGGAAGAATGGAATATTCTTTGAATATTCTCTTGGACTAACAACGTTTTCACTTTCTTTCTTCCCTCTTTTGGATCAAACAACACCTTTGAATATTCTTCTTCACTAAGATATGAAGATGATGGATGAACAAGATGAATATTAAATTGTTGACCAAGTTTGACCAACAAGCAAATGAACTACAAATCTAATATTATTTAGATCTAAGTTCCTTAGGCCAAAACAAACTCAACCTACTAAAAATCATCCATAACACACGTCCAAATCATAAGTTTAATTTCTTAATCTAACTTAAAAGTTTCAAAACTCCATAGCCATGGTAGATCTAGACTCAGAAGGCACTAGAGAGCAAGGATCTAGTGCAAAAAACTTCAAAAACAAAGTAAAAAATGTGTAGATCTGGTATTCTAAGTTTGGATCTACAACAACACAAGATTAGACACTATTTTTGTTGTATTTTTTGATTTTTAGACTCTTTTTGTTGAGATTTTCTTAATAAGAACACTAAAACCAAGACTTAGAGTTATAGGAACAACCCTAAACAAGGCTTTGATGCCAAATGATAGCCTAAAGGAAGGCTAAAATACGAAATTGACACTAGATAGCAAAAATCAGCAAGCACATAAAGAGAAAAACAACACACTAGAAGGAGATGAAGAAGAAGAATTGCATAAATGTAAAGATAGTAGAGAGACCCTTACTTCCACTATGTGATTAACAAAAGGAGATGTATCAAATCTCCAATCACACCTCACTAATGAAAGCTCAAACCACTCTCTTAGGTAACCCAAAGGACTCACACTTCCTCAAGCACCTTTTTTTGCCAAATAACCCAATACAAGTGAAAAAATAATTCCAAATGCATTCAAGGTTCAAATTTCGGTTTTCCTCTCTTAAGGAGAAGGTGAAGACTACAATCTAACAATAAGATTACAATCTAAAAGGTCACTCAATTTATTTTGTCAAAACTAAGAAAAATAATAGCCAAGGTGTATATTTATACTATTACATAATAAAAGACTTAATTTCCCTTAATGAAACTCCCAAAAGAGGCGCCTCTTCTGTGTAGCTTTAGAGTGAAAAATGTCTTCAATGCCTTTCACTTGAGGAGACTTTGGAGTATATAAGTCCTCCTCCTTTCTTCTCTTGAACAAGGCTTCAAAATACTCCAAAAAACATTCAATTACTTGCTAATTCCGAAGCCTTGACCCTTAGATAATACCTTCTGCTCTTGGTGCTCCTTGTGCTTGTGTCAACATTTTAAAACAAATTGCCCGAAATTGAAAACTTTCCAAAAAGTGTCCAGCCGGATATACTATTTCCTCTTTATAGCCATTTCCTAATATGGGTCATTTTGGCCTGCATACTCCATCTATACAGTCCATATACAATATTGATACAGTCAATAAAAAGTACTGATACAGTATTCAACTTGGGCAATTCGGCTCTTTTAAAAATATTTCAATTTTTTTTTGTTATAAATTTTTTAACTGATCAAATATTTTGCTTTTTTTATTGTTTAGAAATAATAATTAAATTATATAAAAACAATATAATTGTTAAATAAAATATGTATCCATATAAGATATATGTATAGAAATTGTATAGTTCTATCAAATATGTATATTTATAAAAAAAAATATAAAAAGTATATAGAAAGTGTATGAAAATTATATAATTGTTGATAAAACATGTAAAAAAAAGTACAGTTATTGTATAATTTTTGTATCAAAACTGTATAATTTCCATATAGAATATTTATATGTATAAGATATGCATAGAAACTATGTAGAAGGTGTGTAGAAATGGTATAGAACAAGTCAGTAAATTGAAATGGCTAGAAAGTGGAATTTAAATTACATGGCCATTTTCATGAAACAGTTTAATTTGAAGTGTCATTTCTGTCCTTTCCCTTTTTTTTTTTTGAATCCAGAATTGAAATATAAGAAAATTATTAACGCTCTTTTCTTTTTTATTAATTAATAAAATTATAAGACACTAAATTGTCATAATCAGTATCTATCTATATATATACTATATCAAAAGTGTGAAGGAGGCCTAGAAATATTGTTTGAACTTTTTGCCCTTCACTAAAGTTTTTTTTTAGTTAAAATCATCTTTCCACTATTTCTTTAATATTAATTATTAAAAGTTAATTAATATTTATAGCAAACCATTCCTTATTAGAAGTCATCAGAACGAATGATAACTAATACCTTTTTCATTAGCTTAAGATTCTAAATAAACTAAATTTGATTTTAAGAAGATTTGAAATATCTCGAAATCAATATGAAAGCATTAGAATAAGAAAAATATAATATGTATTAAATTTTTATAAGTTTCAAGTAAGTAATCAAAGATTTTCTAAGGATTTGACTTTCAATTTAAGGAAAAAATTTAAATACAGGAAAAATAAAATAGGTATCGTAATACAAATATGGTTCAAATCGACGTGTCTCTAGCCTCTAGCAGAAAGAATAAGAGGTACTACATGACAAACAAAAAAGTGACAATCCAGTAACCACTTAAAATTTTTAGTTGTAAAATATATATATGCTTACAATAAAATATATATTATGTTTATATTTTTATATTAAAGTGTATAGAATCTTTGAGAAGTGAATTAAAAAACCTTTGCAATAGAAAAAAATTGTCTAATTTAAAAAAAAAAAAAAATTACACGTGCGAGGCATGTGCAGTTAAACTAGTAAATAAAAAAGCGTTAGAATAAGAACTATTTAAAAAGTACCAAATTTTAAAAAAATTAAGTATATATTTTTTAGACATATACTTATTGATATAATTTCTATACTATGATGAAAATAGTTGTATACATTAGTGATAGAAAAATGATACAATTTTTTCTGTACATAATACATTTTTCGTACACATATAGTAGTGATACATTTTTTATATAGTAATGATATTATTTTATACAGAATGAAACTATTTTAAAGAGGCTAAAAACCTTTTCTAGGGTGAATCTCAAAAATAGACCCAAATTGGGTGGCTTTCAAATTTTAGCCCCAAATAAAAAGGCTTCCTTAAAATAGCCTTTACCTATTAACTAATATTTCTTTGGACGAAATTTCCCATGATCAATGGAGTAAATTGCATAAATAATGCACATTATGGATAATGACTCCATATTTATATCTTTCAACTTTTATTTTTTTCTGTTCTTAATTTTACTTTGATTTTTATTTTTTCTTTCTCTTTTTATTTTTATTTTTCTCAACCCTTACTTTTTTTTTCCTCTCAACTTTTTTTCTTTTTTATTTTATATTATTTTAATTTTTTTGATTTTTCCTTTCCTCTTTTTTTATTCTTTTTAGTTTTTCTCAACCCTTATTTTTTCTCTTTACACCTCGCAACGTCTACTTTTATAAATTTTTAAAATTTTTCTTTAATTTTTATGTTTTCTTTTCCTTTTTCCTTTTTAAATTGTTCTCGACCTTTATTTTTATTTAATATTTTTTTTATCAACCTTTATTTTTTTCTATTCTCTCTCAAATTCTACATTTTCTTTGATTTTTATTTTTTTAATATTTTTCTTCATTTTCTTCTTTTTCCATAATTTTTATAATTTTATTCTTTTCTTTGATTTCTTCCATTGAAGTTACATCTCATGAAAAAGAGTTGGCACTATCATATTATAAAGGCAAGACTTATGACTTTCGAACAACAAGCTATGTTTCACGGGCAAGAGATTACACTACTATATTGTAGAGGCATGACTTATGACTTTCAAACAACAAGTTATGTTTCATGGCTAAGAGTTGACACTACCACATTGCATTTTGATTTATGAGATGTTTTATAACTCTTACCTTAGAGGCTAGACTTAGACCAGGGACTTTTAAACAATAAATTATACCTCACGAGCAAGAGTTGGCTCTACCACGCTATGTTTTTATTTATGAGATGTTCTATAATTATTGCCCTAGTGGCAAGACTTAACTCAAGGACTTTCAAACTACAAATTATGCCCCATGGGAAAGAGTTGACTCTACCACGTTATGTTTTCATTTATCAGATGTTCTGCAACTATTGTCTTAGAGGCAAGACTTAGCTCAAGTACTCTCAAACAACAAATTATGCCCCACGGGCAAGAGTTGATTCTACCACGTTATATTTTCATTTATGAGATGTTCTACAACTATTACATTAGAGTCAAGACTTAGATTAAGGACTTTCTTACAATAAATTATGCTCCATGGGCACGAGTTGACACTACCACGTTATATTTTCATTTATGAGATTTTCTACAACTATTGCCTTAGAGCTAAGACTTAGATCAAGGACTTCAAACAACAAATTATGCCCTACTAGCAACAGTTGATTCTACCATGTTATGTTTTCATTTATGAGATATTCTACAACTATTGGCTTAGAGGCAAGACTTAGCTCAAGGATTTTCAAAAAATAAATTATGTCCCACGGGCAAGAGTTGACTCTACCATGTTATATTTTAATTTATGAGATCTTCTACAGCTATTGCCTTAGAGGCAAGACTTAGCTCAAAGTCTTTCAAACAACAAATTATCCCCCACGGGCAAGAGTTGACTCTACCACATTATGTTTTCATTTATGACATGTTCTACAACTATTGCCTTAGAGGCAAGACTTATCTCAAGGACTTCCAAGCTACAAATTATGCCCCATGAGCAAAAGTTAACTTTACCACGTTATATTTTTATTTATGAGATGTTCTACAACTATTTTCTTAGAGGCAAGACTTGTCTCATGGAGTTTCAAACTACAAATTGTGACCCACGGTCAAGAGTTAACTCTACCACATTATGTTTTCATTTGTGAGATGTTCTACAAACTATTGCCTTAGAGGCAAGACTTAGCTCAAGAACTTTCAAACTATAAATTATGCCCCAGGATAAAAGTTAACTCTACCACATTATGTTTTCATTTATGAGATGTCCTACAACATTGCCTTAGAGGAAAGACTTGGCTCAAGGACATTCAAACTACAATTTATGCCCCACGGGCAAGAGTTGACTTTACCACATTATGCTTTCATTTATGAGATGTTCTACTTATTTCCTTAGAGGCAAGACTTAGCTCAAGAACTTTCAAACAACGAATTATGCCGCACAAGAAAGAGTTGATTCTACCACGTTATGTTTTCATGCCCTTAAATTTGCATTGATGTCAAAAAAAGAAGATACCTTTGCGAATTATTCAATTTTTTATTTATTAGCAAAATAAAATTGATGTTGAGAAAAAAGAAAAAATGATCAAACAAAACATAGAAATAAAAAAAATATTGAGAAAAAAAAGAAAGAAAAAAATAAAGATTAAGAAAAAAAACTAAGAATTTAAAAAATTGAGAAAAATAAAATTAGAGGAAAATAAAAATAAAGTTTTAGAAAAATGAGGGAAAAAAAAGAGAAATGATAAAAACCAAAAATAAAAGAAAAATAAAGGTTGAGACAAATGAATTAAAAAATAAATGAAGAAAAAGATAATGTTTGAGAAAAAAGACAAAAAAAAAATAAAGATTTGAGATAAATTAATTAAAATATGAAAATAAAATTAAAGAAAAAATAAAAAAAGTAAAAATAATAAAAATAAAAATAGAATTTGAGAAACTAATGAGTATGAAAAGTTAAAAAATATCTGAGGTGTAGAGGAAAAAATTATACTTGTACTATACTAAAAAGGGAAGAAATAGATAATGCTTGAGAAAAAAAGAAAAAAGAGGAAAAAATAAAGGTTGAGACAAATAAATTAAAACATGAAAATAAAATTAAATAGAAAATGAGAGACAAATGAGTACTTAAAGTTTAAAAATATTTGAGGTATAGAGGGGGTATTTAAGAAAAATTAGGAAAAAAAGAGAAAAAAGAAAAAACAAAAATAAAGGTTAAAGACAAATGAATTAAAAAAAATGAAGAAATAGATAATGCTTGAGAAAAAAAAAGAGAAAAATAAAGGTTGATACAAATGAATTAAAACATGAAAATAAAATTAAATAAAAAAGTAAAAAAATAAAATATAGAATTTAAGAGATAAATGAGTATGGAAAGCTTAAAAATATATTTGAGGTGTAGAGGAGAAAAAATATACTTGTATAATACTTAAAAAGGAAGAAAGGCTAGTTATCAAAGACTTTTCTTATTGGGGTGAAAAGTCTAAAGCCACTCACATTTGGGTCTATGGCATGTAATTTCCTGCCTTTTCTAAGCTTCTTGGGCCATCTGATATCCATAATTTCTGCTCTTGTCCACATAATACATTGTGCTACTTGTAATCATTAATAATAGTAGCCAAAGAAAATTTTGTATTTTGCTACGAATTTTTTTCATCGCAAACAGTTGAATTTTTTCAACTACAAATTTTAAAATCATCGCTATTTATACCTTGCATATTTTGTGACAAAATTTTATTGTCGCTAAATTATAGATTGATTAGAGACAATAAAATGATCGTCACTAATTATATATATTATTAGTGACAAAAACTAATGTCACAATTAAATATAAAATTTATCGTTAAAGCTTACAACATTTAACTACAAAATATAATTTGTCACTATTGTAACAACATATTTTTTGTGACGAAATAAGTTGATTTTTCACAAACAAGATAAACTATTAGTGACGAAATAATGTGTCACTGATAACACATAATTTGTGACTAATGTTGACAAAATTGTGCTATGAAAATTTATATTTTGTCACTAGAAATATATGACCCATGTATTTAATGACGAAAGGTAACTTTTTTCATTCAAAGTGAATGATTACTAACAAATTTTAAATCGTAGCTAAAAAAATCATAGTTAAATATCACATTTGTTGTGTCCAGACTAACTCGAAAGAAGGTTAAATTTCAGTGGTCTGATTCTTACGAGAAGACTTTTTAGGAGTTGAAGACTCGACTCACCTCTGCCCCAGCTTCTAGAGTCCGTATTGGTTATGTGTTGATACATCAGGAAAAGGTTATAGCATATGCCTCTAGACATCTCAAACCTCATGAGAAAAACTACCCGACTCATAATATTGAGTTGGTAATAATTGTTTTTCCTTTAAATATTTGGAGGTATTGCCTTTTTGGGATTCATGTTGATGTGTTCACGGATCATAAGAGTCTTTAGTATGTTTTCACTCAAGAAAGATCTGAATCTTCATCAGAGAAGGTGGCTAGATCTATTAAAGGATTATGATATGAGTTTGTTGTATCACCCGAGTAAGGCCAATATTGTGGCCGACGCCCTTAGTAGATTGTCTATTGGTAGAGCTTCTCATACTGAAGATGAAAAGAAGGATTTAGTTTGTGAAATTCACCATCTTGCTAATTGGAAGTTCAGTTGGTTGATTCAATCAAAGGTAGTGTTTGGGTTTAGAGAGGTTTGGAATCGTCCCTCGTTGCGGAGGTAAAGGAAAAGCAAGATAGTAATCCTATTTTACTTAGGTTGAAAGAGGTAGTTCAAGATTAAAAGGTTGAGGTTTTCTCCCAAGGGAGAGATGGCATTCTTTGTTGTTAGGGTTGGTTATGTGTTTTGAATATGGGTGATTTAAGGTATCGGATGTTAGCAAAAGCTCATGGTTAGCGATATTCAATTCATCCCAGAGCCACTAAGATGTACCATAATTTACAGGAAGTCTATTGACTAGGCTGTATGAAGAAAGGTATTGCGAAATTTATAGCTAAGTGACAAAATTGCTAGCAGATTAAGGTTAAGCATCAGAGGCCTACTAGTATACTAAAGGAATTCAGTATTCCCACCTAGAAGTGGGAAGTAGAGACTATGGACTTTATTATAAAGGTTACCTCATACACGTCGCCAGCATGATTCCATTTCAGTTCTTGTGAATCGAATTACTAAGTCAACTTATTTATCGCCAGTTAATAGTAAGACTCAATCAAAGATTATGCTAGACTCTATATTAAGGAGTTGGTGAAGTTTCATGGAGTCCCTTTGACCATTATTTCAAACAGAGGTCTCTTATTTTTGGAATACTTTTTAGAACAGTCTCGGTACCCATGTTCACCTTAGTACAACTTTTCACCTGCAGATAGATAGTTAGACTGAGTGGACTATTTAGACTTTAAAAGATATGTTGAGAGCGTGTGTTATTAATTTCAAGGGCGGTTAGGATGATCATTTGCATTTGATTGAGTTTGCCTACTATAACCGTTATCACTCCAATATTCAGATGGCCTCATTTGAGGATCTCTATGGTAGGAGGTTTAGATCTTATATTGGTTGGTTTGAGGTTGGTGAAGCTTCTTTCACAGGGCCAGATTTAGTGCATGTTGCAATGGAGAAGGTTCAGTTTATTAGAGAATGGCTGAAAATAGCCCAAAGTCATCTGAAATCCTATACAGATGTGAGAAAAAGGGAGATTGAATTTGATGTTGGTGAACTTTTCTATTTGAAGATTTCACCTATGAAATGGGTAAAGAGGTTTGGTAGAAAAAAGAATCTCAGTCCTCGTTATGTTGGTCCTTCCATGATTTTGAGCCAACATAGGAAGATAGCCAATAAATTAGAGTTTCCTACAGAGTTGGCATCACTGCACCCATGTTACGACTCGAATTGGAGCCCTGGCCGTGACGAGTATTCTGAACTATCAAGGCCCGAAACACCCCTTATCTATCTCGTAATCATGTATATGACTTATATGAAAAGAAAAATGCAGAAGATACACTATATAACGGAAACATGGTCAAGAATCATATGAAAAAAATAATGGGGAATAATGTCCCACAATCTCAATCAACATCTCTATAACGTCTGCGAAATCTCTACTACATGACTGAAACAAATATCTATCTAAAAACTGGGACAAGGCCCCTAGTAGACCCAAAACTAAGAAATGATAAATAAAACTGCCAGATATCAGACCTTCCAAAATATAGAAGGCTCTCCAAGTGACTCTGCCAATCTGTCTATGGAAATCTACTGATTTTCTGGACCCCTACACTGTGCCTCCGAACCTGGAAGGGAAGGAGGTTAATACAAAAGTACTGGTACGTAGAGATATCAAAACAAAACGTAATATTTTTACAAAATATAGTTAAGAGCCATTATAAAGCAGTTTCATATCAAATCATTTGAAAACACATGGGCATAATGTAATTGTTTTTAACAACAATGCACTGCAGCTGAGCTTGGTGGAATACCCTACATATCACATTTACACCAACTGTCAAACCTCGATTGCCTCCGAGATTAGAGTATACATGAGGGGAAGACACACAAGATAACACAACAGGGTGTCTCGACCCAATGGTAGTGCACAAGATCACAAAGCAGGGCTCCTAACCATAATCCCAATTTGGGAATAACATAAAGTCAGGTACGCAAGATAACAAAGTAGGGTACCAAATCCCCATGTCGGCAAACACGGTTTCTAGCGATGAGCCCTTACACTCAAAGTCTTCTTTGGGTATCCACCTATCTCATGAAAAATCAATGCATTCAAATTTCATCTGTTTCAATCATGTATCATATTATGTAGGTTATCGTCATACCCGACTTGCAAGTCATCAATATCACATCAACATGTGGAAAATCATTTAAAAATCAAGATGCTTCATTATTTACAAGTAGTGAACAATAATCATTTCAAATTCATGCTCTCTTTTGTTGGTCACAACATAATATGGGTATCAAAACATTATCATGAAAATTTGAAAGCAATTTACCATTCATATTTATCAAACTTTCATGGAAAATCTCGAATCACATATGCATGGTTTCAACCATTGAAGTATATAGGCAAACAATTCCCATGACATTCAAAAAATGACTTAGAAATTTTATTAAAAGTAAGTTATTAGCATTTTATTGAAAACCCCCATTTAAAAGCATGCATGTTCATAAAACTAAACCCATGAGATTTTTTGGATAACCCCACGTACCTCTATATATGGATATGATAGGTGCTTCTTAAAGCCTACGTTGCGGGAATTCTAAATCTTCAATTTGTTTTGAAAACCCATGGTTGAATGTTGAACTAATTGGGTTTTTATTTTGAAACCCTAGAGAGAGTTCTTGAACACTTTTGATGAATAAAGGTTTATTTGGGGGTCTTTGGGAACTGAATTTCGTGTTTATGGCTAAATAAGGGTAGGAAAAGGACCATTTTGCCCCAAAAATGGAGTGTTTAAGTCACTTGAAACCTTTACATAGATACCGCCTATTCTATCGCCTACTATTATATAGGCGCCGCCTATGATATCGCCTATGTTTACATAGGCTACACCTATGCTATCACCTATGTTTTCCAGTGGCCATATGCGATTGGTTAGGTGACTATAGTACTTTGAAAGGCCATAACTCCTTGCTCGGGTGTCGAATTTTAGTAAAATTGGTATCATTGAAAAGTTAACTCGAAGACCTATCATTTGACACATAGTTGGCTCTATAATTAGACATATAAAAAGAGTCATGGTCGATAGAAGTTGACACAAATTATAATGTCCACTTAAACTTAACCGATCGAAGTAGTTTTCAACTCGTCCTTGAGTTGAAGGACCTCTACGGTCTAAATTAATGCTCAAATGGATTCAGATACTACATAAATATGCCAAATGGCATAGGATTTAAGGCTCTGGGATTATCAATGCATAAGAGTCATGGTTTTTATTCTAGCCCAAAATGCGGGGTGTTACTACCCAGTATTCCGTGTGTCCTTGTTGAAGAAATGCCTTGGTGACCCATCATTGGTGGTCTCTTTGGAAAGGACGGGTGTGGAAGATAGTTTATCATATGAAGAGGTCCCAATTAAGATCTTCAATCGTCAGGTTCATAGGTTGAGGAATAAATATGTCTTTTTAGTAAAGTTTTTTTTAGAGAAATTAGTTAGTTGAGGGAGCTACTTGGGAAGTAGAAGCAGATATGATGACACGTACCCCATCTCTTTATTTCTAACCTAGTCCTAGTTTGAGGTAATAGTTTTCTTCTTTAATTAATTCTTTTATTTCTATATCAGCCATCCAACCATCTTCATGCTATAGTACACATTCTTGAGTCCAGTTCATGCATAAATCATAAGTTTATTAGTTCAGCTCATAAACATGCAGTGTGAGATCTCAGTTTCCCCTAGCCTCTTAGGTTGGCAAGATTCATATGAGGGAGAATGATCCTCAATGGGAGATATTGTAATACCCTAAATTTTTGAGCTCTAATCCCATCAAAAGATAAGCCATAAAATTAGTTTTTCAAGGCCATAAGTAACCCCTTAATTCAATGTCGTGGTAAAATATTATGAAAATTTCCTAAGGGCCTGTCACACTACAACTGAAAATGACTCAGGTAATGAGTCATTACCAAACCTAATGAGTCATTCAGTGTGATTCATTTCCACTCTAGTGAGGGTTTCAAACTTTGACCCAATGATAACGAGTCTAACTTATGACTCATTATGATCATAACAAGCCATCATGCGGACTCTTCGTCACACCAGTGAGGACCTTCATATTTCAATCCAGGGGTAACAATTCTACCTCACGACTCATTATTAGTGAAAATAAGTCATAGGGTGGACCCGTTACCTCAATAGAATGAAACCCCTGAATTGAGTCCGAGACCACAACTGCTCTTAATGACTCATGGTTAGAACTAATGGGTCATTAGAAATCGGAGCCGTGATCATAATATAATGGGCCCAAACCTCAAAAACTCAAGTCACAAATCAGACCTTGACTTGTGACCAGGCATAATGTGTCATTAGGTGAGTCGTGATGGCTGGAACCAAAATTCCAACACATTTTTAACAGGGGATTTTTGGTAAATACCACCCCTCTTTAACCCAACCCACGTCATTTAAGCCTTCAAAAATATCAATTATCAAGGGTAAACATTACCCTAACCTCTCATAACTCAGAAATGAGTCAACACATAGAAAAAAAGTGATTCCTTTCTCTCTAAAGATAACTAAGGTTTATCAAGCAAGTTTAAGTTTCACGAAGATTACTTTAAGGGGTTTGCTTTTAGGTATGTGGGATTTCATCAATGGCTCCCTTATACCTATTGAGTCCTAATAATTCCTCCATTCTTAAGTAAAATTTCAATTTCCGTTTTTTTAGGTTCCAGGTCAAATATGAGTTTTATTCAACTCTTTTAATTTATTTTGTGTTTGAATGATGAATACATGTTTCCCTACAAAATTATTGTGTCTATGTGTCCAAGAATTATGAACTTCCATATCATGACTCGTTATTCAAATATTAAGGCTTATTTATGAAATTCTCTACTATGATCATCTTTTAATATTATCATAATCTATTGCATTAGTCATTGCTGGTGTATTATGAACAACCGATACCTAGGAGCTTAAACATGCATCAGTATATATGTTCATGGTTAATTAAGATTAATCACGCGTTATTATTTTTAAAATGCCATGGTTTGAGTATATCAGTAGCAGACTATTTCAGTTGTACTTCAGTGTCATTCAGTTGGGTGAAATACTTAGCACCAAGTGAATGTAGGGATGATGTCTCCCCCATTAGTTAGGTAGAGATCATTAGTAGAAGTACCTAAGTTCTAGAACTATGGCTCCAACATAGGTTATAATAGGTCACCCATTAATTTACTCTTTACAGCCTAGTCCTTCAGTACATCAGTATAGTTGATCAACACCAGTCAGTGTTAGTACCTTTGGCAAGGTACTAAAACCATTTCAACAGGAGTTACAAGTTGGACTATAATTAGCTCAGATTGGGGTATGTCAGTTATTGTTATCTCCTATAGTACTC
The DNA here is from genome assembly GCA_030864225.1 of Capsicum baccatum var. pendulum. Lineage (NCBI taxonomy): Eukaryota > Viridiplantae > Streptophyta > Magnoliopsida > Solanales > Solanaceae > Capsicum > Capsicum baccatum. The sequence continues at coordinate 82,511,225 of CM061560.1, read as the reverse complement.
TATTCAATATTTAGATTTTCTACAGTTTAGGTTTGTATAACCAACTATACAGTATTCAGTCATTTAGTTATTCAGATTATGCACACATGATTAGTATATATGTATATTAGCCAGATTTTCATAATTCATACTCAGTAAATTCAAATTACTAATATATACATTGTGCTATAATGTCTCATATATAGGTTTGGACGCTTAATACCCATATCACCATTAATTCATTCACATGCCATTGAGCTGTAGCCTTAGAAAGTCCTCATCAGTCGAGGAATAGTTATCTTTCAGCTATTTATTTCAGTACTTAATCTTATTTTTGTTAGTTTGAGTTATTTGGGAGGTCTATCCCAATAACTCATCAGGCTTGGAGGCTTTTTGATAGTCTGACAATTAGACATGTTTCTTTTCAGTTTCATTGAGTATCTCCATATAATATTTATCTTTATGTTATGATTATTCCTTATTAGTTTACTTTAGTTAGATTTTGCTCAGTATTTTTTTACATTCCTCAGGTATTTATTTCTTATTCAGGCCATGAGTTATCTTGAGGTCACTTGTGACTTTAAGCACCGTGTTACAACTAGGGGTTAGTCTCGGATCGTGACATATCATTACCATCCTCTTTACTTGGGTTTGAGATCAAACTATCACTACTCTCTCTATTAATGTTGTATTCACTGCTTGATGGCTTATCCTTCTTCCCAGACTTAGAGGCATGGGATTGTTTCCTTATAGTTTTCCTGTGGTAGTAGCCTGGCATGTCAGACTACTTGACTATATTCTTTGATTTATCTCATAGTTCCAAAGTTAAGGTAGAACTATCTGATCTTTTCATGCTCTAATACATATTATGAAAAGCTTTTAAGACATGGTACCTGTAGAGGGAACAAGTCAGTCAACATCTATGAAAACCAGGAAAAATGTTAAAATCAAATGAGCTACTCACACTTGATGGTTTGGGTTGACAATTCTCCTTCTATGATAGCTCGTCAACCCTAACTGTCAGAACCTTATGGTAAAATGTTCCTTCAATAGGTGGCCCACCAATGATGTAACAATATATTTGAGAGTGTACTTGGGACTTGACGAGTGTAGGGCATAACTTATTCTATGATTAGATGATTCATGCCTTGACTCATAACTCATGTCCATTAGTTGTCTGGCCTAGTTCCCTAGATTGATGGGATGAAACTTGATGATAACAAATGAGTCATTGTAAGAATCATGGGAACATTTTCCTGTAGGGTGAAAAATTTGTCATTCAAGACAGTTAACCTCTAAACTCACTTTGTGCATGTATGGTTTATGGGAACCACCCCATACCGTGACTTAGTCATTTTAATTTCCTTGCTCCGGTGGATATGAATGGGATCCATGAGTCATTAATAGAGGAAACAACTTTTTCTATGACCCGTGGCCCCATGTTCTTCAAAAATTTTCCTTATTCTAAGAACATCTGCACACAAGCAAACACTACCCCTACACTAAAGTCAAATTCAAAGGGTAAATTAAATACAAAATCTTCGGTTGCCTCTCTTCTAGAAATTGATTTAATATTACAATACAACTGAAAAATGACATCACTTTACATGCATAAGATGATAGGGAGACATACCTATAGGGGTTTTGAAAGAATTTTAGTGTGTCAATAAAGTACCATAAATTTACAAGACCAATCCATTTTATTTGCATCCATATTATCTTTATCTCCTGGTAGGAGACATTAACATGCTAACTAGCCTACATATGATAAGGTTTTGCCACCCTATGCTCCAAACCATGCTTTTCAAGTGGGGCTGGAAATAGCCTTTTACAAAAATGAGAGCTTCTATCACTAGTAATTTCCCTTGGCATACTGATACACCCAAATTAAGCCTTAAATTAGAAGTATAAAATAGTCTCTATCAAATATATAACCCAACTAGGTTAAGTCAAATCCCATAAGAAATAAGATGACAACTAAGACTTACACAGTTACATTGACAACAAGTCAATTATTTTTATAAAAATAGGGGTTTATGAATAGTATTTTTTATTTAGTTTCCAAAGATGTTTAAGTGACAATGTAAGAATTTTTCGTAAATGTAATCAAGTAATAGGGATAACTAGGTCTGTGTGTACCTTGGATTCATAACATAATTGGGTGATTAACAATAACAAATTTCTCTTGTGCTACGCATGTAGGTATATTGACTCTTTCAATACATCTCAACTCTCAACCTAATTAGATGATATTCACTCAAATACTCTCGAACTATGAGTAATGAAAATAGAAAACTCAATAATTACCCTAATGGCTAATATTATTACAACATTAACCATTAGATGAGAGTTGGAAATCTCAAATCCTTATTATCAATTCTTTTTCCTAGTTTTGACCATTTTACACAAGCATGTTAATCCCAAGGTGTGCATCTTTTTTATATCTAATTCTTCTTTTGAATTTATTATTTTTTATACTATATTTTGTTGCATTTTTACTCCACTTTTATCTATTTGTATTTCTAAAAATTCTATGTGATTTTTCATAATTTCAGCTTTCTTTTTACTTAAACTTATTCCTGATTTTTCTATTATATCCGTAAATTATTCTAATAATTTTAAATGTTCTTCTTTAGTTTTTATATATAATAGTATATCATCTATATATACTATACAATTAGGCAATTGTTTAAAATAACTATCCATAAAATGTTGATATCTACCTGGTGCATTTTTATATCCAAATGGTAGTACATTCCATCCATAAAATTCTTGTGGTACCATAAATGCGGTTAATTCCTTAGATTCTTCTTCTAACTTTAAATGATAAAATCCTGATTTACAATAAAATTTACTAAAGTAATTATATTCTTGTATTTATTTTATTTTTAATATCTTATTTGGTATTGGGTAATTATATGTCATAGTTTTTGCATTTAAATTTCTATAATCAATAACCATTCTAGTTTTTCCTCTTTTTTGTTCACTATGTTTATTTACTATAAATGTTGAGCTATTATGTTTACTATTACTTTTGTGTATATATTATTTTTCTAATAATTCTTCTATGTGCATTTTTAATTCTTTTAAATCGTCAAAATTATATGTTAATGGTTTTTGAGTTATTATGCTATTTTTATCTATTAATTCAATTTTTATAGTGATTTTATGTTTTTTCCATCCTTTTAATGGATCTTCACTATATAATTGTTCTAATTTTTTCTTAATTATTTCTATCTTACTTATTAAAAATATAGTTATTTCTTTCTTATTTATTGAAAATACGACCAATTTTATTGTATCTTCAGCATTTTTTATTTTTTCTAATTTTTGTGTAATTTTTTCACTTCCTTCTATCCAATCAGTTTTCTTTCTTATTTTATTAGTAACTCTTTTTGCTCTTACTTTCTGTTTACATGGTGTTGTAAACCACCAATCCGTTCTAGTTATTATATGTGGGTATAATTTATCTAAAAATGACATTCCTAAAAGTATATCTTTTGATGTTAGCTCATAATTATAGATTTCTTCTATTGTTAATATTTTATCCCATACTTATTCTTTTTACATTCTTAGCTTTATAAGTAATTAATCTTCCTTCGTTATTAAATCCTTTAACTATCATTGGTGTCTTTAATTTATCCCATTTACTTTTTGGTAAACAATTATATCTACATAAATTAGTTTCTGCTCTTGTATATATCATAGGCGTATAATATCTACTATAATACCCTTCTACTACTATCTTCATTAATACCTATATTTTCATGTCATGTTAAACCTCTTCTTAAGAATAATTTCTCTCTGTTATATGTTATAGATAATTGTGTATGCTCTATATTATATGGTTTTACTTGTTCTTGGCATTTTATTCCTAATATTATGTCTGCTTTTTGCATTTCTTCCTTTATTTCAAATTCTATTTTTATTTTTCTAAATCCTATTGTTATTTTTTTCTGCTATATTTTTAGTGTTTATTAAGGTTCTTGGTAGATCTGGGCCTATATTATTGTCAGATTTTATTTCCTCATTTTTTATTAGATATCTTGCTATATAATTTGCTTCTTATCTTGTATTTAAGAGTATTAAATATTCTTTTTCATTTGTCATTCTTGTTATGTAATATTGGTTTAAATTAGTTGTTGAACTTGTTTCATAGCTTTTTCTTTTTGATGAACTTGATTATTCTGTTTTTTCATAAGCTATTCTTTTTGTTGTGCTTATTCTATCATTTATTATTTTTATATTTTCTTCTATATCTATGTCTCTATAACTATAATCATTATTATCAATCGTTTTTACAAATTGTTCGAAAGAACTTTCTATTTGTATTTTGTTAATTTTATTTTTTCCCGTTATTTTATGTTTTGTTGTTAGTACATATAGATTTTTATATCTTGCTGTAAATATTTTACTTCCTGGGGTTAGTTCTATTCCTGATATTTTCTAATATAATACTAATGATTTATCTATATTATTATCTGTTATTGCTACTGAATAATTTGCACTGATTATAAATTTAAATTTTGGGTATATTAAATTTCCTTTTATGGTAGTTATTATACTTTTTTCAATAGGTTTTATAATTCTATCATCTGCTAGGTATAATTCTATCGGTGTATCTATTCATTCTCTGAAACAAGCTTTTATTAATATCTCTGTACCTCCTAGGTGTACGTATTTTATTGGGTCTCCAAGTTTTATATCTTTTATTTCTTTAATAATTATCCTTTTTGTTACTAGTGGTAAACTAGCTTTACCTTTTGCATATCCACAGTCTATTACATGTTCTTTTTGGCTTACTACATAGTATTCTTCTTTTCTTTTACTAAATACGTTTTTTATTATTGGTATTTTAAATATTTTTTATACACTTAAATCTAATTCTTTTCCTTTTATTTCATCAAATATGTGACTATCAAATATTATTTTTTTGATATGTTCCTTCTTCACTTAAATATTCTTCCTTTGTTATTATTTTTATATTTTCTTCAGTCATTTAATTCATCTAATTCACTATCTATTTCATTATCTGTTTCATTCTCTGAAATTTCATATATACTGTCTTCACTTTCTAATTCGTAATCTGTATAATCTATCTGAATATATTCTGCATTTTCTATTTTTATTTCTGATATTTGTTTATTTTTGGGGATTTTACGTAATTTACAATCTCTTGCTAAATGTCCTAATTTTTCGCAATTATAACAAGTACATTCTTTTATAGATTTCTTTTTCCTATATAGTCTTTTATGTTTATAATTTTTTACATAATATCTTTTTCTTGGTTTCTTATATTTATATTTTAATTTTTTATATTTCTTATATTTCTTATGTCTTTTTCTTTTCTTATAATATCTTTTTCGCATCCAAATTGAGGTGCTATTTTATCTTTGCAACATGCTAAATTTCTTATTAATGTTTTTTCTATTTTTATTTCTTCTCTATATTTTTCACATAGGTTTCTATACCATTGTTGTACAAATTTTATTCTTGCTCCTAAAGTATCTACTATTTTTTCTTCATCCCAACTTTTTATTATTTTTGAACTAAATGGTTCAGGTAATTTATTAAAATATAATTTTCTTATTTCTGTATTATATGTTCCTTTATAATAATATTGTTTAAATGCGCAAGTATAATCATCTATGTAACATATATTACATATTGCTAATTTTAACATTAAATTCCCATTTGTATCTTTCTCTTCATTTTGTTCTTCTTCTGCTGTTGTCATGCCACTAAATTCGTCCTTTATAGCTATTTCATATTTTCTTAATAATTCTATAGGTGTTAATTTAGTTGTAGTTGTTGATGATGTTCCTTCTGTAGGTTTATCAGTTCTTAATACCTTCTTGCTTTTTTCGGTTAAATTTGTAAACCATAATTTCACTGTTCCTATTAGTGTTCTTTCTATATATTCTGGTGCATCTGTTACGTTTATATTATTATCTAATAATTGTTTTGTCATATATCCTATCCATAATTGTATTGTTTTTTCTGTATCTATTACACAATCTAAGTCTAAAAAATTATAATTTTTATGAATTATTTGTTTTGGTGTCCAGTTGTCATATTCATCTTTTAGATTATATCTTTTAAACTTATTCTTATAATATGTAGGTTTTCTTATTTCTGATGTTCTAGGTATCACATTTTCATCTTCTTTTTTATCAAGAGTATTTATTTCTGTGTTTCTATTTTCTAAGTTTTCTTCATTAATTACTTCTTGTTTTTCATTGATTTCTAAATTTTTTGTATTTGTTAAGATTTTTGTATATGTTTCACTATCTTCAGAATCATAATTATCTGTTTCTTCAACATCTATTGTATTAATTTCTAATTCCTTTGTTTCTATTTCTTTATTGTTTATTTCTAATTTTTCTTTAAATTGATTTATCTCATTTAATAATTTTTGTTCTTTATCTTTTTCTTCTTTTTCTTTTTATCCTTTTTCATACAAATCTTTTAGCATTTGTAGTTCTTTTTCTATTTCAACAATCCTACTATTTTTAGTTTCTTCTATTTTTCGTATTTCTTCTGTAGTTTGTTTTTTTATTTTTTCTATTTCCTTTTTTCTTTCTATTTCTTCATTTTCTTTTTCTATTCTTACCATAGCTGTCAATTTATCTTCTAATTTTAATTCTTCTTTTTCTAACATTAAATATAAATGTTCACCTATTTTCTTATACCTTCTTCCTAGATTAGAAAATACTATTTTTATTTTTAATCCTTCATGGTTTTCATATATTTTTCATCTATTATAAATTCTTCTTTGTTCATTTTTTATTTAATTGTTAATAGATCATTTTGGTATGTATATTCTAGACTATCTATTGTAGATTCTAAATTTGATATTTCTTCTTTTTGTGCATTTATTGAATTTTTACTAACTCTGAAAATTATGTTATATTGTAGTCTTTCTATCCTTATTTTTAATTCTTTACGCTTTTTAGATATTGTTTGCTTTAATTCTTTATATTTTGGTAATTTTTGTACTTTATTCAATTAAATAATATTTTGGGGAATATCTAAATTTAGTTTTATCAAATAAGTCAGTCATAATTAATAAATTAATCAAATAAATCCAAATATATACTACTTCCGTAACTTTAAACAGCATAGACTTTGATACCAAATTGTAGGGGGGTGCAAATAACTTGTGTGGAAAAATAGATCTATTAAAAGTAGAATGGATCTATTTTTATTTGTGCGTGGATATTTTTTAACTTCGCTAAATATTTTTATTTTGAGTTTATTTATGTTAGTTTTATCGATATTCATATCTTGGGGGGTGATTACATGGTAATAGGTTAAATGCTTTAATATAGTATTCTTTATTTTTTTCCCTTAGTTTTTGTAATTCTTTTATATTATTTTGAAGGTATTCTAAATATTCTATATCTTTTGTTTCAAAATATCCAATTAGATTATCTTTCATAAGTTTTTCTAATAATATTATTTCTTCCTTATTTTGTCTCCAATATTTTAAATATTCATGGTCTATCATTTTATCCTGTAGTAATTGCAGAGTTACAAATTTCTGTATAATAATTTATCCTAATTTTACTGTAATGTATATCTAATTCTAGATTTTCAATGCTATTTATTATCTTGTGTTGTACTTCTTGTAGTGATTTTTTTAAATTATATAAGCTATCACATGTACGTTTTCCTAATTTTTCTAGGGTTTCTTCTATCCATATTAATTTTTCTTTTAGATTTTCCATTATTTTTCTAAATTGATTTCTATAATTAATTTCTTCATTTAGTTTATCTTGATTTTCTCTAGTTTTTCTAATATATTCTAACATTTCTTAATCTGAATAATATCCATCTGGATAATTATCCAGGTATAACTGTTCTATCCAATTTATAGTTTCAATTTCATAGTCTAATACTTTTTCTAACATTATTCTCTTAATATCTATAATTTCTATATCTCTAAGTATATATAAGATTAAGATTTTAAGATTATCTATCATTTAAAATTGCTTAAATATTTTATTATAATATTTTTTAGTTGTTTGTTTTAATCTCATTAATTCTTCTATATTTCCACTAAGAAATTGTATATATTTTATATCTATTTTCCAAAATTCTAAATCTACATAATTTATCATAGTGTGTGTGTGGATTTGGCATGTAAGTATTTATAAGTAGTTCGGTAGGTGTGGTGTATAATTAATTCTAGTCATAAAATATCTATCAAATATTTTTTCCAATATGATTTTTCTTATATCCACTATTTCTATATCCTTAAGTACATATAAAATGAGTATTTTAAATTTATCTACCATTTCGTCAGATAAATAATTATCCATTTTTCATAAAATTGCTATTTTCAAACTATTCCCTTCAATCATGCACATAACAAAATATGATCACTTTAGATTGCTATATACTAGACTATTCTTAAATGACATATTCTTCGGTCACTATTAGCATGGTAATCTGGATACTTTTCCCTTAAACAGTGCCCCTTACTTTGGTTACTCCCCTATCACGGCTTTCTTGCCTCACCGGTTTCACCTTTAGGATGACATAGTTCTTAGAGATTTTTCTTCTTTTCCACTTTGCTAATAAACTTCTTAACATGCTATTTTTTGAATAATTCTACTATAACGAAATTAACATGAACTTGTTTTATCATATCATGATTGTTAGGAATTTATGAATTTAGCTATTCATAAGAGTAAATGAATATACCTGTTCTGGTAGTTTTGATAATTCTAAGATTTGTTCCTCCATAGATTTTTCCATTGAAATATACCTATTTTTTAAATAATCAAATTATTTATTGTAGACAAGAGAGAGTTTTCTGCTTCAATTGTATGAAGGCTTACCTTCATCTAAGCAAGTGCTCGTGTATTTATATTCTTAGAAATGAAAATGCGTACACTGTTTTTCTTTACATCTGTCAGCTACTTTACAAAATTAAAAAAAATGTTTCTGCAAAGTCCTAAAGATAATGTCTAATCTAATAATGGCACTACTTGCCAAAAAATCTAATAATGGCACTACTTGCCAAAAAAGACTAAGGAAAGTCAAAAAGCCTAAGGCTAGTTACATGATAATTTACGTAAAGCTATCTAGCTATTCTAAATCTTCCATATGTATTTTTCTCCTTTAATAACTTGAATTACTTTCTTTGTTTTCTTTCTTTATCCGTAGTTATCTTTTTTTTATTGCTCTGTATCTCCATTATTGCTTCATATCTTGCATCTTCCAGCTGTCCCTTTTTGCAATAGTTGTCCTGAGTCACAGAGTAGTTCACATAAAACTCTCAAGATAAATTAGGGTTATAGTGCACTAATGTTGTGCTCATCCACTCTAGGCCATAATACTTGAACACCACCCAATATCAAGATACTCCGTAAATTTAGATGTGATAATCCTGACCTCCTCATTAAAGCGTTTTCTTATTCTATGCTTTCCTATTAATACAAGACCATCTTGAAAGTATTTTTCTAACCTTTTGACATGCCAATAGATACTGTGTCTGAATGTTAGATCTTTTATAATAATCATATCACCCCTTATGGGCTTAGTTTTATATTCTGGAATCTTGGTGGCATCAATGAAACTCTCATCGTCAGTGTCCAAACTTACACCATCTATACTAGACTTATTATCTGATGAATCCTCTACCTCAGAAGGCTGGAGAGTTAGTGCATGTTGCCTTTCACTTTATCTAGTATTATATCCCAGGGTCTCTAACTCCTTGACCCCATTATTATATTTATCAATGAGTTTATGAATCAAGATGGTATTTTTAAATCTTTTCTGAGTCTCTCTTGTGTTTGTTGAAACTTTGGATCCATATGCACATGTGCAATGGTATGGTTAGCCTTGCAACACAATTATACAAGAATATACAGAAAGAGACAACTACACCTTTAAGTCTAAATATATTGGGTTGATGGTTCGTCAAGATCCTTACAAGCCATTAACCAAGATGGCAAGCCTAAAAAGATTGTGCTTTCTTATTGATATTTGTTTTTAATGATCCACCAAGGACTTAATGACTTTCCATCTCAATCATCATATTTATCTAGTATATATATGTCATGCTGATGATTTATTTGATGGTTCATTAAATAATTAATTATTTGTCATACAACCCATTATTTTAAAATAAATTCTTTAAAGTGTATGAGTAAGAAACAATATTAATATTGCTTAAATTTACAGTACATCATTAATATTTCAAGCTCAAGCTAGGCGTAAATATTATTGCACGATAGAATATTAACAGTTTCCCATTAAGAGTCAGGGTTATGGAAACTTCACCCTTTTGTTGTTTACTCTTTCTTTAAATTTAAGCTGGTACACAATGCTATTTTCATTAAAATTTAGTTTCCAAAACTAGAAAATTATGTTTCCTCTAATTCATTGAGCAAACTCATCAACGAGGATCAAATTCTTCTTACTTCCTTCTAGAAGCAATGGTTGGCAGAAAAGACCTATTCATGTTCTATTCTATGATATACTGCACATTAGCACAACACATAAAACACCATAAATATAATCATACAGTAAGAGAACATGCCTGAGTAAATATGGAATGAAATAGACAAAACCACTCTTGCAATAAACACTTTCTTAAGCAAATTAACATTGGGAGAAAATAGTGATGATGAGGATGTATCGAGTGGATGATGTATATGGAAAATATAATGGATTATGGAAGATTAAGGTTTTTGTCATAGGTGAAGGCCGTTAAAGAAGGAATGAAGAGAGATACCAATAAATTTTGAAATGACTCCTTTTTGAATTCCTTTAGGGATTTTTAAGTTGAGTAATTAGAATTTGGGATGATCAAGTTAGTGGTGGAGAGATTTAGGTTGAAATATATTAGGCAGGTAGGTGTTAGGTAATAATTCAATGGGTAAGGGTATGGGTTGGTAGGCTTAAGGTTAAACTAAATTTCACTTGGGCCCATTATATCTTGACAATTTGTTAAATAATTGATGGTTCATCAAGTGAACCATCATTCTTTGATAGATTGGTCACTTTTTCCACATCAATGGATGGTTTAGGTGATGGATCAACATTTTGATGATTCTTTGGTTGAAACATCACCCTTATTTAGATTCAATCTAGTCTATTGATTAGAAATAATGCTTGTTTTAATGAGTTGTTAGTTTCTTGATGGTCCTTCATTTGAGTCATCTATCCAAATAGTTTTCTTCCTTCTTGTTATTCCTTACTTGCATACTTCAACATAAACATTAACAAAATCCAAGGTATATAACTAAATTTAAAATCAAGTTACAAATAATAATTATGGGTTTTATCTTTGTAGCACCAAATATAACATAATGGCATGACTCTGGTACCTTGATTACTCAGATTGTATCAACGTACACCATGTTTAACAATTTTAACTCTTTGGGTACTCTAAATTACTACTTCTCACATTTTCTATTAACTCTGACGAATTCCAATTTATGATTTTCCAATTAAACTACTCCAAAAGGGAACATTTGTGTCATTGTAAATGAACCAGACCACTTGGATTTGCGTTTATCCAGAAAACAATTAGATCTTAGAATTGAATAGCAATACCAAGTCCCCTAGATGAAAATCTTGCTTCTTAATCCTACTAACATAATATATCTTCATCTTCTGTTTATACTGGGTTGATCTTTCATATGCTCTAAACCAAAACACATCCAACTTATTCATTTGTTCAAGCCTTAAGTTAGAGGCATCAATCATACAAAGGTTGAGCTTTTTTAATGTAAATAAGGCTATACGCAAGAGCTCCACTAGCAATGACTTGCATTCAAAAATACCAATTTATATGGTGTCACCCTAATAAGAGTTTTATATGCTGTCCTATATGCTCATATGGCATCATCAAGCTTTTGATTCCAAGCAGTTCAGTTGGCCTACATTTCTTTGGAAAGAATCATCTTTATTTCCTAATTTGGCACTTCCACTAGACGACTAGTTTATGGATGATGGTGGTGGGGGTATTCAGCTTGTGTTATTTGACTCAATATTTTGCTATCATAGAACAAAATACTTTATTGCAAAAGTACAAACCCCTTTTAACGAGTGGTAAATTTACATCTAAATTTGTGTACACTACTATGATTAAATCATGTAAATGAGGTGAATTTGACATTTAAATGCACTAATTCCCATGGTTTGTAGGTTCATATTTAAATGGAATAAAATAAGTAAAGTGAGCTATAAAGATAACAAAATGGTGAAAGTTAGTGCAAAAGTTAGAATATTTGGAGTAGGGACGGACCCTCAATTACCATGATCATGGTTTGAGGGTTGTGATCGCGACCAATCCAAACCAGTCAAAGTTGGCAATCACAAGAGCCGTTATCACGATCAAGAAATGGCAATAGCGATGGAGTGGAAAATAGACCAGGGGAAGATTCTTAATTTCCCACAGCTGGTTCCAAATCTTAAAAGGGCAAAACCCTTTCACATTAGAGATGTCTTCTAATTAGAATTCAATTTTTGATGTGGAGAAAACCCAAGGAAATTAGGAAAGACTATTGTTGTTAATTTATCAAGTGATTTTAGTTGTAATTGAAGTCGAATTTGAGAATACTCTTTCTTTGACTCTTTAATGGAAGCTTTGAATATCAATTTGGGTAAATTACTTTTTACAAACTTCATGCGTAGATAAATCTTTATCTTAGGGTTATGTTGGAATATGGTGCAAATGTGTGTGGTTCTTGATTGTTAGTGTAAATTATTGGTTAATGATATTGGGTTTCACTAATACTTACTTGTTAAATTGGAATTTGTGGGTGAAAGCCTCAATCTCCCAAAATCTCATATCATATTTTAAAGAGGGATGTGGGTATTTATTTAGACCCCATATCAATCTTGAAAGAGGGATATGGGTGGCACATATTTGTGAATAGTAATTTAGATGTTAGATTATTACTTTACATCATCTTATAAATAAGGATGGATTATGAATTGGCTATGTCTTAGTAATCATCCTAGAAATAGGACTGTCCATTTGAGGTTTTGGGTTGATTTGCTTGCCACACACATGGGGTATTCAAAAGGATCCATGAGTGATATTTTGGTGTTTGGTTGAAAGACTAACATTAAAACCCCTAACCTAGTCTACCCATATAGTAATTAACTAGAGTTTTCATTTGATTCTCATGTACTCATATACTATTTGCCCCTAGGAAAGCATATTCCCAAGAGTATTATCCTATTGGAATTTTATCTACAATTGTTGTGCTAAATTTTTAGTTCAAGTAGATTTTGTTTAGACAACATTACAAACCATACCCTCAATTTTAATATATGTCTTACTTTATGTTTACATTGTAGATAAAGACTTAAACACTTTCAACATCCATTCGATCAAAACATTAGTTACACTCCTTGGGGATTTTACCCCAACTCAAGTTGGGTTGTTATAGTTAAAATAATCATCCTTCACCAAAAGAATGGCAGAGGTAAGCATTATCAAAGTGGCACTATTTCCTGGGAGTGAAACTTAGTTTTTCCTTGTGTGGTGTTTATCGTAACTTTGGATTTACCTGTGGTGTTTGTTATTTACGTTGTTTATTATTTTTGTTTCTTTTTGGGAGATTTCAATAGTGTCAAAGACATAATAAGTGATCAAATAAGAAATGCCAAAACCTTTGATGGTCCCCTCGATGATAAGGCCTACCTCCATGATGTGGGGCATGCTAGCACCATAAGCATCCCACCAAATAAAGGGAATAGGGTATTCCATATCTCAAGTGTGATGTTGTATTCCACATCACAAGTGTGATGTTGCACATACTTTAAATGAAAGTTTTCTTTGGGGGTTAAGATTATGAAGACCCAAACTTGCCCTTAAAGAATTTTATGGAGGTGTGTGCCCCATTCTACATTGCTCATATCTCACAAGAGTCCATACGGTTATGCCTCTTCCCATTCACTCTAATGGGTGAGGTAGTTTTGCGGTTAAGTGTTCTTCCCACCAGTTCCATCACATCTTGGGTCGATCTTACCAATGCTTTCTTAGATCGTTATTCCCCACCTTTAAAAACGTGGCAATTGCGGGATAAAATTATTAATTTTTGTCAACTCAATGGAGAGATTCTATATGATGTTTAGGAGGGGTGTGGTAAAATATTTGTGCAATGTCCTAACCATGAGGTACTAGACAAGATGCTCCACATAATATTATATAAGGTATTGGACTCACATAAAAAGACCGTGGTGGACAACGCGACCAATGGATAACTTATGAGATTGTCATATAGAGTGGCTTCATCTTGGCTTGAGCAAATCACAAAGAAAAATAGGGGGTGGAATGTAATACCCCACTAATTTCCTAGCTTAAATTCATCCCTACAATGTCAAGGGATAGCTTCCTAAAATAAATACTATTTATTTGTTTGGAATTCCTTAGATTTCGATATAAGATTCGCATAAATCCGATAATCGGGTAAGAATTTATGGCTATTTTATATTCCAGCTGCAAAAAATAATTATTTCGGTCAATAGCGCATTGCATAGCAGGTTTTAATGATGATTGTCAATTTCCAATGGTCCTCCGCGAAATTGGTGCATCGCGGAAAGGGTCCATTTCCTGTTTGTCAATTTCCAGAGGTCCAGCGCAATTATGGCTTGTCACACCTTGTGCCAAAATAGCATTCAAAAGGGGCATCGTGATGTCTCTACATCGTGGAGTTTGCACATTTTCCATTCGTCGAGTTCTAGTGAGCCACCGCGATAGTGGCGTATCACGGTGGCCACCCAGATCTGGAAAATGTATGTTTTCCAGTTTTGTATAAAAGTTTAAAAGGGGTATTTTAGTCAATCCCCAGGGCCTCAATCCATCCAAAACACCTCATTAATCATATACTAAGGCACTTTATGCTTATTTAATCATTTTTCTCTCAAAATAAAACCCTAGTTCATCAAACTTCCTCCCCAAGAAATCTAAAATTTCTCCATTAATCCTTCAAGACAATTCAAGATTGAGAATTCCCAATTCAAGAACTTTAAGATTTCATCCCCATAACATCAATAAAGATCCAAGATTCAATATCTATTATCTAGATCATCCAACAAGGTATGTGGGGTTTGAACAAGGATAATTCTTTCATCCTTCTGCCCAAAACTTGATTTAAATTACAAAGCTATTTGATTTTATACGATTTCCCATGAAGTTTAAGTTAGGGTTTATACCCATTATCATTATTTGTAAGATTATAAGGTTTCCCATGATTTAGAAGTTGAATCACATAACTTTATTCATATTTCTATGCCTTGTGTAGAAATTTCTAAATTTTATGATGAATTATAAGTGTTTACATTATCAAACTTAAATTTTTAGATGTTTTAAAATGAGATTGCTGCATGGGTCATTATGCCCTAATTGAGATTTCTATTTTAAGATTATTTGTTCTATAAGCACCCTCAGATAAGTTTATTCTCAGTTTATTGATGAAGATTTGACCTTTTGGTCCTAAGCTAAGATAAAGAATCCACTTTGTTCATATAACTTGAGATTTAACCATGTGCTATTTTGAAGTGGATTTCTTCAAATTTTAAGCACAAGAACGAGAGTAGTATTTAACACCGAGATAGGTAGGTTACTACTGTTTCATACCCCGAAATAATTTGCTAACATAGGATTAAGATTATTCCCACTTCTACGTGGATGATTCAGATTGTGATCACATTAGATAAAAATTCTATTCTGATGGAAAGGGTAGAATAACCTTACCTAATGGGGGCCAGTCGTGGGACTCCATGGATGCTTACATGGTGTATGTCGGTTAGAAGAACCTCCTAATAGATGTCCCCCACTCTTTAATAGTCTATTGATTTTAAGATTCAAGATAAACGAATATATTTTAGAAGCTGTGTTTTTAAGATTTTAAGCCCTAAGATAAGCTATTTTACAGACTTCAGAACTAAGTGTAATGGCTCATGAGATTTATAAAGTACATTTTCCTTGTTATTATTATAGATTTCAGCATTTCATAGATTCCAGCTTATGTAAGTCATTTACATTTAACATGAATGATTTTTTAAACTGTATGGTATTGTTACTTATTTCATG
This sequence comes from Capsicum baccatum var. pendulum, assembly GCA_030864225.1. Taxonomy (NCBI): domain Eukaryota; kingdom Viridiplantae; phylum Streptophyta; class Magnoliopsida; order Solanales; family Solanaceae; genus Capsicum; species Capsicum baccatum. Next base: position 82,495,180 of record CM061560.1, on the reverse strand, counting down.
CACGCCCATATACTAAGTACATCCTCAAAGTACTAATCCCCATATATGTCTATGTGCTACGTTGTCTCATAATGTAGGTTTAAGTTCTCAGTCTCAGTAGGGTTAGTGATTCTCGAGCATCTCTTCTACATCCTACAGTGGTGAGTCCTCAAAGTTTGGAGACTTAGATGTTCACACTTTTAGTTTATTAGTATATGTTTCGTCATTCATTTCAGACTGTTGAGTTAGCTGGGGCTTGTCTCAGTGGCTCTCTAGATTTAAATAATAGAGGCTTGTCAGACTATCAAATTTAGTATTCAGATTTATATTTTAGTACACAGAGTTTCATAATTTGATTTAACAGACTTTTGAGATTAGTATGATTCAGATATACCTAGATGATTCAGATAGTTTTCCACATATATTATGATTTTTCATTTATATTTTCCCCTATTTTGAGGTTTAGATTTAGAAAAGGCAGCCAGGGTTAGCTCTGGACTACATGTAGTTCGGAGCACCGTGTGGCATCCCTGGAGCTAGATTTTGAGGCGTTAAAAACTTGGTATCATAGCCTAAGGTTTAGAGAGTCCTAGGGAGTAAGATAAGCCATATTATAAAGAGTTTTAATCATTGGTGTGAAGCGCGCCACATCAATAAGCAAGAGGCTATGGAGCATTTTAGGAAATCATCTTTTCTTTCATGATCTATCGTGTATTAATTGTATCTATCTACTTTTAACTCATTCTTTAACATTACAAAAAATGTCTCCTCATTAAGCTAACGACCACAGAAATAATAACCAACTACCTCAACCAACAGATTCTTTGAATGAGAATGTGTCATATGCATAGTTTTGAGCTGTCTTTCAGGCACTAGCCCAATATATGATAGCTAATTTTTAGGGTAGCCATTAAGCTACGGTCCCACATTAGCAAGATAGGGACATAGCCGCAGCCAGAATTCGAGATTTTATGAGGAATAATCCGCCAAAATTCTATGGGTCAAATTCAGGTGAGGACCCACAGTTGTATCTAGATGAGGTGAAAACGATCACCCAAATTATGCATATTTCTAAAGAAAGGAGTGTATAATTGGCATCCTATAGGATGAAGGATATTGCGTATGATTGGGTGGTGATATTGAAGAAAAGTAGAGGGGAGAATGCAGCTCCTATAACTTGGTAGATATTGCAGGATGCATTCTTAGACAAGTTCTTCCTAAATTAGATGAGGGAAGCTAAAATAGAGGAGTTTATGAAACTGAAGCAAGGCTCAATGACTGTGAAGGAGTATTGCCTCAAGTTCAACCAGTTTTCTAAGTATGCCCCTAATCAGATGGCTGATCTTAGGTCAAGCATGAGTAAGTTTGTGGTCAGTGTATCTGGTTTGGTAGTTAACGAGTGTACGATGGCTATGCTCATCGCAAACAGGGATCTTCTTAGATTGATGATGTACGCTCAGTAGATTAAGGAAAAAAAGGGTAAGGAAAGTGAGAGAGCAAATAAGAGGGATAGAATAGGGCAGTTTGATCTTTATCAGAGTAGGTCTAGAGGAGGAAATCGTTCACAATTTCAGAATTATGCATCTATGCCTGCACTTTTTTTAGCCAGTACTCCTATACCCAGAAATAGGCAGGAATAGTAGGGTAAGTCTTCTATGTCCAGATCTTAGAATAGTGTGAGAGAAAAGCCTAATCATCCCCAATGTGATAAGTGTTGTAAGAATCATGGAGATGAATATTTGTGGGGTCAAAAGGTTGTTATGGTTGTGGCCAGGTAGGTCAAGGAATCAAAGAGTGACTGCATGCTAGATGAGGGAATAGAGATGTTGTCCTCAGACTCAGGCTAATAGTGCACCAGCTCCTCTAGGTTGCCCAACTCCTCCTCATGGTGCATCATATAGTACCAATGACGGTCAGTGCCAGAATCTGTTTTATATTTTACCATCCTGTTAGGATTAAGAGGATTCACCCGATGTTGTGACTGGTATGCTTCGTGTCTTTTATTTCAATATTTATATGTTATTATACCCTGGGCAGAGTTTCTCTTATGTGACCTCGTTAGTTTCTGCAAATTTTGAGATAAGTTATGAAAAGATCCCTGAACCCTTCTTGGTGTCTACACCAGTAGGTGAATCAGTTATTGCCAAACAAATTTATAAAAAGTTTCCTATCATTGTTCTTCATGAAGTCATGTTAGAATACTTGATAGAGTTAAACATTGTTGATTTTGATCTTATTCTGGGTATAGATTGGCTTCATTCCTATTATGCTTCTATAAATTGTTGCACATGAGTGGTGAAGATTTAGTTAATAGATGATCCAGTCTTTGAGTGGTCAGGTAATTCAGTGTCTCCAATGAGTCATTTCATATCTTACCTTAAGGCCAAAAAGTTCATATCCGAGCGTTGCATTTACCATCTAGTTCGAGTTAACGACACTAATTCTGAGACTCCAACAATACAGTCGTTCCGAGTGGTCAATGAGTTTCCTGATGTTTTTCCAGAAGATCTTCCAGGGGTACCTCCCGATAGGGAAATAGAATTCGGTATTGACCTTCTCCCAAATAGTTAACCTATTTCAATACCTCCTTATCGTATGGCTCCTACAGATCTTATGGAGTTCAAGGATCATCTCAAAGATCTTTTAGATAAAGGATTCATAGAGCCTAGTGTTTCTCCATGGGGAGCTCCCATCCTATTCGTGCGAAAGAAAGATGGTTCTTTGTGCATGTGTATCGGCTATCGTCAGTTGAATAAAGTTACACTCAAGAAAAAATATCCTCTTCCTAGAATTGATGACCTGTTTGATCAATTGCAAGGTGCAAGTTATTTTTCAAAGATATACCTTAGATCCAGCTATCATCAACTTAAAGTAAGGGAATGTTATATTCCAAAGACAACTTTCAGAACTTGTTATGGTCATTTGGAGTTTCTAGTCATGTCTTTCAGGCTAACCAATGCCCAGTAGCTTTCGTGGACCTCATGAATCGAGTGTTCAAATAGTATATAGACATGTTTATCAAAGTATTCATAGATGACATCCTTGTGTACTCCCATAGTGAGGATGACCATTTAGATCATCTTAAAGTTATCTTGTAAACTCTTAGAGATCATCAATTGTTAACCAAATTCAGCAAGTGTGAATTTTGTCTAATTCCTTTCTTGGTCATATTTTCTCCACCAATGGAATTAGAGTCGATCCCTAAAAGATAAAAGCCATAAGTAATTAACCTAGACCTATCTCACCGTCAAACAATAGGAGTTTCTTGGGTCTATTTGTTATTACTATCATTTTATTGAAAGTTTCTTTTCTGTCACATCTCCTATGTCTATATTATCCCAAAAGAAAGTTAAGTTCCTATGGTAAGATTCCTGCGAGAAGAGTTTTCAAGAGTTAAATACTTAACTCACTTCGGCCCTATTTGTAGTATTACCTGATGGCACAGATGGCTTTGTTGTTTATTATGATGCCTCTAGAGTTTGTTTGGGTTATGTGTTGATATAGAGAGGTAAGGTAATAGCCTGTGCCTCTAGATAGTTGAGGCCTCATGAAAAGAATTACCCAACCTGTGATTTGGAATTAGCAACTATGGTATTTTCTTTAAAAATCTAAAAACATTATTTGTATGGTGTACATGCTGATATTTTCACGGACCACTAAAGCTTGAAGTATGTGTTTTCTCAGAGGGAGTTGAATCTCTATTAGAGAAGGTGGTTGGAGTTGTTTAAGGACTACAATATAAGTGTGTTGTATCATTCGGGCAAGTCCAATGTGGTGGCAGACACCCTTAGTAGGTTTTCTATGGGCCGTGTTGCTCATGTGGAGAATAATAAGAAAGAACTAGCTCGAGAAAGCCATTGTTTGTCTAGATTAGGTGTTAGGCTAGTTGATTTAGCTAAAGGGAATGTTTGGGTTCAGAGTAGTTCTGAATCTTCCCTTTTTTGGAAATGAAAGAGAAGCAAAATATGGATTCTAGTTTGGTCAAACTAAAAGAGTTAGTTAAAGACCAAAGGGTAGAGGTTGTCTCCTAAGGGGGAAACAGCGTGTTGAGATATCAAAATAGATTGTGTGTGCCTTGTATGGATGAGTTGAGATAGAGAATTATGGTTGAAGTGCATGGTTCGTATTATTCTATTCGTCCAGGTGATACCAAGATGTACCGCGACTTATAGGAAATCTATTAGTTGAGTGGTGTGAAGAGAGATATAGCAAATTTCATAGAAAAGTGTACAACTTGTCAACAGGTTAAGGTAGAACACCAAAGACCTAGTGGTACATTGTAAGAGTTTGGTATCCCCACTTGGAAGTGGGAGGAGGTGAACATGGATCCTATGACTGGTTTAGCCCATTCGTGTTATCAACATGATTCCATTTGGGTTATTATAGATAGATTGACTAAGTCAGCTTATTTCCTGCCAGTTCATATGTCCTATACAACTGAGGGTTTTTCTATGTTGTATATGGAAGAGTTAGTTAGACTTCATGGAGTTTCCTTGTCTATCATCTTGAATAGGGGTACTCAATTTACTTTCCAGTTTTGGAGAGCTTTTCCGAAGGGTCTTGGCACCCAAGTCAATCTTACTTCGGCTTTCCACCCTCAGATAGATGGTCAAGCAGAGAAGACAATCCAAACTCTAGAAGATATATTGAGGGCATGCGCTCTTGATTTCAAAGGTAGTTGGGATGAACATTAGCCATTGATTGAGTTTGCTTATAATAACAATTATCATTCTAGCATTCTGATGGCCTCGTTTGAAGCTCTTTATGAAAAGAGATGTAAATCACCCATAGGTTAGTTTGAGGTGGGTGAGGCCATATTACTTGGGCCTAACACAATGTTTGAAGCTATGGAGACAGTTAAGTTGATTAGACAAAGATTGAAAATAGCCTAGAGTCATCAGAAAACCTATGTAGATGTGAGAAGAAGAGACCTTGAGTTTGAGGTCGATAATTCAGTGTATCTAAAAATTTTACCCATGAAAGGGGTGAAGAGATTTGGAATAAAAGGGAAGCTTAGTCCCCGGTATGTTGGTCCTTTCATTATTTTGAGTCGTGTTGGGAAAGTAGCTTATGAGCTTGAGTTGCCCGCAGACTTGTCAACCATTCATCCTGTGTTTCACATCTCAATGCTTAAGAAGAGTATCAATGACTCCACTGTTATAGTTCCTTTAGAAAGCTCAAATGTTTAGAACATCCTTTCTTACGAAGAGATTCTAGTTGAGATCTTAGATCATCAGATCCATAGACTAGAGTAAAAAGAAGTTCCCTTGATTAAAGTTCTTTGGCGAAATCAGTCTATTGAGGGCGCTACTTGGGAAGAAGAAACAGTTATGCGAATCAAGTACCCTTACCTTTTCTCTGCAAACTCAGATGTAGCCAAAGGTAACACTCTTCCTTGATTCGATTCTCTTCTACTCATATATTCAGCTATGTAGTTGTCCCCATGTAAGTTCATGCACTCATAGATTACTCAGAACCTTAGAATAATTTAGATTCAGACTCGCAATTTATTTTAGTTGTGCATGCTACCTTATATTCTTAGATTCCTCAAAATTTTTAGCTTAACTAGCCACATTCGAGGACAAATGTTTCCACGGGGCAGATATTGTAATACCCCACAATTTTCCTAGCTTAAATTTGTCCCTAGAATGTTAAGGGACAGCTTCCTAGAAAAATACTATTTATTGGTTTCGAAATTCTTAGATTTCGAATTTCCATTACGTAAGAATATGAATTAGCTTTCCAACGATATGAGATTCGTATAAATTCGATAACCGGGTAAAAAGTTATGGCTATTTTAAGTTCCAATTGTAAAACACCATCATATCGGTCAATAGAACATTGCGTAACAGGTTTACATGACGATTGTCAATTTCCAGTGGCCCTCTATGATATTAACGCATCGTGGAGAGGGTTAATTTATCGTTTTTCAATTTCCAAATGTCCAACGCAATAATGGCACACCGCGCTATGTGACAAAATGGCATTCCAAAGGGGCACCGCGATGTCACCACATCGCGAAGTCTTCCCATTTTCCATTCGCCAATTTCCAGTGAGCCACCGCGATAGTGGAGTGTCACGGTGGCTACCCAGATTGGGAAAATAAACGTTTCCCAGTTTCGTATAAAAGTTTACAGAGGGTATTTTGGTCAATCCCCAGGGGCCCAATCCATCCAAAAAGCTTCATTAACCATATACTAAGGCACTTTATTCTTATTTCATAACTTTTCTCTGAAAAGCAAACCCTAGTTCATCGAACTTCCTCCCCAAGAAATCCAAAATTTCTCTATTAATCCTCCAAGATAATTCAAGATTGAGAATTCTCAATTTAAGAATATTAAGATCCAAGATTCAAGTTCTAGCATCTAGATCATCCAACAATGTATGTGGGGTTTGAACAAGGATAATTCTTTCATCCCTGTGCCCAAAAGTTATTTTAAATTACAAAACTATTTGATTTTATAGCATTTCCCATGAAGTTTAAGTTGTGGTTTATGCCCATTATCATTATTTGCAAGATTATGAGATTTCCCATGATTTAAAAGTTGAATTACATGAATTTATTCATATTTCTATGCCTTGTACAAAAATTTCCAGATTTTATGATGAATTATAAGTGTTAACTATATAAAGCATGAATTTTTAGATGTTTTAACATGGGATTGCTACATTGGTCACTATTCCCTAATTAAGTTTCTATTTCAAGATTATTTGTGCTATAAGAACCCTCAGATAAGTTTATTCTCAAATTATTGACAAAGATTTGACCTTTTGTTCCTAAGCTAAGATAAATAATCGACTTTGTTCATATAACTTGAGATTTAATCATGTGCTATTTTGAAGTGGATTTATTCATATTTTTAGCATAAGAATGGGAGTATTATTTAGCACTGAGATGGGTAGGTTACTATAGTTTTATACCCCAAAACAATGTGCCAATGTAGGATTCAGATTATTCCTACTTCTACGTGGATGAATCATATTGTGATCATATTAGATAGAAGTTCTATTCGGGCGGCAGGGGTAGAACAACCCTACCTAATGGGGGCCAGTCGTGGGACTCCATGGATGCTTAAATGGTGTATGTCGATTAGAAGAACCTCCCAACAGATGTCCTCCACTCTTTAGCAGTTTATTGATTTTAAGATTCAAGATATAAGAATATGTTTCAGAAGCTGTGGTTTTAAGGTTTTAAGCCCTAAGAAAATCTATTTTACAGACTTCAAAACTAAGTGTAATGTCTCACGAAATTTAGAAAGTATGTTTTGCTTCGTATTATTACAGATTTTAGCATTTCACAGATTCCAACTTATGTAAGTCACTTACATTTAGCATGTATGATTTTATAAATTATGATAAAATTGTTACTTATTGCAGGAACCCCCATATACTCAGTACATCCTCAAAGTACTGATCCATTTATATTTTCTATGTGCCACATTATCTCATAATGTAGGTTAAGGTTCTCAGTCTCAGCAGCGTGAGTGATCCTCCAACATCTCTACTACATTCTTGTAGTGGGTGATTCCTCATAGTTTGGGAACTTAGATATTCATATTTTTAGTTTATTAGTATATGTTCTGTCATTCATTTTAGATAGTTGAGGCAGCTGGGGATTTTCCAAGTTGCTCTTTAGATTCAGATAGTAGAGCCTTGTCAGACTACCAGATTTAGTATTCAAATTTCTATTTTAGTACATAGAGTTTCAGCACTTGCTTTATCAGACTTTTGAGATTAGTATGATTCAAATATACCCAGATGATTCAGATAGTTTTCTGCATGTATTATGATTTTTCATTTATATTTTCCCCTATTTTGAGGTTCAGATTTAGAAAAGATAGCCAGGGTTAGCTTAGGATTTCTTGTAGTTCGGAGCACCGTGTGTATCCTAGGAACTAGATTTTGGGGTGTTATATGGAACACCCGAGATACAGAGGTAGTCATGTGTTCTCCCACCATCTCAATTGTAAACAAGGAGCAAAGAATAAAAAAAAGAGTGGGATAAAAATATGGGAAAAATGATGGCACAATTAGACCTACTTATAATGAATATGATGGGTGAACCCATAAATATTATCAATGTCGTAACTTTCAATGGATAAGATGAAGAAGAAGAGAAGAGGCTTGATGAAGAAATTAAATACTTGGCAAACTACTCGGGGGGTTCCCACCCAGCCTAGCAAAGGTAAGGTGAGAACAAAGGTTAAAACAATCTTGATCGAGAAATGAAATATTTTGATAGGGATAGAGATCTTGATTGGAGAGATAAAGAAATGGAGTATAATAGGTATGTTCCACCCATGAACGAGTGAAAAGCAAGGAGTCAAATCCTGTGGATCTCAAAAAATTCAAAGCTGAGGATGTGCTTGCTAGAATCATATTGAGAGTGAAGGGGAATGACAAGTTGGTTCAAGAATTAAAAGAAGACCTTCCTCAAGTCAACCAAATGATTGTATCACACTTGTGTTTAATCAAGTTATTGTAGACTAAAGTTGGCAAAATCTCAACCGCACTCAATGCTAGGCCCAATGGTGGCCTTCCTAATGATACAGTGGAATATCCAAAAAATGATGCTCAAGTCTTACCAATTATCACCCAGAGCGGAAGATAACTTAGTACATAAGCGGTTGAGGTCAAATAAAAGTCTCTTGATGATTTAGTGAAACCAAAAAATTTTTTTGTGCGTAAGTCTAATGATGAGGATCCAAAGTCTCAAGATAGGGATGATGAAGAAACAATGATAATTGAAGAAATGGTTGAGAAGGAGGGAGCTCCTATCATGAATAATACTATGGTGGAAAAGAAAGTAGAGCCAGGAGGCTTCATAATCCCTTGCACTATTAGGAAACACAAATTTGAGGAAGCTTTGTGTGACCTTGGTGCAAGAATAAATCTAATTCCATATGCAATCTATCAAAACCTGGGCTGGGCACTCCTACTCCCACAACAATGAGGCTCTTAATGACGGCTTGCTCTATTAAAAAACCGGTTGGAGTCTTGTATGATTTCTTGGTAAAGGTCGATCATTTCATTTTGTTGGTGGACTTTGTTGTACTTGATTGTGAAATCAACTAGGAAATAACTATTATTATTTGGAAACTATTTTTTGTCAATCGAGAAATGAATTGTTAATATGGAGCAAAGGGAGATAAAATTTTGAGTACAAAATAATGAAGTTTCTTTTTGGGCGTGTAAATCTGAGAAAAAACCAATGGAAATTCAAGTGGTGTGCTTCATTGATGCAGTGTACATAAAGATTGATGATGGTTACCTCAAGGATCCAACATAAATATTGAAGAACATCATGTCGCGATGATAAATTAGGCACTAGGTGGGAGAAAACCCATAAATTCGAGGAAAGTAACCCGTTTCCTTTAAATTTTTTATTGTTAGAGTAGGTTTCATTTTTTTTATAATTCATTTATTAAATTATGGCACTATAGGTTATTTTGAATGAGGATGAGAAAAGGGAAGTGTGGCAAATTTAAGTAGTGGGCTGAACAGGGGAAAATAAAGGACTACAAATTAGCATATGTTATCATGATCAGGGTATGTGTGCTATTGTGATCGCGATCGCCATGTAACCACAATCGTGGAACTCTAATTGTAATTTAGGTCAAGACTGGGTGAAATAACTAATCAACCCAAATTTTTTCCAACACACTCTTTCAAATTTTTATCAAATTGCACCATATTATGATTGAGTGTTGGGCATTCAAAAGTTCATAAGCATCCTTCCCTATATTCCTAAATTCAATATGTGCTTTAAATTATTTTATTTTATGTGTATGTGTAGGGCTTAGAAATCATGTCTTAGGAATGGCCTAAAACTATCATTTGCATGCTAAATCCCTAGTGTAATTGTAATTGTTGGTATGGTTGGATACTAATTTTGGTGTGCACACAATTTAGGAAGTCTTGAATGCCATAAATTGATCAAAATTGATAGAAATAGCATGCTCATACCAAGTATTCGATTAAGTTCCTGAATAAATCCTGTACTAGTTTCCCGTGTTCTAAAGACATGATCAAGCATTTAAGGACTCTGTTTCTTATTCTTAATTTAGATTTTTTCTTTGGAACAAAAAATTGCATTGAAATTTGGTGTTTTGAATTTTAAATATTTTGGTCAGACATGCTTCAATTACCGCGATCACGGTCATAGGGGCGTGATCACTTAAAGTGTCGTGGCTCAGTGACTCGCGATTGCGGTATCTAAGGTTGTTTTCATCCAAGACCAAAAAAATCCTGCAAGTCCATTTCTTGCCTAAAAATTACCTAGAAACCATCCCATTAGTTGAATTAAATAACATAGCATTGTTTTCACATGTAAATGATGATTATTAATACTTTGGTGTTGTTCTTAGGTTTTCAAAAATAAAGATGGGAGATTTTGACAAATGCCGCTTAATGGCCCCAGAATGCCAAACCTTGTACTATGTTGACCACCCCACGACAAAGGTACTTTCGGAGAGAGACATATACATTGATAATGCATAAGAGGTAGTTTTTGAAAGATCAAAAGAAGTAGGTGGCCACCATATCTAGGCTCGAGAGGACTATTTTTCGTTAGCAAATTCACATAGAGAGTTCAAGGAGTCTGATGATAAGATGCCTAATAGGAAGAGGAAGAAGAGGGAAAAATTCTTCACCAAGATATGGAAAGAGGTGAAGGGCCTATGGAAGGTATTAAAATCCTAAGTGAGGCTTCCCTCTCCCAGGGTTTAGAGTGATGATGAGCTTCCAGCTACATGTTCGTACTTAGATAATGTTGAGGCTGAGAACGATGGCAGTGCTTGATATGGTTACAAGTAGCATAATTTACTCTTTTCTACGCTTTCTTGATTATGCAGTGAGGTCACTGTAAGATTTTAGTTGGGGGTTCCTGTCTCTATAGTAGTCGTAGTTATTTCATGGAGTAGTTATTTATTTCATTCTCAGATTTGTAATTTATTTTTATCTTATTTATGATGATACCAGACGAGCCTTTCCTTGTGATAGATTAAGTGATGACATTTTGAAGGAAAAATCACTGTGTTTGGGTTTTTAGCCATAGATGCTGGGGAAATATAAGTACCCCTAGCATTGGAGTTTTGGGATCGCCCTTATACCGATGGTGAAGTCTGAGTAGGCATATGGTTTGCTCTCCTGAGAGCTGGAATATGGACAATGGCTTAGTTTGGTGCCATCAACAACAAATTTTGCATCATATAAATGCAAAGCAAGAACACCCCTCTATCTAAAACCTTTTTAAAAACCAACAGCATGGATGTGAAATTTTTCGTAATAATGATTTCCCTTTTTATGTGAATACTAAGTCTTTAGTTGGTAGTCTATTATAAATATCTCCTTTTTTCTCTAGTAGGAAATGGAATTAAGCCTTCTTGAAAAGTTTGCATACATGTGTAGTTAGCATAATTATTTAATTCTCATGCTTGGTTGTATCATCTAGAACATGCCTCGTTTGTCTCTCAAGGCTAATTATTATTATGTATGGTTGGTGAAATGATCTTACGCCTTCTTTGTGAACATTGAAACCATTTTAGCCTATAAATCCAACCCATACATTGAATTGTAACCCTAGTCACCCATTTTGAGCCTTTGAGTCTTTCTTTGATAACCACATTACAAGCCTTGAACCTTTTGATTTTTATCTCTTTTGAACTTCACCCTTCTAGAACTTGAAAATTCATCTTGAGGCTAAAAACCTAAGTTAGGGTTGGTTAGTCTTGGAAAAGGTGACCTTGGGCCATGGTATTGTAAGTGGATGCCAAAAAAGCTATGCAAAGAGCACAAGTGAAAAAAATGAGAGATAAAGGATTCTTCAAAGAAGCAAGAACAAAGATTGCTAAAGAAATAAAGAAAAAGAAAATTCTTTCAAAAGAAGTTGGTGAATCCAGGTAGTGAAAGTAGGCATATGTTTGAAATAAAAACAAATAAAATGGCCCATGGTCTGAAGTTTGATTGAATAGTGTGATGTGGATGTTTAAGGAGGGTGCAGTTACTTTGTTCACAAATGATATCATACCCTTTCTTGATCCTACCTTACAAGCTTGACAATTCCCCTCAAGCTCTCCAACAAAGTGTATTCATAGTAATGACGATTAAAAATAAGGCCAAGGATATGGTATGATACTTTTTTGCATTAGGAGAATCTTTTTGCATGTGAGCACTTGTATTTGAATTCCTCTTTTCATGATAGATAATATGATGTGTGGTATTTCATTTTGTGAGGAGGCATGTTGTCAAATTGAGGCGGGTGAAATTTTAATCTTCCAAAAATTAGACAAAGGAGTGTAGTTGAGTTGCTATCGATGGAGAGTCACTTCTTGCAAGTTAGTGATTGTTCTATTGTTGTTCTTTAAAGTATTTTGCATCTTTGAGATTTTACTTTATGTTGAGGGGAGTTTTGGGAATAGCTTTACCCATGTTTAAGAACTACTTCTTGGTGCTAATCAAGTTCAAAGTCATTGTGATCATTTGGTTGTATAAATAGGCTTAAAAATGCATAGTATCATTGCGTAAGAAGTAGTTTTTCTTGAGGATAAGCAAAGGTTTAAGTTGGGGGTGTTGATGAAGCATAAATTTACCACTCATTTACATCCAAATTTTTTCACACTACTATGATTTAATCGTGTAAATGAGGCAAATTTTCTATTTGTGCACACTACTATGATTAAATCATGTAAATGGGGCGAATTTCAGAATACTCTTGCTTTTCCTCTTCAATGGAAGCTTTAAATGTCAATTTAGGTATATTTCTTTTCTCAAACATCATGAATAGATAAGTCTCTATCTTGGGTCATGTTGGAATAGGGTGCAAATATGTGTGGGTCTTGATTGTTAGTGTAAATTCTTGGTTAACGATATTAAGTTTCACTAATACTTGCTTGTTAAACTGAAATCTGTGGATGAAAGCCTCAATTTCCCAAAATCCCACATCATTCTTGAAAGAGGGATGTGGATATTCTTTTAGATCCCATATCATCGTTGAAAGAGGTATATGGGTGACAAGTAATTGTGAACAATAATTTAGATATTATCTTATTCCTTTACATTATCTTAGAAATAAGAATGGATTGTGAATTGTCTATGTCTAGGGTATCATCCTATAATTAAGGATGCCCAATTGAGCTTTTGGATTGATTTGTTTGCCACACCCATGAGGTATTCAAAAGGATCCATGGGTAATATTTTTGTATTTGGTTTAAAGACTAACACCAAAACCCTAACCTAGCCTACCCATATAGTCATTAACTAGTGTTAGCATTTTATTCTCATGTACCCATAAACTATTTGTGTCTAGAAGAACATAATCCCAAAACTACTATCCTATTGGAATTCCATCTACAATTGTTTCTCTAAATTGGTAGTTCAATTAGATTTCTTTTAAACAACATTTCAAACCATACCTCAAATTTTAATTAATATCTTACTTTATGTTTACATTGCAGGTAAATACTTAGACACTTTAAATATCCATTAGTTCCAAAAATTAGTTAACCTCCTTATGGATTCGACCCCAACTCATGTTGGGTTATTATATTGGAAACGATCGTCCTACACTAAAACTACGGTATAGGTGATCGTGATCACTCTTAACTGATGATTTCTCTTGGAGTACCATACCCTAAGAAGATATTTCTCTTCAGGAATGCAGTCACACTCTGACTCTCATTTTTTAGTAGTGTTCATCTTCTACCTATTTACACACGTAATCCAACATCACCAATATTTTTTTTCTAGTTGAAAGAACTCACATAGGGTAGCATAAAGTCCATGCCCCATACATTAGAAAATTTAACTTCTAGGACTGGGTCATGGTCAGGCTCATGCCTTCATGATATAGTTCCCTGTTGCTTGCATTTGTGACATGAGTTGACAAAATCTTGTGCATCTTGGTGGATTATGTGTCACTAATACCCGTATTACAAAATTTTCTATACAGCACGTACACAACAATAATGTCCACTCAATGAATGGCATGCTTCTAGTATACCTATCATCTCAAAATTTGGGATCCATCTTCTTATCAAATTATCGACACCGTGCAAGAACAGGTATGGCTCATCCCAAAAGTACTTGCTTACATAATGTAGAAATTTCATCCTTTGATGGAATTTTAGCTCTTCTAGCATTATGTTGATAATAATATTGTTAGCAAAATTAACAAACCAAGGTATGAGATCATAGAAATTTTCCAAGACCTATTCATATAAGAAGGATTCATCAATCTCTAACTCATTCCTTACGTTTCTCTTATCTTCAAGTCTAGAAAAAATGGTTAGCAACTTGATTTTTGTAACCGTTATGGTCTTTGACTTCAATGTCAAACTGTTTAAGAATTATCACCCATCTAATCAACCATGATTTTTAATATTTCTTTGCCATAAGGTATCTTAAGGAAGCATAATTTTGTGTGCACCATAAATTTTGTGCCAAGAAAATATGCACAAAGTTTATCAAAGGCATATAATGCTGCAAGCAATTATTGCTCTATCAAAGTATAGTTCTTTTTTTCTCTAGTCAAGGCATTGCTCGCATAGTAAATTGGGTGAATGATTTTCTCCCATTGCTTACCCAATACAATACCAAACACCATACCACTTGCACCATATATCACTTCAAATTCCTTCAAACAAGCTTCATCAAATCTGAACTTAACTTTCTTCTCCAACAGTTTTCAAAAATTATTGTCAATTTTGGAGAAGTCCTCTATAAACCTACATGGCCTAGAAAACTCGAAACTCCTTTTAAGGAGATTGGTGGAGGAAACTTTTCAATCACTTTAAATGTTTGATCAATCAAACTCAAAACATCTTTTAGATATATTGTGACCTTGTATAATGCACTCCTTGACCATGCACTGGCATTTCTCCAATTAAAGTATTAAGTTCATTTCCTAACACTACTGTAATACCTTTAAAAAATTTGTCAAAAGTCTTCAAAAACATCACTTACTATGGAAAAATCATCAATAAATACTTCCATGATTTCCTCTATCATATCTAATAAAATATAGATCATACATCTTTGGAAAGTGGCAGGTTCATTGCACAAGCCCAAGGGCGTACGCTTGAATACAAACATACCACAGAGGCATGTAAATGTCATTTTCTCTCAATCTTCCAATATGATGGGTTGTTATAATAAAAATAATCATCCAAGAAGTAGTAACAACCTTTGCATACAAAGCAATCAATTATGTAGTCCATGAAAGACATTGGGAAATAATCTGTAACTATCTAAGAGTTCAATTTCTCATAATCCATGTATAAACACAACCCTATGACTAGACTAAGTGGAATCAACTCATTGTGAACATTTTGTTCCATAGTCATACCTCCTTTTTTTAGGATACTTTGCAATAGGCTAACCATTTGTCATTTGAGATGAGATAGGCTACCCCTCCATCCAACCACTTAATAATATCCTTCTTTACCCCCTATTGCATTAGTGTATTGAGTCTATATTAATGTTGTACACTTGGGATAAAATCCAATTCTAATAGAATATTGTGAGTGAAAATTCTTGGAGGGGATTTTAATAATATCGATAATGGTTTATCTAATTGCCATTTAAAAATTTCTCAACACTTACACAAGTGATTCAACCTACTACTTGACTAACTTTGCCAATATATTATTAGGTAGTATACTACTCTGTCCCAAAAAAGCATAGCATAGATGACTAGGCAACACTTTTATTTATAACACTATTGGTTCTTCAACAAAAGGTTTAACGTGAGGGGTAGACCTATTTTTCAAATGCAAGCCCAACTTTATGTGAGCATATGAATAAGATCCCATCCCAATCTTGGCCATCATTGTCTCCTCATAATATTTGATGTCATCACTATTGAAGTTTATTATCACTGTAACTAAAGTTTCAATTGCAAACCTTTTTTAATGGGTACCTCAATCACAATATCATCCAAGATATATATCATAGATATAAAATTCATATCTTCTAATAATTTCTTGGACTGGACACTATTGAATGTAACCTCCTTTTTGTTCAACCTAAACATTAGATCATTGTTTTCTATGTCAACAAGGCTCTACTAGTTACTAAGAAGGGTCTTCCCAAGATTATTAGAATTGAAAATTCTATTTTACAATATAATATCATGAAGTCATCTAAAAAGATAAAACTTTTTTCCTTCACTAACACATCATATAAGGTCTCAATAGGCCTCTTGACCGAATAGTGAGCCATCAATAGTCATATTGTCATTAGCTTGGGGGATACCAAGCCCAATTGTCTATAATAGAAAAAACTCAAGTTCATGCTTTCAGCAAGGACGTGCAATGATTTAGTGAAATTAAAATATTTGATGGTTCATGGAATGGTAAAAGCATCAGGATCTTTCTTCTTCTAAAACAAAAAGTGTGAACCAATCAGACCATAATGGTTTATGTTTTCCATAAGTTCAAAATTAACTATCATTTTCTTTGTGACCATGTATTTCATGAACTCGGTATAACCCAACATTTGTTCTAATGCCTCTACCAAAGGAAGATTAAATGAAAGCTGCTTTATTATTGAGATGAATTTATGGAACTTGATGTCTTATACTTTCTTTTTAATCCTCTGAGGTAATCAGGTTGGATGTCAAGGAATTTGAGTTAAAGGCTTTGGAACTTTCTCCTTCTTCATTTTTTTAGAACTTCTAACTTTAACACTTGTAGATTTCTCAGTATCTATAACATCATCATCAATGTTCATCATCTTTTAAGATTTAGTCAAAAAGCATTGTTCAATAACAAAATCAATCATAATTCTATAATTGGAAGAAACATACTCCTTTTGCTCATAACAATAGATTTCAAATAAGGAAACACTCTCCAATTTTTGCTCATGTCAACCATGCATTGACTATTATTTCTTTGATTTTGGACAATGTCGCTAAGAAATCTCTCACTCTTTCACTAATTCAATATTGCAGGCATCTGCCTCATTTGATATTATAGATGTTTGATGGAAGTGGAGTGTGATTCAATTAGTTAGCTACTGAGAGATATCTCTCCCTTGATTTCTTTAACACTATGTTTAGTATATTAGACCCTTTGAAAAATGTTATTTAACATATATTCCATCCTTTAACTTCCTAAACTATTACTAACTCAATCACTATTCTCGAAAGGCATATAAAGGCCACTTCTATTATTCTTGCTCTTTCAATTTCCTTTATCCCTACATGTAACACCAACCCTATGATAATAGGTATCCTTTTGATAGCTCAAACCTTGGTTTCCTTGGGCATTGTCCCAAAAACCTCCTATAATTATTTAGATAATTTGTCTCCTCCTCAGAATTTGATTTAACTACTTTACCTTGTGAACCTATAATGTTAACCTTTTTAGCATCACGTACCAATAAATACATTGTGAGCATGGCCATATATGTCTTCATATAGGATATGTCTTGGTTATGTTCCACCTCTTTTTGATTTTTTTGGGAGACATGCTCACAGAATACAAATCACCCGAAACCTTGGAATCTCTAGTATGCCAAGCTTTATTGGTTTGGTGACCAAGTCTAAGATCACAAATCCATCTATAAAAGTCAGGGACATGAAGGATCATCTAATGACATTATCAACATTCAATGTAATTACAAAATTCAAAGACCTATAAAAAGTCCACATAAAATATTTATTCGTCATCTTATCATTGTGACATTAGTTTAGCTTCTTCTAAAAATGAAACCTTGCTTCATTTAATGCTTCACCGGGCCATCGATTTTTAGTCCAATCCCTTAAATGCAACATCCTAAAGAGCAAAAAGATCCTTTCTAGGTAAGCTCCTGTTAACTACCTTTGGTTAGTGATGGAATAAGGTTGTAGCTCTGTCAACAAAAAAGTTACATACCTATATAAAATGCAGGTTTGGGTCTTCACCGGCATCCCTCTAAGAAAATACATTAGATTTAATAATTGGATCATAATGATAGCAATATAGAATTTTGCTCCCAAAGATAGTGGTAGAGGTATGATGGCCCCAGTAATACCAATCCCAACCAAATCAATATTATCTTCATTAACCATATCAAAGGGTATAAGTGATCATTGCTATTCTCTAACCCTCTATTATTGATGTGGATTAGTAGGGACCACATTGTTAGTATTTGATCATCTATGCTGCCACCGAAAATTCCATCATTGTTAGGTGCATTTTGGTTGTTTATCCTTGATGGAGCTTCAACAAGCTATTATGCATTCTTCATTCTTCTAAGAGTATTTTCAAGATTGAGGTTGTAAGATAATAATGGTTTACCCTAATTTGGGTATTTGATATGAGCTAACATGTATCCTGTAGCAATTAGAAACAACAAATAAAGTAAAATCAGAACATAAAAGTAAGAGTAAAATAAACACATTTAAATAATTGATAATAATATTTATCAGAAATAGTGCAAAAATTTAACACTTATATTAAAATAGAAGTATAAAGTGGCCATTGTCAAATATAGAACCAAATTATGTTAGGGTCCTGTTCTATACGGAATAAGGTGAAAACTAAGCCTTATGCGGTTACATTGACTAGTAGTGAGTTATTTACATACAAATAATGGGTTTGTGAAAAGTGTTTATTATTCAAATTCCAAAGATGTTTATGTAATATTATCTAAATTCTTAGTAAATGTAATCAAGTATAGAGAAAACTATGTGTCTGTTCATCATGGATTCATAACATAATTGTGTCATAACAATAAAAGATTCCTCTAGTGCTATTCATACAGGGCTAATGACATTTTTCATAAATCAAAATATTATTCAACAAAATTAGAAAATTTTCACGCGAATTCTCTTGTAATACGAGTAATAAAAATGTAGAACTCAATAATTACCCTAACTTGGCTAATCTTATTACATCATCAACCATTATACAAGAGTTGGTTATCCGAATCATTATTATTAATGCTTTTTCATATTTTTAACCTCTTTACTCAAGCAAGTAAAACCTAAGGTAGGTTCTAATGTTTACAACCTTTAGAAATCAATTAAGATGAAAAAATTAACAATGCTGATATTTGCATTATCTAAATCTACATCATTAACATTAAAGATGTTAATTTACCATAGATCCCTAATAAGTTAATATGACAATGTGTGAGCACTTGTTAAGCTTAAATTATTATGCTTTTCCATTAATTTGGTGTTAATCTAAATGTATGATTCTCATTTGTGTAGGTAAAGGTTCAAAATAAAAATGAGCAAGACATTCAAGTCAATGAGAGGTCAAATATGACCAAAAAAGAGACATAAAGTTCACATGGTTTTATTGAGCGGGTGGCCAAAATGGCCAAAATAATGTCATTTGCGCAAAGGGTGCACCCTCCTGCCCCTAATTTTCTCTGAATCTTCCTTGGATATGATTAAATAGATCAACAATATGGTGGCAATTTGGTAATATTAGGAACATGGGAAATTGGGGTCAAATAAGGGTTTTCAACTCATTTTCTCAATTATTGAACAATTACTATATTTTTCTTGAGCAAAGAATCATTGGAGAGACTCTCAATTTAAAAATTAGTAGTTTTCATTGAAGATTCAGTGAAATTAAATTTTGGATATTGTATTATCTTTACTTCCTATGGATCAATTTGAAGGGAATTTAGGAATATCTCGACTTTCTCTCTCTATGAGTAGTTAATTCTTTATCTTGGGGTTATGCCTGAATAGGTTGTGATGTTTATCTTTCTTCCTAATTAGCTATTTGATATGGGCTTTGAATTCATTGTTTTTACTAAGAATAGGGAGATGCAAATCCAAAATACCTTAGAAATCGTATCATTCTTCACAAAGGGGAAATGGTCGAGGAACAAATATCAACAATATAATAGCTTAGTTTATTTAAAAATATCTCATATACATAAGGATGTTAATTTATGCCATATATTGATAAAATTGTTACAGTTATAAGGTGTTCGAAAGAACCCATTTGTGATTTTTAGTATTTGATAGACAAATTGACACTAAAACCTCAAGTTCTAGCCTGCCTATGACTTCTATCTAAATTTGGACAAATAATCAAATATGCATGCATGAAGCAACACCTAGTAAGGAATAACCCCAAGTCCCATCGACATTTGATAGATCTCTAATTTTTTCTAGCTTTAAAATAGTTTTCTCATGTAATGGCCCTTTAGGCTATTTACCATATTTCTTCTTATTTTTGATGTTAGAGCTTCTCTATGGCTTCCCCAAGTTATTTATCACTTGCTGCAACTGTCAGTAGTGTTTCCAGGCAGTTCGATTGGTTTTTAGAGCTATTTCCCTATTATGAAGTCTTTGCTGGTTCTAAATGGTCACTGGGTAAAATATTAGTTAAATGACCTTAAATGCAAATTCTAATTGTTCCAGCAACACCAAAATATCGATTTTAGGCTAGGAGGTAAGATTCCTCTAATTTCAGGGTATATTTTCCCATTACTAGTTCAAAATTCCAAAACTACAGAGGCTTGGTTTTAATGCCAAATTAGCTCAAAGTTCACCCATTTTTGTGGGTAATGATTCCTTGAGCATATGGCAATGGTGGGTTAGTTTACAAAAATGTGATTTGTCATAATGGGATCCACATGAGGTTTTGGTATGATTTTTGGATCCGAAGCACAATGGTGTAATATGGTATCATTATTCTTATATTAATGAGTAGAATGTAATTTTGATAGCTTTGCATCTTGCAAAAGCTTCTTGAAGGGGTAATGCGTTGATTTAGCAAATCTTTTGAGTTTTTTTTGACATCCAGGTAGGCTACATTTTACCCTTTGTTAGACTGAGATACTTCATAGTATGTTTATAATATTGTGCTAGATTTAGGATGGGTTTTAGGAGTATGTGTAATAAATTGAAATTCTTTGGATTAGTCTGATCATTTAGTCTATTTTGGATATCATTTTGGGCATGATTATCCTAGTTAGTCATAGATCAGATAAAGTTGACCTTGTAGGCTTATGCTTTGGTTTGAAATACTTTAGTTACAAAACTAATAAGGAGATAGCCTTAGTCAATTGAGTATAAGAAGAAACTTGCATTAGTCGCCTTTACTTTAGGTGGAATTGTCTTAATTGATCTCTATTAGGATAAATTGATACCATAGTCTAATTATAGCTTGTTCAACATATAATGGTGGATTTAGATAACTTAGCCTAGTTTGGAATATATGTTGTTTGTTAATTAATTGTGGGGATTTATAAGTTTTGGTTCTTTGACCCACCTTAGGCTAAGACTTGTGATAGTTATTGCAGACCCTTTCATTCATTTGTGTACATATAGGAAAAAGGTTATTTTTGTGATATTGGATGCCTTGTTATTTTTTGGTTATGGAGTATGATGTTAGAAGTAATGCTTAATGAGTACTCTTTGGATGGGTTATTGATTAACCCTATATTGTTGATGAACTATTGAATATGTTGTTGATTTGTCTATTGATTGGGTCACCGAGTATACTATTTAATAAGCTCTTGATTATATATTGACTAAGCAATAAATTAAGCTATTAATTATGCTAAGAATAAACTATAGATTATGCTATGGATTTGCTATTGATGAAGCTATTTATAAGCTATCGATTAAGCAAATGATAAGCTAACTATTATGTTAATGATAATCCATTAATTAGGATATTGATAAGTTATTCCTTATGCCTTGGTAACATATATTGATTATGTTAGTGATCATGTTGATTGGCTATATTGACGAATATGTTGTGGATAATGCTAAAGAACATGCCTATTTATTAAATTAATGATTATGCTATTGATTATATAAAAGATAATGCTTATTTACTATATTAGCAATCTTGGTATTTGTAATTCTAATGTTCATGAGTTTAATTATGTTTATAGATCATATTAAATAAATATGGTAGTGGTTAAGCTATTAAATACTCTAATGATTATTCTATTGGCCATGATAATGATTATATTGATTATTTATACATGGTAGAAGTCCAAATAATGGCTATGATATTGATGATGTTGATGATATTGATTATACTGATAATATAGATTTATGCTCGGCAAGGCCGGAGAATGATTATGATGACATTTAAGAGGACTTTTTTGAATATCCATAAAGGTTCTAGTCTGGATATATACATATATATACATTATACTATGATGTCATATTTATTATGATATAAGGATATCGGGGTGTGAGATTTACAATAGTGATTCTAGCTAAGTATGAAAGTGATTGAAATAGTTATAATGTGGAATGATATGAATATATTATAGTAATATAATAATTAGTTGATAAACATTAGTTAGTAGATAATCGATGATTAGTGATAAGTGATGTTCAATTGATAAAGGATGATTTATTTATGCATGAGGATTAATTTCTGCATGATGGATAGTTGATAAGTGTTGATTACTTAACAAATGGTAATGCAGACACTCAATGGTTATAGTATGGTATGAATTGGATGAATTCCAATTATATTCAGAGAATTGATAATGATGGTGGTGAGTTTTGCTATCTTATTTATACCTTTCAGGATTATGGGGGCTTGATATGGGTTATTTACTTTTCCACACTAATTGGCATACCAGAGCTAATTTTGTAGTTGTGATTTCATGTGTTGATGATTTACTTTATGTTTTGCTATTATTATAATTTATTTACTTATTTATGCACAATGATGTCAAAGCTACTTTACGTTTGTCTATACCCTGACTTAGTTATGTTGTCTTGTATTTTATCATACTTATTTCATAATTTAGCTCAGTTGGCCGATGATACCTTCTGAGTACCAATGGTTTTGGTACACATACTACCCTTTTGTATCTTCTTGGTGCAAATCCAATGACTATTTGTCTTCATTGATCGATCTTTGTGTTGTGTTGGTATCCAGAGATACGGTGAGCGATTAGAGTTGAAGTTATCTATTTCCTTTAGTGTTTCTATGTTCAGTATTTAATTTTGAGATAGATTGTATTGACTATTCTAGATACTTAGGTTGTATTATTATGATTACCAGATGCTTTTATGTTGGCTCTACTAGGTCGTGATATGATATCTATGTCTGAGTATCTTTATCTATTTCTAATACGATGGTTATTTGTAAGTTTTACTTGTTGATTTTCATCTATGTCAGGAATTTTCCACCAAATTAACCTATTATGTGTAACTCTGGCTTATAGTTTAGCTTACCTACTGGAATGATAGAGTAGGTGCCATCATGACTCGTAAATCAGGTTGTGATAAATTGGTATCAAAGCTTAGGCTTCATCAATATTGTTGGTGTAGAGTCCTATGGATCGTATCAATGATGTTTGTTTCCTATCTCCAGGAGTCTATGGGGACATTGTTAGGAGTTCTTCACTTCTTTCACTAATATCATGCTAAGAATCTGAGTTAGATTACAAAACATTTCTTTAATTTCACTCTTTCAAAGATGGATAAGACTCGTGGTATTGCTACTTGAGTTGAGGATCTCAAGACTAATCCTAGGGATCCAAATCCTACTCATAGATGACCCAAAGGTTATGGATAACCTAGATATGTGTCCCCAGCTATAGGCCAAAAGAGGGGGTTTCACCAGACTTTATTCATGCTCCTAAGCCAGTGTTTTTTCTACCCCAGCTAGTGGTGGGTCAAGAACCTACCAAGGCTCCTCCAGGTTTTATTTTTTCTCCAGTTCTCTAAGATATGTTGGTTTAATTGTTGGGGTTAGTTGGAGGTACATATTCTGGTGGTTCAAAGTCTACAGATCAGAAAGATATTGAAATAGGGGTGCAACCTATAACTACAGCTCCAAGAGTTGAGGTACCTCCTGCGTCGGTAGTTTTTCAGTCGGTAATTGCTCATCTAGTGGTTTCCCAGCTTACTATGTCTGTTGAGGAGAAGATAATGTTGGGTAGATTATTGATATTGACTCCAGCTATTTTTTGGTGCTCTGGGAGATAATACATTTGAATTTCTGATTACTTGTGAGGATAGTGTCTTTATTTTTGGCCTAGTTAAAACTCATGGTTTTGATTATATTATATTTAGTGATAGTTGGATACTTGATATTAGTAGAGGGTTATATGGATTCTAGACCAATTGGATCTTCCCTTTAGAAATGGACCAAGTTCTCTAAGATGTTGTTGGAGAAGTACATCCCTTGTAGCATTACAGATCATTTGAGCAACCAATTCTCTAGATTTAAGTAGATCTCTATGAAATTTGTGGAGTATGAGGCTCATTTCCAAGAGATGGCTAGGCATGCTACTTCTATTTTAGGTTCTAAGTATACGAGAGTTTATTGCTTTTTTTGAGGGTTAAGATCCCTCTTTGTATGGCTACTAAGAGTTTAGTTATTGTGGGTAGGTCTTTTACTGAGGTTTTTGATCATGCTCAGGTGATGAAGAAGATGCATCACAGGCTAGGGGGAAATAATACAAGGCCTACAAATCACGGTAGTTTCAGTGGGAGCTGTAGTAATTTTTGATTCATAAAGAGCCATTTTTATGGTAGATATCCTCTGCATCCATCTTATCATCTATAGAGCCAGCCTAGTTGACCTATTTAAATAGTTCTCTATATTATTGATAGAGGTTAGTCTAGTGTTAGGGATCACCCTAGTAAGGGTAGTGGTCAGTCTTTGAGAGGTTTATCTTCGGGTCATTCTTGATGTGGTAGTTATTCTGGGTTAGCCGAATCTATTTGTAGTATTCAGCTTAGGTTTCATGTTATAGTTGTGGAGATCCTGGACACTATTTGCAATATTACCGTAGTCATGGGGAGATTGTTGCTTCAACTTTGTGTTCCCCCTATTAGAGTAGATCATTCCTCAATTAAAGTGGTTCTTAAGGTCGGAATGGTGGTTTCTATGGTACATAAGGAGGTTCTCAAGAAGGCAAGATAGAAGATCGGTTAAGAGCTAAGCCAGAAGGCAGGCATTGTCAGTTGTATGTAGGACCTATAAGAGGTAAGTCTGAGTCTTCAGATGCCATTATTATAGGGATGATTTTCGTGTGCCATCAGTTTTTCCTTTCTTTATTTGATTCGAGATCTAGTTATTCTTATGTATTTGCTTATTATACTCTATGGTTAGAGTTATCATGGGATTTATTAGTTTGTCCCTTGCGTGTATCTAATTCTATGGGTGATTGTTTAGTAGTGAACTAGGTTTTTAGATTATGTGTTATGACTACTACAGATGTTGATACTCATGCTGATCTTGTTGTTCTAGATATGGTTGATTTTGATGTAATTCTAGGCATGGACTAGTTATCGTACTATCATGTAGTCATGGAATATTTGGCCAAGATCGTTACCTTAGCTATTCTCGATATACCCCCAGTCATATGGCAAGAAGCAGTTGGCCATGAGATGATGGGAATTATTTCTTATATTCATGTTTGGTGTCTTATTTCGATCGCTTGCGAGTCTTATCTCATTAATATTTGTGATACTAGTGTCGAGAGTTCATTGCTTGACTTTGTTCCTATAGTTTGTGAATTTTTTGATGTGTTCCCTACCAACCTGCCTGGTATTACCCCAATTGTTGTTATTTAAGTTTGCTATTGATCTCTAGCCTAACACTCGACCAATTTCTATGGTACTTTATATATGGCTGTTGTCGTTCTTAAGAAAGTAAATTCTCAACTTTAGGATATTCTTGGTAAGGGTTTTATTAGACCAAATATGTCTCTTTGGGAGATCTTGTGTTTTTTATGAAGAACAAAGATGGATCTATGTGTATATGTTTTTATTATAGGAAGCTTAATAAAGTAACGATTAACAACCCTTATTTTATGCCTCACATTGATAATTTATTTGACAAACTTTAAGATGCGAGTGTGTTAATTTTTTTTTCGAAAGCTTTATTTGAGATCTTGTTACCATGAGTTGAGGATTCAGGATGAGAATATCTCAAAGACAACCTTTAGGACCTGTTATGGTCAATATGAATTCCTAATCATATCATTTGTCTTGACTAATGCCCCGGCCATATTTATGGATTTGATTAATGGAGTGTTCATACCTTATTTGGGTTTTTTCATGATTGTGTTCATCGATGACAACTTTATGTATTTGAGGAGTAGAGGGGAGCATGCACAACATTAGAGGATTGTGCTTCAGACTTTAAGAGGTTACATAATTTTCACCAAGTTCTGTAAGTGTGAGTTTTTGCTTGAGTCGGTGATATTCCTTGGACATATGGTGTCTAAGAATTGTTTTATGATAGACCCAGCAAAGATTGAGGCGATTCGTGATTGTTCTAGACATATATCTTCGATTAGGGTCCGTAGCTTTATTGGTTTGGATAATTATCATAGATGATTCATCGAGGGTTTTACTATTATTTTAGTGACTACAAATAGATTGACTCAAAAGGAGGTTACTTTTAATTGGTCCGAGTATTGTTAGTCAATCTTTGGAAAGCTCAAGGATTTCCTTGCTTTATCTCCTATTCTAGATCTATCTATAAAGGGTAAGGGATTTACCCTATATTATGATGCTTACGTCATTGGCTTGGGTTGTGGTTTGATGTAGCTGGGTTATGTTATTCCTTATGCTTTGAGACAACTTAAGGTTCACGAGTGCAACTGCCCTACTCATGATTTGGAGTTGGCGGTGGTAGTTTTTGTGCTTAAGATTTAGAGGCATTATCTTTAGATCATGCATTGTGAAATTTCATAGATCAGCATAGTCCTCAATATCTTATAACCTAGAGAGAGATTAATGCTAGACTATGTAGATGGATGATGTTGCTTAAGTATTATTATATCTCTATCTTGTAACATCCAAGCAAGGGGAATGTGGTAGAGGATGCCTTGAGTTAGAAGATAGTGAGTATCGGTATCTTAGCTTGTATTCTGTTTCTTAGAGTCCGTTGGCTTGATTCATTTAGTTCTTAGCCAACTTCATGGTTTTGCTTGATATTTTATATCCTAGGAGGATTCTTTCTAGCGTGGAGGTAAGGTTTCTGCTTATTGATCAAATTTGGGATCATCAGTTTAAGGATAGTAATCCTCGCTTCCTTCTTGATCAGGTGTTGAGATGTGGTCCAAGAGGATAAACATAAATACTATGGGCATTTTGAGATTCGATAGCCGTATATGTGTTTCTAGGGTTAATGACTTGATCCAGCTAATTCTGGATGAGGCTCACAGCTATACATATTCTATTCATTTGGTTACATCTAAGATGAATAAAGATTTGGGACAACATTATTAGTGGAGTGGAATGGAAAGAGATATAGAAGATTTCTTGTTTCTATGTCGTTAGTAAGTAAAGATGGAGCATCAATAAACTTAGTGATTTAATTCATAGATTGCCCACTCCCAAGTAGAAATAGGAATGGATTACCATAGATTTTGGTAGTAGTTTGCCTTATACTTCTCGTGGTTCCAATGGTATTTATGTCATTGTGGATCGATTGGCCATGTTAGCATATTTCCTTAGTATTTAAATGTCTTTCAGTGCCGAGAGGTTAGCCTGAATCTTTGTTCATAAGATAGTCTATTTAAATTTTGTGACCATATTTATCATTTCAGACTGAGGTTCCATGTTTATTATTTATTTAGAGAGCTTTTAAGGATGAGTTGGGTACTCAAATTGATTTAAGTTCAACCTTTCATCCATATATCGATGGCCAATCCGAGTGGAATATTCATGTGCTTGAGGATATGCTCCGAGCTTGTATTGTGGATTTTAGAGGCTTTTGGGAGGAGCACTTATCCTTGGCTTAATTTGGTTATATCAAAAGTTATCACTCAACTATTGAGACACCTTTTGAGGCTTTGTTTAGAAGGAGATGTCATTCTCATAGGATGGTTTGAGAAGTTTGAGATTCAACCTTGTGGTACTGAAATACTTTAGGAGTCGTGGATAGAGCCAGGGTGATTCAGGATAGATTGTAAGTAGATTATAGTATGTAGAAGCCTATGGAAACTATAGGCTTCGTGCCTTGAGATTTGTAGTTTCTGATCGAGTATTCCTCTTTATGTTTCCCTTGAAGGGTTTGATGAGGTTTGGGAGGAAGGGTAATCTCATCCCTAGGTATATTGGACCTTTTGATATTCTTCAAAATAGTTGTGAGGTGGCTTATTAGTTAACTTATTCCATGATTTTGTTACTGTCCATCCAGTTTTCTATGTTTCCATGATGCGGCGATACATTCCTAATCCCTCTTATGTGCTTAGATGGGACTCAGTCAAGTTGGATGAGCTATTAACCTTTGTAGAGGATCTGATTCTCATTTTGTTTAGTTATGTTAGGCGGTTTCTCACTAGGGAGATTCCTGTAGTTAAGGTTCAATGGAGGCACCACTCAATAAAGGTAGACACTTGGGAGATCAAGAGCAAGATGCTAACCCAGTATCCTCACCTATTCTAGACTTCAGGTACATCCTAATCCTTAACTTTCATAGGTGAATGCTCTTTTAGTAGTGGATATTGTAATGACCCTTTAGGACATTTTCCATATTTTTTCTATTAGAGCTTCTCTATAGCTGGCCCAAGTCATTTATGACTTGATGGAATTGACAGTTCTATTACCGAGCAGTTCTATTCGTTTTCAGAGACATTTCAATATTTTGAAGTCTTCACTACTTCCAAATGGCCACTAGGTGAAAACTTCAATCAAATAATATCAAATACAAAATTTAACTGTTCTAATTGCTCCAAATTATTGATTTTAGGTAAAGTTAGCATCTTGGTTCAGTTCTCGAGGTACCCACACTCATTTCGACCTATTGTTGGAAAAGTTAAGAAAATAAAAAATAGGTATGGGACCTAGATTTTATTAAAATGTCCTCGTATGGAAATTTTGCCTATTCCAATGTGTCTGAAACATCAAATTTGGTATGGTTGCATAGTTTGTTTTCCCATACGAGATTTTGAATGAATCCCGAGGGCTTGGTGGAGACTTGGAAAATTCCAAGTCTAATCTGTAACTGGTGCACCCACGATTGTGGGCCTTGGTTTATGATAGTGATCCAGATGCACCAACATGTGATGCAATTGCAACACATTTAGCTACAATGGCGACTCTTTGGGTAGACCACCAGTGCCATAATTGCAATGGGAGAATTTCGCGATAGCGTCTTCTACCACAGATGTTGTATATCGTGATCACAGTAACGATACTCGAGGACCTGGGATAGGTATAAATAAACCCCTTTTGCATGATATTTCTCATTCGTCGTCCATTCTAAGAGAGTTTAAACCTAAATTAGTGAGAAAGCTTGAGAATAAATCTTAGACATTTATTAATTATGTGATTCTCCTTTGAATAGAAGGTGAGATTCCTCTAATTTCATGGTAGAGTTTCCCATTTCTTGTTCATAATTCCACAAACTTGGAGGCTTGATTTTAGCCCTAAACCAGCTCGGATTCCATACATTTTTTATGGTAATGATTCTTTGCGCATGTGAGAATGTTAGGTTGGTTTAAGAAATATGATATTCCATAAGTAGGACCCACATGGGATTTTGATATGATTTTTTGACTCGAAGTACAATGGTGAAATATGGGTGTAATTATTCTCGTATTAATGAGTAGAATGTGATTTGATAGTTTGGCATCTTGCAAAAGCATCTTGGAGGGGAAAAATAGTGATTTAGTGGATCTTTTGAGCTTTTTTCGGCGTCCAGGTAGTATACGTTTTACCCTTGTTAGATTGAGCTACTTCATAGTATTTTTATGATATTGTGTTAGATTTTTGATGGGATTTAGGGGTTAGTGTGACAAATTGAAATACTTAAGATTAGTCAGATAGTTTAGGATATTTTGGATATCCTTTTAACCATGATTAGAATAGTTAGTCATACCTTAGATGAAGTTGACCTTGTAGGCTTATGCTTAGGTTGGAAATTCTTTAGTTACTAAACTAATGAGGAGATTTCATTAGTCACTTCAAGATAGAAAAAAACTTTTATTAGTTGCCTTTAAAGTAGGTGGATTTGTGTTAGTTTCTCTCTCCTAGTTTAAATTGATACCTTAGGTCAATTTATGGCTTGTTCAACATATAATGGTGGATTTAGATACCTTAACCTATTGCAGGGTAGATGTTGTTTGGGAAATTATTGCGGGGATTTAGAAGAGGTGATCTTCGACCCACCTTAGGGCAAGTCTTATGATAGTTATTAAAGACCCTTTGATATGCTTGTGTACATTTACAAAGATGGTTATTTCAGTGACATTAGACTCCTTGGTATTTGTTGGTTATGATGGATGATGTTAAAAGTAATGCTTAATGAGCATGTTATATATGAGTTATTGATTAAGCTTATGTTATTGATGACATATTGAATATACTATTGATTTGGCTAATGATTGGGCTATCGAATATACTATTGAATAAGACCTTGATTATGATATTGACTAAGCCATAAATTAAGCTATTTATTATATTATAAATAAACCATAGATTATTCCATGGATTAGCTATTGATTAAGCTATTGATAAGCCATCGATTTGAAAATGATGAGCTAACTATTATTTTAATGATAAGCCATTATTTAGGATGTTGATAAGTTATTCCCTATTTCTTGGTAATATATAGTGATTATGTTAGTAATCATATAGATTGACTATATTGGCGAATATGTTACGGATAATTCTAAAGAGCATGCCTACTGATTAAATTGATGATTATGTTATTTTTTATAAAAAAGATCATGCGTATTTACTATATTGGCAATCATGCTATTCATAATGCTAGTGTTCATGATTACGATTATGATTGTTGATCATGTTGAATAACCATGTTAGCGATTAATTTATTAAATAATCTAATGATTATGTTATTGGTTATGATAATGATGATATTGATTATTTATATCTGATATAAGTCTGAACAATAGCTATAATATTGAGGATATTAATGATGATATTGATGATATAAATTCATGCCCGACAAGGCTTGAGGATGATTATGGTCACATTTATGAGGATATTGTTGAATATCTATACTGGATCAAGTTTTGATATTTACATATATATACACACACATTATACTATGATGTCATACTTATTAATATATGATGATATCAGGGTGTGAGATTTAAAATAGTGATTCTAGCTAAGAATGAAAATTAGGGAATAGTTATAATATGACATGATATAAATGGATTGTAGTGATATAATAATTAGTTGTTAAGCATTGTTAGTTGATAATCAATGATTAGTTGATTAGTGATTATTAGTTCATAAAGTAGGATTTACTGATACATGAGGATTATTTACAACATGAGGGATTGTTGATAAGTGTTGCGTAATGGAAAATGATGAATATGGACAATTGATGGTTATATTGTGGTATGAATTTGATGAATTCCAATTGTATAAAGAGAGTTGAAAAATTAAGGTGGTGGGTTATGCTGTCTTGTTTGTACCTTCCAGGCTTATGGGGCTTGCAATGTGTTGTTTACTTTTTCACAATAATTGGTGTATGGGAGTCAATTTTGAAGTTGTGATTGTATGTGTTTATTCTTTTTGTTATGTTATGCTATTATTTTTGTTTATTTACTTATTTACACACAACGTTATTAGAGTTACTTCGGGCTTGTCTATACCTTGACTTAGTTATCTTGCATTTTATCAGACTTATATCATCATTTAGCTCACTCAGCCAATGATGCTTGCATAGTACCTATGGTTTTGCTACCCATACTATACTTTTGTACGTTTTTGGTGCTAATAAAAGTACTAGTTCTCACTATTGATCAATGTTCGTGCTATGTTGATATCCAAAGATTAGGTAAGCTCTTTGAGTCGAAGTCACCTATTTCCTTCGATCTTTCTATTTTCAGTCTTTTGTTTTGAGAAAAATTGTATTGAATATTCTAGATACATGGGTTGTATTATTATGATTATTAGATCCTCTTGTACTGGCTCTACCAAGTCATGGGATGGTATCTATGTTTGACTATCTTTATCTATTTCTAATACTATGCTTATTTATAAGTTGTACTTTTTGATCTTCTCCTATGGTGAGCATTTTCCACCAAATTTACCCATTATGATTAACTCCGAGTTATGGTTCGAATTACCTATTGGCGTGATAGAGTAGGTGCCAGCACCACACGTAAATTGAGTCATGAAAAAATTGTATTAGATCCTAGGCTTCACCATTATTGTTGGTACAAGAGCAAGTGTCTAGTAGAGTCCTACGGATCGAAACTGAAATTTGTTTCTGATTTTTTGATGGATATGGGACATTCTTAGGAGTTTTTATACATTTTTTGCTCATATTGTGCTAAGAGTCAGAGTTGGTTTATAGAACATTTATTTGATTTCACTCTTTCACAGATGGCTTGGACATATGCTATTGCTACTTGAGATAAAGGTCATGAGACTGAGTCTAGGGTTCCTACTCCTGCTCATGGATAACCTAGAGACCGTTGATAGTCTAGAGATGTGTCCCTAGCTAAGGGCCAAGAGAGGGGGCCTTCACCAAACTCCATTCCCACTCCTGCGCTAGAGATTTTTTTTGCCCCTGCAGCGGTTATGCAGGGACAACCCATGATCCACCAGGGTTTATATGATCTTCAGTGCCCAGAAATGCATTGGTTCAACTTTTGGGGTTAATTATTGGTGCACAGTCTACTAATCAGAGCGATACTAAAATGGGTGTGCAACTTGTAGTTGTGGCTCTCTGATTTGAACTACCTCTTGCACCGATGGTTGCTCAACCAATAGTTACTCATCTAGTAGTTTCCTAGACTGCTATGTTTGAGGAGAAGAAGATATTTGGTATATTCTTGAGATTTACTTTGCCTAGGTTTTTTGGTGCTCCGAGTGAGGATGCATATGAGTTTCTAATTACTTGTGAGGATCGGCTCCATTATTTGGGCCTAGTTGAGACTCATGGTGTGGATTACACTATTTTTTAGTTGAACTTGGCTGCTCAACATTAGTGGAGGGATTATATGGATTCTATACTACCTAGATCTTCCACTTTGATATGAACTCAATTCCCTGAGATGTTTCGGGAGATATATATGCCTCGTAACCTTAGGGATCGTTTGAGGGATCTGGTCTCTAGATTGGAGCAGGGCTTCGCGATAGTTATGGAGTATGAGGTTCATTTCCATGAGTTGACTAGACAAATTACTTCTATGTTTGGTACAAAGTATGAGAGAGTTTGTTTCTTTATTAGAGGGTTGAGACTCCCCTTTCATATGTCTACTAACAGTTTAGTTTCTGCGGGTAGGTCTTTTTTTGAGGTTTCTAATTATGCTCAGGTGATGGAAGAGATATATAATGGGTCCCATGGTGCCAGTGATAAGAGTCCTAGACATCAGTGCATTTTCAGTAGGAGTCGTAGTAGTTCCCGACTCATAGGTAGTCATTTTCATGGTAGATATCCTCTACGTCTATCCAATCAGGCTCAAAGTTATCCTAGTTGACAGCGCCCAAGAGCACACGCAAGTGTACGTGGTCTTATCAAGTAGTAAAGTGGCTTCAAGGATTCCCAAGTATCGATCTCTCAGGAACTTGCGTTCACCGACTATCTAATTCTAGTTTAACCAATTGTGGAGAGTAACAAATAGAGTTTTTGAATTGTAACTTAAAAATAAAATAAATAATGCATAAAATAAAAATATTGGGACAATCAATGGACAAAAGCCCAGGGTTAAAGAACTTCAAATAAAACTTTTATGCTCAAAATTATTGGAAACTCTCTTTGAACATCATAAACACATGATTTAAGACTTTGATACAGATTTATCTCATTATCAACTCATTTATCACAAGAATCATCCTCAAAACAAGGCTAAAAAGGCTAGAATAGTGAAGCTAGAATGTATAAATGCACCCAACATTACAACCCTCACTTAAAGCCTTGTTCGTCCTCGAACAAATATTTGATACAAACCTCATGAGATGGAGATTCTACACTTCTACTAGACACTTAAGCTAGTACTTCAATGACTGCACGAAATCCAAGTTACTATACTAAGTATGTAACAAACTCAATTGAAAGCTTATGAACATACTCCAAAACATCCTAGACTCAAGAATTTACTCACCAAGTTGTAAAACTCATGCACATCATTCAATAAAGACATCATATAAATCACCCATATTCATCAAACATGTGCTCTCACAATAAGAGAGTTACCCATAATCACTCATAATTAAGTAATTTAGAACATGATGGATACAAGAATCAAATTACACTCACTCTCACAAAGAATTCACAAGTTAAACACAATGAACCATAGGATTTCCCTTTGTGTAATGCTCCACTAATAGTCGAATGTAAAGCTTAAGATCAATAAGGACTTTACCGGGTTGTAATGTAGGCTAAGATACTGGTAGGAACTATTTGGGAAAAGTCACCAACCTATCTAACGCTTTAATACACTATATCAGTCATTTAGAACCAATCTCCAACAACCAAAGTACGCTTATTCATCAACCCGTATCTATTATTTTTGCCCCATCTCTTTTAAGTATTTTCACAAACACTTGGTGGGCATATTGTTTATTCCTTGAAGATTCAATTTTTCTCATTCTTTACAATCATGGGAATATTTTTAACACCATTTATATCTATCCCAACCACCACACATCTATTATAAACACCAACAACTATTACCTTGAGGCATCAATTTCACCTTTTTCTTCTTCAATTTCTCAAACTCCTTTTTCAATTATTTATTTATTTTTTCATTAAAGCACTTAAGATCTTTTTCTTTCAAATTATGGTCTATCAAAGAAGGGGATTAGGCTATATATAAAGATACCAAAGAACAGGCTAAAGACTTAATGGGGGTTAACTAGGATAATGCACAATAGGTAGGAAAAATATAAGTTATAAAACAATGCTATAAAAGAAATGCCTATATCATCTCCTAAACCCGCATTATTTATTTCATTTCACATAGACATCGGGCAAGTTGTAGACATCACATGCAACAAGAAATATATAAAAATCTCACACGCATATGGTACATGCTCAACTCAATAGGATCATCATAGACTCCCAACCAAACAATAGAATAAACTCAAAATTAAGACAACATGAATAAGAGTTATAAACTTGATCCTAAGAGTTTCCCAAATAGAAATTAACTCAATCAACATACTTTTACAAACAAACCCACTTGTATTATGTAATAAAAAATAGCACCAAAAAGAATGTCTCACACAAAAATTAATTTTTAGTTGAGAAAAAATTTGGGAATTTCCCCACCCTACACTTAAAAATCTACTTTGTCCCAAAAGTGAATTTTAAAGGTAAGAGATAGAAATACTACTCGAGGCCTCTAGGCCTACCTAGTAGCATCTTTTTACATAAAAGGGATCCATAAGACCCTACACTAAGTCTTTGCCATGCTTCTTAGATAAAGTTTGTGGTACTCAGACTTCCCATTAACCTGTGACTCAACCAAAAACAAAAACTACGTGAAATAAAAAAAACTAAAAACTAAAAAGAAAACATACCTAATTAACTTGGGTTGCCTCCTAAGAAGCACCTGATTTAGTGTTGCGGCATGACTTATATCAACTCAACCATATTCTTTCACCCTTTTACTCCCCCTTGGGAGCCATTTTTTCATTCATTTCGGACCTCTTGAGTTTTTACTCTCAAAGTCACCATCTCTCTTAACATCAACCTTCATCATGCTGGGACAAACTGGTTTTATCTTAGGCCGCTCAATCAGGAAATCCGAAGAGGTCTTTGGTGGAATAACCACCCCATACTTTTCCCCTTCAATAGCATTTATCACACTCAAATATTTAATTTAGGGTTTTACAATGTGTGCTTTGTATACATCAAATACCACTTCTTCATCATCTACCCTCATTTTGAGCTTGCCTTCTGTAACATCAATTAATACTCCTCCGATTGATAAAAATGGATGCCCCAAAATAATTGGTACCTATTCGTCTGCCTCAAAATCAAGAATAATAAATTCAGCAGGAATAACAAATTTACTAACCTTAATAAGGACATCCTCAATTATTCCTTTCGGATATGCCTTGGAACCGTCTGCTAGCTGCAAAACCACAATGGTCGATCTAGGCTTTCCCAAGCTTAATTTTTCAAATAGAGATAAGGGCATCAAATTTATACTTTCCCTTAAATCACTCAATGCATGGACCTGTTTTCTCCCAATTTGAATAAGGATAGCAAAATTCCCCTGATCTTTTAATTTCTTTAGGATTTTCTATGTCATTTCCGCACTACACTCTTTAATGAGTGTTATTGCTCCCATATCTTATAATTTCACCCTTTTAGCCACCATATCTCTCAAGCAGTTTGCATACTTGGGCATGCTCTGCAAAAAATCTAAAAGAGGTAAATTAATATGAAGCTCTATGAATATGTTAAAGAACATTTTAAACATTGCATGCCCCCTTACTTTTATTTGCCTCTGAGGGAAGGGTAGTGGCAGCCTCTTCTTCACTTCTTCTACAACATTTTTTCCTTCAAGTACTCAAACATCCTTGAATTTTTACCAACTCTTTCATTTACCTATTGGGTGATCACATAAACATATATCTCTTTAGTTTCCTTTGGAGGTTCTCCATGAAGCTCTTTAACACTCTTCAAGGTGATTTCCATGACTTACTTTGGATTTTCTATATCAGCTAGTAAACCACCTTGTGGCCTTGTATTTAACACTTGCTGTAATTACCCAACCAACAACTCTAAGCTTTTATTGGCCACTTTCTAATTCTGCAATTCTGTCTATTGATTTTTTATACCTGCTAGTAGTTGTGCTTGCCCGACTACAAATTGCTTCAACATCTCTTCCATATTGCTAGTTGATTAGCTTGGTTAGGCTTGTGATTGTGGGGTGTTCTATGAATGATTTTGTGGTTGATTTTTCCACTTAATGTTGTAGGTATTACCATAATTAGGTCATTGAGCATTGCCTATATATAGCACAGATTCTAAATTTAAAGCACACATGGTAGCTAAATGACCACTATTTCCACATACTTCAAACAACCTGTAGTTTATTGGATTGTATTTACTATGGTTGTAGGTTTTGCTGCTTCAAACTTCTTGCCACTGAAATGAGTGTTGATTAAATTTTGTAAGGCAGAAACCTATGATGATAGGGCTGTGAAATGATCGACCTCTAGTACACCCATAATTTGTTTTATGGCACTTCTAGAATCTGATTACCAATATGGATTTCCTTGGGCTATGCGGTTCAGCAATGTGTATAGCTTATCATATGTTATCTCCAATACTTGACCACCTGCGGCTGAATCTAGCAAAATTTTTGTATTGTGATTAAGAGCTTCTACAAAACTGTGAGAAAGTACCATATTAGACTATTGGTGATGTGGACTATCTTGGAAAAGAGCCTTGAAGAATTCCCAAGAGTTATAGAGGTTTTCATCAGGCTTCTGTTTAAAGTTCACTATCTCACTGCGAAGTCTCACAGTCTTGCTTGATGGAAAGAATCAAATGAAAAACTTTCTAGCTAAGTCATTCCATGATGTGATTGAATTGGCTGGCTCTACATTCAACTACATTTTAGATTCTCCCAAAAGTGAATGGGGAAACAATGTAAGCTTCACATAATCTGGAGTCACCCCAGTCAGAGTAAATGTATCAGCAAGCTCAATGAGGGTCTACAAGTGGACTTATGGATCCTCGTGTGAAAGCCCTACAAGTTGTCCACTGCTAATAAGAAGCTGCACCATATTGTGTTTCAACTCAAACTTCCTCCCAACTGTAGGACTTTGAATCGGGGAAGTCATGTTCGTTGGAAGTAGGACTACCACTTCCCTAACCTTCCTACCTACTGCTTGTTTTTCATCCATAGGAGCGATGTTCTCTTTGTCTTCTTAGATTTACGGAATTCTAAGGAGAAGGATTGATTCTCGCCTAAATTGACGGTAAAGCTTCTTGGGTTTCGGGCTTAGTTATACCAACTCCCGATCCCTTGCCAGCTTATAAACTTAGAAACTTGTCTCCTGCACACAAAAAAATAAGATCAAGCATAAAAACACCAAATAAATCTAAATATAAACTAAAAAAAATAATTGCCAAAATACAAGTCCCTCGCAGTGTTGCCAAAAACTTGACTGCGCCAAAGTGCACACGCAAGTATACGTGGTC
This sequence comes from Capsicum baccatum var. pendulum, assembly GCA_030864225.1. Classification (NCBI taxonomy): domain Eukaryota; kingdom Viridiplantae; phylum Streptophyta; class Magnoliopsida; order Solanales; family Solanaceae; genus Capsicum; species Capsicum baccatum. Next base: position 82,457,159 of record CM061560.1, on the reverse strand, counting down.
TTATCAAGTAGTAAAGTTGCTTCAAGGAAGCCCAAGTATCGATCTCTCAGGGACTTGGATTCGCCGACTATATAATTCTAGTTTAACCAATTGAGGAGAGTAGCAAATAGAGTTTTACAATTGTAAATTAAAACTAAAATAAATAATGCGTAAAATAAAAATTTTGGGACAATTAATGGAGAAAATCCCATGTTTAAAGCACTTCGAACAATCATACCATGTTATTGAATTTAATTTGGTAATTTGCTTATCTTGGTTGTTGATTCATAGAGTTAATTGAATGATCATGGTTTCTGAACCTTTAGTCTTTTACCTAATACGGACATTACAACTACATCATTGAGACGGGATATAATAATCCAATTAAGTTAATTAGACCTATCATCCTACGTATTAATCAAGTAAGACGTCTAAGTACATCTAAGTCCTAGAAGCTAATTTGTGTTCCATATTTTATAAAAGAATACAAACCTTACTTTGTTTATTACCATGTTCTATCTCCATATTCCCTCTACTAAGATGAAAAGGTCAACAATATATGTATTTTATGGGTGATCAATCCATAAAATAATTAAAACAAGAATAAACAAACAACCAAATATGATAAGCAAAATTAATCAAAATTAATCAAAAATAATAATAATCATGTTCTTGGCTTTAACACCGGAAAGAGGATTTCCAGATGATACTGTTCATAATAATGATCCAATTAATTGAATACATGATATGAAAAATTAAAATAAAAATAAAAATTAAAAACCTAATAAATCGAGTAGAGCCTTCTCCATTTTTCTCCAAACTGTGTCCCCGTCTTTTAATAATGTGTCAATGGAATATATATTGTTCCCATTTGATTTAAATCTTTTATATGCTCCATATATCATCATAATACATTCACCAAGAATCCTATATCATTAAACACAATAATTTATAGCTCAAAACAACACAGCATCCAACACGACGAACTAGAAACACAAGCTAAGCATAGGCTAATTTCACTTTAATCTTTAACTCATTGTTTAACCCTTGGCTTGATCCAATTGACTTTTGAGAATTATAAACAAGTTTTTTAACATATAATTACACATAAAAACCATTTGAAACACTTTAAACATCATAGAATTCGCCGAAATCAACTAGACAAGCACCTTACACAAGCTGTATCACTAGTTTTTTGGGTTGACTCTAAATGAATCTTTTAGGTACAAACTAGTTTGAAACTAACTTTGAACATCATAAACACATTATTTAACATATTTATCTCATAATCAACTCATATATCACTTGAATAATCCTTAAAATAAGGCTAAAAAGGCTAGAATAGTAATGCTAGAATGCATAAATACACCAAAAATCACTAGTCAATCTATTTAGGAAGTTCTTATGATTAATAACAAAGGTAATTTTATTGATAGTGATCTCCCTAGCCAGGGCAGTGGTCAATTTTGGAGAGATTCATCTTCTAGTTATTCTAGATGTGGTGGTTATTTTGGGTTAGCCAAATCTATGGTTTTTGTTTAGATCAAGGTTCAAGTTATTTTTGTTGATCTCTTGGTAATTAGTAAGGTTTCCCTAGTCATGGGGAGATTATTGATTCAACTAAGAGTGTTCCCCCAATTAAAGCATTTCATCAGTCAACTAAAGGTGATTTTATTGGTCACAGGGGTGGTTTCCAGGGCACTCGAGGAGGTTTTTAGGTAGCCATTATAGGAGGTTGGAAAGGAGCCTAGCCAAGTGGTAGTAATGCTTAGTTGTATGCAATACTTTCTAGACTTGAGGATGAGTCTTTTGTTATTGGTATTACATTAACACTTTTTGTTTGTCATCAATTAGCCCTTGCTTTATTTTATTTGGGGTTAAATTATACTAATGTATTTGTTTATTATGCTTCACGGTTAGAGTTTTTATCAGATTTATTATCTATGTTTTTACATGTCTACTTGTTTGAGTTCTTTTTCATTAGTTGATCAAGTTTTTAGATTATGTATTATGACTGTTAGAGATATTGATACTCATGCTGATCTTATTGTTCAGTATATGGTGGATTTTGACATGATTCTAGGTATGGACTAATTATCCCATAATCATACGGTCATGGATTGATTTTCCTAAACCATAACCTTAGCCATGCCCGTTATACCTCTAATCGTATATCATGAGTGGTTAGCCATGAGCCAATGAGGATTATTTCTTATGTTCATGCTATAATACATATTTTGAGGGATTGAGAGTCTTATCTCGCTTATTTTTGTGATACTAGTGTAGAGAATCCATTACTTGACTCTATTTCTATATTTTGTGAATTTTCTGATGTGTTCCCTATAGACCTACCTTGTATTCCCCCTATCCATGAGAATGAGATTTCTATTAATCTCAAGCTAGGCACCCAACCTATTTTGATGGCACCTTACCATATGGATCCTGTCCAGCTTAAGAACTTGAATTCCCAACTTTAGGATCTTCTAAGTTTGGGTTTTATTAGATGATTACGTCTCTATGGGATATCTTCTGATGTTTGTGAAGAAGAAAGATAGATCCATGCAAATGTCTTTTGATTATAAACAGCTTAATAAGGTGACAGTGATGACTCGTTCTCCTATACCTTGCATTGATGATTTATTTTACTATATTCAAGGTGCGACATTATTTTATAATATTAATTTGAGATCTAGTTACCATACACTGAGGATTTGGGCTGAGGATATCCCTAAATTAACTTTTAGAACTCGTTATGGTCATTATGAGTTCCTGGTGATGTCATTTGTCTTGACTAATGCCCTAGCCACATTTATTGATTTGATGAACCAGGTGTTCAAAACATATTTGGATTCTTTCATGATTGTGTTCATTGATGACATCCTTGTGGATGTGAGAAGTAAAAAGGAGCATGCACAATATTTGAGGATAGTGCTCCAGACTTTGAGAGATCATTTGCTTTTTGCCAAGTTCTCTAAGTTTTAGTTTTGTCTTAAGTTGGTGATATTTCTTAGATATGTGGTGTCTAAGTATCGTGTTATGGTAGACCCAACAATATTAAGGCAATTCGTTATTGGGCTAGGCCTACATCTTCGACTGAGGAAGCTTTATTGGTTTGGCCGATTATCATAGAAGATTCGTCGAGCATTTTGCTACTATTTCAATGTCTATAAGTATATTGACTCAAAAAGAGGTTCCTCTTTGATGGTCCGAGGAGTGTGAGTCGAGCAATGGAAAGCTCAAGGAGTTCTTCACTTTATCTCCTATTCTAGATCTTCGGGTAGAGAGTAAGGGATTCACCATTTATTTTTATTCTTATAGCATTGGTTTAGATTGTATTTTGATGCAGCTGGGTCGTGTAATTTCTTATGCTTCAAGATAGATTAAGGTTAAAAAACACCACTACCCCACTCATGACTTTGAGTTAGCGGTAGTATTCTTCACGCTTAAGATTTAGAGGCATTATCTCTATGGTTTACATTGTGAGATTTTCACCGTTAACAATTGTCCTCAACATCATATTACATAAAGAAAGCTTAATGCTACACAATTTAGATGGATATAGTTGCTTAAGTATTATTATATCTCTATCTTATATCAACGAGGCAAGAGAAATATGGTAGTAGATTCCATTAATTAGAAAGCAGTGAGTATGGATAACTTAGCTTGTATATAGTTTCACAAAGGTCATTTGCATGGTATATTTAGGCTTTAGAAAAGTTGATAGTTCACCTTGATACTTCAAATCCTAGGAGGAGTCAATCTAGCATTGAGGTAAGGTCTTTTGTTTTTTAGCAGATTTGGGATCGTCAGTTTGAGGATAATAAGTTTTGCTTCCTTCGTGATCAGGTGTTAAGAGGTGGTCCAAGAAGATCACCATAGATCCTAAGGTCATTTTGATCTTTGATAGCTGCATATTTGTTTTGAGGATTGATAACTTGATCCAGTTAATTCATCATGAGGACCACAACTCTAGATATTCTATTCATTCGGGTAATGGTAATATATATAGAGTTTTAAGACTGCACTATTGGCTTATAGATGTAGATATTTTATTCATCCATGTTATTTCAGACTAAGTTTCCATGTTTACTTCTATATTTTTGAGAGGTTTTTAGGAAGAGTTGGGTACTATGGAGGATCTTAGTACAACCTTTCATCCACATAACAATGGAAAGTCTGAGTGGACTATTCAGGTACTTGAGATATGCGTCGAGCTTGTTCTATTGATTTTTGAGGATAGTAGAAGGATCAATTTTCCTTGGTAGAGTTTTATTATAACAAAAATTATCATTTGAGTATTGGCATGGTGCCTTTTTAGGCTTTGTATGGTAGGAGATGTCATTCTCCGATTGGATGGCTTGAGACTTTTGAAATTCGACCCCGTGGTAATAATTTACTTCAGGAAATATGGGATAGAGTCAGGGTGATTTAAGATAGGTTGTGAGCCTCTCAGAGTTGGCAGAAGGAATATGTAGACCATAGGCTTTGCACCATGAGATTTGGAGTTGGGGATCAAGTATTTCTCTGTGTCTCGCCTAAGAAGGTGTGATGAGGTTCTGTAGGAAGGGACAGCTCAACCCTAGGTATATTAGGTCTTTGGAGACTTTTAACGTAGTTGGTTAGGTGGGGTATGAGTTTTACTTACCCTCAGATTTTTCTGTTGTCCATCCTATTTTCCTTGTTTCTATGTTCCGGTGATACATTAATGATCTATCTCATGTGCTTAGATGGGATTTAGTCTAGTTAGATGAGCAATTGAACTTTGTATAGGAGTGGGTGCTTATTTTGACTTGTGATATTAGGGGGGTTATTCATTAGGGAGATTCCTATATTTAAGGCTCAGTGGAGACACCGCCCAGTGGAGGAGGACACTTAGGATATCAAGATAGAAAAGTGGACCCAGTATCCTCGCCTATTCAAGACTTTAGGTACATCCTAATCCTTAACTTTTTTGGACGAAAGTTCTTTTAGTAGTGGATATTGTAATGACTATTCAAGTCATTTTCCCAATTTATGCTTATTTATGTCGTTAGAACTTCTCAATAGCTGCCCCAAGTCATTTATATCTTGGTGGAACTGACAGTTTGGTTACCGGGCTGTTCACTTGGATTTTAGAGACATTTCTCTATTTTATAGTCTTCGCTGGTTCTAAATGGACATCGGGCAAAAAATTTAGTTAAATAACCTCAAATGTAAATTATGACTATTCGATCAGCTCCAGAATATCAATTTTAGGCAAGGAGGATACCCCGTAGTCGCGACAATGGTACTTATGGCCACAACTGACCACAACCTAACTCATGAGTTGGTACCTGTTGGGATCACTGAACAAAATAATAATACAACATATGTACGGATGGTTAGATAAGATAACGTAAAACTGGATACTAAAATACATATCAAAACATGTCTAAAATATTAGATAGAATACTAGAAACGAACTATCTATCGGAAATCAATTGATAACATTGAAATGATTGGCTGACTGTCTAACTAATTGTCTAGAAGCCTCTAAATATCATGTGGAGTTTATGGGAAAGAACCCAAACTAATTATAATTGACTGAACTTAAGAAAGCAGTTAAGTAACTAAAATAAGAAAATCATGTCCTCGATGGATGAAGACTCACCACTGCTGCGGCTGAGTAACGCTGAGCTATCTAAGAGCGATTGGGAAACTGTGCGTCCGAATCAATGTTATAAGAAAACATAGCGCAAAGAAAAGTATGTGATCAATACTTCGAATGTACTAGTATATGAGAAAAGGACTGGTGTAAATGCATGAGGTAACGAAGCATAAATTTTTGAACATGTAATATATAAGAATACAAGACCAAGAAGAAATATTTTTCTAAGATAATCTATAATCTGAAAGACTGAAAGTTGTATAACTGAATAACTAAAAATCTGCACACTTGGCCAAGCAAACTTGAATTGAAATACACTAATTACTGCACTGCAAATGTGGGAGGTATCATATAACTGACATGCCCCAATCTGAGCTAATTAGCATTCAACTTGTAACCCTAGTTAGAAGGGTGTCAGTATAGTGCCACGGGTACTAACACTGGATGTGTTGGTCCACTAATTTGGTGTCTCGAAGGACTAGGTAGTCAGTCCTAACTGGTGGGTGACCCCTAAGAGAATGCCAGTTCTAAACTGGCAGTTGGCATCTCATAATCTTACGCTGGCGACGTAGTTCTGCAACTTAGGTACTACATCTAAGGACCCAGTCCTATTTTGAGGGTGAGCCCCCATCCTTAAGTTCCCTCGATGCTAAATCCTACTCCTAACGAGACTAACACTTATACTGAATTGAACTAAGTTTTACTCAACATTATTTTTGATAGCCCTTATCGTGGTTATATCAACTAAGAGAAACAAAAATATACATGGCTTAAATGAATCATTGCTTGAAAATCTTAAATCATACAAAACACGTAGGTATCAGGTGTTCATAGCCCACCCGCTTTAAATATTTATTAAAATACGACATAATACTTGAAATACTGTTGTATGCAATTATGGTTCAAAGACCCAAAACATGGAAATTTCATCAAGCATGTAAGAATCATAAGCTTGAACATGGGAATGTCTTAAACATGAGGAAACAATGCGATTACAGGGCTAAATTAATAATTGTGGGATTTATCTTAAAATCAATTGAATATGACATGGGAATCACTATACTTAAAACATGATAAGACTCATTCCACTTGAAAAAACTTGTAACCTTAACTTGAAATTGAATTAACAAGAGATTCATGCATTTATTTCATCTTTAAAAAGTATAGACTTATAATTTAAACCAAAAGAGCATTTTTGGGCTTCACGGGTGAAAGGGACCCCACGGATGAGTATCCCACATACCTTAACAACTGATTTATTGAAGATTTATTAGATTGAAAGCTTGAACTCTTGATTTCTTAATAGTGAAGCTTGAATATTTTTTAAGGACGAATGAGGGTTTTCTTGGGAGCAATTTGAGTGAGAGAGGTAAATAATGCCTTTTTGGAAGCCCCACTTTGTGTTATGGACTAAATAGGATGAGGGAATATGACACAAATTTTCCTTAGATTAAAGGACAAGGCGATGGATGAAAGGTATGGGCGCACTGTAGGCTCCAATCTGCCGAGGTAAGCCCCACTCCACAGGCTCCAGTCTGGCAGACTAGGTCCGGCGCCACAGGCTCTATCCCGACGAACAAGACCTGGCGCTGTGGGACTATCCCGGTGGGTTTATTGGTTTCATTTTCAAAACACTCCCCTAAACCCATCCAAAAAACGTAAAACTTCCCCAAGACATACCTTTATCAACCCATAACATATTTTAACTCAAATATCAATGTCTTGAGGTCGGAAAGACCAAAACAAAAAGCATCGAAGTTTAGGGGGTTTGAAAATAAGTATGTCCTTAGAACTTAGTAAAAAATCCAAGCCTTGGACCCCTTAAGCATACAACTATGAGTTAAATCGAGCTTAAGATCTTATGGGGTATTAAAATATCTCCCCTTTGGGAACATTCATCCTCAAATGAGACTGGCTAGATTGAGACTACTGAGGAATCTAAGATTATATACTGAACACGCAGGACTTGAATCATGATTACATAACTGAGGTTGAAACATGATACATGAACTAAACTGATTTTGTGAATGCATGAAATGACACGAGATTGGTTACATAGCTGTAACTGAGAACAGAAGAGAGTCAATCTAAGGTGTGGAGAAAAGATAATGGTACTTGGTTTGCATATCTTCCTTTGCTTTCCATGTAGCTCCCCCAACAGACTAATTACACCAAAGAACTCTAACCAAGGAAACTTCTTTATTCCTTATCCTACGAAGCCAACAATCAAGGATCTTAACTGGGACTTCTTTATAGGAAAGGCTATCCTTAACATCCATATTTTCTAAAGGAACAACAATAGCTTAATCACCAATACATTTCTTTAAGAAGGAAACATAAAATACTAGATTTACTAACGCCAAATATGCAGGAAACTCTAACTCATAAGCTACTTTCCCAAAATTAATCATGATTCTATACGGGCCAAAATAGTAGGGACTGAGTTTACCTTTCTTGCCAAATATCTTTTTGCCCTTCATAGGCGAAATTTTCAAATAGACCAAATCACCAGCCTTAAACTTAAGAGATCTCTTCTCGTCACGTCTATATAAGATTTATAACGTCTTTGAGATCACTTCAGCCTCTCCTATATCAACGAGACTTTCTCGATCGCATCAAACACTGAATCTGGCCCTATTAAGGTAGTTTCACCTTTCTCAAACTAACCAATAAAAAATATGCATCTCCTTCCATAGATAGCCTCAAATGGAGCCATATAAACAATGGAATGATAACTATTGTTATAGGCAAACTCAATTAAATATAAGTGGTCACCACAACTACCTTTAAACTCAATAGCACATGCCCTTAACTTTTCATTTAAGGTCTGAATGGTCCTCTCCTCTTGACCATCTGTCTGATGATAAAAAGTTGTACTGAGATGAACTTGGGTACCAAGACCCTTCTGAAATGCCTTCCAAAAGTAAGAGGTAAACTAAGTACCTCTATCTTATATGATAGACAATGGAATCCTATACAACTTAACCAACTCCCTATTATAAAGCCTTCATAATCCTCAACTGATTATAAAGTATGAACTTGTAAGAAATGAGCTGATTTGATTATTATATCGACAATTACCCATATCCAATTATGCTGACGACGCGTACAAGGAACTCTATTACAAAATCGATGTTCACCACTTCCCACTTCCAAGTAGGAATGCTGAACTTCTGTAATGTACCACTAGGCCTTTGGTGCTCAACTTTGACCTCCTAACAATTTGGACAATTAGCCACAAAACCTGCTATATCCTTCTTCATACTACTATATTAATAGATTTCTTGCAAATCATGGTACATCTTAGTGGCTCTTTCATGGATACAGTATCGCACGCCATACACTTCTAAAATTATTCACTGCCTCAAGCCATCAACATACGAGACACATAATCTACCTTGACAATAAAGCACACTATCCCCCCTTAGGAGAAAACCTCCAGTTTTTGATCTCTAACTACCTTCTTAAACTCAACCAAAGTAGGATCTCTATCCTACTTTTCTTTTACTTTAACCACCAATGAAGATTTCGAACCATTCTGAACGCATGTAATACCATCAGTTAAATCAACCAACTAAACACCTAGTCTACTAATCTAATGAACCTTACCGACTGACTTCGTCTTATCTCCATAAACTATCTACTAAGGGCATCTACCACTAAATTAGTCTTGCCTAGATGATAGAACACACTTATATCATAATGTATTAACAAATCAATCCACATTCTTCGATGAAGATTCAGATCTTTTTGCATGAACACATATTGTAAACTCTTATGATCAGGTAACACATAAACATGAATCCTATAAAGATAATGCCTCCTAAATTTTAATGCAAATACAACAACTACTAGCTTAAGATCATGGATTGACTAATTCTTTTCATAGGGTTTAAGTGGTCTATTGGAGTAGGATATAACCTTTCTTCTTAATATCAAAACATAACTAAGACCAACTCTAGAAATATCATAGTAAAATACAAATCTATATGAACCTTATGGAAAATTCAAGACTAGGGTGGAAGTAAGTCAATTCTTTAACTCCAAAAAACTTTTTTCGGAAGAATCTAACAGAGAAATTTGACTTTTATCTGAGTCAATTGAGACATGGGGGATCTAATACATAAAATACCCAAAAAATTTGCTTGTAATAGCTAGCCAAACCTAAGAAACACCTGATATTAGATGGAGAGATAGGTCTAGGAAAGTTTCTCACTATTTCAGTCTTTTGAGGGTCAACTATAATGCCATCACCAGAAATAATATGGCCAAGAAATGCTACTGATCTTAGCAAAAATTCACACATACTAAATTTCGTGAAAAACTGGTGAGATGTAAGGGTCTGCAACATAATTCTCAGATGTTCAGCATGATCATTCTCACTACAGGAATAGACAAGGTTATTATCAATAAAGTCTATGGCAAATATGTCCAAGTTTTGTTTGAACACCCTGAGCATCAAGTCCATAAAAGGTGCAGGGGAATTTGATAATCCAAATGAAATAACTAGTAATTTGAAGTGACTATACCGAATTCTAAAAGTTGTCTTTTATATGACATATTCTCTAACTCTGAGTTGGTGATAGTCAGATCTAAGGTGTATCATAGAGAAATAACTGGCACCCTAAAGTTGGTCTAACAAGTCATTAATTCTAGGGAGTAAATACTTATTCCTGATTCTGACTTCTTTCAACTAACGACGGTCGATGCTCATTCTAAGAGAACCATATTTCTTATGCACGAAATAAACTAGAGTACCACAAAAAGAAACACCAGGCCTGATGAAACCTTTATCTAAGAGATATTTTAACCATTCTTTCAACTCCTTAGCTGGACTAGTTTATAAGGTTGAATAGAGATCGGTTGGGTATCTAGAAGGAGATAAATTCCGAAGTCAATTTCCCTTTTTGGAGGAACTATGGGAAGATATTTAGTGAACATATCTGGGAATTCCCTTAACACTGAAACTGACTCGAGACTTGGAGTAGAAAAACTAGAGTCTTTGACTAGAATGAGATGGTAAACACACCCTTTGGATATCATCTTTATTTCCATATGATATGAAATAATCTAACCCCTAAGCACTGAAGTACTACCCCTCCATTAAATCACTGGTTCATTAGGAAACTAAAACTGAATGACTGTATTTCTTCAATCAATTGAGGCATAATGTAATACCCCATACTTTTTCCTAGCTTGAAATCATCTCAAGAATGTTAGAAGATTTATTTGAAAGGTGAATCTACTTTGTACATGTGGTATTTTTGAAGTTTTCACTTTTAATCATGTGGGAAATTGAATTAGCTTTCCAACGATATAAATTTAATTAAAATTCGACATCGAAGGAGAAAGTTATGGACAAAATATTGAAGACAGTAAAAAATAGCCTAGGTGCAATGGTGAGGCCAACGAACCATTGGAATAGTGACAGACCGTCGGCCACAACCATTTTAGAGAGCTAGTGTTACTACCTTCTACCTAGGAGTGACGGCCCAGGCCGATTGACCGTCGCTCAGGCCATCACTAAGGAAATAGTTAAGACACTTTCTAGATAAGGTACGATGGGTAGGTTGACGGACCATCTAACTTGCGATGGACCTTCACCTAAGCCATCGCTACTTAGGAAATAATCCCTTTTCTTGGTCCACATACGATGGTTGAAATGACTAACCATCACCCTACTGATGGACTGCCCCACGAGTGATCGCCGGTCCTTGTCCTGATTCAGTGAATTAAAGACTTTTTTAAATGGGCTTTTTGATTTTTTATCACCCATTTATATACCCAATTATATCCGACCAAAGCTCAAAAATTCATTATTCTTTCACAACAACAAAACTAGGGTTTTCTCTCTAACATTAATCTCCAAGAACAAAATCCAGATCTTTTTCAAGAACTAAGAGATTCAAATTCTTCAAGTTCAAGAATTTCTAGAAAAACTCAACCTAGGTATATATAGTGTTCATTCATGGACTCCTTTAATCCATGGTGCCCAAGAATCTCTTTTAAAACTGTAAGTTTATGGATATCCTTTATGAATTTCATGATTGGGATGCTCTTATTCATGTTGATAATGAGTAATTGAATTCTATTCCATGTTAGGGGATAAATTTTATGTGGATTTGATTCGTATAGATGTAGATTCATGTAAACCTATGATTAAGCCCTTGAATGATGAAATTAGAATTGAATCATGATGCTTAATTGTTGTATAATGTTGTTTACACATACTATGCCTACCATGTGTTTCCTTAAATGCCTAGATGACAAAAAATGCCCAACTAGCATGATATTATGAAATCCATATATATGTACAAGTTTATCAGATCACATGTTTAATGAAATGCTTCAATAAATGTATTATGGATTATGATGTTAGTGATGCGTTCAAGTAGTTGATGCTTGGTTAGTTTTTTTCTAACAAGTCCTGGGGGTAGTTATACTTTAAATATTAGTTATGTACTTATAGCCATGTCATGTTTTCACAATACTCTTAGTGAAGGTATGATCCTTAGACTTAAGATAATTTTATGACTCTAGAAATCTCCATGATCACATGAACTAAGTAAGTTGTCAGATGTTAGTAGTATTCCATCATTCAACAAAATTCAGTAACTCAGTCCATGTTCAGTTCAGTAAATCTTGTTTAGTGTCTATTCAGATGGGAGTAGAAAATAGCACTGACCGAACCTAAGGGTGGGAACTGAACTGTTATATGAGGGTGTGATTCTTAGAAGCAGTCCTTGGGTTCCAGAACTATGTCACTAGTATAGGTTGAGACATCATAGTCAGAAATATGAGGGTAAATGCTATATGGGGGTAGATGAGGTGGCTTAACTTAATATATAAGGGTTTCCACCATTCTCATTACTGTTACTTGTTATATTAGGGTCACTCACATATTGTCCTTACCAGTGGCGCGGTATTGACACCCTTATAATCAGGGCATAGATTAGACCCCAATTCAGCTACAATGTGTCATTTGGGGCTTGTCTATTAGATGACTACCTCCCATAGTCTCAGCATCAGTCTCAATAAAACAACTCAGATAGTTCTTTAGAATTCAGGACTGTCAGATGCAGTCAACTCAGATACATTATGGAACTCATCTTGTTCCATCAAGTTCAAGTGGTCAGATATAGTCACTCATGTTATCAGTTATCAAAATTCAGTCATTAGTTATGTTAGTCATTAGCATACTCATGTCATCATAATTTTAGATATAGTTACTATGCATACATGCATGTATTCTCACTTTTATATTAGTCAGTTAACCAGTATTGTTTATGCATATGAACCCCATGCATTCACCCTACCTCACATGCATACTAGTACATTCGAAGTACTAACGTATTTGCGCTATGGTGTTTTGTACCATTGGTTCAGAGACACGAGCTCCAGAGCATTAAAAGATTCCAGATATTAGTAGTCAGAGTTAGTAGATTCCAGATATTAGTATTCAAAGTTAACAGTGAGTCCTCATCCTTCGAGGACATGATTATTTCTCTTTTATCTCATGAATTAGTATATTAATTGGAGTTAGTTGGGGACATGTCCCATCAACTCCTAACTCAGACAGGTCAGTCAGTTAGAGGCTATCTAGACTATTATGTTTAGAAAGTTATTTCAGTTGTTTAAGGTATTTCATACCCCATTTAGATGTTATGTTTTACTTCAGTTATGTGAACCTTATGGACATTTAGTTCATTTTTGTGCATTATTCAGTATATTATGCAGTTTAAAGGTACAAATATCAATTATGGGTTCGCTTGTCGTCCTTCTGGGTCATGAGAACCGTGTAGCATTCCAGGTATAAGATTTTCAGTGTTATAAAGTTTGTATCAGAGCTAGGATTAATAGTGTCCTAGGATGTCTGAATACATACATACATACATACATACATAACTGCTACTGAACTCGTGAAGATACTGACTACTTGAGTTTGAACTCTGACAACATGAGTTTTGTGACACTGAGATACTGAATGACTGATAACATGGATAACTGTATATAATATTCCTAATTCTGGGAAAACTATCTGAGTTCCAATTTGTATATGAACATCTAAGTCTGAGATCTGTCCCAGCTAATGAGTCATCTCTAAAACTGATAATGAGAATACTCGACAGAATCTGAGATTAAGATCAAGCCTGTCTTCCATGTGTCCTCTAGATCTAATAATAAGCATCTGAATATGGGACCAATACTATCTGACAAGATGGTCCAGGAATCAATGGAACTATCTGAGTTCCTTACTAAGATCGAGGACTGTATTTGACAGTCCTGATTCTTGATTTCTACTCTGAAGACTGATACTGAAACTGTAAATGTAACTGTGACTGTGGAAGATAGTAACCTAACTGACATACCCCAATACTGTACTGGTAGGGTCCAATCTTTTCCCTGATTGGAAGGGTGTCAACACCGTGCCATGGGCAGAGACCTCTACTATAGTCAAGCCTCTCTGACCGGTAACCCTAAACAGGAAATCAAGCCTAAGGCAATATAGTAGTCAAGTATTGCCTTAATCTGATAAGTGACTCCTATCCTGCACTGGCTATGCAGTTCTAGAGTAAAGGGATTACTGCTAATAGCTCTTCCTTTATCATGGGATAAACCGCCCTCCTTGTACTCGCTCGGTGCTAGTCCCTACTCTCAACTGAGAGACTCTAAAAAGATTAACTGCACCGAACTGACTAACTGAACTGAACTGATTTATAAACTAATTAACTAATCTGATAATATTTTCCCAGCTGAACTAAGCTGAATTCACTCAGTTCCGTTGAATGACGGAAAAGCTACTTGAGATATGAGGTCTGACTAAGCGTTCTGAAACTACTGGAACTACTGGAACTACTGAAAATTCAGAGTTGTTTTGAGTCATGTGACTAACTGAAATCTATGGAGCATATCTTGACCGAGGATGTCTTGAAACATGACACTAGCTCTAGGAACAGAACTGTAGTTTTTGGGTACAAGTACCCCCAGGAGTCGATGGAAGGAAACTGACACACATGACTGACTTGATCATAAGAGTAGAGTCCACAATTCACAATATCATAAGTAAGGATTTCATAATAAGAATGATTCTAAATAAACTATTACATGATCGGGAATGCACACAACATGTATATACTTGCATGGCTTCAATAACATAGCCATTCCATATCACAATAATATCATGAGCATCTAATACAACATCTTCAATTCAAGACTACTTCATGGGGATCATGTTGCACATCAACTTAGAACATGGAATAGTCATTTAGGACTTATTATGTCATAAAAGCGTGATTTTTATTCCCTTACGTATTTTCACAGACACCTTACATGCACATCTTAGGCATAGGTGGATTCATTAAGATTACAAATATTCAACCACCAATTTCACATATTTATACATTAAATACAACCATATCTTCAAACAAAACATACAAAGATCCCATCTTAGGCATCATCAAACTCCAACCACTTGAACATCAACTACCAACAATATAAACATCATAATACATAATTTAGAAGATGGTTCTTGAGCTTCATGGACGAAAGGAGTCCATGAATCAACTCACGCATACCTTAGAAGGAAGATTCTTGATGATTGAATGAGGAATTTCCTTAAAATTGGATCTTCAAGCTTAATTATGCAACCCTTATTGCTTTTCTCTTTTAGTGCTCTTGGATGATGAATTTAAGATGTTAGTAGGGTTGTAATGTAATTAGGAGCTATATATTTTGTAGGGTTAAGTTTAGGGACGTGTAAGGAGTGTTAAAAGACTTAATTACCCTCAAAATAACTCAAAACAGAGTGTTTAAGTCACTTTAAACCATAAGATATGGGCAGCATATGATATCGCATATATTTAAATAGGTGTCGTATATGATATCGCCTATATCTATATAGGCGCCGCATATGCTATCGCCTACATTTACATAGGCGTTGTAGTGGTTATGTGCGATTTGTTAGGTGACGCACTCTACTTCGCAAAGCCATAACTCCTAGCTCAGGTGTCAGATTTTTATGAAATATGTATCGTTGGAAAGCTAATTCGATTCTTTATAATTTGGCGGGTAGAAATATGCAGAATTACCACATTAACATCGAGTTATACTCGTTCAAATATAACCCTTACAAAATCAAACACTAAAACTTGATGGCTTCAAAAACTCTTAGCTTGTATTACTTTAAGTGACTCATATGAACATGCTTAACGCATCATAAGATATCTTACCGTTAGGATACTCATTGTAAGTCATGTACTCAAGTATGAATCATAGGATAAGAGATTTCATATATTGGAGAAAATAGTTCGTCTCCTAGCTTAGAAACATGCAGGGTATTACAAAACTATTGTAGGTTTATCCTTTGTACATAATTAGAAACCCAATTATAAATGCAGTACATTATAAAACATAAGCTTACACACCGTAAAATAGCCAAACCAATTACAAAATTTAAGTAAAAAACCGGACATCAATATTACATATATATAAATATATATCATATGGGTCATGTAGAAGTCCCAAAAATTACTAGGAAGTATAGATGCAGATATGCAAATGTTATCTTCATTAAAAATCTAAAATTCCTACTTCCAAAAGCCAACTTCAACCATCCTTCCAAAGATACACTATGATAGAAACAACTATCACTAAGCATAAAACCACGTGGCGTATAATCATTAGGCTTAGAGCCATTAGATAATATGAGTCACTCCCAACTAATTAATAACTTAATTGGAAAAAAATCAAGAAAAAGTACTTAAGAGGTTAAATAACATGCTTCACCTAATATGTACATTATTTGGTCACACGAAGCATAATAAACTATCAAGAGATATCAAAGCCCTGTATCAAAAAGGGTCAAAACCCATTAATCAAGAGAATCAAGAACCATATAAAAATGGCTTTCTAGTTTGAACTTAAATGGACATCTTTCATAATTAAGATGAACTAGAAATCCATAGTAAAGATGACAAAATATCCAAATCAAGAGGAATTCCATGAGAGACAAAGTCATAGCCACAAGAAGAATAAAGTCCCACAAAGAATGCCAAGTGATAAAGCGATCCCCACAAGTGGGTGAGTTAAACAAAAGTGTTACAAGACTCCAAGGATCCAAAAAAAAAAGAAGACTTATGCTTAACTCACCCACTTATATGGATCACTTGATATAATCTGGAACTCGTACTCTTTTAAAGGTGGGCAACTACACTTCTAGGGTGTTCTTGGGGTATCCAACTTTAAGGGTTAAGGTTGGTGTATAATATTGAACTCATACTTTTTTAACTTCTGAAGTATTTGAAATAATATACCGATACCTTGGTTACCTTAAGAATACCCTAGAAATATGGTTGCCTAATGTCTCTAATCTTTAAAATTATATCTAGAAACATTATAGTCATGGTAATTTACACAAATAACCCAAGGGAGTTTATTAATATACAGCTATAATTTCAAGTAACAAAATTTTCTAAGATCGCAACACTCAAGTTAATGAAGTGTCAAGTATAAGGTGTTCATAATTTATAGAAAAGGTCTATTGGACCTATAATATTAATTTAAACATTTGTGGGTGTTACAAACATGACATACCAAATCTAGAAAATTTGTGCCACTTCAAGAATGCCGTAACACTCTTGCCTTTATTATTAGGAAGTGCAACAACCTCCACCCACTTGTACACATAGGAAAAAAAAACATAACTGTACTTCATCCAATTTGAGCTCGCAAACATAACCATGAAATTGATACCCCAATTATCAAATAGCCCAATCATAGGAATTGGGTTTAGAGAAAGTTCATACTTTCTTGATATACTTCCTTGCCTATGGCATTGCTCCCATGACCTCTCATATTCTTGAGCATCTTAATGAATGATTGGCCAATAGTACCAAAGGTGCAAAATTTATAGAATGTCCAAATTCTAATATAATGATTCCTTATAGGGCTGAGTGGCATTCCTCCATTATGCTCATCATCTTGACCTCAGGAAAACACTTATGAATTATCTTATAAGCATAAATATTGAACAAGAATGGCTTATCCTAGAAAATTTTTCTGTATATCAAACATGAACTTATTTTATTGTTTGAAGAAAATATTCGAAGGTAATATATAAGTCACCAAATAATAGGTAAAAAATCACAGAATTAAGTCTTGTGATACATCTAATATTTTCTCATCTAGAAAATTATCACCAATATTGATCTGATCTTTTAATTTTTGCGTTTTCTCTTTCTTCAATTATGGCAGGTGGTCGATCACTTGATTTTCAATCCCTTACTGATCATTGACCTCAAAGTCAAATTATTTCTATAGAAGTACCTATTGAATCAAAGTAGGATTTGCAGTCTTCTTCACTATAAGGTACATATGAGTTGTGTGGTTAGTGTGCACAATTACATTAGTGTTATGCAAGAAGGATCCAAACTTATCAAACATAAAAACAATAATAAGCAACTCGTGTTCCATTAGTGCATAATTTTTTTGAGTTGCATTAAGTATTTTTCAAGTATAATAAATAGGATAAAGCATATTTTCATGCCTTTGTCCTTGGACTACACCTAGTTCCACTCATCTAGCATTGCGTATAACTTCAAATGACGTGGTTCAACAATGTGAAATAATTATGGGGGTTGAAATCAATTTCTCCTTAATATATTAAAATGTCTTTAGACACGCATCATTAAACACAAACTTCACCTCTTTCTCCAATAATTTAAACAAAATGTGTGAAATATTTTTATTGAAATTCTAGATAAACGTATGATAATATCCATCATACCCTAAGAAAAATCTAATACTATTCATAGAAACAAAGTTTTTCTATTTTTCAATCTCCTAAATCCTATTTTATCTACTTCAATACCCTTTTTAGAAATCTTATAGCCAAGAACTATTCCTTTTTTACCATGAAGTGGCACTTTTCAGAATTAAGAACCAAATTATAGTAATTACACCTTCTAAAAATACAAGACAAATCGACTAAACAATCATCAAAGCAATCACATACAACAAAAAATCATCCATAAATACATCAATAGTGTTCTCCACCATGTATGAGAAGATATATAGACATCATACAATACTACAAGGTTACTAGTACATTACATAATTCAAATGACATCCAATTAAAGGTGAACACCCCTAATAGAAAAGAGAAAGTTGTCTTCTCTTGGTCTTTAGGAGTAATCAAAATTTAAATATCCTAGATAGCCATCAAGAAAAAAATACCATCCTCTACCAGAAAGATGGTCTAAAATCTGATCGATAAATGGCGTTAAAAAGTATTTTCTTGGTCAACACATTTAGCTTCCTATAATCCATGCATATTCATCAACCTGCGACTGATCTTATTGTAATAGGATCATTCTTTACTATAGAAAACAGAGTGATTCCATATTTCTTTGACATATTCTAGACCAAAATTACCTATTTATTATCTGCAATAGCTTAAACCATGTATGCATCTAACCAATTGATGATTTCTTTTTATAATTTCTTCCATAGGCCAATTCATACTATGCTAATACTTAATATTAAAATTCAATCAGACTAGTGCTATATTTTATGACTATATATTTCCAGATAAAAGTAATAATGTCAATAATTTCCTAATGTCCCTCCTAAATTTTTCATACACAAATACTAAAGTGTTAACTTGGCATCCGAATATATTTCATGAAATAATGACCCAAAAGGTCTTCTTCACTCCTATAAAAACATATCTACATTATGATAGGATCACCTTCAGCTCCAATATGGAAGTCTCCTTAATAGAAGGATGGATCGGCGGAGTTCTCTAATTCTTCAAATCCAAATCTATGTTTTTGGAGCATCCACTATCTCATCATCATAATATATATATTCCCAACATAAGTCATTATAACAATTGCTAGTGTTTGAATACCATGTTATTCATCAATAGGAACTATGAGGGGGCTCTCTATTAGTCGTATTAACTATTAATACCATATAAATATAATTTGGTTATTAAATTTAATGACAAATATTAAATATCACTTCCTTAATATTCTAAAAAAATCATAGTTATCTAGTTCCTATTTCAACTAATACGTAGTTGATTTCCATGAATAGTTGCCGAAGATGGTAGAAACATCAAAATCAATATTATAGTCTAGAATGACAATATCAACTAGAAAGATGTAATGACCATGCAGGTCATTTCCTCGATTTGCATGAATTTCTTATGTTTTCAGACTTTCCATAGTGGATACAGGTCATTTATGACATGGTAGAACTGTTGATTCAGTGATTGGATTGCTCATTTGGATTTGCGCTCATTTCCCTATTTTGGACCTTTCGCTATTTTGGATTTGGTCTCAAACCAAAACTACTAGTACATGACCTTAGATGAGAATTTTTAAAGTTCCATAGACTCTATAACATTGATTTTAGTCTAAAGGGACCCTTAGTTTCTGTATCAAGGCTTCCAGACTTGTTTTGGGTTATTGGGCAGATTATATGGAAAATAGAACTATAGGTTTGGTCCCTACTTTTTGTAAAAATGATATCTTATGAAAGTTTAAATGACTCTATTAGATACAAAATCTGATTTACAATCAAAATTTAATATTGGATCGTATTTATAGGGTTCCGAATTAGTTTTGGTGGTTAAAAATAAGTTTTTGACTTTATTAGAGCTGGTGTGTTCACGAAAGAAAACATTGACCATTTGACGTGATCATGAAAGAGACAAAAAGTATGAGAAAATAAGATTTTTAACCTTTGATTAGGTTATGAAAGCAATCAAAGTGTCGCTTAGTTGATCATCGCTCAATCTAATACCCCAAATTCATATTTTTGACATTTATGGATTTAGGAAGCTCCAATTTTGATAATTTTTATGTGCTTTTCTCATAAATTAATGGTATATAAATATATAACAGTATATTTCCTATTTCCCAGGAACTTCTTTTTTGTATTCGTGATTTTCACCCAAGTTGAGAATAAAAACACCATTTTCACCATATTTGGGGCTTAAGAGCTCGGATTTGAGTGATTCCAAACGAGTTTTTGAGATTTTTTCCACAGGTAAGTTTTCTAGTCATATAATTATCATTTTCCCTTGATTTAATTTTCGAAACAACTTTAAATTATTTACTTCAAAAGGGTTTTTGGTATTTTGAACGGTAAAACTTGAAAATAGTTTTTCTTTTATTCGAATCTCGTTTTTAACTCCTTTTCCATGGATTTTCATCATATAATCCAATGAGTATGGGGAAAAAAATTTAAAATAAAATTATTATTTTACCTTTTTTATTTTCAAACCTATTTTTAAGGTCTATTTTTTGACCAATCTTGAATATTGTAATATGGGTATCATTTTTCACCTCATAATATGAATATTACAATCTTGATATCGTGACTACATTTAGAGATCATGGGAAAAGGCAATCAATTTGTAGGCAATTGAAGTATTTTTGTCTGGCATAGAGGTAGACTTTTGTCTACACTTCTTCATAAGATAGTGTATTTTATTTGTTGCGTGTTAGATATGGATATTAGGACGTGACATTAGGTAGAATACCATGACTTACCATAATTGTCGAATTTGGGGTCTAGAAGGGTAATTGACCCATAAGGTGAAATACTTAATATGCTTCTAGCATATTAGGTATAGTTGATACTAATGAACCATTAGTATGATGTTTAATATAAGAGTTGGTGGATTATGATAGTTCTACTAGACTGTCATGTAATGGTTATCCCGAATATAAATTATTGGGAACAAAACTAGGATTAAGATATTGGTTGTATTCTGGGAAGTGTTTTATTCTAGTAAATGATATGGCCATAGTTTATAGACATCTACATACTTATAATCATATTATTTAGATACTGGTGATGGCATGCATAGATTTAGTAAATTCATGTCCACTTAATGTTACAATTCCAGCTAATAATATAAGTTTATTACGGTTTTCCTAAAAAAACATTTATTCCAACTTTTAACTTTTGAACTAGCTCCTTTATAATGGGAATCATACCACTTTTATAGATGATTTTTGCAATTTAGAGACTAAAACTTATGTTTTAGAGATTTGATCAAGATAGATTCTGATCCATAATTTTAATACTACTATCTACATTGATTGGGACTAAATTTGACCCATTGTACACTTCTATGATGATTTTGATAATATGTGTTCTGGTTTGAGTCGAACAATTGATAATAGTAATGATAATATGAGTTTTCCTTTGATTTCGGTAATTAATGATAATATATATAATATGAGTTCTAGTTCTAGTCCGGCAATATCTGGTAGTACTGATAATATGTGTTTCGATTTGATTCTAGCAATTGATGATCAATTATGATATTATGTACTCTTCTGGAATTTATTCTTGCATGTGCATTTCCTATTACCAGTATGCACCTATATCTATCATACTTTTATGGGTTGCATATGTATAGGTGATGAGTTTAGCTTGTGGTGTATTATGTGTTGATTGGACCTTCCATTCCTATAAGGCAGTGGTGTATGAAAGTTTGTTTGTCCAGACTAGCCGGTTACTTTATTGTATTGTTGGTATCGTAAGTTCTTGACTGGTTGATTATTGGAAAGGTATTGGAATTTAGGGTATGTTTTTGACTCCTTTCTTTTATGGTTATATTAGTATGAATGATTATCTCATGTTTAGATATATGGACTAGAGATCCTGAATATATTGGTACTAGTTCCTACAATTATTGGGAAGCCTTGAGATTCTAGTGTGACTACTTAGTTGGTATTATGGTTTAGCATTGTTTGTATACATACATTTATATATGTATTTAACATATTACTATATATCACCCCCTTCATTTGTGGTATATCCATTAGACTTGTATAGATATGCGTATATTTATATATATATTCCTCTTCTATTCTTTATTCTTATATTTACTAGCGATATATGATATAATTCTTAGAATCCTGAGCATGGCTAGAATAGGATAAGTTCATCCATATTGTCTCATTAGCTTTACTATGTAGGATCATAGATAATTGAGTGTAGTTTACATCATTATTGCATGTTATGCATAATTTCTTTATATTTGGCGCTTTTTCAGCAGTTTCCTGCTGAGTACCAAGTGTTTGGTACTCATACTACACTTTTGCATCCTGTATATCATAGTATAAGTCATCTCCATTGTTGTTTGTTGTATTGACATTCCAAGTTATTTCCTTCATTTTCATGTAATTTCAGCATTTTCAGCCTTCCCAAACCAGCTACAGTTCATTTATGAATTGTTGGAACTTTTGGTTCGATGATTGGACAGTTTGTTTTGATTTTAGGCTCATTTCCCTATTTTGAATTCTTTCTTGGTTCCGAATGGTAGCCTATTGGAAACTTTAGCAAACTAATCTCGTATGCAATTTTCAACAGTGCCAATAACTCCAGAATCTCTATTTTATTTGGGTAGACCTTTGGTTTGGGTCAAGAGGCACCAAAGCTCATTTTGACCTATTGGTCAAAAAGTTGAAATAATTAGAAATTTAGGTATGAACCCACTATGGTCAAAACGACTTGGATAGAAAATTCATGTCTGCTAACACATCTAAAATATCAAATTTAGTCTGGTTACATAGTTTATTTATGTATATGTTATTCCAAATAAATCTCGAGGTTATGGCAGAATCTTGGAAATTTTTGCATGTTTCAACTTATATTTGATAAACCGGCTATCGCACACCAAGGACTATGATGCAGTTCCCTTACAAGAGGGGATAGTGAAATCACAGTAAGTGTTGTTGTGATCACAACACCTACTCCTGATGCTATGTAGTGCAATTACACACTTGAATGTTGCAATTGCAACATCTAAGTACTTGGAAGGGGTATAAATGGGCCCCTTATGTCATAAATAGGCTCATTATTCACCCATCTCTTGAGAGCAAATACCCTAATGGGTAAGATTTCTTAAAATTAGAGCTTGTTCGTGATTGTAAAGCTTGTTTCACATTTATTTTCATGATTATCATCTAATTTAAGTTAAGAATTCACCCTTTTCTTTATGAAATTTCTTGATTTTTTCCAAATTTAACTTTTTTAGGGTTATGATTCCTTGAGCATGTATGAATGTTGGGCTGGTCTCGAAAATACATTTTTCATAGTGGGACCAATATGGGGATTTGGATGTGATTTTTGGACCCAAAGCACAATAGTACAATATGAAAATAATTATTTTCGTACTGATGAATAGATTATAATTTTGATAGCGTGATGACATTTCAGGATTATGAAGTAAAAAAACACATTTGCAGATGATTCAAGGATTTATGGTTATGCTTTGAGGTAGGATTCTGTATACTATTCTTCATAAGATGATGTGTGCTACTTATTGCATGTGGATGTGGATGTTAAGATTTATTATGGGTAGAATTTCTAGTCTTGATTATTGAAGTTTGGGGATTAGATGAGGGTTTTGACCTGTAAGGTGAAACACTTATTAAACTTTTAGAATCCTATTTCCACCACCATAGATTGAAATAATTTGTCGAATAGATATGACATGATGCTAGTTTTAGGATGTGGTTTAAGTATTAGAAGCATTGTTATATGATTAACCTTATTTTGGACTATTCTAGTGGTCATGTAATAATGATTTAGTTGGAGTTTACTAAATTACTCATGTTTTTAGGTTGGATTCCAATTTTTGAGCTGATTATGTCTTATTTACCATCAAGAAATGAATTTAGATACCTAGCCTGTTTGGTGTATAAATTTCCTAAATATGGAATTTGAGGATTAGAAGTGTGTTTTGTGGCCCACCTTAGGCCAAGACTTGTGTTAGTCCATGTGGACTTAGTTGCGGGTGTTTATGTATAGTTTAGACAAGTAAGCCTTTATTGTAAGGTTACTTCACGACTTGATGAGCCATGATGGTATTTTTTAGGACAATGATTAATAGCTCATGGACATGATATAGCCATAGATGTGATATTTTACCTATAGAGATGATGTGTTATTTGGCCTAGTGCTATATTTTGCCTACTTGATATGAGATACTTATTGATATTGTTCCTTCTCGATGTGAGATTCTTATTGATAGTTTGCCTACTAGATGTTAGATGCCTTATATATTTGACTCATAACTTATCGATATGTTATGCCTCGTAGTTATGATATGGCTTATTAATATGAGATAACATAAAAACATGATTTTTTATAAGTGTTTGGTATAGGAATGTGTGTCTAAGGTCATGATTATCATGTTGTACTTATTCTTGACATATTATTGGGAAAAGGCCATGTTCTGATATCAGTTGAAAAATCGGGAAGTGTTTATCCTTGTAAAGGATGTGTTTGTAATTTATGAATATATTGATGCTTATGGTTCCATTGTGTGAATAGTAGTGATGGCATGCTTATATTTGGTATATTCTTGATCATTAAATCAGTAAATATTGTGATTCTAGCTAAAATATGATCTTATTACTTTTTTTCTAAATAAAGGTTAAAGCACTCTTTTCACCTTAAAAGATATTTCTTCATAAAAATAACCATATGTCTTAATGGATAACTTATATATAAAAGATATTAATGAAGATGTTTTAAAGATTTGACGAAATTAGATTCTAGTATATGATTTGATACAATTAATTACTCTGGTCATGAGATATTCCAACCATTTCAAAACTTTTATAATGATTTAGTCCTAAGGTTTACATGGGCAATGGATTCATGGATTTACACTGTTTTTAGCCAATGCTTAGGTCCATTTACCAATTATATATCTATACACACATCTCTCCTATATAGGAGGGAGGGAGTTGTTGTATTGATGATATAAATTATGTGTAAGTCCCCATGATAGATTTTAGTAGTGATGTTCTATATATGTATTCATGATTATGGTGATACTGATTACATAATCGACAAGACCATGTCACGACCCAAACTAGGGCCTAGTCTTAACGGTTATCTCAAGCCCACCGTGGGTCAGAGACAATCGTTTTGCCTAGCCAATCTAACACAATAAGGATTAATATAAGAAGTAAACAAATAGTAGTATGAAAGAACTATAAATAAACATAAAGATTCTATAATCGACCATAAATAACCACACACACTTTTCCAGAAAACCCTCTAATAATATTGAATACAAAATTAGGTCAGGACATGCCTCCGACAATGTCAACGAAACTCTTCAATACATAAAATATTAGAATAAACCTAGGAAATGGTAAATCTTTTTAGATGATGGAGTATCATTACTTCACAATAGAGCAATTGATGAATCGAATCACTAATACTGCACAAGGTAACATAAAAATCCTAGGGACCTTTATTATAAAATGATTGATAACGCTCAAACTACAGCTCTCGTAAGAGTGTAAGAGGTCGTTGTCAAATATAGAACCCAACTGGGTTGGGTATCGATCCCACAGGGAATAGCCGGTCAATAAGTAAGCAAAGATTATTAGACTTTTGGTGCAAGTCTCGTAAAAAAGAGGGGATTTTAATGTGAAAATAATGTAAACAAAATAGTAAAGTAAAAATAGAAATAGCAAAGTAAACAGAAAGAGTGTTTAGTGAAATTTTTAACCAATGAGAATTGAGAGTTGGGGTTTTGTCCACCTTATGAGTTATATGTCTCTATTGGCTATGAGTTATGCCGAATTCAGACATGCATGTGCTTATAGAAAATTGTATTCTATGGTAAATCCAAGCGTCTTTCAACCTAACAAGGACTATTTTGCTTTAACTCTTTCGAGCTTAAAGTGTGTCTAATGGTACAAATTCTCCAAGAGGTTAATCCAGTTATGGCAGTAACTTTTTAATAGGGGTTGGTGCCCTATTACCTTGACATTATCTCTTTTCCAGACATATAACTTTTCTTTCGAACAAGTTAATGCTATACTGGCGTATTCTATGCGTTTGCAACCACTGGAATTTGCATTAGGATGAAGAGAATAATGATATAAGCAGCATACGTGTCGCGAATTCACAAACTCATAGCAATAGATAGTATCTCATACGCCTTCCATAACCCCAACAGAGAAGTTTAGCTACTCATGAGTGCGATGGAAATCACAATAGACATTATCATTATACCACAGTAAGGATCTCATGTGTAGTATGGTGTGGTATGGCTTTAGGAGTGAATTCCTTTTAGAATAGCTTTTCTCTAGTTGTGGAAATTAAGAATTGAATAGATGAAGAGAAAGTAAATAAGAATTAATTGTAAGCAAATTGTTTAGAGTTGTAGAGGAATGAATTAGAATGTGAATGATGAGAATAATGATGTGTGTTATGAATGAGTTGATAATTAAAAAGCTGCAGAAAAATAGGGTACTTATAATACCCATATCCTATTCCTACTAGGCTATTGCGTACTTATCCTAATCCTAACAAATTACTGCATCATTATCCTAATCCTAATAGGTTACTGCTGATCCCCAAAGTCTTGGAAAATGTTGTTTTTGCCCGGGATAGGTTTCCCATGCGCCACTTTTGGTCCTAGGCGTCCAAGCTCTCCTTCCCTTCTTTCGTGAAGCTTCCTTGGGCGTCAAGTTATCCATAAAATGCTGAAATCTTCATCATTTAAACCTGAAAACTTGCTAATCATGTTTGTTAGCTCACTTACAGGGAAAAGGACTAAAAGTGCATGAGTTATATATTTTGTCCTCAAAACTTAGCTAAAATATGGGTAAATTTAAGCACTTTAGGTGTGTAAATACGCCTATCATCAACACCCCACACTTAAAGCTTTGTTTGTCCTTGAACAAAATATCGTGTCTTTCTAAACATCCACTAAGTGTTTCACGGTCACCACACATAATATTCATCAAGACAGGCACTACAATTATTAACAAAGAGTAGTTTTCTGATCACTTCTAGAAACAATTCAACCTCTAATATAGACTCGTAATGATGGTTAATTCGTATTCAAAAGTTAAGGCACAGAGAATCATACACAACCACCCAAAACTCATCAACCATGTGTGTCTCACAAAATATAACCCATAATTACTCAAAGGTATTGTATATATTTCGAACATGGGTATAAGATTATCCTTGCTCTCACTCTCACAAAGAATTCGTATGTTGCAACTAATGACCATAGGATTGCCCTTAGTGTAATGCTCCACTAAATATCAGAATGCTAAACTTAGGATAAAATAGGTCTTTTACAGGTTGTAATGTAGGCTAAGGGACGGGTAGGACTATTTTGGCCAGAAATAGTAACTATGTTCCTAAGCGCTTTAATACATCACATTATGCCATTTATGATTTCTTTCAAACAACCTTTCTACTTTCTTTTAATCTACCACCCTTTCTCATCTCTTTTGTTTTTCAATTTTGAACCTAACTAACTTTTTAGTTTTCATCATTTTTCTTTTCATAACACACCTCTATGATAGCAATTTTTTTTCTTAACAAATTCAAGCACCAATACATTCTAAGGCATCACACTCATCCAATTTCCTCTTATTTTGTCACATTACTTTACAAGTTTAAAGCACTTAGGAATTTGGATCAAATTATGGTCTTGAAAAAAAATGGATTAGGCTTACATATGAGGCTGTCAAAGAAAATAGGCTAATGGCTCAAAAGGGGTTATCTAGGATGATGTCCATGGGTAGATAAAATGAAGGTAAAAAATCATAGGTTGCCAAAGAAATGCCTAAATCATCTCCTAAACTCACACTCTTTATTTCGCTTTACATACATACTAGGCAAGTTCTAGCATCAGCCACAAACATAGAATATACTATCTTCTCACACACACAAGGCACATGGTCGACTTTACTGGAAGCAGTATAGACTTTTGACCCAACAGATGAATGAATTGAACCACACAATTATCACATAATGAGTCACTATTAGAGCCTAAACATCTCAATAGTAATGATTTTATCACAGACTCTTGTCGTAATACCATGCTGCCTATCAGAACAATTTCATGCAAAAAAAAAAACTACTAAAAAAAAACAAATAAACAAATAAACATAAATAAGCAAAACACACATAAGTAAGCAAATACAGATAAGGAAGGTTAGCATGCAAATACCAGCACCCCATACTAATACGGGACATACTGTCCTCAGTAGAAAATAAACAAGAAGAACCTGCTTAGTCGGACTCCTACTCTATGTCTGGGGTCATACCCCCTTCATCGGAATCATCATCAGAGTCGTCGCCATCAGAGTTCTCCTCCACGTCGAAGTCTGGTATTCGACGATCATCATCGGTTGACACATCATCATAAAGAGGTTCCTCAAAGTACACACCTACTCCACACATTTGTCTTGCATGCTCATTCATCGGGTAGTCATAGTCCAGCTGTTGGAGCTCTGCAGCAGTTGGAACACGACCTCCGCTCATCATTGTAAATCGAGTCATGCCATAAAGATGGCAAAAGAAACTCTCTTCCCGAGCATGCCTTTCCGCAGTGGTAAGGTTGACGCCATGCGTGGTTTCAGCATCCTTAACCTTTGTGAGGTCAACCCTCTTTTGGTTATGTGGAAGTTTATGATCAGCCGATTCCTCTTCGATTTCCTCCTTCCTTAAGATTGCGGTCAACAGATTGCCAATGCTGAAGTGGGACCTCTTGTGTAGCCTGGCCTTTCGCATTGTAGACCGAATAATTGCCCCAATGTTGATAGGGACATTCATCATTAGTGCGTACACCAAGAACACTCTATCTCATGTTATCTTTGTTTACTGGGTCCCTGGAACTAGACAAGAGTTGACTATTCGCAGCCATATCCTAGCTTCCCTATTCAAAGGAGCATATGGGAAGGTGTTGTGCCGACCGGTGTCCTTGTGTCTACTCCATCATGCCATGGATCATGGTCCACATAATGTGTGTCTAATAGCCCTGTACGGAGGTCTGTTGTACAGCTCCTTGAATGGTGATGGGTCAACAGATGGCAAACCTAGAAAGGATTTGAAGAACTCTGCATTTAGTTGCAGAACTTGGCCCCGAATCTTTACTTCAGTCCCTATAGTTTTTGGTGACCAGTTGGCGTAGAATTCTCGTGTCAAATCGATATTGCACTCTCCCATATCTCGGAAGATGAAATCAAGATGTAACGCCATTATCTTGGCCAACATACGAGGTTCTTTCTTTGCCAGGCTCTCCTTGTTTATCAACTCCACATGAATATATTTTTTTGCTTTATTGTCCCTATACCATTCTTTGCCTTCCTCCTCTAGGACCCATTTTATTCCGAACATACGGCGAGGTATTTGCAGCGAGGAGGATTCTCCTTGCTCTTTTCGTCCTCTTTTCTTGTCGTTTTGTGAAGTGGTTGCTTTTTCTTTTCCTTGTCTTGCTTTTGGTGCCATTGTACCTGAGATTAAAACAATAGCCATGTTAGCTTCATCTCGGTGGATACAATCAATAAAAAAGCAGTAGTGTCACCACCCCACACTTATTTTGTTGGTACAAACTAGTGAAGTGAAAGTTATCGATTATTCAGACTTCATCGATATACGTTTTAGGTGCTAGATTCCAACAATATAATCAGTGCAGTTATACTTCATGAAATCTTGGCAATACTTTCATGTTTGATATATCTTTTGAGCAAGACTACTCCATATAGATTGAACCAAGTTTTAGGAATAATCACAATTTCGTATGTTTGTAGTCAACCATGGTTGTCACCTTTATACACAAGTTATTCCAACATGTAAGAGTTCTATTGACATGATTATGCAATGTTCTTGACCATGTCAATTCCGCAAAAGTATGACAGTGCATCAAAATTAAATACAAGTTGGAAACAAGTGAAGATCATTCTTACGTATTCTTTCCCTCACTTAGTTGTATCACAACAAATTAATCACATTCAACTCACCAATACTACTTCAAGATTTAACAATTCATAATAGGCGTAGTAGTGTAGTACTTACGGAATATAAATGAAGAACAAAGAAGTACCTGCTTGGTTGATGACCTTGGATGATGTTCTTGCAAAGTAAAAGAGCAAAAGGAAAATTTTTGAGAGGATTTGGAGAGGTAGGCGGCGCTTATGCTAGGTTTGCAATGTATTTTTGGTCTAAGACTAAGTCTCTTATTTATAGGGCAAGCTTGGGTCGGGTTTTGACCCATTTAAAATCGGATTTGGAGACCAAAAGTTACCATAGGTGGCGCCTTTTGCTTTGCCTATGCTTGGCATAGGCGGCGCCTTTTGTAAACCCTAGTTGAGCATAGGCGGCACCTATGCCATGGCATTGTTAGGCATAGACGGCGCCTATGCCATGGCATATGATATTCAGAGACAAAAGGCTTTGGCATAGGCGGCTCCTATGCTATGGCACTCTTAGGCATAGGCGGCGCCTATGCTATGGCACTCTAGAATCCGAGAGCTTACGCCATAGCATAGGCCTTGCCTTGTTCGTGGCCTAGTTTTACATAGGCCTTGCCTTGTTCGTTGCCTATATTTTCATAAGTGATGCCTCACCCATAGCCTTTTGATTCTTCATTCTTAACTTACCACCTTTAACATGCACAACTTCCAAATCATAATTTGAAACCAATCTCCTCCTTTACTTCTCTTGTACCTACATTCACTAAAAAACAACAAAAACGATTAGAATGATGGGTTGCCTCCCATATTGCACCTTAGTTTCGGTTGTGGCTCGACTCTTCTTTTTGTATTTTTATATATCAAAAGTAAACACTTAGTAGAACGAAAGAAAAAATGAAAAACGATGGGTTGCCTCCCATCTAGTGCTTGATTTATTGTCGCGGCATGACATAGTTACCTCGAGTACTTAGACTTCGTCGAGATAAATAGTGGCCATATAGTTTATCGAGTAAAGATGACCGATATAGGGTTTTACTTGTTGGCCATTCACCTTGAAGACAACACCATTACTGTCTTCTAGCTCAACTACTCCAGACGAGTAGACTTGGCTAATCTTGTATGGACCAGACTATTTGGACCTTAACTTACCTGGGAATAGCTTCAGTCGGGAATTGAAAAGAAGTACCATGTCGCCTTTTTGGAAGTTTTGTTGAACAATCCGCTGATCATGATACTTTTTCATCCGATCCTTGTAGTGGTCAGATCTTTCATAGGCATGTAGACGGAATTCATCCATCTCATTCAGCTGATCCAATCTCATATTCATGGCATCATCCCAATTCAGATTTAGTTGCTTCAGCGTCCACAATGCTTTATACTCGAGTTTGATGGGTAAGTGACAAGCCTTCCCATAAACTAGTTGGTTAGGGGACATGCCAATTGGCGTTTTGAATGCAGTCCTATAAGCCCATAGCGCATCGTCCAGCTTCTGAGATCAATCTTTCCTATTAGCATTTACAGTCTTATCAAGGATTTGCTTGATCTCTCGATTTGAAACCTCGACCTGTCCACTAGTTTATGGGTGATAAGGTGTGGCTACCTTATGTTGCTTGACACCATATTTTGGCAACACGGATTTGAACAGCTTGTTGCAAAAGTGAGATCCTCCATCGCTTATGATAGTCCGTGGTATTCCAAAGTGAGAGAAGATATTTCTCTTCAAGAATGCTAAAACATGCTTTCCCTCAGTGTCAGCTAAATGTACTGCTTCGACCCATTTTGAAACATAATCTACAGCAACTAGGATGTATTTCATTCCAAACTAATTTACAAATGGACCCATGAAATCAATACCCCATACATCAAAGAGCTCGATTTAAAGAATTTTTGACATGGGCATTTCATGATACTTTGAAATTGTGCCTTGTCTCTGGCATTGGTCACATCTTCTCACAAAGTCGTAGGCATCTTTAAATATCGAGGGCCAATAATATCCACTTTGTAATACCTTCCTTGTTGTTTGATTACCTGCGTGATGTCCCCCAACTTGGTAAGTGTGACATGCTTCTAATATATTAGGCACCTCTACATGGGATATGCATCGCCTGATAACACCATCCGCGCATCGTCGAAACAAATATGGCTCATCCCAAAAGTAATGTTTTACATCATGCATGAACTTCCTCTTTTGATGAAAGGATAGATTTGCAGGTATCACATTACTCTCCATAAAATTTGCAAAGTCTGCATAACATGGTAACTCTTCCATTATTGTGGCTAAGATCTCTTTGTCAGGGAATGTATCATCAATCTCGAGATCAGGCTGTGCTATATGCTCGTTCTTGAGTCTAGACCGATGATCAACCACTTGGTTCTCGCAACCTCTTCTATCTTTTACCTCGAAAACAAATTCTTGCAGCAAAAATACCCATCGAATTAGCCTTGGTTTGGCATCTTTCTTTGTCATTAAATATCTCAGGGCTGCGTGGTCTGTGTGAACTACCACTTTGGTTCCCAACAAATAAGCACGGAACTTCTCAAAAGCATACACAACCACTAGCAGCTCTTGTTCTGTGACAGTATAATTCTTTTGGGCTTTGTTTAGGACCTTGCTCGCATAGTAGATTGGATGGAATAACTTCACCCTTTACTGGCCAAGTACAGCACCCAAAGCTACCCCACTAGCGTCACACATGACTTCAAACGGTAGAGACCAATCTGGTGCTACCATGATAGGAGCTTCAATTAGCTTCCCTTTGAGGCAATCAAATGCCTTCAAACAATCTTCATTGAAGTTAAACTTTACATCTTTCTCCAAAAGTTTGCATAATGGACTAGCGATTTTGGAGATGTCTTTGATGAACCGCCGATAGAAACCTGCGTGCCCGAGGAAACTACGAACTCCCTTCATGGAAATTGGAGGTAGTAGCTTCTCGATAACTTCAATTTTAGCTCGATCAACCTCAATTCCTCTTTTGGAGATTTTATGCCCAAGAACAATACCTTCTTTAACCATAAAGTGGCACTTCTCCCGGTTCAACACTAGGTTGAATTCAACACATCTTTGCAACACTATACTGAAGTTTGCCAAGCAAGATTCAAACGACTCACCCACAACTGTAAAATCGTCCATGAATACTTCCAACGTATATTCAACCATATCAGAAAAAATGGACATCATACAACGCTGAAAGGTGGCTGGTGCGTTACATAGTCCGAATGGCATACGTTTGAAGGCAAACGTACCATATGGGCATGTTGACGTTGTTTTCTCTTGGTCTTCGAGAGCAATACAAATTTTATTATAGCCGGAATAACCATATAAGAAGCAAAACCATCCTTTCCCTGCTAATCGATCAAGCATTTGGTCCATAAATGGCATTGGAAAGTGATCTTTAAGCGTCCACGAATTCAGCTTTCAGTAATCCATGCATACTCTCCATCCTGTAATGGGTCTGAGTGGAATAAGCTCATTCTTTTCATTCGCAACTACCGTCATGCCTCCTTTCTTGGGAACACATTGTACCGGGCTTACCCACTTACTGTCAGAGGTAGGATACACAACCCCTGCATTTAACCACTTAATAATTTCTTTCTTCACTACATCTTGCATAGGTGGATTGAGACGCCTTTGATGCTCAATAGTTGGTGTGCAATTTTCTTCAAGTTGAATCTTGTGTGTACAAATCCCAGGTGGAATACCAATAATGTCAGCGATGGTCCAACCAATGGCTCTTATATACTTCCGTAGAATAGTGATGAGAGCTGCAACTTGCTGCTCACCCAAGTCTGCCGCCACAATGACTGGGAGTGTATTTTCGCTTCCTAAGAATGCGTACTTTAAATGACTAGGCAGCTCCTTCAATTCTAACATGGGTGGCTCTTCAATAGATGGTTTAGCTGGTGGTGTAGGTCGGTTTTTGAGATCAAGGTCCAGCTTATTGGGAGCATGAGGATACGACCCTAACCCTGTTAGAGCACCAATAGTTTCTTCATAATTTTTAGCCTCCTTACGCTCAACATTCATAAGTACAACCGCCAATGGGTCATCAATAAGCTGCTTCTCTTCAAGTAATTCATTCACATCATCGAAATAAACATCAGCTACTGATAATACGTTCAGATCTTTGGGTTGCTTCATTGATTTACACACATCAAAGCTAACTACTTCGTCATTTATTCGAAATAAAAGCTCATTAGCTCTCAAGTCGATAAGCACACTTCCTGTTGCAAGGAAAGGGCGCCCCAAAATAACGAAGTTTGCCGGAAAGATGAATGAAGAACCCTTCACCAATACATCACATAAAATACCCACAGGTCATTTTACCGACCTATTTGCCATTATGAGCCTCATATTGGTTGGAGTAGGATCACCCAACCCCAACCTTTTGTAAATAGATAATGGTATCAAATTGATGCTGGCTCCTAAATCACATAATGCCTTAGAAAAATTCAAAGATCCAATGGTGAAAGGAATAGTGAATGCACCGGGGTCAGCCTTCTGCTGAATTAGTGATCGAGTAGCAATTGCAC
The DNA here is from genome assembly GCA_030864225.1 of Capsicum baccatum var. pendulum. Taxonomy (NCBI): domain Eukaryota; kingdom Viridiplantae; phylum Streptophyta; class Magnoliopsida; order Solanales; family Solanaceae; genus Capsicum; species Capsicum baccatum. The sequence continues at coordinate 82,422,251 of CM061560.1, read as the reverse complement.
TGCAATGATGAACAGTGTATGTCAACTCATAGCTTGCTGCTCGCTTCTTTGTCAACAGATCCTTCATAAATTTTGCATACCCTGGCATTTGTTCTAGTGTCTCTACCAACGGAAAATTAATGGTCAACTGTTTCAACATTGCCATGAATTTATTGAACTTGGTATCATCAGCTTTCTTCTTCAATCTTTGAGGAAAAGGTGGTGGTGGAAGCGGAATTGTTTTCTCCACGGCTTTTTTCTCCTCTTGCTTCCGAATTTCGGTCTTTTCAGGCTGCAAACTACTAGGGGTGACATCATGGACGTCTTGGTCATCTTCTATGGCGTCCTTATCTCCTTTATTTTCGGCCACTTGTTTGCTTTGGGATGAATTTTCCAGCACCTTACCACTTCTGGTGGCAATAGCCATGCATGATCCGTCGTTTCTTGGATTTTGCACAATGTCGCTAGGTAACGTGCCAGCCTTTCTTTGATTGAGTGCTACTGAAAGTTTGCTCAATTGCTGCTCTATTTGTTTTATTGAAGTGTAATGTGAGTCAACCAATTGCTTCATCGAGGATAAATCATTTATTACCTCAATTACTCCCGCGCTGGTTGCCTCTACTCCTTTCAACAGTTTAGCCATTATGTCTTCCATATTTGCAGAACTAGATGCAATGGCATCATGTCTCCCTGGGGGAACATACAAACCACTCTTCTCATTCTTGTTCTTCCAACTACCTTGGTCCTTGTTTCCAGATTTATCATAATAGTTACGACATTGGTTTCCTTGGGTATTGCCTCGGAAACCCCCCTGATTATTCAAGTAGTTGGCTTCTTCTTCAGAATCAGATTCCTCTCTTCCTTTTGACGCAACAGCTATGACTTTTTCTGTCTTCCCTGATAATATATGCTTTGTAAGAAGATCCACTTGTGTTTTTATGTGCGTCATATCTTTATCACGTTCTTCTTCTCTTCTCCTTTGTTCTGCACTCATGCCTATAGCAAAAGTGGGACTTGCTACCTCAGAATTTCTGGTATGCCACGCCCTACTTTGCTTCGTCATCCGGTCTAGCATATCACTTGCCTGAACAAAGGTGAGGTTCATAAATGATCCTCCAGCCGCATTATCCACCACAGGTTTAGTTACTAAATTCAAGGATCTATATAGTATCTCCATCAAGTGAACATTTGTCATATGATGGTTTGGGCACCTCATAAGCTTCATCTTGAACCTCTCCCATGTTTTGTGGAGAGCTTCGGTTGGAAGTTGCCGAAAGTTGCTGATTTTATCTCTCAATTGTGCTCTCTTGGAGGGCGAAAAGAATCTTTCTAGGAAAGCGTCTTTCAACTGCCTCCAATTAGTGATAGAATCAGGAGTCAGCCCATTCAACCATAGAGTTGCCTCCCCAGATAGAGACAATGGAAATAGGCACAACCGAATTGCACTCTGTCCAACGCCAAGATTGTCGAATGACTTGCATGTAGAAATAAAGTTGATCAGATACATATTCGGATCATCGCCTGCTAGTCCACCGAATAATCCCTTGAGTTGCAATAACTGAATCATGGTGCTTGTGATGTTGAACTTGGCTCCGGGTGCCAATGGCGGAGGAATAATGGCTCCAGTGGCTCCGGCTCCATCGAGAACATCATCATCATTGTCGAATGCTGGTTGCACGGGTCGACGTTCATGCCTAAACCTGGCTTGACGATCTCTTCTATTAGCAGGTATTGCTATCTCCGCATCACGCCTTGGATTTAGTAACTCATCATCACCTAGATCCTCATCGTCAGGATTTGTTGCTCGCCTAGGATTATCAATATTCTGTTGATGCATTTGAACGGCGGCCGGAGCAGCTAGTCTAGCCTGTTCCTGTTGAGCATCCCTTCTTTTAATTTCTTGTTGAGCCTCCATTCTGCCAATACGATGTGGTTCGGGATTGAAAGGTAATAATGGTTGACCAGAACTTCGAGTATGGGGCATGCACTGGATAAAAACCTGCAGAAAACAAAAACAACAACTAAAAGTAAAGTACAAGAATCATTGACCAAAGGGTCTAGTAATTATCACAAACTTAGTTGACAACCGTATTCCCCGGCAACGGCGCCAAAATTTGATAACGCTCAAACTACAGCTCTCGTAAGAGTGTAAGCGGTCGTTGTCAAATATAGAACCCAACTGGGTTGGGTATCGATCCCACAGGGAATAGCCGGTCAATAAGTAAGCAAATATTATTAGACTTTTGGTGCAAGTCTCGTAAAAAGGGGGGGATTTTAATGTGCAAATAATGTAAACAAAATAGTAAAGTAAAAACAGAAATAGCAAAGTAAACAGAAAGAGTGTTTAGTGAGATTTTTAGCCAATGAGAATTGATAGTTGGGGTTATGTCCACCTTATGAGTTATACGTCTCTATTGGCTATGAGTTATGCGGAATTCAGACATGCATGTGCTTATAGAGAATTGTATTCTATGGTAAATCCAAGCTTCTTTCGACCTAACAAGGACTATTTCGCTTTAACTCTTTCGAGCTTAAAGCGTGTCTAATGGTACAAATTCTCCAAGAGGTTAATCCAGTTACGACACTAACTTTTTAATAGGGGTTGGTGCCCAATTACCTTGACATTATCTCTTTTCTAGACATATAACTTTTCTTTCGAACAAGTTAATGCTATACTGGCGTATTCTATGTGTTTGCAACCACAAGAAGTTGCATTAAGATGAAGAGAATAATGATATAAGCAGCATACGTGTCGCGAATTCACAAACTTATAGCAATAGATAGTATCTTATATGGCTTCCATAACCCCTACAGAGAAGTTTAGCTACTCATGAGTGCGATGGAAATCACAATAGACATTATCATTATACCACAGTAAGGATCTCATGTGTAGTATGGTGTGGTATGGCTTTAGGCGTGAATTCCTTTTAGAATAGCTTTTCTCTCGTTGTGGAAATTAAGAATTGAATAGATGAAGAGAAACTAAATAAGAATTAATTGGAAGCAAATTGTTTAGAGTTGTAGAGGAATGAATTAGAATGTGAATGATGAGAATAATGATGTGTGTTATGAATGAGTTGATAATTAAAAAGCTGCAGAAAATAGGGTATTTATAATACCCATATCCTATTCCTACTAGGCTATTGCGTACTTATCCTAATCCTAACAAATTACTGCATCATTATCCTAATCCTAATAGGTTACTGCTGATCCCCAAAGTCTTGGAAAATGCTGTTTTTGCCTGGGACAGGTTTCCCATGCGCCACTTTTGGTCCTAGGCGTCCAAGCTCTCCTTCCCTTCTTTCGTGAAGCTTCCTTGGGCGTCAAGTTATCCATAAAATGCTGAAATCTTCATCATTTATACCTGAAAACTTGCAAATCATGTCTGTTAGCTCACTTACAGGGAAAAGGACTAAAAGTGCATGAGTTATATATTTTGTCCTCAAAACTTAGCTAAAATATGGGTAAATTTAAGCACTTTAGGCGTGTAAATACGCCTATCATCAATGATGCAGCATCTAAGGATGGTTGATGGGATGAGCACTAGCATGTACTCGGGGAAGGTATAAAATAATGCCATATCTAAAACAATTCAAAACCATATGCGCACATTCGTGTATATATATATGTATATATATATATATATATAAGATTTAGGGATAGCGAAAAAAGTGTAAACATGAGATTTCAAATCATTAACCTCGACTGTGTAGCTCTAACCATTGTTAGGGCACCTATAGGCTATTGGGTTCAACTTCTTCTACTGAAAGAGAGCAAACAATTGTTAGCGGAATGAATAAGGGAAACCTAAGAAAGGTCTCAGTAATCCATAACTCCAACCGTTCCAAAATACATATATATATAGTGTGTGAACTATGCACATAGTCACTGAGACCCCTACGTCGGCAAATGTGGTTTCCAGTATTGGTCACCCCTGGAGCTCCACCTTTCATGGCGTGCTACACAACCCCCTTTAATCCTAAGGTAAAACCATTTTCACATTCCCATCAATTAACCAAGGAGTGTTTTAATTAGGCATATAAGTTTATCGTCATACTAAATAAAGTTAAGATTGCAAGCTAATTCCATTATGCCATTCCAAAATAAAATATCCAAATTTGACTCCAAAGTTTCTAATTTAAAACCAATCCATTACTACTAAGACCATAGAAAAGCCATTTTAAGTTCCATTAACCTTATATGCAATGCATGGTTCACAAAGTGAGTTAAACCATGTGCATTTCCATGTTCAAAACCAATTTCACAAGTTGGGTTGAGGGTAAGGCAAATTTCAAACCATTAAACTATAGAATTTGGGGAAACACATGTTTCCTATTCCAATTACCATACCCATGCATATATTGAATTCAAAACTATGAGAATAACAATGAATGACCAAATTTAAACCATAGAAAACCATTTTACACCATAACCATCCCAAATCCCTCAACCCATATTCAAAAACAACAATTAAAAACACATAGACGATAATTAAACACATGCTCACATGAAAATCTATTTAAGGAAGAGATAGATGCCTGGATACCGAAGAAATTTAGAGAGCAAACCACCAAATATACCTTAGGTGCTTAATCCTTCAAAACCATAGCCTTTCCCTATCTTTAGAAGTTTGAGAAGAAAGAATGATGTTTATGACATAGTAATAAATTATTATAGGGCCCCTTAGGTTGTTCTAAGTCGTGGGAAACAATAGGGTGAAAGGAAAAGACCAAAATAACCCCACTTAAAACATGAAGAAAACCATCGCCAGTCGCTATAGGTCAGGTACTGACTCATGGTCACTGGTCATGAGTATCAGCATGACTCATAGCCTAGGCAGAAACTCAGGTCTATCGTACTCATTTGGTCAAGAGTACCACCCTATGACTCGTGTCCAAATTGTGCAACTTGTGAGGGATAAGTCATGATCCAAATAGATATATTAGGCCACGATTGGAACTATATGACACGTGAAGATGGCATATGACTCGTTACCTCAGTCGTACTCTAAATAATAAGAACAATCACATGGAAAATTTTAGAGTCCAAAACCTAGGTTATTACATTACCCCTATCCCCCCCAAGGATCATTCATCTCCGAATGGGTGTTAAGGCACCCATTAGCGTGATAACAAGAAAGAAATCCCGAATACATAAATGAAAAAGTTGAAATGCCAGAAGAAATAGAATGGAAATCATACCTCAAGCATTTTTCTCCAGTATGGGGAATAGGAATTAATATTTTGATTTCAAGTCCTTTTCAAATTCCCAATTAACTTCTCCCACCTTTTGATTCCTCTAAAGAACATTCACCGAAGGATTTATCCCTTAACCTATGGACTTGTCTATCAAAGATATCAACCAGGACTTCCTCATAAGACATGGATTTTGAAATACTAACATTCTCTACAGGGACAAAATAAAAAGGATCACCCACAAACTTTTTCAACATTGACACATAGAAAATTTGATTAATGGAACCAAAACTCGATGGCAAATCCTACTCATAAGCAATATTTTAAACTCTCTTAAAAATATGGTACGGACCAACATAATAGGGACTGAGCTTTCCTTTCTTCCCAAACCACATCACTACTTTCATAGAAGAGAGTTTCAAGAACACCCAATCACCTACTTCAAACTCCAACTTCTTTTCCCTCACATCTGCATAAGACTTTTGGAAACACTAAGTAGTCTTAATTCGTTCACTAATCACCTTCATCATTACCATCTCTTGGTGAACTAAATCAGGACCAAAAAATCTAGTCTCAATAACCTCGAACCACCCAATAGGAGACCTGCACCTCCTACTATATAGAGCCTCAAAAGGTGCAAGCTGAATACCCGAATGGTAATTATAGTTATATGAACACTCAATAAGAGGCAATTTATCAAGCCAACTACCTACAAAATTAATCACACAGTCCCTTAGCCTATTCTCAAAAGTTTGAATAGTCCATTCTATTTGTCCATCCATTTGTGGATGGAAAGTGGTGCGAAGGTTTATTTTGGTCCCCAGGCCTTTCTGAAATAAAATACAAAAATTAGAAAAGAATTGGACACCTTATTTTGAAATGATGGAATTCGGTGCTCCATGAATCTTGACAATCTCCTGAATAAACAACTTCGCATAATCCTTTCAAGAGTAGTTAGTCCTTACAGGCAAGAAGTGACAAGACTTATTCATTCTATCTACAATGACCCAAATTGAATCATATTGATGGGAGAAATGCGAAATACCCATAACGAAAGCCATTTTGATCATATCCCACCTCTATATAGGTAACTCTATATCTTGAGATATCCCTCTAGGCCTTAAGTGTTCAACCTTAACTTGCTGAAAGACTGTACACTTAGCAACAAAATTTGCCATATCCCTATTCATATTGTTCAACCAGTGGATCTCTTTCAAATCATTGTACTTCTTAGTCAAACCCTAATAAACTGTATACCTAGACTCATGAGCCTCAACCAAAATACTTTCCCGCAACCCAAAAACAACAGGAACAGAAAACCTACCTTAATACATCAAGATATCATTTCCCCTATTCTTGAAGGCCATCACTTTTTGTTGACCCACAACATCCATAATCTATATTTGAATATGATACAAAGCCTGTTTCTCCTTCGGTTCAGCATGAAGATATGACTTAACCACCTCTTGAACAATTACTCATCCCTTCTTTAGAGGCAGAAAGATAAACTCCCAAGTTAGCCAATCAGTGAATATCCCTTACTAATCCTTTTTTCTCCTCATCCACATGAGATGAGTTCCCCATGGATAGCCTACTATCAGTATCAACAACAATATTAGGTTTATCAGGATGGTGGGAGACTCATAACATAGTCCTTGAGCCATTCAAGATAATGCCTCTGATTAAGATTCAACTCTTCCAGAGTGAACACATACTCTAAGATTTTATGGTCTGAGTAAATGTCCATGTGCACCCCTATAAAAATAATAATACCATATCTTGAATGTGACAACTGCAACAACTAACTCTAATTCATGAGTTGGATAATTTTATTCATGAAACTTATTCTATATTGAAGCATATGACAACACCATACCATAATGTATCAACGCATAACCCAGTCCTACAAAAAATGTATAACAATATAAAACATAACCCTCTGTACTCTTAGGTAGGGTTAGAATCAAAGTAGAGGTCAACTTATCTTTCAACTTCTCAAAACTAACCTCACAAAAATCAGACAAAAAAACGTCACCTCTTTCTAAGTCAATCTTTTCAATGGAGCAGTAATCGAAGAGAAGCTCTCAGTAAACCTCATATAATACCCAACCAAGCCTAAGAAGCTCCAAATATTGGTTTGAGTCATGGGCCGAGGCAATTTCTTAATCGTGTTAACTTTCTGTAGATACATATTTTTCCCCCTCTCTAGAAATAACATGCCCATGAAAAGTCACAACATTAAACCAAAACTACCACTTAGAAAAGTTAAAATACAACCTTTGATCCTTAAGAGTTTATAAGACAATTCAGAGCTGACTAGGTTGATCCTTCTCACTCTTAGAATATGCCAAAATATCTTCAATAAAAAGAATAAAAAATAGACCCAAAAATTATCTAAACACCTAGATCATAAGATATATGACAGATGGAGAATTAGTCAACCCAAATGACATAACTACAAATTCATAATTACCATATTGGGTTTGAAAAGGAGAGTTGGGAATATCAATATCCCTACTCATCAACTAATGATAACCTGAATGAAGATGAATTTTCGAAAAGCATCTAGCACCCTGAAGCTGGTAAAAAAGATTAGCAATACTAAGAAGAGGATACTTATTACTGTAACCTTATTTAACTAGCGATAGTCTTTATACATCAAAAGAGACCCATCTTTCTTACATATGAAAAGCACAAGACCACCCTATGGAGAAATACTAGGATGAACGAAGCCTTATCAAGGAGATCCTTTAATTACACCTTTAGATTTTTTAATTAAATCGAAGCCATTTTATAAAGAGGAATAGAGATAAGATGGGTATTAGGTAGAAGATCAATCACAAAGTCTATTTCCTTATCCGGAGGAATGCCAAAAAGATCCTCATAAAACACTTTAGGAAAATCATTGACAGTAAGGAATGATTGCAAAGAGGATCCCTCTAAACTAGAATTCTAAACCTTAACTAGGCGATACAGAAACCCATTTGAGATCAGCTTTTGCATTCTAAGATAAGTGATAAACCTCCTTTTAGGCAATAAGTAAATTCCCTCCCATTCAATTACCAGTTTGGTAGGAAATTGGAAATTGACCATTCGAGTCCTACAATCCATAAAAGCATAGCACAAATAAAGCCAATCCAACCCCAAGATTATATCAAAATCTGCCATATCAATCTCTACCAAATCCACTAATATCTCCCTATGAATGATAGACATTACACAACCCCTATAACTTCTTCCAACAACAACAAAGTCACCCACTAAAATAGACACAAAAAAAAGGTCAAAAATTCTTTTAGGACCAAAACCAAAATGCATAGCCAGAGTCACATCAAAAAGGGTAAACCGTAGATCAAGAAAATAATACACATATTAAGAGAAAAACTATAACATATAGATAACAATATCTGGAGATTCCTTAAATTCCTAATGGATAGCAGGAGCATAGAGACAACTTAAGCCAATGTCGCTACCGGAAGTAGGGTCCTTTGGCGTTGAAGCCAATCACGTGGAAATCAGAACCATATTAGCCCTAGTGTCTTTCTTAGAATTAGGAGAATTTCTTTGCATATTCTAGGATGGCAATAATTAAATCACATATTCTATCCCTCATCAAAATTACCATGTTAAAACTATCCAAAAAATCTACAAGGAGGATATGGTTGGGCTGACTGATCTCCACTAGCTAGAGGCTAGGTAGTGTATGCCTTAGGACAACTGCTAGACTAAAATTGATGATCACCAGGTAGCTGGAGATAGGGAGCACTAGATAAAGAATATAAACAAAAATTTCCCCAAGTCTTCTTCTTGCTCCATTATCTACCATCTTATTTACATGCTTACTAACCACCACCCTACTTCAAATACCTAAACTTCTTAGTCTCTCTCTACCCTATATCCACCTATCTCTTCTTTTCATCTATGACCTGCTGCATATAAACCACAAAACTAGAAATATCTATGTAATTATTCAACATAGAAGCTTTACAATCCAATACTAAGTCACGGGACAATCAAGAATCAAATTTTCTCATCTTATCCCTCATAGAATACATAGATTATAGATCATAATAAGACAACAGTTGAAATTTCAATGCAAACTCCTCCACACTTATCTTCCCTTTCTTTCGATTCATAAACTTCTCATCCTTAGCTTTACTAAACTGCCGAGGAAAGAAATGATCAACAAAGTCCTTTAAAACTTATCCTATATAATCAACTCAACATCACCTCTCAACTAATTCCACTCTGCATACTACCTATAAGATACATCTATAAACTGGTATGCCTCAAACTCCACTCTCTTAAGAATAGAAGCATACAACACCCTAAATATGTTTTCTATTTCATTGACAAACCCTTGAGGATCGTTCTCAACCTTAGACCATGTAAAGGTTGGGGATTAAAGCTCAAAAACTAGACTACTTGAGTAACCTTAGAATAAGGAGAAACATATCTAACCCGATAAGACTAGTGAGAATGAGAGGCCACTAACTGAGTAAGAAGATTAATAGATTAGAAAAACTTTATTTTCAAAACATCACCCTGAGGAGATGAGGCATGAGTACCATTAACTTGAGAAGCTAGAGAAGGACTAGTAGGTATTGGTGAAACTCTACAATGTGTAGTACAATCAGGAACATGACCCTAGACTAGGACTGTACTCTATAGAGAGGATTAGTTTTATCCATATTATCCTCTGGAGGGACATTGGTTTCAGAAGAGTTTATACAATTATCAAATCTTTAAGGAGGTATGATATGAAATATGAGTAATTCAGAGATTAAAGAAATTTCAAGACACCATACTCTAGAGCATGAAATAGAACACAAGAAAGGAAAATATTCCAAAATGCATTACAGCTCCCCATTATAATTAATGGCGTGCTACATATCCATAAAAGGGACTCTACTTGACATGGATTTGTGGACACCCAAAGACATTGAATCTAGCTCTGATACAAAGCCTTGTCATGACTAGAATTATGGCCTAGTCCTAACAGATATCTCAAGCTTACCAAGGGCTTAATACCACCCCATTTGCCTAGTAAACAAAACAAAATAAGGATAAATAGTAGAAGCAATGAAATAGAAGTATGAAAAAGGATAAATTAGGATGAATGTTCCATGAATCCACCAATAATAACCACCTAACCTTCTCCACAAAAGCTTTTAATAAAACAAAATATCAAACTACATCAGGATGTGCCCCTGACCATGATAATGAATTTCTTCAATACCTAAAATATGAAAAGAGACCTAATTAAAGGGTCCCAGCATTATGAAAGGTTACATTATGAAAAGACCTAGGAGCCTACATTATGAAAGGTTACATTATTCAAGGATGGTTATGGGATGAGCACTATAATGTAACTCAGAGAAATGATAAAATAATGCCATGTACAAAACCTTTCAAAACTGTATACACACATTCATATACATATATATAAAATGATGGGATAGATAACAAGGTTTAAACATAAAATTTAAAATTATTAACCTGAACTGTGTAGCTCTAACCATCCTAAAGACACCTAGGGCTATATGGGTTTATCTCCCCTAATAAAAGGGTTTGAGCATGTGTTAGACACACTAAATAGGGAACCTCAAGGAAGGGTAATAATATCCATAACCCCATCTATTCCCATTGATAAGTTGTAAATTTGATAAATTATTAGCACATTTTAAGTGTAAATTAAAATCCTTTTCCATTAATTTTTTTTTAATTTCTTACATAATTTGCATTGGTGTAGGTAAAAGTTGAATTAGGAAGATGAGCAAGGAACCTTAATAAAAATGAGCTGAGGAAAAGTTGAAAGAAAAGAAATGTGAAAGAAAATAGACAAATATTAGAAATTAGGCCCAAGAATCGACCCTTAGTTACCATAATCATGGCTTGATGGTTGTGATAACAATCTAAGGTTAAGTTAAATCTTGGTGATAGCTAGGAAACCATCATCATCGTGGGAGTCGCGGATGTGATGAAGATAAGACAATCACAATGGGGTTGAAAAGTTTTAATGGCAAATGTAGAATTTACTTAAAAGTAAGGTATCAATTTTATAATATTTTGAAAATGTGGAATGTGGGATTAATAAGGGTTTTTAGATCAATTTTCATCATCTATCCTTTTTCAACCCATCATATATATTCTAATTTTTGGGATACACTATTATAATACTCTTGGGTGAAGAATACATTCGATTAATTCCTTAGTTAAGGGTTGAAACTTTTCATTGAAGATTTATTGAAATTTAAAATTTGGGTTTGCATTCTCTTTATCTTGTATTGATCAATTTGGAGTAAATTTTGGTATATCTTTACTTTCTATCTTTATAAGTAGCTAATTATTACTCTTGAGGTTATGCTTCAATAGGTTATGAATAGTGTATGAGTGTTGTTTGTTTATCTATTTAATTAGATATTTTTTGTGTCTTTTGCTTTTACCCCATATTTAAACAAAGATTTGTGGGTGAAACCTCCATTTGTTTAGTATCCCAAACTATCCTTGAAATAGGGGTATTGGGTCATGGGTATTTACAAACTATAACTTTAGTTAACTTGTGAGATGGAATCATTTTCGAAAAAAGGATGTTGCTTGAGTTACCTCATATAATAGTCAACTTTTAGAAATAAGAGTGCTAATTGAGGTGTTGGATTGTTTGTTTTGCCATATTTGTGAGGTGTTTGAAAGAACACATGAATCAAATTTAATATTTTGTTGAAAGATTATCACTAAAAACAATCAACCAAGCCTATCCATAACTCTAGATAAATTTGGATAAATTCTCACTTATCAATGTATTAGTTCGCACCTAGTATGGCATATCCCAAAGATCCGCTCCTAATTGATTACACTGTATTTATTCTTAGCCTTTAGTTAGTAATATAGGAGCACAAAAATTGTTATATATTCGAAAATATTCAAAATGCCCAAAAAATTTTGATCTCAGGTTTAAATTTAGTAAGTGCTTTCATTTCAAATCACTCATTCTCCACTCACATTATTCCTCGTGAATTCGACATGACTCTTATTGGATATATATATTGAAAATCACCACCGTGCACTTAATTTGGCATGTAAGTTAACGTTATCAAAAATGACACCATTGACGGGGAATAATTTAGCTTATTGAGTTTGTTTGGAATTTTAGCTTACTTTCTTGGAGTCAAAATTTTAAATATTTTTTTATGATTTTCTTTTGTTTTTTATGTTAGGTAGTTTTTTCTTTTGTTACTTATTACAGTGGCATCTTGGAATTAATGTGAGTTTCATCGTTCTAAATCTTATCTTGATGATCCATGTCTATATTGTACTAGACCTACCTTTTGTAAAATAATAAATATTCTCCCTGAAAAGAGGTGTGTGCTCTACAACAATCCTATTAGGAGTATGATTGTTCTTTATTTTGTGGTTGATTTGGACATTGGAGTGATTGTATAAATTCCCCCTCCCCTAGTTATGCTAAAAAAATGCTAGTTTATCTTATGAGTTTGATAGGTCTCATAATGTTATAATGGAAGAATAGAATGCCAAATAAAATAGCGTTGAATCAATTCTTCTAACTTTCTTTTATAGGGTGACTTCAATTGGTGAGAAAAAGCATATCTTGCATCAATCCATGGTGGTATTTGGAAAAAGTGAAAAGGAAGGAGAAGTGGGTGAGGAGGCTGATCTTTCAAGTACCATGAATATGCCCAATCTTCAAAATAAGGCTTATAAGTAAAATATATCACACCATATGGTTAATGGTGAGCTTGATATTGAAGAATTCTTTGTGATTTGTCAACCAACCGAACCACAAATAATGAAGGATGCCAAAATTTAAGAAATGGTACTAGTGTTGAATGAGAAAGCCTAGAAAATCCTTAGTGATGGCTCTATTTAATTTAAGGGTAAGAATTCTAAGTATAATATGACTCCATAATTGGGAAGACGTCCTCATTCTAATCACTTTTCGACATTATGCTTGGTGTATGTGATGAAAGTTGAACCACCTAAGCAAATGATCAATTTTGGAGATGAGGTATGAAATATTTATATTTTGGAGTTTGTCATTGCAAGAGGGTTAAATGACGTCCATCACTTGAAGGACAAAAAAGTCAAAATCTAATGTTTAAATAGTGCTCTCATAATTATCTCACTGGTACCCAACGAGCCTATACAGAAGTTTAATATGAAGTTAGCTAAAATATTCAAGTCTTCAAAATGGAAAGATGGCATATGTATCAATGTGTCCTTACCTTTTCCAAAAGTACCTAGAAGATATATGGATCAAAAGTTGGGATGACAATTTAAATCTTCTAAAAAGAGAAATATATGATAGTCAAAAGATGTCATGTCGTGTCTTTAACTAAGACTCTTCTTAGGAGGCAACCCAAGGACTTTTTCTTGATGTTTTCTAATGTTTTTGATTTTATTTTCATCTTGTGTTTGGGTGTTTTCAGTTCGTAGCATAAGTTTTAAGGGTATCTCAATAAGGAAACACTGGATTAGTATATTGGGCTTTTATTTTATCATTTTCCTCTTTTAAACAAGGTCAAGGTATGATCCATAGTAAAATTTTCTTTAATGTATGAATAGTGATCACATTTCATGGTTTCTTTTGGTTTGAATTTACTTCATTTGATCTTAATTTGGTTGAATGTTGTTTTTTGGATGAAAATTTTTGAATGTGTTCTTTTTTTCAAATGCTCAATTACAAAATTTCTTGCTTCCATAATCTAGTACACACTATGTGTTTGATGAAACACCTACTTGTAGTTTGTTTGCTAAATTGAGTAATAGGTGATCTAATTGGGTTAGTATGATTACAAAATGTGTGTTTGGTGATGAGTTGGTGCATTGATCTTTCTCACATGCACACCAAATGTTTTTTAAAATGTCGATAAGAAAGGAATGCCTTATGTGCCTGCAAAGGTTAATGTGAAATTTCTTGGGGAATTATGTGATCATTTATGGAGCATAGTATTGAGTCCAATTGGTCTTAAATGTTTGATATCTGATGGTTTTTTATTGAAATTATTGGTGAATGTTGGGTAAATGATTTTGTTGATTATGTGCTTATCATGGCCTCCCCGGTTGAAGTTTGAGTAATCCAAGAGACATGAATGCTTATCTTGTCCTATGGTAGATTGCGTGACATCATTCATAAGGGTATAAGGTCATTTGTGTTTCTATTGGTGACATGAGTCCCATAAAGTGTAATGTTAATGTTGCTTTGCCTTCATCTAAGTTTTTCTTTAATTTTTAAGTAAGAGGCAAAATTTCAAAATACTTTCAAAATGTCATTGTCAAGAAATGGAATGATTTTGAGAAAAACCAAAAAATATAGTTTTTGTTTTGAAAAATATCAAGGATATTTTTGATCTTTCTTCTGAGTGAGGCCATTCAATCCAATGTTTGGCTCTCTTTTTACAAGTATGAGTCTTTTTCTCGGAGTATCTTATGAAGCTTAAATTGCTCAAATTGGTTCGAGGGCTAACTTTTTGCTCAATGAGTATGATTCCATATGTGGTGAGTTTTGTGAATAATTCTTTTGCATATATGTAGTCTAGAACATGCCCCGATGTATTTGATTCAAAATTATAGGAAAACTTAGTTTGGGGGATGATCCGATGCCATTTTTGACCCATCACATAGCCAAATTCCCACCTTAACATTGTTCCCTAGTTTTCCTATTTGAGCCTTTTTACCAATCTTTCATTCTTATTTTAATGATAACCATGCTATTATAACACCTAAACCCTTTTGAAAATCTCTCTATTTTCTCTTAACATCCTTTGATTTATCGCATGATCATAAGCAATAAAATATAGGAGAAAGCCTAAGTTTAGGGGAGGATTGTGTAGTTGGGAAAATAATGTGAATATGGTCCAAAATAAAAAAATAGAGTAATAAATGTGATCTGTCAAGATGATCCAAGAAAGGTGTACATAAGGTTGACAAATCATATGCTTAAGATACAAGAGACATACTTGATGGTATAGCTGTATAGCCTAGCCTATATCATATGAAGAGAAATAAGACAAACAGGGGGACTAAGAAGAGCTTAAAATTAGAACGCCTCTTAAAAAAGTCAAATAAATAAATAAATAAACATGGTGGCTTTAAATTTTTTGGTAACTACTAATCAAAAAGTTAGGGAAATATGGGAAATAACTTGAAGGAGAATAAGGTGGATAGTTTGAAAATTTTTGGGTGGAAGCGGTTGAGCAAAAGCATTAAAGGAGGTCTCTTAGTCCCTTGATCCATATATATTTCTCCTCAACCTTAAACCTTCATCTTGACCCGCAAGACCTTGGTTATTCCGACCTATGTCAACATTAATGGAGAAAAATACAAAGAGGGCAAGCCAATTGTTCTAATCGTTATGCTTTAATTTCATTGGGAGAGTGATTACTAATGTTTTCATTATTTGAGATCCTTTATAAATTTCAATGTCATGTGTTTGAGGAAATAACTCTTGCATGTATGTGTCATCTATACTTTCGGGTAGAGGGTAAAGTCTTACAATTGGTTTGTGTAAATGAGTGAAGTAAGATGCATTGTGATGATTAAGACTATCTTTCAAGATTTTGTGTCTACTCTTACGATGATTTATTGATTTTGAAGGTTAATTTGATATAAACTTGCATCCTTTCTTCATAAATATATGCTTATTGATAATTTTTGGTTTACTTGTTGTCACGACATGTTTTGAGAGTCTTTGTGGAGTTTTGTTATCTTATTCCATTAGTATATCTTTTCATTGGGTGGCAATGAGTTAAAAACAATATCTTATTGAATAATCATTGTTTGCTTGAGGATAAGTAATAGTTTATGTTTTGGGTGTTGATAAGTCATAAATTTGACAACTTACTAGCATCTTTTAAGCCTAAATTATCATATTTTTCCGTTGATTTGTTGTAACTCTCTTACTTATTGCTTAGTAGTCTAGGTAAAAGTTGAAATGATTAGATGAGCAAGGAAACTTGATAAAAGTGAGCTAAGAAAAAGGTGAAAGAGAAAAAATGTGAAAGAAAATAGCCAAATATTGAAAATTAGGCCAATGAATCAACCCTAAGTTACTGCAATCATGGCTTGAGGCTCGAGATCGGGATCTGAGGTTAATTAAAATCTTCGAAATCGTGCAGTGAACATTACAATCAAGGGAGTCGCGAATGTGGCAAAAAGACAAGTATGGAATTGGAATAGAGTAGATTAGTTTTAAGGACAGAATCGAAATTTTCTTAAAACATATCTACTCCATCCACTACTAATAGAAAAAAATCTCAGAGTAGTCGCATAATTCAAAATTGAATAACAAGGCACATAATAACCAATAAGAACTCATCAAGGCATTTAATCATCATTGGGCATGATAACCCCAACACATGTATAAAAAGGAAAATTCATATTTCTCATGGTAAAACTTGCAATCACATGCTTGACGGGTATAAAGAGAACAAATCTAAATGGTTCTAAACTCGGACCAAATGACAAAATTATCACTGATGTACAAAACCCTCTATCTTTGACTAAAGATGTCGCAACATCCCTGAGTTGATCCGAATGAGCTGAATGACAAGAAATCCTATGTTGGGGACACCCTCTAGACCAATAATCATCTTCTTGCATTAGCAACAACTTTTGAAGCTCAAATCTTAGCATGTAACACAGACTAAGCCCAAATAGTTGGCTAACTAATACTGAAAGCAATCTCCTATATAATGGTCTCCCTTACCATAATCATAGCCTTCTTTAGGAACTCTAGGCTAGTGGGGAATACATGTTGACTTTGCCCCAATCAACTAACTCTCATTTGGGGCTCTCTCGGGACCTAAGTTTCATCATGCCTTAACCAAAATAATCTATCAGATGAAATACTAATAGCACTATCAAAATATCATGGACACTCACCTTCGCCTTGTTAAGTCTCAATATATTCTCTCTCTATGGCCCTCACATAATCCTTAACCTGAGAATAAAAAAACCCAACTGCTATCAAGTGTTCCATTGCCAAATAGGTTGACAATGCTAGTCCTCTACAAATTCTAGCACCAATTTCCTACTCGAAAGGATATAACATAGGAATAAGTCTCTCTTACTTGAGATACGTAATCGCGTACTCAGAAATTGGCAAAGAACCCTGGTAAACACTAATAGACCCAACTCTAGTTTAAGAACTGCTCGGTGAATAAATGTCACCCATGACTGTGAGGAGTCTGCAATAAAATTATGCTCCTTAATGCTAAACCTCAAAGCTTTAAAGTAATTAGGACTCAATCGTACCTAAGATGGCCTAAAATCCTTTTGCCTGATGCTGAAGATCTTCGATATCCATCTCTGACTCTCTAGTGTGACACTGTGCTGAAACTCTAGAAATTTATGTCAAGGTCTCGTCCGCAATAGTCGACAATATAATAGAGTAAAAGAATGTGTTCAAGGTGCATAGAAATGAAGACACACAATAGGGAGTCAAGAAGTGTATTTCCTAAAATGTCCCTATAGCCTCCTATAGATAAGTTATAGATTTCTCCGCATAAATTAGTAGGAATATACTAACACTTTACTCTTATATTAATACACCAGAGAAACCTATGATCTGATACCAAATTGTCAAGAAACAAATTTTTACGTCATGATGGCACCTAATATAACCCACCAGCAGTCAAACCAAACACGTAGTTCCGAACAACTAGTAATGGACTACCAAATATATAAAGAAAAGAATTGTGGAATAGATGAAATAAAGAAGCAATTACATAATATAATCTTAAAACATATTTGTATCGGTACAAGAGCTGCTAGTAAAACAAGAGTACAAAGAGAAGTTCAACTGAATACTGATATGACTTATCTCTGAAGACTACATAGAGACTAGTATAACACATATGTGAGAAATAGATAAAACTAAAAACATTAGGAGCTCACTCTAAGTCTCTAAACCATGTTGTTCTGCACAACACACACATCAATGGAGATAACCCGTAATATGATCTGTAGGCTATAATAGTATAGTATGAGTATAAAAACAATGGCACTCAGTAGGAATCTTCGATAGACTGAGCTAAGTCATGATATAAAGAAGATATAATGCAAGATAATCACAACTAATTCAAGGTAAAAAATCAAACCTGAATCATCTTCAGTAAGAAGTAATCGAAATAGAATAATACTATTATATAGGGCATCATCACATCCTAATATTTTTAGACGTAACAAGTAATAAATATCAGAATAATAATACAACATAAGGCACCAACTCATACCCATATCACTATACATAAGAATTGGATAATTTGTAATAATAATATATCATAAAGCATCAACGCAAGCAATAAGAAGTACAAAGTTGTCTCTCATATGCCAACAAGTACAAAAAGTAATGACTCATAAAAGTCCCCCATACAAATAGAGAGTACACCCAATCGAACTATAAAGGAATCAATTCAACAATATATCCGACTCCATCATTGATTAAAAATCATTCCACGCTTACCTATACTCGGCCAATTTACAAACATTTCATAATTAACATCAATAGAATGTTCACAAACCTTTCTCAATCATCATCCACATTCATAGTTGAACAAAACAAGATAAAATAATTATAAACATAATAATACCATCAATTTGGCAACTAAATCTTCAATACGCACTAATAGCACTTTAGTAGCTAGCCAACGAACATTTACTAATCCAATTACTCACTAGTAATCATATACCTTCTAATTATTATTTATACGTTATTCATCTCTTAATCACTATTAATGTGTAAACATCCAGTCATTTATCGCCTCCCAGGATGTCACATAGTGCTAAAGGCTACAAGTAGGCCCAAGCTAACCCTTTGAGCCTTTTTCTACTAATAACTCTTATTTCAAGATGAAATAATTCAAACACTAGCATAGTCATATCATGTAAATGGAAATATGAAGAAAATACTTAGTCCAAATGATCACAATATTGGAAAAATCAACATAACCACAATTTGATAAGTAGTCAAAGAAAGCCTCTACAAATCCATGAACTAGAGAGCTGTTGGGATAGGTCCCCAACTGACTCGAAATAAACTAGAAATAACAAAATAGTCTCTAAAATAAGAAGATGTCTGAATAAAGGTCCTATAACTATGAGGACTCACCACTGTAGAAATATAGATAGAGGTACTCTAAAATCATTGACAAAGTTGGGACTGAGCACCTGAACCTACATTATAATACAATGTAGCACATAGATATATATGTGGATCAGCACTTGAGAATGTACATAGTAGTAGGGGTGCATACATTTTTATAAAACAACATCAATACTCTTTAATCAAATCATAAATGTAATAAGTAATGACTCACGTAGATTGAATAATTATAAAATGCTAAACTCATGAATCATGTAAAATGGAACATGTGACACAATCTTGTGAGTCGTTACACTTTTAGCTTTGAAATTTGTACTCTTCTCTTATTCTCATTAATCAAGGCTAACGGAAACTTTAAGAAATACTTTCAACTCATGCATATGTCTCATGGAGAGTAAAACTTCTTTAATGCTCAAAAACTCATAACTCATTTGAACTCGCATACTTAGAATTCGAAATTATATAACCTTGGAACATACTTGAAGGCATTTCATTCACTTTAGGAATATATCTCATTTCAATATTTAGGAAAAAATACTCATATCAAGGTAAAGTATTTTAGTTTTAAATAAAAATATCTTATCTTAAAGTTTTAGTTTTAAGGGAGATTCTCTTAACCGACATAAACCAGGCGAACTACATGGAGTTCAATGTTTTGTCCTCCTAAGAAAGATACCCCATGTTGGGGAGGAGCATCATACTATTTTCCAGGGAGTATACCATTAATTTAGTGATCACTTATCTCAGCCTCGAGCCCAATATCTCATCCATAGGTCCGACAATTATCTCGGCCTTAGGCCCAACCTACGGTGGCACGTAGTTCTGGGGTAAGAAACGTGGTAACTTACCCAACTCGGTGCTAAATATTACTCCCTTTAGTTTATCTCGCTCATCTCATGAAAATTCACATTAAAATAATCTCATGGTTCAATAAGAATCCAATAATCTAATCTATAATCTCAAGTAGTAGAGTGGATTTCAAAACTCAATGACCATTAGGTTAAAACATTTCTCAATGATCTCAGAATACTCAAATCATGGGTGCTTATAGTACAACAGTTCATAAAAACTCAAGTCACAAGTAGGGCTTAATAACCCTTTATTCAATCTCAAGTTAGAACTCATAAAAAGCATAACGATAGCATAAAGATTCATAAATCATGTAGAAATCTGGAAATTTCAGCAATTTATCTCAAAATCTCAACAAACTCATATACTTCAATGTTTCAGACATTTCAACTATTAACTTATCAAGGATTAAAATCATGGGGTATAGACCCAACTACAATTTCTCAAAAAAAAAAACATGTGAAAATCATGCCATTAGACTCTCAATTCATAGGAAGCATCAAAATATTGTAATCGATAATAATGGGTGAAAATCCCCAATTCAATTTCATGTAAAATCTCATAAATTGCAGAGAATTGTAGTTTAAATAATCCTTTGGGAAAAACGGTGAAAGGATTACCCTTGTTCAAACCCCACATACCTTGAATTAGAAGCTTTGGATGAACTCTTGCTTTAGAAACTCTATTAGTACTCTTGAATGAGGGTTGTTCAACCCCTTGACTTGGGAACCTTGAATCTTGACTCAATTTAAAAAATCTATGGTGGATTCTTGAAATTCTTGAAAGTGGTTTTGGATGCTTATGGTTTTTGTTGAGAAAAAACATGAGAGACACTTCATAGAATTCTCGTAAATGACATTAATCTGGTGTTTGTATGGTTTAAGAGGCTTGGAAAAAGTCCTAAATGTGCCTTTCAACTTTTGTACGAAGCTGGAAAACTTGAACTGGGAATAAAATTTTATAGGCCACTATCGAGATGGCTCTCTAGAAATTGATAAATGGGAATCTGGGTGTCACCGCGATGCAGAGCCATCGCATTGTTCCACTGGTTGGGACCTGGATCTTCAGTGTGATGCGTCACAATCGTGCTAGGCCAATAGAAATTGACTATTGAGAAATTAGGGTCCTCCGTGATGCGCCACTATCGCGGATTTCCACTAGAATTTGACAATTAACAAATAGACCCTCTCCGAGATGCGTGAAGCACTAAAATGACTTTTTTTAAGACTAGGACTTAAATTAGTCATACCTTCTTGCCGGGTATCGTATTTGGGCAAATCTTCTATCGACGGAAAGCTTAACAAATTTCCTATCAGATAAAAATTAAAAATTATGGAAATTCTATATGGTTAACAGGATACTCACTTAGGAAGTCACTTCGTAAACCTTTAGAGCTAGAATCATGCCTCACTTGACACTCCCTAAGGCTCATTCTATTAGAGAAATTTTGCGGGGTCTTACAATATCTCCTCATTAAAAATATTTGTCCTCGAATGTCGCTAGTTATACTAAAAACACAAGAAAAATTGAGTACACATAGCTGAAGTAAGTTTCTAAAATGGGCAAACTCTTGAATGCCATAAAAATTACAAGAACTCATACAAGGATAGATGCATATAGCTGAACTTTAGATTAGAAGGGCTGAATTAAAGAACAATAATACCTTCGGATTAATTTGAACTTGCGGAAAAGAGGCGCGGGTACTTGTCTCGCATGTCTACTTCTTCCTACCAAGTAGCACCCTCAACAGACTAGTCCTGCGACAAAACTTTGACTAAGAGAACTTCTTTGTTCCTTAGTCTACGGATTTGAAAGTATAGGATCTCAATAGGAATCTCATCGAAGGAAAGACTGTTATGAATATTGGCATTCTCTGAAGGATCTACTAAAATGGAATCACCAATATGCTTCTTAAGCATGAAGACATGAAAAATAGGAAGAACAGATGACAAATCTGCAGGCAACTCAACCTCATAGGCCACCTTACCAACACGGCTCAATACTCTATACGGGCCAACATAAGAAGGACTAAGCTTCCCTTTTTTACCAAAACTTTTCACCCCTTTCATGGGTGATATCTTCAAGTATACCAAATCACCCACTTCAAACTAAGATCTCTTCTCCTCACATCGACATAAGACTTTTGCCGACTGTGGGTGGTCTTCAACTTTGCTCTAATCAACTTAACTTTCTCCATAGCTTCAAACACTACATCAGGCACAGTCATAGAAGCTTCACCCACTTTAAACCAACCTATGAGTAATCTACATCTCCTACTATACAAGGCCTCAAATGGTGTTATTCCAATGCTAGCATGGTAACTATTTCTATACGAAAACTTTATCAATGGAAAATGCTCATCCCAACTACCTTTGAAATCAATATCATATGCCCTCAATATATCTTCCAGGGTTTGAATGGTCCTCTCAGCCTGATCATCTGTCTGCGGATGACAAACAGAATTCAAAAGGACTTGGGTACCAAGACCCTACTGGAATGCCCTCCAAAAATGAGAAGTAAATTGAGTGCCCCTATCCGAAATGATAGATGAGGGAACTTTGTGTAGCCTAACTAACTCTCGGATATACAATCTAGCATAATCCTCAGCTGCATAAGACGTATGCATGGCTAAGAAATATGTTGACTTAGTCAGCCTATCTACAAAAACCTAAATAGAATCATTATGACGATGCAAAAGAGGTAACCCAGTCACGAAGTCCATATTCACCATCTCCCACTTCCAAGTGAGTATACAAAAACTCTTACATCATACCACCAAGTCTTTGGTGCTCTACCTTTGTTGGAATGTTGCATACTTTGCTACAAACTCAGCTATATCATTCTTCATACCAATCCACCAATATATTTCTCGCAAGTCGCGGTACATCTTGTAGTATCGGGATGACTAGAGTACCGCGTGCCATGCCCTTTATCCATAATCCTCTACCTCAGATAATCAACACACAGCACATATAATCTATCGTGTAATCTCAACACTCCATCTTTCTCTTATGGGAAAACCTTTACCTTTGGTGCTTAACTGACTCCTTCAGTCTGACCAAACTTGGATCCCTATCTTGCTTCTACTTTACTTCTAAAAGTAAAGAGGATTTGGAACTACTCTGCACCAACGTACTCATCTCGACTGAATCAAGCAACCTAACACCCAATCTAGCCAGACAATGCACATCACGAGCTAACTCTTTCTTAACATCCTCTACATGAGCAACACTACCCATAGACAGTCTGCTAAGGTCATCTACCACTATGTTGTCCTTGCCCAAGTAATACAACATACTCATATCATAGTCTTTTAACAACTCCAACCACCTTCTCTATATAAGATTCAACTCTCTCTAAGTAAACATATACTTTAAGCTCTTATGATCAGTAAACACATTATCATGAACACTATAAAGATAGTGTCTCCAAATTTTCAAAGCAAACACCATATCAGCTAACTCAAGATCATGGGTTGGGTAATTCTTCCCATGCGGCTTTAACAGTCTAGAGGTATAGGCTATAACCTTACCTCTTTCCATCAACACACAACCCAAACCAATTCTAGAGGTATCATAATACACTATAAAACCATCTATACTGTTAGGCAAAGTCAACACAAGGGCTGAACTAAGTCAAGTCATCAACTCCTGAAAACACTTCTCATAGGAATCTGACCACTCAAACTTAACATTTTTTTGGGTTAACTGGGTTATAGGAGACGTAATAGAAGAGAAACCCTCAACAAAATTGTTGTAGTATCTAGCTAGACCCAAGAAAATCATAATGTTAGATGGGGAGATAAGTCTAGGCCAATTGTTTACAGTTTTTATCTTTTGGGGATCAACTCTAATATATTCTGCTGAAACGATATGACCCAGAAAGGCTACAGACCTTAGCGAAAATTCATACTTACTAAATTTGGTGAACAACTGGTGCTATCTAAGGGTTTTCAAAATAATTCCAAGATGATTCGCATGGTAATTCTCATTCGGAGAGTACAAAAGGATATTATCTATTAAAACAATGACAAACATATTAAGATATTGCTTGAAAAATTGATTCATAAGGTCTATGAAGGTGGTTGGGGCATTGGTTATCTTGAAGAACATAACCAGAAACTCAAAGTGACCATAGCAAGTTCGAAAGGCTTTCCTTGGAATATCACACTCCCTCACTTTAAGTTGATGATAGCCGGATCTAAGGTCTATCTTGTTGAAATAACTTGCACCATGCAACTGGTTAAACAAGTGATCAATTATCGTAAGAGGATATTTATTTTTGAATGTGACCTTGTTAAGTTGACGATAGTCAATGGACATTCGCAAAGAATCGTCTTTCTTTCACACAAATAAAACAGGTATGCCATAAGAAGAAATACTAGGCCTTATGAAACCTTTGTATAAAAGATCTTTGAGTTGCTTTTTCAAATCCTTAAGCTTCACAGTTTCCATACAGTATGGAAAAATAGAAATAGGATGAGTGTCGGTAAGAAGGTCAATCCCAAATTTTATCTCCTTATGGGGAGGTATCCCTGGGAGATCTTCCGGAAAACACTAGGAAACTCATTAACAATATTGACTGACTGAATAGTTAGAGCCTCATACTTAGGGTCTTTGACTCTAACTAAGTGATAGATGCAACCTTTAGATATTAGCTTTCTGGCATTGAGATAGGTGATCAAATGACTCTTGGGAGATACCGAACTCCTAGACCACTCAAAAGATGGTTCATCTGAAAACTGAAACATGACCACAAGGGTACAATAGTCTATAGACGTATAACAAAAATAAAGCCTAGGCATAACCATAATAAGGTCAAATCCACCATGTTTAACTCTATTAAATTGGCAAGTATGACTCTATGAAGAACAGCAAAAAGACAGTCTTTATACACTTGTTTAGCAATAACTGACTCCCCTACTGGTATGGAGACTAGGAAAGGCTCAAAAATCCTTTCGGGACTCATTTTGAAATTCACAGCCATAAGTAGGGTCACATAGGAGATACATGACCCAGGGTCCAACAACACATAAACATCAAAACAAAAGACGCAGAGCATACCGGTAATAACATTGGAAGAGTCTTCCTGATCCTAATAAGATTGTAAGACATAGAATCTATTCTGGCACTGACTGCCAGCAGTGCTAGATGAAGTGCCCTGAGCAGGGGCGGGATAGAGTATAGGAGCTGGTGCACTAGTAGCCGGTTACTGAGGTTGGGCATCTCTGTTCCTCTGTCTAGCATGAGGATAATCTCTAAGTCTGTAGCCCTTCTTACCACAACCAAAACAACCCCTTAGATCTACGAAATACTCACCGGGATGATCCCTACAACACTTGGCACCAAAAGGATAACGGGGCCTGTTACTAATAGTGTTCTACAACCTAGACATAAAAGATCTGCCCTCTTGCTCCTGCCTTCTTATAGGTGCGGAAGCACTAGCTGATGAAGGCAATGGTATAGATGGACACCTTTGAAACTAAGAATGGTTCCCTCTATGGAACCTACGCTGGCTATACTCATCCTGCTCAGATCTAGCCTTCTTGTTACCTCTTACTCTGTCTCTCTCTCTAATCTTATATGCCTCTATTTGTTGTGCATACATCATAAACCTAGACAGATCCATATCCCTATGCAGCATCGCAGTACTACAATCATTAAGCACCAAACCAGAAACACCTATCATGAACTTGCTCATACTAGCTCGGGTGTTAGAAAATAAATTAGGAGCATACTTGTCCAACTGGTTGAACTTCAAGCAATAATCCTTAACAGTCATGGAACCCTGCCTCATGTTCATAAACTTATCAATATTTGTTTCCCTCATCTCAAGTGGAAAGAAAATGTCCAAGAATGCATCTTGGAGCACCTGCCAAGTCATAGTAGCAGCATCCTCACCTCTACCCTTCCTTCATAATACAACCCAGCCATAAGATATGTCCGTCAACCATGAGATGCCAACTCAACACTTTCTTCCTCAGAAGTATGTATCACCTGTATGATCTTTCTCACCTCTTCAAAGTACAACTGTGGGTCCTTATCTGCATTAAACCCATAAAAATATGGCGAATTCATCAACATAAAATCATAAATCCTAGTTGCAGCTACATCACCTCCCTACTGATTAGCAACTACGGCCTGGTTATTAGCTCAAACATTAGCAGTGACTGCTTGGGATAATGCCTGAAAGGCCGCCTAAAACTCAGCATGAGATACCATCTCATTCAAAGGATCAATAGGTGGTGGTTACTCATCATTGTTTCCATAGACATTCACTCTTCGAAGAGGCATTTTCTAAAAATAAAAGAGCATGAATTGTTATACGTGCAGGACAACTGTAAGCACGATAGAATCTAAAAGAAGAAACAACTTTTTCCTAAAACATATGGTAGAGCCTTATTCTTATATATGGTGCACTACAGAACGATGATCAAGACTCTACTCAACGCGTCTTGTCAGACTCCCTAGAACTCCTTTAAAACCTTAGGCTCTGATACCAAGTTTGTAACAACCCAAAATTGCCTCCCAGGATGTTACACGGTGCTTAAGAATACAAGTAGCCCCAAGCTAACCCTTTGAGCCTATTTCTACTAATAACTCTCATTTTAAGATTAAATAATTCAAAACTAGCATAGTCATATCATATGAAAGAAAATATTGAGACAATACTCGGTCCAAATGACCACAATACTGGAAATCTCATCACAACCACAATCTGATAACTAGTTTGACAAAGCATCTACTAATCCATGAACTAAAGATTCATTGGGACAGGTCCCCAACTAACTCAAAATGAATTGGAATAACAACATAGTCTATCAAATATGGAGATGTCTGACTATAGGTCATCGAACCATGATGACTCACCACAGTAGGAATGTAAATAGAGGTACTCAAAAATCACTGACGAGGTTAGAACTAAGAACCTGATCCTCCCTTATAAGGCAATATAACACATAGACAAATATATGGATTAGTACTTGAGAATGTACTGAGTATATGGGGGTGCATGAATTTATATAAAACAACATCAATACTCTTTAATCAAATCATGCATGTTATAAGTAATTTCTCACATAGCTTGAATAAGTATAAAATGCAAAGCTCATGAATCATGTAAAATGGAACATGTAACACAATTTCGTGTGTCATTATACTTTTAGATTTGAAATTTGTACTCTTCTCTTATTCTCATTACTCAAGGATAAAGGAAAATTTAAGCAACACTCTCAACTCATGCATATGTCTCATGGAGAGTAAAACTTCTTTAATGCTCAAGAACACATTACTCTTTTGAACTAAAATACTTGGAATTCATAATCATATAACCTTGGAACATACTTGAAAGCATTTCATTCACTTTAGGAAAATATCTCATGTCAAGCTTTAGGGAAAAATACTCATATCAAGGGAAAGTATTTTAGTTTTAAAGTAAAATATATTATCTCAAAGCTTTAGTTTTATGGAAGATTCTCTTAACCGACATAAACCATGCGAGATACATAGAGTCCAATGTTTTGTCCTCCTAAGGAAGAGATCCCGCGTTGGGTAGGAGGGTCATACTCTTTTCCAGAGAGTATAACCTCAATTCAGTAATCACTTATCTTAGCCTCGGGTGTAGTATCTCATCCATATCCCAATAATTATCTTATCCTTAGGCTCAACCAACGGTGGCACGTAGTTCTAGGGTATGAAACGTGGTAACTTACCCAACTCGTTGCTAAATATTACTCCCTTTAGTTTATCTCGCTCATCTCATGAAAATCCACATTAAAATAATCTCATGGTTCAATAAGAATCCAATAATCTAATATATAATCTCAAGTAGTAGAGTGGATTTCAAAACTCAATGACCATTAGGTCAAAACATTTCTCAATAATCTTATAACACTCAAATCATTGGTGGTTATAGCACAATAGTTCATAAAATCTCAAGTCTCAAGTAGGGTTTAATAACCATTTATTCAATCTCAAGTTAGAACTAATCAAATGCATAATAGATAGCATATAGATTCATAACTCTTGTAGAAATCTGGAAATTTCAACAATTTATCTCAAAATCTCAACATACTCACATACTTCAATCTTTAAAACATTTCAACTATTAACTTCTATAGGATTACAATCATGTGATATAGACCCAGCTGTAATTTCTCAAAAAAACATATGAAAATCATCCCATTAGACTCACAATTCATGGGAAGCATCAAAATATTGTAATCAATAATAATGGGTGGAAACCCCCAATTCAATTTCATGTAAAATTTCATAAATTGGAGAGAATTGTAGTTTAAATAATCCATTGGGCACAAGGTTGAAAGGATTACCCTTGTTCAAAACCCCACATACCTTAAATTAGAAGCTTTGGATGACCTCTTGCTTTTGGAACACTACTCGTACTCTTGAATAAGGGTTCTTGAAGCCCTTGACTTGGAAACCTTAAATCTTGACTCAATTTAAAAAATCTATGGGGGATTCTTGAGATTCTTTGAAGAGGTTTTGGATACTTAGGGTTTTTGTTGAGAGAAAACTTGAGAGAGACTTGATAAAATTGTTGTAAATAGCTTTAATTTGGTGTTTGCATGGTTTAAGAGGCTTGGAAAAAGTCCAAAATGCCCTTTTTAACTTCTACATGATGCTAGAAAAATTGAACTGGGAACCCAATTTCATAGTCCGCCGTGACACGCCACTAACGTGGTGGCTCACTGGATATTGACAAATGGGAATCTAGGAGTCACCACGATGTGGAGCCATCACGTTGTCCCACTGGTTAGGACCTGGAACTTCAACGCGACGCGTCATAATCGTGCTAGGCCATTAGAAATTGACTATTGAGAAATTGGGGTCCTCCGTGATGCACCACTATCGTGGAGTTCCACTGGAATTTGACAATTGTCAAATAGACTCTCTCCGCGATGCGCCAAGCACTAAAGTGATGCTATTTTACGACAATGACTTAAATTTGCCATAATTTCTGGCACGCGTATTGGATTTGGACGAATCTTATATCGACAAATATCTTATAAAATTTAACATCCAATTAAAAGTCTAAATTAGGAAATTTTATAGGGTTGACATGATACTCACTTAGGAAGTTACTTCTTAATATTTTATGGCCAGAATCACGCCTTATTTGACACGCTCTAAGGCTCATTCGATGAGAGAATTTTTATGGGGTCTTACAGTCAATATTTGTTTCTAGCCATCACAAACTCTCTAATCACAATAGATCTAATAGCTGCTAATCACCAATTATTCACTATTCAATTTATTGACTAAAGCCCATTAGTTGCTAGCATCACTAATTAACAAATCCTCATTTGGAAACTAGTCATCATCATTGACTAAATCATTATGATAAACTAATCATCATTTTTATATCTCTTGATATACACTAAACATCATCATAACTTAATCAAAATATTTACTAATCGTCAATACCACTAATCCTCATTATTGATAATGTTTAACTATCCATAAGTCATTATTAAACTTTTAATTAGTATTCACCACTAATATTATTTTCAACCTAAAATCAACAACTATAACACTTTATACCTTGATTACTAGAAAACTATGGTTGGCATATCTAATATTGACATATACCCAACTACATTGGAGGATAATTAACATATAGATGCCATAAATAGGGCTAACCAGACTCGATTTGGTAAATGTACTCATAAGCATATTAATAATCCCTCTTTCGCCTTGTTAGGTATCATCATATAATCATAATATCCTACGACCTTATTAGGTATAATCAAATCATCATAATATCCTCTGGTCATAACAGGTATCATCATAATATCCTCTGACCTTGTTGGGTATCAGCCTATCATCATAATATCCATCGGTTAATCCTTGTATCATTATAATATCCTTCGGCATTATTGGGCATTATCATATAATAATAATATCCTAAATCTTTGTCGGGTATCATAATATCATCTTAATATCCTTCGACCGTACCGTGTAACATCATATTATTGTAATATCATCAAGCCTTTCCGGGTATCATCATGTCATCATAAATATACTCTGACCTTATCGGCTATGACCATATCTTCATAACATCCTCTAGACTTGTGGGGCATTATCATATAATCCTCACTAACATTATTAATAAAGAACAACCTCAATGATGGTTAAAGTAAATGACAAGCCCCACGAAGGCTATGGTTAAGAACAAGCCTCAAGATGGCTTAAGTAAAGAAGAAGCCCCACGAGGGATAAAGTAAATAAACATAAGAAGAGAATCAAGAAGAGGATACCTCCATATTTCCTCGTTCATCATCAATGTCACATTATCTGTAAGTTTATATATGTAGCATGAAAGTTAAAAGTGATAAGTCAATAATCTAGTCAACTAAACTATGAGAACAATAATAAGAATTATCACGAGCAGTGGACCATAAGTAACCTATTCATTGTCCCACCATAAGCATAAATAAAGTTTATCACTAACTTGATTGCATCAAATCCATGGCAAAATCTATAGCTTATTCGTAGCATTGTCGATATGGTACTTTATGTCTTAAGCCATTTTATAATCAAGGTCCCATTCAATAAGGTGTTTGTTTGCTCAATCAATATCCAAGAATTAGCCTAATCAATATCTTGAGTAATAGCCATATCCATGGCTTAATGTATAACATGGTGATGGGCTTGTTTAATAGCATACACAATTGCTCATTATGGCATCATCAATAAATGTACTATCAAGGTTCCTCAATATTTCATCAAGGGGATTTTTTGGGGATTTCATAAGCATCTATAGGTCTCAGGAGGACTACCTCAAACTTATCTTAAGATGGGTCAAGGAACACTTCTAAATCACCCAATATACCTTCGAAGTTCATTTCTACCATGGACTGGGCTAAGGTATCTAAGTCAACTCTTAGATATAAAGAAAGTGACAATTAATTCCTAGGTAGGGATCCTACTAAAATACTATCACTATGTCCATTTGAACTAAAGAAACATTATTAGATTAAGCATCTAAGACCAATCTTGCCATAAGTATGAGTGAAAAGGTCACTCACATAAAACTAGAGTAGTTCTAAGCGTTCTCATTTTAAATATGAGACATTAAGTATAATCCATTATGGTTCAAGCCAACAATCCAGGCATTTCGCAATATGGGTCCATATGACCTAAATGATCCAATTAAACATATGTTTTGATTAATCATCAACTAACACCTAAAACCCCTCCCAATCTAACAAGGTATCACGGTTATACTATAGGAAAGATCACTCTAACAAGAGATAAACCTAAACTACCTCAAATCTGAAGAATGCTCATCAATATGCTAAATCTTCATTTTTCTCGTTTTAGAATCTTCTACAACATTTTATCCTATCAAAAACATAATCTACTGATCAATACGAGCATAATATTACCCATATTGCAAAATTATGCTTCTAGTCCAAAATAATACGAAAAATCCAAATAAGTCCTACTTATGGAAAACATATTTATGAGGTTAACTCACACCATCAAGTAATCATAACTCTCAAGAAATAGGTTAAACTAGGCTTATTTGGGGTTAAAATCAAGTCATCGAGCTACGTAAGGTTTTAGTCAAAAAATCAAGAAACGTTTGCTTGAAATTGAAGGATTCTTACCTTATATCCATTGTTAATCATGAAAATATGTGTTACTCAAGATTCTAAATCACACCAAAAACTTAATATAGAGTTATCTCACCCTTCTAGGGATTCTAGATTTAAAGATGAAGAAAAAATGGCCGAATTATTACTTGGGGGCCTATTTATGGCCCCTTCAGGCATGGAGATGCCAAGATCGCCACCAAATGAACTGCTATCACCATGGATAAATAGCCATAGGCCTTTCCATGATCTCCATGGCACTAGTACTAGCAAAGTCAAAAATTGTTTTTGACCCTAGAAACTCATTCGAACTAAAATTTTTGCAAATAAACTATTTAACCCCACTAAATTTGATGTTTTTGACTCGTTAGTGAAGTTGGATTTTCCATAAAAGTTCCTTTATACCAATTGTGGCATCCATACTTGTATCTTTAAATTTTCCAACTTTTCAACTCATAGGTCGAAAGGAGTTAGGGTGTATTGGGACCTAACAAAAGGTGTACCTAACCTAAAATCGATATTCTGAATCTTCTGGCATAGTAGAAATTTGCATCTAAGATTGTCTTACTGAAGTTTTTGCTCCATGGCCATTTAAAACAATGAATACTTCTAAATATGTATTTTGTTCTAAGAACCAATTGAACTACCCGATAAACAAACTATCAGTATCAGCAAGTCATAATTGACTTGGGGCAGCTATAGAGAAGCCCTAATGGAATAGATAAGGGGAAATATAAAAAATGACCTAAAGGATCATTACAACAGGCCACTAAGCTCTACACAATCTTTTAATTTAAAATTTTTGTAATGAGTCATCTATAATACCCTTAAAATTACAGTATATTACGATACACAAAAATATAGGGTAGCAATAGAAATAATAAGGAATGAAAAAAATGAGTTTCCAAATTTTTAAAACAAGAATTATGCATATTGGCTATTGTAGTAGTACAGTTTTCACTATAGTGGCACCACTACAATGGAATATCTACCGCTATAGTAGCTACTAGTAGAATTACAGATAATATTGTAGTTACGCTTCTGCCACTGCAACAACACTTTTGTCGCTGCATCAAGCATAACCAGTAACTCATGACTTGTTCCTAGTTCTACCCATTTCATAATACACTTTTTGAAAATCTACACTAGGAACAAACTCTTACACATAATCATTATAATTGGAGTTTACCAGCCAATTTTATGAAACAAATGTTTTTGTGTCCTTCTAAACTCGGCCTCTAATATGTTAACCACTAAAATCCACCAATTAACACACCATGATCCACGATTCAACACTAAATCACAAAGCATTAGACTTTCAACAAAAGCCACACTGCTTTAAAGTCTATCATTTCTATACTAGGAAATATTTTAATGTGTTACTTACATCATTACCAAGTATATAACAAAACAACAACACCAACAAATCACAATGGGATCCATTAGAATAAAATCTCAACCATAACTCATATAAGTCTATTCAACCCTCAACATACCTCAACCACTCAGGGAGCAATATAAACCAAGTATTATCAAGTAACAACAAAAGGTATATGAATATGCAAAAACACATCTAATAACTCCACTCCATCGATCGACCCTATGTAAAAGATAAGCAACCAAAACTAGGTTAACTTATTTCACCAACCTTATCAATTCGTGTAAGACCCTACAAAATTCTAAGATCAACTCAGCCTTTTAAGGTTACTAAGGGGTCCTAGACTTAGAAAAATTCTAGCTAAAAATTTAGACTTAGTATTATTTTGGTCTTTTGTAAATTGGAAACTCTATTTGCGGCCTCTATGGCCTTAAAATGTCACTCTCTAGGTTGATTCATGATTAGGATATCAGTAGGTGTTCCCAAATGAGTTTCCTATTTTTTGAACCTTATTTGCACCATGTTTGGGAATTCAAAATAGTGAATCAATGCAATATTAGTATGGCGCATCAGCCATCACGTCGATCAATATTTTTCCTTGTCTCCCAGTTGCAAATTCTAGTAAACCGATGCAATCATGATGCAGTGCGTTGGTCATCGCATTATTGCAAATGACATGGTACGTCAGTCTGTGCGTCGACATTCTAATTTTCAGTAATTAAAAAGCCACATCCTCAGGGGTATTAGGGTCTTTTCCCTACCTCTATTTAGCCCAAAAAATGAGATTCAACCCTTATTGAGAAAAATATCTTTACTTTCTCTTAAATTACCCAAGAATAAGAACCCTAGGAAATTTTATTTCAAGGCCAAGGCTCACGATTTCCACCATTATTCTTCTAGAATTTACAAACCAAGGTATGTGAAGCGTTCATCCAAGTGTTCCCTTCTACCCTTGGAGTTCAAGAACCTCTTTTAACTATAAGTTTATGAGTTTGATGAAGTTCATGGTTGAATTTGAATGTGTTAATGATTACAATGTTAATGAGGTTTCCAGTTCATGATTTATTATAAGATTCATATGGAATTGATTGCTATGTGTGCATTATCATGCGAAACAGTGTTGAAACCCTTAAAGTTGAAAATGCAAAATTGAACTATGATGTGTACATGTTGTTTTAGTGTCATATGCATAGATTATTTTATCATGTATTCAAGTTCATGTCATGTAAGTGTTTGATAGAATGTCCGTATGAATGAATGATGATCAAGAAGTTATTTATCATGTTTTAAGATTGTGCCATGTCATATAATTTATGCTATGAGTCCTGGGGGTATTGAATACCCAACAATTTAGCTATTTACCTAGAACCATGGTCAGTCACAAGATAGTATTAGTCATTTTATGATTGGTAGAATTTAGCCAGTTAACAGAATTTAGTAGTATTTCATCAATCCACAAAACCCAATAAACTTAGTTCAGTTTAGTTATATAGTGTGATTAGAAATAATTAAGTCTAGCCTTGAATAGTCTAGAATCCAGTCCAGTGTTTATTTAGTTTAAAGTAGGATTCAGTATTGAGTAAACCCACAGATGGGAACTTACCTTCCAGTAGAAGGTGTGATACTTAAAAGTAGTTTTTGTGTTCTAGAACTATTTAGCTAGAGTAGGTTGAGAAATCAACCTACCAGTTGAGGGTTGATGAGGTAATTTACCTACCAATTGAGGGTACCACCATTCTCGTTCAGAGCACCTACCAGATGAGGCTGACTCAGCTTGTCTTTACTCATGGAACGGTACTAACACCCTTCCAGCTAGTGTTACAGGTTGGACCGCAATCAGTTCAAAGAGTGGCATGTTAGTTAGATTATTACTTACCACAGTCAAAGTTTCAGTTCCTGTGTCAGTATAGAACTTAGTTCAGTTCTACAGAAAATTAGGACTGTTAGATTCAGTCACTCAACTCAGAATAGAACTCAGTATAGTTCCACAAAATTGAGATAATCAAATACAGTCACTCAGCTGTAAATAGTTCAGTATCAATAGACTCAAATATTAGTTAATCAAGATTCCAGTATTACCACAAACTATATTACAGTTATATATTCATGCATGTTAGTTAATTAGGATTCTAGTATTACCACAAACTCAGTTACAATTATATATTCATGCATGTACTCTCATTTAGTTATACTCACATCATTTAGCCAGTTTTGTTCATGCAAATGAACCCATGCATTTCATCCTACCTCACTTTGCATACCAGTACATTCAAAGTACTAACACATACATTTTATTTTGCATTATCATGTTTTATATCATAGGTTTAGATTTGCGAGATCCCGATCATACTTAACAATTCAGATATTCAGCTGAAAATGTTAGTGGTGGGTCCTCTTAGTTCAAGGACATGATGGTTATTTTAGTAGTTCATCTTTTTTCAGTAGTTCGGAGTTAGTTGGGGACTTGTCCCATCAACTCCTTATTTCAGACAGTTTAGAGGCTTTTTCAGACTAAAGTATTTTCAGATACATGTTTCATTTTTTGTATTACTATACCATATTCAGTTTTATTACAGTATTGAACCTTATGGCATGTTTGTCACCTAATTTCCATATATTTGTAGTATTACTATTCAGTTATTACAGTAGGTATAAGTTATGGGTTAGCTTGTGGTCCTTCAGGATTATGCGCACAATGTAGCATTTGGGGTACATACTCGAGGTGTTACAAAATTGGTATCAGAGCCTAAGTTTCAACAAAGTTCTATGAAGTCAGAAAGCCGCATCTAGTATAATATTTTGCTTGGGTGTATAGTGCACCATACTTATGGACAGGAGGCTATTAGATGTTTTTGGAAAAGTTTCCCTTCTTTCAGTAATCATGTCGTTCGAGTAAGCATAAGCTCAAATTAAAATCTCTATGTAATTCATTTCTTTCTTATGCTTCTATAACATCTTTCCAGAGAATTTAATGAGAGAAGTAATAAAAATTAGCTAGCCCCTAGGACCATTCAAGCAGATCCCATAAATAAGCATGTCTCCCACTCTGAACTAAGAGTTGATTTAACCACCTTAGCTTATTCATAAGCTTCTCAAAATAATTAGTTGTCTATTATCCTATCAAAGCTTAGGGCTTATGCTCCACAAAGTGAGGAAAAGAGGCATATGATAGAGGGAAGAAAGAATAAAAGGGCCAGAACATCTTGGATAAAGAGTGGTCAAACCAATCCCTTGTCAGAAATATGGTAGAAACTACCGGGGTACCTTTAGAGCTAGCAGTGATGGATGTTTCGGGTCTAGGAAACCATGTCACAGAATCAAATATTGTCCCTAGTTAGGTTCCCAGGGGTAGCAAAATCATTCCTCAGCTCAGTTCGGTCGCCCAAATCAGTAGGGTGCCGATTCCAGTTCTATTAGTGGGCAATGCACAAATGGGATTTATGCTGAGACAGGATTAGGAAAGTTCTCCTCATGTGGTAACTAGTATGTTACAAGTTTATCATTTACATAATTATGCTTTGCTAGACCAAGGAGCTTCTTCGTCTTTTGTTACTCCTTATATAGAGGTCGACTTCGGAGTCAGTCCCAAAATCCTAGCAGAGCCTTTCTCAGTATCTACTCTAGTAGGTAAATCTATCATAGCCAAGCGGGTATACAGGAACTGTCCAGTTATGGTATGTCAGAAAGTCACTTTAGCACACTTAGTCGAATTATAGATGATTGATTTTGATGTCATTCTCAATATGGATTGACTTCATTCCTGCTAAGCCTTAGTCGACTGTAGAAAAAGAATTGTCCAGTTTCAATTTCTGAATGAACCCGTCCTTGAGTGGAGGGGTAATACTTCATCACTAAGGGGTGAGCATATTTCTTACCTAAGGGCAAGAAAAATGATGTCTAAGAGATATGTCTAGCATCCCAATCGATTCCAGGATAGTATTTTAGAAACCCCTATTCTTGAATTACTATCTGTAGCATATGAATTCTTAGATATATTTTTGAAAAATCTTTTTAAAGTTCTTCCCGAAAGGGAGATCGACTTCTAAATAGACCTTTTTCCAGATACTCAGCCCATATCTATCCTGGCATAGTGAATGGAACTTATAGAACAAAAAGAATTAAAAGAATAGTTAAAGGACCTCATAGATGAGGGATTTATCAGACCCAGAATGTCCTCGTGGGGTGCCACAGTCTTATTCGTGCATAAGAAAGATTGTTCTCTCAGAATGTGTATATAATACCGTTAGCTAAATAAAGTCACGGTCAATAACAAGAATGCACTTCTCAGAATCGATTACTTGTTTGACCAACTTCAAGGTGCTAGTTACTTTTCTAAGATAGACCTCATATTAGGCTATCACTAGCTCAGAGTCAGAGAATGGGTCATTCTAAAAAATAGCTTATAGATCTTGGTATGGTTACTTCGAATTTTTAGTCATGTCATTTGGTCTTACAAATGCCTAAGAAGCTTTCATGGACTTGATGAATGGTGTGTTCAAGTTATACTTAGACATATTAATCATAGTCTTCATAGATTATATTCTTGTCTATTCCCATAGCGAGAATCATCACGCAGATCATATCAGATTTGTATTCTAGACTCTCGAAACCAATCAGTTATAATGATATCTTTTTATGTCTTATATGTCCGCTCTATGATCATAGCCCATACTCATGCACGTTAGCAATCATGTACGCTTACAATTTATAGTATAAGGAGTTCTGGTTCACTTAGTTTTACCAATCATGTTCCATGAATAAAGAAACTCCAGACTTAGGTTATGTATCTCATGACTCAGGAACCCATATCATGTTATACAGTATGCTTAGTTCCCATGACCCATGCTACACTACTAGTGAGCGGCTAAATTCAGATTTTATCATGCATATCCTGAGTTTAGATCTTTTGATAAATCCTTGATGTTGATATTCTATTACTCAAACCTCAGTTACGTGTCGAGTTTGATATAGTATTCATGCATACATCAGGTCCTCATTTTTTAACCCTTTAGTGGACTCTCTTTACAATATTATATAGTGATGAGCAGTTGCTTAGAAGGAAGAGAGTAAATGTTTCATGTTAAGAAAGGATTATTGCATACTAGTTTTCCATGAGGCTATAGCTATGAAGATAAACTTGATTGTTATGTTGATGTCTAATTGGCTAAATGAATTTTGGAAATTGGAGTAAGCTAAACATTGTGGGAGAGTTCAGTCCAGATCAGACCTCAATATGTAGAGTTATTAAAACCTTGTATTCAGTTCTAGTACAGTCTCAGTTGTAGTCTTAGTTATAGTCTTAGTCATTATCACAGTTTTGCAATTAGATTAGTAACTCAGTTCAGTTTCAAATTTTCTTGAACATTGCATACATTTATTAGTTCTTTAGTTAATAGTATTTTAGTACCTCAGTTTACAAACTATTTTAGAGTCATAATTATACTCTTTGTCATGCCTTCTCACATAATACAATTTTTATAAATTCATGCTCAGATACCTCATGTTACCCATTTAGTCCTTACCTCGTATGCATGATACTCTATAATTCTAGTCTAATTATTCAGACTGAGTATAGTTCAATATTACATTACCAAGTATTCAACTATCATCCATTCACATAGTCTAATAAGTTAGTAAGTATATGCACTTATGCTTAACACCCATGTGAATAGTTTTAGTAGTCTGAGATGATGTCTTGTACTAAGGTGGAGAGTATAGTTAAGAGTATTCAAGGAATAAGTATAAGCTTGAAAATTTGTAGTCGCAGTGCATAAGGGTTAGTCATTCATCTTAGGTAATGTTTTGTAGGCCCCGAATCTTATTATAGAATTTTTACCAGGATGTGATTTTCTTATTCAGATACTTTATTCAGCAATACCAACACCTCCTGCTCCCTAAAATTACTAGAATTCTATAGAAAGAGTGTCAAAGAAAGGCTCCAATCGAATAAAGTTTTCAGCATAAGTTATTCCATAAAACCAACAATTCAGTTTAGCAGTTAGGTGGACAATATTTGTATGGTTGGGTTTCCCATCCTTCTATCTTGTAGAACTATCCTAAGTCTCATAAATGTAACTATTCCAAGATCGATCAACCATTCATTTGAGAGCTCAGCTCAGTTAAGGTGTCATGCCTCATTTTCAGAACCCCAATATTCGGTCACAATTTGATTTGTAGGTGCCCTATGCATCATCTTAATTTTTCCTCAGTATCTCAACCAAGTCAACATTCTTCAGGGGACATAATGTGCCACGGGGGAGATGAATTATAATCCCAAAGCTTTCATGACCTAAACCTTCCATCTTTTCTAAACGTAAAAAATCCAGTTTGGAGTAGTGGGTAACCATAGGTGAACCCTCAAGTTCCAATCTCAGCTGTAAGCCATGCATTCAGGGACTTAGTTCCTTTCATGATAATCAGTTCCTGTATCACATTTCAGGCTCAGTTATGTTCTTATTTTCCCATTCATGAGTATTCATTAAATGATCTCGAGTTCGGGATTGAGGATTTTGTGTTCTTGAAAATCTCTTGTATGAAAATAGTGAAGAGGTTTGTCAAGAAAGGGAATATCAATACCCAATATGTCATTCGTTACCAAATTCTCTGCCGTTTTAGAAAGGTAGCATATGAGCTTGAGTTGCCTTCAAACTTAACTTCAGTGCATCCAATGTTCCATGTCTCCTTGATTAAGAAATGCATAGGTGACCCAACAGTTGAAGTCTCTATATAGAGCATACATATTTAAAACAACCTCCCTTATGAAAAGATTCCAGTTTAAATCCTTGATTATCATATTCGCAAACTGAGAAACAAAGAAGTCCCTCTAATCAAAGTACTTTGGAGGAATCAATCCATTGATGGGGCTACTTGTGAAGTAGAAGCAGACATGCAGTTCAAGTATCCTCACCTTTTCTCCGTAAACTCAGACTTATCCTAAGGTAACAAATTTTCTTTCAATTTACTTTGTCTCATGTCAGATATAGCTACAAACTTGGTATCAATTAATGTTGCATACTCAATCATGCATTCATGAATCAGTTCAGTCATGTACTCATGCAACAGACATGTTTATTTAGAATATAAACTCATATTATTAGTAATCCAAGTCATTCATTGATGAATCATGTTCAACTATACACTCATGCATCAAATATGCATGTTCAGTATGATAACTCAGTATATCAGTAATTCTAGTCCTGAAATCATGCTTTAGTTGTGCATGTACAATGTCTAAATCTAGTCTTTCAATATTCTCAGTTTAATCAGTCTCATTTGAGGATGAATGTTTCCAAGTGGGAGATATTGTAAGACCCCGCAAAATCCTAAGCTCAACTAAGACGTTTAAGCTTCCTAAGGGGTCCCAGGCTTAGAAAAATTCTAGCTAAGTATTTAGACATAGAATTATTTTGTCCTTCATAAGTTGGAAATATTATTTAGCGGCCTTTATGCCTTAAATTGTCAATCTTTTGGTTGATTATTTATCAGGAATGTCATAAGGTTTTTCCGAATGAGTTTTGTAATTTTTGGACCTTATTTGAACCACATTTAGGAATCCAATACAGTGGATCGACACTATCTTAATGCGGCGCATCGGCCATCGTGTTGATCAATATTTTTCCTTGTCTCCCAATGGCAAATTCTAGTGAACCAATGCAAACTCGATACGGCACATTGGCCATCACGTTGATACCAACGACGTGGTGCATCGATCTGTGCATCGATAGTCCAATTTTCAGTAATTAAAAGTCACATCCTCAAGGCTATTTAGGTCTTTTGCCCATCCCTATTCAGCCCTAGAACATAAGATTCTGCCTTTATTAAAGAATAAGAACCCTAGGTGATTTTCCAGGGCTCAAGATTTCCGTCATTTTTCTTCAGGAATTTAGCAACCAAGGTATGTAAGTGTTTATCCAAGGGTTCCATTCCACCCTTAGAGTTCAAGAACCCTTTTTAACTACAAGTTTATGAGTTTGATGAAGTTTATGGTTGATTTTGAATGTGTTCATTATTACCATGTTAATGAGGTTTCTAGTTAATGATTTACTACAATATTCATGTGGAATTGATTGATATGTGTGCATTATCATTCCAAACCATGTTGAAACCCTTGAAGTTGTACATGTGGAATTGAACTATGACGTGTACATGTTGTTTTAGTATTATGTGCACAGATTATGTCCTGCAAGTGTTTGATGAATTATTCATGAGCATTAAATATTAAATTATATCATGTTAGCATGTATTCAAGTTCATGTCATGCAAGTGTTTGATAGAATGTCCCTATGAATGAATGATGATCAAGTAGTTATTTATCATGTTTCAAAATTATGCCATGTCGTATAATTTATGATATTAGTCCTGGGAGTATTCAATATCTAACAATTTAGTTGTTTACCTAGAGCCACGGTCAGTCACAGGATAGTAGTAGTCATGTCACGATCGGTAGAATTTTGTCAGTTAAAAGAATCATGTAGTATTCCGTCAGTCTATAGAACCCAGTGAACTCATTTTAGTTCAGTTATACCTTATGATTAGAAATAGTTCAGTCCATCTTAGCACAGCCTAGAATCTAGTCTAGTGTCTATTCAATTGTGAGTAGGATTCAGCACTGAGTGAACCCACAGATAGGGACACACCTGCTACTAGAGGGTGTGATCCTTAGAAGCAGTCCTTGTGTTCCAGAACAATGTAGCTAGCGTAGGTTGACACATTAACCTTCTACTTGAGGGTTGATAAGGTGATCTACCTTTAAGTTGAGAGTACCACCATTCTCGTTTAGAGCTCCTGCCAGATGACGGTGACTCAGCTTGTCTTTACCCGTGGCACGGTACTAAAACCCTTCAAGCTGGGATTACAAGTTTGACCCTAATAAATTAAGAGAGGGGAAAGTCGGTTAGATGATAACTTTCCACAGTCTCAGTTTCAGTTCCAGTCTTAGTACAAAACTCAGTTCAGCTCTACAGAAAATCAAGACTGTCACATATAGTTACTCCGCTCAGATTAGAACTCATTATAGTCTCATAGAATCGAGAATATCAAATACGGTCACTCAACTATCAGTAATTCAGTATCAGTATAATCATATATCAGTTAATCAATTTTGAGATTCATTAATTCAGTGTTACCAGGAACTTAGTTAAAGATTACATATTAACGCATGTACTCTAATTCAATTATACTCACATTATTCAGCTAGTATTGTTTATGCATATGAACCTATGCATTTCAGCCTGCCACACTTTGCATACTAGTACATTCAAAGTACTAACGCATACCTTTCTTTTGCGTTATGATGTTTTATACCATAAGTTCAGACGCGCGGGCTCCTGTTCATACTTACAAGTTCAGATATTCAACTTACAGAGTTAGCGGTTATTCCTCTTAGTTTGATGACATGATGATTATTTTAGTAGTTCAGCTTATTTCAGTAGTTTGGAGTTAGTTGGGGACTTGTCCCATCAACTCCATAATTCAAACTGTTTAGAGGCTTTTTTAGAGTAGAGTATTTTCAGACAGATATTTCAGTTTTTGTATTGTTATACCGCATTCAGTTTTATTACAATATGAACCTTATGGCATGTTTTCTTCCTAATTTCCGCATATTTGCACTATTACTATTTAGTTATTGCAGCAGGCACCAGTTATGGATTAGCTTGTGGTCCTTTGGGATTATGAGCACCGTGTAGCATCCAGGGTACAAACTTGGGGCATTACAATTCGACTACATAATTTTCATAGACTATTATCAACCAGTAGTTACCCCAAAAAATGAGAATACATGCAATTCAAAACCTTAATAAGCTAACTAATAGGTCAATCTAGTAGACCTGCCTCCTCGCTAAGGCTGTGAACATTTTCCACTTATTAATGTGTTCACATCTTTAAATAATAATAGCCACCATGGATTTTCTACAGTAGGTTGGTCTACCTTTTAGACATATATACTTCTACCCTCGTAAAACCATTTAAGCCACTAAGCTAAATAAGTTATGTACTTTTGAATAATACAATTAATGTTCAATATACCAACATTTTGTAAAAGTATTATTACTATCTCAACTATCATATCATAGGAAACAACAAATTTTATATACCTAGTCAATTTACATTCCATAAGTGATATTAACTACACAACTTACCTTA
Source organism: Capsicum baccatum var. pendulum (assembly GCA_030864225.1). Lineage (NCBI taxonomy): Eukaryota > Viridiplantae > Streptophyta > Magnoliopsida > Solanales > Solanaceae > Capsicum > Capsicum baccatum. The sequence goes on along the minus strand of CM061560.1, from coordinate 82,378,968 downwards.
CGTTCAAGTTATCACGGATTGAAAAATAAATTATTTCATCTCAATTTAACAATTACTTCTTAAGGCATATTAGCAAGTCAACTCATTAATTACATTATTCTCACAAGGATGACCCAATGGAACTTCAGGAACTGTATAGTCACCAAAGGTCAGGGAAAACAAGGATCCCAACAATAATTATCAATGTTATACCACATAAAGATCATAAGTACATCATCAAGCAACAAATAGTGATAAAGAGGTACCTTAAACAAAAAAATAATGACATCTCAAAATCACACCCAACCTTTATTATTCATTGATATTGTTTTATGACATCTCATCACATATCTCTTTTAATAATCACTAACACTTATAAAATTCAACAATCAAAGATAAAGGAAATAATATAATCAATGCAATAATAATCCACATAAGCAATACACGTAACATTCTACCATAATATAACTAAAAAAACATTAAAACTTAATTATTTTTCTAGTAAGCATAATTGATCAATTAATAAAAAAGCTGTGCTTACCTATGACATTGAAAATTTCTATATTCACTACATCAACACATTCAAAATATAATTCACAATAGTATTAGACAAGTTCTACGTCTATTATTGACCAAAACTGGTAAGATTGGCACTATTCCAACTATTCAAACATTTTTAAGATACCCATTGGGACCAACTAATAAAAATTTTAATTTTTGAGATGTCAATTAGAATCAATTGGATACTAATCCGACTGAATTCCGTGAGACAACATTTAAAAAGCACAATAAGAGAGAAGAAAGTGAGATTAATTTCTTACTTGTCGTGTATCTTTCTACAAATTTGATGTGGATGCTAACACACTAATATGCATGATCTACTCAACATTTTTTCTTGTACTGGAAGACCAGTAACCTGGTGCCGCGCCTCAAATCATATTAAGACCAACGAACTGCTAATGCCCTAAAAGAATGGAAGATCAAACTTATAACTTGTACTTATAGTGTACTATGATAATTATAACACTTCGTAAGTACATGAATTGGCCGCTAAGGTTGTATTTACTAGGGAAGAAGACACAAGTTTTCCATACTTTAAGATTAGTCTACAAAGATTCTAAAATAAAGAGAAATTATATTAGAACAGGAAAGCACCCCACCATACCCTTAATTTTAATGCAATATCAAAATACATGCTAAAGACGCAACAAAGACCCAATTCATTTTGTATCCCACCAAAAGCTCTTGAGTATCATGTACTTCAATTTGGGAGATCTATTAAATACAGTACATATACTTGTGGAATAAATCACAACATCCTCTATGAGAGACATCAATATGAAAGAATGTATTGAATATGTAAGGCATAAAGTAACCATAAATATCACAAAAGCTTAAATAAAACCAAGTACAAATATATAGATAATGATAGAAAACCACCTTTGATAATAGTTGTGGAATCATGTACATGATATTCTTTTCTTTACTATCACGAACCCAAAAACCAAGGGTCGTGATGGAAGTTGTCGCGAAAAGTCTTCACAAGTATGCCTATCACCCAAACTTATATAAAATTATAAATCAATACCAAAAAAAAAGACAAGACCCCTATAATAAAGCCGAACCACATATGTATATCATAAAGGCAGAAATATACTCAAGATACCAACCAAATCCCAAAACATAGTGTCACAATGTAAGAACTAACTAGTATAATTCGAGGTCAAATTCATAAGATCTCCAAATTAGAGAAAAACTTCATCTCTAAATACAAGTGAGACATAATCAAGATAAGAAAAGGTAGGAGTTAACACTAGATGCATAAATCAACTGCTAACTTAAATAGGCTACAAATATCACTTGAATCCACTATATGTGTGGCACACTCATCCCTAGATCTTTATCAAAAGGGCAAGCAAGGAGAGTACGGTCCACTAGTACTCAGTGTATATCATATGCCATCTGATTAAAATGGAAAACAAAGTATATAAACACAAACTATAGGCACATCACCTGCAATTATAAAATTTCCCAAATGGCAGCCCACAGCATCTCCACTAACAGTTCTAATAAATACACATATAACAAATACATGTAGAGGAAAGAAGAAAAATATACTCGTACATCATTAAAAATATATGCGTACATCAAATACAATCTTAAAAAGACATAACAGGTTGATAATATCAAGTCAAAGACAGAAATATAGTCACGATATAATCCTAATATATGAAGTAAAGTAAATATAATGATGATGATATGATGTACGAGGTTGTTACACAACTTTTGTATACACCTACAGAGCTAAGTCTACCTAACGTAGGACCCGTGGGAGTTCATCAACCCGTATACAACCAATTTCAAATACCAATATTTATATTTCCTTTTTGGCACATACATTGGCAGATGGTTTTTAACATGTAACACTTTCTTTTAAAATAAGTTGGTGTTTCCAGTATTAACATAGTAGTACAAATGTTTCATCAATAAATAGATAAGAATGTAATGCTCAAAACCAAACAAAATAAGAATATCAAATATACCAACTATATGAGCCAAAAATCCACTCAAATCAACCTACCATCCATGATCCAATATAATCTAGAGAACCATCAGGTGAAGTATGTAAGTAAATGTCATTGATACCACATAAATCCTAAGATCATGGCTTTTTCCACCAAGGAGTGTAACCAAACATACATATATCATTACCAAGCTAACAATATCATAAACGGATACAAACGGTCCTACATAGCAAATAATGTTTCAAAACCACCAAATATTATCCACATAGGCCCTCACAAGGGCACGTAATTCACGTAACATATTTTCTATAATACAACCCCATTCCCTTGCTTGGTTTTTACCTTATTATTAGCTACCCAACCCATTCTAAAGAAAGTTAAGCCATAATCTACCTCAAATACCAAAACCAAAATGATAAGCCTTTATCACTAATCTTTAACCTCATATATGAACCAAAAATTAATTAAAACATACAAATATAGAATCTAGGTATTAAAAGAAAGCCATTCATACCTATATTAACCACTTCTAAATCGGGGTCAAAATGGGTTCTCCAAAAAAAAGGGTAAAACTAGAATTTTGTCCAAAAATATATTTCTCGTGATTAAAGGAACTCATCGAGGAAAACCAAATTGAAGAAGGTTTAAAATTAGAGTTTAAATCAAAGAAATACTATTTAAGGACTTTCTAGCCAAAATCCACAAATTTTACCTTTCAAATCCAAGTTTTAGCAAAGTTTAGATGATAAAAATTGAAGAAAAGTAATTGTAATTGGGATTTGGAGCTCACCTAAACTTAAAAATAAAAGAAATAGCTCAAAAACTCAAAACCCATGGTCTCAGTCTCATAAATGGTGAAGGAATTGCATTAAGAGGTACTTAATTATACCAGATGCCGCTATAGCAGACCATGGGCCGCTTTAGCAATTTGCGCTAAAAAAACCTAGGAGTCGCTAATACGGTACCCACACTAGGTGATAGTTCGATAAAGGGGTCCGAGCTGCTTTAGCGGTACCTACTCAGTGGCCTAGGATGCTTTAGTACTAAAGTGTCATTAAAGCATCCAAAGGGCCGCTTTAGCGATCACACCAGCAGTTGGTCACCAACTTGAGACATAGAGACTTCCAAGTCTCTACGAACACCTTGAGATTTATCTAGAATCCTCAGAACGCAAATGAACTATGTTATCCTATCAAATTTGATGCTCCGGACTCAATGCCGATATCAAATTTTTTAAAAGATGTCATTTTCCCAAAATTGATCCCCAACACCCTATTTCACAAATTTCCAAACCTTGAGCTGAAATGTTACATAAAAGCCATATAACCAAATAACCATGGTACCAATCTAATATTGACGTTCGGGACCTGCTGGCACTATTTTTCTTGCTATCCGATATATAGATTTATACATATTGACCGAAGTTAATTATAAGGCTTTTGATCTATCAAAAACCATAATTTCACATATGTCACACCGAAATACGTTAGGAACAACTACAATCATTCCCACATCCCAAAAATACAACAATATAACCATAGAGAGGGATAACATGGTAAAATTATTCAAAATCACATACTTTACACAAAATACCAAAAATTAGGTCATTACTTCATTTAATACTAAAAATATTGTTTGACCTTAATCTAAAAGTAGGATTAACTAAATCAGGAAAAAGATTGGGATAACTACTACGAATAGAAGATTTGACCTCCTAAGTAGGCTCATCTATAGGTCGATGTATCTACTGGACCATAACCAAAGGAATAACTGAAGAATGCAATCGTCTGACATCCCTGGCGAGAATAGAGAAAGGCTTCTCAACAAAAGACAATTGCTTATCTAGATGGACTGAATCCCAATGAGTAGCAGGAGAGTCATCTGGAATGTAACATCGAAGCATGACAACATGATAAACTTGATGAACAGCTGATAAATATGTAGGAAAATACAACTCATAAGCCACATTACTAATAGTCCAAAGGATCTCAAGAGGTCTAATGTACCTGGGCTAAGCTTTCCCTCATTCTAAACCTTAACAGTCCTTTCATCGATGACACACAATGAAAGACATGATCACAAACACTGAAACTCAAGGCATGAAGTCTATGATAGGCATAAAACTTTTGCCTAATCTGAGCCACTCAAAGTCTATCCTAAATAACTCAAACCCTATCCAAGGAATAATCAAGTAAGTTTGTAACTTTATGTCTGATCTCAGAAACATCAAAACAACCAACTTGTGAGCAATAACGCCTTCCATAAGCATTGAAGGTAGCTATCTCAATATTAGAATGATAGCTATTATTATATGTAACTCCTCCAAGGCCAAACGTTTCTCTCACTAGCCTCCAAAGTCTATTCACACATGTGTGGAGCATATCCTCCAAAGCATAAATAGTATGCTCCAACTGGCCATCTATTTGGTAGTTAAATATTGTGGTAAGATTAATGCGGGTGCCAAAAAGTTTTCAAAAAGTTATATGTGTACACTAAACCTTGATATGATATGATAGACACTGACAACCCATGAAGATGAACTATCTCACGAATATTGATATAGGCCAACCACTCAGCATTAAAGGAAACCTAAACTTGAAATAAATGAACAGATTTGGTCAATTGATCCATGATGATCCAAACACTATCAAAATAATGAGAAGTATTAGGCAAACTAGTCCTAAATTCATAGTGATTCATTCCTACTTCTACTTGGGAATGGGTAAACTTTAAAGAAAGCCACCTGGTGTCAAATGCTTGGCCTTCACCTTTTAGCAACATAGGCATCGAGCTACAAAGTCCACTACATGATACTCATACAACCCCACCATTAATGTTGTCCCAAAGCAGGATACATCTTAGTCACTCCCAAATGGAAAAAATATCTCAAACAATGAGCCTTCCACAAAGTCAATCTAATCCAATCACCCACTCTTGGCATATAAACTCATCTACCCATCCTCAAGATACTATTTAATCTGTTGAGGCTACCTTAACCTTAACACTTAATATTTTATCCTGAATTACTCTCAATTGACCATCACCAAAGTTATAACCCCAAATCTTCTTCATCAAGAAAGTCCTGGCCTCCATGAATGCGAAAATGTACCTAGGGGTCGAAACATAAAGCCTAGCCATTTTTTAGCAAAAGAATTAACCTCTAAGGACAAAGGCCTCTCCTAGGTCAAAATATGGTCCAAGCTACCTATGCTAGTCTACTTTCAGCTCAAGTTCATCCACAATCACATTAGACTTTCACGAATGGTAGAGAATAGTCAAGTTATAATTCCTTAGAAACACAAGATAAGGCTCTTTATCATATTACGATCTCGCTGGCCGAAGAAATACTGAAGGATACGATAATAAGAGAAAATCTCATAATAGACTACTTACAAGTAGTGCCTTCACTAATTCAAGGAAAAGACACTATGCACAACTCAAAATTATGGGTAGGGTAATTCCACTCATAGGGATTCTACTGATGAGAAACATAAGCAACCACCTTACCCTCCTGAATTAACAAAATATCAAACCCAACACCACAAGAATCATAGTAGAATGTAAAACCATGCCCTAATTAAGCAATGTCAAGATAGGAGTTGAAGTGATAAAATCCTTAAGCAATTGAAACCTCGCCTTATAAGCATTGCACTAATGAAAGAAAATCTTTTTCCAAGTCAAATTGGTTAATGAAGCTACTATAGATGAACAACCATAAACAATACACTCATAGTAACCTGCTAAACCAATAAAACTCTAAATCTCAGTAGGAGAAGTAGGTCTAGATCAATCACGAACCACTACAATCATGAGCAGATCCATCAAAATACCATTCTTGAACACCATATAAACTAAGAAAGAGACATGCTCTAACCAAAAAACACACTTAGAGAACTTATTATACAACTTATAATTTCTCATTATACAGATAACAATCCACATATGCTCATCATGATCGTCCTCACTCTTGGAATAAACTAAGATATCGTCTTTAAATACAATAACAAAAAGACATGACCAAGAACTCCTAATAATTGTACCAAGTCTAAAAAGTTGTCTTCAAAATATCTGAAGCTCCAATCCTCAATTGGTGATACTAGGACCTCAAATCAGTATTTGAAAACACTGAAGCACCCTAAAGCTAATCAAATAAATAATAAATACGAGAAATATGATACATTGGTTCAAGAATGAGGAGCACCAAGAGCAAAAGATATTGTCCAAGGTTCCAGTTTCAGAATTGGCAAGCAATTGAAGTGCTTTTTCGAGCATTTTGAAGCCTTGTTCAAGAGAAGAAAGGAGGAGGACTTATACAATCCGTAGGCACCTCAAGTAAAGGGAATTGAATTAATTTTTTACTCTAAATCTACACTTATGAGGCACCTCTTTTGGGAGTCTCATTAAGGGAAATTAAGTCTTTTATTATGTAATAGTATAAATAGACAATTTTACTTCTCTTTTCATTAGCTTTTGAAGAATATTGAGAGATTTATCTTTAGTTGTAGTTCATAGTGTCTTAGTTTAGGTATAAACAAAAATTGAGAGTTTAATACAATTGATGGATTTCATTTGTGTTGAACATTTGGAAAGAAAGGTGTGCTTGAGGAAGTGTGAGTTCTTTGGGTCACCTAAGAAAGTGGTTTCAAATTACATTGGTGATGTGTGTTTGAAGGTTTGATGCACCTTCTAGTGCTATTCATTGGTGTAAGTAGGGGTTTTTCTACTATATTTACTTTATTCATCTCTTCTTCATCTCTTTTCTTCTTAGTGTGTTGTTTTTCATTTTGTGTGTTTGCTAATTTTTGCTATCTAATACCATTTTCGTGTTTTTGATAGTCTTCAGGATATTATTTGGTTTCAATTCCTTGGTTATGGTTTCTCCAACATCACTAAATGTTTGTTTTAGTTTCCTTATTTAGAAAATATCAACAAAAAAGAGTCAAAAAAATCCAAAATTTATTCCTTAGATATACATGTTCTTTCTTTGTTTTGAAATTTTCTTGTGCTAGATCCATGCTCTATAGCACCTAAGGAGTCTAGATCTACTCTTGGAACAAGATTTGGTTCAGTTAGAGCTAAGAACCAACATGGATATGGCATTTTGAATCTTTTAAGCTCTAGATCCATGTGGGTTTTGCTTTTTGGATGTTGGTTATTGCTGATTTTTACATATTTGAGTTCGCCTTGGCTTAAGGAACCTAGATCAACAAGAAAATCAAGATTTGGAGTTCATTTGCTTGGTGGTCAAACTTTAGTCAACTCTTAAATATTCATCTTGTTCTTCCATCTTCATCAAGTCTTGCTGTGGAAGAATATTCAAAGAGTGTATTTGATCCAAGAAAGGAGAAGAAAGAGAGTGTACTTGGTGTTTGTGAAGGAATATTCCTTGGTATATTCATATTCATCCAAAAGAAATAAGAGATAAAGGAATAATCAAAGTACAATTCCAAGTACAGAGGAGGGGAACATTGTTTTTGAATTTCAATTAAAGGCTAAAAGGGCTCCAAAACTAGTTATTTCCCCCTCTAATTATCATTCTTATTCTCCAAAGGGGTTCTAGGCCGAGACTTGGGTTTTTACGATTGAAAAATTTTGAAAACTCAACTTCCAATCAATGAATGCCATGTCATTACTAGATAATCGGCTAAATCGAGTTCATAGGTAGATTTTCTAGTTTCTATTTTTTAATTCTAGTTTCCTTTAAGCTAATTCAAACACTACTTAGAAAGCTAGTAAGTTCCTACTAGATCGGTAATTAGTTTACAGTTCGTTTAATTCGTGTCTTCAGTTTTTTTGGTGTGCTTTTCTTATTTTAAAGTCATAGTGTTTTGTTGGTTCAAGTTAGTACATCACTTTATTTCAGTCATTTCAAAAAAAAATCGATTCCGAACCAAGGCTTCTCACCACTCAAGTAACTTGCCAAGTATTTCCAAGTATTGCCAATTATCCAACACTTATAAAGCCAAGTGTGAGGTGAGGTTGAGTGAGAGTGTGGTGAGGCTTTTGAACTAATATTTTTATTTATTTTGTAGGTGTTATCTTGTTGTTTTTTGGATTTTTTTTAGGTACATTTGTAATGGAATCCGAAGGTACCTCATCCTAACCTTTCGTAAATGACTCTTTGGGAGCTTTGATGCCTCGGTTTGAGGCCTTTGCCCAAGATATAGATGCTATTAGGAGAGATATGAAGGGTTATGTGGGATCAATAAAGGGTGACATGACTAGAATAAAAGAAGGGGTTGATAGACTATGTCCACCAAATCCTCCATAACTGAACCAAGTCCAACAAAAGGGACTTGGTACTGAAATGCTACCTCAAAATCCAAGCTACCAAATCCCAAACTTAATTAACCAAAGACCTTATCCTTCTCTCCAAATGCCACAAAACCAAAATATCCCCATCCAAGTAGGAGAAGAGGTGGAGTTAGAAACTAAAGAAAGTGAGGCTATGCCTAAAGATGGAGAGAAAATAGGTGGTGAAGTACAAGAAGAATGTAAAGAAAAAATGGAAAGGGAGGCCTCGAATTGTGAGAAAGCAAAGGGGTATTATGAAAAAGCAAAGAGGAAGACAACATTGTTTGTAGAACTTGATCACAAATATCCATTGTTAATCACTAATGCAAATGCTAGCACATTTCTTAGCATTAATTCTTCTTATTTGCAGGTTTAAGTTCCTAAGATAATAATAAAGAATTAATAAGGTGTTTTGCACAAAAATGACCTAAAGGCACCCTTGGTTGAGAAATCCAAAAGAGTTGACTGCCCTAGCCTAAACCAAGGTATCATTGCTACCTTTTACATTCCTTTGATCTTAAATTGTTGTTATATGACTTCCTGTGAAATGGTCGTGGGTTTGGTTAAATTAGATGTACATGTTCACTTCCTTAGTAGCTCATTAGTTGTGTACAATGATAAACCTACTCTTAAGGCTACTCCATACCCTTCTTTGAGCTTGAAACATTGTGATGTACCCTCTAGTGAGTTGGTCTTGGGTTTGTGTTACATAGGGGTGCATAATTCTCCTCTTAATATCTCTCTTAATTTTTACTATGATCAATGTGCTCCTACGTATAGTCCACTACTTGAATATGTGAATCGTGGAATTGAAAGCCTTCAAGTTAGTGTTGATGCCTCTGATATTGGTCTTGTCAATAAACATAGTCCTATGAACTTTTGTGATAAAATTCATGAAGTTAGTATTGTTAAAGGTTACCATGTGGATGCCAAAATTACCTGTAATACCTTAGGAAGTTAATGATTTTGATTGTCAAGTGAAAAGGGTATATAGTTATGGCCTTGACCAATGTCTACTACTTCCCTTTGACCCTGGAATACCTTTGAGAAGTGGAAGGTGTGGTTTCAGTTCATGCTCATTACAATTTGATGTTGATGCAACTAAATTCATTTGTATCCTTTATGCCAATATTTTAATGCCAAATACCAATGATACATGGATGTATGTTAAGTGTGAACCACCTTGGAGTGATGATATATTTATGGTACTAATGCTAAATCTCCTCCCTAGAGGATTGTGTTCTTGTTTTCTTATATATTTGGTTTTGCAATATATGAAATTGAGGACAAATTTCTTTCAAGATGGAGAGAATGATACAAGAATAAGGATCACAAAAATCACAAAATATTGTCCAGGGTTCTAGCTTCGGAATTGGCAAGCAGTTAATGTCCTTTTTGGAGCATTTTAAAGCCTTGTTCAAGAGAATAAAGGAGGAGGACTTGTACACTCCATAGGCACCTCATATGTAGGGCATTGAAGAATTTTTTCACTCTAAAGCTACACTCAAGAGGCGCCTCTTTTGGGATTCTCATTAAGGAAAATTATGTCTTTTATTACGTAATAGTATAAATAGACAATTTTACTTCTCTTTGCATTAGATTTTCAAGAATATTGAGAGATTTATCTTTAGTTGTAGTTCATAGTCTCTTAGTTTAGGTAGAAACCTAAATTGAGAGTTTAATACAATTGATGGATTTCATTGGTGTTGAACATTTGGCAAGAAAGGTGTCTCTTGAGAAAGTGTGAGTCCTTTGGGTCACCTAAGAGCCTGGCTTGAGCTTACATTGGTGATGTGTGTGTGAAGGTTTGTTACACCTTCTATTGCTATTTATTGGTGGAAGTGAGGGTCTGTCTACTATGTTTACTTTATTCATCTCTTTTCTTCTAAGTGTTTTGTTTTTTCTTTTGTGTTTTTTCTGATTTTTGCTATCTTGTACCATTTTCGTGTTTTTGATAGTCTTTAGGCTATCATACTTGTTCTTAATAGCCACCTTGTTTAACTATAGTAATTGATACACATACACATAAAACAATCTCCATTGGCCAATGAGATCGGCACACCTCAAGGTGATAAACTAGGTCGGATAAATCCTTTATATAATAACTCCTACAATGGATCGTTTAGTCCTTTAAATTCAGTTGTGTCCATATAATAAGGGGGGAAAGAAATAGGCTTAGAGCCTGACTTAACATTAATAGTAAAGTCAATATCACAGTCTGGAGGCATACTGCAAAAATCTATTGAGAAAACATCCACGAATGAACCACACAGATAGAATCCAAATAAGAAGGTGAAGCAACATTAGTATCACGAATATGATAAAAATAAAATAATTATCCACTCGCAACCAAACAACAATCCTGATGGAATGATAAAACATTATTAGGTCTCAAATGAAGCACACCCTTCCAAGCTATTCTTGGCACACCCAGCAAAGATTAAGTCATAGTCTTTGCATAAAAATCTAGGATAACTTGATAAGGAGCTAACCAGTCCATACCCAAGATAAAATCAAAATCTACCATATTTATTAAAATAAGATCTACCTAGGTCTCACACCAGCAAAAGTAACAACACAAGTTCGGTATACTCGATCCACCACCAAAGAATATTCTATGGGGTTGATGCATGAATTGGTGCATCAGGAGGCCTATAAATAGAATCAAAACTCAAAGCAAATTATTTATACATACAGGAGAATGTCAACCATTGATCAAATAACATAGATGCTGATCTAGAATATATAGTGATGATACCAATAGTGACAATATCAAAGAACTCTACCTCTATCTTGGTAGTTATATCATAGCACTTACTATGACCACCACCTAGCTGAGTAGACATGCGAGAACCACTACAAACAATCCTATACCAACCTCTCACACCCCTACCTTTCACAGTCTTATAGGGGTATCTCTGAAAGCACATTAGGGATGGTCTTTGGCCACATGGAACATCTGATCACACACATAGAAAACACTGCAGCGCGGCTAAATAGAAGGAGGTACAATTAAACTATAAAGACTACTTGGAGCTGCCAAAGTAGAAGACCCACTACTTGAACTCTACAAGTGTTTTTCACTGGTCAACCATGACACATGCAGAAGCCTTTAGATTCTCTAGCTCGAGAAATGTGACCTCTGAATTATGCAAATAGCACACCTTCTTTGCACCTCCTTAAGATACTGAAAGAATAAACTCGGTTATCATAGCATGATCCATGTTACTCTATAACCCTACACCATACACTATATCTAAGTCATAACAAGCTGAAGAGAAACATCTAACCTTTTTGATAAACTTTTGAATATTCTCAGACTAACTGGCAATACTAGAATAAGAATATCTAAATAAGGCATGGAATCATGATTCATGCTCTACAACACCTATGGATCCCTTCTCTATAAAATCAAACTGATCTCCCATCTAATCCTTAAAATAAAAAGGCATATATCTAAACAAAAAGTCCTCTATAAGTAGATCCCAAGTCATTTATAATGAACAAAGAATTTGGCAAAAAATAAGTGACCTTTACCAATCTCTTACTATATCTCTCAACTGGTAACCAGTATAACCAACCCTATGCAACTTGAGTGAACCTAGGTTATATGAATTCTCCTGATAATCCATAAAAAACTCATAGGCATTCTCTCCTACAACATCACTGAACCTAGTAGGAACTAAATGATTAATTCTAACAAATCTCTTCTGATCATCAGAAAATATTGATGTACTTACAATAATAGGAGACATAGTAAATCTAGCTTACTTAGAACTCATCTAAGGAGGAATAATAGAAGAAGGTTTAAATCCAATCTCAGAAAACCAAACCCAGATACAGAAGCTTAAGGATGAACTACACTTGGAGTCAATAGAGTACCATAAGCAGATATTGGTACGATAAAAGGATCCATACTAAGAGTAAGCAGGACACCATAAGAAGATGCTGGCATTGATGGGATACAACACTCAGAGTTAGAGAAATGTCAGGGGCACTTAAAGGGCCACCGTCTAAATGGGTCAGCAAATAAACCAGTAACACTTTAAATATTAGGTAGAAAAAATTAATAGAGCCGGAGTAGGACATATATCTCTAATATGCTTATCTTAAGGCTCAGGAGAGAGTCCTTAGTGATATCTATGGATAAGGTAGATCCTCATGCCTGTTTTATACATCGATCTTGACCACGACTGGAAACTCACCCTCTTGACTTGGCTCTCTTGTCAGATAAGGGATTTGAATCTCTAGCCTCACTGGATCCAGTTCACACCATCTGTACAGAAAAGAGTGAAATATGTCATAAACCACAATGTATGAAATATCAACATGATATAGGATAAAATAAGGAAAGTTTTCCTAAAGATACATTATATCCTCTCGAAGATATGTACAGACGTCTACGTACTACTCTATTATATACCATCAGACACCTCGTTCTTACACTGTTGAAACCAATGAATTTGGCCTCTCTGATACTAATTTTTCATAACCCTGATGGTACTTGTAATGGAAAGCATTGACATATAAGCCTATTACCCAAACCGATATAAAATTTGAAATCAATACAAAAATCAAAGGAAGACCCTAATAGTAGAGTCATTATATATATACATATATAGATATAGATCATAAAGGAAAAAATATAATCAAGATACCAACCAAATCCTAAAACCTAGTGTCTTAGTGTAATAACTAACCAGTACAACTCAAGGTAAAATACATAAGACATCCAAATAGGAGAAAAACTCTGTCTAAAAATACAAATATGACATAGCCTAGATAAAAAAATATAGAAGTCAAATCCGGAAGCATTGATCAGCCGCTAAATCAAATATACTCCAAATGTTACAAGAATCCACTATCCATGCGGTACACTCGTACCTTAATCTAGATTGAAAGGGCACAGTTGGGATGAATACGGTCTATTTAGACTCAGTAGGTATCATACGATGACTGAGTAAAGTAGAAAATAAAGCATATAAACAAAAACTATGGGGAAAAATGTACAATAAAAAAATATCCCAAATGGTTGCCCATACTATCTCCACTAATAGATCTAATATAAATACATATAAAAATATATATAGATGAAAGAGGAACAAATATACACATATATCAAATAAAAGTATAAGAAAAACGAACAGATGTATATTATCAAGTCAATGATCAAAATAAAATATCGGCATAAGAACAATAGATAAAAAGAAATGAAAATAGTAATGATGATGATGCGACGCACGAGGTTGTCGCACAACCTCTGTATACACCTACAGAGCTAAATTCCCCATGTAAGACACATGGAGGAGGGTTGTAAAACCATATACAACCAGTTTCAAATAGTAATAGCCATATCTCCTCTTCGGTACATACATCAGTAGAGGGTTTTTAAGATGTCACTTTTTCTATTAGAAAAAGCTAGTATTTTCATTATTCCTAGGATAGTACCAATGTTCCATGAAAGAATATGATAGGAGGATATAATACTCACAAATAATAAAAATGAGAATATCCAATATCCAACCAATATACAAACCATGTAAGCTAAATATCTACTTAAATCATCCAATCATCTAGGATCCAATATAATCCAAAAAACCATCGTCATTGGTCCTACATAAATCCCTAAAACATGGCTTTTTCCAATAAAAGAGTGTAACCAAACATAAATATATCATTATCATACTAACAATGTCATATTAAACTATACATGATCACACATAGCAAATAATGTTTTAATATAACGAAATATTATTCACATAGGCCCCAACACGAGCACACAAATCACCTAACATGTTTTTCGTGATACAACCCAATACCCAAAACATTCTTTTGCATTATTATTAATACCTAACCTAGTATTAAGAAAGTTAAGTTATAACATAACACAAATACAAGAACTAAAATGATTAATACATAAAAATTAAGCTTTCACCTCACGAACAAGCCCAAAATCTGTGAAATTATACAAATATAGAATGTACACATTTAAAGAAAGTCATTGATACCCATATTAACCTCTTCTGAATTAAGGTCAAAATATACCCCAAAATGCATTCTTAAAAAATTTGTAAAAATAAAATCTTTATCCAAAAATATATTTCATGATTAATTGAACTCGTAGAAGAAAACCTTAGTGCATACAATTTAAAATTGGAGTTTAAATTGGAGAAATACTATTTTAGGCCTCCCAGGCTAAAATCCCAAACAATTACCTTTGAAATACAAGATTTAACAATGTTAAGATGATAAAAATCGAAGAAAAGTAATTGAAAATTGCATTTTGAGATTACTCAAGCGTAAAAATGAAATAAATAGTTCAACAACTCAAACCCTAAGCTCCAAGTCTAGAAAATTGTGAAAAATTCATGAAAAGAGGTATTAAATGTATCAGATATTGCTAAAGTATACCATGGGCCATTTTAGTGGTCGGCACTAAAGCGCCCAAGTGTCTCTAAAATGATACCTATGCTAGGTGACAGTCCGCTGAATCAGACCCTATGCTTCTTTAGTGGTAGGTGCTAAAGCACCTAAGTTACCTCTTTATCGGTACCATCTAGGCGGCTAGGGGCACTTTAGCATTCACAATAACAACTATGCACCAATTGGAGACTTCCAAGTCTCCGCAGACCCTTCGAGGTTCATTTGAAATTCAAAAAATGCAAACAAACTATGTTACCCTATCAAAGTCGATGCTGTAGACTCAATGACGATATCTAAATTTTGAAAAGATGACATGTTTACAAAGTTGATCCCCAAACTCCAATTTCACAGCTTTTTAAACCAATGGTCAAAATAAGATATAAGACCCATAAAACTAAGCCAACCATGTTACCAACCTTAATAGATATTCCAAACCTGATGGTACATTCTATTTTTTCCATCCAACGCACAAATCAATATATTTTAACTGAAGTTAACTATAAGGTTTTTCAAACCATCAAATACCATAATTTCACATAGTTTACACAAAAATACATTGGGAACTATGCCAAACATCCACATACCTTATTAATACCATAATGTAACCATTGGTAAGGGTAAAATATTCAAATCATATAGAATTACATACTTCACAAAAAACATCAAAGGTCTGGTCATTATATTTACTTTACTCTTCTTTGCTATATAAACATTTTAAGGTATGTTATAAAAGAACCATCTAGTCAGTTGTAAAAGAGGATGACCTATGATTGACATTTTAACCCTGGGATAAGGTCCACATAGATTTAAAAATTAGGATAGTCCCATGCTAAGTATTTTAACCCCTGTAGTACCACACATAAATTCAATGATTGGGATCAGCATATGCTATGTATTAACCCCTTAGTTGTAACCCATAAATACATCAATTAGTATTAGCCTATGTTAGGCTTTTACCTCTAAACTACCAACCAAAAACTTGTATTGGGACTATCCCATGCAAGGATTTTTCCCCTGAGCTTCCACCCATGTATATACATATGTGTGTGTGTCTCTGTGTTTGTAAATTAACTTTTGAGATTAACCTATACTAGGCTCTTGTCCACTAGGCTGCCATCCATGATTACATATATATTAACTTTACCTTATTTCTTTAATATTTAAGATTGTTATTTTGATAGTCATAATATTTTTGATCTTTAGAATTATAGATATGTGAGAAATACAGTTAAAGCAGTAAAAAGATGTAGGAAACAAATGTAACACAAATATGATGCTTAGGAGCTGGTATGACTCAATGAAACATAGTAGGCACAAGAATATAAATAAATTAATTATGAAGGCATATGACAAGTAAGGTCATTAGGCATGTAATAAATGAGTCATGAAATTATATAACAAGTGAGAATGTGATTCTACTTAGCATATGGTTCATTTAAAACACATTTGGACATTTCAATTAGGGGTATACATGCATTTCAAAATGAGATATGACACTCCTCAAATAGAAAGCTAACACTATAAAAGATGATACGATAGCTAAATAATTAGTTGATGATATCAAATAAAAAGATACATAAACATGTAAACTAATAAGGCGTATGAACAAATCCAAAATAAGGAATAGGTGTACATTCCATGGATACATAAAATAAATCATAGAAAAAGTATGTATACTTATGAACACTTATTGTATGTGTAATATAGGATGTTATTCATTCTAGGAACCTCATTTGACTTAAGAGGATAACTTATGAAACTTGTTGTTTAGATTACCTTTTTCCTACTATTAATTAGTCGTATAAACATATCGGTATAGTTTTATGAGTGAATAAAGACTTACTTTAACTCATTTGTGAAGCTCTGGGTCGTAGGAAGATTGTTAACTACATGAGAGATTTTACACCATCATTATTATTTTACCATGAAAATCATATAGAAAGCTAACTTTGGTGGTATTAAAGAAAGAATAAGATTTATTGCCAAAGAATATAGAATCGAATAGCCTTACATACAACAATTCCAAATAAGTATAACTTATGAAAGGCCAACTTATGTCACAACACAATTTCTCAGGTCATGGTGGAACCTCATATAATACACCAGTAGGTAAACAAACTCATAGTCTAGAACGTCTAATAATAGACTATAAATAGAAATGGAAGAAAACAAATTAAATAGGATAGAAGGCAAATAAACGTAAAGCAATCCCAAAACCTAGTGAAATTAGTACAAAAGCTTTTAATACAATAAGACTACAATGTGGAATGTAGAGTAAATAGAGGGATAAGTCATATCTAAAGTACAAATTGATATCAATCCAATCACTAAGAGGGAGAGTAGATGTAACACCACAGATTTTTGGGATAGCAATTAAATCGTTGTTCCTATACATAAAAAAATAATCCCAATTATTCTATGTATATACTTGTGTGATTATCAAATATGTTATGTGAGAATATCTTCATGTATTTATTGAGGTTATAATATCCTGCAAAATAAAAGATGAGTTGAGGACTTTTCTATCGATAGAGTTTTGACAAATGCTCCAGCAAGGGTCAAATTTAAACCAGTGTATCTCTTAGAATATGTTAATTCAGGTGTCATACAATATACTAACTGAAATATCTCTGAGTTGTCTTTCCAATACAATTGGTTTCACCTTAATCCAACATCGGAGCAAAAGGTTATACCCATTTTACTTCAGCAGGTCATCTTGTCAACAATGTGACGAACTACACTGATGGACCATCACCTATGTGACGACTTATAAGCCCAAATCGTTAGCCTTAGTCATAAAATCATCAATTCCAGCTTCTAAGTAGTGAACTGGGGTGACGTGCCATCACCTAAGTGACAACTTATCAGCCCAAGATGTCACCCATGAAATTCAGCATTTCCCATTTGGATATATAAGGGTATTTTGGTCTTTTCCCTCACCTCCTACAACTTCAATCATCAAAAATACGTACATGTCCATCATAAATTAGTTCTAAAACCATTGATCATCTTCACTCTCTAGAACAAGAAAATTAGGGTTTCTTCTCAAGATCATCTCCAAAGAGCAAGATTCAAGCCCTTCTTCAAGAAAACCAAGCAAATTATAATTCTCCATCCAAGAACGTTCAAGAAAAGTCAATTATCTTTCAAGAATAAAGCTCTAAGGAATGGTAGACATTCATCTGTGGGTTCTTTCCACCCATGGAGTCCAATAATCTATTTTCAAATTTAGAATCATGATCTTTACATATTTTTATGAGTTATTCCCATGAGCTTTCATGAATTTTTAATCTTATAGCATGTTTACATGAAATGGTTGATGTTATTAAACCCTACAAGTTTGAATGGTGTTGTTCTATAATTTAAGCCTTAATGGGTGATTTAGTATCAAACTCATGCTACTACTACAAATTTTAACACTATTCCCATGCTTAGCTTAAACCATTCATAGAAAGTGTTTGATAAAATACCTAGATGAAAGTATTTTGAACAATGACTACATAATATGTCCCTAAAGCTTTAGTATGTTTTAAATATTATAGTTTTCATATCATGTTCATGCAAGTCCAAAACGAAAACCTCAGTTTTTTATTTGGTCAAGTGATTCGTGCTATCTTATCATGTTTAAAAGCACCCCTATGTAAAATGCTTAAGTGAATGATTGTGAATAATGATTTCCTTACATGGTTTAAAAGATTTCATATATCCCTGTTGTTACTATTATCGAGTCCTGGGGTTGTGAATACTCAGAAACTTAGTTGTTTACTTAGTCTTAGTAGTTTCAGGATATTTTAAGATAAACCATGAGTGTTATCAGTACCGTTAATTATCTTATTCAGTAAAATTAGATTAGTTTAGTAATTCTAGTAACATCAGTAGGGAGTAGGATTTAGCAATGAGCGAATGTAGGAATGTCATCTTTCCCGTTAGTTAGGCAGTATCGTTAGTAGCAGTCCCTATATTCCAAAACTATGTAGCTATCATAGGATGAGAAGTCACCCATCAGTTTAGGCCTGACTACTTCCCAGGGGTCGCCCGTCATATTAGACTTGACTCTACCCAAGTGTCACTCACTAGTTTAGGCTTGACATCCTGGTTTTTCAGTAGCTTAGTGGATCAACACAGCCATTATTAGTACTCATGGCATTGTACTAACACCTTTTCAAATAGGTTACAGGTTGAACCACAACCAGTTCAGAGGAGCGTATGTCGGTTAGATGATAGCTCCCAAAGTCTTAGTTCAGTATTCACTATAATTTACCTCAGGTTTGTATTGACCATAGCATATATTTATCAAATTTTTAGTTATCTGATTTTAGTATTTCAGTTACAGACTATATTAGTAAAATATTATATGCTTGGCCATGCATTGTCAAATTTTACAGCTTTCACGAATTGATATTTCAGTAATCTCATGCTAACCAATCAGTCTTTGCTTTATGTATGTTTAGTAAGTTATCTAATATTATTCAACTAGTAATTACTTTATGTTTAGTTATCCCATGCCATTTATTCAGATAGTTATTACTCAAGGATATGAAATAATTCATATTAGCCTACATAATTTAGCATACCAGTGAATTCAAAGTACTTATTGCATACTCTTTTCTTGGGATATAATGTTTCATAACATAGGTTTGCCCGATCACGTTACCCATCGTACCTAGTTATCCCAGCGCACCAGTAGCAGCAGCAGTAGTGAGTCCTCATGTTTCGAGGACCAATTATGTCATAATAGTTTTGATGTTTTACATACAATTGGATTTAGTTCGGGGCTTCTCCCATCAACTCCACAGTTATTCAATTAGAGGCTTTCAGACTACTACAGATAGTTAGTCAGTTTTCAGTATGTTTTCAGACATTAATATCATATTTCAGTATTGATTATAGTTTTTCAACCCTTATGGCATTCCAGTTAAATTCCACACATGTTTCTTTAATATTTTATTCAACGCTCACAATAGGTATCAGTCATGGGTTAGCTTATGGTTTTATAGGATTGTAAGCACTGTGTGGTGACCAGGGTGTATTTTCAGGTTGTTACAAACTTGATATCTTACCCTAAGGTTTTAAAGTGTCCTAGAGATTCTGAAAGCCACATCAAGTATAGTCTTGTGCATATGTGTGAAGTGTGCCACACTTATTGACAAGAGGCTACAAGATGTTTTAGGAAAAGTTTCCCTTCTTTCATATCTCAGATCATGCTATAGAAAGGTCTTCTGAGAAAGTTATACAGATTCTTAGTTTTTTGCTCTATTCATGCTAGCCCTGTTTTATTTTGAAGGTACTAGAAATAATCAAGCTTAAATCCTTACCAATTGAGATTTTCTTAAATTGTTCCCATAGAAAGTTATGGGATTATGTGCGGGCTTGAAAGTATCCCATCAGTGCCTTTATGTTCCAAAGTATGAAAAATTTCATTAATGATCTATGATAATCGTGCATTTAGCCAAAGTCAAATGTGCTTTTAGATCCCTCGTTAGAATCTTATGATAGCATATGACCTAGAGTTAGAAGTATGAACCCAAGAGTTTAGTCGCAGTAAAGTGGTGATAGTATTGTCTGAATTCAATATATTTTGCATTCATGGGGCTAGTTACATGTAAGGTGAATCAGTACGCTTGAAACAGTGCATGTAACAAAAATATTTAAGTTTATTGATTTGAAAGTATATGTTGTTGGTTAAATGGTAATTCCCATAGTGTAGGGAAAATATAAGTTTAAAGATGTGATATTTGTAGGCTATGGTGAAACTAGTATGGTTATTAATGATTTATGGATATTCATGTTATGTGTTAGAATCTACGTTTCGATCAATAGAAACAGGATTTGAAAATTCTAACTTTGTAAGTTCTTAAGTTGTTACAATATATATTTGGAGATATAGAAAGTTAAGAGTTATATCTTAGAAGGAAGTATTAGATGTAGGGTTTTACACTTTTAGGGTGAGTTTAGTGTTCATGAGTAATGTTATATCTCAGACTCTAGAGTAAAGTGGTTCGTCTCAGTTTAGAGATTTTGATTAAGTGGTCCACTGACTCAGAATTATGGTCTTAAGCTAAGGGGAAGATGATAGAATAAGTAACCAAGTCAAGCTTTCAGATTTTAGTAGTATTGTCAGTATGTGTAGAAAAAATGGAGGAAAGAATGGTGCCCAACCCGTCCTTACCTCAGTACAAAGTTTTGTATTTCAGTCATCGTGATATCTACTATTGCCTTACATGTCATCCCTATGATCATAACTCATCTTCATGCAATTTATAGAAAATCATGTATGCTTTAAATTCATAGTATATGAAGTACCAATTCACCCAGCGGTCCAAATCCTGTTCCAAAAATTCAAAAACTCCAAATACAGGTCAAGAAGCTCATGGCTCATGTATTAATGTTTTATAGTATGCGCAGTTCCATTGACTCATGATACATTCTTAATGATCAACAAAATTTAGATTATGTTATATATATCCTGAGTTTAAAACTCTTGATGAATCTATGATATAGATATTCTATTCCTCAGGCGTCTCTTAAGTTTCAAGTTCTGTATAGTGTTCATTCATGCTTTAGGTCCTCATGTTTTTGCCTTTCAGTGAACTCTCCTGATTAAATGATGTAGTGATGAGCAATTTCTTAAATGGGAGAGAGTAAATGTTTTATGTTAAGAAAATATTATTCCATGCTTGTTTTACACGAGGCAATAGTTATGAAGATAAGGTTGAATGACATGTTGGTATGTAAGTAGATAAATGTATTACACAGTAGTGAATGGCTAGTAAGAGGTTGTATTTAGTTGTTGAAGGGGAAATCTGAATTTTTCATGAGATTAGATATTGTGAAAATGCAGGTGATGTGTGAGCAAATGCTAACACATTTGAGGCTTTTAACTGAGAATAATTGCAAAGTCTTAAGCAACTTTTGTTGTTTTTGATTTTTTTCTCTTTCTTATTCCAGGAAAAGTCAAGATGAAAGAAACCCAACAACAACTGAGATAAAAGAGTTGAATTTTGAGCAAAATAAGAAGGGAAGTGTAGTTGACGACGTATCTAATAAGTTGTCAACTCCTTGAAAAGCTGTCAAGCTCATCATTAGGCTTAGACAGAGAATAGGCTTCAACTGGAATTCATGATGAAATTGTGATATGCAGTCAGGTATGCAATAACTAGTCAGGCTCATCATAAGTCTTGGGCAGTGCTTGAGAAATTGAAGTACAGATATGATGACATCCATTATAGGTCACCAAAGGTATGATAAGTCATCATGCCTTATCATCTGCCTAAGACAGAGATTATCAAAAGTGAAGAGGAGCTAATGACATTCCTGATAAGTAGTAAGACTCTTGATTAGCTGTCACACACGTTATCTCCTGTCTGAGAAAATACTACGATCTATGATTTTGTTTCCTTAATTTGGATAAAGTATTTAAAGCATATGTTAGGGTTTTCTAATAGGAAAAGAGGGGGCGAAACTTATTCCAGGGGAGCTTTACTTTACTTTTTGGCTTTCTTAACTTAGAATTTAATTTTCAACTCTTTGATTTGGTTGTGGGAATTTACTATTGAACTTGGAAGAGAATCAACTTCAGACTTCATCTTTTGTAAGTTTAATTACTTTGAATGATGAATAAAATTATTGTTATCTCTTTCTTTTTCATGTGGCACTAAAAACCATAACTAGGGTAGTGGGATCTATGATTATTCCTCCATGGATTTAATAGATTATTAGGGCTTGAGTGATTGTGGGGACATCTTGATAATTCCTTTGTTATGATTTTTATTTATTGGTTGCAAACAATAGATCATGCCTTATGTTGATTTGCTCGAATTGAAAAATAAAACAAAGGTAGAAAATTATCAATGAGTATTTGGGAAGGTTAAGCTCCCATCTAATGATTAATGTTGTAACAAGATTGATCAACTTGGGATAAATGAGTATGAATAAAATATATCCCTAAGTTCGAGAGAATTAGGGAGTTCAATAGCTAGGTAGGCTGAGAAACACTTATAGGGACTGTCAAAACTGATAATCTAGTATTTCACGAAAGTCATAAGAACCCAATGTTACAGTTATTATTTAATGGGGATTACTAATGATAGTGATCACAACCCTAGATTTTCTTTATTATTGATTTGAACTATTGAAATTTTAGCTTTGAGTTCTGAAGCAAGTTACAACCTTAGCATTTGTTTGATCATTTAAAACCCCCATTTTATCTTTCCATATCATTTGATTGAATTAAACTTATAGCTTTAGTTTAAAATTAGTTTAACCGCCACTCATATTGTTCCTTGTGGATTCGACCACAACTCCAAACTTGGGTAAATATATTGACGACGAACGCCTTGCACTAAATTGACGTGTATATTATGTGTTATCAAAAATGGTTCCGTTACCGGGGACCAATTTGGCGTATTGAGTTGGTTTGGATTTTTAGCTTACTTTCTTGAATTCAAACATGTAAATATTTGTTTACCTTTTTTTATTTCCTTTTATTTTTATTTTTTCTCACAACTTTCTTCAGATGTCAGCCTGGATAGATATTTTTTTTACTGATGACGATTCTTATTATTATTGTGGGGGATCACATTATGAGGCTTACTGTCCAGATTTAGATGGAAGTACATGGACAGGACCTTCAAAATATGATACGGACATTGTTCTAATTGGGGAACATACTGTAACTTAATATTTTGCTTGGGGTCAAAGTGATCATTCTGAAGATATGTGTGCTATCTCAATTTAAAAGAACAAATTGATGAAATGAATTTATAAGAAATAAGCACAGTTGTGTGTAGATCTGAAGGAGTTACCACTGCCATCATGTCTATAATGGCTAAACAAAGACGAATATGAGTAGGACATTAACCAACTTTTGGAGAAAACACAAGAATCGCAGCTACTTGATTGTCATCTTGATCTTGATACTAACATTGAGAAGGTGAATAAAAGTGAAGGTGTTGAGGATGGTGTAAATTTTAAAGTAGGATTTGTTGGGCCGGGCTGCATTCAAAGAAACTTTCTACATTATGTTTAGATGATATCTTGTTGGTGGAATCATTTAAAATAGCAAAATAGTGTGAAGATTAGGAACAAGAGTACTTTATTATTGATTTAACATTAGACAAGTAACATAAAAACACACCTCACTTTAAGGCCCAGTGGTTTACCACACTCAATCAATTACTTGACTTCTCAATTTTTATACCACCCTCCTACGAGCGAGGTAAGAAGATAAAATCTAAGTTTGGAGTGAAATTAATATCCTCAAGCTAGAGAAAAAGGCTGAGCTAGGTCATGCAGCGATACTAAATTAGGCGCTTCTTGGGACGAAACCAAAGGTATTTTGTTATTTGTATTCGTATATGCGATTGACATCACATCTTTGCATCTATAGTGCCACGGGTATTTTTCTAATGCTTTTGTTTTGGTTTGATGCATTGGGAACATTTCATGATTTTAATTCTAGGGTGGGGCTACTTGTAGGTGTTGATGTCCTCTTGGAGTTTTTATTATCGTGCCTCTTTTCCCCTGACACTTTTTCCTAGTAGATCCTGTATGTTTATGCGTATTATAATTTTTTGTAAAATGTTATAGTTGACTATGAGAAATACAAGTACCTTAGGTAGTTACAAGTTTTTGTTAATTTATGAACACCTCTCCAATGGTCTATTTTATAACTATGAGATATGCATTTATGTGTGACCACTGTGCATCTTATTATGGCATTAGTACTAGTGATATGATAACTATTGCTAAACAATTGCATGAACCGAAAAGGTAGTATCTTGTGATATACCTTTGTTCCATTTGTGTGTGAGCTACTACCTAGTTACACTTGTGTGTTAAATCCAAAACTTACACGCTTAGTCTTGCCTTGGTTGTAGGATAGCGGTTAAGGAGGGACTATACGTCGTTGTTGATATTAGTTTTCTTTTAGCCTAAATGACCTTCCATGTGTGAATAATATCCCTTCATCCTGATTTTGAGCTTGAATACCTATTCTTTTTATGATACCTATCACTGTCCCATTTATATCATAATAAACCAATTTTGGCCCAAGTCTTCCTTGGATAATATGCATCTTGACTTAGGCAACTGGCCTAAGTTGAGGGTGGATATCATAGGGGTACGTGATGTAAAATAAGTATGAAGAAAGTTTGAATAAAATAAAAGAATAAGAAGCTGGGTGTGGTTGAAAATAATAAGAAAGAAGAGTTGTGAAAAAGAAGAAGTGATTGTAAAAAAGGACCGCACCCATCATAAATTCGTGTGATCAAGAAAAGAGAAGAATCGAAAAAGGTTAATGAGTGAGACCCCAAAACCTAGTGTAGTGTAATAGAGGCTTAGTCACCTTAAATATCATTGAGTATTATACCAGCCCCTAGCCTACATTACAAGGCAAAGAGAAGACCTATTGTGATCCTAGCTAACCTATTTAAAAATCTTGGTAATGAAAATAAGGGCAAGCCTATGGTCTTTAACATACATTGATTGGAACTTTATTCTGAGTGTAAGTGTCTTTCTATTGTCCCCATGGTTACATATGTGATGTCTGATATAAGTGAAGC
This sequence comes from Capsicum baccatum var. pendulum, assembly GCA_030864225.1. Lineage (NCBI taxonomy): Eukaryota > Viridiplantae > Streptophyta > Magnoliopsida > Solanales > Solanaceae > Capsicum > Capsicum baccatum. The sequence goes on along the minus strand of CM061560.1, from coordinate 82,353,185 downwards.
GCGACATTTTTCTAGTGAGGGCACACTGGTTACGTTGCTCGTTGCTAACTTGTTTGGATAGTGTAATCTTCATAAATGCATGGTTGTTGTTCCTGAATTAATGCCATTTCTTGATTCATGTGTGTCTCATTATTGTTCTTCAATAATATACATAGCTGTTTTTAAATTGATTGACCTTAGAGATGGTGAAGATAATTTGAGATAATATGGATGGTTGACTGTCGCATGTACTTTGTATCCTCTTGGTTGTGTTTTAGTTGCTTTAGGACAAGTAATTGTTTTAACTTGAGGGTGTTGATGTGTGAGCAGATGGTAACACATTAGAGGCTTTTAACTGAGAATAATTGCAAAGTCATAAACAACTTTTGTCGTTTTTGATTGTTTTCTCTTTGTTTTTGCATAAAAAGTTAAGATGAAAGAAAACCAACAACTACTAAGATAAAGAGTTGAATTTTGAGCAAACTAAGATGGGAAGTGTAGTTGATGACTTGTCTGATAAGTCGTCAACTCTCTCATTAGCCATCAGCCTCGTCGTTAGGCTTAGACAGAAAATGGGCTTCCATCAGAATTCATGATAACATCTGTGATAGGCCGTCAAAAGTGTGATAAGTCATCAGGCTTGGGCAATTATTAGGAAATTGAAGTGAAGATATGATGACATCCGTGATAAGTCGTCAAAGGTATGCGAAGGAGTCATGCCTCATCGTTAACCTAAGGAAGAGATTGTCAAAAATGAAGAGGAGCTGACAACATTCCTGATAAGTCAGACTCCTGATAAGCCGTCACACATGTCGTCGCCTATCCAAGAAAATATTGTGATCTAGGATTTTGGTTCTATAATTAGGATGAAGTATTTAAAGCATATGCTAGGTTTTTCTAGTAGAAAAGAGAGGGCAAAACTTATTCCTAGGGAGTTTCTATTTACTTTGTGGCTCTCTTAACTTAGAATTCTATTTTAAACTCTTTGATTTGGTTGTGGTAATTTACTCTAAAACTTATAAGAGAATCAACTTCAAACTTCATCGTATGTAAGTTCAATTACTTTGAATGATGCAGAAAATTATTCCTATCTCTTTATTTTTCATGTGGCTCTAAAACCCACAACTAGGGTTATATGATATATGATTATTCCTTTATGGATTTAATAGTTGATTAGAGTTTGAGTGATTGTGGGGACATCTTGATAATTCCTTTGTAATTATTGTTATTTATTGGTTGCAAACACTAGATCGTACCTTATGTTGATTTCCTCGAATTGAGAAATAAACTAAAGGTAGTGAATTATCAATGAGGATTTGGGAAGGTTAAGCTCCCATCTAATGATTAATATTGTGAAATGATTGATCAACTAGAGATAAATCAGTATGAACAGAATGTTTCCCTAAGTTCGAGAGAATTATGGATTTCAACATCCAGGTAGGTTTAGAAACACTTATATAGAGTGTCAAAACTTATAATCTAGTGTTTCCTGCAAGTCCTGAGAACCCAATGTTGCAGTTATTATTTCATGGGGATTAGTAATCATAATGATCAAAAACTAGTTTTTCTTTATCATTGATTCGAACTATTAAAATTTTGGGTTTGAGTTCTTAAGCAAGTTAAAACCATAACATTTGTTTGATCATTAAAACCCTCATTTTATCTTTTTGTATCATTTGTTTAAATTAAACTTATAGCTTTAGTTTCAAATTTGTTTAATTGCCACTCATATTGTTCCCTGTGGATTCGACCCCGACTTTAAAGTTGGGTAAATTTATTGACGACGATCACCTTGTAATAAATTAATATGCAAGTTGAGCGTTTTTAAATATGGTGTCGTTGCTGGGAAACAATTTGGCGCATTGAGTTGGTTTTAAATTTGGCACTACTTATGCGTGTTGAAATCTTCTTGGGGTTTTTGTTGTTGTGTCTCTTTTCCCCATATTTTTGTTACTAGTTGAGCTAACATGTTTAGGCGTATTGTGATTTGTTGTAAAATACTATAGTTGAATAGGAGAAACACAAGTCCCTTCAGCAATTAACATGCTTTGGTTGATATTTGAACACCACTCCAATGGTCTATTTTATAACTGTTTGATATGCATTTATGAGTGACCACTGTGCATCTTGTTATGGCATTAGTACTAGTGACATGATAACTAATGCTAAACAATTACATGAACCGAATGGGTAGTATCTGGTGGTGTACCTTTGTGCCATGTGTGTGAGCGATACTACCTAGTTGATGTTGTGTGTTAAATTGACAACATGCTCGGTTGGTGTTGCCTTGTTTATAGGATAGCGGTTAGGAAAAGACCATAGGCCGTTATTGATATTAGTTCACTTTTAGCCTAATTGACCTTCCATGTGTGAACCTATTTTTGGCCCTGGTCCTTGATGTTGGGCGTATTTACACGCCTAAACACCATAATTTACCCATGTTATAGCTAAGTTTTGAGGATAAAATATATAATTCCTTCATTTTTAGTCTATTTTCCTGTAAGTGAGCTAACCTATGTGATTAGCATGTTTTTCAGGTATTAACGATGAAGATTTCAGCAATTTGTGGACCTTTGGGAAGCAAAGGAAAACTTCACGTAAGAAGGAAGTCAGCTTTTGGAAGCTTATGGACTGAATGTGATGCATGGAGAATCTGTCCCGGGCAAAATTAGTATTTTTTAATACTTAGGGGTGCAGCAGTAACCTAGTAGGACTAGGATAAGGATGTTATAAAAACCTTATTTGCTGAATTTTTCAGCATTCATTATCATTTATTCATTCTATTTTCTTTTCATTCGACTTTTACAGAGAAAAACACAAAAGCTACGAGGAACCGCTTGAGGAGAACAACGTGATTTCCTTTTGACGCCAAAACCCATCCCCATCATGAGATTATTCTAGCTTTGGTATGATGATGATGTCTATTGTGATTTCCGTTGCACTCATGAGTAGCTAAACTTCTCTGTTAGGGTTATGGAAGCCTTGTGAGATACTATCTATTACTATGAGTTTATGAATTCGTGATGTGTACGCTACTTATATCATTACTCTCTTCATTTTAATTACATTCTTATGGTTGCAAAAATAAAGAATATACCAGTATAGCATTAACTTGTTCGAGAGAAAAGTTACATGTCTGGAAAAGAGAGTATGACAAGGAAATAGGGCTACCAACCCCTGTTTACATGTTAATGCCTTATCCGGATTAACTTTCTTGGAGAATTTGTACCGTTAGTTACACACTTTAGTCTCGAGAGATTTAAAGTGAGATAATCCTTGATGGTTGAGAAACACTAGGATTTACCATTAGAATACGAATCTCTATAAGTGCATGCATCTCTGAATTCCGCATTACTCATAGTTAATAGATAAGTAGAACTCATAAGGTGGACATAACCCTAACTTATTATTCTCTGTGATTAAATCTTACTAAACAAAGCATTCTGTTGTTACTTTAACAATAGTAATTCACGCCACAATTAAATCCCCCCTTTCCTTAGAATTTTTGACCAACAGTCTGCTAATAATTACAACACTTAGTGACCAAGTATTACCTGTGGGATTCGACACCCAACCCAGTTGGGTTCTATATTTGACAACGACCGCTTACACTCTTACGAGAGCTGTAGTTTGGGCATTATCAGTCCTCCTTATACATTGTACACCTTGACTTAGGAAAATGGCCTAACTTAAGGGTGGCTATCATAGGGGTGCATGATGTAAAATAAATATGAAGAAAGATAGAATAAAAGAAAAGATTAAAAAGCTGGGTGCGGTGGAAAAGAATAAGAAATAAAACGTTGTGAAAAAAGAAGAAGTGATTGTAAAAATAGACCGCACCCATCATGAGTATGTGTGATCAAGAAAAGAGAAGAATAAAAAAGTGTTAATGAGTCAGACCCCAGAAGCTAGTATAGTGTCAAGGATACTTAGAAAATTTAAGTATCATTGAGTATCATACAAGCCCCTAGCCTACATTACAAGCCAAAGAGAAGATCTATAGTGATCTTTGCGGACCTATCTGAAAATCTTTGTAATGAAAATAAGGGCAAGCCTATGGTATTCGGCATACATTGACTGGAACTTCATTCTGAGAATGAGTGTCTTTTCATTGTCCCTATGGTTACATATGTGATGTCTTATATAAGTGAAGTGGGACTTCTTTGTAGTGAGGGCATATTGGTAACGTTGCTAGTTGGTAACTTGTTTGGTTAGTGTAATCTTGGTACATGCATGGTTGCTGTTGTTGAATTGATGCCATATCTTGATTCCTATGTGTTGCATTGTTGTTCTTCAATAATATAGAAGATTGTTTTTAAATTAATTGACCTTGGAGATGGTGAAAATATTTTGAGATAATATGGATGGTTGACTGACGAATGTACTTTCTATCCTCTTGGTTATGTTTTAGTTGCTTGAGGACAAATAATTATTTTAAGTTGAAGGTGTTGATGTGTGAGCAAATGCTAACACATTTGAGTATTTTAACTGAGAATAATTCCAAAGTATTAAGCAACTTTTGTCATTTTTGATAGTTTTCTTGTTGTCACTGCAGGAAAAGTCAAGATGAAAGAAAACCAACAACAACTGAGATAAAAGAGTTGAATTTTGAGCAAAATAAGAAGGGAAGTGTAGTTGACGACTTGTTTCATAAGTAGTCAACTCCCTGATAAGCTGTCTAGCTCATTTTTAGGCTTAGACAAAGAATAGAGTTTAACTGGAGTTCATGATGAAATCTATGATATGTCGTCACAAGTGTGATAAGCCACTAGGCTTGTTGTCAGGCTTGGGCAGTGCTTGAGAAATTGATGTGAAGATGTGAAAACATCGATGATAAGTCGTCAAAGGTATGATAAGCCATCATACCTCATCGTAAACCTAAGGCAGAGATTGTCAAAAGTGAAGAGGAGCTGACGACACTCCTGATAAGTCGTCAGACTCCTGATAAGCCATCACATACGTCTTCGCCTGTCCAAGAAAATACAGTGTTCTAAGATTTTGTTTCCATAATTAGGTTCAAGTATTTAAAGCATATGTTAGGGTTTTCTAATCGAAAAAAAGGGGGAGAAACTTATTCCAGGGGAGTTTTACTTTACTTTTTGGCTCTTTTAGCTTAGAATTCAATTTTCAACTCTTTGATTTGATTTTTGAAATTTATTCTTGAACTTGGAAGATAAGCAACTTCAAACTTCATTTTTTTAAAGTTTAATTACTTTGAAAGATGAATAAAATTGTTGCTATCTCTTAGGTAGGTTGAGAAACACTTAGATGGACTATTGAAACTGATAATTTAGTATTTCTCGCAAGGAGAGAGAAACCAATGCTACAGATATTATTTAATGGGGATTAGTAATCATAGTGATCACAAACCTAGTTTTTCTTTATAATTGATCTAAAATATTGAAATTTTGTCTTTTGAGTTCTGAAGTAAGTTACAACCTTAACATGTGTTTGATCATTGAAAACCTCCATCGTATCTTTTTGTATCCTTTGTTTGAATTCAACTTATATCTTTAGTTTCAAATTAGTTTAATTGCCACTCACATTATTCCCTGTGGATTCGACCATGACTCCAAAGTTGGGTAAATATATTGACAACGACCGCCTTTCACTAAATTAACGTGTAAGTTGAGCGTTATCAGCATGGTTTGTTGAAATCATAATACATACTAGTATTACAGTGTTATGTGGGCATTTTTAGAGTTGAGTAGGCTTGTACATAGTGGCTGAATTCAGTCCAGCACAGACTTCAGCAGGTAGAGATATCAGTGCCAATGTGAATATTTTCAGTAGTCTTAGGTGAAATGCAGTATTAGGGTTGAAGGTACAGTTGAAAGAGTGATAACGCTCAATCTACAGCTCTCGTAGGAGTGTAAAGAGGTCGTTGTCAAATATATAACCCAACTGGGTTGGGTATCGATCCCATAGGGAATAGCTTGGTCAACAAGTAAGCAAGGATTACTAGACTTTTAGTGCAAGTCTCATAAAAGGGGGGGATTGTAATGTGCAAGTACTGTAAACAAAATAGTAAAGTAAAAAAAGAAATAGCAAAGTAAACAGAAAGAATGTTTAGTAAGATGTAAAACAATGAGAATTGAGAAGTTGGGGTTATGTCCACCTTATGAGTTGTACGTCTCTATTGGCTATGAGTTTTGCGGAATTCAGACATGCATGTGCTTATAGAGAATTTTATTCGATGGTAAATCCAAGCATCTTTCGACCTAAACAAGGACTATTTCACTTTAACTCTTTCGAGCTTAAAGCGTATCTAACGGTACAAATTCTCCAAGAGGTTAATCCAGTTACGACACTAACTTTTTAATAGGGGATGGGACCCTATTACCTTGACATTATCTCTTTTCCAGACATATAACTTTTCTTTCGAACAAGTTAATGCTATACTGGCGTTATTGTATGCGTCTGCAGCCACAAGAATTTGCATTAAGATGAAGAGTATAATGATACAAGCAGCATACGTGTAACGAATTCACAAACTCATTGCAATAGATAGTAGCTCATATGGCTTCCATAACCCCAACAGAGAAGTTTAGTTACCCATGAGTGCGAAGGAAATCACAATCGACATTGTTATTATACCACAATAAAGATCTCTTTAGGTATAGGGTGGTAGGCGTTAGGCGTGACTTCTTTGCTAAGTAACGTTTCTCTTGTTGCAGAAATTAAGAATTGAATAGATGAATAATAATGTCAACAATGAATTAATAAAGAGAATTGTTTTGATGGATGGATGGATGGTGGATGGATGGGAATTGATGGAATGGGGGAATTGTGTGGAATGAATTAGAAGTAGAATAAATAAAAATCTCTAGCAAAATAGGGTATTTATAACACCCATATCCTATTCCTACTAAGCTTAATGCATTACTTAACCCAATCCTACTAGGTTAATGTATCATTATCCTAATCCTAATAAGTTACTGCTAGTCCCCAAAGTCTTGAGAAATGCTGTTTTTGCCCGGGACAGGTTTTCCATGCATCACTTTTAGTCCATAGGCGTCCAAACTTTCCCTTCCTTCTTTCGTGAAGCTTTCTTTGGCGTCAAGTTATCCGTAAAATGCTGAATTCTGCATCATTTATACCTGAAAACTTGCTAATCACGTTTGTTAGCTCACTTACAGGAAAAAGGACTAAAAGTGCATGAATTATATATATTGTCCTCAAAACTTGGCTAAAATATGGGTAAAATATAGCACTATAGGCGTGTAAATTCGCCTATCATCAACAGCCCACACTTAAATCTTTGTTCGTCCTCGAACAACTATCATGTCCATCTAAACATCAACTTAGAGTTTCACAGTGACAACACAAAATATTCGTCAAGACAAGCATAACAATTATCAACAAAGAGTAGTTTTTCGATCATTAGTAGAAACAATTTAACCTCCAACGTAGACTCGTGATGGTGATTAGTTCGTGTCCACAACTTGAGGTACAAAGAATCATACACACCTACCCAAGACTCATCAACCATGTGTGTCTAACCATATATCACCCATAGTCACTCACAAGTTTAGTATATTTATCGAAACATGGGTATACGAGTATCCTTACTCTCGCTCTCACAAAGAATTCATATGCTGCAACTGATGACCATAGGCTTGCCCATAGTGTAATGCTCCACTAAATGTCAGAATTCTAAGCTTAGGACCAAATAGGTCTTCTACAGGTTGTAATGTAGGCTAAGGGACGGGTAGGACTATTTTGGCCAGAAATAGTGACTAAGTTCCCTAAGTTCTTTAATACATCACAATATGTCATTAATACTTTCTTTTCAAACAATCTTTCTTCTTTCTTTTATTCTACCACCCTTTTTCTCCTCTTTTGTTTTTCAATTTTAAACATAACTAACTTTTTAGTTTTCCTTTCTTTTTTCTTTTCATAACACACCTCTTATGATAGCAATTCTTTTTCATAACAATTTCAAGCACCATTACTTTCTAAAGCATCATACTCACCCAATTTCCTCTTATTTTGTCAGATGACTTTACACTTTAAAGCACTTAGGAATTTAGATCAAATTATGGTCTTGAAAAAAAAGATTAGGCTAACATATGAGGTTGTCAAAGAAAACAGGCTCAAGGCTCAAAGGGGTTAACTAGGATAATGTCCACGGGTAGATAAAATAAAGGTAAACAAGTATAAGTTGCCAAAGAAATGCCTAAATCATCTCCTAAACTTGCACTCTTTATTTTCGCTTCACATACATACCAGGCAAGTTCTAGCATCAGCCACAGGCATAGAATATACTATATCCTCACACACACAAGGCACATGATCGACTTTATTAGGAGTAGCATAGACTCTTGACCTAACAGATGAAGGAATTGAACCACACAATATCACATAGTGAGTCACAATTAGAGCCTAAATGTCTCAATAGTCATGGTTTTAGCACAAACTCTTGTCATAATCTCATGCTTCCTATTAGAATAATTTCATGCGAAGTTAAGTTAAGAAGAAAAAATTTAATTAATAAAAAAATTAACTACTAAAAAGAAAATGAAAACAAACATAAATACAAATGCAGATAGAGAAGTATAGCATGCAAATACCAGCACCCCACACTTAGACGGGACACACTGCCCTTAGTGGAAAATAAATAAGAAGAACCTGGTTAGTCGGACTCATCCTCTATGTCTAGGGTCATACCCCCTTCGTCGAAATCATCATTGGAGTCGTCGTCATCAGAATTCTCCTCCACGTCGGAGTCTGGCATTCGTCGATCAGCATCAGTCGGCACATCGTCATCAAGAGGTTCTTCAAAATATGTACCTACTCCACACATTTGCCTTGCATGCTCATTCATTGGGTAGTCATAATCTAGCTGTTGGAGCTCTGCAGCAGTTAGAACACAACCTCCACTCATCATTGTAAACTGAGTCATGCCATAAAGATGGCGAAAGAAACTCTCATCCCGAGCATGTCTCTCAGCAGTAGTAAGGTTGACGCCATGTGTTGATTCAACATCTTTGACCTTTGTGAGGTCAACCTTCTTCGGATTGTGTGGGAGTTTATGATCAGCTGGCTCCTCTTCGATGTCCTCCTTTCTCAAGATTGCAGTCAACAGATTGCCGAAGCTGAAATGGGACCGCTTATGTAGCCTAGCCTTTCGTATTGTAGATCGAATGTTGATAGGGATATTCATCATCAATGCATATACCAAGCACAGTTTATCTCTTGTAATTTTTGTGTATTGCGTCCCTGGAATGAGGCAAGAGTTGACTATGCGCAACCATATCCTTGTTTCCCTATTTAAAGGAGCATATGGGAAGGTGTTGTGTCGACCGGTGTCTTTGTGTTTACTCCACCATGCCATGGATCTTGTTCCATAGAGTGTGTGTTGAATGGCTCTGTATGGAGGTCTACTGTACAACTCTTTGAGTGGTGATGGATCGACTGAAGACAAGCCAAGAAAGGAGTTGAAGAAATCCGAATTGAGTTGTAAAACTTGGCCCCGAATCTTAACCTCGCTTCCTGTGGTTTTCGGTGACCATTTGGCTTAGAATTCTCTTGTTAGATCGAGATTGCACTCTCCCATATCTCGGAAGATGAAATCAAGATGTAACACCATGATCTTGGCCTACATGCGCAGTTCTTTCTTTGCTAGGCTTTCCTTGTTTATCAAGTCCACATGAACATGTTTATTCTCTTTGTTGATCCTATACCATTCCTTTGCTTCCTCTTCAAGAACCCATTTTATTCCAAACATGCGGCGTGGTAATTGTATCGAGGATGATACTCCTTGCTCTTTGCGGCCTCTTTTCTTTCCTTTTTGTGAAGTGGTAGCCTTATCTTGCTATGGGTGCCATTGTACCTGAGACTAAAACAATGTTCATATTAGCATCATCTCAATGGATAAAATCTATAAACAAGCAGTAGGGGCACCACCCCACACTTAGTTTGTTGGTACAGACTAGTGAAGTGAAAGTGGTCGATTACTCAGACTTCATCGTCATTCGTTTTAGGAGCTATATTCCAACAATAAATTCAGTGTAGTCATACTTCTTGTAATCATGGAAATACTTTCATGTTTGATATATCAAGACTACTTCATAGGGATTGAATCAAGGTATAGTATCTAAAAATAATCACAACCTCCCATGTTGGTAGGCAACTATAATTCTTATCCCTATGAACAAGTCATTCCAACATGTAAGTATTCAAGTGACAAGATTATGCAATTTTTATGACCATATCAATTCAGCAAAAGTATGACAGTGCATCAAAATCAAATACAAGTTGGGAACAAGTTAAGATTATCCTTACGTATACGTTCACCCACTTGGTTGTATCACAATAATTCAATCACATTCAAATCATCAATACTACTTTCAAGATTGAACAATTCATAATGGGCATAGTAGTGTAGTACTTACGGAATATAAATGAAGAACAACGAAGTACTTACTTGATTGATTCCTTTGGATGATGTTCTTGTGAAGTAAAAGAGCAAAAGGAAAATTTTTGAGAGGATTTGGGGACTATAGGAGGCGCTTAAGCTAGGTTTCCAATGTGTTTTTGGTTCAAGACTAAGTCTCATATTTATAGGAGAAGGTTGGGTCAGGTTTTGACCCATTTAAAATCAGATTTGGAGACAAGAAGTGACCATAGGCGGCGCCTTTTGCTTTGCCTATGCTCGGCATAGGCAGCGCCTTTTGCAAAGCATTGTCTAGCATAGGCGGCGCCTATGCCATGGCATTCTTAGTCATAGGCGGCGCCTTTAGCATGGCATATGAGATTCAGAGACAAAAGGCATTAGCATAGGCGGCGCCTATGCTATGGCATACTTGGGCATGGGCGGCGCCTATGCTATGGCACACTAGATTCCGAGACCTTAGGCCATAGTATAGGCCTTGCCTTGTTCGTGGCCTAGTTTTACCTAGGCCTAGCCTTGTTCGATGCCTATATTTTCATGAGCAATGCCCAATCAATAGCCTTTTGCTTCTTCATTCCTAACTTACCACCTTTAACATGCAATACGTCCAAATCAAAATTTAAAACCGACCTCCTCGTTTTACACCTCTTTGCACCTACATTTACTCAAAAAAAACAAAGACGATTAGAATGATGGGTTGCCTCCCATCAAGCGCCTTAGTTTTGGTCGTGGCACGACTCTTCTGTTTGGATTTTTATTTATCAAAAGCAAACACGTAATAGAACGAAAGAAAGAAGAAAAAAAAATGAAAAACGATGGGTTGCCTCCCACCAAGCGCTTGATTTATTGTCGTGGCACGACATAGCTATCTCGATTACTTATACTTCATCGAGATAGATGGTGGATCATTTTCTGAATGGATTAAGACGACAATGAGGCTTACTTGTAGGTATGCAATCTTCTTCGAGATAAACCTTGTGCATGCCTATCCCGGGAGGGATACCAATTATATCATCAATAGTCCAACCCATGGCTCTCTTGTATCTCTTTAGAGAAGAGATGAGAGGCTCTACGTGCTGTTCACTTAAATCATCCGCCATACTTACCGGAAGTATATTTCCTCTTTCCAAGAACACATACCTTAGATAATCGGGGAGCTCTTTCGATTCTAGCATTGGTGGCTCTTCAATGGAAGTCTTCGCTGTTGGTGATGGTTGATTCTTAAGATCAAGGTCCGGCTGTTTAGGAATACAAGAATAGGACCCTATTTCTGTTAGACCACTTGTAGTTTCTTCATAATCTTCATCATCCTTATGCTCAACATTCAGTAGCGCAGCAGACAATGGCTCAACAGTAAGCTGTTTCGCTACATATAATGCTTTATTATCCTCATAATGAACATCAGCTACAGATAACACATTCATATCGCTGGGCTGCTTCATTTCTTTGCATATATCAAAACGGACCACTTCGTCATTCAACCGAAATAAAAGCTCATTAGCTCTCATGTCAATAAGCACACTTCCTGTTGCAAGGAAAGGACGTCCCAAGATTATGGGATCTTCAGAATCCTCCTCACAATCCAGAATAACGAAGTCTGCAGGAAAGATGAATGAAGAAACCTTCACCAACACATCATTCAAGATACCCACAGGTCATTTTACCGACCTATCAGCCATCACGAGCCTCATATTGGTTGGTGTCGGATCGCCTAACCCCAACTTCTTGTAGACGGATAGTGGCATCAAATTGATGCTAGCACCCAGATCGCACAATGCCTTGGCAAAATTCAAAGATCCAACAGTGCAAGGAATAGTGAAGGCACCAGGGTCGGTCTTCTTCTGAACTAGTGATCGGGTAGAAATTATGCTATAGTGATGAACAGTATCCTTCAACTCATAGCTTGCTGCACACTTCTTTGTCAAAAGATCCTTCATAAATTTTGCATACCCAGACATTTGTTCTAGTGCCTCTACCAATGGAACATTAATGGTCAGCTGATTTAACATATTCATAAATTTGCTGAACTTTGTATCATCCGCATCTTCTTCAATCTTTGAGGAAAAGGTGGTGGTGGATAAGGAATTGTTTTCTCCATGGCTTTCTTCTCCTCTTGCTTCTATTTTTCAGCCTTTTCAGGCTGCAACATAGTCGGTGTGATGTCATGGACGTCGTGGGTGGTGTCTATGGCAGCTTCTCCTTTTGCCTTATCATCGATGTCTGCTGCCTCGTCAACCACTTTCTTTCCTTTGGATGAAGTTTCCAGCACCTTACCACTTCGGGTAGTAATAGCCATGCATGATCTGTCATTCCTTGGATTTTGCACAGTGTCGCTTGGTAAGGTGCCAGCCTTTCTTTGATTGAGTGCTGCTGAAAGTTGGCACAATTGCTGCTCTATTTGCTTGATTGAAGTGGAATGTGAGTCAACCAATTGTTTCATTGAGGACAAATCATTTATTACCTCTGTTATTCCCGTGCTGGTTGCCTCTACTCCTTTCAACAGCCTAGCCATCATATCTTCCTTGGACATATTTTCGGAACCAGATGTAGTGGCGTCACGTCTTCCATACAAACCACTCCTGTCAGTCTTATCCTTCCAACTACCTTCATCATGGTCCTTGTTTCCAGATCTATCATAATAGTTCCGACCTTGGTTTCCTTGGTTATTACCTCGAAAACCCCCCTGATTATTTAAGTACTTAGCTTCTTCTTCAGAATCGGATTTATCTCTTCCTTTTGACGTAACTGCTTTGACTTTTTCGGTCTTCCCTGATAATAGATGCTTTGTAAGAAGATCCATTTGTGTTTTCATATGCGCCATATCTTGATCACGTTCTTCTTCTCTTCTCCTTTGTTCAGCAGTCATGCCAATAAATATAGTAGGGCTTGCTACCTCAGAATCCCTGGTATGCCAAGCTCTACTTTGCTTCATCATCTGATCTAGCATATTGCTTGCCTTCCCAAAGGTGAGGTCCATAAATGATCCTCCAGCCGCATTATCCACCACTGGTTTAGTTATTTAATTCAAGGCTCTGTATAGTATCTCCATTAGGTGGACATTGGTCATGTGATGGTTCGGGCACCTCATAAACTTCGTCTTGAACCTCTCCCATGTTTCATGAAGAGCTTCGGTTGGAAGCTGCCGAAAGTTGTTGATTTCATCTCTCAATTGTTCTCTTTTGGATGGCGGAAAGAATATTTCTAGGAAAGCGTCTCTCAATTGCATCTAAATTATAATAGAGTCAGGCGTCAGCCCATTCAACCATAGAGTTGCCTCTCCAGATAGAGATAGTGGAAATAAGCGTAATCGAATTGCATTCTGACCAACACCAGGATTGTCAAATGACTTGCATGTAGAAATAAAGTTGATGAGGTGCATATTCGGATCATCGCCTGCTAGTCCACCAAATAATCCCTTGAGTTGCAATAACTGAATCATGGTGCTTGTGATGTTGAACTTGGCTCCGGGTGCCAATGGTGGAGGAATAATAGCTCCTGTGGCTCTGGCTCCATCAAGATCATCATCATCATCGTCGAAAGCTGGTTTCATAGCTCGGCGTTCAGGTCTAAAATTAGCTTGACGATCTCTTCTGTTAGAAGGTGTTGCGATCTCAGCGGCATGCCTAGGGTTTAGTAACTCGTCATTACCTAGGTCCTTATCATCAGGATTTATTGCTCGCCCGGGGTTATCAATATTCTGTTGATGCACTTGAGCGACGGCTAGAGCAGCTAGTCTCGCCTGTTCCTGTTGAGCAGCCATCCTTTCAATTTCGTATTGTGCCACCATTCTGCCAATACATTGTGGTTCAGGATTGATAGGTAATAACGGTTGACCAGAACTTCGAGTATGGGGAATGCACTGAATAAAAACCTGCAGAAAACAAAAACAAAAACTAAAAGTAAAAGTACGAGAATCTTTGACCAAAGGGTCTAGTAATTATCACAAACTTAATTGACACTCGTATTCCACGGCAACGGTGCCAATTTTTGATAACGCTCAATCTACAGCTCTTGTAGGAGTGTAAAGCGGTCGTTGTCAAATATATAACGCAACTGGGTTGGGTATCGATCCCACAGGGAATAGCTTGGTCAACAAGTAAGCAAGGATTACTAGACTTTTAGTTCAAGTCTCATAAAAAGGAGGGATTGTAATGTGCAAGTACTGTAAACAAAATAGTAAAGTAAAAACAGAAATAGCAAAGTAAACAGAAAGAATGTTTAGTAAGATGTAAAACAATGAGAATTGAGAAGTTGGGGTTATGTCCACCTTATGAGTTGTACGTCTCTATTGGCTATGAGTTGTGCGGAATTCAGACATGCATGTGCTTATAGAGAATTGTATTCGATGGTAAATCCAAGCGTCTTTTGACCTAAACAAGGACTATTTCACTTTAACTCTTTCGAGCTTAAAGCGTATCTAACGATACAAATTCTCCAAGAGGTTAATCCAGTTACGGCACTAACTTTTTAATAGGGGATGGGACCCTATTACCTTGACATTATCTCTTTTCCAGACATATAACTTTTCTTTCGAACAAGTTAATGCTATACTGGCGTTATTCTATGCGTCTGCATCCACAAGAATTTGCATTAAGATGAAGAGAATAATGATATAAGTAGCATACGTGTCACGAATTCACAAACTCATAGCAATAGATAGTAGCTCATATGGCTTCCATAACCCCAACAGAGAAGTTTAGTTACCCATGAGTGCGAAGGAAATCACAATCGACATTGTTATTATACCACAATAAAGATCTCGTTAGGTATAGGGTGGTAGGCGTTAGGCGTGACTTCTTTGCTAAGTAACGTTTCTCTTGTTGCAAAAATTAAGAATTGACTAGATGAATAATAATGTCAATAATGAAATAATAAACAGAATTGTTTTGATGGATGGATGGATGGTGGATGGATGGGAATTGATCGAATGGGGGAATTGTGTGGAATTCATTAGAAGTAGAATGAATAAAAATCTCTAGCAAAATAGGGTATTTATAACACCCATATCCTATTCCTACTAAGCTTAATGCATTACTTAACCCAATCCTACTAGGTTAATGTATCATTATCCTAATCCTAATAAGTTACTGCTAGTCCTCAAAGTCTTAAGTAATGTGGTTTTTGCCCGGGACAGGTTTTCCATGCATCACTTTCAGTCCATAGGCGTCCAAACTTTCCCTTCCTTCTTTCGTGAAGCTTTCTTTGGCGTCAAGTTATCCATAAAATGCTGAATTCTGCATCATTTATACCTGAAAACTTGCTAATCACGTTTGTTAGCTCACTTACAGGAAAAAGGACTAAAAGTGCATGAATTATATATTTTGTGCTCAAAACATTGCTAAAATATGGGTAAAATATAGCACTATAGGCGTGTAAATTCGCCTATCATCAGAGAGTATTTAAGGAGTATGTCTAAGCTTGAGATTTAGTTGTTTTTGTATATAAGGCTTAGTATCTCTATCCTATCCTAGTTGATGTTTCTTAAGCCTGTGTTTCATATTACATAATTTTAGCCATGTTGTGATTTATTATCCAGATGTCTTATTTAGTCCATGCCCAAGATTATTTACTCCATAAAGTCATTGTTACTTAATAGAAAGAGCGTCGAAGAAATACTCTAGTTAAGTATAATCTTTCAGTATGAGTTATTCTGTGTAGCCAGTAATTCAGATTAGCACTCAGACAGGCAAGTTCCGATAGTTTTTCCATCTTCCGATCTAGTCTTACTATCTGAAGTTCATGAATATGTCCTTTCCAAGAGATATTTTGTTCACATCCATGTGTATGGTGAATCCAATTCATTTCATGCTTCATGCATTAGTTTTTGATTCTAGATATTCAATTTTGATTAAATTCATAAGTCTCTCGTGTGTCATCTCAGTCTTTCCTTAGTAATTCAACCAAGTCAGTATCATTCGGGGGACAAACTATCCCAAGGGAGAGATGTTGTAATACCTTGAGTTTTCATATCCTAAACCTCTAAAATTTTCTATAAGAAACCATATCCATCCTGAGGTAGTGGTTACTCATAAGCTGACTCTATCATTTCTATCTCAGCCATACAAAAATTATCATGTCATTGCATGAATTCAAGAAATTAATTAAGTTTATGATATTCCGTTCATATGTAATGTTTTAGACCCCGTTATATAATCATGTTTTCAGCAAGTATACTCAGATTGTAACCTTAATTCCTCAGTGTTCTCAGTTTAACCAGCCTCATTCGAGGACGAATACTCCCAATGGGGAGATATTGTAACACCCCAGATTTTCATGCATGAATTTTAATCGTTCATCAAATGCATACAGACTTAATCCCAATTATTCTATGTATATACATTTGTGATTAGCAAATATATGATGTGGGAATATCTTCATGTATTTATCGAGGTCATAATATCCTCCTAACTGAAAGACGAGTTAAGGACTTTTCTATCGATAGAGTTTTGACAAATGTTGTAGCAAGGGTCAATTTTAAACTAGTGTATCTCTTAGCAAAATTTGAATTAGGTATAATACCATACAACAAAACAAATATTTGTGAGTCCTCTTTCCAACACAACTGGTTTCACCTTAATCCGATATCAGATTGAAAATTTATACCTAGTTTACCCCAGCATATCAGCCTTTCAACGAAGTGACGACCTGAGCTGACAGGTCGTCACGTATGTGACAGCTTATCATCCCAATTCGTCAAACTTAGGAAGAAAATAATCAATTCCAGCTTCTATGTGATGACCTGGGGTGATGGGTCCTCTCCTAAGTGATGAATTATCAGCCCAAGTTGTCACCCATAAAATTCAGCAATTCCCATTCGGATACAGAGGGGTATTTTTGTTTTTTCCCTCACCTCCTATTACCTAAATAATAAAAAATATGTACATGGACATCATAAATCAGTTTTAAAAACTCTTAATCCTCTCTACTCTCAAGAACAAGAAAATTGGGGTTTTCTCTCAAAATCATAACGAATCAAATTATAATTTCCAATCCAGGAACTTTCAGAAAAAGTCAATTCTCTTTCAATATTAAAGATCAAAGGTATGTTAGATCTTCATCCACGAGACATTTTCACCCATGCAGTCCACGAATTTATTTTCAAATTTAGAATCATGATCTTTACATATTTTTATGAATTATGCCCATGAACTTTCCCGAATTTTGAATCTTATAACATGTTTACACTAAACGGTTGTTTTTATTAAACCATACTTGTTTGAATGGTGTTGTTCGATGATTTAAGCCTTAATGGGTGATTTATTTTCAAAATCATGCTACTACTATAAGTTTTAATACTATTCCGATGAATATCTTAAACTATGCATTGCAAGTCTTTGATAAAATGCCTAAATAAAATGATTTTGAACAATGACTACATAATATGTCCCTAAATCTTTAGTATGTTTTAAATATTATAGTTTCCATATCACATTCATGCAAGTCTAGAACAAACCCCTTAGTTTATGATTTGGTCATATGATTTGTGCTATCGTATCATGTTTAAAAGCACCCCCATGTCAAATTCTTGACTTCCTCCCTGAGTTACCCCTTAAATTAGGCTTGACTCTGCCTAGGTGTCACCCATCAGTTTAGGCTTGACATCATAGTTGTTCAGTATCTTAGTGAATCCATATGGCCATTGTTAGTACCCATGACATGGTACTAACACCATTTCAACTGGGGTTACAGGTTCAACCCCAACCAGTTCAGAGCGGGGCATGTTGGTTAAATAATACCTCCTACAATCTCAGTTCAGTAATCAGTATAATTCACTTATGGTTTGCATTGATCACAGCGCACATTTATCAGATATTTAGTTATTAGATTTCAGTGTTTCAGTTACATACTATATCACAAATATATTATATCATTGGTTATGCATTCTCAGATTTTACAACTTTCACACATTGATATTTCAGTAACCTCATGCTAACCAGGTAGTCTTTGATTCATGTATGTTCACTAAGTTATCTCATATTATTCAGCTTGTTATTACTTTATGTTCAGTAATCCTATGCTAATCATTCAGACAATTATTAATCATGCACATAAAACAATGCATGTTAGCCTACCTTATTTAGCATTCAAGTACATTCAAAGTACTGATTGCATACTCATTTCTTGCGCTATGATGTTTCATATCATAGGTTCAGACGCCCATGTTCCCAATAGTACATAGTTATCAAAGCACACCTGTAGTAGTAGCAGTACTGAATCCTCATGTTACGATGTCCAGTTATGTTATTTTAGTTTTTTAGTTTTAGTAGACAGTCGGAGTTAGTTGGGGACTTGTCCTATCAACTCCTCAGTTATTTAGTTAGAACTCTTTAGACTAGTATATATAGTTAGTCAGTTTTAGTATGTTTTAAGACGTTAACATCATGTTTCAGTATTGATTACAACTTTTAAAACCTTATGGTGTTTCAGTTAAATTTTGCATATATTTTCTTTGAGATTTTATTAAGTTCCCACAACATGTACTTGTGGTCTTTAGGGACCATAAGCACCGTGTGGCATCTACGGTGTATTTCTGGGCCGTTACAGCAGTAATACTCTAAATGTTAGGAGCTCACTAAAAATCTCTTATCCATAGCTCCGCACAATGTATACAATAATGATGAGAAATCATACTATGATCTGAGAGTTGAAAAAGTATAGTATGGGTAGCAAACATGTGTTACTTTTTAGGCATCGACCGACCAAGGTTCAAATATAATACAAGAATAAATAACATGTAAAGTAGGAATAGAACTTCAAAAACCTATCCAAGTAGCTAAACATGGCATTGCTAAGAGAGAAATAAGGAAACACTTTTCATATCCTAGTAGCAATAAGTGACTACAAAGCAATATCGTTTATCACTAGTCAATATTCAAAGGAAAAGCAAAGAAAAGTTATATAATACTATAAAAAGCAAAGAATATATACACAACTTAAATAGGTAACGAAGAGAGGGATATAGAGTAATCCCATATATTTATCTATAGGGCTTGACCAAGGCAGTAGCCTAAGGGACCAAACCTAACATCTAGAGGAATCCTTACTTAATCCCAATTTAGATTACCAATAATCGTCAACATCAATTTGCTCCATATAGTTCCATAAAGATGAATATATAATAATTTTACAAATTTGAACGAGGACTAAAAGAATGTAAGTCTGTAAATCAATTTATCGATATTAACTGTGGGACCAAACCAGCATAACAACATAGAAAGGGTCAGAATCTCACTCGATCAAAATAAATGGTTGTGGGGCCTAGAAACTGAATCCAAATTAAATCTATCACGAGGTCCCTCAAAGGATAAAAAATGTGTGCTCGAAAGATGAGCATAAATTTGACATAACTTGTGGTCCGAATTTTCACCTAAAGTCCAAGTATTTAAGGATCTAATTTCCATGAATTTAAAATGAAATGGGATGGAATTTGGCAAAAAAATTATAGTAAATGACCAAAGAGAGTTTGGCTAACTTTTGGCTTAGCTTTAATAGATGATTCAATGCACTTCACATGCTTCAAGATCTTAAAATAATGCAAAAGGGTTAAAACAATAAGAATAAAAATAGGTGAAAAAGTGGATTTAATCCCCTATGCATACAACTAAAGAATCTAAATGATCGCTTAAGTGATTACCACTTGAATGGTAAAATTATTGCTTAAACAATTCCTCATAAAGATCTGGCCTTTGCTTAGGAAGTCAAGTGTCTCATAAGTTTCCTCTCCTTAAGAGATTGGGACTTCACTTAAGAATATAATAGGGGTCCAAAGTTTATCACAAAAGTAATCCACTGGTTTCTTAAGCGACCAATAGTCCACTTTAAAAGTTGCACCAGTTGATGCAAGGTACAAGATTTTTCATAAGTCCAAATAGACTTCAATCGGGAGATCAAGATTTATTTAAAATCCTACACTGAAAAGAACTATGCTACCATACCAAATTAATTATTTTAGACTTAATAGAAATATCAAAACTTTCATCTGATATCTTTTTGACTAAATTGGGGGACCACACTTATAGTTCCATTTTTCATAGAATCCACCCAATAACCTAAAATGAGTTGGGAAGCCTTAGGACCTGAACAAAGGGTCACCCTATCCTAAAATCAACATTTGGAGTTGATGGCTCTCTTAAAATTCTAATATGAGGTCATTTACTAGGAGTTTAGGTCCACGACCTATTTCTAAATAGTGATATCTCTAAAATAGGCAAATGAGCCTAAATCCCAAATGAACTACTCGATTATCGAACTGATAGTTCCGGGATGTCATATATCAAATATTTTGATGCCAAATGGATTGGCAATACTAATCCTATAATAAATCCAAGAATCATCTCATGCTATAAATGATATAACATAGGAGTATGTTGGCCCACACAAGACACCAATGTCATATTCTAAATATAATAAAGAACCCTACTATACTCCAACAAACCTAACTCTTGTCTAAGAACTGCTTGATGTATCGATATTATCACTAGCTTTTATGTATCTATAAAAGGTTTGGAATCCCCGATGCTAAATATTGAAAGGCTAAAATAGTTATAAAATCTACCAGAGCCTAGGTTGGCACTAAATCCTCTGGATGATGTTGAATATATTTGATATTTATCTTTGAACCATAACAAATACCTCATTTTATCTATCAATAACTTCATATCATCCATATAGAATAGAATAAAGTTACACAATATATGAAAGGTTCATAGAAAGGCATAAAACAAAAAATCAAGAATAGAATTTCCTAAGAATTCCCTATAGCATCTCAAAGGTAGGACACTGATGTGTCCATACAGATCTATAGGACTTTACTAGACACTTAACTCCTTACCAACACATTGCTAAAGCTAGATTTAATACAAATCAGTCACAACCCAATTTATCAATTCATGGTAGCTCCTACTATAACTTACTAGTGGGTAAGACAACCCCTACTCCAAAATAGCTACTAATAGACTACAAAGAGAAATGAATAAAAATGGCTAAATAAATAGGATAAAAGACTAATAAAAAGAAACCAATCCAAAATCTCATCCTGAGATATCACATGGTGATTAAGGCTACAAGTAGCCCTAAGCTAACCCTTTGAGACTATTACTACATCTATCACTTGCTCTAGGATAAACAAGCTAAACAATGATGCCTTACTGTATCAACTATAATCCAAAATTACTAGAAACAATGTCTGGATAGGAAAAATACTGATAGTCTTGAACACAACTTTAACTGATAATCTAGTCTGACAAAGCCTCTACTACTCAAACTGGAGAGCCATTAGGACAGACCCCCAAATGACTCGCAATGATCTGAAAGTAAAACTCAATACACTATGAAAGCAGAAAAGCTGCAAATATAGGTCCTCGAACCATTGGGACTCACCAAGGACGAGGATGTATATGAGAGGCTCGGAGATCACTGTCACTGCTGGGACTGAGCCCCTGTACCTACGTTATGAGACAATATAGCACACAGACATATGTTGATCTGTACTTTGGGAATGTACTGAGTATATGGAGGTGTATGCATTTTTATAAAATAAATATCAATGCTCGTTAATAAAATCATGCATGCAAATAGGAATGACTCAAATAGCTTGAATAAGACTAAAATATAAAACTCATGAATCATGAATAGTAAAGCACGCAACACAAATCTTGTGAGACATTATACTTAACTTTAAAATAAGTACTCCCCTCTTATTCTCAGTACTTGAAGGTTATAGTAAGCTTTAAACAATACTTTAAAACTCATGCTTTTATCTTGTGGAGAATAAAACTTCTTTAAAACCTAAGGACTCAAAACAATATCTAATTTTTAACACTTGGGAACTCTAGAACTATTTAAGAAATGGGATACTTGGAACTCGGGAGTTTCTTCTAACCGACATAAACCATGTGAGCTACATGGAGTACAATGTCTTACCCTGGTTTGGGAGAGTTGTTCTATCCTTCCAATCAGAGTAGAACCTTATCTTTAATGATCACTATCTCGATCTTGAGAACATAAATCTTGAACCTCTGGTGGCACGTAGTTCTATGGTATGAGACCTTGGAATCATACCCAACACGGTGCTAAATACTACTCCCATACACAACAACTCAGAACTCTTAGGTCTATAATAAAGACCAAAACATATTTCTTTTTGCTTCAAATCATACTCAATGTAGATTTAAATTCTATTATGACCGAAAGACCAAATCTTTCTCGATAATATCAAAGTACTCAATTCATGGGTGCTTACAACAAAAAATTTCACAAAATTACAATTCTCAAGTAGGGATTAATGAGCCATAAACAAATCTTAAGACTCATCAAACTCCATACTAGACGTTATAAAGATTCATAAATCATATAGAAAATCTGGAATTTTCAACATTTTGCCTTAAAATCTCGACATACTTATGTACTTCAATTTCTAGAACATAGGAACTATTAAAATATCAAAGGATAACAATATAGGGTACAAACCCATTCTTTAATTTCATAAAAAAACATAGAAAATCATATATTCTCATAATTAAAACAACTTTTGGGCACATGGATGAAAGAAGTGTCCTTGTTAAAACCCCACATACCTTAGATTATGACTTGGATGAACAAATTTGTTTCAAACTCTTCTTCTAACTCTTGAGAGAGGGTTCTTGAAGCCTTTGACTTTGGAACTTTGAATCTTAAATTAATTTATAAAGTCTATGTTGTGTTCTTGAATTTCTTGGAGATGGAATTTAGGTTTGTTCTTGGGGAAGAAAACCCTAGCTCTCAGTGTTTTTGGTGGACAGAAATTATCTCCTTCATTTTGGGCTATACATAAGTTTTAAAAGGGTGGAAAAAGACCAAAAAACCCTTTCAAAAATGAATTAAAATTATTGATTGAGATGTGGAACATTGGGGTGCGACGGTCCGTCGAGTGCCCGACGGTCGTTGGTCCTGCCCGTCGCACCTGTGCCAAAACTTGGTTCACTGCCTCCCTTGCAACGATGGGTGCGATGGTCCGTCAAGGGATTAACGGTCTGTTACCCTTACCATCGCACTCAAACAGAATGGGGCCTCACTGCCTCTTCAGAGACAGTTTGGGTGATGGTTCATCGTACGATCGATGGTCCGTCGGCACTCTTTGTCGCACCTGGGCGATTTTACTGCTTTCTGTAAAATGTCCATATCTTTGTCTTCCGATGTTTGATTTTGATAAAATGGGTATCGTTGGAAAGATAATTTAATTTCCCACACATTAAAAGTTATTTTTAGGAAAATTCAGCAAAGTTTAAATTGTAATCACTTTATAAGTCACTTATTAATATTTTAGAGCAAAAATTATACTTCACTTGACACGCTCTAAAGGCTCGAGAAAACATTGTGGGGACTTATAATATCTCCCCCTTGGAAATATTCATCCTCGAATGTCGCTAGTTAAACTAAGAATACAGAGAAAACTGAGTAGACATAGATGAAGAAATTTGCTAAGCGGGTTCCATATCTTTCTAAACTCTCGAATACTTTAGAAATTGCATGCACTCATAGAAGAACAGATACATAGCTGAACTTTAGATTAGAAGGGATTAATTAAGAAAGAATAATACATTCGGCTTGATCTGAACTCGTGAAGAAGAGGTGCGGGTACTTGGCTCACATGTCTGCTTCTGTCTCCCATGTAGCACCCTCAACTGACTAGTTCTGCCACAAAACTTTGACCAAAGGAACCTTTTTGTTCCTTAGTCTATGGATCCAGAAATCTAGGATCTCATCAAATGAAAGACTGTTCTGAATATCAGTACTCTCTGAATGATCCAATACAATGGAATCACCAATATGCTTCTTAAGCATGGAGACATGAAAAATAGGATGAATAGATAACAATTCCGCGGGCAACTCAACTTTATAGGGTACTTTCCCAACACGGATCGAAACTCTATAAGGTCCAATATAATGGGGACTAGGCTTCCCCTTTTTCCCAAACATTTTCACCCATTTCATGGGTGAAATCTTCAAGTTCACCAAATCACCTATCTCAAATTCAAGATCCATTCTCCTAAAATCGGCGTATGACTTTTGATAATGTTGAGCTATCTTCAACCTTTCTCTAATCAATTTAACTTTCTCCATAGCCTCAAACTCTAAATCAGACCTAATTATAGCAGCCTCACCCATTTCAAACAAAACTATGGGTGATCTACATATTCTACCATACAAAGCCTCAAATGGTGCCATCTTGATGCTAGCATGATAACTGTTGTTATAGGGAAACTCAATCAATGGAAAATGCTCATCTCAATTACCATTGAAGTCAAGAGCATATGCTCTAAAAATATCCTCCAAAGTCTTGATAGTCATCTTAGTTTGACCATCTGTCTGCGGATAAAAGAAGAACTCAGGTGAACTTGGGTATCAAGACCATTCTGAAAAGATCTCCAAAACTGCAAAGTGAACTTAGTACCCCTATCTGAAATGATAGACAAGGGGACTCCATGCAACCTAACTAACTCTAGCATATACCATCTAGCATAATCCTTAGCTGTATAAGATGTATGTACAGGCAAGAAATGCACGGACTTAGTCAACCTGTCCACAACCACCCAAAGAGAATCATGATGACGACGCAAAAAAGGTAAACCAGTCACAAAATCCATATTCACCTCTTCCCACTTCTAAGTGGGTATACTAAACTCTTGTATCACACCACTAGGTCTTTAGTTCTCTAGCTTAACCAATTGGCACATCGCATACTTTGCTACAAATTTCAGCTATATCCTTTTTCATACCATTCCACCAATAGATTTTGCAAAAGTTGTAGTACATCTTGGTAGCGTCGGGATAAATAGAATACCATAAGCTATGCTCTTCATCCATAATCCTCTGCCTCATATCATCAACACATAGAACACATAATATTCCCTACCATATCAACACATCATGTCTCCCTTAGGAGAAAACCTCTACCTTTTGGTTCTTAACTGACTTCTTCAGTCTGACAAAACCAGGATCTCTATCTTGCTTCTCCCTCACTTTCAAAACTAAAGAGGATTCGTAACTACTCTGAACCATGATATTCCCCTCAGCGGAATCGAGTAACCTAATTCCCATTCTAGCTAAACGATGCACATGATGAGCTAACTCTTTCTTACCTTCTTCTACATAAGCCAAACTGCCTATAGACATCCTAATAAGGGCATCTTCCACTACATTAGCCTTGCCAGAATGATATAGCACACTCATACAATAATCCTTTAGCAACTCTAACAACCTTCTCTATATAAGATTCCACTCCCTCTGAGTAAACACATACTACAATCTCTTATTATCAGTAAACACATCAACATGAACACTGTACAGATAGTGTCTCCATATTTTCAAAGCAAAGACCATAGTAGCTAATTAAATATCATGGGGTGGGTAATTATTTTCATATGATTTCAATTGTCTAGAGGCATAGGCTATAACCTTACCTCGTTAAAGAAACACACAACCCAAAACAACTCTTGAGGCCACTGGAACTTAACTTTCTTTTGGGTCAACCAGGTCATGGGAGACACAATAGAAGAGAAACCTTCAACAAAATAATGGTAATAATAATCTAGACTCAAGAATCTCCTAATGTCAGACGGAGAGATAGGTCTAGGCCAATTTCTTATAGCTTCTGTCTTTTGTGGATCAACTTTAAAGCCTTCGGCTGAAATATATGATCTAGAAAGGCTAGTGACCTTAGCTAAAATTCACACTTGCTGAATTTGGCGAACAACTAATGATCTCTAAGAGTTTACAGGATGATTCTAAGATTATCCGCATGATCATTCTCAGTATGAGAGTACAGAAAGATATCATCTATGAAAACAATGACAAATATATCAAGATATTACTTGAATACTCAATTTATAATGTCTATAAAGGCATCTGGAGAACTGGTTAGCCCAAGAGACATGACTAGAAACTCAAAGTGAACATAACAAGTTTGGAAGGTTGTCCTTGGGATGTCACACTTCCTTACTTTAAGCTGGTGATAGCCGGATCTAAGGTCTATCTTGGAAAAATAACTTTCACCTTGCAACTGATCAAATAGGTCATCAATTCTCAGAAGAGGGTACTTATTCTTAACTGTGACCTTGTTAAGCTAATGATAGTCAATGCACATACGTAAAGAACCATCTTTCCTTCATATAAACAGGACAGGTGTGCCCCAAGGAGAGACACTGGGCCATATGAAACCTTTGTCTAAAAGATATTTAAGTTACTCTTTCAACTCCTTAAGCTCTACAGGTGCCATACGGTTCGGAGGAATAGAAATAGGTTGAGTACCAAGAAGAAGGTCAATCCCAAATTTTATCTATCTATCGGGAGGTACCTCTGGGAGATCTTTCAAAAAACATCAGGAAACTTATTAATAATGGTGACTGACTAAATATTTAGAGCCTCGGACTTAGTGTCTTTAACTTTAACTGGGTTATAGATGGAACCTTTGGAAATTAACTTTTTGCCTTTGAGATAGGAGATTAAATGACTCTTGGGAGATACCAAACTTTTGGACAACCCGAAGATTGGAACATCAGGAAACTAAAACTTAACTACACGGGTACTACATTCTATAGATACATGAAAAGAGTTAAGCTAGTCCATGCACAGAATAAATCCACCATGTCCAACTCTATCAAATCAGCAAGTATGACTCTATGAATAATAGTAACAGGAAAATTTTTATACACTTTCTTAGAAACAAATGACTCCCCTAAAAGAGTAGAAACTAGGAACGGCTCAGGAATCTTTTAGGGACTCATTTTGAAATTCACAGCTACAAGTGGGTCACATAAGATAAACTTGACCCAAGGTCCAACAACACATAAACATCAATGTAAAAGACGTGGAGCTTACCAGTAACAACGTTGGGATAGTCCTTCTGCTCCTGACGAGATGGTAAGGCATAGAATCTATTTTGGCACTGATTGCTAGTAGTGCAAGATGAAGTGCCCTGAGCAGGGGTGGGATGGGCTAAAGGAGATGTTGCACTAGTAGCCTATGTCTAAGGTAGGACATCTCTATTCCCTTACCTAGCAGTGGACACTCTCTAAGTCTATGGCCCATATTTTCACAACCAAAACAACCTCTCTGATCTGCTAAGCACTCACCAGGATGGTCCCTACCACACTTTGTACATAGAGGATATTGAGGTCTATTACTATGTTTTGGGATCGAGATATAGAAAACTTGTTCTCTTTCTCCTGTGTAACTCTCGGCATGGGAGCACTAGCTGATAAAGGCGCTGGCATAGACGAATAGCTCTGGAACTGTGGGTGGTTCCCTCCATGGGACCTATCCTAACTATAATCATGCTACTCGAAACCTTGTCTCAAGTTCAAAAACTCCTCAATCTTCACTTCCCTCATCTCAAGATGGAAGAACTTGTCGAAGAATACATCAAGGAACACCTTCTAAGTATCAGGGACAATATCTTCTACACTATTCTTCCTCCAAGCAACAACCCAGTCATAAGCAATGTTTTTCAGATAATAAGATGCCAGCTCTACACTCTCTTCCTTAGAAATATGCATGACTTAGGTGATTTTACTGACCTTTTCAAGATATAACTACGGGTCCTCACCAGCCTTAGACCTGTAGAACTCTGGCAGATTCATCCAAATAAAATCACTGATCCTAGAAGTAGCTAAGTCATCTCCCTTCTAATACGAAATTGTGGCCTATTTATTGGATTGAACATTGGTAGTGACTTCTTGGGATAATGCCTGAAAGGTTGCCCAAAACTCAGCATAATACATAGTCTCATTCATGTGATCAATAGGCTGAGGTTGATCATTATTGTTTTTGCGGGCGTTCGCTCTTTGTGGAGGCATTTTCTGAAATACGAGAGCATATATTATTAGATTAGAGGGATAACAATAGGTACGATAGAATTTAAAAGAAAGCAACAACTTATTTTTCCTAAAACGTCTTGTATCCTCTTGCTCACATATATGGCACACTATACATGATGATCAAGACTCTACTTAACTCGGCTCGTCAGACTCCCTAGGACTCCTTAAACCTGGCTCTGATACCAAGTTTATAACACCCCAAAATCTCATCCTGAGACGTCATATGGTGCTTAAGGATACAAGTAACCCTAAGCTAACCCTTTGAGCCTATTACTACTTCTAACAATTGCTTTAGGATAAATAAGCTGAAAAATAATGCCATACTGTGTCAACTATAATCCAAAATAACTGGAAACAATGTCTGGATAAAAAAAATACTAATAGACTAGAACACAACTTCAACAGACAATCTAGTCTGACAAAGCCTCTACAACTCAAACTAGAGAGCCATTGGGACAGACCCCCAACTGACTCGCAATGATCTGAAATAAAACTCAAAATATTATGAAAGTGGAAAAGATCCAAATATAGGTCCTCAAACTATGAGGACTAACCAAGGACAAGGAAGTAGATGAGATACTCGGAGATCACTATCACTGCCGAGACTGAGCACCTCTACCTACATTATGAGATAATATAGCACATAGATATACATGTGGATCTACACGTTTTCAATGTACTGAGTATGTGGGGGTGTATGAGTTTTCTTTATACAATATCAATACTCATTAATAAAATCATGCATGCAAATAGGAATGACTCACATAGCTTGAATAATTCTAAAATATAAAACTAATGAATCATGAATAGTGAAGCATGTAACACAAGTCATTATACTTAGCTTTAAAATCTATACTCTCCTCTTATTATCAGTACTTGAAGGCTAAAGAGAGCTTCAAATAATACTTGCAAACTCATGCTTTTATCTTGTAGAGAGTGAAATTTTTTAAAACTTAAGGGCTTAGAACTTTTGGGAATTTTTAACACTTGGGAACTCAACCTCTTTTTGACTCGGTAC
Organism: Capsicum baccatum var. pendulum; assembly: GCA_030864225.1. Taxonomy (NCBI): domain Eukaryota; kingdom Viridiplantae; phylum Streptophyta; class Magnoliopsida; order Solanales; family Solanaceae; genus Capsicum; species Capsicum baccatum. The sequence continues at coordinate 82,323,937 of CM061560.1, read as the reverse complement.
ACTTGGAACTTTGGAGTTTCTTCTAACAACATAAACCGTTTGAGCTACATGGAGTCCAACGTCTTGAAAATATTTGAAAGAGTTGTTCTATCCTTTCCCTCAGAGTAGAACCTCATCGTTAGTGATCTATTTCTAAGCATTGGGCTCAAAAATCTCGAACCTATGATGGCACATAGTTCTGGGGTATGAGACATTGGATTTATACCCAACTCGGTGCAAAATACTACTCCCATACTCAGCTGAGAACTGTTACAAAATCCACCTTAAAATAATTTAAGGGTCTATAATGAAAACCAAAATGTATTTCTATTTTCTTTAAATCTTACTCAATGTGAATTTTACCTCTATTATGACCCAAAGGCCAAATCTTTCTCAATAATATCAAAGTACTCAATTCATTGGTGCTTATAGCACAAAAGTTCACAAAATTGCAAATATCAAGTGGGGATTAATGACCCCTAAACAAATCTTGAGACTCATCAAAGTGCATACTAGGCGTCATAAAGTTTCATAAATCATATAGAAAATCTAGAATTTTCTACATTTTTCCTTAAAATCTCAACATACTCATGTACGTCAATTTTTAGAACATTGGAACTACTAAAATCTCTAGGGATATCAGCATAGGGTACAAACCCATACTTCAATTTCATAAGCCATAATTAAAACAACTTTTGTGAACAAGGACGAAAGAAGTGTCCTTGTTCAAACCCCACATACCTTAGATTATGACTTGGATGAACAAACTTATTTGTGACTCTTCTTATAACTCTTGAGAGAGGGTTCTTGAAGCCTTTGACTTGAGAACCTTAAATCTTAACTCAATTAGTAAAATCTATGGTGAGTTCTTGCATTTAGTGGAGAAGAAATTTGGGTTTGTTCTTGGGGAAGAAAACCCTAGCTCTTGTAATTTTTTGAGGAATGAAAATGATCTCCTTTGTTTTGGGCTATATCTAAGTGTTAAAGGGGTGCAAAGAGACGAAAAAACTCTTTTAAAAATAACTTTAAATTACTGATCAGGATGTGCGATGGTGGGCTGCGATGGTCTGTTGAGGGCCCAATGGTCGTCGGTCCTGCCCGTCGTACCTGGGCCAGATCTTGGTTCATTGAATCACCTGCAATGATGGGTACGATGGTCCGTTGAGCGCCTGATGGTCCATCTACCCTTACCATCACACTAAACTAGAATGAGGCCTCACTCCCTGCTCTGAGATGGTTTGGGCTTTGGTCGATCACAAGCTCGATGGTTCATCGGCCCTTTCTGTCGTACCTGGGCAATTTTACTGCATTTTGTAAAATGGCCATATATTTCTCTTATGATGTCATATTTCAATGAAATGGCTATTGTTGGAAGCATAATTAAATTTCCCACACGATGAACACTGCTCACTTTAAAGGCTAAGACTACAAGGGAACTTTTCAGGGTCTTACGCATATCCTTTAATTATATAACCCCCGTCCCTCTTTAAGGCCAACAACTATAACCACCAAATGATACACTAGTCATATATGATGTATATAAAATAATGAATGTAAAGTATGTTTATAATACAATATTTTATATGATTGTCGTAACATACAAAGTGTATAAACATCCACCATCTCAATAACTTGCAATGAAATAACCTATGATGGCCTCTCTTCTTTTAGTGATGTGGATCACAGATAAAAGTGCCCCAAAGGGATTCTAAAAGATTAATATACACTATCTAGACTCAATCAAGGATTCCCAATAATCAACCGCATCAATCTACTCAATCAAGGATTATATATATGTATATATATATGAAATAAGTGCATGAACCCAAACCTTAACTAAAAGAGTGTAAGTATCTAAATCCATTGGTTGAGTTCAACTCCAAGACTAAATCACCATAATGTGTGGAAATGGTCAGAATCTCTCTTGACAAAAGTAAATGGTAGTAGAAAAGGGAGTATATAAACCATGGTCCATCGAGGGCTCGATGGTCTTCGGTCTTGCCCGTCGTACCTGGGCCAGAACTTGATTCACTGAATCACCTGCGATGATGGGTAGGATGGTCCATCAAGGGCCCAATGGTCCATCGACCCTTACAATAACACTCAACTAGAATGGAGCCTCACTCTCTCCTCTGCGATGGTTTGGGCTTTTATCCATCGCAAGTTCGATGGTCCGTCGGCCCTCTCCGCCGTACTTGGGAAATTTTTCTGCTTTTTATAAAATGGCCATATATTTCTCTTTCGATATCAGATTTCGACGAAATGGATATTGTTGTAAACATAATTCAATTTCCCACACGATGAACACTACTTACTTTAGAAGTCACTCCTTAATCTTTTAGGGTAAGAATTACACTTCATTTGACACGCTTTAAAGGCTCATACTACGAGGGATATATTTAGGGTATTACACATATCCTATAATTATGAAACTCCCGTCCTTCTTTAAGGCCAACAACTATAACCACCAAATGATACACTAGTCATATATGATGTATATAAAATAATTAATGCAAAGTAAGTTTATCATACAATATTTTATATGAGTGTCGTAACATACCAAGTGTATAAACATCCACCATCTTAATAACTTGCAATGAAATAACCTATGATGGTATCTCTTCTTTTAGTAATGTGGATCACAAATAAAAGTGCCCCAAAGGGATTATAAAAGATTAATATACACTATCTGGTCCCAATCAAGGATTCCCAATAATCAACCTCATCAATCTACTCAATCAAGGATCAAATATATATATATATATATATATATATATGAAATAAGTGCATGAACCCAAACCTTAACTAAAAGAGTGTAAGTATCTAAATCCGTTGGTTGAGATCACCTCCAAGACTACATCACCATAATGTGTAGAAATGGTCTGAATCTCTCTTGAAAAATGTAAATAGTAGTGGAAAAGGAGTATATAAACCATGGTCCAAAATCAATCTCTGTCCAATATCCCAAATAGCAACTTTAATTTAAAAGAACATAAATCATTAAGTAGGATAGTTTGATTGTCACTGTAAAAGAATCTATTTTACAGGTGAAAAGTAAAAATAAATCCTTTATTATAAAGCAATAGTAAAATCATAATATTTTATCAGAATCATACAACTAAATGAGCATGATTGCACATAAAATTATGCATACTATTAGCAGTATATAAAAAATGAAACAATAGGAACCTAAGAGTCCATAAGCTAGAATCAAGCTCTGTCTAAGGATATAATACACAAATGGATACCGAGAGTATTGAAACTATGAACTCGGGTATAATAGTATATAAATAGCATGATAGTAATACTATAACTTAGGAAACTATGTCCAATTCACTAAATTAAGTAGTAAACTTCTTACTAATGTTTCTTAATATTGATTATCATTAATATTCTTATAAACTACGACGATAGGATTCTATACACCATCTAATGAAGAAAGGTAGATCAAAGCCCACCTTGATGCTAAAACTCCAAGTCCTGAATCATCCATAAATTACTCATATTTGATCCACAATCTCCAAACACCGGGACACTATCAAAATAATGATCTACACATCAATAGGAGTAATGTGAGTGAGATCCATATTCTATATAAAATGTTGAGTAAAATTCAGGCCAAGAAAGGTCCCACAAATAGAACCCAAAAATGAATCATCACGAGGTGCCTCAATGGACAAGGAATTTGATCTCAAAGTTGAGCACAAACAAGATGAAAATGGGGGTAAAAATAGGACCCTAACATCCAAGGATTTAAATACTTGATTTCTAAGAATTTATGACCAAATAGAGCAGAATTTGATTGAAAAATAATGGGAAAAGATCAAAGAGTATTGGTGTAATGACCTAATTTTTGTGATTTACGTGAATTATTTATTTCCATGTAATTTGACAATTTTACCCCTTTATATGGTTGCATTTTTGTATTTCTAGGGTGTGGAGATATTTGGCATGGTTTCTTATGTACTTTGGTGTGATTTATATCAGATTGTGGTTTTTGGTGGTCATATAGGCTTTATAGTTGACTTTGGTCAATAATTATTGATCTATGCACTATATGGCAAAACAAACTATGCTAGCAGATCCAAAATGTCAATTTTGCATTGGTAAAATAGCTGGTGTGGTTTTATGATTCTTGATTCAAAAAAGTTGTGAAATTGGATTTTGGGGGTCAAGTTTGTGAAAATAATATTTTAAAAAAAATTTGATATCACCAATGAGTCTGGTGCATATAATTTGATTGAATATCATGGTTCATTTGAATTATTGGGATCCCAAATAAATCCCCATGGATCCACATAGACTTAGAATTTTTTGCACGACTCAGCGGTGTTGTCGCTTAAGCACCATTTTGGCCACTTTATTGGTAGGCTCTAAAGCACCACTTTTCTACTTTAGCATTTGGCTGCAGTTGTACAAGTTCACTTTAGTGGTGTCCTGTTCGATTAGTAGTAGGCACTAAAGCGACCCTTGTTCGCTTAAGCGGATTGAAATTAATTGACGGGTAGTGCTAAAATGGTACTTGAATGCTTTAGCAGTGACTGATCAAATGACCATTAATTACTTTAGTGGCTCCTGGTATCCATATATATACAAAAATTTCTCAATATCTTTCACCATTTATTTTGTCTTGGAGCTTGGGGTTTCGAGTTTTTAGTTAATATATTCCATTTTTAAGATTGGGAAAGCTCCAAATCCCAATTTCTAAGATTATTATTATTTAAACCTTGTTAAAACTTGAATTTGAAGATGAAATTTAGGTATTTTCCTAGAGGGCCTAACTTGGTATTTTCTTGGTATAAACAAAAATTTAAACCCATTTTCACTTGGGTTTTCTTCTACAAGCCCCTTTTATGATAGGAATTATATTTTTTGACAAAATTTCCAATTTTATCCTTCTATTTTCAAAAACACATTTCGATGGTCTATTTTGACCCCGACCAAAAAATGGAAAATAGTAGTATCATTAGTTTTCTTTTGTTGTGTAGATTCTATATTTGTGTGTTTTAGTTAATTCTGGGTTTGTTAGTGGGGTGGAAGTTTGTTGTTAAAGGCTTGGTTATACCGTTTTACAATATTTGGGGTAGGTTATGGCTTAACTTTTTTCAGACTAGGCCGGGTTGTTAATATGCATATAAAATCATTTTAAAGGTATGGTAACCAATCATGAATATTTCGATATTATTATTTTGAGCTTATTGGGCAGCTATATTGATGTCAATTAGTTGCTTTGAGACATTATTTGCTCTGAATGACTGTGTGGGGTCTTATATGATATTATTGGATTTGTGTATGTATATTTGATAATGTCCTTTTGGATAAAAAAGCTTAAATTAGATCTTATATAGTATCAATGGTATATTATTAAGTATTTTACTATATTGGAATATGGATTACATTGGATTCATGGATAGTCAAATTATTGAGTAGATTTTGACTCATATAGTAGGTATATCAGTTAGATTTTTTCAGGTTTTGGATGGTTGTCAGCATTACATCTTCATATAATATACATTTATTAAATATTGGTTCCACAATAGAAATGCGGGTAATACTGATTTTTTATAGAAAATGTGACATCTTTAATAACCCTCTACTGATAGATATATAGGAGAGAAGTTATGGATATTGGTATTAGATATTTGATACTACATTAAATATAGGTTTCAAAGCCCCCATTGGTGCTAAATGGAAGCGTTTCTCGGTAGGTTTATACAGAGGTTTTGTGACAACCTCAAGCATCACATATCATTATCATTTTCACCATCTTCATTGTATTTAATACATATTGTTCTTATTCTATACTCAAATTATAGTTTATGTGATATCTTTATATTTGTACTTATTTCCTATTCTTGTATTTGGTATACATATCTATTTATGAATATTTATTGTATTTGTATATATGATATATATATATTGTACAACGATTATTGAAACAGTGTGGGCTACCATTTGGGACATTTTTATATTGAAGGTCATGCGCCAAAAGTGTATTTTATATGCTTTAGTTTCTTCTTTCCTCATTCAACCTATGATAATTACTGAGTACAACTAACCATACTCTTCCATACTATTCCATTTGGTGCAAATCTAGATATGAGTTCACTGTGTGATAGCTGATTCAGGTGGTATTTGGAGTACATTTGTAGAAGCAGCTGATCTATGGTTTTTGAGTTGATCTATTACCTCTTCATATCTATTTCATTTCTTGTTTTGTATTTAAGAGAAATTATAATCTTTTTGGTCTATCATTGTATATTTGATATTCCAGATACATTTAGTAGTTTTTACACTGTTACACCAGGTTTTGAGATATCGCGTGGTATCTTTGGGTTTGTATTTCCGTTGTTATCTTGTTTGTGAGGTTTAACTCTACTTTAGGATTCTATCCCTTTGTTTTAGTATTGGTTTCTCATCTCATATCAGTTTGGGTTATAGGCATACTTGTCAAGCCTTGCCTTGACAAGTTTTCTTATGATCCTTGTTATGTGGGTTATGACAGTTGGCTATCTTACCTTCAATGGATAATTCCAACCACTTCAAGATATTAAAGATGGAGGAAAAAGTTTAAGAAAATAAGGGGAAAATTTGGTGAAGAAGGGAATTTAATCCTCTAGAGATGCCACTAGGGAAGATATATTATCTCTCAAGTGATCATTCCTTATGAAGTCAAATGATCTCTTAAGATATTACTCATAAAAATCCGGCCTTTGTATAAGTGGCCGAGTGTCTCTTAACCAGCCTCCGCCTAAGGGTTGGGCCTCCACTTTAGAAAATAAGAAGGATCCAAGGAAGAGCCCCAAAGTTATACCGTAGTATCTTATGCTACCACCATTTAATAAACCAATGGTCCAATTAAGTGGTTGCACAAACTGATGTGATAAGAATCTAACCTAAAAATAGAACAAGACAGTGAAAACAACACTTAGAAGAAGGAGATAAAGTAGAGAATAATAAGAAGATTGCATTGAAAAGAAGGGATAACTAATGAGTGATTCACTAACATTCATGAGAAGCACTAAAGTATATATTAAACACTTAAAATAATATCACCTATGTTGGATTACACGCCATTCTTAGCTGGACACAAAGGACATCATACTTCTTAAACACCTACCTTTCTTGCAAATTTTTCAACACAATTGAAAAAAAAACAAATATATTAACCCTAGTTTTGGATTCTCTCTTAAGGAGAAGAAAACAAACTACAGTGTAAATTCACTCATTCAGTATGTCAAACCTATTGAAAATAAGAGCTAAAATATCTATTTATATTATTACATTATAATGACTAAAATACCCTTAATGAAGGGTGCTTCTTTGGAGTGTAAAAAGATAGATCAAAAAGACCTCCATGCCCTTAGTTGAAGGCGCCCATGTAATGTAGAGAATACAAGCTTTAAAGGCTCCTTTTCTTCTTATTTAAGCAAGTACACTCCCTTGGTTGATCTCATCATGCTCTCATAAGCTCTCATTTGCATGAACAAGGCTTGAAGATATTGTAACCTCCTTAGCTTGGCTTCTGGTGAAAGTCCTTAAGGGATTGATACTTGCGTAATACTCTCCATCTTGAAAGGGTTTGACCTCAAACTCACGAATTCCTCAATATCAAGAGTGTCCACAGGTGAAAAATCATAAACATTGAAAGTGGAGGGTAGATTAGTTTGGTAGGCATTTTCGTTAATCCTTTTGGGCACTTGGAATTGTCCATCACCCCGTGGCATAAACTTATCCTTCCTTTGATTCGGAAACTTCTCCTTCCTTAGGTGAACCCAATCTCTGGGTTCAAGCATAAGATTCCTTCTTTCTTTGTTTGCCCATTTTGCAGCCTCTTGGTTCTTCTTTTCATGTTTTATCCCACCTTATCATGCATCATTTTCATTGCCTCAGCTCTTTTTCTTCCATATAGACTTATCATAATATCACTAGAAAAAGTAGAGAGATCCAAGGGGGTAAATAGATTCATGCCATATACACATTCAAAGTGAGTCATTCCCATACATGAGCGCACAACCCAATCATATGCAAATAGCACCAAGGAAAGATGATCCTCCCATGAATTAATTTTAACTTTGTTCATCGAACATAGCATAAAACCTAAGGTCCTATTTACCATTTGCGTTTGGCCATTAGTTTATAGGTGGAAAGAGGTTGAGAAAAGCAACTTTGTACCAAGCCTACCCCACATTGACTTCCAAAAAAGTCTTAGAAATTTTTAGTCCCTATCACTCACAATGGTTCTTGGGATCCTATGTAGCTTGACAACATGTTCAACAAATAAACAAGCTACACTTGGAGCATCCTTGATTGTAGAAGAAGGAATGAAATGTGCCATTTTGAGAATCTATCAACAACAACAAAGATGCTATCCCAATCACTCCTTATCCTTGGAAGCCCCAAAACAAAGTCCATGGATATGTCAAGCAATGTATAAGGGGAGTGGGCTGTACAAACCTTAAGGTAGGAGTCGAGATTTTGCACTCCGGTAATCCATACATTGGCCAAAAACCTTAGCAATATCTTTGCACCTTTTTGGCCTATAGAATTTCTCCACTAATATACTGAGGGACTTTTCAACCCCAAAATAATCCATTAGTACACCATTATGTGACTATCTAATAAACAACTCCCTCTATTGATTATAAGAAACACATAGCCTACTTCCCTTAAATAAGTATCCATCAGACCGAGAGTAGGAGGAGTTACAATTTTCTTTGAGCCACCTGTCCCTTCCCCACTCTTCACATACCCTAAAAATAGGAGTGAATGTAGGATCCTCAAGATACAAAAAACTAAGGATCTCAAATCCCATCAACCTCGGAGACAAAGTAGCAACAAGCATATGCTTATTATACAATGCATTCGCAACTATATTTTCCTTTCCCTTCTTGTAATCAATTACATATGAAAAGTCTCTAGGAATTCTATCCACTTAGCATGATGCTTATTCAACTTGTTTTAGGCCCTAAGGTGTTTCAACGATTCATGATCCATTAGTATCACAAACTCTTTAGGCTACAAATAATGTTGCCAATTGCCTAATGGCCAAACCAAGGCGTACAACTCCAAATCATAAGTGGAATATTTAAGAGTTGCTCCTTTGAGCTTTTTACTAAAGTAAGCTATGGGTATTTGTTCTTGCATAAAAACAGCCCTAATACCCACTTTGCTTGCATCACACTCTACTTCAAACATTTTGTCAAAATTGGGTGATTGTTACAAGGGAGCCGAAATAAGAAAAGCTTTAAAAGTCTCAAAGGCCTTAGATTGCTCACCACCCCACTTAAAGGATTTTTCCTTTATAATAATCTTGTTCAAGGGTGCTGATATGGTACTAAATCCCTTGACAAACATCCTATAAAATCTTTCCAACCTGTGGAAACTTTAGACTTCGTCGATATTTTTCGGTGTCAGCGAACATTGTATAGAGTCTATCTTGGATTCGTCCACTTCCACACCTATTGATCTAACAACAAAACCCAAGAAGACCAACTTAACAACAATGAAAGATCACTTTTCCATGTTTTCATACAACTTATTCTTTCGGAGGACATCAAACCGACATCGCAAATGCCTCACATGTTAGTCAATAGATTTTCTATTTACCAACACATCATCAAAGTATACGACCTCACACTTACCAATGAAATGCTTCATCACATGATTCATTATCCTCATGAAAGTTATAGGAGCGTTTGTGAGGATGAATTACGTGACTGATACGCCCAAATTACAACTCTCGTTAGAAAGTGTAAGCGGTCGCTGTCAAATATAGAACCCAACTAGGTTGGGTGTCGAATCCCATAGGGAATACTCTGGTCATTAAGTGTTGCGATTATTAGTAGACTGTTGGTCAAAAATTCCAAGGAAAAGGGGGGTTTGGTTTAGGCGTGAACTAATATTATCAAAGTAACGAATGAGACGATATATAACGTAAGATTTAATCATAGAGAATGATAAGTTAGGGTTATGTCAACCTTGTAGTTTTTACTTCTCTATTAACTATGAGTAATGTGGAATTTAGACATGCATGCACTTATATAGATTCGTATTCTAATTCTAAATCCAAGTGTTTCTCAACCATCTAGGATTTATTTCACTTTAGCTCTCTCGAGCCTAAAGTGTATAAAGAATGGTACAAATTCTCCAAGAAACTTAATTCGGTTAAGGCATTAACGTGTAAACAGGGGTTGGAAACCCTATTTTCTTGTCACACTTTCTTTCCCAAACATATAAATTTTCTCTCAAACAAGTTAATTGTATAATGGCGTGTTCCCTATGTTTGCAACCATAAGAATTCAATTAAAACGAAGAGAGTAATGATATAAGTAGCATACACATCAAGAATTCACAAACTCATAGTACTAGATAGTATCTTACAAGGTTTCCATAACCCTAACAGAGAAGTTTAGCTACTCATGATCACAATGGAAATCTCAATAGACATAATCATCATACCACAACTAGAATAATCTTGGCGATGGAAGTGATTTTTTCATCAAACAGAGAAGAAAACGTCTTTCCCTCTAGCCGTTCGTGTAGCGTTTTTCTCTGTCCAAAACTTACAGAATCTGTAAACTGATTAATGACTGAATGATAATGCTAATGATCGAATGATGCTGAAAAATTCAGCAATAGGGTTTTTATAATATCCTTGTCCACTAAGTTACTGCTGCATCCCTAAGTCTTTAAAAATACCGCATTTGCCCGGGAAAAAAGTTCCCATGCATCACTTTCAGTCCAAGAGATGCCTTCCCTCTAATGTGATGTTTTCCTTTGCTGCTTACAGGTCCACAAAGTGCTGAAATCTTCATCATTAGTACCTGAAAAACATGCTAATCACATAGGTCAGCTCACTTAAAGGAAAATCGACTAAAAGTGCAAGAATTATATATTTTATCCTCAAAACTTTAGCTAAAACATGGGTAAATTATGGTACTTAGGCGTGTAAATACGCCCAACATCACCACCCCACACTTAAAGCTTTGTTCGTCCTCAAACAAAATATAACATCTATGCAAACACCTAACTAGAATTTCACAACAGCAACACCTTACTAGAATTTCACAATAGCAACACAAAATTTATCCTCAAGACATACACGACAATTGTTAACAAAGAGTAGGTTTCCTGATCACTACTAGAAACAATTCAAACTCTAACATAGACTTGTGAGTCTGGTTAATTTGTATCCATAAGTTAAACCACAAAGAATCATATAACACTACCCAAAAATCATCAACCATGTGTGTCTCACACAACATAACACCCATAATCACTCATCGTTTTGCATTTTTCGAAACACGGGTATAAGACTCTCCTTTCTCTCACTCTCACAAAGAATTCTTATATTGCAACTGATGACCATAGGCTTGCCCTTAGTGTAGTGATCCACTAATATCAGAATGCTAAGCTTAGGATCAAATAGGTCTTTACAGGTTGTAATGTAGGCTAAGGGACAGGTAGGACTATTTTGGCCAGAAATAGTGAATATGTTCCCTAAGCTCTTTAATACACTACGTTATGCCATTGACACTCTATTTTAAACAACCTCTCTACTTTCCTTTACTCTACCAACACCTTTTCACCCATTTTGTTATTCAATCATAAACACAACTATCTTTTTATTTTCCTATTTCTCCCTTTTTTTTCTTTTTTTTATATTTTATTTATTTATTTATTTATTTATTTATTTATTATTATTATTTTTTTTTATAAAGCACCTCTATCATATCCACTTTTTTTCAAAGCAATTTCAAGTACCAATACACTCTGAGGTATAACTCTCACCATTTTCCTTTTATTTTACCACATGACTCTACAATTTTAAGCGCTTAGGAATTTGGATCAAATTATGATGTTGGAAAAAAAATGGATTAGGCTACATATAAGGCTGTCAAAGAAAATAGCTAAAGGCTTAAAGGGGGTTAACTAGGATAATGTACAAAGGTAGGTAAAAAGAAGGTAAACAAATTAGGGCTGCCAAAGAAATGCCTAAATCATCTCTTAAACTCACACTCTTTATTTCGCTTTACACACACCAGGCAAGTTCTAGCATCAGTCACAACACAGAATATACTATAACCTAACCCACATAAGGCACATGGTCAACTTAATTGGGAGCATTATAGACTCTTGACCCAACAAATGAATGAATTAAACCACACAATTATCACACAGTGAGTCACACTTAGAGCCTAAATGTCTCAATAGTAATGATTTAGCACAAACTCTTGTTATACTACCACGCCGTCTGTCAGAATAATTTTATGCAAACTCTAAAAAAATTTAACTAACTAATTATGACTAATTAACTACTACTAATCGACTAATTCAAATAAACAAGAATAAATAGAGGCAAAGAAGTACAACATACAAATACCAGTACCCCACACTTAGACGGGATATACTGCCCTCAGTGGAAATAAATAAGGAAAACCTGATTAGTCAGACTCCTCTTCTATGTCTGGGGTCATACCCCCTGGGTTGGAATCATCATCAGAGTCGTCATCCTCAGAGTTGTCCTCTACATCTAAGTCTGGCAGTCGGCGATCATCGTCAGTCGGCATGTCATCATCGAGAGGTTCCTCAAAATGTACCCCCACTCCATACATAGCCCGCGTATGCTCATTTATCGGGTAGTCATAGTCCAACTACTGAAGCTCTGCATCAGTCGGAATACGATCCCCACTCATCAGGGTAAACCAAGTCATACCATATAGATGGAGAAAGAAACTTTCATCTCGAGCATGTCTTTCTGCAGTGGTAAGGTTGATGCCTTGACCAGTTTCAGGCTCTTTAACCTTCGTGAGATCAACCCTCTTCTGGTTGTGTGGAAGCTTATGATCTGCAGGTTCCTCTTCATTGTGATCCTTCCTTAAGATCGCAGTAAACAAATTGCCAAAGATGAAATAGGACCTTTTGTGCAGCCTTGCTTTACACATTGACGATCGTATAATTGCCCCAATGTTAATGGGAATATTCTTCATTAGAGCGTACACCAAGCATACTCGATCATGTGTGATCTTTGTGTACTGTGTCCCAGGAATCAGGCAAGAGTTGACTATCCTCAACCATATACGAGCTTCTCTTTTCAAGGAAGCATACGGGAAGGTATTATGCCGACCGTTATCCATGTGGCGAATCCACTAGGCCATGGACCTTGTTACGTACAGTGTATGTATGATAGCCCTATAGGGAGGTCTGTGATAAAGCTCCTTGAGTGGTGATGGATCCATAGATGGAAGATCCAGAAAAGAGTTGAAGAACTCCGCATTCGGTTGCAAGACTTGGCCCCGAATCTTTACTTCACTTCCGGTAGTCTTTGGGGACCAATTGGCATAAAAATCTCGCATTAGATCAAGATTACAATCCCCCATATCTTAGAAAATGAAATCAAGATTTAATGCCATGATTTTAGCCAAAATGTGGGGCTCTCTCTTTGCTAGACTCTCCTTCTGCATCAAATCCACGTGAACATATTTTTTTACTTTGTTGTTCTTGTACCACTCCTTTCCTTCCTCCTCTAGGACCCACTTTATCCCGAAAGTGCGTCGAGGCATTTGGAAAGAGGAGGACTCAGCCTAATCTTTTCTTGACCTTTTTTGACCTTTCTTGGAGGTGGACACTTTTTCTTTTCCTTGTCCTCTTTTTGGGGCCATTATACCTGAGATCAAAATAGAGTCATGTTAGCTTCACCACGGAAGATACAATCGAAAAACAAACAGTAATGGCACCACCCCACACTTAATTTGTTGGCACAGACTAATTAAGTGAGTGATGTCGATTACTCAGACTTCATCGACATACATTTAGGCGATATGATCCAACAACATGTTTAGCACAGTCATACTTTCATGTAATCTTGACTATACTTTCATGTTTGGATAAATGCACTTCTTGAACAAGACTACCACATAGAGATCGTATCAGGTTATTGCATAGAAATAATCACACCATCTTATGCTTGTGGTCAATCATGATCGATATCTCGATGAATGAGTCATTCAAACATTCAAGATTTCAACTTTCAAGATTATGTATTAGCATCACAATTTCGACTTCATGGAAATATGACAGTGTATAACAAACAAATACAAGTCGGAGTAAGGTCAAGAACACACACACGTATTCTTCCACTCAACTAGATGTATCATAACAAACCAACCATATTCTTATCACCAAACCCCACTTCAAAATCTAATAAACAATTATAAGCGTAGTAGTGCAACAACTATGAAATATAAAAGAGTAACTTACGTGGTGACGGATCCGAAAGAAGAGCTTGCAAGATTAGAAGAGCAAAAAGAAAACTTTTGAGAGAATAGGGAAGCTTAGGAGACGCCAATCTTGAGAAAACAATGGAATTGTGTTCTAAGATTGGGGATTTATTTAAAGACTAAGCCATGGGTCGGGTTTGATACATGTAAAATCGGGATAGGAGACAAAAAGGCATAAGTAGGCGGCGCCTAATGCTTTGCCTATGCTTCGCATAGGCGGCACCTTTGTCAAAGCCTAGTTTGGCATAGGCGGCTCCTTGCCTATCGTCTAGATTGGCATAGGCGGCGCCTTGCCTATCGCCTTGTTGAGATAGTGAGCATAGGCAATGACATAGGCGGCGCCTATGGTATTGCCTAGATTGGCATAGGCAGCACCTATGGCATTGCCTAGATTTGCATAGGCAATGCCTTGTCTGTTGCCTATGTGAGGTAGTGAGCATAGGCAATGGTATAGGACTTGCCTTGTCCATTTCCTAGATTAGCATAGGCATTTCCTTGTTCGTTACCTAGATTGGCATAGGCAATGCCTAGCCTATAGCCTTTGCTCCATCATTCCTAACATACCACCTTTAGCATGGCTCACTTTCAACTCAAAATTTGGGACTAATTCTCCTCCTTTGTATGTCTTGCACCTACACTTAATCAAAGACAACAAAAATGATTAGAAAGATGGGTTGCCTCCCATCAAGCGCCTTAGTTTTGTTCGTGGCTCGACTCTTCTTTTTGGATTTTTATTTAACAAAAACAAACTCTTAGTAAAACAAAATGATTAAAAACGATGGGTTGCCTCCCATGTAGCGCTTGATTTATTGTCGCGGCACGACATAGTTATCTCGATTACTTAGACTTCATCGAGATAGATGGTGGCCATGCATTTTATCGAGTCGGGTGGACCGATATATGGATTCACTCATTGGCCATTCACCTTAAAGACACCACCATCATTGTTTTCTAATTCCACTACTCAAGATGAGTAGTCTTGACTAATCCTGAATGGACCAGACCATTTAGACTTCAACTTACCTAGAAATAGCTTAAGTCTGGAGTTGAAAAGAAGTACCAAATCACCCTTCTGAAAGTTTTGTTGGATAATCCTCCGATCATGGTATTTTTTCATCCTTTCCTTATAGAGGTCTGCTCTTTCATACTCATGTAGACAGAATTCATCCATCTCATTCAGCTACTCCAATCTCAGATTAGTAGCATCATCCCAATTCAGTTTAAGCTGCTTCAACGCCCACAATGCTTTATGTTCTATCTCAATTGGCAAGTGACAAGCCTTCCCATAAACTAGTTGGTAAGGTGACATGCCAATTGGTGTCTTGAACGCAGTCCTATAAGCCCATAAGGCATCGTCCAGCTTTCGGGACCAATCTTTCCTACTAGCATTTATAGTCTTAGCAAGGATCAGCTTGATTTCCCGATTAGAAACCTCTACCTGCCCACTAGTTTGTGGGTGGTAAGGTGTAGCTACCTTATGTTGCTTGACCCCATATTTAACCAACACGGCTTAGAACAACTTATTGCAAAAATGTGATCCTCCATCGCTTATGATGGTACGTGGTACCCCAAAACGAGAGAAGATATTTCTCTTTAAGAATGCTACAACACGCTTACCTTCATTATCTGCTAGCGCTACTGCTTTGACCCATTTGGATACATAATTCACAGCAACTAGGATATATATCATCCCAAACGAACTCACAAATGGGCCCATGAAATCAATACCCCATACATCAAATAGCTCTACTTCAAGAATTTTAGACATGGTCATCTCATGGTGCTTCGATATAGAGCCTTGCCTTTGACATTGATCACATCTTCTCACAAAATCTTAGGCATCCTTGAATAATAAAGGCCAATAATAGCCACTTTGGAGTACCTTCCTGGCCGTTCGATCACCTGCATGGTGACCCCCAACTTGGGAAGCATGACTTGCTTCCAGTATGCTATGCACCTCCACATCTGAGATGCATCGCCTAATAACACCATCAGCACATCGTCGAAAAAGATACGGTTCATCCCAGAAGTATTGTTTCACATCATGCATGAAATTTCTCTTTTGATAAAAGGAGAGATGCTCAGGAATCACTTTACTTACCACGTAGTTCGCAAAGTCTGCATACCACGGTAAGTCTTCCCACATAGTGGCTAGGATCTCTTCGTCAGGAAATGCATCATCAATATCAAGGTCGGGTTGCACTATGTACTCATTCTCAAGTCTAGATAGTTGATCAGCTACTTGGTTTTAGCAGCCTTTTCTATCCTTCACCTCGAAATCAAATTCTTGCAGCAATAACACCCACCTAATTAGCCTAGGCTTTGCATCCTTCTTTGCTATTAGATATCGTAGAGCCATATGATTTGTATGGACCACTACTTTGGTTCCCAACAAGTAAGCACGAAACTTTTTGAAAGCATAAACAACCGCTAGAAGCACTTGTTCAGTGATGGTATAATTCTTCTGTGCTCCATTCAAGGCCTTGCTCGCATTGTAGATTGGATGACATAGCCTTTATCTATTCTGACCAAGTACAACACCCAAAGCTACCCCGCTTGCATCACACATAACTTCAAAAGGTAGATACCAATCGGGTGCTACAATAATAGGAGCTTCAACTAGCTTTCCTTTGAGGCATTCAAATGCCTTCAAGCAGTCTTCACCAAAGTAAAATTTTACATCCTTCTCCAAAATTTTGCATAATGGGCTAGCAATCTTTGAGAAGTCTTTAATAAACCTCTGATAAAAACCTGCATGACCGAGAAAACTACGAACTCCCTTTACAAAAATTGGAGGTGGTAGTTTCTCGATAACTTCAATCTTGGCTCGATCAACCTTAATTCCTTTTTCTAAGACTTTATGCGCAAGAACAATGCCTTCCTTAACCATAAAATGGTCTTTCTCCCAATTTAGCACCAAGTTGAATTCAACACATCTCTGCAAAGCCATACTCAGATTTGCCAAGCATAATTCAAATGACTCACCTACGACTGAAAAATCGTCCATGAACACCTCCAAGGTGTCTTCAACCATATCATAAAAAATGGACATCATACAATGCTGAAAAGTGGCAGGTGCGTTACAAAGCCCAAATGGCATACATTTGAAGGCAAACGTACCATATGGGCATATAAAAGTGGTCTTCTCTTGATCTTCAGGAGCAATGCAAATCTGATTATAGCCGGAATAACCATCTAAGAAACAAAACCATCCCTTCTCTGCCAATCGATCAAGCATTTGGTCCATGAATGGCATTGGGAAGTGATCCTTTAGTGTCCACGAATTCAGCTTCCGATAGTCCATGCACACTCTCCACCATGTGACAGGTCTGAGTGGAATTAGCTCATTCTTTTCATTTGCAACTGCCGTCATGCCCCCCTTTCTTGGGCACACATTGTACCGGACTCACCCATTTACTGTCTGAAATTGGATACACCAGCCCTACATCTAACCACTTAATAATTTCTTTCTTTACCACCTCTTGCATAGGTGGATTCAAACGATGTTGATGCTCAATGGTGGGCACATAATTTTCTTCGAGCTAAGTCTTGTGCATACATATCCCAGGAGGGATACCAATTTTATCAGCAATAGTCCAACCGATGGCTCTATTGTACCTCTTCAGAACAGAGATGAGAGCCGCTACTTGATATTCACCTAAATCATCCGCAACAATAACTGGAAGTGTATCACCACTTCCCAAAAAAGCATACTTCAGGTGACTGGGCAGCTCTTTCAATTCTAGCACTGGTGGCTCTTCAATGGATGGTTTCGCTGGTGGTGACGGTTGATTCTTAAGATCAAGGTCCAACTTCTTAGGAGCATGAGAATATGACCCCATTCCTATTAGAGAACAAATAGTTTCTCCATACTCTTTAACATCCTCACGCTGAAAATTCATAAGTACAGCAGCCAATGGCTCAACAATAAGCTGCTTCTCTACAGATACTTCTTTCTCATCCTCATAATAAACATCAACTACAGAGAACACATTCATATCTTTGTGCTGCTTCATTTCTTTGCATACATCAAAACGGACCACTTCATCAGTCATCCGAAATAAAAACTCATTGGCTCGTAAATCAATAAGCACACTTCTTGTTTCTAGGAAAGGTCGACCCAAGATTATGGGAACTTTAGAATCCACCTCGCAATCCAAAATAACAATGTCTGTAGGAAAAATGAAGGTAGAAACCTTCACCAGTACATCATATAAGATACCAACAGGTCATTTTACCGACCTATCTGCCATCACAAGCCGCATGCTAGTTGGTGTAGGATGCCCAACCCCAACTTTCTGTAAATGGATAGTGGCATCAAATTGATGCTATCTCCCAAATCGCATAATGCCTTAGTAAAATCCAAAGATCCAATCGTGCAAGGAATAGTGAAAGCACCAGGATCTGCCTTCTTCTGAACTAAAGATCTTGTGGTAATTGCACTACAATGATGAACATTATCTGCCAGCTCATAACTTACTGCACGTTTCTTGGTCAAAGGGTCCTTCATGAATTTGGCATACCCTGGCATCTGCTCCAGTGCCTCCACCAAAGGCACATTAATAGTCAGCTGCTTCAACATGGTCATGAATTTGCTGAAGCTGGTATCATCAGTTTTTTTCTTCAGTCTCTGAGGAAAAAATGGTGGTGGAAGGGGCAAAGTTTTCTCCACGACTTCCTTTTTATCTTGTTTCCAATTATCAATCTTTTCAGGCTGGTGACATCTAGGTGTAGTGTCATGAATATTCTCCTTCTGATTTTTAGCTTCTACAGAATCATCACAATCTGCTTCAATAACATTCTCTTCTGTATTATCAACTACCTGCTTGCCTTAGGATGGATTTTCCAACACCTTACCACTCCTGGTAGTAATAGCCATACATGATCCATCATTCCTTGGATTTTGCACAGTGTCACTAGGTAAAGATCTATATAATATTTCCATCAAGTGGATATTGGTCATCTGGTGGTTTGGGCACCACATAAGCTTCTTCTTGAACCTCTCCCATGTTTCGGGGAGAGCTTCATCTGGAAGCTGTCGAAAATTGCTGATCTCATCTCTTAATTGTGCTCTCTTGGATGGCGGAAAGAATCCTCCTAAGAAAACGTCTTTTAGTTGCCTCTAATTAGTAATAGATTCATGAGTTAGCCCGTTAAACCATAGAGTTGCCTCTCCAGATAGAGACAATGGAAATAAGCGCAGCCGAATTGCATTCTGTCCAACTCCTGTATTGTCAAACGACTTGCATGTTGAGATAAAATTGATCAGATGCATATTCGGATCATCGCCTGCAAGTCTACCAAATAACCCCTTGAGTTGCAATAGCTGAATCATGGTGCTAGTGATATTGAACATGGCTCCGGGTGCTAAGGGTGGAAGAATAATAGCCCCTATGGCACCAGCTCCATCCAAATCGTCATCCTCATCATCAAAAGCAGCCTGCACAACTCGGCATTCAGGCCTCATTATAGCTTGACGATCTCTCCTGTTCACAGGCGCTACCACCTCATCTGCACGCCTTGGATTTAGTAACTCATCATCACCCAGGTCCTCTTCATCAGGATTTGTTGCCAGACCTGGGTTATCAACATTCTGTTGATGCACTTGAGCAACTACCAATGCAGCTAATCTATCCTGCTCCTGTTGAGCAGCCATCCGTTCAAGGTTTCGTTGCGCCTCCATTTTGCCAATAAGATGTGGTTCAGGATTTATATGCAATAATGGCTGACCAAAACTTACAGTATTTGGCATGTACTCAACCGAACCTGAACAAAACAAAAACAACAAACAAAAAGTAAAAATTATAGAATCTTTGACCAAAGGGTCTATTAACTATCACAAATATAGTTGACAACCGTATTCCACCGGCAACGGCGCCAAAATTTGATACACCCAAATTACAACTCTCGTTAGAAAGTGTAAGCGGTCGCGGTCAAATATAGAACCCAACTAGGTTGGGTGTCGAATCCCATAGGGAATACTCTGGTCACTAGGTGTTGCAATTATTAGTAGACTGTTGGTCAAAAATTCCAAAGAAAAGGGGGGTTTGTTTTAGGCATCAACTAATATTATCAAAGTAATGAATGAGATGATATATAACGTAAGATTTAATAACAGAGAATGATAAGTTAGGGTTATGTCCACCTTGTAGTTTTTACTTCTCTATTAACTATGAGTAATGCGGAATTTAGACATGCATGCACTTATAGAGATTCGTATTTTAATTCTAAATCCAAGTGTTTCTCAACTATCAAGGATTTATTTCACTTTAGCTCTCTCGATCCTAAAGTGTATAACGAATGGTACAAATTCTTCAAGAAAGTTAATTGGGTTAAGGCATTAACATGTAAACAGGGGTTGGAAACCCTATTTTCTTGTCACACTCTCTTTTCCAAACATATAACTTTTCTCTCAAACAATTTAATTGTATAATGGCGTGTTCCCTATGTTTGCAACCATAAAAATTCAATTAAAACTAAGAGAGTAATGATATAAGTAGCATACACATCAAGAATTCACAAACTCATAGTACTAGATAGTATCTTACAAGGTTTCCATAACCCTAACAGAGAAGTTTAGCTACTCATGATCACAACGAAAATCACAATAGACATAATCATCATACCACAACTAGAATAATCTTGGCGATGGAAGTGATTTTTTCATCAAACAGAGAAGAAAACGTCTTTCCCTCTAGCCGTTCGTGTAGCGTTTTTCTCTGTCCAAAACTTACAGAATCTGTAAACTGAATAATGACTGAATGATAATGCTAATGATCGAATGATGCTGAAAAATTCAGCAATAGGGTTTTTATAATATCCTTGTCCACTAAGTTACTGCTGCATCCCTAAGTCTTTAAAAATACTGCATTTGCCCGGGAAAAGTTCCCATGCATCACTTTCAGTTCAAGAGCTGCCTTCCCTCTAATGTGAAGTTTTCCTTTGCTACTTACAGGTCCACAAAGTGCTGAAATCTTCATCATTAGTACCTGAAAAACATGCTAATCACATAGGTCAGCTCACTTAAAGGAAAATCGACTGAAAGTGCAAGAATTATATATTTTATCCTCAAAACTTTAGCTAAAACATAGGTAAATTTTGGTGCTTAGGCGTGTAAATACGCCCAACATCAGTGACCAACCACTCATATAGACCAAACATGGTGTTGAATATAGTCTTCCATTTATCACCGGGTTGCATTAAAATTTGGTGATAGCAAATCCTAAGATTAACTCTAGAAAAGACATAAGATCCATTTATCTCATAAAGCATATCATTTAACCTAGGGATAGGATGACAATACTTTATCGTGATCTTCTTGATGGCTCTACAATCCACGTACATGTGCCAAAATTCATCCTTCTTTGGAACCAATAAAATTCAAACCACACATGGAATCATGATTTATTTGTTATACCATTTATTGATGATTTCCTCAACTTATCTTTCAAGATCCTTAGTGTCCTTAGGATTACTCCTATAAGCCAGTTTGTTGGCTAGTTGTGAACTGGACACAAAATTAATATGTTGCTCAATATCCCGGATTGGAGATAATCCTTGCAGAAATTCCTTTGGAAAAACATCATCATATTCCTACAAAATAAGTGATATAGAAGGGGTAATAGAAGAAGAAGAAGAAGAAGAAAAAAAAGGGTTAGTGTTTAGTACATGGGCTAAGAGGAGCATAAGAGTGCTAATGTCATGCTTTTTGAAAAATTGTTTCCTCTTATCCAACATAAGCATTGGTCCTTTATCCTTTGGCTTCATAGTATGGTAGAAATCACCATTTTTTTTGGTGGAACCTGATGCCTCACCATATGCCACTCTCTCAGGTTGCCTCTTTTTTTCCTTTTTCTTTTAATTCCCTTAATCTTTAGTGCAACTCACTCACTTGAGATGGTGAAAATGGGAGAAGTGTGAACCTTTTACCACCATGATCAAGTGAGTACTTGTTTGACCTCCTATCATTATTGATGGAGTTATCATATTGACATGGCCTACCAAGCAATAAGAGACATTCTTGAATTGGAATGGCATCACATAAGACTTTATCCTTGTAATTTCCCACTTAAAACCAAATCAAGCATTGTCGAGTTACTTTCAATTCACCATATTTATTGAGCCATTGAGACTTGTAAGGGAAATCATATGGAGTAGTGGAAAATTAACAGACGTGCACAATAGTAGCACTAGCAACATTAGTGCAACTCCCACTGCCAATTACCACTAGCAACATTCTTGCAAAATCTCTTCACCCTTTTCACAGGAGAGATTTTTAAGTAAACATAGTCATCAATCTTGAACTCGAGATCCATTCTGCGCACATCTAGATATGATTTCTATCAGCTCTGAGTTCTCTTAACTCTTTCCCTGATCCACTGAACTTTCTCTGAGGTATCAAATACCAAGTAAGGACCTACCACTGCGACCTAACCCACTTTAAACCAACTAATGGGAGATCCATAGCTCTTCCCATAAAGTGCCTCAAACGGAGCCAACTAAATACTAGAATGATAGTTGTTGTTGTCTACAAACTCAATCAAAAGCAAGTGGTAATCCCAACTACCTTTAAATTCTATCGCACATACTCGCAGCATATCTTCAATGGTTTGAATGGTCCTTTCATCTTATCCATCTTTCTGAGGATGGAAGGCTATACTGAGATAAACTAGGGTACCAAGACCCTTTTGGAATGCCTTCCAGAAATAAGAGGTAAACTAAGTACCTATGTATGAGATAATTGATAATTGAACACCGTGCAATCTGACTAACTCCTTGATATAGAGTTTTGGCATAATCCTCAGCTGAGAAAGAGGTATGGACAAGTATGAAATAAGCTTATTTTGTCATCCAGTCTTCAATGACCCAAAATGAATCATGCTAACAATGAATATGAGGCAAACCCATCACAAAGTCCATGTTCACTTCTTCCCATTTCCAGGTGGGAATGTTGAACTCCTACATGGACCCACTAAGCTTCTGATGCTCAATCTTAACCTGCTAACACGTCGAGCACTTAGACACAAAATCTACTAAGCCTTTTTTCATCCCACTCTACTAATATATCTCCCATAAATCACGGTACATATTAGCAGCCCCTGGATGATTCTAAACTACTTTACACCCATACACTACCTTCTACTAAGTCGACTCTGCGGATACCTAGTCGAGCTAGATAATGAACTTCCTGAGCTAACTTTTTAGTATGGTCCTCCACATGATCAACACTAACCATAGAAATTCTACTGAGAGCATTGGCCACTGCGTTAGCCTTTAACGAATGATAAAGAACACTAATGTCATAGTCTTTCAACAACTCCAACCATCATCTCTAACGGAGGTTTAGATATTCCTGAGAGAACACATACCGTAGGCTCTTATGATCAGTGACCACATCAACATGAACACTATATAAATAGTGCCTCAAAATATTTAAAGCTAATATTATTGTTGCTAACTCAAGATCATAAGTAGGATAGTTCTTCTCATGGGGCTTAAGCTATTTAGAGGCGTCAGCAATGACCTTACCTATCTACATTAAAAAACAAACCCAATTCGACTGTGGAAGAGTTACAATACATAACAAAGACATCAAAACCATCTGGTAGGGTAAAAAATGAAGATGTGGTAAGTCGAGTCTTCAACTCCTGAAAACTCCTCAAATAAGAATCTAAACACTGGAACTTGACTTTATTCTGAATCAATCTAGACATAGGGGATGTAATAGATGAAAATCCCTCAACAAACCATCAATAATAGCTATTCAAACCCAAGAAACTCCTAATAACTGACGGAGAGATGGTTCATGGTCAGTTCCTCACAACCTCAGTTTTTTGGGGATCAACTCTAATTCCATCATCGGAAATGATATGGACAAGGAACGCTACTAGTGTTAGCCGAAATTTGTACTTACTATATTTGGCAAATAGATGATGGTTTTTGATAGTCTACAATACTATTCTGAGATATTTTGCATGATCATGTTCACTACAAGAGTAAACAAGAATGTCATCTATGAAGACTATGTTGAACATATCCAAGTACTTCTTGATCACACGGTTCATCAAGTACGTAAAAGTTGTTGGGGCATTGGTAAAGAACAAATGACATGACTAATAATTTGAAGTAACCATACCGAGTTCTGAAAACTATTTTTATAATGTCAGATTCCTTGACTCTAAGTTGATAATAGCCTGATTTGAGGTCTATCTTAGAGAAATAGATGGCACCATAAAATTGGTCAAATAAGTCATCGATTCTTGGAAGCGGATGTTTATTCTTGACCATAACTTTGTATAATTGACGGTAATCTACACACATTCTAAGGGAACTATCTTTCTTATGCATGATGAAACTGGTGCGCCCCATGGGGATACACTGGGTCTGATGAATCCTTTATCTAAGTGATCCTTTAACAGTTCCTTTAATTTTTTGAGTAATGTAGGTGACATTCTATATGGAAGAATAGACATAGGTTGGGTATCTTGAAGGAGACAAATTCCAAAATCAATTTCCCTTTCGAGAGGAACTCATGGAAGATCTTCGAAAAACACATCTGGAAATTCATATGCTATTGATATTGATTCAAGAGTAGGGGTTTCTGAACTAGAGCCCTAGACACGAACGAGATAGTAGACACATCTCTTTGATATCATTTTTCTAGCTTGAAGGTACGAAACAAACTGACCATTATGTGTTGAAGTACTACCCCTCCACTTTAGGATGGGTTCATTTGAAAACTAAAACTAGACAATTCTAATTTTGTAGTCGACTGAGGCACAGTAGGAATGAAGCCAATCCATGCCGAGAATGATATCAAGTTCAATCATCTATAATTTGACTAAGTCTACTGAAGTAACTTTCTGAGATACCATAACCAGATAGTTCCGGTATACCTGCCGAGCTATAATGGATAGTCCCATTATGGTGTAAACTAAGAAAGGCTATACTAGAATTTTGAGACTGACTACAAAATCTACTACTATATAAGGAGTAACAAAGGACAAAGAAGCTCCTAGAGCTTGCGAAGAATAATCATGCAAATAATAAAGTTGTAACTTACCAGTGACCATATCAGGAGAACTCTCCTGATACTATCGGGAATGAAGAACATATAGTCTATTTTGGTGCTCCCTACTGGTGGAACTGGATAAGGCACCCTACTGATTCGGGTGATCGTACTGAGCTGGGGGATGGTTTTTCTGACCCTAATAACCTGACTAGGGACAATATCTGACTCTGTGGCCTAGCTTCCAACATTAGAAACATATATTTCTTTAATCTCCGTAAATACCCTGGTGGTTTCTGCCGCACTTCTCGCAAATGGGATTGGTTTTGGAACTTCTAACACTGCCCTGGGGCTAAGGGCCTGGTGCCCTATATCTTTTTCTATCTCTAAATTTCAGCATTAGAATACTGGCTTAGGATGGAGCTGGAAATATGGATTTTGGGCGAAACTGAGAACAATTCCCACCCACTAACTTAGGATGAGCAAAACTGAAACTACCTATTCTCGCTCTCTTGCTCTCCTTCTCCTTCTCTTTATTCTTGGCCTTCTCTATTGACGGAGCATAGACCATAAGCCTTGATATGTCCATCTCCTTTATCAGCATTGCAGTCCTGTACGCTTTGATGACATTTCTTGACAACCCTGATACAAACATACTCTTCTTAGATCTACTATCTCCCACAACATGCAGGGCATATCTATCCAATGAAGTAAACTTAAGGAAATACTCTTGCACTATCATATTGCCTTATTTCAGTTTTATAAACTCCAAGACTTTTGCTTCCCCCAACTCTAGCGGAAATAACCTATCCATAAAAACAACTGCAAACTCTTTCCATTCCATGGGCCCTGTATCTATGGCCCTATCTACTTTTCACTATTTGAACCATTAGTGAGCCATATCCTGCAACTGATATGCACCAACTCAGCACTTTGAACAGTAGTATCCCCCATGATATTGGTAACCTTCTACACCTGATCAAGAAATTCCTAAGGGTCCTCATCTAACTTAGATCTGGTAAATGATGAAGGGTACATTCGGGTGAAGTCTCAAATTTTGGTAATAGCAGTGTTGGCCATTAGGTTGGCTGGAAACGCAACTGGGCATTCATTCTGGGCTACTACAGAATGAGCTAGGGTGGTGATGGATTCTCCAAACACCATGTAGGAGACATGCTCTCCGAAAGAATTTGGATGGACGGGCTGAGGGGCTGACTGGTCTCTTATTCCTCTTCCTTAAGTCCTCTTTTGAGGAATATTCCATAGACGGATAAGAAGATAGGATTATAAAAATAGTATAGCTATATCTCATGCTCACTGGCATGATGTGAATACTGAAAGAAGGGAAACTTTTCCTAAAACATCTCGTAGCCTCTCATTCATAAGTGTGGTGCGCAGCATACCTATGCACAAAACTTTACTTAATGTGGCTTTAAGACTTTCTAGGACTCTGTTGAACCTTATGCTCTGATACAAAGTTTGAAATGCCCCGAGTCTGTACCCCAGATGCTACACAGTGCTCACAATACCGAAGGACCATAAGCCAACCCATGACTGGTACCTGTTGCAATAATTATGTAGTGAATCCTCTAATGATTGCTGAAACAGATAAAAAGATATGCCATAAGATTCAAATCTAAAATTAATTCTTAATACGGTATCAAAATACCAAACCAAAAAATATGTACTGAAAAACAAAATAATTGTCTGAATACTCTAGTCTAAAAAGGCTCTAACTGTCTAAACAGTAGAGTTGATGGGACAATCCCCCAACTAACTTCATCTACTAAAATAAAACTAAATTACTATAAATAATAAGCATGTTCTCAAACTATGAGGACTCGCCAGTACTCTAAAAGCTGAAAATCTAAACAGCTAAGGGTGCTCTGGAGCTTATGCATCTGAACCTATGATATAAGACATCATAGCGCAAAAAGCATGCATCAGTACTTTGAGTATATAGGCATGCTTAGTGAGGCAGGCTTAAATGCATAGTCTCATTTACATGAACAATAATAACTGAATAACATGAGTTTGACTGATTAAGAGTCTATGCATAAATACATAGACGGTAATTGAAACCGTGATAATATTGAGTACAGAATCTAAATACTAATAAACAATATCTAAGATTATGAATACTATATGACTGATTATCTAAATGATTGTATTTGATTGTTCTGAATACTATGAAACCATACCAAAATTCTGTATTGAGCTGAGTGACTATTTGTGATAGTCCTGGATCTGTAGAACTGAACTGAGTTATATTCTAAGATTGAGACTAGAATTGAGACTGTAGGAAGTAATCATCTAACCGACTTTCACCTTCTCTAATTGATTTAGGGTCCTACATGTAACCCCTATTAGAAGGGTGTCAATGCTATGCCATGAGTAAGGACAAGTGTTGAGTCACCTTAATCTGGCAGGTACTCTGAATGACAATACTGGAACCCTCAACTAGCAGGTAGATCACCCCATCAACCATCAACTGGAAGGTTGATGTCTCAACCTATGTTGGCTACGTAGTTCTTGAACTCAAGGACTTCTTCTAAGGATTTAACCCTCTTTTAGCAGGTGAGTCCCCATCCTTGTGTTCACTTAGTGTTAAATCCTACTCCCAACTGAATAGTCAGTGGACTAATTCTAAATTGTACTAGGCTAGACTGAACTATTACTGATTGTACTGTATAAATGAATTCAACTATGTTCACTAAGTTTCGTGGTCTAGCGGAAACTATAGAATTCTACCAGCAGACTGAGTTTACTGATGTCTGGACTGAGTACTAAACTAGACTAGAAGAATATTGATTTTTCCTGAGTTTTGTAACTGACCGAGTGTACTACTGGTAGTGATGTAATTGTTACTATCCTATGACTAACTATGACTTTAAACAATCAACATAATTGTTGGGTACAAGTTCCCCCAGAACTCCATAGCATAAAATAAGAGGCATAGCATAAACTTAAAATATATAAACTAAGCATTTGATCATTCTTCATTCATTGGAGCATTTTAACAAACACTTGCATGTTATGAACGTGAATACATTCTAACATGCAATACTTTAACTATTCAACTCACACAATCAATTCATCAATCACATAAAATACACACATAATACTAATTAACATGTAGCATATGATTACAAGTGTCAAATTCATAATTTGAAAGCCTTAGCATGATTTCACATGATAACACCTATAGAACAATTAACCCCACATGACACTTTTCATAAAAAATGGATTTGAAACCCAATTAGTCATTCTAAACAATGAATATTATCAAAACCATCCTGGAAATCAAGAAATCATATGCTTGAAGTCTAAAAATAGTTTCTTGAATTCCAAGGGTAGAAAGGACCCTTTGATGAGTACTTTACATACCTTAGTTAAGGAATTACTAAAAACATATGGTGGAATCCTTAATTCTTGATTTGAAATTGAATCTTCTAGGGTTTTTTAGTTGAGCAATTTTGAGAAAAGATGAGTTTAATTGCTCCCTAAGGTAATAAATTTCATGTTTTGAGAGATGAAGGTTAAGGGAAAAAGACTCAAATAGCCCTAAGGATGCGGTCTTTTAATGACTGAAAAACCATACTATTGACGTGCAAAATAACGTACCACATCATTGGCATCGACGCGATACCCAACGCATCGCGTTAAGTCAGCATCGACTCTCTGGAAATTGATGCTGAGAACTGCAGAAAACATTTATCAACATGATAGTTGATGCGGTGCACCAAGATTGTGTTTGTCCACTATTTTAGGAATCCAAAGGAGCTTTAAACGAAGACCGAATAATCAAATACTTGTCCGGAAATACCTACAAAAATTCTTGATCATGAATTATCCTAAATATCCACCTATAATGGCCATAAAGGCCATGAAATAAGATCGCCAACTTTCAAAGTCTATACTGACACTAAGTCTTAATAATTAGCTATGATATTCAAAGTCTGGGACCATTTAACTACCTTAGAGGACTTAATTAAGTTATGGATTTTGTGGGGTCTTACATTATCTCCCCCATGGGAACATTCATCCTCAAATGATACGGTGAAGACTGATAATACTGAGATACTAATCTTAGTCACTGGGTATGCATAACTGAAACATGGTTTCATGACTGATATCACTGATACATTGAATTATCGTGTGGAACATGCATATCTGATGCATGAGCACATAGCTGAACATGATTCATGAATGCATGAATAGATATACTGATGAGCTAAGTTTCCATAGTATACAAGCATATAAGATGCATGAATACATGACGTGATATGTAATGGTATCTAATACAAAGTTTGTAACTAAAATCTGAACATAAAACTTAATAAGCTTAAGGAAAAAATATTAAATTAGACTGGGTCTGAGTCTGCGGAGAAGTGATGAGGATGCTTGGTTAACATGTATACTTCTGTTTCCCAAGAAGATTCTGCAATGGAATAATTCTACCAAAGAACTTTAGCAAGTGAGACTTCTTTGTTCATTAGTCTATGAATCTGGTATACAAGGATTTTGACTTGAATCTCTTCATAAGAGAGTCTATTCAGACCATTTATGTCCTCTACAGGGACTACGACTGCTAGGTCACCTATGCATATCTTTAGTAAGGAAATGTGTTACACTAGATGCAGTAAAGATAGATCTGAGGGCAACTCAAGCTCGTAAGCTACCTTTCTAAAATGGCTGAGAATTTGGTAAAGACTAACATATCGGGGACTGAGTTTCCCCTTCTTGCCAAATCTCTTAACCCCTTTAATAGGAGATATTTTCAAGGACACATTGTCACCAATCTCGAACTCCAGATCCTTTCTGCGCGCTTCTGCATATGATTTTTGCCGGCTCTGAGTTATCTTAAGTTATTTCCTGATCCACTAAACTTTCTCTAAGGTATCAAATAACAAGTTAGGCCCTACCAATGCAGCCTCACATACTTCAAACCAAACAATGGGACATCGACACCTCCTACCATAAAGCACCTTAAACGGAGCCAACTAAATACTAGAATGATAGTTGTTATTGCATGCGAACTCAATAAAAGGCAAGTGGTCATCCGAACTACCTTTAAAGTCTATCGCACATGCTCGCAACATATCTTATAAGTATTGAATGGTCCGTTCAGCTTGACCATCTTTCTGAGGATAGAAGGTTGTACTGAGATAAACTTGGGTACCAAGACCCTTTTGGAATGCTTTCCAAAAATGTGAGGTAAACTAGGTACGTCTATCTAAGATGATGGACAATGGAACACCATGCAATTTGACCAAATCCCTAATATATATTTTGGAATAATCCTCGACTGAGTAAGAGGTATGGTCTGGTAGGAAATAAGTTGATTTGGTCATTCTCTCTATAATGACCCAAATTAAATCATACTAACAATGAGTAGGAGGGAAACCCATCAAAAAGTTCATGTTCACTTCTTCCCATTTCCAGGTGGGAATTTTGAACTCTTGCATAGACCTACTAAGCTTTTGATGCTGAATAATAACCTACTAACACGTTGGGCGGTTAGCCACAAACTCTGTAATGTGTCTCATCATCCCACTCCACTAATAGATCTCCCGCAAATCATGGTACACCTTAGTAGCCACTGGATTAATCGAGTAGCGTACACCATGTGTATCTGCAAGAATTCACTGTCTTAAATCATCTACACCTAGCACACATATCCAAACCTGACAAGGAAAAATGCTATCTCCCCCTTATAAGAAAACATCAACTTTTTGTTCTCTGACTGATTCTTTCAACTTGACTAGAATGGGATCCTTATCCTTCTTTTCATTCACTTTGGAAACTAGGGATGATTGTAAACCACTTTGCACCCAGACACTACCTTATACTTAGTCGACTAAGCAGATACCTAGTCAGGCTAGCTGATGACCTTCTTAAGATAACTTTTTCTTACGGCCCTCCGTATAAGCAACACTAATAATAGACATTCTACTGAGAGCATCGGCCACTATGTTAGCCTTCTCTGGATGATACAGAACACTCATGTCATAGTCTTTTAACAACTCCTACCATCTTCTCTGACTAAGGTTTAGGTCATTTTGAGATAACACATACAACAGGATATATGATCATTGAACACATCAATGTGCACACCATACAAATATTTCCTCAAAATCTTTAAGGCAAACACTACTGCTTCTAACTCATGATCATGAGTAGAATAGATCTTCTCATGGGGTTTAAGGTGTCTAGAGATGTCAGCTATGATCTTACCTCTCTACATTAAAAAAAAACCTAATCTAACTCTAGAAGCGTTACAATACACAACAAAGCCATCGACACCATCTGTTAGGATCAAAACTGGAGTTGTGGTAATTCAACTCTTTAATGCCTAAAAACTCTTCTCAAAAGAATACCACTGGAACTTGACTTTCTTCTAAGTCAATTAGGACATAGGGGATGCAATAGATGAAAATCCCTCAACAAAACATTGGTAATAGCTAGCCAAACCCAAAAAATTCCTTATAGATGATGGAGAGATGGGTCGGGGCTAGTTTCTCACTTCCTCAGCCTTTTGGGGATCAACTCTAATGCCATCATCAAAAACGATATGGAAAAGAAAAGCTATTGACCTTAGCCAAAATTCACACTTACTAAATTTGGAGAATAGATAATGGTTTTTGAGATTCTGCAATACTATTCTGAGATAGTCTAAATGATCGTGCTCACCATGGGAGTAAACAAAGATGTCATCTATGAAGACTATGATGAACATATCTAAGTACTGAATTAACACACAGTACATCAAGTCCATGAAAGTTTCTTGGGAATTGGTAAGACCAAATGATATGACAAAGAATTCAAAGTGACCATACCAAGTTCTGAAGGTTGTTTTCAGAATGTCATATTCTCTGACTCTAAGCTGATGATAGTCTAATCTGAGGCCTATCTTAGAGAAATAGCTGGCACCCTGATGTTGGTCAAACATATCATCGATTCTGGGAAGTGGATACTTGTTCTTGATTGTTATTATGTTTAATTGACGGTAATCTATACACAATCTGTGGGAACTATCTATCTTATGCACAAATAAAAATAATGTGCCCATGAGGATATGCTGGGTCTAATGAGTCCCTTATATAGGCACTCCTTTAACTATTTCTTTAATTTTTTGAGTTGTATAGGTTCCATTTTATAAGGCAGAATAGATATGGGCTGAGTATCTGGAAGGAGATCAATTCAAAAATAAGTTTCTCTTTCGGGAGAAACTCCTAAAAGATCTTCGAAAAACACATCTGGGAATTCACCTACTACTGATACTGATTCAAGAGTAGGGATTTCTGAACTAGATTCCTGGACTCTAATAAGATGGTAGACACATCCCTTTGATATCATTTTTCTCGGTCGAAGGTAAGAAACAAGCTAACCCCTAAGTGCTAAAGTACTACCCCTCCACTTAGGAAGGGTTTATTTGGAAACTGATGTTGGAAAATTCCATTTCTGCATTCAACTGAGGCATAGGAGGGATAAATTCAATCCACGCCAAGAATGACATAAAAATCAGTCATCTCTAATTAGACTAAGTCTACTGAAGTAACTTTCTGACATACCATAACCAGACAGTTCTATATATCCACCAGGCTATAATAAATTTACCCATTGGGGTAGAGACTGAGAATGGCTCTGCTAGAATTTTATGACTAACTCAAAAATAAACTACTATATAAGGAGTAACAAAGAATAAGGAAGCTCCTGGATCTAGCAAAGTGTAAACATGCAAATGATAAACTTGTAACGTACCAATGAACATGTCAGGAGAACTTTCCTGACACTATCGGGACTGAAAAGGATATAGATTATTTGGGCACTGCCCACTGGTGGCACTGGATGAGGCACCCTACTGATTCGGGCGATCGGACTAAGATGGGGGACAGTTATTCTGACCCTAAGAACTTGATTGGGGATAATATTTGACTCTGTGGACTGGCTTGCCATATCAAAAATACACATCACTGCCAGCTTTGCAGATACCCTAGTGGTTTCTACTATACTTCTAGCAAAGGGGATTCGCTCGGGCACTAATAACACAACCCTGGGCTTAGGGTCTGGTGCCCTATCTTTGTTGCTATCTCTAAATTTTGGCACTGGAGCACTGGCTGAGGATGGACCTGGAACTAAGGATTTCGGGCAGAACTACAAAAAGATTCCTACTCCCTGACTTAGGCTGAGCGAAAATGAAACTACCTGTTCTCATACTTTTGCTCTCCCTCTCCTATATTTATTCTTAGGCCTATTTGCTTAGCTTGGACCATAATATGGGAAATGTCTATCTCATTTATCATCATTACGGTCCTCCACTCTTTGACCACATTGCTAGACAACCCTAATACAAACTTACTCATCTTAGATCTACTATCTGCCACAACATGCAGGGCATATCTGGCCAACTGAGTAAACTTGAAGGAATATTCCTGCACTGTTATATTGCCCTACTTCAGGTTTATAAATTCCAAGAATTTTTTTTCCTCAACTCTTTCGAAAAGAACCTATCAAGAAAATCATCTGCAAACTCCTCTCATTCTATGAGCCTTGCATCTATGGCCCTCTTATCTTTCCACTGTTTGAACCATGAGTTAGCCACATCTTGTATTTGTTATGCAGCCAACACAGTGCTATCAATAACAATTACCCCCATCATAGCGGTAACCTTCTGCACCTGATTAAGAAATTCATTCAGGTGATGTCCTGAATCTTGGCAGCAACAAGTTGGACACTAGGTTGCCTAGAACCACAGTTGGACATTCATTATGGACTACTATAGAATGATCAAGGGTGTTGACAGCTGCTCTGAACTCCGCTTGGGAGATATGCTTTCCCAAAAGAACTGGATAGATGGGCTGAGGGGCTGACTGGTCTCTCCTTCTTCTTCTCTAAGTCCTATTTGGAGGTATATTCTATAGACGGATAAGATTCAGGGATTAGAAAGAGAGTATAGCTAGAGCTCAAGCTCATTCGCTCGACATGAATACTGAAATAAGGGAAACTTTTCGTAAAATATCTCGTAGGCTTCCATCCAATAGTGTGGCACGCAAGACACCCATAATCAGGACTCTAATAGATGTGGCTTTCAGATTTTTGTAGGACTCTGTTGAAGCTTAAGCTGTGATACGGATTTTTTAACACACCGAATCTATACCCCGAATGCTACACGGTGCTCACAATCACGAAGGACTACAATCTAACCCATGACTGGAACCTGCTGTAATAACTGTGTAATAAATATTGTAATGATTGCAGAAATAGGTGGAAATATGTGTCATAAGGTTCAAATCTCTAATTAATTCTGAATGTGGTATCAAAATACCAAAATTGAATATAAGTATTGAAAAACTGAACAATTGTTTGAATACTCTTGTCTGAAAAGTCTCTAACTATCTGAACTGTGGAGTTGATGGGACAAGCCTCAAACTAACTCCATCTACTAAAATAAAACTGAGCTACTATAAATAATAAGCATTTCCTCAA
Organism: Capsicum baccatum var. pendulum; assembly: GCA_030864225.1. Lineage (NCBI taxonomy): Eukaryota > Viridiplantae > Streptophyta > Magnoliopsida > Solanales > Solanaceae > Capsicum > Capsicum baccatum. The sequence continues at coordinate 82,289,179 of CM061560.1, read as the reverse complement.
ACTATGAGGACTCACCACCACTCTGAAAGATGAGAATTTAAATGGCTAGGGATACTTTAGAGCATGTGCATTTGAACCTATGATATAAGACATCATAGCACAAAAAGCATGTGTCAAAACATTGAATGTACTAGTTTGCTCAGTGAGGTAGGCTGAAATGCATAGTTTCATATGCATGCACAATAATAGCTATATAACATGTGTATGATTGAGTAACAGTATATCCAAGAATACATAGGCTGTAACTGAGATTATGATAATACAGAGTAATGAATCTGAATACTGATAACTGATATCTGACTTTATGAATACTATATTACGGATTATTTGTATGCCTATATTTAATAGTTTTAAATACTGTGAACCATACAAATTTTGAACTGAGCTGAGTGACTATGTTTCATAGTCCTGAATTTGTAGAACTGAACTGAGTTCTATTCTTAGACTTAGACTGGAACTAAGATTGTAGGAAGTAATCATCTAACAAACATGCCCCTTCTCTAACTCATTTAGGGTCCAACCTATAACTCCAATTAGAAGGGTTTCAATACCATCCCAAGGGTAAAGACAAGTGTTGAGTCACCCTCATTTGGCAAGTACTCTAAATAAGAAAGGTGATACTCTCAACTGGCAGGTAGATCACCATATTAACTTTCAACTGGTAGGTTAATGACTCAACCTATGCTGGCTACATAGTAATTGAATGCAAGGACTGCTTCTAAGGATTTCACCCTCTACTGGCAGGTGAGTCCCTATCCTTAGGTTCACTCGGTGTTGAATCCTACTCCCAACTAAATAGACACAGGACTGAATTCTAAACTGTACTTTGCTAGACTGAACTATTACTGATCGTACTATATAACTGAACTGAATTGAGTTCACTAAATTCCGTGGTTTGACAAAAACTACTGAAATCTATTAACGAACTTAGTTTACAAAAGTCTGGACTGAGTACTAACCTAGACTTGAAAAGTACTGAGTCTACATAGTTTACTTGAGTTCTATAACTAACTGAGAGTACTACTGGTAGTGACATAACTCTTACTGTTATATAACTAAATATGGCTCTAATCAATTAACTAAATTATCGGGTACAAGTACCCCTAGGACTCGAGCATTAAAATAGAGACATGGCATAAACATGAAACATGTAAACTAAGAATTTGATCATTCTTCATTCATTGGGGCATTTTAACAAGCACTTTCATATGATGAACATGAATACATGCTAACATGACATACTTTCACTATTCAACTCACAGGGTTAATTCATCAATCATATAAAATACACACATAATGCTAATTAAAATGTGAGCATATTATTCCAAATGCAAAATTCACAATTTGAAAGCCTTAGCATGATTTCATATGATAATACATATAGATCAATTAACCCCACATGAAAGTTATCATAAAACATGGATTTGAAACCCAATTAGTCATTCTAAACAATGAATATTATCAAACCCAACATGGAAATCATAAAATTCCTATGCTTGAAGTCTAAAAATAGTTTCTTGGACTCCAAGGGTTGAAGGGACCCTTGGATGAACATTTCACATACCTTAGTTATGGAATTCGAAAAATTGATGGTGGAAACTTGAGTTCTTGATTTGAAATTTAATCTTATACGGTTTTGTTCTTGAGCAATTTTGAGAAAAGATGAGTATAATTGGTCTCTAAGGTGATAAATTTCATGTTTTGGGGGCTGCAGGTTGAGGAAAAAAGACCCAAATACCCCCAAGGATGCAGTCTTTTAATGACTTAAAAATTATACCATAGACGTACAAACCAACGTGCCGCATCATTGGCATCGATGTAATAGACAACATGTCAAGTTGAGTCCGTGTTTATTCACTAGAAATTGATGTTTAGAGCTAGGGAAATTATTTATCAATGCTATAGTCTACACAGCGCGTCAAGATCGCGTTGATCCACTTTTTTAGGATTCCTAAGGAATTTCAAACGTTGTTCGAAAAATCCTAAACTTTTCCTAAAATACCTATGGAAATTCCAGATCATGAATCAACCAAAATATCCACCTATAATAGATGTAAAGGAAATGAAATAAGATCAACAGTTTTTGAAGGCTAGAATAACACTAAGTCTGAATACTTAGCTAGAATATTTTAAGTCTGGGACCCCTTAACAAGCTTAGAGGACTAAATTAAGCCAAGAATTTTGCGGGTTCTTACAAATACAAACTCCTTAGGGCACAAATAATGTTCGCAATTGCCTAAAGCCCAAACCAAAGCGTACAACTTAAAATCATAAGTGGAATATTTAAGAGTTTTTCCTTTTAGAAATTCGCTAAAGTAATCTATGGGTCTTTGTTCTTGAATAAAAATAGCCCCTATACCCACTTTTCTTACATCACACTCTACTTCAATCATTTTTTCAAAATCAAATAATTTCAATAAGGGAGACAAAATGAGCAAAGCTTTCAAAGTATCAACGCCCTTAGCTTGCTAATCACCCCACTTAAAGGGTTGGTCCTTTCTAATAATCTTAGTCAAGGGGGCTGATTTGGTTCTAAATCCCTTGACAAACCTCCTATAAAATATTGCCAATCCATGGAAACTTTGGACTTCTCCGATAGTTTATGGTGTGGGACAACTTTTTATAGAGTCTATCTTGGATTCATCCACATCCACACCCCTTGATCTAACAACAAAACCAAAGAAAACTAGCTTATCAACACCAAAAAAGCACTTTTACATGGTGGCATAAAACTTCTCCTTTTGGAGGAAATCAAGCACACATTGGAAATGCTTCACATGTTAATCAATAGATTTTCTATACACCAACACATCATCAAAGTGTACAACTACACACTTTCCAATGAAAGTCTTCATCATATAATTCATTAGCCTCATGAAAATTATAGGAGCATTTGTGATTCCGAATGGCATGACCAGCCACTCATATAGAAGAAACATGTTCTTGAATGTGGTCTTCCATTAATCACCGGGTTGCATTCGAATTTGGCGATAGCCATTCCTAAGATTAACATTAAAAAAACACAAGAGCCATTTAGCTGATGAAGTATATCTTCTAACCTTCAGATAGGATGACGATACTTTACCGTGATCTTGTTGATGGGTCTACATTCAATGCACATGCACAAAGTTTCATCTTTCTTTGGCACCAATAGAATTAAAACTGCGCACGGACTCATGCTTTCTTTGATATACTATTTATTGAAGAGTTCTTCAACTTATCTTTGAAGATCCTTAGTGTCCGTAGGATTACTCCTATAAGACAATTTGTAGGGTAGTTGTTAACCGGGCAGAAAATCAATTTAATGCTCAATATCCCGAATTGGGGATAATCCTTGCGGCAATTACTTTTGAAAAACATCACCATAGTCCTACAAAACAACTGAAATAGATGGGGGAATAGAAGAAAAAGAAGAAGAAGAAGAGAAAATAAGGGTTAGTGTTAAGTAAATGGGCTAGGAGGAGCATAGAAGTTCCAATGTCATGCTATTTAAACAAGTCTTTCCTCCTAACCAACATAAACATTTGTCCCTTATCCTTTGGATTCATTGAATCTGAGACCTCACCCTTTTGTATGGTGGAATCCGAGGCCTCAGTATATGTCACTCTCTTGGAATACCTCTTTTTTTTCATTTCTTTCAATTTCCTCAACCTTTGGTGCAACTCACTCACTTACGATGGTTAAGGTAAGTGAAGTATGAACCTTTTTCCACCATGCTTAAGTGAGTACTTGTTTGACCTCCTATTATGATTGGTAGACTTATCATATTTCCATGGCCAACAAAGCAATAAGTAACATGCTTACATTAGAATCACATCACATAAGACATCATCCTTGTAATTTCCCACTTGGAACTGAATCATGCACTGTCGAGTCACTTTCAATTCATAACATTCATTGAGCCATTGAAGGTTGTAAGGGATAGCATGTGGAGTAGTAGGAATTTTTAAGTTCACCATAGTAGCACTAGCAACATTAGTGTAACTCCCACTATCAACTACCATAGTACACATACCACCATTTATTAGACACTTAGTTAGAAACAAATTCTCCCTTTTGCTCGGGTCTTCAAGAGCATTAGTCACCATGGCCCTTCTCACTACATAGTTAGGAATTTGACACTCTCCTTCTCATGGACTAGTGTTTTTTCCTAAAAATCATCAAATGCCTCAATATAAAGCTTCTCTCAATCTTTAGGTTCAACATCATCATTCTCGACTTCAAGCTTCACTTCCTCTCCTAAATAGTACAATATACCTTCTCTTATAATTATATTTCTTTTATTTGGGCACTCATTTACCCAATGACCCATACCTTGGCACATAAAGTATTGTCGACCCTTCGGATTAGGAGTATAAAGTTTCTTACTATCATTTCTTGTGGGATGCTCTTTCACTTTCTTTCATTCATATTGCTTGATAAAAATGGAAGGCTCTTTGCTCTTGACCAAGCCTGAAGCACTTTGACTCACCTCTTTGGACATGGACCAACCTGCGGAGGGAAGTTGGCTTTTAGGCTTGTATCTTTTCTTGTTCTCTTTCTCAATCTCCAAAGCCACTTGAAAGACCTCAACAATGGTTTCAAACTTCTAAAGAGTCAAATGGGATGATATGTCTTTTTTCAGTCCTACTTTGGAATGAATGATGTCATGAGTGACATCTTCTCCTCTATGGTCATCTTACAAGATTAGGTATTGGAATTCGTTATAATATGCCATGACACTCTTGCTTCCTTTCCTCAAGTTGTACATTTTAACAAGGATTTTATCGCTATATTGTTCAGAAACATACCTCTCTCTCATTATTCTCTTCAACATCTCCCAAGGGGGTAGTTGGCCAACAATCATCACATTGCCGAACTTCTTAGTATAGTCCTACCATGTATTAGCATAGCTTTCAGAATGAGTAATGGAATAACAACTTTTCTTCTCTTCAGAAAATTCATTTACTTTGAACAACTTCTCACAAGAAGATTCATAAGCTAAGTAAACCTTGCAATCACTTTCACCTTAAATATTGGAATGTTAACTTTGATTGAATTGATTTCAATCTCACGGGTTCCTTGGTTATTACCATGACATGTCTCACCTCTTTCCAACTGTTTCTTCCTTGAGGTACTCTGTGATCATGCCTTGCCATTATTTCTTCCGAAAACCAATAGTCATTATTAGAAATATCATAACCCTCTTGCTCCTCTCTACCATAGTCATCAAGGGGAATAGGATGGTTTCAGTTTTGTGTTCTTTAGGGAGAAGGGTAAGGTATTTGGTTATTTGATACTTGGACTTTTATTGTAGGTATGTGGTTTTGTAGAGGAAATAAACTTTGGTCAAAGGGGTTGGCCATTTGAAGATTCGAATTTGTTATGGAGTTTAGTTTCCAAGTCCTTCTTGTTGGACTTGGCTCATTTGAGGATATAGGGGCCTTTGTAAGTTTCGGTTTGGAGGAGTTTGGCATGGGTTTTTTAGAGGTTGTAGAGGATATAGAATTTGGTGTAGGGTTTCGGGTGTCATGGTCATGGAGGAGTTATTGGCTTGAACACTTTAAGAAATATGATAGGGATTAGGAGTAGAAGGTCATGAGTTCCTCTTACTTTCAACACAATCAAGACTTCCACTAATGGTTTTCACCTTACCTTTCAATGATACCAACTATCCTTTAATTGATCCAACATTACCTTTCAACTTACCCAAGTTCATACCCATCCTTGCCAAATTACGAGATATGGCCTAAAGCCGAACTATCATGACCCCACAAAGATCATTCCCATATGGTTGATAACTTGATCTCTTGGATTCTATGATCAATGTACCTATCAAACACAAGAAAAACCTACACATGAAAAAATAAAGTTAGTCCCAAAAAGCCTCATGTAATACACTATTTTTTCATGCTAGAATTCTAACGGTCGTTTTTGTGCATCTAAGCTCTAATCCCAATGATTCTCACGTGAATACAAGTTGCATGATAATTATCCTAGTCTATGGAGTAGTTTATAGGTGGAAAATATTTATAGCAATGACATAGAACAAGGTTGAGCTAAGACCAATTGATTCATCTAAAGTTTGACATTTGATTCTACAAGGGTAAAATTCAAACATGTATATATCATAATATACATGAAATTTTTCATCCCAAGACTTATAAAATTGTAGCTAATTGAATTATCTTTCCAACGATACCAATTTCACCAAAATCCGACACCCGAGCTAGGATTTATGGCTTTGCGAAGTAGAGTGTGTCACCTAACCAATCGCACATGACCAATAGAAAGAATATGCGATAGCATATGCGGCACCTATGTAAATACAGGCGATATCATATGTAGCTCCTATGTAAATATAGGCGATATAATATGCGGCGCCTATGTAGATATATGCGATATTATATGTGGTGCATATCTTATGGTTTCAAGTGACTTAAACACGCTGTTTTTGGGTTATTTTGATGGCAATTAAGTCTTTTGGCGCTCCTTACACACCCCGAAACTTAACCTTATGAATTTAATAGATTCTAAACACATCATGACCCTATTATCAGTCTAAGTTCATCATCCAAGAGCACTAAAGGAGAAAAACAACTCGAGTTACACAATCAACATTGAGGGTCCAATCTTTCAATGAATCCATTACCAAAAAGGTATGTGGGGTTGTGAAAAAGAACACCCTTTCATTCTTGTACACAAAGTTTGCATACATGATTTTTACATGTTTTATCATGAATTTGAAGTGATAAATGTTATCCTATGTTGTTGTACAAGATACTATGATTGTTTTGAATAGTTAGAAAATAAACTCCATGAGTTTGAGATTATTAGTATGATTAAAGGCTGAAATTTTTTAGATTTCTGTATAAATTATGTATGCTTGTGATATAAAGCATAAATGTTGAAATGTTTTGATTAAGTATCGCTAAAAGGGTTATTAACACACATTGAGATTGTTGTTTTGAGAATTTATCTACTACATGCACCCATGTTTAGACTATTTTTAATGAAGTATAGGAAGATTTAACCTTTTGGTCACAACAGAGTTAAAATCTACTTTATGAAATGAGTTACGGATTTTATCATTTATTTAACTTAAGAAATATGAGATTACCCTTAAAGTGGATTTTTCTTGATATTTTTTATCATAGTATTGGGAGTAGTATTTAGCACCGAGTTGGTTATGTTACCATAGTTTCATACCCCAGAACTACGTGCCACCATAGGTTGAGACATTGTCTTCCACTATATGTGAAAAATTGAGATAGTGATCACTTAGATGAGATTGTTCTACACCGTTGGCAAAGGTAGGACAGCCCTAACCTTGAGAGAGTAAGTCGTGGGACATCATGGGCGCTCACATGGTGTACATGTCGGTTAGAAAAAACTCCTAAAGAGTCATTCCTCATTCTTAGATTGATTTTATTGATTTAAAAGAGATTTGAAATACAGATATATAATGTATTCAATATTCCAAATTTCACTAAGATTGCTTGATGAGAGAATTGGAAAAGAATCTAGATATTTAGATTAAGTGTAATGGATCATGATATCCAGATTGGCATATTTTACCATTCATTGTGTATGATTTCATATTTTAGATTTCTTTCAAGCTTGATGAGCCATTTACAAATGTCTTATATGATTTGGAAAGAAAACTTATGACATGATTATTAAATATATATATATATATATATATGCATATAAATATGTTTATTTAATGCACCCCCATGTACTCGGTACATATTCCATGGTACTGACCCACATGTTCACATCTGGGCTACATTTTCTTGGAATGTAGGTGCAAGGTATAGTGTACATCTTCAGATCCAGTCAGTTTGGTGCATCCAGTCTGCAGGTGATGAGTCCTTTTGATTTAAGTGCTTGAGTTAGTTATACAGTTCGAGAAGTTTTGTATTTTCTTTATTCAGTCATATTGAGTTAGGTTGGTCGGGACTCATGACCTGACTACCTACAGTCAGTACTAGTAGAGGCTTCATAGACAGTGAGTTGAAGTTGATGTATTCTGTTTCTGTTTTGGTTATAAAAGAAGAGTTGTAATCTTATAAATTTAGTTTTGTATCTATTATATTCTGAAAAGAATTATTTTCTATAGATATGTATAGTTTTGTACTTTTTGTTTAGTTGCTTATGAGTTATGCCAGTAGAAGGGTTAGCTTAGGGTTACTTGTGATCCTAAGCATCGTGTGATGTCTCGGGACCCGATTTTGAGGTGTTATAAACCTGGTATCAGAGAACAGAGTTCAAGTGTCCTAGGGTGTCTATAAAGCCGTGTCTAGTAGAGTCTTGCAGAATGGTATGGAGACGTTTGTACTTTTCTTTGAGAGTCTATAGGGCATTTATAAAATGCCTGCATTCTTTCAAGTATTAAATCATGCTATAGAAAAGTTCTCTAAGAAACTTATACAGATTCTTATCTTACTCTAGTCAGGCCATCTTTGCCTTATTTCTAAGGTATCAGAAACAGTTGAGCTTCATTTTTACTAGATAGTTATGGGACTGTAAGAGAGCTAGAAAGTATCCTATCAGTACTTTTAAGTTCCAAAGACTGAAGTGCTTTATCAGGCCTGTAGATATCATGCACAAAGCCTGAGTCAGATTTGCTCTTGAATTTCACCACATAATCCATAATTATAATCTATAATTCTCTATATATGTTATTGAAGTATCATGTTCGGCAAGTTCTAGTTCCACCCAAGATAATGCTTTTATAAATGCGAGCAAAAGTTTTAAAAGTTTCATAAGGGGGCTTAAGAGGAGCCTTCTAGTATATTATATGTCCATCAGATTTAAAGTTATAACCTTGTTCTTATGAGTTATTTAATTAAGACAGAGTAAGGTGTATTCTTACATCATTGAATATTGTGTGTTAAGTTTATATGTCTTGTATTATGTAATCTTCTTATCATTATATTCGTGAAAAATCAAAGTCTAGTAAAGCCGTGTGAGGCCTATTTTGATTCAATAGCATAGTTACTTTGTTATTCATCTAATTTTCTTGTTCAAAATACAACCAAAGTCTAGTGAAGCCGTGTGAGGACTATTTTGATTCACTAGCAACTTGTGGTTTATCTTATTATTCTGGTGTTAGATGAAAGTTTGGGTTTTTGTGTAGTGACAGAAGTAGTAACGTTTAGTTGAAAGTATTGTGTTAGTTGAACTTGTGGGATTAGAAGTGTAGTGGTAGGAATGGTGGTAAGGGCGATTTATTGAATATGTATAGCTAAATTTTTGCTTATGATTAAATTAGTAATGAAATGATAGACCCTTGTTTGTTAGTTTAGTGAAGTTAGAGAAGGAGATTATTAGTTAAGGTGGAGTGTTGTTTGCTTGAAGTATGAAAAGAGTTATTGATAGTATTTATTGTGCTAGGAAAGTATAGGTTTTGATGGAAGTACTTGGTGGCTAAGTATTGTTAATTTAGGCTTTCCTGAGATTGCAAGAGGAAGTTTAGTTAAAATTTATAGAGCTATAAAATTAATTTAGGTATGAAGATGGGTAAATAGTAATGAAGTGAAGAAAGAGGATGTGTTAACAGATTATGAATAAGATAGGCCATATGATTATGATTGATTGTCATTGTGTACTAGTTTTTCTTAATGCTATGTTCTATAGTTTTGAAGTGAAAATTGTGTGTGAGATAGGGTTGTAAATCATGTTTAGCTCTACAGATTAAGTTTGACCAGTTGATGGTTCGGTTGTTGATGCTAGTTATATGGAGGTAATCTAGTAGGCCTAAATAGTGTATGCAAGAGTATAAGATCATGTGTTCGTAATTAAGTATGGTGCAGAGGTGTGCGCAAGTTGCTATGGGGCTGCATTATTTTTGAGGATTATTGCATATTATGTGGTTAGTAGTAGCGTTGAGTTGCTAGGTTATGTTGTTCTTGATAGCCAAGTTAAGGAGTAATAATTGAAGATGAGTCTTTTTAGTATGATTTTATTCTCATGGTTTTGGAAAAATATAAGTATAGAAGTGTGATCTTGGTAGGCTATGATTATGTGATTAGAGATGTAGATATGGTTGCAAATACAAGTGTAAATCTTTGATGATAATTATTGAAGCTAGGAATTAAGGATGGCATATGGATGGGTTGTTCAAGAATGAAGTCGGTAAGTTCAAAATTAGTTTATTCTTGTGAGTTTAACATTTATTTGTAGATCTTAGAATGAGGAAATTATGGCTTAATCTCAAGAATATGTGGAGTATGCCTTAAAGTTATATGTGGTTTTAATGATAGGCTTGAATGTCATGTTGGGTGTAAGATGATGTATGCAATATACACTAGTGAATCCATCTCAAGAGTTTTAAATTAGTCATTGAAGTGGTAAGGCATGTTATGCTTAGGGTGTGAGCTCTAAGAAGATATAGAATATTGAACCTTGTGGTTTAGACTAGTATTGTGGTTTGGCATGTTGTATCTTGTTATTTATTGTTAGGCTTGATCATGGTGAGAGAACTTAGTTTAGTTTAGACCTTAGTAGAAAGATTTCGCTGTGCCAATATGAGAATTATAAGTTGAATCAAATGAGTATGGTATTTAACGGGAATAGTATAGTTGAGAGAGCATTTAAGAAGTGATGCTAAGATTAAAAGTAAAAACTTTCGTTGTCTACGACCTAGAAATCCTATCCTAGTTTATGAGTTATATAATTATATTCCATGCTATAGAATTATATCAATGTTGAAATTCCTTAGTCAAATGTCTTGTTCAGAGCATGCCAAAAATTCTTTGCCCCCTAATGTCAATAGAATATCATAGAAAAGTGCTAAAGAAATGCTCCATTTGAGTATGGGTAGTCAGTATGATCCACTCCATATAACCTATAATTTAGTTTATCAAGAAAGGATATAAGCTCCTATGGATTCTTAATTTTCCAGCTAGACTTTGTATTCACAGTCTTATACGTATTTTCATTCCAACAGGCAATGTGTTTGTGTCCAATTAAATTATGAATTCAGCTCAGTTCGTACATCAGTTTAAGTTTTAGATATTAAGTCATGATTCAGTTTGTAAGTATCTTGTGTAATATCACAGTCTCTTCCTAGTATTTTCATCAAATTATTATCATTCGAGGACAAATGTTCCCAAGGGGGAGATAATGTAATACCCCGTATTTTTGTGCTAGAATTCTAACTGTCGTTCCTGCGCGTCTAAGCTCTAATCCAAGTGATTCTCAAATGAATACAAGTTGCAAGATCACTATCCTTGTCTATGGAGTAGTTTAGAGGTGGAAAATTTTTAGAGCAATGACATAGAACAAGGTTAAGCTAAGACTAATTGATTTATCCAAAGTTTGACATTTGATTCTATAAGGGTCAACATCAAACGTGTATATATCTTAATATACATGGAATTTTTCATCCCAAGTCCTATAAAATTGTAGATAATTAAATTATCTTTGTAATGATACCAATTTCACCAAAATCTGACACCCGAGCTAGGAGTTATGGCTTTATGAAGTATAGTGCGTCGCCTAACCAATCGCACATGGCCACTGGAAAGCATATGCGATAGCGTATGCGGCGCCTATGTAAATATAGGCGATATCATATGCGGCGCCTATGTAAATATAGGCAATATCATATACGACGCCTATGTAAATATATGCAATGTCATATGAGGAGCATATCCTATTGTTTCAAGTGACTTAAACACTCTGTTTTTGGGTTATTTTGAGAGCAATTAAGTCTTTTGGCACTCCTTACACACCCCTAAACTTAAACTTACGAATTTAATAGATTCTAAACACATCATAACCTTATTATCAATCTAAGTTCATCATCCAAGAGCACTAAGGGAGAAAAACAACTAGGGTTACACAATCAACATTGAGGGTCCAATCTTTCAACGAATCCGTTACCATAAAAGTATGTGGGGTAATGAAAAGAACACCCTTTCGTTCTTGTGACCAAAGGTTGCATTATTTTACAAAGATATATGATTTTTGCATGTTTTATCATTAATTTGAAGTGATAAATATTATCCTATGTTGTTGTTCAAGATACTATGATTATTTTTAATGTTTAGAAAATAAACTCCATGAGTTTCAGATTATTGTTATGATTAAAGGCTGAATTTTTTCAGATTCCGTATAAATTATGTATGTTTGTGATATAAAGCATAAATGTTGAAATGTTTTAATTAAGTGTCCCTATAAAGGTCATTAACCCACATTGATATTGTTGTTTTGAGAATTTATGTGCTACATGCACCCATGTTTAGACTATTTTTGATGAAGTATAGAAAGATTTGACCTTTTGGTCACAACAGAGTTAAAATCCACTTTATGAAACGAGTTACGGATTTTATCATTTATTTAACTTAAGAAATATGAGATTACCCTTAAAAGTGGATTTATCTTGAGATTTTTTAGCATAGTATTGGGAGTAGTATTTAGCACCTAGTTGGGTATGTTACCACAGTTTCATACCCCAGAACTACGTGCCACCGTAGGTTGAGACATTGACTTCCACTATATGTGGAAAATTGAGATAGTGATCACTGAGATGAGATTGTTCCACACCTATGGAAAAGGTAGGACAACCCTAACCTTACGGGGGCAAGTCGTGGGACATAATGGGTGCTCACCTGGTGTACATGTCGGTTATACGAACCTCGCAAAGAGTCGTTCCTCATTCTTAGATTGATTTTACTTATTTAAAAGATATTTGATAAGCAGATTTATGATGTATTCAATTTTCCAGATTTCACTAAGATTGCTTGATGAGAGAATAAGAATAGAATCTTGATATTTGTATTATGTGTAATGGCTCATGATATCCAGATTGGCATGTTTTACTAGTCATTGTGGATGATTTTAGATTTTATATTTCTTTCATGCTTTATGAGCCATTTACAAATGTCCTGCATGATTTGGAAAGTAAACTTATGACATGATCGTTAAATATATATAAATATATATATATATATATATATGCATATAAATATGTTTATTTCATGCACCCCCATGTACTCGGTGCATATTCCATGGTACTGACCCACATGTTCGTATGTGGGCTATATTTTCTTGGAATGTAGGTACAAGGTATAGTGTACATCTTCAGATCTAGTCAGTAGGTGATGATTCCTTTTGATTCAAGGGTTTGAGTTAGTTATACAATTCGAGAAGTATTGTTTTTGTTTATTCAGTTGTATTGAGTTGGGTTAGTCGGGAGTCGTGAACCGGCTACCTACAGTCAGTACTAGTACAGGATTCATAGACAGTCAGTGGAAGTTGATGTATTATGTTTCAGTTTTGGTGTAAAAGCTGAATTGTATTCTTGTAAATTTAGTTTTGTATCTATCATATTCAGAAACAAGTTATTTTCCACAAATATTTATAGATTTATACTTTTTGATCACTTTCTTATGAGTTATGCCATTAGAAGGGATAGCTTGGGGTCACTTGTGATCCAAAGCACCGTGTGACTTCTCGGGATCCAATTTCGAGGCGTTACACCGCACCACTCTCTCACTCGGTTCGTACCTCACACTTGGTCTCACAAGTGTTGAAATATTGGCATATACTTGGGAAGTGAATGAGTGATGAATCCACTTTGTTCCAGACTCAATTTTTATTTGATATGACTCAAATAAAAATGATATACAAACTTAATCCAACAAGTTACTATGACTTACGAATGAGAAAAGCACACAAAAAAGTGAAGACACGAACAAAAGGACTCAAGACTAATTACCAACCTAGTAGGTACATACTAGTTTATTAATTATTGGTAAGTGTTTTAACACACAAGAAAATAGAATCAAAATTATAAACTAAGAAATATACTTAGGAACTTGTTTACGCCGTTAAGCTAGTTATGACGTGGCAGAAATTGATTGGACATTATTTTCAAATTTTCAATTCCAAATTTTTTTCAAGTCTCATCTTAGACACCGTAGGGGAAAGAAGAATGCTGATTTGAGAGGGGAAAACAACAAGTTTGGAGCCTTTTTCAATTTCCAATTTGAACTCAAAAGGATTGGTCCCCCCTTATACTTTGATTTGTACTTGTTTTGTACTTGATTATTCCTTTTGTTTCTTCCTTCTTTTGGATGAATATGAATATTCCAAGGAATATTATATTACAAAAACCTAGTACACTCTCTTTCCACCCTTTTTTGGATCAAATACACTTCTTGAATATTCTTATTCAACAGGATTTAATGATGATAGAAGAACAAGATGAATATTCAAGTGTTGACCAAGGTTTGACCTCCAACCAAATGAACCCTAATCTCTAATTTTGTTTTAGATCTAGGTTCCTTAGGCCAAGGCAAGTTCAAATAATATAAAACCAACCATAAATCACGTCCAAACAGAAAAACCACATAGGATCTAGCTTCACAAAGCCTGAAAACGCCATAGCCATTGAGGTTCTAGATCAAAATCAACCAAACCTTGTTCCAAATGTAGATATAGACTCCCTAGGAAAGAACAAGGATCTAGCACTTGAAACAAACAAAACACAATAAACATGTTCAGATCTAAGTAAAAACTTTCGGATCTACAACAATCAAAACAAGATCTATCTTTTTTTTGTGATCTCTTTAGATTTGGCACTATTTTATTGAGATTTTCTAAATAAGGACACAAAAACCAAGGATTAGAGTAGTGGGAACAACCATAAGCAAGGATTTAGATACCAAATTATAAGAATCTTACCTAAAAATAGAACAATACAATGAAAACAATGCATAAAAGAAAGGAGATAAAGTAGAGAACAATAAGAAGATTACATTCAAAAGAAAGGATAGCTAATGAGACATTCACCAACATTCATGACAAGAAATAAAATGTATATTAAACACTTAAAAACATATCACCAACGTTGGATTACACCCATTCTTAGGTGGGCACAAAGGAATTTACACTTCTCAAACGCCCACCTTTCTTGCCAATTTGTCAACACAAGTGAAAAACCTTCAAAGGTATCAACCCTAGTTTTGGATTCTCTCTTAAGGAGAAGAATAAGAACTACAATTTAAAGACACTCATTCAATATGTCAAAACTAATAAAAATATGAGCTAAAATATTTATTTATACTATTATAAGATAATGACTAGAATACCCTTAATGAAGGGTCCTCCTTTGGAGTGTAAAAAGAGAGATCAAAAAGTCCTCCAAGCCGAACTAATAGTCTGGTAAATCATAAATGACCTGTAGTCATAGTGGGAAATTTTAAAATACCCAAAATTCATGAAAATCAAAGAAAATGACCTAGAGGGTCATTAAAAATTCTTCATTAATGTAATAATCTTTATCTACAATAATTTTCAAGTAATAAAGCTAATATTAGAAGGCAACCAACCAACATGGGATATTTTAATTCATCATAATAGTATCTGGGTAGCCAATATGTAATTCTTCTAACTAGCGATATTGTTTCACACATTTTGCCTATTGTAGTTATTACATGTAATGAACTTAGCATGAGGTTTCATGGAACTCCTAGGCTTCATAACATATTACATAATTTTTAATTAAAATATGGTGTATCACTAGGACCTTTATTTCTTTCTTTAATAATATATACCAATTTTTTGTAAGTCCTTCCACATCCTGACAAACTTCTCAATACTACAATACAAACCGCATCATTTTAATATAAAATAAAAGTTCAACTCACAACTTTCAAGTGCCATTTCATGAGTTCTAATAAACAAGTATGTCGAGAATGCTCAAACAAGCTTTTAATTTGAGGTTTGGGCACCACCTTAGCTTGAATTTACTAATCCATTATTTTCTTTCAATTAAAATTTTTGTAACCATCTTTTAATCAAACAATAAGACAAGGAAAACTTAGCTCAAGCATCATGTAACACCCCGACATCTTCTTAGCTAAATTTCATCCATGGAAAGTCTAAGAATTATCTTCTAGAATGATATAAATTAATTTTCAAGTGGAATTTATAAGATTTCAACCATTTATTATTTAGATGCCTTAATTAGCTATCCAACAATATAAGATTCATCTAAAATGGACCCTCGGTGAAGAAGTTATGAGTAATTTATAGTTCCAGTCGTAAACGTCATCATTTTGGTGTCTAGTGCGCGGAGAGGGTCAAATTTACAATCATCAAATTTCAGTATGGATCCATGATAGTGGCACATCATGGAGGGACCCAATTTTTAACTCATCAAATTCTAGTGGACCACTGCGATTGTGGAGCGTCGCGGTGGCACCCAAAATTGGGTTTTTAAGTTCATATTTTTAGTTCCGTTTAGAACTCATTAAGGGTAATTTTGAATTTTACCTAAATTTTAAAACCATCCAAATAAAGGACGTAGGGTATGTTTGAGCAACTTAACTCTATTTTTATCAAAATCATCAAGAATCCTCTCTAGGGTTCCAAAATAAAAACTCAAGTAGTTCAAGATTCAATCGTAGGTTTCGAATTTGATCGGATATTTGGAATAGCCAGGTCATAGGCTTTAATAACCACCTATTTTCTTCTTAACTCAAGGTATGCGGGGTTTTTCCTAAAATCTCATAGGCATAGAAATCATATTTTAAGAATGGGGTTTTGATGTTTTAGAATATAATCATGTTTTACATGTTTTGACGGTATTGTTTTGGTCTTTAGTCCTTTTCCCAAATCAATTTGAAATTATGTATATATGTATGTATGTGTTCAAGAATGGCTATTCAATTGGGAGCATGAATTATAATGAATCCCTCTCTTGTTATGAGTTTTCTCATCTTCGTATGATATAAATTGTTTTGAATGCGTTTTGAAGAGCATGATATGAAATACATTGGCTTTTGCTATGTTTTGAATATGATTTTTGAATACGAAATAGAGGGTTGTGAATGCTGAATATACATATAATTAAAGAGGTCATGGTTTTTCCAATAGAGAGTTTTTGCAAGGTTTTGACCTGAGTTCTTGGAACATGAAATCTTTTGTGCAATTTACATATTTTGGGTGGTCAGAAACTACATTTTTTATGAAAGATCATGCTTATTGCATTATGGCTCAGAAATAGAACTTGCAAGTCTTGGGGTGACGACAACAACTCAGAAAATGCCATGATAAATTCAGAACAGAATAGAATGCATGTTTAAAATCAGATTTACCAATTTTGTGGTTAGAATGTTGCATGATTAGAAATGGTTAAAAATTGGGCAGCAAGATATATTAGGTGGTTCCCCAAAGAAGGCATGAGTCCAAATACTCATTGCCCGAAACCATGATTTGCTGATCCAGGTATATCTTATATTATGCTGGCATAGTGCCATGTGGCATATTAGAATCTGATACTCTTACCCTTGTGGCACACTCAGGTTATAGGCTTTCCCGCTGAGTCAGTGGCAGATTCCATATAGCCCGTGGAATATCAAAAAATATAGGGGAATGCCACCTAACTCAGAAGTAATACAAAGATCAGAAACTGTTTCGGCAAGAATGATTTGTGATTACTCAAATGATGCCCATGTGTTTCCAGAAACTATTTTATGCATGACGTTTGATGAAAAATTTCTCTCATGTATTTTATATATATGTTCAAGTACTCTATTTTGGATTGTTTCTCATGCCATTAAATTTGTGCTGACCCTGTCCCTCCCTCCAGTTTCTGAGTCACAGCTTAGGGGTTTAGATAAACAGTAGATATTTCATATCGCAGATCAGATTGTGTAGTGGTTAGCCTTCTATAATCTAGAAGGCCTAGTTATTTTAGATTATTATCTTTAGTTATGTTTTAGTCTAATGGGGGCTTTGTCCCAGTTGTCAGACAGTTTGTTTAGTCTATAGCAGAGATTTTGCAAACTGAGTCAAACATTATTGTTCAGATATATCTTAGATTTCAGTTTATAGTGTTATGATCACATTTAGGTTGACCATGTTTTCGTAGTATTGTGAATATTCCACATTTCTTTTATCATGTGAATTGTATGCATGATTACCAGATAGATAGGGGTGTTTTGGGACTTCGTAGTTCGGAATGCTCGTCACAGCCAGGGCCCTAGTTTGGTTCATGACAAACTTGGTATCAGAGCACAATTCATTGTCCCAGGGTGTCTGCGAAATCACATCGGGTAGAGTTTTGTTTATGGGTGTGTATCACACCACACTTATAAGTAGGAGGCTATTAGGCATTTAGGAAATGTTTCCCATCTTGGTGATTTAGTTCGTTCTTCAGAGTCAAGTCTGTTACTAATCAGTGATCTTTTGTCTTATATAAATAACATTCATGCCTCCTCGTCGTAATACTAATCAGAGTACTCAGAATAATGAAGTCCATCCCACTCATGGGATGAAGACACGTAATAGAGCTCCCATCCCAGACCATGTCCCTACTCCGAGAGTCCCTCCAATCCTGCCTAGTCCACCTCGAGCTTTATGGACCAATGTTAACCGTCCCCCGACTGCTTAGAGGGATATTTTGAATGTCTAATTCAGACAATCTATTCATATACTGGCATAGTTGGTGGCTAATCAAGTTCAATCATCGGAAGATTTTGTGTCTACGTCAGTGACATCTGAGGTTACTAGGGTGGGATAGTTCATGAGAATGAACCCACCCAAGTTTACTGGCACCAAGGTAGAAAAAGATCCACAAGAATTCATAGATGAAATAGAGAAAATTTTCAAAGTGATACATGTGGATCACATTGAAGGTGTTAAGTTGGTAGCCTACCTGCTGAAGGATGTAGCAAACTAATGGTACAATAAGTGGGAGGATACAATGGGTGACAGTACTGAGCCTACAGTTTAGGATGAGTTTGTAGAAGCTTTCCTTGACAGGTTCTTTCCTCTGGAGTTGAGGAAAGCAAAAGCAAAGGAGTTCATGACCTCAAACAGGGTAATATGAGCGTGCAGGAGTACACTTCAAAATTTAATCAGCTGGCCCGTTATGCTCCTGAGATGATCAGTAGTATGAGGGCCTAAATGAGGAAGTTTGCTTCGGGCCTTTCAGATAATCTGGTGCTTGAGTGTTAGAGAGCTATGTTGAATAAGGAATTAGACTTTACTATGCTGATAGTTTATATGCAATAGATAGAGGAGAAGAAAAAGAAGATTTTAAAAGATAGGGAGAAAGAAAGAAATCCAAAAACACCCAGATCTATAGACCAAGGTTATAGTCAGCCACAAAAGCGGTAACTGGGGAAATAAATGGCAGAAGAAGAAGAAGAATTGGGGTAATGCACAGTCTGCTGCTAGCACGCCAGCACCCAAACCACTAGCAGATAGATGATCTCAAAGTTTCTACACTCATCATGGATCTAGAGCATCAGATAGTAATTCGTAGGGTAGTGTCGCTCAGCAGCATTGTACTTTTCCATAGTGTGAGACTTGTGGTAGAAATCATCCAAGAAGATGTCATTTGGGCGCATTTATATGTTATTCATGTAGTCAATCGGGTCATGTTCAGAGGGACTTTCCATCTGCTATGAAGAATGTTTGTGGTGCAAGGTCTCGGGAAAATTCTTCGGCACTATCCCCCCCTTAAAAGGGTGCCAAATCAACTGTCGGGAGCGGTCCCAACCGGTTATATGCTTTGACCAACTGCCAGGAGTTGGAAGCTTCCCTAGATATTATCACAGGTACGTTACAAATATTTTCTCATGATGTTTATGTATTACTTGAACCCGGGTATACCCTATCCTCTGTGACCCCTTATGTGGATATTGGTTTTGGGTTTGAGCCCGATATAATTTTTGAACCTTTCTTTGTTTCCACTTCGGTGGGTAATTTTGTAGTGGCTAGGAGGGTGTATAAAAATTATTTGGTACCTATTCTTAGCCAGGATACTGTAAGACCCCATAAAATTTTAAGTCTAACTCAGCTCCTTAAGTCTTGGTAAGAGAATCCAATACTTAGAAGAATTTTTCTAAGTGTTCAACACTAGTTATATTTCAAGCCTCCGAACTTCGGGAATTTGTTTGGAGACCTTTCCGACCTCCATTTTTTGATTTTCATGTTGTGTTGCGATGGAGAAAGATTCTAGTATGTCTTGGTCATATTTAGAATGCATTTTTGGAGCATTTCAGTGGCTGAACTCACTGGTTTGAAATGCTCCTGCATTTCGGGCGCATTTTAGGCCAAAATTTTAGGGTCATCTTCAAACGATCATAACTCCTTGTATATAATGATCTGAGAGAGAAGCTATATATCAATGGTAATATCATTGAGTCTTCTTTCGAATTAAAGTGGTTTCATCCAAATCCAACAGCAGAGTAAAAATATATAATCAATTTACTTCAGCATATCAAAACTATCAACAGAGGGACAGATACGTCTTTCTCCCATTCCTTAGGAATATTTTAGTCTTTTTCCCCACCCTATATATATACACAAACACAGTCTTAAGGCTCATTTGTAACAAAATATATCCCTTTGCATCATTTCTCTCAATAACAAGAGAAAGGGTTTCAATTTGAAAACCCAAGTTCAAAGGATTTCACAGTTAATCATTAAGAATCTTCCATCTAAGGTATACGTAGTGTTCATCCATGGATTCCTTTAATCCATGGATCTCAAGAATCAAGTTTCAAATCATGTATTATGAATATTTTGTCGTGGTATGATTATGTTCATGTTGTCATGAAGTTATGTTATTATGTAAGTTGAAATATATGAAATTAGTTGTTTATGATATCTTTATTGTTGGATGTTTATAATCAAGTTGTTGATGTTGAATGATTCCCAAGTTTGAATATTTATGTGTTATTATGAATCTATGACACAATGTGAGTTGAAAACATGTAAAATTTGGTTGTTCATGATGTAAAATCTTATGGTTTCACCTATGCCTAAATTGTGCATGCAAGGTGTTTGATAAAATGCCTAGAATAATAATAATCATGTTTTCATGACTTAAGAGTACCAAATAACAAGTCCATGCTCTATTCTTTATGATTCTACATGAATTCCACGTTATTCATATGTATTGTGGTTATGATATTTAGTGAACATGATGTTGAAGTTAACAAAGTACTTCCACGTTGAATCTATCCCCTCCCACGTATGAAATGTTGAGAAACATGTGTAGTATTGAATCCCCTAATTATGATATTGTGAATTATGGACTTTATTCCTATTAACAAGTCAGTCATATGTGTCAGTTTCCTTCCATCGAGTCCTGAGGGTACTTGAACCAAAAAAATAGAGTTGTGTGGCTAGAGACATGTCATGTTGTCACGATATCTTCAGTTCAACTATGTTCCATAGAATTCAGTAAGTCGTGTGTCTTAGGAATTTTTAAAAATCTCATGATCTCAATCAGTGTCAAATATTAGTAGGATTCTGTTAGTCAACGAATACAGGAATCTCAGCTCATGTACTGTTTAGTCAATTATGTTCAATCTCTTCAGATGGGAGTAGAAGTTAGCACCTAGTGAACCCAAGGATGTGATATCACCTGTTTCAGATGAGGGTGTGACTCGTAGAAGCAATCTTTGCATTCTAGAACTATGTAGCCAGCATAGGTTGCAGCATCAACACTGCCAGCTTGAGGGTTGATGAGGCAAACATCCACCATTTTCTTTTGGGGACACTGCTAGATTTGATGATCACTCACAGCTTGTCTTTACCCATGGCACGGTATTGACACCCATCCAATCAGGGAAGTGATTGGACCCCAGTTCAGCTATATTAGCATACATGGGGCATGTCGGTTAAGCTACTACTTCCCATAGTTTCATTCTCAGTATCACTAAAAGAACTCAGATAGTTTTTTAGACTTTAGGACTATCAGATACAGTTAATACAGATACAGTACGAAACTCAGCTAGTTCCATCAAAATTAGGTCGGTTAGACATAGTCGCCCATGTTATATCAGTTACCAGTTATCAGTACCATGTCAGATCAGATTCAGTATTCATGTATAAGGATATCAGTCTCTGTCTCATAATTTTTCATGTACTCTCACGTTCATATTAGTCAGTTATTTAGCATTTTTCATCAATATAACCCATTGCATATAGCCTAACTCACTCGTATACTCAGTATTCTCAGTTGTACTGACGCATTTGCGCTATGGTGCTTTCTTTTATGTTACACCCTAGTTTCTGAGACACGAGATCCATAGCAGCAGTAGTTGATCAGTTTCATCTTTCAGCGTCAGTGGTGAGCCCTCATCATGCGAGGACATATTATTTTGTTTCATCATTGCAGTACTCAGTTTTACTTAGTTATCAAAGTTAGTTGGGGACATGTCCCATCAACTCTCTTTTTAGACAGTTAGAGGCTTTCTAGACTGTCATGTTTTCAGATAGTATTTCAGGTTGATTTTGGGTATTTATACCCCACCAGATGTTTAATATTCATTTTGAACCTTATGTCCTGTCAGCCTTTCTTCAGTATTATGTTTATATATATATATATATATATTATGCAGTGTACTAGTACAAATATCAGTCATGGGTTAGCTTGTGGTCCCTCGGGAACATGAGCACCGTGTAGCATTCTAGTTTAGAAAATCAGGGCATTAAAAACTTAGTATCTGAGCCTAAGGTTCAATAATATCCTAGGAAGTCTGAAAGTCGCATCTAGTAGAGTCTTGTGCATGGGTGTGTTGTGGGACACATTTATTTGCAGGAGGCTATAAGATGTTTTAAGAGCAGTTTCCCTTCTTTCATGTCTCAGATCGTGGTATAGAAAATTTTTCAAAGAAAACTCATAAAGATTCTCATTTTTCTTCGCTCATGTCAACTCCACCTTACTTTTAAGGTAACAGAAATAGGGAAGCTCAAGTCCTACAGATAGGGCTTTCCTAGACAATCCCTGCAGTCAGTTATGGGATTGACCAGAGACTTAGAAATACCCCATTATTCCCGTTATGTTCCAAATTCATATGGATTTCATTCACAATGATGAGAACTCATTCTCTAAATTAAATTTAGATATAGCATCAAATCAGTTCTCAGAATCCTATGATAGCACATGACCTAGAGTTAGAAGCATGCGTCTAGGATCTTAGTAATAATAAAGTGGGATAATATTATATGGATTGATCAGATTATGAATTCATGGGGATATTTGTACCCATCAGTAAGCTTGAACGGTCAAAGCAAGAATTTTATTCTATTGACCTAAAATTAGGTATGAAGGTGTGGATGTTATATTAGTAGCATATGAGGAAACAGTAACAGATGATGTGTTTAGTAAGGCAAGCATGTATCAAAAAGAATGTAAGTACTTAATTGTAGATTAAGTTACCAAGTCGGTCCCTCAGATTCTAGTATTTGTGCCTTTATGTCTAGAGAAGTAGTAAGGGAAGATAATTCCCAACCCATTCTCATCTCTGTATAGAGTTTTGCACTTCAGTTATCGTAAAACCCACGGACACATTGCATGTAAACTCTATGGTTATGAACCATGCTCATGTATTTCCTTTTTCCATAAATCATATACGGTTTTAGTTCCCAATATAAGGGGTCCCATTTTACCCCGCAGTATCAATCAGTTCCATGCACCCAGATCACTCATATGCTTTCCATAGAATCGTGTACAGTTCTAGCTCACTCGGTATTACGAATCATGTCTCACTAATATAGAAATTCCAGACTCTGGTCATGCATCTCATGACTCATGTACTCATGTCACGCATTACAGAATACTTATTTTCCATAAATCATGCTATTCCCCTACAGATTAGATAAATTCAGACTACGTCACGTATATTCTCAGTTCAGACCTTTTGGGTAAAACCATTCAGTTGATATTCTACTCCTCAGGTTTAAGTGATGTGTTAAGTTTAGTTAGTGTCCATTCATGCTTCAGTTACTCCTTATTTAAACACTTCAGTAAGATCTCCTTGTGAAACAGTGTAGTGATGAGCTATTTCTTAGATGGGGGAGAGTAAATATTTCATGACTAAGGGAAGATTTTGTATGATTGTTTTACACGAGGGTGTAGTTATGAAGATAGGCTTGAATGTCATGTTAGTTTGCTGGTAGATGTCTAGAAAGAGGTTGTATATAGAAGTTTTGAAAGTATAGATTGTAAATGTACGTTCATATCCTTGACTTATGTCATCCCCATCACGTAAATATCAAAATTCAGTTACCAGTTACTCAGCTATCAATGTGCTAGTATCTCAGTCTATAGAATGCTTAGTTCTCATGATTCATGTTATGCACCTAACCATCACATAAATTCATAATATGTCATATATAACCTTAGTTTGGATTCCTTGGTGAATTCTTGGGGTCGATGTTCCATCCCCCAGTCCTCAGATACAATGTTATCCTAGTAATCAGTATTCAGTAAAGGACTCAGATAGTCCTACAGGACCATGCCTATCAGTTATCAGTTACTTAGCGACTAAGATTCAATACTTTAGTATTAGCCTAAACCTCAGAAATCAGTAATAAGTTACCAAAAACTAAGAACATCTCCAGTATGAGTCCTAGTTATAGATTCAATTATAATGTAAGCTATAGTTCAGCAACCGGATCAAAAACCTCAATTCATTTTTAGAATTGCTTGACTATAGTATACAGTTATCAATTACTCAGTTATAGGTATTCCAATACCTCAATTTCCAAATCATGCGTTACTTGGTCTTGCATTCTCAAATAATACAGACCTCATTAATCCGTGCTCAGTTACCTCATGTTACTAAATTAGTCCTGACCTTTTATGTATGATACTCTACAGTTTTAGTTTAACTATTCAGGGTAAGCACAGTTTATCCTAGTAGACCCAGTATTCTGCTATCAGCTATCCAATTAATCAGATAACTTAGCATATTTATGCACTCGTACTTAGCACCCATGTGAATCTTTTAAGTAGTCTCAATTGCAATGCATGAGGCTTAGTTACTGCATCTTAGTTGATGTTCATAGGCCTCAAATCATCTTACCAAATCTTTATCAGGATACGATCTTATTACTTAGCTGTCACATACAAATAAGTTAATATAGTTTGTCCTTTCCACCTCTTTATCTTTTTGGACTAGCTAAAATCTCATGGAAGAATGTAACCATTCTTATAAAAACCAGCCATTTAGCTCTTATCTTAGCTTAGTCAAGTATCATATCTCAGTTTTAGAGCTCAGATATTCAGTTCATAGTTGCCTTGTACACCATCTTAGATTTCCCTCGGTATCTCTTCCAAGTCCATCATTCTTCAAGGTACATAGTGTCCCAAGGGAGTGATATACTATAAACCCTAAACTTTCATGATTTAAACATGCTAATATCTCTTTATGTAAAAAATTTAGTTTGGAGTGGTGGGTACCCGTAAGTGACCCTCTATCTCCAATCTCATCCATAAGATAGGTACTCATTGGCTCAGTTCAGTTTATGATAGTCAGTCCATGTCCTATGTTACAACTTAGTCACGATATCCAATTCACAATATTTAGTTCATGAATCACATTTCAGACTCAGCCATGTTCTCTATTTCCTATTCATGCTTGTTCAGTAAAAGGATCTCGAGTTTGAGATTAATGACTTTATCTATCTAAAGATCTCTCCCATGAAAGAAGTGAAGAGATTCAGCAAGAAGAGGAAGCTCAGTCCCGGATATATTGATCCCTCTAAGATTATCAGTCATTTCGGCGAGGTAGCTTATGATCTCGAGTTTCCTTTATATTTATCCTCAGTTCATCTAGTCTTCCATGTCTCATTGCTTAAGAAATGCATAGGTGACCCAGCAATTGTAGTCCCTATTATGAGCGTTGATGTTCATAACAGCCTCTCCTATGAGGAAATTTTGGTCAAAATCCTAGATTATCAGATTCGTTAACTGCGGAATAAGGAAATCCATCTACTCAAAGTTCTTTGGCGGAACCAGTCCATAGAGGGATCTACTTAGGAAGCAGAAGCAGAAACATGAACCAAGCACCCTCACCTCTTCTCCACAAACTTAGATCTAGAACAAGGTAACAGTTTTCCTTAAGCTTATTCAGTTTCATGTTCATATTTCAGTTACAAAATCAATATTTAAATTCATGCTCATGTTCCCATTTTAAATTTCGTATCAATTACCATTGCATATTCAGTCATGCATTCATGTATCAGATTAGTTATATAATTATGCATCAGATATGCATTAATTCAGCTCCTTATACATGCATCAGATATGTATGTTCATTATGATATATTCAGTTTATTAGTCATGTTAGTCATGAGATCATGCTTCTGTCATTCATGTTCAAATAGTTTTTTCTCTTATCTCAGTGAAGTCTTATTTGAGGAACAATTTTCCCAAGGGGGAGATATTGTAAGACACCATAAATTTTTAAGTCTAACTCATCTCATTATGTCTTGATAAGAAAATCCAATACTTGGAAGAATTTTTTCTATGTGTTCAACATTAGTCATATTTGAAGCCTCCAAACTTCGGGGATTTATTTGGCAACCTTCCTAACCTCTATTTTTTAATTTTCAAGTTTTATTACAATGGGGAAAGACCCTAGAATGTCTTGGTTATATTTATAATGCATTTTGAGCGCATTTCAGTGGCTGAATAACTGGTTTGAAATGCTCCCGCATTCTGGGCGTATTTCAAGACAAAATTTTTGGGTCAACTTCAAATGATCAGAATTCCCTGTATATAATGAACTGGGAGAGTTGCTAGATATCAATGAAAATTTCTTTGAGTATTCTTTCCAATTCAATTGGTTTCATCCAAATCCAACATCGAAGTAAAAATTTATGATCAATTTACTTCAGCATATCAAAACTATCAACAGAAGGACAGTTGCGTCTTTCACCCTTTCCTTAGGGGTATTTTAGTATTTTTCCGTATTATATATATATACACAAACACAGTATTAAGGCTCATTTGGAAAAAAATATATCCCTTTTCATCGTTTTCTCTCAAGAACAAGAGAAAGGGTTTCAATTTAAAGACCCAAGTTCAAAGGATTTCACCGCTAATGATAAATAATCTTCCATCTAAGGTATGCGTAGTATTCATCCATAGATTCCTTTCATCCATGGATCTCAAGAATCAAGTTTTAAATTATGTATTGTGGATACTTTGTTGTGGTATGATTATGTTCATGTTTTCATGAAGCTATGTTAGTATGTAAGTTGAAATCTATGAAATTAGTTGTTTATGCTATCTATATTGTTTGATGTTGATAATCAAGTTGTTGATGTTGAATGAGTCCCAAGTTGAAATCATTAAGTGTCATTATGAATTTATGACAACATGTGAGTTGAAAATATGTAAATCTTTGTTGTTCATGATGTAAAATCTTATGGTTTCACCTATGCCTAAATTGTGCATGCAAGGTGTTCAATTAAATTCCTAGAATAATAATAATCATGTTTTCATGACTTAAGAGTTTCAAGTAACAAGTCCAAGCTCTATGCTTTATAATTCTACATGAATTCCACGTTATTCATATGTATTGTGGTTTTGATATGTAGAGAACATGATGTTAATGTTAAGAAAGTACTTCCACGCTAAATGTATCCCCTCCCACATATGAAATGTTGAGAACTATGTGTAGTATTGAATCCCCTACTTATGATGTTGTGAATTGTGAACTTTATTCCCATGTACAAGTCAATCATATGTGTCAGTTTCCTTTTATCGAGTCCTGGGGGTACTTGTACCCAACAAATATAGCTATCTGCCTAGAGCGTTGTCATATTGTCAGGATATCTTCAGTCTAGCCATGTTCCATAGAATTAAATTAGTCATGTTACTCAGGAAGTCTCAGATATATCATGATCTCAGTCAGTGTCAAATATCAGTAGCATTCCGATAGTCAACAAAATCCAGGAAAATCAGCTCATGTACAGTTTAGTCAATCATGTTCAGTCTCTTCAGATGGGAGTAGAAGTTAGCATTGAGTGAACCTAAGGATGGGAACTCACCTGCTTTAGATGAGAGTGTGATTCCTAGAAGCAATCCTTGCATTCTAGAACTATCTATCCAGCATAGGTTGAGACATCAACACTGCTATCTTGAGGGTTGATGAGGCAGACATCCACCATTCTCTTTAGGGGGCACTGGTAGCTTTGAGGGTCACGCACTATTTGTCTTTACCCATGGCACAGTATTGACACCCTTCCAATTAGGACAAGGATTGGACCCCAGTTCAGCTATATTAGCATACATGTGGTATGTTGGTTAAGCTACTACTTCCCACATTTTAAGTCTCAGCATCAGTAAAAGAACTCAGATAGTTCTTCAGACTTCAGAACTCTCAGATACAGTCAATAAAGATACAGTATAGAACTCAGCTAGTTCCATCAGAATTAGGACTATCAGACAAAGTCGCCATGTTATATCATTTATCATTTATTAGTACCATGTCAGGTCCAATTCAGTAATCATGTTTAACGATATCAGTCTCAGTCTCATACTATTGCATTTGCTCTCATGTTCATATTAGTCAGCTATTTAGCATTGCTCATGCATGTAACCCATTGCATATAGCCTACCTCACTCGTATACTCAATACTCTCAATTTTACTGACGCATTTGTGCTATGCTCTTTTATTTTATGTTATACCATAGGTTCCAAGAAACAAGATCCATAGCAGCAGTAGTTCATCAGTTTTAGATTTTAGCATCAGTGGTGAGCCCTCATCATGCGAGGACATATTATTCTATTTCATCATTGAAATACTCAATTTTATTTTGTTATCAGAGTAGTTGGGGACATGTCCCATCAACTATCTTTTTAGACAGTTATAGGCTTTTTAGACTATAACATTTTCAGATAGTATTTTAGGTTGTTTTTGGGTATTTATACCCCACCAGATGTTTGATATTCAGTTTGAAGTTTATTGCCTATCAACCTTTGTTCCACATTATGTTTGTATATACATATATATATATTATACAGCGTGCAGGTGCAAATATCAGTCTTAGGTTAGCTTGTGGTCCCTCGGGTTTATGAGCACCATATAGCATTCCATTTTAGAAAATTGAGGCGTTACAAATACTGTGGTAGACCTCATAGAACTCTATATGGTTACTTTTGATGCTATCTTAGGGATGGATTGGCTCCATTCGTGCTATGCCATGTTAAATTGTAGGACTCGAAGAGTTATTTTTTCTTTCCCGAATGAGCTAGTGATAAAATGGGAGGGACATTCTTTAGCACCTAAAGGGCACTTTATATCCAATCTCAGGGCCCAGAGACTCATTTTTAAAGGATGTTTTTATCACCTTATCGGGGTTAAGGACTCTAATGCCGAGGGTTTTTCTCTTTAGTCTGTCCCTATAGTAAATGAATTTCCAGAAGTCTTTCCTGATGATCTCCTAGGAATACCACCTAATAGGGAGATAGATTTTGGTATTGATATGTTCCTAGATACCCATCCCATCTCTATTTCTCCATATAGAATGGCTTCTGCAAAACTAAAAGAGTTGAAGGAACAACTATCAAATCTTCTAGATAAAGGTTTTATACACCTTGTTGTGTCACCTTGGGGTGTGCCTGTACTCTTCGTACAAAAGAAAGATGGTTCCCTTCATATATGCATAGACTACCGTCATCTGAATAAGGTCAAGATTAAAAATAAGTATCTTCTCCCTAGGATTGATGATCTTTTGGACCTGTTTCAGAGTGCTAGATGTTTTTCAAAGATAGACCTTCATTTGAGGCACCATCAGTTGAAGGTTAGAGAGTCAGATATTCCCAAAATAGCTTTCAGAACTAGATACGATTATTTTGAATTCTTAGTCATGTCCTTCAGATTGACTAATGCCCCTACAGCTTTCATGGACCGAATGATAGGATTTTACGTGATAGTATTCATTAACGACATCTTGATTTATTCCAAAAATGAGGAGGATCATGACACTCATCTCCAAATTATTCTTTAGACTCTTAAATATCATAGCTTGTATGAAAAATTCTCCAAGTGTGAATTCTGGCTTAATACCATTGCGTTCTTGGCTCATATTGTATCTAGTGATGGTATTAGACTGGATCCCTAAAAAGTTGAAGTAGTAAGAAAATGGCCTAGACCTGTGACTCCAATTGACATTTGAAGTTTCTTGGGTCTACCGGGTTATTACAGAAGGTTCGTAGAGAGTTTTTCCTCTATAGATACTCTGCTCACTAAGTTGACTCAGAAAAAGGTGAAGTTTATATGGTCTGACTTGTGTGAAAATAGTTTTGAGAAGTTGAAGGACAAGCTGACTACTCTTCTATTTTGACTCTTCCCGAGAGGGTAGACGGTTTTGTGGTATACTGTGATCCATCCCTTGTAGGGCTTGGTTGTTTTCCAATGCAACATGGTAAGGTGGTAGCTTATGCATCCTGGCAGTTAAACGTGCATAAGTGAAACTACCCCACTCATGACTTGGATTTAGCAGCCGTGGTGTTTGCACTTAGAATCTGGAGGCATTATCTCTATAGAGTGCATGTTGATATTTATACTAACCACAAAAGTTTGCAGTATGTTTTCTCGCAGAAAGAATTGAACCTCAGGTAGAGGCGTTGTATAGAGCTTTTGAAATACTATGATATGAGGTTGCATTACCATTCGGGCAAGGAAAATGTTGTAGCTGATGCTCTCAGTAGATTGTCTGTTAGCAACCTTTCTCATGTTGAAGAAGGGAGGAGAGAGATGGTGAAGGACATTCACTGACTTATAAATCTGGGAGTACGACTCTTAGATTATGAAGATGGAGGGGTGCTTGTTCATGAGATAGGTAAATTATCCCTTTGTGCTGAAGTCAAAGAAAAATAGGCCGAAGATCCTATCTTGATACAGATTAACAGAGGTGTGGTTCAACAAAAAGTAATTTCGTTTGAGATTAGTGGCGATGGTATTCTGAGATGTCAAGGTAGATTGTGTGTACCTGATATAGATGGGTTGCGGGAAACAATCCTTAGTGAGGCTCACACATCGAGGTATCTTGTTCACCTAGGCTCTACAAAAATATATCATGATTTAAAAACCATTTATTGGTGGAATAATATGAAACGTGATATTGCTATGTATGTTACCAAGTGTTTGAATTGTCAGCAAGTCAAGGTGGAATGCATGAGGCCAGGTGGTACTTATCAAGAGATAGCATTGCCTTAATGGAAGTGGGAGACGATCAATATGGACTTCATTATAGGACTTTCGAAGTCCCGAAACCAGTATGATTCAATATGGGTAATTATAGATTTGCTGACCAAGTCAGTGCACTTGCTAACTATCAAGACTAACCATTTGGGAGAGGATTATACTATGTTGTTCATCGCAGAAATAGTTCGTTTGTATGGGGCACCTGTTTCTATCATATCTGACCGAGGTACGCAGTTTTCTTCTCAGTTTTGGAAATCTTTTCAGAAAGGCTTAGGTACCTAAGTAAACCTAAGTGTAGCATTCCACCCACAGACTGATGGGTAAGCTGAGAGCACCATTCAGACCCTTGAGGATATGTTGAGGGCCTGTGTGATTGATTTTAAAAGTAATTGGGTGGATCACTTGCCATTGATAAAGTTCACGTATAATAACAGTTTCCATTCTACATTAAGATAGTACTATTTGAGGTATTGTATGGGAGAAGATGTAGGTCACCAATAGGGTTGTATGAAGTAGGTGAGATATGGATGTTTAGGCCTGATCTTGTTCATCAGGCGATGGAAGATGTGAAGCTTATTAGAAAATGACTTAACATAACTCAGGGTCGTCAAAAATCCTACGCCGATGTTAGAATAAGAGAGTTAGAGTTTGAGGTTGGAGATTGGGTATTTCTGAAGGTTGCTCCCATGAAGGGTGTTATGCAATTCGGAAAGAAAGGTAAATTGAGTCCTCGCTATATAAGACAAAACAAGATTATGAGAAGAATAGGTCGAGTTGCGTATCAATTAGAGTTACCTGCAAGTTTAGGTTCTATCCATCAGGTATTTCATATATCCATACTGAAGAAGTGCATTAGAGATCATTCGTTAGTAGTACCTATTGAATAAATCAAGGTGACAGGATACTTGTCCTACAAAGAAGAGCCGATAGCAATTTTGGATCGCCAAGTTAAAAAGTTGAGAAGTAAAGAGATTTTTTCAATTAAAGTGTTATAGATAAATTAGCAAGTCAAAGAAACAACTTGGGAATCAGAAGATGATATGAGAGATAGATACCTAAATTTATTTAATCCGATGGATGAAGTGATAGAAGGTACAATCTTTGTCCTATTCTTTCCATGCCTTTGTTTGCTTAAAATTGTGCTTGTCTATTTTTCGCATCATCATTCGGGGATGAATGATCCCAAGGGGAGGATATTGTAACACCCCAACGTCTTCTTAGATAAATTCCATCCATGGAAAGTCTAAGCATTAGCTTTTAGAATTATCTAAATTTATTTTCTTGTGAAATTTCTTAGATTTCAAACTTTCATTACGTAGATGACTGAATTAGCTTTCCAACGATATATGATTCGTCCAAAACAGACCCACGGTGAAGAAGTTATGAATAATTTATAGTTCCAATCGAAAACATCGTCATTTTGGTGTCTAGCGCATCTCAGAGAGGGTCAAATTGACACTCATCAAATTCCAGTGGGGTTCTGCAATGGTGGCGCATCACGGAGGCACCCAATTTCACACTAGTCAAATTCCAGTGGACCATCGTGATTATGGCCCGTCGTTGTGGCAGCTGAAATCGGGTTTTTAAGTTCAAATTCTCAGTTCCATTGAGGAGTCATTAAGGGTAATTTTTACTTTTCCCTAACCTTAAAAACCATCCAAACAAAGGATGTAAGGTATGTTTGAGCAATTTAACCCTATTTTCATCAAAATCATCAAGAATTCTCCCTAGGGTTTCAAAACAAAAAACCAAGTAGTTCAAGATTCAACTGTCGGTTTCGAAGTTGATTGCATATTTGGAATCCCCAAGTCGTAGGCTTCAATAGGCACCTAGTTTCTTCCTAACTCGAGGTACGTGGAGTTTTTCCTTAAATTTCATGGGCATAGAAATCATGTTTTATGAATGTGGTTTTGAATTTTATGAATTAATCATGTTTTAAAAGTTTTGATAGTATTGTTTTGGTCAGTTGGCCTTTCCCCCAAATATATTTGAAATCATGTATATATGTACATATGTGTTCAAGAATGGTTATTCAATTGAGAGCATGAATTATAATGAATCCCTCTCTTGTTATGATTTTTCTCATCTTCGTATGATATAAATTGTTTTGAATGCGTTTTGAAGAGCATGATATGAAATACTTTTACTTTTGCTATGTTTTGACTATGATTTTTGAATACAAAATAGTGGATTATGAATGTTGAATATACATATAATGAAATACTGCATGGTTTTTCCAAAAGCAGGTGACCACTTTATGTTTGATGAGAGTTTTTGCATGGTTTTGACTTGAGTTTTCGGAACATGAAATCTTTTATGCAAATTACATGTTTTGGGGGGTCTGAAACTACATTTTTTCAATGAAAGATCAGGCTTATTGCATTATCGCTCAGAAATAGAAATTGTAAGCCTTGGTGTGACGACACCAACTCAGAAAATGCCATGATAAATTCATAATAGAATAAAATGCATGTTTGAAATCAGATTTACAGATTTTGTGATTAGAATGTTGCATGATTAGAAATGGCTAAAAATTGGGTAGAAAGAGATGTTAGGTGGTTCTCCGAAAAAGGCATGAGTCCAGATACTCATTTCCCAAAACTATGATTTGCTTATCCAGGTATATCTTATATTATACTGGCATAGTGTCATGTGGTGTATTAGAATCAGAGACTCCAACCCTTGCGGCACACTCGGGTTGGAAGCTTCCCCGTCGGGTCAATGGTGGATTCCATATAGCCCATGGAATATCAAAAAATGTAGGGGAGTGCCACCTAACTCAGAAGTAATACAAAGGTGAGAAACTGTTTTTACATAAATGATTTATGATTACTCGAATAATGCCCATGTGTTTCAAGAAACTATTTTATGCATGACGTTTGATGAAAAATTCCTCTCATCTATTTTATATATATGTTCAAGTACTCTATTTTTGATTGCTTCACGTGCTAGTAATTTTGTGCTGACCCCCCCTCCCTCCAGATTCTGAGGTACATTCTAGGGGTCTAGATAAATAGTAGATATTTCATATCACAGTTCAGACTGTGTGGTGGTGAGCCTTCTATGATCCAGAAGGCCTGGTTATTTCAGATAATAATCTTTTGTTCTGTTTTGGTCTACTGGGGTCCTTGTCTCAGTTTTTAGACAATTTGTTTAGTCCATAGTAGAGATTTTACAGACTGAGTCATACATTAGTGTTCAGATGTATCTTGGATTTTAGTGTTCAGTAGTATGATCACATTTAGGTTGACCATGTTTTCATAGTATTATGAATCTTCCGCATTGTTTTTATCATATAAATTATGTGCATGATTACCAGAGAGATAGGGGTATTTCGGGCCTTCATGGTTCGAAATTCTCATCATGACTAGGGCCCCGGTTCAAGTTGTGAAACATCATGTGAAAATGAGGAAATAACCTAACCTTGTATTATAAACTTCTTAACTTAATCATAAGAAGAGAGTGAAACCACCTTAGCTGCCAACACCTATGGCTCTCTCTACATAATTAACTTGAAAAACACTCTAATATACTTGTATATAAGAAGGAGAGAGGATGATCTTATAGGTTTCTTTACAAGGACAAGTTTAAGAACACGAAGAACCCTATCGGGAAATTAGAGCTGTTGTTTGTTCTTGAGAGAGAGAAATATATATGAGCTTGAGGAACATATTAGGCTAACAAAAAAACTGAGATATTTTATAAGGTTTGGGTCCTTTAAATTTCTCATTTGCTAACTCTTTCCCCTCTTTATTTCTAACAACTATTTTGAGTAATTTGGGACACACAACTCTAAGTAGGTGATGCATCTACGTGGCAACTTTAATCACTTCATTGGGATTGGACACATTAACCCTTAAATTTCCCATTCTTCTCATTTTCCTTTGTCCTTTCTATCACTTAGTATGGGCCTCAATTGATCCATTGGTCAAAGTACTTACTTTGCCGTTTTGTTTTGGTCAAGTATACCCTAAGTAGGTGATGCACCTACTTTTTACATTCTAGCTTAATTAATTCAAGTAAGCAACTCACTAATTTTATTTCATATTCCAAATCATAATCCTTTTTAACACAAGAATACATCTACTTTATAAAATAAGCAAGTAAATATATGATGCACGGAAATATTTTCTATGGGGAATGTAATGCTTAAGCAAGTAGGCTATGACGCATGTGACATATAGCCAGTGGTCTTTAAAGGATATAACATGTGGAAAAGTAACTTATGCTATATATAACTCATGATCAAGTACTTATAATGTATAGCATATGAGCTATTAATCTATGATTCATTAAAAATATGTACAAGTTATAGTGGAAAATAATTGTTAAAATAGATAAAGTTCCTATCAAACATATAGCAATAACTAAGTACTATGAAGTAGATAACACCTATATGCAAGTTCTCTATTTCATAAATTAACATATTAGGTAATAATCAACAAAGTGCACATGATCTACAAGCAGATAATCTATAGAATATTTGGCATGTATAAATTTATAAGCTACTAGAACCTTAAAAAATAAGCGACATCCTATAGAGCCACTCCATTATATCATAAATGTATAAGCAACTATAACCTTCAAATACAAGAGACGTCCTATAAAGCCACTACATCATATCTTAAGTACAAGCGTACTACCTTTAGTTTTAATGGTGTAGTATTGCTCGTGTTTGTATATTCACCTTAAAAAAATGTAGTTGATTTCCAGCAGTCTTTTAGATCCTAAAAATTTTTCTCACAATAATTTCGGCCATCAGAATTCGTCATATAATGGAGTATATCCAAATATCATGACAAGGGTAGAAGAAACCCCTTATAAATTATCTACAGTAAGTGGCATTGCGGTTGCAATGTCTTTGTTATAGCCCTACACATTGTCAATTACACATAATCAAAAACATTAGTTAGCTCAACAAGTAAGGTCAAATTAACTTCTATTAAGGTGATTTTGATGGTGCTTTTACTCTAGTAGTTATTAAGATAGGGTAAAAAAAATTCATATCAACACTAAACTCATTTCTCTATTTAACTAATGTTCAAATGGTTGTTTAGGTCGTGCTTATGGTATGCCTTTACAGCTAGTTAATATTGAGTCGTTGATATTTGTTTTTGACAACATATGCGTAATAATCATTCTCTATAATAAGGGCACAATCTATGTCACCTTTTCTTATACTACTCATATATTTCATTGTAATACCTCACAAGATTCTAGATGAGTTTCTAGCTATTCGTCAAATGTTTAGAAGTCTCGAAGCAATTATTTCACAGTATGTACAAGCGACATGGCCATTTTAACAACCCAAGATTTTAAAAATTTGATTTCTGGCCTTTCTGAGTTATAAATGTTGATTTATGAGTTAAGATATGTTTAGGAATGTAAAAAGGGTCATTTGGGAGAGTTTTGGCATTTTCAGAAGAGGTTAGTGCTTATTTTGGACAATGGAAGCAATGAGCCTCCGCGATATTAGCGTGTCAAGAAGGATAGTCTCCCTGATACACAATGTGTCATAGAATATAGTCTTTGCAATACATAGTTTGTCACAGAGGATAACCTCACGATAGACATCGTGCCATGCTATAGCATAAAATCATTCACCCTTCATTAAGGGGTGAGGGGTATTTTGGTCTTTTCCCTCTCCCTAAGCACCCAACTAACAACTTAAAACACAATAGGGGTAATATTTGCCCCATTCATCATCTGTTAATGATTTTCAATCTCCCCTCATTCTCAAAAACACAAAAATTAAAAGCTTCTTCCAAGAATTCATCATACAAGGTCTCAATTTCAAGCTTTCATCAAAATTTCAAGAGACTCTAGTATGTAGGGTATTCAGCAATAGGTTCCTTCCATCCATTAGTTCCCAAAAATCCCTTATTTTTGAATTATAAACCCCTTACCCTCTCTTTATGAAAATTTCAATGTCAAGTATGAATTTACTCGCTTTTCTCTTAATAGTTTTGAATTCAAACCATGACAAGGCGTTTATCCCACGTGTATTATCTTCTTGCATGCTTTATAAACTCAATTACCCATATTATGTTTAGTTGAACACCATGTTAATTTATCAATTGATGACTTAGACTATGTGAGCATATTTTCCTTATAAGTTTAACATATTCACAAACTCATAATCATGGATTTCATCATTTTGTTGAAATACATCATGTTTTGCGTCTACAAATAATGAATTTCCTTATAGTATTGTGATGATTCTATTTTATTTAATATACTATTGAGTTCTGATGGGCTAGGAACACCCGATACCTTAATGTTTATACATGACATCAATTTCAAGTAACAAGTCAGTTAGATCATGATTTGACATTTATATTTAGATCATCGTATACATGTTAAGAAATGATTAGTTATGAATCCTATTAAATTTTATCAGTACCAATGTCAGTTTAGTAGGGAGTAGGACTTATCACCAAGCGAACCTAAGGATGAAGACTCACCCACCAGTAGAGGACTGGACCTTAGGTAGAAGTCCCTAAGATCCACAACTACATAGCCAGCATAGGTTATGTGATGTCACCATCCAATAGAGGACTGGCACTATCTTAGGGGTCGCCCGGCATAAAGGACTAACACCCTCGTCCTTTGATACATCAGATTAGTGGATCCACCTTCCAATGTTAGTACCCATGACAAAGTACAAACACCTTTCTAACTGGGGTTACAGGTTAGACCACGATCATCTCAGATTGCGTCATGTTGGTTAGATGATATCATCCACAGTATCAGTTCAGTATTCAGGTAATATCAGCAAATGTTTGCATAACCAAGTCTTTAGTTTATCAACTATTCAGCCACTTTTACATATTATTTTAGTACTAGTTTAACTTGGTCTTTCTTTTATTTTGCATGTTTACACATTCATGCTCAGTATTTATATGCACTTGTATTAGTCCTTATCTATAAGACCCTACAAAATTTGAAGCTTAACTAGGTCCGTTAAAGCTTGGAAAGAGGTCCAAAACATAGAAATTTTAGCTAAGTGTTTATACTTAGAATCATTTTTAACCTTCATAAATTGACGATCCTATTTTACGACCCTTATTACCTTAAAATATCGATCCTTGGATTAAATTATGATCAGGTAGGTCAATAGTTCACTCCGGGTGAGTTTTGTATTTTTCAGACCAGGTTTATATCATATTCAGGTGACCAAAATAGTGGATCAACGCGATCTCGATACGTCGCGTTGCCCATCTTCTTCACAAATAATTTTTCCCTATCATTTAGTGCAATTGTAGTGAATCAATGCAAATTTGATGCAGCGCGTTGGTCATTGCATTGATTGCATTGATTCAGTGTGTCGGTATGCGCGTCATTGGGCACACTTTTCAGTTATTAATAGCCCGCATCTAGAGGGGTAGTTGGGTTATTTTCTACCTATATTCAGCCTCAAATACACGAGATTAAATTATTATTAAGGCAAACACAATCAATTTCTCTCAAATTTCTCTCAAGAATAAACCCTAGGGCTTTTGATTTTAAATTCAAACTTCAAGAACTCACCGTCAATCTTCACAAATTCAAACATCAAGGTATGTTAGGTGTTCATCCAAGGGTTTCCTTCCACCCTAGGAGTTCAACAACCCCTTTTTTATTATAAGTTGGCTTCTTTCATGAAATTTATGTTCAATGTGATTGTATTCATGATTATGATATTAGTTGGGTTTAGAATCCATAATCAATTACAAGTTTCATGAGAAATAAATAGAATGTGTGTGTTTCTATATGGTTCCATGTTATAAACCCTTGAAGTTGTGAGTTGGGACTTCAATCATGATTCTTGCATGTTGTAGTATAGCCATGTGTATAAGTTATGCTCCCCAAGTGTTTGATTAATTATTCATGTGAGTTGAGTAAAGAAATCATAACATGTGAGCATGTATACAAGTTTATGTCATGCAAGTGTTTGCTTAAATGCCTCAATGAATAAATGGTGAAAAAGTGACAAGTTATCATGTATTTAAGATTGTTCTATGTTTTACAATTTATGCTATTGAGTTCTAGGGTTATCTAAAACCCGACAATCTAGTTGTTTATCTAAATTTAAAGTAGTGTCAGAATAGTTTCAGTGATGTCACGTACAGTAGTATTCAGTCAGTTACAGATCTCAGTGTATTTAGTTAGTTAACAGAATTCAGCTTACTCAGTCAGTCAATAGAACTCAGTGAACTTAGTTCAGTTCAGTAAGACAGTCGATCAGTAACAGTTTAGTCAAGCATAGTATATTTTAGAAATCAGTTCAGTGTTTATTCAGCTGGGAGTAGGAACCAGCACCGAGCGAACCCAGGGATGAGGGTATTTCTATTTGTAGAGGGTTTGTCCCTTAGTAACAATCCCTATGTTACAGAACTATGTACATAGCGTAGGTTGAGATGTCTTCCTGCCAGTCTAGGGTTGATACATTTTATATTAGTTTTTCTGGTAGTGAGGGTTGACGAAAGGGCTTCTTATTTGAGAGGGTTAACTCATAGCAATTGTTAGTATCCCTTGGAAAGGTACTACCACCCTTCCACCTAGGGTCACAGGTTGGACCCCAATTCAGTCATACTCGGGGTATGTTGGTTAGATGAATACTTCAAAAATTTTAGTTTCTGACTCAGTATAAAGCCTCAGATCAGTTTCAAAATTAGGACTATCAGATACAATTACCCAACTCATTACAAAACTTAATTCATTTCTATAGAATTAGGACTATCAGAAATAGACATTCAATTAATAGAAATACAGTATCAATAAACTCAGATATCAATCATTCAGTTTTATAACTCATTAGCTAGTGTAAAAAAAATCTCAGCTGCAGTATATGAAGTTATGTGCATATCATTGCATAATTATTATCCATAGCAATTTCAGATATACATTCTCTTATTCAATTATAGTCATGTCATTAATTCAGTTATTGTTAATGTATACGAACCAATGCATTAATCCTTATCTTACTTAGCATACTAGTACATTCAAAGTACTGACGCATACCATTATTTTATTCTATGATATCTTATATCATAGCTTCAAACACATGGGCTCCTGGCCGCACTTAGCAGCCCAAACTTTTAGCAGCATACTTAGTGATGAGTCTTCATAGTTCAAGGACAAGGTTGTTATTTCAGCATTTTCAATATATTTTTAGTAGTCAGAATTAGCTGGGGACTTGTCCCATCAGCTCCACCTTCAGACAATTAGTGTCTTTCGAACGGGAGTATTTACTGACAGATTTTTATTTTTCAGTATTTATTTTCAGTATTCAGTATTTTGATATCAATTTTGAACCTTCTAGAAATATTTTCCTAATTTTTGCATTCTACAATATTATTGTTCAGTGATTGCAGCAGGTACCAATCATGGGTTAGCTTGTGATCCTTTGAGATTATGAGCATTGTGTGGCTTCCGAGGTGTAGACTCGGGGCATTACAAACTTTGTATCATAGCCTAAGTATCTACATAGTCCTAAGAAGTCTAAAAGTCGCATCTAGTAGTGTCTTGTGCATTGGTGTTATACTTATGAACAAGAGGCTATAAGGACTTTTAGGAAAATTTTCCCTTCTTTCAGTATTCATATCGTACGAGTGAGCATGATCTCAAATTAAAGACTCAGTTTAATCCTTTTCTTACTTCCATTTATAAAATATGCCTCCCAAAAAATAAAAATGGAAGGAGAATAGGAAATCATCTATTGGTTAGTACTTCATCACTTGCGGATAAGCTTGTTTCCTACCTTAAGGCAAGTAAAATGATATCTAAGAAGTATGTTTATTATCTCATTCGAGTTAAAGACTCTAGTTTAGATAACCCTAATCTTTTGTTAGTTCTTGTAGCATATGAATTCCTAGATGTGTTTTTTAAAGATGTTGGAAGAGTCTCTCTCGAGCAGGAACATAACTTCGGAATAGACCTTCTTCAGGATACTCAACCTGTCTTTCTTCCATAATATAGAATGGCCCATCTGAACTTATGGAGTTTAAAGAATAGCTGAATGATCTCCTCAATAAGTTGTTCAATAGACCTAACATATTTTATTGGGGTGCACCATTTCTAATCCTGCATAAAAAAATGATTCTCCTAGAATATGTATAGACTACCATCAACTAAATAATATTATATTCAAGAACAAGTATCCACTACCTAGAATCGATGACTTGTTTGACCAACTTTAGGGTGCTAGTTACTTTTCTAAGATTGACCTAAGATCATGCTATCATCACCTTAGAGTTAGAGAATGTAACATTCTAAAAATGGCTTTCAGAACTCTGTATGGTCACTTCAACTTCTTAGTCATGTCATTTGGTCTTACCAATTCTTCATTAGCCTTCATGGACTTGAGGAATTGCATGTTCAAGTAGTACTTTGATATGTTTTTCATAGTCTTCATTGATGACATTCTTTTCTACTCCTACAGTAAATATGATTATGCAGACCATATCAGAATAGTCTTACAAACTCTTAGAACCGATCAGTTCTTTACCAAATTATGTAAGTGCTAATTTTGGCTAAGTTCAATAGCTTTCCTTCTTCATATAGTTTCTGGTGATGTCATTAGAGTTGATCCTCAAAAGACCAAAGTAGCGAGAAACTGGCCCAGACCCATCTCTCCATCAAATATTAGGAGTTTTTTAGGTTTGGCAGGCTATTACCAATAATTTGTTGAAGAATTTTTGTCCATTGCATCCCTCATGTCCAAATTGACTCAGAAGAAATTCAAGTTCTAGTGGTCTAGACTTGACTCACTACAGCCCTAATTTTTTCTTTATTTGATGTCTTAGATGAGTTTGTGGTATATTTTAATGCTTCCAGGGTTGGTTTAGGGCGTGTTTTGATGCAGAGAGTTAAGGTCATAGCCTATGCCTCTAGATAGCTTAAGC
Organism: Capsicum baccatum var. pendulum; assembly: GCA_030864225.1. Classification (NCBI taxonomy): domain Eukaryota; kingdom Viridiplantae; phylum Streptophyta; class Magnoliopsida; order Solanales; family Solanaceae; genus Capsicum; species Capsicum baccatum. The sequence continues at coordinate 82,247,330 of CM061560.1, read as the reverse complement.
ACTATGAAAAGAATTACCCCACTTATGACCTTGAGTTAGCAACTGTTGTATTTGCCTTAAAGATTTGGAGGCATTATTTGTATGGGTTACATGTAGATGTGTTCATACAGCACAAGATCATGTAATATGTGTTTTCTTAAAAAGATTTGAACCTATATCAGATAAGATGGTTAGAGTTGTTGAAAGACTACAAAATAAGCATCCTATATCATCCTGGCAAGGGCAATATAGTGGTGGATGCTCTTAGTTATATGTCTATGAGTAATGTTGCTCATGTGGAAGATGGTAAGAAGAATTTAGTTCAGAAAGTTCATCATCTTTCCCAAATGGGTGTTGTTTAGTCGATTCAGTAGAAGGTAGTGTGTGGGTGAACCATGGTTTGTAATCGTCTCTGGTTTCCAAAGTAAAAGAAAATTAAGATAGACATCCCAATCTAGTCAAGTAGAAAAAGTCAATCAGAGATCAGAAAGTAGAGGTTTTCTTCTAGGGGAGATGGTTTGTTGTGTTTCCATGGTCGGTTATACATGCCAAGAGTAGAAAAATTGAGGTATTGAATTCTCACAAAAAGCACATGGAGCACGTTACTCTATTCATCAAGGGGCCACTAAGATGTACCACGATTAGTAAGAGGTCTATTAGTTGAGTAGGATAAAAGGAGACATTGCAGAGTTTGTGGCTAAGTACTCTACATGTCAACAAGTTAAGATTGAGCACCAGAAATCTAGTTGTTCCATGCAAGAGTTCAATATTCCCATGTGGAAGTGGGAGGAAGTAAACATGGACTTTGTGAAGGGTTTGCATCGTACTCGTTGTCAGCACAATTATATTTGGGTCATTATAGATAGGATGACCAAATTAACTCACTTATTATCAGTTCATACCTCTTATTCAACCAAGGATTATGCCAAGCTCTGTGTTAGAGAGTTGGTCAGATTGTACGGAGTTTCGTTGTCCATCATTTCAGATAGAGTTAACCAGTTTACCTCTTATTTTTGGAAAGCCTTCCAAAAGGGTCTTGGTACCCAAGTTTACCTCAGTATAGCCTTTCACCCACAAACATATAGTCAAGCAGAAAGGACCATCCAGACTCTAGAAGATATGTTAATAGTGTGTGCCATTGACTTTAAAGGTAGTTGGGATCACCACTTGCCCTTGATTGAGTTCGTATATAATAACGGTTATCATTCAAGAAGTCAAATAGCTCTGTTTGATTTTCTCCATGGGAGGAGATGAAGAGCTCACATTGGCTGGTTTGAAGTGTGTAAGGATACAGTAGTAGGGCCTGACTTGGTATTTGATGCCTTAGAAATATTTTAGTTGATCAGGGAAAGGCTTAAGATGGCTTAGAGCCGACAGAAATTGTATGCAGATGTGCAAAAAAGGGATCTTGAGTTTAAGATTGGTGACTTTATGTATTTGAAAATATCTACTATGAAGGGAGTAAAGAGGTTTGGCAAGAAGGGGAAACTCAATCACTGATATATCGGTCCTTACCGAATTCTCACCCATTTTAGAAAGATAGTTTTCGACCTTGAGTTACCTTCAGACTTAGCTTCAGTTCACCAAGTTTTTCATGTCTCCTTGATAAAAAAGTGCATAGGTGACCCAACAGTTGTTGTCTCGATAGAGGGCATTGATGTGCAGAATAGCCTCTCTTATGAGGAAATCCCAGTTGAAATTCTTGCTTTTTCAGGTTCGCAGACTAAGGAAAAAATAGGTTCCTCTAGTCAAACATCTTCAGCGGAATTAGTCCATTGAGGGAGATACTTGGGAAGAAGAAGAACATATATGGACCAAGTATCCTTACCTCTTCAATAAAAACTTAGACTCATCTCAAGTTAACTATTTTCCTTGAATTCATATAGTTCAATGCTCAAATTACCTTTAAAACTCTGTATCGGTTCAGTTGTATTGCAATCTCATATCATGCATACCTTGATAAAATAACTCAATCATGTGTCATATTTTCAGAACTCAGCCATGCTTCAGTTATGCACGTTTGTATGATAACTTAGTATATCAGTACTTTCAGTCATCTAATCATACTTCAGTTGTGCAAGTTCAATATATATAATCTTAGTCTATTAGTTCTCTCAGCTTAGTCAGTGTCATTCGAGGATGAATGTGCCTAAGGGGATATATTGTAAGACCTCACAAAATTCTAATCTTAACTCAGTCCATTAAATCTTGAAAAGAGATCCCAGACTTAGAAATTTCAGCTAATTGTTTATACTTAGAATCATTTTTAGCCTTCATAAGTTAGCGATACTATTTTATGACCCTTATGACCTTAAAACATCTATCCGTGGATTTAATCATGATCAGGTGGGGCAATAGGCCACTCCTGGTAAGTTTCAGATTGTTTGGACCTTCTTTGAATCATATTTAGGTGACCCAAATAGTGGGTTGACGCGATCTCGATGCGTCACGTCGCCCATCGCATTGACAAATAATTTTTCCCTAGCTTTTAGTGTAGTTCTAGTGAACCAACACAAACTCTACATGGCGCGTTGGTCATCATATTGATGCCATAGATGTAGTGCGTCGGTATGTGCATAACTGGGCCACACTTTTCAATCATTAAAAGCCCACTGCAGAGGGGTAATTGGGTAATTTTCCACCCGTATTCAGCCCCAAATACATGAGATTAAATCATTCTTACAGGAAAAACACTCACTTTCTCTCAAATTTCATTCAAGAACAAACCCTAGGGCTTCTGATTTCAAATTCAAACTTCAAGAACTAACCGCCAATCTTCACAAATTCAAGCATCAAGGTATGATAGGTGTTCATCAAAGGTTTTTCTTCCACCCTTGGAGTTCAAGAACCCCTTTTTAATTATAAGCTGGCTTCTTTCATGAAATTCATATTCAATGCGACTGTATTAATGATTATGATGTTAGTTGGATTTAGAATCCATAATCAATTACAAGTTTCATGAGAAATAAATAGCATGTGTGTGTTACTATATGGTTCCATGTTAAAAACACTTGAATTTGTGAGTTGGGACTTTGATCATGATGCTTGCATGTTGTAGTATAGCCATGTGTATAAGTTATGCTCCCCAAGTCTTTGATGTATTGTTCATGTGAGGTTAGTAATGAAATCATAACATATTAGCATGTATATGAGTTCATGTCATGCAAGTGTTTGCTAAAATGCCTCAATGAATGAATGGTGAAAAAGTGACAAGTTATCATTTCTTCAAGATTAGGCAATGTTTTACAATATATGCTACCGAGTCCTGGGGGTATCTAATACCTAACAATCTAGATGTTTACCTAGATTTATAGTAGTGTTAGAATAGTCTAAGTAATGTCACATACATTAGTATTCAGTTAGTTACAGAAGTTAGTGTATTCAGCCAGTTAATAAAATTTGGCAAACTCAGTCAGTAAATAGTACTCAGTGAACTCAGTTCAGCTTAGTTAGATAGTCGATCAGTAATAGTTCAGTAAAGACTAGTACAGTCTAGAAATCAGTTCTGTTTTTATTCAGTTAGGAGTAGCAATCAGCATCGAGTGAACCCAGGGATTGGGGTATTTCTGTAAGTAGAGGTTATGACCATTTTTAGCAATTCCTATGTTATAGAACTACGTAGTTAGCATAGGCTAAGATGTCTTCATGCCAGTATAGGGTTGATACATCTTGTATGAGTTTTCCTGCCAGAGAGGGTTGATGAAGAAGATTCCTGCTAGAGAGAGTTAACTCATAGCCATTGTTAGTATCCCTTGGATAGGTGCTAACACCCTTCCAATTGGGGACACAGGTTGGACCCCAACTCATTCATAATTGGAGTATGTAGGTTAGATGAATACTCCTTAGTTTTAGTTTCAGACTCAGTATAAAACCTCAATTCAGTTTTAAAATTAAAACTGTTAGATACAGTCACCCTACTTAGTACAGAACTCAGTTTAGTTCTACAGAATTAGGACTATTAGAAATAGTCACTTAGTTAATAGTAATACAGTATCAGTAAACTTAGATATCGATCATTCAGTTTTTAGAACTCATTATCTAGTGTTAATGAAATCTCAGTTTTAGTATACATAGTTATGTACATAGCAGTGCATAGCATCGCATAATCAGTATCTACTACAGTTTTAGATATAAATTCTCTCATTTCGTTCTATTTATGCCATTCAGTCAGTTATTGTTCATGCATATGAACCCATTCATTCAGCCTTACCTCACTTAGCATACCAGTACATTCAAAGTTCTGACGCATACCATTCTTTTGTGCCATGATATCTTATATCATAGTTTGAGACATAGGGCTCCTGATCGCATTTAGCAGCCCAAACTATCTACAGCAAACTTAGTGGTGAGTCATCCTAGTTCGAGGACAAAGTTGTTATTTCAGCATTTTAAATATATTTTTAGTAGTCAAAGTTAGTTGGGGACTTGTCCCATCAGCTCCACCTTCAGACAGTTAGAGTCTTTCGGACCTGAGTATTTACTGGCAGGTGTTCTGTTCATCAGTATTCCGTATATTGATTTTATTAGTTAACCTTATGGTAATTTCTGCCTAATTTCCACATTATAATGTTTTACTGTCCAGTGGTTGCAGAGGGTGCCCTTCATGAGTTTGATTGTGATCCTTTGAGATTAAGAGCACTGTGTGGCATCCAGGGTGTAGACTTAGGGTATTACATTTTATCAAGTACCGGTACATTAAAAGTACTAATCCCATACTCCCTTTTACACTGTGTTGTCTTATAACATAGGTTGAGATTCTTTATTACCCAACCACCATTAGTTAGTTATGTGCCACTCAAAAACAATTGTGGTGAGTCGTAATATATTCAGAACAAGTTATTTGCAACTATTTTCAATACTTCCATTATTTCAATCGGTTAGAGTTAGTTGGGGTTTTGTCCCATCAACTCCTCATGCTTTAGAGGCTTTATGATATTCAAACAACTTTTTAGTTATATTAGTAGTTCAGACATGTTGGATATTATTTTAATATTACATATTGATAGAAATTCTCATCATTTTAGGTTTTGTATATGATGTTTTATTACTAGTTTATTCAGTGCTCACAGTAGATACTAGTTCATGGGTTTTCTTGCATCACTTGTTGCCTTAAGCACCGTGTTATGACTTGAGGGTAGTCTAAGGCCGTGATAAACTTGGTATCTAAGCCTAAGATTTTAAAGTGTCCTACGTTGTCTGAAAGACATATTGATTAATGTTTTGTGCATGGGTATAAAGCACACCACAGTTATGGGCAATAGGCTATGGGATGTTTTAGGAAAGTTTTCCTTCTTTTAGTATTTATGTCATAAGAAAGTGTGTTAGCTCTATTGTATTTCCTTTTCTAACTCATCCTAAATCCATTTACCAAAAATTCCTCCAAGAATAAATAACAAAAGAAGGAACGATGATAAACCCACACCCTCTGGTGAAGAAGACCCTCTAAATGAATATGTTTTCTATGTCGAATTCAGGATCACTTTCACCGTTCTAGACTAGAACCTGACTTCTCAGAATAACAAGCATGTTACTTCCTTAGCCAATCTAGTAGTGAGTACAACCACAACTAGGATTCGAGACTTCACTCGGATGAATCCTGAAATATTTTATGGAGCCAAGTTTAAGAAGGATCCGCAAAAGATTCTACATAGTGTACAAAAGGTGATAGATATTATGGGTGTTACTGATGGTGAGAGTGCTGACTTATCCACCAACCAATTACAAAGAATGGCTCATACTTGGTTCAAGAATTAAAAGGAGGACAACGGTGTTGAGGCAGAACCTATATAGTAGGAATTATTTATTATGCCCTTCTTAGATAAATTCTTTCACCTTGACTTAACGAAGTCCAAGGTGCATGAGTTTATAAATCTGAAGCAAGGTAACATGTATGTGAAGGCATACTCACTTAAGTTTACCCAGTTGGCAATGGATGCTCCGACTATGGTGGGTGATTCTAGGGCCAAAATAAGTATGTTTGAGTCTAGTGTGTTAGATGGTGCAACCAAATATTGTAGAAAAGCTATGTTGATTAACGAGATACCTTTCTAGGTTGATGGTTTATGTTCAACATATTGAGTAAGAGAATGTCAAGGAAAAGAAAAGGGAGAATAAGAGGGCCAGAATTAGTAGCTTCAACATCTCCTAACAACGGTCTAATGGTGGGAATTGCTCTTAGTTCCACAAGAAATTTTCATCTCCAACCCCATCTTTAGACAATACGCCAGTGCTTAAGTTCAGGTAGCACAATCAGGATAGAGCAACAGGTTCTAAGTCTTAGGGTAGCATATATAATGGTAGATATGATAAGATCCATCAGGGAGAGTACAGGGAATGCAATGATGTATTTTTTGGATTTGTCAAGCCAGGATATATGATCATATATTTCCTAGTGGTTGCCCAAAATAGAAAGGATTTTCCTTAACAGGTTAGTCTAATCCTTCATTATCTCTAACAAGTTCCCCAACTCAGCAAGACACCATATCCAACGCTACTAGTGGGTACGGTACGGACTGACTTTATTCTTTCCTAACATAACAAGATCAAAAAATTTCCCATGATGTGGTTAAAGTTATAAGTCTTCCATTGTCATGTTTATGCATTGTTATGCCCAGAGCTTTACTTTTTTTTTTGATTTCTTATAAGGCTTAGACTTCAGTGTCAGTATCGACATATTAGTAAAGCCCTTCTAAGTATCTATCCCAGTAGGTAGCTTTGTTGTAGCCAAATGAGTTTACAATACTTTCCCGATCATAGTTTCTTAGAGAGTCACTTTAGTTGACCTTGTGGAGTTAGAGATGACTGATTTTATTGTCATTCTTAACATAGGTTGGCTCAACTCATGCTATACCTCAGTTTACTGTAGAAATAGAATAGTTCATTTCTAGTTTCACAATGAGCCTGCTATTGAATAAATAGGTAGTACTTCAGTACCTATATGTCGATTTGTCTCGTATGTTAAGGCAACAAAGTTGATATCCAAGGGATTTATTTACCATTTCGTTTAAGTCAAGGACTTAAATTCTGAAACTCTGAGTCTCGATTAAATTTTAGTTACGAATGAGTTTCCAGAAGTGTTCCCTAAAGATGTTCCCAAAATTCCTCCCATGTAAGAAATTAACTTTGGAATACATCCTTCTAGATACCCAGCTTATCTCAATTCCACCTTACTATATATCTCCAACCGAGCTTAAGGAATTGAAGGATCAATTGAAAGATCTCTTAGATAAGGGTTTCATTTGGCCTAGTTTTTCTCCATGGGGTGCTTCACTTCTCTTCTTGTATAAGAAATATGGTTCCCTCGTAATGTGCATCGACTACTTCCAATTGAACAAAGTTACAATAAAGAATAAGTATCGTCTCTTCAAAAATAATGACTTGTTTTACTAACTTTAGGGTGCAAGCTATTTTTCTAATATAGATCTGAGATCTAGGTATCATCATCTTAGAATCAGAGATTGTGACATCCAAAAGACAATTTTCAAAACTCGGTAAAATCTCTTTAAATTTATACTTATCTCTTTTGCACTAAGGAATGCCCTTACGGATTTTATGGACTTGATGAATAGGGTGTTCAAGCAGTACTTAAACATTTTTTATATTTTTCATAGATTACATCCTCATCTATTCTCGTAGTAAAGGTGATCATGAAGACTATTTGAGGATTGTATTACAGACCCTTGAAGATCACAAGTTATTCGCTAAGTTTAGCAAGTCCGATTATTGGTTAAGATCAGTAGCTTTCCTTGGTCAAATCATTTCTTGTGATGGAATTCCAGTTGATCCTCATAAGACTGAAGTAGTGAGATACTGTCCTAGACCCACTTTTCCATCAGATATCAGGAGTTTATCGGGTTTGGTTGTTTACCGCATATGGTTTCTTGATAGCTTTTTTATATTCAGTTCCCATGTCCCGACTAAATATGAATACAGTCAAATTTTAGTGTTCAAAGTCCTATAAGAAGAGTTTTTAAGAGTTGAAGACTCGACTCATTTTGTCCCTAGTATTGACTTTACCATAGGGTTCAGATATGCTTGTAGTTTATTCCGAGGCCTCTAGAGTTGGTCTTTGTTTTGTGTTGACGCAGCGAGGTAAGGTGATAGTGCATGCCTCTTGACAGCTTAAACCCTATGAGAAAAATTACTTGACCTATGATCTTTTATTGGCAGCAGATGTCTTTGCCTTACAAATTTAGAGGCATTACCTTTATTGTGTTCATGTTGATGTGTTTATGGATCACATGAGTTTAAATTTTGTATTAAGTTAGAAGGATCTAAATCTTTTCTAGAGAAGGTTGCTCAAATTGTTAAATTACTATAATATGTGTGTGTTGTATCACCTGTGTAGGGCCAATGTAGTGGCCAATCACCTTAGTAGATTGTCTTGGGGAAGTGTTATACATGTTGAAGAGCAAAAGAAGGATTTAGTCCGTGAGGTTCGACAATTTACAAGATTCGGTGTTCGGTTGGTTGACTCGGGAAAAGGTAGAATATGTGTTCAGAATGGTTTGTAATCTTCAATTGTAGCCTAAGTGGAAGAAAAGAAATACAAGGATCCTAATTTAGTCAAGTTTAAGGAGCAAAATTAGTATCAGGGGGTTGAGTGTAATACCCTAAAAATAGATCCCAAGATATCACATAGTTCTTAGTACCATAAGTGATTCCAAGCTAAACCATGAGCTGGCTTACTGATAAGCAACTAGTTAAACATGTATAAAATAATAGAGTTTATTGTGTGGAAACATAACCATGATAGAATATGAGAAAAATACAATTCTCGTACACTTGTACATTCTAATAAAATCTGAAAAGAGGAACTAAAATTACATAACTGAGTCTAACTGACATCTGTGAAGCCTCTACTATACTAACTATAGATAGCTGGGACATGACCCCCCACTATACCAAATCACTATGACTAAATAAATAAAATAAAATACTGCTCAAACTACATGACAGACTCGAGCCCTTGAATCAAGATGACTCATCACCTGCTGATTGGAAGCGACAATCTGTCTGACTATGGTATACATGCTACAAATGAACGGATACATACATTATGGGGCAATGTAGCACATAGACATATATATAGATCAGTAATTTGATGATGTACTGAGTATATGGGGGTGAATACATAAGTAAAACATCATCTTATTATCATAATTTATAAAACAATGCATAGTAAATGTAAATGACTCACATAAGCTGGAATATTTGAAACACTGAAATATATAGCAATAAGGAGTAAAACACACTTTGTAAATCTCATGAGCCATAACATTTAATTTTGAAAGTTGTACTTGTATTTTCTTTTTAAATCATATTATCTAAGTGTAGAAAGGACTCACTCTTAAATCAGAAATCTTAAGCTATTATCTTTCTATAAAGCATAATCTGAGTAAAATTTGTGAGCCTTTACACTTGATTTTTCTAAAAGCTTTACTGTAAATCTTTTTCTTTAACTAGCACGGAAAATACTTTAAGAAGATTTTTGTAAGGGAAGAAACTTATCTTCAGGCTTTAAAAAAATAGACTGTTTTAAGAGTATGGGATAACTTTTCGGAGGTTCTTCTAACCGACATACACCATGTGAGCATCCGTGGAGTCCCATATCTTACCCCTGTTATTTAGGGTTGTTATACCCTTGCCATTGTAATAGAACTTCTTATCTAAAGTTATCACAATCTTAGTCATCCACGTAGAAGTGAAAATAATCTTAATCTTACGGTGGAATGTAGTTCTGGGGTATGAAACTATAGTAACTTACACCTCTCGGTGATAAATAGTACTCCCATTCTTATACTCAAAATCTTCAGAAATCCGCTACAAAAATACTACAAGGTTAAATCTTAAGTTATATGAGCAAAGTGGATTCTTTATCTTAGCTTAGGACCAAAAGGTCAAATCTTAGAATAATCTTATCTGAGGGTGCTCATAGCATAAATAATCTCGAAATAACAATCATAATTAGGACATAATGACCCGTGCATTAATCTCATGTTAAAACTTCATAAAATTCATGCTTGATAATATAAGCATTTATAATTCCTCATAGAATCTGAAAATTTCAGCATTATGAATGAAAATATGAACATAACCATGGAATTTAACTTCTAAATCATTGAAAATCTCATAAGCTTTGTAAATAAAAATAATGGGTATAAATACTAACTTGAATTTCATGAAATTCATATAAAAATTTAGTGAAATTGGAATTAAAATAAGTTGTGGGAAAAAAGACAAAAGGATTGTCCTTCTTCATAACCCCACATACCTCAATTGATGATCTTAGAGTTCTTGTATTGAGAATCCTTAATCTTGATTTTCTTTGGAGAATTAGTAGAGGAAATTGGATTTCCTAGGTAGAAAGTTGATGATGTAGGGTTTTCTTTTAGTTGAGAGATAATGGTTTGATTTGGGGGAAATTCAATAAAGGATGACTTGAGAATGATTTTAGGTATTAAACCGCATATCTGGATAAAATAAAATTATGGAAACGGCCAATTTAACCCTATACGAAGCTTTAAATTTCTGTAAATTTGTTATGAAATAGGAACCTGGCGCGATGCACCGTAATCGTATCGGGCCACTGGAAATAGTCAACTTGGAACTGAGGGCTTAGTGCGACGCGGAGGAATCACGTTGCACTTTTTAAATGTCATTTTGACCACTAACACGATGTGTTAAGATCATGTTAGGCTACTGGATTTTGACAAATGGGAAAATGAACCATTCCGTGATGCGCCAATATCGCGGAGGTGCACTGAAATTGACGATTTCCATTTTTGCCTTCCCCGTGATGCACTGAAAGTCCAGGTGGCACATTGTCAACTTTAAAATGCTTTACCTTCTCAACTGAGTGTCGGATTTAGGCTAATTTGGTATAGATGGGAAGCTTATTAAATCTCCCATTATATTCATCTAGGATCCACTAAGATGTTTCATGATTTTAAGAAAGTTTATTAGTGGAATGGTGTGAAGAAAGATGTTGCAAAATTCATGGCTAAGTGTTCAAATTTTTAGCAGTTTAAGGTTGAGCACCAAAGGCCTGGTGGTATTCTTCAGGAGTTCAGAATCCTAACTTGGAAGTGGCAGGTAGTGAACATCAATTTTTTATAGGGTTACCTCATACGTATCGTCAGAATGATTCATTTAGGTTATTGTAGATAGAATAACCAAGTCATCTAATTTTTTTCCAATTCATACTTAGTATTCAGCTGAGTGTTATGTTGTACTCTATCTCATGGTGTTTGTATGATTCTATGGGGTTCTACTGACCATCATATTAGATAACGAATTATGCTAGACTCCATCTCATCTTACCTCTCATATTTGGAAGGCAAGTGTCTTGCAACCCAAGTCTATCTCAGAACATGTTTTCATCCTTAGAAGGATGGTTTGGCAGAGCTGACCATTCAGACCTTAGAGAATATGTTGAGATCTTGTGTTATCAACTTCAAGGGTCATTGGGATGCCCGCTTAGCTTTTATTAATTTTTCCTTAGATGACTCCATTAGAGAGTTTCTATGAAAGTAGGTGTAGATCTCTTATTTGTTAGTTTGAAGTCGGTGAAGCTTCTTTTATAAGGATGGATTTAGTGTAAGAGGCGATGGATAAGCGCAGTTGATTCCAAAAAGGATGAAGATAACTCATAGCAAACAAAAATTTTTTAGGAGAAGAGATCTTGAGTTTGATGTTGGTCACTTGGTATATTTGGAAATTTCACCTATCAAAGTTTTGAAGACATTTTGTAAGAAGGGGAAGCTCAGTCCCCGCTATGTGGGACCATATAGGATTTTGAGCCATTTTGGGAAGGTATCTTATGTATTGGATTTGCCTACAGAATTGGAATCGGTGCATTTAGTGTTTCACATCTCTTTGCTAAAGAAACACATTGGTGACCTAACTTAAGTCATTCCTTCAAAGAGTGTGGGCATGAAATATAGTCTTTCCTACGAAGAAGTCCCATTTGAAATTCTTTACCATCAAAATTATAGGTTGAGAAATATAGAAGCTTTCTAACAAAGGTTTTGTGGAAGAATCAGTCCGTTGACGGAGCAACTTGAGAAGCAAAAGCCGATATGTGAGCCAAGTATTCTGATATTTTCTCTTTGAATCCATATTTATCTTGAGGTAATCATTTTTCTTAAATTAATTCTCTCATTTTGTATCTCGGCTATCCAACCATCCTCAAGTTAAAGCATGCATTCATAAATTCAGTTAAGTCCATGCTTCATGTTTTAGTTATTTAATATGATTCAGCTCAAAAGTATTGAGTACATGATCTTAGTCTTTCTAGTATCTTATCTAAGATAGTTTCATTTGGCGACCAATGATCCCAAGGGGGAGATATTATAATACCTCAGAAGATTCTAGACAAGTTTCCAGCGATTTATCACAAGTTTAGATGCCCCAAATCTATTATTTCACACTAAGTACAGGTGACATGGCCATTTCAACACCCTAAGATTTCAAACATTTTATTTGTTGCCTTCCTGAGTTCAAATCATTGCTCTATTAGCTGAAATATGTTTAGAAATGTTAAAAAGGAAATATGGGAAAGATTTGGAATTTTTGGAAGAGGTTCGAGGTGATTTCCGACCACAAAGCCAGTAAGCCTCTGTAATTTACACATGTCATGGAGGATGGTATCTGAAATACATAGTGTGCTATGGAGGCTAGCCTCCGTGAAAGACACTGCGCCATGCTATAGTATCAAATACGGAAGATTTCATTATGGTGAATGGTACATTGGTATTTTCCCCTCTCCCTAAGCACCCAACTCATGACTTAAAACTAAAGAATGGCATTACTTACACCATCTATCATTAGTTAACGATGTTCAATCTCTACCCATTCACAAGAACAAAAAAATTAAAATCTTTTTTCAATAATTTATCATCCTAGGTCTCATTTCCAATTTTTCTTCAAAAATTCAAGCAACTCAAGAATTTGGGGTATTCATTAGTGGGTCCTTCAACCCATTGAGGCCCAAGAATCCCTTTTTTAAAAGGATAAACCCTTTTCCCTTTTATATATAAATCTCAATGTCAAGTACGAATTTATACACTTTTCTTTTTATCATTTTGAATTCAAACCATGAGAAGGTCTTTTCCCCATGAGAATTATGTTCTTACATTCATCATAAACTTAGTCACCCGAATCATGTTCAATTGATACCATATTGATTTATCAACTTACGGACTCAACCCTGTAAGCTTGTTGTCCTTAAAAGTTTAACATATTCGCATACTCATAATCATGGATTTCTTAAGTTTGGCGAAATACACTATGTTTTAGGTCTACAAATCATGAATTTCCTTATATTAATGTGATGATTCTATTGTATTCAATATATTATTCAGTGTTGGTAGTTTTTGAATGCCTGATATTTAGATATTTATGCATGATTTTGATTCCAAGTAACAAGTCATTCTGATCATGACATTACCATCGTATTTTGATTATTATATACATATTGTGAAATTATCAATTGTGAATCCTGTTACCTTTTATCAATACCATTGTCTGTTCAGCTAGGAGTAGGACTTAGTACCAAGCAAACCTATGTATGAAGGCTCACCCACCAATCGAGGACTGAGACATTTAGTAGAAATTCCTATTCTAGAACAATGTAGCCAGCGTAGGTTATGATATGTCACCCATTAGTAGAGGACTTACACTCTCTTAGGGGTCACCCTTTAGTAGAGGACTGACACCCTTATCTATTTCGGACATTCGATTAGTGCATCCACATAGCCAATGTTAGTACCCGTGCCAAGGTACTGGCCCCTTTCCAACTAGGGTTACATGTTGGACCATGATTAGATCAAATTGTTGCATATCAGTTACTTGCTTTCTCCCATAGTTTCAATTTAGTATTCAACTTATATCAACTCCGATTTGCATGACCAAGTGTTCAGTTTACCAGATATTTAGTATATCAGTTATATAAATTCTTTCTATATATGGTTTACTTGGTCCTGCATTAGTTTATATTTTTACGCATTCATGCTCAGTATCGACATGCACTACAGTTAGTGCTTATCTCATGTACCAGTACATTCAAAGTACTGATCGTATATTATTTTTTGTTCTATTTAGTCTTATAACTTAGGTTCAGATACTCAGTTCCCTGATCTCCCTTAATTAGTTCAGTGCCACTCAACAGTAGCTATGGTGAGCCCTCATCTATCGAGAACAAGTTATTAGAAGTTATTTTCAGTACTTCTTTTATTTCAGATAATCAGAGTTACTTGGGGGGGTTTCCGATCTACATCTCATGCTTTAAAGGGTTTCATATATTTAAACTTATTTTTTATTTTTTCATAGGTTAGCTTATGGTCCCTTGTGGCCTTAAGCACTGTGTTACAACTATAGGGTAGTCTCAGGCCATGATAGTTATCTTTCTTTATTAATAGGATAATTTACTCACCTCATCTACCATTTTATGGTATACAAATATCGTTCTCTTTTTTTTCACTTAACTAATTACACTTGTACTAATGATTGGTTAACACTATGCCTACCTCTACAATTATTATTCTAATAGCTCATAACTTATGTCTAACCCCTTAAAATTTTTAAGCTTAATCTTTAGTTACATTCTAGTCTATAACTAATCTATATATATATCAAAATAGGGCTCGATTATACATAATCTCTCTATATGAAACAATTGAAACACATATCTTTTGAGTTTACTAACCACAGAAAGGACCATATTTTTAAACCTTTATGGTATGATTGTATACACATATATTATAACTCTACCTACTAACAAAGCCAGGACAATGAGAAAACAACAGGGCTCTATCGACCAACCAATAGTATCCCTAACTTATCATTGTGGTATATTTACCTACTGGACTATGCTATGCCATATCTTTTAACTAACAAAAAGCTTAATCAACAACTTTTATCTCAAACACATGCATAACACTAAATATTCTAAATATCTTACTAACAAAGTACTACATGCCATTTATTGGTTTAATCCTTATGATCACTGGAGGAGTCATGTTGATGAAATCTTATATTCAAGAATCTGTCAGATCTTACTGTGTAGCATATGAATGGCCAGGTTATATCTTGCTCAAATGTACTAAGATGATACAAATGGTTTGAATATTGATGTAGATGTAAGTAACACAAAACCTCTGAAAGAGTTTCTATAAATTTTTATAACAAGAGACTTTTCTCTGAAGATTGACTCAAATCCTAACCCTTTAACATATTTGACTTTAATCGTAAGATGCATATCTAAGATGGCATGTATCATAGCATAGTGGGAATAGATTTCCTAATAACTTTTCTGTTCTATTTAGATTATGAAAGAAGGTCCAATTTCATAAATTTCCAATTATCCCCAAAATTATAAATTTGGCATGTGACACATTCATAAGTGTCTACTAAACATGGATTTATGGATTCCCTAGGATGACCTACTCTAAATCACTTCTATCATGCGTTAAGTTCCACTGAGATAGACAAGGACTCAATTCCCTAAAGGACCAAGAGATTGAACTTATGACTTTTACTTATCATGTACTATGATAATTATAATGCTTGATGAGTATATGTAAAATGCCCTGATAACAGTCGAAAATAGGTATGCCCAAAATAGAAGTACATGACTTGACCATTGAGGTTGTATTTACTAGAAAATAAGACACAAGTACTATTTACTTTATCATTAGTAACAAAGACTCTAAAAGATATACAACTTATCTTAGACTGGACAGGACTCCGTCATATCCTTACCTTTGATACAATATCAAAATACGTAATAAAGACTCGACGAAGTCCCTAATTATTTTGTATAGTAAAAAAGCCATTGAGTATCATGTGCTTATATTAGGGAGATCTATTAACTAGAGTACATGTACTTGTGGCATAAAACACAACATCCCAGATACGGGACATAAATATGAAAGAATGTACTAAATATGTAAGGCATAAAGTAACTATATATAAAATAAGATCTCAAATTAAACCAGGTATAAATATATAGATAATGATAAAACAATACCATTGCTCATACTTGCGGAATCATGTACATTAAACTGTTTCTTTACTTTTATATCCTTTTCTATATAAACTTTGTAAGGCATGTAATATAATGACAAACTAACCAGTTATTAAAGAGGATAACCATGATAGGTATTTTAACACCTTGGATATTTTCCTTATGAAAATACAAATTGAGATCGACCCATTATAAGTATTACATCCCGCAAGATACCACTTATAAGTACAGAGAATGGGATCATCCTAAGCTAAGCATTGACCCTTGAGTTACTACCCATAAATATATCAGTTGGGATTGACCAATGCAAGGCTTTTGTTGCTGAGCTACAGCCTAAATTTCATGTATTTGGATCATCCCTGTAATAACCCTTTAGGTTATTTTTCATATTTCAACTTATTTTTCATCATTTGAGCTTTCCTATAGATACTTCAATACATTTATTACTTTCTAGAACTAACATGTTTATTATGGGTAGTTCATTTGTTTTTTAGAAATAATTTCTATTTTTGAAGTCTCTGCTTGTTCAAATTGGCTACTTGGTAAAAAATTCAGTCAAATATCTCGTATGGCAATTATAATTTTTCCAATAGCTTCAAAATGTTGATTTTAAGTGAGGAGGACTCTTGGTTTGGCTACCGAGGCACTCGAGTTCCTTTTGACCTATTCATCAAAAAGTTAATAAAATAAAATATAGGTGTGGGACCCACTTTTATTAGAAACAACCTTCGATAGATATTTTTACTCTTCCATTAAGTTTGAAAAGTCAAATTATATATGGTATCATAGTTCGTTTGTATATACAGGATTTTAGATGAATCCTAAGGGATTGGCGGAGACTTGGAACTAGTTAACTCATTAACAGTGAACTAGGGGTCATAATAAAGATACCATTGGTAATCCAGCAACTTCCGTGATGGCGGGAATATGTCACAAATATCACTTTCCTAGCATCCACC
Organism: Capsicum baccatum var. pendulum; assembly: GCA_030864225.1. Lineage (NCBI taxonomy): Eukaryota > Viridiplantae > Streptophyta > Magnoliopsida > Solanales > Solanaceae > Capsicum > Capsicum baccatum. The sequence goes on along the minus strand of CM061560.1, from coordinate 82,230,365 downwards.
ATTTATAGAGATCATAAAGTATCGAGTCATGATAGCGATACCAGAGCAACTGGGATGGGTATAAATAGACAATTTTTAGCTCACTTTTGCCCATCAATCATCCATTCTCTTGACACTAAAACCCTAAGTAATGGAAAATCTTTGTATTAAAGTTTGTGTGTGATTTGGGAGCTTGGGCAACAATTATTACATTATTTTCTTTTGGATTTGAGGTGAGATTTTCCTAATTTCATAGTTTATTTTCCCCTATTATTTCCCATAATCCCTAATCCTTGAATTTTTGTTTTTAGCATAAATATACCTCAGATTTTTCCCATTATTAACTAGATCAATCCTTTGAGCATGAGGAAATATTGGGTTGACTTTAGAAATTTGATTTTCGTAAATGGGACTAACATGGGATCTTAGAGCATTTTTGGACACGAAGTACAATAGTGTAACATGGCTATCATTATTCTCGTGTTGATGAGTAGATTGTAATTTTGATAGCTTGGTATCTTACAGTAGCTACTCGTAAAAGTAAGTCAATGATTTAGTGGATTCTTTGAGCTTTCTTTAATGTTCAGGTAAGCTAGGTTTTCCCCATGATATATTGACATGTGCCATAGTATATTTATGAAATTATGTTTTATTTAGGATGGGTTTTAGGTGTTTTATATCAAATTGGAAATACTTATGTTAGTTGGACCTACTAGGCCATTTGGAAACCATAATTTAGGTGCTTTGTCGTAGTTGCCTTGATCAAGGGTAGAATTACCATCTTAGTGGTAATTAAGGCTACTTTGATATCTAAAAGTGGATTTAGATACCTTAGCTTAGTCCACAGTAGAATATGCCTAGTAGAGGATTTTGAGGATTTAAAAGTGGGACTTTTGACACACTTAGGCTAAGAATCTTGTTAGCTATTGAAAACCTTTATCACTCTTGTTGTACTGCTTGAAATTACTTATTAAGTAAATATTGAGAAACATGGGAAGTTGAAGATGATGATGGGTTGAATGTTGAGAGTTGAAATTTATCAATTATGCTTATAATTATGCTATTACGAATGATATTTGATATATGATTACCAGTTCGAGTCCAAATATTGATTATAATATTTATGATATACTTAATGGGTCATGTTGGAATATTGGTAATGATATGATGATATACTTACCTATTTGAGTTAGAATATTTATAATGACATTAATGACATATATACTTGATTCAAATCCGGAAGATTATTATGATAGTGATTAAATGATTACCGATTTTATTTTAGATGTTATTATCATATTAATTGTGATATTGGTGGTATGATATCGGTGGTATTGATGTTTATGATTTCCATTTTGGTAAATGAAATTAATGATATGGGTATCGATTTTGAGTTAGAAGTTGGAACTACTACAATGTGGCATGAAGTGGATAGATTTTGGTAGTACCTTGAGTGTTTTTAAATGATGGTGATTCAAATTATATTATCTTTGTGTGTATCCTCAGGATTATAGGGTCATGTGTTGGGTGATTTACTTAATTGTACTTATTGGCCTATGGAGGCCAGTTTGGTTGTTATAATCTCTTGTATTTGATCTTTCACTTTGTGTTATTATTTAGATTATTTACTTATTTATGTGATGTGATATTTAAGTTGATTCCAGTTTGTCTCTACCTTGACTTAGTTATGTTATCTTGTATTTTATCATATTTATATCATGATTTAGCTAAGTCGGCTGATGATGCTTGTTAAGTACCTGTGGTTTTCATACTCATACTATACTTTTGTACCTTTTTTGTGTTGATCCAAGTACTAGTTCCCACCATTGATTTGAGGATTGTTTTGTATTATATTGAAGAGATAGGATGAGCTCTTGGAGTTGAAGTTTCCCCATTTTCTTCTATCCTACTTATGTCTAGTCTCTAGTTTCAAAAAAATATTGCATTATCATTTTTAAACATAGGTTGTATTTATAATAGCTTTTATACTAGATCTACCAAGTGGTGAGATGGTTTTCTGTATTATGGCTACCTTTAGAATATTTCCACTACATTGTTTATTTATGTATTGAGTTGCCTATTTACCTATTTTTAGGGTATTTCCACCCAGTTATCCCATTGTGAATAGCTCCGAGCTAGGGTCTGGCTTACCTACTGGTGATATAGAAAAGGTTCTATAATTAATAATAAATTGGTTCATAAATTGGTATCATATATTAGATTACACCTATTTTTGGTACAAGAGAAAATGTCTTGTAAATTTCTTTGAATTAGAATAATGATATCTTTTTCCTATATTTCAGAGGTTATAGGACATTCTTAGGATTTCTCACTTCTTTCAATCAATTTGTGCTAAATGTGAGTTGGTTTATATAGCATTCCTTGACTTCACACATTTACAAATAGCTAGGATGCGTGCTACTACTACACAAGATGAGGGTTCCAAGATTGAGCCTAGGGATCCTATCATTATTCGTAGATGAGCTAGAGATCATGGATAGACTCGATATGTGTCCCCATCTAGGGTCTTGGATAGGGTGCCTACACCAGATAGTATTCCTACTCTTAACCCAAAGATTGTTCTTCCCCATCCAGTGGTGGGCTAGAGACCAACCCAGGATCTATTGGGGTTTATTTCTTCTTAAGTTCTTAGGGATTCTTTGGTTCAGCTTATAAGGTTGGTTGGTGGTGCACCATATGATAGTTCGTAGTCTACAAATTAGAGTGGTATTGAGGTGGAGACGAAGCCTATAGCTGCAACTACTAGAGTTAAGGTCCCTCCTCCACCAGTATTTGCTCATTTGGTAGTTGCTCAACCAATGGTTTCCCAGCCTGCAATGTCTCTCATGGAGTAGAAGATGTTAGGTGGATTCTTAAGATTAGCTTCTCCTAGTTTTTCTGGTGCACCAGGCTAGGATGCATATGTGTTTCTAATTTCTTGTTAAGATAGGCTCCATAATTTTGGCCTAGTTTAGACTTTTGGTGTGGATTACACTTTTTTCGGATAGACTTTACTGCCCCACATTGGTGGAGAGGTCATATTGATTCCAGGTCAGCTAGATCTTTTTCTTTAACATAGGCTCAGTTCTTTGATATTTTTTCGGAGAAGGACATGATTTGTGTCCTTAGAGATTGTTTGAGGGATGAGTTCTCAAAATTAGAATACTGCACCAAGGAAGTTGTGGAGTATGAGGCTCATTTTTATAAGTTTCCTAGGTTTGCTACTTCTATTTTGGATACCGAGTATTAAAGGGTTTGATGCTTCGTTCAATGATTTAGAGTTTCCTTTCGTATGTCTACTTAGAGTTCTGTTGCTGCTGATTGGTCTTTTGGTGAGGTTTTTAGTCATTCTTAGGTGATAGAGGGGATACATTGTGAGGCCCAAAGGAGTAGTGATAAGAGGCCTAGATATAAGAGTAGTATTAGATGGAGTCATAGTAGCTCCCAGTTTATAGGCAGTTGTTTTTAGGGTAGGTATCCTCCTCTTCAGTTATATCAGCCTCAAAGTAATCCATGTAAATGTGTTTAGGCAACGCTCGGTATTACTGATGAAGTTCATTCTTATGTTAGTGACCACCCTTGTTAGGGTAGTGGTTAGTCTTTGAGGGGTTCATCTTAGTGTTATTCTAGTAGAGGTGTCTATTCTGGGTTATTTGGATCTTCTGCTTCTTGTTCAAATTAGGTGACTTGTTATAGTTGTAGGGGTTATGTTCATTATTTGCGAGAGTCCCCTAATTGTGAAGAGATTATTGTTTCACCTCAGAGTGTTCCCCCGATTGCAGTAGCTTATCTGGCAACTACGTGTGGTTTTCATGGTCGAAGGGGTGGTCCCAAAGGTGCGCAAGGGGTTCTCATGCAGGAAGGATAGGATATAAATTAGGAGCCCAGCCAGGTGGTGGGTATGGTCAGTTGTAGACAATACCTACTAGACCCGAGCTGAGTCTTCAAATGTTGTTGCCACAGGAAAGATTCTGCTGTGCCATCAGTCGGCCTTTGCTTTATTTCATTTGGTATCCATTTATTTTCATGTTCCTAGTTATATTGCTCTGCGGTTAGTTATCTTATGATTTATTATCCATGCCATTATGTGTATTTACTCCTGTAGGTAATTCTTTAGTAGTGGATTGAGTTTTTAGATCATGTGGTGTGATTGTTGGAGAATGATAATGCTCAACATACACTCCAATTTAAGTGCAAGGCGGTCTTCGTCAATATATTTACCAAACTTTGGAGTCAGGAGAGAATTCATGAGGAACAATGTGAGTGCCGGTCGAATAAGCTCTAAACAATGGATACTTGCTTAATTCATAATTACAATACAAGAAGATAAAAATGGGAGGTTTGGGAAATGTCACAACTAAAATTTCTTTTTGGGATTTTATAGTATTAATTTGTGGCCACAAATAATTAGTGTCTAATCAATTAGGCACGAATCTTGGGATTATGCTTTCCTAGGTGCGACGTTGCATTAGGGTGTGACGACTTGATACAAATTCTAAATATTAGTGATGTGGTTGGCTAGGTTAGAAATCCTTGAGGCTACTTTGTCAACAAAACCTCAAGGGTGTCACTCATTGACCCTTTCGAGTATCTAACGATTGCTTGAATCAAAACCACCTAGTACCTCAATTAGACACCCCCTATTTCTAGGATGGTGCCCTAAGTATTTTCAACTTTAAAATCACCCTTATTTCTAAGATAGTGAAAACTAGTCAACCATGCTCATAAATTTTCTATTATTTCCATGGTTCCCAAATCCTTGTTTCAAGGATGATGTGGGTTCCTAAAGTTCATCTAAACACCTTCTTTGAGGATGGTTTAGGCTTTCAAGATCCTGGGATTTTCACCCACAAACATTTTTTGGGTAATTTTGACTTTCACCCACAAATCTCATCCAATTTAATCAAGCAATAACAGAACCCATCATCAATAAATGAAAATATTCATAAATATATCACAACCCACACACAATTGCATTCTATTCAAGCATAATCTAAAGAGGCAGATCTAGCAAATCGTAATGATAATAAACACAAATAAACAAATATTTCCATTAAATTTATCCATAATAAAATAAAGAGAGGGAAAACCACAATTTAGAATAAAATGAATCTTCAATGAGTGATGTAAAATCTACACTTCAAAGTCACTCTAATGTCTTTTTAGCTAAAGATTAGTACAAATTTAGCTCCAAGCTACAGAAAATTAATAAAATCAGAAACTAAGGATGGGAGGTAGGGTTTTGTAATGATGATCCTCTAGAATTAATGGGCATTTAAACTTAAATGGGAGTTACAATTGGCTGTCTAATTGACGTTTTTGACCCTGGGTCATTTTCCGCTCTACGCGATCGTGGCAACTGCGAACTCATTAAAATCACTGCAATCGCGATACTTTGACCTGACTGGAATGGTCACATTTGTGGACCTCAGATCGAGATCGTGATAACTTAGAGCCAGTTCCTACTCCTGCTTCATCTTGTCCAACCCTTGCACTTCTATGTCCTTTTTTATCCTTTTCAGCTCAAAGTTGCTTCTTTTCTTCTCAGCACTTGTATACATGCAAAATATAGGAATTAGTGCATTTAACCACAAAAATTTCTCACAATTTTATTCAATAATAGTAGTGTTAAATAATGTTGAATGCAAATGAGTGATAAACTCACCACTAATCAACACCCCCAACTTTAAACTTTGTTTGTCCTCGGCAACACTAACTCTTACCATGAGACAATGTACATTTATGCCCAAATTAGATGACAAAATAATCATGATGACTTCAACTTGGTAACTACAACAAAAAGTTATTTGCTCATTGGCAAAACTATTCTCATGATACCCCTCAACATAATGCGTAATTTTCAAGGATGCAAAAGACTTCAAAGAAATATCATGCAAAAAACACTAATACTCAAGAAATGACTCCTCTCTGACATCAACTACATTATACTCCTTTTCCTTACTTTTTGGGAGATGACAAAATCACTCACCTCAACTTGCTTACATGCGTCCTCACAAGAAAGAAAATTCGACACACCAAGTTATCAAAGATGCAACAAGGAATTTTAGTATGAGACTCTCTCTCTCACTCAAGAACTCTAAAAGTTAACAAGTACCATGCTGACAGTGCCCAAGTGCACACGTAAGTGTACATAGTCTATCAAGTAATATAGTGGCTTCAAGGAAGCCCAAGTATTGATCTCTCAAGGACATGCATTCACCACCTATCTAATTATAGTTTAACTAATTTAGAAAAAGTAAACAAGGAGAGAGTTTGTAATTTTACAAATTAAAAATAAAATAAATAATGTGTAAAAATAAAATACTTGGGACAATCAATGGAATAAAACCAAAGTTTGAGGCATTTCGAACAATGATACAAATCTCCATTCCTATCGCAATTTAGTTGGTCATCGGATTGATGATTCGGAAGGTTTATGCTACGATTTTAGTATCCCGACCTCAAATCTTCTATCTAGTAAACATTGTACCTACAACTCCGGAAGAGATACAAAAATTCTTATAGATTCATGAAGTTTTCTTCTTGCAAGTGACCAAGCAAGGCTTCTAGGTATATCCCTATCCTAGATACTAATTAAAATCCTTTATTTTATAAAAGAATAAGAACCTTGCTCCCTAATTTCTTCGTTCTATCCTATGATTCTCCTCCCGGATTCACATAAAAATATAGATTTTATTCTAATTGTAGCTAATCATTAAAATAATAGGCTTAAGAAATTAAGAACAACCAACATGATAATCAAAAATTAAACTACAATAATGAATATTAAAAAGTATTCATGTTCTTTGCCACAACCTCGGAAAGAGGGTTTTAACCTTTAATGGAAATATTCATCATCCAATCCCTTGGAATGATGATACGAACAATAAAAAAACAAATTAAATACATACAAAACCTAAAAATAAGTTGTGGTATCCTCCAATTATGTTCCAAGTTGATCTAGGGTTTCCACAAGGTCCCAAGATGATTAAACCGTAGTTTGAAACGTAATATTTATAGTATACAAGTCATAAACCGACTTGTGTTTGTTTTCCACACTATTTTATATCAGTTGGGCAGAATTATCCCTATCTTGCGCATCGGCGCGATGCGGAGACATGCAAATTCACAATTGTCAAAAATTCTGTCAAAATTCCAGGAGCTGTTCGCGATGTCAATGCGTCGCGGGGCCTCCGAAAACTCCAAATTAAGCTACACGCGCCATATTTCCAAAAACTTGGGTCTCTTCTGATCCAGTAATGTTTTAAACCCCTCCATTGGCCATTCGTACAGTCTACACTCCCCCAATACTTTTCAGGGGTCCAACATGCATCCAACTTGCGTCTTGTGCTTTTGTCGAACATTCCGAGCCATATTGAGTTGTTTCCACTTGATTTGAAGCTTTTATATCATTAATATATCATCATAATCCATGCACCAAGAATCCTAAATCGTTATACACATCAATAAAGAGCTCAAAACAACACAACATCCTCACAGATGAACTAGAAACACGAGCTAAGCATTGGCTAAATTCATATTGAGAGATAACTCATTGTTTTCACTTTTTTCTTGATCCAATTGACCGTTGAACATTATAACTAAGTTGTTTCACATGTAAAAACATACTAACAACCTTAGTAACTCATTAAAATACATTATAAATCAACACAACTAGACTAGAAAAACACCTATCTCAAGCTAGTCACACTAGTTTTCTCGGTTGACCTCTAAATGGTCAAATTGAATCAAAACTCATGTGTAAACACCATTAAACATGGTAAACATGTACTTGGACACATAATTACTCATTTATTTCTTTATAAGACATATAGCATAAGAATCATCCTCAATACAAGGCTAAAAAGGCTAGAATAGTAATGCTAGAATGCATAAATACACCCAACATCACCACCCCACACTTAAAGTCTTGTTCGTCCTCGAAGAACTCTTAACTATAAATACCATGATATGAAGAGACTCCACACTTCTACTACATGAAAGACACTCAAACTTGCACTATAATGACTACACAAATACAAGTTTCTACACTAAGGATGTTTTACACAATTGAAAGCTCAAGAACACTACTCCAAAGCAACCTAGCCTTAAGAATTGACTCATCTAGTTAGTAAACTCATGCTTATTTCTCAATAAAGGACATCATAAAAATAACCTAAATTTATCAAACATATTCCCCTCACAACAAGAGAGTTGCCCATAATCACTCAAAATAATGCAATTTATAATGAAATGGGTACAAGAATCAAATAATGCTCACTCTCAAAAAGAATTCACATGTTACACATAATGAACCATAGGCTTGCCCTTAGTGTAGTGTTCCACTAATATTCGAATGTAAAGCTTAGAATCAATTAGGGCATTTCTGGGTTTTAATGTAGGCTAAGAGACGGGTAGGAACTATTTTTGCCAAGAATAGTGACTGACCTCTCTAAGCACTTTAATACACTACATTATACATTTAAAACTAATCTCCAACAATAAAATTACACCACTTTTGTGTACCCATCTCTTTCAAGCATTTTCACAAACACTTGGTGGACACATAGTTTACTACCACAAGAATCAATTTTTCTCTTTCTTCACAATCATGGCAATAATTTTAGCATAAATTATATCACATCCACCCACCACAAATAAATTACAAACACCTATAACCATTACCTTGGGGCATCAATTTCAACTTTTTCTTCTTCAATTTCTCAAACTACTTTCTCAATCATCGTTAATTTTTTTTCCAATTAAAGCACTTAGGAGATTTTTGGATCAAATTATGGTCTATCAAATAAGGGATTAGGCTACTTATGTGGTCACCAAAGAAAAGGATAAAGGCTCAATGGGGTTTAACTAGGATAATGCACAAGGGTAGGTAAAACATACGGTATAAAATAAGGCTATCAAAGAAATGCCTATATCATCTTTTAAACCCATATTCTTTATTTCACTTCACATACACACCGGGCAAGTTCTAGACATCACATGCAACAAGGAATATAAAAAATACCTTACATGCACATGGCACATGCTCAACTCAATAAGATCATTATAGACTCTTTACCAAATAATAACATAAATTCAAAATTAAGACACAAAACTTGAGTCACAAACATGAGCCTAACAGTCTCAAAAATAGTAATTAACTCACTCAACATGCTTTTACAAACAAACCCACTTGCATTATGTAATCAAAAATAGCACCAACAAGAATATCTCACTTATTCCTAACCTAATTTTCTTTTTAAATTGAGTCAAAACTTTTGAATTTCCCCACCCCACATTCAAAAATCTACTTTGTCCCCAAAGTGAATTTAAAGGTAAGAGATAAAAATACACGCTAAGGCCTTTAGGCCTAGCTAGTAGAATCTTCACATAAAGAGGGGATCCATGGAACCCAACACTCCATCTTTGCCATTCTATAAGATCAAGTTTATGATACTCAGACTTCACATTAACCTATGAACCAACCAAAAACAAAAAAACTTTGTGAAATAAAAACAAAAAAACTAAAAATAAAACCTACTTACCTTGGTTGCCTCCCAAGAAGCGCCAAATTTAGTGTCGAGGCACGACCCAATCAACATTTTCCTCTACCTTGAGGATATGAATTTCACCCCCAACATCGCATCCATCTTTTTGTTGCGATCATATGGAGGTGGTACAGAGATCAATGAGCCGAGTAATGTATCATGCATGATAAACCACTCGGCCTTCAAGAAAGGTATGTTTTTGTGTTGCTTATCCGGTGTAGATACAAGAATTATAGGATTCTTGTTCCTCATCTTCACACTATTCCACTATTTTAAATAATTCCATAGATAGGACATCATCTAAACGAAATGTAGAAAAGTGCTTCGAGTGAGACCTAACCAATCCTACTTCATAATTTGCACAATCTACTGCACACTCACTTTTATTCACCTTCTCAATTTCAGTCTTAAGATCAAGATGACAATCAAGTGGTTGTGATTCTTGTATTTGTTCCATAAGTTGGATAATTTCCTTCTCATATTCTTTTTCCCTTAGCCACTGTATACATATTAGTAGTGGTAACTCCTTAAGACATTTAATAATTTTAGTTTTCGAGTACTCAGACTTCCTCAAATTGTCAACAACATTCTCTACAACCGGTTGGATATACTACTGATCTATAGCCTCCCTATGGTTATACAGATCTACCAACAACTGTGTTTGGAATACTAAAAGTTGTTTCAGTATCTCTTCCAAGTAGCTCATTTGAGTTGTGGCCTATATGTTTACTTGCTACTGCTGAAACTGCTATTTGTTGGTATGTGATTGAATTTGTAAGTGAGTCAACCCCATTTGATTACAGTATTTTATATAATTTTGAAATTGATTATAGCCCACAAGCATTACTGAATCGGGATTTTTAACACACGTATCTTCTAAGTGATAACTTTGACCACAAGACAAACAACAACTTACATTCTATTCCTAAGATAGAACAGTATCCACATCATATCATGAAGGGGACGTCCATGCACTTTCATCAATATCTAGACTATAAGCCTCATGATGTGGTCCTATACAAAAATAACAATAATAGTCATCACTCAAAAATCATCTATTCCAGGCTGACATCTCAAGAAGAATGTGAGAAAAAAACAGAAATAAAGGAAAATAAAAAGAAACTAAATAAAAACTATATACAACTCAATATAGAAAAACTAAAAATAAGATAGTTGCCTAATAACTAGTCCCCAGAAATGGCGCCAAAAACTTGACAGCAGCCAAGGGCACACACAAGTGTACCTGCACTTGTCAAGTAATATAGTGGCTTCGGTCTATCTGGGACTTGCTTTCGCCGCCTATCTACTTCTAGTTTAACTAAATGAGAAAAAATAAACAGAGAGAGTGTTTATAATTTTGCAAATTAAAAATTAAATAAATAATGTGTAAAAATAAAATACTTGGGACAATCAATGAGAGAAAATCTAGGGTTGAGGCATTTCAAAAAGTCACACAAATCTCTAATCCTATTGTAGTTTAGTTGGTTATCGGATTGTTCATTCGCAATGTTTATGCTACGATTTTAGTCTCCAAACCTCAAATCTTCTATCAAGTAAACATTGGACCTACAACTCCCGCAGAGATACAAAATTCTTCTAGATTCATGAAGTTGTTTTCTTGCAAGTTAACCAAGCTAGGCTTCTAGGTATATCCCTATCCTAGATGCTAATTCAAATCCCTTATTTTATAAAACAATAAGAACCTTGCTCCCTAATTTCTTCGTTCTATCCTATGATTCTCCTCCCCGATTAACATAAAATAATAGATTTAATCTAATGGTATCTAATAATTAAAATAGTAGGCTCAAGAAATAATGATCAACCCGCATTATAATCCAAAATTAAACTACAATAAAGAATACTAAAAAGTATTTATGTTCTTGGCCTCAACCCTAGAAAGAGGGTTTTAGCCTTTAATGGAAATATTTATCATCCAATCCGTTGGAATGATGATACAAACAATAAAAAAACTAAATTAAAGAATGAGAAACCTTAAAAATAAGTTGTGGTATCCTCCAATGATGTTCCAAGTTGATCTATGGTTTCGAAGAGGTCCCAAGATAATCAAAACAGAGTTTGAGATGTTCTATGTATAGTTTACAAGTCATAAACCGACTTATATTTTGTTTCCATGCTATTCTACTTTAATTGGGATGAATTATCCTGATTTTGGGCATTAGCGCGATGCGGAGACATGCAAATTCACAATTGTAAAAAAATCTGTCAAATTCCAGTAGTTGTTCACGATTTCTATGCGTCTCGGGGCCTCTGGAAACTCAAAATTAAGCTACACGTACCATATTTCCAAAAATGTAGGCATCGTTTGAATCCAGTAATGGTTTCAACTCCTCCATTTGCCAAATGTACAGCCTATACTCTCCTAATACTTTTCAGGGGTCCAACTTGCATCTTGTGTTTTTGATGAGAATTCCGAGCTTTATAGTGTTGTTTCCACTTGATTTGAAGACTGTATATCCTTAATATATCATCATAATCCATGTACCTAGCATCCTAGATCATTAAAAACATCAATTAAGTGTTCAAAACAACACAATATCCTCACCGTTGAACTAGAAACATGAGATAAGCATTGGTTGAATTCATATTGAGCTTTAACTAATTATTTTCACTCCTTTCTTGATCCAATTGACCCTTGAACATTATAACTAAGCTGTTTCACATATAAAAACATACTAAAAACCTTAGTAACTCATTAAAATATGTTAGAACTCAACATAAATAGACTAGAAAAACACCTAGCTCAAGCTAGACACACTAGTTTTCTCGGTTGAACTCTAAATGGTCGAATTGAATAAAAACTCTTGTGGAAACACCATTAAACATTGTAATTACGTACTTGGACACATAATTGCTCATTTATATCATTATTAACACATATATCATAATAATCTTCCTCAAAACAAGGCTAAAAAGGCTAGAATAGTAACGCTAGAATGCATAAATACACCTAACATCACCACCCCATACTTAAAGCCTTGTTCTTCCTTGAACAACTCTTAACTATAAATACCATGAGCTGAAGAGACTCCACACTTCTACTACATGCAATACACTCAAGCTAGCACTACAACGACAACATGAATGCAAGTTTCTACACTAAGCATGTTTTACACAATTGAAAGCTCAAGAATAATACTCCAAAAGAACCTAGCCTCAAGAATTGACTCACCTAGTTGGTAAACTCATTATTATTGCACAATCAAGGACATCATAAAAATCACCTAAATTTATAAAACATGTGCCCCTCATAACAAGAGAGTTACCCACAATCACTCAAAATAATTCAACTTGAAATGAAATGGGCACAAGAATCAAATTACGCTCACTCTCACAAAGAATTCACAAGTTACATATAATGAACCATAGACTTTCCCTTAGTTTAGCGTTCCACTAATATTCGAATGTAAAGCTGAGGATCAATTAGGACTTTTTCGGGTTGTAATATAGGCTTAAGATCAAAATTGAGTCAAATTTTTTGAATTTCCCCTCCCAACATTTAAAAATCTACTTTGACCCCAAAGTGAATTTTAAGGTAAGAGATAGAACTACTCCCTGTGGCCTCTATGCCAGGCTAGTAGAATTTTCACATAAAGAGTGGATCCATGGAACCCCACACTCCATCTTTGCCTCTCTTCAAGATTAAATTTACGGTACTCAGACTTCCCATTAACCTGTGACTTAACCAAAAACAAAAAACTATGTAAAATAAAAACTAAAAACTGAAAATAAAACCTACTTACCTTTGGTTGCCTCCCAAGAAGAACCTAATTTAGTGTTGTGGCATGAACCAATCAACTTTTTCCTCTACATTAAGGAAATAAATTTCACCCCAAACATCACATCCATCTTTTTGCCATGATCATAGGAAGGTGGTACAGAGATTAATGAACCGAGTAATGGATGATGCATGATAAACCACTCAGCCTTCAAGTGAGGTATATTTTTATGTTGCTTATCCGATGTAAATTCAAGAATATAGGATTCTTGTTCCTCATCTTTACACTCTTTCACTATTTTAAATGATTTCATAGAGAAGACATCATCTAAACATAATGTATAAAAGTGCTTCTAGTGAGGCCTAACCAATCCGACTTCATAATTTGGACAATATACTACACACTCACTTTTATTCACCTTCTCAATTTCAATCTCAAGATCAATATGACAATCAAGTGGCTGTGATTCTTGTGTTTGTTCCACAAGATTGCTAATGTCGTCCTCATATTCTTTTTCCCTTAGTCATTGTAGACATAGTGGCAGTCGTAACTCCTTAAGACATTCAATAATTTCAGTTTTCGAGTACTCTAACTTCCTCGAATTATCAACAACTCTTCTACAACTGATTGGATATACTCTTGATCTATAGCCTCCCTATGGTCATTCAGATCTTCCAACAGTTGTGTTTGAAACACTAAAAGTTGTTTCAGTATCTCTTCCAAATGGCTCGTTTGAGTTGTGACCTACATGTTTAGTTATTGCTGCTCAAACTGCTGTTGGTTTGTATGTGATTGAATTTGTGACTGAGTCAACCCCATATGATTGCAGTAGTTTATATAATATTGCAATTGATCATAGCCCACAAACATTACTTAATCGGGATTTCTAACACACGTATCTTCTAAATGATCACTTTGACCACAAGCCAAACACCAACTTGCATTATGTTCCTCAGATAGAATAGTATTCGCATGATATTGTAAAAGGGATGTCCACGTACTTCCATCAAAATCTAGACAATAAGCCTCAAGATGTGGTCCAACACAAAAACAACAAGAATCGTCATCACCCAAAAACCATCTATCCCAGGCTAACATCTCAAGAAGATTGTTAGAACAAAATACAAATAAGGGAAAATAAAAAGAAAATAAACAAAAACTATATACAACCCAATATAGAAAAACTAAAACTAAGATAGTTGCCTAATAACAAGTCCCCAACAACAGCGCCAAAAACATGACAGCGCCCAAGCGCACACACAAGTATACTTGGTCTTATCAAGTAATATAGTGGCTTCAAGGAAGCCCAAGCATCGATCTCTCACGGACTTGCGTTCGCCGCCTATCTAATTCTAGTTTAACTAATTGAGAAAAAGTAAACAAGGAGAAAGTTTGTAATTTTGCAAATTAAAAATAAAATAAATAATGAATAAAAATAAAATACTTGGGACAATCAATAAGAAAACCCAGGGTTGAGGCTTTTCAAACAACTATACAAATCTCTATTCTTAGCGCAGTTTAGTTGGTTATTGGATTGTTGATTCACAAGGTTTATGCTATGAGTTTACTCCCCCGACCTCAAATCTTCTATCTAGTAAACATTGAACCAACAACTCCTGCAGAGATACAAATATTCTTCTAGATTCATAAAATTGTCTTCTTTGAAGTGAACCAAGCATGACTTGTAGGTATATCCCTATCCTAGATGCTAATTCAAATCCCTTATTTTATAAAAGAATAAGAACTTTGCTCCCTCATTTCTTCGTTCTATCCTATGATCCTCCTCCCGGATTCACGTAAAAATATAGATTTATTCTAATGGTAGCTAATCATTAAAATAATAGACACAAGAAATTAAGAACAACCCATATGATAATCCTAAATTAAACTACAATAAAGAATATTAAAAAGTATTCATTTTCTTGGCCTCAACCCCGGAAAAAGAGTTTTCTCCTTTAATGGAAATATTCATCATCGAATCCTTCGGAATAATGATACAAACCATAAAAAAAAACTAAATTAAAAAATGACAAAACCTAAAAATAAGTTGTTGTATCCTCCAATGTTGTTCTAAGTTGATCTAGGGTTTCGAAGAGGTTCCAAGATAATCAAAGCGGAATTTGAGACGTTATATTTATAGTATACAAGACATATACAAGAAATAAACCGACTTGTATTTAGTTTCCATGCTATGTTACTTTAGCTGGGAATAATTATCCCGATTTTGGGCATTGGTGTGACGCGAAGACATGCAAATTCACAATTGTCAATAAATCTGTCAAATTCCAGTAGTTGTTCGTGATTTAAAAGCATCGCAGGGCCTACAGAAACTCTAAATTAAGGTACATGCGCCATAATTCAAAAATCATGGGCCTCTTATGAAACCATTGAAGTTTTTAACTCCTCCGTTGGCCACTTATACAGTCTACAATCTCCCAATACTTTTCAGGGGTCCAACTTGCGCCTTGTGCTTTTGTTGAGCATTCCGAACCTTATTGAGTTGTTTTCACTTGATGTAAATCTTTTATATCCTTAATATATCATCTTAATCCATTAACCAAGAATCCTAAATCATTAAACACATCAATTAAAAGCTCAGAACAACACAACATCCTCACTAATGAACTAGAAACACGAGCAAAGCATAGGCTAAATTCGTATCGAGCTTTAACTCATTGTCTTCACTCTTTTCTTGATCCAATTGACCCTTGAACATTATAACTACGTAGTTTCACATATAAAAACATACTAACAACATTATTAACTCATTAAAATACATTATAACTCAACACAAATAGACTAGAAAAACACCTAGCTCAAGCTAGTCACACTAGTTTTCTCGGTTGAACTATAAATGGTCGAATTGAATCAAAACTCGTGTGAAAACACCATTTAACTTTGTAAATATGTACTTGGACACATAATTTCTCATTTATATCATTATTAACACATATAGCATAATAATCATCCTCAAAAAGGCTAGAATAGTAATGCTAGAATGCATAAATACACCTAACATCACCACCCCACACTTAAAGCCTTGTTCGTCCTCGAACAACTCTTAACTATAAATACCATGATATGAAGAGACTCCATACTTCTAATACATGCAATACACTCAAGATAGCACTACAATGACTACATGAATGCAAGTTTCTACACTCAAAATGTCTTACACAATTGAAAGCTCAAGAACACTCTTCCAAAATAACCTAGCCTAAAGAATTGACTCACCAAGTTGGTAAAATCATTCTTATTGCACAATAAAGGACATCATACAAATCACCTACATTTATCAAACATGTGCCGCTCACAACAAGAGAGTTACCTACAATCACTCAAAATAATGGAATTTGAAATATAATGTGTACAAGAATCAAATAATGCTACCTCTCACAAAGAATTCACAAGTTACACATAATAAACCATAGACTTGCCCTTAGTGTAGTGTTCCACTAATAGTAGAACGTAAAGCTTAGGATCAATTAGGAATTTTCTGGGTTTTAATGTAGGCTAAGGGATAGGTAGGAACTGTTTTGGCCAAAAATAGTTACTGACCTCTCTGAGCACGTTAATACACTACCTTATACATTTAAAACCAATCTCCAACAATCAAATTAAACCATTTTTGTCTACCCATCTCTTTTAAGCATTTTTCACAAACACTTGCTGGACACATAGTTTACTACCACACGAATCAATTTTTTTTTTCTTTTTTCACAATCATGGCAGTATTTTTAGCATAAATTATATTGCATCCAACCACCATAAATCTATTACAGACACTAATAACCATTACCTTGGGGCATCAATTTCACCTTTTTCTTCCTCAATTTCTCAAACTCCTTTTTCAATTATCATGAAATTTTTTTCCAAATAAAGGACTTAGGAGCTTTTTGGATCAAATTATGGTCTATCAAAGAAGGAATTAGGCTACTTATGTGGTTACCAAAGAAAAGGCTAAAAGCTCAATGGGGTTTAACTAGGATAATGCACAAGGGTAGGTAAAACATACAGTATAAAATAAGGCTATCAAAGAAATGCCTATATCATCTCCTAAACCCACATTCTTTATTTTACTTCACACACACACCGGGCAACTTGTAGACATCACATGCAACAATGAATATACAAAAGATGTTACACGCACATGGAATACGCTCAACTTAATAAGAGCATTATAGACTCTAAACTAAACAATAACATAAATTCAAAATTAAGCCAAAACTGGAGTCACAAACTTGAGCTTATGAGTTTCAAAAATAGTAATTCACTCATTCAATATGCTTTTACAAATAAACCTACTTGCACTATATAATAAAAAATAGCACCAACAAGAATGTCTCACTTATTCCTAACCTAATTTTTTTTTTAAGTTGAGTCAAAATTTTGGAATTTCCCCACCCCACACTAAAAAATCTACTTTGTACCCAAAGTGAATTTAAAGGTAAGATATATAAATACTCCTTGAGGCCTCTAGGCTTAGCTAGTAGTATCTTCACATAAAGAGGGAATCCATGCAACCCCACACTCCATCTTTGCCATGATCAAGCTCAAGTTTATGGTACTCAAACTTCCCATTAACCTGTGACTCAACCAAAAAAAAAACTAAAAATTAAAAATAAAACCTACTTACCTTGGGTTGCCTCCCAAGAAGCGCCTAATTTAGTGTCGCGTCACGACCCTATCAACTTTTTCCTCCACTTTGAGGATATGAATTTCACCAGCAACATCACATCAATCTTTTTGTCGTTATTATATGGTAGTGGTACAGAGATTACTAAACTGAGTAATGGATGATGGATGATAAACCACTCGGCCTTCAACTGAGGGCGTGTTTTTATATTGCTTATCCGGTGTAAATTCAAGAATATAGGATTCTTGTTCCTCATCTTCACACTCTTCCACTATTTTAAATGATTCCATGGATAAAAAATCATCTAAACATAATGTAGAAAAGTACTTTGAGTGACGTCCAACTAATCCTAATTCATAATTTGTACAATCTACTACATATTCACTTTTATTCACCTTCTCAATTTCTGTCTTAGGATCAATTTGACAGTCAAGTGGCTATCATTCTTGTGTTTGTTCCACAAGTTTGGAAATTTCCTCCTCATAGTCTTTTTCCCTTATCCACTATAGTCATGGTGGCAATGGTAAATCCTTAAGACATTCAATAATTTTATGGCTTCCAATACTTAGACTTTCTTGAATTACCAACAACTTTCTCTATAACCGGTTGGATATACTCTTGATCTAGAGCCTACATATGATTATTCAAATCTTCCAACAACTGTGTTTGAAAAAACTAAAAGTTGTTTCAGTATCTCTTCCAAATGGCTCGTTTGAGTTATGGCCTGCATGTTTAGTTGTTCCTGCTGAAACTATTATTGGTTGGTCTATGATTAAATTTGTGACTGAGTCAACCCCGTTTGATTGAAGTAGTTTACATAATTTTACAATTGATCATATCGCAGAAACACTACTAAATTGGTATTTCTAACACACATATCTTCTAAATGATCACTTTGACCACAATCCAAATACTAATTTGCATTCTGTTCCTCACATAGAACAGTATCCGTATCATATTGTGAAGGTCCCGTCCACACACTTCCATCAAAATTTAGACAATAAGCCTCATGATGTTGTCCCCCATAAAAATAACAAGAATCATCATCACTCAAAAACCATCTATCCCAGGAAGACATCTCAATAAGTATGTGAGAAAAAAATAGAAATAAAGGAAAATAAAAAGAAACTAAACAAAAACTATATACAACTCAATATAGAAAAACTAAAAATAAGATAGTTGCCGAATAACGAGTCCCCGGCAATGGCGCCAAGAACTTGAGTGCGCACACGAAAGTGTACGTGGTCTTATCAAGTAATTTAGTGGCTTCAAGGAAACCCAAGTATCGATCTCTCAGGGACTTGCTTTCGCCACCTATCTAATTCTAGTTTAACTAATTGGGAAAAAGTAAATAAGGTGAGAGTTTGTAATTTTGCAAATTAAAAATAAAAAAACAATGCGTAAAAATAAAATACTTGGAACAATCAATGGAATAAAACCCAGGATTGAGGCATTTCGAACAATCATACAAATCTCTATTCCTGTCGCAGTTTAGTTGGTTATCAGATTGTTGATTCGCAAGGTTTATGCTACGATTTTAGTTTGTTGACCTCAAATCTTCTATCTAATAAACATTGTACCTACAACTCACACAGAGATACAAAAATTGTTCTAGATTCTTGAAGTTATCTACTTGTAAGTGAACCAAGCAAGGATTCTCGGTATAAACCTATCCAAGATGCTAATTCAAATCCCTTATTTTATAAAAGAATTTGAACCTTGCTCCCTAATTTCTGTATTACATCCTATGATCCTCCTCCCGGATTCACATAAAAATATAGATTTATTCTAATGGTAGCTAATCATTAAAATAGTAGGCTCAAGAAATTAAGAACAACCCATATGATAATCCAAAATTAAACTACAATAAAGAATATTAAAAAGTATTCATGTTCTTGGCCTCAACCCCCGAAAGAGGGTTTTAGCCTTTAATGGAAATATTCATCATCCAATCCCTTGGAATTATTATACAAACCATAAAAAAAAAATTATATTAAAGAATGAAAAAACCTAAAATTAAGTTGTGGTATCCTCCAATGATGTTCCAAGTTGATCTAGGGTTTCCAAGAGGTCCCAAGATGATCAAAATGTAGTTTGAGACATTATATTTATAGTATAAAAGTCCTAAACCGACTTGTATTTGGTTTCCATGCTATTTCACTTCAGCTGGGCAGATTTATCTCGATTTGGGGCATTGATGCGATGTGGAGACATGGAAATTCACAATTGTCAAAAAATCTGTTAAATTACAGTAGCTGTTCGTGATTTCAATGCGTTGTGGGGCCTCCAATAACCACAAATTAAGATACACACACCATATTTTCAAAAGCTTGGGCATCTTCGGAATAAAGTGATGTTTTGAACAACACCATAGGCCAATTGTACAGTCTACACTCGCCAAATACTGTTCAGGGGTCGAACTTGTGTTTTGTGCTATTGTTGAGCATTCCAAGCCTTATTGAGTTGTTTCCACTTAATTTTAAGCTTGTATATCCTTAATATATCATCATAATCCACGAACCAAGAATCCTAAATCATTAAACAAATTAATTAAGAGCTCAAAATAACACAACATCCTGACCGATGAACTAGAAACACGAGCTAAGCATAGGCTAAATTCATATTGAGCTTTAACTCATCGTTTTCACTCTTTTCTTGATCCAAATGACCGTTGAACATTATAACTAAGTTGTTTCACATATAAAAACATACTAACAACCTTATTATCTCATTAAAATATATTAAAACTCAACACAAATAGATTACAAAAAAACCTAGCTTAAGCTAGTCACACTAATTTTCTCGGTTGAACTCTAAATGGTTGAATTGAACCAAAACTCATGTGGAAACACCATTAAACATCATAAACACGTACTTGGACACATAATTTTTCATTTACATTATTATTAACACATATAGAATAAGAATCAACCTCAAAACAAGGCTAAAAAGGATAGAATAATAATGCTAGAATGCATAAATACACCAAACATCACCACCCCTTTGTTAAAGCTTTGTTCGTCCCCGAAAAATTCTTAACTATAAATACCATGATCTGA
Organism: Capsicum baccatum var. pendulum; assembly: GCA_030864225.1. Taxonomy (NCBI): domain Eukaryota; kingdom Viridiplantae; phylum Streptophyta; class Magnoliopsida; order Solanales; family Solanaceae; genus Capsicum; species Capsicum baccatum. The sequence continues at coordinate 82,209,406 of CM061560.1, read as the reverse complement.
AGAGACTCCACACTTTTACTATATGAAACACACTCAAGCTAGCACTACAATAACTACATGAATGCAATTTTATACACTAAGCATGTTTTACACAATTGAAAGCTCAAGAACACTACTCCAAAATAACCTAGGCTCAAGAATTGACTCACCTAGTTGGTAAAATCATGCTTATTGATCAATCAAGGACATCATACAAATCACATACATTTATCAAACATGTGCCACTCACAATAAGAGAGTTACACACATTTACTCAAAATAATGCAATTTAAAATGTAACTGGTACAAGAATCAAATTACACTCTAAAAATGAATTCACAAGTTACAAATAAGGAACCATAGGCATGCCCTTAGTGTAGCGTTCCACTAATAGTTTAATGTAAAGCTTAGGATCAATTAGAACTTTTTCGGGTTGTAATGTAGGCTAAGGGAAAGGTAGGAACTATTTATGTCAAGAATAGTAGTTGGCCTCTCTAAGCACTTTAATACACTACATTATGCATTTAAAACCAATCTCCAACAATCAAATTACACCACTTTTGTCTATCCATCTCTTTTAAGAATTTTCACAAACACTTGGTGGACACGTAGTTTACTACCAGAAGAAAGAAATTTTTCTCTCTTTTCACAATCATGGAAATATTTATAGCACAAATTATATCGCATACACCCACCACAAATCAATTACAAACACCAATAACCATTAACTTGGGGCCTCAATTTCACCTTTTACTTCTTCAATTTCTCAAACTCCTTTCTCAATCTTCATCAACTTTGTTTTTTAGTTAAAGCACTTAGAAGCTTTTTGTATCAAATTATGGTCTATCAAAGAAGGGACTAGGCTATTAATTTGGTTACCAAAGAAAAGGCTAAAGTCTCAATAGGGATTAACTAGGATAATGCACATAGGTAGGTAAAACATACAGTATAAAATAAGGTTTTCAAAGAAATGCCTATATCATCTCCTAAACCCACATTCTTTATTTCACTTCACACTCAGACCAGGCAATTCTAGACAACACATGCAACAAGGAATATACAAAATACGTTACACACACATGGAACATGCTCAACTCAATAAGATAATCATAACTACTCCTAATTCATAATTTGGATAATCTAGTACACACTCACTTTTATTCATCTTTTCAATTTTTGTCTCAAGATCAAGATGACAATCAAGTGGCTTTGATTCTTGTGTTTGTTCCACAAGTTGTCTAATGTCCTCCCCATATTCTTTTTCCCTTAGCCATTATAGACATGGTGGAAGTTGTAAATACTTAAGACATTCAATAATTTTAGTTTATGAGTACTCAGACTTCCTCAAATTATCAACAACTTTCTGTACAACTGATTGGATATACTCTTGATCTAGAGCCTCCCTATGGTTATTCCGATCTACCAAAAATTGTGTTTGAATAACTAAAAGTTGTTTCAGTATCTTTTCCAAATGGCTTATTTGAGTTGTGGCAAGTATGTTTAGTTGTCCTTGCTGAAACAGTTGTTGGTTGGTCTGTGATAGAATTTGTGACTGAGTCAACGTCGTTTCATTGAAGTAGTTTATATAATTTTTCAATTGATCATAGCCCACACATATTACTAAATCAGGATTTCTAACACACATATCTTCTAAATGATCACTTTGACCACAACCCAAACACCAACTTACATTCTGTTCCTCGAATAGAACAGTATCTGTATCATATTGTGAAAGTCTTGTCCTCGCACTTCCATCAAAATAAGGACAATAAGCCTCATAATGTGGTCCCTCACAAAAACAACAAGAATTGTCATCACTCAAAAACCATATATCCCAGGATGACATCTCAAGAAGAATGTGAGAAAAAAATTTAAATAAAGGAAAATAAAAAGAAACTAAACAAAAACTATACATAACTTAATATAGTACAACTAAAAATAAGATAGTTTCCTAATAACAAGTCCCGGGCAATGGCACCAAAAACATGACAGCGCCAAAGTGCACATGCAAGTGTACCTAGTCTTATCAAGTAATATAGTGGCTTCAACGATACCCAAGTATCAATCTCTCAGGGACTTTCTTTCGCTACCTATCTAATGCTAGTTTAACAAATTGAGAAAAAGTAAATATGGAGAGAGTTTGTAATTTTGCAAATTAAAAATAAAATTAATAATTCTTAAAAAAAATACTTGGGACAATGAATGAAAGAAAACCCAGGATTGAGGTATTTCAAACAATCATACAAATCTCTATTCCCGTCGAAGTTTAGTTGGTTATCGGATTGTTGATTTGCAAGGTTTATGCTACGATTTTAGTCTCCCTATCCTAGATGCTAATTCAAATCCCTTATTTTATAAATGAATAAGAATCTTGCTCCCTAATTTCTTCGTTATATCCTATGATTCTGCAACCGGATTCACATAAAAATATTGATTTATTCTAATGGTAGCAAATCATTAAAATAGTGCACTCAAGTAATTTCAAACAACCCACGTGATAATCCAAAATTAAACTATAATAAAAAATATTAAAAAGTATTCATGTTCTTAGCCTCAACCTTGGAATGAGGGTTTTGGCCTTTAATGGAAATATTCATCATCCAATCCCTTAGAATGATTACACAAACCATAAAAAAAACTAAATAAAAGAATGAAAAAACCTAAAAAAAATTAAGTTGTGGTATCCTTTAATGATGTTCCAAGTTGATCTAAGGTTTCCTAAAGGTCCCAAGATGATCAAAACGGAGTTTGAGACTTTATATTTATAGTATACAAGTCCTAAACCAACTTGTATTTGGTTTCCATGCTATTATACTTTATCTGGGCAGTATTATTCCAATTTTGATCATCGGTGCAATGCGGAGACATGCAAATTCACAGCTGTCAAAAAATCTGTCAAATTCTAGTAGCTGTTTGCGGAGACATGCAAATTCACAGCTGTCAAAAAATCTGTCAAATTCTAGTAGCTGTTTGCGATTTCAACTCGTCACGAGGCCTCCGAAAACATCAAATTAAGCTACTAGCGCCATATTTAAAAAATCAGTCTCCACTCGCCAAATACTTTTCAGGGGTCCAACTTGCGTCTTGTGCTTTTGTTGAGCATTCTGAGCCTTATTGAGTTGTTTCAAGTTAATTTAAGGCTTATATATCCTTTATATATCATCATAATCCATGCAAGAAGCATCCTAAATCATTAAACACATCAATTAATAGCTCAAAACAACACAATATCCTCACTAATGAACTAGAAACACGAGCAAAGCATAGGCTAAATTCCTATTGAGCTTCAACTCATAGTTTTCACTCTTTTCTTGATCCAATTGACCCTTGAACATTATAACTAAGTTCTTTCACATATAAAAACATACTAACAACCTTATTAACTAATTAAAATACATTAAAACTCAACACAAATAGACTAGAAAAACACCTAGCTCAAGATAGTCACACTACTTTTCTCGTTAGAACTCTAAATGGTCGAATTGTATCAAAACTCGTGTGGAAACACCATTAAATATTGTAAACACGTACTAGGACACATAATTTTTAATATATATTATTATTAACATATATATCATAAGAATCATACTCAAAACTAGGCTAAAAAGGCTAGAATAGTAACGCTATAATGCATAAATACACCCAACATCACCACCCCACACTTAAAGCCTTGTTCTTCCTCAAACAACTCTTAACTATAAATACCATGAGCTGAACAGACGCCAAAATTCTACTACATGCAACACAGTCAAGCTAGCACTACAATGACTACACGAATGCAAGTTGCTATACTTAGCATGTTTTACAAAATTGAAAGCTCAAGAACACTACTCCAAAATAACCTAGCCTCAAGAATTGACTCACCTAGTTTCTCAAATCATTTTTATTTCTCAATCAAGGACAACATACAAATCACCTATATTTATCAAACATGTGCCCCTCACAATAAGTGAGTTACCCACAATCAGTCAAAATAATGCAATTTATAATGTAATGGGTACAAGTATCAAATTAAGCTTACCCTCACAAAGAATTCAGAAGTTATACATAATGAAACATAGCCTTTCCCTTAGTGTAGTGTACCACTAATAGTCAAATGTAAAGCTTATGATCAATTAGGACTTTTCCCGGTTATAATGTTGGGTAAGGGACGGGTAGGAACTATTTTGGCCAAGAATAGTGACTGACCTCTCTAAGAACTTTAATACACTACATTATATATTTAAAACCAATCTCCAACAATCAAATTACACCACTTTTGTCCACCCATCTCTTTTATGCATTTTCACAAACACTTGATGGACACATAGTTTACTACCACAAGAATCAATTTTTTTTAACAATCATGGCAATATATTTAGCATAAATTATATCACATCCACCCACCACAAGTTAGTTAAAAACACCAATAACCATTACCTTGGGACCTCAATTTAAACTTTTTCTTCTGTAGTTTCTCAAACTTTTTTCTCAATCATCATCATTTCTTTTTCAATTAAAGCACTTAGGAGCTTTTTGGATCAAATTATGGTCTATCAAATAAGAGATTAGGCTACTTATGTGGTTACCAAAGAAAAGGCTAAAGGCTTAATGGGGTTTAACTAGGATAATGCACAAGGTTAGGTAAAACATACGGTATAAAATAAGGCTATCAAAGAAATGCCTATATCATCTCCTAAACCAGCATTCTTTATTTCACCTCACAGACACATCGAGCAATTCTAGATATCACATGCAACAAGGAATATACAAAATACCTTACACGCACATGGAACATGCTTAACTCAATAATATAATCATAGACTCTCTACCAAACGATAACATAAATTCAAAATTAAGCCACAAAACTGGAGTCACAAACTTGAGCCTAAGAGTCTCAAAAATAGTAATTTACTCATGCAACATGCTTTTACAAACAATATCTCGTGCATCATGTAGTAAAAAATAGCACCAACACGAATATCTCACTTATTCCTAACCTAGTATTTTTAAAAAAATTGAGTCAAATTTTTTGAATGTACCCACCCCACACTTAAAAATCTACTTTGTCCCCAAATTGAATTTAAAGGTAAGACATAGAAATACTCCTTGAGGCCTTTAGGTCTAGCTAGTAGCATCTTCACATAAAGAGGGGATCCATGGAATCTCACACTCCATCTTTGCCATGATTCAAGGTCAAGTTTATGATACTCAGACTTCTAATTAACCTGTGACACAACTAAAAACTGAAAACTATGCCAAATAAAAGCTAAAAACTGAAAATAAAACCTACTTACCTTGGGTTGGCTCTCCAAAAGAACCTAATTTAGTGTCGCGACATGACCCAATTAACTTTTTCCTCCATTTTGAGGATATGAATTTTACCCCCGACATGACATCCATTTTTTTACCGCAATAATATGGAGATGGTACCAAGATTAATGAACCGAGTAATGGATGATGCATGATAAACCTCTCGGCCTTCAAGTGAGCTGTCTTTTTATGTTGCCTATCCGGTGTAAATTCAAGAATATAGGATTCTTGTTCCTTATCTTCACACTCTTCCACTATTTTAAATGATTCCATAGAAAACACATCATCTAAACATAATGTAGAAAAGTTCTTCGAGTGAGGCCTAACTAATCCTAATTCATAATTTGCATAATCTACTACATACTCACATGTATTCACCTTCTCAATTTCAGTCTCAAGATAAAGATGACAATTAAGTGGCTGTGATTCTTGTGTTTGTTCCATATATTGGATAATGTCCTCCTCATATTTGTTTTCCCTTAGCCACTATACTCATGGTGGAAGTGGTAACTCCTTAAGACATTTAATAATTTTAGTTTTTGAGTACTCAGACTTCCTCGAATTATCAACAACTTTCTCTACAATCGGTTGGATATACTCTGAATCTATAGCCTCCCTATGGTTATTTAGATCTACCAACAACTATGTTTTAGACACTAAAAGTAGTTTCAGTATCTCATTCAAATGGCTCGTTTGAGTTGTGGCCTGCATGTTTAGTTATTGCTACTAAAATTGTTGGTGGTTGGTCTATGATAGAATTTGTGACTGAGTCAACCCTTTTTGATTACAGTAGTTTATATAATTTTACAATTGATCATAGCCCATAAACATGACTGAATCAGGATTTCTAACACACATATCTTTTAAATGATCCCTTTGACCACAAGCCAAACACCAATTTGTATTCTCTTACACAGATGGAACAGTATCTGTATCATATTATGAAGGTCTCGTCCACGCACTTCCATCAAAATATGGACAATAAGCCTCTTGATGTGGTCCCCCACAAAAACAATAAGAATTGCCATCACTCAAAAACCATCTATCCCAGGCTGACATCTCAAGAAGAATGTGAGAAAAAATTGAAATAAAGGAAAATAAAAAGAAACTAAACCAAAACTATATGAAACTCAATATAAAAACTACTATAAGATAGTTGCCTAATAACAAGTCCTCGGCAATGGCGCCAAAAACTTAACAGCGCCCAAGTGCACACGCAAGTATACGTGGTCTTATCTAGTAATATAGTAGCTTCAAGGAAGCCCATGTATCGATCTCTTTGGGACTTGTGTTTACCGCCTATCTAACTCTAGTTTAACTAATTGAGAAAAAGTAAACAAGGAGAGATTTTGTAATTGCGCAAATTAAAAATAAAATAAATAATGCATAAAAATAAAAAACTTGGGACAATCAATGGAAGAAAACCCAGGGTTGAGGCATTTCGAACAATCAAACAAATCTGTATTCCTATCGTAGTTTAGTTGGTTATCGGATTGTTGATTCACAAGATTTATGCTACGATTTTTGTCTCCCGACCTCAATCTTCTATCTAGTAAACATTGTACCTAAAACTGCCGCAGAGATACAAAAATTCTTCTAGATTCATGAAGTTGCCTTCTTGTAAGTGAACCAAGCAAGGCTTCTCAGTATATCCCTATCCTAGTTGCTAATTCAAATCCCTTAGTTTATAAAAGTATAAGAACCTTGCTCCCTAATATCTTCATTCTATCCTATGATTCTGCTCTGGAATTCATATAAAAATATGGATTTATTCCAATGGTAGCTAATAATTAAAATAGTAGGCTCAAGAAATAAAGAACAACCCACATGATAATCCAAAATTAAACTATAATAAACAATATTAAAAAGTATTCATATTTTTCTCCTCAACCCTGGAAAGAGGGTTTTAGCCATTAATGGAAATATTCATCATCCAATCTCTTGAAATGATGAAACAAACCATAAAAAAAAAACTAAATTAAAGAGTGAAAAAAACTAAAAATAACTTGTGGTATCCTCCAATGATGTTTTAAGTTTATCGAGGGTTTCCAAGAGGTCCTAAGATGATCAAAATAGAGTTTGATACGTTATATTCTTAGTATACAAGTCATAAACCGACTTTTATTTGTTTCCACACTATTTTACTTCATTTGGGAAGAATTATCCCGATTTTGGGTATCAGCGCGACACGGAGACATGCAAATTGACAATTGTCAAAAAATCTATCAAATTCCAGTAGCTGTTCGCGATTTCAACGCGTCGCGGGGCCTCAAGAAACTCCAAATTAGACTAAACGCATCATATTTTCATAACAGTGGGCCTCTTCTGAATCCATTGATATTTTGAACTCCTCAATTGGCCACCTATTTAGTCCACACTCTCCCAATACTTTTTAGGGGTCCAACTTGCATCCAACTTGCGTCTTGTTCTTTTGTTGAGCATTTTGAGCCTTATTGAGTTGTTTATACTTGATTTGAAGCTTGTACATCCTTAATATATCATCATAATCCTTGCACCAAGAATGGAATCATTAAACACGTTAATTAAGAGATCAAAACAACACAACATCCTCGCGGATGAACTACAAATACGAGCTAAGCATTGGCTAAATTCATATTAAGCTTTAACTCATTGTTTTCACTCTTTTATTGATCCAATTGAACATTGAACAATATAAATAACTTGTTACATATATAAAAACATACTAACAACCTTAGTAACTCATTAAAATACATTATAACTCAACACAAATAGACTAGGAAAACACCTAGCTCAAGCTAGTCACACTAGTTTTATCGGTTGAACTCTAAATAGTCGAATTGAATCAAAACTCGGGTGGAAACACCATTAAATATTGTAAAAACATACTTGGATACATAATTTCTCATTTATATCATTATTAACAAATATAGTATAAGAGTCATCCTCAAAACAAGGCTAAAAAGGCTAGAATAGTAACGCTAGAATGCATAAATACCCCCAACTTTACATGTCATCACATTTCACCTATTTTAAATCATAACTAAAATGAATGCACTTGGTTGGAGATCTCATAGGGATTTTTGAGCTTGTAATGTAGGTTCGGGGTAGGGTTGGATATTATTTGTGAACAAAGTGACTATACCCTCCTTGAACATCTACATTAAACTTTTTCATCCAACTTTTGTCCATGTGCCAGTTCTTTTGTTTTCACTCTTTTAAAATGTTCCTACTTTTAATACCTTTATTCACCCTATCACACACCTTTTTCAACCGAAAGATTATATTTTTTGGTTTTGAAAGGGTTTTATTATTAAGTTACAAAAAGATGAAAATTTTGTTTCGAAAAAGGATTATTTTTACATTCAAAACTTAGAGTTGCCACTTGAAATAAATCGGGTGTGACAAGTCACTTTTGGAATTGTTTTTTCAAAATAGTTTGTCTCTAAAACTGATCCGCGAACAGAGATTCCAGCTAAGGAATTTGGTTGATCGAGGGGAAGGTGTTAGGCACCCCTCGATCACGTGGTTCAACCATGTTCAAGAAAGGGTGTGGACATGTTGTTCCCAAATGATATCCTATCCTAAAATGAACCTACAATACAAGCGTAGAAAGCCCTTTGAGATCTCAAACTACTTACATACTTTGTAGTGGCAATGGTAGATAGGGGCAAGCCTATGGTATGACACGTGTTGCATAGAGATTTCTTTCTTAAGGGAGAGATTTTTTGCACCTTTAATTCCTTGTTGCATATTTAGTAGTTTGGTGAATAGAATTCTCTTTATTGTGAGGTTGGAAAGCGAACAAGTTGATATAGGTGATTGTGTCACCTCCTAAACAATGATGCAAATGCAGTATAGCTTAGTTGTGGTCTAAAAGAAGACATTTCTAGAGTATTAGTTCTCGTTGTTTGGTCTCTCTTAAAAATATTATGCCTCCTTAGTTATTACAATTTTATAATAAGGGGTATAGTGAAACTAGTGCAACATATGTGCAATGAGATACCTATGGTGATGACTTAAGTTGAGGTCATTGTTATCTTTAAGGAATAAAGTTTGGGGCATATACGATTGTGTCTCATAGTAAGAGGTAGTGTTACTTTATGACAAGCAATAGCTTTAAGTTAGGGGTATTGATGAGTGGTAATTTTACCACTTATTCTCACTCAATATTTGTGCATAATACTTTGTTTTTAATGAATAAATAAGACATAATTATGATTGAATGCACTAACATCCACTTTTTGTAGGCATAGAATTGAGGGGATAGAAAGATGTGGATTGGAGCTTAAAATGATTAAAAGGGGATCAAGATATTGCAGCTGAAGACTTGGCGTAAGAACTAGCCTTAATAATAGTAGGCGATGTCTGCTGACCATAGTCATAGCATTAAAGAAGAGGTCAAGAAACCAAGGTCACAAAAGATATTCAAGGTCACATAGCCATGCTCGCAGCCAGACCCATGCGATCGCGGTATAGAGAAAAATGGCAGACCAAGGGAAAATCTTAAAATACACATGGCTGATACCAAATTTTTTGAAAAAAATACTCAAACCCTAAGGCATTTATAATATTCTATCTTCCCCAACTTTTAGGTTTAGATCTTGACTTCATAGCCTTTAATTTTTTTGGAAAAGAAATTTTGTATAAATTTTAGGTAAAGAATACATTGGGAGTCTTTCTAAGAGAAGGAATAGCTAACTTTTATTTTTTATTTGTGGGATTTCAAAGTTTGAAGTAACATTCAATTAAGCTTCAATTAATCATTTCTAACGAGATTATGGGTATATCATTACTTTTTTATCTTATGTGTAGCTAGATCTCTCTGTTGTGGTTATGTGTGAATAAGGGTTAAAGTGGGTATGGATTGTTATTATTAGCCTTTATTTGGTAGTTCATACATATAGGTTTTATCATTTCTATGCTTACTTTGTTTGGATTTATGGGTGACAACCCCAAATACCTACATAGGTTTGATGATTGAAAGCTCCAAGTTCTAGAAAGCTCAAGGCCATCTTGAAAGAAGGGTTTTGGGTAAACTTTATGAATTCGCATCATCCTTGAAAGATGGATGCAGAGACAAAGAAATGATAGACAACTATAGGTGTAGTTTGCTAAATTTTCACTATCTTAGAATTAAGGGTGATTATGAAGTTAACTATACCATGAGCATTATCCTAGAATTAGGGATGCCTAAATTGAGGTTTCATTACCAAATATTAAACACACCCGTTAGGTATTCAGAATAATCAATGGGTGAAATTTTGGTGTTTTCTTGAAAGAATAACATCAAAATCTATAACCGAACCTACCCATATTTGATTTACTAAATTTATGTTGACTATTAACACCTACGTGTCACTCCCTTAGTAATGCATAATCCCAAGATCCATGCCTAATTGTTAAAATACTAATTATTCATAGTCCTAATTTTATACTAGAAAAAAAAGGCAAAAAATAAAAATTAGTGTTGATACTCATAAACCCCCCCCCCCCAATTTTTATCTTTGTGTAACATTGGTTTGAATTTAATTTGTATCTATTATTTCGAATGAACTTAATTACCACTCACATTGTTCTTCGTGGATTCGAACTCGACTCTAAAGTTGGGTAAATATATTGATGATGACCTCTTTACAGTTAAATTGATGTGTAAGTTGAGAGTTATCAGTAGGCCAAATAAGTGCAATCCATATCCCATCAACTAATAGGAATGGAGTCTTCCATGTGACTAGCATCATAGTTCACATGTTGCAAATGAAAATATTGTACGAGGATCAAGCCTTTGAGGACCCAAATGTTTATTTGAAGAATTTTTTGAAAGTGTGCGTGTAATTCAATATAGCACACATTACTTAAGAATCGATTCGGCTTTGCGTCTTCCCATTCTCTCTAATGGGCGAGGTGGTTTTATGGATCTGCTCACATCTGCTCGGCTAAATTACATATTGGGATGATCTTATTACGTTGTTTCTTGATAGATACTCCCCACCATCTAAAAAGCTTCAAAAATGGTATGAGATTGTTAATTTTTAGAAAATGAATGGAGAGCCATTATTTGAAACTTGGGAATGGCCTAATGGAAAATTGGCCCAATTCCTAAATCATGAAGTCCTAGAGAAGATACTTTTTGGTATCTTCTACCGTACACTTAATCCATTAAACAAAACGGATGGTGGATAATACAGAGGGTGGCTCAATAGTGAAGATGCACCACCATACGACCATTCTATTGATAGTAGAAGTGTCAAAGCAAAATTGGGGTTGGCTTACCCAGGATATCAAAGTTCCCAAAATCCTTTCCACTACTTCCATAGTTGAAAATAAACAAAGAAATCAGAATATAGAGGAGAAGACCATGGTAAAAATGATGACCCAACTTAAAATCTTGACACGAAAGTGGTAAACTTCGTAGCATCAAAATCTTATGAAGATGATCAAGAAGCAAAGAAGATGGATGAGGAAATCTGCTATTCAGTTAACTACACGGGGGGTTCCCTCCCCGCCGATCAAAGGCAATGTGGGAATCAAGGTTGGATGGATATAAAGTGGGATAGAGATTAGAGGAATAGGAAGTATGATTATGAAAATTATGTTCCCTCTCATTATCGAGCTATGACCAATGAGTCAAGTGCTATCGATCCTGAAAAATTCAAGACCGAGGATGTGTTAGGAAGAATATTAAATGAAATACAAGGAACGGACAAAATGGTCCGTGATTTGAATGTTAAATCTATCAACTATCTCAAACCATGGTGTCTCACTCTGCATCTATCAAGTAATTGGTAACCCAAATTGGAAAAATCTCCGCAGAACTAAATGCTAGGCCGGGAAGAGAAATCCCTAGTGACAAGATTTCTAGTCCAAAAAACTATGCTCAAGTTCTAGTAATAGTCACAAGGAGTGGAAAGACACTTAATGATCACTCTAAAGGAGACTTTAGTGCTAAAATTCCCAAACCTAAAGAAAAAGAGGTGTTACCTCAAAGGTAAGAAAAAAATAACGAGAAAGATACCGATAAAAGTAGCAAAGAAGTGGTTGAGGTTAAAAAGACACAAATTGGATAAAGGACCACAATCCAAGTTCTTCCATAATTTCCTCAATGATTGCATAAAAAATAAGAAGGTGAAAAATAGAGGAAGTTCAGCACAAAACATAGCAATTTATAGATAAACATCCCATTATTCGAGGTAATTCAAGAGATCCCGAGACACTGAAACTTAATGAAAAAGTTGATTTCAAAAAATATTCTTGTCAAAGTTGACACCATTAAAGTCACTCATAGGTGTAGTACAATCATGAATAGTAAGATTGTGGTAAAGAAAGGCAACCCCAAAGCGTTTATTATTCCTTGTACAATAGGGACGCATGAGTTTGTAAAAGAACTATGTGACCTTGGTGCGAACATCAACTCAATGACTTTTGTCATCTATAAGAACTTCAAATTGTATACTCCTACACCGACCTCTATGCGACTCTTAATGGCGGATCGGTCTATTAAAATATCAGTGGGAATTTTATTTGATGTCCTTGTTAAAGTGGGCATGGGTATACTTTTAACAAATTTTATGGTATTGGATTGTGAAATAGACCAAGAGGTACCTATCATACTTGGACACACTTTCTTGGCCACTGTAAAGGCCATTATCCATTTGGGGATAAGGCAAATGAAGTTTAGGGTACAAGAGGACGAGGCCTCTTTCAAAATTTACAAGACAAAAAAACAAACCGCAAAACTTTAAGTTGTGTCCATGATAGATACTGAAGGGGTTAATAAGAGTAGTCCTACAGACCATCCTTGATAAATAAAGAAGAAAGACGTCATTCTACAATGATAACTAAGGTGCTATGTGGAAGGAAACCACAAATACCATGAAAGTGGCTTGTATCCTTTTTATTCTGTGTTTGTAGCATAGATGTTAATTTTGGCATATGAATAACTCATGCATCTATGGCACTAAGGAGTGCATTGGATAAGATTTAAAAGGGAGAAGTATGAAAAAATTTGCATTAAAAATTGAACAAGGGTAAAATCTATGTAAATTGAGAAAAGGGTTGAACAAGGGAAAACAGGGGAGTAAAAATGCTCTCAGTTACCGTGATCATAGTCCTTAGGCACGATCATGGTATTCAGTCTGTCCATGATCGCGGTTACTTCAGCGATTTAAATCACTTATTTCCCCTCATTTTACTTACATTCCCATATATATTTTTGCATTAAGAGATGGTCTGACCTTAAGGGAATGATGATGATGCAGAATCAAAGAGCGGTCGCATCCCTTATTGCGATTTTAGGGAGTATCCTCATTTATATTATCTTTAATTTATTTATCTAGTGGGGATACTACATTTATAGTTAGGGGTGTCTCCGTATTCATTTGATGTGAGCTTGTAATGAATCTTATTTCTATTTGTGCTGTAATATTCGAGCACTATGATAGTGCCCACACATTCATGGATTAGTTATTTTGCTCGTAGTCTGGTAACTTATTTTATCTCTATGGGATAAATTTTTTCCTTATGATATACTAAGTGACGATATTCTTAAGGGGAAAATAATTGGGTTTTAACCATACATGCCGGGAAAGTCTGAGTACCTGTGGCATTAAAGCTATAAATACAAGGAAAGTCTGAGTAACTATAGCATTGATGATTTTGGATCACATTTATACCCATTGGCGAAGTCCGAGTATTTATTTGTGTGGTTTTCCCATACTATAGCTTGAAATGTGAGACTATAACTTAGGTTGTTTCCATGATTTGCAAATTATGCATGGTTTCAGATGCAAAATAAACAACCCCCTTGTGCATAAATTTTGAAAAATTCGAGGGCTTGAATGTTAGCAACTTTGTTAAAAAGCTTTTCCTCTTTTCATGACTCCGACATTGAGTTTGAAAAGATAGTTGATACTCATTTTTTTCTTGAGTGGGAGAAAAAATTAAACCCCCTCGACGAGATTTGCATGCCATGTGTGAGAGCTTATTTGTCTATAATACATGTGGATTGATACCATCTAGAAAATGCCCCATTAGTTTTACAAGGCTAAATTTTTATTGTATTGTGTTGTTAAAATAACCATAGGCCATCTTTGGAATTTGGAAGCCCACTCTACCAAAAAATAACCTACCAATATATATGAATTACACCTAGTTACCACTTTGAGCCTTTAAACTTTTCTTTGGCAAATATATTACAAACTGTGACCCTTTTATTTTTTCTCTTTTGAACCCTCCCTCCTTGAGATTAAGAATAAAATTTGAGGCTAAAATCCTAAGTTAGGGGTGGTTGAAGTAAAAAAAAAGAGGTATAGTTTGTCCATGGAATCATATGAAGGTGCCTACAAGCATAAGATGATAAAGCAAAACAATTAGAAATGAGAAAAGATCCCACAAAGGAAAGAAAGGAATTATTTATGCACAAAAAAAAGAATGAAAGTGAAAAGTAGGAAAACCAAGAAAATGCAAAGTAGGAAAAATAGCAAGGGAAAAAAAGTTGCCCAATAGAAAAAAGTGAAAGGAGTATGATGTAGAAGTTTCATGAGGGTTTAGCCTTATTTTCCTTAGTTGATATCATACCCTAACCTAAACCTATATTACAAACTCAAAATGTCTTTTGTACTTCCCAAAAAAGTGTGGTCATTGTAGTGGCAATTGAAAATAAGGGCAATCCTATGAAATGGTACTTGTTAACATGGAGAATTTCTTAAGAGAAAGAGTGTTTGCACTTAATATTCCTTATTGCATGATTGGTAACTAGGTGTGTGAAATTTTCTTTCTTGTCAGGAGGAATGTGAACAAGTTGAGGTCAATGATTTTGTCCTTTTTTGCTTATTAAGAGGAAGTATAATATGGTTATGGTCAACAAGTGAGTCATTCCTAGTGTGTGAGTAGTTGTTACATGGTTTCTCCCCAAATTCTATTGCACCTTTTAAATATTCAATTTTACGTTGAGAGGTGTAGTTGAAACCATTTTGCACATGTGCAAAGAGATTTTTATGGTAGTATTCAAGTTGAAGTCATTATGATCATTGGGTGTTAGAATGAGGGCATATATATGAAATTGTCTCGTAGAAAAGGGTGGTGTTGCTTGAGGATAAACAAGGTTTTAAGTTGGGGTATTACTGAGTGTTAATTTTAGCACTCATGCACCAAACATTTGTGCTCACTACCATGTTTTGAATAATATAATAAGGCATCATCATTACTTAAATGCACTAATATCCATATTTTGCAGGTATATAGTTAAGAAGGTGAAAACGTGTGGATTAGAGATCAAAAAGGAACAAATAGAAGTAAAAGGATTGTAGTTGGGGAGCTAGAGTAGTTTAACCTCAATTATTGTGACCGCGGTCCTAAGGACACAGTCATGGTTAGTCAAGATGGTCAGTATAGCATGATCGTAAAGCACAACCTTTGTCACATAGTCGTGGTTGCGATCAAACCTACACGATCATGGTTCAGCGGGAATATGACCCAAGGCAGTTCTGTAAAATTGAATAGATGAATCCCAAACCTTATATAGTCAAAAAAACTTTCTTCTTTGGGTATTGGTCACTCATAAACAATACCGAATTTTAAGTAAGAATACCTAATTGGGAAAGTGTGTAACTAATTATGGAGGCTTGACTTCTTAGTATTTTGTGAATGATTAATGTTTTGGATAATCCTTATGGTATATCTTACTTTACTTTCTTCATTAGTAGCTAAGTAAATTTGTCTTAGGATTATGTTGAACTAAAGTGTAATTGTGTGGGGGAGGTGTTGTTTTGTTTGTATAACTACTAGTTGTTGAGTATGGATTCCACCATTTCTTGAATTTTTGAGTTGGAATTTATGGGTGAAATCCCCAAATCTCCAAATGGGTTTGACGGGTGAAAACCCCAAACTATAGAAACCTTTTATCATCCTTGAAAGAGGAATGAAGGTGAGCATGAGGTAATCCATAACATCCTTGAAAAGGGGTTTTAGGGGGACAAGGCAATGGTGGACAATTATGCCGATGGTTTACTAGCTTTTGCAATCTTAGAAATAAGTGTAATGGGAGTATAAATCATGTCAAGAACATAAACCTAAAAATAGGGATGCTTGATTGAGGTTTGCGTAATTACGGATTGCATACTTGTTAGATGCTCGAAATAGCCAATGGGTGAAATTGTTGTGGTTTTATTGAAAGATTAACCCCAATGATCTATGACCTAGCCTATTCTTTAGCTAACAACTATGTTTTATATTAAACGATCATTAACCCATGTGTTTTTACTTTTAGGTAGACATAATTCCAACTTCTCCTCAAATCTTGATCTTAAGTCAAGAGTGTGATATTCGAGCATTTTTAAGCAAAAATCATTACAAACAAATCCCAAATCAATTCCCTTATTTTATTTTACATATGGTGTTTGTTAGCATTCCGAGTAACCTTTTAGTAATTAGAGCACCCATAGGACTTGAAATTTATAATTCGCTCTTTCTGGATTCGACCTCAACTCGTGTTGAGTTGTTGACAATGACCGCCTCACCCCTTAAATACGGGGTTGAGTTGAGCGTTATCAAGGATATACAATTGTCAACCTTTAGGACTCGTTATAGTCTATTTGAGTTCCTAATGATGTCTATTTGGTAGACTAATGAGCCAGTTGCATTTATGGATTTGATGAACAATATGTTCAAGCCTTTTTTTAATTCCTTCATGATCATTTTCATTTATGACTTCTCTGTTTATTCAAGGAGCAGAGCGAAACATGTTCCATATTTAAGGATTGAGCTCAAGTTATTAACAGATGATGTGTTTTTTGCCATACTCTCTAAGTATGTGTTTTGGCTCAAGTTCGTGACAGTCGTTGGACATGTGTTATCTAAGGATGGGATTATGAAAGACCCAACAAAGATTGATCCCATTCGTGATTGGGCTAGGCCTACATCTCCAATTGAGTTTAGTAGCTTTATTAGCATAACTAGTTATTATAGATACATTGAGGGTTTTGCTACTATTTATGCATCGCTGGATAGATTGACTTGGAAAGATGTTCTTTTTTGACAGCTCAAGGAGTGTGATTAGAGCATTAGAAAGCTCAAGGATCTTCTTACTTCAACCCCTATTTTTGCTCTTTCTATTTAGGATAAGGAATTCATCATTTGTTGTGATATTTCAATTGTTGGTTTTAGTTGTTTATTGATGCAAAATGGTCATGTTATTGCCTATGCTTTAAGGCAATTTAAGGTGCATGAGTGCAACTACACCCCTAATGCTTTGGAGTTGGTGGCGATATTTTTGAATGCAGTTTCCTTATGGTATGATTTGTGAGATTTTCATCGATCAGCATATTCTTCAACATCTTATGACCCAGAAGAGCTTAATCTCAGCAACATAGATGGATGGAGTTATTTAAGGACTATCATATTTACATCTTCTATCATCCAAGCAAGGCAAATAAAATAGCATACACCTTGAGTCAAAAGACAGTGAGTATGGGTAGTTTTGCTTGTATTTTTGATTACTAAAGGACGTTGGCATTTCTTATTCAATCCTTAGATAACTTGATAGATCGCCTTTATATTTTAGAATCTTAGAGGTTTCATGCCAGCGTTGAGGAGAGGTCTTTGCTATTTGAGAAGATTTGAGATCACCATTTTGAGGATTAAATACTTTGAATCCTCCGTGATTAGGTGTTGAGTGGTGAGTCCAAGAAGGATACCATAGATTCTAAGGGTATTTTGATATTTGATAGCCATATTTGTGTTCCAAGAGTTGATGAATTGATCTAGTTGATTTTTCTCGATGCTCAAAAATCTAGATATTTTATTCACCTAGGTACATCAAGATATATAGAGATTTGAGACAACATTATTGGTGGAGAGTGACAAAGAGAGATATGGCTAATTTCGTAGATCATTTCCAATGTTGTTAGTCGGTAAAGGCTGATCATCAGCGATTGGGTGGTTTTATTTAGAGGCTACCCATTTCTGAGTCCAAATAGGGGCGGATCACCATGGAATTTATTAATGGTTTGCCTTTCACTTCTCATGGTTTTGACGGTATTTATGTCATCATAGATTGGCTGACTAGGTTGCATATTTTACTTCTATTCAAATATCCTTTAGTGGTGAGAGGTTAGCTCGTATCTACGATGGTGAGATTGTCTATTTGGGTACTTAGGTGAATCTTAGTACAACCTACAGATGGCCAGTTTGAGCAGGTTCTCGAGGAATACTCCTATGTTGTGTTATGGAATTAGGAGACCAGTGGGACCAACACTTATACTTGTAAATTTTACATATAATAGCAATTATCATTGAGGGATTAAGATGGCATCTGTTAAGGCTTTGTATGAAAGGAGATTTTGTTCCCTGATTATATGGTTTGGGACTTTCATCATGAGACCCCATGGTATTGACTTACTTTAGGAGTAACTTGATAGGGTTAGGGAGATTCTGAATAAGTTGAGATTGGCTCAAAGTAGGCAAAAGTCCTATGGGGATTGTATGCTTCGTGCCTTTAGATTTGGAGTTGGTGATCGTGTATTCCTCTATGTGTCACCTATGAAGGGTGTCATGAGATTTGAGAGGAAGGGCAATCTCAGCCCTAGATATGTTAGACCTTTTTTAGATTCTTTGCACAGTTGGCGACGTGGCTTATGAGTTAGCCTCAACTATAGATCTTGTTGTTGTTTATCCGGTTTCCATATTTCTATATTGTAACTATACATTCCAAATCTATCTCATGTGCTTAGTTGGGACTCTTTCTAGCTAGATAAGCAGTTGACCTTTTTGGAAAAGCTTGTGCTTACTTTGACTAGTGATATCATACGGTTGCACAATAGAGAGATTTCAGTTTTTAAGGTTTAGTAGAGGCACTTCCTAGTGGAGGAGGCCACTTGGGAGATCAAGAGTGAGATATAGACACAATATCTTCAGCTATTCGAGACTTGAGGTACATCTTAATCCTTGACTTTTGAGGGTGAAAGTCCCTTTAGTAGTGGAATTTTAATAACCCTTTGGGTCATTTTCATATTTCGGCTAACTTCATTATTAGAGCTTTTCAATAGCTGTGCCAAGTTATTTTATGACTTGATGGAACTGATAGTTTGGTTTTCGAGTTGTTTTTTTAGTTGTTAGAGCCAATTACCTATTTTGAAGTCTCTGCTGGTTCGAATTGGCTACCAGGCAAAGACATATGTCAAACGATCTTGTATTCCAATTCTGATAGTTCCAACAACTTTGAAATGTTGATTTTAGTCTATGAGGACTCTTGGTTTGGGTCCTGAGGTACCCAAGCTCATTTTTACCTATTATTCAAAAAGTTAAGAAAATGAAATATGGGTGTGGGACCTATTTTTAGTTAAAAAAATCTCGTATGGAAATTTTGAATATGCCATTGAGTCCGTAATGTTAAATTTTGTATCGTAACACAATTTATTTATGTATATAGGATTATGGATGAATCTCTAGGGCTCAATAGAGACTTAGAAATTCCAAGTCTCATCTATGTATGGTATACTCGCGAACATCAAGCCAAGGGTCACGATCGCAATACCCTTTGTAAGCCATCAAGTTCTGCGACTGCAGGCACATGTCGCAAATGCAAGTCTACTAGAAAACACCATTTATAGAAATTACGAGGTGCTGAGTGGCGATAGCGATACCCGAGCACCTGAAATGGGTATAAATTGACCATTTTAAAAACATTTTTTTCACATTCTTCATCTATTCTCTTAAGAAAAAAAAACAAGGATGGAAAGCTTAGGATTAAATTTTGTGGGTGATTTGGGAGCATGGGTAACAATTATTATGGGATTTTTCTTTGGACTTGAGGTAAGATTTTCCTAATTTCATGGTTTATTTTCCCCTTTTCTTTCCTAAATTACCTAAACTATGGTGAATTGATTTTACAACCAATATAGCTCGGATTCACTTATTCTTGAAGGTAATTAATCCTAGAGTATTAGGGAATTTTTGGTTGGCTTCAAAAATATGATATCCATACATGGGACACACTTGAGATTTTGGTGTGATTTTTAGACCCAAAGCATAATTTTCCAATATAGGTATAATTATTCTCGTGTTGATGAGTAGATTATTATTTGGATAGCTTGGAATCTTATGGAGGCTTCTAAAAAAGGAAAGTTGATGATTTAGTGTATTCTTCATGTTTTTTTTAATGTCCAGCTTGGCTATGTTTTCCCTTTGATAGATGTAGTTATGTCATAGTATATTTATGATATTATGTTATATTTTGGAATTTTTTAGGTGTTGGCGATTAAATTGGTAATAGTTGTGTTAGTTGGACCTTCTAGGCCATTCAAAAACCGTAATTTAGGTGCTTTGGATTAGTTTCCTAGATCATGAGTAGAATTCTCCTAGGGATAATAAAGGCTTGTTTGACAACTAAAAGTGGATGTAGATACATAAGTTTAATTTGGGGTAAAATTTGCCTAGTAATGGATTTTGGCGATTTAGAAGTAGGCCGTTTGACCTACCTTAGGCCAGGCTTTTTTAGCTTTTGAAAACCTTTATCACACTTATTTTATGTTTTAAAATTACTTATTAAGGTAATATTGAGAAACTTGGGAACCTTATTGTTATGATGGGTTGAATATTGAGAGTTGAGGCTTAATGATTATGCTATTGCTTATGATATTAATTATATGATTACCAATTTGAGTTCAAATATTGATTATAACATGGATGATATACTTACTGGCTCAAGTCCACATATTGATGATGACATGATAATATGCTTACCAGTTTATGTCTAAATATTAATAATGACATTGATGACATATATACTGGGTTTAAGTCCTAAAAGTTATTATGATATTGACTATATGATTACCAATTCAAGTTTGGATATTAGTCATAATATTAATGTGATATCTATTATATTGATGCTTATGACTATTGTTATGGAAGATAACATTAATGATATGGGTATCCGTTTCAAGTTTGGAAGTAGGAATTATTGTAATGTGGCATAATGTGGATAGAGCTGTTGTACCTTGAGAGTTGGTAAATGATGATGGTTTGAATTATATTATCGTTGTGTATACCCTACAAGCTTATGGGGTCCTGCATTGGATTATTTTCCTTTCCCCACTTGTTGGCTTATGGGGACTAATTTTGTACTTATAATCGCATGTGTTTGATTCTTTATAATATGTTATTATTCAAGTTATTTACTTATTTATGTACAATGATGTTATAGTTGATTCAGGTGTGGCTCTACCTTGACTTAGTGATGTTATCTTGCATTTTATCATATTTGTTATTATTTTGCTCAGTAATCCAATGATGCCTACTGAGTACCCATGGTTTTGGTACTCATACCACTTTTGTACCTTTTTGGTCTAGATTTGAGTACTAGTTGCCTTTATTAATTTTAGGATCATGTTGTATTTGATTTCAGAGATAGGATGAGCTCTTGGAGTTAGAGTTTCCCATTTCCTTCTATCTTTCTTATGTCTAGTCTCTACTTTTGAGACTGGATTATATTGAATATTTTAGACATAGGTTGTATTTATAGTTGCTCTTGTACTGGATCTACCAGGTCATTGGATAGTTTTTTATGTTACTGATATCTTTAGACTATTTTTATGACATTGCTTATTTATGTATTTAATTGTCTATTTGGCACTTTTTGAGGAATTTCCACCAAGTTATCTCATTGTTAATATCTTCGGGCTAGAGTTTGGCTTTACTAGCGAGATAGAATAGGTGCCATCATGACTCCTTAATTGGGTCAAGACAAATTGGTATTTGAGCCTAATTTACACCAATATTATTGTTATAAGAAAAAGTGTCTAGTAGAATCATGGTGATCGATATAAAGACATTCGTTTCCTATCTTCGGGAATCTATAGGATATTTTTTAAATTTCTTAACTTTTTTCACTCACTTCACGCTAAGTGTCTGAGTTGGTTTCTAAAACATTTCTTTGACTTCACTCTTCATACATGGCTAAGATGCATACTAACGGTACACCAGAAAAGTATCCTAAGATTAATCCTAGGAATCTTGTTGTTATTCATGGATGAGAGGTTGTGGAAATCCTTGAGACGTATCCCAAGCTAAGAGATAGAATATAGGGCCTCTAAAAGACCCTATTCCTACACTGTTCCAGAGATTCTTCCACCGCAACAAGTGATAGGCCAGGGACTAGCCTAGGCTACACCGAGGTTTATTTCTTCTTTAATGCTCAGGGATACTTTGGTTCAACTTTTGGTGATAGTTGGTGGTACTCCATCTAATAGTTCATAGTATATAAATTAAAGTATTACTGAGGGGGGCATAGCCAATAGCTATCGCTCCAAGACTTTACATCCCTCATACGTTGACTGTAGCTCAATTGGTAGTTTCTTATTCAATGGTTGCTTAACCTATTATGTCTGCCGAGGAGTAAAAAATATTGGGAAAATTCTTGCTATTGGCTTTATCTAGATTTTTTGATGTATTGGAGAAGGATGCATATGAGTTTTTGATTGCTTATGGGGATAGGCTCAGTAATTTAGTCCTAGTTGGACTCATGGTGTTGATTACACTACCTTTCAAAGAGATATGGCAGCCCGACATTAGTAGAGGGGTCATATTGATTCCAAGACAACTAGATCTTCTTCATTGACTAGGCTCAGTTCTCTAAGATTTTCTTGGAGAAGTGCATGCCTTGAAGACTCATAGATCATTTAATAGATTAGTTCTTTAAATTGGAGTGGGTTTCCATGATGGTTATGGAGTATGAGGCTCATTTTCATGGGTTGGCTAGGCAGACTACTTCTATTCTAGGTACTGAGTATGAGTGGGTTTGATGATTTGTTCGAGGATTGAGATTTCACCTTTGTATGTCCACTTATTGTTTTGTTGTTATAGGTAGGTCTTTTTTAGAGGTTTCTATCATGCTTATGTGATGAAGGAAATACATCCTTAGACATCAAGAGGTAGCTTTAATATTCCTTGATATCTTGGGTGATTTAGTGGGAGTTTTAGTAGCTCCCAGTTAAAAGACAATATTTTTTATGGTAGGTATCCTCATCATTTGTCGTATCAGCCTGAGAGTCAGAAAAGCAAACTCGTTTAAGAAGCGCTTTAGAATACTTATGGAAGTCAGTCTTGTATTAGTGGTCGTCATGGTCACGGTAGTGGTCTTTCTTTGAGGGATTTATCTTCTAGTTATTCTAGTTGAGGAGTCTATTTTGGGTCAGTTGTTCTTCTACCTCTACTTAAGCTCAAGTGACTTGTTATAGTTTTAGGGGTCATTTTCATTATTTGTGAGAATGCCCTAATCGTGGCAAAATTATATTTTTAGCTTAGAGTTTTCCCTTGATTACAATAGTTCATCCCACAATTAGAGGTGGTTCCCATGGTCATAGGGATGGTTGTCGGGGTGCTTGAGGTGGTAATCAAGCAGGTAGGATAAGAGATTGGTAAGGCGCCCAGCCAGGTGGTGGACTTGGTCAGTTGTATATAGTACCTGCTAAACTAGAGGTTGAGTTTTTGAATTTCGCTGCCACAGGTACTATTCAAATATGCAGTCAATCGGCCTTTGCTTTATTTGATCTGTGATCCACTTATTCTTATCGATCTACTTATTCTGCTCCACGGTTAGAGTTATCTTAGGATTTATTATCTATGCCATTATATTTATCTACTCCCATGTTTGATTCTTTAGTAGTGTACTGGGTTTTCAAATCATTTGTTATGACTATTAGAGATATTGATACTCACGCAGCTTTCATTATCTATGACATGGTGGATTTTAATATCAGTTTATGCATAAACTAGTTATTACACTATCATAAAGTAATGGATTAATTTCCCAAGTCTATTACCTTAGCTATATTCGGCATACCACAAGTCATGTGGTAGAGAGCTATTAGCCGTGAGATGATGGGGATTATTTCTTTGATGTGTGGTAGGAGACCTTTTTTAAGAGGTTGCTCGACATATCTCACTTATATTTATGATGATAGTATGGAGAGTCCATCGCTTGACTCTGTTCCTATAGTCCATGAGTTTTTGGATGTTTTCCCTATCGATATGCCTAGTATACCTCCTACCCATGAGATTGACTTTGTTATTGATCTTGATTCGGGCACCCAACCTTTTAATATAGAATTTTATACTATGGCTCCTATCGATCTTAAAGAGTTGAATTCTCAGTTTTAGGATTTTTTTTGTAAGGGTTTCATTAGACTAATTATATCTCCTTGCAGAGTTCTTCTGTTGTTCATGAAGAAGAAAAAAGCCTCCATGCATATGTGTATTGATTATAGGTAGCTAAATAAGGTGACAATGAGGAACCATTATCATATGCCTTAAATTGATTACCTGTTCGACTAGCTTCTAGGTGCAATGGTGTTTTCAAAGATTGATTTGAAGTCTGGTTTCCATCAGTTTAGGATTCGAGCATAGGATATCCCATAGATAACCATTAGGACTTGTTATGGTCTGTATGAGTTCCTAGTAATATATTTGGTTTGACTAATGCACTTTTACATTCATGGATTTAATAAACTGCATTCAGGGCTTATTTGGATTCCTTCATTATTGTGTTCATCGATGACATCCTTGTGTATTCAAGGAGTAGAGAGGAGAATGCACAATATTTTAGGATTATGCTCTAGACTTTAAGAGATCATGTGCTTTTCAATATGTTCTTTATATGTTAATTTTTTCTTGAATTTGTAACATTCCTTGGACAAGTGGTATCTAAGGATGGATTATGGTAGACCCCATGAATATGGAGGACATTTGTGATTGGTTTAGGACTGCATCTCTAATTGATATTTGTAGCTATATTATCTTGGCTTGTTATTCTAGATGATTCATTGAGGGTTTTGCTACTATTTCAGAACTAATGACTAGATTGACTTGGAAGGAGGTTCCTTTCTAATGGTTTAAGTATTGTGAGTTGATCTTTCAAAAGCTCAAGGAGTTTCTTACCTTAACTCCTATATTGGTGCTCTTCATGTTGAGGGCGTGGGATTCGTCATGAATTATGATTCACCTAGTATTGGTTTGGGTTGTGTATTAATGCAGAAGGACAGTGTTATTGCTTATTCTCTGAGGTAACTTAAGATGCATGAGTGCAACTACCCCACTCAGGATTTGGAGTTGGCGGTGGTAGTTTTTGTGCTTAAGATTTGTAGACATTGTATTTATTGTGTGCATGGTGCAATTTTCACCAATCATCATAGTCTTCAGCATCTTATGACCTAGAGAGATCTTAATGATAGGCAACACAGATAGATGTAGTTGCTTAAGGTCTATGATGTTTCCATCTTATATCATCCAAACATGGAGAATGTGGTAGAATATGCCTTGAGTTAATTGGCAGTGAGTATGGGTAGTTTGGCTTGTGTTTTGGCTTTGTAGAGGTCGTGGGCATGGAACATTAAATCCATAGCCAACTTGATTATGCAGAAGCCCTATGCGGATCGTAGGCTTTGTGCCTTGATGTTGGATTTGGTGATTAGGTATTCCTAAGTGTGTCGTCTATGAAGGGTGTCATGAGATTCGGGAGGAAGGGCAACCTTAGCCCCATATATGTTGGACCCTTTGAGGTTGTTCGCATAGTTGGTGAGGTGTCTTGGGAGTTAGCCATATCCAGATCATGTTTTTGTCCATCAAGTTTTCCATATTTCTATTGTGACGATATATTCCTAATCTATCTCATTTGCTCAAATGGGACTCAGTCTATCTAAATGAGTGGTTGACTTTTTTAGAGGAGTCTGTGCCTAATTTTACTAGTGATGCCAGGCCGTTGTGCACTATAGAGATTTCGGTAGTTAAGATTTTATTGAGGCACCAACTAGTAGAGAAGGCCACTGAGGAGATTTAGAGGGAGATGCGGACCTGGTATCCTCACCTGTTCGAGACTTTTGGTACCTTTTAATCCTTGACTTTTGTGGATTAAAGTCCATTTAGTAGTTGATGTTATAATCACCCTTCAGGTCATATTTTATATTTCCTCTTATTTTCTTTGTTAGAGCTTTCCTATAGCTACCCTAAGTAGTGTATAACTTGTTGGAACTGACTATTTGATTACTAGGTAATTCGCTTGATTATGAGAGCCAATCCCTGTCTTGAAGTCTCTGTTTGTTCAAATTGGACACCATGTAAAAATTTCAATTAACCAAGCTATATACAAATTCTAATTGTTCAAAAAGAACCAAAATATTGATTTTCTGCTAGGACTCTTGGTTTGGGTCTCGAAGTACCTAGGCATATTTCGACCTATTGGTCGAAAAGTTCAAAAAATAACATATGGGTGTGGGACCCACTTTTTATTAAAAAGACCTCAAATTGATATTTTGACTATGCCATTGCGTCTGAAACATCGAATTTGGTATGGTAGTATACTCCATTTTCATATAAGGTATTACAGATGAATCTCAAAGGCTAAGCAAAGATTTGGAAAATTCCAATTCTAAGCTATATTTGGTCAGTAGGTGCCTCGATCATAGGCATATGTCATGAATGAGACTCTACTAGCAGCCACCGATTATGGCAATCATGAGGTGCCAATTAGTGATAGCGATACCCGAACACCTGGGATGGGCATAAATAGACCATTTTAGGTTTATTTTGGTCCATTCGTCATCCATTGTCTGCACTCTAAAACCCTAAAAATCTTATAGGTGATTTTGGAACTTGGGTAACGATTATTAAGAGATTTTCCTCCAAATTTGAGGTAAGATTTTCCTAGTTTCATGGTTTGTTTTCCCTTTTTCTTTCCCAAAATCAGTAAACCTTGGTCTCTTGAATTTTTACCTATTCTTTGGGATAATTTCTCCTTAAGCATAAGGCAATGTTGAGTTGACTTTGAAAATAGATTTCCATTAATGAGACCCACATGATATTTTAGCATGATTTTTGGATCTGACGCACAGTATTCCAATATGGATATCATTATTCTTCTGTTAGTGAGTAGATTGTAATTTTGATAGCTTGACATCTTACGAAAGCTTTTTGGAAAGGAAAGTTTGTAATTTAGTTAATTCTTCTAGCTTTCTTTAGCGTCCAGGTAGGCTATTTTTTCCAATGAAAGATTGAGCTATGTCATAGCATATTTATGATATTATGTTTGATTTGGGATTGGTTTTATGTGCTGGTGATAAAATTGGCAATACATGGGTTAGTTGGACCTTCTAGGCCATTCAGAAACCATAATTTTTGTACTTTAGCTTAGTTTCCTAGATCATGAGTATAATTTCTGTCATG
Source organism: Capsicum baccatum var. pendulum (assembly GCA_030864225.1). Classification (NCBI taxonomy): domain Eukaryota; kingdom Viridiplantae; phylum Streptophyta; class Magnoliopsida; order Solanales; family Solanaceae; genus Capsicum; species Capsicum baccatum. Next base: position 82,181,947 of record CM061560.1, on the reverse strand, counting down.
GGGCTAATTAAGTCTTTTTTGAAATATAAAAGTGGATTTGGATACCTTAGCTCAGTCCGGGGTAAAATTTACCTAGTAATTGATTTTAGGGATTTAAAAGTGGGCCTTTTGACCAACATTAGTCCAAAATTTGTGTTAGCTATTAAAAGCGTTTATAATGCTTGTTGTACATCTTGAAACTACTTATTGAGGTAATAATTAGAAATTTGGGTACATGGCTATAATGATGGGTTTAATATTTAGAGTTGAGGCTTAGCAATTATGCTAGTGATTATGCTATTTCTTATGATATTTAATATATGATCACCACTTTGAATCTATATATTGATTATAATATTGATGATATACTTACCAACTCATGTTCAAATATTGATCATGATATAATGATATAGTTATCAGTTAGATTCTGGAAATTGATAATGACATTGATGATATATATACCCGATTCAAGTTTTAAAGATTATTATGATATTGATTATATGATTATCTGTTCAAGTATGGATATTACTATTATAATAATCATGATATTGGCAGTATGATATTGGTGGTATTGATATTTATGATGTTGGTTATAGAAGATGACATTGATGATATGGGTATTGGTTTTGAGTTTGGATGTGGGAATTTTTGTAATGTGGCATGATGTGGATAGATTGTAGTTGTAGCTTGAGAGTTGGTAAGTGATGGTTGTTTGGATTATACTATCTTTATGGATACCCTCTAGGCTTATGGGGGCCTACATTGGTTATTTACTTTTTCATACTTATTGGCTTATAGGGCCCAATTTTGAAGTTGTAATTGCATATGTTCGATCCACTATGATATGTTATTATTTTGGTTATTAACATATTTTTGTTCACCGATGTTGAAGTTGATTCATGTTTGTTTCTACCAAAACTTAGTTATGTTCTTTTGATTTTTATCATATTTATATCATGATTTGGTTCATTTGGTTGATGATTCCTACTGAGTACTCGTGGTTTTGGTACTCATGCTACACTGCCATTCCTTTTTGGTTTAGTTTCGAGTACCTATTGCCACCATTGATTCAAGGATCATGCGGTATCAGTTTCAAAAGATAGGGTGAGCCTTAGGAGTTGGAGTTTCCCTATTTCCTTCTATCTTACTTATGTCTAGTCTCTAGTTTCATGACAGAATTGTATTGAATGTTTTGGACTTGGGTTTTATTTATAATATCTCTTGTACTGGATCTACCAAGTCGTGGGATGGTTTTCTATATTATTGCTACCTTTAAGCTATTTCCATTGCATTGCTTATTTATGTATTAAATTGCTTGTTTGGCCCTTTTTAGGGTATTTCAACCAAGTTATCCATTGAAAATAGCTCCGGGCTAGGGTTGAACTTACCTACTATCAAGATAAAGTAGGTGTCATCATGACTCGTAAATCGGGTCATGACAGGCTCTACCTTCCATATATATGTAAATTTGATTTTTTGATTAACCGATGCAAGGCTCTTGTCCCCTGGGCTTCTAACCATGATTATATAGATTCACTTTAATTTATTTCTTTTACATTATATATTGTTGTTTTGGTGATCATAACATTATTTAGCTTTCGAACTGTAGATATGTAAGCAATATACATGGGGCTTTAACAATGATGTAGGAATGAATTTAATATAGACATCATGTTTAGGAAATTGTATGACTCAATGAACCACACTGGTAGAAACATCTACATAAATGAGACATGAAGGCGTGTGACAAGTAAGGTTATTAGGAAGGTGTGTGCTAAGTAAGGTTATTAGGACATGTAGTAAATGATTCATTAAGTTATGTAACAAGTGAGTAAGTGATTCTACTTAGCAGATAGTTCATTTAAAACACATTTGAACATTTCAAATGGATGTATACATGTATTTCAAAAGGTGATGTGTAACTCCTCAAATGAAAAGGTAAGAACTGTAAAAGATGATACAATTGCTAAACATTTAGTAGACGATGTCAAATGAAAGATTGCATAATCTCGTGAACTAATAAGGTGCATGGACAAATCCAAACTAATGAACAAATGTACATTTCATGTAGAGACATATAAAATATATTAGACATCAAATATGTATCCAAAATATGAATACTTGTAACATGAGTAATGTCTGATCTTATTCATTTAATGAACCTCATTTTACTTCAGAGCATAACACATGTAACTTGTTGTTCAGAGTAGATTTTTCCTTCAAGTACATGGCGGTATAAGCACATCGACATTGTATAATGAACATGCACAGATGTACTTTGAACATTTGTGAAACCATGGGTCATAGGAAGATTGTTATCTTGATTATAGATTGTAAACCATGACTATTTTATGAAAATCACTTATACGGACCTCTTTGTTGGTAGTAAGAAAAAGAATAAGATTTCCTTCCAAAGAATGTGTAATCGAATGGCCTTACATACCTCAATTCCCAATTCGTATAACTTATAAAGTACTAACAGCTTTCAATAGTCGTTCCATGAGTTCTAATAAATAGGAATGTCTAGAATGCTCAAATAAGCTTTTAATTAGAGGTTAGGGAACCACTTTTCCTATTGCATCAATCCATTATTTTCCCTCAATTACAATTAGGTAACCATCTATAATCCAATTAATAATATACAAAAAGTTAGCACAAATATCATGTGAAAATGGGGAAAATATTTGTGATTTGTGTTATTCTTGTGAAATATTTATTTGTGTGATTTGACCATTTTACCCATCCTGGTTGTTGCATTTCTGTACTTTTGGGGTTTTGAGTTGATTTTCATGGTTCCCAAAGCATTTCGGTGTGCGAGATTTTGTTTTTGGTGGTTTATAAGGCTTATAAATTGACTTTGGTCAATATTTTTTATATGTGTATCTAATGGAAAAACAGACTATGCCAACAGATTTGGAATGGTTATTATAGGTTGATAAGATGGTTGGTTTGGTTTTGCATTTTGTATATCTTATTTTCACCCTCAATTCAAAAAGTTATAACAATATGTCTTGGGATTCAATTCTATGAAAACTATATTTTTCCCAAAATTTGATATCTCTATTGAGTTTAGAGCGTCGAATTTGGTAGGGTAGCATAGTTCATTTGTATTCTCAAGACTTTGAATGAATCTCAAGGGCTCTTCAGAGATTTGGAATTTTATTATTCTCCATAGCTTGTGCTCCACTCAGCTAGTTCACCTAGTTCAGCAGCTAAAGTCCCACTTTTGCTACTTTAGAGGCAGGAGCTAAAGTTCCACTTGGCTGCTTTAGTAGCTGGCTACCAGCTAGGCAAGGGCACTCTAGCAGCCCTTATCCGCTTAAGCGGATGGAACTTTAGCAGCCCTTGTCTGCTTTAATGGAATGACACGCTAAACAGGTACCATTAATGAGGTCAAAGATTGCTTTAGCAGTGACCGCTAAAGTGTTCATTTAATCATTGTAAGGGCACCTGACACCTGGGTATATAAATAATTCTTTCTTAATTTTTTTATTATTTTTGAGATATTATTATCTATGTGTGATTATGTGGGGTCTTGTTTGATTTTATTGGCCTGATATTGATATATGTATGTTTTGTTGTATGCTTTTAGCTAGAAAAATCCTAAATTTTGGGATTTACATAGTGTCAGTCGAATTTTTCTTTCATATTTTACTTTATGGTATATGGATTATATTGTATCATAGATGATTGGTTAACTTGAGTGGATTTTTGCTACTTGGTTGATATGTTGTTTTGATATTGGTAATTCTTATTTTTGTTGGTTGTGAGAATTCTATCCTTATATCATAGTCATTCATAAAACAAATGTACCACCATAAAAATACTAGAAATTTTTGACAGAAAATTTAATATCTTTAAGAACCCTATATCGATATATGTATTAAAGTGGAGTTATGGATATTGGTTGTATGTTTTAACAAACCCTTAATGGTTACTATCTAGGAGCGGAGCTTAATCGGTGTGGGTTGACAAACCCTTATGGGTCCTACCTAGGAGCAGAGCTCAGTAGGTGTATACAGAGGTTGTGCGATAACCTCGTGCATCATTATCATCATTCTCATCCTCATTATCTTCATTGCACCCTATATATATATATATTGTGCTTATTATATTTTGTATTTCTATTCTTGATGTGATATCTGCTAATTTATATTTATTTTCCCTACTTATAAATCTATATTTTCTTCTTGTACCAATAGTTGTTATATATGTATATAGTAGAACTATAAATGGATATGGTATGGGATACCATTTGGGATATTTTCTAATTACAGGTGACGTACCCATACTTTATGGTTTAATGGTTTATTTTCTACTTTACTCAGTTGGGCTATGATACCAACTAAGTACAAGTAGGCTGCATTTATTCCTGCGGCTCCCTTTTGGTGCATATCAAGGTACGAGGGTGCCACACAGATAACTAATTCAGGAGACATTTGGAGTTTATCTGAGGTAGTATTTTGTCTATGCATATGGACTTGGCCACTACCTTTTCTTATCTAGAAAATATCTTATTGTATTCAGAGATACAATTTGTTTTTTTTTGGATACCCTATGAATATTCTAACTTTAAGTTATGTTAGTGGTTCTTACACTGTGGCACTAGGTTTTGGGATTTGGTTTGGTATCTTTGATTATATTTCTTATATTATTATGTTTGTGTGGCTCGACTTTGATTTAGAAGCCTTGTCTTGGGTTTTGGTATTGATTAACCTTATTATATAAGTTTGGATAATAGGCTTATCTTTCAAATCTTGGCATGATAAGTGCCATCATGAGCCTTTGTTTTTGGGTCATGATAAATTGGTATCAGAGTATCCAGGTTAACAGGTCTCATCAGTGTAAGAACAGGGTGTCTCATAGATCCTGACAAAATGGTACGTAGACATTTGTATCTATCTCTGACAGGCTACATATATTTTATGTTGACTTTCCTTACTTCATTACATATGGTAAAGATCTTTTATACCTTGTTTTCTAAATAAAGCTTCACTTTTTTCTACGCTTGTATTTGAGTATGGTATTCCAAGGTCATGAGATTAGCTTTCTTTTATGTTACCTCCTCAGGTGGGATCTAAGACAACCATATTAACTACACCTCCTATTATAAAGGTTACAGTTATGTCTTCTGAGGATCAGAAGAGGTTTGAGAGACTCACTTATTTGGGTCCTACTAGGTTTAATAGTGTTGTAGGTGAGGGTTCCTCTGAGTTCTTGACTGATTATCGTGATATATTTCATAACCTTAGTTTGCTTGAGTCGCATGAGGTTGATTATACTACTTGTCAGTTGAGAGATACAACCAGAGACTGGCAGAGGTCACTTATTGGTTGTCGACCTCTTACTTACATAGAGATGACCTTGGATCAATTTACAGAGGCTATTTTGATAAGTTTGTGCCATATAATTTAAGGGATCATATGAGAGATGATTTTTGATTGCTTGGAGCAGGGCTCAATGATGATCGCAGTGTGTAAGGCATATTTCTATGCCTTGTCAAGATATTCTTTTGCTAGTATTTCCATTGAGTTAAAGAAGATTCAGAAGTTTGTGAAGGGGTTGAATGTTTTCCTTTAACTAGCTATAACTCAGATAGTAGTGTAAGGGGAATCATTTTAAAGTATTCTAGAGCTAGCTAAGATGACTGAGTCTATTCTTTGACCATCTCAGGGTAGCGCCATGAAGGTGACCATTAGGGTGAGTTTAAAGGTCACATTCTTGAGGTAGAGGTTCTATAGGTTTCCATGGGTATCATCATAGAGCAATGTATGTAGCCTTGGAAGGTTTAGGTAGCGGGTCTTCTGGTTTAGTATCTTAGGGTGGTTGTCCTAGCTCATCCGTAGCTCTTTTTACTAAGTTAGATGGTAGGGTTTGCTTTGTGTATGATGAGGCTGGGCATGTTGTCACGAACTATCCCTCTCGAGTTTGTAGAGCTACTCCCATATCTACTATAAATGGTAGAGGTTCTACTAAGGGTGTGAGAGGTAGAGGTAGTGGTGCCCATTGTGGTAATTTGGGACAACCCAGTTAGCTGGTTGACATGGTCAGTCCTATACTAAACCTATTGGGACTGAGATAGAGGACTCCGATGCTGTCATTATAGTATTGCCTCAATTGTTTCATATGTTTATTTCTGTTATCTAATTCAAGGTCAACTTTCTAATATGATTCAGCATATTTTTCTTTGTGTTGTAATTATACTAGTGAGCCTCTTTCTATGCTCATATATGTATCTATGCTAATAAAAGACTCTTTAGTGGTCGATTAGGTGCACTGATCTTGTGTTGTGACATTTGCTGGGAATGAGACTAGGGTAGAACTTACTATATTAGATATGGTAGATTTTAATGTCATCATGTTTAAGGATTTTTTAGCTCATTATCATGTTGTTCTAGATTGTTATGCTTAGACCGTGACTTTATCTTCATTGGGTGTGCCAAGGATAGCTTGGAAGGGTGTGCTTTATTTGTGTCCCAAGAGGGTTATATCTTTCCTTCAGGCTCGCTATTTTGTAAAGAGGGGATTCTTGTCTTATTATGCTCATATTCATGCTTCTAGTATTGCTTCACCTATTTCATTAGATTCTGTTTGTATTTTTTCTACATTCATGGATATTTTCCCTTTCGATTTTCTTGATATGCCTTTGTATTATAATATTGACTTTTCCATTGATGTTGAGTAAGGGAAAAAACCTACTTTTATTCCTCTTTCTTAAATGGACCCAATGGAGTTAAAGGAATTGAAAGATCAGTTACATGAGTTGTTGGATGAGGCACTTATCCGATCTAGTGTATCACCTAGGGGTACGCCTATATTATTAGTAATGAAAAATAATAGATCTATGTGCATGTATATTATTTATCGGTAGTTAAACAAAGTGATGGTTAAGAATAAGTATCCTCTTCCTCATACTAATGATTTGTTTGATCAAATTCAGGGTACTTCAGTGTTTTTTTAAGATTGATTTGAGGTTAAAGTATCACCAGTTGAGGCTTTAGATATTTCAAATAAAACTTTTCAGACTCGGTACAGTCATTATGAGTTCTTGGTCTTGTCCTTCATATTGACCAATGCCCCAATCTCATTCATAGAGTTGATGAACTGGGTATTTCGACCATATTTTGACTACTTTGTTATTATATTTATAGATTATATCTTTGTTTATTCTAAGTATGAGGCTGATCATGAGGACCATCAGGGGATTCTACTTCAGAGATTGAGGGATGAGAGGTTGTATTCTAAGTTCTCTATGTATGAGTTTAGGTTGGAGTTTGTCTCTTTCTTTGGTCATGTGGTGACCAAGCATAGTATTATGGTCGATTAGGATAAGATTGCAATGGTTTGTGGTGAGGATTGGCCTACATCTCTTATTGAGATTTTGATTTTTATTTGTTTAACAGGATACTATCAGTGCTTTGTTAAGATTTTCTCATCTATTGAAGCTTTATTGACATAGTTGACTCAGAAGAAAATATCCTTTCAGTGGTTCAAGGCTTGTGAGACAAACTTTCTAAAACTCAAGGATTTGTTGAATTCAGCTCCTATCTTCACCTTTCCCATAAAGGGCATGGGTTTTACCATCTTCTATGATGCTTTATGTGTTAGGTTAGGTGTTTTATTTATGCCGGAGGGTTAGGTGATTGAGTATGCTTCTCGTCGGTTGAAGCCCCATATTACGCTACCCATGATTTAGAGTTTTGTGCAATAGTGTTTGCTTTGAAGTTATGGCAGCACTGATTATATAGAGTCTATTGTGAGATTTGTTGAATCATCATACCCTTAAATATTTTTTTACCCAGTGAGATATTACTATAAGGCAGGGCGTTGGCTTAAGTTTCTTAAGGATTATGACTTATCTATCCTCTATCATCAAGGCAAGGATGATATGATTATGGATGCCTTAAGCAAAAAGTTTACTAGCATAGATAACTTTGGGCATTTTTTGACCCAGAAAGGCCTTTGGCCTTAGAGGTTTAGTCTTTGGCTAACAATATGGTTAGGCTTTATCTTTTTACTCCTAGGTGTGTTTGGAATTTTTGTGGCTAGGTTTTCCTTGATGGAGTGGATTCAGGCTCATCAGTTTGGTGATGTTTGATAAAGAGTGATTATAGATATAGTGTTGAGTGAAGAGGCTAATGAAGCCTCGCTTGATTCAGATGGTGTTTTGAGGATTATAGCCTGAGAGTAAGTGATTGGATAAGATTGATTTTTGTGAGGGCTCATTATTCCAAATATTTATTTATCTAGGAGTGACTAAGATATATCGTGATTTGATATAACATTACTAGTGGGATTATATGAGGAAGGATGTAGAAAATTTTCAAACTCATTGCCTATGTTGTCAGCAGGTAAATGACAAGCATTTGAGACCTAGTGGTTTGCTTCAAAGTTTTCCCATCCCCAAATAGAAATAGGAATAAATCACTATCGACATTGTGATTGGTTTACCTCGTACTTATTATGGTTTTGAAAGTGTTTGGTTCGTTATGGATCAACTACCAAAATCTGCTCATTTCATTTTAATTTAGGTACCTTTCAGTGCTAAGAGGTTGGCATGTATCTATATTTGTGCGATAGTTTTTCTTCATGGTGTACCATTTTCTATAATCTGGATCGAGGTTCAGTGTCCACATATCAGTTTTAAAAGACATTTTTGGAGGATTTGGGTACTCGGGTTGATCTTAGAACAAGATTTCACCCCCAGATCAATTGTTGGCTTGATTGAATTATTCAGATTTTGGAGGATATACTTCATTCTTGTGTGATAGTCTTTTGTGGCTAGTGGGAGAAACATTGAGCAGTGGTGGAGTTTGCATAAAATAAAAACTACCATCCCGGTATTTGGATGGATCTATTCGAGGCTTTTTATGGTAGGTGTTGTCACTCTCTATTTGGCTGGTTTGATATTTTAGTGATTAATTCTCAAGGTATGGATATTCTTCGTGAGACTTTATATAGTGTTAAGGTTATTCAGGATAGTCTCCCAGCGGCTCAAAATAGGCTGAAGTGTTATGTGGATCATAGACTTAGTGCCTTGAGATTAATTGTTGGTTATCATGTGTTCCTTTGAGTGTCACCCATAAATAGGGTGATGAGGTTTGGGAAGAGGAGCAAGTTTAGTCCTAGGTATATATGGCCATTTGAAATTCATTAAACTATTGGGGATGTGGCCTATAAGCAATCATAACATACTGATTTATCTGTTGTTCCTGAAGTTTTTTCATGTTTCTATGATTTGGCATTATATTTCAAATATGTATCATATCATTCATTTGGATTCACTTTAGTTAGTGAGTGACTATATTTTATTGAGGAGCCCATCACCATTCTAGCCAAGAATGTCAGACAGTTGCATTCTCGGGTTATTCCTGTGGTTAAGGTCTAGTGGAGACAGAGACCTGTAGATGAGTCTACTTGGGAGGTTGCGTTTAATATGCTTAGTAGTTATCCCTAGTTTTTTGCTAATTCAGGCATTTCTATTGCCTTTAGCTCTAGGATGAACAAAATTCCTAGTGATGGATGCACCAACCTGATTTTTGCGATTTGAATGAAAGATTTGTATCTATGTGATTTGACTATTTTACCCCTCTTGGTGATTGTATTTTTGTATATCTGGGGTGTAGGGATGATTGGCATAGTTTCCAATGCATTTTGGTGTGATTTGTGCATGATTGTGGTTTTTGGTGGGTTATAAAGATTATTAGATAACATGGTCAACATCTTTTGATTTGTACATCGGATGGCAAAACGGACTGCGCCAGCTGATCTAAAATGTCAGTTTTATGTTGGTAACATGGTTGGTGTAGTTTTGCGGCTTATGTATCTCATTTTAAACCTCTATTAGAAAAGTTGTAAAAATAGGTCGCAGGGGTCAATTCCATGAAAACAATGTATTTTTACAAAATATGATATAGCCATTAAGTCTGGAGCATCAAATTTGATAGGGTTAATAGTTCATTTATGGTCTTGGGATTTCGGATGAAGCTCGAAAGGTCTAGGAGACTTGAAATTTTTGAAGTCTCCATTGTTGGTTCCCCACTCAGTTAGTAAAGCCTCTAAAGCACCACTTTGGCAACTTTAGTGCTACCCGCTAAAGCGACACTTGTCTATTTAAGTAGACGGCTACCAGTTGGGCAAGTACGCTTTAACGAATACCGCCCGCTTTAGCAAAGGGCAATAAAGCCTACCTTTCTTCTTTAGTGGCCTGACATGGTTAGCAAATACTGCTAAAGCAGTACATGGCCGCTTTTGCAGTGACCACTAAAACGGTCACCTGACCGCTTTAGCTACCCTTGACACCTAGGTAAGTAAATAATCCTTTTCTCAGTTTTGTTCTCCATTTTGAGACTTAGACCTTGGGGATAGATCTTTTGGGCATTTTCTGCCATTTCTAAGCTTGGGTAAGCTCCAAACACCTATTTCAAGTACTTCTCTTTGATTTTATCAATTAAATCATGTTTAAACTCTGATTTGAAGGTGGAATATAGGGATTTTTGGCCCTGGAGGCCCAACTTAGCATTTCTTCGATCCAAACCCCAATTTTACCCCCTTTTTACTTGGATGTTTTCCTATAAGATACTTTAATCTTGGGAAATATATTTTTGGACAAAAAGTTTTGTTTTACCCTTCTTATTTGAAAACCCATTTCGGGGCTCCGTTTTAACATCAATTTGAATGTGGGCAATATAGGTGTCATTAGCTTTCTTTTACCATGTGGATTTTATATTTGTGTTTTATCTTATTTCGGGTTTGTGCTAGAGGTTAAATCTTGGTGATAAAGGGTTATTATTTCCAATTTTGGCAACTAAGGTAGGTTATGGCATAACTTTCTTCATACTGTGTCAGATAGTTAATAAAAATATGAAAGCATGCTATGAGTATGGGGTGGTATCATGGAAAATGTGTTAGGTGATTCAAATGCTCATATGGGGGACTATATGGATAATATTTGTTGGTTTTGAGACATTATTTTTTATGTGCAACTGTGTGGTGTCTTGTATGATTTTGTTGGGTTGATATTGATAATTTATGTTTGGTTGTACTATGTTTGCTGGAAATGCCTATATTTTTGGATTATGTGGTATCTAAGGTATTTTTCTTGTATGTTATACTTGATGGTTTATGGATTTTATTGGATCATGGATGGTTGGTTGACTTGATTGGATTTTCTCACTCGTAGTTGATATATTTGTTGGATATTGGAAACTCATATTTTGGTGGGTTGTGGGCATTGCATCCTTATATCATACACATTTATGTTGCCCAAACTATACCCAACAAAAAGATACCATGCAGTATTTTGAATATTATCGTAATCCAACAAGGTTGGGGTAGATCCCACAAAGAATAGGTCAGATGTGTCTCACAAACTTGTTAAAGTAGGCGGAAGTACAGTAAAGTAAATGGGGGAATGCGTAGTAAATAGTAAATAGGAAAAAGTAATTAGATGAGGGTTGGTAGCCTCAAATTACTGTCGTGAACTTCTTTACCTAATCACTACTTCTCTTATAACCTAAGTAGTGAATATAGGCAGGTTCTCAACATTGGCCACTGCTAAGAAAAACTATTAAAGTGAACACAATCACAATACATGCTAGAATATTGATCAAGAACAACGTTACACTTTCTCTACTATTATAATATGTCAGGGTTCCACAACCCTAGTTAGGAGGTTTATCCACTCACGCTTGCAAAAATATACATGGAATTCAATAAGGAAAGCATAAGATGAATCTCACAGTACTTTAAGTAGAAAAGCTAATTCTCAAATTAATAATCAACCAAATAATGAAGAACAACGGATTCCAAGAACAAAAAGCTGAACTTTGAACCCGATATATGTTAGTGAAAGTATAAAGTGCATAAAATAACAAAAAACATCCCAAGAGTATTTATAGATTACATAAAAATCGTAAAAATTCAAACCAAAATGATCAGGGAAACTTGGGTTAGTTGCCACTTACATACCCACTTATAGGCCATGAGTGGCCCTACCCCATGTGGGTGGCATCATAGGTAGTAGAGGAACTTCAAAGAACTTGATCAGATTTAGTATGTGACTTACGATGGCACTAATGTGGCAGAAGTGCTACCCACACCCCGTAAGTGACTCTATCATGGTTATAAGAGAAAATTCCATCTTTTAGGTTCTCTGATTTTTCACCGCCTGATACCCGCGAAGTCACTCATACCACATAGGTAGTACCCATGCCACATGGGTAAGCTTGTAGGTTGGGATTACCTCTCAATTTCCCATCTTTTTCTCCATTTAATCCATAAAATCTAGTTTCCTGCAGCATGAACACAGAATACATCATACCTAACAAAACATACATAAATACTTGCATATTTACCATTTTTAGGCATCAAAAATGCCATGAAACCATGGCACATCAACACCCTCAACTTAGAACGTTCATATGTCCTCTGGCAATAAAAATACAATAAAATTACACAATGATGCTTAACCAAGAGAAACTAAAGGTACCTACGACAATGTATCTCAATTTTAGCTTAAAAAACATTACCCATCTTATTTTTAACTTTTCAAAAAGAATTGTATGGATCTATGCAGGCCAACAATGTGACACAACGAAATCAAGCTATGGAATTACATTAGCAATAAATAATTATGCATATGTACAAATTACACTACTAGAATAGAAAAGCAGCTAGCAACACAACCCATGTACCCTCACAATAAAGAAGTCTCACCCACTCAGTAGAATAGTGAATTTTAATGAGGGGACAATCACGGGACACTCACACTCACAAAAGAAGTTCCAACAATGTTCATAGAATACCATAGGCTTGTTATTATTTTCTTCACCTTATTTTTTCATATAATCGAACTAGGATCACCATAGGACATTTAGGAAATTAGTGACTTAGTCTCCTTGGCAGTACAATTAAGTTAGGGGTCCAGTTATAAACCATCTTTTCTTTCATTCACCCTTATTACTCCCTTTTTCCTTTTATTGCATATTCAGGCTGGGTGTGGTTACTTTTATTCTTTCCTTTTCTTTCTTTTTCAATATCGTTTTTCTTTTTCTTTTTCTTTTTCCATTATATTTATACCACACCCGACCTTAAATTTCTTTTTCTTTATTTAAGCCCTCCTACATATCAAATCCTAATCACGTACCCCTATGATAGCCACCCTTGACTTAAGCAATTTTCCTAAGTTGAGGTGCACAATGTCCAAGGAGGGCCAAATCCAAAATATGTTCACTTCAAGTAAACTGGAAAGGTGAAAGGTGAAAACAAGGAAATAGATCAATACAGACTAAAAATAGGGATAAAGGAATACGTATTCTAATTTGTAAGGTTATTAAGGATAAAATTTTGACTATATTAAAGAACATCCTATGGTCCTTTACAAATCAACTATCCTACACATTTGTCAAGACTAACTGGGCAAGTTCTACATCCAACACATAGTGGAAACTAAGTAAGCATCTAACACATACATGGCACAGGGTTACATCACAATCTACTACCTATTCACTTCATGAAAATTCTAGGTATGATTATTTTGTCCCTAATTCTAATTCCATAATAAGATTCACAATGGTCACACATATAAGTACATCACACAGTTTAAAATAAATTTATTGGAGGGTATCATTTTCTAATAGATTTAAACATAATTAAATAAAATATATCAACTACCCTCAAATACTTATTTTTCTAATAGTTAAACAAAAAAACAACACAAAATATCATGATACAAGACACAATACGTCCTAAATATGCCAGTTCTAGTAAGAATAGGCTTTGGGAAAATGAAACACGAAAATAAAAAACTCCAAAATGTCATCTAGACCTACAAGTATCCCCACCCCACCAAATAGACATATATTGTCCCTAATGCATTGGGATGCTACAAATTAAGAGAGTTAGGAACATACCTATGGTACCTTAGGTGCATAGATATTACGTTAATACTACTAGTATGAATTAACACAAATAAAAAAATAATAGGAAACCTTGTGTTTCCTCCCAAGCAGTGCCTGATTTAACATCGCGATACGACGTGGGTACCTTAATTACTCAGATTTAATCAAGGTATCAAAATGGTTGGCCTCCAGGGTCATCAATGTATTTTATTACCAAAACCACCCTTATGTCAGTTTGATTCTTCATGGTTCTACAAATGTTGAACATGACCTCCTCGTCATATAACCTATACTTAAGCTCACCTTTTTCCATATCTACTAGTGTTATACCGATGGCCAAAAACGGTCACCATGAGATTATAGGAATCTCAAAATAAACTTCAAAATCCAAGACAACAAAATTAGCAAAAAACATGAGGTTGTCCGCCTTCTCCCAAACATCAAACAATATACCCACAGGTTTCTTGATTGTACTATCTGCCATTAACAACTGCATCATTATTAGTTCGGCAGACCTCAAGCCTAACTATTTTAACACTGCCAGTGGCATAAAGTTAGCGATAACACCTAGGTAACATACTGATTTGGAAAATCTTGATTTCCTAATGGTTCAAGGAATTGTGAAAGCATCGGGGTCAACTTTGTTTTATGCCAGAGATATAGATGTAATCACACAACAATGATTTCACCTCTTTCAATGATTTGCATACCTTGACATCTACTTAAGAGCTTCCAGAAGAGGGATATTCAAACTCAACTCTTTCAACATAGCAATAAACTTTTTATAATTCCTTTTTTTCTTTTTTTTTCTTTAACCTTATAGAAAAATATGAGGGAGTTCATGTAATGGTCTTCACTATTGGATTGAATTCCTTCCCTTTTATTTTATCCATCTCAACACACTTACCAACACCTATCAATTTTCTTGATGACTAATTGCTACTCATCAACTTTTCAGATTCAACTTCGAGTTCATCATCTACATCCACAAAATCACACATATGTTTATCAACTACAAGGATGAAAGGATCAATATTAGACTAAAAACTTTGAGTGTTGATGGTTAAATAGTGATTGTCATTCTTTGTATTTTATATAGTCTTTCTAAAAAGTGTACCAGGTTGATGCTAATTCAACATGGCCAACATTTTCCAAACTATTACTCATGTTTCTTGTTCACAGTATCATGTGATTCTACCTTTTCACTGAGTCCTAAAATATCTACCTTAATCTCTTTAAGGAAATTTTAATGACTTTCTTGGATCCTTACCAGTTTTGACAAAATAACCTCTATTTTAGAATTAGTATCTTCATTTCCTGGTGAAAAGTGAGCATAATACTTCTTCTTGTAGTCATCTTTCTATCTCTTGTCACCATATCTCTCCATTATATGATCTCTATATTGGTCCCTAAAATAGTTTTGACCATGGTTTCCTTTCCTCTAGATCTAATTATCTTGAGCAGATGATTGGCCCTTGGCTTGGAAACTACCCAACTCTTTATCTAGATACTTCATGTCCTCATCCGTGTCAGAATCATATCACATACAATCTTTACCTTATGATCCCATAATATTATCCTTCTCAAAATTCATAGTAAAAAACTTCTTTATCAGTAACCCAATATTCATCCTCAACTGCACACGTCTTGAGCCACTAAATCATATAAAATTCTAGGCTCACTGGAAGCACCAATAGAATAAGTATCGGCACCTCTCTCTTCCTCCTGAGTATGTCATCTTTAGTTGGTTAAAAAGATTCAATCTAAGATTTTTGATCCTATATCCTAATGCAGGTTCATAAATACTCCACCAGTAATACTATATACCATTACTTTGGAACTAGTATTCAGGGCATGATTAAAAAATCTCCAACAAACTTCTTCCAAAATTCTATGATAGGTGCCATCATCAACTTATTCTTAAATCAAAACCATACCTCATACATTGGTTCAGAATATAGTTACCTAAAATTATAAATCTCATCCTTTAATTGAAATATTCTAGAAGGAGGGAAGAAATAATGTAAGAACTTCTTTCACAACTCACTCCAAGTATTAATGGACCCACAAGGTATTTTCCCTAATAATAATATCACTTCAACAATTAGAAAGAATGGGAATAACTTAAGTTTCAAAGGTTCCTAACTCACGCCATGAATGCTATATGAAGTGCAAATTCCAATAATGTCTATGAGGTGCATGTTTGCAATATCAATCAACATTCCATCAAACACACCTTTCACATTCATTAACTGGATCATAGAGCTAGTAATGTTGAACTTCACCGTTGCGGCAACTCAGGATAAATAATGGATCCTATCTCGATATTCTCTACATATCCCATGTATTTATCTAGATATTCATATTCCTACCAATACTAAAAAGTTATAGATAATAAAGTTCAATTTCATCTACATTTGTCAAGTCCAGCTCGACAATCATCTTTCTATGTCAATCTAGCCTTTGGAGGTGTATATTGGGTAGCCTAACTATCCCATTTAACATTTACTTTTGCTAATAACCATGCAATGGTTTACTCAGTTGTATCTTGAATAACATGCATAGGTAGGGGAAGAAAGTCTTGTGGATCATCTAAAAGACCCTCATGATGAGCTTCACGGCCATGTTCCAACATCCTATAATTCTATTGTAGGATTCTTTATAGATCATGATTAAATGGAATCAAGGGATTTCCTTGACACCTAATAATGGACATAAACCATCATATGCCCTAAGAAGAATAAAAAAGTAAAAAAAAACAACCTCAAAAGCTTCAATCAATCAATCCACAATTGTACACCCCGACAATGGCACAAAAATTTGATTTCTCCAAAATTATACCCTCCAAGAAGATACAATGTGATCTCAATCAAATTATAATAACCCAATGAGGTAATGGTAGATCCCACACGGAATAGTTTAGATTTGTTTCACAAACTTGTTAAAGTAGTTAGAAGTGCAAAAAAGTAAATGGGGGTAATATGTATTAAATAGTAAATAGTATCAAGTATTGATTTCTTCCAATTGTAATCAATCTGAGATGAATACTATGACTATGTTCCCCTTGGCCTCTTAACTTCAGAGATTTGTCATGCTCTATTGGACTATAACAATATCTAACATGCATAATATGATAAGCTATGTATCTCTAAACATCTTGTGAACGTCAGGAGTGAATTTCACTCTCTACCTTTTGAGTGTCAATGTGTTGGCATATTAACCTTTACCCTATATCCCAAATTAATTATTATCTTTTGTGTGTCTAGTTAATTAGATGATGGTTGGTAGCATCAAATTACTGTCGTAATTTTCTTTTCCTAATCTCTACTTCTTTTATGAAGTCATTAGTGAATAAAAATAGTTCTCAACATCATCCTATCCTAATAAAAACTATTAAACTAAAGATGATCTCAGTACATGCAAGAATATTGATCAACAACAATGTTGCACTTTCTCTACTCTTTATTCTGTTAGGGTTTGCATAACTTTAGTTAGGTGGTTTAGCCATTCATACTTGTAAAAACATCCATTGAATTTAACAATGAAAATATAAGATGAATCTCACAATACTTGAATAAGAACAACCAAATTTTCATATTAATAATCAACCAAATAATCAAGAACAACAGATTTTAAGATCAAAAGTTTAATCTTTAACTCAATATATGTTTCTGAAGCCCAAAAGCTACTTTCCTACAACATCTACACAAAAACATATCAAATCTAACAAAACATACCTAAGTACTTTTATATTTTCCTTTTTTAGTCATAGAAAGTTCCATGAAACCATGGCACATCATTCATTTATTAAATATTTGTACCACCATTGAAATACTAGAAATACTATCTTTCTTTGACAGAAAATGTAATATCTTTAATAAACCTCTACTGATGCATGTGTTGGAGAGGAGTTTTTAATATTGGTATTTAATATTTATTGTATATGGGTTGGATAGCCCCCTATGGGTCCTTCCTAAGAGAAGAGCTTAGTAGGTATGGGTTGATAAACCCTCATGCGTACTACCTAGGATCAGATCTCGGTAGGTGTATACGGAGGTTATGCGATGACCTAGTGCATCATCTTCATCATCATCTTCATTACACCAACTATATGGTGTGCTTATTCGATGTTGTATTTCTATTCTTGATGTGATATCTACCTATTTGTATTCTTTTCCATTATTTGTACTTGCTATATATGTATATCTCTATTTTATTCTTGTACTTGTATTTTCTATATGTGTATATAGTAGAATTATTAATAGAGACAATGTGGGATACCATTTGGGAAATTTTCTTATCGCAGGTGATGTGCTCGTAGTTTTTGCTTACATGATTTGTTGTCTACTTACTCTGTTGACCTATGATACCTACTGATTATAAGTGGACCATACTCATCCCTACTCTACCCATTAGATATAGATCCAGGTAGAAGTGTACCACATGGATAAGTGATTCATGTTACATATGGAGTTTATTTGGGGTAGAGATTGATCTATGCATCTGTAGTTGGACACTACCTTTTCTTATCTACGCTATATCATATTTTATTTAGAGATAGAGTTTGTTTCCTTTTCGATATCCTATGTATATTTTGACATTTGTTGCATTAGTGGTTCTTACATTGTGACACCAAGTTTCCTAATCTTGCTTAGTATCTTTGATTATAGTTTTGCTATTACAATGTTTATGTGGCTCGACTTTGCTCCAGAAGCCTTGTCTTGGGTTTTTGTGTTGATTTTCCTTGTTATATAAATTTGGGTGATAGGCTTACTTGTCAAGTCTTATTATGATCAGTGTTATCATAACCCTTGGTGTTTGGGTCATGACAAGGTTATTGTGGATTATATAACTAAGTCAGCATATTTCCTTGTAGTTAACTATTCATATTTAGCTAAGGATTATGCCAAAAATTACATTAGAGAGTTGGTGAAATTAAAAGGAGACTCTTTGACTATCATCTCAAATAGGGGTATTAAATTACTTTTTAGTACTCAGGTCCATCTCAGCACAACTTTTCACTTGTAAAGTGATGGTTAGATTGAGCAAACTATTCTCATTTTAGAGGAAATTTTGAGAGATCACAAAATTGATTTTAAGGGTAGTTAGGATTTTCACTTTCCATTTATTGAGTTTTCCGATAATAATAGTTATTACTTTAATATTCAAATGGCCCCATTTGATGTAATTTATAATTGGTAGTGTAATTTCCTAGTAGTTGGTTTGAGGTAGGTAAAGCTAATTTAATATGGCTTGATTCAGTCTATAAAGCTATGGAGAAAGTTTAGCTAATTAAAAATAGCTCAGAGTTGTCAAAAATCCCATACTGATATAAGGAGAAGGGAGATAGAGTTTATGTTTGATAATTTAGTTTGTTCTAAAGTTTCACCCATGAAATGGGTAAATATATTTGGCCAGAAAGGGAAACTCAGTCCTACTATGTAGGTCCATAAAAGATTTTAAAGAACATTGGAAATGTAGCCAATGTGTTAGATATTCCTATAGACATAGCATTAGCGCATCCAAATTTTCTTATGTCTTTGTTTAAGAAGTTCATTGTTAACCCAGCTTCAATTTTAGGCTTAGATAGTGTGGGTGTGAAAGATAGTCTCTTTTACAAAGAGGTTTAAGTTGAAATTCTTGACCTTTTGGTTCGTAAGTTGAAGAGAAAAGAAGTCACTTCAGTGAAGGTTCTTTGGAGAAATTGTCTAGTTAAAGGTGATAATGGAAAGTAGAAGCAAACATAATGACAAAATATCCTAATATTTACACTTTGAATTCCATTATAGTTTGAGGTAACCATTCCTCCTTGATACTTCTCTTAGTCCAATGCCATTCAATTTCTCACATATTTTAGTGTGCATCCACGTGGTTAGTCAGTTTATGTTTCAATTATAGATGTAACTATTATGTTAGTATTCATCTATTAGAACCCAGTGTTGGGATTGTCACTCTTTCTATATCTTTTAAACATATTTAGACATTATTCTTGGATGAATGATTCCATTGTCAAGATATTATTGTACCTTAAAAGTTCTATGATCCTATTTTGATATTTAATATGTGGTTTGACATGATTTTGAGTTATTTTGATGATTAGGAGGGGTAATAGGATCATTATAATGCGTTTTGGGGTCAAATGCATCTCTAAAATAGTGTGTATCCATCTGAGTGTCGTGCCATAGAGGCAAGGCACGACCCAAGTGTAAAAACTAATGGAGGTCTGTGTTATATTTGCTCCATAATTTCAAGGATGCACAATGGATCTATACCATGATGTTGTCCTGGCGCGTTAAGCCTATGCCATGCTAGTGGCCCCAGTAATGAAATTCTTTCATTTTACATCTCTCATTCCCCTCTCCACTCCCAAGTAAACAAAATAAGGTTTTCTCTTTAATTTAAACCACCAAAGTTTTAAGAGTCATTCTTTTGTTCATGAAATCAACCAGACCTAGTATGTGGGATTTCATCGACGGGTTTCCTTACATCCATACAATCCCTAAGGAAACCCAAATCATTAAGTATTCAATTTTTATGCTTAGGTTTTTGATGTGCCATAGTTTCATTTGCACTTTAGATGCTTAATATGTGGAAATTGCATAACAACTTAGGTGTATGGGTATAATATGTATCTGTGATATTGTGCAAAAATACAAGGTTTAGAGGCAACTTGGGTAAAAGGAAAAAAATTAACCAAAGAGGAAAATATTTTGAGTTTCATGGGTATGGTCCATGACCTGTGAAAGGTACTCATGAGTCAGATTCTGATGGTGAGGACAAGAGATAATTTTAATAGATATGACTGATGACTTAGGAATCCAACCTAATGTTGTGATCTAGATACTGAGGACAGGTCTAGAGTCTTATTTTCATCATAGAGACCTACGACCCATAGACTGATTCACGACCCTAGTTCATGAGTCATAGGATTTTATCGACCTGGTACTCCTACACAGTTTAGGTTAGGATCAATTTTTTATCTATAAATACTAATAAGGGGTTTTGTGATTATTGTACAGACTATTAGATTACTTTGAGGTTCTTAGACGTATTATTGATCTTGGAATTATTGAAATTGGTTTTTAGGGTTTTCATTCAATTTGAGATTTTAGATTTTTTCATCTTATTCTTGTTAGTGCAAAAGTATTCTTTCATTTATGAATTTTTATTGTGTTATTATGATAATGAGTAGCCAAACTCAATAACCGAGGTTCAGGGAACCATAATGAATAAACAAAATGTGTTAGGTGTGAAGTTATTCAAAATTGGTGTGCTATCATGCACTGGTATTTCCTTATGATTTCTTTCCTGATGGTTGCAAATGCTAGGAACACTCCTGTATTCTAGATTGCTCGAGAAAGAGGTAGATATTAGAAAAAGGGATAAAACAACAGAAATTTGAAGCTATGGACCTATATTTAATTAACTTGATACATAATCGGAATAGTTAATCCGAGATCATAGATCAAGGGTTAGTAAAATTCATTTAACCAAGGCTGATAGACGGTTAGAGGATCATATCTTATTATATTTTGCATGTAAGGCATCAGGATAGTCTGCTAGAATAATAGTAAATGACATTATGAATTCATGGGTATCACAATCCTAGTGCTCATTTCATGTTGATCACACACCAATAAACCAATCACTATTACTATTACAATTTACTTTAACAAAATCCCCATTTTCTTTACTTACGTTCTTGTTACATAGAAAAGTTCTTGAATAAATTCTGACCCATTCCTCGTGGTATCAACCCCAACCTTGGTTGAATTTTGTATTTGATTTACAACCGCTTTATACTTTTTAACAGGTGTAATTTGGGTGACATCAGGATTCCATTTAAATTATGATTTTACTTATGTTCTAGTTTCTTATCATGACTAAGCAATGAATACATGTTTTCTCATGAATTTTCAGTATCTTTACATACTTATACATATGACCCTTAAATATGTTTACTAATCTACCATTTTGGACTTATGTTATGTAATCTCACACCCTATTAAGATTATAGAACTATCACAAATGTTACTTTCTTTTGAGATATTAGATTATGATCACCGATAGTTTAGTTTCTCATGCATTTATAGTTGAATGTTTGTTCTGTTAGATTCACATGTTTTAAGATGGTTTCAAATAAAATGTCTACTATGTTACTCTCAGATATCTATACTCTGATCTTATTAGGTTACTAGTAAAATTTAGTTAGGTTTAGTACTTAGCAATAAGAAGACAGAAGGATTAAGGTTCACCCATCAGTTAAGCTGGGACCTTTAGTTGAAATTCCTAAGTCCCAAAAGTATATTGGCACTATAGGTTATAAAGTTTCACCCATTAGATCAAGATTACACATTATTCCTTTTTATTTATAGGTTTAGTGGATCCACATTTGGTAGTGTTCATACCATTGGAAATGTAAAGTGCACCCTTCCAACTAAGGTTACGGTTTGGTCCATGATCTTGGAATTATTTAAATTTATATTTAGGGTTTTTATTTAATTTCAGATTTAGAATTTTTAATCTTATTCTTGTTAGTGCACAAGTATTTTTTCATCTATGAATTCTTATTGTGTGCTTATGATCATGAGTAGCTAAACCCAATAACTAAGGTTGGAGGAACCATAGTGAATTAACAAAATGGGTTATGTGTGAAGTCATTCAAAATTGGTGTGCTTGCATGCACTGGTATTTCTTTTTGATTTCTTTCCTTATGTTTGTAAATTCTAGGAACTCTCATGTATTCTACATTTCCTGAGAGAGGGGTAGATATTGGAAAAAGGAGAAAACAACAAAAATTTAAAGTTATGGATCACTATTTAATTAACTTGAGCCTTATCTGGAATAGTTAATCTAAGATCACAAATCAAGGGTTAGCAAAATTCATTTAACCAAAGACGACAGACGGTTAGAGGATACATATCTTGTTATATTTTGCATGCAAGGCATCGGGATAGTGTGCTGGCATGATAGTCGATGGAATTATGAATTCATGGGGATCACAATCCTAGTGCTCGTCTCATGTTGATCCCACTCCAATAAACCAATCACTATTACTATTACAATTTACTTTTACAAAATTCCCCTTTTATTTACTTAAGAGCCTGTTACATAGACAAACTCTTGACTAAATTTCGACCCATTCCTCGTGGTATCAACCCCAACCTTGTTTGGTTTCTGTATTTGATTTTGCAATCACTTTATACTTTTTGAGAGGTGTAATTTGGGTGACATCAAGTTTCCATTTAAATTATGATTTTACTATTGTTCTAGTTCCTTATCATGATTAAGTAATGAGCACATGTTTTCTCATGAATTTTCAATATCTTTGCATACTTATATATATTAGCCTTAAATATTTTTATTAATCCATCATTTTGGACTTGTATTTTTTTAATCTCATACCCTATTAAGATTATAGATCTATCACAACTAGTGGCATTATTATAGCGGATTATGAACACTGATAGTTTAGTTTCTCATGCATTGATAGTTGAATATTTATTCTGTGAGATTTATATGTTTTAAGATGGTTTCAGATAAAATGTCTACTATCTTACTCTTATATATCTATACTATGATTTTATTAGGTTACTAGTAAAATTTAGTTAGGAGTAGTACTTAGCACTGAGCAGACAGAGGGATGAAGGTTCGCCCATCAGTTAAGCTGGGACCTTTAGTCGAAATGACTAAGTGCCAAAAGTACATTGGCACCATAGGTTATAAAGGTTCACCATTAGATAAAGTTGACACATTAGTACTTTTTAGATATAAGTTTCGTGGATCCACGTCTGGTAGTATTCATACCACTGGAAATGTAAAGAGCACCCTTCCAACTAAGGTCACGATTTGGGCATTGTCTAGCTCTAATGAGGTATGTTAATTAATAGGGGCTTCTACATATCAGCCTCAATTTTTGCATGACAATGTATTTAGTTTATTTTGTATAGTATTGATCAATTGCTTGCTTAATTCTTTCATCATTGCATCAGTATTAACTCCTCAATTTATGTTTAACTAGTTTTTTAGGTAAATCAAGTTCAGTTCCATATTGAATAGTAAATATCTCACATGCTTAGTGCATTTAAAGTTCTCATCGTATACTTTCTTTTGCATTATATAGTATTATAAAAAGGCTCATACACTCAATATCCAGGTTGCAATTTGCATGATCGAATGTTATCTCAGTAGTAGGGTTTGGGTAGTCTCATCTTTCAGGGATTAAATTTATATTTTACTTTATTTTAGTAATTCTATTTTCAAATAGTTTGAGCTAGCTGGGGGCTTTCCCTTTTCAACTCATCTTAGTAGAGGCTTGCAGATAGGTAGACTAGCGTACAGCATTATAGTTTTGATAAATATTTTCCGTATTAACTCAATAATGGAATGTATTAAACTACTATTATATTATTCATAAATTCAGTTTATGCCTAGTTTTATTCAGTTTGTTGCAGTATCCATAGTTTCATGCTAGGTCATGGATTAACTTAGGGTCACGTATGTCTCTAAGCACAGTATTGCGACTAGGGGGTTGCCTCAGGTGGTGACTTACACATAAGAGAATATTAGTTATACAAAATCTAGTACATGCCTTATATTCAAACTTTTTTGCAATGTAAAATTACAGCCACCAACTTATAATTAGTGACAACCAAATACAAATATAATACTTCATCTCATCAATATACATATATATATATATATATATATATATACAAAAATACATATATATGTATGTACATTAAAATGCATATGATAATTATATGTATGCAAGATGTAAATATTATTTCATCATCATCTCAAAATTGACAACATATCAATAGCATCTCTATATCATCTCAACATCATCTCTGAAGTTACAAATAGTGAAAAACAAATTCAAATATAACACTTCATGTCATCAATATATACATAGATCAATATATACACAAATACATACATTCTTATATATATATATATATGTGTGTAAAATAAAACGCATATGATAATTGTATGTAGTAAGATGTACATATTATCGGATCATCATCTCAAATTCAACAACATATCAATAGCATCTCAATATTATTTAAACATAATCTCAGAAGCTGCTACTATGACTTGGATCATTTTTCTTCTTATGTAGGTTTGAACACACAGGGACTAGATTTAGTCAAAGGGATAATCATGTGATGGGAAGATGAACTATGGAAAGGGATAATACCACACTATTTGTCTATCTCATGCATAATTATGGGCGTTATGGAAAGAAGGAACAATAGAAAGCATGAAAGAAGATCCATAAGATGGAAATAGATAATTCACATTTTAACAAGGAATAACCTTATGTCATTAAACATTAGGAGACCCAGAGTGCACTTTATCTATAATTTTCTTAAATATTTTAATGGAGTCAGGAGAAATTCGAGTAAGTATTAAAGTCACTAATGTATAGGAATTTCATCAAGAAAATGGGGTTAAGTATATACAAATGGACCATCAAGAGAGAATCCCAGAGAATGTATATACACTTATTATGCAAGAAATTCTGAAGGTGACTTGGTTTATGTAGATGGAGCAATCATAGAGGATATTATTAACATAGAAAATAAAGTAAGGGAAACTCTAGAAGCTAGCAAGAACTATCATCAAGCATAATATAGAGTGTTATCATTAAGGCTAACTCACCACTCTTAAAACATGTTATAATGGGATAGTTGGACTATCCATAGAGCATTGAAGAATTAATAAGTCAAGTAAAGAACTTATTGAAGAACAAGAAAGTAGAATATAAACATATTCGAAGAGAGAGAAAAAAGTAAAAATATTACTTAGTTAATATAGAATGTTGATAAAGTTAACTATATCATTGCTAATTTCCATGTGATGGAATCAACAGGAAGAAGGCTAATAAATGGTGACAAATTAAAATGCCCTTACATGCAATTGTTGAAGAGAAAAGGGTAAAGGGGATAGGAAGGCTAAATCTTAGTTTTTTCACAAGCATATTTATCGAGTTCAAGTGTAAAGACCCTTCTTGTTGTTACATCTATGTATCTCATTTTAGAATTAAGGCTAAGATACTCCTATGTTTGAAGTTATAATTTTCGCCTAGGCTAGTCTCGAATGAAATTTGAACGAAATGTGATGTAGGAAAATATGTTATGTATTGGGTAAATTTACTGGTGTTTATCCTAAATTTTAGTTGTCTAATATGATGTGGAATTTGTAAGAGTTGTTGGAATTAAATATCAGTTATTAGGACTCCTAAAATAAACCTCGGTGTAAAGAGGATTAATCCTTATATTATTTAGTTAAGGTGTGTTGAGAAAAAAGATAAATTCCAGAGATAATCAAACATTTTGCCTCGTTCATGTCACTATAGAGACATGCATATCCCCATAGAAATATTCCTAGAAGTAAAATAATTCCTGATATAGCTACTAGTCAATGTGTTTAAGGTATCGCTATAGAGATTTTGTTCCTATTGTAATATCACTATAGCGACATAAATTGTTGTTTCATTCAAAAACCTCCCAAAAATTATTTATTTTTTTATAAAAAGCATTTAGGGGATACAATGGGGCTGATTTGGGTTAAAATCATCACTTTTTCATCACTTTTCTCTGTAAGATAAGAATTTCACCCCCATTAACTATCAAACTAATCTTCTAGTCTTAGGTAACCTAACACAAAATTTTGGCCTTGCCATGCGGGTATCTCTAGCCCAACATGAGTTGAAGATCACCCCTTAACCCAACCTAACAATCACATCAATCCACAAGTGTAAGAGGAACTCCGACTATATATCAAGATAGCAGAAACAATACTAGTAATCATAGCCTACACAATGTCTAAGCATTTTATTTACATCAACCTATTATACAACATACCCAAGTCCACAGTCATCCATAAGTCTCTACACAAATAAAATGTTTATATATGTTGGGACAAACAACCGAAAATAGCTAAAACGGGTCTTAATGAGTCTAAGACAAATGATGAGACACTATAAAATGTATGCCTTTCGAAGAATGGAAGGTCACAACTTTAATGTCAACACACAAACTTTTGAACACCTGTCACTGTACAAGAAGTGAAGAAGAAGCTCTGGCCCCTATGTCGCATGGGGATATAGCATCCAGAGATAGTTAGTGGTTAGAATGGTAGCATGTAACTCAAAGATAAGGAGAAAATATAGTCATCATATAAAATCAAGTCAAATCATCATATTAAACCACAGTGACATACATGTAGGTACATAACATGTTCATAACTTACCAAAAGGATACAAGACATAGCCAGCATTCTTGATTCACTCAATCACGAGTCACGAAGTGGAGGACTACGACTTCCCACCCTTCTGGATTATAATGTTTCTTCTAAGGTAAGGGACTTGAACATCAAGAAATTTCATGGGGAAAGGGAATTCAACCACAATACATTTCATTCGGCTAGACACTTGAACCACAAGCCATTTAATTAGGAAAGAGACTTAAACCTCAAGCCATTTCATTGGTCAAGAGACTTGAACCACAAGCTATTTCATTGGGAAAGGTACTTGAACCAAAAGCTATTTCATTGGGAAATGGACTTGAAAAACAATATATTTCATTGGTCAAGGAACTTGAACCATAAGCCATTTCATTTAGCAAGTGACTTGAGCCACAAGCCATTTCATTTGGGAAGTGACTTAAACCACAAACCATTTCATTGGGCAATGGACTTGAACCATAAGCCCTTTAATTGGGCAAGGGAATTTAACCATAATTCATTTTATGTGGAAAGGGACTTGAACCATAAGCCATTCATTCCTCATTAGGAATCTTATACTGCACTTTAATTCAAACATACTTCAATTTCATGTTTAGGAACTTCAATACCTTTTTATCCATCAAACCAACATGATCATACATTAACTAATTAAAGGGCTAAAAATTCCTTTACACTACCATTTTCCCACAACTCACACTTATTGGGCCATTGACCTAGTTCAAAACACTATCAACCTGTGACTAGACCTTTCACTTAGACATTTTCACAAATACCTTGTTGGCATACCTTTACCAAGGCCAAAATTAAAGTAGAAATAATCAATATTAGGATTTATCAAGAACCATTTGTTAAACAATAAACAAAGAGTTTTGACATGTGCAAATCAACATCAATATCATGTAAAACCACTAGTCTATGAAAGAACAAACATTACTTATTATTAGGCAACAAAACCATCATCATTTGATTTCAAAATCACCATTTACAAATATTAATCAATGTTTAAGATACATGGTTTTTAAGTTAATAAAATGGGAAAGAGTCACATGCCTTAAACAAGATGATCCACCACAAAACTTGACTCTTCTTTTCCTCTAGATGAATACCCATTGGAATCCTAGCCTCCAATCTTGTTTCAATAAGTTTTTAGAGTGTTTTGGAATGTTTGGGTCTTGAAAATAAATGTTTAAGAGTACTAAAGACATTATATAGTGAGGGAACTTAAGGGTCTTGGGGTGGGAAATATCCATAATCCCCAAGCTTAAAAGCTGAAAATGACTTCACAAGTGGGTACGACTCACTTACTCAATCGTACCCTAGGGTATGAGTCGTATCCTAACTCATAGAGTAGGACTTCACAATGACCCATACACTGAACATGTTACGAACATAAACCCATGACTCATACACAAGGGTAGGAATGACTCTAAATCGTACCCACAACAGTGTCAACTAGGCCAATACAAACTATCCTACAGCCTGGTTTGGTACAACTCATACCTTAATAATCGACCATGGGGAAACCAAGTCATATCTTGGACAGTGTGTAACTATAAGACCCTAAGAAATATTAATCTTAACTCATTCCGTTAAAGCTTGAAAAGAGATCGTAGACATAGAAATTTTAGCTAACTTTTATAATTAGAAGTATTTTAGCCTTAGTAAGTTGGCAATCCTATTTCATGACCATTATGTCCTTAGAATATTGATTTTTAGGTTGATTCATGACCAAGGAAGTCAATAGAGCATCTCAGGTATGTTTCAAAATTTTTGGACAAGCGTAAGGGCATGTTTAGATTTCAGAAATAGTGGCTCGAGGCGATAAACATGCGACTCCCTACCCGGTGCGGTGCTCCAATGCTTGCGGTGCCTCGCGTAGTGTGGTGCCCTAGACCCCACAACTCCCTAGCTAGTCCATCACATGTATTTTTATACAGTAATCTTCTGCATTTTTAAGTGAAAATGGGTCTTTTCCCTTCACCCAATCGCTCCATAACACGGGATTAAAGCCCAAATAGAAAAATTGCTCATCCATTTTACAAAATCCTCTCAAGAACAAGACCTAGCTTCATAAAGTTCAAGAATGAAGCCTCAATAACTTACCCCAATCTCCACAAAAATTATTAATCAAGGTATGTTAAGTGTTCATCCAAAGGTTTCCTTCCACCCTTGGAGTTCAAGAACCCTTTTTAAAATCTCAAGTTAATAGTTTCATAAATTACATATACCAATTGGGTTGTTTTCATGGTCATGTTCTTGTATGGATTTTCAATCTATGATTTAACTGTAGTTTTCAAGAATATAAGATACCATGCATTTAACTGTTGTAAGCCCAATGTTGAAACCCTTGAATTGTGAGAAGATTATTGTAGTCATGATGAATTGGCATGTTGTTCATGCCCAAATATAAGGTTATGCCTCCTATGTGTTTGTTAAAATGCCTATGTGAATAAATTGGGCATTATGATCTATTGGTAATCTTAATGATAAATTCATGGTAGAACTACATGTTTAGAATTACTCCTATGTCAAATTTATGCCCTATAAGTGTTTGATGAAATGTCCATGTGATTGGAATAGTGAGATTATGCAAGGTTAGCTTGCTTTTCCTTTCACGTACAAGCCTAGACATTTGTCAAAATGCCTTGTGAATGTATTATGGACAATTGATTATCGTTATGTTTTCAAGAATTGTAATGTCTCATTATTATTGATGTTATCGAGTCTTGGTGATATTCAATACACGACAATCTTATTTGAGCGAACCCAGGGATGGGGGCATTCCTGCAATTGAGGGTTTGACCCTTAGTAGCAATCCCTGTATTGCAGAACTATATAGCTAGCGTAGGTTGAGGTATCTTTCTACCAGAATAGGGTTGATATATCTCGTATGAGTTTTCCTTCCAGAGAGGGTTGACGAAAGAGCTTCCTGCCAGAGAAGGTTAACTCATGGACATTGTTAGTATCCCTTGGAAAAGTGCTAACACCCTTATAACTAGGGTCATAGGTTGGACCCCAACTTAGTTTATAACTAGGGTATATCGGTTATATGATCACTCTCACAGTTTTAGTTGTAGAGTTAGAATAGAATCTAGTTCAGTTCTACAGAATTAGGACTGTCAGACATAGTCACCCAGCTCAGCATAGAGCTCAGTTCAGTCCTATAAAATGAGGACTATTAGACATAGTTACCCAATTATCAGTAGTACAGTTATCAATAACCTTAGATATTAGTTACTGGATTATCAGAACTCAGTACTCAGCTTCAGTGTAATCTCAGAAAATAGTATACTTGTATACATGTAGCATTGCATACTCAGTAGTTACAACATGTTAAGTTAGTCGTGTACTCCTACGCAATTATATTCTTATCACTCAGTCAGTTATTATTCATGCATATGAACCCATTCATACAACCTTATCTCACTTAGCATACTAGTAAATTCAAAGTACTGATGCATGCTCTTTTCTTTGCGCTATGTTGTCTCATATAATAGGTTCTGACGCAGGGCCTCCTGACCGTACTTACCAGTTTAGACTATCATTAGTAGATACTGTGGTGAGTCCTCATAGTTTGAGGACAAAGATCATTTATTTCATCAGTCAGCAATCATAGATGATATTATTAACATAGAAAATAAAGTAAGGGAAATTCTAGAAGCTAGCAAGAACTATCATCAAGCACAATAGAGAGTGTTATCATTAAGACTAACTCACTACTCTTAAAACATGTTATAATGGGATAGTTGGACTATCCATAGAGCTTTGAATAATTAATAAGTCAAGTAAAAACTTATTGAACAACAAGAAAAAAATATTACTTAGTTAATATAGAATGTTGATAAAGTTAACTATATCATTGCCAATTTCTATGTGATGGAATCAACAGGAAGAAGGCTAATAAATAGTGACAAATTAAAATACCCTTACATGCGATTTTTTAAGAGAAAAGGGTAAAGGGGCTAGGAAGGCTAAATTTTAGTTTTTTCACAAGCATATTTATCGAGTTCAAGTGTAAAGACCCTTCTTGTTGTTACATCTATGTATCTCATTTTAGAATTAAGGCTAAGATACTCTTATGTTTGAAGTTATAATTTTTGCCTAGGCTAGTCTCGAATGAAATTTGAAAGAAATGTGATGTAGGAAAATATGTTATGTATTGGGTAAATTTGCTGGTGTTTATCCTAAATTTTAGTTGTCTAATATGATGCGGAATTTGTAAGAGTTTTTGGAATTGAATATCAGTTATTAGGACCCCTAAAATAAACCTCAGTGTAAAAGAGGATTAATCCTAATATTTTTTAATTAAGGTGTGTTGTAAAAAAAGATAATTAAAAGAGATAATCAAAAATTTTGCCCCATTCATGTCACTATAGAGACATGCATATCCCTATAGAAATATTCCTAGAAGTAAAATAATTCCTAATATAACTACTAGTCAATGTGGTTAAGGTATCGCTATAGAGATTATGTTCCTATAGCAATATCACTATAGCGACATAAATTGTTGTTTCATTCAAAATCTTTCCAAAAATAATTTATTTTTTTATAAAAAGCATTTTGGGGATACAATGGGGCTGATTTGGGCGAAAATCATCACTTTTCATCACTTTTCTCTGTAAGATAAGAATTTCACCCCAATTAACTATCAAACTAATCTTCTAGCCTTAGGTGACACAACAAAAAATTTTGGCATTGCCATGCGGGTATCTCAAGCCCAACATGAGTTGAAGATCACCCCTTAACCCAACTTAACCATCACATCAATCCACAAGTGTCAGAGGAACTCCGACTATATATCAAGATAGCAGAAACAATACTAGTAATCATAGCCTACACAATGTATAAGGATTTTATTTACATCAACCTAATATACAACATACCCAAGTCCACAGTCATCCATAAGTTTCTACACAAATAAAATGTTTATATATGTGTGGACAAGCACCTGAAAATAGCCAAAACAAGTCTTAATGAGTCTAAGACAAATGATGAGGCACTATAAAATGTATGCCTTTAGAAGAATGGAAGCTCACAACTTTAATGTCAACACACAAACTGTCGAACACTTGTCACTGTACAAGAAGTGAAGAAGAAGCTCTGGCCCCTATGTCGCATGGGGATATAGCATCCAGAGATAGTTAGTGGTTAGAACGGTAGCATGTAACTCAAAGATAAGGAGAAAATATAGTCATCATATAAAATCAAGTCAAAACATCATATTAAACCACATTTATATACATTGACATACATGTAGGTACATAACATGTTCATAACGTGCCAAAAGGATACAATACTTAGCAAGCATTCTTGATACACTCAATCACAAGTCATGAAGTGGACGACTATGACTTCCCACCCTTCTGGATTATAAAGTTTCTTCTAAGGCAAGGAACTTGAACATCAATAAATTTCATGGGGCAAGGAAATTTAACCACAATCCATTTCATTGGGCTAGACACTTGAACCACAAGCCATTTCATTGGGAAAGAGATTTAAACCTCAAGCCAGTTTATTGGGCAAGAGACTTGAACCATAAGCTATTTCATTGGGAAAGGAACTTTAACCAAAATCCATTTCATTGGGCAAGGTACTTGAACCACAAGCTATTTCTTTGGGAAATGGACTCGAACCATAATATATTTTATTGCGCAAGGGACTTGAACCATAAGCTATTTTATTTGGCAAGTCACTTGAACCACAAGCCATTACATTTGGGAAGTGACTTAAACCACAAACCATTTCATTGGGCAATGGACTTGAACCATAAGCTATTTAATTGGGCAAGGGAATTTAACAATAAGTCATTTTATATGGAAAGGGACTTGAACCATAAGCCATTTATTCCTCATTAGGAATCTTATACTGCACTTTAATTCAAACATACTTCAATTTCATGTTTAGGAACTTCAACACCTTTTTCTCCATCAAACCAACATGGTCATACATTAACTAATTACATGGCTAAAAATTCCTTTCCAATACCATTTTCCCACCACTCACACTTATTGGGCCATTGACCTAGTTCAAAACACTATCAACCTGTGACTAGACCTTTCACTTAGACATTTTCACAAATACCTTGTTGGCATACCTTTACCAAGGCCAAAATTAAAGTAGAAATAATCAATATTAGGATTTATCAAGAACCATTTGGTAAACCATAAACAAAGAGTTTTGACATGTGCAAATCACCATCAATATCATGTAAAACCACAAGTCTAAGAAAGAACAAACATTACTCATTATTAGGCAACAAAACCATCATCATTTGATTTCAAAATCACCATTTACAAATATTAATCAATGTTTAAGATACATGGTTTTAAAGTTAATAAAATGGGAAAGAGTCGCATGCCTTAAACAAGATGATCCACCACAAAACTTGACTCTTCTTTTCCTCTAGATGAATAACCATTGGAATCCTAGCCTCCAATCTTGTTTCAATAAGTTTTTAGAGTGTTTTGGAATGTTTGGGTCTTGAAAATAAATGTTTAAGAGTCATAAAGACATTATATAGTGAGGGAACTTAAGGGTTTTGGGGTGGGAAATATCCATAATCCCCTAGCTTAAAAGCTGAAAATGACTTCACAAGTGGGTACGACTCACTTACTCAATCGTACCCTAGGGTATGAGTCGTATCCTAACTCATAGAGTAGGACTTCACAATGACCCATACACTGAACATGTTACGAACATAAACCCATGACTCATACCCAAGGGTAGGAATGGTACTCTAAACCGTATCCACAACAGTGTCAACTAGGCTAATACAAACTATCCTACAGCCTGGTTTGGTACAACTCATACCTTAATAATCGACCATGGGGAAACCAAGTCATATCTTGGACAGTGTGTAACTATAAGACCCTAAGAAATATTAATCTTAACTCATTCCGTTAAAGCTTGAAAAGAGATCGTAGACATAGAAATTTTAGCTAACTTTTATAATTAGAAGTATTTTAGCCTTAGTAAGTTGGCAATCCTATTTCATGACCATTATGTCCTTAGAATATTGATTTTTAGGTTGATTCATGACCAAGGAAGTCAATAGAGCATCTCAGGTATGTTTCAAAATTTTTGGACAAGCGTAAGGGCATGTTTAGATTTCAGAAATAGTGGCTCGAGGCGATAAACATGCGACTCCCTACCCGGTGCGGTGCTCCAATGCTTGCGGTGCCTCGCGTAGTGTGGTGCCCTAGACCCCACAACTCCCTAGCTAGTCCATCACATGTATTTTTATACAGTAATCTTCTGCATTTTTAAGTGAAAATGGGTCTTTTCCCTTCACCCAATCGCTCCATAACACGGGATTAAAGCCCAAATAGAAAAATTGCTCATCCATTTTACAAAATCCTCTCAAGAACAAGACCTAGCTTCATAAAGTTCAAGAATGAAGCCTCAATAACTTACCCCAATCTCCACAAAAATTATTAATCAAGGTATGTTAAGTGTTCATCCAAAGGTTTCCTTCCACCCTTGGAGTTCAAGAACCCTTTTTAAAATCTCAAGTTAATAGTTTCATAAATTACATATACCAATTGGGTTGTTTTCATGGTCATGTTCTTGTATGGATTTTCAATCTATGATTTAACTGTAGTTTTCAAGAATATAAGATACCATGCATTTAACTGTTGTAAGCCCAATGTTGAAACCCTTGAATTGTGAGAAGATTATTGTAGTCATGATGAATTGGCATGTCTTCATGCCCAAATATAAAGTTATGCCTCCTATGTGTTTGTTAAAATGCCTAAGTGAATAAATTGGGCATTATGATCTATTGGTAATCTTAATGATAAATTCATGGTAGAACTACATGTTTAGAATTACTCCCATGTCAAATTTATGCCCTATAAGTGTTTGATGAAATGTCCATGTGATTGTAATAGTGAGATTATGAAATGTTGGCATGTTTTTCGTTTTACATACAAGCCTAGACATTTGTCAAAATGCCTTGTGAATGTATTATGGACAATTGATTATCGTTATGTTTTCAAGAATTGTAATGTCTCATTATTATTGATGTTATCGAGTCTTGGTGATATTCAATACACGACAATCTTCTCTGAGCGAACCCAGGGATGGGGGCATTCCTGCAAGAGAGGGTTTGACCCTTAGTAGCAATCCCTGTATTGCAGAACTATATAGCTAGCGTAGGTTGAGGTATCTTCCTACCAGAATATGGTTGATATATCTAGTATAAGTTTTCATTCCAGCGAGAGTTAACGAAAGAGCTTCCTTCCAGAGTGGGTTAACTCATGGCCATTGTTAGTATCCCTTGGAAAAGTGCTAACACGCTTCTAACTAGGGTCATAGGTCGGACCCCAACTTAGTTTATGACTAGGGTATATTGGTTATATGACCACTCTCACAGTTTTAGTTGTAGACTTAGTCACCCAGCTCAGCACAGAGCTATGTTCAGTCCTATAAAATGAGGACTATTAGACATAGTCACCCAATTATCAGTAGTACAATTATCAATAACCTTAGATATCAGTTACTAAATTATCAGAACTCAGTACTCAGCTTCAGTGTAATCTCAGAAAATAGTATACTTGTATACATGTAGCACTGCATACTCAGTAGTTACAACATCTTAAGTTAGTCGTGTACTCCTACGTAATTATATTTTTATCACTCGGTCAGTTATTATTATGCATATGAACCCATGTATACAAATTTATCTCACTTAGCATACCAGTAAATTCAAAGTACTGATGCATGCACTTTTGTTTGCGCTATGTTGTCTCATATAATAGGTTCAAACGCAGGACCTTCTGACCGTACTTAGAAGTTTAGACTATCAGTAGTAGATACAGTGGTGAGTCCTCATAGTTTGCGGATAAATTTTATTTATTTCATCAGTTCAGTATGTTTAGTAGACGGAGTTAGTTAGTGGTTTATCCCATTAACTCCATATTCAAACAATTATAGGATTTCAGTCTAGAATTGCTTAGACAGCATTCAGTTTTGTTTTCAGTGGCATTTTAGTTATACTATCATATTATTTCAATATTATTATTCAGTACTCACAGCAAGTATTAATCATGGGTTAGCTTGTGATCCTTCAGGGTCGTAAGCATCGTGTGGTATCCGTGGTGTAGACTCGGGGCATTACAAATTTCGTATAAGAGCCTAAGGTTCAACAGAGTCCTAGTAAATCTAAAAGCCATATCTATTAGAGTCTTGTGAATGGGTGTGTACCACGCCACACTTATGGAGAAGAAGCTACGAGGTGTTTTAGGAAAAGTTTCCCTTTTTTATTATTTATATCGTGCTTATGAGCATGAGCTCAATTTAAACTCTTTGTCTAATCCAATGTTTTCTTCTATTTATAGAATATGCCTCCCAAAATAACTCATAGAAGGGGAACTAGAAATCAGCCAACACCTTCACCCGTTCAGGCAAATCCCCTAGATGAGCATGTTTTGCACGCAGAGTTTAGAGTAGCTTTCACCATTATAGCTCCTTCTGTGGCATCCTAGAATGAATTCCCAGTTGCCACTTAGGCCAACCTAGTGGCCAATACTGCTATAGCTAGAATTCGGGACTTCACTCGAATGAATCCTTTATCATTTACAGGGTCTAAATCTTAAGAAGACCCACATGAATTCCTTTACATGGTGCAGAAATCCATAAATATCAGCTCAGGAACAACTTTTTACTAGTAGAAGCTAATCACAGTAAGAGAGTCCAATCTCTGAAATAGAGCTTAGTCTCTCCATAGTAGTCTACTAGTAGAAGGCTTAGGGGATGAAAAAAAAGGTCATCACCTTCCTCTATGTGCTTGAGTCTTTGTATAGAAAGAGACTTATTGGCTTGATCATTGAACTGAGTGCATGGTAAATTCTTTTGGACTTAGTTGAAAAGGTAGGTGTTTGGCATGTCCCTTGTTGCAAACTTCTTTAGTAGGGCGGAGGTTCCATTCCTCATATTTACCATTGTCCCCAGACTTTACTCTTTCAACACTTGTATACTTTTTAAAGAGTCAGGCATGCCCCTATTTATGATTGTTCCAAAAGAAATGAAACAAAAGATATGGTATAGCTAGGACAGTTATTGTATGAGTTCTACCAAATGCTAGATATAGAGGCACATCATAGATTGAAGAGTAAGGGAAGCAAGTGATTGAGTTCAGTTGTTTCTCATATAAAATTATTGACTGACGAGATAGAGTAATATGGATAAAAATAGGGGTGACTTCCAATGAGAGTGTAGAGTTAGTTGCATATTAATTACATGATGTGGCTCACATATGATTTAAATAATAAAAGATAGATAGAGGCGCCATTATAGGGTATGTAGAATGGGAAGAGTTTGATAAAACTTTGCTTGATAGATTCTTCCCACTAGAGTTGAGAAAAGTTAATATTTTGGAGTTTATTAATGTAAGGTAGGGTAACATAATAGTGAAAATTTATTCTGTTATGTTTACTCAATTATCCAGATATGCTCCTCATATGGCAGCATAAAGTAGATCCAAGATGAGTAATATTGTGTTGGGTGTGTCTAACAAAGTGGTCAAGAAGTGTAAGAGCGCAATGCTGATTAAGGAAATGGACATATCCAGGCATATGGTCCATGCCTAGAAGTTAGAAGAGGCTAAGAATAGGGAGATAGAGAGGAAGAATAAGAATACTAAAATAGGTAGCTTTAACTTTACTCAGCCTAAGCTAGAGGGTGGCAGTCATCCTCAGTTCTACTCAAAATCCTCAGTTCCAGCTCGTTCCTCAACCAGTGCTCTTGTGCCTAAATTTAGAGAGGGTAATAGAGATAAAGAATAAGGCCCTAAACCCTAGGGCAGTGTTAACATTGCCCTTACCAATCCTTTTGGCCAAAAGTATGGCAAAAACCATTAGGGTATCTGTAGAGCTAGCAGTAATGTATATATTTGATGTGGCAAGCCAGGTCATAGGGTCAGAGAGTGTCCTCGGGTGGGTTTGTATAGTCAGCATAATCGTCCCTCCACTCAGTCCGGTTTTCTAAATCAGTAAGGTGCCGCTTTCAGTGCTACTAGTGGGCAGCGCCAAAACAAACTCTATGCACTTCAATCCCGACATGATTAGGAAAGTTCTCCTGATTTGGCCACTGGTACGTTATAAGTTTATCACTTACATGTTTATGCTTTGTTAGATCCAGGAGCATATTTGTCCTTTGTACCTCCTTATATAGCTGTTGACTTCAAAGTCAGTCCTAAAATCCTAGTAGAGCCCTTCTTAGTCTCTATCCCAGTGGGTAAATCTATCATTGCCCGGTGTGTATACAAGAACTGTCCGATTATGGTATCTCAGAAAGCTACTTTAGCAGACTTAGAAAAATTAGAGATGAAAGATTTTAATGTCATTCTCAGCATGGATTGGCTTCATTTATGATATACTTTAGTTGATTTCTAAAATAGAATATTCTACTTTTAGTTTCCAAATGAGCCTGTCCTTAAGAGAAGGGGTAGTACTTCAGCACTTAGGGGCCAGCTTGTTTCCTACCTTAGGGTGAGGAAAATGATATCTAAGGGATGTATTTATCATCTTATTTATGTTAAAGGATTATAGTTTTTATACTCCCCTCCTTGAGTAAGTTTCAATAGTAAATGAATTCTCAAATGTGTTCCTTGACGATCTTCCTGGAGTCCCTCCCGAAAGGAAAATTGACTTTGGAATAGACATTCTTCTAGATACTCAGCCTATCTCTATCCTTCCATACAGAATGGCCCTAGAAAAACTCAAAGAATTAAAATAACAGTTGAAGAATCTCCTAGATAAGGGATTTATCAAACCCAATGTTTCCCCATAGGGTACACTAGCTCTATTTGTTCGTAAGAAAGACGATTCTCTCAGAATGTATATAAACTACCGTCAGTTAAATAAAGTCACGGTCAAGAACAAGAATCCACTTTCCAGAATTGATTACTTGATTAACCAACTTCAGGGTTCCTATTACTTTTCTAACATAGACCTCAAATCAGGCTATCATCAGCTCAGAGTTAGAGAATGTAACATTCCAAAAATAGCTTTCCAAAACTCGGTATGGTCACTTTGAATTCTTAGTAATGTCATTTGGTCTTACCAATTTCCTAGAATCTTTCATAGACTTGATGAATCGTATGTTCAAGCAGTACTTAGACATGTTCATCATAGTCTTCATTGATGACATTCTTGTCTACTCTTACAGTAAAATTGATCATGTAGACCATCTTAGAATAGTGTTACAAACTCTCAGAGCCCATCAGTTATTTTTCAAATACAATAAATGAAAATTTTGACCAAGGTTAGTAGCTTTCCTTGGTCATATAGTTTTTGGTGATAGTAATAAAGTGGATCCTCAACAGGCTGATGCAATGAGAAACTGTACTAGACCCATCTTTCCATTAGATATCAGGAGTTTCTTAGGCTTGGATGTCTATTACCGATGGTTTTTTGAAGGAATTTTTCCTATTGCATTCCCCATGTCCAGATTAACATAGAAGAAAGTCGATTTCCAGTGGTCAGCTTCTTGTGAGAAGATTTTTGGAAGTTGAAAACTCAACTCACTACAGCCCCATTTTTACTTTACCAGATGGTTCAAATGGATTATTTATTTATTGTGATTCTTTTTGAGTTTGTTTGGTGTGGGTTTTGATGAAGCGAGGTAAGGTCATAGCCTATGTCTCTAGACAACTTAAGACCCATGAGAAAAATTACCCCATCCATTATCTAGAGTTAGTAGCTATAGTGTTTTTCTTAAAGATTTTGAGAAATTACTGGTATGGAGTACATGTTGATGTGTTCACAGACAATAAAATCCTACAGTATGTATTTTCTAAGAAAGACCTGAACCTGCTCCAGAGGAGGTGGTTAGAGTTTTTAAAAGATTATGACATGAGCGTTCTATATCATCTGGGAAAGGCCAATGTAATGGTTAATGCTCTCTGTAGATTGTCCATGGGTAGTGTGGCCCACATTGAGGATGGTAAGAAGAAGTTATTTCAGGAAGTTCATCAGCTGGCCCGACTAGGTGTTCTCTTAGTCGATACAGTAGAGGGTAGTATCTGGGTGTAGAATAGTTCAGAATCATATTCGATTTCTAACGTATAACAAAAGCAGTACAGGGATCCTATTCTTGTTAAGATAAAGTAGTCAGTCAGAGATCAGAAAGTAGAGGTTTTCTACCAAGGGGGAGATAGTGTGTTGTTTTGCCAAGGTCAGTTATGTGTTCCAGACATAGATGACTTGAGGCAACAGGTTCTTGTAGAAGCATATGGTAAGTGTTACTCTATTCATCTAGGGGCCACTATAATGTACCGTGATTTGTGGGATATCTATTGGTAGAGTGTGATGAAGAGGGACATTACAAGGTTCGTAGCTAAATGCTCGACAATTCAACAGGTCAAAATTGAGCATCAGAATCCTAGTGAGTCTATGCAAGAGTTTAGTATTCCCACTTGGAAGTGGGAGGAGGTGAACATGGATTTTGTGATGGTTTTTCCCCACACGCTTTGTCAGTATGATTCTATCTGGATTATTGTAGATAGGATGACCAATTTACCTTATTTCTTGCCATTTCATACCTCTTATTTTGCTGAGGACTATTCCAAGCTCTATATCAGAGAGTTGGTCAGATTACATGAAGTCCCGTTGTCCATTATTTTAGATAGAGGTATGCAGTTCACCTCTCATTTAAAGAAAGCCTTCAAAAAGAGTCTTAGTACCCAAATTCACCTCAGTATAACCTTTCACCCTCAGACAGATGGTCAAGAAAAAAGTAGAATCTAGACTTTAGAAGATATGTTAAGAGCATATGCCATTGACTTTAAAGGTAATTGGGATGACCACTAACCTTTAATTTAGTTTGCATATAATGACAGTTATCATTCTAGCATTCAAATAGCGCCTTTTAAGGCACTCTATCGGAGGAGATGTAGATCTCCCATTGGTTGTTTTAAAGCGGGTTAGGCCGCAGTGCTAGGGCCTGACTTGGTTTTTGATGCCCTATAACAATTTTAGTTGATCAGGGAAAGGCTTAAGACAGCACAGAGCCGACAAAAATCGTATGCAGATGTGCGAAGAAAGGATCTAAACTTTGAGATTGGGGATTATATGTATTAGAAAATCTCTTCTATAAAAGTGGTGAAGAGGTTTGGCAAGTGAAATCTCAATCCCTAATATGTCATTCATTACCAAATTCTCAGCTATTTTGGAAAGATAGCTTACAAGCATGAGTTCCCTTCAGACTTAGCTTCAGTACAGCCAGTGCTCCATTTCTCCTTGCTAAAGAAGTTCATAGGTGACCCAGTAGTTGTAGTCCCGATAGAGGGCATTAATGTCCAGAATAGCCTCTCTTATGAGGAAATCCTAGTCAAAATTCTTGATTTTAGGCTTGAAGACTGAGGAACAAAGAAGCCCCTATAGTTAAAGTTCTTTAGCAGAATCAGTCCGTTGAGGAAGCTACTTGGGAAACAGAAGCAGATATGCAGACCAAGTATCCTCAACTCTTCTCCGCAAACTCAGACTCAGCTCAAGGTAACAATTTTCCTTGAATTTTCCTAGTCCCATGCTCAGATCTCCTTTGAAACTTTGTATCGGTTCAGTTTCATATAATTCTCATATCATGCAAACATGAGACAGATCAGTCATGTTTCATGATTTCAGAACTCAGGCATGCTTTAGTTATGCATATTTAGTATGATAACTCAGTATATTAGTACATTCAGTGATGTAATCACTCTTCAGTTATGTGTATTCAGTATATAAATTCAATCTACTAGTATTCTCAGCTTAGTCAGTCTCATTCGAGGATGAATATTCCCAAAGGGGAGATATTGAAAGACCCCACAAAATCTAAGCTTAACTCAGTATGTAAAAGCCTCAAAAGAGGTCCTAGACTTTGAAATTTCAGTTAAGTTCTTATACTTTAGAGTAGTTTCACCTTCGTAAGCTGGTGATCCTATTTCACGACCCTTATGACCTTAGAATATTGATTTTTAGGTTGATTCATGACCGGGGAAGTCAATAGTACATCTCGGGTGATTTTCAAAATTTTTAGACAAGTGTAAAGGCATCATTGAAATTTATAAATAGTGGCTCGAGGTGATAAGTTTGCGGTTCCCTATCTAGTGGAGCGCTTTAGTGCCCGTAGTGCCTCTCCAAGAACGGTGCTCCAGAGCCTACGGTGCCCTGGCTAGTCCGTCCCATGTATTTTACTGTGGTTATATTTTGTATTTTTAAGGTTAAATAGGTCTTTTACCTTCATGAAATAGCTCCATAACATGGGATTAAAGCTCCAATAGAAATATTGCTCATCCTTTTCACAAGATCCTCTAAAGAACAAGCCCTAGCTTCATCAAGTTCAAGAATCAAGCCTCAAGTACTCACCCCAATCTCCACAAAATTAAAAAGCAAGGTATGTTAAGTATTCATCCAAGGGTTTTCATCAACCCTTGGAGTCCAAGAATCCTTTTTAAAATCTCAAGTTAATAATTTAATGAATTATATGTACTAATTGGGTTGTTTTCATGTTTATGTTGTTGTATGGGTTTTCAATCAAAATTTACTTGTAGTTTTCATAAATATAAGATACCATGTATGTAATTGTTGTAAGCCCCATATTGAAACCCTTGAATTGTGAACTGATTAGTGTAGTCATGATGCATTAGAACGTTGTTTATGCCCAAGTATAAGGTTATGCTTCCTATGTTTTTGTTAAAATGCCTAAGTGAATAAATTGGGCATTGTGATCTATTAGTGATCTTAATGATGAATTCATTATAGAACTACATGGTTAGAATTACTCCTATGTCAAATTTATTCCCTATAAGTGTTTGATGAAATGACCATGTGATTGGAATAGTGAGATTACGATGTGTTATCATGCTTTTCCATTCACGTACAAGTCCAGACATTTTTCAAAATGCCTTAAGTAAATGTATTGCAGACAATTGATTTTTGTTATGTTTTCAAGAATTGTCATGTGTCATTATTATTGATGCTATCGAGTCCTGGGGTATTCAATACCCGATAATCTAGATGTTCACCTCGAATTTCT
The DNA here is from genome assembly GCA_030864225.1 of Capsicum baccatum var. pendulum. Lineage (NCBI taxonomy): Eukaryota > Viridiplantae > Streptophyta > Magnoliopsida > Solanales > Solanaceae > Capsicum > Capsicum baccatum. The sequence continues at coordinate 82,138,799 of CM061560.1, read as the reverse complement.
GTAGCTATAGAATAGCTTCAGTAATGTCACAAATAGTAGAATTCAATCAGTTAATAGAACTCTGTAAACTCAGTCAGTTAGCAAAAATCAGTGAACTCAGTCTATCTTAGTCAGTCAACACGATTAGTGTCAGTTCATTCTAGCCCATTACAGTTTAGAAATCAATTCAGGGTCCATTCAGTTGGGAGTAGGATTCAGCACCGAGCGAACCCAGGGATGGGGGAATTCATGGCAGGGAGGGTTTGACCCTTAGTAACAATCCTTGCATTACAGAACTATGTAGCCAGCATAGGTTGACATATCTTCCTACCAGAGTAGGGTTGATATATCTCGTATGAGGTTTCCTGCTAGTGAGGGTTGATTAACGAGCTTTCTGCCAGAGATTGTTAACTCATTGACATTGTTATTATCCTTTGGCAAGGTGATAACACCCTTCCAACTTGGGTCAAAGGTTGGACACCAACTCAGTTTAAAAGCGGGGTATGTCGGTTCAATGAACACTTCCATAGTTTTAGTTTTAGACTCAGTGTAGAACTCAGTTCAGTTATGCAAAATCAAGACTGTTAGACATAGTCACAGAGCTTAGCACAAAGCTTAATTCAGTTCTACTAGATCCGAACGGTCAGACACATTCACCCAGCTATCAGTAATTCAGTTATTAGTAACTTTAGATATCAGTTACTCAGTTATTAGAACTCAGTACTTAGCTTCAGTGTATTCTCAGAAAATAATATACTTGTATACATGTAGCATTGCATACTCAGTAGTTACAACATATTCAGTTAGTCACGTACTCCTACTCAGTTATATTCTTATCACTCAGTTATTGTTCATGGATATGAACCCATGTATATATCCTTACCTCACTTAGCATACCCGTACATTCAAAGTACTGACACGTACTATTTTCTTTGCGCTATGATGTCTCATATCATAGGTTCAGACATACGGGCTCTTGACTATACTTAGCAGTTTAGACTTTCAGCAGCAGATGTAGTGGTGAGTCCTCATAGTTTGTGGACAAAGTTCATTTATTTCATCAGTTTAGTATGTTTAGTAGATAGAGTTAGTTGGGGGATTTCCCCATCAACTCCATATTCAGACAGTTTGAGGCTTTTATACTAGAATTGCTTAGGTAATATTCAGTTTTGTTTTCAATATTTCTATCAGTATTTCAGTACTCATATCAGTATTTTTGGGAACCTTATGGAAATTTAGTTATATTTCCACATTATTTAAGTACTATTATTCCGTGCTCACAGCAGGTACCAGTCATGGGTTAGCTTGTGATCCTCCTGGGTCATAAGCATCGTGTGACATCTGGGGTACAGAATTTAGACATTACAGTAACCCCCACCACACTGCCTAGTATATGAGATGGGGTCACTAAGTGATTTCCAAGGGTATGACCAGTACCTTGAGTCGTACCTAGTCCAGAAGCCTCAATCAAAGGAATTTTTCTAATGGTCCAAAGCCTAGGTGTTTCAATTCTCCCCTACTCAGATCATTCATCCTCGAATGACTGGTACGAAAAGTAGAAACACGAATTAATATATTATTGCATATCAACCACCCTTAACTAAACTTGAAATCAAGGCATACAACAAGGATATAGCACATGTCAAAATCATTATCAGTCAATCATTTATTTTTTGACTATGGGACTTAGACCCATTATCTATCATAGACACTTGTTCAATTCAAACCATAGGGACTTGAACCATTTTCATAAAAAAGACAGATCAAATCAATAAGATTAACACATACCTCAATCATGAGTTTCCTAAATAGAAAACAAATGCGGGTACTAGGACTTTATGTCCTCTCCCTCCACCCAAGTAGCTTTCTTGGACTTTTGGTTCCTCCATTGAACCTTCACCGAAGCCACCTCTTTTGTTAGGAACTGACAAAGTTTTCGGTCTAAGATCCTCACTAGGATATCCTCAATGGGGAAAAGAGTCCTAAACACCAATTTCCTTCAAAGGAATAACAAATGAAGGAGCATCCACACATTTACACAACATAGAGACGTGGAAAATTAGGTGGATGGAGTTAAAGTTAGAAGGCAACTCCAAATCATAGGCAACTTTTCCAACCCTCTTAATAATCAAATTAAAACCAAATTATCGGGGACTAAGCCTCCCCTTATTACCAAATCACATCACTCCCTTCATGGGAGATATCTTCAAGAATACCCAATTGCTAACATTAAACTTCAAATTCCTATTCGTCACATCCGCATAGGACTTTTGGCAACTTGAGCTGTTTCAACCTATCACAAATCAGCCTTACCTTCTTTAAGGCTTGGTGAACCAAATCGGGGCCAATCAACTTACCCTGACAAACTTTATACCATCAAATAGAAGAATGACATTTCCTACCATACAATGCCTCAAAAGAAGCCATACAAATGTTAAAGTCGTAACTATTGTTGTAGAAGAATTTAATCAAAGTCAAATAGTCATACCAAATACCACAATAATCAATCACACAAGCACATAACATATCATCCAATGTTTTTATAGTTATCTCCGCTAGTCTATCCGTCTGCGGGTAAAAAGCGGTGCTAAGGCTCACCTTGGTTCCCAACCCTTTCTAAAATGACTTCTAAAATAAGATAAGAACAAAGTGTCGTGATCTGATATGATAGAATCCAGATTACCATTCAATTTTAGAATCGTTGCAAGATACAATTTAGCACAAACCTTTACCAAGTAACTAGTCCTCACTAGCAAGAAATGAGCGGACCAGGTAATTCTATACATAATGACCCAAATAAAATCACATTGATTCCAAGATCAGAGAAGACCGGTAGTAAAATCCACATTAATTACCTCCCACTTCTATTCGGGCAATACAATCTCTAGGTAAAAGCTTCTAGGCCTCATGTGTTCAACCTCTACTTGTTGACACACAATCCATTTAGCCACATAACTATCCATATCTTATTTCATAGTAATCCACCAATAGAACTCCCTAAGATCATGATAAATTATTGTAGAACCAAGATGAATAGCATAACGAGATCCATAATCATCACCCATGATCCTTTCCCTTAACCCATAAACATTGGGAACACATAGCCTACCTTGGTACCTCAAGATACCATCATCACCAATCACAAAGCCAACAACCTTTTGTTGACCCACATTACTCATGACATTCATCAATTTGGGATCCAATATTTTCTTTTCCTTTAGCTTGAAAACAAGAGACGATTATTATACCTGATGCACAAACACACCACCATCCTCCGAGTGAATCTACGAACTCTAAGATTATCCAAATGGTGAATTTCCCTTACCAACTCACTCTTATCCTCATCAACATAAGCTAAACTCCCCATGGATAATCTGCTAAAACCATCGGCGGCTATATTAGCTTTACCTGGATGGTAATGAAGACTCATATCTTAGTCCTTTAACAACTCAAACCACCTTCTTTGTCTGAGATTTAACTCCTTGTGAGTAAATAAATATTGAAGACTCTTATGAATGTAAAAGATATCAACATTAACCCAGAGAGATAATTTTGTAAAATCTTTAATGCAAAATCTAGGCTAATAATTATAAATCATGAGTAGGGTAGTTCTTCTAATGAACTTTCAATTACCTAGAAGCATAGCCCACCATCCTAGCATGTTGCATCAATACATAACCAAGCTTAATATGAGAAGCATCACAATATACCACAAATCCATCATTACCCTCGAACAAGGTCAAAGCCAATCCAAAGTCAATTTATCTTTCAACTTCCAAAAACTACCCTCACACATATTTGAGCACAAGAACTTTACCTTTCTCCAGGTCAACTTAGTCAATGGGGCAGCTATAGTTGAGAAACTCTCCACAAATCTCCTATAGTAACCCGCTAGACCCAAGAAGCTCCAAATATTATTTGGAGTCAAAGGTCTAGGATACTTCTTAACCGCCATAACCTTTGGAGGATACACCATGATCCTTTCATTAGAGCTAACAAAACCAAGAAATGTCACAGTTTTTAACAAAAACTCACACTTAGATAACTTGGCATACAAGTAATGATCCTTTAATGTTTGTAACACGGCATAGAGGTGATTGACATTATTCGTCTCACTCTTCCAATAGACCAAGATATCATCAATGAAGACATTGAAAAACAAGTCCAATAATGGATGGAAGACCCTATTCATCAAATCCAGAATGCCATCGGGGCATTAGCCAACCCAAAGGACATAACTAGAAACTCATAATGACCATATCGGGTTCTACAGGAAGTCTTAGTGATATCCACTTTCCTAATCTTATGTTGATAATAACCTGACCTAAGATCAATCTTTGAGAAACACTTCGCACATTGAAGTTGATCAAAAAAATTATCGATCCAAAGAAGAGGATACATATTCCTTATGGTCACGTTGTTAAACTGACGATGATCAATGTACATATGAAGGAAACAATCCTTATTGCACACTGATAACATAGGGGCACCTCAAGGAGACACACTAGGATGGATGAAACATTTATCTAAGAGGTCCTTCAATTTCTCCTTAAGCTATTTAAAATCTGTTAGAGCCATTCAATAAGAATGGATAGAAACTGGATGAGTGTCTAGAACAAGATCAATCACATAATCAATTTCCCTATTGGTAGGAATGTTGAGAAGGTCATTGGGAAAGACCTCAGGATACACAATAACCACGGGAATGGATTGTAGAGAAGAACTTTCCAAGTTAGAATCTTTAAATCCGACCAAGTGGTACAAACACCCTTTAGAGATCAACCTTCGGGCTTTAAGAAATGAAATAAACTTCCCCTTAGGCACTATAGAACCCCTTTCCCATACAATGATCGGGTAATTAGGTAATTTAAACATGGCCCTATGGGTTCCGCAATCTAAGGAAGCAAAACATGAATGCAACAAATTTATCCCTAGAATAGCATCAAAATCAACCATTTCAAACTCTATCAAGTTTACAAGAGTTTATTTACCATTAACACATACCAAACACACCCATAGACTCTTTTAACAACCACATCATCTCCTATAGTGGTAGAAAGAAAAAGTGTCCAAGATAACCTGAGGACCAAATTCAAAATACAAAATCATAAATAGGGTTACATAGGAGAGAGGGGACCCCTACCAAGTAAAGCTTACTCATCCCAAAAAGAGAGTTTCAATATGCTTGTGTCAGCATTATAAGGTGTTTTTGGATCTTAGGGGTTAGTATGAGCATCCAGAAGGTCTCAACCAATGTCGAAGTAAAAGCAATACCTTTTTGTGCAAGAACTAAAGAAGTGGCAACTGATACCTTATATGCCCAAGCGACAATCATTGTGGGACACTTCCATTGTATGTGACCCAATCGGCCACAACTAAAACATCGATTCTTCCATTCTTTGCAACAACCATGATGTAATTGATTGTAAAACTGACACGAAGGATTGGTGGCTGCAAATTACGTCCCACAAGTCTAAGGTATAGCATCTTGTCCCTAGACTCATTACAAATTTGAAAATTTCTACCTCTCAATAGGCTAAAATAGGGAGAACTAGCTATTAAATAGAAGGTAGGGCCTACCCAAAACTTCTTCCAGACCATTTACCACTAACATGAGTCAATAAAGCAATAAAGCCACATGAACTAGCATTAGGAGTATCCTCTTAAGGTCAACAAGAAAGAGTGTCACTCTCAAAATTAGTGTTAGTATGAACAGGTGGAATCCCATAAGGAAAGTCAGATACCGCAATCCTTGACTAGGTTCAAGCCCTAGAAGTTGGACGAGCTTCATTAATTTTACCCGTAGTCGATATAGAACAGTTTGTCTGGATGTCAGATATTCTTGGATCTATGACCTGGAAGATGAACAAGAAAAAATTAAAAGAATCCATGACCCTAGACTCTATGGCTCGAGATTGAAACACAAGAAAGGGAAACATTCCTAAATGTCTCAGAGCCCCTCTCTTACAAGTGTGGGGTGCTACACACCCATAGAAGTGACTTTACTTGAATCAACTTTATGGACACCCAACTAATCATAAACCTAGGATTTGATACAACCTTTACATGACCCGATACCGGGCCTTAGCATGTGGGCATCTCTAGCCCAACATGAACCAGAGATTGCCCTATCAACCTAAACTAACCATAACATCGATCCACAAGCGTCAGAGGAACTCCAACTATATATCAAGATAGAAAAAAAAACTTATCATCATAGCCTAGAGAAGGTCACAGTCATCCACAAGCATCTACACAAATCTGATGTTTATATATACCGGGACAAGCCCCCAGCAATAACTAAAATAAACCTAAATATGTCAAAGAATTAATATAAGAGACTATGAATGTATGTGTAACACCCCAAATCTGGTACCCAGAACGCTACACAGTGCTCATGACCCTAAAGGACCATAAGCTAACCCATGACTGATATCTGTTCCTAAATATAGCATAATATACTGTATAATTACAGACACATAAGATGAAAGTCCATAAGTTTCAAGACTATAACATAAATGATAAAGATGTAACATCTGAATGGGGTATGAAATACCCAAAAAAAAATTGAAATAACATAATAGTCTAAACATGATAGTCTGGAAAGCCTCTAAACTGATAGGACATGTTCCCAACTAACTCCAACTAACAAATTACTTAATGAGATAATAAATAAATGATCATGTCCTCCAGAGATGAGGACTCACTGCTAACTCTGACTGCTGAGACTGGAATGCTACTGATGCTCTGGAGCTCATGCTTCTGAACCTATAGTAAAATACACCATAGCATAAATGCATCAGTACGTTGAATGTACTGGTATGCATGTGAGGTAGGTTAAATGCATGGGATTCATATGCATGAACAATACTGGCTAACTAATTAATATAAACATAAGAATACATGCATGAATACATAGTAACAATATATATATATGAGATCATGATATATGAATTTACAAATAACTGAGTTCTGATGGTTGATATAACTCAAAACATGAGTGACTGTATCTAACAGTCCTGAATCTGATGAGACTAGTTGAGTTCCATATAGTTTTGAGTTAACTGTATCTGATTGTCCTGAATTCTATAGAACTATCTGAATTCTAATACTGGGACTGATTGAATGTATCAGACAATCCTAATTCTATAACTAAAACTGTGGGAAATAGTTATGTAACTGACATAGCCCAAATAACGCATTATAGCTAAGTTGGGCTCCAATCTATATCCCTAATTTGAAGGGTGTCAATATTGCGCCACGGGTAAGGACAAGTTTTGAGTGACCCTCATCTAAAAGTGTACCCAAAAGAGAATGGTGTAGCCCTCATCTGACAGTGCTTATCCAACTTTTCAACCCTTATCTGATAGTATTGATGTCTCAACCAATGCTAGCTACATTGTTCGGTAATGCAAGAATGTCTTCTAAGAATCACACCCTCATCTTATAGTATATGTTCCCATCCTTAGGTTTGCTCGGTGCTAATTCCTACTCCCATCTGAATATATACTAATCATGGACCACTGAACTGAACTGGAATGAATTAAATGAGTTCCATTGACTAACGGAATAATACTGAGATTACTGCATTATTGAGCTTTCCTGAGTTGCATAGCTGACAGAGTTCTATGGATCATGGCTTGACTGAGGATATCTTAAAAATATGACACAGACTGTAGGCACACAACTATATTTTTTGGGTACAAGTACCCCCAGGACTCGATGGAAGGAAACTTACAAGGCATGAAGTTCTTGAATGCATGATAACATCAATATTCCATAACACAATAATTGAAGATATTTCATTTGCATTTGATTATCATAGCTTGCAACGTGAATACGATAGCATGTATACATAGCATAATTTCATATGGCTAACTCATGAACAACCTGACAAACAATTGCAATATATAAGAATAGCATGGAAGTCATTTTGGATCACAATTAAGCTATAGTTCATAATTTCTATCCTCCTAGGCATTTTAGTAAATACCTTGCATGCACCCTTAGGGAATAGCCCTAATTATCAAATTGACATATTATAAATAATTCAATTTCTGGATTTCATTCACTTGCTACTGTAGTTCATTAAAAACACATAAATATTCAAAATTGGGAATCATATAACAAGATAAACATGGCAACAACCAACCCACAACATAAATATCATGATTCATAATTTAAAATAGGGTTCTGGAGCTTTATGGATGAAAAGAACCCATAAATCAACACAACACATACCATAGCTCTTGATCTAGTGAAGATTAACGAAGAGACTTTATTGAAATTGAATCCCTAATTGAAACCCTAGCTTGTTCTTGAGAGAAAATTGAGAGAAACTAGTATATTTTGGGGTCCAAATAGCGGAATCTCGTGTTAAAGGGCATAAATATTGGTGGAAAATTGACCCTTTTAACTCTGGATGCATCTTTTAATTTCAGTGAAATTTTCCCGAATTGGATCCCTGGTGCGACGCGGCGCTATCGCGCCGTGTCACTATATTTTGACAACTGGAAAATTGAGGGATGGCGCGACGTCCAGCCATCGTGTTGCCACTTTATTTGCAACCTGGAAGTTTGGCGTGACGCGCCACCATTGTGGACCCTTACTAGAATTTTACAATTTCCATTTTCTCTAGTGGTACGGTGCGCCACTTACTATAATGGCACTATTTTATGATGGGAAATTGAAATAGTCATAACTTCTTATCCAGTTATCGAATTTAGGAAAATTTTATATTAATGTTATCACATGAACCGCTTAAACACCTGTCACTGTATAGGAAGTGATGATGAAGCTCTAGCTCTTATATCATTTGGAGATATATTGTCTAGAGATGGTTAACGGTTGGACCGCTACCATGTAACTCAATGATAAGGAGAAAATTGAGTCATTATCTAAAATCAACTCAAAACATCATATTGAACCACATTTATATACATAGGCATACATTTAGGTAAATAACTTGTTCATAACGTGCCATAAGGAAATAAAACCTTGAAAGCATTCTTGATGCACTCAATCACGAGTCAAAAAATTAAATTCTTCATGAAATAAACATCATTCAATTTAGAACCTAACACTTGACATTATTGGGACAAAAAAATTAGTAGGGAAACATAGGGGTATTACAATATCTCCCCCTTGGGAACATTCATCCTTGAATGAGACTGATTGAGAGGGTAAAAACGATAAGCCAAAGTACATACTGATCATGAACACTGAAACATGACTACATAACTGACATTTTTTAGATTCATACAAGGCGTGCATATCTAATGCATGATTTCATGACTGAGCTGATACAAGAATGCATAACTGAGAGTACTGATAAGCTGATAACACATATCTGATGCATGAATACATGATAAAATTGATTACATGACTGAGATTTCTAACAATTGAGTCTTCTCACAAGGAAAATGGATGTCTAATGCATTAACACATGACTAATCTGATGCATCAACATATAATTGAATATACAATGGTACTAAGTACAAAGTTTAAAACTGGAATCCTGAAATTGAGACTGATACCAAGTTGTAACTGAAATCTATACATGAAAACTAAAAATCTTAAGGAGAACTATTACCTTGAGCTTAATCTGAATCAGCAAAAAAGAGGTGAGGGTACTTGGTATGCATGTTTGTGTCTGCTTCCCAAGTAGCTCCCTTAACGAACTAATTCCGCAAAAGAACTTTGACTAGAGGGTCTTCTTTGTTCCTCAGTCTACGAGTTAGGTAGTCTAGAATTATGATTGGAATCTCTTCATAACAGAGGATGTTCTGAACATCTATGCTCTATATAGGGACTACAACTGCTTGGTCAAATATACACTTCTTGAGAAAAGAGACATAGAAGACTGGATGAACTAAGGCTAGATCTGAAGGCAATTCGAGCTCATAAGCTACCTTGCCGAAGTGACTAAGAATTTTGAAGGGACCAAAATATTGGGGACTGAGCTCTCCATTCTTGCCAAACCTCTTCTATCCCTTTATTGGAGAGATCTTTAGATATACATAGTCTCTAATCTCAAACTCGAGATCCTTTCTACGCACATCTACATAAGACTTCTGTCGGCTCTGAGTATCCTGAAGTCTTTGTCTGATCAACTGGACTTTCTCTAAGGCAACAAATACTAGGTCAGTCCCTATGACTGAGTCCTCACTAACTTAAAACAAATTGATTAGAGATCTGAAACTCCTACCGTAGAGATATTCAAATGGATCCATCTGAATACTGGAATAATAGCTATTGTTGTATGCAAACTCAATCAAAGGCAAATGGTCATCCCAACTTCCCCTGAAATTAATTGTACACACCCTTTGCATCTCTTCTAGGGTCTGAATGGTCTTTTTTGCTTTACCATCTGTCTGAGGATAAAAGGTTGTATTGAGATAAATTTGGTTACCAAGACTATTTTGGAATTCTTTCTATAAATGAGAGGTGAATTAGGTATCTATGTCTGATATAATAGATCATAGAACACCGTTAATCTGAACAACTCTTTGATGTAGAATTTAGGGTAATCCTCAGCTGAATAAGAGGTAAGGATTGGAAGGAAATGAGCTGATTTGGTCATTCTATCTACAATAACCCAAACTGAATCATGTTGATGATGATTTTGAGGCAAACTTGTCACAAAGTCCATGTTCGCTTCTTCCCACTTCTAAGTAGGAATACTAAAATCCTGCATGGACCCACTAGGCTTTTGATTCTCTATCTTAACCTGCTGACATGTATAGTACTTAGCCACATACTCTGCAATATCTCTCTACATCCCACTCCACCAATAAATCTCCCATAAGTCATGGTACATATTTGTGGCCCCTGGATAAATAGAGAAGCATGCACCATGCGCTTCTGCAAGAATTCCCTGCCTTAAGTCATCTACACCTAGAATACAGAGACGACTCTGAAAACATAATACACCATCTCCCCCCTTGGGGGAAAACCTCTAATTTTTGGTCCTTAACTGACTCTTTCAACTTGACTAAACTTGGATCTTTATCTTGCTATTCTTTTACCTCAAAAACTAGAGATAATTTTGAACTACTCTGAACCCATATATCGCCCTCTTCTATATCGACTAAGCAAATGCCTAGTATGGTAAGCTGATGGACTTCCTAAGCTAACTTCTTATTTTTATTTTCAACATAAGCAACACTGCCCATATACAATCTACTGAGAGCGTCGGCCACTATATTGGCCTTGCCCAGATAATAAAGGATACTCATGCCATAATCTTTAAAGAGCTCTAACCACCTTCTCTGGCGAAGATTGAGATATTTTTGAGAAAAGACATACTTAAGACTCTTATGATCTGTGAACACATCTACATAAACTCTGTATAGATAATTCCTCCAAATCTTTAAGGTAAATACTACGGCTGCTAACTCAAGATCATGAGTAGGTTAATTCTTCTCTGGGGATTGAAGTTGTCTGGAGATATAGGCTATGACCTTACCATGATGCATAAGGACATAACCCAAACCTACACTTGATGAATCACAATACACTATGAAACCATCTAAACCATCTAGAAGAGCTAGGATTAGAGCTAAGATGATTCAAGTCTTCAACTCCTAAAAACTCATCACGCAAGGATCTGACCACTGAAACTTGACTTTCTTACTAGTCAATCTGTACATAAGGGATGCAATATATGAAAATCCTTCAACAAACCATTTGTAGTAGCCATCCAAACCAAAGAAACTCTTGATATCTGTTAGAGACACATGTCTGGGCCAATTTTTATCGCTACAGTCTTTTGAGGATCTACTCTAATTCTATCACCTAAAATAATATGGCCAAGGAATGCTACTGACCTTAGCAAAAATTTGCACTTACTAAATTTGCTGAATAGCTGATGATCTCGGAGAGTCTAAAGTACGATTCTAAGATGGTCTGCATGATCACGCTAACTACAGGAAGAGACCAGAATATCATCTATAAATACTATGATGAACATATGCAAGTATTGCTTCAACACACGGTTTATCAATTCTATGAATGTTGTTGAAGCATTGGTAAGACCAAAGGACATGACTAGGAATTTGAAGTGACCATATAGAGTATGGAAGGTTGTTTTGGGAATGTCACATTCTCTGCCTCTAAGCTAATGATAGTCGGATCTGAGGTTTATCTTAGAGAAATAACTGGCACCCTGAATTTGGTCATAAAAGTCATCGATTCTGGGAAGTGGATACTTGTTCTTGACCATGACTTTATTATGTTGACGGTAGTCTATGCACATTCTAAGATAACCATTTTTCTTGTGCATAAATAAGACTGGTGCACCCCACGGGAATACACTAGGTCTGATGAGTCCCTTATCTAAGAGATCCCTCAACTGTTCTTTCAATTCTTTGAGTTTTGCTAATGCCATTCAGTATGGCGGAATAGATATAGGATGAGTATTAGGAAGAAGATCAATTTCAAAGTCTATTCCCTTTTGGGAGGAATTCCTGGAAGATTTTTGGGAAAGATATCTGATTTCACTCACTACTGGGACTAATTCAAGACTAGGTGTTTTGGAACTAGTGTCCTTAACTCGAACAAGCTGATAGACATATATTTTAGATATCATTTTTCATGCCCGAAGGTAGGAAACATGCTGTTCTTTAAAAGCGCATACACTACCCTTCCAATTTAGGATAGGTTTGTTCAAAAACTGGAACTAAACTATTTTATTTTTGTAGTCGACTATGGCATAGCAGAATGAAGCCAATCATGCCGAGAATGACATCAAAATCAATCATCTCTAATTTGACTAAGTTTGCTGAAGTGACTTTCTGAAATATCATAATTGTGCCATTCCTATATACCCACCGGGCTATGATGGTTTTGCCCATTGGGGTAGAGACTAAAAAGGGCTCTACTAAAATTTTAGGACTGATACCAAAATCAACTGCTATATAGGGTGTGACAAAAGACAAGGAATATCTTGGATCTAACAAATCATAAACATGCATATGAAAGATCTATAATATACTAGTAACCACATCAGGAGAATTTTCCTGATCTTACCGAGACTGGAGAGCATAGAGTCTGTTTAGGCGTTGCCCACTAGTAGCACTGGAAGTGGCACCCTATTGAGTTAGGCGATCAGACTGAGCTGAGGAATGGTTTTCTGACCCTAATAACCTGACTGAGGATAATCTCTGACTCTATAGCTTGACTTGCCACATCCAAAACAGATATCGCTACCAACTCTGCAATCACCCTTGTGGTTCTAGCACAAGTATGAAAAAAAGGATTAGTTCGGGCAATGCTGACACTGCCCTGAGACTTAAAGCACGGCACCCTATATTTATTACCAACCCAAAACTTAGGAGCTAGACCACTAGCTGATGAAAGAGCTGGAACTGACGACTTAGGACAAAACTAAGAACGATTTCTTCTTTCTGATTTAGGCTGAGAAAATATGAAACTACCTATCTTTTCTCTCTTATTCTGCTTCTCTCTTATCTTAATATTTTGCTTTTCTATCTGTTGAGCATTAGTCATAATCCTAGATAAAGTCATGTCACTATTAAATATCATAGACCTACACTCCTTGACCACACTATTATTCACCCCAGAAACAAACTTGTTGACCACAGTATTATTCACTCCAGAAACAAACTTACTCTTTTTGGCCCTGCTGTCTGCAACCATATGAGGGGCATATCTGGCTAATTAAGAAAACTTAAGAGAATAATCCTTCACCATTATGTTTCCCTGCCTGAGGTTGATGAATTCTAACACCTTGGTTTCTCTCATCTCTAGAGGAAAGAACCTCTTTGAGAATGCATTGAAAAACTCCCCCACTCTATAGGTCCTGCATTAACCATCATCTATAACCTCCACTTCTTATTCCAAGTGTGAGCAATATCCTGCAACTGATATGCAACCAGCTCAGCACTCTCAATAGCTGACACCCCCATAATGTCAGTAACCTTCTTAACCTGATCGATGAATTCCTGAGGGTCCTTATCTAACTTAGACTTGAGAAAAGATGGAGGATTCATTCGGGTGAAGTCTCAAATATTGGCTATAGCTGAATTGGCCACTGGGTTGGTCGGAATGACAGCTAGTCATTTATTCTGAGCAGTAACAGAATGAGCAAGAGTAGTGAATGTAGTTCTAAAATTTATATAAGACACATGTTCGCCCAAAGGTTCTTCGGGCTGAGGTGCTGACTGATTCTCACTTCATCTTTTAGGAGGCATGTTTTGTAGAAGAAAGGGAGAAATAGATTAAATGGAGAGATTTACTTTAGATTATGCTCACTGGCATGACATGAATACTGAAAGAAGGGAAACTATTCCTAAAACATCTCATAGACTCCTGTACATAAATCTGGCGCGCAACACAACTATGCACAAGACTATGCTAGTTGCGGCTTTCGGACATCCTAGGACTCTATTTAACCTTAGGCTTTGATACAAAGTTTGTATCACCCCAAATCTGATACTCAGAATGCTACACGGTGTTCATAATCCTGAAGGACCACAAGCAAACCCATGACTAATATTTGTACCTGCATACTGCATAATATACTATATGATTGCTGAAACATGAACTGAAAGGCCATAAGGTTCAAGACTGTAACATCACTGATAAAGATATAACATCTGAATGGTATATGAAATACCCAAAACAAAACTAAAACATATGCTAGTAAGAGCATGATAGTCTGGAAAGCCTCTAACTGACTGAACTGTCTGAATAAGGAGTTGATGGGACATGTCCCCAAATAACTCCAATGAATAAATCACTTAATAAGATAATAAATAAATGATCATGTACTCGAGATATGAGGACTCACTGCTAACTCTGATTGCTATGATTGGAATACTACTTATGCTCTGGAGCTCGTACATCTAAACCTATGGTATAAGACACCATATCACAAATACGTCAGTACTTTGAATATACTGGTATGCATGTGAGGTAGGCTGAATGCATGAGGTTCATATGCATAAACAATACTGGCTAACTGACTAAAATGAATGTGAGAATACATGCATGAATACATTGTAACTATATATGAGATCCTTATAACATGAATTTATAGATAACTGAGTTCTGATGGCTGATATAACTAAAAAAAAGAGTGATTGTACTTGACAGTCCTGAATCTAATAGAACTAGCTGAGTTCTGTACTGTTCTGAGTTGACTGTATCTGACCTTCCAAAATCCTATAGAACTATTTGAGTCCTAATACTGAGATTGATTGACTGTATCGGACAATCTTTATTCTATAACTGAAACTGTGGGAAATAGTTATGTAACCAACATGCCCCAAATAACACATTATAGCTGAGTTGAGGTTGAATCTGTAACCCCAATTGGAAGGGTTTCAATCCCACGCCACCGGTAAGGAAAAGCTATGAGTGACCCTCATTTGATAGTATCCCCAAAAGAGAATGGTGGGTCCCTCATCTGACAGTGCTTATCCACCTTATCAACCCTCATCTCACAGTATTAATGTCTCAACCTATGCTGGATACATAGTTCTAGAATGCAAGGATGACTACTAAGAATCACACCCTCATCTGACAGTGTGTGTTCCCATCCTTGGGTTCACTTGGTGCTAATTCCTACTTCCATCTGAATAGACACTAATCATGGATTACTGAACTAAACTAGACTAAATTAACTGAGTTCCGCGGACTGGCAGAATAATACTGAGATTACTACATTACTGAGCTTTCCTGAGTTGCATAACTGACTGAGTTCTATGGATCATGGCTTGACTAAGGATATCGTGAAAACATGAGACGGACTCTACGTAAACAACTATATTTTTTGGGAACAAGTACCCCCAAGACTTGATGGAAGGAAACTGACAAGGCATGACATTCTTGAATACATGACTAACATTAACATTCCATAATACAATAATTGAAGATATTTCATGTGCATTTTATTATCATAGTTTGGTACGTGAATAAGATAGAATGTATACATAGCATAATTTCAGATGGCTAACTCATGAGCAACCCGACAAACAATTTCAATGCATAAGAATAGCATGAAAGTCATTCTGGATCACAATTAAGATATAGTGTATAATTTTTATCCTATTAGGCATTTTATCAAAAACCTTGCATGCACCCTTAGGGCCTAATCATCAAATAGACACATTATAAACATATTATGGATTTCACTCACTTGCTATAGTAGTTTCATGAAAAACACATAAATATTCCAAATTGGGAATCATATAGCAATATAAACATGGTTACAAGGAATCATTCGGCGGGTTATATCAACTGAAGAAAAGAAGAGATTTCTAATTTTTTTTTTATCAGGAGACACCCGGATTTAAACTGGGAAAAAAGGATTTGCAGTCCTCTGCCTTACCACTCGGCCCTGTTGCCAAAATGCTACCAAATACAAAATAGATGAAAACTTTCCCAGATTACTGAACTGCTTTTTTATTGTACTTGCACCAACCCACAACATAAATATCATAATTCATAATTTAAAATAGGGTTCTTGAGCATTAGGGATGAATGGAATCCATAAATCAACACAATACATACCAAAGTACTTGATTTAGTGAAGATTGATAGAGAGACTTTCTTGAAATTGAATCCCCAATTGAAACTCTAGCTTGTTCTTGAAAGAAAATTGAGAGAAACTAGTATATTTTGGGTTCCAAATAGTTGAATCTCGTGTTAAAGGGCTTAAATAGGGATGGAAAATTAACCATTTTAACCCTGGACACATCTTTTAATTTCAGTGAAATTTTCCCAAACTGGACCCCTGGCGCAACGCGGCGCTATCGCATCATGTCACTGGAATTTGACAACTAGGAAATTGAGGGATGGCACGATGTGGAGCCATCACATTGCCACTTTATTTGCGACCATGAAGTTTTACGCAATGTGCCACTATCACAGACTCCTTCTGGAATTTGATAATTTCTATTTTCTTCAAAAGCGCTGCGCGCCACTGACAAATATGGCACAGTTTTACGACGGGGAATTGAAATAGTCATAATTTCTTATCCGGTTATTGGATTTACGCAAATTTTATATCGATGGAAAACTTATTGAATTTCCCACATGACAAAAAGTAAAAGTATTGATAAATCCTTATGGAATAAACATCATTTAGTTTATAATCCAACACTTGACATTCTTGGGACTAAAAAAATTTAGTTAGGAAACTTTGGGGTATTATAGTATGACTTTCGAAGAATGGAAGATCACCACTTCAATGTCATCATATGAACCGCTCGAACACCTATTAGTGAATTGGAAGTGATGATGAAGCTCCAACTCCTATGTTATGAGGAGATATATTGTTCAGAGATGCTTAATGGTTGCACCGCTACCATGTAACTCAATGATAAGGAGAAAATTGAGTCATCATTTAAAATCAACTCAAAACATCATATTCAACAATATTTATATACATAGGCATACATGTAGGTAAATAACATGTTCATAACTTTCCCAAAGGAAATAAAACTTTGAAAGCATTCTTGATGCACTCAATCATGAGTCACAAAATAGAATTCTTCATGTAATAAACATCATTCAATTTAGAAGCTAACACTTGACATTCTTGGGACAAAAAAAAATTAAAAAAAAATAGTTAGGAAACATCGAGGTATTACAATATCTCCTCCTTAGAAACATCCATCCTCGAATGAGACTAACTGAGAGAGGAGAAATGATAAGCCAAAGTACATACTGAACATGAACACTTAAACATGACTACATAACTGACATTTTTGAGATTCATACAGAGCATGCATATCTGATGCATGATTTCATGACTGAACTAATACATAAATGCATAACTTAGAGAACTGATAAGCTAATCAGACATATCTGATATATGAATACATGATGGAACTGATTACATGACTGAGATTTCTAAAAACTGAGACTTCTCACAAGGATAATGCATGTCTAATGCATGAACACATGAGTAATCTAATGCATGAACATATAATTTGATATACAATGTTACTTAGTACCATGTTTAAAAATGGAATCCTGAATATGAGGCTGATACCAAGTTGAAATTGAAATCTAGACATAAAAACTGAAAAGCTTAAGGAAAACTATTACCTTGAGCTTGATCTGAGTCAGCAGAGAAGAGGTGAGGGTACTTGGTATGCATGTCTATTTTTACTTCGTAAGTAGCTCCCTTAATGGACTAATTCCGCCAAAGAACTTTGACTAGAGTGACTTCTTTGTTCCGCAGTCTACGAGTCTGGTAGTCTTGAATTTTGACTGGAATCTCTTCTTAAGAGAGGCAGTTCTAAACATCTATGCTATGAATAGGGTCTACAGCAGATTGGTCATCTATACACTTCTTGAGCAAAGAGACATGGAAGACTGGATGAACTGAGGATAGATTTGGAGGCAATTTGGGCTCATAAGCTATCTTGCCGAAGCAACTGAGAATTTTGAAGGGACCGAAATATTGGGACAGAGGTTTCCCTTCTTGCCGAGCCTCTTCACTCCCTTCATAGGAGAGATATTTTGATAGACATAGTCACCAACCTCAAAATTAAGATCCTTTTATGCACATCTATATAAGACTTCTGTGGGCTCTAAGAAGCCTTGAGTATTTCTCTGATCAACTGGACTTTCTCTAAGGACTAGAATACTAGGTCAGACCCTATGACTGAGGCCTCACTAACTTCGAACCAACCGATCGGAGATCTGCACCACCTATCATGGATATCTTTAAATGGAGCCATCCGAAAACTAGAATGATAGTTATCGTTGTATGCAAACTCAATCAAAGGCAAGTGGTCTTTCCAACTACACTTGAAATTAATTGCACATGCCCTTAGCATATCTTCTAGGGTCTAATGGTCCTTTTTGGTTGACCATCTATCTGAGGATGAAAGGTTGTACTTAGATGAATTTGGGTACCAAGACTATTTTAGAATGCTTTTCATAAATAAGAGGTGAACTGGGTATCTCTTTCTAAAATAATAGATAAAGAAACACCGTGCAATCTGACCAACTCTCTGATGTAGAGTTTGGCGTAATCCTCAACTGAATAAGAGGTAAGGACTGGAAGGAAATAAGCTGATTTGGTCATTTTGTCTATAACGACCCAAACTGAATCATACTAATGACGAGTTTGAGGCAAACCCATCACAAAGTCCATGTTCACTTTTTCCCACTTTCAAGTAGGAATACTAAACTCATGCATGGACCAACAAGGCTTTTGATGATCTATCTTAACTTCCTTATATGTAGAGCACTTAGCCACAAGCTCTGTAATATCTCTCTTCATCCTAATCTACCAATAGATCTCCCATAAGTCACGGTACATCTCTATGGCCCCTGGATGAATAGAAAAGTGCACACCATGCGCTTATTCAAGAATTCAATTCCTTATGTCATCTACACCAGGAACACAGACACGACCCTAATAACGCGATACACCATCTCTCCCTTGGAAGAAAACCTCTATTTTTGGTCCTTAACTGACCCTTTCAACTTGACTAAAGAGGGATATGTATCTTGCTTTTCTTTCACCTCAGAAACTAGAGATGATTCTGAACTTCTCTAAACCCATATATCACCCTCCTTCGTATCGACTAAGCGAACGCCTAGTCCAGAAAGCTGATGGACTTCTTGAGCTAACTTCTTCTTACTGTCCTCAACATGAGCAACACTACGCATGGATAGTCTACTGAGAGCATCGAACACTATATTGGCCTTGCCCGGATGATAAAGGACATTTATGTCATAATCTTTCAAGAGCTCTACTCACCTTCTCTAACGAAGATTGAGATCTTTTTGAGAAAATATATATAAAGGATCTTATGATCTATGAACATGTCTACATAAACTCCATATAGATAATGCTTCCAAATCTTTAAGGAAAATACTACGGTTGCTAACTCAAGATCATGAGTAGGGTAATTTTTCTCATGGGGTTTAAGTTGTCTAGAGATGTAGACTATGACATTACCATGCTGCATGAGGACACAACCCAAACCTAATCTGGATGCATCACAATATACCATGAAACCATCTGAACCACCTAGAAGAGCTAGGAATAGAGTTGAGTTGAGTCGAGTCTTCAACTCCTGAAAACTCTTCTCGCAAGGATTTGAAAACTAAAACTTGACTTTCTTCTGAGTCAATCTGTACATAGGGGATGCAATAGATGAAAATCCTTTAACAATCCATCTGTAATAGCCATCCAAACCCAACAAACTCCTGATATCTGATAGAGAGACTGGTCAGGGCCAATTTCTTACCGCTTCAGTCTTTTGAGGATCTACTCTAATGCCATCACCTAAAATGATATGGCCAAGGAATGCTACTGACCTTGGTAAAAATTTGCACTTACTGAATTTACCGAACAACTAATGATCTCTGAGTGTCTAAAGTATAATTCTGAGATGGTCTGCATAATCACGCTCACTATGGGAATAGACCAGAATATCATCTATAAAGACTATGATGAACATGTACAAGTACTACTTCAACACACGGTTTATCATGTCCATGAAAGCTGCTGGGGCATTGGTATGACCAAAGGACATGACGAGGAATTCGAAGTGACCATATAGAGTATGGAAGACTATTTTTGGAATGTCACATTCTTTGACTCTGAGATAATGATAGCCGAATTTGAGGGCTATCTTAGAGAAATAAATAGCACCCTAAAAGTGGTCAAACAACTTATCGATTCTAGGAAGAGGATACTTGTTTTTGACTGTGACTTTATTGAGTTGACAGTAGTCTTTGCATATTCTGAGAAAACTGTCTTTCTTGTTCATGAATAAGATTGGTGCACCCTATAGGGATGCACTGGGTCTAATGAATCCCTTATCTAAGAGTCCCTTCAACTATTCTTTCAGTTCTCTGAGTTCTACTGGTGCCATTCAGTATGGCAGAATAGATATAGGCTGAGTATCTTGAAGAAGAATAATGCCAAAGTCTATTTCCTTTTCAGGAGGAATCCCTTGAAGATCTTCGGGAAAGACATCTAATTTTACTCATAACTGGGACTAATTCAAGACTAGGAGTTTCTGTAACACGCCGGTTCACTGAACCAAAATGCTATACGGTGCTCATGACCCCGAAGGACTAAAAGTTAATCCATGACTGAAATTTGTACATGTATACTGCAAATTATAATATAATAACATAGAATAGATAAAACTGTAAGGACATAAGGTTCAACTGAATAAAATCATATGTGTGAAAATACCCAAAATAACTCAATTTGAAATCTAATTCTGAACGTACATCTGAACGTAAATATGAAAGCCTCTAAACTATCTGAATAAGGAGTTGAAGGAACATGTATCCAACTAACTCCGTCACAATGGACTAAAGAAATAAATAAATGTATCAAATCATATTGTCCTCGAATCAATTAGGACTCACTGTTTCTCTGCGATTGCAATGCTACCGCTACTGCTGGGCTGGAGCTTGTGTCTCGGAACCTATGATGTAACATGAAAAGAAAGCACCATAGCGCAAATGCTTCAGTACAACTGGAGTACTAAGTATACAAGGAAGGTAGGCTGAACATAAAGGGTTTCATGCATAAACAACACTAACTAACTAATATGAACGTGGGAGTGCAAACACATATATATAGAAACTGGGACCGTGAATACGTGATAGCATGACCTGTAAGCTAATACATAGTTTAATGATAACTATTATGACTGATACTAAAATTGTGGGAAGTATGTTTAATCAACATTCTTCATGTATGCCGTGATGGCTAAGATAGGGTCCAATCTCTGCCCCAATTGGAGGGGTGTCAATACCGTGCCACGGGTAAAGACAGCCTGTAAGTGACCCTTATCTAGCAGGTACTAAATGAGAATAGTGGAAACCCTAAACTGACGGGTTAAGACTCCTCATCAACCCTAATCTGACAGGTTAAAATGTCTCATCCTACACTGGGTACGTAGTTCTGTAATAAAAGTATGACTACTAAGAATCACACCCTGAACTATCGGGTAAGTTCCCATCCTTGGGTTCACTCGGTGCTAACCTCTACTCCGATCTGGAGGGACTGGACATGAATAACTAACTGTCACGAATTAATATTACTGAATTCTGTTGACTGGCAGAATGTTACTGATATCTAACAACTGACTAAGATCATGAGGTTTTCCTGAGTAACATGACTGACTGAAGTCTATGGAATCATAGCTTGAGTTCGGATATCATGAAACATGACATGGCTCTAGGCACACAGCTATAGTTTTTGGGTACAAGTACCCCTAGGACTCGATAGAAGGAAACTAACACACATGACATGACTTGATCACAAGATTTGGGTCCATAATTCACAATATCATAAGTAACGCTTTCATAATAAGAATGATTCTCAACAAACTACCACATGATCGGGAATGAACACAACATGTATATACTTGCATGGCTTCAATAACATGGTCATTCCATATTGCAACAATATCATGAGCATCTCGTACAACTTCTTCAATTCAAGAAAATAGCATGGGGATCACGTTGAACATAAACTTAGAACATGGAATAGTCATTTAGGACTTATTATGTCATAAAAGCATGATTTCTATTCCCTTAGGCACCTGGAACTGACTTAGGCAGTGCCCAAGTGATTGCCTAAGCTAGATTGGGCGGCGCCTAACCAATCGCCTATATTTGGTTGGGCGGCGCCTAACCAATCGCCTATCCTTACTGTCTCTTATGAAAATGGGCATAACTTTTCGCTCAGGTATTGGATTAAGGCAAAATTGGTACCGTTACAAAGCTAATTCGATTTTCTAAAATTTGGTGAGTCTAAATCAGCCAAAATACCACATTAAAATCGACTTATACTCGTTCAAAGATGACCCTTGCAAAATCAAACACTAAAACTTGATGGATTTCAAAACTCTTAGCTTGTATTACCTTAAGTGACTCATATGAACATGCTTAATGCATCATAAGCTATCCTATCACTAGGTATTCATTGTAAGTCATGTACTTAAGTATGAATCACAGGATAGGAGATTTCATACATAGGAATACTTATTCACTTCCTAGCTTAGAAACATGCAGGGTATTACAATATCTCCCCCTCGTCCTAGATTGAGAATTTACTAAGGAGGGATACAAGACAATAGAACCTAAACTGAAAGTGAAGAACTGAAACTTGATCTCATGACTGACATGCTAAACATACTGATCTTGTGCATATCTGATGCACGGACAACTGACACATTAATGCATGACTGAGTATGAAATGGTTAATAGGTACCAAGTTTATACTGGAAATATGAACGTGAAGCTGAATAAGCTTAAGGAGAACTGTTACCTTGAGCTTGATCTAAATTAGCGGGGAAGATGTGAGGATACTTGGTATGCATATCTGCTTCTGCTTCCCAAGCAGCTCCCTCATGAGACTGATTTTGCCAAAGAACCTTCACTAGAGGGACTTCTTTGTTCCTCAATCTACGAGTCTGATAATCTAAGATTTCGACTGGAATCTCTTCGTAAGAGAGGCTGTTCTGAATTTCGATGCTCTGAATAGGGACAACAACTATTAGGTCAGCTATGCACTTCTTTAGAAAAGAGACTTGGAAGACTGGATTGACTGAGGCTAGATCTAAAGGCAACTCAAGCTCATAAGCTACGTTGCCGAAGCGATAAAGAAATCTGAAGGGACTAAAATATCGAGGACTGAGTTTCCCTTTCTTGTCGAACCTCTTCACTCCCTTTATGGGAGAGGTCTTAAGATAGACATAGTCATTGACCTTGAACTCAAGATCCTTTCTACAAATATCTACATAGGACTTATGTCGGATCTGAGCAGCCTGAAGTGTCTCTCTGATCAACTGAACTTTCCCTAAGGAGTCGAATACTAAGTCAGGACCTATGATTGAGGCCTCAATAACTTCGAACCAACCAATTGGAGATCTATATCTCCTACCTTAGAGAGCTTCAAATAGAGCCATCTGAATACTAGAATGATAGCTATTGTTGTATGCAAATTCAATCAAAGGAAAGTGGTCGTCCCAACTTCCCTTAAAGTCAATTGCACACGCCCTTAGCATATCTTCAAGAGTCTAAATGGTCTTTTCTGCTTGACAATCTATCTGAGGAAAAAATGTTGTGCTGAGATGGACTTGGGTACCGAGACCCTTTTGGAATGCTTTCCAAAAGTGAGAAGTGAACTAGGTACCTCTGTCTGAGATGATAGATAGTGGAACACTGTGTAACCTAACTAACTCCCTAATATAGAGTTTGGTATAATCCTCGGCAGAATAAGAAGAATGAACAGGAAGGAAATAAGCTGACTTGGTCATTCTATCTATAATGACCCAGACTGAATCATGGTGATGACGAGTTCTAGGTAAACCTGTCACGAAGTCCATGTTAACTTCTTCGCACTTCCAAGTAGGAATGGTGAACTCTTGTATGGAACCACTAGGTTTCTGATGCTCTACCTTAACCTACTGATATGTAGAGAACTTAGCCACAAACTCTACAACATCTCTCTTCATCCTACTCCACCAATAGATCTCCCGCATGTTGCGGTACATCTTAGTGGTCCCTGAATAAATAGAGTATCGCGCACCATGCGCTTCTGCAAGAATTTGATGCCTTAATTCATCTACACCTGGAACACATAGACGACCCTGACAATGAAGAACACCGTCTCATCCTTGGGAGAAAACCTCGACTTTCTGATTCTAAACAGACTCTTTGAGCTTGACAAAGCTAGGATCCCTATCTTGTTTCTCTTTCACATAGGAAACCAGAGATGACTCTGAACTACTATGAACACATACACCACCCTCTGAAGAATCAACTAAGAGAACGCCTAGCCTGGAAAGGTGGTGGATATCATGAGCTATATTTTTCTTATTATCCTCAATGTGAGAAATACTACCCATGGAGAGTCTACTGAGAGCGTCGGCCACAACATTGGCCTTGCCCAGATGATAAAGAACACTCATGTCATAATCCTTCAAGAGCTTTAACTATCTTCTCTGGCGAAGATTGAGATCTTTCTGGGAAAAGACATACTGGAGGCTTTTATGGTCTGTGAAGACATCTACATGATTTTCATAGAGATAATGCCTCCAAATCTCCAAGGCAAAAACTATCGCTGCTAACTCAAGATCATGAGTAGGATAATTCTTCTCATGTGGCTTTAACGGTTTGGAGGCGTAGGCTATGACCTTGCCATGCTTCATGAGGACAAAACCTAAACCCACTCTGGATGCATCACAATAGACTACAAAAATGTCTGAACCATCTGGAGTAGCTAGAACTGGAGCTGAGGTGAGTCGAGTCTTCAACTCTTGAAAGCTCTTCTCGCATAAATCTGACAACTAAAACTTAATCTTCTTCTGAGACAATCTGGATATGGGAGATGCAATAGAATAAAATCCCTCAATAAACTGTCTGTAATAGACATCTAAACCCAAGAAACTCCTAATATCTGATGGAGATACGGGTCCTGGCCGATTTTTTACTTCCTTGGTTTTCTGAGGATCTACTCTAATTCCATCACTGAAAATAATATGGCCAAGGAATGCTACTAATCTTAGCCAAAATTCTCACTTGCTAAACTTAGCGAATAACTTGTGATCCTTAAGAGTCTGAAGAACAATCCTGAGATGGACTGCATAATCACACTCTGTGCGAGAATAGACCAGAATATCATCTATGAAAACTATGACAAACATGCCCAAGTACTGCTTGAACACACGGTTCATCAAATCCATAAAAGCTGCAGGGGCATTGGTAAGACCAAATAACATGACTAAAAATTGGAAGTGACCATACCGAGTATGGAAAGCTGTCTTTGGAATGTCACATTCTCTAACTCATAACTGATGATAACCTGATCTGAGGTCTATCTTGGAGAAGTAACTGACACCCTGAAGTTGGTCGAATAGATCATCAATCCTGGGAAGAGGATATATATTCTTGATATTGACCTTGTTGAGTTGACGGTAATCAATACACATCCTGAGAGAACCGTCTTTCTTGCGTACGAATAATACTGGCGCACCCCATGGGGAAATGCTGGGTCTGATGAATCCCTTATCTAAGAGACCCTTCAACTGATCTTTCAGTTCCTTAAGTTCTGTTGGTGCCATTCTGTATGGTAGAATAGAAATAGGTTGAGTATCCGGAAGAATGTCTATGCTGAAGTCTATTTCCCTTTCGGGAGGAATGCCTGGAAGATCTTTGGGAAAGACATCTGAGTATTCATTAACAACAAGGATTGTTTCAAGGCTGGGAAATTCAAAATTAGAATCTTTAACATGCATGAGATGATACATACACCCCTTAGAAATCATTTTTCTTGCCCGAAGGTAAGAAATAAGTTGACCCCTGAACGCTGAAATACTACCCTTCCACTTTAGGACTGGCTCATGCAGGAACTGAAACTGAACTATCTTGTTTCTGTAGTCAACTGTCGTATATCAGGAATGAAGCCAATCCATGCCGAGAAAATTATATCAAAATTAGTTATCTCTAACTCCACTAAATCTGCTGACGTGGATTTTCGAGATATCATAACTGGGCAGTTCCTGTATACCCATCGGGCTATGATGGTTTTACCCACTAGGGTTGAGACTAAGAAGGGCTCTGCTAGGACTTCAGGACTGATTCCAAAATTGCCTGCTATGTATGGAGTAACAAAAGACAAAGATGCACCTGGGTCTATCAAAGCATAAACATGAACATGAAAAATCTGTAACGTACTAGTAACGACATCAGGAGAATTTTCCTAATCCTACCAGGACTAAAGACCATAGAGTCTGTTTGGGCGTTGCCCACTGGTAGCACTGGAAATGGCACCCTACTTGTTTGGGCAACTGGACTGAGTTTCATAATGATTTTTGCTGAACCTGAAGACTTGACTGCAGACACTCCCTAATCCTATGGCCTGGCTTGCCACAACCAAAATAGACATCACTACCGACTCTGCAAATTCCCTTGTGGTTCTTACCACAAGTTTGAAAAGGGGATTTATTTGTGCATTGCTAACACTGCCCTGAGATTTAGAGCCTAGCGCTTTGTTTCTATTGTCGTCTCTAAACTTCAGCACTGGAGCATTAGCAGAGTAAGGAGCTAGAATGGCTGACTTAGAGCAAAACTGTGAACGGTTTCCTCCATCGGACTTGGGGTGAGCAAAGTTGAAGTTACCTGGCCTTGCTCTCTTGTTCTGCCTCTCCCTTGTGTTAAACTTCTTCTTTTCTACTTATTGGTCATGGTTCATGAGTCTGGCTAAGGCCATATCACCGATCAACATCGCAAACCTACACTCATTTACCATACTATCATTGACCCCTAACACGAACTTGCTCATCTTAGCTCTATTGTCTGCAACCACATGAGGAGCATACTTGGCTAGCTGAGTAAATCTGAGAGAATACTCCCTAACCATCATATTCCCCTACCTGAGGTTGATGAACTCAAGAACTTTGGCTTCCCTCAGCTCTTGGGGAAAGAATCTATCTAAGAAGGCCGTAACAAATTCCTCCCACTCGATAGGGCCTGTATCATCTAACCTCTTAGACTTTCACTGTTTGTACCAATCATGAGCAACATCCTATAATTGGTAGGTGGCTAGATCAGCACTCTCAATAGAAGTAACACCCATGATGTCAATGACCTTTTGGACTTGGTCAATGAACTCCTGAGGGTCCTCATCAGACTTAGACCCATGGAAATATGAAGAATTTATCCGGGTGAATTCCCGAACCCTAGCTGCTTTGGGATTGGCCACTGGATTGGCAAGAATGACTGATGGTCTTTCATTCTGTAAATCCGTGGACTGAGCAAGTGTGGTAAATGCGGTTCTAAACTCCGCATAGGAAATATGTTCGCCCAAAAGATCTTCGGGCTGAGGAGCTGGCTGGTTTCTTCTCTTTAGGGCCATGGTCTGGAATAAGAGAAGAATGGATTAGACTAAGAGTTTAACTTGTGATTATGCTCACTAGCGTGACATTAATAATGAAGAAAGGGGACTATTCCTAAAACATCTTATAGCATCCTGCACATAAATGCGGCGTACAATACACCCATGTACAAGACTCTACTAGATATGGCTTTTAGACTTCCTAGGACTCTATTGAACCTTATGCTCTAATCCCAAGTTTGTAATACCCCGATTTGCTGAACTAGAATGTTATATGGTGCTCATGATCTCGAGGAACCACAAGCTAACCCATGACTGATATCTCTACCTGTATACTACAAATTATGATATAATAATGCGGAATACATAGAACTATAAGGCCATAAGGTTCAACTTAATAAAATCATATGGGTGAAAATACCCAAAACAACTCAATCTGAAATCTAAGTCTAAATGTAAATCTAAACATAAATCTAAAAGCGTATAAACTATCTAAAAAAGGAGTTGAAGGAACATGTCTCCAACTAACTATGTAAAACTGAACTGAAGAAATAAATAAATAAATGTATCAAATCATATTGTCCTCAAATCAATGAGGACACACTATGTCTCTGTGACTGGAATGCTACTGCTACTGCCGGGCTGGAGCTCATGTCTCGAAACCTATGGTGTAACATTAAAAGAAAGCACCATAGCGCAAATGTGTTAGTACAAATAGAGTACTGAGTATACGAGGAAGGTAGGCTGAACATAAAGGGTTTCATGCATGAACAACACTGACTGACTAATATGAATGTGGGAGTGCAAACACACATATATAGAAACTGGGACTGTGAATACGTGACAGCATAACCTGTAACCTAATTCATGGTTTACTGATAACTGGCATGACTGATACTGAAATAGTTGGAAGTAGTGTTTAATCAACATGCCCCATGTATGCCATTATGTCTAACCTGGGGTCCAATCTCTACGCCAACTGGAGGGGTGTCAATACCGTGCCACGAGTAAACACAGCCTGGGAGTGACCCTTATCTAGCAGGTACTGAATGAGAACAGTGGGAACCCTAAACTCATGGGTTAAGCCACCTCATCAATCCTAATTTGATGGATTAAGATGTCTCAACCTACGCTGGCTATGTAGTTCTGGAACACAAGGATGACTACTAAGAATCACACCCTGAACTATTGGGTGAGTTCCCATCCTTGGGTTTATTCAGTGCTAACCTCTACTCCCAACTGGAGGGAATGGACATGAATAACTGACTATGCATGACTTAATATTACTAAATTTAGTTGACTGGCGGAATGTTTCTGATATCTAACAATTGACTAAGATCATGAGGTTTTCCTGAGTCACATAACTGACTAAAGTCTATGGAATCATAGCTTGAGTTCGGATATCGTGAAACATGACATAGCTCTAGGCACACAGCTATAGTTTTCAGGTAAAAGTACCTCTAGGACTCGATAGGAGGAAGCTGACACACATGATATGACTTGACGCACAAGATTTGGGTCCACAATTCACAATATCATAAGTAAGGCTCTCAAAATAAGAATGATTCTCAACAAACTATCACATGATCGGGAATGCACACAACATGTATATACTTGCATGGCTTCAATAACATGGTCATTCCATATCGCAACAATAGCATGAGCATCTTGTACAACTTCTTCAATTCAAGACAATAGCATGGGGATCACGTTGAACAAAAACTTAGAACATGGAATAGTCATTTAAGACTTATTATGTCATAAAGGCATGATTTCTATTCCCTTAGGTATTTTCACAAACACCTTACATGCACATCTTAGGCATGGGTGGATTCATCAAGATTACAAATATTCAACCACCATTTTCACATATTTATACGTTAAATACCACCATATCCTCACAATAAACATACAAAGAACCCATCTTAGGCATCATCAAACTCCAACCACATGAACATCAACCACCAACAATAGAAACATCATAATACAAAATTTAGAAGATGGTTCTTAAGCTTCATGGACAAAGAGAGTCCATGAATCAACTCACGCATACCTTAGAAGGAAGATTCTTGATGATTGACGGAGAAATTTCCTTGAAATCGGATCTTCAAGCTTAGTTACGCAACCCTAGTTGTTTTTATCTTTTAGTTCTCTTGGATGATGAGCTTTGAGATGATAATAGGGTTGTAATATGTTTAGAAGCTATATACTTTGTAGGGTTAAGTTTATGGATGTGTAGGGAGTGTTAAAAGACTTAATTACCCTTAAAATAACTCAAAACGAAGTATTTTTGGCACCTGGAACTGACTTAGGTGGCGCACAAGTGATTGCCAAATCTAGGTTGGGCGGCGCCTTATCAATCGCCTATGTTTGGTTGCGCGGCGCCTAACCAATCGCCTATCCTTACTGACTCTCACGAAAATGGGCATAACTTTTTGCTTGGGTATTGGATTAAGGAAAAATTGGTACCGTTGGAAAGATAATTCGATTCTATACAATTTGGTGGGTATAAATCAGCCAAAATACCATATTAACATTGAGTTATACTCATTCAAAGATGACCCTTGCAAAATCGAACACTAAAACTTGATGGATTCAAAAACTCTTAGCTTGTATTACCTTAAGTGACTCATATGAACATGCTTAATGCATCATAAGCTATCCTATCACTAGGATATTCATTGTAAGTAATGTACTCACGTATGAATCACAGGATAGGAGATTTCATACGTAGGAATACTTATTTACTTCCTAGCTTAGAAACATGCGGGGTATTACAGTTTCGTAATTAGTGTCCTTAACTTGAACAAAATGATAGACTCATCCGTTAGATATCATTTTTCGTGCTCGGAGGTAGGAAACAAGCTATCCTCTGAAAGCGGATACACTACCCTTCCACTTTTGGATGGGTTCATTTGTACACTTGAACTAGACTATTCTATTTCTGTAGTTGATTGTGGAATAGCATGAATGAAGACAATCCATGCAGAGAATGACATCAAAATCAATCATCTCTAATTCGTCTAAGTTTTCTAAGTGACTTTCTGAAATATCATAATTGGGCAGTTCCTATATACCTACAGGGCTATGATGGTTTTACTCACTAGGGTAAAGATTGAAAAGGGCTCTGCTAGAATTTCAAGACTGATTTCAAAATCAACAGCTATATAGGGAGTGACAAAAGACAAGGAAGCTCTTGGAACTAGAAAAGTGTAAACATGAACATGAAAGATCTGTAGCATACCATAAATATCATTCAATTTAGAAGCTAACACTTGACATTCTTGGGAATAAAAAAAATTAAGCTAGGAAACTTTGGGGTATTACAGTATGACTTCTGATGAATGGAAGATCACCACTTCAATGTCATTACATAAACCGGTCGAACACCTGTCACTACATAGGAAATGATGAAGAAGCTCCAGCTCCTATGTCATGTGGAGATATATTGTCCAGAGATGGTTAACGATTGGACTACTTGCATGTAACTCAATGATAAGGAGAAAATTAAGTCATCATTTAAAATCAACTCACAACATCATATTCAACCACATTTATATACATAGGCATGCATGTAGGTAAATAACATGCTCATAATATGATAAAAGGAAATAAAACTTTGAAAGCATTCTTGATGCACTCAATCATGAGTCATAAAGTGGAGGACTCTGACCATTTCACGCCCTTATAGATTATAATATTTCTTCTTAGGCAAGGGACTTAGACCATAAGCAATTTCATGAGGCAGGGGGTTTGAACCAAAATCCATTTAATTTGGAAAGGGACTTGAACGACAAGACATTTCATTGGGCAAGGGACTTAAACCATAAGCCATTTTATTGGGCAAAGGAGATAAACCACATGACATTTGATTAGGCAAGGTTCTTGAACGACAAGAAGTTTCAATTATAAAGGGACTTGATCAACAAGCTTCATTGAGCAAGGGACTTGAATCACAAGACATTTCATTGGGCAAGGGACTTGAACCACAATCCATTTCATTGGACAAGGGACTTAAACCACAAGTTATTTTACTAGGAAAGGGACTTGAACCACAAGCTATTTCATTGGTAAAGGGACTTGAACCACAAGCCATTTCATTGGGAAAGGTACTTGAACCACAAGCCATTCATTCCTCATAAGCTTCTTATACCACACTTTAATTCAAACATACTTCAATTTCATATTTTGGAACTTTAGCCCCTTTTTATCCATCAAACCAACAAGGTCATACATAAACTAATTACATGGCTAACAATGCCTTTACAATACCATTTTCCCACCACTCATACTTATTGAGTCGTTACCCTAGTTCAAAATACTATATACATGTGACTAGATATTTTTATTAGATATTTTCACAAACATCTTGTGGGAATACCTATGACAAGGGTAAAATTAAAGTAGAAATCAACAATATTAGTGTTTATAAAGACCCATTTCTTAAACCACAACCAACTAGTTTTCATATATGCAAATCACTACTAATATTACTTAAAAACATTAGTCTAAGAAAGAGCAAACATTACTCCTCATTTGGAATCAAAACCCTTATAATTTGATTTCAAAATCATCATTTACAAAGATTAATCAATGCTTAAGATATATGGTTTTTAAGTTAATAACAAGGTAAAGAGTCATATGCCTTAAACAAGATGATCCACCTACAAACTTAACTCCTTTTTGCCTTTAGATAAATACCCCTTAAAACCCTAGACTCCAATATTGTTTCAAGATATTTTGAAAATGCTTTGGAATATTGTTTTCTTTCAAATGAATGTTTAGGAGGCGACAAGACATTATATAGTGAGGGAAAATAAGAGCTTTGGGGTGGGAAATATCCATAAATCCCTTAGCTTAAAAGCTGAAAAATTGTTTTCATAGGTGGGTATAACTCACTTAGTCAATTGTACCCTAGGGTATGAGTGGTATCCTAACTAGCACCCTAGGCCTTCACAAGGACCCCAACAGTGACCAAGGTAGACCACACACCCTTAAATCATACCCAAGGTTACGAATGGTGCCTTAATCTGTACCCACAATAGTGTCAACTAAGGCAAGTATGACCTAGCTTGGTAAAATTGGTACCTTAGCATATGACTATAGGGAAGATATGTTGTATCTTTGATAGTGTGTAACCCCCTTCACACTTCCTAGGATACGAAAGAGGATCATTAAGTTGTATCCAAGGGTATGAATAGTACCATGAGTCGTACCTAGTTTAGAAGTCTCAATCAAGAGAACTTTTCTAAGGTTCCAAAGCCTAGGTATTTCATGAGGATCGCTAGTTTACATAGCTTATGGAGGGTTAAGTGCTAGTTTTAGTTTTTTTAGGTGCAGTGGAGTAATTTAGGAAAAAATTCATTGGAGTTTTATTATTAATTATTAAATTAGCCTCACATGTTGTTAATTCACTAAATTATCTATTAAATTGGTAGCTTAAGGTGAATTATAGTGTAAAATACATAGAATAGGGAGGAAATGATCATAAACTTGACCTTAGAGGTTAGGAATGGGTTAAAATACCCAACAGTGTAAGTCATTGCATTGATTATCTAATTTTTATTTCTCTCTAGACAGAATCAAGCGAAAATTGCATAGAAAGTCAATGCTCTAACAGTTGAGTTGTGCAAGCTTGGATTGAAGTAGGTGATGGTTACGCAGTTTAATCCAATATGTGTTATATTTTTTATTACTTATTTCCTAGTATTTCTTTTTAATGCATATCATTAGGTGCGATCACATTTTACTAAAAATATATGTAAAGATAGAAAATATTACCAGTGTTTGTTTTTTCATTGTGTTATGTTATTTCTTATACATACATACAATTATTATTTTATGGAATGTTTCTATAATTAGATATTCTCATGGGATTTTTGTAGAATAAGGTTTGTAGGCACTTGTGTTTAAGATTTTGTACAAGGATAGGGTTTGACCCCTATAGTTCATGACTAGTTTCCAATTGTAAGACCCTTGTCATATATGTACAGTGTAAATCTAAGCTTGATGATACTATGAGTGAGTGGGGAAATTATATATATTGTTGTTGTAATTTGATGATTAACTTAACTTTACTTGGATTGACTAGCATATTTGTTGATATCTTGACTTGTAGCTAAGGTGATTGAAAGTGTTCTAAGAGTTACTTGTTTCATTAAGTTGTAGTAAAAGTGAGCAGTATTAACTTATTGAATTGTATTATGGTTAAGTGATCATATTTCTCAGCCTGGGTTGGCTAAATGACCCAACTAGAACACTATTGTTTTCATGTTTACTAACACTATACAGGAACTTTCTTTGGCCAGTACAACACATATTCCAATGGCTCTCATAAGACTCACATATGATTCTAGAGTGTGATTCAAATTCAAGGTTGAGCAACATCTTTTGGGATACCATCAATCCTTCTTTCATGATATAGTCCTATGTCCTAGACACAAGAATTTTCATTTTTTATTGGGGTTTCATTTCTACTTGCCAATCTTTTGTAGTTCTGATGCATTGACTTTAAGATCCAAGAGATGGGTATTGATAAGGTTTTGTATTTCTCTAGTTTTTTATACATTAAATCTCTTTTAAAATTATTAATGGATTAGTTTCCTTGATTTCTTTTAAGTATTAATTTAATGCTTTTAGGGTAATTGGTTCTCTAAATAGAGAATAGGCAAATTGGTATAAAATCTAGGTTCATCGATCTCGTCATTCCAAATAGGTCTAATTGTGACTCCCAAAACGATATAGAGGCATTTAGATTTTTCTTTGAGAGGCAATAGGACTTTAGGATAATTTTCAATATTAATTTTTTTCATGTTATAACTTTATCCCAATTGGTATTTGACGATCCAAATAGGTATCTAATATTCTTTATTCTTTTGTACCCAGATTGTAACTATTCTTTATTCTTTTGTCCCCAGATTATAATTACTAGGTCGAATGGAACTTAAGTAGTAGACCGTAAACTAAAATCTATCATTGTTAATCCATACATAAGGGAAAAGGGTAGGAAATAAAATGGGGACTTAAACCTGCTGAGGGTAGATCTCAAGCAGCCAAAAGCCAGGATCATAGTGGCACAGACTGATGGTGCAGTCTTAACCCTATGTCTACAAAGGTAATTTAGAAACTGTTATGTTTTTTGAGTACGCTTGCTAAAATTGGAGCCAATAATATAGTACTAGATACTCAGGCTCGAGGTGCTTATCTTACCATCACTATCTCTCCTTGAATAGATGAGGCTTTAGCGATAGATATTTTCCTTCATCCGATTTCTGGTTTCATGATGACTACTACTGAATATGATATACTGACAAAGTTTTTGAAAATGAAACTTCCATCATTTTAGTGTATTGAGTCCTAGGACACTTTTGAGTTTATTTTTTATTGATATGAGATACTACATAAGAGGGGAATTGTTCAGCAACAAGGGGTTAGGTTTTTTGACCTTTTCATTGAAGAAGACACAAAATAATGGTGGAAAGCATACGTTGAATGTCAGTCACTAGCCGTACCTCCATTGACTTGGTAATAGTTTAATTATTTGTTCTTAGAGAAGTATGTACCATGAGCCCCCCATAATCATAATAAGTATGACTGATTTTGGGAGCTGGGTAACATATTATTTATAGACTATGAGTCTAAGTTCCATGTATTATTTCTCTATGCTACTCAGCTATTGATTACTGAAGACTAAAGTGTTTGACTTTTTATTAAAGGTTTGAATTATGATCTTTAGGTTTTGTCTGTTCATATGAATTCTACTTGGAAAGGGTTCAGTGGAGCTTTAAATTATGTGAAGAAGTTTTAAAGGGTTACACAAGTAGGTCGGGCTAAGATATCATCTAATAAATCTTAAAATATTCGGAATTATAATGGATCTTACTCTAGGGGTCCTCCCCTATTCAATCAACATTGCTAATTTCTATTATTTGTCTATCTAAGGTCTCTTCTCAGTCGCAAGTTATGAAGAGCCAAGGGGCTTTTTACTTTTCTACCAATTGACCTTCTCTCGAGTAGGGATCCTATTATTTTAATATTATTTGCCATTTTAAGAGGAAGTGTACATTGAGGCTAATGGAAGTGAGATATAGCAGCTGACTCAAGATATAGTTCCACTAAGTAGAGGAGGAGGAGGGAAAAACAAAGTTCATTCAAAGGGTGGACCTGGAAATCACCAAGGTTGTAGAGTGGTCGAGGAAATAGGGTGTAGGAAAAGGATCAAAGACAAGTAAGGATATAGCTCACATTTATTATCAAGCTCAATGTTATTCCTTCCAAGGAAAGATCAATGTGGATACTTACGATGCGGTTGTCACAGGTACCATTTTAGTTTTTCATTGGATGATTTCTATTTTATTTAATCTAGGGTCTACATTTTCTAATATATCTTTCAAATTTACTGTGGATCTTAAATTGTTTTGTGATGTACTTGACAATCCCATATATGTGTCTACCCCAGTTGGTGAGTGTGTGGTAGTAACCCATGTTTATCATTCTTGCTTCATTTTGTTTATGGGTTTTTAGATTTGGGTAGATTTGATCATTCTGGAAATTTTGGACTTTGATGTAATTTTAGATATAACCTAGTTATCTTCCTATCATGTCTTCCTAAACTGTAATGCTAAGACAATGACTCTATAAATGCCTAGGATGGATTAAATAGAGTGGGAGGAAGTGTACAAGGCCAAAAAATTGAAAATTATATCATTTGCCCAATATATAAAGTTAGTGAGGAATAGGTGTTCAATGTTTTTATCACATCTATGGGATGCCAAGTGTGTTTCTTTTGATAGAGTCAGTTTTAGTGGTTTTTGAATTTCAAGAAGTGTTTCCTTTACATATAGAAGATATGCCTCTAGATAGAGATATCAATTTCTACATTGAGATAGAGCTGGTCACTCTCCTTATTTCTATTCATCCCCATCGAATGGCTGTAGTAGAGTTAAGGGAACACAAACTCAATTGTCGGAGCTACTCAATAAGGGGTTTATTCAGACAAGCGCTTCACCTCGTTCAGCTTAATTCTTGTTTGTTAAGAAGAAAGATGACAGCTTGAGGATTTTATTTATTATAGAAACTGAATAAAGTTACCATCAAAAATAAATATCATTTACCTCACGTAGATGATCTGTTTGACCTGTTATAGGGTGCAACGATATTTTCCAAAATTGACTTAAGGAATGAGTACCATCATTTAAAAATTTAGTGGAAGGATATACATAAGACAACATTTAGAAAACAACGCAACCATTAAAAATTTCTAGTAATGTCCTTTCCATTGACCTATGTGTCAGCAGCCTTTATGAGATTGATGAATGGTATCTTCAAGTCATAGTTGGATTTTTTTTATATTTTGTTTATTGATAATATCTTAGTTTACAATAAGAGTAAGAAGAAGCATACAAGTCTTATTTATATTATGTTGAGGATTCCAAAAGAGAACCAGTTGTGCCTAGTTTTTAAAATGTTAGTACTGGTTGTATTCAATTACCTTCTTAAGGGATGTCATTTTAGAAAAAGGTGTGATGGTGTATCCCATAAGATTGTGGCAATTAAGAATTAGGTTAGGCCTACCTCCATGATGAAAGTAAGGAGTTTTATGGGTCTTACCTACTACTACCATTGATCTATCATGAAATTTTCGTCTATAACAATGCATTTTACAAGGTTAACTCAGAAGAAGCACCTTTTGTTTTGTCAGATGATTGTGAGGAGAGATTTCAAAGGATCAACACTTTATTGACCATGACTCTTACTCTTTCACTAAAGATTCAAACTAAGTATTATATTGGTTTTTGTGATTCTTAACTTTTGGGATAGGGTGTTGTGTTAATGCATGATAATCATGTTAGTGTCTATGATTTGAGGCAACTGAATCCTCATGAATAGAACCCGTGATCAAGAGATGGAAATAGTGGTTCTTGCACTAATGATTTTGAGATGCTACCTTTATCGTGGAAAGTGTGAGTTCTACACAAACCACCATATCCTACAACATGTGGTTACTCAAACGGATTTAAATGTAAGGAAGTGGAGATGGATGAAATTTCTAAAGCACTATTACTAATTAGTATCATCAGGGAAAGGCTAATTTGGTAGCAATTAAATTGAGCTAGAAGGATGTAAGAATGGGTTTTTTGTTCATTTCTGAGAGTGTTTACAAGATCTTTGGCAAGATATTTCTATACTTTAGCATCACAGTTTATGTATTTTTGTTTTTCAAAAAGAGGTGGGATATTTTCTAGTGTTGAGGTGATGCCAACATTTCTAGATTAGATTATGTTCCAATAGTTTAAAGATGAGAAGTTGAATGCACTTCAAAATAAGAAGTTGTGCGGAGTGGTGAAAAAAGCCACTCTTGATGTAGCTAGGACGTTATCATTAAAGGAAAGGATATGTGTTCCTTAAGTTGGAGACTTTATTTATGATGTGCTTTTGAAAGACCATGATTTGCATTATTCTATAAATCTGGGTGCATCCAAAATGTACCATGACTTGAAGTAGCTTTATTGGTGGCTTGGGATGAAGAGAGAGATATTGAAACTTGTGTGTAAGTGTCTGAACTTTTAGAATGTGAAGTATGAACATCAAAGGCCTAAGGGATTGCTTGAGAGAATGCCTATGCCTTAGTAGAAATAAGAGGATATTGATATTGATTTCGTGATGGGTCTTCTTATGAACTTACGAAAATATAATTCAATTTGTGTTATATGGGATTGATTGATAAAATTATCTCACCTCTTGCTAGTTTGGGTAGACTACAACCCCATGCAAGTAGCCAAAATCTAAGTGAAGCAGATAGTGAGGCTTCATATTATACCCTTAATATAATTTCTGATAGAGATGTAAAATATACTTCTTATTTTAGTATAGCTTGCACGTGGATTTTGGTATAATATCACCTTTAGCACAATGTTCCACCCTTAAATCAATGGGAAATTGGTGAGTATAATATATATGTTAGAGAATATATTGAGAGCTTGTGTGATTAACTTTTGTTATTTCTAGGACCAAGTTTTGTTGTTGTGAGAGTTATCACACAGCAATAATTATCACTCTATTTTAATCTAGAACCATTTAAGGCACTCAATGCAAGGAGGTGTAGGTCGCCAATTGGATGGTTTGAGATTGGAGATATTAAATCTTTAGGTACAAACTAGGTAAGGAAGAATCAACAAAAGGTAACTTTTATTTAAGCCAAGTTGTTGGTGCTTAAATTCTATAGAAAGAATATATAACCACAAGGTAAGATACATGGTTTTCAAGGTTGGTGAATGGGTGTTGCTCAAGGTGTCTCCCATAATGGGGTCATGAGGTTCGGTAAGAAAGGCAAATGTAACCCTCAATATATTATCCCCTTTGATATTATTGAGGATATTGCTCTACTATGCATAGACTAGCTTTGTTGCTGGGTTCTCAGGATTTCATCTGGTGTTTCATATGTCCATGAAAAATAGGTAACATGGGGAAGGAGCTTACATTATTAAATAGGACTCAATTTTAATATATAATAATTTGGCATATGAGAAGGAACTAATGGCTATTCTATACTGGAATATAAAGTAGTTGAGAGTGAAGGAAACTCATTGGGTCAACGTTCAATGGAAATATTGAATCCACTTATGAAGCATACAAGCACATGTGGCACGAGTAACCTCAATTGTTTGAGGATTTAATTACTTTATATTTTAGTTGTTTATTCCTATTTTTCTTGTTCAATTGTTTGGGGATGAATGTTGTGTAAATTGGTATCTATTTTAATGACCCTTATTGTCATTACTTGTAAGTCTCTCATTTAAAATTTCTAAATTAAGATTCTCTCCCAAATTAGAAGTTATAACTTCCACGCTAGGCTAGTCTTTAATGAAATTTGAGAAAGGTGTGGTATAGGGA
Organism: Capsicum baccatum var. pendulum; assembly: GCA_030864225.1. NCBI lineage: Eukaryota > Viridiplantae > Streptophyta > Magnoliopsida > Solanales > Solanaceae > Capsicum > Capsicum baccatum. The sequence goes on along the minus strand of CM061560.1, from coordinate 82,099,069 downwards.
AATTCAAGAATGAATTGGGTATTTATGGTGGTTTGTATCCAAATTTTTCAATAGCTAATATAATGAGCAATATGTAGCACTTTTAAAAATTTAATTCAGATATGTAGAACTCCCAAAATGGACCTCAAAGTGAAGGGTCTTTGATGTCTAGAATTTAAGGAGTATTGCGAAAAAGTAAATTCTTGGGAAAATTGTACATTTTTATTCATTCATATTATTTTAGTGACGTGCACATTGCTATAGTAATGTGCATCACAATAGAGACATGCCTAAAAACAGAATAATTCTTGCTATAGCATCCAACCTACTTGATTAAGGCCTGTTGCAGTGACGTAACATAAATTGTTGTTTTATTCCAACCTCCCCTTCAAAATGATTTATTTTTCTAAAAACAATTTTGGGGCTTTAGTAGGGGTGATTTGGGAAAAATCATCTATTTTGCATTATTATTTTTGGTCAAGGAAAGAATTTCACCCTTATGAACTAGTAAACTAGAAATCTGGCCTTAGAATCGATAGTTTACGTAGTTTGGGGAAGGTTAAGAGCTAGGTTTAGTTGGTTTTCTCGTCCAAGGGAGCAATTTAATTATAAAATAATTAGATTTTGATAATTAATCATTAAATTAGCCTTGTATGTTGTTAATTCATTAAATTATCCTTGAAATTTGTAGTTTTAGATGAATTATGGTATAAAAGTCCTACAAAGGCGAGGAAATGGTCATGAAATTGACCTTAGGGTTTGAGAATGAGTTATAACCCACAAGGGGATAGGTCATTGCATTTTTTATATGGTTTGTATTTGTCTCTAGAATTGGATAAAGTAGATATTGAATTGAAAGGCATGGCTCTGGCTTAGTTGAGTTATACTGTTTAGATTTAGGTAGATTATCGTTACTTAGTTTAATCAAACTTGTGTTATATGTGCATGTTAACTATTTCCTAGTTTTTCTTATTGATATATATTGTTAGGTGTGATCATATTTCACTAAAATTTTATGTGAAGCTTGTGAATATTACAAGTGTTGCTTATTGTCATTGTGTTATGTGATTTACTATACATCCATACCATTGTTGATTATGAAAATTTTCAGTTATTGGACATTCTCGTTGGATTTTGGTGGAATAAGGTTTGAAGCCACTTGTCAGGACCTGATTTTCTACTAGATCTTGCTAGTAGATAATACAAACCGTAACCCTAAGCTAAACACAATGGGTTAACATAGTGGAAATTCCCCCATAGGGCCAAATAGACAATCCAGCACATTAAGTAAGCAAGGAAATAGAAATAGTTTAAAGGTTGTCACTACATAAATACCATACCACGACCTGATAGAGCCAGTACAAGAGCAACTATAAATACAACACAAATATTTAAATTGCTCAATACAATCTATCCTGAAACTAAAGACTTGACATAAGTATGAAGAAAATGAACGACTCTGACTCAAGGAGCTCACCCTATCTCCGAAAGTTAACATAGAATGAACGTTGATCAATTGAGGCAACTAGTAATCGGATTTGCAGCAAAAAAGTACAAAAGTGTAGCATGAGTACCAAAAGAACAGATCAGTAGGTATCATCTACCGATGGACCTAAATCATTATATAAGTTAGATAAAATGTAAGATAACATAACTAATCAAGGTATAGACAATCCTGTAGTAACTCCAACATCGTTGTGTATAAATAAGTAATTAAATCGGGATGATGACATAACGTAACATAAATCATCAACACATGCACTCATAACTACAAAATTTTCTCCTATATGCCAATTAGTGAAAAAAAGTAAATAACCTACCACAAACCCCCATAATCCTACAAGGTACAGAAAAAGATAGAAGACCCCACCACCGTTATTTATCAACTCTCATACTATTATTGGAATTAATCAAAGTCATATCATACTATAACCATCGATTGTCCATACTCATTATTTGTCAATTAATCAACACTTATAAACTATGAATCAAGTAGAGATTTATCCTCATGTATCAATAAACCTTCCTTTATCAACTAAACATCACATATCAACTAGTTATCATTCATCAACTGACTGATGTTTGTCAAACAACCAATATTCATCAACTAATCATCATATCACTAGTATCCATTCATAACATTCCATATTAGAACCATTTCCTCATGTTCATACTTAGGTAGAATCTCTATTGACAATTTCACACCCCATGATAATATGTAAATCCGGACTCGAACAAGTATGGATATTCAACAATATCATCATAATCATCCTTCGGTCCTTCCATTCATATATGCATTATCATAATCATCCTTCTGCCTTGTCGGGGAAGTATAATCTCCATAATCATCCTCTGACCTTGTCGGGTATATATAATCATCATAATCATCCTCTGACCTTGCCGACCATATATGTATAATCAAACTCCATCATAAATATCATCAATATCATAGCCATCCTCCGAATTTCTACAAAGTATAAATAATAAATATCATCATCAATATGGCCAATAGTGTGATCATTAGAATACTTAATAAAATCACCATGAACATAGTATATTAACATAATCAATAACCATAATCAAAATGTATTATCAATGCATAGGCAATAACTAATCAATATTCTAATTAACGGCTTACCATTAGGATATTGGCCATTTAGGTAAGTTGCACCCTACGCTGAAGTGGCCAAGGAAATATTCTCATTTATCGAGGAACTAAGGTAATTCCATCCTCATGAAGAGCATACGAGGTAAATTTCACCAAAGATAGGATAAGAATAACAAGGCTAATTATGCCCTAAATGATATCCACTATAGACTAAATGATCCAACTAATCCCAAGTATTTCAATTTATCACACCAACTCTTAAAACCCATCCCAAATCTAACAAAATATCATAAGCATACTATATATTAGTTCAATCTACCAGTGGTTAAACCTAGCCTACCTCGATGCAGAAAAAGCTAAATAATCTGCTAAATCACTACTTCTTCCTTTGAAGAAGCTTCTGCAAGATATCAAGGTGTCCTAATAACATTCTAATCATCAATATAAGAATAATGATAGCCGTATTGAACCATTGTCCTTCAGATCCAAAAATCCGATGTGGGTCCCATTTACAAAAATTATTTTTTTGACACCAGCCCAATGTCCCCCCATGCTCAGGGAATCATTACCCTAAAAATGGGTGAAATTCAAGCTAGTCTGGGGAGAAAATTATATGGAAAAGTTTTGGAAATTTTGACCAAAAAATGGGAAAATCTACCATGAAATTAGAATAACCTTACCTCAAATTCAGAGGGAATCAAGAAATAATCATTAACCAAGTCCCCCTAACCACTCGCAATCTTAGATTCCAAGCTATCTCTCTATTTAGGGTTTAGCTCTCAAGAAAATAAGATAAGAATGGGCAAAATTGTGCAAAAAAAGTCTATTTATACCAATCCCAGGTACTCAGATATCACTATTGCAACCCGACCATTGCCATCTCAATGTAAGGCATCATCCTAGGATGTCGTGGTCGCGACATTACCTCATTGTGATCACGGTTCTATTGGCCAGCCTAAGGAGTTTCCTTCATAACTTGAAGCATCGTGTTCGAGGCACTAAATGGTGCTTCCTGGTCACAATCGCGATCCATGAGCCATAATCGCAGTGCACCAGATCATAGCTGAGACTTCAAAATTTTTAAATCTACACCAAGCCCACGAAATTCATCCAGAATCTTGTCCACTCATTTAAACTATGTAACCATACAAAATTTGATGTTTAGGATTAATTGGCGCAGTCAAAATTTTCATCCAATATTATCTTAAAGAAATATAGGTCCCATACCTAATATTTAATTTCTTAACTTTCCAACCAGTTTGTCAAAATGAGTTTGTGTGCCTCGAGACCCGAACCGAGAGTCCCCCTAGCCTAAAATCAATTTTTTAGAGCTTCTCTAATAGTCAGAATTTGCATTTAAGGTCATTTAATAAAGTTTTTGTTTCATAGATAGTTGGAACCAGCGAACAATTTAAAGTAGGGGATTGGCTCTAAAACAAAAAAAAACTGCCCGATAACTAAATATGTTAGTTCCTCCAAGTCATAAATGACATAGGGGCAGCTTTATAGAAGCTCTAATGGAAAAAATAAGTGGAATTATGAAAAATGACCTGAAGGGTCATTACAATATCCACTACTAAAGAAACTTTCATCTACGAATGTTAAGAGAATAAGATATACCTGAAGTCTCAAATAAGTGAGCATATGGGGTCCACATCTCACTCTCGATCTCCTAAGTGGCCTCATCCAAAGGGCGGTGCCCCCACTAAACCTTAACTATAGGAATCTCCCTAGTGCGCAACCACATAACATTACTAGAAAAAATAAGCACCAGCTCCTCCATAAAGGTCATACGCTCATCCAGCTAAATAGAGTCCCATATAAGAACATGAGATGGATCAGGAATGTATCACCACAAAATAGAAACATGGAAAACTGGATGGACAATAGTAAAATATGAAGGTAAAGCTAACTGACAATCCATCACACCAACTATACAAAGAATCTTAAATGGTCCAATACATTTAGGGTTGAGCTTGCCCTTCCTCATGAAACTCATTATGCTATTCATGGATTATACAAAGAGGAATAATCGATCACCAATGCCAAATCTTAAGGCATGATATCTACGATCTACATAGGCCTTCAACCTACTCTAAGCTACTCTCAACCCTATCCTAAATCACCCTGACTATATCCAATAACTCCTAAAGTAACTTTAGTAACACAGGGAAAAATCTTAAAAGTCTTGCACCATTCAACAAGAGAATGATATCTCCTACCATACCAAGCCTAAAAAGGTTCCATCTCAATTCTTGAAAGAAAACTCTCCCAAGGCTAAGTACTCCTCCCGTTGGCCTCCAAAATCCATAACACAAACTCAGAGCATATCATCAAGCACTTGAATAGTCTTCTCGGATTGGCCATTAGTCTGCAGATGAAAGACTATACTAAGATCCACCTGAGTACCCAAAATCTCTAAAATAGCTTAAAGTCAACACATAACCTTGGTCCAAAATGATAGATGTGGGAACCCCATGCAAACGGACAATCTCATGAAAATAGATATGAGCAAAACCTTCAACATTAAATGATATCTGAATTAGAAAAAATATGTTCACTTGGTAAACCAGTCCATGATGACCTAAATACCATCTAAACAACTAAAGGAATGGGGTAATTCACTAATGATGTACATGGTAATCCACTCCCAATTCCACTTGGGAATGGGAAATCTTAAAATCAAACCATCCGGTTACCGATGCTCAATTATTAACTGTTAAAAACATAGGTAACAAGCTACAAAGTTTGCCACATCTCTCTTCGTGACACTCCAGCAAAAATGTTGCCTAAAATCTCTATACATCTTAGTTGTGCCCAAATAAATGGAATACTTAGAACCACGAGCCTTATGCAAAATCAATTGAATAAAGTCATTAATCTTTAGGACACATATGCGACTATCAAATCTCAAAACATCCTCAGAATATATGGTGATCCACCGGACTCACCTCTCAACACTTGATCATAAAGGAAGCAAAGATTTCTATCCTCAAACTAATGATCCCAAAACTTTTCGAAAAGCAAAGTCCTCGCCTCACTCTAAGGATCTTAAATATAAAGGCGAACCATTAAGTTTGATAATGACTAAATGTTCCATTCCAATGGCCTCTAAGGAATGAAAACCCAAGCCAAGCAATCAATACTTACTACCTTACGGCTATAAGTATCTGCTATCATGGTTGCCTTACCCAAATGATACAAGATAGAGATACATAATCCTTAAGCAACTCTAGATGTTGAAGACTATGATGATCGGTGAAAATCTCACAATGCACATCATAGAGATAACACCTTTAAATCTTAAGCACGAAAACTGCCATTGCCAACTCTAAAAAATGAGTGGGTTTGTTGCACTCATGAACCTTAAGTTATGTCAAAGCATAAGCAATAACATGACCCTACTATATGAAAACACAACCTACACAAACACCAAAATCATCACAATGCATGGTGAATCCTCACTCTCAGCGGAAAGATCTAGAATATGAGCAGAAGTAAGGAAATTCTTATTTATTCCAAAGATCAGCTCACACTCCACAGACCATTGAAAAGAAACCTCTTTCTAAGTCAATCTACTTATAGGTGCTGAAATAGTTGTAAACCACTCGATTAATCATATGTAATAACCATCTAAACTAATGAATCTACAAACCTCAATCGAAGATTTCGATATAGCCTACTCACGAATCACCTCAATCTTAGTTGGGTCTACCATAATACTATTCTAATACCCCAAATTTGATATCTACACAATGCTAACAACCCTGAAGGACCACAAGCTAACCCATAACTGATATTTATAACTGAACACTACATAATATTCTTTATAAATATGGAATAAAAGGGCCGAAAGGCCATAAGATTCAAGTATATAATAAAACATAATATTTGGAAACACGGCATAACAATACCAAAACTAAAATAAACTGTCTGAACATGCTAGTCTGAAAGCCTCTAAACTATCTGAAAACCATGGAGTTGATGGCACTTGTCCTCAACTAACTCCATTTACTAAAATTGAAATAATGAAGTAATGAAATAATCATGCGATTCTCTAATAATGAGGAATCACTGCAAATCTACTACTATTTGTTGAATTTGAAGCTAAGTGGGATTGGGAACTTGAGCATCCGAACCTATGGTATAAAACACCATAGCACACAAGAAAAGTATGTGTTTGTACATTTTAATTTACTGGTATGAAAAGTGAGGTAATTAAATGCATTGGGTTCATATACATGAACAATATTAACTGACTGAATAACATGAACGTGAGAATACATGCATCAATACATAACTGTAAATGAGATCGTGATAATACTGACTAATGATTCTGAATACTGATAACATGAGTATTGTATAACTGATATACTATTAATAGAGTGATTGTGTCTGAAAGTCCTGATTTTGATGGAGCTAGCTGACTTTCATCCTAAACTGAAAGACTGTATCTGACAGTCCTGAATCTGAAGAACTATCTGAGTTCTTTTACTGAGACTGTGGAAAGTAGTTATCTAACCAACATGCCCCTTTTATATATAGAGTTGGGGTCCTATATGTAACCCTAATTAGAGGGTGTCAATACTGTACCACTAGTAAGGACAAGCTGTGAGTGGCCCTTATCTGGTATTGTCCCTAAAGAGAATAGTGGGACCCTCAACTGCCAGTGTTAATCTACCTCATCAACCCTCAACTAAATGTGTTGATGCCTCAACCTATGCTATCAATATAGTTCTGGAATAAAAGGATTACTTCTAAGGGTCACACCCTCAATGGTCAGTGTATGCTCTCATTCTTATGTTCGCTCATTGCTGAATGCTACTCCCAATTGAATAGACACTGAACTAATTATACTTAGATGAACTAGACTGAGTTGACTGAGTTTCGTGGACTGATGAAATATTACTAATTCTATTAATTTACTGAGTGATAACACTCAACTTATACGTCAATTTAGTGCAAGTCAATCTTCGTCAATATATTTACCTAACTTTAGAGTCGGGGTTGAATCTACAGGGAACAATGTAAGTGGCGATTAAACTAATTTGAACCTAAATCTATAAGTTGAATTCAAACAAATGATATGAAAAAATAAAATAGGGCTTTTCTATAATCAAACAAATGTTAATGTTTTAACTTGCTTCAGAACTCAAAGCCAAAATTTCAATAGTTCAAATCAATGATATAGAAAAACCAGGGTTGTGATCACTATGATTACTAATCCCCATTAACTAATAACTATAGCATTGGGTTCTCATGAATTGTGGGAAACACCAGATTATTAGTTTCGATAGTCCATATAAGTGTTTCTCAACCTACCTATATATTGAACTCCCTAATTCTCTCGAACTTAGGAAATCATTTTATTCATACTGATTTTATCTCAAGTTGATCAATCTTGTTACAACATTAATCATTAGATGGGAGCTTAACCTTCCCAAATCCTCATTGATAATTCGCTACCTTTAGTTTATTTCTCAGTTCGAGCAAATCAACATAAGGTTGGATTTATTGTTTGCAACCAATAAATAACAATCATAACAAAGTAATTATCAACATGTCCCCGCAATCACTCAAACCCTAACCAACTATTAAATCCATGGGGAAATAATCATAGATCCCACAAACCTAGTTATGGGTTTTAGTTCCACATGAGAAAGAAAGAGATAGCAACAATTATAATCATCATTCAAAGTAAATAAAATTACAAAAGATGAAGTCTAAAGTTGATTCTCTTCTAAGTTCAATAGAAAATTCCTACAACCAAATCAAAGAGTTGAAAATTGAATTCAAAGTTAAGAGCCAAAAAGAAAAATAAACTCCCGTCCCTCTAAGTTCAAGATGTCCATCCCCTTTCAAAATTAGAAAACCCTAACATATACTTTAAATACTTTATCCTAATTATGGAAACAAAATCATAGATCCCAATATTTTCTCAGAAAATTAACGACGTATGTGACGGCTTATCAAGAGTCTCATGACTTATCAGGAATGTCGTCAACTCCTCTTCACTTTTGTCAATCTATTCCTTAGGTTGACAATGAGAAGTCACGGCTTATCAAACATATGATGACTTATCAGAATTTTCGTCGCTTCTTCACTTCAAATCCTATTCCCTTCCTAATCCTAACAACAAGACTGATGGCTTATCATACTTGTACCGGACTATCACAGATGTCATCATGAATTCAAGCTGAAGCCTATTGTCTTTCTAAACCTAATGATGAACATGATGTCTTATCATAATTCTGACAGCCTATCACATATATCGTCACAAATTCGAACTGAAGCTCATTCTCTATCTAAGGCTGATGAAAAATCTGATAGCTTATCACAAGGCGAACAATTTATCAGATAAGTCATCAGCTATACTTCTCTCTCTACTTGCTCAAAAATCAACTCTTTTACATCCATTATTGCTGGTTCTCTTACATCTTGACTTTTACTGCAATATCAAATAGAAAACAATCAAAAATTACAAAATTTGCTTAGGACTTTGCAATTATTCTTAGTTATAATCCTCAAATGTATTAGCATCTGCTCACACATCACTGAGTTCATGAGATTACTGATTTTTCCTTAGTATTTTAACTGACTGAATTATACTAAGTTCTAAAACTAACTGAGAATACTACTGATCATGGCATGACTGAGATTATCATGAAACTGACACTGACTCTAAGCACACAGCTAAATTAAGAATATAGGATTCTTGTTCCTTATCTTCACACTCTTCTAATATTTTAAATGATTCCACTGACAAGATATCATCTAAACATAATGTAGAAAAGTTCTTTGAATGTGGACCAACAAATCCTACTTTAAAATTTACACTATCCTCAACACCTTTACTTTTATTCACCTTCTCAATGTCAGTCTCAAGATCAAGATGACAATCCAGTGGCTGCGATTCTTGTGTTTTCTCCACAAATTGGTTAATGTCCTCCTCATATTCTTCTTTGTTTAGCCATTATAGACATGGTGGTAGTGGTAACCCCTTCATGTCTTCCCATAACTGTGCTTGATTGTATAAAATCCATTTCATCAAGATGTCCATTTGAATCGTGATAGCACACATATCTTCAGAATGATTACTTTGACCATAAGCCAAACACCAAGTTACAGTCTGTTCCCCAATTAGAACAGTGTCTGCATCATATTGTAAAGGTCCTGTTCACACACTTTCATCTAAATCTAGAAAGTAAGCCTCATAATGTGGTCCCCTGAAATAATAGTAAGAATCGTCATCACTCAAAAAACTATCTATCCAAGCTGACATCTCAAGAAAGGTGTGAGAAAAAATAAAAATAAAAAATAAAATAAATAAATATTTACAAGTTTGAATTCAAGAAAGTAAGCTAAAATTCCAAACCAACTCAATACGCCAAATTTTTCCCCAACAACGGCACCATTTTTGAGAACGCTCAACTTAAACATCAATTTAGTGCAAGGCGGTCGTCGTCAATATATTTACCCAACTTTGGAGTCGGGATTTAATCGCCCATTAATAATATGAGTATCGATTGCACTAATTTGAAACTAAAGCTATAAGTTGAATTCAAACAAATTATACGAAAAGATAAAATGCGGGTTTTCAATGATCAAACAATTGTTAATGTTTTAACTTTCTTCAGAACTCAAAGCCAAAATTTCAATAGTTCAAATCAATGATAAAGAAAAACTAGGGTTGTGATCACTATGATTACTAATCCCCATTAAATAATAATTGTAGCATGAGTTCTCATGACTTGTGGAAAACACCAGATTATCAGTTTCGACAGTCCATCTAAGTGTTTCTCAACCTACGTAGATGTTGAACTCCCTAATTCTCTCAAACATAGGAAATCATTCTATTCATACTGATTTTATCTCAAGTTGATCAGTCTTGTTACAACATTAAACATTAGATGGGAGCTTAAACTTCCCCAATCCTCATTGATAATTTGCTACCTTTAGTTTATTTCTTAGTTCGATCAAACCTGTATAAGGCTGGATCTATTGTTTATAACCAATAAATAACAATCATAACAAAAGAATGATCAAGATGTTCCCGCAATCACTTAAACCCTAACCAAATATTAAATCCATAGGGGAATAATCATAGATCCCACAACCCTAGTTGTGGGTTTTAGTTCCACATGAGAAAGAAAGAGATAGCAACAATTATAATCATCATTCAAAGTAATTAAACTTACAAAAGATGAAGTCTGAAGTTGATTCTCTCCTAAGTTCAAGAGAAAATTCCCACAACCAAATCAAAGAGCTGAAAATTGAATTCTAAGTTAAGAGCCAAAAAGAAAGTAAACTCCCGTCCCTCTAAGTTCAAGATGTCCATCCCCTTTTATAATTAGAAAACGCTCACATATTCTTTAAATAATTAATCCTAATTATGGAAACAAAATCACAGATCATAATATTTTCTCAGAAAATTGATGACGTGTGTGACGGCTTATCAGGAGTCTCATGACTTATCCGGAATGTCGTCACCTCCTCTTCACTTTTGTCAATCTCTGCCTTAGGTTGATAATGAGACGTGATGGCTTATCAGACATGTGATGACTTATCAGAATTATTGTTGCTTCTTCACTTCAAATCTCATTCCCTGCCTAAGCCTAGCGATGAGCCTGATGGCTTATCATACTTCTAACGGCCTATCATAGATATCGTCATGAATTCAAGCTGAAGCTCATTCTCTGTCTGAGCCTAACGATGAACCTGATGACTTATTACACTTCTGATGACCTATCATAGATGTCGTCATGAATTCCAGCTGAAGCTCATTCTCTATCTAAGGATGACAGCAACTCTAATATCTTATCACAAGGGTTACGACTTATCAAACAAGTCATTAGTTATACTTCCCTCTCTACTTGCTCAGAAATCAACTCTTTTACTTCCATTATTGTTTGCTCTCTTGCATCTTGACTTTTAGTGTAATGTCAAATAGAAAACAATTAAAAATGTCAAAAGTTGCTTAAGACTTTGCAATTATTCTTAGTTAAAAGCCTCAAATGTGTTAGCATCTACTCACACATCACTGAGTTAATGAGATTACTGAGTTTTCCTTACAATTGTAACTACTTCAATTCTACTAAGTTCTGAAACTAACTGAGAATACTACTGATCATGGCCTGACTAAGATTATCATGAAACTAACACTGACTCTAAGCACACAGCTAAATTATTGGGTACAAGTACCCGGAAGACTTAATAGCATAAAACTTACAAGATATGACACTTCTTGAACACATGACCATAGTCAACAATTTATATTACAAACGTTAGAGATTTTCATGAAGTATTTGTATGTCATATGCTTACACATGAATAGGAATACATATAAATATGTCATAATTTTGTAAGTCTAATCTCATGAGCATTCCACCAAACCATTACAATGCATAACAATAACTGAAGGTCATCGTGAACATAAGGGAAAATCATGGATTCATCAATTTGGTCACAATTGAGACATAATGCATAATTCTTATTCTCTTAGGCATTTTAGCAAACACCTTGCATGCATAACTTGAGGCTTAGGCATGAACATTAAAATAATACATCATGGCAATATTTTTCACTTCAAATAAAAGAATTCCAACCACATGCAAATATAATTTTTTATATGTATTAAAGATTTCAACTTGGTAATCATACAACAACATAAACATGGATATGATTCAAATCATAACATGAAATCCAAAATTTATATTTTTGAAAGGGGTTTCTTAAGCTTCATGGGTGAAAGGAACCCATGAATCAACCCAAACGCGTCTTCAATGTGTGTGTCATACGTACCTTGCCAACTCAGGAAAAAGTTCCAAAGTGGCACATTTGAAAGCCACTTGAGGTGCCAAAATGGAACAATGTCCTCTTGAGGTGCCGAAGTGAAAGATGGTGCGTACTTGAGGGACCTGCGTATGTATTCTGCCCATGATTCATAACACTAAGTGAACTGGGATTCCTCATACTAGGAACTGGAAATGTACCCGATTTTATGGAAAGTGCGTGAATGTGAGCTGTGTTCATGAAATTGAAACGCGAAGCATGCATAAGTATCGTGTTAACTGTTGCATAAAACTTTGCACTGAGATAGGAACGGGTTGGGAATTAGCTTTCCCTATTGATTTTCTACACATACTAGCATTACTACTAGAATCTGAAGGCCTAATATTTCTGAGATATCAAAATCGGACAGTTCCTGTATACCTATTGGGCTATGATAGACTGACCCATTGACATAGAGACTGAGAAGGGTCCTATTAATATTTGATATAACCTTAAGATTGACTGTTATGCACAGAGTTACAAAAGAAAAGAAGATCATAGATCTGAAGGTGCATAAATATGTAAATGAGAGATCGGTAACATACCATTGACTGCATTAGGAGAACTTTTTTGATCTTTTTGGGACTAAATTGCATAAAGTCTACTTAGGCGTTGCCCACTGGCGGCACTGAAAGTGGAACCCTTTTTATTTGGGCGATCGAACAGAGCTGAAGGACGACTATATTAACTTCAAGGACCGGGCTTAGGACAGTCTCAGACATTATGGCCTATCTCGACACATCCAAAACATATATCACTACCAGCTCTACACACTCTCTTATGATTCTTACCACACTCTTCACAAAGTGGATAGGTAAGACCCCTGCTTGCACTACCCTGAGTTTTGAAGCCTGGCACTCTCTTATGACGGTCAATCTTGAACTCAGTTACTGGTATAATGGCTGGAGATGGATCTGGAACTGAGGATTTTGGGAGGAACTTAAAATGATTACCATCTTTTAACTTAGACTGAGCAAAGTTGAAATTACCTATTCTCGCTCTCTTATTTTCTCTGATCCTATGCTTCCCCACCTTAATCTGATGGGTATAAATCATATGCCTAGGGGTATAAAAACCTGTTGATTACTCAGAGCTACTGCTAAGTACGGTAAAGTAAGGAACTCAGTTCTGAATTCACCATGAAAGACATGCTCTCCCAGGGAATCTACCTGAATGGGCAAAGGTGCTGACTGATTCCCTGTTCTTCTTTCGTTAGTCCTTTTGGGAGGCATGTTCTGTAAATAAAAGAATAAGATAGATTAGAATGAGAGTTTAAGTTTGATCCTATGCTCATTGGCATGATATGAATACTGAAAGAAGGGAAACTGTTCCTAAAACATCTTATAGCCTTATGTATATAAATGTGGCGCGCAACACACCCATACACAAGACTCTACTAGATGTAGTTTTTTAGACATCCCAGGACACTATTGAACCATAGGTTCTGATACCAAGTTTGTAAGCCCCAAATCTGATACCTAGAACGCTACACAATGCTAGCAATCCTGAAGGACCACAAGCTAACCCATGACTGATATCTATAACTAAGCGCTGCATAATATACTATATAAATTCAGAATAAAAGGGTTGAAAGGTCATAAGATTCAAATATCTAATAAAACATAACATTTGGTAACACGGTATAGCAATACCAAAACTAAAATAAAATGTCTGAACATGCTAGTCTGAAAGACTCTAAACTGTCTAAAAACTATGGAGTTGATGGGACATGTCCCCAACTAACTCCATCTATTAAAACTAAAATAATGAAGTAATGAAATAATCATGCTATCCTCAAATGATGAGGACTCACTACAAATCTACTGTTGCTGGCTGAATCTAAAGCTAAGTGTGATTGGGAACTTGAGCATCCAAGCCTATGCTATAAAACACCATAGCGCACAAGAAAAGTATGCATCAGTATGTCTGAATATACTGGTATTCAAAGTGAGGTAGGCTGAATGCATGGGGTTTATATACATAAACAATACTAACTCACTAAATAACACAAACATGAGAGTACATGCATGAATACGTAACTGTAAATGAGATCATGATAACACTAACTTCTGAGTTTGAATACTGATAACATGAATTTCATATAATTGATATATTGTTAACTAAGTGACTATGTCTGACAGTCTTGATTCTGATAGAACTAGCTGAGTTCTGTCTTAAACTAAAAGATTATATCTGACAGTCCTGAATATGAAGAACAATCAGAGTTCTTTTACAGAGACTAAGATTGAGAGTGTGGGAAGTAGTCATCTAACCGACATGCCCCTTTTCTGTAAAGAGTTGGGGTCCAATCTATAACCCCAATTGGAAGGGTTTCAATACCACGCCATATGTAAGGATAAGATATGAGTGACCCTCATTTGGGAGTGTCCCCAAAGGAGAATTGTGGGACCCTTAACTGGAAGTGTTAATCCACCTCATCAACCCTTAACTGACAATGTTGATGTCTTAACCTATGATAGCTTCATAGTTCTGGAATGCAAGGATTGGTTCTAAAGGTCAAACCCTTAATGTTCAGTGTGTTCTCTCATCCTTAGGTTCCCTCGGTGTTGAATTCTACTCCCAACTAAATATATATTGAACTAATTATACTGAGATAAACTGGACTGAGTTCACTGAGTTCCATGGACTGATAGAATGTTACTGAATTCTGTTAACTGACTGAGTTCATGAGATTACTGAGTTTTCCTGAGTCATGTAACTGACTAAATTCTACTGAGTTCTGAAACTGAGAATACTACTGATCATGGCATGATTGAGATTATCATGAAAGTAACACTGGCTCTAAGCACACAGATAAATTTTTAGGTACAAGTACCCCCAGGACTCGATAGCATGATAATGACAAGACATGATACTTCTTGAACACATGACCATAGTCAATAATTTATAGTACAAATGTTGGAGATTTTCATGAATCATTTGTATGTCATATGCTTACACATGAATAGGAATACATATGAGCATGTCATAATTTCATAAGTATAATATCATGAGCATTCCACTAAACCATTACAACATATATAAAACATAATTCTTATTTTATTAGGTATTTTAGCAAACACCTTGCATGCATAACTTGAGGATTAGGCATGATTATTAAAATAATACATCATGGAAACATTTTTCACTTCAAATACAAGAATTCCAACCACATTCTAACATAATTTCATCATATGTATTAAAGATTTCAACTTGGTAATCATACAACAACATAAACATGGATATGATTCTATTCATAGCATGAAATCCAAAATTTATATTTTTGAAAGGGGTTTCTTGAGTTTCATAGGTGAAAGGAACCCATGACTCAACACTTTACATACCTTATATGGAAGTTTCTTGAATTTCTTGGATTTTAAGAATTTGAATCTCTTAGTTTCTTGAAGAAGGGTTAGGATCTTGTTCTTGGGGATTGATCTTTGATAGAAACCCTAATTTGGTGTTGTAGATAAATAATGAAGTAATAAGCCCTGGTCTGGTATAATTAGGTGTTAAATATGGTGGAAAATAACCAAACACCCTTATAAAAATGGATTTAACCTGCTGAAGGGGGGATGTGATGGCTTGGGTGATGGTCCGTTGCTGGCTCGATGGACCGTCGACCTTTCCCTCGAAGTAGGCTAGAATATGATCTTTATACCTTGGTTGCGATAGTTTTGTAGATGGTCCATAACTATCTCGATGGTCTGTCAGCCATTCCATCTCTCCTGTCCACATGGTCAACTCACTGTCTCTGCTGCGATGGTTTGGGCGACAGCCCATCGCTAGATCGATGGTCCATCAGCTATTTCCATTGCACCTAGGTTGTTCAGACTGCTTTCTATATTTCGGTCATAACTTTCTACCCCGATACCGGATGTGAAGCTTATTCAATTTCTCACACAATAAAAAGTCAAAATCTTGAAAATTTTATGTCTATAAAAGTGGATTCATCCTTTAAATAAAGTCTTTAACATTTTTGGGATGATTTTTCAGTTAGGTAGAAGTATGGAGTATTACAACTATCCTTAGACACCATATGCCAAAGGAACACAAATAAGGTTTGAACATTAGATTCAACAAAACCATAAATGTAGATGGGGCATTAGTCAGGAAAAATGGCATCACCAAGAACTCATAATGATTTTAATATGTCCTAAAAGTTATCATTGGGATATCCACAGCCCGAATCCTCAACTGAGGATAACAAAATCTCAAATCAATCTTATAAAACACTGTCGCACCCCGAAGCTGGTCAAATAAATCATCAATGCAAGAAATAGCATATTGGTTCTTCACCGTCACTTTATAAAGTTACCTATAGTTAATACTAATGCACAAAGATCCATCTTTCTTCTTCATAAACAACACAGGAGATCTATATAGAGACATACTCAGTCTAATAAAACCCTAACAAAGAAGATTCTAAAGCTGAGAATTCAGCTCTTTACGATTGACAAGAGTCATATGCTAAGGTACCATAGAATTAGGTCGGGTGCGAAGCTCAAGATCAATCAAAAACTCAATCTCACAAACTACAATAAAAAAGTCAAGCGATCGACTCTCCATAATAGCATCACAAATATAAGAGAGATAAGACTCCCAACCCCTCGTAATAAGCCTCCTAGCATGAACATAAGAAATAATCTACATTTGCTCACTACTAACAGCTCCCTTCCATGGGTACACCAGGCATGGTAATGGTCTTGACAAAATAATCCATGACAAATAAACTGCTTGAAAATTGATATTTTGAAGATGCTTGAAAATTCAAAATTTGAATTCAAGGTTTTTGTACTGAAGTTTTCACCTGGTGGCCATTTAGAATTATCATAGACTTTAAAATAAGGAATTGGCCCTAAAACCCAAACAAATTTCTTGGTAACCAAACTATCAGTTCTCCCAAGTTATAAATAACCGGGGACAGCTATAAAAAAACCTCTATTGGCGAAAATAAGTAAAAATATAGAAAATGACCTAAAGGGTCATTACGACACTGGTATTTAGTATTTAATACATGGACGAGATTTACTATTTCTAGGTCAAGACTAGTGGGTGATTATAAGACCTTTGTCATGTATGTATAAGGTAGAGGTGAGTTTGTCAGTCCCATAAGTAAACCAGGAAATTATATATATTATTTTTATTCTTTAATGATTGACTTGACTTCACTTGATTTAATTGGAATATCTGATGATCTCTTTTGAATTGTTACTTATGTGACTGAAAGTGTTCTTACTATTTTTTGTTGCATTAAAGTGTAGTATAAGTGAGCATGTTTTAACTTGGTGTAATGTGTTATGGTTAATTGTTCATATTTCTCATCTTGGGTTGGATATATGAACCTACCAGTACACCATTATTTTTACGTGTATTGGTACTAAACCAGTCTTAATTTTATTAGGTGCAACACATATTCCAGCGGCTCTTGTAAGATCCTACTTGTGACTCTAGCGGGTTATCCATATTAAAGGGTAGCTAGCATCTTTTGGTCTACCATGGATCCTTCTTTGATAATATTTTTCCTCGTCCTTGACTCAGGAATTTTAGGTTTGGTTTTAGGGTGACATCCCTATACTGACAATCTTTAGTAGTTATGGTACATCGACTTTCATATCCAAGGTATGGGTATTGATAATGTTCTATATTTCTTCTAGTTTGTTTATACATTGAATCTCTTTTAAAATTATTAATGGATTAGATTTCATGATTTCTTTAAGTTTTGATTTAATGCTTTCGAGGTAATTTGTAGAATGGGGTGAGTGTCACTCAGGTCTATTTGGGTTGTAACACCAAGATGGCAATAAAAATAATGAATGCTCTATCTACCCTACACTATAGCATCCAATAAAATTGACTCGCAATAAAATAGGAGTCACTTAGTCATATATGAGTGAAGGAACCTGAGAGATGGTTCAATCACTGAATGGTATCAGTGGATAAAGCATCCCATTCTCACCATACCAGCTACACCTACAAAAATATAATATCACATATATGGTAAGTTGAAAATGAAGAGGTAGCAAGGTTGAGTTTACCCTATGAAAAAAATAGTCACATACAATAGAAACCCTCTACAAAGTACAAAATGTAGATAAATTCCCCACTTACTAGTGAACATAAATGAAATAAAGAAATAACAAAGAAGTTCAGCTAAAAATCAAGCTGAAAATAAAAAATAAGGTTAGAAGAGTACTTCTAAAAGCTTACGTACATACAACAAACACTGATATAGAAGAAAGGGCAAGTGTTGATCACCCAAAGATGAAGAAGGATGAATCTTGTGTTTTAAAACAATAATATCTTTAAAAAGTGCTAGGGCTAGAGTGGATAAGATGGTTTAGGAAACCCTAGAATCAACGGTATATGTAATAACTGGGTGGACTGATTTTTTGGATGATTTCAGTTTTGCATTTTTTATTTTTCATACTTGGGTTTTGTCCTATTTGAGTATTGTAATTTATTTTTGATGACTAATTAATAAAACTCAGAAATTTTACTTTAAAAGACATCATCTCATCCTCAATATCATATGCAAATGCAATATGCAGACAATAATCTCAAACATGACTAAAGACTAGTCATAAATATCCAACTCAAGGACAAGCACATAGCAAATCAAGTTTATAGCTGACTTACCCCAACACTATACAAATAGATGATTTAAATGAAAGAAATAAGGTATCAAGACAAAATCCATAATTAGATAATAAATAAATGGAAATTTATAACATTTCAACTCGCAGAACCAACAACAATCCTCTTTCTATGAATCTATTTTAGATTATTTGGATACAAAACATACACATTGACAAACTGACTATAATAATCAAGGATAACCATATTCAACTGTTAAACCCAGTGAACAATCACTAATATGTCTGAAGACCAATCAATCAAGTATCTATTTTAGAAGTGCACATTCCACACAAATTTATGTGTACACTCAAATTCAACATACCTACTTTATTAATCAATCTAACCCACTTTTATTTATATCATAACCAATAAATTTAGTTGCTAACTAACAAATTTTACAATCAAATAATCACTATATTCAATACACAATCTCTTTAGCGATTATTCAACAACTCAACTATGTTCAACTTATAATTCTGGCAAGATTCATACACCTTGACTCATCTACCTACTAGCACTTAGCCAAATTTGATTTTAGGTTCTTAAGTGATAAAATTACCTCCTCTTATTCCAATCAACCCTCCAAAGTATTTTTTATAAATAATATTTCATACTCCAAACATACACATTATTGAATTTACCCTTTTTAGGGTATTAAGGACTATTTTTACATTACAAGTTTTCCTACTCCTTTTATTTTTACCCATGTTCACATATTAAACTTTATACATTATCAAGTAAGACATAAAAATATGAACACCCATCAATGGATACACACAAAACTCAGCTACACTCAATTATATTAGTATTACTTTAGTTTCATATTTCATTAATCCCTGATTTGGCCTAGTAGTCCTAGACATGAAATATCCTATAAACTATAGTTATTACACACAATTAATAAAAGTATACTACACATTAAATCATAACCTACTCCAACCAAAGACCTTTAAACAAGAAAGCTACACTAAGGTTTCTCTATTCTCTACTTATTGACTTCATTAGTCCAATCATCTAGAATCAAACAATCATGGAGTAATTTATCAATTATCCTTTGAATAACGAGTTTGGAATTTCAGTACAGTAATTCAATCATTATTTATTGTGCAGAATATTACCCACAAATCACTAAACATCAACTAGTTCTATTATATTTAGTCTATCCTCATTAATAGAATTTCAAAGCTAAATATTTTATTTTTTAAGAATTTAAGACTCCCAACCATCAATATCATGTTTTAGAATCATAATTCATGCTAGGAATAATTTGTTAATAATCTAAAAGTAATTTTAGGTGATAAAATTCAACCCATGTGTTTTGCAAAAGTTTCATTAACTTAAATTCTAATCCATAAGAATTTCACCATTAAAGATTATTATAATGATTCTAAGATGTTACTGTATTGAAAGATAAAGAAGATGATAGAAGAATTTACCTGAAGGAAGAATTTTCATGTAATGACTTGGAAAATTGTCAGGGATGATGTTTTTGAGTTAAAAACTACAAAAAGTAAAAACTAAGCTTAAGTACTACACATTGCCACTACTACGGCCCAAATGCTACTACAGTAGCCTATATCTCAAACAGTCTTCAATAAAATAGCCTAACGTCTTACTCTTAAGGCATATTAATGAATGGTTATTGCATTAGAAATATCTTTCATTTACTTTATTCTAGGGATATTGTATGACCTTAATCCATGTCTAATACACTCGAATACTAAAAAATTTGGCTCTATAATGTATGGTGAATGATGTTCTTATACCTTTACTGTAGATATTTTTAATAACAATAAAACTTGTCTTTATAATTTTAAGCAAGGTTTTCCCCAATCAAATTTTTTAATGGAAATTCATCTCGCTCTCTTTTGAAGCTCTATATGTATATTCCTTAGCTTATTTTAACTAATTACTAAAGTCTAAACACTTATAAAGGAGAGGAAGAATAAGTCCTATAAGATATTTAAACTTTTTACTTGTTTATTAATCATTACAATGCTAGTTAATCATGAATTCGACATTTTAATCAATTTATGAGTATCTAAACTCATAATATCTAAGGCTATGGTTAAGACATGAATGTTGTGGTTTGATTGTTGTATTTTTTAGCTTTTATTTGTATTGTTCAGTTATTTCTATATACTTGCTCTTAATTGTTTGGTAACTTGATCACTTATCAAACACTACTTATGTTGTGTGAATTAGATTAGGAATAAGGATGTTATGTATGCAATAAAGGAAGGTAGGGTTTAATTTTGAAATAATAGGGAAGAAAAAATTTTCACTTGCATGGATAGGAATATATGTCTTAGCCTTTCCCAGTTGATGCAGAAGAGAATCACATGCACTTCACTATAGGCTGGCGACCATAGGATATAAGGAATTAGGAATAGTTGTGTAGACCTAGAGTTATTGAAAAAATGCATGATATAAATAAAATCAACCTGGATGTAGTAACTTAGGAAATAAACTAAATGTATGATATAAATATTCAACTGGATTATTAAGATGCTACAATCATAAATTCTCTCAAATTTAAATTCCAAATCAATAACATACAACTTGTCTCCCATTGCTTTTAGTTTTGCTCAAAAAACTAAAATTAACTCTTTGTTACTTTTTACCTATTAAATAGAGTTAATAAGAATTTAATTTAGTTAATAAATTAATCAAATCCCTTGGGAAAGACTCACATATTGTATTACTTGTATAATCTTGTACACCTACAAGAGCATTTTGATGTGACATATGTTTTGGGAGGACTACTAGTGACCAAGAAGGAATGAGCTTAGATAACCAATACCTAAAACTACGTGTGCTAGCCTAGGATAGAATTCTACAGTCGATTTGAGAGACGTTTCTTTAATACCTTAGTAAGGAGTCAAAATGGATCCATAGATAAAATATTCTCTTTGTGCTAGTAATGTATAGAACGACCTTCCAATTTGGTGATAATTCGACATCACGAAATCAAATAGTGTATATCAGTTTTCAGAAACTCCCTAATAGAAAACCTATTATTTGAAAGTTGATTTTTGGAACAAGGACATTATTTTGAAAATCTATATAAAGACTTATTTTTAGTTTTTTGTATAATTTATATGTTCAACTTGTCTTATGATTTAGTTACATTCTATATATTTTATAATTTAGACGTTCAGCTTACCATATGATTTAATATACTTTTACCTCATCTTTCAAGCATTTTGCTTAGCTTATGATTCAGCCGTAGAATGATCTTATGACTTAAATACATAGACTCTCTAATGCTACAGCTATATAGTTTATCTCATGATCTTATAATACATTCTCTTAGTGTCTTAACTATATGGATAGATCAAAAAGCAGTCATTCTTTTACACCATGATTCATTCAGCTTTATTTTGTATAATTCAATATACTTATTCCATTGGAGCTACATCTTTCTATGATGTGGACTCGGGTATCAAGTGCATGATTAGACACCATGCTAGACCATTCTATCTCAACACAGCTATTAGCTAACCCTCTTTACATCCAAAGAGTTTTATTTTCTATTGAGGAAGTTCTCTAGTTTTCTTAATAAAGGTATTCTAAATTCCTTGAATATGCTAGTAGACAATATTTAGACATTCCTAGAGGCTTCATATATAGATATACAATTAGACATGCAGTTAAGTTTGCATTTAATTTTAATTTTGACTCATTAGTCACATTATAAGATACTTCTTTGAGTAAAGTATTCTTCTCTTAAATTCCTTCCAGTATGTTTCTTTTATGCCTAGTACATATTCCACTATTACTCTTGACCAAAGTTACACTCAATCTAGCAATTGTTTGTGTATTATCCACACCCATGATATAGGCTCAAGCATGACACTAAAATTACACCTCAAAATTTCTATCCATTTTATTTAGAATAATTGAAACTATACTTAGAGACTCAACATTGTCTATCTATAATCCCCTCAGCTCATCTTTTAGGAACACCATAAAAAGCTTACCTAGTGTTTATCTATCCTTTGCAACTCAAGAATACTAAATTAGGCACAAATGGTATTTAGAAGTTTAGAATCTCATGTAGAGTATTCCTCCTTGGGCATACTTCCTCCCTTGTAATTATTACAATTTCATCAATATT
Organism: Capsicum baccatum var. pendulum; assembly: GCA_030864225.1. NCBI lineage: Eukaryota > Viridiplantae > Streptophyta > Magnoliopsida > Solanales > Solanaceae > Capsicum > Capsicum baccatum. The sequence goes on along the minus strand of CM061560.1, from coordinate 82,075,892 downwards.
TAATGTCTTAGTAGCCTTAATTCAATTTTTCATGTAGGGCTTGCATGTATCATAAAATATCCCTTCACAAAAGTCATAAGTTATTGACTTAAGTTATTGTATACTTTATGTCTAACCTACTAGGTTAGACCACTAATCTAGCATTATCACCCTCATATGTAATTATTCTTACTAGGATTATCATCTAAAGTTAAATCTTAGTTTCTAGCACTAAATATCAATAGCAACACAAAGTCTTTTATACTAAATAGAATTACCACTACTAGAGTAAAAATTAAAAAAGTACTAGTTTATTGAGAATTAATGACAAAATAAGTGATCTTAACCATACAGTCTATCTAATTGTAGCCTAAAACAACATTCTCATTTTATAATATTATTATTCCTTATCCCTTAATTATACACCCTTCGCCTAAACTAGATTTGTATCTCTATGAGTATTATGGGTCCTTTTCTTCACAAACACAAGGTACAATCTAAACCTCTTAAGTCATGACTACCATATCTTACCATTCACATTGTATACTTGGTTCTTGATAACACATTAACTAACTATTATGACATCTAAAACTTTATTGAGAATATTTTAAGACATCTTAACCAATACCCTTTCTTTACTTTCTGTGACAAAATCTGCACAAATCTTAGTACACATTAGTCAACACCTAAGGAAATAGTCACCCTATTATTTACATAATACATATACAACTCTTGATATAGATTTCAATCAATTAATATCTCCATGATTTTGGATACTATATTCCTAAATTAATATTAAGGATCTAGAATTCATTATACTACTTATGGCTTCCAATGCCTCAAATTATATTATCCTTCAAGTTCCACCTTTACCCAGGCAATGAGATATATAATCTCCTACTTAATGGTGTCATATGTATAAGGGTTTAGAAATGATTTGAACAAACATTATACTTTAGTCTCAAATATGTGATTCATATACACAAGAGTATGTTGTTTTAGGAAATAGCCCCAATTCATTTATAGACTCCTCATAATCCTTCGCAAAGACTTACATTTTCTACGACATTTTTTTCTTGTGTTAGTACTTGAAGGATGTCCTCAACAATTCTAAATTAGAATTTTGTTCTTTCATTATAAACTATTATTTGAAAAATTTTACTCCTTACTCTCCTATATTTTGAGTTAATAGAATTTTTTCGCCCTGGCTCATTTAGAAATCAATAATTTTTAGTTTTTTCCTCCCCTCTTGGCATATGTGTGGAAATATTTAGTGTTTTGTCCGCACCAACAAAACATATCATTCCTTACTTTTTTTTTTTAGCAATATTCCTCCTTTATTTAGAGATATCTTTTGAATCATTATTAGCTCTGTTGAGGGTAGTCCTACTAGCACTATATGGTGGATTTCTAGTTTTACTTTTTGTTTTTATCTTTATAAAATCTTCAAAAGTAGATATTTGTTTTGAAAATAATACCATACATTGAATTACTCCATTATGCTAAAGCTTCTTTCACCTTATTAATTTTTTCTATATCTATAAATTTATTGTGCTTGGAATAGAAATTTAGGAATTTAAAGGGCTCTATGATGAACGAGAATGTTAAGATCATTTTCAACATATATTGAAATTCACTAGATGGAAAAACATGTATGGCTTTCTTATTTTTAAACACTTTGTTTAACCTTTTGAAAATAATTTCTCTTTTAAGTTGTCGTTCCACCATATGTATTTACTTTTTATACATATAACCTCAATTAGGGAACAACTGTTGAAGTATTTATAAAGTTAGTTGCATCATTTTATGCACAAGGAAGACCACCCAAATTCTTTATTTATTCGAAATAACATTACCCCTACTAGCTAAGGAACATGGTTCACCCGAGCAAATTGTTTAAGTTTCTCCTATAGTTCCAATATATCTAGGGCATCATATCTAGCATATATAGTTGAGATAAAAAAAATTCTTCATTGCTAACAATGTCTGAAATTTAAAGTTTTGAAATTTTATTCATCAAAGCTTCTCCTTCCTATTAATCATTTAAAAAATAAAAAATTTAGAAGATGTACAACATAGAGTTTTGCAATCCTAATCTTTTTATATATTGGTGTAAGTTTTATGGTTCTTGATAATTTTCCCTATGAGTTGTGTATGAATAGTGATGTCTTTTTTTAAATACCATTATGTTACAATCCAATTTATGAGTCATGATGACACCTACTATATCCCACCAGGTAGTAAGCTAAACCATAATCCGGAGTTAAAGACAATGGGTTAAGTTGGTGGAAAATGCCCAACATAGGTGGAAATCAACAAGTTTAACTTATAAATTAGCATAGATTTTAGAAATGGATCAAATATAGTCAATACATATATATTATCCTGCTATATGTAGTTTTGATGATGAGAAGCTAACTACAAGGGAGTAAGTTCCTGGATGTTCATGGTGCAGTACAGTTGTACATATGTTTGCCCATTTTGTCCTCTTGTGTAACAAACATCTAGGTGTCACTCATACTGAATAGGACACCGGTCCAATGAAATCTCATCCCTAATCATCAACTAACTATAAAATAAAAAGAGGCTTCTTCATTAAGTAATTTTTGTACTAATATGAAGAGTGAATAGAGGCAGCAAAAACTCCATTTCAATATTTCTCAAGCATTGCTCATGTTCTTAACTTTGTAGTATTCTTAAAGAGTAGGTGAGTGTTCTTGAATGCTGATTTGTAAAAGAATTACTCATGCTATAAGTGTAATGTCTTTCTTTTTAGTTGCTCGAGAGTGGTTAGATAGAGTTACCTAAGTATGCTGTTGATTAAATTTAATCAGTGGAGAAGGTCCTTGGTAGAATTGCCAAGATAAGCTTCTAGTAGTGTTATTACAAGCAAAAGGAGCCCAGAATTTGGCTGAAATAGAGGTTTTAATCAAGAGTTTGATTATCAAGGATTTTAAGGTGCTTGTGAGGGCAAGACGTGTTTCCATTCATTCAGCAAAGGGGGTTTCAACATTACAATCTTGTGTTTTTGCTTTTCCTACACTATCTTTTTATTCCTGGTTACTTTACTATATTTAGCCTAAGATTGACTTTAAGAGTACTGGGCCCTTAAGGTGTGGTGCAACCCTCAGGGTTTTAATAATTGGTATTCGATAAAGGTCACTCTAAAAGGTTCACACCTAGAGTGTCTTGGCTAGCATGCTGCTCCACCTAATCTATAATAAGTGCAATCTATTACTAGGACAATAAGATTCAATGGAAAATATCATGGGTGGTGAAAAACTAGGATGTTTGACTTCATTATGGCTGAATATAGTGAACTGATTCAAATAATCCTTGATGGACCTTATTTTCCTGTTAAAGAAGTCAAAGAAGGAGAAATAACTAGAATTGTTGTTAAAAGTAGGACGGAGTATGATGATGAAGATAGAAAGAAACTGGAGAAGAATTAGAAGCCTAATAAATTTCCAGTTTGTGGTATAGGGCTTGTGAATATAATAGGATCTTAGCATGTGAAAATGCCAAAGAGATCTGGGATTGCTTAAGGACTGTACATTAAAGTACCTCTGATGTGAAGGATTCAAAAGTAGACATTCTGACTACTCAGTATGAAACCTTCAGCATGAAAGAAGAAGAAACCATTCAAGAAATACATACAATATTCACTTTAATACTCCATTGCTTAGGAGTTCTAATTCCAGTGTATAAGCAAGTGAGAAAGATTCTTAATGTTCTTACTAAGTCCAAGGAAAGGAAAGTGTATTCTATAACTGAACATATAAACTTAAAGACCATCACTACAGATGATCTAATAGAAATCTAATGACTCATGAGCTCAAAAAGCAGCAAGAGATATAGAAGAAGGAAGTGAGAGGAGAAAAATCTCTAGAATTAAAGGATTAAAAACATGATTCAAGTGAGTACAAGACTGATGTTTTCTATCTAGCAAATAGAACTTTTAGAGTAATGAAAAGGAATGGTCAGTTCCAAAGCAGAAAAAGTTATAGTAACAAGGGAATCAATATTGATGTGTGTAACAAATGTGGAAGTCCTAAACATTTAATTAAGGACTATCTAATGCACAAGATGGATTATCAGGATTACCTCAAGACTGGAAGTGATAAAATAAAACACAGTAACTAGTTTCTTGAAAAATCAAGAAGGAAAACTGCAGCTGAGTATGAAGTAAAGCAAGATCTGGCAGCGTGGGAAGATTCTTCTAATGAATCTAATAAAGTTGAGAAGTCTGAAGATGTTTCTATGTTAGAAGTAGAAAATAGTCCAGCTATCTATGACTCCCTATTTACATACATAGCAAACACATAACATGAAAAAGAAAAAGAGGTAACCTTTTTATATATTAAAGAGAATCTAGATAATTACTCCTCTAAGAAGATAAAGAGGCTTGGTAGTGTAATGATAGACTTTGTTTATGAACTAACTGCTAAAAAGAATGGATTAGAGGAGAAATAAGAGAATCAAGAACATAAGTTGATTGCTTTAACTTTCCAAATCTCTAAAACTAAAGAGTTGTTCATAAGGATAAAATCTTAAAATCTAAGTTTGATGAAGAGGGTATATGAGATAGATGTAAAAGGGAAAAAGAAGCTTCATGGCTTTGAATTGATCTTGAAAAAAGGCTGGGTGATTCTCAAAAACATCTTATGTCCGCACTTTACAGGAATGAAGAGTTAAAGAGGGACCTGATACACTTGAAAGAAGAGTTCAACAAGTCTCTTAAATGGACTGCTTCCTCACTGATCCCTTCTAAATTGACTAGTCAAGGTGTTAATTATGGCAAAGGTCTAGGCTATTAAGGAAAATTCCAACCTATTAAGTCCAAAGAAAAGATTATTCATTATGTTAGAAGCAAAGGGCACGAACTCCTGTACAATCACTGTCAAAGAAATAGACATTTGAAAGAAAATTGTCAGTACAGGCTTAAGGCTAAATTGAGGAATATTGTATACATTCAGTAGGATAATGCACATACAAAGGGCTTCAAGTCTCTGAAAAAGGTGAAAAGGAAGTTATCACTGCTTATATGGGCTAAGAAGTATTTGATCACACCATTGTCCTACTACTGGGAACTCAGACTCAAGTGGGTTCTTAAATCTGACAAGTGATCATGGTCTTAGGTATAAGGAAGAGCATTATAGTTAGGAATTATTATTAAAAATAAGTGATCAAAATAATCAATATTGAAAGATCTGACTATATCCTCTCTTAAGACACTTCAACATGGAAGTGTCTCGAGTTAAATAATCAACTTCAAAGAACCAAATGCCTGACAAAATAGAGTTGAAATTCTCAAGGTAAGAAGTGCATGGAGCTTCTGATCAGTCAGAAAAGATATTTATCCCTATTGGTAGTAAAGTCTAAAAAATTAAAGAATTCATTCATGATTATAATGGTGAAAGGATGAAAGGTGCAGATCAGAATGATGTTAATTCAGAATGACAGTCACTGATCCAAGCTCAAGTGGAGGACCAACGAGAAATGGTCATGTCAGAATTCTCTAGGACATGGTCCTAAAGACTTGCATCTAGTTCTCAAAACTAATGGTTGATCTCTTAATAGTTCCAAAAAAGGGTGTGATGAGAATAAAAAGCTAAAGAAAGAAGTTATTTAAATTGACCTTACCTAACATGTGAATCAGTGTCTCTTCACAAATTTGGCTACGCTCAAGACGTAGGTATCCTTTGTAAATTAGGTACATGTTGATCTAGCTCAGTATCATACCTTTGCAGGTATACAACCATAGGAATAAATTTGGAGATGGACAAATCTGACAAGCACAAAGTTAAAGATTCATAAACTCGAAGGGACCTAGTCCGATCTCTCAAGTTAGTATATTGTATAGCAAATTTTTCTTTTCTTCCTAGAAAAAACCATGACCTTCCTATCCTTATGTCAGAAAAAGGGTTGCTCTATTCTAAAAAAGAAGGTGAGTCACAAAAAATCTAAAATTGATCATATCATGTTCCCCTAGAAAACCTAAAGGTGAAACCAATAAGGCAAGAAGCCGTGGTGGGGAGTAGCCAGAGTTGAGGCGCTGTTTAAGGGAAAAGTATTTGGATTACCATGCTAATAGTGACCGACGAACATATTATTTAAGAATGATCTAGTATATAGTAATCTAATATGATCATATTTTGTTATGTGTATGATGGAAGGGAATATTTTGAAAATAGCAATTTTATGAAAAATGAATAATTATTTATCTGACGAAATGGTAGATAAATTTAAAATACTTATTTTGTATTCACTTATGGATATAAAGGAAGAAATACAAAAAGTAGACATAATATTAGGAATTAAATGCCTAGAAGAAGTAAAACCATACAATATAAAACATACACAATTATCTATAACATATAATAGAGAAAGATTATTCCTAAGAAGAGCTTTAACATGATATGAAAATATATGTATTAATGAAGATAGTAATTAAACGATTTAATAACCAAGGAAGCTTCATTACTTATAAAGCTAAGAATGTAAAAACACAAGTATGGGATAAAATATTAACAATAGACGAAATCTATAATCATGAGCTAACATCAAAAGATATACTTTTAGAAATGTCGTTTTTAGACAAATTATACCCATATGTACTAACTAGAACAGATGGGTGGTTTACAACACCATGTAAATAGAAAGTAAGAGCAAAAAGAGTTATTAAGAAAATAAGAAAGAAAACTGATTGGATAAAAGGAAGTGAAAAATTACACAAAAATTGGAAAATATAAAAAATACTGAAGATACAATAGAACTGGTCGTATTTTCAATAAATAAAGAGGAAATAACTATATTTTCAATAAATAAGATAGAAATAATTAAGAAAAAATTAGAACAATTATATAGTGAAGATCCATTAAAAGGATGGAAAAAACATAAAACCACTATAAAAATTGAATTAATAGATAAAAATAGCATAATAACCCAGAAACCATTAACATATAATTTTGATGATTTAAAAGAATTTAAAATGCATATACAAGAATTATTAGAAAAAATAATATATACAAAAAAAGTAATAGTAAACATAATAGCCCAGCATTTATAGTAAATAAACATAGTGAACAAAAAAGAGGAAAAAGTAGGATGGTTATTGATTACAGAAATTTAAATGCAAAACCAATGACTTATAATTACCCAACACCAAATAAGATATTAAAAATAAGGCAAATACAAGGATATAATTATTTTAGTAAAGTTGATTGTAAATCAGGATTTTACCATTTAAAGTTAGAAGAAGAATCTAAGGAATTAACCGCATCTACGGTACCACAAGGATTTTATGAATGGAATGTACTACCATTTGGATATAAAAATGCACTAGGTAGATATCAACATTTTATGGATAGTTATTTTAAACAATTACCTAATTGTATAGTATACATAGATGATATACTATTGTATACAAAAACTAAAGTAGAACATTTAAAATTATTAAAACAATTTACAGATATAATTAAAAAATCAGGAATAAGTTTAAGTGAGAAGAAAGCAGAAATTATGAAAATCAAATAGAATTTTTAGGAATACAAATAGATAAAAGTGGAGTCTAAATGCAACAACACATAGTCCAAAAAATAATAAATTCAGAAGAAGAATTAGATACAAAAAAGAAATTACAATCATTTTTAGGATTAGTAAACCAAGTAAGAGAATATATTCCAAAATTAGCAGAAAACTTAAAACCATTACAGAAAAAATTAAAAAATGATGTAGAATATAGATATAATGAAGAAGACAAAAGACAGGTACATAAAATAAAATTTCTTTGTAAAGAGTTACCAAAATTACAATTTAGAAATGAAAATAAAAAATTTAAATATATAGTAGAAGCTGATGCAAGTGAATATAGTTATGGAGGAGTACTCAAATATAGGTCTGAAGAAGAAAAATTAGAACATCATTGTAGATATTATTCAAGAACATTTAACGAGACAGAAATAAAATGGAAATAAATAGAAAAGAATTATGTTCTTTATATAAATGTCTAATAACATTTGAACCATATATCGTGTATAACAAGTTTATTGTTAGAACAGATAATACACAGGTACGATGGTGGCTAACAAGAAAAATACAAAATTCAGTTACGGCAAAGGAAATTCGGAGACTAGTATTAAATATACTGAATTTTACATTTACAATTGAAGTAATCAATACTAACAAAAATATCATTGCAGATTACTTATCAAGACAAAGCTACTCAAACTGATTTACCAATGGAAGAGGCTAATGCCAAAGATACCCAGACTGATTTATTTCTCCAAATATTTAAACAAATGGAGTTATTACAAGAACGAGTTATTACACTAACTAATAAAGTTACAAATGAAAAAGTGCAAGTCGAGCACTATAAAAAAAAAGATACTATGCAGGAAGAGCACATTAAAAAATTAGACCTCGAAGGTGACGATGAGAAACACCTTAAAACTTAAATTACTGCCGAAACTTCAATTACAGCTGCAGGAACATCTAAAGGGAAAAATATAGTCACTTAAAATATACCTGAAATACCAAAGAAAAAGAATTATAACCTTAGACAAATATTTTCAAAACCATATACACCAAATATATAAAATTTAGAAGCATTTGCACCTCCCCAGATACATACCTATTCTGAATCACTTAACCAAGAAAAACAGACATACAATTTTTCTTCTCGTAAATACATTGACAGCATACACACTTTACAAACCTTATTAAATACCAAACCTATTCAAAGTGAAGAGCTAGCTGCACAGCAAAGAGGATATATTACCCAGAAATGCCAAAATTACAATAAACTTATTGCCTTACCAGGAACAAGCCCAAATTTTATTATATCATGTTACTATTATGGATTATTATCTATGGTTTACACAACCAATGGAGAAGAGTTAGCAGGAATCCCATAAATTCACAAAGAATTTATGACTTACAAGAGAATTACCAGCGGACAATTATTCTATGTTCGATTTTATTCTGCACCACCAGAAATATTATTTGACAAAATTAAACAGACTATTAATGTGGTCAAAATGGGTATGACCAGAGATTATATTATTCCGGAAGAAATATGTGAACAGAACGAGATACCTAAAACTCAGATACCAGCATTTTACCATAACAAAAGAGTTATTGGAATAAGCAATATATTATCAGAGTTACTTAATAATTATTCAAATAAAAAGCCAGGTTGGATATATAATTCAAGGAATCAAGCATTAATTTATTCAACTTGCAAAGAAGTTAGAGACCATGACATGGAAGAACTTAGAAAATGGGGATTAACACTCCTCAGACCAGAAGAACAACCATTAACGAGATCTATCAGTAAGGGAATTATTTCAGAAGAAGCTATGGATCAATTTTGCGAAAAAGTTGGCCAAAAATACAAAGACCACATATGTAGCAGATGTAGTGGCAAGCACAACTTTATTCCAGATGTGATGCTACACTGACAAAAAATAAAGAAGATAACCCAAGCAGATACGGAAGAAAGAGATAAAGACAAAAGACATGTGAATAAATTTACTTTACGTAAAAGATTGTGATGTAAAGTCTTAGGCATTTAAAGTTTTTTTTGTTACTTAGTGCTTTATGTCAAAGTCTTCTTTTAAAAAGATGAAGACTATTTTGTAAGTATTAATTAGTCTAGCCTAGACTAGTATAGGGTTTGATTTTTCAAGTCATTTTTTAGGAAACATCATATGTAAATTTCAGTTTTAAATAGAAGAACCGAAGGCAGTGCAAAGGCAAGCCTTCATGTGTTGAAGCAAAAACTCTCTCTCTCTCTTATCCACGACAAATATTTTACTTATTCATATAAAAAAACAGGTATATTTCAATGGAAAATTCTATGGAGGAATAAAACTTAGGATTATCAAACTTACCAGAACAGGTATATTTATTCAGTATTATGAATAGCTAAATTCATAATTCCTAATAATCATGATATAATAAGATAAGTTCATGTTAGTTACTTTATAGTAGAATTATTCGAAGAATAGCATGTTAAGAACTTATTAGCAAAGTGGAAACGGAGAAAAAACCCTAAGAACAATGTTATCTTAAAGGTGAAACCAATAAGGCAAGAAGTCGTGGTGGGGAGTAGCTAGAGTTGAGGCGTTGTTTAAGGGAAAAGTATCTGGATTACCATGCTAATGGTGATCGATGAACATGTTATTTAATTCGTCTAGTTCACTATCTATTTCATTATCTTCTATTTCATTATCTGTTTCATTCTCTGAAATTTCATATATACTATCTTTACTTTCTAATTTGTAATCTATATAATCTATCTGCATATATTCTGTATTTTCTATTTTTATTTCTAATATTTGTTTATTTTTTGGGTTTTTAGGTAAGTTACAATCTCTAGCTAGATGTCCTAATTTTTCGTAATTATAACAAGTACATTCCTTTATAGATTTCTTTTTCCTATATGGTCTTTTATGTTTATAATTTTATACATAATATCTTTTTCTTGGTTTCTTATACTTATATTTTTATTTTTTGTATTTCTTATGTCTTTTTCTTTTCTTATAATATCTTTCTTCGCATCCAAATTGAGGTGCTATTTTATCTTTGCAACATGCTAAATTTCTTATTAATGTTTTTTTCATTTTTATTTCTTCTCTATATTTTTCACATATATTTCTATACCATTGTTGTAAAAATTTTGTTCTTGCTCCTAGAGTATCTACTATTTTTGAGTCATCCCAATTCTTTATTATTTTTGAACTAAATGGTTCAGGTAATTTACTAAAATATAATTTTCTTATTTCTTTAATTTCTTCTATATTATATGATCCTTTATAATAATATTCTTTAAATGCGCAAGTATATTCATCTATGTAGCACATATTACACATTGCTAATTTTAACATTAAATTCTTATTTGTATCTTTCTCTTCATTTTGTTCTTCTTCTGTTGTTGTCATGCTACTAAATTCGTCTTTTATAGCTGTTTCATATTTTTTTTAATAATTCTATAGGTGTTAATTTAGTTGTAGTTGTTGATGATGTTCCTTCTGTGGGTTTGTCAGTTCTTAATACTCTTTTACTATTTTCAGTTAGATTTAAAAACCATAATTTCACTGTTCCTATTAGTGTTCTTTCTATATATTCTGGTGCATCTATTACATTTATATTATTATCTAATAATTATTTTGTCATATATCTTATCCATAATTGTATTGTTTTTTCTGTATCTATTACACAATTTAAGTCTAAAAAGTTATAATTTTTATTAACTATTTGTTTTGGTTTTCATTTGTAATATTCATTCTTTAGATTATATCTTTTAAACTTATTATTATGATATGTAGGTTTTCTTATTTCTGATGTTCTAGGTATTATATTTTCATCTTCTTTTTTATCAAGAGTGTTTATTTCCGTGTTTATATTTTCTAAATTTTCTTCATTAATTACTTCTTGTTTTCCATTGAATCCTAAAGTTTTTGTATTTGTTGAGATTTCTGTATATGTTTCACTATCTTCAGAATCATAATTATCTATTTCTTCAACATCTATTGTATTAATTTCTAATTCCTTTGTTTCTATTTCTTTATTGTTTATTTCTAATTTTTCTTTAAATTGATTTATCTCATTTAATAATTTTTTTTCTTTATGTTTTTCTTCTTTTTCTTTCTGTCCTTTTTCATATAGATCTTTTAGCATTTGTAGTTCTTTTTCTAATTCAGCAATCCTACTATTTTTAGTTTCTTCTATTTTTGTATTTTTTCTGTAGTTTGTTGTTTTATTTTTTCTATTTCCTTTTTTCTATCTATTTCTTCGTTTTCTTTTTCTATTCTCACCATAGCTTTCAATTTTATCTTCTAATTTTAATTCTTCTTTTTCTAACATTAAATATAAATGTTCACTTATTTTCTTATACCTTCTACCTAAATTAGAAAATACTAGTTTTATTTTTAATCCTTCGTGATTTTCATATGTTTTTTCGTCTATTATAAATTCTTCTTTGTTCGTTTTTTATTTAATTATTAATAGATCATGTTGGTATGTATATTCTAGACTATCTATTGTTGATTCTAAAATTGATATTTCTTTTTTTTGTGCATTTATTGAGTTTTTACTAACTCCAACAATTATGTTATATTGTAGTCTTTCTATCCTTATTTTTAATTCTTTATGCTTTTCAGATATTATTTTCTTTAATTCTTTATATTTTTGTACGTTATTCATTTAAATAATATTTTGAGAATATCTAAATCTAGTTTTGTCAAATGAATTATAATTACTAAATTAATCATATAAATCCATATATATACGACTTCAGTATTTTTTAAATAACAAGGCTCTGATACCAATTGTAGGGGGTGAGGATTAGGTGCGGTAACTTTACTAAGAAATAAATATTTATTGGGTAATAAGTATTTATTTCTATATAATGTATTTTGTGAATATTAGTGATTGAAATATTTTTCATTTTTATCTTCTTGACTTAAGATGTTTTATTAATTCATATTCTAAATTACAGATTATCGTAATTAAATTATCTAGTATTCTAGGATCCTCGTGAGTACTATGTAGTCTTTTGTATTCTTGGTATAAAATATATAGTTGGGTTTCGATTTCTTTTAATGATTTATTCTTTTTGTACGATGTATCCATTAATTTATGTAATTGTTAAACGCATTGTAGTAATATTTATTAACTGTTTTTCTTCGTTCTTGTATTTTTTATTTTCATATACTTTATTAATATACTCAATTTTACTGATATTCATATTTTGAGGGGTGATTAAATGGTAGTTGATTAAATGCTTTGCTATAATATTCTTTAGCTTTTTCTCTTCGTTTTTGTAAGTCTTCTATATTATTTTTAAGATATTCTAAATATTCTATATCTTTTGTTTTAAAATATTCAATTAAATTCGTTTTTATTAGGTTTTCTGTTAATCTTATTTCTTCCATTTCTTGTTCCCAATATTTTAGATATTCGTAGTTTATCATTCTATTCTTCTAAAGTAAATGTATAATAATCTATTCTACTTGTACTATATTCAATTTCTTGTTTGAGGTTATTAATACTAATAACTATTTTTTCTTGTTCTCTTCTTAATGAATTTTTAAAACTATCTAAACTTTTATCTTTGCTTTTTTCTAAATTTTTCAAGGCTTCCTCTATCCATTTTAATTTTTCTATTGGATTTTCCATTATTTCTCTAATTTGTTTTCTATAATCAATTTCTTTATATAGGTCTTCTTGGTTTTCTCTTATTTTCTTAATATATTCTGACATTTTTAGTCGGTATAATATCCATCTGAATCTAAATAGTATTGATGTTCATAATATATGCGTAAGTTTTCTATACTGTTTAATAATTCTTCCTGTTCATAATCTTGTAATTTTTCCCATATTATTTTCTTTATGTCTATGATTTTTATATCTCTAAGTATATATAAAACAAGTATTTTAATATCATCTGTCATTTAAGCTTGATTAAATGTTTTTTCATAATATTTTTTAGTTGTTTGTTTTAGTCAAAGTAGTTCTTGCATATTTTCATTAAGAAATTCTATTAATTTTATATATTTAGTTTTCATGTATTTGTCTAAATTTACTTTCATCTGTTTTTTACTAACTGTATGTTTCTCATATTTTTTCCCAAAATTTTAGATATATGTAATTTATCATAGTAAGTATTTGTAAGAGTAGTTAGGTAGGCATGGTATGTAATTTATTCTAGTCATATAATATTTACCAAATGTTTTTTATAATATGATTTTTCTTATATCTACTACTTTTATATCCTTAAGTGAATACAAAATAAGTATTTTAAATTTATCTACCATTTCATTAGATAAATAATTATTCATTTTTCATAAAATTACTATTTTCAAAATATTGTCTTCAATCATACACATAACAAAATATGATTATATTAGATTACTATATACTAGATCATTCTTAAATAATATGTTTGTCGGTCACTATTAGCATGGTAATCCAGATACTTTTCACTTAAACAGCGCCTCAACTCTGGCTACTCCCCAGATGCGGATTAGGCGCGGTAACTTTATTAAGAAATAAATAGTTATTGGGTAATAAGTATTTATTTCTATATCATGTATTTTGTGAATATTAGCGATTGAAATATTGTTCATTTTTATCTTCTTGACTTAAGATGTTTTATTAATTCATATTCTAAATTAGAGATTATCGTAATTAAATTATCTAGTGTTCTAGGATCCTCGTTAGTACTATGTAGTCTTTTGTATTCTTGGTATAAACTATATAGTTGGGTTTTGATTTCTTTTAATGATTTATTCTTTTCGTAGGATGTATCCATTAATTTATGTAATTGTTAAATGCTTTGTAGTAGTATTCATTAACTGTTTTTCTTCGTTCTTGTATTTTTTATTTTCATATATTTTATTAATATATTCAATTTTACTTATATTCATATTTTGAGGGGTGATTAAATAGTAGTTGATTAAATGTTTAGCTATAATATTCTTTAGTTTTTTCTCTTAATTTTTGTAAGTCTTTTATATTATTTTTAAGATATTCTAAATATTCTATATCTTTTGTTTTAAAATATTCAATTAAATTCGTTTTTATTAGGTTTTCTGTTAATCTTATTTCTTCCATTTCTTGTTCCCAGTATTTTAGATATTTGTAGTTTATCATTCTATTCTTCTAAAGTAAATGTATAATAATCTATTCTACTTGTACTATATTCAATATCTTGTTTGAGGTTATTAATACTAATAACTATTTTTTCTTGTTCTCTTCTTAATGAATTTTTTAAACTATCTAAACTTTTCTCTCTGTTTTTTTCTAAATTTCTCAAGGTTTCGTCTATCCATTTTAATTTTTCTATTAGATTTTCCATTATTTCTCTAATTTGTTTTCTATAATCAATTTCTTTATGTAGGTCTTCTTGGTTTTCTCTAATTTTCTTAATATATTCTGGCATTTTTAGTCTGTATAATATACATCTGAATCTAAATAGTATTGATGTTCATAATATATGCGTAAGTTTTCTATACTGTTTAATAATTCCTCCTCTTCATAATCTTGTAAGTTTTCCCATACTATTTTCTTTATGTCTATGATTTCTATATCTCTAAATATATATATAAAACAAGTATTTTAATATCATCTGTCATTTAAGTTGATTAAATGCTTTTTCATAATATTTTTCAGTTGTTTGTTTTAGTCTAAGTAGTTCTTGCATATTTTCATTAAGAAATTCTATATATTTTATATCTTTAGTTTCCATGTATTTGTGTAAATTTACGTTCATCTGTTTTTCTACTAACTGTATGTTTCTCATATTTTTTTCCCAAAATTCTAGATATATGTAATTTATCATGGTAAGTATTTGTAAGAGTAGTTAGGTAGGCATGGTATGTAATTTATTCTAGTCATATAATATTTACCAAATGCTTTTTCTAATATGATTTTTCTTATGTCTACTACATTTATATCCTTAAGTGAATACAAAATAAGTATTTTAAATTTATCTACCATTTCGTCAGATAAATAATTATTCATTTTTCATAAATTACTATTTTCAAAATATTTTCTTCAATCATACACATAACAAAATATGATCATATTAGATTACTATATACTAGATCATTCTTAAATAATATGTTCGTCGGTCACTATTAGCATGGTAATCCAGATACTTTTCCCTTAAACAATGCCTCAACTCTGGCTACTCCCTACCACGACTTCTTGCCTTATTGGTTTTACCTTTAGGATGGCATAGTTCTTAGGGATTTTTCTCCGTTTCCACTTTGCTAATAAACTTCTTAACATGCTATTCTTCGAATAATTTTACTATAAAGTAACTAACATGAACTTATCTTATTATATCAAGATTGTTAGGAATTATGAATTTAGCTATTCATAATACTGAATAAATATACTTGTTCTGCTAAGTTTGATAATCCTAAGTTTTGTTCCTCCATAGATTTTTCCATTGAAATATACCTGTTTTTTTATATGAATAATCAAAATATTTGTTGTGGATAAGAGAGAGAGTTTTTGCTTCAACGCATGAAGGCTTGCCTTTGCACTGCCTTCGGTTCTTCTATTTATAACTGAAATTTACATATGATGTTTCCTAAAAAATGACTTGAAAAATCAAACCCTATACTAGTCTAGGCTAGACTAATTAATACTTACAAAAAAGTTTTCATCTTTTTAAAAGAAGTCTTTGACATAAAACACTAAGTAACAAAAAAAACTTTAAATGCCTAAGACTTTACATCAAAATCTTTTACGTAAAGTAAATTTATTCACATGTCTTTTGTCTTTATCTCTTTCTTCCGTATTTGCTTGGGTTATCTTCTTTATTTTTTGTCAGTGTAGCATCACATCTAAAATAAATTTGTGCTTGCCACTATATCTGCTGCATATGTGGTCTTTGTATTTTTGGCCAACTTTTTTGCGAAATTGATCCATAGCTTCTTCTGAAATAATTCCCTTACTGATAGATCTCGTTAATGGTTGTTCTTCTGGTCTGAGGAGTGTTAATCCCCATTTTCTAAGTTCTTCCATGTCATGGTCTCTAATATCTTTGCAAGTTGAATAAATCAATTCTTGATTCCTTGAATTATATATCCAAACTGGCTTTTTATTTGAATAATTATTAAGTAACTTTGATAATATATTGCTTATTCCAATAACTCTTTTGTTATGGTAAAATGCTAGTATCTGAGTTTTAGGTATCTCGGTCTGTTCACATATTTCTTTTGGAATAATATAATCTCTCGTGATACCCATTTTGACCATATTAATAGTCTGTTTAATTTCGTAAAATAATATTTCTGCTGGTGCAGAATAAAATCGAACATAGAATAATTGTCCGTTGGTAATTCTTTTGTAAGTCATAAATTCTTTGTGAATTTATGGGATTCCTGCTAACTCTTCTCTATTGATTGTGTAAACCGTAGATACTAATGCATAATAGTAACATGATTTAATAAAATTTGGGTTTGTTCCTGGTAAGGCAATAAGTTTATTGTAATTTTGGCATTTCTGGGTAATATATCCTCTTTGTTGTGCGGCTATCTCTTCACTTTGAATAGGTTTGGTATTTAATAAGGTTTGTAAAATATGTATGTTGTCAATGTATTTACGAGAAGAATAATTGTATGTCTGTTTTTCTTGGTTAAGTGATTCAGAATAGGTATGTATCTGGGGAGGTGCAAATGCTTCTAAATTTTGTATATTTGGTGTATATGGTTTTGAAAATGTTTGGCTAAGGTTATAATTCTTTTTCTTTGGTATTTCAGGTCTATTTTGAGTGACTATATTTTTTCCTTTAGATGTTCCTGCAACTGTAATTAAAGTTTTGGTAGTAATTTGAGTTTTAAGGTGTTTCTCATCGTCACCTTCTAGGTCTAGTTTTTTAATGTGCTCTTCCTGCATAGTATCTTGTTTTTTATAGTGCTCGACTTGCACTTTTAAATTTGTAACTTCAGTATTTAGTGTAATAACTCGTTCTTGTAATAACTCCATTTGTTTAAACATTTGGAGCAATAAATCAGTCTGGGTATCTTTTGTATAAGCCTCTTCCATTGGTAAATCAGTTTGAGTAGCTTTGTCTTGATAAGTAATCTGCAAAGATATTTTTGTTAGTATTGATTACTTCAATTATAAAAGTAAAATTCAGTATATTTAATACTAGTCTCCGAATTTTCTTTGTCGTAACTGAATTTTGTATTTTTCTTGTTAGCCACCATCGTACCTGTGTATTATCAATTCTAACAATAAACTTGTTATACACGATATATGGTTCAAATGCTATTAGACATTTATATAAAGAACATAATTCTTTGCTATTTATATCCCATTTTATTTCTGTCTCGTTAAACGTTCCTGAATAATATCTACAATGATGTTCTAATTTCTGTTCTTCATACCTATATTTGAGTACTCCTCCATAACTATATTCACTTGCATCAGCTTCTACTATATATGTAAATTTTTTATTTTCATCTGAAAATTGTAATTTTGGTAACTCTTTACAAAGTAATTTTATTTTCTGTACCTGTCTTTTGTCTTCTTCATTATATCTATATTCTACATCCTTTTTTAATTTTTTTCTATAATGGTTTTAAGCTTTTTGCTAATTTTGAAATATATTCTCTTACTTGGTTTACTAATCCTTAAAATGATTGTAATTTCTTTTTCGTATCTGATTCTTCTTCTGAATTTATTATTTTTTGGACTATGTGTTGTTGCATTTTGACTCCACTTTTATCTATTTGTATTCCTAAAAATTCTATCAGATTTTTCATAATTTCTTCTTTCTTCTCACTTAAACTTATTCCTAATTTTTCTATTATATCTGTAAATTGTTCTAATAATTTTAAATGTTCTTCTTTAGTTTTTGTATACAATAGTATATCATCTATGTATACTATACAATTAGGTAACTGTTTAAAATAACAATTCATAAAATGTTGATATCTACCTGGTGCATTTTTATATCCAAATGGTAGTACATTTTATTCATAAAATCCTTATGGTACCGTAAATGCGGTTAATTCCTTAGATTCTTCTTCTAACTTTAAATGGTAAAATCCTGATTTACAATCAAATTTACTAAAATAATTATATCCTTGTAGTTGCCTTATTTTTAATATCTTGTTTGGTATTGGGTAATTATAAGTCATTGTTTTTGCATTTAAATTTCTGTAATCAATAACCATCCTACTTTTTCCTCTTTTTTGTTCACTATGTTTATTTACTACAAATGCTGGGCTATTATGTTTACTATTACTTTTTTGTATATATTGTTTTTCTAATAATTCTTCTATATGCCTTTTAAATTCTTTTAAATCATCAAAATTATATGTTAATGGCTTCTGGGTTATTATGCTATTTTTATCTATTAATTCAATTTTTATAGCGGTTTTATGTTTTTCCCATCCTTTTAATGGATCTTCACTATACAATTGTTCTAATTTTTTCTTAATTATTTCTATCTTATTTATTGAAAATATAGTTATTTCCTTTTTATTTATTGAAAATTCGACCAGTTCTATTGTATCTTCAGTATTTTTTATATTTTCCAATTTTTGTGTAATTTTTCACTTCCTTTTATCCAATCAGTTTTCTTTCTTATTTTATTAATAACTCTTTTTTCTCTTACTTTCTATTTACATGGTGTTGTAAACCACCAATCTGTTCTAGTTATTATATGTGGGTATAATTTTTCTAAAAACGGCATTCCTAAAAGTATATCTTTTGATGTTAACTCATAATTATAGATTTCTTCTATTGTTAATATTTTATCCCATGCTTGTATTTTTACATTCTTAGCTTTATAACTAATTAAACTTCCTTCGCTATTAAATCCTTTAACTATTATTGGTGTTTTTAATTTATCCCATTTACTTTCTGGTAAACAATTATATCTACATAAATTAGCTTCTGCTCCTGTATATATCATAGGCATATAATATCTACTGTAATATCCTTCTACTACTATCTTCATTAGTGTATATATTTTTATATCATGTTAAAGCTCTTCTTAGGAATAATCTAGCTCTTCTTAGGAATAATCTTTCTCTATTATATGTTATAGATAATTGTGTATGTTCTATATTGTATGGTTTTACTTGTTCTAGCCATTTAATTCCTAATATTATGTTTGCTTTTTTCATTTCTTCCTTTATTTCAAATTCTATTTTCATTTTTCTAACTTCTATTATTATTTCTTTTTCTGCTATATTTTTAATATTTATTAAACTTCTTGGTAGGTCTAGGCATATATCATTATCAGTTTTTATTTCCTCATTTTTTACTAGATATTTTGCTATATAATTTTCTTCTTGTCCTGTATTTAAGAGTATTAAATATTCCTTTTCATTTATTGTTCCTGTTATGTAATATTGATTTAAATTAACTATTGAACTTGTTTCATAACTTGTTCTTTTTGATGAATTTGATGATTCTGGTTTTTCATAAGCTATTCTTTTTGTTGTACTTATTCTATCAATTATTATTTCTAAATCTTCTTCTATGTCTATATTTTTGTAACTATAATCATTATTATCAATTGTTTTTACGAATTGTTCAAAAGGACTTTCTATTTGTATTTTATTAATTTTATTTTTTCCTGTTATTTTGTGTTTTGTAGTTAATACATATAGATTTTTACATCTTGCTGTAAATATTTTACTTCCCGGGGTTAGTTCTATTCCTGATATTTTCCAATATAATACTAATGATTTATCTATATTTTTATCTGTTATTGCGACCGAATAATTTGCACTTATTATAAATTTAAATTTTTGGTATATTAAATTTCATTTAATTGCACTTATTATGCTTTTTTCTATAGGTCTTATAATCCTATCATCTGCAAAATATAATTCTATTGGTGTATCTATTCCTTCTCTAAAACATGTTTTTATTAATATCTCTGTACCTCCAAGGTGTACATATTTTATTGGGTCTCCTCTACTTTTTGTATCGTTTATTTCTTTATTAATTAACCTTTTTGTTACTAGTGGTATACTAGCTTTACCTTTTGCATATCTGCAGTCTATTACATGTTCTTTTTGGCTTACTACATAATATTCTTCCTTTTTCCTAGTAAATATATTTTTTATTGTTGGTATTTTAAATATTTTTTCTACACTTAAGTCTAGCTCTTTTCCTTTTATTTCATTAAATATATTATTATCAAATATTATTTTTTTGATCTGTTCCTTCGTCATTTAAATATTCTTCTTTTGTTATTAATTTTATATCTTCATCAGTCATTTGGTCTATTTGTATATCTTCTTCAGTCGTTTAATTCGTCTAGTTCACTATCTATTTCATTATCTTCGATTTCATTATCTGTTTCATTCTCTGAAATTTCATATATACTGTCTTCACTTTCTAATTCGTAATCTATATAATCTATCTTCATATATTATGTATTTTCTATTTTTATTTCTGATATTTGTTTATGTTTTGGGTTTTTAGATAATTTACAATCTCTAGCTAGATGTCCTAATTTTCCGCAATTCTAACAAGTACGTTCCTTTATAGATTTCTTTTTCCTATATGGTCTTTTATGTTTATAATTTTATACATAATATCTTTTTCTTGGTTTCTTATACTTATATTTTTATTTTTTGTATTTCTTATGTCTTTTTCTTTTCTTATAATATCTTTCTTCGCATCCAAATTGAGGTGCTATTTTATCTTTGCAACATGCTAAATTTCTTATTAATGTTTTTTTCATTTTTATTTCTTCTCTATATTTTTCACATATATTTCTATACCATTGTTGTAAAAATTTTGTTCTTGCTCCTAGAGTATCTACTATTTTTGAGTCATCCCAATTCTTTATTATTTTTGAACTAAATGGTTCAGGTAATTTACTAAAATATAATTTTCTTATTTCTTTAATTTCTTCTATATTATATGATCCTTTATAATAATATTCTTTAAATGCGCAAGTATATTCATCTATGTAGCACATATTACACATTGCTAATTTTAACATTAAATTCTTATTTGTATCTTTCTCTTCATTTTGTTCTTCTTCTGTTGTTGTCATGCTACTAAATTCGTCTTTTATAGCTGTTTCATATTTTTTTTAATAATTCTATAGGTGTTAATTTAGTTGTAGTTGTTGATGATGTTCCTTCTGTGGGTTTGTCAGTTCTTAATACTCTTTTACTATTTTCAGTTAGATTTAAAAACCATAATTTCACTGTTCCTATTAGTGTTCTTTCTATATATTCTGGTGCATCTATTACATTTATATTATTATCTAATAATTTTTTTGTCATATATCCTATCCATAATTGTATTGTTTTTTCTATATCTATTACACAATCTAAGTCTAAAAAGTTATAATTTTTATTAACTATTTGTTTTGGTATCCATTTGTCATATTCATTCTTTAGATTATATCTTTTAAACTTATTCTTATGATATGTAGGTTTTCTTATTTCTGATGTTCTAGGTATTATATTTTCATCTTCTTTTTTATCAAGAGTGTTTATTTCCCTGTTTATATTTTCTAAATTTTCTTCATTAATTACTTCTTGTTTTCCATTGATTCCTAAATTTTTTGTATTTGTTAAGATTTTTGTATATGTTTCACTATCTTCAGAATCATAATTATCTGTTTCTTCAACATCTATTGTATTAATTTCTAATTCCTTTGTTTCTATTTCTTTATTGTTTATTTCTAATTTTTCTTTAAATTGATTTATCTCATTTAATAATTTTTGTTCTTTATCTTTTTCTTCTTTTTCTTTTTATCCTTTTTCATACAAATCTTTTAGCATTTGTAGTTCTTTTTCTATTTCAGCAATCCTACTATTTTTATCAATTATCCTTTTCATTATTATCTTCTTCACTTAATATGTTTTATTAATTTATATTCTAAATTACAGATTATCGTAATTAAATTATCTAGTGTTCTAGGATCCTCGTTAGTACTATGCAATCTTTTGTATTCTTGGTATAAACTATATAGTTGGGTTTCGATTTCTTTTAATGATTTATTCTTTTCGTACGATGTATCCATTAATTTATGTAATTATTAAATCCTTTGTAGTAATATTCATTAACTGTTTTTCTTCGTTCTTGTATTTTTTATTTTCATATATTTTATTAATATATTCAATTTTACTGATATTCATATTTTGAGGGGTGATTAAATGGTAGTTGATTAAATGCTTTGCTATAATATTCTTTAGCTTTTCTCTTAGTTTTTGTAAGTCTTCTATATTATTTTTAAGATATTCTAAATATTCTATATCTTTTGTTTTAAAATATTCAATTAAATTCGTTTTTATTAGGTTTTCTGTTAATCTTATTTCTTCCATTTCTTGTTCCCAGTATTTTAGATATTCGTAGTTTATCATTCTATTCTTCTAAAGTAAATGCATAATAATCTATTCTACTTGTACTATATTCAATATCAACGAAGAAAAACAGTTAATGAATATTACTACAAAGCATTTAACAATTACATAAATTAATGGATACATCGTATGAAAAGAATAAATCATTAAAAGAAATCGAAACCCAACTATATAGTTTATACCAAGAATACAAAAGACTACATAGTACTAACGAGGATCCTAGAACACTAGATAATTTAATTACGATAATCTCTAATTTAGAATATCCATAGCTTCTTCTGAAATAATTCCCTTACTGATAGATCTCGTTAATGGTTGTTCTTCTGGTTTGAGGAGTGTTAATCCCCATTTTCTAAGTTCTTCCATGTCATGGTCTCTAACTTCTTTGCAAGTTGAATAAATCAATGCTTGATTCCTTGAATTATATATCCAAATTGGCTTTTTATTTGTCTCAAAACAAAAGGATAAATGATGAAAGATAGAAAAGAATAGGTGACTCCAACTCCAAGATCACACCCTATCTCTGAAAAATCAAAACAGAATAAACGTTGATCAATGGAGGCAACTAGTACTCAAATATTTACCAAAAAGGTATAGAAGTGTAGTATAGTACCAAGATCATGGGTACTCAATAGGCATTATCACCCGACTTTGTTAAATCATGATATAAGTATGATAAAATGTAAGATAAATTAACTAAGACAAGGTATAGAAAAACATGAAGTAACTCCAACTTGGATGTGCATAAATAAGTAAATAAATCAGAATAATAACATAACATAAGCATCAACACATCAAATCAGGACTACAATATTAGCTCAAATACGCCAATTAGCGCAAAATACTAAACTACCCATCACAAGCCACCATAAGCCTAGAATGTACAAACAAGAGAGAATGACCCACCGTTATTATTTTTCATCTTTCATAATACAACCCAAATTTATCCAAGTCATGCCACACTATACCATTAATTGCCCATATTCATCATTGTAAATGAGTCAACACTTATCGACTATCCATTATGTAGAAACTAATCCTTATGTATCGGTGAATCATCCTTTATCAACTAAACGTCACTTATCAACTAATACTCATATAGTGTGTAATCATCACGTATTAACTAATCATTATTTATAAACCAAAAAACATTTATCACCTTACCAACATTTATCAACTAACCAATATTTATCAATTAATCATTATATTGATAGAATCCATTCATATAATACCATATTATAACCATTTTCTCATTTTCATACTTAGCTAGAATCACTATTTTAATTTCATACCCCGGTATCATCATATCACTATAAGTATGATATCATAGTATAATGTTTGTGTGTGTGTATATATATATATATATATATATATATATATATATATCAAGACTCAAACCGGTATAGATATTCAATAATATCCTCATAAATATCATCATCAGTATAATCCTCCATATCATCACTGCAATATCATCAATATCATAGCCACCTTCTATATTTCTACGAAGTATAAATAATTGATATCATAATCAAAATCATAGCCATCCTCCTGACTTTTACCAGATATAAATAACCGATATCATCATCATTAACCTAACTTAAATTAATATTTCCAGTTCATAGCATAAGTAAAACTTGTATCGGTAATCATACAATCATTATCATGGACAATAGCATAATCATTAGAGTATTGAATAGCATAACCATTAACATAGTAAATTAATATGATCACAAAAAATGATCAAAATTCTTAGCTCTAGCATAATATATAGCATAACCGCTAATATAATAAATAAGCATGCTCTTTAGCATAATTCATAACGTATTTTCCAATAAAGTCAATAAACATGATCACTAACATAATCTTTATGTATTATCAAAAGTATAGGCACCAACTTATCAATGGCCTAATTAATGGATTATCATTAGCATAAAAGATAGCTTATCATTTTTGTAATTGATAGATTATCAATAGCTTCATCAATATCTAATCCATGACATAATCTATAGTTTATTCATAGCATAATCAATAACTTAATTTCCAATGTAGTCAATAAGCATGACCTTTAGCGTGAACAATAGCTTAAATGCTAATATATCGATAAGCATGATCACTAGCATAGTTAATAGATCATTCATTGGCTCAATCAATAGCATAATTTTTGGCTTAGTCAATATTACAATCAAGGGCTAATTCAATAGTATATTTGGAAGCCCAATCAATAGTCAAATCAACAACAAATCCAATAACTTATCATAAGCTTAACCAATAATTCGGTCATAGCATAATCGTTAAGTATTACATCCAATGTCACCCATCATAACCATTAAGTACCAAAGAATCTCAATATCATCAAAATAAGCATATCCAAGATGTACACAAATGTATAAAAGGCCTCTAATAACTATCATAAATCTTGATCAAAGGTGGGTTAAAGAGCCCATTCTAAATACCTTAAATCATTTACGAAGCCATGTCTACCTTAGACTAGGCTAAGGTATCTAAATCAAAAATTAGATGTGAACAATCCATAAATAGCCCTAGGATAGTAATTTCTCCTAATGTAGAGAAACTAAGTCAATTCTACCTAAGGTAAGTCAAATTCGGGTAAGTTTCATTCTAAGCTCAAGTGGCTATGAAAATATCCTCATTGATTGAGTAACTAAGGTATTTTTTCGTTAAACAAGAGCTTACAAGGTTATCTTTACCTAATATGTGACTAACTAAGCTAATTTTACCCAACATCGTATCAAAAATAATTTAAATGATTCAACTAACCAACGTATTCAATTTTATCACACCAACACCTAAAAACCCATCCCAAATATAACACAATATAATAAACATTCTATAAAGTGTCTCAATCTAACAAGGGATAAAACCTAGCATACTTGGACATCGAAGAAACCTCAAAAGATTTGCTAAATCACTATTTTTACCTCCTAAGAATAATGATATCCATATTGCACTATTGTCCTTCGGGTCCAAAAATCACCTAAAAATCCCATATGGATTCCATTTACAGAAAATCATATTTTTGAAAACAACCCAACATTCCCTCATACTCATGGAGTCATTACCCTAAAAATGGGTGAAATTCGAGCTAATTTAAAATCAAGCCTCTAAGGTTTTGGGATTATTCAACAAAAAATAGGAAATTCTACCATGAAAAGGGTGAAACCTTACCATAAATCAAAGGGGAATCACAAAAACTTGTACCTCCTTTAGTGCCAGAGTGTTCTTATGGTGTTCCTTTGGTCTCGAGTATGGATCCTTCTATTGTACCGACATCTACTTATTGTACTCCACAGATTCCAAGTGCGGTTCCTCCTTCAGTACCTGTATTTTCATATTGTATTTTTAGATCTAGAGTTTAGACTTTTTCTATAATGAAAACTCATATGGGTTCTTAGCTAGCTAGATTTACAATACCTTTTATTTCTTCGAGTATATTTATGTCTTCTATGGATAAAAAGTGGTTTTAGAGATTCACTCATTTGGGTCCTCCTAGGTCTTATGGTGATGTAGGTGAGGATGGTTATGCATTTTTTATGGGTATTGTAATTTCCAAAAACCTGGTCTCGAGATGTCACACAATGCTCTAGACTACGAGTAGCCTTAAGCTAACTCTGTCTGCCTTTATCTAAGTCTGAATCTCAAAATAATAAAATGTAGATATCAAAATCATATTGAATGAGAAAAACTATCTGAATATAACATCTGAAAAATACTAATCTTAGGGGTATGATGAAACAATACTAAAAACTAGAGGTAAACTAGCAGTCTGACAAGCCTCTACTACTAATGACTAGAGAGTCACTAGGACAAACCCTCAGCTGACTCGGACTGTCTGAAAATATTGAATCATCTAAATTGATAAGATGAAAATTGAATAACTATGTCCCCAAACTATGACGACTCACCAACTGTCAGGATGTAGATAGAGATGCTCGAAATTACTCTCGTTGCTGACACTGAGCACCTGAACCTACATTATGAGATAATGTAGCACATAGACGTATATGCGGATCAGTACTTTGAGGATGTACTGAGTATATGGGTGTGGATGCATAAGTAAAACATCATCTCATCATCATTATAATTTATATAATAATGCATGCAAAATGTAAATGACTCACATAAGCTTGAGTAACTGAGAAACTGAAATCTATAATCATGAGTAGTAAAACAGATTGAATAAATCTAGTAAGCCATAACATTTAGTTCTAAAAGTTGTACTATCTTCAATTCATACTTTCTAAGTGTACAAAGGACTCACTTCTAAATCTTAAATCTAAAAACTAAAGTCTGTAGCTAAAGCTTCTCTGTAAAGAAAAATCTGAGTAAAATGTGAGCCTTCACACTTAGTTTTTTAAAAGCTTTTCTATTAAGATTACTTTATTCTAAAATTTGTATCCTATAGGGAGGTTCTTCTAACAGACATAAACCATATGAGCTAACATGGAGTCCAATGTCTTGTTCCCTTAACGGGAAAACCTCACGATGGGGAGAGGTGTCATACTTTTGCCAAGGAGTATAACCTAATCTAAGTGATCACATCTATATCTGTCATCCATACAGAAATGGGAATAATCTGAATATATGCCTATGCTGGATATGTAGTTCTGTGGAAGATATGACACGCTAATACCACACTTCCATCTCAGTACTAAATGCTACTCCCTTTTTAATGCGTATTCTTATTCTGTTGGAAATCTACTTTAAGACTAGCATAAAGGTTTATTATGAAACCAATTATGTATTTATCATATTCAATCTGTAAGTGAAGCTAATTTAATTTCTGTAACATGTAATAAATCTGCAAAGTGGTTTCTAAATCTTATCTGAGGATCAAAAGATCAATTCTTTACTGAAAATCTGAAAGTAAACTAATCATCTGATGCTTAAAGCATAATCTTTCCTGAAATAATAGTTTTCAATCTAGGGATAGTAACCCATGCATCAATCTCATATCAAAACATCATAATAATCATGCTTAATAATGAAAACAATAATAATTAATCTAGAAATTACTGCAATAGGCATGAAAATATGAAACTAGTCATGCAATTCAACTTCTAAAACACTTAAAATCTCATAATCTTGCAATTGCCAAAAATGGGTATGAACCCTAATTTAAAACTCATGTATAATCATTCAAAATCATATAAATTTGTAATAAAACTTGGTTTTAGGCACAAGGATAAAAGTGGATCCTTGTTCATAACCCCACATACCTTAATTGATGAAATTTCTAAGAAAGCCTGAACTTCAATCTCTATTTGAGCCTTTGAAGATGAACTCTTGATTATCTTGAAGTGGGAACCCTTAATTTAGAGCTTTCTTGGAGAAGCAAATGAGGAAATTAATTTCTTGGAGAGTAAGCTTTTGAGCTCTAGGGTTTTGCTTTGAGAGACAATGGATAAAAATTGGGTATAAAGTGCTTAGAATATACTTAATCCCTTGTTTTGAATGAATTCGGGGCTTGGGAATTGATCAAAGTGCCCTTTTTAAACATTTCATCGGAACTAGAACAATTTTTTTTTTCAATTTTTCATGCCACCGCGATATGCCACTATCATGGTGGCTTACTGGAAAAGAATGGGTGGGAACTGGAAGTTCAACGCTATGCGGAGCTATAGTGCTGCACTACTAAAATGCCAGTAGGGCCATCACTGCGATGCACCACCATTACAGTGACCCACTGGAAATTGACAATTGGAAAATCAAACCTCACTACAACATGAGCTTATCGCGGTGGTTCATTGGAATTCGACAAATGAGAATTGAACCCTCACCACAATGTGGTGTTTGCCTAGATGGCATACTACTTTACTAAAAATGCCATAACTTCTCAACTGAGTGTCGAATTTGGCCGAAATTAGTATCGATGGAAAGCTTGTTCAATTATCTACACAGTGGATGGTCTAAATCTAGAAAATTTCAAATGTAACAAAAGTTATTCATTTTTAAAGCTAGACTTTGACATTCTAGGGGCTAAATTAAGCTAGGAAAAGTATGGGGTATAAAATATCTCTCCCTTTGGAACATTCGCCCTCGAATGTGGCTAGTTAAGCTTAAAATACTGAGGAATCTGAGGCTATAATCTATCATGAACAACTAAAATAAATTATATGACTGAATCTAAAGCATAATGAGCTACTAATCTAATCTATGAGTGCATGAGTTTACATGGAAATAGCTATAAAGATGAATCTGAGACTAGAAAAGAACGTAATGAAGGAAGAATATTACCTTCGGTTGAATCTGAGTTCATGGAGAGGGGATGAGGATACTTGGTACATATATCTACTTCTGGTTCCTAAGTAGAACCCTTAACAGACGTATTTGTCGATAAAACTTTGACCGAGGGAACTTCTTTGTTCCTTAGTCTACGGATCTGATGATTAAGAATCTCTATTGGAGCTTCTTCATAAGAAAGGCTATTCTGAATATCTTTACTTTCTAGAAGAACTATAATGGCTGAATCGTCCATGCACATCTTCAATAAAGACACATGGAATACAGGATGAACTGAGGATAAATATGTGGGTAGCTCAAGCTCATACGCCACCTTCCCAACATAACTCAAAATTCGGAAGGGACTTACATACCGGGGACTAAGCTTCCCTTTTATGCCAAATCTCTGCACCTTTTTCATGGATGAAACTTTCAAATATACAAGGTCATCAACCTCAAACTCAATATCTCTTCTTCTTATGTCTGCAAAAGATTTCTGAGGACTCTAGGATCCTTTCAATATTTCTCTAATCAACTAAACTTTCTCCATGGCCTCAAACACCATGTCTGGCCCAATCAAAGCAGCCTCACCCACTTTGAACCAACAACAAATTAGCAATTTACATCTCCACCCATAAAGAGATTCAAATAAGGCCATCTGAATACTATCTTGGTAACTATTACTATACACCAACTCAATTAATGGAAAATGCTCATCCTAACTGCCTTTAAAATTAAGAACACAAACCCTCAATATTTTCTCTAGGGTCTGAATGGTCCTTTCTGCTTGACCATCTGTTTGTGGATGAAAAGCTAAAGTAAGATGAACTAGGGTACCTAGACCCTTAAAAAAGGCTCTCTAAAATCGAGAGGTAAACTAAGTACCCCTATCTGAGATGATGCAAACAGGAACTCCATGCAATATAACCAACTCTTTGATATACAACTTGGCATAATCTTAAACTGTGTAGGACGTGTGAACTGGAAAGAAATGCGCTGACTTTGTTAGTCTATCAACAATAACCCAAATTGAATCATGTTGATGACGTAAATAGGGTAATCCAGTCACAAAGTCCATAGTCACCTTTTCCCATTTCTAAGTGGGGATACCAATCTTTTGCAACATACCACCAGGTATTTGGTGCACTACCTTAACCTATTGACAAGTTTCACACTTGGCTACGAACCCTGTTATATCTTTCTTCATACCATTCCACCAATAGATTTCCCGCAAGTCGTCGTACATCATAGTAGCAACTGGATGGATGGAATAATGTGCACCATGCTCTTCTTCCATAGTCCGCTTCCTCGCGTCATCCACACATGGCACACATAATCTACTCTGGTATCTCAACACACCATCTCCCCCTTGGGAGAAAACCTCTACCTTTTAGTCTTTAACTAACTTCTTTAGTTTGACCAAACTAGAATCCTTATCTTGCTTCTGTTTCACTTCCAAAACTAGAGAAGATTCCAAACTTTTCTGAACCTAAACATTTCTTTTATCTAAATAAACCAATCTCAAACCCAATCTAGCTAATCGATGAAATTCTCAATCTAGCTCTTTCCTATCATTCTCCATAAGAGCAAAACTGCCCATAGATAATCTACTAAAGGTGTCTACCACTACATTGGCCTTGCCCGGATGATACAACACACTCATATCATAATCCTTCAACAATGCTAACCACCTTCTCTAATAAAGATTTAACTCCATCTGAGTAAACACATACTGCAAACTTTTGTGATCCGTAAACACATCAACATGTACCCCATAAATATAATGTCTCAAGATTTTCAAAGCAAAACACTAGTAGCAAACTCAAGATCATGGGTAGGGTAATTATTTTCATGAGGCTTAAGCTGTCTAAGGCATAGGCTATGACCTTACCTCTCTACATCAAAACACAACCCAAACTGACTCTAGAAGTATCATAATACATCACAAATCCATATGTACCATTTGGTGATGCTAAAACTAGGGCTGAAGTAATAATAAATGAGAAACCCTCAACAAAACATCTAATAGCCAGCTAAACCCAAGAAACTCCTAATGTCTGATGGAGAAATAGGTCTAGGCCAGTTTCATACTGCTTGGGTCTTTTGTGGATCAACTCTAATACCATCACTGGAAATAATGTGACCAAGAAAAGCTACTGACCGTAGCTAAAATTCACATTTTCTAACTTTGATGAATAATTGGTGATCTCTAAGAGTTTGTAACATAATTGTAAGATGGTTTGCATAATCATCCTCACTATGATAATAGACAAGGATATCATCAATAAATACTATGACAAAAATGTCCAGATACTATTTGAACACTCTATTCATCAAGTCCATGAAAGCTGATGAGTCATTTATTAGCCTGAAAGACATGACTAGAAACTAAAAATGACTATAACGTGTTTTGAAAGTTGTCTTTGGAATATCACACTCCCTTACCCAAAGCTGATGATAGCCAGATCTATGGTCTATCTTTGAAAAGTAACTTGCACCTTGGAGTTGATCAAATAAGTCATCAATTCTAGGAAGAGGATATTTGTTTTTGACTGTAACTTTATTCAGCTAATAAAAGTCAATGCACATATGCAAAGACCCATTTTTCTTTCGCTCTAACAGGACATAAGCACCCTATGGAGAAACACAATGCCTTATGAAACCTTTATCTAATAGATTTTGAGTTTCTCTTTCAACTCTTGAAGCTCAATTGGAGCAATATGATATGGAGGAATAGAAATAGGCTGGGTATCTGGGAGTAGGTCAATACCGAATTTTATTTCCCTATCGGGAGGTACCCTGGCAAATCTTTGGGAAATATATTGGCAAACTCATTGACTACACTAACTGACTGAACTGTTCAAGTCTCAGACTTAGTATCTTTGACTTGAACTAGATGATAAATACACCCTTTGGAAATCAACTTTCTATATTTAAGATAAGATATGAAATGACACTTGGGAGCCACTGAATTTCCTTCATACTTAAAGACTGGCTCATTTGGAAACTGAAACTTCACCACTCAGGTGAGACAATCTATAGAGGCATAACAAGAATTGAGCCAATCCCTGTCATGAATAAGGTCAAAGTCAACCATATCTAGCTCTAGTAACTCTTCTAACATAATTTTTTAAAGGACAGCGATAGGACACTTTCTATAGATTTGTTTGGCAACAACTGACTCACCCACTAGGGTAGAAACTAAGAAGGGATCGGGGATCTTTTTAGGAACTATCTTAAAATTTACGGCAACTAACGGGGTCACATAAGAGAAACTCGAACCAGGGTCTAACAATATATAAACATCAAAATGATATACATGAAGCATACTAGTAACAACATTTGGTGAATCCTCCTGCTTCTGAATTAATGGTAAACCACAAAATAGATTTTGGCGCTGACCGCAACCGGTACTGGATAATGCTCCATGAGGAGGAACTGAGTGACTTAAAGGAGCTGGTGCACTAGTAGCCTGAGTCAGGGGACAAACATCTCTATTTTCCTGCTTACCATGAGGACACTCTATAATTCTATGACCCAATTACCATAACCATAACAACCCTTCTGCCATAACATACACTCACCAGGATGATTCTTACCAAACTTAGCATGTGTAGGATAACTGGGTCTTCCTCTCATACTATTGTGAGATTTAGACATAGAAGACTTACCCCACTCCTTCTGTCTAGCTCTAAAAGTGGGAGCACTAGCTGAAAATGGTACAGGAATAGATGGATGATTCTAAAACTGCGAACAATTTCCCTCTTGAGACCTAGAATGGCCATACTCAAACTTTCCCGTTCTAGCCTTCTTATTTCCCCTCTCTCTTTTGTTCAACTTCTCTGCCTCAATATACTGAGCATGAGTTATCAATCAAGCAAGGTCTATATCTCTACTAAGCATGTCCATCCTACAGTCCTTGACTACCAATCTAGACACTCTAATAATAAACTTAATCATACTTGCCCTAGGACTAGCCATTGTATCAGCAGCATACTTGGTTGATTGAGTGAACTTAAGGCAGTAATCTTTCACTGTCATCAAGCCCTATAATAGGTTCACAAACTCTTCCATCTTAGCTTCTCTTATTTTACGTGGAAAGAACCTGTCTAGAAAAGCATCTTGGAATACCTGGAAACTCATGAAGGCTGCATTCTTACCTCTAACATTCTTCCGCATAACCACCCAATCATACGCTACATCCTTCAATCTATAGGATGCTAAATCTAAACTCTACTCTTCAGAAACACGCATAATCTGGGTGATCTTCTTCACCTTATCTAAGTAAAGCAATGAATCATCACCAGCTTTTGACCCAAAAAACTCTGGCAAATTTATTCTTATTAAGTCTCTGATTTTGGATACTACTAAGTCCCCATTTTGATGAAGTAGGACTGCTGCCTAATGGTTGCCGTGAACATTAGTAGTTACAACTTTGGCCAACTCCTTAAAGGCAGCCCTGAATTCAGTATGGGATATATTTTTATTCAGAGGGTTAGCAGACTGGGGTGGTTGGTTATTATTTCTGCGGGCATAATCTCGACAAATAAGTATGTTCAACTGTCACATAAAAGCATGAGTTAATAGCAGATAGAGATAACGTAAGCACGATAGATCATGAAAGAGAGAGATGATTTCCTAAGAACTTCTCATAGCCTCTTGCTCATAAATGTGGAGTGATTAACACCTATGATTAAGACTCTATGTAACACAACTTGTTTGACTCCCAAGGACTCTTATAAACCTTAGGATCTAATACTAAGTTTGTAACACTCTAAAACCTGCTCCTGAGGTGTCAAATGGTGCTAAAGACTATGAGTGGCCTTAAGCTAACCCTTCCTGTCTTTTTCTAAGTTAGAATCTCAAAATAAGGAAATGTAGATATCAAAATCATACTAAATACAGAAAAATATCTGAATATAACATCTAAAAAATACTAATCTCAGGGGCCTGATGAAATAATACTAAGAATCTAAAGTAAACTAGCAGTCTAACAAGCCTCTACTATTAATGACTAGAGAGTCACTAGGACAAACCCCCAACTGACTCAGACTATCTAAACATACTGTATCATCTAAACTGATAAGATGAAATATGAATAACTAAGTCCCCAAACTATGAGGACTCATTAACTATCAGGATGTAGATAGAGATGCTCGAAATTACTCTCGCTACTGAAACTGAGCACCGAAACCTACATTGTGAGACAATGTAGCACATAGATGTATAGGTGGATCAATATTTTAAGGATGTACTGAGTATATGGTGGTGGATGCATAAGTAAAACATCATCTCATCATTATCAAAATTTAGAAAATAATGCATGCCAAATGAAAATGAGTCACATAAGCTTAAGTAATTGAGAAACTGAAATTTGTAATTATGAGTAGTAAAACATATTAAATAAATCTAGTGAGCCATAACATTTAGTTCTAAAAGTTGTACTATCTTAAATTCATACTGTCTAAGTGTAGAAAGGACTCACTTTTATATCTGAAATCTGAATACTAAAGTCGATAGCTAAAGATTCTCTGTAAAGCAAAATTTGAGTAAAGTATGAGACTTTACACTTAGTTTAATAAAAGCTTTTCTTTTTAGATTACTTTATTCTAAAATTTGTAGTCTGTGGGGAGGTTCTTCAAACTGACATAAACCATGTGAGCTAACATGGAGTCCAACGTCTTATTTTCCTAAGGGGAAAACCTCACAATGGGGAAAGGTGTCCTACTCTTGCCAAGGAGTATAACCAAATCTAAGTGATCATATCTGTATCTGTCATCCATATAAAAATGGGAATAGTTTGAATCTGTGCCTATCCTGACTACGTAGTTCTATGGAAGATAGGGCATTCTAATCCCACACTTCCTGCTTGTTGTTAAATACAACTATCCTTTTTATCTGTATGCTAATTCTGTTGAAAATCCACTTTAAAGACCAGTATAAGGATTTATTCTGAAACCAATAATGCTTTTATCTGGTTAAATCTATAAGGGAAGCTAATGTAATTTCTGTAATCTATAATAAATCTATACACTGGATTCAAAATCTTATCTGAGAATCAAAAGATCAAATCTTTACTAAAAATCTTAAAGTAAATTGATCATTAGATGCTTAAAGCATAATCTTTCTTGAAATAATAATGTTCAATCTAGGGATAGTAACTCATGCATCAATCTTATGTCAAAACATCATAATAATCATGCTTGATAATGAAAACAATGATAATTCATCTCAAAATCTGGATATTGCTGCAATAGGCATGAAAACATGAAAATAGTCATGCAATTCAACTTCTAAAACACTTGAAATATCATAATCTTGAAATTGGAAATAATAGGTATGAACCCTAATTTAAAATTCATGTATAATCATTCAAAATCATATAAATTTGTAATATAAACTTGGTTTTTAGCACAAGGGTGAAAGAGGATCCTTGTTCATAACCCCACATAACTTAATTGAAGAAATTTCTAAATATTTGAGCCTTTGAAGATGAAATCTTGATTATATTGAAGTGAGGACCCTTAATTTAGAGCTTTCTTAGAGAAATAATGGAGGAAACTGATTTCTTAGAGAGTAAGATTTTGTGCTCTAGGGTTTTACTTTGAGAGAGAAAGAATGAAAATTTGGTATAAAGTTCTTAGAATACACTTTGTTCCTTGTTTTGGATGGATTGGGGGCTTGGGAATTGACCAAAGTGCCCTTTTTAAACTCTTCTTTGAAACTAGAAATAGTTATTTTTTTTATTTTGCATACCACCGTGATGCACCACTATCGCGGTGGCTCACTAGGAAAGGGCGGGTGGGAACTGGAAGTTCAATGCAATGAGGAGCTATCGCAGTAAATTACTAAAATACCAGTTGGGCCATCACTATGACGCACCACCATTGAGGTGAGCCACTGGAAATTGACAACTAGGAAAATTAGACCACACTGTGATACGAGCATATCACGATATTCCACTGGAATTTGAAGAATGAGAATTTAACCCTCACTGTCATGCGGTGTTTTCCCAAATGTCGTACTTCTTTACTAAAAATGCCATAACTTTTCAACTGAGTATCGGATTTGGGCAAAATTGTTATCGATGGAAAGCTTATACAATTATCTACACAATGGATGGTCTAAATCTGGAAAATTTCCTATGTAACAAAAGTTATTCGTTTTTGAAGCTAGCCTTTGACATTTTATGGGCTAAATTAAGCTATGAAAAATATGGGGTATTACAATATCTCTCCCTTGGGAATATTCGTCCTCGAATATGGCTAGTTAAGCTGAAAATACTGAGGAATATGAGGCTATAAGATATCATGCACAACTAAAATAAACTGTATGTCTGAATCTAAAAAATTATGAGCTACTGATCTGATCTACAAGTGCATGAGTTAAGATGAAAATATTTATATAGGTGAATCTGAGACTGGAAAAGAATTGAATGAAAGAGGAGTATTAAATTTGACTAAATTTGAGTTTATGGAGAAGAGATGGGGATACTTGGTATGCATGTCTGCTTCTGCTTCCAAAGTAGCACCCTCAACGGACTGATTTTGCCATAGAACTTTGGCCAAGGGAACTTCTTTTCTCCTTAGACTACGGATTTGATGATCAAGAATCTCTACTGGAGCTTCTTCATAAGAAAGGATATTTTGATTATTTTTACTTTCTAGAGGAACTATAATGGTTGAATCATCCATGCACTTCTTCAACAAGGACACATGGAATACAGGATGAACTAAGGATAAATCTGCGGGCAGTTCATGCTCATACGCCTCCTTCCCAAGAAGAATAAAAATCCAAAATGGACCTGCATACCGGGGACTATGCTTCCCCTTTTTGCCAAATCTCTTTACCCCTTCCTTGGGTGAAACTTTAAAATTCCAAGGTCATCAACCTCAAACTCAAGATCTCTTCTTCTTACGTTTTCATAAGATTTCTGACGACTCTAGGCCACTTTTAATCTCTCTCTAATCAACCAAACTTTCTCTATGGCTTCTAAAACCATATCTATCCCAATCCAAGTGGCCTCACCCACTTTGAACTAACCAATTGACGATCTACATATCCACCTATAAAGAGCTTCAAACAGGACCATCTGAATACTAGCATGGTAACTGTTATTATAAGAAAACTCAATTAATGACAAATGCTCATTCCAACTACCTTTGTAATCAAGAACACATGCCATCAACATGTCCTTTAGGGTCTGAATGGTCCTTTCTGCTTGACCATCTATCTGCGGGTGAAAAGCTAAACTAAGATGAACTTGGGTACCAAGACCTTTCTAAAAGGATCTCCAAAACTGAGAGGTAAATTGAGTACCTCTATCTGAGATAATTCACAAAGTAACTCCATACAATCTAACAACCTCTTTGATATACAACTTGGCATAATCTTAAGTTGTGTAGGACATATGAACTAGCAATAAATACGCTGACTTGGTCAATATATCTACAATAAACCAAATCGAATCATATTGATGATGCGAATGGGGTAATCCAATCACAAAGTCCATATTCACCTCCTCCTACTTGCAAGTTGGGATACCAAACTCTTGCAACGTACCACCAGGTCTTTAGTTCTCCACCTTAACCTATTCACAAGTTACAGACTTGGCTACAAACCCTGCTATATCTTTCTTTATACCATTCCACCAATAGATTTCTCGCACATCACGGTAAATCTTGGTAGCACCTAGAAGGATGGATTAATGTGCACCATGCACTTCTTCCATAACTTACTAGCTCAAATCATCCATACATGGCACACATAATTTACACTAGTAACTCAATACACTATCTTTCCCTTGGGAGAAAACCTATACCTTTTGGTATTTAACTGACTCCTTTAGTTTGACCAAACTTGAATCCTTATCTTTTTTCTCTTTCACTTCTGAAACTAGAGAAGATTCAAAACTATTTTGAACCTAAACATTCCCTTTAGCTGAATCAATCAATCTCACACCCAATCTAGCTAACCGATGAACATCTCTAACTAGCTCTTTCTTATCATTCTCCACATGAGAAACACTACTGATAGACAATCTACTAAGGGCGTTTGCCACTACATTGGCCTTACCTAGATGATACAGCACACTCATATCATAATCCTTCAACAATTCTAACCACTATCACTGACAAAGATTTAACTCCTTCTAAGTAAACACATACTGCAAACTTTTGTGATCACTAAATACATTAACATACACCTCATACAGATAATGTCTTCAGATTTTCAAAGCAAATACAATAGTAGCTAACTCAAGATCATGGGTAGGGTAGTTCTTTTCATGAGGCTTAAGCTGTCTAGAGGTATAGGCTATGACCGTACCTTTCTGCATCAAAACATAACCTAGACTGACTCTAAAAGCATTACAATACACCACAAATCCATCTGTACCATCAGGTAATGCTAAACCTAGGGCTAAAGTGAGCCGAGACTTCAACTCCTGAAAACTCTTCTCACAGGAATCTAACCACTGGATCTTAACTTTTTTCTAAGTGAATCTAGACACGGGAGACGCAATAGACGAGAAACCCTCAACAAAAAGTCTATAATAGATAGCTTAACCTAAGAAACTCCTAATGTCTGATGGATAAATAGGTCTAGGCCAGTTTCTTACTGCTTTCGTCTTTTGGGGATCAACTCTAATACCATCATTGGAAATAATATGACCAAGAAAGCTACTTACCTTAGCCAAAATTCATATTTTCTAGATTTGGTGAATAACTGGTAATCTCTAAGAGTTTGTAACACAATTCTAATATGGTCTACATAATCATCCTTACTACAAGAGTAGACAAGGATATCATTGATAAAAACTATGACTAACACGTCTAGATACTCTTTGAACACTCTGTTCATCAAGTCCATGAAAGCTGTTGGGGCATTTGTTAGCCCAAAGGACATGACTAAAAACTCAAAATGACCATAACTGGTTTTGAAACCTATCTTTGGAATATCACATTCCCATACACTAAGCTGATGATAGTCAGATCTATGGTCTATCTTTAAGAAGTAACATGCACCTTAGAGTTGACCAAATAAGTCATCAATTTTAAGAAGAGGATATTTGTTTTTGACTATAACTTTATTTAGGTGATAATAGTCAATGCACATATGCAAAGGCCCATCTTTCTTTCACACGAATAGGATGGGAGTGCCCCATGGAGAAACACTAGGCATTATGAAATCTTTATCTAAAATATCTTTGACTTGCTCTATCAAATCTTTAAGCTCATCAGGAGCCATATGATATAGAGGAATATAAATAGGCTGAGTATCTGGTTGCAGGTCAATACCAAATTTTATTTCTCTATCAGAAGGTACCCCTGGAAAATCTTTAAGAAAGACATCAGTAAACTCATTGACTAAACTATTGAACTCTCAGACTTAGTGTCTTTGACTGAAAATAGATGATAAATACACCCTCTGGAAATCAACTTTCTAGCTTTAATATAAGATATGAAATGACTCTTTGGGAGACACTGAATTTATTTCCTACTCATAGACTGGCTCACTTGAAACTGAAACTTCAATACATAAGTGCGACAATCTCTAGAGGCATAATAAGAATAGAGCCAATCCATGCTAAGAATAAGGTCAAAGACAACCATATCTAGCTCTATTAAGTTTTCTAACATGATTTTATGAAGGACAGTGATAGGAAACTTTCTATATATCTGTTTGGCAATAACTGAATCACCCACTGTGGTAGAAACTAAGAAGGGCTCAGGGATATTTTTAGGACCTATCTCAAAATTTACTGAAACTAATGAGGTCACATAAGAGAAACTCAACCCAGGATCTAATAACACATAAACATCAAAATGAAAGACACAAAGCATACCAGTAACAACATCTAGTGAATTCTCCTAATTCTGATGGGATGGTAAAGAATAAGATAGATTCTGGAACTGACCGTCATCAGTACTGGATGATGCACCTTGAGGAGGAATTGGGCGACCTAGAGGAGCAGGTGCACTAGTATCTCGAGTCTGGGGATGAACATCTCTATTTCCCTACTTAGCATGCAGACACTCTCTAATTCCTTGACCAAACTTACCACAACCATAACATCTTTTTTGTCCCAACATACACTCACCGGTATGATTCTTACCATACTTAGCACATGGAGGATAACTGGGTCTTTCGCTCACACTTTTTTGAGATCTGGACATAGAAGACTTACCCCACTTCTCTTGTCTAGCTCTAGGAGCAGGAGCACTAGCTTAAGATAGTGTTGGCCTAGATGAACTATTCTAAAACAATGAATGATTTCCCCCTTGAGACCTAGCGTGGACATACTCAAACTACCTTGTTCTAGCCTTCTCATTTCCCCTCTCTGCTCTCTTTAACTTCTCTACCTCAATCTGTTGAGCTTGAGTCAACAATATAGTAAGATCCATGTCTCCAATACGCATGTCAGTCCTACACTGGTTAACTATTAAGCTAGGTACTCCAGTAACAAACCTACTCATACTTTCCCTAGGATCAACCATTGTGTCAATGACATACTTAGACAAATAATTAAACTTATGGAAGTACTCTTTTACTAACATCGAGCCCTGCCTTAGGTTCACAAACTCTTCTATCTTAGATTCTCTCATTTTATGTAGAAAGCACATGTCTAGAAAAAAATCTTAAAATATCTGCCAACTCATGGGGTCTGCATTCTCACCTCTACCATTCTTTCATATAACCCTCCAATCATACACTACATCCTTCAATCTATAGGATGCTAACTTTACACTCTCCTCTTTAAAAACAAGCATAATCTGGGTGATTTTTTTCCCATCATCTAAATAATGTTGTGGGTCCTTACCTACATTTTACCCAAAGAACTCTGGTAGATTCATGCTCATAAAGTCGATGATTCTGGCTGCTGCTAAGTCCCTATTCCTTTAAAATGGGACTATGATACAAGAATAATCATGAATATGGGCTTATGAGGGCGCGTATTGGTCCCGATACTTGGTTTATACAATTAAAGTGCAAAAGAGGTCAAAAGCACACCAAAAATCAGTCCACTCTTACACTTTAGGGGTGCCTTACCCTTGAGGGGTATTATGGACATTTTGTTTTCCATTTTTTAATGACTATATAAGGAATATGTTAGGGTTTTATTTTAGTTTGTTGTATTATTATATTGAAAGAACATGATCACTTCTCTTGAGAGAGAGAGATCATCCCAAGGTCAAAACAAGAACAAGATCACAAGAACGTGTCTTCGTAAGAGTGTGGGGTTGCTATTGTAAATTTTAGAGGTCCTTAGATTTAATATATCTTTGGGATCTTGAGTCTTATTGTTGTGTATATCACACTACCTATCTCTACATTTCATGCCTTAGTTAGTATAGTTTATAGAAATTGCTGGTTCTTGTTGTTCATGTATCTTGTAATTGTTTGTTGTTGTTATTATCCTTATCATATTATTGTCTATATTCTTGTGTTTATCATGTTTTAGTGGCTATTTTAGTGTATAAATACACCTTGTTTTCTTGTATTCTTGTGTTGTTGTTGTTTGGCCGAAACTAGCTCTGAAAGGGGTCCTCAGATTCCTCTTGATTTGTGGACTATTTTAAACCTTTTCTTGTGTTCCTTGGTCTTCTTGTATTATTTGGTATCAAATCATGGCTTGTTATTGTTCCCACAAGATTAATCTTGGGCTTGTTAGTTGAAAAATTTAAAAAAATTATTGAAAATAGAAAATTCCAAAAAAAGAGCAATCTATCTGTATTGTGTTCTTGGCCAAAATTTGTGTTCTTGTTGTTTCTTGGCCTAGAGTTTTACTTATCTTTGTTGTCTCTAAGTGTTAGTTTTGTTCCTCGCTAACACATTAAGTCTATATCTTTATTTGAGCCTATATTTGTTGTAGTTTTCACCTTGGCCTTGTGATGTTATTGTTGTTCTAAGCTTGGCCTTGTGTTGTTGTTTAGGATTGGTGACCTAAAAAAAATTTTGTTGAAGTTGTTGTATCTTGGCCATGAGTTGGTGTCCAAAAATTGTTGTGGATTTGGATATAGAAGTTGGATGTTGTTGGTCGTTCTTGAAGTAAGTTGTTGTTCTTGGGGAATGTTGTTGTAGTTCTTGATATTCTTCACAACCTTTATGTCTTGTTAAAATAGAGTGTTTAGTTGATCCATAAAGGTGAAGCAAAAAGGGGGTGTGACTTTTTGTCTTGAAAGACACTACAACTACCAAAGACTTGATGTGACTTGTTATCAACCATTTTCCAACAACTTTCCTTAAAACAAGAAACCTTGTCTTGTGGGACTAGTGATGTGTGAGCAGATGCTAACACATTTGAGTCTTTTAACTTAGAATAATTTTAAAGTCTTAAGCAACTTTTGTTGATTTTTATTGTTTTCTATTTGATATTTCATTAAAAGTCCAGGTGTATGAAAGCTCCATCGAGAAGGATGATTTTTAGTGAAAGATGCAAGAAATTAAGTTCTGAAGATTTCTTCTGATGAATTGGTCTAATAAGATATCAGATCTGTGATAAGCTATCAGACCATGTCGTCACACATAGGTAGAGAATAAGAAAATTGAAGATTTTTTAACGACATATCCTCATAAGCTATCAGATCTCTGATAAGCCGTCAGGCATGTCGTCACTCAGAAGCAGAAGGAAGAAATTGGAAGAAAGGTCTGACGACAAGTTTGATAACTTATCAGAATTTTAATAAGTTGTCACACTGGTTGTCAGACATATAAAGAGGACCTGATGACATTCTCTGATAACTTATCAGATTTGTGATTAGTTATCAGACATGTCGTCACCTAAAAGAAAAATTCTAAATTCTTAATTTTGGATTTTTCTTAAGTTACGGATATAAATAGCAGCTTTTAGGGTTCATTGAGTGGCGGCATCATCTTGATCATCTTGATTATCTTGAAACGACTGGAACTCATTCCAAAGTCCAGTTTACCTCTTTTTGGTCTGTTAACTTAGAATTCATTTTTCAATTCTTTGATTTAGTTGTGGGATATTCTTCTTGAATTTGGGAAGAGAATCAATTTCTAACTACATCTTTTGTAGTTTTAATCACTTTGAATTATGAATTCAGTTATTTTTATCGCTTTCTCTTTCATGTGGAACAAAAACCTATAACTAGGGTTGTAGGATCTATGATTATTCCTCCATGGATTTAATAGTTGGCTAGGGTTTGAGTGATTGTGGGGATATCTTGATAATTCCTTTGTGATGATTGTTATTTATTGGTTGCTAATAATAGATCCTACCTTATGTTGATTTGCTCAAACTGAGAAATAAACTAAAGGTAGCGAA
Organism: Capsicum baccatum var. pendulum; assembly: GCA_030864225.1. Classification (NCBI taxonomy): domain Eukaryota; kingdom Viridiplantae; phylum Streptophyta; class Magnoliopsida; order Solanales; family Solanaceae; genus Capsicum; species Capsicum baccatum. The sequence continues at coordinate 82,032,512 of CM061560.1, read as the reverse complement.
TTATCAATAAGGATTTGGGAGGGTTAAGTTCTCATCTAATGATTAATGTTGTAACAAGATTGATCAACTCTAGATAAAATCAGTATGAATAGAATGCTTTCCTAAGTTCGAGAGACTTAGGGAGTTCAACATCTATGTAGGTTGAGAAACACTAAGATGGACTGTCGAAACTGATAATTTGGTATTTCCCATAAGTCATGAGAATCCAATACTACAACTATTATTCAATGGAGGGTTTAAAATCAATTGGGATGAATAAGATTGAAGGCAATACTCAAGATGGAAAGGAAGTTGAGGTGCTAAATGTAGATGGAGATGCTCAAAATTACTTTCGCTGCAGAATACGAGCACTTGAACCTACATTATGAGACAATGTGGCACATAAACATATATGTGGATCAATACTTTGAGGATGTACTTAGTATATGGGGTGGATGCATAAGTAAAACATCATCTCAACATCATCAAAATTTATAAAATAATGCATGCCAAATGTAAATGACTCACATAAGCTTGAGTAACTGAGAAACTGAAATCTGTAATCATGACTAGTACAACATATTGAATAAATCTAGTGAGCCATAATATTTAGTTCTAAAAGTTGTACTTTATTTAATTCATACTATCTAAGTGTAGAAAGGACTCACTTTTATATCTAAAATTAGAAAACTAAAGTCTGTGGCTAAAGCTTCTCAATAAAGCAAAATATGAGTAAAGTGTGAGCATTCATGCTTACTTTTCTAAAAGTTTTTTTGTTAAGATTACTTTATTCTAAATTTTGTAGTCTGTAGGGAGGTTCTTCTAACTAACATAAAAAATGTAAGCTAACATGGAGTCAAACGTCTTGTTTTCCTAAGGGGAAAACCTCAAGATGGGGAGAGGTGTCATACACTTGCCAAGGAGTATAACCTAATCTAAGGGATCACATCTATATCTGTAACCATATAGAAATCGGAATAATCAGAATTTGTGCCTACATTGGCTACATAGTTCTGTGGTGGATAGGGCACACTAATCTTACACTTCCATCTTGGTGCTAAATACCACTTTCTTTTTAATCTGTATTCTCATTCTGTTGGAAATCCACTTTAAAGACTAGCACAAGGGTTTATTTTGAAATAAATTATGCATTTATCTAATTAAATTTGTAAGTGAAGATAATCTAATTTTTGTAATCTATAATAAATCTATAAAGTGGATTCCAAATCTTATCTAAGGATCAAAAGATCAAATCTTAACCGAAAATCTAAAAGTAAACTGATCATCTGATGCCTAAATCATAATCTTTCTTGAAATAATAATGTCCAATCTAGGGATAATATCTCATGCATTAATTTCATGTCAAAACATCATAATAATCATTCTTGATAATGAAAACAATGATAATTCATCTCTAAATCTAGAAATTATTGCAATAGGCATGAAAATATGAAAATAGTCATGCAATTCAACTTCTAAAACACTTGAAATCTCATAATCTTGAAATTGGCAATACTGGGTATGAACCCTAATTTTAAAACTCACGTATAATCATTGAAAATAATATAAATTTATAATAAAAACTTGGTTTTGTTCCCAAGGACGAAAGAGGATCCTTGTTCATAACCACACATACATTTATTGATGAAATTTCAAAGAAATCTTGAACTTAAATCTCTATTTGAGCCTTTGAAGATAAACTCTTCATTATCTTGAAGTGGGAACCCTTAGTTTAGATCTTTCTTGGTGAAGAAGGGAGGAAATTGATTTCTTGAAGAGTAAGATTTTGAGCTCTAGGGTTTTGCTTTGAGAGAGAATGGATGAAAATTGGGTATAACGTGCTTAGAATATACTTAATTCCATGTTTTGGATGACTTGGGGGCTTGGGAATTAACCAAAGTTCCCTTTTTAAACTTTTCATCGGAACTGGAAATAGTCATTTTGTTTTGATTTTTCATGCCACTGCGATGCACCACTATCATGGTGGCTCACTGAAAAAGGATGGTTGGGAACTAGAAGTCAACGCAATGTGGTGCACTACTAAAATACAGTTGGTCACTCACGACAATGCACCACCATCGCGGTGAGAGACTGAAAATTAAAAACTAGGAAATTGGACCCCACCACGATGTGAGCTTATTAAGGTGGTCCACTGGAATTTGACGAATGATAATTTAACCCTCACCGTGATGCGGTGTTTGCCCAGATGGCATACTGCTTAACTAAAAATACCATAACTTTTTAACCGAGTATCAGATTTTGGTGAAAATTGTATTTTGGAAAGAATTTTCAATTATCTACACAATGAAGGGTCTAAATCTGAAAAATTTCACATGTAAAAAATATGATTCATTTTTGAATCTAGCCTTAGACATTCTAAGGGCTAAATTGAGCTAGGAAAAGTACGGGGTATTATAGGTGGTAATGAGAAGTTCCATAACCTTGGTTTTCTTAAATTGCATAGGGTTTTTATACTACTTATTAGTTAAGAGATGTAGCCAAATATTGGTGGAGGTCAATTATTGATTACTGACCTCTTGGTTCCCCAAAGATTACGTAAGATCAGTTTGCTGTGGCGTTTTTTGATAGGTTTGTGCCTTTCACCTTAAGAGATCATATGAGAGATGACTTTTATCTCTTGGAGTAGGGCCCTATGATTACAAAAATACTGAAAATCTAAATATACTGACCATCTAGTTTGGCAAAGCCTCTACTACTCAACCAACTAGAGAGCCATTGGGATAGATCCCCAACTGACTCGCACTGAACTGAAAGCAGTAGAACAACTACTAAAAATACTGAATTGTCTGGATATATGTCCTCAAACCATGAGGCTCACCACGGTGGTGGGGTAGATAAAGGTATTCGGGATCACTGACGCTGTTGGGACTGAGCACCGAAACCTATATTATGAGACAATGTAGCACACAAACGTATATGTGGATCAGCACTTGGGAATGTACTAAGTATACAGGGACGTTACTTTTATAGTAGTCATTCGGATTTTAGTTAGACATAATATGACATGATTCCTTATTTTTCTCTCATTATCTTTAAGTAAGCTTGATACTAAGTAGCAGGCTCAAAGGGTTAGCTAGCATCGTGTGACGCTCCGGGATAGGATTTTGGGGCGTTACAAACTTGGTATCAGAGCCTAAGGTTTAAAGAGTCCTAGGGAGTCTAACAAGTCACGTTAAGTAGAGTTTTGATCATCGCTGTGTAGCGTGATACATCTATGAGCAAGATGCTACAAGATGTTTTAGGAAAAAGTTGTTTCTTTCTTTCAGATTCTATCATGCCTACAGTTATCTCTCCCAACTATTGATTCATGCTTTGTTATTTCAGAAAATTCCTCCCCAAAGAGTGAATACCCACAGAAATAATAATGAGAAACCCCATCCTGTTGATCCCTTGAATGAGACTGTGTCTTATGCTGAGTTTTGAGCGGCCTTTCAGGCGTTAGCCCAAGTAGTTACCGAGAATGTTCAGGCGAATAACCAGGCCGTAGTTCCGCCTCAGCTAGGAGGCGATTTAGCCACTATTAGGATCCGTGATTTCATGAGAATGAACCCTCCAGAGTTCTATGGGTCAAAGGCAAGTGAGGACCCACAGTTGTATCTCGAGGAGGTAAGGAAGATCACCCAAGTGATGCATTTCTCGGAGGAAGAAATTGTTGAGCTAGCGTCTTACAGGTTGAAGAACATTGCTTATGACTGGGTTGTTGCATGGAAAAAGAATAGAGGGGAAGATGATGCTCCTGTTACTTGACAGGTATTCCAAGATGCATTCTTGGACAAGTTCTTCCTGCTTGAGATAAGATAAGAAAAGATAGAGGAATTCATGAACTTAAGGCATGGCTCCATGACTGTTAAGGAGTACTGCTTGATGTTCAACCAGTTAGCCAAATATGCTCCTGATTTGATTTCTGATACCCGATCTAGTATGATTAAGTTTGTGACTGGAGTATCTGGACTGGTGTTGAAAGAGTGTAGGACTGTTACGCTCAACAGGGACATGGATCTTGCTAGGCTAATGATTCATGCCCATCAAATAGAGGCAGACAAGATAAGGGAGAGAGATAGAGTTAGGGGAAACAAGAGGGCTAGATTTAAGAAACATAAGTATGGTCAGGATAGGTCCCATGGAGGGAACCGTCCACAGTTTTAGAGCCATTTGTCCATGCCAAAACCTTCACCAGCTAGTGCTCCCGTGCCCAGAAACAGGCAGAAGCAAGGGAATAGGCCTTCTATGTCCAAGTCCCAGAACAGTGTAAGTAATAGGCCGAATTATCCTCCTTGTGTTAAGTATGGTAGGACCCATCCCGACGAGTGCTTGGCCAAACAGAGGGTTTGTTTTAGTTGTTGCAAGTTGGGCCACAGACTTAGATAGTATCCGTATTCTAGGTAGGGGAATAGAGATGTACGACCACAGACTCAGGCTAATAGTGCCCCAGCTCCTTTAGACCGTCCAGCTCCTCCTCAGGGTGCTTCTTCTAGTAGTGCTGGCGATCAGCGCCAAAATAGGTTCTATGCCTTACTATCCCGTTAGGAGCAGGAGGATTCTCTCGACGTTGTTACTGGTATGCTCTGCGTCTTTCAATTTGATGGTTATGTGTTGTTGGACCACGGGTCAAGTTTCTATTATGTGACCCCACTTGTAGCTGTGAGTTTTGAAATAAGTCCAAAAAAAAATCCTGAGCCTTTCTTAGTTTCTAGTCCAGTGGGGGAGTTAGTTGTTCCTAAACAAGTGTATATAAAGTATCCTGTTACTTTTCTTCATAGAGTCATACTTGTTGATTTGATAGAGTTGGACATGGTTGATTTTGACCTTATTCTAGGTATGGATTGGCTTCATTCCTGCTACGCATCTATAGACTGTCGTACCCGTGTGGTTAAGATTCAGTTTCCGAATGAGCCAGTCTTTGAGTGGTCCGGGAGTTCAGTATCTCCCAAGAGTTATTTTATATCCTATCTCAAAGCTAGAAAGCTAATATTCAAAGGTTACATTTATCATCTTGTTCGAGTTAAGGACACTAAGCTCGAGGCTCTAGCCATTTAGTCATCCAACATTGTTAATGATTTCCCTGATGTTTTTTTGGAAGATCTCCCAGGAGTACCTCCCTATAGAGAGATAGAATTTGGGATTGACTTTCTTACTGATACTCAGCCTATTTCTTTTCCTCCCCACCGTATGGCACCTGCAGAGCTTAAGGAGTTGAAAGAGAAACTCAACGAACTTTTAGACAAAGGTTTTATAAGGCCCAGTTTGTCACCTTGGGGCGCACCTTTTCTACTCGTGCGAAAGAAAGATGGTTCTTTGCATATGTGCATTGACTATCGTCAACTTAATAAGGTCACAGTCAATAACAAGTATCCTTTTCCAAGAATTGATGACCTGTTTGATCAGTTGCAAGGTGCGAGTACTTTCTCGAAGATAGACCTTAGATCTGGCTATCATCAACTTAGAGTAAGGAAGTGTGATATCCCAAAGACAGCCTTCCGAACTCGTTATGAAACTTTTCTCGATAATCAATTAGAAACTCATAGGAATCCTTACCCACATCACCACTAAATCAAAAAGGACCCAAACAAGTAAATCTCTCAAACCTCTTCTGATCCTCAGAAGACACCACTGTGCTCGCAATAAGAGAAGGGGTGGTAAATCTTACAGGCTGAGATCCCACCTTAGGAGGAAATATAGATAAAGGTTGAACTCCTGATCTCATAATACCATACTCAGATACCAGCGCTAAAGGAGGAGCAACACTTAGGGGATAACAAGTACCAAGAGTAGAAGTACGTAAAACTGGAGGATTCACACTTGGGACTGAAGGAACAACATAAACATACTCCAGCATATATGTAGGTACAATAATCGAAGTTGGGGGAACACCAGGCATACTCAAAGGAGCACTCTCCAAACGGGTCGACAAGCGAACTAATAACCACTCAAAGACTGGATTAAAAGAACTCGACAGAATTAAAGTAGGACCCACATCTCCAACATGCTCAACACATGGCTCAGGAGAAAGTCCTTTTGCACTACTCCTAGACCTCAAGTCTGCCTACGATTCACAACTTGCCCTCTTGACAGGGCTTTCTCCCAGGATAAAGGTTCTGCATCTTTAACCTCATGAGATCTAGTCATCACCATTTACACAAAAAAAGTAAATTATTACTTAGAATATAAGGTATGAAAAAAATCCACACAATAAGGAAGAAAATGATCGAAATTCCTAAAGACATCCTATATCCTTCTAAAGATAGATACGGACTTCTATGTACCAACTTATGTGACACTATTAGATATACCATTCTTACATCATAGAGGCCAATAAACCTGACTTTGATATCAATTTATCATGACTCGGAAATATAAGGGTCGTGATGGCACTTGTCGTAGCGAACCTTGACAAGTAAACCCATCCCACAAGCTGATACAAATGAGAAATTAACATTAAAAACCCAAGGAAAGGCTTCTAGAATGAAGCCAAACCATAATCAACATAATGAAAGCAGAAAGAAACACTAACAATAATGTCATAACTCCAAAAACATGGTGTCACGGTGTAAGAACTACTAGTACAACTCAATAAAACGCAATACATAGGAAAATCTCTGTCTACGACAAGTAATAAAGGCATAGTCTAATAACAAGAGGTAGTAGTAGACTCCAAACGCATAAAATCCATTGCTACCTCATCAAACTCCAAATATTGCCTGAATCAACAAATGTGAGGCTTACCCAATCTAGGATCTGCATCATAAGGGCTCAATGGGAGTGTGTATGGTCCACTCATACTAAGTAGATATCATAGGCCGATTGAGTAAAGTAGATAATAAAGCATACAAAATAAACAATAAGGGCACATCACCTGCAATCTGAAAATGTTCCACAATGGTAGCCCACTCCGATCGCACTAATAGTTTTATAATACTCATATATAATGCAGAAAACATTAGAAAGGACCAGAAGTACACATTATACCACATACAATTAAAGCAGAAAAGGACAACATATAAAAGAACATCAAGAGAAAGTAAGGGAAGATATAATAAATGGATATGTAACAAGTCAAGGCAGAAATCAATAACATCACAAGCATAATAAAGTAGGTACAATGAAAATGATGATGATGTAATGCACAAGGTCATCGCACAATCTCCGAGACTGTCGCACAACTTCCGTATACATCTATGGAGCTAAAGTTTCCTAACTTAGAACCCATAAGGGGTTCGTCAAGCAATATACAATCCATATCTATATTTTCTCTCCAACACATTTCTTAAGGAGGGTTTTTATAAGATGTCACATTTTCTGTCAGAAAGAGCCAATATTTCCAGTATTTCCACGATGGTACCAATGTTCATGAATGTACATGATATAAAGATGTAACGCTCACAACCATTCATAATGAGTATTTCTATATCCAACCAATATACCAATCAAGTGAGACAAATATCCATTCAATATTTCCAACCATTCATGAAAACCAACATGATTCATATGCCAATAGAGTATGAACACGTCATAATACACAATTGGTACCACAATAGGCTTTTCATCAAACTTGATAAGATTATTTTCATGCATATAGGCTATCAACATAACATAGGACCCCACACGATCACACATAACTTATAATACTCTAAAACTACAAAATACATCACATATAGCCCCCCACAAAGCACATACAATGAAAATGTCATTTTTTATGATTAGTTTTCACACCTTTAACATGCTTTTGTATCAAAATTAAATACACAACACAGTCTGAAAGAAGTTTATCCACAACCTACCTCAGAAGCCAAAAGTCGATCAACAACTCTTTAATTCATAATCTTACTCCTCACAAATAGATCAAAATTTAACTAAACTATGAAAATATAGAGTCTACACATAAAAAGAAAGCCAATGATATCCATATTTCCTAGTTTCAAATTAGGGTCAAAATAGACACCCGAGATGGATTTTTAAAAAAGAAGGGCAAAATCATAACTTTATTCCAAAAATGTGTTCCCCATATTTTTAGGAGTCTACATCTAGAAACCTATCTGAAAATGAGTTAAAAATAAGGTCCAAATTGAGGAAAAAATATTTTCAAGCTTTAACAGGTAAAAAAATCCCCAAAATCTATTTAAAAATCAAGAATTGAAGTTGTTTTGAAGATGAAATTAAGGGAAAAGTGATAATTATAATATTAAAAACTTAATTAAAAACTAACCCAAGTGAAAAGGTTTGAAACCAAGGTTTAAATTGGAGAATACAATTTTTAGGCCTTACAAGCCAAAATTCCCAAATTCCATATTTTAATCTTGGTTTAAAATAAGAAATAGATTATAGAGATTGAAGGAAATAATTGAATTAGGTGTTATGAAGCTTACCCAAGCTTAAAAGTCGAGAAAGTTGCTTGAATTCCCAAAACCTTAAGCTCCAAATCTAAAAAATTGTGAAAAATAGCGAAACATGGGTATTTATATACCCAAGCATCGCGATCGCAAATCAGGTGTCGCGATCACGACTCTAAGGATTGAAGATTAGGTGTCGCAATAGCGACACTTAGCCTACACACCCAATCATAATTGCAATAGTATCCTCATGATCGCGAGTGCACCAGCTGGGGACTTAGCGAAGTTCCAAGTCTCCGTGGTCACCTCGAAATTCCCCTAAAATCTCGTGAATGCAAATGAACTATGCTATCCTATCAAATTTGATGCTCCAGACCCAATGGCGATATCAAAATTTAAAAAGAAAACACTATTTTCACAAAGTTAATCCCCGAAACCCAAAATCACAACTTTCCAAACTGAGGGTCGAAATGAGATTTAAATGCCATAAAACCACACCAACCATGTTACCACGCTAAATTTGATGTTCTAGATCTGCTGGCGCAGTTCATTTTGCCATATGATGCAAAGATCAAAAGATGTTGACTAAAGTCTACAATAAGGCTCTCGAAGATACCAAAAATCACAATATCGAATAAATTACATTAAAATATATCAAGAACTATGTCAATCATTCCTGCATTCCAAAAAACCACAACACAATAATAAGGAGGGGTAAACTGGTCAAATCACATAGAAAGACATATTCCACATAATTTGTGAAAATTTAAGTTATTACACTCTTACAATCGATATAGGAGTACCTCTAAAGACATGACAGGGACAATCCCTGGTAAATGGCAAATCTCATCACACACATAGCAAACCTAGTGACCTAACACAACAGAAAAAGGTGCAGGTTGAATTAGGATGAATACCTATCGCTGCCAAACCAGAAGTTCACTACCTGAATTATGTAATGCTGGTTGCACTGTCTACTATAGTACCCACTGAAACTTTTAGACTCTCTACCTGGAGAGATGTGAACTCTGAATCCACCCTAACAGTGCATTTTTTTGGTCTCTTACTGATATGCTCAAAGAATAGCCTCTGTCATCTTAACATAACCCACAATAATCTAAAACAAAACTCCATACCCTACCATACGAGTCATAACAAGTTGAAGAAAAACATCCAACCCCTTCACAAACTTCTGAATCTTCTCAAACTCGGTGGAAATACTGGCATAAGAATATCTAGACAAGGCATGGAATCGTGCCTCATACCCCGCAACAGTGATGAACCCCTATTTCAAGTAATCAAACATATTTCTCATCTGATCCCTCAAACTGAAGGTATAAATCTATCTAAAAAGGCCTCTATAAATTAATCCCAAGTCATCTCTGGTGAACCAAGAGGTCGGCAACCAATAAATGACCCCCACCAATCTTTGGTTGAATCCCTCAACTGGTAAGTAGTGTAAGCAACCCCATGCAACTCAAGCGAACCAAGGTTATGCAACTTCTTACGATAATCTATCAAGAACTCATAAGTATCCTACCTACTGAAGTACTGAACCTAGGAGGACCTAAATGAGTGAATCTCTCAAACCATTTCTAATACTTAAAAGTCATAACTGTATTCACAATAATAAAATGATGAACTCCAGATCTCGGAATGCCATAATTAGATATAGGCACTGAAGAAGAAACCGTACTTGGATTCTGTGGAGTACCATAATCAGGTATCCATATAACTGGATGATTCATACCCCTAAACCAATATGCTCATCTCATGGCTTAGTGGACAGCCCCCTAGTGCTAATCTAGATGGGGAAGATTCTCATGCCCATCCTCCACATCGAGCCCAACCACGACTCGCAACTTGCCTTTTAGACTAGGCTCTCTCTACAAATAATGGATCTAAATCTATAGCCTAACTGGAACTAGTCCTCAACATCTGCACAAAAAAGAGTGAAATATGACTTAGAACACAAGGAATGAAAGATTTTTATTATATAGAATTAACTAAGAAAAATTTCCTGAAGATATCTTATAGCCTCTTGAAGATAGATATGGACTATCTACGTACCAATCCATGAGACTTTATTAAATACCCCATTTTCAAATTATTGAGACCAAATAAAACTCGCTACTCTATTATCAATTTTTCACGACCTAAGATAAACCAAGGGTCATGATGGTACTTGTCACAACAAGTCTTAAAAAATAAGCCTATCACCCTAACTGATACAGAATGAGAAAGCAATACCAAAACCCAAGGCAAGACTCCTAAAATAGAGCCGACCACACATATATAGTAAAAGAAGAAATATATAGTCAAGCTACCATACAATACCCTAAAGCCTGGTGTCACAATGTAAGGAATAACTAATATAACTCAAATTCAAAATACATAGGATATCCAAAAAGGAGAAACTTTGTCTCAAAATAGATCAATTGCTACCTCGAATGGGCTCCAATTATCGCCTGAATCAACTGTTGTTAATCGTACTCATTCCTAAATCTGCATCAAAAGGGAACAATCGGGGTGAGTACAGTCTACTTGTACTCTGTAGGTATCATAGGTCAACTGAGAAAAGTAGAAAATAAAGCATACCAAACACACACTATGGGCACGTCACCTATAGTAAAAAAATATCCCAACGGTAGCACATACCATCTCCAATAAAGTTATACAATATTTACATATGCTACACACAAATATGACAAGGATGTACATGTATATAGTTATCACACACATACAGACAATAAGTAAGTAATAGATATATGATGATAGGCGATATTACGCGCCTATATCAATATATTTTGCCCATATTTGTGCCATGTTTTGAGAACAAATTATATATTTCATGCACTTTTAGTCCTTTTTCCTGTAAGTGAGCTAACAAACATGATTAGCAAAGTTTCAGGTATAAATGATACAGAAATCAGCATTTTATGGCTTACTTGATGCTAAAGAAAGCTCACGAAGGAAGGAAAGGGAGTTTGGACGCCTAAAGGACCAAAAGTGATGCATAGGAAATCTGTCTCGGGCTAAAACAGGATTTCTGAAGACTTTGGGGACTTGCAGTAACTTATTTGGATTAGGAAAATAATACATTAACCTAGTACAATTGGGTTAAGTATTTCATTAGTTTATTTGGATTTGGATAATGTTACATTAACCTAGTACAATTGGGTTAAGTATTTCATTAACTTAGTAGGATTTGGTTAAGTATTTCATTAGCTTAGTAGGAATAGGATATGGGTATTATAAATACCCTATCATGCTAGAGATTTTTATTCATTCCTCCCTTTGTGGAGAGAAACAATCCTCCCTTAGTGGAGAGATACATTCTACTTCTCAATTACAACTCTTCTAATCTTCCCATTAATTCTATTTTTCTTCTTCTATTCATCTATTCAATTCTTAATTTCCGCAACAAGAGAAACGTTACTTTGCTAAGGAATTCACGCCTCATGCCTACCACTTGTGCTACACGAAAATCATCAATCTTGTGGTATAATAACAACAATGCAAATTGTGATTTCCTTCGCATTCATGGGTAACTAAACTTCTCTGTTGGGGTTATGGAAGCCGTATGAGATACTATCTATTGCTGTGAGTTTTTGAGTTCGTGACACGTATGCTGCTTATATCATTATTCTCTTCATCTTAATGCAAATTCTTGTGGCTGCAGACGCATAGAATAACGCCAGTATAACATTTAACTTGTTCGAAAGAAAGGTTATCTGTCTGGAAAAGAGATAATGTCAAGGTAGTAGGACACCCTTTCCTATTAAAAAGCTAGTGTCGTAATTGGACTAACCTCTTGGAGAATTCGTACCGTTAGACACTCTTTAAGCTCGAAAGAGTTAAAGTGAAATAATCCTCGAATAGGTCGAAAGACGCCTGGATTTACCATCGAATACAATTCTCTATAAGCAGTTGCATGTCAGAATTCTACATACTCATAGCCAATAGAGACGTATACCTCAGAAGGTGGACATAACCCCAACGCTTCAATTCTCATTGTTTACAACTCACGTAACATTCTTTCTTTTTATTTTCAGCTTTTATTTTGATACTTTATTTAAATTACTTGCACGACAAGAATCCCCCCTCTTACGAGACTTGCACCAAAAGTTTAGTAATTTTGCTTACTTGTTGGCCAAGCTATTCCCTGTGGGATCGACACCCAACCCAGGTTGGGTTCTATATTTGCTAACGACCGCTTTACACTCCTACAAGAGCTGTAGATTGAGCGTTATCAAAAATTGGCGCCGTTGCCAGGGAATACGAGTGTTAATCCAGTTTGTGATAATTACTAGACCCTTTGGTCAAAGATTCTCGTACTTTTACTTTTAGTTTTTGTTTTTGTTTACTGCAGGTTTTTATTCAGTGCATGCCCCATACTACAAGTTTTGGTCAACCGTTATTACCTATCAATCCTGAACCACAACGCATTGGAAGAATGGAAGCACAAGCAGAAATTGAAAGGATGGATGCTCAACAGGAACAAGCAAGATTGGCTGCCCTTGCCGCTGCCCAAGTACACCAACAAAACATTTATAACCCTAGGCTAGCAACAAATCCGAACGATGAGGATTTAGGTGATGACGAGTTACTAAAACCTAGAAGTGATGCTGAAATTATAACACCTGCCAACCGAAGAGGTCGACAAGCTCGGTTTAGGTATGATCGCCAACCTATGCAGCCAGCTTTCGACGATGATGATGATGATCTTGATGGTGCCGGAGCCACTGGAGCCATAATTCCACCACCATTAGCGCCCGGAGCCAAGTTCAACATCACAAGAACCATGATTCAGTTATTGCAACTCAAGGGATTATTTGGTGGACTAGCAGGCGATGATCCGAATATGCATCTCATCAACTTTTTTTCTACATGCAAGTCGTTTGACAATCCTGGTGTTGGTCAGAATGTAATTCGATTACGTCTATTTCCATTGTCTCTGTTTGGGGAGGCAACACTATGGTTGAATGGGTTGACTCCTGATTCTATTACAAATTGGAGGCAATTGAGAGACGCTTTCCTAGAAAGATTCTTTCCGCCATCCAAGAGGGTGCAATTGAGAGATGAAATCAGCAACTTTCGTCAGCTTTCCACTGAAGCTCTTCATGAAACATGGGAGAGGTTCAAGACAAAGCTAGCGAGGTGCCCAAACCAACACATGACCAATGTTCACCTAATGGAGATCTTGTATAGAGCCTTGAATTCAATAACTAAACCAGTGGTGGATAATGCAGCTGGAGGATCTTTCATGGACCTCACCTTTGGTCAAGCAAGCAATATGCTAGATCGTATGACGAAACAAAGTAGAGCTTGGCATACCAGGGATTCTGAGGTAGCGAGCCCCACTTTATCTATTGGCATGACTGCAGACCAAAGAAGAAGAGAAGAAGAACGTGATCAAGACATGGCGCACATGAAAACACAAGTGGATCTTCTTACAAAGCACTTATTATCAGGGAAGACTGAAAAAGTGAAAGCTATTGCGTCAAAAGGAAGGGACGAATTTGATTCAGAAGATGAGGCCAACTACTTGAACAATCAGGGGGGTTTCCGCGGGAATGCCCAAGGAAACCAAGGTCGGAACTATTATGATAAATCTGGAAACAAGGACCAAGGTAGTTGGAAGAACAAGAATGAAAAGAGTGGTTTGTACGTTCCCCCTGGTAGACGTGACACCACCACATCTAATTCTGGAAGTATGGAAGACATGATGGCTAAATTATTGAAAGGAGTAGAAGCAACGAGCGCGGGAGTAATAGAGGTAATCAATGATTTGTCCTCCATGAAACAATTAGTTGATTCACATTCCACTTCTATCAAGCAAATAGAGCAGCAATTGAGCCAACTTTCAGCAGCACTCAATCAAAGAAAGGCTGGCACTTTACCTAGCAATACTGTGCCAAACCCAAGGAATGACGGGTCATGCATGGCCATCACTACCAGAAGTGGTAAGGTGCTGGAAACTTCAGCAAAAGGCAAGAAAGTGGTTGACGAAGTTGCGAACATGGATGACAACACAAAAGGAGAAGATGCCGCAGCACCCACTCCTGACGTCAAGGACGCCACATCCAGCACTGTGCAACCTGAAAAAGTGGAAAAACGAAAGCAAAAGGAGAAGAAAACCGTGGAAAGAACACTTCCATACCCACCACCACCTTTTCCCCAAAGATTAAAGAAGGTGGCGGATGGTACAAAGTTCAGCAAATTCATGAATATGTTAAAGCAGCTGACCATTAATGTTCCATTGGTGGAGGCACTTGAACAAATGCCTGGATATGCAAAATTTATGAAGGACCTGTTGACAAAGAAGCGGGCATCAAGTTATGAGTTAGCGGATAATGTTCATCATTGTAGTGCAGTTGCTACCCGATCGATAGTTCAGAAGAAGGCCGACCCCGGAGCTTTCACTATTCCTTGCACCATAGGATCTTTGAATTTTGCCAAAGCATTGTGCGATCTAGGTGCTAGCATAAATTTGATGCTACTATCCATCTACAAGAAGTTGGGGCTAGGCGATCCGACACCAACCAATATGAGGCTCGTGATGGCTGATAGGTCGGTAAAAAGACCTGTGGGTATCTTGAATGATGTGTTGGTGAAAGTTTCTTCATTCATCTTTCCTGCAGACTTTGTTATTCTGGATTATAAGGAGGATTCTGAAGTTCCCATAATCCTGGGATGTCCTTTCCTTGCAACCGGAAGTGTGCTTATTGACATGAAAGATAATGAGCTTTTGTTTCGAATTAATGACGAAGTAGTATGGTTTGATATATGCAAAGCCATGAAGCAGCCCAGCGATATGAATGAGTTATCTATAGCTGATGTTCATCAAGAGGATATAAGAGCATTATCTATAGAGAAACAGCCTACTGTTGAGCCATTGTCTGCTGCGCCACTGAATGTTGAGCATGAGGATAATGAAGATTATGAAGAACTTATGGGTGATCTAACAGAAATAGAGTCTTATACTCCTAAGCAACCGGATTGTGATCTCAAGAATCAACCAACAGCGAAGACTCCCATTGACGAGCCACCAATGCTAGAATCGCAAGAGCTCCCCGATTATCTAAGGTATGTGTTCTTGGAAAGTAGAAATATACTTCCAGAGAGTGCAGATGATTTAAGTGAACAACACGTAGAGGCTCTCATCTCTGCTCTGAAGAGATACAAGAGAGCTATGGGGTGGACTATTGATGATATAATTGGTGACTCTCCGGAGAAACATATGAGCCAGCTCGAAAAAGATCGCATGCCCACAGGTAAGCCTCATTGTCGTCTAAATCCTTTCAGAAAATGATCCACCATTTACCTCGACGAAGTCTGAGTACTCGAGGTAACTATGTCGTGCCACGATAATAAATAAGGCGCTAGATGGGAGGCAACCCATCGTTTATCATTTTTCATTTATTGTTTATCATTTTGTCTTTCTTTCGTTCTAGTACTTGTTTTATTTTTGATAAATGAAAATCCAAAAATAAGAGTCGTGCCACGACCAAAAATAAGGCGCTTGGTGGGAGGCAACCCATCATACTAATTGTTTTCATTGGATTTGAGCAAATATAGGTGCGAGAAGTATTCAACGAGGAGATTGGTTTCACATGACGATTTGGACATATTGTATGGAAAAGGTGGTAAGTTAGGTATAAGGATGCATAAGTTTATAGATTGAGCATTGCTCATGCCAAAATAGGCATCGAGGAAGGCTAGGCCTAGGTAAAACTAGGCCAAAATAAGGTCTCGGAATCTAGTGTGCTATACACTATGCGCCGCCCATTCTTAAGTGTGCTTTTGACTATGCGCCGCCTATGCTATGGCATTAGGTCTCAGGATCTCATATGCCATAGACTATGCGGCGCATATGTCTCAAAATGCCATAGACTATGCGGCGCATATGTCTCAAAATGCCATAGACTATGCGGCGTATATGTCATGACTATGCCGAGCATTATGCACCGCATATGTGGTATTTTTGTCTTCAAAACCGTTTGGAAATGGGTCAAAACCCGACCCATTCTCTTCCTATATAAAGGGGACTTAGTCTTGAAACATAACCACATTAGAAATTGACCCAAAGGCGCCGCACATCCATCCAAATCATCTCAAAATTTTTCTTCCAATTCACAAGAACATCTCCAAAGGCTTTAATTACAAGCATTGGTGATATTCATGTGTTTGAATTGCTGATACACAACCAAGTACAATGACACCAAAAGACAAGGCAAAGATAAGGCTACTACTTCACAAAAAGGCAAGAAAAGAGGCCAAAAAGAGCAAGGAGAACCCTCCTCAATGCAAACACCTCGACTCACTCTTGGAATTAAGTGGGATACTTATGAGGAACTTCTAAGGATGACGACTCTGATGATGATTCCGATGCAAGGGGTATGACTCCAAACATAGAGGATGAGTCCGACTAACCAGGTTCTTTTTATTTATTTTCCACTGAGGACAGTGTGTCCCATCTACGTGTGGGGTACTGGTATTTGCATGCTTTACTTCTCTATCCGCATTTACATTTGCATTCATGTTTGTTTGCTTAGTTTTTCATTTTTTTATTTTTTTAAGTAGTTAAAATTGTTTTTTTTAACGTAGCTTCGCATGAAATTATTCTAATAGGCAGCATGAGATTATAACAAGAGTATGTGCTACAATCATGACTATTGAGACGTTTAGGCTCTAGTTGTGACTCATTATGTGATATTGTGTGGTTCAATTCCTTCACTTGTTGGGTCGAGAGTCTATATTACTTCCAATCAAGTCGACCATGTGCCTTGTGTGTGTGATATAATAGTATATTCTATGTTTGTGGCTGATGCTAGAACTTGCCCGGTATGTATGCAAAGCAAAAATAAGAAGTGTGAGTTTAGGAGATGATTTAGGCATTTCTTTGGCAACCTATACATGTTTACCTTTGTTTTACCTACCCTTGGACATCATCCTAGTTAAACCCTTTTGAGCCTTTAGCCTATTTCTTTGACAACCTCGTGTGTAAGCCTAATTCATTTTTTTCAAGACCGTAATTTGATCCAAATTCCTAAGTGCTTTAAAGTGAAAAAGTCATGTGACAACAAAAGAGGAAATTGGGTGAGTATGATGCTTTAAATTGTAATGGTGCTTGAATGTGTTATGAAAAAGAAAGTGCTATCATAAGAGGTATGTTGAGAAAAGAAAAAGGAAAAAGAAAGATGAAAAGTGAGTTATGCTTAAAATTGAAAAACAAAAGAGGAGAACAAGGGTGGTAGAATAAAAGAAATAAGAAAGGTTGAAAGAAAAAAAAATGTCAATCATACAATGTGATGTATTAAAGTGCTTAGGAACTTAGTCACTATTTCTGGCCAAAATAGCTGATCCTACCCGTCCCTTAGCCTACATTACAACCATCAAAAGACCTACTTGATCCTAATCTTAACATTCTGACATTTAGTGAAGTAGTACACTAAGGGCAAACCTATGGTCATCAGTTGCTACATATGAATTCTTTGTGAGAGTGAGAGCAAGGATATTTTGATACCCATGTTTGAAAAATATGCTATACTTGTGAGTGACTATGGGTAATATATTGTGAGACACACATGGTTGATGAGTTTTGGATAGTTGTGTATGATTCTTTGTGCCTTGACTTTTGAATATGAGTTAACCACCATCACGAGTCTATGCTAGAGGTTAAATGGTTTCTACTAATGATCGGAAAACTACTCTTTGTTGATAATTGTTGTGCTTGTCTTGACGAATGTTTTGTGTTGTTGCTGTGAAACCCTAAGTTGATGTTTAGAGGGACATGATATTTTGTTCGAGGACGAACAAAGCTGCAAGTGTGGGGTGTTGATGATAGGCGATATTACGCGCCTATATCAATATATTTTGCCCATATTTGTGCCATGTTTTGAGAACAAATTATATATTTCATGCACTTTTAGTCCTTTTTCCTGTAAGTGAGCTAACAAACATGATTAGCAAAGTTTCAAGTATAAATAATGCAGAAATCAGCATTTTATGGCTTACTTGACGCTAAAGAAAGCTCACGAAGGAAGGAAAGGGAGTTTGGACGCCTAAAGGACCAAAAGTGATGCATGGGAAATCTGTCCCGGGCTAAAACAACATTTCTGAAGACTTTGGGGACTTGCAGTAACTTATTTGGATTAGGATAATAATACATTAACCTAGTACAATTGGATTAAGTATTTCATTAGTTTATTTGGATTTGGATAATGTTACATTAACCTAGTACAATTGGGTTAAGTATTTCATTAACTTAGTAGGATTTGGTTAAGTATTTCATTAGCTTAGTAGGAATAGGATATGGGTATTATAAATACCCTATCATGCTAGAGATTTTTATTCATTCCTCCCTTAGTGGAGAGAAACAAACCCCCCTTAGTGGAGAGATACATTCTACTTCTCAATTACAACTCTTCTAATCTTCCCATTAATTCTATTTTTATTCTTCTATTCATCTATTCAATTCTTAATTTCCGCAACATGAGAAACGTTACTTTGCTAAGGAATTCATGCCTCACGCCTACCACTTGTGCTACACGAAAATCATCAATCTTGTGGTATAATAACAACAATGCAAATTGTGATTTCCTTCGCATTCATGGGTAACTAAACTTCTCTGTTGGGGTTATGGAAGCCGTATGAGATACTATCTATTGCTGTGAGTTTTTGAGTTCGTGACACGTATGCTGCTTATATCATTATTCTCTTCATCTTAATGCAAATTCTTGTGGCTGCAGGCGCATAGAATAACGCCAGTATAACATTTAACTTGTTCGAAAGAAAGGTTATCTGTCTGGAAAAGAGATAATGTCAAGGTAGTAGGACACCCTTTCCTATTAAAAAACTAGTGCCGTAACTGGACTAACCTCTTGGAGAATTCGTACCGTTAGACACTCTTTGAGCTCGAAAGAGTTAAAGTGAAATAATCCTCGAATAGGTCGAAAGACGCCTGGATTTACCATCGAATACAATTCTCTATAAGCAGTTGCATGTCAGAATTCTACATACTCATAGCCAATAGAGACGTATACATCAGAAGGTGGACATAACCCCAACGCTTCAATTCTCATTGTTTACAAATCACGTAACATTCTTTCTTTTTATTTTCAGCTTTTATTTTGATACTTTATTTAAATTACTTGCACGACAAGAATCCCCCCTCTTACGAGACTTGCACCAAAAGTTAAGTAATTTTGCTTACTTGTTGGCCAAGCTATTCCCTGTGGGATCGACACCCAACCCAGGTTGGGTTCTATATTTGCTAACGACCGCTTTACACTCCTACGAGAGCTGTAGATTGAGCGTTATCAATATATACAAATCTCATATCAAGGAAGATAATACAACATAAAAAGAGCAGAAGGTATGTACAATATAATAATGATGATGATGCTAATGCATGAGGTCATTGGATAACCTCCGTATACACCTACCGAGATGTGCTCCCGAGGTAGGACCTATGTCGGTTCATCAACCCATATACAATCCATATCCAGTCCCATATCCATATATATCTCCTCTCTGACATATCCATTGATAGAGGATTTTAAAAATGTCATATTTTCTATTAGAAAAAGCCAGTGTTTTTAGTATTTCTATGGTGGTACCAATGTTTCATGAATGTATATGATATGAGGATGTAATGCTCACAACAAACTCAAATGATAAGTACAACATCCAACCAATATATATACCAACCAAGTAAGCCAAAAATCCTCTCAATAATCCAACCATCCATGAAATCCAACATAATTCATATTCTAATAGAGTAAAATACACCAAAATATACTATTGATACCATATTAGAATTTTTCATCAAAGAAATGCAACTAATTTCACATGCACAGGACAACAATATCACATAGGACCCCATACTGTCACATATATCAAATACTATCCCAAAATTACCAATTAACATAAATATAGGCCTCCACGCATGCACGACACATTAATATAGCCATTTTTCATGATTGGTTTCCTTACCCATGATATGATTTTCTAGGCCTTTAGGCTAAAATCAAAATCAACTATTTTTAGGCCTTTAGGCTAAAATCCCTAAATTTTACCTTTAAATCTAAGTTTTAACAAAGTTTAAATGATAAGAATAGAACAAAAGTAATTGAAATGGGGATTTGAAGCTTCCCCAAGCTAAAAAATGGAAGAAATTTCTCAAAAACTCAAAACTCCAAGTTTCAAGTCTCAAAATGGTGAAAAATCACAAAAATGGGGTATTTAAATGACCCAGGCATTGCTTACGCGATATTTCTCCTGTCAACGGGTGTTGCGTAAGCGACCCTATTGTGCTTAAGTGAAAATCGTGTATGCCACAAAAAAGGCATGTAAGTGACATCTTGCTGCTTGATTGGGTTGCTTGATTGACCAAAATATCGCTTAAGTTGGTGCACCAGCTGGAGACTTAGAGAATTCCAACTATTTACAGACCCCTTAGGATTTATGCAGAATCTCGAGAATGCAAATGAACTATGCTACTCTATCAAATTCGATACTTCAGACTCAATGACGATATCAGATTTTTGAAAAAAATGTTAGTTTCATAAATTTATCCCTTGAAACCCAATTTTCCAACTTTTCTAAACAAGGATCAAAATGAGATATAAAAACCAAAAAATCACATCAACCATGTTACCAACCTAAAATCAACATTCCAGATATATTGGGTCTACTTCATCATCTGACGTGCAGATCAATAAATATTGACTGAAGTCAATTATAAGTTTTTTCAAGCCATCAAAAATCATAATTTAACATAATTCACACAAAAATGCATTTAAAACCATGCCAATCAACCCCACACCCCAGAAATACCACAAAGAAACCACGAGGAGGGCTAAAATTGTCAAATCATATAAAATTAAATATTCTACATAAATCACCAATAAAATCAAGTTGTTACACCTAAAATTTTCCTACACTATTTGATAGCCTATTCATTATACTACCAGGTTTAACAACATTAACGCCTATTCTGACTTAAACAACAACCAATGAATCAAATTAATCCAATCGTATTCATTTTTATCAATTAGTTAACCTCATATTGAACTGAATTTTAAGCCAAGGATCCAACATAACAATTCACGATTATCATTTTAAACAACCCACAACCATTGTAAAGTGAATTTTCATGATTCACATCACACACAAGATAAGAAAAATTGAGAATATAATAATTAATCACATACAAAAACAAAAAATTAACTAAGAATAATATAAGAGATGAACCTCAAATTGGGGTGTTCAAGTTAGGAGTATTATTTGATTGGAATTTTGAACTCAAACTGAGCAGCTGACCGGAGCTCCCGAACTAAACCTCCTTGAAACCTCAAATTGGTATCCTTGAATCCAAAAATATCAACCCCAAATATGAACAACCCTTAGCTTCTATCTACAATTTTTTTTGTCCTTTTTCTAACCCAAACCAAAAATTATGAGATAAAGAAGACCCATACAAAATTTTGATACCCTACGATTCAGTATCATTGTTTTTCAATGGGTTTTAGTGGAAATAGAAAAAGAAAGGGCTGGTTAGATCATATTTTGGGAGTTTGGGTTGATTTTCTTGGTAATGGTAGGTTTTTTTGTGGTTGCAGTGGAAGTTTGATCAGATTTTATGATTGTTTGCATTGGTATTTGGTCGGGGAGGACAATGTTTCCTATTTTCTTGATGAGAGAGGGAAACAAAGTTATTTAGGACCTGAGTTGTAGTGATTTCCAGTAGATTTTCATCAAAATCGACAACCGGGTTTGGCTTTGATGGGTTTTGGTTTTGATCCATGGTTTTTATTGGACTTTGGAGATGGTGGTTGATTCATTGATGGAGCTACGATTTCAATGAAGAATTTACCATAAAAGTCTGTTGTTACCTATTTTAATATAATCTTTGTGTATTTTGTGTGATTATGTATATATTTGTCTGCCTTCATATCCCTCTCCTTATTTCAATGTGTATTCCTCTCTAAGTGTATGTATTCTCCCTACCAATTTTTCTCGTATCCACTATTTGTATCAGTGTGTGAGTATATATAGTGAGAGGGGAAAACATAACTTGATAGGGGAGGTGGTCACATGCGATGGGGGTTGGTGAGGTGCTAATATCGTTACCCATTTTGTTATTGTTTGATAAGAGTAAAAATATGTGAAAGGGGAAGGAGTGATGATTATTGGGTGGGTATTTTTTTTGGTAGTTGGTTTCTATGTCCTTTGTGGGGGAGTAATTGGATAGGAAAGTGTGCGTGGTAAGGGTACGGTGAATGAGATAAGTTGATGTTTGAGAGGGTCAAAATTATACGTCTATAATAGTGATAATTTTTTGGGTAAAAAAAAATACTTTAAAGATATCATGATCACTTTTAACAACAAAATTGTAAAATATAAATTTGTCACTAATTTACATATTTAGGGACAAAAAAGAATCTATATATAAAAAGTAGTTTTCAGTGATGATATAATCTTTGTTCAACTATGAAATACATATAATATTCGAGACAAATGATGTCGTCACTAATTAAACTCAATAATTAGTGACACATCAGTTTCTTCAGCCTTAATAACGTCTTTAGTGATAAAACTATACTTTACCGATAAAATTTTATAATTTCTATGATGAACAAATTCATCATAAATACTATGCATTTGGGGACAATATTCTTGTAGTTATTACAATTCAATTTAGTATCGAAACACTAAGTTGTCGTTATACACATTTAGTGACCCATGCTTTAGGGATAGATGCTTGACGAATTATTTTTGTCATGAATTATTTTTTGTAACAAAATATGAACTTTAAGTAACGAAATTATTCATCACTTATAATCAAATTTGTTATAGTGAGTAAATCAAGCCTTAAAAATAATCAATCTGACACCTATGCAATGAAGTATAACTGATGAAATGATTTTTTGAAAAGATATTGTGTATGGTGCTCTGCACCATAGCAAAAATGATACAATATACTTATTGTTATTGATGAAATAATTTACAGTAAACATAAAAGTTGGCATTGACATGGGTTCTAAATCTTTTTCCTCTTTAAGGATATGCATTAGAAGCATATATTATTTGATTGTTCTTTCTCGTGTAATACATGAAAATAAAGATTATGACTTCTCTTGATTTAAGAACAGAAAAATAAAAAGGAAAGAAGGTGATGTTTAGTTTATAGAATTCATCAATCCAATAAAGAGTTAATCAATGGATGGGAGTTGAGAAGAAAAGAAAATAGCAGTTGAAACTTTTTTAATTAAGTGTAGTAATAATTTAAGAATTTTTTTTAATTTTATGCATGACGATATTGTTACTCATTTGAGGTTTTACTTTTTTCTTGTCAAATATAAAATGGCACTTAATTTTTAAAGTTGTTGTTGGTGGTGGTGGTGATGGAGGTGGTGTTAGTGTTGGTTTTGGTGTTGGTGTTGGTGTTGGTGTTGGTGGTGTTGGTGTTGTTAATGTTGCTGCTGCTAATGTTGTTCTTGTTGTTGCTATTTTTGGTGTTGTTGTTATTGTTGTTGTTGTTGTTCGTCTTGTTGTTGTTGTGTTGTTGAATTAGATAGAAAAATTTTGAGAAGATATGTTATTTAAGTAGAGAATACAAATAAGTGAAAGTTCTTTGTAACTCATGATATTTAAGTAGATGTAATAAATATGATAAATTTTTTAATTATTAAACTGTCACGATTCGAATTTGACCCTTGACGTGATAGGTATCTCAAGCCCTCCATGGTTCAAATACCACCGCCTTATCTCAAGACCACATAAATATAAAAAACGGAAGCAACCAAACCAATAATAGATACATAATACCAAAAGAAAATGTAGATAATCAAAACATGACATCAACAACATCCCACTTTTGTCCACAAAAGCCTCTAAAATAAAAAATATCAACTAAGTCGGGACATGCCCCGACTATGACCAAAAAGAATCAAAAAGTGCTTCAACAATAAAGAGAATAATAAAATGACAGGGTCTTTCGAAAGATGGAGGCGCACCACTTCACAGCTGATCAATACAAGTAATACTCAACAACCTAATGTTGTAAAGGAGCAATAGAAAATCTCTCGGACCCTACATCATGAAATGATGCAGCGTCCAGGAAAGGCCAGTGGGGCGAGCACTGGCATGTAACTCAGGGGATAGGGATAACCTAATGCAATTATTAAAATATAATCATAAACTATGTTCACCCCATTCATATACATATATATAGGATGTCAGGATAGAGACAAGGGTCATGAGTATAAGAGTTTAAAGTAGTATATTGAACTAGGTAGCTTGATCCTTCCTATAGGCACCCATACGTTATATGGCTCTAGCTCCTCCTGCTAGAAGGGCCCAGTGTGTGTAAGCCGCACAAAGTGGGGCAAACGCTATGAAAGGTTAAAGACACCAAGGTTATAGCCTCCCAATATATATATATATACATATATATAAAGTGTGCACCAAGAACTCGGTCACAAAGATCCCCTATGCCGACAAACGTGATCTTTAGTATCTATCCCCTGGGACCTACACCTTCACAGTGAGTTACACAATCCCTTTTAAGACCAAATTAAAATATTTGCATATAAACTAGCCATCAACCCAAGAGTCATTTATTAAGACATTTATCAAGATGGTACCGTCATACTAATATACTTGCAAGTTTATATAATTATGCCAAACAAATTCATATAATCAAATTAACTCCCAAGTTTCATTTGAAATACAAAACCAAGGCCACCAAGGCCATCCAAAACATATTTATTCATTTATCTTTTAATGAAATACAAAGGTTTTCAAAGACAAGTTAAACCATGCAATTATTCATATTTCAAATCAAGTTTACAAGGAGGATGAGGTTAATGCAATTATCAAACCAAAATTTCTTCAATTTGGAAAATCCATGCCCCTGTTTCAACCATTAAAATAATGCACTAATTTAGTCCCCATAACCTTAAATTAAAGCATGAATAAATAATTTAAAATATAGAGAAAGTAATTTAAGTGAACCCAATCAAAATTTCTCAACCCAATTTCAAACTCACAATTTAAATCACATAAATATCCCATAAATTTATGTCATACTGTAAAAATACAACTTAGGGATGAGAAACATGCCTGAAATATAGAACAATTTGAAGAGAATTCAAAGTTTGGAGATTGAACAGTGAATTCCTTGTAAAACCCTTAAGCTTTCTTGGGTTTTGAGTTAGAAAGGAAAAAAAATAATTTTGATCTTTAAAACTCAAGGAAAAGGGTTACCCAAGTGTTTATAAGTCGTATAAGGGATAAAAAGATCAAAAGTCTCTCACACCAAGTGAAAAAAATAAAACAATATGAATTTAGCGTAGTAGCATGAAACACCCTTATCGCAGAGGGTAGCCTCCATGCCACGCCCTTATCAGGGAGGCTAGCCTCCGCGGCACACCACTATCTGGAGGCTTATTGTTTCGGGGTCCCAAAATGACCCTGAACTCCTTTCAAAAATTATGAAACTTTTATAAAATATTTTTTAATATCTCTCATCATAATTCAAGTTAAAAATTAATGTTACGTACGCAGAAGGATAAAAAATAAACTCATTAAAATTTGATGGGGTCTCACATAAAAAAATTAATTAATTAAAGGAATGAAGGTAAAAAAATCAATAAAAGGAGAAAGAAATTAGAATAGAGGTGCCACATCACCTTCTCTATGTTTCTCATATATATATATATATATATATATATATATATATATATAATGATTTGGTTTAGTTAATTTAGGTGTTTATATAATTTCTTAGTAAAAAAAAGTGTTGCATTTGTATGAATACTAGATGTCCCGTGCACATACTGAGCACAAATATTTTCTCAACATCATTATACAAATACGATTTAACATTAAAAGGGGTAATTTCAAGATCATTCTAATTTTCTAATAAATTATCAAAAAGGACATACATCAAATTAAATATCAGCACAATATTCTCCATATGTACATTCACACATTCATGTGTGGAACAAAGTTATATAGTGCAATAACTAAAAGTAAATAAGTAGAAGGAATGAAAATATACAAATTTAACTAACTTTAGCAATCATCTAATGTTGGGAGTAGGGGTGTTAAATGGGCAGATTGGGTTGAGATTGGAGATATTAAATGGGTTGAATTAGATATCAGGTTGGATCATGACCCGCCCAAATTCACTTTGAATTGAAATGGGTAAAAATTGAGTTGGGCCTTGAGCCGTCCAATTAAACCCACTTAGTTTAAAAATATTAATATATTAATATTTATCACTTGTAAAGAAAACACATTTCAATGTGTTTGAGAAGTTGGGTAGGTGGGTAAGGATTAAGGATGGGGTAAGAATATTTTTTTAAAGTTTAATTTTTTAAAAATTAAAATTTAGTTTTTAGTGAGGGGTGTGGGGTAAGGGGTTGGGGGTAGGAGGAGTGGGTTTTAGGATGGTGATTGAGGTAAAATAAATCTTTAAAGAAATTTATTTTAAAAAAAAATATGTTTTTCTTAAAACTAAATATTTTTTTCTTAAAAATAAAATTGGGAGCGGGTGGAGTGTAGGAGTGTGGTTGTGGGGGGCAAGGATTAGGAAAAGGATGAGGATTGAGGTAAGAGTTTTATTTTTTAAAAAAATAATTTTTTTTAAAAATATTTTTTAAAAAAATTATCTGTTTTAGGTGTGGGGGTGTGGGGGGAGGAATATGTCGTATAGGGGAGGAGGGTGAGGGAATGTAGGGAGTAGGGAGAGATGGGGGTTGGAGTAAGATTAATTTTTTTGTTTTAAAAAAAATTATATATTTACTTCTAAAAATTAAAAGATTTTTAATTTTTTATAGTAGGGGTTCGGGGTAGGAATGGGGGATGGGGATGAGTTGGGGTGGGGACAAGAAGAAAATTTATAAAGGGCTTTTTAAGAAATAAAAATAAATTATTTAAGGGAGATAGGGGGGTTGGAAAGTTGGCTTGTGGTGGAGTTAGGGTAAGGTGGGGGTGAGGTGAGGTGGGTGATTTTGAGAGTTGGAGGACACATGATCACTTTTTCCCTACTTTCATTAAGAAAATATCTTTTCTATTAAATGGGTTAATGTAGAGATTGATTGGACTCATTTAAACCCAATTTAAAAAGGGGAAATTTCAGAAATAGCAACTCTGTAGCCTTAATTATAGCTTTTATAACAACAGTTTCATAATTACGAAAAATAGCAAATTATATTTGTATTTAAGTAAAATGTTGCTATATAAATACATATACAAATATATATGTATTACTCATAAATACATATGCACAACTGAAAAATACATATTCTTCTATTACTATGAAGTGGGTAAAATATTGCTACTTTTGCTATAAGTTGTAATTTTGAAAAAGTGTTGCTATTTATTGTAATTATAATCTTAATGATACTAGTTTCTTTAATTTTTCCATTTAAAAATGGGTTGGGACTTAATGAGTTAAGATTTACCCAATAACAAATTATCTTGAATCCAACCCATTAAATTTTGAGCTAGTTAGACGGGTCAACTCAATTTTGATTCATTTTGACACTCCTAGTTAAGAGCGATAGTTGACAACACATTCTTCAACTTGGTATACTATCTAGTAAAAAGAATATAGAGCCTACAAAGTTGGATAACACAAAGAGACAGTGGGTGGATGCCTAATATTTTAGAAATTTGAATACAAAATCACCTTGTAGTTCACGGGCATTCCGCTTCATCTTTTTGGTTGCGAGATTTTCTCCAACATTCGCACCTTTATACATAGATGGTAAAAGGATCAAATATAAGCCTAAAATTTGCAAAAATGTTCAGATATACCATCCGTTAAAAGTTTAGCTCACCAATGCCCTTACCGTTCAAGTCTTGGGCCATATATACCCCGGTTGTTAAGTTTTGGATAATATATATCTCTGTTGCCATGTTTTGGGCCATATATACCCTTATCACCGGTAATTGCTTTGTTGGAATTTTTTACCCATTTTTTCCTTAAAAAATTATATTTGCCACATCATTTTTTGTTACAACATCACATACAATTCAATCCCCCCTTCTTCTACACATTAAACGTCCGTCAAATACTCTCATATACCTCACAATCTCTTTAGATTTTCTCTAATTTGTCAAAATTCTTTTGTTGTATTTTTAGATTCTTGCATAACCATTTCTCTCATACATACATAAATACGTACAAAAAATATCCTCTTAATTAAAAATTAATTTTTGTTGTATCTATATGGGCGGCCTCTTTTATACTTTTACATTCGAATTTCTCACTTGGGGTTTCGTTATTCTTCTTATTCTTGATGTTGGAATTGACGGTGGTATGAAAAATGAAGTCGGTGGATATGATACTAAAATAATTTGCAGTTGGTAAGTAGTTTAATTCTTGATTTTTATCGCAATTGTGCATTGAGTTTTTATGGGGTGTTCTTAACTTTTTTCATTTTTTACTTGATTATTCTTGGGGTTATGCAAGCATCGAAAAACACAACAAGGAAATTTTGGTAAATTACAGAAAATTCAAAAAAATTATGAGGTAGATTAGAGCATTTGACAAATAGTTAATGTGTAGAAGAAGGGGTGAATTTAATTATATGCGATATGACAATTAAAAAGTAATGTGAAAATATGATTTCTTAAAAAAAGGATAAAAAGGGTTGAAAATTTTTAGAAAAGCAATTAATTACAACAGGGGTATATATGACCTAAAACTTGACAACAGGGGTATATATGACCCAAAACTTGACAACAGAGGTACATATGGCCCAATACTTGGACGGTAAGGACATTGATGAGCTAAACTTTTAACGGAGGGTATATCTGAATATTTTTGCAAAGTTTAGGGGTATATTTTACCCTTTTCCCTACATAAATCTTTGAATTCATCAAACACCCTTCATCAAATCAGTCTTTTGTTTTGCAAAGTTGTTTAAATTTATACACAAGTGAACCAAACAATTACTATAGTTGGAATGTACTCCTCGTTTGGAACTTACACAAACATGTTGCTCTTCTCTGATTGATTCCGAACAACATAATCAGAGGATATGTGAGCCATGTCTTTCTCTTCCTCTGGAGACCTTTTTCAAAACAAAAGATCACTGTGTTCAAAAAATAAATAAATAAAAGCAACATCAGAGAAGAATTCCTTTTCTCCAAGACAAGAAATCAAAATTACACTATCTTATATAACTAAACCTTTTGACTACTATCATATAAGATACACACACTAAATAGTCTAGTGTGTTACTAACATATGTGACTCAAACAAGAGTAAATACATAAATACCCCGCTGATTCTCCATTAACAGCCATTACTTTCTTTTTCTCTTCTTTTTCCCCAATTCTCAAAGCTAGGAAATTTTAAAAAAAAAATTCTCCTTAATGAATCAAACTAGTGAGATAAAAAAAATCATGTATTAACTTTAATATCTTCTTAATTTGTTTAAAAGTTGTGAAATTAAGTTTTCTTTTCGTGATTAAATTTTTTTTTTGTCTTCAACACCATTTACTTGAATCATAAAACTCCATTAATGGAGCTTTAATGGAGAAGTTGAAGAAGACAATGGTGTCAAAATTTCATTAGTCATTAGTACTGAGTAATTTCTTCCTTCTTCTTCTTATCCATCAATCTTCATTAATGGTGTCTTTGTTTTTTCTCTTTCCTCTTAATTACATTTCACAAATTCAAATCAACACTACACACACAAAAATTGGAAGGAGAAGAAATAGAAAAGAAAAGCGAGTGACACCATTAATAGTGATTAATGAAGGAGGAGGAGGAGGAGAAGGAAGAAGAAGAAACGAAGGAGGAAGATGGAAAATGAAGGAAAAAAATAAAGAAGATGGCAAATGAAGAAGATAAAATGAAGGAAGAAGATGGAAAATGAAGAAAAAACAAAACTAAAATACAAAATTAAAAAAGTGGATCTTTTTTATTAAACGTTGCACATTTTAATTTTTTGGTTCAATTTTTTTTGTCCATTCACACGCTTCAAGTGCGTGTCTACACGCAGGGTCAAAATTTTGGTCAAAATGGTGCATTTACAACGTTTAGGTAACATTCGTGGGGTAATAGGTCGAAAGTAATGTTTAGGTGTCTTTTTAAAAAAGTCGGACAAGATTATGGGGGCCTTTATGTATATACTCCTCAAACAAAGTACAAACTTCAAACCATCATCTTACTTTGCAGAACTGAGCCGAAGCCTTTCAAGCATATTTTACTTTGCAGACCTGAGCTGAAGCCTTTCAAGCATTTTCTTCTCAGTATGTGCATATTGAGAAATAAGAAACATAATTAAATTTTAAAATTAGTTTTATTTAACTGGATTTAACAGTCATTTATATATATGAAACTATTTAAGATTCAGAATCACATAAATATCATAGACTCACAACCGCCAAAAAAGCATGTTCATGAGTTAATGTGCAAATAATTTATGAAAATGAAATTATGAAATCTATCATTAAGTCAATAGTTTGAAAGCTATATAGAAATTGCCAACATATTAAACATGAGGAGCTACTAAAGTAATAGCAAGACAAACAGAACAACATGCATATAATTTTTAAAAGGCAAGTCTGGTAATAAACATATAATTTTAGAAAAAATAATTATTTCAAAAATATTCCCCCTTGCTTATTTCAAATATTATACACTTCAAGATAATCATCATAGACCGGCGTAAAACTTCACCATCACTGAACTTCTAGAAGGTAACTTGGGTGTTTGGACCATAGGTGACAAAAGAGTTTTAAAATGAGGTGTAGGTGACACAAGTCTTAATTATTAGGTGGAGGTGACAATTACTTTATTATGGATTAAGAAAGTTGGAGAAGTTTGAAAATAAATCACAAGTTTTTAAATTTATACTTTGATCCAAATGTTAGCTTATATAACGAAAAACGGTGGAAAAAAAGATGTCTTTCTCTCTCTTCTCACCCATTATTATTTTCTCTCTCTTAGCAATTTTTGTTGTTCATTGTTGCTGCTGCTTCATTCATCATCTTATGCTTCGTTATCATCATCTTCTACTTCATTATCATCTTCATCTTGTTCTTGTTGACCATTTGTTGTTGTTGTTGTTACCGCTACTGTTGTTATTTGACCAATTTCTTAGGTCAAATTTTATTTCTAACGTCACTTTCCACTTTGACATTACTTCATAGGAGATGTTGGAAAGTCAAATTATGATTTTTAGTTGAATTTTTCATCTGGGTAACTGCTATTGTGTTGTGTTTTCCAACAATGGATAGAAACTAATCATGAATCCAACATAAGATCCATCTATTTAAACAGATAAATCATCTGTTGCGACAAATGAGACATCTATTTCAACGGAAGACTGATATGTTAGATTTATGTTTAAACAGATGGGTCATCTGTTGCAACATTTGACATATCTGTTGCAACAAATTATTTACCTATTGCAACAAAACCTGAACACGGTTACAACATAGTTACAACATATTAATAACCTGTTGCAACAGATAAGTCATCTGTTGCAACAGTTTAATTATCTGTTGCAACTGTCATTCATCTATTGGAATCAGCTTTAAAGGTGATTTAGTTGTAACATTAATTCCAACAGGCACTTTATCTGTTACAACAGATATTTAGGATTGTAACATGAATCCCAATAGGTAAGAATCTGTTGTGACTCATCACTTACCTGTTGCAATAAGTAACACATCTGTTGGGATTCATTCATGGCACTATGAAATCACTATCAACTTTTTTTAACAAATGACTGTATTTAGGTACCACTAATGGAGGGATTAATAACAATAGGGTGGATTTTCATGGTCAATGGGCCGAGAAGAGCAATCGATATGTATGGCGTTGGAAGGAGGGTGAAATGCTAGAGACGATAGCTGTGACAGTCCAAAGTGATGTTTCGTATGATGATTTTATGAACTTAATCATCATCTTTTGTGGACTGAATTATCAACTGGAAGAATTCTCCATCAGCTATATGCACAGCTCCTTTGAAAATCAGAGGGTACTACCTTTCAAGATAACTGATCAGGTTCGGTTGCATACTTATCTAAGTCATTCAACTAGGCCGGTGTTAAGGGTGTACATAGTTGTAAAGAGAGAATGAGAACCAGAATGTAGAAAAAGAAGAAGAAAAAGAATTCTTTGATGATAGGTTGGATGATCTAGACATGAATATTCCAGATGATGATTAAACACCTACGCCCGTTTATGCGACCCATACGATGTGCAGTTCTTCTCAATCGACACAATCTGGAAATCTTTAAGACGACGGGACCAACTTTTTTATTGGAATGTCATTCAAGGACAATAATGAACTATGTAACACTTTATTTATTTATTTCTTGAAAAAAGATTTCCGAATAAAGAAGGTGATTAATTCGAGTAGTGTCTTTTGCTTCAAATGTGCTAATTCGAACTGCAAGTGGTGGTTGAGAATGGTGAAGTACACAAGTTTTGATAGATTTGTCATTCATAAACATGACAAGCATCACACATATGGTTCAGAGCACATATCGGGGAAAAATCCTCATGCCACGGCAAAGTTCCTCGGTGAATATTTCGGGATCAGATTCCCCGATGGCAAAAGCCCTTCAACAAGGCTTATGGCCAATAAACTCTTTACGGATTTGGGTATCCTGTTCAGTTATTGTAAGGTATGTACGGCCATGGAGATTTCCAAGGACCCGGTTAGGGGGACACTCGAGCATGGGTATGAAGTCTTGGATGCTTACCGTTACATGATTGAGTCCACAAATCCCGAAAGTAAGACGGCATTGCATCTGGATAAAAGCGGAAGGTTCAAGTACTTTTTTGTATCCTATGGTGCTTGGATTCAAGGTTTTCAACATTTGAGAAAAGGCATAGCCATCGATGATACCTTCTTGAGGAGCAGGTATAATAGAGTTCTACTAGCTGCGGTGGCGCAGGATACGGAGAATCACATCTTTCCTACCATTTTTTGTGTAGCGGACAAGGAATGTGATGCCTCTTATGGTTTTTTTTGAACAACTGTGACACTACGTTGAAGATACCAAAGAGTTGTACTTTGTATCAGATAGGCATCCAAGTATTCTAAAGATGGGTTCACTTTTCTTTACTTCAACTTACTTTGGTTGTTACATCAGGTATCTTGGAGAACATTCGAAACAACTATCACAACGAAAGGGTCGTCACCCTTTCTTGTAGAGCAGCTAAAGCATATATAGTAAAGAGGAGTTTTTAGACCATTTCAATCAAGTAGCATATGTGAATCCCAAGGTAAAGAATTTCTCACACGTGTCAGTTTTGAGAGATGGAGCCAGGCATTCTATCTAGCAAATAGGTACATTCTTATGAATTTAAAATCTTGTTTGATTTACAAGTTTAGTTTGATGTCATACTAAGTGATTCATTTCTATAGGTACAATATTATGACATCAAACATAACTGAATTGGTGAATTCATTATTTGGCAATGAAAGAGAATTTCCCATCAACGCTATGTTTTAAAAAATAAGTGAGAAGTATTGCGATTTTTTAATGAAAGACGTGTGCAGTTCAAGTGCCCAGAAAAAAAAACCCAATTTATTCTCAAAATCGAAAAGAAAATATCAACGAACATCAGTTTAGGGAATAGGTTATTCTCCCATAAAATAGCAGATTACAAATTCTGTATCACCGGTCATGGTGATGCTGCCACGGTCGATCTTCAAATAAGATCTTGTACATGTAGAGTTTTTGACTTGGACAAAATACCTTGTCCACATGCTATGGCATCCCTTCGAGCTCAATACGTCCATAAATATGGACCTGAAGTTTGGGAGAACTCCTCTCAATATTATTCAGTGGAAAAATATGAAATGACATATAGTGAGCATATTACTCCGGTGCCTTCTTAAGAATCTTGGGTTATTCCAGTAGAGCTTATGGGGATATTAATACCTCCTCCATATATTGACCCGAGCACTATCAAATCGGGAAGAAAGTCATATAAAAAAAGGTGTGGAATTGGAGAATCATTTTCATCAAGAATAAACAAGTGCTCCATATGTAAGTGCACTGGCCACAAAAGAACTACATGCCCAAATCATAATCCGCCATGATCGTTGTAATTGCAGAAACTTGTGTTGTTGTTTGTTTGTTTGTTGTGGACTTTTATATATTTAACTTATTTTTGTGAACCTAATGTTATCATTTACTATATATAAAATATTTTTTAAAAAATAACTTGTGCATCAATAAAAGGAAGCAAAACACGAACTAAATAATACAGCATACCACAATTATTCTCAACAGTTGCACAAACAATTAGAATGCTTTCCTCCAACAGATGACAAATCTGTCAAAATAGATGGATAATCTGTTGAAACCCAACAGATGACCAATCGGTTCCAACACATGGTCCATCTATTGAAAGAACTCAAAAGCTAAAATTGCTAGTGCTACTGGATTCAACATTGCCTCCAACCATCGACATGTTAACATGTATTATATTAGAAGAAATAGGCAGAATCAAAATTGAATAAGAATTAAAACGCCAAAGACTGACTAAAAGTAAATTTTTCATTAAATAAAAAATAAAATACATTAGGTATAGATCCGATATAGAAATATTAAAATACATATGCTAAAATAAAAAACATATTCTAATTATTATTATCATCATCATCATCATTAATGATAGACGGCCAATCAACCCACAGCAGCAGGGCTCTCATCAGCCTCTGCATCTCTCTGAACATCGTCGCTCTCACAGCGACCAACTCGCTCTGCAGGTTATTAACCTGCCTTTGAAGTTCCTGCACTGTGTCGCGTAGAAAAGCAATGTTCAAAAAAAGATCAACCATATCTAGAACACGCATGAATTGACAAATGTAAAGAAAAAGGTTCAAAATGTAATACTGATAACGCCCAAACTACAGCTCTCATAAGAGTGTTAGCGGTCGCTCTCAAATATAGAACCCAAATGGGTTGGGTGTCGAATCCCACAGGGAATACTTGGTCACTAAGTATGCAACTATTAGTAGACTGTTGGTCGAAAATTCTACGGAAAGGGGGGATTTAATTTATGCGTGCAATAAGGTTAACAAAGTAACGAATGAATGCTGGGTTTAGTAAGATTTAATCACAGAGAATAATAAGTTAGGGTTATGTCCACCTTATGAGTTCTACGTATTTATCAACTATGAGTAATACGGAATTCAGACATGCATGCACTTATAGAGATTCGTATTCAAATGGTAAATCCTAGTGTCTCTCGACCATCCAGGATTATTTCACTTTGACTCTCTCGAGCTTAAAGTGTATAACTAACGGTACAAACTCTCCAAGAGGTTAATCCGGTTAAGGCATTAACGTGTAAACAGGGGTTGGTAGCCCTATTTCCTTGTCACACTCTCTTTTCCAAACATGTAACTTTTCTCTCGAACAAGTTAATGCTATAATGGCGTATTCTATATGTTTGCAACCACAAGAATTTAATTAAAACAAAGAGAGTAATGATATAAGTAGCATACGCATCAAGAATTCAAAAACTCATAGTAATAGATAGTATATCACAAGGCTTCCATAACCCTAACAGAGAAGTTTAGCTACTCATGATTACAACGGAATTCGCAATAGATATAATCATCATACCACATCTCGAATAATCTTTGCAAGGGGATGATTTTAACGTCAAAGAGGGATGACGTTTTTCCTCTTGGTCCGTTGCTCTCAAGAGAGCCGTGTTCCTCTGTCAGAAATTCTAACGTGAATAATCCCACGTGTCGAATGAAAGAAAAATAATGACAATAAGAATTGAATAGAAAATAGAATGAATAAGAATGCTTGCTCAAAAATTCAGCAAATAGGGTTTTTATAACATCCTTGTCCTAGTCCTACTCGGTTACTGCATCCTTGTCCTAGTCCTACTAGGTTACTGCATCCTTGTCCTAGTCCTACTAGGTTACTGCTGCACCCCTAAGTATTAAGAAATACTGATTCTGCCCGGGACAATTTCTCCATGCATCACATTCAGTCCACAAGCTTCCAAAAGCTGCCTTCTTTCTTACGTGAAGTTTTCCTTTGCTGCCCAAGGGTCCACAAAGTGCTGAAATCTTCATCATTAATACCTAAAAATATGCTAATCACGTTGGTTAGCTTACTTACAGGAAGATGGACTAAAAGTGCAGGAATTATATATTTTATCCTCAAAACTTAGTTATAACATGGGTAAATTATGGTGTTTAAGCGTGTAAATACGCCCAACATCAACACCCCGCACTTAAAGCTTTGTTCGTCCTCGAACAAAATATTACGTCCATGCAAACATCTACTTAGAATTTCACAGTAACAGCACAAAATGTTCAATAAGATATGCACGACAATCATTAACAAAGAGTAGTTTTATTGATCACTACTAGAAACAATTCAACCTCCAACATAGACTCGTGATGATGGTTAATTCGTATCCACAAGTTAAGGCACAAAGAATCATACAAAACTACCCAAAACTCGTCAACCATGTGTGTCTCACATAAGATATCACCCATAATCACTCACAAGTATTTTTCGAAACATGGGTATAAGACTCTCCTTTCTCTCTCTCTCATAAAGAATTGATATGTTATAACTGATGGCCATAGGCTTGCCCTTAGTGTAATGCTCCACTAATATCAGAATGCTAAGCTTAGGATCAACTAGGTCTTTACAGGTTGTAATGTAGGCTAAGGGACAGGTAGGACTATTTTGGCCAAAAATAGTGACTATGTTTCCTAGGCGCTTTTAGCACATCACATTATGTCATTAACACTCTCTTTAAAACAACCTTGCTACCTTTCTTTCATCTACCACCCCTTTTCACCTATTTTGTTATTCAAACATAAACACAACTATCTTTTTATTTTTCTATTTCTTTTCCTTTTTTTTTTTTCATATTTTCTAAAGCACCACTATGATAGCACTCTTTTTCACAACAATTTCAAGTACCAATATACTCTGAGGTATCACTCTCACCATTTTCCTCTTATTTTATCACATGACTCCACAATTTAAAGCGCTTAGGAATTTGGATCAAATTATGGTCTTGAAAAAAAATGGATTAGGCTACATATGAGGCTGTCAAAGAAAATAGCTAAAGGCTCAAAGGGGGTTAACTAGGATAATGTACACAGGTCGGTAAAAAGAAGGTACATAATTACAGGCTGCCAAAAAAATGCCTAAATCATCTCCTAAACTCACACTCTTTATTTCTCTTTACAAACTCACCAGGCAAGTTCTAGCATCAGTCACAGCACAGAATATACTATAATCTCACACACACAAGGCACATGGTCAACTTTATTAGGAGCAGTATAGACTCTTGACCCAACAGATAAATGAATTAAACCACTTAATTATCACACAGTGAGTCACACTTAAAGCCTAAATGTCTCAATAGTAATGATTCTAGCACAAACTCTTGTCATAATACCATGCCGCCTATCAGAACAATTTCATGTAAAACCTAAAAAAAAGTCTAAAAATTTAACTACAAACGATAATAAATGCAGGAAAAGAAGTACAGTACAACATACAAATACCAGCACCCCACACTTAGATGGGACACACTGCCCTCAGTGGAAATAAATAAGGAAAACCTGATTAGTCGGACTCCTCTTCTATGTCTGGGGTCATACCCCCTTCGTCGGAATCATCATTAAAGTCGTCATCCTCAGAAGTTCCTCAAAATGTACCCCACTTGATGCCAAAAGTTCTTCGAGGTATTTGTAGCGAGGAGGATTCATCTTGCTCTTTTCTTCCCCTTTTCTGACCTTTCTATGAGGTGGACACTTTTTGTTTTCCTTGTCGTCCTTTTTGAGACCATTCTACCTGAGATCCTAATAGAGTTATGTTAGATTCATCTCGGAAGATTCAATCGAAAAACAAATAGTAATGGCACCACCCCACACTTAATTTGATGGCACAGACTAATTAAGTGAGTGATGTCGATTATTCAGACTTCGTCGACATATATTTAGGCGATGCATTC
This sequence comes from Capsicum baccatum var. pendulum, assembly GCA_030864225.1. Lineage (NCBI taxonomy): Eukaryota > Viridiplantae > Streptophyta > Magnoliopsida > Solanales > Solanaceae > Capsicum > Capsicum baccatum. The sequence goes on along the minus strand of CM061560.1, from coordinate 81,994,178 downwards.
CAACAACACGTTTAGCACAGTCATACTTTCATGTCATATTAACTATCTTGTCCAACTCAATTTCATGTAATCTTGACTATTCTTTTATGTTTGGATTGATGCACTTTTTGAACAAGACTACTACATAGAGATTGAATCGAGTTATGGCATAGAGATAATCACAACATCTCATGCTTGTATTCAATCATGATCTTTACTCGATGAATGAGTCATTCAAACATTCAAGCATTCAATTTTGAAGATTATGCAATTAACTTTATCATGTCAATTCCGCAAAAGTATGACAGTGTATCAAAATCAAATACAAGTTGGAACAAAGTCAAGAACACCCACACGTATTCTTTCACTCAACTAGGTGTATCATAACAAACCAACAACATTCAAATCACCAACACCTCCTTAAGATCTAACAAATAATTATAAGCGTAGTATTGTAACAACTACGGAATATAAAAGAAGAACTTACTTGGTGATGGATTCGAAAGATGATCTTGCAAGGTTAGATGAGCAAAAAGAAAAGTTTTGAGAGATTTGGAGAGTAAAGACGGCGCCTAGATTGAGCAAATAAGTGTGTTTTGTTCTAATGTTTAAGATCTATTTATAGAACAAGCTATGGATCGGGTTTGGCCCATGTAGAATCGGGTAAGGAGACCAAAAAGTGAGCATAGGCGGCGCCTAATGCTTTGCCTATGCTTGGCATAGGCGGCACCTAATGCTTTGCCTAGTTGGGCATAGGCGGCACCTATGCTATGGCATTGTTGGGCATAGGCGGCGCCTATGCTATGGCATTGTAGATTCAGAGAGCTTAGGCCATAGCATAGGCCTTTCCTTGTTTGTTGCCTAGATTTACGTAGGGCTTGCCTTGTTCGTTGCCTAGATTTGCATAGGCAATGCCTAACCAATAGCCTTTGCTTCTTCATTCCTAACTTACCACCTTCAACATGACACACTTCCAAATCAAAGTTTGAGACCAATCTCCTCTTTTATACGTCTTGCACCTACACTTACTCAAAAACAACAAAAACGATTAGAATGATGGGTTGCCTCCCACCAAGCGCCTTAGTTTTGATTGTGGCTCGACTACAAAAACAAACTCCTAGTAAAACAAAACAATTAAATACGATGGGTTGCCTCCCATCTAGTGCTTGATTTATTGTCGCGGCATGACATAGTTATCTCGATTACTTAGACTTCATCGATATATATGGTGCATCGTTTTCTTAATGGATTCAGACGACGCTGATGCTTACTTGTAGGCATGCAATATTCTTTGAGATGACTCTTGTGCATACATATCCCAGGTTGGATACCAATTATATCATCAATAGTCCAACCCATAGCTCTCTTGGACCTCTTCAGAGCAGAGATGAGAGCCTCTACGTGCTGTTCACCTGAATCAGCCGCAATAATAACTGGAAGTGTATCACCACTTCCCAAGAATACATAAATTAGATGACTGGGGAGCTCTTTCGATTCTAGCACTGGTGGCTCTGCAATGGAAGACTTCGCTGTCGGTGAAGGCCGATTCTTAAGATCAAGGTCCATCTTCTTAGGAGCATGAGAATAGGACCTTATCCTTGGTAGAGCACAAACAGTTTCTTCATATTCTTCATCCTCCTCACGCTCAAAATTCAACAGCACAACAGACAATGGCTCAACAATAAGCTACTTTTCTGCAGATAATTCTTCCACATCTTCATAATAAACATCAGCTACAGAGAACACATCCATATCTCTAGGATGCTTCATCGATTTGCATACATCAAAACAAACCACTTCATCATTCATCCTAAATAAAAGCTCATTGGCTCGTAAATCAATAAGCACACTTCCTATTGCGAGGAAAGGACAACCCAAGATTATGGGAGCTTCAGAATCCACCTCACAATCCAAAATAACAAAGCCTGCAGGAAAAATGAAGGAAGAAACCTTCACCAATACATCATATAAGATACCAACAGGTCATTTTACCGACCTGTCTGCCATTACGAGCCGTATATTGGTTGGTGTAGGATCGCCCAACCCCAACTTTCTATAAATGGATAGCGGTATCAAATTGATGCTAGCTCCTAAATCGCACAACGCCTTAGCAAAATCCAAAGATCCAACAGTGCAAGGAATAGTGAAAGCACCAGGATCTATCTTTTTCTGAACTAATGATCTTGTAGCGATTGCACTGCAATGATGAACATTATCTGCCAGCTCATAGCTTACTGCCCGCTTCTTTGTCAAAAGGTCCTTCATGAATTTAGCGTACCCAGGCATCTGTTCCAGCGCCTCCACCAAAGGAACATTGATAGTCAGCTGCTTCAACATAGTCATAAATTTACTGAACCTGGTGTCATCAGCTTTTTTCTTCAGTCTCTGAGGAAAAGGTGGTGGTGGAAGGGGAGTAGTTTTCTCCACCACTTCCTTTTTATCTTTCTTCAAATTATCAACCTTTTCAGGAGTGTCATCAGCCTTCTTCTTCAGTCTCTGAGGAAAAGGTGGTGGTGGAAGGGGAATAGTTTTCTCATGAACGCTCTCATTCTAATTTTCAGCTTCTACAGAATCATCATAATCTGAATCAATAACATTCTCCTTTGTATTATCAACCACCTGCTTGCCTTTGGATGGATCTTCCAACACTTTACCACTCCTGGTAGTAATAGCCATACATGATCCATCATTCCTTAGATTTTGCACGGTGTCGCTAGGTAAGGTGCCTGCCTTTTTTTTATTGAATACCACTGAAAGTTGACTCAATTGTTGTTCTAGTTGTTTTATTGAAGTGGAATGCGAGTAAACCAATTGATTTATTGATGACAAATCATTCTTTACCTCATTAACTCTCGTATTGGTTGCCTCTACTCCTTTCAACAGCTTAGCCATCATATCTTCCATGGACATCTTCCCAGAGCCAGACGCCATAGCCTCACGGTTTCCAGGAGGAACATACAAACCACTCCTGTCAGTCTTGTTTTTCCAACTATCTTGATCTCGGTCCTTGTTTCCAGATTTATCATAATAGTTCCGACCTTGGTTTCCTTGGGCATTGCCTCGAAAACCCCCCTGATTATTCAAGTAATTTTCTTCCTACTCAGAATCAGAGTCATCTCTTCCCTATGATACGACAGCCTTGACTTTTTTGGTCTTCCCTGATAATAAATGCTTGGTAAGAAGATCCATCTGCGTTTTCATGTGCGCCATATCCTGGTCATGTTCCTCTTCTCTTCATCTCTGTTCTGCAGTCATGCCAATAGATAAAGTAGAGCTTGCTACCTCAGAATCCTTGGTATGCCAAGATCTACTCCGCTTTGTCATACGATCTAGCATACCACTTGCCTCATTAAAAGTAAGGTCCATGAATGACCCACCCGCAGCATTATCAACCACTGGCTTAGTCACCGAATTCAAAGCTCTATATAATATTTCCATCAAGTGGATATTGGTCATCTGATGGTTTGGGCACCGCATAAGCTTCTTCTTGAACCTCTCCCATGTTGTGTGGAGAGCTTTAGTTGGAAGCTGTCGAAAATTGCTTATCTCATCTCTTAATTATGCTCTCTTGGATGGTGGATAGATTCTTTCTAAGAAAGCGTCTTTCAGTTGCCTCCAATTAGTAATAGAGTCAGGAGTTAGCCCATTCAACCATAGAGTTGCCTCTCCAGATAGAGACAATGGAAATAAGCACAGCCGGATCACAATCTGTCCAACCCCTAGATTGTCAAACGCCTTGCATGTTGTGATAAAATTTATCAGATGCACATTCGGATCATCACCTGCAAGTCCACCAAATAACCCCTTGAGCTGCAATAGCTGAATCATGCTGCTAGTGATATTGAACTTGGTTCCAGGTGCCAAGGGCGGAGGAATAATAGCCCCTGTGACACCATCCCCATCCAGATCATCATCATCATCATCAAAAGAAATCTGCACAGCTAGACGTTCAGGCCTCAATCTAGCTTGGCGATCTCTTCTGTTCACAGGTGCCGCCATCTCTTTAGCATGCCTTGGGTTTAGTAGCTCATCATCACCCAGGTCCTCATCATCAGGATTTGTTGCTCGCCCTGGGTTATCAATATTCTATTGATGCACTTGAGCAGCGGCCAATGCAGCTAATCTAGCCTGCTTCTGTTGAGCAACCCTTCTTTCAATGTCTCGTTGTGCCTCCATTCTGCCAATAAGTTGAGGTTCAAGATTTATGGGTAATAATGGTTGACCAGAACTTCAAGTATTTGGCATGCACTGAACAGAACCTGAATAAAACAAAAACAACAACTAAAAGTAAAATCTGAGAATTTTTGACCAAAGGGTCTAGTAACTATCACAAACTTAGTTGACAACCGTATTTCTCGGCAACGGCGCCTAAATTTGATAACGCCCAAACTACAGCGACCGCTATGCAACTATTAGTAGACTGTTGGTCGAAAATTCTACGGAAAGGGGGGATTTAATTTATGCGTGCAATAAGGTTAACAAAGTAACGAATGAATGCTGGGTTTAGTAAGATTTAATCACAGAGAATAATAAGTTAGGGTTATGTCCACCTTATGAGTTCTACGTATCTATTAACTATGAGTAATATGGAATTCAGACATGCATGCACTTATAGAGATTCGTATTCAAATGGTAAATCCTAGTGTCTCTCGACCATCCAGGATTATTTCACTTTGACTCTCTCGAGCTTAAAGTGTATAACTAACGGTACAAACTCTGCAAGAGGTTAATCCGGTTATGGCATTAACGTGTAAACAGGGGTTGGTAGCCCTATTTCCTTGTCACACTCTCTTTTCCAAACATGTAACTTTTCTCTCGAACAAGTTAATGCTATAATGGCGTATTCTATATGTTTGCAACCACAAGAATTTAATTAAAACGAAGAGAGTAATGATATAAGTAGCATACGCATCAAGAATTCACAAACTCATAGTAATAGATAGTATATCACAAGGCTTCCATAACCCTAACAGAGAAGTTTAGCTACTCATGATTACAACGGAATTCGCAATAGATATAATCATCATACCACATCTCGAATAATCTTTGCGAGGGGATGATTTTAACATCAAAGAGGGATGACGTTTTTCCTCTTGGTCCGTTGCTCTCAAGAGAGCCGTGTTCCTCTATCAGAAATTCTAACGTGAATAATCCCACGTGTCGAATGAAAGAAAAATAATGACAATAAGAATTGAATAGAAAATAGAATGAATAAGAATGCTTGCTGAAAAATTCAGCAAATAGGGTTTTTATAACATCCTTGTCCTAGTCCTACTCGGTTACTGCATCCTTGTCCTAGTCCTACTAGGTTACTGCATCCTTTTCCTAGTCCTACTAGGTTACTGCTGCACCGCTAAGTATTAAGAAATACTGATTCTGCCTGGGACAATTTCTCCATGCATCACATTCAGTCCACAAGCTTCCAAAAGCTGCCTTCCTTCTTACGTGAAGTTTTCCTTTGCTACCCAAGGGTCCACAAAGTGCTGAAATCTTCATCATTTATACCTGAAAACATGCTAATCACGTTGGTTAGCTCACTTACAGGAAGATGGACTAAAAGTGCAGGAATTATATATTTTATCCTCAAAACTTAGTTATAACATGGGTAAATTATGGTGTTTAAGCGTGTAAATACGCCCAACATCAAATACAACGTATATGACCAATTGGTAAATTTACACCAGAGAAAAACTTACCTCAACGAGAAAGGAATATGCTCTTTGAAGAGAAGTGGTTGAAGATGTCACACTAAAGGAAAAAATGCAAAAAATAAATAGAGTTGAATGAAGATTAAAGAGGGACCTATAATCTGGATGTGTCAGGACAAAAGGCAGGACTGTTTAGCTCCATTGTATTAATTACATTCAAACTGGTGGAATTTTGTTTTCTATGAAAAGTCGCGACTTTTTCTTTTACACTAATTACTTCTCACCTTTTCATAGCGATTTGAGACTCGATAAAAGCTGTTATTATTGAGTTGTTGCAACAGATCATCCAGCATTTTTAATAGATTTAGCATCTGTTGCAATAGATGGATTGAATGTGCAACAGACTGCTGTTAAAATAGATTTACCATCTGTTGCAATAGATGGTTTGCATATGCAATAGATAAGACATCTGATGTAATTTATGTATTATCTATTGCGATAGATGGACAGTATAAGTTGGAGGAGATGTTATGATATCTTCTAACAGCTGATTCATCAGTTTTAGTTTCAACAGATGGAGTATTCAATTCATTAGCTGTAGATAAAAAGTCTTCACCTCTTTTTAATAGTCCCTCCATTACTTATTAGTTGGACCGTATGGGCTTGGCACACCAATTAATAAAAATATAAATTAGCTGATTATTTTAACAAATTGGCCTTATTAATTATAATTTGAAAGTATAATTGTGAATAATATACTTTATGTAGTCATTTAATAATAGGGGTAATCTTGGAATAATATAATAAAATTCTCTTAATTTTATAATTAGGAAAAATAAATTGAAACAAACATGTTTAGCAATAAGCAATCACATGTGTGAAGATGAATAAAAAGAAAAAAAAGTATGGTCTATTGCAACAGATTTACCATCTGTTGCAACATATAGATTATCTATTGCGACAGATGGACCATATGTTGGAGGAGATGTTTTGATTTCTTCCAACAGCTGATTCCGCAGTTGCAACAGATGGAGATTTTGATTCATCAGCTATTTTGAATGTGTTAAGATAAAAAGTCACGACTCTTCACACCTTCATTTTAATAGTAGTCATCACATTCGTACAGATAAATAAACAACATAGTCTGACATATCCTGATGGGATAGGAAGAATAAAATGCGTGGAATGGATCCCATTTTAATGCGTGCGAGTTATGTATATTATTGATCAGGCTACCGTGAAGACACATATAAAGTGCAATGATTTTGTGAATAGTAGTCATCACATTCGTGTAGATGAGTAAACAACACTGTCTAACATGTCCTGATGGGGTAGAAAGAATAAGATGCATGGAATAGATCCCATTTTCATGTGTGTGAGTTATGTATATTATTTATCAGGCTACCGTGAAGACACACATAAAGTGCAATAATTTTGTGAATGCAGTTTTTTACTAATTAGACACTGATCCTTCAAACAAGATTCTGCATTGTACAGTTTAGTTTGATAGGTGTGAACTAATAAGGCCGAAGGGTTCCAAGACGGTGGTGTCGATACCCCATTATAATTTAATGACGATTAATGCACATATTTTTGTGTCAAGTTTGGGGAAGGGTTCAAATTTTTGGCGAAAGTGTAAATATCCAATAGTGATTGGACCGATTTTAATGGTACAATGGACTTTTTGAAAGGCCTCCAAAGCCTCGCAATGTAGCAAACAACAATAGAACTTATAGAAATTCCCCTGGTCCAAATTTATATGGATGGATTGGTGGAGGAGACTTTTTTACAGCAGAAGGTGCTTGGGATAATACCTATGAATGAAGGGGGAAGTGGAGAAGGTCATATATCATTTCAGACCTTGTTTAAGAGAAAAGACAGGGTAGGAAGGAAAGTGTAGTGAAATTGGCCAATGAAATTCACATGAGAAACAAAAAAACTAGATAAGCTTCAAATGTGGAAGTGTATCAAAGTATAAAAATCTGTCAGTCGATGAAAAAAGAAAGAATGGTCAACTGGACTGGAGCTAGACACTTTGCTCGAGAATGCAACTAGCGAGTGTGGCCCAATGACCAGCTCAATTCCTCTTGACCATTCTTCTTTTTCTTCAACAACTGATGAATTTTCATTTTTGGATACACTTTCACATTTGCATCTCATCCAATTTTTTTTATTTTTCATGTCAATTTCATAAGCTAATTTTGCTACACTTTCCTTCTAACCCTGTGTATTCTCTTAAACAAGGACTGAGATGATATATGGCCTTCTCAACATCCCTCTTCCCCTGCAGGTTTTCTCCCAAACACCTTCTGTTATATAATAGTATCCTTCAACAACCCATCCATATAAATTTAGACTAGGGATATTTCTATTAGATCCATTGTTGTTTGTTGCAGTGCAAGGCTTTGAAGGCCTTTTAACAAGTCCATTACACCATTAAAACCGGTCCAATCACTATTGGATATTTACACTGTCGCCAAAAACTTGAACCCTTCCCCAAACTTGACACAAAAACATGAGCATGAACTGTCATTAAATTGTAACGGGGTATCGACACCACCATCTTGGTCCCTCAGCCTTACCAGTTCAAACCTAACAATCTTAACTATAAAATACCATTTCTTGTTTGAAGGATTTATGCCTAATAGGTAAAGAACAAACATTCACAAAATCATTGTACTGGATGTGTATTTTCATGATAGGTTGATCAGTAATACATACCTCCCACATATGAAGTGGTTCCATCTGTAAGCAGCTTATTTCTTCGAACCCATCTTTACTCTAGCCATTAATGTTAGCCGGCAAAAGTGGATCCAATTTCACTTCCTTTTGTCTGCAAACAAGAGAGATACATTTGATGTCAAACAAGAGAAGAACAAAAGTAACATTAAAAAAGGGTAACACAAAATTGAGTGAATCAACAAATGATCAATATGATGCAACAGATTACCCATCTGCTCAATCGATGAGGCATCGTTTGCAAAGGATGGATGACATGTTGCAAAAGATGGGTCATCTATTGGAATAAATCAAACCAGTCATGCTACTGGTTTGATTTCTTCAAGCAGTTGCTCCGTTTGTTCCAACAGCTGATTCATCAGTTACAACAATTGAGAAAACTGTTGCAACACCACCAACAATAGCATCAACAACAAAGAAACAAAAAAACTAACATCATATGTTCCAACACCATTCACAACACAAACATCACATGTTCCAACACAACCACCACCCCCAACAACACCACCACCAAAGTACCAAACAAAAGACATAAAAAAACTACACTGATAATAAGTCTTTTTAAGTTCTCCCAACAAATGAATTTTTTTGCATATTTTAATAAAAACAATGATTTGTTCATTTAAGAATTAAAAGTCACCTTTCCTTAAATTTTCTTAATAAATAGGAAACTGGTAATAGGTAAATCATTAATAGAAACAGATGTAAATATCTAATTTAAATGACATACAAAGAAGAAAACGAGATGAAAAGAGCAACAGGGAACCATACCTGCAATGTCAAAAAAGTAAACGGATCAGAACATCCAGTTCAGTTGAGAAAAGATATTGATTGGTTAAGATCCTAAAGGATCCTCATTCGAAAGAAGAGAGAAAAGAGAAAAAAAGGAAACAACAAAGATAATTGAGAATAAAGAATAAAGAAGAGTGATAAGTTGAGTCTAGACTACTTTATGGCTGAAGAAGAGAGAGTTCTAGATATGGAAAGTTTTAAATATTTATTAATAACTTTTAAGGGGCACGAGGAGACGGTGACATTGAAAAGACCAAATAAGACTACTCACTCAGGAGATTTTTGAGTTATCCAAGTAGTACCGAGTAATACTTTTTATTGCCTTAGTATTTTAACTATTTTATCTCGAACAAAAAGTACCTAAATTTCCTTATAAAAAGGATCTATAAACATTTAAGTGCAACAGATAACTTAATTTATTTGATAGTTTACAATAGGTTCGTGATCTGTCACAACAAATGACGTAATATGTTTGATAGTTTACAATCGATACATAATATGTTGCAACAGATTACCTAATCTGTTTGATTTGATCCAATACAAAAGACATCTATTGCAACAGGTTGAAAATTTATTTATATATAATTTCAATTGAGTTCATATGCTAGACTAATACCTTAATTGAATGTGAGTTCTCATAGGGTCAAATACAACTTTAATTAAGTCTTTTGGCAATTGCATGATGAGATGGTACTGCGTTCCTCCAAACCATAGTCGTCGATTGATCACTCTGAGCTAAGACGATTCTTACTACCTCATATGTTAGACTAATATCTTAATTGATTAATCTAGGACTAGGTTACTAATACCTTAATTGAATAATCTGGCACTAGGGTGAGTTCTCATAGGTTCAAATACAACTTCAATTAAGTCTTTTAGCAATTGCATGATAAGACGGTATTGCGTTACTCCCGACTAAAGTCTTTGATCTATAACTCTGAGTCGAACCGATTCTTACTACCATATATGTTAGACTAATACCTTAATTGATTAATCTAGTACTAGGGCACTAATACCCTAATTGAATAATTTGGGACTAGGGTGAGTTCTCATAGGGTCAACTACAACTTTAATTGTGTTTTTTGTCAATTGCATGATGAGACGGTTCTATATTCCTCCCGACAAGAGTCGTCGATCGATCACTCAAAGCCGAATCGATTCTTACTACCTCATATGCTCAAGTAATACCTTAATTGATTAATCTAGGACTAGGGGTGAGTCATCATAATGTCAACTACAATAGATGACAATGCCTATTTGATAATTTACAACAGATGGGTAATCTATTGCAACATATGACTTAATCCATTTGATAATTTACAACAGATGTGTAATTTATCGTAACAGATGACTAAATTTGTTTGATAGTTTACAATAGATTTGTGATATATGGAAACAAATGACGTAATCTATTTGATAGCTTACAACAGATGCATAATATGTTACAACAGATAACATAATCCGTTTGATTTGATCCAACAAAAAATACATCTGTTGCAAAAAGTTAAACATTTTCTTATATATAATTCAATTGAGTTCATATGTTAGACTAATACCTTAATCAAATGTGAGTTCTCATAGGGTCAACTACAACTTCAATTGAGTCGTTTGGCAATTGCATGATGAGATGGTACTGCGTTACTCCCGACTAGAGTCATCAATCAATAACTCTGAGCTGAATTGATTCTTACTACCTCATATATTAGACTAATACCTTAATTGATTAATCTAGGACTAGGATACTAATACCTTGATTGAATAATCTAGGACTAGGGGTAAGTTCTTATAGGGTAAACTATCGATTAATTTAGGACTAGGCGTAAGTCCTCATATGGTCAGCCACAACAGATGGCAGTGCCTATTTGATAATTTACAACATATGGGTAATCTGTTGCGACATATGACAATCTATTTGTTAATTTACAACAGATGGATAATCTATCGCAACAGATGACTTAATTGTTTGATAATTTACATCAGATTCATAATCTGTTGTTACCTAATTTGATTAATAATTTACAATAGATGAGAAATCTCATGCTACGTATTGAACATTTGTTTTTTACAATTTCAATTGAGTTCATATGTTAGACTAATAGTATCTAAACTGATTAATCTAGGACCAGGGGTAAGTTTTCATAGGGCCACCTCCTAGAGTACTCGGTCAACTAAAATTTCAATTATGTTTATACAATTTCAATTTAATTACCCTTTTGGTAATTTCATGATGAGAGGGTTAAAAATTACATATATATTTTATGATTTTAAAAATAATTAAGATCAATTTAGACCAAATTAAGATTTTCAAAACTACTTGTCATTCTTTTCCAAACAAATCAATCCATATAAAACATTTCATCATTTCAAATCTCGAGGTCTTGCTCTTTCTCTCTCATTCTCACTCAACAATAAAGTACAGACAATAACTACTCAACAAATTTGCTCAACCCTCCACAACAGATCGCTTTTTTTCTCAATTTATGACACATAGGTGTTATTTTTTACTTTATTCTTGCTTGTATCAGTCGTTTTCTTTGTCTTCGTAGGCAACAGAGTTTGAGAAGAGCTCTATATTTGTCATTTTTTTTCTAAAAAATTAGGGTCTTTAAGTTAATGATGAAAAATAAAACTTTTAATTGTATTATCTTTGAGAATGGGTTTAAAATTTTATGTTTTGATGGTAAAATCATAGGAACAACTCGAGAAATCCCTAGTTTCCATCACAATATTCTGTTAACTATTGTGGTATTGTTGGATAGTGTTGTTGTTGTTGGTGGTGGTGGTGTTTGCGGTCATCGTGGTGGCATTGGTTGGTAGTATTTGTGGTGGTTGTTGGTGGTGTCGGTATTCGTGGTGTTTGTTTGTTTATTGGCATTGGTTGGTGATGTTTGTGGTGGTGGTTGGTGGTGTGTCGGTATTCTTAGTGTTTGTAATATATTTTTTAAAATCTATGCATACATCAATTGTAATGTAATTTTTATTTTTCTTTGAGGAAAGTAAAAGTGGATCAACGTCTGACCACTCAAAAAAAGGCTACAATACAGAGGGATTTGGAGGAGCTTCTTGAACAATCTTAGTCAGGGAAATGTGAAGCTGAGAAAATATGTGAAGAAAAAATTAAGGGAGATGGACAAGGGTCCATAGATGGTGATGAAGAAAATGAAAGTGAGAAAGCGGACGAATTAGAGAGTGAGAAAGAGAAAGAGGATGATCATCAGCATGATGATAATGGATCACCGATGGGGCATGAGTTAATATCGACATCCCAGCATGATCCTATCAAAACTTTTAGTATTGAAAGGTTTCAAGTTGCGATGCCGATAAATGACCTAGAAGGAAAACAACTAGCTAGTCAAATTGTACTTAAATGTCATATGGGAAATTTTTTTGAAGATTTTATGAAAATTATGAACAACGAAAATATAGGGGGACTTTTTAAGAAGAGTTGTTTTGGACACTTTCTTGAGCTACCTGAGGACCCCTCTACCCATATCCATTTCCCTATGACAATGGTATATGATCTTCTCAAGCGCAGGATCAAATACGTGGGGGATGATAAAGATCCGGAGGAGGGGGCGAAAAGAAAATGGATGAAATCTGGATCAACTATTGTGGCATGCCTGTTTGTTTTGGCTTGCAACAGTTTGCCATAGTGATGGGCTTGAGATGCCATCATCCAGAAGGACCACCACCCTACAAAATCTAAGCCAATAAAATGCAAGGAAAAAATAGATGGGTTGTTTGACATTGCTCGATGTGGCTACAAAGCATCGGATTTGTTGACAGATCTCGAGGATAAAACCATACCAGAGCAGTACAGGGAGCAATTGTGCTTAGTTTGTTTTGCCCATTGGATTATATTGGAAAGAGACGTCAACAAGGTTATAGAAGATGATTTGTTGGTGTGTGCTGAGGATTTTGATAAATTCAACAATTATCCTTGGGATATGACAACTTCTACTTGACTGTCCAATATTTACTGACAAAGCTTTCCTGAGGGACGACCACATTATACGGCTTTCCTTGGGCTTTCATGGTAAAATTAATCAGTAATTTTACTCATCCATTAATTTATATTGAATATAGTTATTATGATTTTTTTTGCTTGCTTCTTGTTTACATTTTTTAGGCTTGGGAATTTGAAGTCATTCCTCCCCTCCAAAGCAGTTAATGGATTACCCGAATGAGGTTTCTCATCCAAGGATGTTTAGGTGGTTGGATACAAAGAGAAACACCAATATTAAGGAGGTTGATCTCTTTAACCCTATGGATGATGCAGTACGTCTTCTTCAAGTAAAATAATACTACTCAAAGATAAGAAAGATATTGAACAGATGTTATATCTGGTGCAACAGATGTTATATCTAATGCACCAGATGGGACATATGTTGCGACAGGGTATATCTTGCATCAGATTACTTATTTGTTGCTTTGGTTCTCTGAACCCGACTCCTAAAAGATTAAACATCTACTGCAAATTATGCAATAGATGTTTAATCTAATAATATATCGTTCATCTGTTGTGACGTACAGATCATCTATTGCATAACAGATTACCTATCTTGTGCAACTGTTACAATAGATTATTGATATTTTGCATCAGATTATCCATGTGTTGCTCTGTTTGTCTGAACCAGACTCAAATGGATTTTAACCTTATACTGTAAACTATGCAACATATGGGTCTTTTTTTTAAAATGTAGCCCAACTGTGAAAATTATTATATTATATGCATCGATATTTTTTTATATAGGTTGTGTATCTATGGATCGTGCCTACTGAGGAGGAGTCGGTGATGACTTCTTATATTACTCTAAGTCATGTTGATACTATAGCATACCTAATAGTGGAATTAATAAAGAAGGAATTGGTTGGAGTAACAGCCATAAGAAGAGTAGTTAGGCAAGGTCAGCCTAATGTTAAGGCTCTTCATGACCAACCTTTTACTAAGGCAGATCCGGGTGCTTCTTCTTGTGGAGTTGTTAGTGTGGGTGGCAGTCATGCTGATGCTTCTACCACTCATGATGATGAGCATGTTCATGCTTAATAAAGAATAAATATGTTTGAAAACACCCTTTTTCACCCTTACACAGGTCCCTCTCACCCCTCTTTACCCTCGTGTTCTCGTTGTGAATGCGATGAGTGCAAGGATAGATAGGATAAACTCTTTGAAAAAGTAGAGGCCATCCCTAAAGATATCTAGGAATTCAAATCCAAGAGGTGTATCATACCATCCAAGAGGGAGAGGGAGCCATACACTCCCACAGTGTTGGTTAGGAGAAAGAAAAGAGCAATTAGAGACGTACTCTTTGTTCGGATGTCAAAAGAAATTGCAATTCCTCCCTCTCCAAAAGCTGTTGAAGTTCAGGGGCCAGTTAAGAAGGTGGACATATATGCGGAAATTGGCACCGAAGAGAAGACGAATCTGCGATAGGCGAAAAATGTCAAGCCAGGCGCACCAGATTACCCCAGGCCTTCCTTTTCCCCCCAAGATTTCCAGACTATGACTGATATGCGTATTCCATACGAGGAAAATGCAAGTTTAATTTTCCTAACCTAGCCCTTCTAATCTACCCCATGAAGAAGAATCTACACAATAGATTTAACGTTTGTTGCAACAGTTGGGTATATTGGTGCAACTGGTAGTGGTTCTGTTGTAACTTATTATCCATCTGTTGCATAAGTTGCATTGGATTATTGATTCAGAGAACCCTATGCAATAAATGAACCATCCATTGCATCTTTGCAATTACTAACCTATTGAAAAATTAACTTCTTATCTCACAGCATGTTGACATAATTCTCTGCCTCATGAGGAAAAGACGATTAACGTACCGAAAAGCTTATGACACTGCCGATAGGATAATGGACCTTGACTTTTGTAAGAAGCTCAAGGATAGGTAAGATAAACTCAATGAAGAGACATTATCCCTTGGCATGGGACTTGATTTCCTAGTTCCTACATTGGTCTTGGATGATGAAAAATGATAAAATATGTTGGAGGGGACAGGCCAAATCTACACGGCAAGAGCTGGACCAAGGCAAAAAGGATTTTTGTAGTCATTAGCGTGAATGACATGCATTATCGGGCTGTTGAGATACTACTCGAGAAGGGAAAGATCAATATTTATGACTCCAATGTACCTCTCATCGATGATTTAAATCTTTTTCTCCTCATAAAGCCACTGATGCTGTTGTTGCCCATCTTGTTGAGGGAGATTAAACTGATGAATCATTTGCCAAAGGAAGTGTTGATGAAGAAATCATGGGATTTTGAAGGTCGAAACAGGGGAATGATCCTTCCAAAAGAAGATGCCCCTAAAGCGAGCGGCTCACACGCTCTTACACACATCGAATGTTTGCTGACCGGCACAGAAATGGTTGAGCCAATGACTTTTCTATGAGATAATGCTGTGGAAAACCTGCAAGAGGTCTGGGATTATGGGGTACTAACTGGACGCTTGAAGCCTGTGTATATAGAAGAGCCTGTGAATTAGAAATTTTTTATTTCAAGTCACCCTTCACTTTATTACATGTACATGTAGTGGCAATAATTTTTTTCTAATGAAAGTTAAGTTTTTTATAATGCAATATATTAGATTGTCAATCTGTTGTAAAATATATTTAATCCCTTCTGGTAGATAGTTTACCTGTTGCAATAGGTTGGTCATCTGTTGCATTATGCCGATGTTATTTCTATGAATAATCTAATAATCTAATTCTAATCTCTTGCAACAGTGGGATGACCTATGTGATAATTTTCAACAAATGACCTAAATTTTACAACATATGCCTGAATTTTTTTATATTTTCCAACAGTTATGCTTGAATATCCACATGCTCGATAACACCAAACCAATAGAAAATACAGACACTACCATGAAAATTTCAGTAATTAGTCTTAAATATCCATGTGCCCAACAACACCAAAACAGTAGCAATAAAGACAACAATGTAGTATCTTCTTGCTCGATTTTGTTTCCCTTCGAAGCCTTGACTTTGTTCAACAAACCCCAGATTACATGATTTTCTTGTGAAGGGTGTCGTTCTTCATACCAATCAAAGTAATCGCATCTACCCAATTTCTATAAAACGGAGAACACAATTACAAAATAATTATAAGTCAATAATTAATCAACTAATTAAATAAAAAAAATATTAGCTTTGAAGCTTATATGTAAAGAACGTACGACCCAGATTTTGTTAAGTCCAAGAAGTCTTTAATAGAGCTTCATGACCATAATTACAATATCAAAAAGTTTTATCACAAAAAGCAGTGGAATATGCGCTCAACATTGTCAAGCTCAGTTGGAAAAAATGAAAGAAATAATTTGAAGAATTTGGATAGATAAAAGAAGATGATGATGAAGAAGACTTAGGAATTTAGGGTTAAATTTTAGGAGGAAGATGAATATATAAGACAATTGGGAAAAAAAAGACCTTTGGGGGCCAAGTGACAGCAAGTCAGCGAAATGTGCCAGACTGACACTGACACATTTGATGCCTATTTTATTTTACGTGATTAAAATGAACCTACTTGATGCCTATTTTATTTTAGGTGTTTGAACTGAACACCATCGATGGGTTACGCCTTTTTTATTTCAAATCAATTCACTTTAACCTTTTTACACGTAGTGGCAATTTTTTATGTCCAACAAAAGTTGAATTTTTATAATGCAACAGATTCTCCATCTGTCGTAACAGTTATCCTACCTGTTCTGACATATAATTTATCTATTGCAATAGGTTGGTCATCTGTTACATTATCTCAATGTCTTTATCTAAAGTCCATCTGTTGCAACAGTAGGAAGACCTGTTTGATAAATTCCAATAGATCACCTACCTGTTGCAACATATGTCTAAATCTGTTCAATTTTTCCAATAGATGTGTCGTCTGTTGGAACAGATACATTATCTGTTACAATATTTGAATCTAGTATTTATTTTCAATTAATAATTTCAAATCTAAAGAATAAATAAATCTCATAGACAAAATAAAATAAATTGAAGCCTTCATAAATTAGCTTAAACAAGTGAACGAATAAATGAAATGTAAAACCAATTGTGATGGGTACACATCTCAACAAATACATCAACAACAATTTAAGTATACTACCAAGGATTTCTTTGATAGGCTCAAGCTATAAAGATCTACTCACTATGGATAAGTTGTTCTTCATTCGGTGCTACGAAATTCGGCTTTGCTCGTCGTGGATCTTTATTGTCGCTTACGTACGGTTTCTGCGCTTTCTGTTCTCCATATTTCCATAAAAATAGTAGCATATTATCAATGTTGTTCAACAGTATCTTCTTCTACATCTACCTGGAAAGCCAGAATTGGTCAATCCTAATTACGGAGATACAACAAAACGGAAAAGGATAACTCATCTTTTCTAGCAAATCAAACAGGTCTTCCTCCCGTTTTAAATTATCCCAAATAGATTATATTTTCGTTGTAACAATGAATCAACTGTTGGGACAATTTTCTAGATGAGGAAGATCATGTGTGATAATTTCCAACGGATGAACCATTCGTTGCAACATATGAATTATCTGTTGCAGTAGATAGGTCGTCTATTGGTACAAATAAAAGCGGTACGAAGAGTCATTTGATTTACTAAAATAGACGAGGTATATGTTTCACCAGATAAACTATCTGGTGCAACAAGTTAGTCAACTATTGCAACAAATGTATATATCTATTTGATAATTTTCAACAGATGTGTCATCTATTGAAATAGATATATGTCTGTTTGTTTTGTCAGTTGGAAGACATATAATATATTCACCTTCTTCAGCTCGTGTTGCTCTCCTTTAGATATTGTACGTTGCTCAGTGCAACACACAGGCAGAGGAGTTGCAATTTCGCTTTTTTGTATGCTTGATAAAGCCCTGGAAATCACTCTCCTTCTCCTCTTAGCCCTAATCTCTAATGGAGCGGATGGAAATAAAATCCTATTTGATGGAATGAGACCCCTCTTAGATGTCAATTTCTTTTACAGAAATAGTTAATGCATTAATAGCATTAATCACTACATCATGTTTCGCCCTGCAGTCTTGACATTTGCATGCAGAACATTTGCTGGGAGAGGCAAAATTTGTATAACCAGTATGATCATACTCATAATGGTTTGCTTTAAATACTGTAATAGGAGCATCATTAACACCAACAGAAGCACCACTACCATCACCAACAGCTCCATCACCACTAAGACTATCAATAACAACAAGCCCACCCGCCAAAATTATTTTTCTTGTAATGGATGTTGCTCCAAATAATTCTATTTTTATTTGCACAGACCGTAAAGTAAGAAAAAATGGCATCTTAAACTCTCGATTGGTCGGAACTAGCGATGGATGCACAATCTAACATAAATTAGAATGATGATTAGATTATTAAAAAAAATCATTAATTAAAAGAAAAAATTAATTATAATTATACTTACTGCATCCTTCGTGGGATTGAAGAGATCAAGAGATTTTACATTTTTATCAGTTTTGGCCGACAACCATCTCAAGATTCTTGGACAGGAAACTCCTTCCTGGTAGTTACTTGTTGTCTGAAATAAGGAACGGCTCAAACGCCCAATCCTACAAAATAAAGCCAATAAATCAAAACCATTATTGAGCAAAAAAAATAAATGATATCATAATAGAAGAAAGAAACATTTACCATGAAAGCCCATGGGAAGCCATATAAGTTGACTGTGCTTGGCGCTAACGGAGTCAACAAATATTTAACATTTATTTTGAAGCTATCATAGCCCCAAGAATAGCTGTTAAACGCCTCAAGATCCTCGGAGAGCTTTATTAAACCGAGGCTTATGTTTTTGTTAACATCTCTCGCCCAAAGAATATTATGTACAAACCAAACCAAGCACAATGATTGTTTGTGCTTCTTTGAAAGTCCTTTACCATGATACCTCAATAGGAAAACATGTAAATAGGTAATCAATATCATGAAAATGAAGTAGAGAATCATGGATACCTCATTAAACCATTTCGGAGTCAACAATAGTATATGGACATTTTTTTTGACTAGCCGGACATCTTAAAAGTGAAAACAAGTTCAATTGGTAGTGTCGAAGATCATATGATGTTATTATGTGTCATAGGACAATGTTGGAAGCTTACTTGAGAGTGCCATGGGTCATTATTCATGCCAAAGATTAGATAGAGTATGTCTTACATACCTTGATATAACCACTTCAATACAAGTCCAACTTGACTTCCCGTACTCTTCGAACACTTATCTACAATAAGTCATTTGTGGCAAACTAGTATTAGCAACCAAACCTTACCATTTAGGTATTAACTTCACCAAATAATGTCTAGGAAGTAATCCTTTAACTCATCAATAAGAGTGCTACATACATCCTCTTATACTCTTATTACATTCACATATCATGCAATTTCATGAAATATCCCTCAACATCACTCTTAGCCTTTATTTCCCTTCTTAATCACCATCCAATACCAACATGATCACTAGGCATACATAACCACTAATATAATGATATATCACCACAATTCATACTCCATAATCCAATACAACAACTTACATAATTTACTACTAACAATTTATACAAAACAATTCATAACTATGTTTCTAGTTATCTTCCAACATCAAGACAATACTCATAATCCTTTATCAATACTTATTCATGGATAAGAATCAAGAATAAACAATATTCATACCTTAACAATGAAATCTTGTATTTAGAATCCTCCTTACATAACCATGGGGTGCTTCTCGAAGCTTTCGAGATGGTGAACACAACTACGGAACCAATTCGAATTTTCTACGGTTGAATCACAAAATATTTGAAGTTGAAATTAGGCTAGGGTTTCACCTTCTATTAATAATTGGATGGTATATGATATATATGAGGCTAAGTGTAGGTTTATAAATACCAATTTTCGTCCAAGAGGTAATAGAAAATGACCATTTTGCCCTAAAAATTTAAATAAATCCGAATCTGTCCCCAGTGGACAGTTTTGACAGGCTGAAGTAAATCGATCATAACTCTTTGCTCCGGTATCAGATTCGGGTGAAACCAATTGCATTGGAAATATAATTAAAAGGGATTTCATTTTCATATAAAGTATACCACCCAGTTCTTCCTGTACAAGGATTTATGGTCATTTAAAGTTGACCCAAAAATCTGTCCCACAATTCTAGTTTTTTTTTGATAGGCTGTAGTAAAACGGGTATAGCTCCTTATTCAGACATTGGATTTGGATGAAACCAATTTCATCGGAAAGAAGACTCTCGGATAGTTTCTTCGATATATAGTAGCTCACATAGTTCGTTTTTTACAAGGAGTTATGATCGTCTAAAGTTGATCCAAAAAAATAATTGCCTAGCTGCAGTAGTTTTCCTGCAGATTTACTGTTCACAGGCTTCCCAGCCACCGTTTTGAAATTTCGAATGTTCTCGCTTATATGAAATACTCCTCTGTTTTGGGCAAACTTTATATCGTTGGAAAGCTTATTCCAATACCTACACATACAACTATTGACGGGATACTTCCGAACATCATAAACTAATTTAACCCATACGCAAGCCTTTAGGACTCCATATAATCGCAATAAGTGTACGAAAAAATTTACGGGGTGTTACATTCTCCCCCCCTTAAGAACATTCATCCTCAAATGTTAGCATAGTTACTCAATTAAGAAATGTCCAAGCTTACAATTAACATATTCATCATCATAACATACTTGCATAAAAATAAACACTTACTTGTTATTGTTCTTCTTCCGTCTCATGAACTTCCTCCTCATCGTTGAATAGGTAAGGGTACTTAATCTTCATCACTTCCTCGGCTTACCATGTGATCTCCTCAACTTGTTGATTCCTCCAAAGTACTTTTACCGATGCTATCTCTTTATTCCTTATCTTTTTAATTTTGGCGATCAAGAATAGCAATAGGCATTTCTTCAAAAATGAGATCTTCTGTAACTTGTACATCTTCCGTAGTAGTGATGTCCGATGGATCTCCGATGTACTTGCGAAGCATCGAAACATAAAATACGGGATGAACTGCTGAGAGCTCTTGAGGTAGCTCTAACTCATAAGCAACTTGTCCAAATCTTTGAATGATCTTGTATGGACCTATGTATCGTGGACTTAACTTTCCTTTCTTGCCAAACCTCATCACTCCTTTCATTGGTGATACTTTCAAGAATATCCAATCATCGATAGAAAACTCAAGTCCTCTTCTTCTAACATCCGCATAAGATTTGTGTCGACTTTGAGCTATTTCAAGCCGTTGTTGGATCACTTTAACCTTCTCCATTGCTTGATAAACAAGATCCGGTCCAAACCAGACCGCATCACCTGCTTCAAACCATCCTATTGGTGATCTACACTTTCTTCCATACAATGCTTCATATGGTGCCATTTTGATACTTGAATGATAGCTATTATTGTAGGTAAACCCGATAAGAGGTAGGTGATCATCCCAGTTGGCTTTGAAATCTAATACACATGCTCGTAGCATATTTTCAAGTGTCTGGATGGTAAGTTCCGCTTGTCCATCCGTTTGAGGATGAAAAGCCGTACTTAGATTTACTTGTGTCCCCAAACTCCTTTGAAAAGACTTCTAGAAATTCGCGGTAAATTGGGCTCCTCGATCGTATATAATGGAAATTGGAACTCCATCTAACCGAACGATCTCCTTAATATACAACTTCGCATACTCTTCCGCCGTATAAGTTGTCTTAACTGGTAAGAAGTGCGCAGATTTGGTAAGCCTATCAATGATCACCCATATGGAATCAAACTTCCGATATGTACGAGGAAAACCCGTGATGAAATCCATATTGATCTTGTACCACTTCCAGACTAGAAGATCTATACATTGCATGTAACCACCGGGTTTCTGGTGTTCTACTTTGACTCTTTGACAATTCGGACATTCAACTACAAATTCGGCAATATTCTTCTTCATGTCATTCCACCAATATATTGTTTTCAAATCTTGATATATCTTAGTCGACCCTGGATGGATGGAATACCTTGAACAGTGTGCTTCTGTCATAATTCTCTTTCTTAGCTCAACTACATCAGGTACACATAAACGATTTTGACACTGAAGCACTCCTTCTCGCGTAAGCTCAAATGCCTTTGTCGTGCCACTCTGCACATCCTCCTTAAGCTGCAATAAAATTGGATCTGCACACTGCTTCTCTTTCACTTCAGCTATCAATGAAGATTCCGCTGCATTATGTACAATAACCTCTTCATCTGGAGTTTTGAGAAGTCGAACTCCCAAATTAGCTAGTTGGTGAAGATCCTTAATCATCCCCTGCTTTTCTATAGATGCCATTTTATACTTACGACTCACTGCATCCGCTACCACATTTGCTTTCCCTGGATGATACAAGATATCAACATCGTAATCTTTCAACAATTCAAGCCATCTCCGTTGCCTCATGTTTAGATCTTTCTGACTGAAGATATATTGCAGGCTCTTATGATCGGTATATATGTCAACATGAACCCCATATAAGTAGTGGCGCCATATCTTCAAAGAAAATACAACTGTAGCTAGCTCAAGATCATGTGTGGGATAATTCCTCTCATGTGGTCGCAACTGTCTAGAGCCATAGGGTATTACTCTACCATGTTGCATTAATACGCATCCTAAGCCACTTCTCGAAGCATCACAGTACACTGCATACCCTTTTGTGCCTTCAGGAAGTACCAATACCGGTGTAGAAGTCAACTTGCTCTTCAGATCTTGGAAACTCTTTTCACAGGCATCATTCCATTGAAACTTGGAGGCTTTATGCGTCAACTTGGTCAAGGGTGCATAAATAGAAGAAAAACCTTCAACAAACCTTCTATAATAACCTACCAACCCGAGGAAACTACGAATCTCCGTAGGTGTCGTGGGTCTTGGCCAATTCTTCAAAGCCTCAATCTTTTGAGTTTCAACTTTTATGCCTTCACTGGATACAATATGGCCCAAAAATGCCACTGACTTGAGCCAAAACTCACATTTAGAAAACTTCGCATACAACTTATAATCATGAAGAATCTGCAACGCCTGCCTCAAGTGATTAACATGGTCCTCTTCTGATCTAGAGTAGACCAGAATATCATCTATGAAAACTATCACGAACACATCTAGAAACGGCTTAAACAGCCTATTCATCAGATCCATAAAAACTGCGGGTGCATTTGTCAGCCCGAATGACATAACCAGGAATTCATAATGACCATACCGTGTTTGGAAAGCTGTCTTGGGTATATCTTTATCCTTGACTCTCACTTGATGATAGCCTGATCTCAAGTCAATCTTGGAAAAACACTGGGCACCCTGCAACTGGTCAAATAAATCATCAATTCGGGGAAGAGGGTATTTATTCTTGATAGTCACCTTATTCAATTGCCGATAGTCAATACACATCCTCAGCGACCCATCTTTTTTACGCACAAACAATACTGGTGCTCCCCAAGGGGACATACTAGGCCTGATGAATCCCTTCTCTAGCAAGTCTTTCAGTTGCTCTTTCAATTCTCGCAACTCTGCTGGTGCCATTCTATAAGGAGAAATTGAGATTGGCTGTGTGTCTGGCAAAATATCAATACCAAACTCCACTTCTTGTTCAGGAGGTAAACCTGGTAGTTCTTTAGGAAATACATCAGGAAATTCATTCACAACTGGAACGATCTGAAAAGTTGGCAGCTCTGCCTCTGTATCCCTTACTCTAACCAAATGGTATATGTACCCCTTGGAAATCATTTTTCTTGCCTTAAAGTAAGAAATAAATCTACCTCTCGGCGCGCCAACATTACCCTTCCGTTCAAGGACTGCCTCATTTGGGAAATGGAAATACACCTTCTTAGAACGGCAATCTACTATAGCATAATAAGACGCTAACCAATCCATGCCCATAATAACATCAAAATCTACCATTTCTAACTCAACAAGATCGGCCATCGTATCACGACCACAAATATTCACAACACAATTTAACATTCCTAGCAATAAGAGATTCCCCCACTGGCGTTGATACTTCAAATGGCTTGGCTAATAATTCGGGTGTTCTCCCGAACAATCCTGCAACCAAAGGAGTAGCATACGATAATGTAGAACCAAGATCAATTAAGGCATACACATCAAATTCAAAGATGGACAACGTACCTGTAACCACGTTCGGAGAAGCCTCTAAATTCTATCGATCTGCTAGGGCATACACACGGTTCTGAGCTCCGCTAGAACTAGCTGCTCCTCTATCACCTCTACCGTGACCCATAGTTTGTGCACCCCTACTCAAAGGAGGCACCGATGATGACGAAACAACTGATCCGATAGGTCGTGGTATACCACCTGTGGTCCTGCGTGGGCAATCCCTAGCCATATGCCCCGGCCTACCGCACCAAAATCAATTGTTCATTCGAAACCAACATTTACCAAAGTGAAATCTTCTACATATGGGGCACGGATGTCGTGGAGGTCTCAATTGAGTCATACTCCCTTTCCCTTGATACCTCACTGTTCGCGAACTCTGATTTTCACTACTTTGCCCAAACTGATTACCTCTGAACCTTTGAAATTGCGGTGGAGCACTAATTGCCGGATAAGAAGATAATGGGCTAGGCAATATATGAGAGAACGAAGGCCTAAAACCTCCCTGAGATTCCATAAACTGCCCTATAGCTCTGGCCCGCTTAGAATATCCTTTTTCTGATTCCTGGGTTCTTCTTCTTTGCCTATGATCTTCCATATTCTAAGCAAAAGCTTGTATCCTCGCTATATCCATGTCCTTGTTCAAAGCAGCAATGGTACAATCTCTAACCAAGTATGGTTCCAATCTATCCACATAGTGATGAACTCTGTCATCCATAGTAGCTACCATATTAGAAGCATATCGAGACAAGGAGTTAAATCGAAGACTATACTCCCTTACACTCATATCACCCTGACGAAGATTTAAGAATTGATCTGCATGGGCCTGATGATAACACTCAATCTACAGCTCTCGTAGGAGTGTAAAGCGTTCGTAGTCAAATATAGAACCCAACTAGGTTGGGTATCGATCCCACAGGGAATAGCTTGGTCAACAAGTAAGCAAAGATTACTAGAATTTTAGTGCAAGTCTCGTAAAAAGGGGGGAGTTTTGTCGTGCAAGTAATGTAACCAAAGTAATAAGGTAAAAACGGAAAATAGCAAAGTAAAAAGTAAGAATATTTGGTAAGATGTAAAACAAGGAGAATTGAGAAGTTGGGGTTATGTCCACCTTATGAGTTGTACGTCTCTATTGGCTATGAGTTGTGCGGAATTCAGACATGCATGTGCTTATACAGAATTGTATTCGATGGTAAATCCAAGCGTCTTTCGACCTCAACAAGGACTATTTCACTTTAACTCTTTCGAGCTTAAAGTGTATCTAACGGTACAAATTCTCCAAGAGGTTAATCCAGTTACGAGCTTGAGATTATCTCTTTTCCAGACATATAACTTTTCTTTCGAACAAGTTAATGCTATACTGGCGTTATGCTATGCGTCTGCAGCCACAAGAATTTGCATTAAGATGAAGAGAATAATGATATAAGCAACACACATGTCACGTATTCACAAACTCATAGCCTTAGATAGTATCTCATAAGGCTTCCATAACCCCAACAGAGAAGTTTAGCTATTCATGAGTGCGATGGAAATCACAATAGACATTATCATTATACCACAATAAAAGATCTCACGTGTAGTATGGTGTGGTGTTAGGCGTGAATTCCTTGCAAAATAGCAATTCTCTTGTTGTAAAATTAAAAGTCAAATAGATGAAAAATAATGTCAACAATGAATTAATAAAGAGAATTGTTTTGATGGATGGATGGATGGTGGATGGATGGGAATTGATGGATCGGGGAATGAATTAGAAGTAGAATGAATAAAAATCTCTAGCAAAATAGGATATTTATAACACCCATATCCTATTCCTACTAAGCTAATGCATTACTTAACCCAATCCTACTAGGTTAATGTATCATTATCCTAATCCTACTAAGTTACTGCTAGTCCCCAAAGTCTTTAGAATTGTTGTTTTTGCCCGGGACAGATTTTCCATGCGCCACTTTTGGTCCTAGGCGTCCAAGATTTCCCTTCCTTCTTTCGTGAAGCTTTCTTTGGCGTCAAGTTATCCATAAAATGCTGAAATCTGCATCATATACCTGAAAACTTGCTAATCATGTTCGTTAGCTCACTTATAGGAAAAAGGACTAAAAGTGCATGAATGATATATTTTGTCCTCAAAACTTGGCTAAAATATTGGTAAAATATAGCACTATAGGCGTGTAAATTTGCCTATCATCAACACCCCACACTTAAAGCTTTGTTCGTCCTCGAACAAAATATCATGTCTATCTAAACATTCACTTTAAGGTTTCACAGTAACAACACAAAATATTCCTCAAGACAGGCACAACAATTATCAACAAAGAGTAGTTTTCCAATCATTAGTAGAAACAATTCAACCTCCAACATAGACTCGTGATAGTGGTCAGCTCATAATCAAAAGTTAAGGCACAAATAATCATACATGACTACCCAAAACTCCTCAACCATGTGTGTCTCACAATATATAACCCATAATCACTCTCAAGTATTGTATATATTTCGAAGATGGGTATAAGATTATCCTTGCTCTCGCTCTCACAAAGAATTCATATGCTGCAACTGATGACCATAGGCTTGCCCTTAGTGTAATGCTCCACTATATATCAGAATGCTAAGCTTAGGATCAAATAGGTCTTCTACAGGTTGTAATGTAGGCTAAGAGACGGGTAGGACTATTTTGGCCAGAAATAGTGACTATGTTCCTAAGAGCTTTAATACATCACATTATGCCTTTAATACTTTTATTTCAAACAACCTTTCTACTTTCTTTTATTCTACCACCCCTTTTCTCCACCTTTGTTTTTCAATTTTAAACATAACTAAATTTTCAGTTTTCCTTTCCTTTTTTTTCTTCTCATAACACCTCTTATGATAGCAATTCTTTTTTATAACAAATTCAAGCACCATTACATTCTAAAGCATCATACTCACCCAATTTCCTCTTATTTTGTCAAATGACTTTACACTTTAAAGCACTTAGGAATTTTGATCAAATTACGGTCTTGAAAAAAATGGATTAGGCTTACATATGAGGTTGTCAAAGAAAATAGGCTAAAGGCTCAAAGGGGTTAACTAGGATAATGTCCATGGGTAGGTAAAAAGAAGGTAAACAATCATAGGTTGCCAAAGAAATGCCTAAATCATCTCCTAACTCGCACTCTTTATTTCGCTTTACATACATACCAGGCAGGTTCTAGCATCAGCCATAAACACAGAATATACTATATCCTCACACACACAAGGCACATGGTCGACTTTATTGGGAGTAGCATAGACTCTTGACCCTACAGATGAAGGAATTGAACCACACAATATCACATAGTGAGTCACAATTAGAGCCTAAACATCTCAATAGTAATGATTTTATCACAGACTCTTGTCACAATACCATGTTGCCTATCAGAATTATTTCATGCAAAGTTAAAAAAAAATTTATCTAAGAAAAAAAGTTAACTACTAAAAAATTTAACTACTACTAAAAAAAAATTTACTACTAAAATAAAACAAACAAACATAAATAAATGCAAATGTAGATAGAGAAGTATAGCATGCAAATACCAGCGCACCCCACACTTAGACGGGACACACTGCCCTCAGTGGAAAATAAATAAGAAGAACCTGGTTAGTCGGAATCCTCCTCTATGTCTAGGGTCATACCTCCTGCATTGGAATCATCATCAGAGTCTTCATCCTCAGAAGTTCCTC
The DNA here is from genome assembly GCA_030864225.1 of Capsicum baccatum var. pendulum. Taxonomy (NCBI): domain Eukaryota; kingdom Viridiplantae; phylum Streptophyta; class Magnoliopsida; order Solanales; family Solanaceae; genus Capsicum; species Capsicum baccatum. Next base: position 81,966,184 of record CM061560.1, on the reverse strand, counting down.
ATAAGTACCGCACTTGATTCCAAGAGTGCATCGAGGTATTTGCAGTACGGAGGATTCAGCTTGTTCTTTTCTTCCCTTTTTCTAGCCTTTTTGTGAAGTGGTTGCTTTTCTTGTCTTTTAGTGCCATTGTACCTGAGATCTCAATAGAGTCATGTTAGATTCATCTCGGAAGATTCAATCAACAAACAGACAATAGTGGCACCACCCCACACTTAATTTGTTGACACAAACTAATTAAGTGAATGCTGTCGATTACATAGACTTCATCGACATACATTTAGGTGATATGTTCCAACCATATGTTCAGCGCAGTAATACTTTCATGTCATCTTACTATACTTTTTGATTCTATTGCATGTAATCTTGACTTATGTTTTCATGTCTTGGACTAATGTATCAAAAACTACTACATAGATATTGTATTAGTTTATGGCATAGAAATAATCACAACATCTTATGTTTGTAGTTAACCCTGATTTTCATCTCAATGAACAAGTCATTCAAGGCATGCAAGCTTTCAAGTTACAAGATTATGCAGTTATCTTGACCATGTTGATTTCGTAAAAGTATGACAGTGTATCGAAATTAAATACAAGTTGGAAACAAGTCAAGATCATCCTTACATTTTGTTCACTCACTTAGTTGTATCACAACAAATCAACCACATTCAAATCACTACTACTATTTCAAGATTTAACAATTCATTATAGGTGTAGTAGTGTAGTACTTACGGAGTATAAATGAAGAACAAAGAAGTACTTACTAGGTTGATGTCCTTGGAAGATGTTCTTTTAAAGTAAAGAGAGTAAAAGGAAAATTTTTGAGAGAATTTGGAGAGGTAGGCGATGTTTAGGTATGATTTGCAATGTGTTTTTTTTTGTCTAAGACTAAGGTTCTTATTTATAGGGCAAGCTTGGGTCGGGTTTTGACCCATTTGGAATCAGATTTGGAGACCAAAAGTGACCATAGGCGGTGCCTAATGCTTTGCCTAGTTGAGCAGAATGCCATAGCATAGGCGGCGCCTTTTGCAAAGCATTGTTGAGCATAGGCGGCGCCTATGCTATGGCACTCTAGAATCCGAGAGCTTATGCCATAGCATAGGCCTTGCCTTGTTTGTGGCCTAGATTTACATAGGCCTTGCCTTGTTCTTTGCCTATGTTTTCATAGGCAATGCCTAACCTATAGCCTTTTGCTTCTTCATTCCTAACTTACCACCTTCAACATGCAATTCTTCCAAATCAAAATTTGCAACCAATCTCCTCTTTTACACCTCTTGTACCTACATTCACTCAAAAATAACAAAAATGATTAGAACGATGGGTTGCCTCCCATCAAGCGCCTTAGTTTTGGTCGTGGCTCGACAAAATTCTAAGAAAACAAAAACAACAAGAACATTTAAAAATTATGGGTTGCCTCCCACCAAGCGCTTGATTTATTATCGCGGCATGACATAGCTATCTCGATTACTTAGTCTTCATCGAGATAGATGGGGTATCATTTTCTGAATGGATTCAGACGACACTGATACTTACTTGTAGGTATGCAATCTTCTTTGTTATGACTCTTGTGCATACATACCTCAGGAGAGATACCAATTATATCATCAATAGTCCAACCCATAGCTCTCTTGTTTCTCGTCAGAGCAGAGATTAGCGCCTCTACGTGCTGTTCACTGAAATCATCCGCCATACTTACCGGTAGTGTATTTCCACTTCTCACGTATGCATACTTTAAATAATTGGGGATCTCTTTTGATTCTAGCACTGGTGGCTCTTCAATGGAAGTCTTCGCTGTTGATGACAGTTGATTCTTAAGATCAAGGTCTGGCTGTTTAGGAGTATGAGAATAGGACCTTATTTCTGTTAGAGCTCACATAGTTTCTTTATAATCTTCATCGTCCTCATGCTCAACATTCAGTAGCGCAGCAGACAATGTCTCAACAGTAAACTGTTTCTTTATAGATAATTCTTTCTTATCCTCATAAGCTACGAAGAACACATCCATATCGCTGGGCTGCTTCATTGCTTTGCATATATCAAAGCGGACCACTTCGTCATTCAACCAAAATAAAAGCTCATTAGCTCTCATGTCAATAAGCACACTTCCTGTTGCAAGGAACGGACGTCCCAAGATTATGGGAACTTCAAAATCCACCTCACAATCCAGAATAATGAAGTCTGCAAGAAATATGAATGAAGAAACCTTCACCAACACATCATTCAAGATACCCACAGGTCATTTTACCGACCTATCAGCCATCACGAGCCTCATATTGGTTGGTGTCGGATCGCTTAACCCCAACTTCCTGTAGACGGATAGTGGCATGAAATTGATGCTAGCACCCAGATCGCACAATGCCTTAGCAAAATTCATAGATCCAACAGTGCAAGGAATAGTGAAAGCACCGGGGTCAGCCTTCTTCTGAACTAGTGATCGGGTAGCGATTGCGCTGCAGTGATGAATAGTATCCTTCAACTCATAGCTTGCTACGCTCTTTTTTGTCAACAGATCCTTCATAAATTTTGCATACCCAGGCATTTGTTCTAGTGCCTCTACCAATGGAACATTAATGGTCAGCTGCTTAAACATATTCATGAATTTGCTGAACTTTGTATCAGCTGCAATCTTCTTCAATCTTTGAGGAAAAGGTGGTGGTGGATAAGGAATTGTTTTTTTCACGGATTTCTTCTCCTCTTGCTTCCGTTTTTCAGCCTTTCAGGCTGCAACATACTTGGTATGACGTCATAGACGTCGTGATCAGCTTCTGCAGTGTCTTGACCTTTAGCCTTATCATCAATGTCCGCTACCTTGTCAACCACTTTCTTGCCTTTGGATGAAGTTTCCAGCACCTTACCACTTCGGGTAGTAATAGCCATGCATGATCCATCATTCCTTGGATTTTGCACAGTGTCGCTAGGTAAGGTGCCAGCCTTTCTTTGATTGAGTGATGCTGAAAGTTGGCTCAATTGCTGCTCTATTTGCTTGATTGAAGTGGAATGTGAGTCAACCAATTGCTTCATTGAGGACAAATCATTTATTACCTCCATTACTCCCACACTGGTTGCTTCTACTCCTTTCAACAGTTTAGCCATCATATCTTTCATATTTGCAGAACCAGATGTGGTGGTGTCACGTCTTCCTGGGGGAACGTATAAACCGCTCTTTTCATTCTTGTTCTTCCAACTACCTTGGTCCTTGTTTCCAGATTTATCATAATAGTTCCGACCTTGGTTTCCTTGGGTATTACCTCAAAAACCCCCTTGATTGTTCAAGTAGTTGGCCTCTTCTTCCGAATCAGATTCGTCTCTTCCTTTTGACGCAATAGCTTTAACTTTTTCGGTCTACCCTGATAATAGATGCTTTGTAAGAAGATCCACTTGTGTTTTCACGTGCGCCATATCTTGATCGCATTCTTTTTCTCTTCTCGTTTGGTCTGCAGTCATGCGAATAGATATAGTAGGGCTTGCTACCTCAGAATCCCTGGTATGCCAAGATCTACTTTGCTTCGTCATCCGATCTAGCATATTGCTTGCCTGGCCAAAGGTGAGGTCCATAAATGATCCTCCAGCCGCATTATCCACCACTGGTTTAGTTATTGAATTCAAGGCTCTATATAGTATCTCCATTAGGTGGACATTGGTCATGTGATGGTTCGGGCACCTCATAAGCTTCGTCTTGAACCTCTCCCATGTTTCATGAAGAGCTTCAGTTGGAAGCTGACGAAAGTTGCTGATTTCGTCTCTCAATTGTGCTCTTTTGGATGGTGGAAAGAATATTTCTAGGAAAGCGTCTCTCAATTGCCTCCAATTTGTAATAGAATCAGGAGTCAGCACATTCAACCATAGCGTTGCCTATCCAGATAAGGACAATGGAAATAGACGTAATCGAATTGCATTCTGACCAACACCAGGATTGTCAAACGACTTGTATATAGAAATAAAGTTGATGAGATGCATATTCGGATCATCGCCTGCTAGTCCACCAAATAATCCCTTGAGTTGCAGTAACTGAATCATGGTGCTTGTGATGTTGAACTTGTCTCCGGGTGCTAATGGTGGAGGAATTATGGCTCCTGTGGCTCCGGCTCCATAAATATCATCATCATCATCGTCGAAAGCTTGTTGCATAACTCAGAGTTCAGGCCTAAACCTAGCTTGACGATCTCTTCTCTGCATGGGTGCCGCCATCTCATCAGTATGTCGTGGCTTTAGTAGCTCCTCATCGCCCAGGTCCTCATCATCAGGATTTGTTGCCTGACCTGGATTATCAATATTCTGTTGCTTCACTTGAGCAACCATCCTTTCAATTTCACGTTGTGCATCCATTGATGCATTGAACAAACCTGAATAAAACAAAAACAACAACTAAAAGTAAAAGTATGAGAATCTTTGACCAAAGGGTCTAGTAACTATCACAAACTTAATTGACACTCGTATTCCCCGGCAACGGCGCTAATTTTTGATAACGCTCAATCTACAGCTCTCGTAAGAGTGTAAAACGGTCGTAGTCAAATGTAGAACCCAACTGGGTTGGGTATCGATCCCACAGAGAATAGCTTGGTCAATAAGTAAGCAAAGATTACTAGACTTTTAGTGCAAGTCTCGTAAAAAGGGGGGAGTTTTGTCGTGCAAGTAATGTAACCAAAGTAATAAGGTAAAAACGGAAAATAGCAAAGTAAAAAGTAATAATGTTTGGTAAGATGTAAAACAATGAGAATTGAGAAGTTGGGGTTATGTCCACCTTATGAGTTGTACGTCTCTATTGGCTATGAGTTGTGCGGAATTTAGACATGCATGTGCTTATAGAGAATTGTATTCGATGGTAAATCCAAGCGTCTTTCGACCTCAACAAGGACTATTTCACTTTAACTCTTTCGAGCTTAAAGCGTATCTAACGGTACAAATTCTCCAAGAGGTTAATCCAGTTACGGCACTAACTTTTTAATAGGGGATGGGACCCTTTCCAGACATATAACTTTTCTTTCGAACAAGTTAATGCTATACTGGCGTTATTCTATGCATCTGCAGCCACAAAAATTTGCATTAAGATGAAGAGAATAATGATATAAGCAACACACGTGTCACGAATTCACAAACTCATAGCCTTAGATAGTATCTCATAAGGCTTCCATAACCCCAACAGAGAAGTTTAGCTATTCATGAGTGCGATGTAAATCACAATAGACATTATCATTATACCATAATAAAAGATCTCACGTGTAGTATGGTGTGGTGTTAGGCGTGAATTCCTTGCAAAATAGCGATTCTCTTGTTGTAAAATTAAAAGTCAAATAGATGAAAAATAATGTCAACAATGAATTAATAAAGAGAATTGTTTTGATGGATGGATGGATGGTGGATGGATGGGAATTAAAGGAATTGGGGAATGAATTAGAAGTAGAATGAATAAAAATCTCTAGCAAAATAGGGTATTTATAACACCCATATCCTATTCCTACTAAGCTAATGCATTACTTAACCCAATCCTACTAGGTTAATGTATCATTATCCTAATCCTACTAAGTTACTGCTAGTCCCCAAAGTCTTTAGAATTGCTGTTTTTGCCCGGGACAGATTTTCCATGCGCCACTTTTGGTCCTAGGCGTCCAAGATTTCCCTTCCTTCTTTCGTGAAGCTTTCTTTGGCGTCAAGTTATCCATAAAATGCTGAAATCTGCATCATTTATACCTGAAAACTTGCTAATCATGTTCGTTAGCTCACTTATAGAAAAGGACTAAAAGTGCATGAATTATATATTTTGTCCTCAAAACTTGGCTAAAATATGGGTAAAATATAGCACTATAGGCGTGTAAATTCGCCTATCATCACCTGACGAGTCTCAAATGGAAGATAATGATCAATAAATGCATCTTTGAACTCTCCCCACGTAGTTGGAGGTGCATCAATACCACTAGATCATTTCTAATCCTCGTACCACAAAATAGCCTCTCCTTTCAGTCTATATGCTGCTAGCTCAACCATCTCTTTACCGGATATGTGCATAACATCTAGAGCCCTTTGGGTTTGATCGACAAAGTCCTACGGGTCTTCGTTAATATTTGATCTGATAAAAATAGGAGGATCCAGTTTCAGAAAATCCTGTGTCCGAAGGCTAGCTGCTCTATCCGTACCACTAGAACCCGTGGTAGGAATAGCTTGCCCTTGAAGTTGACCGGCAACTATACGCGTCAGAAGTTGTACTGGATCCCTCAAATCTCGATCAACAGCATTAATAAATGGCCCTTCCGCAGGAGAAGCTCCTGATATATGCTCAGCTTGAGACTCACTTTGTTCAGCTTGTGCTGGTGGTGACTTACTAGTACCTTCTCCGGCCACTACATCCACTCGCTTCCACTTATTCTTTATCCTTGTAATCGGCATCATTACTATAGTAAAAAAAACAATTGGATTAAGCGATCGATTATGACTTTATCTCTAATGTGGGCTCTATTGCACGATCTAAGAAATGGAGAGTGGAAACAATCCCTAAATGTCCAATAGCCTCCTGTTTATAGATGTGGTGCACAACACACCGATAAACGAGATTCTACGTAGGCACGGCTTTGTAGACTCACTAGGACGAACTTCTTTGATACCACTTCAGTCATACCCCAAATCCCATTGGAGCGGACTGACGCCCGTAGCCGAGGAGGCCTGGGAGAACCCATTCATAACCTATACTTTCACATTTACATTACTTATGAAAATTAGAAATTTGGGCAGAACTTCGTTGTAAATAGAAGAAAACAGTACCTGTATCAGCCTAGCAGACACGTATAAATATATATATAAACAGTAATTGGCTGTCAGAGCCATCACGTCTATCAACCAAACACTCCTATGGCTGTACAATATGTCTACAAAAGCCTCTACATAGATACACCACTGAGTTAGGGTCGGGACAAACTCCCATCCATAAAAGACTTTTATACAAATACCAAAAATACATATAGAAACGACTTGGGATGCCTCGAAACAACCGGAGCTCACCACTAACAACAGAATGTCCTGACTCTTACTGCGGAGGTGTACGACCTGAAGTACCTGTTCCTGCAGGCATGCATACAGGTCCCCCGTGAGGGACGTCAGTACGGAAATATGTACTGAGTATGTAAGGCAGTGAGTATCAAGATGAGATACAAAAGATCAACAGAACCCAGATACCAGTGAATAAATAGTATGAGTAGACCACACTTAAAAGAGCTGATGAGATACCTGCACATTACTTTCATATCATTACTTCCCGTAATCCTTATAAATACATAACATATGTCATCCAATGGCCAACTGGTCAGTGGTACTAATACAATACATCATATCATCAATTTAAAATACAGATATTCCATTTCTTAATTCAATTAATCTTTGAGATTGGTTACTTTGTGGTCACACGTTATGGAACTTGAAACCATGATACCTCAATAGGAAAACATGTAAATAGGTAATCAATATCATGAAAATGAAGTAGAGAATCATGGATACCTCATTAAACCATTTCGGAGTCAACAATAGTATATGGACATTTTTTTTGACTAGCTGGACATCTTAAAAGTGAAAACAAGTTCAATTGGTATTGTCGAAGATCATATGATGTTATTATGTGTCATGTGTCGTAGGACAATGTTGGAAGATTACTTGAGAGTGCCATGGGTCATTATTCATGCCAAGGATTGGATAGAGTATGTCTTACATACCTTGATATAACCACTTCAATACAAGTTCAACTTGACTTCCCGTACTCTTCGAACACTTATCTACAATAAGTCATTTGTGGCAAACTAGTATTAGCAACCAAACCTTACCATTTAGGTATTAACTTCACCAAATAATGTCTAGGAAGTAATCCTTTAACTCATCAATAAGAGTGCTACATACATCCTCTTATACTCTTATTACATTCACATATCATGCATTTTCATGAAATATCCCTCAACATCACTCTTAGCCTTTATTTCCCTTCTTAATCACCATCCAATACCAACATGATCACTAGGCATACATAACCACTAATATAATGATATATCACCACAATTCATCCTCCATAATCCAATACAACAACTTCCATAATTTACTACTAACAATTTATACAAAACAATTCATAACTATGTTTCTAGTTATCTTCCAACATCAAGACAATACTCATAATCCTTTATCAATACTTATTCATGGATACGAATCAAGAATGAACAATATTCATACCTTAACGACGAACTCTTGTATTTAGAATCCTCCTTACATAACCATGGGGTGCTTCTCGAAGCTTTTGAGATGGTGAACACAACTACGGAACCAATTCGAATTTTTTACGGTTGAATCACAAAATATTTGAAGTTGAAATTAGGCTAGGGTTTCACCTTCTCTTAATAATTGGATGGTATATGATATATATGAGGCTAAGTTTAGGTTTATAAAGACCCATTTTCGTCCAAGAGGTAATAGAAAATGACCATTTTGCCCTAAAAATTTAAATAAATCCGAATCTGTCCCCAGTGGACAGTTTTGACAGGCTGAAGTAAATCGATCATAACTCTTTGCTCCGGTATCGTATTCGGGTGAAACCAATTGCATTGGTAAGATAATTCAAATTTATTTCATTTTAATATAAAGTATACCACCCAGTTATTCCTTTACAAGTAGTTATGGTCATTTAAATTTGACCCAAAAATCTGTCCCACAATTCTGTTTTGTTTTTTGGTAGGCTGTAGTAAAACAGGTATAGCTCCTTACTCAGAAATTGTATTTGGATAAAACTAATTTCATCAGAAAGAAGACTCTTGGAGCTTTTCGTCAATATATAGCATCTCACACAGTTCTTTTTGTACAAGGATTTATGATCGTCTAAAGTTGATCCAAAAAAATAATTGCCTAGCTGCAGTAATTTTCCTACAGATTTACTGTTCACAGGCTTCCCGGCCACCGTTTTGAAATTTCGAATGTGCTCGCTTATATGAAATACTCCTCTGTTTTGGGCAAACTTTATATCGTTGGAAATATTATTCCAATACCTACACATACAACTATTGACGGGATACTTCCGAATACCATAAACTTAATTTAACCCATACGCAAGCCTTTAGGACTCCATATAATCGCGATAAGTGTACGAAAAAATTTACGGGGTGTTACAGAGGATATATTTAAAAGATGAGACATGGGTCGGGTTGGTCCATTCACAAACGGGTTATTAGGCAAAATGTACGTTGATAGGCGGCGCCCTTAGAATTGCCTAAGAATAAGTAGGCGACGCCTATCCTATCGCCTATGTTGGCATAGGCGGCGCCTAACCTATCGCCTATGTTGGAATAGGCGGTGCCCAACCTATCGCCTATGTGAGAGAGTGAGCATAGACAATGGCATAGGCGGAGCCTAACCTATCGCCCCTGTTGGCATAGGCGGCGCCTAACCTATCACCTATGTGAGACAGTGAGCATAGGCAATGGCATAGGCAGCGCCTAACCTATCGCCTATGTTGGCATAGGTGGCGCCTAACCTATCGGCCCGATCCCTACGCTACCACCACAGACCTCATTGAAAGTCACAAAATAAAGTCGTACCGCGAAACTTTTTGGGTCAAATCTACATAATTCGAGGCGCGACTCTAATGTAAATCATATTTAAACCTTACACATTTGACCACTCCCACTTACCTGTATTGTTCCATCATTCCTAGACTTACCACCATTGACATGACTCACTTCCAAATCAAAATTGGGACTAATTTCCTCCTTTGTACTTCATGCACCTACACTTAATCAAAAACACCAAAAATGATTAGAAGGATGGGTTGCCTCCCACCAAGCGCCTTAGTTTTGGTCGTGGCTTGACTCTTCTTTTTGAATTTTTATTTACCAAAAATAAAATCCTAGTAAAATGATGGGTTGCCTCCCATGTAGCGCTTGATTTATTGTCGCGGCACGACATAGTTATCTCGATTACTCAGACTTCATCAAGATATAAGATGGCTATATATTTTATTGAGTTGGTTGGACCAATATATAGCTTCAGTCTTTGGACATTCACCTTAAAGACACTACCATCATCATTTTCTAACTCCACTACTCCAGATGAGTAAACTTGGCTGATTCTGAAATGAATAGACCATTTAGACTTCAACTTACCTGTAAACAACTTCAGTCTAGAGTTGAAAAGGAGTACCAAATCGCCTTTCTGAAAGTTTCGTCGGATAATCCTCCGATCATGGTACTTTTTCATCCTTTCCTTGTAAAGATCTGCTCTTTTATATGCATTTAGACGGAATTCATCCATCTCATTCAACTGTTCCAATCTCATATTTATAGCATCATCCCAGTTCAGGTTAAGCTGCTTCAGTTCCCACCTTACTTTATGTTCTAGCTTAATTAGCAAATGACAAGCCTTTCCATAAACTAGTTGGTATGGTGACATGAAAATTGGTGTCTTAAATGCAGTCCCATATGCCCATAAGGCATCGTCCAGCTTCCTAGACCAATCTTTCCTACTGGCATTCATAGTCTTAGCAAGGATCAGCTTGATTTCCCAGTTTGAAACCTCCACCTGCCCACTAGTTTGTGGGTGGTAAGGTGTAGTTACCTTATGTTGCTTAACCCCATACTTTGCCAATACGGCTCTGAACATCTTGTTGCAGAAATGTGATCCTCCATCGCTTATGATGGTACGGGGTACCCTAAAACAAGAGAAGATATTTCTTTTTAAGAATGCCACAACACTCTTACCTTCATTATCAGCTAGAGCGACTGCTTCGACCTATTTGGATACGTAATCCACTGCAACTAAGATATATTTCATCCCAAATGAGCTCACAAATGGGCCCATGAAGGCAATACCCCAAATATCGAATAGTTCTACTTCAAGCATTTTGGACATGGGCATCTCATGGTGCTTTGAAATAGAACCTTGCCGCTAAAACTGATCACATCTTCTTACAAAATCGTAGGCATCCTTGAATAATGAAGGCCAATAGTAGCCACTTTGCAGTACTTTCTTGGTTGTCCGATCACCTGCATGGTGACCTCCAACTTGGGAAGCATGGATTGCTTCCAGTATGCTAGGCACCTCTACATCTGGGATACACTGCCTAATAATACCATCAACACATCGTCGAAAAAAATAAGGCTCATCCCAAAAGTAATGTTTCACATCATGCATGAACTTTTTTCTTTTGATAAAAGGAGAGATGCTCAGGAATCACTTCGCTTACCACGTAGTTAGCAAAATCTGCATACCACGGTATGTTTTCCACCATAGTTGCTAGAGTTTCTTCGTAGGGGAATGTATCATCAATATCAAGGTCGGTCTGCACTGTGTGCTCACTCTCAAGTCTAGATAGATGATCAGCTACTTGGTTTTCACAACCTTTTCTATCCTTTACCTCGAAATCGAATTCTTGAAGCAGTAGCACCCACCTAATTAGCCTTGGCTTGGCATCCTTCTTTGCCATTAGACATATTAGAGCCACATGATCTGTATGAACCACTACCTTGGTTTCCAACAAGTAAGCACAGAACTTCTCGAAAGCATAAACAACCACACGAAGCTCTTGTTCAGTGATGGTATAGTTCTTTTGTGCTCCATTCAAGGCCTTGCTCACGTAGTAGATTGGATGAAATAGCTTTTCTCTTTTCTGAACAAGTACAGCCCCCAAGGCTACACCACTTGCATTACTTATAATTTCAAAAGGTAGAGACCAATCGGGTGCTACAATAATAGGGGCTTCAACTAGCTTTCCTTTGAGGCATTCAAATGCCTTCAAGCAATCTTCACCAAAGTAAAACTTTGCCTCCTTCTCCAAAAGTTTGCATAATGGGTTTGCAATCTTGGAGAAATCTTTAATAAACCTCCGATAAAAACCAGCATGACCGAGAAAACTACGAACCCCCTTCACAGAAATTAGAGGTGGTAGTCTCTCGATAACTTTAATCATGGCTCGATCAACTTCAATTCCCTTTTTAGAGACCTTATGCCTGAGAAATATGCCTTCCTTAACCATAAAATGATACTTCTCCCAATTTAGCACCAGATTGAATTCCAAACATCGTTGCAAAGCCATACTCAAATTTTCTAAGCATGACTCAAATGACTCACCTACAACCAAAAAGTCATCCATAAACACCTCCAAGGAGTCTTCAACCATATCAGAGAAAATGGACATCATACACCGCTGAAAAGTGGCAGGTGCATTACATAGCCCAAATGACATTCGTTTGAATGCAAAAGTACTATATGGGCATGTGAAAGTGGTCTTCTCCTGATCTTCAGGAGCAATGCAAATCTGATTATATCCGGAATAACCATCCAAGAAACAGAACCATCTCTTTCCTGCCAATCGATCAAGCATTTGATCCATGAATGGCATTGGGAAATGGTCCTTTAACGTCCACGAGTTTAGCTTTCGGTAATCCATACACACCCTCCACCCTGTGATAGGCCTGAGTGGAATTAGCTCATTCTTCTCGTTCGCTACTACTGTCATGCCCCCCTTTTTTGGGCACACATTATACAAGACTCACCCATTTATTGTCTGAGATTGGATACACTACCCCTGCATCTAACCATTTTATGATTTTTTTCTTTACCACCTCTTGCATAGCTGGATTCAGACGACGCTGATGCTCAATAGTAGGTACACAATCTTCCTCTAGCTGAATCTTGTGCATACATATGCCAGGAGGGATACCAATTATATCAGCAATAGTCCAACCAATATCTCTCTTATACCTCTTCAGAACAGAGATGAGAGCCTCTACCTGTTGTTTACCTGAATCAGCAGTAATAATAAACAACAGTGTATTTCCACTACCCAAGAACACATACCTTAGATGACTGGGTAGCTCTTTCAATTCTAGCACCAGTGGCTGTTCAATGGATGGCTTCGCTGGTGGTAAAGGTCGATTCTTAAGGTCAAGGTCCAGCTTCTTGGGGGCATAAGAATACGACCCCATTCCTCTCAAAGCACAGATAGTTTCTTTGTACTCTTTAACATCCTCACGATCAAAGTTCAAAAGCACAACAGCCAATGGCTCAACAGTAAGTTGCTTCTCTAAAGATAATTCCTTCTCATTCTTATAATAAACATCAACTATAGAGAACACATTTATATCCTTGGGCTGCTTCATTGATTTGCAGACATCAAAATGTACCACTTCGTCATTCATCTAAAATAAAAGCTCATTTGCTCGCAAATCAATAAGCACACTTCCTGTTGCGAGGAAAGGTTGACCCAAGATTATGGGCACCTCAAAATCCACCTCGCAATTCAAAATAACAAAGTCTGCAGGAAAAATGAAGGTAGAAACCTTTACTAATACATCATACAAGATACCAACAGGTCATTTTACCGACCTATCTACAATTACAAGCCGCATGTTGGTTGGTGTAGGATCCCCCAACCCCAACTGTCTATAAATGGCTAGTGGCATCAAATTAATGCTAGCCCCTAAATCACATAAAGCCTTAGCAAAGTCTAAAGATCCAACCGTGCAAGGAATAGTGAAAGCACCCGGATCTGCCTTCTTCTGTACCAAAGACCTCATGGCAATTGCACTGCAATGATGAAAATTATCTGCCAGTTCATAGCTCGCTGCCCTTTTCTTTGTCAAAAGGTCCTTCATGAATTTGGCGTACCCTAGCATTTTCTCCAGTGCCTCCACCAAAGGCACATTTATAGTCAGCTGCTTCAGCATGGTCATGAATTTACTGAACCTGGTGTCATCAACCTTCTTCTTTAGTCTCTGAGGAAAAGGTGGTGGTGGATTTGGAAGAGTTTTCTCCACCACTTTCTTTTTATTGTGCTTCCCATTATCAATCTTTTCAGACTGCTGGCATCTAGATGTAGTATCATGAACGTTCTCATCCTGGTTTTCAACTTTTACAGAATTATCACAATCTGCTTCAATAACATTCTCCACTATACTATCAACCACGGGCTTTCCCTTGGATGGATTTTCCAACACCTTACCACTCCTGGTTGTAATAGCCAAACATGATCCATCTTTCCTTGGATTTTGGAAAGTGTCACTCGGTAAAGTGCCAGCTTTTCTTTGATTGAATGCCGCTGATAGTTGACTCATTTGTTGTTCCAGCTGTTTTATTGAAGTGGAATGGGAGTCAACCAATTGATTTATTGAGGAAAAATCATTTTTTACCTCAGTTACTCCCGTGTTGGTTGCCTCCACTCCTTTCAACAGCTTAGCCATCATGTCCTCCATGGACATCTTCCCAGAGCTAGGTGTAGCAGCTTCATGATTTCCAGGAGGGACATACAAGTCGTTCCTGTCATTCTTATTCTTCCAATTCCCTTGGTCTCGGTCCTTATATCCGAATTTTTCATAATAGTTCCTACCTTGGTTTCCTTGGACATGGCCTCGAAAACCCCCTGATTATTCATGTAATTTTCTTCCTCCTCAGAATCAGAGTCATCTCTTCCCTGTGATACAATAGCCTTGACCTTTTCTGTCTTTCCTGATAATAAATGATTGGTAAGAAGGTCTATCTGTGTTTTTATGTGTGCCATATCCTGTTCACGTTCCTCTTCTTCTCGTCTCTGTTCTGCCGTCATGCCAATAGATACAGCAGATCTTTCTACCTCAGAATCCCTGGTATGCCAAGCTTTACTCTGCTTTGTCATACGATCCAGCATATCACATACCTCAATAGAAGTAAGGTCCATGAATGACCCACCCGCAGCATTATCTACCACTGGCTTAGTCACGGAGTTCAAAGCCCTATATAATATTTCCATCAAGTGGACATTGGTCATCTGATGATTTGGGCACCGCATAAGCTTCTTCTTGAACCTCTCCCATGTCTCATGGAGAGCTTCAGTTGGAAGTTGTCTGAAATTGCTTATCTCATCTCTTAATTGTGTTGTCTTGGATGGCGGAAAGAATCTTTCTAGGAAAACTTCTTTCAGTTGCCTCTAATTGGTAATAGAGTCAGGAAATAGCCCGTTTCACCATAGAGTTGCCTCTCCAGATAGAGACAATGGAAATAAGCGTAGCCGGATCGCATTCTGTCCAACCCCTGGATTGTCAAACGATTTGTATGTTGAGATAAAATTAATAAGATACATATTCGGATTGTCGCCTGCAAGTCCACCAAATAACCCTTTGAGTTGCAATAGCTGGATCATGGTGCTAGTGATATTGAACTTGGCTCCGGGTGCCAAGGGCGGAGGAATAATAGCCCCTGTGGCACCAGCCCCATCCAATTCGTCATCATCATCATCAAAAGCAACTTGCACAGCTCGGCGTTCAGGTCTCATTCTAGCTTGACGATCTCTGTTGACATTCCTGTTCACTGGTGAAACCACATCATCTGCACGCCTTGGATTTAATAACTCATCATCACCCAGGTCCTCATTATCAAAATTTGGTACCCGACCTGGGTTATCAGCATTCTGTTGATTTACTTGCGCAGCTGCCAATGCAGCTAATCTAGACTGCTCCTATTGAGTAGCCATCCTTTCAAGGTCTCGTTGCGCATCCATTCTGCCAATGAGATATGGTTCAGGATTTATAGGGAATAATGGCTGACCAGATCTTCGTGTATTTGGCATGCACTCCACTAAACCTGAACAAAACAAAAACAACAAACAAAAAGTAAAATTTGAGAATCTTTGACCAAAGGGTCTATTAACTATCACAAACTTAGTTGACAACCGTATTCCCCGGCAACGGCACCAAAATTTGATACCCCCAAATTACAACTCTCGTTAGAGAGTGCAAGTGGTCGCTGTCAAATATAGAACCCAACTGGGTTGGGTGTCGAATCCCACAGGGAATACTATGATTACTAAGTATTGCGATTATTATTAGACTATTGATCGAAAGTTCCAAGGTAAGGGGGGTTTCAGTTTAGGTGCACAGTAATATTATCAGTGTAATGATGAGATGATATGTTTAATAATATTTGATCACAGAGAATGACAAGTTAGGGTTATGTCCACCTTGTAGCTTCTACTTCTCTATTAACTATGAGTAGTACAGATTTTATACATGCATGCACTTATAGAGAGACGTATTCTAATTCTAAATCCAAGTGTTTTTCAACCATCAAGGATTTATTCACCTTAGTTCTCTCGAATCCAAAGTGTACAACCAATTGTACGAACTCTCCAAGAAGTTAATCCTGCTAAGGCATTAACGTGTAAAATAGAGGTTGGAAACCCTATCTTCTTGTCACACTCTCTTTTCCAAACAGTAACTTTTCTATTGAACAAGTTATTGCTATAATGGCGCATTCCCTATGTTTGCAACCATGAGAATTCAATCAAAATGAAGAGAGTAATGATATAAGTGGTGTAACACATCATAAATTCAAAAACCCATAGCAATTGAGAGTATACTACAAGGTTTCCATAACCCTAACAAATAAGCTTAGCTACTCATGAATAAGACAGAAATCAAAATAGAAATATTCATCATACCAAAACTTAGAACGATCTTGGTGATAAAGATGACTAGCGAGAGTAAGAGAGAAACGCGTTTCTCTCTCTCTCTGTCCTCAAGCTAAGCTGCTATTCCTTGTTTTCAAAATAGTACAGAATATGAATAATCCCTAAAAATTCAGCAATACTGCTTTTAATAACATCTTTCTCTAATAAATTGCTACTGTATCCTTAACTATTTAAAAATATTGAGTTTGCCCGGGAAAAAGTTCCCATACATCACATTTAGTCCAAAAGCTGCTTTCCTTTTTATGTGAAGTTTCCTTTGCTGTCCACAGGTCCCCAAAGTGTTGTATTCTTCCTCATTAGTAGCTGAAAAGCATGCTAATCACATAGGTCAGCTCAACTAAAAATAGACTAAAAGTGTAAGACTTATGTATTTTATTCTCAAAACTTAGCTAAAACATGGGTAAGTTATGGTGCTTAGACGTATAAATACGCCCAACATCACTTACTGCTTTTGGGTTCCAAAATAAGCCCAAACCCATTTCCAAAAATTTTAAAACTTTTCCAAAGCACCCTTTTAACATCCCTTAATAAATTCAAGTAAAAAAATTATTGTTATGCACATGAGAGGTCCAAAAATAAGATGATCAAAATTTTATGGGGCCTCACATTACCCCCGTCCCCCTCCCCCAAGGATCATTCGTCTCTGAATAAAGAGTTAAGAAACTTTTATCACGATAAGTAGAAAGAATACCGTAGATTCCAAGAATCAATTCATAAGCTGATAAGAGGAAAACAAAATTCATACCTTAAGTACTTTGATCCAACCCGGGGAATAAGAACGGGTACTTGACTTTCATAACTAATTCAACTTCTCATGTAGCCTTTTTTACCTTTTAATTCCTCCAAAGAAAGTTCACCGAAGCTACATCCTTTGTCTTTAACGTATAAATTTTCCTATCCAATATCTCAGTTGTTAATTTCTCATACCACAAAGAATTCGTAGCAATAACATCCTCAATTGACACTATCAAAGAAGAATCACCCACATACTTTTTTAGTATAAACACATAGAAAATAGGATGAATAAAGCCAAACTCACTAGTAACGAGGACTGATCTTCCTCTTCTTCCTAAATTTCATGACTCCTTTAATAGGAGAAACCTTTAAGAACACCCAATCACTTACTACAAATTCCAACTCCCTTTACCTTACATCCGCATAAGACTTTTTTTGACTCTGATCAGTCTTGAGTGTTTGTCTAATCACCTTCACCTTCTCCATGGCATGGTGAACGAAGTTTGGGCCAAATAACCTAGTCTCACCTACCTTAAACCACCCAATAGGAGACTTATACCTCCTACCCTAAAAAAGCATAAAAAAGAGACATTAGAATATTAGAATAATAACTGTTGTTGTAGGTAAACTCAATAAGAGGTAAATGGTCAACCCAATTACCTTTAAAATCAATCGCACATGCCCTCAGCATATCCTCTAAAGTTTGAATAGTCCATTCCTCTTGTACATCCATTTGAGGGTGGAGAGCGGTGCTAAGGTTTACTGTAGTACCCAAACCTTCTGAAATGAACACCAAAAGTGAAAAAAACTACGTACCTCAGTCTAAAATAATGGACATCAGCGCATCATCACTAGCACACCATGCAACTTATTATCTCCTGAATGAACAACTTAGTATAATCCTCTCATGAGTAGTTAGTCCTCACAGGCAAAACATGAACAGACTTAGTCATTTTATCCATAATGACCCAAATAGAATCATACTAATTGAGAGAACACAAATACCTATTATGAAATCAATATTAATTATCTCCTACTTCCACATGGGTAATTCTATCTCTTGGGACCTTTCACCAGGATTTAAATGTTCTATATTGATTTGATGACAAACCATGTACTTAGTAAAAAATTTTACCACATCCCTCTTCATATGATTCCACCAGTAGATTTTCTCTAAGTCATGATACATTTTTGTTGAACTCAGATAAATTGTATATCTAGAATTATGAGCCTCAATCAAAATCCTTTCCCATAGCCCATCTATATTGAGAGCACAAAATCTCTCTTAATATCTCAAGATGCCATCTACCCCAATTTCAAAAGCTATAACCCTTCGCTGACCTACATCATCCTTGATTTGCATGAGTATGGGATCAAAACCCTCTTTCACCTTGACCTCAACACCAAGAGATGATTTCACCACTTCTTGAATAATCACCACTCCATCCTCGGAGTCCAAAAAGAAAATTCCCAAATTAACCAGTCAATGAATATTCTTCACCAATCCTCTTTTATACTCCTCAACATATGATAGACTTTCCATGGACAACAAGCTAAGAGCATCAACAACAACTTTAGCTTTACCTGGATGGTAGTACAAACTCATATCGTAATTATTAAGTAGCTCAAGCCACCACCTCTGCCTGAGATTTAATTTCTTCTGCATAAACTCATACTACAAGCTTTTATGGTCTGAATAAATATCCATATCACTCCATACAGACAATGGTGCCAAATTTTTAAATCAAAGACCACAACCGCCAACTCCAGATTGTGAGTTGGGTAATTCCTCTCATGGACCTTAAGCAGCCTAGAAGCATAGGCTACTGATAACGCTCAATCTACAGCTCTCGTAAGAGTGTAAAGCGGTCTTAGTCAAATATAGAACCCAACTGGGTTGGGTATCGATCCCACAGGGAATAGCTTGGTCAACAAGTAAGCAAAGATTACTAGACTTTTAGTGCAAGTCTCGTAAAAAGGGGGGATTGTAATGTGTAACCAAAATATTAAAGTAAAACTGAAAATAGCAAAGTAAAAAGAAAGAAGGTTTAGTAAGTTCTAAAACAATGAGAATTGAAGAGTTGGGGTTATGTCCACCTTCTGAGTTGTACGTCTCTATTGGCTATGAGTGTGTTGAATTCCGACATGCATATGCTTATAGAGAATTGTATTCGATGGTAAATCCAGGCGTCTTTCGACCTATTCGAGGATTATTTCACTTTAACTCTTTCGATCTTAAAGCGTGTCTAACGGTACGAATTCTCCAAGAGGTTAATCCAGTTACGGCACTAACTTTTTAATAGGGGATGGGACCCTACTACCTTGACATTATCTCTTTTCCAGATAGATAACCTTTCTTTCGAACAAGTTAAATGTTATACTGGCGTATTCTTGCATTTGCAACCACAAAGAATTTAGGTTAAGATGAAGAGAATAATGATATAATCAGTATACGTGTCACGAACTCATAAACTCATAGTAATAGATAGTATCTCATACGGCTTCCATAACCCCAACAGAGAAGTTTAGTTACCCATGAATGCGAAGGAAATCACAATTGACATTGTTATTATACCACAATAAAGATTTCGTGTAGTAGTAGTGTGGTAGGCATTAGGCGTGAATTCCTAGCAAAGTAACGTTTCTCTTGTTGCGGAAATTAATAATAAATGAATAGAAGAAGAATAAGAAGTAGAATTAATGGAAGGGTTAGAAGAATGAAATTAGAAGTAGAATGTTAGAAGAATGAATGTATTTGATGGAAGAAGAATGTCTTAAAATCTCTAGCAGAATAGGGTATTTATAATACCCATATCCTATTCCTACTAAGCTAATGAAATATAACTAAATCCTACTAAGCTAATGAAATACTTAACCAAATCCTACTAAGCTAATGAAATACTTAACCAAATCCTAATAAGCTAATGAAATACTTAACCCAATTGTACTAGGTTAATGTATCATTATCCTAATAATAAATTACTGCTAGTCCCCAAAGTCTTCAGAATTGCTGTTTTAGCCCGAGACAGGTTTCCCATGCATCACTTTTGGTCCTTAGGCGTCCAAGACTCCCTTTTCTCCCCTCGTGAAGCTTTCTTTTTCATCAAGTTATCCATAAAATGCTGAATTCTGCATCATTTATACCTGAAACTTTGCTAATCATGTTTGTTAGCTCACTTACAGGAAAAAGGACTAAAAGTGCATGAAATATATAATTTGTTCTCAAAACTTGGCTAAAATATGGGCAAAATCTAATGCTATAGGCGTGTAAATTTGCCTATCATCAACACCCCACACTTGAAGCTTTGTTCGTCCTCGAATAAACTATCATGTCCTTCTAAACATTAACTTAG
This sequence comes from Capsicum baccatum var. pendulum, assembly GCA_030864225.1. Classification (NCBI taxonomy): domain Eukaryota; kingdom Viridiplantae; phylum Streptophyta; class Magnoliopsida; order Solanales; family Solanaceae; genus Capsicum; species Capsicum baccatum. The sequence goes on along the minus strand of CM061560.1, from coordinate 81,945,644 downwards.
GGTTTCACAGTAAAAACACAAAATATTCATCAAGACAAACACATCAATTATCAACAAAGAGTAGTTTTTTGCTCATTAGTAGAAACGATTCAACCTCCAACATAGACTCGTGATGGTAGTTAATTCATATCCAAAATTTAAGGTACAAAGAATCATACACCACTATCCAAAACTCATCAACCATGTGTGTCTCACAATATATTACCCATAATCACTCTCAAGCATAGTATATTTATCAAACATGGGTATAGAAATATCCTTGCTCTCGCTCTCACAAAGAATTCATATGCAGCAACTGATGACCATAGGCTTGCCCTTAGTGTAATGCTCCACTAAATGTCAGAATGCTAGACTTAGGATCAAGTAGGTCTTTTGATGGTTGTAATGTAGGCTAAGGGACGGGTAGGACTATTTTGGCCAGAAATAGTGACTATGTTCCTAAGCGCTTTAATACATCACATTGTATCATTAACACTTTTCTTTCAACCTTTCTACCTTCTTTTATTCTTCCACCCCTTTTCTCCTCTTTTGTTTTTCAATTTTATGTAACTTTTCAGCTTTCCTTTCCTTTTTCTTTTCATAACATACCTCTTATGATAACAATTCTTTTTTCATAACAAATTCAAGCACCATTACATTCTAAAGCATCATACTTACCCAACTTCCTCTTATTTTGTCACATGACTTTACACTTTAAAGCACTTACGAATTTGGATCAAATTATGGTCTTAAAAAAAATGGATTAGGCATACATATGAGGCTGTCAAAGAACAAAAGCTAAAAGATCAAAAGGGTTTAACTAGGATGATGTCCATGGGTAGGTTAGAATGAGGGTAAACAATTACAGGTTGCCAAAGAAATGCCTAAATTATCTCCTAAACTTGCACTCTTTATTTTTGCCTTACATACATACCAGGCAAGTTCTAGCATCAGCCACAAAAATAGAATATACAATATCCTCACACACACAAGGCACATGGTCGACTTTATTGGGAGTAGTATAGACTCTTGCCCCATCAGATGAAGGAATTGAACCACACAATATCACATAGTGAGTCACAATTAGAGCCTACACGTCTCAATAGTCATGATTTTAGCACAAACTCTTGTTATAATCTCATGCTGCCTATTAGAATGATTTTATGTGAAGCTAAGTAAGAAAAATTTTACTACAAAAAAAAAATTTTAAAAAAAACAAAAATAACCAATTTCGAAAAACAACAAACTAAGCAAACAAACATAAATAAATGCAAATGCGGATAAAGAAGTAAAGCATGCAAATACCACCACCCCACACTTAAACGAGACACTTCCCTCAGTGGAAAATAAATACAAAGAACCTGGTCAGTCGGACTCCTCCTCTATGTCAGGGGTCATACCCCCTTCGTCGAAATCATCATAGGAGTCGTCGTCATCAGAATTCTCCTCCACGTCGGAGTCTGGCATGCGTCGATCATCATCGGTCTGCACATCATCATCAAGAGGTTCCTCAAAGTATGTACCTACTCCACACATCTCCCTCGCATGCATATTCATTGGATAGTCATGGTCCAGCTGTTGGAGCTCTGCAGCAGTTGGAACACGTCCACCACTCATCATTGTGAAACGAGTCATGCCATAAAGATGACGGAAGAAACTCTCATCTCGAGCATGTCTCTCCGCAGTAGTAAGGTTGATGCCATGTGTTGTTTCAGCATCTTTGACCTTTGTGAGGTCAACCTTCTTCGGGTTATGTGGGAATTTGTGATCAGCTGGTTCTTCTTCGATGTCCTCCTTCCGCAAGATTGCTGTCAACAGGTTGCCAAAGGTGAAGTGGGACCGCTTGTGTAGTCTGGCCTTCCTCATTGTAGAGCGAATGATTGCCCCAGTGTTGATAGGGACATACGTCATCAAAGCGTATACCAAACACACTCTATCTCTTGTTATTTTGGTGTACTGGGTCCCAGGAATAAGGCAAGAGTTGACAATACACAACCATATTCTTGCTTCCCTATTCAAAGGAGCATAGGGGAAGGTGTTGTGGCGTCCGGTGTCTTTTTGTCTGCTCCACCTTGCCATGGATCTACTTCCACAAAGTGTGAGTCGAATTGCTCGATAGGGAGGTCTACTGTACAGCTCTTTGAATGGTGATGGATCGACTGAAGGCAAGCCAAGAAAGGAGTTGATCAAATCCGCATTGAGTTGTAAAACTTGGCCCCGAATCTTGACCTCGCTGCCTGTGATTTTCGGCGACCAATTGGCATAAAATTCTCGTGTCAAATCAAGATTGCATTCTCCCATGTCACGGAAGATGAAATCCAGATTTAGTGCCATAATTTTCGCCAACATGCGCGGCTCCTTCTTCGCTAGGCTGTCCTTGTTAATCAAGTCGACATAAACGTATTTTCCTTCCTTGTTGTTCCTATACCATTCCTTGGCTTCCTCCTCGAGAACCCATTTTATTCCAAACATGCGGCGTGGTAATTGCATTGAGGATGATTCTCCTTGGTCCTTGCGACCTCTTTTCTTGCCCTTTTTGGAAGTGGTAGCCTTATCTTTTCCTTCTTTAGGTGCCATTGTACCTGAGACTTAGACAACATTCATGTTGATACAATCTATAAAAAAGCCATAGGGGCACCACCCCACACTTAGTTTTGTTGATACAAATTAGTGAAGTGAAAGTGATCGATTACTTAGACTTCATTGACATGCATGTTAGGTGCTATATTCTGACAAGAAAATCAGAGATGTATCACTTCTTGCAACCTTTGCAATACTTTCATGTTAGGTATAACAATACTACTACATAGGGATTACATCATGGTATAGTTTCTATCAATAATCACAACCTCCTATGTCGGTAGGCAACCATAAGTCTTATCCCGATGAACGGGATCTTCTAACATGTAGGTATTCAATTGACAAGGTTATGCAATCTTCATGACCATAGCAATTCCGCAATTAGTATAACAATGTATCAAAATCAAATTCAAGTCGAAACAGTTTAAGATCATCCTAACGTACATGTTCACTCACTTGGTTTTGTATTAACAATTCAAACACATTGACATCACCAATATTTATTCAAGATGTAGCAATTCATAATAGACATAGCAACGTAGCACTTACGAGATATAGATGAAGAACAAGAGAGTGCTTACGTGATTGAAGCCTTTGGAGATGTTCTTGTGAAGTGGGAGAGCAAAAAGAAAAGTTTTGGGAGGATTTGGATGCTATGTGCGGCACCTAGGTCAAGATTTCAATGTGTTTATGTTTCAAGACTAAGTCCCCTTTATATAGGAAAAGAATGGGTTGGGTTTTAACCCATTTAAAATCGGTTTTGGAGACAAAAAGTAACCATAGGCGGCGCCTTTAGCTTTGCCTATGCATGGTATAGGCGGCGCCTAATGCAAAGCATTTGCTAGCATAGGCGGCGCCTAGTGCAATGCCTTTAGTGACCATAGGCGGCGCCTTTAGCATGGCATATGAGATTCCGAGACCAAATGCTTTAGCATAGGCGGCGCCTATGCTATAGAATACTTGCACATAGGCGGCGCCTATGCCTTTTCACACTAGATTCCGAGACCTTAGGCTATAGTATAGGCGTTGCATAGTTCGTGGCCTAGTTTTACCTAGGCCTAGCATTTTTCGATACCTATATTTTCATGAGCAATGCTCAATCCAGAGCCTTAATCATCTTAATTCCAAACTTACCACCTTTTCCATACACTACGTCCAAATCGTCATTTGAAACCAAACTCCTCGTTGAATACCTCTTGCACCTACATTTGCTCAAAACCAGTAAAAACAATTAGTACGATGGGTTGCCTCCCATCTAGCGCCTTAGTTTTGGTCGTGGCACGACTCTTATTTTTGGATTTTCATTTATCAAAAGAAAAACAAGTACAAGAATGAAAGAAAGGCAAAACGATAAACGATAAACGATAAACGATGGGTTGCCTCCCATCTAGCGCCTTATTTATTGTCGTGGCTCGACATAGTTACCTCGAGTATTTACACTTCGTCGAGATAAGTGATGGCCATATAATTCATCGAGTCAAGAGGACCGATTTAAGGTTTAACACATTGACCATTCACCTTGAAGACAACACCATTGGTGTCTTCCAATTCAACTACTCCAGACGAGTAGACTTGGATAACTTTGTATGGACCAGACCACCTAGACTTTAACTTACTTGGGAATATCTTCAATCTATAGTTGAAGAGAAGCACCATATCATCCTTTTGAAAGTTTCGTCGAACAATCCGCTGATCATGATACTTCTTCATCCGCTCCTTGTATAGGTCTGACCTTTCATATGCATGGAGACGGAACTCATCTAATTCGTTCAGCTGCTCCAACCTCAGATTCATTGCATCATAATAATTCAAATTCAATTGCTTCAACGCCCACAATGCCTTATGTTCGAGCTCAATGGGTAAATGACAAGCCTTCCCATAAACTAGTTGATAAGGGGACATGCCGATGGGTGTTTTGAATGCAGTCCTATACGCCCATAGTGCATCATCTAGCTTTTGAGACCAATCCTTCCTATTAGCATTTACCGTCTTCGCAAGGATTTGCTTGATCTCCCGATTGAAAACCTCTACTTTTCCACTCGTTTGTGGGTGATAAGGCGTGGCTACCTTATGTTGCTTGACACCATACTTGGCCAACACGGATTTGAATAGCTTGTTGCAAAAGTGAGATCCTCCATCACTTATGATAGTACGTGGTACTCCAAAGCGAGAGAAGGTATTCTTCTTCAAAAATGCTACAACACGCTTTCCCTCGTTGTCGGCTAACGCTACAGCTTAAACCCATTTCAAGACATAATCTACAGCAACTAAGATGTACTTCATTCCAAACGAATTCACGAATGGACCCATGAAATCAATGCCCCACACATCAAAGAGTTCTACCTCAAGAATTTTCGACATAGGCATCTCATGTTGTTTCGAAATAGCACCTTGTCTTTGGCATTGGTCGCATCTTCTAACAAAGTCATAGGCATCTCTAAATATCGAAGGCCAATAATATCCACTCTGCAATACTTTTCTTATCGTCCGATTGCCTGCGTGATGTCCTCTAACTTGGGAAGTGTGGCATGCTTCCAATATAGTAGGCACCTCTACATGGGATATACATCGTCGAATAATACCATCTGCACATCGTCGAAACAAATATGGCTTATCCCAATAGTAGTGTTGTACGTCATGCATAAACTTCCTCTTTTGATGGTATGATAAATTGGCAGGTATTACATTACTCACCACGAAATTTGCAAAGTCGGCATATCATGGTAACTTTTCTGTTATCGTCGCTAGGATCTCCTCATCAGGGAATGCATCATCAATCTCGATATCAGGCTGCGCCACATGCTCGTTCTCGAGTCTAGATAGATGATCAGCCACATGGTTCTCACAACCTCTTCTATCTTTAACTTCGAAATCAAACTCTTGCAGCAGCAATACCCATCGAATTAATCTTGGTTTTGCATCCTTCTTTGTCATTAGATACCTAAGAGCTGCATGGTCTGTATGAACGATCACCTTAGTACCCAATAGATAGGCACGAAACTTCTCAAACGCATACACAACCGCTAGGAGCTCTTGTTCTGTCACAGTGTAGTTCCTTTGGTCTTCATTTAGGACCTTACTCACATAGTAGATAGGATGAAATAATTTCTCCTTTCTCTGACCAAGCACAGATCCAACGGCTACACCACTAGCATCACACATGACTTCGAACAGGAGAGACCAATCTGGTGCTACCATGATAGGGGCGTCAATGAGTTTTCCTTTGAGGCATTCGAATGCCTTTAAGCAATCTTCATTGAAGTCAAACTTCGCATCTTTCTCCAAGATTTTGCACAATGGACTAGCAATTTTGGAGAAGTCTTTGATGAACCGACGATAGAAACCTGCATGGCCGAGAAAACTATGAACTCCCTTCACCAAAATTAGAGGTGGTATCTTCTCAATGACTTCGATTTTCGCTCGATCAACCTCAATTCCTCTTTCGGAGATTTTGTGCCCAAGAACGATTCCTTCTTTTACCATGAAGTGGCACTTCTCCCAATTCAGCACTAGGTTGAATTCTACACATCTTTGCAACGCCATACTTAGGTTTGCCAAGCACGCTTCAAAAGTCTCACCAACAACTGAGAAATCGTCCATAAATGCCTCCAAAGTGTCTTCAACCATATCAAAAAAAATTGACATCATACAACATTAAAAGGTGGCCGGTGCGTTACATAGCCCGAATGGCATACGTTTGAAGGAAAACATACCATATGGGCATGTAAACGTTGTCTTCTCTTGGTCTTCGGGTGCAATACAAATTTGATTATAGCCTGAATAACCGTCTAAGAAGCAAAACCATCCTTTCCCCGCTAATCGATCTAGCATTTGGTCCATAAATGGCATTGGAAAGTGATCTTTGAGTGTCCAAGAATTCAACTTTCGGTAGTCCATGCATACTCTCCATCCAGTGACGGGTCTGAGTGGAAGAAGTTCATTCTTCGCATTCGCAACCACCGTCATGCCTCCTTTCTTGGGAACATATTGTACCGGACTTACCCATGTACTATAAGAGATTGGATACACAACCCCCGCGTCTAACCACTTGATAATTTCTTTCTTCACCACTTCTTTCATAGGTGGGTTTAGACGTCTTTGATGCTCAATGGTAGGTGTGCAATTCTCTTCAAGCTAAATTTTATGTGTACAAATCCGAGGTGGAATACCAATAATATCCATAATGGTCCATCCAATGGCTCTAATATATTTCCGTAGAATAGCAATGAGAGCTGCAACTTGTTGCTCACCCAAATCTGCTACAACAATGACTGGAAGTGTGTTTCCGCTTCCTAGGAATGCATACTTTAAATGTCTTGGCAGCTCCTTCAATTCTAATGTGGGTGGCTCTTCAATAGATGGCTTAGCTGGTGGTGTGGGTCGATTCTTGAGATCAAGGTCCAGCTTCTTGGGAGCATAACGATATGTCCCTAATCCTGATAGAGTACCAATAACTTCTTCACAATTTTCAGCATCCTCATTCTGTCCATTCATGAGCACAACCGCCAAAGGTTCATCAATAATTTGCTCTTCTTCAAGTAATTCTTTCGCATCATCAAAGCAAACATCAGCCACCAAAAATACACTCAAATCTTTGGGTTGCTTCATTGATTTACAAACATCAAAGCGAACTACTTCGTCATTTATTCGGAATGAAAGCTCATTACCTCTCAAATCAATAAGCACACTTCCCGTAGCAAGGAAAGGGCGCCCCAAGATTATGGGAACTTCTGAGTCTGCCTCACAATCCAAAATAACGAAGTCTGCCGGAAAGATAAATGAAGAAACCTTTACCAAGACATCACATAGAATACCAACAGGTCGTTTTACCGACCTATCCGCCATTACGAGCCTCATGTTGGTTGGAGTAGGATCACCCAACCCCAACTTCTTATAGATAGATAATGGCATCAAATTGATGCTGGCTCCTAAGTCGCAAAATGCATTGGCAAAATTCAAAGATCCAATGGTGCAAGGAATAGTGAAAGCATCGGGGTCAGCCTTCTTCTGAACTATTGATCGGGTAGCGATTGCGCTGCAGTGATGAACATTATCTTTCAACTCATAACTTGCTTCCCACTTCGTTGTCAAAATATCCTTCATAAATTTCGCATACCCAGGCATTTGTTCAAGTGCCTCCACCAATGGAACATTAATGGTCAGCTACTTCAACATAGTCATGAATTTGCTGAACTTTGTATCATCCGCCACCTTCTTCAATCTTTGAGGGAAAGGTGGTGGTGGGTATGGAATTGTTCTCTCCATGGATTTCTTCTCCTCTTGCTTCCGTTTTTCATATTTTTCAGGTTGCAATCCATTGGGATTGACGTCATGGACGTTGTGCCCTTTTTCTGCGTCTTCTATAGACTTATCATCAACGTCCACTACTTTTTCATCCACTTTCTTGCTTTTTGCTGAAGTTTCCAGCACCTTACCACTCCGGGTAGTAATGTCCATGCATGACACATCATTCCTTGGGTTTTGCACAGTATCGCTAGGTAAGGTGCCAGCCTTTCTTTGATTGAGTGCTGCTGAAAGTTGGCTCAATTGCTACTCTATTTGCTTGATTGAAGTGGAATGAGAATCGACTATTTGTTTCATAGAGGAAAAATCATTAACTACCTCCGTTACTCCCGCGCTTGTTGCTTCCACTCCTTTCAATATTTTAGCCAGCATGTCTTCCATACTTCCAAAATTAGATGTGGTGGCGTCACGTCTTCCAGGGGGAACGTACAAACCACTCTTTTCATTCTTGTTCTTCCAACTACCTTGGTCTTTATTTCCAGATTTATCATAATAGTTCCGACCTTGGTTTCCTTGGGTATTCCCGCGGAAACCCCCCTGATTGTTCAAGTAGTTGGCCTCTTCTTCTGAATCAGATTTGTCTCTTCCTTTTGACGCAATAGCTTTGACTTTTTCCATCTTTCCTGATAATAGATGCTTTGTAACAAGATCAACTTGTGTTTTTATGTGCGCCATATCTTGATCACGTTCTTCTCTTCTCCTTTGGTCTGCAGTCATGCCAATAGATAAGGTGGGGCTTGATAAATCAGAATCCCTGGTATGCCAAGCTCTACTTTGCTTCGTCATACGATCTAGCATATTGCTTGCTTGACAAAAGGTGAGGTCCATAAAAGATCCTCCAGCCGCATTATCCACCACTGGTTTAGTTATTGAATTCAAGGCTCTGTATAATATCTCCATTAGGTGAACATTAGTCATGTGATGGTTTGGGCATCTCGCTAGCTTTGTCTTGAACCTCTCCCAAGTTTCATGAAGAGCTTCAGTGGGAAGCTGACGAAAGTTGCTGATTTCATCTCTCAATTGTGCTCTTTTGGATGGCGGAAATAATCTTTCTAGGAAAGCGTCTCTCAATTGCCTCCAATTTGTAATAGAATCAGGAGTCAGCCCATTCAACCATAGAGTTGCCTCCCCAGACAGCGACAATGGAAATAGACGTAATCGAATTACATTCTGACCAACACCAGGATTGTCAAACAACTTACATGTAGAAATAAAGTTGATGAGATGCATATTCGGATCATCGCCTGCTAGTCCACCAAATAATCCCTTGAGTTGCAATAACTGAATCATGGTGCTTGTGATGTTGAACTTGCCTCCGGGCGCTAATGGTGGAGGAATAATGGCTCCTGTGGCTCCGGCTCCATCAAGATCATCATCATCGTCATCAAAAGTTGGTTGCATGGGTTGGCGATCATACCTAAATCGAGCTTGACGACCTCTTTTGTTGGTAGGTGTTGCGATTTCAGCATCATGCCTTGGGTTTAGTAACTCGTCATCACCTAAATCCCCATCGTTAGGATTTGTTGCTCGCCCAGGGTTACCAATGTTTTGCTGTTAAACTTGAGCGGCGGCAAGAGCAGCAAATCTCGCATGTTCCTGTTGAGCAGCCATCCTTTCGATTTCTGCTTGTGCTTCCATTCTGCCAATACGTTGTGGTTCAGGATTGATAGGTAATAACGGTTGACCAGAACTTCTAGTATGGGGCATGCACTGAATAAAAACCTGCAGTAAACAAAAACAAAAACTGAAAGTAAAAGTACGAGAGTCTTTGACCAAAGGTTCTAGTAATTATCACAAACTTAATTGACACTCGTATTCCCCGGCAACGGCGCCAATTTTTGATAACGCTCAATCTATAGCTCTCGTAAGAGTGTAAAATGGTCGTAGTCAAATATAGAACCCAACTGGGTTGGGTATCGATCCCACAGGGAATAGCTTGGTTAACAAGTAAGCTAAGATTACTAGACTTTTAGTGCAAGTCTCGTAAAAAGGGGGGATTGTAATGTGTAACCAAAATATTAAAGTAAAACTGAAAATTGCAAAGTAAAAAGAAAGAATGTTTAGTAAGTTGTAAAACAATGAGAATTGAAGAGTTGGGGTTATGTCCACCTTCTGAGTTGTACGTCTCTATTGGCTATGAGTGTGTTGAATTCCGACATGCATGTGCTTATAGATAATTGTATTCGATGGTAAATCCAGGCGTCTTTCGACCTATTTGAGGATTATTTCACTTTAACTCTTTCGAGCTTAAAGCGTGTCTAATGGTATGAATTCTCCAAGAGGTTAATCCAGTTACGGCACTAACTTTTTAATAGGGGATGGGACCTTACTACCTTGACATTATCTCTTTTCCAGACAGATAACCTTTCTTTCGAACAAGTTAAATGTTATACTGGCGTATTCTTGCGTTTGCAACCACAAAGAATTTAGGTTAAGATGAAGAGAATAATGATATAAGCAGCATACATGTCACGAACTCACAAACTCATAGTAATAGATAGTATCTCATACGGCTTCCATAACCCCAACAGAGAAGTTTAGTTACCAATGAATGCGAAGGAAATCACAATTGACATTGTTATTATACCACAATAAAGATTTCGTGTAGTAGTAGTGTGGTAGGCGTTAGGCGTGAATTCCTAGCAAAGTAACGTTTCTCTTGTTGCGGAAATTAATAATAGATGAATAGAAGAAGAATAAGAAGTAAAATTAATGGAAGGGTTAGAATAATGAAATTAGAAGTAGAATGTTAGAAGAATGAATGTATTTGATGGAAGAAGAATGTCTTAAAATCTCTAGCAGAATAGGGTATTTATAATACCCATATCATATTCCTACTAAGCTAATGAAATAATTAACCAAATCCTACTAAGCTAATGAAATACTTACCCAAATCCTACTAACCTAATGAAATACTTAACCAAATCCTAATAAGCTAATGAAATACTTAACCCAATTGTACTAGGTTAATGTATCATTATCCTAATAATAAATTACTGCTAGTCCCCAAAGTCTTCAGAATTGTTGTTTTAGCCCGGGACAGGTTTCCCATGCATCACTTTTGGTCCTTAGGCGTCCAAGAATCCCTTTTCTCCCCTCGTGAAGATTTCTTTGGCATCAAGTTATCCATAAAATGCTGAATTTTGCATCATTTATACCTGAAACTTTGCTAATCATGTTCGTTAGCTCACTTACAGAAAAAAGGACTAAAAGTGCTCGAAATATATAATTTGTTCTCAAAACTTGGCTAAACTATGGGCAAAATCTAATGCTATAGGCGTGTAAATTCGCCTATCATCAGCTACAAACTTACAATGCTTAATAAAACACAACCTTGTCCCACATAAGACGCATCACAATATATAACAAAACCATCAGTACCCTTGCGTAGGGTCAACATAAGCGCAGAAGTCTACTTATTCTTTAATTTCTCAAAACTACCTTCACAAGCATCAAACCACAGAAACTTAACCTTTTTCTAGGTTAGCATAGTTAGTGAAGCAACAACAGATAATAAGAACCTCCTATAATATCCTGCTAAGCCCAAGAAGTTTCTAATGTCAGTTCGAGTTATGGGTCTAAGGCCACTTCTTAACTGCCTTAACTTTTTGTCGATCCACCTTGATTCTCTCACTTAAAACAACATGCCAGAAAAAATTCACAACACTTAGCCAAAATTCACACTTAGAAAATTTTGCATACAATTTATGGTCGTTAAGGGTCAGCAACATAATTCTAAGGTGACGACATAATCTTCCTCACTTTTAGTGTACACCTGGATGTCTTCAATAAAGACTATAATAATAACAATAACATACCCAGTATATTCCCACCAAGTGGGGTCTGAGTAGGGTAAGTGTACGTAATCTATACCACTACCTCAAATGTGAGATAGAGAGGCTATTTTTGGTAGACCCCGGTTCAAAATAAAGCAATCTAAGATAAGATAAGGAATAGTAATAGAACAATATACAATAGAAATTAACATATTCAATAATACAAAAAGTAAGATACTCCTAATACAACACTAAAATATACAACATCCTAAACTTATACTAACTTTCTACCCTAATTTACCTCATCCATAACTTTCCATATAGGGTTATGTCCTTGGTAAGCTGAAGCTGCTCCATATCATGTCTAATCATCTATCTCCAATAGTTCTTCAATCTATCTCTACCTCCCTTAAAACCAACCTTAGAAAACCTCTCACGAATCCACACTGGGGCATCCGTGCTCATCCTTATCACATGACCAAACTATCTCTACCTCGTTTCCTTCATCTTGGCTTCCACCAAAGCTACACCCACCTTATCTCGAATAACCTATTTTCTAATCGTATCTTTCCTAGAATATCCATACATCCACCAAAGCATTATCATCTTTGCCACCTTCATCTTATTGATGTTTTTTTTCATAATAGGCTAAAACTCCACCCCATACAACAAATCCAGTCTAACAACCACTTTGTAGAACTTGTCTTTAAGTCTGGGAGGTTTCTTTTTGTCACATAAGATACTTGATGCAAGCTTCCATTTCATCCAACATAGCTCAATCCGATGAATGACATCTTTTTTAATCTCTCTAATATCCTGAACTATCGACCCTAATTAGTTGAAACTATCTCTCTTACTGATAGAATGAGTGTCATGCTTAACAACCACATAGAAATCATGACACACCTTGCTGAACTTACACTCTAAATATTCTATCTTATACCTACTTAACCTAAACCCTTTAGAATAAAGAGTTTTCCTCTGCAATACCCTGTATTAGTCTTACCTCAGTTTAGCTCAGTTTATTTTTGGTCTCTTAACTTTGATGATTTTTAAAGTGACATTTTCGACCCTGAGATAATGGTTTCTAAGTTAATTCATATTCAGGGGTGTAAGTAGCATGTCTCGGAGAAGTTTTAATTTTTTGGGGCAAGGATTAAGGAATGTTTGGATTTCAATTCAAGAACCTCACTGCAATTGTGGCATGTTATGGTGGGTTTAGCGGTGGAATCCTTGGCGCGTCACGGTGATGTCCTAATTGGCATCCCAGTTATTAATTTAAATTTTAGAGGGCCAGTCTTGTCTTTTTTTGAGCATTTTAATTCATAAAAACACTGGATTAAACTGCTGATAGAGCATTATTTGCTCACTTTTCCTAATTTTATTCCCAAATAAACCCTAAACCTTCCCTAAATTCATTAAGTTTAATCATTATTCCTTCAAGAAAACTCAAGAATTCAAGCTTCACCACCCAAGGAGTATCAAGAAAGTTAATTCTCTTGCAAGATTAAATCTTTAAGGTAGGTTAGATGTTCATCCATGCGCCCTTTTCACCCATGGAGTCCAAGAACCTTTTTTTATGTCTTAAATCATTAATTTACATGTTTATAATAAGTTACTTTCATGAAGCTTTTATGAATTTCGATTATACATGATGTTTGCAAGTGATTTTAGTTGGAAAATAGCCCTTACACACTTGAAGCATGAAATTTCTTGTGAAATCCCCAATTTATGGATTAGTGTTATGATTATGTTATTCCCATAGTTTTAGATTAGTGTTAGTTCAGAAGTCAATTCAGTTTTTCTTGATCATAGCATATAGTTTATCAGTTAAATCAGTACTTTAGATTTTAGTATTTCAATTTACAGACTATTCCAGTATCATGTTATATGCTTGGTCATGCATTCTCAGATTTTACAACCTTCCCATATACTATGCGCCAGTTATCTCATGCCATTTATTTAGTCAGTTATTGTTCATGCATATGAGCCTATGCATATCAGCCTAACCTTATTTAGCATACCAGTACATTCAAAGTACTGATCGTATACTCGTTTCTTGTGTTATGATGTATCATATCATAGGTTTAGACACTCAGGTTCTCAACCACACTTAGATATTCCAATGCATCTGTAACAGTAGTAGTGGTGAGTCCTCATATTCCAAGGACTGATTATGTTTATTTCAATATTTTACTTTAGTTAGACAGTTGAAGTTAGTTGGGGCATGTCCCCTCAACTCTTATTTAGTAAGTTTAGAGGCTTTCAGATACTTTTATATAATTTAGTTAGTTTTGTCATTATTTTACCAGTTTTCAAATGGTTGTTTCCAAATACTTGTTTCCAGGATTATGATTTTAGAGATATTTTTTTTGTATTTAAAACCTTATGGGATATTCAGTTGTTTCTGCATAAGTTCATCACCCATATATTATTCAGTGCTTACAATAGGTACCAGCTCATAGGTTAGCGTGTGGTCACTTATGACTGTAAGCACTGTATGATGTCCAGGGTGTACTCCTGGGGTGTTACAAACTTATTATCAGAGCCTAAGATTTTAAAGTGTCCTAGGAAGTCTGAAATCCGCATTGAGTAATGTCTTGTGCATGGATGTGAAGAGTTGCACACTTATGCATAAGAGGCTATAAGACATTTTAGGAAAAGTTTCCCATCTTTTTATATTTATGTCGTGCAAATGAGCATGAGCTTAATTTAAATTCCCTTTCTAATTCAATTTTCTTTCCATTTACAGAACATACCTCCTAGAAAGACTAATGGAAGAAGAAATGGGAGTTAGCCTGTACCTTAACCTATTTAGGAAGATCCCCTAAATGAGCATATCTATCATGATGAATTCATAACTACATTCACTACTTTAGATCATTTAGTAGTACCTTAGAATAATCAACAGGTTGCTGTCCTAACTATTTTAGTGGCTAATACCATCGCAGCTAGGATTTGGGATTGCACCCAAATGAACCCTCCTCTATTTTTGTGATCCAAGTTTGATGAGGATCCACTAGAGTTCCTTGACATGGTTCAGAAGGTATTTGACATTATGGGTGTGACCTCAAGTAAGAGTGCAGAGTTGGGTGCTTATCAGTTGCAGGATGTTGCTCATACTTGGTATAATTAGTCAAAGAGAGATAAAGGCACAGATGTAGGGCCTTTTGAATGGGAGAAGTTTACTACAACCATTTTACATAGGTTCTTTCCCTTGGAGTTAAGGAAAGATAAGGTGCAAGAGTTTATCAATTTGAAATAGGGGAACATGAGTCTGAAAGAGTATTCCCTTAAGTTTACTCAGCTAGCTAGGTATGCTCCTAATATGGTATCTGATAATAGGTCTAGGATAAGTAAGTTTGTTTCTAAACTAGCTGATTGCATGGTCAAGGAGTGTAGGATCATTATGTTGATTAAGGAGATAGACTTATCTAGTTTGATAGTCCACGATCAATAGATTGAGGAGTAGAAATTTAAGGGAAGAGAGAGGAAGAATATGAGAGCTAGAATAGATAACTTTAGTTTTGGTCAGTCGAGGTCAGAGGGTGGTAATCGTCCACAATCCCATTAGACATCTTTAGCCCCAGCTCTATCTTTATTTTGTGCTCCACTGCCAAAGTTCAGAAATAATAATTGGGATAGGGCACCAAGCTCTAAGTCCCAGGGCAGTGTGAAAAATAGTCGTACAAATTCTCTTTTCTAGAAATATGATAAAAACCATCAGGTTATGTGTAGAGGTAGCAGTGATGTATGCTTTGGGTGTGGTAAACCAGGCCATAGAGTCAGGTATTTCCCAAATAGTGGTTAACATGGTCAGACTAGTCATCCCCCAGTTCCATCCGGTCACCCTCCTTAATAGGGTGCCACTTCCAACACAATCAGTGGTCAGCATCCAAAAAGATTGTATGCACTTCAGTCCCAACAGGATCAGAAAAGTTATCCAAATGTGGTTACTGGTACGTTTATGTCTTTCATTTATATATTTATTAGTTATTAAATCCTGGAGCTTCTCTTTCTTTTGTAACTCCATACATAGCTTTTAATTTTGGTGTCAGTCCTTAGACTTTAGCAGAACCCATCTCAGTGTCCACCCCAGTAGGTGTGTCTATTATAGACAAGTAGGTATACTTGAACTGTTAAGACATAATATCCCAAAAACTCAACTCAGTTGATCTTGTGGAGTTAGAGATGATTCTGATAATTACTATTAATAGTAGTATCAAATGATAATAATAACTGATGGTGATGATAATGATAAGTAATAGTGATTTATAATTTATGAATCACTGATTTTGATGTCATTCTTGGTATGGATTGGCTCTACTCATGCTATGGTTTAATTGATTGTAGAAACAAAGTTGTATATTTTTACTTTTTGAATAAACCAGTCCTTGAATGGAGGGGTAGTACTTCAACACTTAGGGGTCAGCTTGTTTCATACCTTAGAGTGAGAAAAATTATATCCAACGGGTGTGTCTACCATTTTGTTTGAGTTAAAGACTCTATTTTAGAGATTTTCAATCTCGAGTCAGTTTTAGTAGTGAGGAAATTTCCACATGTGTTTCCTAAAGATTTTCCTGGAGTTCCTCTCAAAATTGAAATCGACTTCGGAATAGACCTTCTTCCAGATACCCAACCTATCTCTATTCCTCCCTATAGAATGGCTTCTATGGAGCTTAGGGAGTTAAAATAATAGTTGAAAGATCTCTTAGATAAGGGATTCATTAGGTCCAATATTTCCCTATGGGGCACTCCATTTCTTTTCGTGCGTAAGAAACATGGTTCTCTCAGAATTTGCATCAATTACCGTCAATTGAATTATGTCACTATCAAGAATAAGTATCCACTACTCAAAATTGATGACTTGTTTAATCAAATTCAAAGTGTCTGTTATTTCTCTAAGATAGACCTCAGATCCAGCTTCCATCTACTCAGAGGTACAAAATGTGACATTCTAAAAATAGCTTTCAGAACTCAATATTGTCATATTGAATTCTTAGTCACGTCCTTTGGTCTAATGAATTCCACAACAACTTTCACGGACTTGATGACTAGAGTGTTCAAGCAGTACTTGGACATGTTTGTCGTAGTCTTCATAGATGACATCCTTGTTTATTCCCGTAATGAAACAAATCATGCAAACCATCTCAGAATAGTATTTCAGACTCTTAGAGCCCATCAGTTGTTCAACAAATTTAATAAGTGAAAGTTTTGGATAAGATTAGTATCTTTACTTGGACATATTATTTTTGGTGATGGCATTATAGTTGACCCTCAAAAGACTAAAGCAGTGAGAAATTAGCCCAGACACATCTCTCTGTCAGATATCTAGAGTTTCTTGGGTTTGGCTGGCTATTACAGATGGTTTGTTGAAGGATTTTTATCTATTACATCCCCCATGTCCAGATTGACTCAGAAAAAAGTCAAGTTTTAGTAGTCAGATTCCTGTGAGAAGATTTTTTAGGAGTTGAAAATTTGACTCTCCTCAGCCATAGTTTTGATATTGCTAGATGGTTCAGATGGGTTTGTTATTTACTATAATGATTCCAGAGTTGGTTTAGGTTATGTTTTGATGCAAAGAGGTAAGGTGATAGCCTATGTCTCTAGACAGCTTAAGCCCTATGAAAATAATTATCCTACCAATGATCTTGAGTTAGCAGCTGTTGTGTTTGTCATGAAAATTTAGAGGCATTATCCATATAGGGTGCATATTGATCTTTCATAGACCATAAAAGTTTGCAGTATGTATTTTCGCAGAGAGAGTTAAATCTCCATTAGAGAAAGTGGTTAGAATTGTTGACTGATTATGATAAGAGTGTTTTGTATAGTTCGGGAAAGGCCAATATAGTGACAGATGACCTTAGTAGATTATGTATAGGTAGTGTGGCTCATGTTGAGAATGATAGGAAGAAGTTGGTTCAGGAGGTTCATCAGTTGGCTAAGTTAGGCGTTTATTTGGTTGACTCAGCTGAGGGTAGTGCATGGGTCCAGAATAGTTCAAAATCTTCTTTGGTTTCCAAAGTGAAAGAAAAGAAAGATAGTGTCCCAGTGTAGTTAAGTTGAAGGAGTCAGTCAGAGATTAGAAAGTAGAGGTTTTATTCCAAGGGGGAGATGGTGTGTTGCATTGTAGGGTAGCCTGTTTGTGCCATGTGTCAATGGTTTGAGATAGAAAATTCTTGTAGAAGCACATGGTGCACCTTACTCTATTCACCCAGGAGCCACAAAGATGTACCGTGATTTGCGAGAAATCTATTGGTGGAGTGCCATGCAGAGAGATATAGGAGAGTTTGTAGGCAATGTGGCATTTTCAGCAGGTTAAGGTTGAGCAACAAAAGACTAGTGGCACTATGCAGGAGTTCAACATTCCCACTTAGAAGTGGGAGGAGGTAAACATGGATTTTATGACAGGGTTTTCTCGTTCATGGCACCAACATGATTTGATTTGGGTTATTGTAGACAAAACACAGAAATCAGCCTATTTATTACCAGTCTATACTTCTTATTCAGTCGAGGATTATGCCAAGCTCTGTATTAGATAGTTGGTCAGGTTGCATGGAGTCTTGTTGTCCATCATTTCAGATAGAGGTACTCAGTTTACCTCTCACATTTGAAAAGATTTTCAGAAGGGTCTTGGTACCCAAGTTTATCTCAGTACAAACTTTCACCCTCAGATAGATGGTAAGGTATAAAGGACCATTCAGACCCTAGAGGACATGTTGAGAGCTTATGTTATCGACTTTAAGGGAAGTTGGGATGATCACTTTCCATTGATTGAGTTTTCTTACAATAACAGTTATCATTCCAGTATTCAGATGACTCCATTTGAGGCTATTTATAGGAGGAGATATAGATCTCCTATTAGTTGGTTTGTGGTAGTTAAGACCATGTTGATAGGGACAGATTCAGTATTTAATGCATTGGAGAAAGTTCAACTAATCAGAGAAAGGCTTAAGATAGCCTAAAGCCGACAGAAATCCTATGCAGATGTGAGAAAGAGAGATCTTGAGTTTGAGCTTGGCAACTTTGTTTATTTGAAAATATCTCCCATGAAGGGGGTGAAGAGGTTTGGAAAGAGGGGGAAGCTTAGTACCCGATATGTTGGCCCTTACAGGATATTGAGCCGTTATGGGAAGGTAGAGTATGAGCTTGAGTTGCCCACAAATTTGGAATTAGTACACCCAGTATTTCATGTTTATTTCTTAAAGAAGTGTATTGGCAATCCAGCTGTAGTAGTCCCTTTAGAAAGTACGGGCGTTCAGGACAGATTTTCTTACGAAGAAATCCCAGTCGAAACCCTTGATCAGCAAACCTGTAGACTGAGGAACAAAAAGTTCCCTTGGTCAAAGTTCTTTGGAAAAATCTGTCTGTTGAGGGTGCCACTTGGGAAACAAAAGTATACAAGTGTACCAAGTGCCCTCATTTTTTCTCCGCAAACTCAGACTTAGCTGAAGGTAATAGTTTTCCTTAGATTATCCTTTTTCAATACTCAGTTATAGCTACATAATCATCTTCCTGTCATTGCAGACATTCACAAATCAGTCCAGCCATGTATCATATCTCAGACTCAGTTATGTAATCATGTTTTTAGCTATGCATATTCAGTAAGTGAATTCAGTTTCCTCGATATTCTCAGCATAATTAGTCTCATTCGAGGATGAATGTTACCAAGGGGGAGATATTGTAATACCCTATGTTAGTCTTAGCTCAGTTCAGCCCATAGTGCATGTACAAGAGGTTTAGAATCTGAAAATTTAGCTAAGTGTTGAAGACTTAGTTTTATTTTTAGTCTCTTAACTTAGATGATATTTAAAGTGACCTCCCAAACTCGAGATGATGGTTTCTAAGTTAATTCATGTTCACGAGTGTAATTAGCATATCTTGAGGAAGTTTTGGATTTTTCGGGCAAAGATTGAGGCATGCTTAGATTTCAAATCCAGAACCTCCCCGTGATTATGGCGTGTTGCGGAGGGTTTAGCGGTAGAAGTCTTGGTGCGTCACGGTAATAGCCTAATTGGAGTCTCAGTTACAAATTTAAATTTTAGAGAGGCAGTCTTTTATTTTTCCCGCATCTCAATTCATAAAAACACGGGATTAAACTGCTGATAGGGCATTATTTGCTCATATTCCCTAATTTTATTCTCAAATAAACCCTAAATCTTCCCTAAATTCATCAAGTTCAATCACTATTCCCTCAAGAAAACTCAAGAATTCAAGCTTCACCACCCAAGGATTATCAAGAAAGTTAATTTTCTTGCAAGATTAAAGATTTAAGTATGTCAGATGTTCATCCATTGGCCCTTTTCACCATAGAGTCCAAGACCTTTTCGCCCATGGGGTCCAAGAACCTATTTTTATGTCTTAAATCGTGAATTTACACGTTTACAATGAGTTATTTTCATGAAGATTTTATGAATTTCGATTATACACAATGTTTGTAAATGATTTAGATGGAAAGTAGGCCTTACACATTTGAAGAATGAAATTCCATGTTAAATCCCCAATGTATGGTTTTAATGTTGTTATTATGTTATTCCCACAATTTCCATCCAGTCTCAGTTCGGAAGTCAGTTCAGTTTTTCTTGATCATAGCATACAGTTTATCAGTTAAATAAGTACTCATATTTTAGTATTTCAGTTTACAGACTATTCTAGAATCATATTATATACTTGGTCATGCATTCTCAGATTTTATGACCTTCCCGCATACTATTCAACAGTTATCTCATGCCATTCATTCATTCAGTTATTATTCATGCACATGAGCCCATGCATATCAGCCTAACCTAATTTAGCATACTCGTATATTCAAAGGACTGACCGCATACTCATTTCTTGTGCTCTGATATCTCATATCATTGGTTCGGACGCTCAGGTTCCCGACCGCACTTAGATATTCCCACGCATCCGCATCAATAGCAGTGGTGATTCCTCATATTCCAAGGACCGATTATATTTATTTTAGTATTTTACTTCAGTTAGACAATTGGAGTTAGTTTGGGCCTGTCCCTTCAACTTTTATTCAGTCAGTTTAGAGGCTTTCAGATACTTTCAAACAGTTTATTCAGTTTTTCCATTATTTTACCAGTTTTCAGATAGTTGTTTTCAGACACTTGTTTCCAGGTTTATGATTTCAGAGATATTATTTTTGTATTTAAAACCTTATTCCATATTTAGTTGATTTCACATATATTCATCACCCGTATATTATTTAGTGATCACAATAGGTACCAACTCATGGGTTAGCTTGTGGTCACTTGTGAACGTAAGCACTGTGTGGTGTCCAGGGTGTGCTCCCGAGGCGTTACAACCTCCAAACCTCCAATTTAGCATTAACCCCACTACGTGTCTAATCAATTAAGACTGCATCATTTGCAAAAACCAAACAATAAGGCACCTTATCTTGAATGTACCACGTCAAAATATCCATCACCAAGGTAAAAAGAAATGGTCTAAGATTCAAACCTTGATGTAACCCTATCAAGACCAGATAGTGCTCTAAGTCCCCTCCTCTAGTACGAACCATAGTCTTGGATCCATTGTACATATCCTTAATTGCCCTAACATACACTATAGGTATACCTCTAACCTCCAAACACTCCATATAACCTCCCTGGGAACTCTATCATAGGCCTTCTTTAAGTTGATAAACACCATGTTCAAATCCTTCTTCCTTTCCCTATACTGCTCCACCAGTCTCCTAACGAGATGGATGGCTTCATCAATGAAGACTATAATAAACAAACCCAGAAACTGCCTAAACACCCAATTAATAACATCCATGAATACAACTGGAGCATTTGTGAATCCAAATGACATAACCAAAAACTCATAATGGACATATCGGGTCCGAAAAGCAGTCTTGGGAATATCAACCTCTCTAATTTTCAACTAGTGATAGCCTAAACAGAGATCAATCATAGAAAAACACCTACCACCCCGAAGCTGATCAAAAAGGTCTTCAATCTTAGAAAGAGGGTACTTATTTTTCAATGTAACCTTTTTCAACTGATGGTATTCTATACACATCCGAAGAGACCCATCTTTCTTTCGCACGAAAAGCACAGGAGCACCCTACAGAGAACCACTATGATGAATAAAACTCTTGTCAAAAAGATCCTTCAAGCACTCCCTTAGTTTCATTAATTTAGTCGGGGCCATCCTTTAAGGAGGATTGGAGATGGGATGGGTATCTAGTAGAAGATCAATTCGGCCCCTTTAAGGAGGATTGGAAATGGGATGGGTATCTAGTAGAAGATCAATCAAAAAATCTATTCCAGGAATCCCAAGAAAATCATCGGGGAAAAGTTTAGGAAATTCATGAACCACTAGGATAGATTGGAAAGAAGGATTCTCAAAGGTAGAATATTTAAACCAAGCAAGATAATACAGACACCCCTTGGTGATCATTTTTGAGCTCTAAGATAAGAAATAAACCTCCCTTTGGGTACTAAGGAACTCCTCTCCCAACCAATCACCGGTTCATTAGAAAATAGAAACTGACCTTTTGGGTCTTACAATCCAGAGCAGTATAGCATGAATGGAGCCAATTCATCCTTAATATCGCATCAAAATCCACCATATCAAGTTCTATAAAATACAGTAATGTTTTCCTATTAAGAATGGATACCATACGACCCTTATAGATTTTTCTAGCAATAAAAAACTCACCTATCGGAGTAGAAACAGAGAAGGGGTCATAAATATTTTCAAGATCAAATCAAAATGTACAGCCACATAAGGGGTCACATAAGATAGGGTAGAACCCAAATAAATCAAAAAATAAACATCACGAGAAAAGAGCTGTAACATACCAGTGACAATATCTGGTGATCTCAGATTCTTGACGAGTAGCATATGCATAGAGACAAAAATGGCCACTATAGGAACTTGAAGTGATGCTCTTAGGTGCAGGATCCAATGAAGTAAAGATCGAGACCTTATTTTCTCTAGTGGAAACTCAAGCTATAGGAAAATTCCACTGAAAATGACCAGGCTGACCACAATAAGGACACAAGTTCCTCCCCTTCTCATAATATCCATAGTGAAGCTGTCCAAAAAAATGGCAAGAAGGATAAGGTGGGGTTGACGGAGATCCATTGGCTTGGTACTGGGCACCCTATGCCTTAGGAATACTACTAGCCTAAAAACGACAAAAACCTGAAGGCTTAGGATAGGGAGCACTAGCTGTTGAATAGGAGTTTTACCAATTCTTCCTCTTAGTCCACTGCATACCATCTCTTCCACTGTTTTGCTAATTTACACCCAGTTTTGAATATCTAAACTTCTTGTTCAGCCTCTCTCCTATCTCTACCTGCTTTTTTTTCTCATTCTTCACTTGCTATATATAAACCACTAGCCTGGATATATCCACATCATTATTTAGCATCACAACCTTATATTCTAACACCAAATCATGAGATAAACCAGAAGCACACTTCCTCATTTTAGACCTCATATTAGACACCAATTCTGGAGCATAACGAGACAACTACTAAAACTTTAGGGCATACTCCTTGACCCTCATCTTACCCTACTTTAAGTTCACAAACTCTTTATCCTTAGATTTTCTCAACTCCCGATGAAAGAAGTGATTATGAAAAGCACTTAAAATCACATACCATCAATTCAAAATCATCAACCCTTATCGCTTTCTACTCCTCATACCATTGGTAAGGCACATCTTTCAACTGATAGGCTAAGAACTCCACACCCTCTGAATCAGTAGCATGTATAACCCTAATACACCCATGAGGATCCTCCTCAACCTTAGAGCTTATAAAGGTTGGGGGGTTCAACCTTATAAACTGGCCAACCCGAGTAACCTCAGATGAACTAGCAGTAGAATCAACATAATCAGATCGATGAGACATTGTTGCTACTAGTTGAGCAAGTAGATGAATAGATTGACGGAACTCCGTCATAGAGATATCTCTTTGAGGTAATTAAGCATAAGCATCATTAGCCCAAGAAGCCATAGGAGAACTAGTAGGGACTGGTGGAAACCTATATAGAGCAGTATAGTCAGGAGCAGGGACCCTATACTGGGTCCGTACTCCATAAATAGGGAGAATTCCCTCCATATCTTCCCCAAGTGGGATAAAAGTTCCAGCATAGTTTCTACGATTGCTAGAACTTTGGGGAGGCATGATATAAAATGTGAGTAAGCCAAAAGTTAGAGGATTTTCATAGCAACTAGACTCTATAGCCCAAAATAGAACACAAGAAAAGGAAACATTCATAAATGTTGTATAACCTTCCCCTTATAAGTGTGGCATGTCACATACCCATAAAAGAGACTCTACTTGACACGACTTTATGGATATCTAATGATCCTAAATCGAGCTTTAATCCCAAGCTTGTCATGACCCAAACCCATACATGGCTGTGACGAGCAATCCTAAAACCACTTGGGGCCAAAAGCAACCCCCTTAGCCTTACCTCAAGAGCATATAAATGTAGACAACGGAAGCTAACCAAAAAATAATAATAAGAGGGATAGATATACCAAATGAATGTTCTAAGAAACAAATAAACAACCAACCCCATACTTGGCCATAAAATCCTCTAAACAAAGAATACCAAACTAAGTCAATTCATGCCCCCGAATATGAAAAAAAAATCTAATGTACTAAGACAATAAAGAAACTAATGAAATGGACAGGCCTTCCAAAGGATGGAGGCTTACCACTTCACACCAAACTAACAAACGTACAAAACCACCTAACTCTTCATAGTAACAATAGAAAAGTCCTCCGAACCTATATCATGAAATGATGCAGCACGCAGGGATGGTCAGTGGGACAGTCACTAGCATGTAACTAAGGGGAAAGAGATAAAATAATGTTATTGCCAAAAACTAGTCAACGCTATATGCACAACATTTATATATACATATATAAGATGTCGAGATTGGGGAAAGGGTCATGAGAATGAGATTTTAAACCATTAGATTGAACTATGTATCTCCCTCCATCCTAAAGGCACCCACGAGCTATATGGGTGCGACTCTCCCTACTAGAATAGCCCTAGTACATATTTGCCGCATGTATTGAGAAAATCGAGGAAAGACTAAAGATACTAAGGAGATAGCCATCCAAGATATGATGTGTATCCAGATACATGATCATATAGACCCCCAACGTCAACAAATGTTATTTCTAGTATAGTTTCATCCGGATCATACACCTTTATGGTGAGCTACCCAATTTCCTTAATCCCAATATAAATAGTTTGCACATAAGCCATCCATTAACCCAAGAGTCATTTATTAAGGAATTTAACAACTTCGTATCATCATACCAATGTTCTATCAAGCTATTCAATTTATGCCAAACCAATGCATATAACCATTAGAATCCTAAGTTCCATTTAAAATCCACAACTAAGGCCACCAAGGGCATTCCAAAACCATTGTTATCCATTATCCTTTAATGCATGTAATGGGTTCAAAAGACAAGTTAAATTAAGCAATTACCTATATTCAAAATCAAATTAACAATGTAGGTTGAGGTTAATGCCAATCCAAGACAAAAATTCACCAATTTGGGGAAAACTTGTCACGCATTCTAATAAATATCATAATTTACCAATTCAGTCCCCAAAACCAACAATAAAAAGCATGAATAATCCATTTAAAACATGGAAAAATAATTCAAGTAATCAGAAGCAAAAACCCTCAATCCAATTCCAAACTTATTAATTAAACCACATGGAATTGGATTAAATAAATGACTTAATTTAAAATTCAAGTTAAGGAATAAGAAAAATACTAAAATATAGAATAAATTGAAAAGAAATCAATGTTTGGAGCTTGAATGATGAATTCTGTATAAATCCCTTAAGCTTTCTTTGTTTGGGAGTTAATGAAAAGAATAGTAGTGTTTGATCTTTTAAAACTAAAGGAAAAGGGTCAATTTGATGTTTATAGTCCTGCAAGGGGTAAAAGGACCAAAATCCCCTCACTCTAAGTGAAAAAACAAAAACTCAATAAAAATGCATAGTGACATGGCATGCTACCGTCGCGGAGGTTAGCTTCCATTCCATGCCCTTATCGTGGAGGCTAAGTGGAATGATATGCCACTATCACGGAGGTTTACTGCCTTGAGGTCCCAAAATATCCTCAAACTGTCGTGACCCAAACTAAGGCCTAGTTATCATGAGTATCTTAAGCCCACCATTAGCTGGAGACCACCCCCTTAGCCTAATATCTAGAACATAATAAAGATAAATAATGGAAGACAACCATAGATAGAAATGCATATAAATAAGACAACGGTAGTATAAGAATCAAAACAACAATTCAACCCACACTTGTCCACAAAAGCCTTTAAATACCAAAGTACAAAACTAGGTAGGGACATGCCTCCCAACATGATAAAGAGAGTTGACAATTCCCAAAATCTAAAATGTAACCTAATGAAATAGTAAAACTTTCTGGATCATGGAGGATCACTACTTCATAACAACTCAACTGATATTCGCACCACCTACCACTACAACAGTAACAAAAGAACCCTAGGAACCTTTATCATGAAATAATGGAATGTTCAGGGATAGTTAGTGGGATAAGCACCGACATGTAACTCAAGGAAAGTGACAAAATATTGCCATGTCCAAAACCAGTCAAACCACATGCACACATTTATATATACATACACATAGGATGTTAGGTAGGATAAAAGAGTTATGAACATGAGAGATTAAAACCATTAACCTAGCCTATGTAGCTCTACTCATCCTAAGGGCACCCACGGGATATATGGATTCAGCTTTATATACTGAAGAGCCTAGAGCATCTTAGCTGCACAAACTGAGGAAAATTCGAGAGAGGGCTAGAGACACCAAGGCTCCAACCATCCTAAAATATATAATGTGTGAAATGCATATAGTTATAAAGAACCCTACACCAGTAAATGTGATTTTCATTATTGGTTCACCCGAGACCTCTACCTCCATGCCGAGCTACACAAATCCCTTTAAGCCAAAATTTAAACATTTCCACATAATCCTAACTATTAACCCAAGAGTCATTTATTAAGGCATTTACCCTTTGTTATCATCATACCAATTATGCTTGCTAGCTAATCCAGTTTATGCCATTCCAATCCAATTAACAAATTTGAATCCTAAGTTCTATTTTAAAAGTCTAGAACTATGTCCACCAAGGCCTTTCAAATCAATTTTTAACCATTTAACCTTTACATATAATGTAGTGTTCCTAAAATAAGTTAAATAATGCCTATATCTATGTTCCAAAACCAAATTACAAGGTGGGTCAAGGTTAATGTCAATTCCAAACCAAAAATCCCTAAATCTGGGGGAACCCATGTCCCTCATTCCACCCATTTAAACCATGTACAAAGATTTTATCAATGAAGACTGTAATAAACAAATCCAAAAACTATATGAAAAATTGATTCATAAGATCCATGAATGCAGCCGGAGCATTGATTAACCCAAATGACATTACTAAAAACTCATAGTGACCATATCAGGCTCGAAAAGTAGTCTTGGGAATATTAACCTCCTAAATTTTCAACTGGTGATAACCCGAAGGAAGAACAATCTTAGAGAAATATCTAGTACCCTGAAGCTGATCGAAAAGATCATAAATCATGGAAAAAGGTATTTATTATTCATTGCCACCTTATTCAGCTGTCGATAATCTAACACATCTTAAGAGACCCATTTTTCTTATGCACGAAAGTACCAAAAAACCCCATAGAGAAATACTAAGACAGATGAAATCCTTTTCAAGAAGATCCTTTAATTGATCCTTTAACTCATTTAACTCAACCGGAGCCATCCCATAAGGAAGAATAAATATAGGATGGGTACTCGGTAAAAGATCAATCCCAAAGCCTATTTCCCTTATGGGAGAAATCCAAGAAAGATCATCAAACAACACTTCAGGAAATTCATTGGCCACGGGGACAGAGTGGGAACTTTCAGAGCTAGAGTCCTTAACCAGAGCTAGGTGATACAAAAATCCTTTGGAAATTAACTTCTAAGCTTTAAGATAAGAAATAAACCTTTCTTTAGGCACTAAGGAACTTCCCTCTCATTCAATTACTGCTTTGTTAGAAAATTGACAGCTGACCTTCAGGGTGGTCGTACAATCTAGAGATGCATAGCATAATAAAGCCAATCTATCTCTAAGATAATATCAAAATCTACCATATCTAACTCTATCAAATCTACCAATGTCTCCCTATGAAAGATGGACACCACCTAACCCCTATAGATTTTAATAGAAACTATAGAATCAACCACTGGAGTAGACACAAAGAAGGGGTTGAAAATATTTTTATGACCAAAATCAAAATGCAAAGCCATATAAAAGGTCATATAGGAAAGAATAGATCCTGGATCAACCAAACAATATACATCACAAGAGAAGAGTTGTAATATATCAGTGACAATATCAGGGGATACCTCAAATTCCTAGTAAGTAGCAAGTGAATAAAGATGATTTTGGCCAGTATCGGTACCTAACATGGAGACCTTTGGTGAAGGAGCCAAAGAAGTGGTGATCGGGACCATATTAGCTCTGGTGGCAACTTTAGTTGTAGGAAAATTTCTCTACAGATGTCTGGGCTGACCAAAGGTAAAGCACAAGTTCCGTTAATCACCATAATAACCATGGTGAAGCTGTCCACAAAATCTATAAAGAGTATAAGGTGGGGTTGACTGAGCTCCACTAGCCTGAGACTTGGCACCCTGTGCCTTAGGACTACTGCTAGTCTGAAAACGATGATCACCAGACTACTCAGGATAAGTAGCACTCGGCGATGAATATGAACTAGAATTTCTCAAGTTTTCTTCTTGGTCCACTGCCTACCATCTTTACCACTATTCTGTTGATTTGCACCTTACTCTGTATACCTGAACTTTTCATTTTGCCTCTTTCCCATCTTTGCCTACCTCTTTTTTTTATCCTCTACCTGTTACATATAAACCACAAGTCTGGAGATGTCCATATCATTGTTCAACATTTCAGCCTTACATTCCAACACCAAATCACGGGACAAACCAGAAGCAAACATTCTCATTTGGGACCTCATATTAGCCACTAACTCTGGAGCATAGCGATCTAAATGCTAAAATAACAGAGCATACTCCTTCACACTCATCTTCCCTTTCTTCAAGTTAACAAACTCTTCTGCCTTAGCTTTCATCAACTACGGAGGAAAGTAATGATCAAGAAAGGAACTCGAAAACTCACCCTACACAACTTTTTCAACATCATTACTACTACTGCTTCCCATTCCTCATGCCACTGGTAAGCAATATCTTTCTACTGATAGGCAATGAACTCCATACCCTCAAAATTAGTATCATGCATAACCCTAAAGATTTTCTCTATCTCATTAATGAACATTTGAGGACCTTCCTCAACCTTGAAGCCTATAAAGGTTAGGGGATTCAACCTTATAAACTGGCCAACTCGAGATACCTTCAAAGAATAAGCAATAGAACCAACATGATCAGACTAGCAGGACTAAGATTCCACCATTTGTATGAGCGACAGAACTCCTCATTGGAGATATCTCGCTGAGGCATCTGGGCATAAGTTTCATCAGCTCGGGAAACTCGGGGAGTGCTAGTAGGGACCTGTGGAACTCTACTGGAGGAGTAAAATTGGGATCAGGGACCCTAGATTAGGTCTACCCTTCATAAGCAAGGCGAGTTCTCTCCACATTATCCTCAGGTAGGATACAGGGACTAATAGGGTTTTTACAAACATCAGATCTTCAGGGAGGCATGATCTGATACATGAGTAAACTAAGAGTTAGGATAATTCATAACACCATCTTTATAGCCCAAAATAGAACACAATAAAGAAAATATTTCTAAATCCCTTGTAGCCTCCCCCATATAAGTATGGTGCACTATATACCCATAAAAGGTACTCTACTCGACATGGATTTAAGGACACACAAAGCCCATGAACCATGCTCAGATACCAAGATTATCATGACCTGAATTAGGTCCTAATCATGATGAGTATCTCAATACCACCATGATTTAGAGACCACTCCCTTAGCCTAATATCAAGAACACAATAAATATAAATAGCAGAAGAAAACCATAGATAGAGCTGGATATAAATAATACAATGACAACCTAATAATCAAAACAATCATTGAACATACACTTATCCACAAGATCTTTTAAATACCAATGTACCAAAATAGGCCTGAATAGGTTCCCAACCATCATAAAGAGAGTTTATAATTCCTAAATCTAAAAAGAAACATAATAAAAGGGTAAATCTTTCTAGATGATAGAGCTTACCATTTCATAGCAACTCAACTGATATCCACACCACCTATCACTCATAAAAGTAACAAAAGAACCCTAGGACCCTAAATCATGAAATGATGCAATATCTAGGGATGGTTAGTGGGATAAGCACTGGCATGTAACTTAGGAAAAGTGATAAATAATTCCATGGCTAAAACTAGTCAAATCATATGCACACACTCGTATATACATATATATAGGATGCTAGGGTAGGGTAAAAGGGTCATGAACATGAGAGATTAAAACCATTAACCTGTCCTATGTAGCACTATCCATCCCAAGGGCATATATAGGCTATATGGGTTTAACATTTCCTGCTAAAAGAGCCCCAGCGCGTGTTAGCTATATAAATTAAAGAAAATCTAAGGGAGGGCCAGAAAAATTGAGGCTCCAACAATCGTAAAATATATAATGTGTAAACTCTACACAAGGTCATAAAAACCCCATACTAAAAATATGTGGTTTCCAGTATTGGTCCTCTCGAGACCTCCATGATGAGCTACAGAACCCCCTTTAAGCCTAAATTAAAATATTTACACATAATCTCAACTGTTAATCCAGGAGTCATTTATTAAGGCATTTACCATTTGGTATCATCATACTAATTATGCTTGCAAGCTAATCTAATTATGCCATTTTAATCCAATAAACCAATTTGACTCTTATGTTCCATTTTAAAAGTCCATAACCATGACCACCAAGGCCTTTCAAATCCATTTTTATCCATTTAACCTTTACATATAATGCAATGTTCCCAAAACAAGTTAAATCATGCATATATCCATGTTCCAAAACCAAATTACAGGGTGGATTGAGGTTAATGGCAATGCCATGTCCCCCATTCCACCCATTTTAACCATGCACCCGTTAAGCCTAAAAAATCATCAATCATGGCATATTCAAAACATTTAAACCATGGGAAATATAATTCAAGAAATAATCATGAAGAATCCCCAACCTAATTTCCAACCCAACCATTAAAACCATATGAACGATGATTAACATATTCCATTATATAAGATTGAAGTTTAAGGATGAGAGACATGCCTGAGACATCAAAGAATTTGGAGAGAAATCATGAATTAGAGCCTAGTGTTTAATCGCTTGAAAACCCTAGATTTCTCTTTCTTTAGGGGGTTTAAAATGAGAGAAGTGAATTTGATTTTATTAACTGATAGAAAATAGAATTTTAGAGGTATTTTAAGTCATGGGATAGTAGTTGGATGGAAGAAAAAGACCAAAATAAGCCGACTTAAAATATGCAAGAAAATTGGGCCAAGTCGCTATAACTCAGGTAATGAATCATGACATCTAACCACGAGACATTACTTAGACTCGTTGCCTAAGGTCCTGAATCCTAGCCTTTCATTGGTATGGTCATGAGTCACTCATAACACCTCGTGACCTGACCTAACGACTCATGACATCAATTCATGGTCAAGACATCATTCTTGGGCAATCTTACTAGTGAGAACACGAGTCTCACCTAATGACTCGTGACGAGTGTTGACAAATCATTACCTGACTCGTAGTCCTAATAGTGTTGCCAACACTCCATAATTTTTAGAGTCTAAAACTTGGGTTATTATATGAACCTCTTCCAAAAAATTTTAAACTTTTTCAAAACACCCTTTTAACATCCCTTAACACAATTCAAGTAAAAAAATTAAAGTCACACACACGAGAGGATAAAAAATAAAGTGATCAAAATTTTATGGGGTCTCACAACACAAAAATATAAAATAAAATCTGCAAAGCTGATCGACATTCATCTACGACCTTTAAACTACCATAAAATAATGTGATAATAGAGATAACAAAATAATAAAGTAAACCTAACCTTTACCTAAATAAATTCCTCAAAATTGACTGGCATTAATCTACCACTTGTAAACTACAATAAAATTAGTATAATAATAAAGATATCAAACTAATATAATTAAACCTAATTTTTTCACAAAAAGTTCCTCAAATCCGACTAACATTCATCTATGGCCTATAAACTACAACAAAATAATATGATAAGGATATATAAAAATAACACAATTAAATCTAAACTTTATACAAAAAAAATTCTCAAAGTCGATAGACATTCATCTATGACCTTTAAACTACTACAAAATAATACAATAATAGAGATACCAAAATAATAATTTAACCAATACCAAAAATAAATCACAGTAAAACTAAGAAACATCGAAAACTAATATAGAAAAAGGAACAAGTAACAATAAATACAACAATACAATACTCTAAATCACTTTATACATGAAGTATATCTAGAGAGCCACCTAGTAGATTTCGCAATCAGTGAAAATAATATCAAACAAAAACCAATTGATAAACAAAACATTCTTTTACTATTATTGTACATAAAGAAAAAATTATTAACAAAGATTGTCATATGAACAACTCTTGAAGCCTTTGTGAACAGCAGGTGCAACTAGCTTAGCCTTTGGTTTCTTCCACGAGATTCTCGTAATACCGATAGTCAAAATTATAATATTTTTTTTATTGAAGTAGAGGATAAAAATCAAGAAGGATACTAATATATATTTTAGTACAATTTTCCATATATCATAATTTTATACTTGTTTTACCATAAAACCACAATAGCAGACTTAGGAGCTGACTCTTTTTTTTTGGGTGTAGAAAACCATTTTTTCTTCCACCTTAACTTTTAGCCGACAAAATATTTCCAAATTTTTTTCAAGAATCTTCCTTTTCCTCCCATTTTAGACAACAATAGTAACCATTTTTTTTATATATTAATTAATCAAAATAAAAAAGCGAAAAGGTGATTTTTTTCAATTAGAGTTCCTTTTAATGAAGGATAAAAAATTTAAATTACGTCTTCACACTTTTAATATATTGTAGTTATGGAATGTAGATGTAGATTATTGCTATTATTAATTTGTATTTATTTAACATACTATTTGAATCAATTGTATTTAGATATACATTAGAGAAAAGACATATTTCTCCCCCTGAACTTGTCCTCCCAACTCACTTTAGCACTTAAACTTAACTTCTGTTTATTTATCCCCCTTAATATCTTTAAAGTGAATTATTTCAACCCCTTAACAGCCTAACCAAAGTCAAGGCTGGGTATTGTTAAGCACATGCCCTTTGACTGGTTGATGTTATAACCCGGCCCTTTCTCGTTTATAACCCAACCCACTCTAATCAAATACCCGAAAACCTAAAAAATAACCTATTTCAGTTTCCTCTCTCTCTAAAACCTCTATATTTCAGCTGATTTCACTCGATTACAGTAGATTTCACTCGATTTTAGTCGGTTTCACTCGATTTCACTTCAAATTAAGTTATTTCTGTGGCTTTTTATAAAATTCATGGTTGCTCTATGACAAAATTTGACTACTCAGGTAATTATTAGGTTTGTTTTACTTTGATATTAGGGTTTTTTCTGTGAATAATTCTAAGCTGCTATTTTTTTTATTTTTCTTTAGATTAACCATGGATTTTGTGTATGTCACATTGAGGTTTAACTATGGAGGCAAATTACAACAAAAAACGAGTATTAAGTATCATGGAGGTACATTTACTTATTGTTTTAATGTGGATGTAGACAGACTTTCTTACTTTGAATTTATTAGTATCCTGAAGAAAATTGGGTATAATTGTTCATCCTGTATTGTTTATCTCAGACCTCCCAAAAGAAAAGAATTAGTAATAGTAACATGTGATAGGGATATTTTGGGTATTTTACCTCTACTTAGAAATGGAGATGTTATTGAGTTATATTTGACACATTTAGTTGATGTGGCAGATATGGTCCCATTTATTGAATATGACTCCTATGTGGGAGGAGAATCTTGTCCTGGATTTGATAAAAAGTTAAGTGAAGACATAGGGGACTGTGATGATTTAGGCTTTGAAGAGGACTTTGTAGAAGCTGCAATACCTCATGACCCTATTTTTACTAAAAACTTGAGTAGTTGTGGTACTGCAGATAGGGATGAAGACCTAGGTGGTAGTGATAATGTTTTATCAATTGGTAAGGACTTAGGTAGTTGTGGTGGTGGTGTTTTTGCTATTAGTGGGGGTTTGGGTGATGGTGGTATTACTGCTAAAGGTGAGAACTTAGGTGGAGGTGGTAGTGATATTTTTACTAGTAGTGGGGACTTTAGTGATATTGGTGTTGCTGCTAGGGGTGAGGACTTAGGTGGTGGTGGTATTTCTACTATTGGTGGGGACTTGGTTAATAGGGGTGGTGCTGCTAGGGATCAGTACTTAGCTGATTATGGCAGTGATTTTTTTGTTGCTGGTGGGGACTTTGGTGCTAATAGTGTTGCTGCTAGGGGTGAGGACTTAGGTGGTGGTGGTGGTAGTGGTAGGAGTGATAATCTGGGTAGTGTAAATGTTTTTTCTTCTACTGGTGAGAATTTAGGTGGTGTTTCTGCTCGTATTAATCTTAATTTAGGTCACACTGCTTTTGTTACTGCAACAGATATCCCATTCATTCCATCAGATTGGGAAAGTGAAAGTGATGTTAGTGAAAAATCAGATTATTGTGATTTATTTTATGAAGGTGAAGATGATAAGTATGGTAGTGATGTTCATGAGGAGGTAAGGATTCTAAGGGAACAAAAGAGGGCTGCCAAAAAAAAGAGATCTGATAAAACCAAAAAGAGAAAAAAAAACAAGAGCCTAAAGTAAGAGGTGTTAGCTTTGGTAAAAAAGGCAGTTGATATGGGATATGATGCGATTTTATCCAAGAATAAAAATAGTCTAGAGGGAAAGATAGTTGACGATAAGCCATATATTGATTTAGATAATGAGGTAAGTTTTGAAATAGATTCTAACCAGGATATTTATGGGGATGCTGAGGTTGAACAACCTGCTAGAAGAGAAGGAAAAACAAGGAGAGCCAAAAGAAATTCTAAGAGTATTATGTTTGATCCTACTTATAAATTAATAGTTTGGGAGCTTGGACTTTGTATTGCAAATATTGGAGGTTTAAAAATGCTCTTACTAGATATGCTGTTTAAGAACATGTAGAGCTAAATAAGTTTGTGAATGAATAAAAAAAGAGTTAGAGTAAAGTGTGTAGATAGTTGTCCATGGTTGTTATTTTCAAGCATTGATTCTAAGACTACAGATTTTCTAGTTAAGAAGTACATTCTAGTCCATAAGTGTAATGCCATAACAAAGAATAAATTGGTGAATTCTAAGTACTTGGCAGAAAGGTACAGGGACAGAATAACATCATAACCTAGAATTAGAGTTTTTCAGATTCAAGAGTTAGTAAAAAATGATTTGGAGGTATATATAGGAAGGACTGTAGCAAGAAAAGCTAGAAACATTGTGTTGCAACAAATTATGGGTGATCATGTGGAGGAGTTCAAAAGAATTTTAGATTATAGGGATGAGCTTTTAAAGACCAATCTAGGTAGTACAAGTGTAGTGAGGCTTAGTGAAGAAACTTTTGAAGGTGGAAGAAAATAGTTCTAATATTTTTACATATGTTTTGATGCTTTGAAGAGAGCATTCAAAACTGGTGCCAGGAGATGTATTGGGTTTGATGGTTGTTTTTTGAAATATGTTTGTAAGGATCAATTACTTGTGGTTGTTTGTAAGGATGAGAATAACCAGATGCTACCACTAGCTTGGGCAGTGGTTGAAGTTGAAAACAAATTCACTTGGAGATGGTTTTTGAGACTTCTAAAAAATGATCTTGAGCTGGGAGATGGGTTTGAAGTGACTACTTTTACTGATATGCAGAAAGTAACCTCATATATTTTCTCTTATTCATTTTCTAAATTTATTTTTGGGACCTATTTTATGGTTATGTCAACTAATATATTTTATTTTGTTTAAGGGTCTTGATAGTGCAATTTTAGATTTACTGCCAAATGCAGAGCGAAGAATGTGTGCTAGATATATTCTAGCCAACTGGTCTAAGGATTAGAGAGGTATTGAAAGAAGAAAGAAACTATTTTTGGAAGTGTGTCAAATCTACATATGAGAAAGAATTGAGAAGAAATTTTGATCATATAGAGATGTTAGGAGATAAAATTTGTGGAGATATTCTATGGTACAACATAGAAAGGTGGTCTAAGGTTTATTTCAAATATCACAGTTGTTGTGATAGTGTTGAAAATAACATGGCTGAAAGCTTTAACTCATGAATACTTGGGGAAAGATACAAGACTATTATATCAATGCTTGAGGAAATAAGGGTTAAGGTGATGAGAAGAATAGGACAGTTGAGATAGTTTTTTGAAACATGAATTACTGATATTTCTCCTATGGCACTAAAAGTGTTGCAAGAGTACACATCAAAAGCAATGAAGTGTACTCTTGAGTGGAATGGTGAATTTAGTTATGAAGTTAAGGATAGATGGAGAAATAATTTTATACTGAATTTGAGGGATAATGCTTGTACCTGTAGGTCTTGGATGTTAAAAGGTATACTTTGTTGTCATGCCATAACTTCACTACACTTTAGTAAGCTAGAACCTATTAACTATGTTGCACATTGGTATACTAAGGAAACTTACCTCAACACTTATAATTACTTCATTTAGCCTGTTACTGGTATGAAAATGTGGCCCAAGTCAACCAATTTTTCTTTTATACCACCTACAATAAGAAAGCTTCCAGGCACAACCAGTAAATTTAGAAAAAAAGAGCAGAATGAAAACAGGACTGGAAAGTTATCAAAGAGGGGTATTGAGATGACCTGCAGCACATGTCACAACAAGGGTCATAATAAAAGGAGTTGTCCATTGAATTCAAGTTCCACTAGAACTAGTGTGGCTTTTTCTTCAGAAGCACCAAGCACAAGAAAAAGAAGAGAAAGACCAAAAGGATCTACAAAGATAACATTTGACTTGTAATTTACTAGTATTTTAATTCTCTTTTATTTGCTTTAATTTTTTCTCTCATTATATTTTTTCTTATGTATTGTAGGTTGTTGTAGCAACAGCAACTACTGGTAGAGAAAAAGGATCACCTACAGCATCTGCTGCTACTGTGGGTGTTGATAGAGAAAAAGGAACTGCAACTTATGCTGTTGATAGAGCTATTCGTAGAAGTAGAAAAACTTGTACTATAGTTGTTGGTGGAGCTGGTAGATGTAGAGGAGCTGGTGCTATAGTTTTTTGTAGAGTTGGTAGAGGTAGAAGATCTGGTGTTACAGTTGTTGGTGAAACTTATAGAGGTAGAAGAACTGGTGCTGCAATTGTTGGTGGAGCTAGTAGAGGTAGAGGAATTGGTGCTGCAGTTGTTGGTAGAGAAAGTAGAGGTAGTGCAACCGGTTCTGTAGTTATGGGTAAAACTGGTAGAGGTAGAGAAGCTGGTGATGTTGATTATACTGGTACATCAAGAGGAGATGGTGTCACTGGTGCTAGCAAATATAGAGGGATAGCTTATAAAAGACCTAGGAAGGTTGGAATGGGGGTGCTTCATACAGAGAGTGGTTTTAAAGTGCTCAATGTAAGTTAAAATTTCTTGATTATGTTTGTCTAATTTAAAGTAAACCTTTTTCAAGTCTTCAGTTAAATTTGTTCTCTTTTATTTTTATCAGCCTGGAATGCCTATGAACTCCACCATAGTGACTGGAAATCTTGGACATCATAAACCAACCTCAGGTGTGAAATGAAAAGGAAAGAAATCTGTGACCCAACAAGGACTTGAAGGCATAAGAGCACAGAAAAGGAGGAGGACAGGGTCAAATGTTGCTGAACTGAATAATCTAAGCCAAACAAGTTCAAAAACCTTCCAGTAGAAGCCTGATTATGTTTTTCTCTTTCTGTATTGATGGTGTGTAATGAAACAGTAGTAATTTTAACTTAGCTAGTAGTTCAATTATGGTGACTTCAACTATGCAGCTGTAGCTGCACTAATTTGACATGTTTTGAAAACAATGATCCAGTAGTGACTATATTTTTGGCTAATGTTTCTGTTGAAATATCACCAGCTGTGACTGCATTTGTTTTGGCTAATGTTTTTTTTGAAATATCAGCAATCGTGACTGCATTTTTGGGCTAATGTTTCTGTTAAAATATCAGCAGTTGTTACTGCATTTATAATGTGTTATGCCTACAGTATTTGGACATTTTGCAACTTCAAATTGCAATATGTTGCCTGGACTTATTTTTTGGGTACTAAATGATTCAAATGCAATCAATTTAACTATAAATACTCAAACAAACACAAAAAAAGTAAGTTGCACCATTACAAAAGATAAACAAATATGATTCACTTCATATAGCAACCTTTCTCTTCTTCATATATATAAGAGAATCCAAATACAAAAGAAGTTGCACTGCTCTAACACAACAATTTGCAACAGGTCATATAGCAACAACCTAGTGCTAAGGTAACCTCATCGAACCATTTTTCATATAGAGCATCCCAACCAAATAGATTAAAGCTATTACTAATATACAAAAAAAAAAACACAACAAAGAAGTGAGTATTGTTTCTAGTCCTTTCTTCAGCGATTCATCTCCAATTCTTTTCTTTCTCTTTGATTTTTCGAATCTCTTCTTCCAACTTTTCCAATTTCATATTAATCCCATTATCATCGTGTTTGATTCTTTAGGATTGTCAACTTCTTCTGAATCTTCCTTGATTGATTTACTCAATTGAATCAATTTCTCAACTTCATAGAAACGACAAGATTCAACTACATTCTCGAGCTCACCTAGTTTTTCAATTAGTCTAGGAATCACATATTTGGACCTCGGATCAGTGTCTTCTGAATCCCTCCAACGCCAAAAATCTCAAGATCTTGGACCCTTCAATGATGACAAATAAAGAATATATTAACCTCATTTTTATTAATCAATTCTATCAAAATAACAAGTGAAATTACAAAATATGATACTTACCCCATAATAAAGACATGGCCAAGATTTTCTACCGGTATTACTTGAAGTCCAAGATGTCTTCAAATGCAACAAAATTTCGTGATTATAATGAATAATTTGCTTCAAAGCAGAATCATTTTCCTCCAAACATAGTTTCCTCAAGTTAACTGACTCCATTATTGTGTGCTACAAGAAATTCATTTCAACAAATAAGATAAAAAGTAATTCAGAAAAAAAAAATTAAAGGACACAAAGTAATTCAGAAATTCATTTTGAAAATAATTTCTAATAAAACATAGACAAAGTAATGAATGAGATTATACGTTAATACGGAAAGAGACGAAGCTAAAATCAATTTGATTTTATGTTTTTAAATCCCAAATTTATGCGGCTTAATACAAATCAAGAGAAAGCAATTTTATTCTTTGCATCACTTTCATGATTTGAAGAAATTTTGGACTGAAGATGAAGAAGGGGAGGATAAATTTGGGCTTCTTTTATAGAAAAATAGATATAACTGTTAGGGGGGGTCAAATGGGTATTTAAAAGAAAGAAAAAATAATTTAAAAATACAAAAATGAGTTTTCACGCGGTTAGCATCGCTTGTTTACACGCGGGTTGTTAAGGGGTTGAAATAATTCACTTTTAAGATGTTACGAGGGGTAAATAAATAGAAGTTAAGTTTAAGTGCTAAAGTGAGTTGGGAGGATAAGTTCAGGGGGG
Source organism: Capsicum baccatum var. pendulum (assembly GCA_030864225.1). NCBI lineage: Eukaryota > Viridiplantae > Streptophyta > Magnoliopsida > Solanales > Solanaceae > Capsicum > Capsicum baccatum. The sequence goes on along the minus strand of CM061560.1, from coordinate 81,906,133 downwards.
AAAATATGTCTTTTCTCTATACATTATAACTGAATGGGATAAATGTATGAAATTGCAAGAGTTACGTAGATATCTTTAATTATAGGTATAGATATCTTCAATTATAGTTTTAAGCTAATGATAATATTCTTTTTTTAAAAAAAATCTAATATTTTTAAATTAAAATATATTTAATATTTTAATTATAAAATTATTATTGCAATGTTATTTAATTTTTTTATTATTAGTGGTATGTTACTAAGACCACTACTACAATATATTATAATTATTATTAACAACAACAACAACAACAACCACAACCACAACCACCACCGCCGCCACAACAATAACAACAACAACAACAATAATAAGGACTATAACGACGACAAAAACAACAAAAACAAAAATGACATCATCAACAACAACCACAACAACCCAATGGTAACAACAATAACCACAACGACACTAACAACAACCACAACAACAACCATAATAACCACAACGACAACAACACAACAACGACAACAACACAACAACGACAATAAAACAACAACAACAACAACAACAACAACAACAACAATAACAACAATAATAACAACAACCATAATAACAACTACCACCATCAACAACCACAACAGTAAAAACCACCAGCACAACAACAACAACTACAACCATAACCACAACAATGTAAAGCAGACAACAAGGATGACAACAATGACGATGACAATAACAACAAACACAATGAGAAAGATGACAACAATGATGACAACGTGAACAGCAATTCCAATGACAACAACAACGATGATAACAACCACCACCACAACAACAACGACAACAATAACCGTTCACCTAAAAAGCAAACACGAGTACTATTATTTCTTAAAAATTATTATTAGTATTTAAATCAATTGAATTCACATATTTTTTTGAAAGAGAAAAGTTTCTGAAAGTAAGAGTTCATTTAGAAATCTTGTGTATTTTTAAGCTAATGATTATTTTTTTTTGGTAAAGGATAATGTATTTTTAAATTAAAAAATTTATAATATTAATTCTAAATATTTATTACACGATTACTAACCTTGTCGTAAAATTAAAAACGTGTAAATTTTTTGGCCACTTGACTTCTTTGGCTGCTTCTATTTTTGATTTTATAAAATAATAATAATCATAATAATAATAATAAATAGTATATTTTATTTTCTTTATTTGAACTAAGCAATATGAACTTCCTTCATCGAATAATGTTGGATTTTTGTGTTTTTTAAATTTATATTTATAACTAAATGCATATGTAAAGTAAAATAACCAAGGACTGCATAATTCTAGGAACCTAAGCTGAGTATAAGTTTCAAACTACTGCATCTATCCACATAAGCACTACTAATAATTGTTACAATCATTTTCGTAATTTTGAGATTCAAATTTAAAAACATTGAGATAAACCTTTGACCAGTTAAGATTGAGATAAAAAACAGATCCATAGTTACAATTTTTGACCAGTACACAATACTTTCAAAATGAATTAGAGATAAACTTTTGATTTTTTTGGCGAGATAAATCTTTGATTCCTCTATTTGCTTCATTTTGCGGGGACATGTTTGTTTCATACAATATTTGATAAATAATTTTACCTGAAAGAGAAATATGAGAAATCATCAAAAAGAGTAATCAAATATCAGTTGTTGATAACATATAATTCATATACAAGCTTTAAATTTATTACCTAAAATGATTATTTTTTAAAAAGCACAAAGAATTATGATGATGAACATAATAAAAACTTGATTCAACTCAAAATCAAAAGTAAAATTAGAAAAAAAGTAGCTGACGGTGCTTACTTTCACATAAATAAAGTTTGATCAAACTATTAATTAAATAGAATTTAAAAAATTCTTTCTTATATATAAAATATAATTCTATTTGATTTAGAATTGATAAATATATTGATAAATATGATAATATTTTGTGCACTTTTGGATCTTTTAGGATAAAGAAACTCCACTACAAATTAAATTAATTTGTACATTATTAATTTTCATATATATATATATATATATTACTAGTTTAGTGTACCTACAATGCATGTGTATGTAGTGTTAGTACAAATGGTTTCTTACAAAAAAAATGGCACATATAATACTGCAATTCATTACAAAAAACAACATTTAGCAATGAATTTGTACCAACAAGTCACTGTCCATTGCTAAATAATGACGGATTAGCAATAAAATAGGATTTTTATCACTAAATCAATGAAAATAAATTTAGTAGCCGAATTAGTGACGGATGAGCAACAGAAAGTAAAAATTTTTGCTAAATATTGGCGCCTTTATTTTGATGACAAAATTAGAGACGTAAAAGGAGGGAAATTTTTTTACATGGTGGAGACGAATATAGTAACTAAAAAATTATCAATGGAATTATTTTACCATTTTTAAAAATATATTAGAAATTATTATAATGGAAAAAGGATTTTTGAGGAATTTTTTATTAGATTTTTAATAAATAATTAGCAATGAATATAATTTCCATTGTTGAATCCATCACCGAACCAATTAAATACTAAGGAAACTCTTTTATTTCTTTTTGTTCCAACACTCAGGTCTCATCCGCCTCTTTCCAAAACAGACTCTCCTTTCCCTTTTCTCTTAATTGAGAAAAGGGAATCTCTCAATTGAAAAGGAAATTAAACTCTCAAGGATGTTGAAATTGTTAGATATTACCTTCTTCATGATGGATTTGTTAAGGAATATTGTGAAAACATCAAGGGGAAAAATATGACCGATGATATTTCTTCTGGTAATGCTTTAAACAATAGTGCTCAACTTGAATTGGGATATGATAATCCATATCGACAAATAATTTTGTATGTTGCTGGTCCCAACTTTAACCATGGTTTGAGTTGGCAAGCTTACAACAATATTGAAACCAGGTCATCTCATCTGTATGAACCTTCAATTAAGGAGGAACATAATACTTCAGTGGAGGAGGAGCCTAATTTAGAGTCCCAAAAATTTTATGATTTGTTGCAAGCTACTAATGCAAAATTATATCTTGGTTCTTCCCTCTCTCAACTTGTAGTAATCCCTCGAATGTTATATATTAAGATGGAGAATACTATGCCATCGAGGGGTTTTAAGCAAATGATGCAATTGTTTAAAGAGGCTTTACCAGAAGATAACCTACTGTTTGATAATTATTATCAAGCTAAGAAGTTAGTGCATAGATTGGGCTTACTAGTTAGAAAGATTGACTTTTGTGAATTGGGATGTATGTTGCATTGGAAAGATGATGAACATCTTACCTCTTGTAAATTTTGTGACAAAAAGAGGAATAAGCATTGAGTTGGCTATCATAAGAGGAAATTGGGCCCTTATAACAGAATGTATTATTTTCCTTTGATTCCTAGATTGAAGAGATTATAACAATCCCTTACTACAACTGCTGATATGAGATGGCATCATGAACATATAAAAGAAGATGGGGTAATGCATAATCCATCAGACTCTGGATCTTGGAAGAACTTCAATGAAACTCATCTTTTTTTTGCCGATGAACCAAGAAATGTAAGGTTGGGGTTATGTACTGATGGTTTCCAACCATTTAGTCAATCTAGGAGAAAATATTCTTCATAGTAAGTAATGTCACTTCATATAATTTACCTCCAGGGATGTGCATGAAAGAGGCTTATATGTTCTTAACTATCATTGTTCCAGGGCCAAATAATCCCAAAACATAAAATTGATGTTTATCTGTAGCCTCTAATAAAGGAATTGATCTTGTTATGGAAGACAGGTGTAGAAGCATTTAAAATCTCTAAAAAATAAAACTTTAAATTGAAGGAAGCTTTGATGTGGACAATCAGTGACTTTCTTACATATTCTATGTTATCAAGATGAATTACTGTAGGTAAGTTTGCTTGTCCCTATTGTATGGAGGCAACACAATCCTTTAGATTACAACATGGTTGAAAAATATCATGGTTTGACCGTCACAGAATGTTCCTTGACCAATATCATCTATTTAAGAAAGATCGTAAGAACTTTCTTAAAGGTTGGACTGTCAAAATATAACCACCACCCTACAGAACCAAAGAAAAAATATTGATTCAAATTTGTGATTTGGGGATTAAAAAAGTAACAGATTTAAATGCAGAAGAAGTTAATCAAAGAATATATAGTTCTTGTGGATGGAAAAAATGAAGCATCTTTTAGGATTTGCTTTATTAGAGTTCTGACATGATTCTACATAACCTCGATGTCATGCATATTGAGAAAAATTTCTTTGATAATGTATTTAATACAGTCCTTAAAATATAAGAAAACCTAAGACAATCCACAAGCTTGTCTAGATATGGCCAATTACTACGATCGACCTTAATTTGCAAAGGATTCTTCTGAAAAATATCCAAAAGTTGTATATACAATAGACAAGGAATCAAGCGCTATCTTGTTCAATTGGGTGAATGTCTTAAAATTTCTAGATGGGTACTGTCAAATTTGGGTAGATGTCCAGACACAACTGCAAAAAGGTTATTTGGCATGAAAAGTCATGATTGTTATGTTTTCATGCAACAATTGATTCCTATTGATTTTTGTGAACTACTTCCAAGTAATGTATGCCAGACACTTACATAATTGAGCTTATTCTTTAAAGATCTTACATCGAATACTCTCCGAGTGAATGACATGGAGAGATTACAGGGAGATATTCCACTAATCTTGTGAAAGTTAGAACGTATATTTCCTTCTCAGTTCTTTGACTCAATGAAACATTTTCCTGTTCACCTTTCATACAAAGAAAAGATTGCTGGACCTATACAATATCGATGGATGTATCCTTTTGAAAGGTACTGCAAAACTTTATGTTAAACTTGTTACAATTATGTTATGTTTAAATTTTCAAATATAATGGTTTATCCATTTATCTATTTAGGTATCTTGGGACTCTTAGAAGAATGAGAATAAAGCAAGTGTTGAGGGTTCCATATGTGAAGCATATTTAATGACAGAATCAACACTATTGTTTTCTCATTATTTTGAACCACATATCATGACATGCAATCATAATGTGGATTTTAATAATGATGGTGGTATTGTGGAAGATCATGAAGGAAATTTATCAATATTCACCCATCCAGGTAGAATATGGGTAGAAGAAAAAGAGGAATTCAACTCTTGAAGAAATCAAGGCTGCCCAAACTTACATTTTACTAAATTGTGAAGAGGTTGAGCCATTTGTAAGGTAACACAATTTAGTTTTATCAACTTAATTTTCTAAGAATATTCATATATCATGACTTGAAATTGAACTTATGTTCTTTCAATGAAGTACTCGTGCAATGTTTGCAAGAAGAATTTCCAAATCTCTTGTAGGATTAAATAAATGAGAGCCTTGAAGCAAATTTTTCTATATGGTTCAAGGAATATGTAAGGCTTCAAAAATTAATATATTTTATACAATTATGAACTTAAATTGACTTATAAAATTGAACTAAATTTTATAATCATCTGTATAGGTCCAACTCAATCATATTGAGAATGAATTCCTACATAATCTTGCTCGTGGATCATTAATAAGAGCTACATTTCATTCAATGTATTTTATTAATGAATACAAATTTCACACAAATTTTTATGTTAGTGCAATCAACAATGAACAGTGGATTTTGTATCTCAGATCTAAATTTTGGTGATTTCTATAGGTGGTTAAAAGAGATTATAGAAGTGAAATACCGTGAATCACCTTTAAAACAAAATGTACTATTCATAAGTGAATGGTTTAAACCAACTATGGAGATTTTTGTTAAAAAGCATAATCAATATAAATTGGTTAATATTAACCATCATCGGAGATATAAAAAATATGAACCTTTTATTCTGGCAATGCAGGCAACTCAAGTGTGCTATGTGTCTTATCCTAACAAGAAAAAGGACAAGGATTATTGGGCAACTGTATTAAAGGCCAAAACTCAAAATGTTGTTGAATTACCCAATGAGGAAATTGATATAGCTACAAAACTGAATTTTCTATTTCAAGTTGAAGAAAGTTAAGTCTATGAGATAGACATAAACATTGCCACGGATGAAGTATACCCTTACATAATCCAAATGGTAGATTAATTGAAATGGATGAACCCATTGATGAAGGTTTATTGTAAGAGAATCATGAGATCCAACAGGAAGCTACAGAAGAAGAGCATGAAACTGAAGAGACTGGGGATGATGAAGAGGAAGATTTTGAAGAAGACACAGATAGTGATTAGTGCTTGATAAAAAACATGCTATTGTATCTTAATTTTATTTAGTGAGAAGTAATTTTGTGAAACTAATATAATTTTATTTGTCTCTGCTCGCTGTTTACTCCAAATTTATTGCTACTCCTGCTTTGTATCTAATTAAACTAAAAAAAGCTTCTCCTTTAGCCATGTTCATTTGCTGCTTTTCCAGTTAGATCTTTCATCTTCTATTTCTGCTTATAGTTATTTCTAATTGAATAATCATCTATATATTCTATGTATTATGTTAGAGTCTAGTTGTTTGTCTTGCTTCTATTATACCCTTTTTGTCAATTTTTGACTCTTTTATTTATCACCCATGTTTTTAGGCTACAACTTTGCTTTCTTTTTTGCTTTCTGTAAAGACTCAAAAATAGATGTTCAAAAGTAGATTATCTACCATCTCTGATTCCCCCCTTCTATGTTGTTATAAGTATCCTGTAGGATTCTAATGTTACATTTGCACAAAATTAGATAGAATTTAGAGTACATATTTATTGCAGATTTGACTAGTCTAAAAAGATAAAGATGAGCTTTTCTTTTTTGGATCAGATTTGTGCTTTTACATATTCTGATACCTTATCTACATATTGTCTGGTTCTCTTTGGATTCTTTAGTTTGCATTTTATTTTCACTTAACTAATATAGTTTTCTTCTAGATATGGATAGAGGTAGAGGTCGAGGTCGCGAAAGCATAGGACATGTAGGCAAGTTTGTAGTTAGGAGTAATCCTGATATTATTGCAAACATACCTACTATTCCTAGTTCTACTACTATTAGTCCTCAAGATGGTATCAGTCCTCAAGCTGGTGGCATAGGTGGTCAAGATGATAAAAATCAAGTTCAGCCATTGATTCCTCACATTACACCAATGGTTCAAACTTCTGGTGATGGTAGTAATGTTACAAAACCTGAATCATCTCCCACTACTCTGAATCAGATCAGCACAATAGCTGAAGGTATATCTACTCTAAGGAAACAAATATTTGAGGGTCTTAACCAATCAGCTTCGTCCTTGAAAATATATGAATATAATAATTAAGCTGTGAAGAACAAATTGTGCAGTATCTCTGTTTGCTTTCTGAAAGTATCTTGGGTTGATTTTTGTTGTCTTTGTCCCTGGAAATGAATGAATGAAATCAAATTGTGGTATTTTTCTTTCTGTATATATATATATGTTTTAGTTTTTTCTTGTTGATGACCTGTTGGTGGTTCTTCATTTGAGAGGAGTTCTTGTGCACATAATTACAATGTTGTATGTTGTTGTGAGTATTTTGTAGAATTATAGTGTTACATGGGATTCCAGAATTACAATGTCGTATGTTGTTGTAAGTATTTTATAGGAATCCAGTGTTACATGGGATACCAGAATTATAATGTATTTTGTTGTGACTTGAGGTTGCATCTCATTTCCACTTTAACTAATACAATTTATTTTAATAGATATGACTTGAGGTAGAGGAAGCATAAGGTGTGTAGGCACAAATGCAGAGAGGAGTATTCCTTCTTTTACTGTAAACATGCCTACTATTCACACTTCTACTGTTAGTCCTCAAGATGGTGGCATAGGTGGTCAAACTTCTGATCATGGTAGTAACCCTACAATACCTGAATTATCTCCAATTGCTCCAAATTAGAGCAACCCAAAAACTGAAGGTACGTCTACTCAAAACAACCAAGTAGGTGGGGGTGTATCTGGTCGCAACATAATTAGAGAAGGTAATTCCAATTAGAGCCATGCGCGGAACCTTGTTACTTTGAGTTCTGCAGGGTTAGTCCATGTTTTTTCTATTATTATTATATATAATTTTTTATTTATGATAGACCTATAAATAATGTGTTCACATTGATACAAATTACAACCTTCTAAAGCATTCTCCAATAGCATACACGAGTCTTTCAAAAGTGAACTTGATCATAATAGAAACAATTGGAAAGGTTTCTCATGTGATATAAAAGATAGTTATTTTGGGGAATTCAAGGTATATATCTTCATCATAATTGATTTTTTAAAGTGTATTCACTTTTATAAATACAATATTAATGTGTTACTTTGGAAATTTATTTCAGAAACACTTCTATTAGGATTCTTTCATTAGTGATGCTACATTAAAGAAATAGTGAACGATTAAGGAAGCAACTGTGTATAAAAATTTCATTGCAAAAACAAAAAAGAAAGGGATTAGGAAAGATTTTATACGTGAAGATGTCTGGGAAACCTCGCAGCGACTTTGGGCATATCCTAAGTGTGTTGAAAAGTTAAAAACAAATACACAAAATTGTAATGGCGGCAAAGAAGTTGCTGCTGGAACTCACACGGGAGGATAGATCTCAATTGGAGAGTATTGAAAGAGACTTGTAAGTATATATTTCAAGTACCACCCCTCAATTCCTTTCAATAGGAATCTATTAGCTAGTTTCATAGTCCCTAATAGCTCTATAGTGGTAGAAAATGTGATCAACATTACAACAAGAGCTAGTATTATATTGACATTGAGTTTGAAGTATATTTATCCTTATGTATTGACATTATATTGCGAGTTAATCTTGTGGCTGCTTCTCTTATGTATTGATATTGAGTTTGAAGTTGATTTATTCAAACTGACATTGTGGCTACTTCTCTCATGCGTTGACATTGAGTTGCTTAGTAGATTTATCCAAATTGACATTATGGTTGTTGATATTATTACAACTTTTAAAAAAAATTCCATTCTATTAATTTTTTATATGAAAAAAGTATGCAGGTATTGGAAGAAAATTTCCCTACTATTTATATGAATAGTATGTATGCATTTCCAACATTTTTCTACCCATATGAAAATTTCTCCACTGTTTTTATGAAAACAGTAGTGATGCATTTCCCACATTGCACTTCCCGTGCATATGCATTTCCCACATCGTCCCTTGTATGCAACCATGTTAATTCCTTCCCCTTCTATTAGCTCCTGAAATTGTTATATTGAAAGTTTAAAATAGTGAGCTACACTTTAATATGTGAAATGAATTGTCCAGTAGTTTTGTTGTTGTACAATGCTTAACACTTCTTTTTTACAGGTTGCTGAAATGGGTCGAGATCCAACACTAAGTGAGTTACAATTAAATGTGCACACACATAGTCATGATGGATAATCTTTCGTCAATGAACGTTCCCGAATTGTCCACGTATGACTAAATCTTAATGTAGTAGTTTACTTAATTCTTGTTTTTTTAATTTAAAGTAGTTTTTGGTATTTAATCATTTTCAAGTACAATCCATTATAATTTTACTTTCCCTATTAAAGGAAAGATATGAATAAATATTATGAGAAAAAACATTATCACAATTTGATATTGATTAATTTGAAGCATATTACCAAGCTTCCAGAGAAGAAAAAAAACGATGAGTATTTGATCTGGGATCAGAAGCAAAGGGCTATTACGGGCAAGGTATTTGTGTTTCTTATGGAAAGGCTTCATCTTCAACTTCTCATGAATCGGAAACCAACTGTAGATTTTGGATGAGTTTGTGAAGCGATTGATTCTAAAAAATTATAAAGTAGTTTATTCCTATTTTCATTGAGGAGGTACAGAAGTTGATTTCTTCATGATCAGTTGTGACACCTTGTGCTGCTACTTTTGGTAATCTTGATCCTTTACATTCAGATGATGATTCCAATCCTTCATCAGTGCATTGGTTTTTGATGGTCTATTTTGTTGAAATGTACAAAATTGTTCAACAATAATATACACTTGATGGATGTGGATTCTTTTAAGAATAGTTGGTAGATATTTGGTATTGTGAATGTTTTGGACATAATTATGTGTTTAGATTTTGCTATGTTTGGTATTGTGGATGTTTAGATTTTGCTATCTATATATATGGGTTCTTTTATATGAATGTTGGTTATTTTAAGAATTTTATAATATGCTTTTAATATGATTCAGCTGGATGACTTTAATATAAAAAATAAAAAGGTTTTACAAGAAAACTAATGACGACAAATTTAACGATAAATTTAATCATTGCCAAAGAAAAAATATTTGCAATAAATTGAGAAAATTATTTTTTGTCACCAAAATTGGGGCCTAAATAACAAATTTACTGCAACAGATTGAGGAAAATTATCTTTTGTCACAAAAATTGGAGCCTAAATAATAAAATTTATTGCGACGGACTAGTAACGAAAAATTTGGTCATAAAATTATCAAAATGCCGAAATACATTATGAAATTAGTAACGACATTTATAAATATAACAACGGAAACATTCGTTTCTACAAATGACAACGGATCACGTTCGTCGCTATGACGTTGCAAAATTAGCAATGTATTTTTTTCTTTCATTGCTAAGAGGTTCGCAACGAGAAAAATAGAAACAACCTCTATTCCATTGTTGATCTGTCACTAAACCGATATAGAGACGGATATATGTTGATTAGCAACGAATTTTGTCTGTTGATAAACACTGTTTTTTTTGTAGTGGTTGAAGCTATAGTATATGCAACATTATGTTTGTATGCCATTATTTGAGAATGTCTGACGTTATTCTTTATTTATTATTATTGTAAACATATTGAGAACTATTTTTTCAAATTAAATTTAAAATGCATCGTTAATTTCTATAGAAAAATTATTTTTGTAAAAATGAATTTTAAAGTCATCCTTAATTTCTAAAAACTAAATTTGAATTTTGAGTATCCATATGGGTTTAAGGAGCCACTACTAGAAGCTATTGAAAGATTTTAAAGAAAAAGCAACCCAAGAAATTTGATCCTTAGAAATTGGATGAAAGATATCCTCTTTACAAGAATAATATTGGGCCATAAATGGTCTCAATTAAAGAGGAAAAAGCCCACACTAGTTTAACCCTAAACTAAAGATTCTACCAATCTTATTTAGCCTTGTCTCCTTGATAAGAGATACTGCATTAAATGTTGAAAATGCAATTATAATCCTTTTCCTTCTATATTCTTCTAATAGATCTTTTCCTTGTTTAAAGGCTCTAAGATGCCTTCTACCCTTTTTGGGGATTTGAGATTCCTTCTTCCTTTTTCATCCATTTCTTGTTTTTGCTGAAAGTTGTCAAATATTAAAATTAGACACTATCAATCTCCCCCTTTTTGATGGATGAAAACTTAAAAATATAGGTAGTCAACTTTCTTGTTTAGCTCCCCATGAATAGTTAACCAACATGATTATTGCTCCCCTAAATGGTGTCATTAGAGTGCATGGTCGACTATGAGCCTATAAATATAGTTATATACAATTTATCCTCCTTTGACATCAATTACAAAGGAAGAAGAAATACAAAAACATGTATTACGAGCAAGAAAATAAAGCATTCATGGGTTTACACCCAGATACAAACCAAAGTTCAACAAAAAATAAACATAAATGGTTTATGAAAACTTAAGGGGCAGGGGCAGGAGGAGGAACAAAATGGCTAAAAAAATAGACTACGGTTTGCACAATTACATCTTTCAAGGTGGTGAATTGATCTATAATGGAGGTACAGATATTATTGGTGGCAGTATGAATCTTATCAATGACTTTGATAGTTTTCTTGATGACTTGATCCAACTTGAGATGAATATTGATAGCATCTAAAAAAGTTTTCTTAACTGTGGCATGAATTTATCCATTTAAACGTAAGATGTGAGAAGAAGATCCTTAAGAGAATCCATCTTTACTTCCAAGTCAGAGATGTGATTGAGAATGATCAAGGACATAGAGATGGACAAGAATAATCTGGAGGAAGAGGCCTGACTCTAGGAGATGGAGGTGCATTTACTATGCTATTTTCACTCTTTGGAACCCAAGTACTATCAGCACGAATGTAGCCCATAATGATGAATGCCTTAGAGTTGCAACATTTTTTGACTAAAATAAAGGGAATGTCCTCAAAAGAGATGTTGATTGCCTCGAGAATGTAAGTGATAATCAATCCATACAGAAGATTAAAAGGATAAAGAGAGGCTTCAACAATAAAATTGATAATGAACAAGAAGAGTTTATTAATTTTTTGAGTAAGAAAATAGTAAGTAAATAAGGTTCCACGCTAAGTGAGAGTAGACAGAGACATACACAAGGAAGAAGAGTGGTTGCCACGATATGGGCAATGACTCTAGCCTTAAAGGAAAGATTTTTTGAACCAGGTGATGGTGGAAGAGGTTCAGAAGATTCCAGAGCAATGAATTTATTTACATGTTTAAAAGGGATATCAAAATAAACTAGCCACAGAGTTTATGAGGAAGTAGAGAACCCAGAGAACGAGACACTAAAAAGTAAGTCAAACATACTACAATCTAAGAAGATACACTATCCATGACTAACGTTTCCAATGCATCATCATGAACAAATCGTAAGCTCGCATAAGGTAGACGAATAACGGTTTCATAGGCAATTTTAAGAGTAGATAAAAAGATATTTTCCTAGCCCTAGATATCAAATAGGTATTTAATGGGGAGTACAAGCAGTCCAAGAGATCAAAATCCACAATTTGACCATGCACCATGGATTATTCCTTGAGAGAATGAAATAGAAATTCATTTCCAAAAATCATTTTTTATCTTCAAGGAATTCTCATAATTGAATATTACTTTCTTCTTAGAATTTCCAGTGTCTTCAAGATTAGAAGGCCTCTTGAATAGAAGCATGTGAAAGGATTCTGAGGAATCTTAAGGAAGGTGTTGATAAGAAAAGTCTGAGTCAAGAGGAATAAGAGAGAAGGATTTTCCTTTTCCTTTGAAGCGTGAACTTTTCCTATATGACCACGGAGGAGGAGTCCTTAGGGTTTTTAGATATGAAAGAGAAACAGATAGAGAGAGTTTGAAAAGAATGAGAAGGGAACCAAAATATAGTGGGTAAAGAGAAATATGAAGGGACACATAGAGAATGGGAAAAGATGTCATGATTAAGGTGGAAACCGGGTGTCAACGAAAAAAGGGGGAAATGCCAAGGCAAGTTTTAACTATCGAATGACATTCAAGGGTTAATAAAGGCAACTACATAAATAAAATTAACAATTAAATGAACCTATACTTACAATCAATTACATTAATCAGATAAAAAAGATTTTACAAAGATTTCTGAATAATTACCACTAATTTTCTAAGAAAACAGAATCTTACTTTTAATAAGGGTTTTGTAGAAGTATCTACTAACTGAAATTCAATACTAATAAAAGATAACTCAACATCACCTTTTAAAACATGATCTCTAATAAATGATGTTATATCTACATGTTAATCTCTAGAATGATGCAAATGATTCTTGGATAAATAGATGGCACTAGCATTGTATCGGAAAATTTTAATAGGTTTCAAAAAGATATCATAGCCACCGAGTTGGTGAATTATCCATAAAATTTATGCACAAAATAACCCAATGGAGATATATCATGATTAAGCAGTGGCAAAATAGACATAATTTTGCTTTTTACTATTCCATGAGATGAGAGAACTACGCATGAGTTGGCAAGTGCCACTAGTACTTTTTCTATCATCTTTGTCACTTGCATAGTATGCATCTGAATAGCCTTTTAGATCAAAATCATTAGTTCTAGGATACAATAAACCATAAGGTACAATTCTTATAAGATATTTAATAATGTGCTTAACTACAGTAAAATGGGATTCTTTGGGAGCTACTAAAATCTTACAAATTTGCAAACACTAAACAAATTATCTGGTAGAGATATAGAGAAGAGAACCAATCATAACATAATATTTAGTTTTATCAATAGTCTAATCATTTTTATCAAATGTGAGCACATATGTGTAGCTCATTGGAATGCTGAAGGATTTTGTATCATTTCGTTTAAACTTTTCAATGAGATCTTTTGAATACTTACTTTTACAGATAAAAGTTTCATAATTTTCTGATGAATTTGTAGTCTTAGGAAGAATGCCAATTCTCCCATTTTGCTCATTTCAAAATTACTTTTCATTAACTCAGAGAATTCCTTGCATATATCAGCATTAGTACTTCCAAAGATAATATCATCAACATAAATTTTAATAAGGTTTCCATAAGAAGTTCTTTTAATTAAAAGAGTTGTGTTAATTATTATTTGAGTAAACTCATGATCTATTAAGAAGTTTCTTAGTCGATCGTATGAAGCTCTGGAGTTTGTTTCAACCTATAAAGAGCTTTTGAAAGTTTAAATATATGATAAGGAAATTCTAGACTTTCAAAGACAAGAGGTTTCTTTACAAAAAATTGTTCATCAATAAATCCATTTAAAAAAGAACTTTTGACATCCATTTGAAATAATTTATAACCTTTTTGACATGCGTATGCAACTAAGATTTGAATAGATTCTAACTTTGCTAGAAGCGCAAAAGTTTCATCATAGTTAACTCCCTCTTGTTGTGAGTTGGGAGACTAGACAAGCTTTCTTTCAAACAACTTTACCTGATTTATTCATTTTGTTTTTGAAAACCCATTTTGCTCCGATGATAGAGGTATTTTTTGGTTTGGAACTAAAGTCCACACTATTTTTTGTCAAACTACTCAACTTCTTCTTCAATAGCCTTAACATAACTTTCATCTTCTATAACTTCATTTTCCTTCTTTTGTTCAAGTTGAGATAAGAGTGCAATGTTTGCACTCTTTTTACTGGATGATTGTATCGTCATTCATTCCTTATAAGGATCACCGATGATGTATTTATTTGGATACTCAAGATTACTTCTCCATTTATTTGGAATTTTTTCTATGGAAAATAGATTATTTGTTGTTGTAATTAGTTCACTAAACTCTGTATTAGTTGTCCCTACAGAGGAGTCAACTATTGTTACTTTTGTATTTTATTTGCTTTATCCTCATCATATCTATTCTCAATAATACGATTGGAGTCATAAAAAATAACATGCATAAATTCATTAATACATAGAGTATGTTTATTATCAATTCTATAAGATCAATTAGAGTTAGAATATTATAAATTCTATAAGATCAATTAGAGTTAGAGTATCCCATAAATAAACCTTCATCACTTCATGGATCAAACTTACCTGTGTTCTCCTTACCATATTAACATAACATTTGGATCCAAAAGTATGGAAGTACCTAATATTTGGTCTCTTGTTGTTCTAAAGTTCATTAGGGGTTTTCTTCAGGATAGGTCTAATGAGTCACCTATCCAAAATGTGATAACTAATACTTACAACTTCTACCCAAAATTTGTGAGATAGAGAATGTTAACAAATCATGGTTCTGCTATGTCTTGAAGATTTCTATTCTTACATTTAACACAAATCATGGTTCGTTCCATGTCTTGAAGAGTTGTATTCATGCATTAAACCACAATATTTTGTTGAGAAGATCTTGAAGAAGAGAAGTTGTGAGTGTAACCTTAATTGTTACAGAAGGCTTCAAAGTCATTGTTCTCAAATTCTCCTCTATGATCAACTAGAAAATATAGTAACTTTTGTCTCTTTGAACCTTTTCACAAAAAAATTCAAAATTCTTTAAAGTATCATCTTTGTTAGAAAGAAACATAACTCAAGTACATCGAGAATAATAATCAATAACATCAAAAAAATACCTTTGACCACCAGTGCTAGCCGTTCTAGTAGGACCAAACAGATCCATATGAAGCAACTACAATGGTTCAGTCGTAGAGACAATATCAATAATACCAAAAACGTTTTTTGTTTTATTAAAAAGTTGACAAGCATCACAAATGTGGGTATTTTGTTAGTCAATCTTTAGAAGGGTAGTTAAAAGTTCATGCTTTGCTAGCTTCTCAATTTGTCACATGCTTGCATGACTAAGCTTTCTATGCCAAACCCAGGGATCTTCTGAGATAGAGGCAAAACATATTTTGTAATACCTCGATACTATCCCTAGACGTCACATGGTTCTTGTGCCTATAATAAGCCCCAAAGATAACCCACGGTATGTACTTAGCACACAATAAGAAACAATTCATATAGACATAAATGGAAACCGTAACTTAACCCAAATTTCACTTGGATTATCAAACAATTCATATAGACATAATTAGAAACTTTAACTTATAAATAGATTTTCACTTGGATAATTAATCTAAAAACAAAGTAACCCAAACACAAGATAAAAATATGAATGTCCAAAAAAAGACAACTAACAGGTCCTGACAAGCCTCTAAATACTAAAGAGCCACTGGGACAGACCCCAGTTGACCCAAAAGAAAACATGAATTCTAAACTTATACTCATTAACCAAATATCTAAGATAGACATAGACTTGGACCTCAGAACATGAGGACTTACTAACTAGTAGAATGTAGGAGATGGTGATCGTGGCTAATCGTGCTGCTGAGGATGAAGACCAAAACCTACAATATGAAATAATGTAGCCACACAGATATATATGCGGTCAGTACTTCTAGAATGCACCGAGTATGTAGGGGTGAATGCAATAAGTAAAATTAACATAGATCCTAAGATTAAAATATGGATGCTAAGTACAAAAAGACCCATTATAATTATGAAGAACGCTGGAAGCTAAAATGTCCTAAAGCATAAGTAATGAATACATAATCAAATACTTTGATGAGTATTTGCACTTGGTTTTAGAATTTAATACTTTTCTTGTAGGATATTCTTATAACTGAGATAAACCATGTAAAATAGCATTAAGTCCAACATCTACCCATGTTGTCGAGAACTGTTCTATACCTCACCGTCAGTGAAAAAACTTTCTTTGCATGGATTCCCTCTTGGGAGGGAAGACACACACAAATAATGAGGACTTCTTCCAATGAGAGAAACTCTCAATAAGTGAGAACCCCTTTAACCTATGGTGTCATGTAGTTTGGGAACTTGGGTGCGCTAAACCCACATTCCCTCGGTACTAAATACTACTCCCAAAAATATATAAGTGCTCATACTTATGAAATTCACCTTAAAATAGCATATGAGTTTATAATAGTGAAAACCAATTATGCTTCTCTTGCTTAATCATACTCATAAGAAAGTTTGTGAATTTCATGTTATATCTATGATCATAAGATCAAAACTAAAACCTTCATCATGCTACAATACTTTGTAACTTAAACTAGTAAGCTTGAAATTCATGTAAGCTGTGTAAATCATGCGAATATTGTAAACATTTACCAAGTCATGAAATTTCATGTCAAGAATGCTAAAGCTCCATTCATAAGATCAATTTCGTAAATAAAAACTCAAGAAGACATAAAATCTTATGCCAAATGAAGCTTAAATCGGAAGAAAACATCATATTTTCAAAAGCTTATAAAGTAGGTATGAGACATAATCATCAAATACTTAAAATAAAGTAAAAATTATACATTGGAGAGAAAGGAACAAAGATGATTCTTCAATCCAACATACATAAAATTAGTGAATTCTCTTGAAGAAAACTTGAATTCGAGCCCTGAGAGCATGAACTTTGGAGAGAAACCCTTATTTGGATGCTCCTGAGAGTATGTGGGAAGAGGAATCATGTAAATAGACTTATTGGTGTTGGAAAAATCATCTAGTATTAGTTGTCGGAGTAATTAGAACTTAAAAGACGAAGATACGCTAAAAAATTAAAGAGATAGATTTTGGGCATCGCTGTGACTTAAGGCGTGACACACCCTTATCACGCCATACAAAGGGCGTGGCATTCCCTTAAAGTAGAAACCAATAAATATGGCATGTCCTTATCATATCAGACCACTAGTTTTTATGTCAGGTTGAGCCA
Source organism: Capsicum baccatum var. pendulum (assembly GCA_030864225.1). Lineage (NCBI taxonomy): Eukaryota > Viridiplantae > Streptophyta > Magnoliopsida > Solanales > Solanaceae > Capsicum > Capsicum baccatum. Next base: position 81,888,201 of record CM061560.1, on the reverse strand, counting down.
TGCCCCTGTGGCACATCCTAATAGGTACCTTTAATGTTTCGGTGTCCAATAATGCTCCAGAATGTGTTTTAAAAATTTTGAGACACTTATAAATGGTTTCATTAATATTCCTTATCGTTATTCAACTCTAAAATTTCCTTAAAATGCATAATATATATCAAATAATATCATTTAGATTTTGGGATATAACATTAACTCCCCCTTGGGACCATTCGCCCTCAAATGAAGGTTGGGATGGGGAAAGATCTATCTTATGGGTGTGCTAGGCTAATGTATGAAGCTTATATTGCTCTGTGATAACGCTCAAACTACACTCTTGAATGGATGTAACAGATTATTGTCAATATAAAATCCAACTAGGTTGGGGTTGAATCCCATGGGGAGTAAGGTGTGAACTCAAGTCGGTTGTGATTTAATTCACTGATAGTCTAATGTTTCTTGAAATGGGGGTTTAAGTTTTACAAGTAATTGTTTGACACTTTGATTTCGATGTTTGTAACTAATATTTTATGAGAGAACCAAAATTATGTTCACTAGGGCTTACGGTACATGACAGATGGTAAAGGTGACTCAAGATTCTCATGGTGGTTAGGATAACAAGCTATCTTTATCGATGATATGCTCACATATCTCTTGACCTATTTAAGCATCTAATTTCCTAATTCTCTCAGACTTAGGGAATCGCTATTCACTGCCTAGATTTTACCTCAAGTTAATAAACCTAGTTACAACACTAATTATTAAATGAAGTATTTCCAAGTCCCTATTGATAATTCACTTCCTACTGTTTATGATTTCTTTCTCAAGCAAATCAAAGTAGGTATGTCTACTGTTTGCAACCAACAGACATTAATTAAAATCTCAGAATTATCAAGAAATCCTAACACCTATTAAATCTTGAGTGTCTAGCACATCGTCATGACCTAACCCTAGATATTATAATTCAGGTTAATGGAGTTTAGATACTCATGATGCAAGGAACAAGTACACGAATTGAATTCATAAGTGAGAATATTAACTTACAACGATGATAAAAATCAAGAAGTATAACTTGACTGTGGTACAAAACTCCCAAAATATATTTTAACTAACGAAAGAGAAATATCGTCTATTTTTTTTGAATAAAGATGAGTCCAAAAAATAATTATATCTTCCTAGAAAAACCTAAAACAAGGCTTTAAATAGTTTAACCTAATTAAGGAAATAAGATTAAAGTTACAGCTTTTCCTCGAAATAGATAATGATGTTCGTGATGTCTTATCATGAGTATGACAGCTTATCACGGATGTCGTCAGCTTTTCTGCACTTTTGGCTTTCGCTGACTAAGGCTGATGATGCTGATGATGCCTTAACACCAGCCTGACAACGTGTCATGGACGTTGTCCCAAAAATGTCTTCAAATTCCATCTTCTGTTTAAGGCTGACAACACTCCTGATGCCTTATCACCAGCCTGGAGATGTGTCATGGATGTCATCACAAAACTATCTTTAAGTTCCATCTTATAGTTAAGGCTGACGACGCTCCTGATGCCTTATCACCATTCTGACGCCTTATCACAAAGTGTCTTCACAACTTCAACTCATGCCAAATCTCTAGTTAAGTCTGACGAAAATTGTGATAGCTTGTCATAGGGCTAACAAATTATCACAGATGTCATCAGCCACACTTCCCTTTAGATTCCTCCTGATTTTAACTTATTTACTTCCATTCTTGTTGGTTCTCTATCCCATCAACTTAAACTGTAAAATCAGACATAAACAAATCAAAAACGACAAAAATTTCTTAAGAGTTTGCAATTATTCTTGGTTAAAGGTCTTAAATGTGTTAGTAATTTCTCAGATATCACTCTGTAAGTGAAACTACTTACCTCAATCATGAGTATATTGTTTAAATGACTAACTATACATTAACTTCATAAGTCAGACTGATATGAGTACAGATTTCAGTGAGTAGAATAGACTAAAAGATATTTCTTACCTCAACCTAACTTTGTGCTAGGAGTAAATAGACGATGATATCAAATGATCATATCTACTTTTTCTTCCCATGTTTCTCTCTCAACTGATTGATTCCTACATAGAACTTCCACTGAAGCGACTTCCTTTTTCCCTAACCTTTAGACTTGGTGCCATCAAGAATTTCAATTGATACTTCTTCAGAGGATAAACTATCTTTTATGCCATACTTTCTATGGGAACTACTAAGTATGGTTCTACAATGCACTTCTTCAACATAGACACATGGAAAACTGGACGAACGACGACTAATTTTGATGGAAGATCTAACTCATAAGTGATATCTCTAACACACTCTGAGATTTCATATGGACCAATATACATGGACTGTGTTTTTCTTTCCTTCCAAACCTCACCACCCCCTTCATGGGTGACACCTTCAAAAATACGCAGTCACCAATTGTGAATTTTAGCTTTCTCTTCCTAATATATACATACAATATCTAATAACTTTAAGTGGTTTTAAATCTCTCTCAAATCAACTGAACCTTCTTCATAGCTTTGAGAAAATAATTCTTCCAAATTAAAGTAGGTTCATAAAATTCAAACCACCCTATAGATGATTTATATCTACGCCCATATAAGGCCTCGAATAGACATCTTAATACTAGCATGGTAACTGTTACTATAAGCAAACTTAATGAAAGGTTGATGTTTATCTCAACTTCCCATAAATTCAATAACACAAGCTCTCAACATGCCTTTTAGAGTTTGAATATTGCACTCGGCCTGACCATCTTTCTGCGGGTGAAAAGCAGTACTAAGTTTTACTTTTGTACAAAGGCCTCTCTGAAATGATTGGAAAGACTGAGAGGTAAATTGAGTAACTCGGTCTAAAATGATGGATTAAAGAATCCCATGGAGTCTTACAAACTCGCGAACATATAACTTATCATAATCTTCAGCCATACCTGAGGTCTTTACTAGAAAGAAATGAGTTGACTTAGTCCTTCGATCCACAATGACCCAAATTGAATCATGTTGATGCCTAGTGCGAGGAAGTCCCGTGATAAAGTCTATATTAATGACATCTCACTTCCAAGTATTGATTCTAATATCCTTAACCATACCTTATGGTCTTTAATGCTCAATCTTTAGTTGTTGATAATTGGGACACTTAGCCAATCTGCTATCTCCTTTTTCCTACCATTCCACCAATAGACTTCTCACAGATTATAGTACATCATGGTACAACCAGGGTGAATTGAATGCTTTGAACCATTAGCTTCCCTTAATATCCTTTATCTCAACCATAAAAAATGGGAACACATAGTGACAATGATAGCGAAGAATACCATCTTTTCTTGGGAGGAACTTCCACCTTTTGCTGACAAACTACATACATTAACTGACTAAGTATCGGATTATTGCATTGTTTTTCCTTTACTTCTTCTATAAAAGAAGACTTAAAACCATTTAGAACCATTATTCTACTATCATCCATATCATACAAATAAACTCCTAATTGAGCTAGTCTATGCATCTCTTTTGGAAAAATCCTTCTTCTCCATTTCCACATGGGCTAAACTACCTATACATAACCTACTTAAAGCATCAACTATCACATTTGCCTTACCTGGATAGTAGAGCACATTCATGTCATAATCCTTTAGCAACTTAATCACCATCCCTGACAAAGATTTAACTCATGTGTGAACATATATTGAAGGCTCTTATGATCAATGAAAACATCCATATGCACACCATATAAATTATTTCTCAAATATTTTAAGGCGAACACAAAAACTAATAATTCTAATCATGAGTCAGATAATTCTTCTCATGATCTTTTAGTTGTTTGGAGGCATAAGCTATTACCCTTCTATTTGGCATTAACACATATCCTAACCTAAATCTTGAGGCATCAATAACACTATAAATCCACCTAACTCATCTAGTAAAGCTATACCGGTGTTGAAGTTAATTTATCTTTCAACTCTTAAAAACTTTTCTCACATTTGTCTTAATATTGGAATTTCACCCTTTTTGTGACAACTTGGTCAATGGTGCAACTATTATAAAAAATCCCTTAATAAATCTCCAATAATACTCGACCAAACCCAAAAAGCACTAAATGTTGGATGGAGTAATAAGTCTATGCCACTGCTTTACTACATCTATCTTTTGAGGGTCTATATGAATACCATCATCCAAAATCACATGTCCCAAATATATAACATACTCCAAAAAAAATTCACACTTACTAAATTTCACAAACAATTGACGATCTTTAAAGGTCTGCAACACTATCCCTAAATGGTTTGCATGCTCGTCCTCACTTCGATAGTAGACAAGTATATCATCTATGAAAGAAATGATGAACTTGTCCAAATATTCTTGAAACCCTATTCATTAAATCCATTAAAGTTGCAGGAGCATTTGTTATTCAAAACGATAAACCACAAACTTATAGTGACCATACCGAGTCCTAAAAGCAGTCTTTGGAATGTCAAATTCCCTGACCTTCAACTGATGATATGCTGACCTGAGATCAATCCTCAAAAACCAATGGGCACCCTGAAGCTGGTCAAATGATTCATCAATTTTAAGGATGGGGTACTTGTTCTTGATGGTGACCTTATTTAACTATCAGTAATTTATATATATTTTGAGAACACCATCCTTTTTGTGCATGAATAAGCTGGAGCACCCCATGGAGCAACACTGGGTCTAATGATCCCCTTATCTCAAAGATGGGCTAAGTATTCGATAGAAGAACAATCCCAAATTTGATTTCTCTATCGGTAGGTACCTTAGGAAGATTATCTGGAATAATTTTAGGAAACTTATTGACTACATAACTGACTGGAGGGTTGGGGCCTCAGACATAGTATCTTTTACCCAAACCAGGTGGTAGATACACCCTTTTAGAGATTAACTTTCTATCTTTAAGATTAAATATAAAATGAACCTTAAGAGTTACTAAAATATCCTCCCACTCGAGGACTAACTCATTAGGAAACTGATACTTTTCTACTTTGGTGCGACAATCAACTGAGGCATAGCATGATTTGAGCTAATCCATACTAAGAATGACATAATAAATCATCTATAGTTCTATTAAATCCACTGAAGTAACCCTATGAAGGACTGTATAGGGCATTTTCTATATATTCGTCTAGCAATAAATGATTTACCAATGGTGGTGGAAACTAAAAAAGTATTAGAAAGACTTTTAGTACTCACCTTTAAATTCATAGTAATTAATAGGGTTACAAAGGAGAGATTTGACCCCAGATCTAACAAGATATAAGCATAAATATAAAAGACGCAAAGCATACCATTAACTACATTTAGGGAGCTATCATGTTCCTAATTAGAAGGTAAAGTATAATAGTAGTTCTTACTCTTACTACCACCATTACCAAATAAAGCACCCCACTAAAAGACTGTATGGGTTGAAGTCGCAAACTGGGTATTAGGGAGAGTATCCTTATTATCTTTCTTAGCCGAGGGACAATCCCCGAGTCTATGGACTAGCTTACCACACCCATAACAACCATATTTACCTATTATGCACTCACTTGGATGACTTATACCACACTTCTTAAGGGTAGGAAAAACATATCCCTAAGATATTATACCTTGAGATCTAGTGGCCGGTGCTCGACCCCAATACTTCTTCTTGGTCCTTGGTGTGAGGGTACTTTATGAATATGGTGTGGGAGTTGACAAATAACTTTGAAACTAAGAATAATTTCCCTCTCCTGACTTGTGTTAACCATATTCAAACTGCTTAGTCCTCACCTTCTTAGTTTCGCTTTCCCTTTCTTTCAGTTTCTCATCTAAATCTGCTGATCATAGTCATTAATTGAGAAATATCCATATACCTAGTCAGCATGATATTCCTATACTTCTTGACCATTAAGTAAAATACTCTAGTGACAAATTTACTCTTATGAGCCTTGGAATCTGGCAACAACTCTGGTGCATACTTACAGTTGTGTGAACTTGAGGAAATATTCTTTCACCAATATAGAGTCTTTTCTAAGGTTCATGAACTACCCTATCTTAGCCCCACTTATTTTCTAAGGAAAGAACCTATCCAGAAAATATTTTTGAAATACATCCTAACTCATTGGAGTTATATTCTTACTCCTACCTTCCATCCACATAGTAACCCAGTCATAAGCAACATCTTTAAATTGGTAAGATGATAATTCCATACTCTCCTCATTAGTGATATTCATAATTATAGTGATTTTCTTTACCCCATTAAAGAAAAATTATGGATCATCATTCACCTTTGACCCAAAGAACTCAGGTGTATTTATTCTCATGAAATCTCAAACTCAGGCTATAGGTAAGTTACATTCTTCTGAATTGGGACAACTGTAAACTGATTACCCTGAGCATTTACCACCTTAGCTAGCACCTAAAAGGCATCCAAAAACACAACATGGGAGACATTCTCATTCAAATGTCTTGTCACATTTTAACGAAAGTAATCTACGTGAGTAGTCATTCTCTGTTAGGTAAAAGCATGAGTTAGAATAGATAGAGATAACTTCAAAGTACAATAAAGATCATCAAAGAAGGGGTAGTTCCTAATACCCCCCCTTAGCCTCTCACTCATATGTGATAAAGACACTACATAAAGTGTCTTGTCATACTCCCTAGGACTCTTAAAACCTTAGGCTTTGATACCAAGTTTGTAATGCCCTGAAACTACATAATGCTTAGGGACTCCAAAGCTAGACCATGGTACACACTTAAATAGACATAATGTAAACATTAACTTTAAAACTAAATTTCACTTGGATAATCAATATCATGAAAACAAAGGAATCCAAAGAACTAAGAATTGAAAGTCCTAAGATGACAACTAACAAATCCTGACAAGCCTCTAAATACTAAAGAGCCACTGTGACATACCTAGCTTACCCAAAAGAAAAAATGAAGTTTGAACTTATACTCATTAGCTAAATATCTGATATAACCATAGACTTGGCCCTCAGATTATGAGGACTCACTAACTGGCAGAATGTAGGAGTTGGTGATTGTGGCTAATCATATTGCTGAGAACAAATACTAGAACCTACATTATGAAATAATGTATCCATAGAAAAGTATATGTGGTCACTATTTCTTGAATGTACTGAGTATGTAGGGGTGAATGCACTAAGTAAAATCAACATATATCATAATCTTAATACATGCATGCTAAGTATAAACAGACCCATCATAATAATGAAGAACACTGAAACCAAGAATATCTTAAAGCATAAGTAATAGATGCATAATCAAGCACTTAGTTTTAGAATTCAATACTTATCTTGTGGGAGATTCTTATAAGAGACATAAATTATATGAGCTAGCATGGATACCAACTCAAACCCAAACTGGGGAGAGATATTCTACACCATGCCATTAATGAAAAACCTTTATTGGCATGAATTCACTCTCGGGAGGGAAGGCACTCTCAACTAACAAAAACATCCTCCAAAGAGAGACACTCTCAACTAGTGAGGACCCTCTTAACCTATGGTGGCATGTAGTTTTTGACCTTGGGTGCACTAAATCTACATTGCCTTGGTGCTAAATAGTAATCCAAAAATCATAATTGTTCTTATACTGATAAAATTCACCTTAAAGTAGCATATGTGCTTATAATATTGAAACCCAATTATGCTTCTATTGCGTAATCAAACTCATAAGAAATCTGTGAATTTCATGTCATATCTATGATCATAAGATCAAAACAAAAACCTTAATCATGTTGTAATACTTTATAACTAGAACTAGCAAGATTGAACTTTGTATAAGGTGAGTAAATCATGCTAACATCATAAAAATTTACCAAGTCATGGAATTTCATGACAAAAATGCTAAATCTCCATTCATTAGATCAATTTCATAAATGTAAACATAAGTAGACATGAAATCTTGTTCCAAATAAAGCTTAACTTAGAAGGAAACATCATATTTTCAAAAGCTCATAAAGTGGGTATAAACCAAAACTATCAAATCCTTAAATTCAAGTAAAAAATTAAACTTTTGGGAAAAGCATGGGAGATAATCCTTGTTCATGTTCCACATACCTAAACATAGTGAATTTTCTTGGAGGAAACTTAAATTTAATCCTTGACAGTATGAACTTTGGAGAGAAATCCTTATTTGCATGCTCCTGAGAGTATAGGAGAAGAGGAATCAGGTAATTGGACTTATGGTGTGGAAAAATTGTTTAGTATTAGTTGTAGGAGTAATTAGGATTTAAAAGATCAAAATACCCTAACAAACTAAAGAGAAAATAGAATTTGTGTGTAACTATGAGCTATAGTGTTGCATGACCTTAGGTGCAGTACAATGGTGTGGCTCAACTTTAACGAGAAACCAACAGGTGTATTACACCCTTATTGTTCCCGACAACTGGTTTTCACATTAGGGTGTGACATGCCTCCATGGCATGCCCTAATCGTGGACCTTTACTATTTTGGGGGTCCCAAAATGCATCAAAATGCATTCCCAAAACACTAAAACAATTCCTAATGGTCTCATTAACATTCCTTATCATTATTTAACTAAGAAATTGCTTTAAAAATCATGATATTTATCAAATAAAATCATTAAGATTTTTGGGGTATAACAATGTATGTCCTTCGAATCTTTTCATAGAGTCTATGACATATACACTCTTATGTCTATTTCCAGCTATAAGTTGCCTTCCATACCTTTAAATTATGCATCTATCCTTTTTAAATCTTACCCCAGACTAGAATCAAACTACTGACTTTATGCTTAGCTGATTTTAATCAATCTTTGACCAAATAAACATTAGTGATATCACATCATTAAAAAGATAGTACCAATACCTATTACGTTTCCTTTGGAACTATCTCCAAGACATATATATCCTTTATCAAAATTAGCTATAATTTGGGAAAGGCCTTTATTTTATGTTATGTGATTTGAACATCCACTATCAAGATATTATTTTTCTTTAGTTTTGAGTGGAGTTCTTGCAAAATGGAAATCCCACGTATTTCTTAGTACCCAACAATTCTTTGGTCCCTCATGTTTAGTTCATGGATGTGTTGACTCAGTTTTGGGTCTCCAAATCCACTTGCCAGGATTTTTAGAATGAAATCTACAATAATAATATTTATGATGATGTTTATCATAATGATAGATACAAGTAGAGTGTCATTTAGACTGTAAAATGTTTCTATGGACAGGTAACACATGCCCTTCTAAGATAGACTTAGTATCTTAGGAGAGACTTTGTATGACTAAGGTAGTGGGTGAAATTGTACTAAAACTATGTAATTAGAACAAGGCTTCTATTACTAAATAATTATAACCTTAGCTACTAAGGTTGATAACATGTGGATAAAGTGGGTGCAAATATACTATGTTAAGGTTGCTATTTTTAAGGATTATAGCATCCTTAAAAGTGATACTCAGGTTACTAGGAAGGTGATGGAGTCAAGGAGAGTTATTATGCAAAACCTGGGCTGTAGGGTGATTTCCAAGCAAGATTATCTATGATAAAAGTGGGGGAAGGGGGAGCGGAAGGGGGAAATTATCGATCAAAAAGCTCAATACAACCACCCTACCACATCTTCCAAAAGTTATTTGGTAAAGTATTATTCTCCAATCTAGAATTTATCCAAGACATAATTTCATCTTGTGGATTACTCTTTTGAAAAAGGCTTGCAACTGTGGATGGACTAGCAAAATTTGGACTTATTGTTGATTATTCTTGTGTTTTCTATCTTAATGCTTTAGAAACACATTATCACCTATTTTTGGTTGTCTTGAGACTAGAGACTATGGTTCAAAATGTTATTATATCTTGGTGTTCACAAAGTTATGGCTAGCTAGCAACAACAAATAGATTGGGTCACTAGCTGGGCAAAAGACAAAACATAGAAATGTGCTATTATCTGTTGTGTCGTTGTTATGGTGATCACTACCATTTCGAGAGAAAAAAACCAAATTATATTACATCAAAAGAAGTAATAGGTTGATAGAGTATGTAAAGAGATAGTTGTGCATATACACATCAGGGGAAAGCAACAAAAAATTTGGCTGAACAACTATAACAACAGAACTTTATGCCTTGAAGTTTTTTTTCTATTTCTTGTTTTTGAATATTAATGCTTTCCTTTTGTATTGATAGCTCTTAGTTCTATGTAGTGACTCCTTAAGCTTGTTAGTTTGAGTCCTAATTTCAGTTTGGATTATTTTTTTAAGAGACAATTGGTCAGTTCTATTTGGTTTTGTAAACTCTCTACTTAATGAAATAAAATTGTTAATTTATCAAAAAAGAAAAATATTTGTAAGGTACCTTTTGAACTATCCTAATTTACCCACTTGACTCAACTTCTAAACAACAAATATTTCCTTTAAGACCATCAGCCATTCCATCATCATAGGGAAAATACCACTCGGTTCTTTCAAAGAAAATCAAATAACCAAAGAAATAAGATCCTTGGGAAAGAACTGAGTTTCAAAGGAGTTTATTTTACATGTATATACAAGGAGAACATAATAATGTGCTAATAAAAAATAAATAACCCTAAAATTAATAACCAACACTAGGAAAATGCATAAATATTTCAAAATGATAACAAATACATGAAATAGGACTAACAAAGGCTAAAATCTTATTAATCTAAACACGGACCCGACGAGGGTAATTTCCACACAAATAGGCTAGACAAGGGAAATTTCAACACAAAATGCCACATCAAGAGAATGTATCATATTAAATACCATATATATAATAGAAAGTCCCAACCCCTCACTAAAGAGCATTGCATTATCCCTAGTACACCAATAAATAATAATCAGGAGGAAGAGTATAAACTCCCTAAGTGTGTGGATTTGCATCATTAGTGGTCTTTAATTGATCATTATCATATATATGAGTAGCCTCCTTATTCTGGGCTCTGATATCTAAAGTTGTACGGGCATGCTGATGTCAAAAAGCCCATGAGCTCAAAATCACACCAAGTAGTCTAGCGTGCTAATCATCAAGAGACTGCTGAGTAGAAACCTAATCTACTAGGCCTCAATAGTCTCATACCTAAAGTAAATACCTCATTCTCTCACTCACTCAAATATATAAACAAATCAACAAATAGGAAAATTAAGCTAGTAGCAACCTATGTAATTGTCACTTGAAAATCATCTTAAGTGAATGAGGGATGTATCATTTGGTAATCCCTTCTAAGTCTATCAAGGTCAGCTTTAAGAATGGAAACTATCTCACTATCCTCACTATTTTCATGGAATCCATCTTGCCAAAAGCAATCAATCCATTGGCTCTAGAAGGCTGAGTAGATGGAGAAAGAGGCTTAGTTAAGCTCAAAGGAGGTGGTTCAAGTGGTTAGTCAACAAATGGAGTAACTCCACTAGGATTCCATGGGGTATATGATGAAAGTGCAATCACAGGCTAGGTTTTAAAGTATAAAACTCTAGGTGGCATTTCAAATTTAATTTTTCAACCTTAGAAACTCTCTTTTTATTTCCCAAAAGATTACCATTATCTTAACAATGGATAATATCAATGATCTTAGTAATCAAAAACTTCTTGTAAACCTAAGTAAAAGCAGAGACATCATTAGCTAAACATAACATCAATATCAGAATAGGAAAAAGCAATAAAGTTCCCAATTATTTAACTCTCACTTTGATTAATTTTGTAATTAGTGCTCCCATATTAACATGCACCCCACTCATCATGAAACCTACAAGAATGTCCCACTCAATAGTAACAGCTTTCTTATTGTCGGAAGAAAGCAAGAAATTTCCTACAAAGCAGAGACGATTCTTTTCTTAAATTTTTTGGTCATGCCTTTTTATCCATCCTTCACCATTTTCCCATGTAGGAAGGCCTTTAGCGATGATCGATGTAAGACAAGGGAATTGAGAGTGCATACCTTTCAACCCTTCTATATACTTTGTGCTAGGTGTACGAGTACATGTATAGTAAATCTTATTTATATCATTCATCGAGCAAGGTACCTCAACACCTTTCACAAGAACACTATCCAAACAAGATCCACTACAGATTGCTTATATTTATGTTGATTATGCTGGATTTTGTAAGAATCATAGAACTCTCTTATATGCTTAAGAAAGTATATAGTAGGATCTAGTCATTTATGGATATCGGTAAATACATCACACACACACTTTTTCATTTGGTCATAATATTTGGGAAGTGATAGGGAACTCCTCTTAAGACAAGCACTTTTTTTGGACTGAACACTTGAGTTTCAACCCCATCATCATACAGATTATGGACTCCCTCAACCACAATAAAAATTTTATCTTTTTCTTTTCTCCTAAGTATCGCAGTCTCCATGTCCTACCCAATGGATCTATTAAGAGATTTTTGAAGCTTGAGATTCAAGGTATCCTAATGTTCAATCAGTTTCTTTTTTGGATATAGTTGAATGGCCTTGACCTTATCTTTGTTGTTATCCTTTTTTGCAGCTCACGACATTGATTTGGTCGAAGTCATCTCTAAAAAAACATAAAAGAATCAACCAAAAGAAAAGAAAAGGTAAAATATGTTTTTGGGATATTTTATATATAATAGAAGAAAAGAAAACTTTGCTAAATGAGGTTAATGCAAGGTGAATTAATATATGGAAGTATATGGGAGAAATCGATTTCACAAGAATTAGGATGAAAACCATGGACATTAAGTCAATATGTGGCAGGTGGACGGCCTGGGACTTGTGCAGATCACCTACATACATAGTTTCCTAGGTGCCTACGCAAATGGCTAATGTGGGCTTAGGCAGTGTTGACCTAAGGGAGAAAACAATCCCCTTTTTTATTCAATATTCAGGTTTCGAGGGGTTTGATACAGGTGTGTAAGGACGCTAGACGTGTTTTAGGGGTATTATACAGCTCTTCTCTAGTGTTCTCATGGACACATAAAAAGTGTTAAGTTTGTGAAATTCCAAATACTTCCCAACAAGACAATAGCACGCACACATAGACTTTACACCTCTATGTTGAACATGAATACACTTCACACGTTTAGCATTGTAGAACGCAAATAGCCAATGACCATTAGATTAACAAAAATGATAATTTCCCCTTAAGAATGACATCAAACGATCTATCATCGAGAAAATTATGCATTTTTATCAATGGGCTTATACTTAACCCAAGAGTTAAACTAATACAAATCAATTCAACAAAGGTCATGGTCAACTAATTATATTAACTAAACACCACTAATTTAAGCCACCATTTCCACTCCTTAGAAAGCATTTTGACTCACAATGTCAAAACTATGATCCAAGATCAAATAAATAAATGACTACCAAAGATCATGTCAAGAATTACTTATGAGAATTCCATCGAACACATGACGTGCATCACATAATGAACATTTAAGATAATGAACATGGCACTTAAGAACATTCCAATTCACTACATTCAATTCTAAACAACCATAAACAAACTTTTCATGATGGATTTGGATTCACATATTCACAAGAATCCCTACATTCTCCATTACATTTCTAATAAAGAGAAATTTCATGTGTGAATCTTATCAAGCACAGTGGTCATGAAACTGGGTACTTAAGAATTCCCCAAATTTTATGATAAATGTGACACACATTCTAAATAGTCAACAAAATAATAAGTTTATGTCACAAACATCCCAAATAATCCAATTAATAAAAAGAATTTAGCATATGAGAAGATTCACCATTCAAACACAAGAAAATAAAGCAAAATTTTAAAAGGAACTTACCAAATCAAGTACAAATTCTAAGGGATGGAAAGAGAATAGTGAGATAGAGGTCACTAGAGTTGTAGTTGATGTTGTGCACATGTGATTGTTAAGGAATTTTAGAGAATTGGGTAAAGAGGAAAGAGAGAAAATTAGGTGAAGCGAGGAAAATAAATTAGGTGAATGTGTGGTGTGGTTTGTCAATTTATGTGGATATAGGGAATAATGGGAATCTAAAAGATTGGTTTACCAGGTTAGGTAAGCCCCAAAAAATAGCAAGTAAACTTACCTTGACTAGGAGCTAACTTGCGCATGCAGGTGGATGTTGGTATCTAAACCAGTGATGTCGAGAATATTTGTTTCCTTCAATGGTCACCTGCGGACACAAGTCACCCATATGCGGCCACAGGAGACCCATTTTCCCAAAAAAAAATTCCCTTCTAGCTTGCTTGGCATATATGCCTTGACATGTATGGGCATGTGGGCATGTGCACTAGTAGGTGCCCGTATATGGTCAAAACATTATGCAAAGGTAGCATATTTTGAATTTTCACTTGCATTTACCAAGATAACTTAAAATTAGTATCCAAATAAATTTAAAATGACAAAAAGTAACCTTGGGTTGCCTCCAATGAGTGCCTTAGTTATCATCATTGCACGCCATTATTATTTCATCAATAAGTATTCTAAAAATGCAGATCCTCAACCTTTGCTTCATTAGGTACACCTACATAAAAAAATCTTCAATCTTTGACCGTTTACCATGAACCTTCTCTTTTTGTGATCTTCTAACTTAATAGATCCACTCAAATACACATTCACCCTCCACAAAAGGACCCAACCACTTAGATTTGAGTTTACCTATGATGAGGTTTAACGTCAAATCAAAGAGTAACAATTTATCTCCCTTACAAAACTCTCTTTTTGAGATCTTATCATTGCAAAACTTCTTCATTCTCTACTTGTATAGTACGAAGAACTCATATTCCTTAAGTTAGAATTTGTGTAACTCATGTATTTGATCCCCTCTACATTTGGAGGTAATCTTTTAATTCATATTCAACTTGCATAAGGTACATAATGACTCATGCTCAAACTCAATGGAAATGTGACAAGCCTTTTTGAACGCCATTTGAAAAGACCAAAGAGCATTGTCTAGTTGTGTTGCTAAATTTGTGGGTCTAACATTCATGGTTTTCTCCAAGATAAACTTAATTTGAAAATTTAAAACCTCAACGTGGCCACTTTTTGGGGGATGATACTGGGTATCTACCTTATGTTTCACCCCGTACTTATCAAACAAAACACCAAACACTTGATTATAAAACTGTAAGCCTCCATCCTAAGGATTTCTTGAGGAGTCCCAGACCTTGAAAAATGTACTTCCTCAAGAAGAATATGACACTCTTTCTTTCATTGTTTGTCCAATAAATTGCCTCTATCCTTTTTGACACGTAATCAAAGACCAGAAATATGAACTTGTTCTCATATGATCTCATAAAAGTGATGATGAAGTCAATGCTCCACACATCAAATAACTCTATTTTGAGGTTAGGTTTTAAGGGAATCTTATGCCTCCTAGGAATACCTCCATGCATTTGAAATTGAGTACATAATTTAACCAAGTCATAAGTATCTTTATAAAGAGTAGGCCAATAAAATCTACTTTGAAGGACTTTTGTGCCCATTCTAAAACCACCATGATGGCCACCTAACAGTGATGAGTGGAAATTCTCAAGTATATTCCACATCTCCAACTCTATATAACACCTACAATCACTTTATCCTCACACTCTATACATAAATTAGGTTTATCCTAATAATATTTCTTCACATCATGAAGGAATATCTTCATTTTATAGTGATTTATAACATCAGATTGCAAGCCAATTACAATATAAGTCAAATAATTCACATACTATGGCTCTACACTCCCTAAAAGTGACATGATTATTTCATCAGGAAAGGTTTCATCAATTTCAATTTCACCCAACTTCGCATTATTAGATTCAAGTCAGGATAGGTGGTTTGTCACTGGATTTTTATCCATCAAAATCAAATTCTTAAAAAAGCAAGATTTACCTAATCAATCAAGGTTTAGCATTATTTCATCCTTCAAATACCAAAGACCCATATGGTTGGTGTAAATAATGACTTTTGTACCTAACAAATAGGCCCTAATTTTTTTCAAAAACATAGACTATGGAAAGTAACTCTTTCTTCGTAACCATTTAGTTGTCTTTTGCACTATTCAATGACTTACTATCATGAACATTGGATGAAAACAATTTTTTTTCCATTTTCCCAACACCGCACCTAATGCCAACAAACTTGTATCACATATTAATTCAATAGGTAATGCCCAATTTTGGGCGATAATTATATAATCCAACACAAGTTGCTCCTTGAGACAATTAAACTGTCTCACACAATCACCATCAAATTCAAACTCCACTTTATTTTTATGAAGATTACACAAAGGTGAGTAATCTTAGAGATAGAAGGGGGTAACTTAGCAATAACTTTAACCTTTTCTTGGTCAACATGAATTCCTTGACTAGAGATCATATTACTATGCACGATACCTTCTTTAACCATAAAATAACATTCTCCATATTCAAAACAAGATTTGTTTCCAGACACCATTCAGGATCTTTCACAAGTGTTCAAGGCATGATTCAAATGTGTTACCAATAATGGAAAGTTGTCCATTATCCATGGTATCTTTAATCATATCCAAGAATATAGACAACATGAAACTTTGAAATGTAGTGAGTGCATTACATGGCCTAAATGGCAAGCATTTAAAGTCGAAAATCCCATTAGTTCATGTAAAAATAGTTTTTTATTTATCCTCTGGTGCAATACAAATTTGCATATAACTGAAATTTCCATCATAAAAATAATACCACCCATAACCCACCAACTGATCAAGCATTTGGTCTATGAATGGCAAGAGGAAGTGGTTTTTTACAATCCAAGCATTTGACTTTTGATAATCCTTGAATACTCTCAAACCCATGACTAGGGCAAATAGGTATAAACTCATTGTTCTTACGTAGGAATATCATGATAATACCTTTCTTGGGAACACATTACACAGGGCTTACCTATATGCTATCTGAAACTAGGTATATAACACTCATAT
This sequence comes from Capsicum baccatum var. pendulum, assembly GCA_030864225.1. NCBI lineage: Eukaryota > Viridiplantae > Streptophyta > Magnoliopsida > Solanales > Solanaceae > Capsicum > Capsicum baccatum. Next base: position 81,871,330 of record CM061560.1, on the reverse strand, counting down.
CCAACCACTTAATTATTTCCCTCTTGGCCACCTCTTGCAATAGTGGGTTCAGCCTCTATTAAATTCAATAATAGGCATGGAATCAACCTCCAATTCAATCATATGGTTTTAAATACCTTGAGAAATCTCAATGATGTCTGCTACAGTCCATCTTATAGCTCGGATGGATCTATTCATAATTGATTCATAATTGATTCTATAACAATAATGGGAAAAGTGTTATTCTTACTCAAATGATATAACAAAGATGTGGAGGCAACAACTTAAGTTTAAGCTAAGGTGGTTTAAGATTGGAGTTCACGTATAAAAACCAAAAGTAAACTAAGGGGAATATTAGGAACCCTAATGAAGCTTCCTCCAGTGTCTTTCCAGTCCCAAAGGTCATCTAAGGTGTATACAATAACATAAGAGTGTTGTATATATAGTTGGAACAAAGAGATCATTTTGAAACCATGGGCATGCCATGCTAATTAATTGGCGCAATTGTAATGACTTGATTTTGGTCATTTTTGTGAAAAAATTATTTCTCTATGATTTGACCATTTAACCCCTACCCGTGGTTTCCTTGTGGTATTTTTGGGGTATGGGAGTGATTGACAGAGTTCTCGATGAGTTTTGATATGATTTATATGATACTATGGTTTGGTGGCTTGAGAAGCCTTATAGTTGACTTCGATTAACATTTATTGATCAGTGTATGGGATGGCAAAATGGACTGCGCTAGTAGATACAAAACGTCAATTTTAAGGTAGTAACATAACTGGTTTGGTTTTATGAATTTTATATCTCTTTACAACCCTTGGTTTGAAAAGTTGTGAATTAGGTTTTGGGGGTCCACTTTGTGGAACTAATGTTTTTTAAAAAAATCTAATACCTCCAAGGAGTCGAGAGCATCAAATTTAATAGGTTAGCATAGTTTTTTTTCCATTCGTGAGATTTTGGATGAATCCCTAGGGGTCTGCAGAGACTTGGAAGTCCCAAGTCTCGAGTTGGTGCACCACTCAGTTGGCACACTCACATAAGTGACACTTTGGTCGCATACGTGATTCAGCAGATCAGACCAAGTGTCACTTATGCAACATATTTATCGCAATAGCGACTCTGCATAAGCAATGATAGGGTCTTCTATGCAATACCTTCCCTCAGGCAAGGGATTGCATACATAGCACATGGTTGGTTAAGCGACCCAATGATTGCGTATGTGATGCCTCGATTCCTTAAATACCTATGTTTTGTAAGTTTTCACCATTTTTGAGACTTGGAGCATAGGATTTCATACGTTTTAGCAATTTTCTCCATTTCTAAGCATGGGTAAGATCCAAAATTCCTCTTTTAACTACTTTCCTTCAATTTTAACATATAAATCTTGTAAAATGAGGATTTAAAAGTAAAAATTAGGGATTTTGTCTCTGAAGGCCTAAAAATTTTATTTCTCCCATTTAAACCCCAATTTTAACCCGTTTTTACTTGGATGATTTCCTTATCTTATAATTATCACTTTTCTCTCAATTTTATCTTCAAAACAACTCCAATTCATAATTTTAAAATTGATTTCAGAGGTTTTGCTGGTAAATCTTAAAAAATAGTTCTTTCAACAATTCAAAAAATGTTTCTAACTAATTTTTACTTGGGTTTTTTGTTGTAGACTCCTAACAATATGGGAAACATGTTTCAAAGATAAAATTACAATTTTACCCTTATTTTTATAAAACTCATTTTGGGTGTCCATTTTGACCCCGACTTAAAATTAGGAAATATGAATAGTGTTGGCTTTGTTTTGATGCATAGGTTCTATATTTATATGTGTTAGTTGATTTTGAGTCTGTTCATGGGATTAAGGAATTGGATTGAAGTGATATATATAGCTTTGATGATGAGCAGATGACTACAAGGGACCAGGTTCCTGGATGTTCAAAGCAACAGTATAGCTGGCATGCGTCTGCACATTTTTGTCCGTTTGTGTAACAAACTGGCAGGTGCTTCTTATACCAATTAGGAAACCTGGTCCAATGATATTTTGGCCCTAATCACCACTCATCTATAGAAGTAGAAAGATATTTCTTCATCAAATTATTTTGGTAAATACTTCGACAAGCTTAAGAGAAAAGAAAAGGAAAAAACTCAAAATTTCAACACTGCTCAAGTTCTTAGTGAGTGTGTGAGCTTAAATAGAAATTGTTCTTGAGTCAAATACTGATTTGTAATTGAACTACTCATGCTATAAGAGTAGCATTTTCTTTTGTCAACATATGTTCTTAGGTAGAGTTTCCTAAGCTTGTTGTTGGTTAGAGTTAACCAGTTTTTGAGAGAATCTTGGCATAGTTGTCAAGGTGTGCTTGTAATAAGAGGTATTGCAATAAGGAAGAATCTAGAGGTAGGTTCACAGTTAAGTCTATAATCAAGTGGTTGGTTTAGTGGACTGTTTTGAGCTTATGAGGGCAAGCTGTTGTTTTTCCTTCCTTGAGGAAGGGGGTTTCCATGTTAAATCCTTTGTTCTTTACATTTTCTGCACTCTTTTGTGATTTCTAGCTATTTACAATTCTATTGCTTGTGATTGACTTTGAGGGACCTAGTCCCTAACAGTGTGATTGCAACCCCCAAGGGTTTCAACATTTGGTATCAATGCCATAACACTCTTAAAGGTTAATACCTAGAGTGATTTGGTTATCATGGCTGCTCCACCTAATCTATAAGAAGGTAAATCTATCTCTAGACCACCTAGACTTAATGAACAATATTATGGGTGGTGGAAACTACGACATTTGAATTCATTATGGTTGAGGATAGTGAGCCAATGGACATAATTCTTGATTATCCTCAAAGTCCTATTAAAGAGGTGAAAGAAGGATATGTTATATTACAATGATAAAGTCTGGAAAAAGATTAAAAATAACATATGAGGTCAAGAAACTGGTTGTTTGTGGGATAGGTCCTGATAAGTAAAACAGTTCTCAGCTTGTGAAATTTCTAAGAAGATGTGGTACTGCTCATGAAGGTACTAATGATATGAAATATTTAAAAGTAAACATGCTTACTACTCAGTATGAGACCTTCACCATGAAAGAAGGATAAATAATCCCAGAAATGCATACAAGATTCACTTCTATCACAAACGAGCTTCACTTCCAAAGAGAAGTGATTCCCTAGTACAAATAAGTGAGAAAAATTGTTGGTGTTCTTCATGAGTTGTGGGAAATCAAAGTGGATCGATAACTGAGGCAAGTAACTTGATGACTCTCACAAAAGATAAACTTATTGGAAATCTAAAGACCCATGAGCTCAAGAAGTAGTAGGGGATGGAGAAGAAAGAAGTAAAAAGAGAAAAATTCCTCGCTTTGAAGGCTTCTCAACATGATCTAGATGAAGATGACAGTGAGTGGACTATTTGGAAATAATAATTAATTGAGCCATTAAAAGAGTAGTCAGTTCCAAAGGGGAAGGAGCAACTACAAAAAAAAGGCAATCTTGAGATTTGTCACAAATATTGAAGCCCTGAGTATTTCATTAAGGACTGTACCATGCACAAAATAGATTATCAGAATTACCTCAAGACTGTAGGTGACAAAGGAATGAACAGGGACTAGGTTTCTGAAAATTCATGAAGAAAGGCTACAGCTGATTAAGCAATAAAGCAAGCTTTGGCAAGATGGGGAGACTCTTCCAGTGAATAAGACGAAGATGAAAAGAATGAAGATGTTTCCATGATCACTGTGGAAGAGAGTCCAGTTATCTATGACTCCTTGCTTCCCTTCATGGCCAACACTGAAGATGGAGAGGAAAAAGAGGCAACTCTTCCTGATATAAAAGAAAATCTAGACAACTATTCTGGTAGGAAGATAAGGAAGCTTGCTAATTTGTTAATAGACTCTATGTGTGAAATAAATACTGAGAAAAATTCTCTAGAGGTGAATGTTGAAAATCAAGATGTGGAATTGTTTGCCTTAACCCTTTATGTATCTGAAACTAAAGAAATGGTCACTAAACTAAAATCTAAAAATCTAAATTGTATGAGCCAACTGAAGAAGGTGGGTGACTTAGATGGCAAAGAAAAGAAAAAACCTTTAAAGCTTTAGATTGAACTTGAAGTGAAATTGAAGGATTCTCAAAACACCTTATGTCTACACTTCACAAAAATAAAGAGTTAGAAAATGGCATGGTCTATTTAAGAGAAGAGCTTAACAAACTTCTTAAATAGACTACATCTTCACAGATCCTTTATAATTTAACCAGTCAACGTACACATAATGGTTAGGGGCTTGATTATCACGGAAAATCATAACCTCTAGGTTCTAGAAGAAAATTTGCTCAGGATGCTAGGAACAAGGCTCATAGACCTTTATATACTCATTATGGATGAGATGGGCACACAAAGGAAAATTGTTAAAGTTGGATTAGAGAAAAAATAAATGCTATCAAATATGTTCAGGAGGAGAATTCACATCCTTAGCGTTTCAAGCCTTTGAGAAATGCAAAAAGGAATTTTATACCTAGATAGACTAAGAAAGATCTAATGACACCTTCCTACTGGGAACTCAGGCTTAAGTGGGTTCCCAAATTAATAATTGATCATTGGTATAAGTTTTGAGAAAAGGATTGTAGTCGGGAGTTTTTCTATGATAATGTATGAGCAAGGCTTAATTTTTGAAAGTCTGACTGTGTGCTCTCTCAAGGCACTTCAGGTGAAGGTGTCTTACTGTGAGAAATTTCTCTCAGGGATCTGGTACCTAGGAAATTTATCTAAAAATAAGAAGCTTTAATTGTGTGAAAAAGTCAAGTCAGGGACCTAGACCTATGACATACATTAAAAATAGACTGGGAAATAAAAAGGGTGTGCAAAGGCAAAAGGCAAAAATAGGATTTCTCTAATGAACCTGACCTATCCTGTGATTCAGTGTTTCCACTAAAATTTGGCTATAATTAGATGATAGGTATCCTTGATAAGGTAGGTGAATTTTGGTCTAACTTAGCACCATCCCTTTTCTGGTTTACACCCATGAAGACAACTTTGGGAGAAAATAATTAAAGGAAACAAAAGTTAAGGATTCACTCAAGAAGGAGAGCTACCTGTTACTGTCTCTCAGGTTAGTACCAAAATAATGAGCCTTACAAATTCATAAAATATCTATTTAAAAAGGTTAAATTTTCTCTCCTATATGAACAGAAGATATCAGTCCATGGAAAATGTAAAGAGTCACACCCTTTACAATTAGTAACGTTAATTTGAAAGGGTACCTCTTAAATGTGAAACAGTCATCTCCTTATTTATAAATTCCAATCCTCTTATTCTCTTCCCAAATAACTCAGAACATTATTTTGGTCATTTCCTTTCCCTTCTAAAATTCAAAATAGTTGAAATCTCATCTTCTTCAAGCTCCATAAAAGAATAATCTTCTGATCACCCTCAAGAGTCACAAAGTACTTTACCTATCAATACTACTTTTAAAATTCCCAAAACCCTATGTGAATAAATTTCTATTGACAATTTTGCATCCATTAAAGTTCTTGTTGAGTTAGCCTTGGAAGATTTGAATTAAGGCCTCGAATCTCCATTTAAACAAGGGGTCTCTCAACTAGAAATTCCCTCATCCTAAAATGAACTAGAGTCCTCTAATGTCCCACAAATTCTCATTCATTTTGAAGAATTTTTAGGTTCTAAAAATTTAAAAAAATTGCTAGTAACTGGAACCTATAGTGGATCTAAGTCAAAATCCATCTTTGCCCAACTATGTGATGATGAACTTCTTGTAAAGAAACTTGATCCCATTAGCAACATAAACTTGGTATGTGAGAATTTTCTTTTACATGTTTGTGATCCAAATAAAGGCTCTATAAGTATTGAAGATCAATCTGTAAGGGGAAAAAATAAAGAGATATGGAATAAGGAAGTAATATTACCTCTAAATAAGGAAGATGAATAGGATGAGGATGAACAACCTCTATATTTGAAAATGAATAGATTGAAGGAGCGTAAAGGAAAGGAAAAATTATTGACACTAGTGTACAAGGCACTATATCCTATTCCACTAGGGGATCTAAACAAAAGTTGCTAGTTAATGCTACGAAGGAGAGTAAATCTTCTACCACTAAAAGTAGAAGACTCAAGAAAGTTGTCGTAGTAGAGGAGGAAAAATGTGAAGTTGTGGAGGCTAGTGAAGATAAGTATATTGATACTGATATTGTTATTAGAACTAAAAAGAAAATATAAAAAGTTCATATTGCTGAGAGGACCAGGTCATTTGGTCCAAAGTCTGATAGTCCTGCTGTAAGTAAAAAGAAGTGTACTACTGTCAAAAGAAAGAAATTTTGTAAGGGACCTGGTCCCACAAAGATAAAAATTGATGAATAGAAAGAACTGAGTAATGAATGAAACATAAAAAGATAAGAGGAAGAAAATAAAGTTTTCCCTAAAGAAGCAAGGAATGCTATCTTGGAAACCTCAAAAAGTGATGACTGAGAGAGTGTTTGATCCAAGGATCTATGACAAACCAGGGATGGTAGAATTGGTAGAATATGTGAAGCACCAACACTGGCTTTACCTACTTGAATAATCATCTCCCATGATATTTGAAAATAAATTTAAAGAGTTTTACTATACCATGGACTTCTCAAAAGATGGACTAATCTTAACTGCCTAGGTGCAAATAAAGTCTATCTTTCTAGATGAAGAAGCACTGGGAAAATTTTTGATGTACGTATTATGGGAGTAAAATCTTTTGTGAAGGAGCAGCCTACCACTGAATTTATGATTGAATCCTTAAAAGTGGGTAGAACTTCAATAGTTGCTATGAAAAAGAAGTTTTCAATTAGTTGAGTTTCAGCTAGTATTTTAGTTCATCATCAAGGTTCTATTACCAAGAGTAGAAAAAAGAACCATTTTCTCTGGGTTGACCTGTTCCTGATAGAATGCTTGAGTAAGTTTAAGTTGATAAGCTTACCTGTTCTTATGATAGAGCACATGACGAAAGTAATCTATGAAAAAGAAGAGAAGTATGGGATGACTTATGAGTACTTCATAAACAAGGTGTTTGATCACTATGGAATAATTTGGACAAAGGAAACCCCAGGAACAATGAAATAAAAGTTTAGTCTGACAACCTTGGTGAAGAATGAGTAAATTGATGGGAAAGTGGGAACTGTATCTCAAGTATCAGAATTGTTGGCTTCTAAAGAAAGTCTAAACAAATAAATAGAGAAGTTGAGGATCATGTTAGAAGCAAAGGACACTAAAATAGTATACTTAACACTATAACATCATAAGTTGTCCTCAAAGGGACCTGATACCACTTATACCCTTACAGTAGAAAATGGAAAGCTCAAGGCCAAAATTAAAGAGTTAACTGGTAAGATGAAAGGATTGAATAATGAAGTAATAACTCTAACCAAACTATTGTTAGATGCCCATGCTGCTGAAAATGCAAGACTGGAAATGTTAATTAAATCCTACTCCCCCAAACCCCTCTTCTACCTAAATCCTAATGGGTTTGTCTCCTTTGTTAGTTTCTGGTCTTTGGTTTTCTTGTGTCCTTTAAAAGACTTATTTATTGTTTTGTTTGTTATATTGTATTGGTACTTAGTTTCTTAACAATTAATGGATGAATTCTAACATGTATGCTTAATCTATTCATTCTATTAAAACTATTTATCATGTTAGTATTGCCCCAGTGGCCATGAGTTAAATAATTAGTACTTACTTTACTCCTAATTTATTGTTATTCATTTTTAATGATGGCAAAAGGGGGAATAATCTTATGTGTATCTCATGTGAATGTCCTATGATTGGGATCAGGTACCATATTGTGTATTAAAATACAGATGTGTGTTATGGCATATTGATAGGGGGAACTAAATAAATGAATAACTTGATGAGTTGACAACAAGGGACCATGTTCTTGTGTTGCATGATGGTGGAATCATGATGATAGGGGGAATATTCATCTTCAGAGTAGTAATCACACTAATTATATATGATGGATGAATATTAATGAACAAGGCTCTCTGGTTAGTTTTTCATCATCAAAAAGGGGGAAAATTTCTAAATGTAGTTTTGATGATGAGCAGATGACTACAAGCAACCAGGTCCCTAGATGTTCAAAGAAACAAGACAATTAGCATGTGTCTACATATCTTTTTTCATTTGTGTAACAAACTAGCAGGTGTTTCTTGTACCAATTAGGATACCTAGTCCAATGATATTTTAGCCCTAATCATCCCTCATCTATAGAGAAAGAAGAGGTTTATTCATCAAATGGTTTTTGCAAATATTTTAGATAGCTTAAGGGAGAAGAAAAGGTAAAAACTCAAAATTTCAACATTGCTCAAGTTCTTAGTGTGTGTGTCAGCTTAAATAAAATTGTTCTTGAGTCAAATACTGATTTGTAATTAAACTACTCATGCTATAAGAGTAGTGTTTTCTTTTGTTGAGATAGGTGCTTAGGTAGAGTTGCCTAAGCTTGTTGCTGGTTAAAGTTAACTAGTTTTTGAGAGAATCTTGGAAGAGGTGTCAACGTGTGCTTGTAACAAGAGGTATTGCATGCAAGAGAAACCTAGAGGCAGGTTCATAGTCAATTCTATAATCAAAAGGTTAGTAGAGTGGACTATTTTAAGCTTGTGAGGGCAAGCCATGTTTTTTCTTTCCTTGAGAAAAGGGGTTTCCATGTTAAATTTTGTGTTCTATACATTTTCTTTACTCCTTTGTGATTCTTTGCTATTTACTATTCTACTACCTGTGTGACTTTGAGGGGCTTGGTCCCTGACAGTGTGGTGCAACCCGAAAGGGTTTCAACATAAAGTCTTTTAGACCAGTTTTTAGCATTTGAGGTAGGTTATGGCTTAACTTTCTTCAGACTGGACTAGATACTTAATATTGGTACAAAATCATGTTGAGGGTATGGGAATAAATTATGAAAATGGCTAAATTATTGTGTTGTGCCCATGTGGGAGCCTATATATTGATGCTATTTGGTAATTTTGGAACATTATTTTCCATGTATAACTATGTGGGGTCCTACATGATATTATTGGCCTATTGTACGTGGAGATTAGTTGTAATATTGTTTGATGAGAATTTGTAATGTGTTATTAATGGTGACTTTTTAATCTATTTCATTTTATTACCATTTGAATTATGTTGGATTCATGGATGGTTAGATTAATGAGTGTGTTTTGTATCACTTGGTTTGTATATTAATCGGATATGGAATTTTTCATTCTTGTTAGCTGTGAGCATTACATTCTTATATCATATTCATTCATAAAACATTGGTACTACCATGGAAATACTGGAAACACTGGCTTTCTCTGATAGGAAATGTGATATCCTTAAAATCCTCAACTAATGTATGCGTTGGAGAGGCATTATAGATATTGGTTGTATATAGGTTGGCGAACCCTCATAGGTCCTACATTGGGAAAATTTAGCTCCGTAGATGTATACAGAGTTTGTGCAACAACCTCGAGTATCATCATCATTATTAGCATCATCATCATTATCTTCATTATCTCCATTAAATTTGTATTTATTTAGTGTTTTCCTATGATGTATTATTTTTCCTTGATGTTATACCTGTCTATGTGTACTTCTTCCTTCAAATTTGTATATGTGATATATGTTTACTTGTATTTTCTCTCTCATATTGTTATGATGTATGTTTAATTATAGATTTATTAGTAGAGACAGTATGGGATACCATTTGGGACATATTTTTGTTGCAGGTGATGTGCCCTTAATGTGCATTTTGTATACTTTATTTTCTACTTTCCTGAGTTATCTTGTGATACCTATTGAGTACAAGTGGACTGTACTGACTCCTACTGCACCCATTAGGTGTAGATCCAGGTTTGATTGCGCCTCACAAAGTTGATTCAGGCAACCATTAGACATTTTTGAGGCAGTAGTTGATTTGATATATCTATAGTTGACTACTGCCTTTTCTTATTTAGATTATGTCTTTATTTTTATTCAGAGACAATGTTGTTCCTAATTTGGATACTGTATATACTTTTGATCTCTAGTTGTACTAGTTATTTTTTACATTGTTACACCAAATTTTGGGAAATGGTTTGATATTATTGACTATGTATGTTCATTTTCATTGACTATGTATGTTCATTTTTACTATATTTGAATATGGTTTGACTCCTCTCTAGGAGTCTTGCCATGGATTTTGACACTAGTTTTCTCAAATCATATCAATTTTGATGATATGCTTATTTGTGAAGGCTTGCCATGACAAGTTCCACCATGACCCTTGGTTTTTATGTCATGACAAATTAGTATTAAAGAAACCAAACTCATTGGACTTAATAGTTTAAGAACAGGATATCTAATTGAGTCTTGCAGATCGGTACTTTGATGTTCATATCTATATTGGAGAGGTTATAGGATGTCTTTAGGAAATTTCCCTTATTTTGTTTATTACATATGGATTTCCCTTATACATTGGGTTCTAAGTCTTACTTCACTCTTTTAAGCGAAGAATGTGATGACTTAATCTTGTAAGGTTAGAGCTATAGAACCTTCATCCGAGTAGAGATCCCAATATAAAGTCAAGTTGCGTGTCATAGACGGGTTTATAGTAGTGTACGTGCACAAGGATCTGCCCCATCTAGGAGTAGTGCTAGGGGACTCTCTCCTAAGCCTCAAGTTAGGCATGTTAGGGATATGGGTCGTACTTCATTCCCATTAAGTTCTTCTACCCCATTCTTAGAAAGGTTTTAGTTCTCCTTTTGACCTACTGGAGAGTTCACCTTTGGGTGCTACTGATGTTCCTCTAGTTCTGAGTATTGTACCTCTATTTCTGCCAAAGTTTAACTATGGTGCTTCTCCAGTGATTAGTAGGGACCCTCTAATAGTATCTACTTCATCTTTTGGTACTCCAATTCTCTCAATGTGATCCCTCATTCAATATCTACATCTGAGTATGATGTTCCAAGGTCGGGAGTTTAGCAACTTAGCCTTTCATATTAACCATGCCTCGTCCTATTGCGAGTACAGTTATGTCTTCTAAGGATTAAAAAATATTAAGAGGTTCACTCATTTGGGTCCCTCTAGTTTCAGTGGTGCTAAAGGCGATGATGCATATGAGTTCTTTATTGACTATCTTTAGAAGTTACATGACCTGGGTTTTCTTGAGTTACATGGTATTTCATATACTACTTATCAATTGAGGGATACCACTAGAGATTGGTGGAGGTCAGTTGTTGGTTGCAAACCTCTTAATTCTTTTGCAATGGCTTGGGATCAATATATTTGGGCCTTTTTTAGAGGTTCATGCCTTATAGTCTGAGAGATTAGATGAGAGATAAGTTTAATCACCTAGCAAAGAGCTCTATAACTGTTTTAGAGTATGAGGAACACTTTCATGCATTGTTTAGATATTTTATGCTTTTATTGCCACTAAATTTGAGAAGATTTGAAAGTTTGTTAAGGGGTTGGATGTTTCTCTTCAACTTTCTACAACTCAGATGGTGGTGTATAGATCTTTATTTTAATGTATAGTGGATCATGTTAATATGATTGAGAGTATATTTTGGGCATCACATTTGCATTGTTTGGAGAGTTTAGAGGTCACACTTCTCGAGATGGGGTTCTAAAGGTTTTTTTAGGTATTATGGTAGATTGGTGCTTGCAGCATTATAGAGTTCAGGTAGTGTGTCTTTTGGTTTAGAATTTTTGGGTGGTCGTAGCAATCCAGTTATGCCTTTTTTTATTAAGTCAGATCATAGGGTATGGTATGTGTGTAATGAGACTAGTGATCCAACCAAGGACTCTTCTCACTATATGTCTAGGGATACTCTTATTTTAGCTGTGAGAGGTAGGGGTTCTACTAGCGGTGCATGAGGCAGCGTAGTAAAGCCTATGGTTTTAGTCGAGGGGCTATTTAGACAATTAGTGGCCATAAATAGTGCTATGATATACCGCTAGATAGAGGCGGGATTTTTAATACTATTATCATAGGTCTTATCACTATTTATTTTAGACCTACATCTGTGTTATTGATTTGGAATTAACTTACTTGTCAATGGTTTGTATGATATGCTTACTTGTCTAGGGTTCCCGTGATAGGTGCCATCATGACCCTTAGATTTTGTTTTGTGACAAATTGGTATCAGATCAACTAGGTTCATTAGTCTTAATAGTGTAAGAATGATGTGTCTAATAGAGTCTCGCAGATTAGAACATAGATATCTGTACCAATCTTTGAGAGGCTATAGGATATCTTTAGGAAATTTTCCTTATTTTGTTCCTTACCATTCAGATTTGCTTCCTACTTTGTGTGTTAAGCTATATTTTAATATTTTCTATATAGATGGTGATGAGTAGATCTTGTGAGGTTTGAGATGTGAAGCCTTTACTTGAAGAATGAGCCAAGTCTAAAAGGTGATTTATGAGTCGTGTACGAGATTGAGGTAATGGACAGGCACATAGATTTTCCCCATCTTGGAGTTGTGCTAGGGGACTCTCCTCTGAACCTCGTGTTGAGCATGTTGGAGGTATGTGCCATTCTTTTTTTCCACCAAATTCTTCTACCCAGACTTAGAGGGGTTATTGATTCTTTTGTTGACCCATTTAGAGGGTTCTTCTTCAAGTGTGTCTGGTGTTTTCCCAATTTGAGTACTTCACCTTTGACTATGCAAAAGTCTGCTTATGGTGTTCCTCTAGCCTCGGGTATGTATCCTCCAGTAGGACCTACTTTTACTTTTGGTACTCTATAGATTTTGAGTGTCATTTCTCCTTCAACAGCTGCATCTGAGTACGGTATTATGAGATCATTAGTTAAACCCTCGTCTATGTTACCTTCTCATATGGAATCTTAGCCATTTAGATTCACTATGCCTCCTCTTATGGGAAGAATAGTTGTGTCTTATGAGTATCCGAAGAGGTTTGAGAGATTCATTTATTTGGGTCCTCCTAGATTCAGTGGTTGTGTGAGTGAGGATGCCTATGAGTTCTTGATTGACTATCGTAAAAAGTTTCATAAGATAGGTTAACTCAATTAAGGGATGCTGCTAGAGATTAGTGAAGGTCACTTATTTGTTACCGACCTTTCAATTCTCCTAAGATCACTTGGGCCCATTTTGCTTAGGCTTTTTTAGAGAGGTTTTTACCTTACAGTCTGAGGTATTGGATGAGAGATGAGTTTGATCACTTAGAGCAGGGCTCCATGAATATTGTTGAGTATGAGTCACACTTCCATGCCTTGTATTAATATTCTTATACCAACATTGCCACCGAATCTAAGAAGATTTAATATTTTGTGAAAAGGCTAAATATTTTTCTTCAGCTAGCTACAACTCAGATGGTAGTGTTTAGAGCATCATTTTAGAGTATAGTGGATCATGCTAAGATGATTGAGGGTACCTTTTGAGTATCTCAAGGAGGCACTAGGAGAGTGATCTATCTGTGTATGTTTAAAAGTCACACTTCTCGAGTTTAGGATTCTAGAGGTTTTTGGGGTTATCATGGCAGAACCATGCAGGTATCCTTGCAGAATTCAGGTAATGGGTTTTCTAGTTTAGAAGTTTAGGTTGGTGGTTCTGGTTTAGTCGTACTTATTCCTATTGAGTCAGGTTGTAGAGCTTTCTATGTGTGTGATGAGACTTGCTATTTAGCTAAGGATTATCCCCATCATGTGTATGAGCTACTCCTCTTTAGTTATGAGAAGTAGAGGTTCTACCATAGGTGTGCAAGACAAAGGTAGTTGTTTCAGTGATCATGATTGTAGGGCTACTCAGGTAGTTGGTGGTCGTAGATAGTGCTGTGCAATACCTATTGGACTAAAGGCATAGGTTTTCTATGCTGTTATCACATTTATTGTTCCTATTTTTTTAGATCTACACCTGTGTTATTTAATTTAGGATTGACTTTCTACTATACTTTTTATATTTTTCTTCTAGTTTTGATTCTATTCGTAAGCCTCTTTCCATGCTTATTTGTGTATCTATACTTGTAGGAGATTCTTTAGTGGTAGGTTGGATGTATCAATCTTGTGTTGTGACTGTTGCCGGACATAAGACTTTGGTAGATTTACTTGTCTTAGATATGGTTGATGTCGATGCTATTTTGGGTATGGATTAGCTGGATTCTCTCCATGTTGTCCTAGATGATTATGTGAGGATCATTACTTTAGCTTTTCCGGGTGTGCCAAGGATAACATGGAAGAGCACTCTTTATTTAGGTCCTAAAAGGGTCATATCATATGTTCAAGCTCATCACTTTGTTGGGAGTGGATATTTATCTTATTTGACTTATATTCATGATACTAGTGCTGCTTCGCCTCCTTCTTTAGATTCTATGCATGTTGTCCATAAGCTCATGGTTATGTTTTTAACTGATTTTCCAGGTATGTCTCTGGATCGTGACATTGACTTCTCTATTGATGTTGAACCAGGCACCAAACCCATATCTATTCCTCCTTATATGATAGCCCCAACAGAGTTGAAAGAATTAAAAAATCAATTGTAGGAGTTGTTGGATAAGGTATTTATCCAACGTAGTGTATCGCCTTGGGTGCGCCTTTCCTGTTTGTGAAGAAAATATATGGGTCTATGCATTTGTGTTTTGATTATCGATATTTGAACTAGGTGACAACCAAGAATAAGTATCCTCTTCCTCAAATTGATGATTCTTTGGACCAATTTTAAGGTGTTACGATATTTATGAAGATTTATTTGAGATCCGGGTATCACAAATTGAGGATTAGAGCTTTGGATATTTCAAAGATAGTTTTTCAAACTCGATACAGTCATTATGAGTTCTAGGTCATGTCCTTTAGGTTGACCAATGCCCCAGCTGTATTCATGGAGTTGATAAACTGAGTATTTTGATCGTATATCAAATCTTTTGTTATTGTATTTATAGATGATATCTTGGTTTATTCCAAGAGTTAGGCCAGTCATAAGGAGCATTTGGGAATTGTGCTCAAGAGAATGAGGAAAGAGAAGTTGTATGCTAAGTTCACTAAGTGTAAGTTTTGGTTGGAGTCTATCTCATTCTTGGGTCGTGTGGAGACTAAGGATGGTATTATGGTCGATCTGGTAAAAATTACAGTGGTTTGTGATTGGGCTTGACCTACTTTTCCTATCAAGATTTGTAGTTTTCTTGGTTTAGCAGTTTACTACAAGTGTTTTGTTGAGTTTTTTTTAGCTATCACAGCTCCATTGACTAAGTTGAATTAGAAGAAGATTTTCTTTCAGTGGTCTGATGCTTGTGAGTTGAGCATCCAAAATCTCAAGGATTTATTTACATCAACTCCTATCTTGACCTTGGCTATGGAGGGCATGGGTTTTACCATCTTTTGTGATGCTTCAGGTGTTGGGTTAGGTGTTGTTTTCATTCAGAAGGGTAAGTTAATTGCTATGTTTCTCACTAGTTAAAGCCTTATGAGAATAATTATCCTACCCATGATTTAGAGTTATGCATGGTTATTTTTTATTTTAAGTTGTAGAGGAACTACTTCTATGGATTTTATTGTAAATTTTTCTTGGATCATCATAGACTTTAGTATTTCCTTTCCCAGTGAGATCTTAATATAAGGCAACACCGTAGGCTTGAGTTTCTTAAGTATTATGACTTGACTATTCTATATCATCTGGGCAGGCTAATGTAGTTGTAGATGACTTGAGCCGAAAGTCGACTAGCATGTAGCTTGCACATCTTTTGACCCAGGAGAGGACTTTGTCCTTAGAGGTTCAATCTTTGGCTAACCAGATGGTTAGGCTTGATATTTTGACATCTGGGTGTATTTTGGCATTTTTGGAAGCTAGGTCTTTTTTTATGGAAGGACTATTTGCTTAAGTTTACTCAGTTGGCCAGGTATGTTCCTAATGTGGTGTCTGATAACAGGTCTAGAATGAGTAAGTTTGTTTCTGGTGTAGCTAATAGTGTGGTCAAGGAGTGTAGAACTACAATGTTGATTAAGGAAATGGATTTGTCTAGTATTATGGACCATGCCTAGCAGATCGAGGAGAGAGAATTAAAGAGAAAGAAATAGAGAGTAAGATAGTTAGGATAGGTAGTTTTAGTTTGCTCAGCCAAGGTCAGAGGGTGGTAACCATCCTTAGCTTCATCATAAGTTTTCACCCCTAGGTCCGTCTTTAGCTAGTGAGCCAGTACCAAAGTTCAGGAATGACAGTTGAGATGGGGCGCCAGGCTCCAAGGCCCAGGGTAGTGGCCACTGTGGTAGTACCTATCCGTTTTGCGGTGAATGTGGTAGGAATCATAAAGGTGTGCATAGAGCTGGCAGTGATACGTGTTTTGAATGAGGTGAGTCAGGCCACTGTCACGACCCGAGCCTAGGCCCTAGCCGTGACGAGCATCCCGAACCATGAAGGCCCGGAACACCCATTCTCTATCTGGTTATCATGCACAACATTCGTAATCATAATAAAATGCGGAATTGAAACTGAGTACGGAATACATGGTCAAGTTCTGCAACATTTCTGAATAATACTATCTGACATCAGTCTGCGAAATCTCTACTAAGAACACAAACATCTGTCTGAAAAGAAACTGGGACAAGGCCCCCAGTAAACCAAAAACATAATAAATAAGATAATGTCTGACATAATTAGGCCTTCCAAATAATAGAAGGCTCACCACTGCGAGATCAAGTCTACAAATCTGAGAATGTCTACTGAGTAGCTGGACCCCTAGACTGTGCCTCAGGACCTGGAAGGAGGGGGGTCAGCACAAAAGTACTGGCACGCGAATCAATCCAAAAATAGTATAATGGATCATACATATATATATATATTAAGTGAAAGCAATTTTTCATCAAGACATCATGTATAAAACTGTTTTCGAAAAATACATGGGCACTTTCAGAAAACATGTAACCTGCCTGTTCATTTCAAATCAAGATCTGTGTTTTACTTCTGAGTTAGGTGGTATTCCCCTACAAGTCTGATATTCCACGGGCTGTATGGAATCTGCCATTGACTTGGCGGGGAAGCCCCCAACCCAAGTGTGCCGCAAGGGTTGGAGTGTCTGAGTCTGATATGCCACAGGACATTTAAGTCAACGCATAATAGTATACCCGGGTCGGCAAACCACGGTTTTAGGCAATGAGTCGCTTGAGCTCAATCCCTCTTCGGGGAACCACCTAACATCTCTGTATGCCCATTTTTTACCTTTTCTGTACATGCAACATTCTGAATGTCTAAAATCATGAAAGTCTGAAATGTTTGTTAGTCTGAGTCTGATATGGCGTTAGTCTGAATTGGTATCGTCATACCAAGACATTGCAAGTCATGATTTTTCTGAGTCATAATGTATTAAGCAAGAGCTTTCATTCAAAACATAGTTTAGACCACCAAAACATGTAACTGATGTAAAGGATTTCATATTCTGAAACTTAAAGTTCAATTCATGCAGAAATTTCATTAAACACCTAGTGGTCAAATGTCTTTAGCAAGTTCATGTATTCAAAATTGAAACACATTCATTCATATATGTATATAAACTGTCAAATTGCTTTGGACATGGTCAAAAGACCAGAAAAATGATGTTAAAACATCTTATACATAAATATATATACATAATTTAAAACCCCATTCTAAAACATGATTTTTTTATGCCCATGAGAATTTAGGAAAAACCCCGCGTACCTTGTTCTCCACGAATTTTGGGTGTCTATCAAAGCCTACGTCGAGAGGATTCCAAATCTGTAATTTGTTTCACGAACCCGCGGTTAAATCTTGAGTTGCTTGGGTTTTAATGTTGAAACCCTAGGGAGAGTTCTTGAGCAAATTTGAAGAATATAATGATATTTTGGCTCTTTAGGGATTTAATCCTGTGTTTAAGTTGATAGGAGAATGAGTATTTACAGAAATGCCATTAAAAATCTGGATGGACTGAACATTTTGGCCGAGCTCGATCCAGCAGGCGGCGCGGGCTAATCGCGCGCTACCACTGGATCGAAATCCAAACGAGGCCTTAAGCTCGTCCAAAAATTCTGAATTTTCTCTGAGATGTACTACAACCTTGCCCCATCGTAACGCAACAAAAAATCCAAAAATAAAGGTCGGGAAGGTCGAGAAGTTGTATCCCGAAGGTTGCCAGCTAAGAATGAGTCTAAGTCATGTCAACACTTAGAAGAATTTAAAACTTAAGTCTAAAGCTCAGAAATTACAGTCTAATACATGCATGACTTTTACGGGGCGTTACATTATCCCCCCCTTGGGATCATTCGTCCCCGAATGATGACGCGGGAATAATCACGCACGATTTCAAGCAGATTCATACATAGAAGGAAACATAAAGCAAGAATTGTACCTTCCAATTCGTTATTTGCTGGTACAAATAGGCTTGGGTATCTCACTTTCATGTCATGCTCCGAATCCCAAGTTGCTTCTTCAACTTTCTGATTTTACCATAACACTTTAACTAGACTATCTCCTTACTCCTCAATTTTCTCACTTGTCGATCTAGGATTTCCACGGGCTCTCCCTCGTAAGACAAGGAATCATCCACCTTGATCTCATCAATGGGCACCACCAAAGAGAGATCTCCGATGCACTTCTTCAACATGGATATGTGGAATACTGGATAAACAGAACCCAAACTTGCAGGCAATTCTAATTCATACGCAACTCCACCTATTCTCCTTACAATCTGATACGGGCCTATATATCGAGGACTTCGCTTACCCCTCTTCCCGAAATGCATAACTCCCTTCATGGGAGAAACTTTGAGGAAAACTCAATCTCCAATCTCAAACTCTAACTCTCTTCTTCTGACGTCGGCATAGGATTTCTAACGACTCTGAGCTGTCTTAAGTCGTTCCCTAATGAGTTTCACATCCTCCATTGCCTGATGAACAAGATCAGGCCCATACATCTGCATCTCACCTACTTCATACCAGCCTATTGGAGACCTACATCTCCTACCATACAATGCCTTAAAAGGTGCCATCTTAATACTAGAGTGGAAACTGTTGTATAGGCAAACTCTATCAGTGGCAAGTGATCAAGCCAGCAACCTTTAAAGTCAATCACACAGGCCCTCAACATGTCCTCCAGGGTCTGGATGGTGCGTTCAGCTTGCCCATCAGTCTGAGGGTGGAATGTTGTACTTAAGTTCACCTGGGTACCTAAACCTTTTTGAAACGATCTCCAAAACTGAGAAGAAAACTGCGTACCTCGGTCGGATATAATGGAGACAGGCGCTCCATGCAAACAGACAATTTTTGCAATGAACAGCTCAGTATAATCTTCCCCCGAATAGTTAGTCCTGACAGGCAGAAAGTGAGCTGACTTGGTCAGCCTATCTACAATCACCCATATAGAGTCATACTGATTTTGGGACTTCGGAAGTCCTGTAATAAAGTCCATATTGATCATCTCACACTTCCACAAGGGCAACGCTATTTCTTGGGAAGTACCTCCTGGCCTCAAATGTTCTACTTTCACTTGTTGGCAATTCAAGCACTTAGAAACAAAGTTAGCCACATCTCGCTTCATATTATTCCACCAAAACATAGATTTCAAAACATGGTACATCTTAGTAAAACCAGGATGGACAACATACCTCGAGGTGTGAGCTTCATCAAGAATTCTTTCTCGAAGCCCGTCGACATTCGGAACACATAATCTACCCTGAAACCTCAGAACGCCATCACCACCAATTTCAAAATACATCACCTTCTGTTGACCCACATCTTTCTTGATTTGCATCAAGATGGAATCTTCAACCTGCTTCTCCTTCACTTCAGCACAAAGGGATGACTTAGCTAACTCATGAACAATCACCCCTCCGTCATCGGAATCTAACAGTCGCACTCCCAGATTCACAAGGCGGTGAATGTCCTTCACCATCTCTTTCTTTTCTTCTTCTACATGAGAAAGGCTGCCCATAGACAACCTGCTGAGGGCGTCGGCTATAACATTTGCCTTGCCCGGATGGTAATGTAGGCTCATATCATAGTCTTTTAGAAGTTCCAACCACCGCCTCTGCCTAAGATTCAGTTCTTTCTGCGAGAAAACATACTGCAGACTCTTGTGATCAGTGAAGATATCAACATGAACACCGTACAAGTAGTGCCGCCAAATCTTAAGGGCAAACACCACAGCCGCTAACTCCAAATCATGAGTAGGGTAGTTCCGCTCTTGCACCTTCAACTGCCTAGATGCATAAGCTACCACCTTACCATGTTGCATCAAAGCACAGCCAAGTCCCACACAGGACGCATCACAGTAAACCACAAAACCATCAACACCCTCGGGAAGAGTCAAAACAGGTGCAGTGGTCAGTCTGTCTTTCAACTTCTCAAAACTATTTTCACATAAATCAGACCACACAAACTTTACCTTTTTCTGAGTCAGTTTAGTGAGTGGGGCCTCTATGGATGAAAAACTCTCTACGAACCTTCTATAATAACCTGCCAAACCCAAGAAGCTCCGAATATCGGTTGGAGTCGTGGGTCTGGGCCATTTTCTCACTGCCTCAACTTTCTGGGGGTCCACTCTAATCCCGTCACTGGACACAATATGCCCTAAGAAGGCAATAGCATCTAACCAGAACTCACACTTGGAAAATTTGGCATACAACCGATGATCCTTAAGGGTCTGAAGAATGATTCGGAGGTGATCGGCATGATCCTCTTTACTCTTAGAATAAATCAGAATATCATCAATAAATACAATGACAAACGAGTCAAGAAACTGACGGAAAATGTTGTTCATAAGATCCATGAAGGCTGCAGGGGCATTAGTTAACACGAAGGACATGACAAGAAACTCATAGTGACCATATCGGGTTCGAAAAGCTATTTTGGGAATGTCTGACTCCCTAACTTTCAACTGATGATAGCCCGAACGAAGGTCTATTTTTAAAAAACATCTAGCACCCTGAAGCTGGTCAAAAATATCATCAATCCTAGGAAGAGCATATTTGTTTTTAATTGTGATCTTATTCAACTGACGATAATCTATGCACATACGAAGGGAACCGTCTTTCTTACGCACGAAAAGTATAGGTGCACCCCAAGGAGATACACTGGGGAGTATAAATCCCTTATCTAGGAGATCTGCTAGCTGCTCTTTCAACTCTTTTAGCTCTGCGGGAGCCATTCTATATGGCGGAATAGAAATGGGACGGGTATCTGGCAACACATCAATACCAAACTCTATCTCCCTATCAGGGGGTATCCCTGGGAGATCTTCGGGAAAGGCTTCTGGAAATTCATTCACCACAGGGACAAACTGAAGAGGAGGATTTTTAACTTTAGAGTCCTTGACTCGAATAAGGTGATACAAGCAACCCTTAGAAATGAGTTTTCAGGCTCTGAGATAAGATATCAAGTGCCATTTGGGTGCTAAAGAATGTCCCTCCCATTCTATCATTGGTTCATTCGGGAAGGAAAAGGTAACTCTACGGGTCCTACAATCCAATATGGCATAGCATGAATGGAGCCAATCCATCCCTAAGATAGCATCAAATGCAACCATGTCCAACTCTATAAGGTCTGCCACCGTATCCCGACTACCAACAGTCACCACATAACCCCTATATACCCTTCTAGAAACAACAGAATCCCCCACCGGGGTAGAAATAGAAAAGGGTTCAGAAATCACACTAGGCTCAAACCCAAAACCAACAGCCACATAAGGGGTCACATAGGATAAGGTAGATCCGGGATCAAGTAACACACAGACATCACGGAAAAAGATTTGTAACGTACCGGTAACAACATCTGGGGAAGCTTCCGCCTCCTGGCGATTGGTCAAGGCATATAACAAGTTGCGACTGTTCCCGACAGCTGATGTGGTGCCCTTCTGAGATGGGGGTGGCGCTGTGGAATTGCCCTGAAATTTCGCACCACCAACACTCCTCCTAGTAGATGGACAGTCCCTCTGAAAGTGGCCAGACTGACCACATGAATAACATACAAGTGTGCCCAACTGACATTTCCCAGGATGATTCCTACCACAATTTTCACATCGCGGGTAAGTGCGATGCTGCTGAGCCACACTACCCTGCGACTGAGTATCTGGTGCTCTAGATCCATGAGGAGTCTGAAAGCTCTGAGTCTGTCTGTCTGCAGGGGGTCTGGGCACTGGGGCGCTGGCTGCTGACTGTGTATTATTCCAAAACCTCATCTTCTTCGACCACCTATTTCCCCAGTTACCACTCTGCGGCTGACTCAGGTGCTGGTCCGCAGATTTGACTCTCTTGGTCTGTCTGTCCTTCTCTCTAGATTCAGCGATCTTTCTCTTCTTCTCTTCCACTTACTGAATGTGGACTGTCAGTCTAGCAAAGTCTAACTCCCTATTCAACATTGCCCCCTGGCACTCAAGTACCAGGTTATCAGCAAGTCCGGATGCAAATTTCCTTATCCGGGCTCTCATATTGCTAGTCAATTCTGGTGCATAGCGGGCTAGTTGATTAAACTTCAAAGTGTACTCCTGTACACTCATACTGCTCTACTTCAGATTCATGAACTCTTCTGCTTTGGCCTCCCTCAACTCCAGAGGAAAGAATCTGTCAAGGAAAACTTGTACAAACTCACCCCAAGCTGTAGGCTCAGCACTCTTACCTTTTGCATCTTCCCAGTCTGCATACCACTGATTTGCAACATCCTTAAGCTGATAAGTTGCCAATTCCACTCCTTCAATCTCATCTACATGCATTACCTTAAAGATCTTCTCCATCTCATCCACGAACTCCTATGGATCTTCCTCCACCTTTGTACCAGTGAACTTAGGTGGATTCATCTTCATAAAATGCCCGACTTTAGTAGCCTCAGACGTAACGAATGCAGACCCAACATCTTCCGATCGTTGAGCCTGGTTAGCTACCAGTTGTGTCAGCATATGGATAGACCGTCTGAACTCTGCATTTGAGATATCTCTCTGAGCAGTTGGTGGACGGTTGACATTAGTCCGCGGATCCCGGGGTGGATTGGTTGGGACTGGAGGGACTCCCAGAGTAGGGATAGGTTCTAGCGTGGAAGCTCTATTACGGGTCCACATCCCATGGGTGGGACGGACCACATCTGCCTGAGCACTCTGATCGATGTTGCGACAGGGAGGCATAGTCGTGTTTCTGAAATACAAGATATCATTTATTAGGGGACAATTTAGACTCTGAAGCACGAACCAAATCACAAAGAAGGGAAACAATCCTAAATGCCTAGTAGCCTCCTGTTTATAAGTGTGGCGCGCTACACACCCATAAACAGAACTCTACTCGACGCAATTTCGCAGACACCCTGGGACCATAAACCGTGCTATGATACCAATTTTGTCACGACCCAAGCCTAGGCCCTAGCCGTGATGAGCATCCCAAACCATGAAGGCCCGGAACACCCTTTCTCTATCAAGTTATCATGCACAACATTCGTAATCATAATAAAATGCATAATTGAAACTGAGTACGGAATACATGGTCAAGTTTTGAAACATTTCTGAATAATACTATCTGACATCAGTCTGTGAAATCTCCACTAAGAACACAAACATCTGTCTGAAAAGAAACTGGGACAAGGCCCCCAGTAAACCAAAAACATAATAAATAAGATAATGTCTGACATAATTAGGCCTTCCAAATAATAGAAGGCTCACCACGGCGAGATCAAGTCTATAAATTCGAGAATGTCTACTGAGTAGCTGGACCCCTAGACTGTGCCTCAGGACCTGGAAGGAGGGGGGGTCAGCATAAAAGTACTGGCACGCGAAGCAATGCAAAAATAATATAATGGAACATACATATATATATATATATATATTAAGTGAAAGAAATTTTTCATCAAGACATCATGTATAAAACTATTTCCGAAAAATACATGGGCACTTTCAGAAAACATGTAACCTACCTGTTCATTTCAAATAAAGATCTGTGTTTTACTTCTGAGTTAGGTGGTATTCCCCTACAAGTCTGATATTCCACGAGCTGTATGGAATCCTCTATTGACTCGGCGAGGAAGCCCCCAACCCAAGTGTGCCGCAAGGATTGGAGTGTCTGAGTCTGATACACCATAGGACATTTAAGTCAGTGCATAATAGTATACCCGGGTCGGCAAACCATGGTTTTAGGCAATGAGTCGCTTGAGCTCAAGCCCTCTTCGGGGAACCACCTAACATCTCTGTATGCCCATGTTTTACCTTTTCTGTACATGCAATATTCTGAATGTCTAAAATCATGAAAGTCTAAAATGTCTATTAGTCTGAGTCTGATATGGCCTTAGTCTGAATTGGTATCGTCATACCAAGACATTGCAAGTCATGATTTTTCTGATCCATAATGTATTGAGCAAGATCTTTCATTCAAAACATAGTTTAGACCACCAAAACATGTAACTGATGTAAAAGATTTCATATTCCGAAACTTAAAGTTCAATTCATGCAAAAATTTCATCAAATACCTGGTGGTCAAATGTCTTTAGCAAGTTCATGTATTCAAAATTGAAACACATTCATTCATATATGTATATAAACTATCAAATCGCTTTGGACATGGTCAAAAGACCAAAACAATGATGTTAAAACATCTTATACATAAATATATATACATAATTTAAAACCCCATTCTAAAACATGATTTTTTTATGCCCATGAGAATTTAAGAAAAACCCCGCGTACCTTGTTCTCCACGAATTTTGGGTGTCTATCGAAGCCTAAGTCGAGAGGATTCCAAATTTATAATTTGTTTCACGAACCCGCGGTTAAATCTTGAGTTGCTTGGTTTTTTATGTTGAAACCCTAGGGAGAGTTCTTGAGCAAATTTGAAGAATATAATGATATTTTGGCTCTTTAGGGATTTAATCCCATGTTTAAGTTGATAGGAGAATGAGTATTTATGGAAATGCCATTAAAAATCCGGATGGACTGAACATTTTGGCCGGGCGCGATCCAGCAGGTGGCGTGGGCTAATCGCACGCTGCCACTGGATCGAAATCCAAACGAGGCCTTAGGCTCATCCAAAAATTTTGAATTTTCTCCGAGACATACTACAACCTTGCCCCATCATAACGCAACAAAAAAATCCAAAAATAAAGGTCAGGAAGGTCGAGAAGTTGTATCCCGAAGGTTGCCAGCTAAAAATGAGTCTAAGTCATTTCAACACTTAGAAGAATTTAAAACTTTAGTCTAAAGCTCAGAAATTACAGTCTAATACATGCATGACGTTTACGGGGTGTTACAGCCACAGAGTTAGCAAATGTCCTAAGGTTGGTCCACGGAGTTAGAAAAATCATCCTCTAGCTCCAGTAGGTCTCCTGACTAAGTAGGGCGCCACTCTCAGTGCCATCAGTGGTCAACACTAGAACAGACTTTATGCACTCCAGTCTCGACATATTCAGGAAAGTTCTCCTGATGCGATTATGAGTACATCAAAGGCATATCATATTCTTATGTATGTTTTAGTAGACCCCAAAACATTACTTCCTCTTAGTAACCCCTATTTAGTTGTCGAGTTCAGTTTAGTCTCAAAACTTTAGCAGAGCCTTTTTCAATATCTATGTAAGACCCCGCAAAATTCTAAGCTTAACTCAGTCCGTTAAAGCTTGAAAAGAGGTCCCAAACTTAGAAATTTCAGCTAAGTGTTTATACTTAGAATCATTTTTAGCCTTCATAAGTTGGCGATCCTATTTTACGATCCTTATGACCTTAAAACAACAATCCTTGGATTGAATCATGATCAGGTGGGTCAATATGTCACTCTGGGTGAGTTTTGGATATTTTGAACCTCGTTTGAATCATATTTAGGTGCGCAAAATAATGGGTCAACGTGATCTCGATGCGTTGCATCGCCTATCACATCGATAGATGATTTTTTCCCAGATTTCAATATAATTTAAGTAAACCGACGCAAACTCGATGCGGTGCATTTGTCATCGCATTAATGTCATCAATGCAACACATCGGTATGCACATCGCTGGGCACATGTTTTAGTCATTAAAAGCCCACGTCGAAAGAGGTAATTGGGTCATTTTCCACCAATATTCAACCCCAAAGACATGACATTAAATCATTTCTAGGGCAAAAACACTCACTTTCTCTCAAATTTCTCTCAAAAACAAACCCTTGGGCTTTTGATTTCAAATTCAAACTTCAAGAACTCACTATCAATCTTCATGAATTCATTCATCAAGGTATGTTAGGTGTTCATCCAAGGGTTTCCTTCCATCCATGGAATTCAAGAACCCCTTTTTAATTACAAGTTGGCTTCTTTCATGAAATTCATGTTAAATGTAATTGTATTCATGATTATGATGTTAGTTGGGTATAGAATCGATAATCAATTACAAGTTTAATGAGAAATAAATAGCTTGTGTGTTGCTATATGGTTTCATGTTAAAAACCCTTGAATTTGTGAGTTGGGACTTTGATCATGATGCTTGCATATTGTAGTATAGCAGTATGTATAAGTTATGCTCCCTAAGTGTTTGACGAATTGATCATGTGAGTTAGGTAATGAAATCATTCCATGTTAATATGTATACAAATTCATGTCATGCAAGTGTTTGCTAAAATGCCTCAATGAATGAATGGTGACAGAGTGACTATTTATTATGTCTTCAAGATTGTGCTATGATTTACACTTTATGCAATCAAATCCTGGGGGTATCTAACAGCCAATAATTTATTTGTTTACCTAGATTTATAATAGTTTTAGAATAGTCTCTATGATGTCACATACAGTTGTATTAAGTCAGTTACAAAACTCAGTGTATTCAGTCAGTTAAAAGAATTCAAAGTACTCAGTCAATCAATAGAACTCAGTGAATTAGATTTAATTTAATAAAACAATATGATCAGTAACACTTCAGTCAAGCCTAATACAGTTTAGAAATTAGTTCAGTGTTTATTCAGTTGGGAGGAGGAATCAGCACCGAGCGAACCCAGGGATGGGGACATTTATGTCACTATAGGGTTTGACCCTTAGTTGCAATCCCTGTGTTACAGAACTATATTCCCAGCTTAGGTTGAGATGTCTTCCTGCCAATCTAGGATTGATACATCTCGTACGAGTTTTCCTGCTAGAGGGGGTTGACAAAAGGGCTTCCTATCAGAGAAGGTTAACTTATAGACATTATTAGTATCCCTTGGCAAGGTGCTAACACCCTTGCAACTGAGATCACAGGTTGGACCCCAACTTAGTCATACTCGGGGTATGTCGGTTAGATGATACCTCCTACAATTTCAATTTCACACGCAGTGTAAAACCTCAGGTCAATTTTAGAATCAGGACTGTCACATACAATCACCCATCTTTGTATAAAACTCAGTTCAGTTCTACAGAATCAGGACTATCAGAAATAGTCACTCAATTAATAGTAATACAGTATCAGTAAACCCAAATATCAGTCATTCAATTTTCAATACTCATTATCCAGTGTTAATGAAATACAGATATAGTATACATAGTTATATGCATTGCATTACATAATTAGTATCTACAGTAATTTTAGATATACATGTACTCTCATTCAGTTATATTCATGCCATTCAGTCAGTTATTACTTATGCATATGAACCCATGAATTTAGCCTTACCTCACCTAGCATACCAGTGCATTTAAAGTACTGACGCATACCTTTCTTTTGCCCTATGATGTCTTATATCATAGGTTCAGATGCACGGGCTCCTGGCCCTACTTAGCAACCCAAACATTCAACAATAGCTTTAGTGGTGATTCCTTATAGTTTGAGGACTGAGTATTATTTCAGTTTATCAATACTTTAGTAATCGGAGTTAGTTGGGGCTTTTCCCATCAACTCCATATTTAGACAGTTCAGTTGGAGGCTCTTCAGACAAGATTATTTTAGACAATTATTCAGTTTTTAGATATAATTGTCAGATGTACAGTATTCAGTACTTACATATCAGTATTTGATTTAGTTTTGAACCTTATGGTAGTTTAGCCAAATTTCCTAATTTTACAATATTATTATTATTCAGTAATTGCAGCAGGTACCAGTCATGGGTTAACTTGTGGTCCATCAGGATTATGAGCACCGTGTGACGTCCGGGGTGTAGACTCGATACATTATAAACTTGTTACCAAATCCTAAGGTTTAAAAGAGTCCTTGGAAGTCTGAAAGATGTATCTAGTAGAGTCTTGTACATTGGTGTGTAGTGCACCACACTTATGCACAAGAGGCTATGAGGCATTTTAGGAAAAGTCTCCCTTCTTTCAATATTCATATTGTGCGAGTACGCATGAGCTCAAGTTACAGACCCAGTCTAATCCTTTTCTTACTTTTGTTTAAACAACATGCCTCCTAAAAAGAAAAACAGAAGGAGAAAAGGAAATCAGCCAGCATCTCCGCCCATTCAGGCATATCCCCTGGACGAGCATATCTCCTATGCAGAATTCAAAGTAGTTTTCACCACTCTAGCTCATTCTGTGGCAGCCTAAAATAAACGTCCAGCTGCCATTCTGGACAATTCAATGGCCAATACTGCTGCAGTTAGAATTCAGAACTTCACCCAAATGAACCCTCCAGCCTTTACTGGGTCTAAGTCAGATGAGGACCCATAGGAATTTGTTGAACAGGTGCAGAAAGTCACAGATATTTTGGGGGTGAAAGCTAGTGAGAGTACTGAGTTGGCCGCATATCAGTTGCAGGATGTGGCTTACTCATGGTTCAAATAGTGGAAAGTAGAGAGGGCCGTCGATGTAGGGCCCGTAGATTAGGAGGACTTTTCTACTGCTTTAATGGACAAGTTCTTCCCACTGGAGTTGAGGTAAGTGAAGGTGTTGCAATTTATTAATATGAAACAAGGCAACATAACAGTGAACGAGTATTCTCTTAACTTTACTCAGTTGTCCAGATATGCCCCTCATGTGGTAGCAAATATCAATCTAACATGAGTAAGTTTGTTTCTGGGGTATCTAATAGCATAGTCAAGGAGCGTAGGACCGAAATGTTGATTAAGGAGATGTACATATCCAGGATGATAGTCTATTCTCAGTAGATAGAGGAGTCTAAGAATAAAAAGAAGGAGAGGAAAAACAAGAGAACTAGAACAGGTAGCTTCAACTTCACCCAGCCTAAGTCAGAAGGTAGAAATCATTCTTAGTTCCACCTAAAATCTTTAGTTCTATTTATGCCCTTAGCTAGTGCTCCAATGCCAAAATTCAGAGATGGAAATAAAGATAAGGCACCAGGCCCTAAACCCCAGGGTAGTGTTAGTAGTTCCCGAACAAATCTTCTTAGCTAGAAGTATGGTAGAAACCACCAGGGTATCTATAGGGATGGCATTGATGTATGTTTCAAATGTGGTAAAACAGGCCATAGGGTCAAAGAGTGTCCTCAGTTGGGTTCTCAGAGTTAGTATAATCATCCTTTAGCTCAGTTCGATTGCGCAAATTAGCAGGGTGCCACTTCCAATGCCTCCAGTGGGCAATGCCCAAATAGGCTTTATGCACTTTTATCCCGATAGGATCAAGAAAGTTCTCCTGATGTGGTCACTAGTATGTTATAAGTTTATCATTTGTACATTTTTGCTTTGGAAGATCCAGGAGCTTTTTTATCCTTTGTAACTCCTTATATAGCTTTTGACTTTAGATTCAGTCCTGAAATCCTAGTAGAGCCCTTCTTAGTCTCTACCCCAGTGGGTAAATCTATCATATCCCGATGGGTATGCAGGAACTGTTTGGTTATGGTATCTCAGAAAGTCACTTTAGCAGACCTAGTAGAATTAGAGATGATAGATTTTGATGTCAATCTCGGCATGGATTGGATTCATTAATGCTATGCTTCAGTTGTCTGCAGAATAAAGTTTTCCATTTTTAGTTTCCAAATGAACCTATCCTTGAGTGGAGGGGTAGTACTTTAGCACTTAGGGGTCAACTTGTTTCCTACCATAAGGAGAGGAAAATGATATCTAAGGAGTGTGTTTATCATCCCGTTTGAGTGAAAGACTCTAGTTCAAAGAACCCTATTCTTGATTTAGTTCCAGAAGCATATGAATTCCCAAATGAGTCTTTTGAAATCTTCCAAGAGTCCCTCCTGAGCAGGAAATTGACTTTGGAATAAACCTTCTTCCAGATACTCAGCCTATCTCTATTTCTCCTTTCAGAATGGCCCCAGTAGAACTCAAAGAGTTAAAAGAACAGTTGAAGGATCTCTTAGATAAGGGATTTATCAGGCCCAACATATCCCCTTGGGGTGCACCAGTTCTATTCGTGCATAAGAAAGACAGTTCTCTTAGAATGTGTATAGACTAGCATCAACTAAATAAAGTCATAATCAAGAATAAGTATCCACTTCCCAGAATCGATGACTTGTTTGACCAACTTTACGGTGCCAGCTACTTTTCTAAGATAGACCACAGATCAGGCAATTATCAGCTCAGAGTCAGAGAATGTGACATTCCAAAGACAGCTTTCAGAACTCAATATGGTTACTTTGAGTTCTTAGTCATGTCATTTGGTCTTAGCAATGCTCCAGCAGCCTTCATGGACTTGATGAATCGTGTGTTCCAATAGTACTTGGACATGTTATTCATAGTCTTTATTGATGAAATTCTTGTCTACTTCCGTACTGAACATGATCCTGCAAAACATCTCAAAATAGTCTGACAAATACTCAGAACACATCAGTTGTTTGCCAAATTTATAAGTGCAAATTTTGGCTAAGGTCAGCAGCTTTCCAGTGATAGCATTAAAGTTGATCCTCAAAAGACCAAAGTATTGAGAAACTGTCCCAAACCTATCTCTTCATTAGATATGAAGAGTTTCTTAGAGTTGGTTGGCTATTACCGATGGTTTGTTAAAGGATTTTCATCCATTGCATCCCCCATTTCCAGATTGACTAAGAAGAAAGTCATGTTCCAGTGGTCAGATTCTTGTGATAAGAGTTTTTAGGAGTTAAAGACTCCACTCACTACAACCTCAGTTTTGACTTTACTTTATGGATCAGGTGGGGTTATGGTATATTGTGATGCATCCAGGGTTTGTTTGGGGTGTATTTTAATGTAGAGAGGTAAAGTCATAGCCTATGCCTCTTGACAGATTTAGTACCATGAAAAGAATTACCCCACTCATGATCTTGAGTTAGTAGCTATTGTTTTTTCCTTACAGATTTGGAGAAATTATTTGTATGAGGTACATATAGATGTGTTCAAAGAGCATAAGAACCTGCAGGATATGTTTTCTCAGAAAGACCTAAACCTATGTCAGAGAAGAGGGTTAGAGTTGTTGAAAGACTATGATATGAGCATCCTATATCATCCGGGAAAGGCCAATGAAGTAGATGATACTCTCAGCAAGATGTCTATGGGTAGTGTTGCTCACATGGGGGATGGTAAGAAGAAGTTACTTCAAGAAGTTCATTATCTTGCCCGACTGGGTGTCCACTTAGTCGATTCAATAGAAGGTAGTGTGAGGGTGGAGAATAGTTTGAAATCATCTCTGGTTTCCAAAGTAAAAAAATAAAAGCAAGATAGAGATCCTAGTCTTGTCAAGTTTAAAGAGTCAATCAAAGATCATAAAGTAGAGGTTTTCTCCCAAGGAGGAGATGGTGTGTTACGTTGCTAGGGTCGATTATGTGTGCCAAGTGTAGATGACTTGAGGCGATGAATTCTTGCAGAAGCGCATGGAGAGCATTACTCTATTCATCCAGGGGCCACTAAGATGTACCACAATTTGTAGGAGATCTATTGGTGGAGTGGGATAAAGAAAGACATTGCAGAGTTTGTGACTAAGTGCTCTACATGTCAACAGGTTAAGATTGAGCACCAGAAACCTAGTGGTTCCATGTAAGAGTTCAATATTCCCAACGTGGAAGTGGGACAAAGTGAACATGGACTTTGTGATGAGTTTGCCACATACTCATTGTCAACACAATTCTATTTGGGTCATTGTATACAGGATGATGAAATCAGCTCACTTTTTGCCAGTTTATACTTCCTATTATGTCAAGGACTACATCAAAATCTATGCATGAGAGTTGGTCAGGTTACATGAAGTCCCAGTTCCCATTATTCTAAATAGAGGTACCGAATTTACCTTTTATTTCTAGAAAGTCTTCAAAAAAGGTCTTGGTACCCAAGTTCACCTCAGTACAACCTTTCACCCTTAGACAGATGGTCAAGCAGAAAGGACCATCCAAACTCTAGAATATTTGGGAAGGGCGTGTGCCATTGACTTTAAGGGTAGTTGGGATGACCACTTGCCCTTGATTGAGTCTGCATATAACAACAGTTATCATTCTAGCATTTAGATGGCTCCATTTAAGGCGCACTATGGAAGGAGATATAGATATCCCATTGGTTGGTTTGAAGTGGGTGAGGCCGCAGTGGTAGGGCCTAACTTGGTATTTGATGCCTTAGAAAAAGTTTAGTTGATCAGTAAAAGGCTTAAGACGGCTCAGAGTCGACAGCAATCGTACAAAGATATGCGAAGAAAGGATATCGATTTTGATATTGGTGACTTTGTGTATTTGATAATATCTCCTATGAAGGAAGTAAAGAGTTTTTGAAAGAAGGGGAAACTCAGTACCCAATATATCGGTGCTTACCAAATTCTTAGCTATTTTAGAAAGGTAGCTTACGATCTTGAGTTTCCTTCAGACTTAGCTTCAATACACCCAGTGTTTCATGCCTCCTTACTAAAGAAGTGAATAGGTGACCCAACAATTGTAATCCCGATAGAGGGCATTGATGTCCAGAACAACCTCTCTTATGAGGAAATCCCAATCGAAATTTTCAATTTTCAGGTTTGCAGACTAAGGAATAAAAAGGTTCCTCTAGTCAAAATTCTTTGGAGGAATCAATCTGTTGGGGGAGCTACTTGGAAAGAAGAAGCAGATATGCGGACCAAGTATCCTTACCTCTTCTTTGCAAACATGCAGTTCCATGCTCAATTTACCTTTTCCACTCTGCATCGGATTAGTTGCATAACATTCTCATATCATGCATACCTTTATGAAATAGCTCAATAATGTGTCATGCTTTCATAACTCAGTCATAATTCAGTTATGCATATCTGTATGATAACTCAGTATATATTAGTACTTTCAGTCATGTAATCGTGCTTCAGTTGTGCATGTTTTGTATATATAAACTCAGTCGATCAGTTCTCTCAACTTAGTCAGTCTCATTTAAGGATGAATATTCCCAAGGGGGAGATATTATAAGACCCAGCAAAATTATAAGCTTAACTTGATCAGTTAAAGCCTGAAAAGTGGTCCCAGACTTAGAAATTTCAGCTAACTGTTTTTACATAGAATTATTTTTAGCCTTCATAAGTTAGCGATCCTATTTTTTAACCCTTATGACCTTAAAATGTCGATACTTGGATTGAATTATGATCAGGTGGTTAATAGGTCACTCCGGGTGAGTTTTGGATTTTTTGGACCTTGTTTGAATCATATTCAGGTGAGCAAAATAGTGGGACGACACGATCTCGATGCATCACATTTCCCATTGCTTCGATGGATAATTTTTTCACAGCTTTCAATGCAATTCCAGTGAACTAATGCAAACTCAATACAGCGCGTTGGTCATCGCATTGATGCCATCGATGTAGCACATGAGTATGCATGTTATTAGGTATGTTTTTAAATCAATAAAAGCCCACATCCTAAGAGGTAATTGGGTCATTTTTTACCTATATTCAACCTCCAAAACACGAGATTTAATCATTTCTAGGGAAAAAACACTCACTTTCTCTCAAGAACAAACTCTAGGGCTTTTGATTTCAAATTCAAACTTCAAGAACTCACTATCAATCTTCACAAATTCAAGTGTCATGGTATGTTAGGTGTTCATCCAAGGGTTTCTTTCCATCCTTTGAGTTCAAGAACCCCTTTTTAATTACAAGTTGGCTTCTTTCATGAAATTCATGTGGAATGTGATTATATTCATGATAATGATGTTAGTTGGGTTTAGAATACATAGTAAATTACAAGTTTCATGAGAAATAAATAGCATGTGTGTATTGCTATATGGTTTTATGTTAAAAACACTTGAATTTGTGAGTTGGAACTTTGATCATGATGTTTGCATGTTGTAGTATAGCCATGTGTATAAGTTATGCTCCCCAAGTATTTGATGAATTGTTCATGTGAGTTAAGTGATGAAATCATGCCATGTTAGAATGTATACAAATTCATTTCATGCAAGTATTTGCTAAAATGCCTCAATGAATGAATGGTGACAAAGTGACTAGTTATAATGTCTTCAAGATTGTGCTATGTTTTACAATTTATGTTATCGAGTCCTGGGGGTATCTAATAGCCGGCAATCTAGATGCTTACCTAGATTTATAGAAGTTTTAGAATAGTATCAGTGATGTCACATATAGTAGTATTTAGTTAGTTACAGAACTCAGTGTATTCAGTCAGTTAACAGAATTCAACGTACTTAGTCAATCAATAGAACAAAGTGATATCGATTCAATTTAGTTAGACAGTACAATTAGTAACAGTTCAATTAAGCCTAGTACAGTCTAGAAATCAGTGCAGTGTCTATTCTGTTAGGAGTAGAAATCAACACCGAGCAAACCCAGGGATAGGGGAATTCCTGTCAGTAAAGGGTTTAACCCTTAATTGCAATCCCTGCATTACAGAACTACGTAATGAGCATAGGTTGAGATGTCTTCCTACTAGTTTAGGGTTGATATATCTCGTACGAGTTTTCCTACTAATGAGGGTTGACAATAGGGCTTTCTGTTAGAGAGGGTTAACTCATAGCCATTGTTAGTATCCCTTGACAAGGTGCTAACACCCTTCCAACTAGGGTCATTGGTTGGACCCCAACTTAGCCATGCTCGAGGTATGTTGGTTAAATGATACTTCCTATAGTTTAAGTTTTAGACTCAGTGTAAAACCTCTATTCAGTTTCAGAATCAGGAATGTCAGATACTGTCACCCAGCTCAGTATAGAACTCAATTAAGTTCTACAGAATCAGGACTATCAGAAATAGTCACTTAGTTAACAGTAATAACGTATCAGTAAACTCAGATATCAGTCATTCCATTTTTAGAACTCATTATCTAGTGTTAATGAAATCTCAGTTATAGTATACGTAGTTATATGCATAGCATGGCATAATCAGTATCTATAGTAGTTTCAGATATACATATACTCTTATTCAATTATATTCATTCCATTCAGTTAGTTATTATTCATGCATATGAACCGATGCATTCAGCCTTACCTGACCTAGCATACCTATACATTCAAAGTTCTAACACATACCTTTCTTTTATGCTATAATGTCTTATATCATAGGTTCAGATGCATGGGATCCTAACCATACTTAGCAATCCAAACTTTCAGCAGAAGATTTAGTAATGAGTCCTCATAGTCCGACGACTGAGTATTATTTTAGTTTATCAGTACTTTAGTAGTCGGAGTTAGTTGGGGGCTTATCCCATCAACTCCATATTAAGATAGTTCAGGTAAAGGCTCTTCATACTAGATTATTTTAAACAGTAATTTAGTTTTTATATATAATTGTCAGATGTTCAGTATTCAGTACTTACATATCAGTATTTGATTTAGTTTTGAACCTTATGGCAGTTTAGCCAAATTTCCATATTTTTACAGTGTTATTATTATTCAAGAATTTTAGAAAGTACTAGTCATGGGTTAGCTTGTGGTCTATCGGGATTCTGAGCACTATATGATGTTCAGGGTATAGACTCGGGGCATTATAGTCTACCTCAATGGGTAAATATATCCTGGCTAGACGAATATACAAAAACTGCCCGATTCCAGTATCCCAAAAAATTACTTCATTTGATTTTAGAAATATAGTCATTCAGTTTCATTTTTGAATGAACCAATCTTTGAATGGAGGGGTGGTACCCTAGTGCTTAGGAGAGACGTGTTTTTTGATTCTTTCTCAGAATCTTATGATGGCATATGATCTAGAATTAGAGGTATAAAACCCAAAGTTTAGCAATAGTAGTAGAGTTGGGAAGGTGTTATCTTAATTTGAGTAGATTATATTTCATGGGGCTAGTTGGATGAAAGGTGAATCAGTAGGCTTGAAGTAGTGTATGAAGAAACTTAGGTTTATTGATTCGAAATATATGTTATGGTTGTGATATTTGTAGGCTATGATAAAAGTAGTATGGTTATTAAATATTTGGTAAAATCCAAGTTATATGCTAAAATCTATGTTTGAATCTTTGAAGGTTGAGATAATAGAAAGAGGAGTTGAAAATTCTAAGTTATTCAATTTTAAGATGTTACATGATGATCGTTGGGGCTATAGAGGGCTAGGAGTTGTATCTCAAAAGAAATTACCAGCAACAAGTTTTACATTATTGGGCATAGTCATTTAGTGTGAGTTTACCAGTTATGCATAGTATTATACCCTAGATTCCAGAGTAAAGGGATGGAAATTCAGTTTAGAGATGTTGATTAAGTGGTTCCCAGATTTAGAGTGATGACTTTAAGCAATGGGGAAGATGATAAAACAAGTAACCAAGTCAGGCTCTCTAGTTCTAGTAGTGATGCCAGTGTGTTGTGGAA
Organism: Capsicum baccatum var. pendulum; assembly: GCA_030864225.1. Taxonomy (NCBI): domain Eukaryota; kingdom Viridiplantae; phylum Streptophyta; class Magnoliopsida; order Solanales; family Solanaceae; genus Capsicum; species Capsicum baccatum. The sequence goes on along the minus strand of CM061560.1, from coordinate 81,834,894 downwards.
CAACACTTGTGAGGAAAATTCCCAATCCATTCTTATCTTAGTTTAAGGTTTTCAGTCATCATGATTTCTACTCATGTCTTATATATCATCTCCATAATCATACTTTATGTTCATGCATATCACAGAAAATTTTGTACACTTCCAGTCCCTAGTATAAGAAGTTCTAGTTTATCCAGTAGTAAGAACCATGTTCCACGAATTTACAAACTCTAAAATTAGGTCATGCAGCTTATGACTCAAGTACTCATGCTTTACAGTATGTTCAGTTCCAGTACTCAGGCTATACTCTCAATAATCAGCGAAATTTAGATTTTGTTATGTATATCCTCAGATTTGATTACTTGATTAATTTATGTCTTTGATACTCTATTCCTTAGGCCTCAATTTTAGATTCTAGATATTCAGTTATGATTCAGTTCGTAAGAGTCTTATGCATCATCTCAGTGTTTCCTTAGTATTTCAATCAATCAGTCATCATATTTAAGACTTAGTCATATAATCATGTTTCCAGTCAAGCATGTTCAGTATGTGATCTCAGTTACCTTAGTTCAGTACTCTTAGTCTAACCAGTCTTATTTAAGGACGAATGTTCTCAAGAGGGAGATATTGTAATACCCCGTACTTTTCTTACCTTTGTTCAGCTCATAGTGTATGCATAAGATTCTTAGAACCTAAAAATTTAGCTATGTTGGAGACTTAGTTTTATTTTTTTCCTCTTGAATTTGATGATTTTTAAAGTGACCTTCCTGAACCCGAGACGATTGTTTCTAAGTTAATTAATATTTAGGGGTGTAAGTAGTATGTCTGGCAACTTTTGTTTTTTTTGGACGATGTTTGGACCATGTTTGTATCTCCAAAATAGCAGATCACAGCAATTGCACCACTTTGCGGTGGCTATAGCGGTGGTCAACTCACTGTGTCACGGTGAAGTTCAAAATGAAAATTATCAGATTCCAGCAAGTCACCACGATTGTACTGCATCGAGGTAGAATCGCGATGACAGCCTTGGAGCATCGCGGTGAGAGCCCAAAAGGCATTTCACTTATGAATTTTAATTCCCTAGGGATAGTTTGATCTTTTCCCATAACCCCAATCAATGATAAAGATGGTATTAAAGCCCACAAAAGCACATTTCGACATATGTTATTCAAATTCTCTCAATTTAAAACTATCCTCTCCCAAGAACAAACCCTAGCCCTTCAAAGATTCATGCTCAAGTTCAGGAAAACGACCAAGAACCTTCAAGAATTCTTCAATTAAGGTATATTAGATGTTCATTCATGGGTTTCTTTCACCCATGGAGTCAAAAACCCAATTTCAAGTTTAAAAGAATGATTTTAGCATGGTATCATGAATTTTAACCATTAATTCCCATGAATTTTGACTTTACATTATGTTTAAACATGATTTGTTGTTGAATTTAAATTATACACATTTGAATGATGCTTACTCATTTGTTTGCCCCTTAAATTGTGATTTCCTATCGAAATCATGATATTACTACATGTTTAAAACTATCCCCTTGTTTAAAGCATGAATTACAAGTGTTTGATAAAATACCCAAAGGCATAAGTTTTGAATAATGGTTACTTATCATGTCCTTCAAGTTTTGTACGATCTTGTTATTATTACTATCATTTCCTGGGGGTTATAAATACCAAAAACTTAGTTGTTTACTTTGTCTCAGCATTTTTAGAATAGTTTTAGATCCGTTTGAGCATTATCAGTTTAGCCAGTCATTATGCCAGTCAAACTTCGATCAGTTCAGTAATCCGAGTCAGTTCTTTCTTCAGTTAAACTTAGTTTAGTCTTGTAATAAATGTCAGTTCAGTTGGGAGTAGGATTCAGCATCGAGCGAACCCAGGGATGGGGGCATTCCTGTTATAATAGGGTTTGACCCTTAGTAGCAATCCTTGAGTTACAAAACTAAATAGGTAGCCAGCATAGTTTAAGATATCTTCCTGCTAGTTTAGGGTTGACACATATCTCATGAGTCTTCCTATTAGTTTAGGGTTAACAAGATGTCTTCCTTCTAGTTTAGGGTTGATACAACCATTGTTAGCACTTGTGGCACGGTAGTATCACCCTTCTAATTGGGATCACAGGTTGGACCCCAATCAACTAAACTTTAGGGCATGTCGGTTAGATGATACCTCCTACAGTTTCAATTTCAGTATTAAGTACAAAATCCAGTTTAGTTTAGCTTCACCATAGCATAAATTTGATCAATATTCAGTTACCAGATTTCAGAAATTCAGTTTACAGACTATTTCAGAATCATGTTATATACTTGGTCATGCATTCTCAGATTTTACAACATTTACGTATTAATATCAGTTATTCAATTACCTCATGCTACTCATTTCAGTCAGTTATTAATCTGCACATAACCCATGCATAACAACATCCTAACCTCATCTAGCATAACAGTACATTCAAAGTACTAATCGCACACTTATTTCTTACTCTATGAGGTCTCATATCATAGGTTCAGATGCTCGGGTTCACGACCATACTTATACATTCCAGTGCATCAGCAGCAACAGCCGTACTGAGTCCTCATACTTCAAGGACGAGTTTATTTTATATTCAATTATGTCAGCAGTTCAGTTATTTAGTCAGTTGTAGTTAGTTCGAGGTTTGTCTCATCAACTCCATAGTCGGTCAGTTTTAGAATCTTTCAGACACTTCAGGCAGGCGGTCAGTTTGCTATTATTTATATCAATTTTCAAACAATTCTTTTTTGGCAATTGATTTCAGATTGTTGACTTAGAAATTTTTTAGTATTTATAACCTTATGGCAAATTCAGATATTCCGCACATGTTATTTTGTTATTATTATTCAGTGCGCACAGCAAGTACCAACTTATGGGTTAGCTTAGGATTACTTGTGACTGTAAGAAGTGTGTGGAATCCAGGGTGTACCCCCGGGTAGTTACACTAACTGCATCGAACTCCCAAGTTGAAACCTAACCCGGAGTAAAAGGTGATAGCTTAAACTATGGTGCTCTATACTCTACATTCCTTTAAGAATACCTCTCCATTTTATCATAATAATAAAACAACCTCAGGCCTTAAATCGAGGAGTACTAATCACATAGCACATCGGTTTGAGTATCCATCAATCACAACATTCAAGTATATGTCTACTACACCCATTTTATAGATATCCCCACTAAACCAGCAACTTCAGTCATTCTCACAAAGATTTTTCTCCACATATCTCCTTCCTAACTACTTCACGTAATGAAAGTTCATCTTCTTCTTCCCCCTTCTCCTATAACCTTAGCTCAAGAAATCACATCAAAATTTTCACCTTCAAGAACATTTGCTCCCCTACTTAATACACTACTATGCTTCCTTAACCACCATCATACTAACATATGGAAAGTCATTAAGGGACCCGATCATAAGCATCATGAATGGGGAAAACACTACTCAATTATAACCCATATTTGTTAATCTACTCAGGGTGGTACATGAGGTGAAGATACGATACAATCGCGAAGTGCTTCATATATCAAGAATCTAGATCATGAGTAGAGAGACGCCCTAGCATAAATTTAACATAGCATGAGTCCTTAGGACAGACCATAGTGAGAAACATGAGCGCATATATCATAAGTTCAATAAAATAAGTTTGGAATTCATGAAGTCGACGATTGAGACAGGGAGTTCTACTCAAAGTTATCGCTTCTTATTTTTAGAGCTAAAATAGTCATGAGTTCACACAACTTTATCATTTTTGTTAATCTCGACCTAAAATGAATCAATAACATACGAAAACATATTTCCTTAGAACCAAGCAAGATTTGGGACACAAATTTATGGTTCATAAGAAACATAACATAGATCTTGGATACTTAGAATATTGGATCACTGAGGGGCATTATTGCTTCTAGTTTGGAGGTCGGGACATTACATGACTTACATAGAGAGCTCAAACCTTAGACATAGGTAGGACTTAAATATATAAAAAATTGGTAGATATCCATTCAAATTGAAGTAGGAGGAGTTTACTTGTATAGGAGTTGATTTATCATGATTCTTACTTGAAACTTGACACCACAAGAAAATTTGGGAACTACTTTTATCCTTTATCTCCCCCTTATATCAAAGTCACACCCCTAAACTTGAGAATATAACCCCTCATCAAATATATACCCACCACTCTCAACACAAAGGTGTATCACCATACACATAAACTCTAGACTCACCTCAATGATTTTAATGTAAAGACACTAGATTCTTTCTAGGATATTCTTTTCAGGTACACTAATCATAGCTTTTTCTAACCCCTAGAGTCATTAACGTATGAGTAACATTATCATGGGAATGGGCATCTATGCTTCAAAGCACTTAACACTCCATCTTTAACTCCTTCAAATACTAGCATTACACATCCAATCACATAACTCACAACTTGACAACATTTGTAAAACTATACCAGAGGTGCATATTGCCTACCTATTTTTTCTTAATTCAACTCTAAAGATCACCATACAATAACTCCTCAGACTTGTCCATACTACAAAATTCAAGAATGTGAACTAGGTACACAAGACACTTATATATAAACAAACCTTATCTAACCACATGCTACTTGGGGGTACAACTTATTCTTATATAACCACGTTCTTATCCAATTAATGATTCAACCTTAATTCATCATTATAACACTAGTCCTCATGAACACGTATACCTCACAATTACCACTTGAACTTTTCATAAATTATCAACCTAGGCTCCTTCACAAATCACATCAAGCCTACTAATTCCTTCCCACAAAACATACATCATTAATCTTATGCTAATATCATTTTCACCACAACCCATACCTAAAGTTCAAGCCTATAGTCTACAATCAATCATGTACCACCGATAAAGCATGCCCCATATTATACTAGTCCATCAAGTTAGGGAATTTCACTTAACTACTACCTACAATCACATCCTCTCCATGACATTACTATTACCCCTTAAAATCGACTACATACCTTCTCACATTAAGTCTACTTACCCATACATACATTTTCACTATCACCAAATTCCATAAACACCAAATGAGTCTCTACCCATAACATATTGTCTAGTCTACATCTTTCTATTCACAACCTATAACTGATTTCTATAACCACCATAACTATCAACTCTGGGCTCCTTCCCTAATTTGAATCAATAATAATCATAGCCAAACACTTCCTTCACAAACTACCATACAATCTATAAATCTTGCTAAAACATTAGCCAACCACCATAAAGAGAAAAACCACCCCTCAATCAAAAGTTTATGCAACTAAAACTACTTATTTATGCAAAGGTCACCCTCACTCTGAACGCTAACCTTATGACTTTATGTCACTAACTTCTGGACTATCTCACCACCAATATGTCATGACACTTTAACATATACTACTACTTGGGTGGAAATACAGTTCTAATATTCTGCTACATATCATTACCCTTATGCATGACATCTGTAAATGAAATTTTAAAAGGTGGACTGGATACACTTCGTACCTCAAGTTGAAAAGCACGATTTCATCAAGATAAAGATATACACTCAATTTAATACACCTTGAAGCACTAATGAACTTCTCTCAAGTCCTTGTACTATCTTATAACTTTATGGGTAACTCAATCAGAGAGAACCATATCAGTGGGGAGCTAAACTCTTAGACTTGTATCACTTAGCTGAGGCATGGCCCATGAAATTAGAACAGGGAAGGAATTTGAATAACTTTCTAATGGATGACTCTATGGCACAAACTAGAGTATGAAAGAATAAGAAACAACTCTTAAATGCTAGTAGACTCCTAATTATAAGTGTGGTGCACAAAACATCTATAAGTAAGATGCTACTAGACATGACTTTCCAGGCACCCTAAGACCACGAATCATGCTCTGATACCATGTTTGTCATTACCCAAACTGAGGCACTGGCCGCGATGAGCATCCCAAACCATGAAGGCCCGAGAGCCCTTCTAACTAGAAATCATATACATAATTTAGAAACTTTAATATACGGAAACAAAACAAATGGAAACATTGTCATTTGATTATATCAACTAACAACACGATATAAGTTCAACAAGACTCAAAACCATCTATACAAGTCTGCAAAATCTCTACTGACAACTGAAAGCAATATCTGTCTGAAACTGGGATAAGTTCTCCAGTCCAACCATGAACTAACACTATAAAATCATCACATGAGACAAGGCCTTCCAAAATAAGGGAGGCTAACCAACACCCATCGCCTGACAATGATCTATTGCTTAATGGGACCCTAAGACTGATCCTTAGATCCTAAAATATAAGGCTCAATACAAATGTACTGGTACGTAGAACAATCCAAAAATAAAATATATTTTTATACAACATACGTGAGAGCATTTCATAAAACATGCATCTTAAAATATTTGAAAACACATGGGCATAATTTGATAAATTTCAAAATATTTTCTTGAAATCATGGCTCTACTCTTTGTTATTCTTCTGAGCTAGATGGTACACCCTACAATCTGTAACTCTATAGGCTATATGGAATCCGCTATTGACTTGGAGGCCAAGCCTCAATCCAAGTTTTATACAAGGATTGAAGTATCTATAAGGGGGACATGTAAGATCACATAGAAGGGTGCCAAAATCCCCAATCAAACCATCATGTCATGGTAGTGCACAAGATCACAAAGCAGGGCTCCTAACCAAAGTCCCAATTTGGGATGACATGAATCAAGGTACACAAGATCACAAAGTAGGGTACCATAATCCCGTGTCGATAAATCACAGTTTCTAGCATCGAGTCTTTCAACTCATACTTTCTTTGTGTAACCATCTAACTCTCTTTAAGGTCATTTTTAACCAATTCTAAACATGCATCTTTTTGAATTCAAAATCTAAGTAAAATCTGTCTTTTAGTCTTTTCTAAATCTACTATGGCATTCATCTATTTGGTATCGTCATACCATGACTTGCAAGTCATATGTCTAAGCCATACGATTTTCTTCTTTAGATTTTTCAATCAACTCAGTCATTTGACCACTAAAAACATTTAAACAGTGTAAGGGAGTCCTTATTTCAAAATATGTGCAAAACTTATTCAAAGATTCTCCCTTTTAAATATTTTAACATATGATGGTCAATTCCTTTATAACAATCCATGCAACTCTTTTCATTACCACCTTGAATATTTACAAATAAGAAAACACCCTCTCTTTAACTCATAATCAATATCAAGTTTAAAAAAATAGTAAAACACTTATCTCATGCTTCAAAACATGCAATTGAACAACCCATAACATGTAAAATCTAGAGGTATCATAAAATGAGAGGGTTTTCTTCATACATGCTCTCGATTTAATCTTTGAAAAACTCAAAATGCATACTTACATACACATGAGTAAGAATCAATTTGATGGGGAGGCCTAAAGATCAAAACAACATATATATCATTAAAAAGGGTTTCTTGATTGGCTATTCAAAATAATTGTTCAAAACCTTGTTATAAATATCATAACATGCTTTCAAAAGATTGATAAAACCATAAATTATGCCCATAGAGTTTTTAGGACAGCCCCATGTACCTTATATTCCTTAGTTGAAGAATAGAACCCTAATCTAGACACTTTTCTTGGAAAATCTTGGATTGAAAAGCTTGAATTCTTTCCTTGAAGGAAACCCTAATTTCTCCTTGTTCTTGTGAGTGGAGAGAATTTGAGATGTTAAAAATTGATAGAAGATGCATTATAACACTTAGGGTATGATTTAAATTCATGGGAAAGGTTTCTGGAGTGAGGAAAAGGCCAAAATTCCCTTAGGGAAAGTACGTAAAAATTACAGAAATTTTTATTTGATGACATGAGTTGATAACTTATCTAGTTGATGGATTATCAACTTAAGATGTCACTTCTGTAGTTGGGATGGTTTTGTGTGACGACTTAGTTGATAAGTCGTCACTTAGTTGATAACTTATCACCTCAAGACATAACTTTATAGCTGTAGTTGATAACATTCTAGTTAAGGCTGATGACTTGGCTGATAAGTCGTCATTTAGTTGATGGCTTATCACCTCAAGTCGTCACCTTGATGACATATGGACATGCGGAGGTAAAACGATCATAACTTTCCACTCCAATATCGAATTAAGGTGAAACCAATTGAGTTAGAAAGAGGACTCAAGATATTTTTTTTGTTATATAGTAGGACACGTAAATCATTATGTACAAGGAGTAATGGCCATTGAAATTTGACCCAAGATGAAGCATTCACTAAAACTTAATCGATAAAAATGTTCTCGTCTTTGAGTTTGGAGATATTTCTAACCTAAATTCATATTCAAAGGTATGCCCACACTATAGAATTGATCATCACACATATTAACAGGGAATCATTGGTTTCGCCTCTATACTCATAGGAACAACGGTTTGAATTCTAGCCCAAAAAATGCGGGGTGTTATAGTAGCAGTGCAATTTGCACTTATTATAGTGATTCTATAAATGTTATCACCAATAATAATAAAGAGAAAGAGGCCTTATTTGACATGATAGACAATCTAGAAGACCTAACTCTTAGGAGAAAATATTTAATAGCCTTAAAAAATATTGTTCTTAATCAACAAGTTGATAATAAAGAAATTATTGAACCCTTTAATATGAAAAATGCACTAAATAACTTTAAAGAAAATAAGTCTGAAACAATAATACAAGATCTTTAGATAGAATTATTATACTTGAAAGAAGAACTTAGGCAAGTTAAGGAAAGACTTAACATTCTAGAAACAATCACTTGCTAATAAAATATTAAAGGATTTAACTCCAAACCAAGGCCCAAGATCACACATGTTTGAGCTTGGTGAAATATCAGGAGTAAATAATGACAATAAAGAAATATAGTCTCTAGAAATAGAATCTCTAAAAAATTCCTATCAAACCAGGAATTAATACAACTACTATAGTTAAACCACAAAGTTACCATACACCAATCACTATAGTTATCAATAAAGATTATGAAATTCATAACATTGCATTATTTGATACAGGTGTTGATGAAAATTGCCTTATAGAGGGGTTAATTCCTATAGAGTACCTAAAAAATGGTACTACATGCTTATTCTCCGCAATAGGTAAAGATCAAAAATAAATTATAGACTCCCCAAAGCCCCTATTTACAATGTCGAAGTTTCTTTTATTAATAATTTTGTAATCACTAGAGATATCAATGAAGAGATAATATTAGGTCTTCCTTTTATCACTCAAATAAAACCTTATATTTCCGAGCTAGATGATATCCACGCCACTATTTTGGTAAAAGGGATTATTTTCCCTATCTAAATAGTATATAAAAAGAAGAAAGTGATTTTATAAAAAATCCAACTATTTTTAGATAAAATTCAATCCAATGGGGATTAGAGGAAAACTAATCCATTTTTAAAGGAAAATTTTATAGTATTATGAGTAATCAAATTTTCAAATTCATTTTAAATTATTTATAAAAATGCCAACAAATTAGATTTTATAAAACTATAAAGATTAAAGGCTGGAGTCCAATGGAGAAGCAAGCAACAAGCTCATCCTCACAGAAGGAAGCACACTTCTCCACGGAGAAATTAAAAAGAAGGCTCAGAGAAGCCTTGTCAAATCTAGATAATGAGAATCATTCCAAACAGATTACAGAGTTAGTAGATACTGCATCCTCTTATGTTAGCGAACCTAGCAACAGGGATATGCTGGACCCATAAGGAATAGCATAGGCATACGTTCTTAATTAAAAAAAAAAGGTTCCCACGCGCCTTCAAAGTATGAAAAGCTAATTAATGGACCCTACAAACAAAACGGCGACTAGAAGACAAATGGCATCAAGCTTCAAGGAAGAAAAAGCCAAAATCTTCTCAAAATCATCAAAAGACAAGTTTAAGATAAGGATGAAAAGATAGGCAAAGACACGTGTACAACAAGTGAATAGTCATCAGCTACTCCTAGATAGGCGTAGAATAAATAACTTGTATTAGTGTATGGACAGATATAAAATAGATAGTGTTTACTAAATATTAGTCAGCACTTCTGAGGTTTATTTAAGGCTTTCAACTTGTAATAGCAGAGAGCATTCTGAAATTTCCCAACTCAGAAATCTCTTAACCATCTCTTATATTTCCCATCTCTCTCTGTAAAGTTCTCTCATCTCCTATATCAATAAAAAGTTTTTATAATCCAAAATAATTTACTTTTATACAAAATAAGTGAGAGCAACTTAAAATCACTTTACATAAGATATATGAAAAACATATGAGCATATTTATAAGACTTTGAACATTTATTTGAAATCTATGACTCAGTCTTTATCTTACTTCTGAGCTAGGTGGTACACCCTACAACTCTACAATCCCATGAGCTATATAGAATCCGTCCTTAACTCGGTGACTAAGCCCCCAACCAAAGTTTGCTGCAAGGGTTGGAGTCTCTGTCTCTAATATACCGAGGGGCACTAGGACAGCGTATGGTCCCTCTTGGGGACATAATAAACCCATATCGGTAAAAAATGATTTCTAGCAATGACCATTACACTCAAATTCCTTCTTCGGGCAACCACCTAACTCTCTTTAAGCCCATTTTTAACTCTTTAAGACATGCATTCTTTAAAATCAAAATATGAAAATCTTACTCTGTTATGGTATTCATCTCTTTGGTATTATCATACCAAGACTTGCAAGTCATATCTCTAAGACATACATTATCCTGTTACAGCTCTTTCATTCAAAACAATGCTTAGACCACCAAGTTATTCAAATAGTACAAAAGGATTCATATTTCAAAACATATGTCAAACTATGCAAAGAGTCTCTCTTTTTAATATTTTAACAAATGGTGGTCAATTTCTCAAAACAATCATTCAATTCCTTCGATTATTATATTTAGCATTTAAAAATAAGAAATTATCCCTCTCTTCAATTCTCAACCAACATAATGTTCATATAAGATAGTAAAGCTCTTGACTCATACTTTAAGACATGCAATTTAGTAACCTATAACTTGTAAATCATGAAGTAACATAATGAAAGAGGGAAAATTCATTATTCATGCTCTCAATTAATGTATTAAAACTGAAAAAACATATATACATATACACAATAAAATCAAGATTCAAGGGAAGGCCTCAAGACCAAAACATTATATGGTTGAAAAGGATTCATAATGCATATTCTTTAAATTTTTCTCAAAACCCTTCATAAATATATGATTTCTAAACCTTGAAAACTTAATAAAAAAATTTCACTATGCGTATGTAGTTTAGTAAAATCCCACGTACCTTAAATTACCTAGTTCGAAGGATAAAACCCAAATCTTGATTGGTTTTCTTGGAAATATTGACTTAAGATCTTGATTCTTAAACATTGGGGGTTTAGGGTTTTCTTGAAGAGGAGAAGAGAATAATGATATAACAAATGATCTTTGGGGTCTTAAATTTTGTGATTTGGACGATTTTGGATGAGGTAAATGACCCTATTGCCCTCAAATATGCAGAAATAGAATTGGCAAATAAGGAAGTATGCTAAGAAGCGTGCATTGCGTTCTGTGGAGTGCCAAAATAGAGTCTGTTTCACATACTCTATCACAGTCTCCCTCAGGAGTAGATTAGAGTGTGTGCTGCGGGATAATCGCGTGACCTCACTGCCTCTCTCACAAAAATAGTTATAACTTTTAGATCGAGTATCAGATTAAGGTGAAATTGGTATCGTTGGAAAGATAACTCAATCATCTAAAATTTGGTTTGTATTTATTTGAAAAATTCTACATATATCAAAAGGTATAAATGTTCATCGTAGAACCTTGTAGAAGCAAATATAAAGATTTAGTCGAATCAAAGGTTCTTAGCTCAACTTCGCTCTAAGTGATTCCTATGAAGATTTTTTAACCTCAAAAGCACTTAAAACACAATGATATAGATCATGACACTTATTCTCACTTGGAAATAATTTCAATTAGATTTTACACAAGTAGGAACAATAGTTTGATTTTTAAATTTCTAGATTAAAAATTAAAACTTGATAATAAAGCTTTCCATCAGGAAAACATCTATTTAAAAATTAAATTTTTTACATCCTTTTGTAAAACATCTTTGGCTGCTTTGCAGTCCACTCTTAGTAAAAATTCTTTATTTATTAAATCATCTTGAAATTTAGTTATACTTTGTACTATAGCCAAAATTTCTCTTTTACTAGTACTATTATTTTTTTGAGTATCATTCTAGATTCATGACGTGAATAGTACTAATTTTTCAATAGATTCTAGGGAAATCCTTTATTTATGGATGCTCAATATCCTCTATTTGAGGCACCAGTCTCTACAATCATGAGAGCCTCTGGGTATGGTATCTCTAGACATGAAAGTTTTTAAACTATTAATTTAATTTTTTTAAATTGTATTAGTGTGCTTTATACCCCAAGGTACTAGATTTTTCTTAAGATGGTGATAAAGGGGTTTACATACCTGTCTAATAATAGGAATAAAATCTGCAACATAGTTGAAACTTCCTAAGAATCTTTGAAGCTGGGTTTTATCAGTTAATTCATCTGAAAACTTAGAGGAGAATTCTATGGCTCTACAGATGGGTTTATAGGTTTCTTGATATAAATCATAACCAAGAAATATAATAGAAGTTTGGAATAATTTTATATTTTTAGCACTAACTACAAGTCCATTTCGTTTGATAATTTTTAAAAAAGATTTGGAGATGTTTAAAGTGTTAATCAATATATTTGGAAAATACTAAAATATCATCTATATAAACTATAGATATATGACTATATTGATTGAATATATTATTCATAATATTCTGAAATTTAGATGGAGCATTTTTTTTGTCCAAAAGTATTTATATTCCATTCATATTGTCCAAAAGGAACATTGAAGGTTGTTTTATATTTATCTTTTTCTATAGTTTGTATTTGCCAAATTCCTGATTTCATATCAAACTTGCTATAAATATTAGTTTTATAAGTTTTTTTAAGAAGGTCACGTTTGTTAGGTATCGGGTACCTAATACATTTTAATACTTTACTAAGAGGCTTATAATGATAACTAGTCTTGGGGCACCTCTTTCCTTTTCAGCACTATTATTGACATAAAAAGACTAAACAACTCCAAGGTGATTTAGAAGGTCGAATAATTTTTTTATCTAATAAATCATTAATTTTCTTTTTATAGTATTCCATTAATTCATGGTTCATTTGAATAGGTCTTATTTTTTTTGAACTAATCCTTTCATCAAATCCCTCAATATAGGGTAATTCAACTATATGTCTTTTTCTTTTCCAAAAAGCATTAGGAAAATCCGAGCAAACCTCTCGCTCTATGACTTCTTGTAGATTTTAAATTTTTGCTTCTACTTCTAGGGTTTTTAAAGAGGATTCAATTCTTTTAATTTTTATTTCATCCTTTAAATAATTTATCTGTGGTGAAATTAAATTGATTTTAAAGACCATTTTATTTTTTATAAGGTTACTTTCTACTTTTGATAAACTATTTAAATAAGGAAAAATAATCCTTTTCCCCAAAATAGTTGTGTGGATGTCATCTAATTCAGCAGTATAAGGTTTTAGTTGATTTGTAAAAGGTATACCTAAGATTATCTCTTCATTTATATCTTTGGTTATTACAAATTCATTTATGAAATAAATTCCATCATTATAGATGTGTGCATTGTATAGTTTATAATTTATTTTTAATCTTTCGCTTGTTGCAGAGAATGATTTTGTTGTACCTTTTTATAGATACTTAGTGGTGATTATTCCTTCAATGATGCAGTTTCGATCAACTCCTATGTCTAGTAATGCTACCTTTTGAATTGTGTAAATTTTATTTATGACTAATGTAATGGGTATATGGTAACTTTGTGCTTTATCTTTTGTAATTTTATCAATTTTTGATTGATTTTTGTGAGACCTAATATCTTTATCATTTTTTATCACTTTTGATGTTTCTCCAAGCTCTAATTGATATGGTTCTGATTTGTTATTAGAAGTGAAATTATTAGTGTGAGCAAGTGATTTATTTCTAAATCCCTGCTTAATTTTTTTGGCTTCTCTTTTTAAATATTGTAACCCTATTTAAAGGTCTTGCATATTTCTTTCTAATTTTTGCTCTTTATTTGGCATACCTCTCATGTCAGAAGGTTTACTTATTTCTTTATGAAGTTGCTAATTAAGAACAATATTTTTAAGGCTATTAAATATTCTAAAAATTACACAAATACACAACTTATGTTTTCAATATTAAAAAAAATCCCAACTCCCTAAACGTATTACAAGAATCCCAACATATATACAGAATGTTATGTATATGTCGGCTATGTTATGTATATTAATAGGGAGAGAGAGTAAAGTAATTAAAAAAGTGGGAGAGAATGCAATTACTTCCAAATGGGTTGATATTTATGTTATTTATACTTAAATATTTTCTCCTAAGAATTGGATCTTCTAAATGATTGATAGAACCAAATAATACCTCTTTCTCTTTGTTACTAATGGTGATAACATTAATATAACGATTATTGCAAATGAAGCGTGAACCGGTGTATTTACAATAATTAGCTAATTCATTACTAAAAACATTATCAATATTTTCTTTTGGAGATAAATTATTACTTACATCTTTCCTTTATCTAGGATTTTACAAACTTAAGCTTTATAATTTATTTTTTCATAGTCCCAATTTGTACTAGTATTTATATTATTAGTGGATTTTGGTTGAGATTTTGGGTTTTCTTTAATAATGTCATTGGTGACTTTGAATTCAGATTGTAATTTTTTATTAATTTTCCTGAAATATCGTTTGTTACTTCAAATTTAGGAAATTTATATTTTGAGAATTTTGGTAATTTAAAAATTGGATGAGTTTCTAAATTTTTATCATAATGAGAAGAACTTGGTTTATCTTTAAAAGTTGATTTATTCTCGGCTTTGAGAATTTGTTTAGATACCACATGTAATAATTGATTTGTATAATTATTTTGTTGGAGTATTTTATTTCTATCCTTATTTGTAGGATCACCTTTAGTATCTACTATATCTAATTTAAAAGGTGAGACAGTAACAACTTAGCCTTGTACTAGCAGTCTAATTCCTTCGATTGGGGGAATTGTTGATTCTATAATTTTATTATTAGTAGTATATCATTTATTAACAATCATGTTTAACGAATCCTATTGATTATCTAATTTTACAGTAATTTCAAACCATTTAAAAAATTCAATATTACATCTTAATCTTTTCATATCAATGCACTATTTTTCTCTAAAAGATTATCTTTCTTTTAATGAATATTTTTGTTTATACCAGTCCTTTTTAATAGAATGTTCTGGACTATTCCATAATTTATCTAAATATTCAAAATTCGGTTCAAATATTACATCTAACCTAATCATACATAGAGAATTTCTTACTCCTAGCATTTAACAAGCAGTGGGACTTATTGATTTTTTAGCTTTTGAATTTGTAGATTCATATTCTACTTTTGGAATTATTTTTGAGAAATCAACTCTTTTAATTTTCTTTCAATATCATCTAATATTACTTTCCTTTCTTCAACAGACTTGAAGGGGGACGAATCGAGATAACCGGGGGTAAAATATCCATTTAAAATAAATAAAGTAATTTATACTTTAAAAGTATAAACTATACTGTAAAAGTAGTTTCAAGTATAAAACTAACTTTAAAATAACAAAATAAGAACAAAATAAATGTAAAGAAAAATTAACTAAAATTGTAGAGAAATAGAGAAATTTATACTTACAAAAACTTTTTATTGATGGAAAATGAGAGAATTTTACAGAGGTAGATGGAAACTATGGAAGATGGTAGAGAGATTTCTGACTTGGGAAATTTCATAATGCTCTCTGCTATTACAAGTTGAAAGCCTTAAATGGGCCTCAGAAGTGCTGACTAATATTTAACAAACACTATCTATTTTACATCTGTACATATACTAATACAAGCTATTTATTCTACGCCTATCTAGGGGTAGCTGATGACTATTAACTTATTCAGAACGTGTCTTTGACTATCTTTTCACCCTTATCTTGAACTTTTCTTTTGATGACTTTGAGAAGAATTTGACTTTTTCTTCCTTGAAGATTGATGTCATTTGTCTTCTAGTCGTCATTTTATTTGTGTGGTCCATTAAGTAGGTTTTCAAACTTCAAAGGGGTGTGGTCACCTTACGTTCAATTGAGAAGTTATGCCAGTGCTACTCCTTGTAGGTTCAGTATATCCCCATTGCTAGGTTCACTGGCATGAGAGGATGCAGTATCTAATAACTCCATAATCTGTTTCGAATGATTCTCATTATCTAGATTTGACAAGGCATATTTGAGCCTTCTTTTTAATTCCTCCTTGGAGAGGTGTGCTTCCTTCTATGAGGATGAGCTTGTTGTTGGCTTCTCCATTGTACTCTAGCCTTTAATCTTGATGGTTTTTCTTAAGTATTTGATCCTTTCAATTTCATGAATATCAAAGGACCAATAGATAATATGTTAAATTCTTTTAGCGATAAAAAATTTACACTATTTAACATTTTCTGATAGTGTAGAAATATTCTGTTCTACTATGAACTTTTCAAATTATTTTTGAAATTGTGTAGACAATACCTGTTTATTTCCTCCAAACTGATTCCACCAGTTATAGAACCATCGGGGAATTATAGCAGTCTTCATCTACTCTGAATATTTCACGAATAAAGAGTTAGTGTTGGGCCTACAATATATAAAGCTGCACTAGGCTTCCTTAGAATCATACCAATTATGTGTCTGAGGTTAGTTATTTCTCGACAGAGAAATAGGTGTGTGTATGTGATCTACATACCATTCAAATGGGCTTAATATCTATTTGATTGTAAAGTTTGAATATTGAATACTTTTGGGATCACTTATATCTACTAATTTTAGCTCGATTTATAATAAATTTGTATCTATTAATATAAACTCATAATACCTCTGAGTCTTGAGGGGATCATCTATCTCCACATAGTCCCAATTTTTATAATAAGGCTTTAACAATTCTGATACTAAAAAATTTTCATACTTTTTATCAAGTGCCATTATTGGCAGCACTAGAAAACATACTATCTCGAATTGCTTTTAATAGGAATACTCTGCTCTTCTTTCTTTTGCAAAGTGTCTGAGAAGACTTCTTGTGAGTAGGTCTCCAGTGGTTTCATCGCATAACTACCTTTAGTTTGGATGAAAATATTTTTATTGGATGATGAGTATTGTCCTTAAATATCTGTTTAAGTGGTTACATTCTGGGTACACTGGTAATGGACTCTTTTGATGATAGCAGAACAGTAGGTTTTGGCAGGGATGGAAATTCTGCCAGAACTGAAAACCTATTTTCTGACTTTTTATCTAACTTTTTATCTTCTTCAATGAAGGGTCTTTTCAATTTTTTCGTCTGGCCAAAAGGCTAGAATGGAGGCCTTAACCTTAATCCTGGTGCTCCAGGTCTTATAATTTCCCTGTAGAAATATTTTGTTAAAATTTTTGGGAGATAATTTCTCCCTTTATTAAATGAAATTTGTTGACATTTTTATAAATCAGTTTAAAAAGACTTTCAAAATTTGATAACCCATAATACTATAAAATTGTCCTTTAATAGTGCATTAGTTTTTCTCTAATCCCTATTGGACTGAATTTTATCTAATAATATTTTGATTTTTTATAAAATCACTTTCTTCTTTTGATATACTGTTTAGATAGGGAAAAATAATCATTTTTTTCAAAATAGTGGTGTGGATGTCATCTAGCTTGGCAATATAAGGTTTTATTTGAGTGATAAAAGGAAGACCTAATATTATCTCTTCATTGATATCACTAGTGATTGTAGAATTATTAATAAAACAAACTCCTTCATTGCAAATACGGGCTTTCGGGAGTCTTTAATTTATTTTTAATTTTTCCCCTGTTGCAAAGAATAAGCGTATAGTACCTTTTCTTAGATACTCTATAGGAATTAATCCCTCGATAATGCAATTTTCATTAGCATCTGTATCAAATACTGCAATCTTATAAATTTTAAAGACTTTATTGATAACTAAAGTAACTATTATATGGTAACTTTGTGGTTTAACTATAGTAATTGTTTTAATTCCAGATTTGTTTATAGGAAGTTTTTCAAGAGATTCTATTTCTAGAGGCTCTATTTCTTTAATTTCATTATTTACTCCTGATGTTTCACCAAGCTCAAACTGGTGTGATTTTGGGTCTTGGTTTGGAGTTAAATCCTTTCATATTTTATTAGCAAGTGACTCTATTCCTAGATTATTAAGTCTTTGCTTAACTTGCCTAAGTTTTTCTTTTAGATATAATAATTCTGTCTGAAGATCTTGTATTGTTGTTTTAGACTTATGTTATTTAAATTTATTTACTTCATTTTTCATATTAAAGAGTTCAATAATTTCCTTACTATCAACTTGTTGATCAAGAACAATATCTTTTAAGGTTATTAAATATTTTCTCCTAAGAGTTGGGTCTTCTAGATTATCTATCATGTCAAATAAGGCCTCTTTCTCCAAATCCTTCAGCCCACAAAAACATAAAATTCAGCCCTAATTCACAAAAGTATACTCACTTTCTCTAAAAATCTCTCAAAAACAAGCCTTAGGGTTTTCAATTCAAGATTCAAATATCAAGAATTCTACCATCAATCTTCTCAAAATAAAGCATCAAGGTATGTGAAGTGTTCATCCAATGGTTCCTTCCACCCTTGGAGTCCAAGAATCTCTTTTGAACTTCAAGTAATTGACTTTATGATTTCCATGGTTGGAATTAAAGTGTATCCATGATTTCTATTTGGATTAAGTTCTTAATTCATTATTATATATATATATATATATATATATATATATCATGTGAAATTGATCATTATGTGTGTAAATTCATGTGAATCCATGATAAACCCTTGACTTGTGAAATTAGAGATGAATTATGATGCTCACTTGTTGTTCAACACCATGTGCATATACTATGCTCCCTAAGTTCTTGATAAATTGTCCATATGAACTATTAAGAGAATGAAATAATGTTATGTTAGCTTATGTGCAAGTTATAGCATGCAAGTGTTTGTCAAAATGCCTCAATGAATGAATGTTGATCAAGTTCATAGTTTACATATTTCATGTTATGCCATGTCTTTTAATATATACTATCATGTACTGGGGGTACTTGTAACCGACAATTTATCTGATTACCTAGAGCCATGGTCAGTCATAGAAGAGTATTAGTCACGACACGATCAGTAGTACTCTCAGTCATTTATAGAAACTCAGGAAATCTCAGTACTAACTATAATTCAGTCACAGTACTCAGTTGAGACCTCAGTAGTACTCTGAAGTAATCAGTCTGTTAACATAATTCAGTAGTTTCCGTCAGTCCATGGAATCAAATAAACTCAGTTTAGTTCAGTCAAATAGTAATATCGATAACAGCTCAGTCCAGCCTAGTATAGTTTAGAACTCAGTCCAGTGTTTGTTTAGTTGGGAGTAGGATTCAGCACCGAGTGAACCCAAGGATGGGGACTCACTTTCCAGCAGAGGGTGAAATCCTTAGGAGCAATCCTATTGTTCCAGAACTATGTAGCCAACGTAGGTTGAGATATTTCCCTATGATACTAGGGTTGATATATCTCATTTGATTTTTCCTACCAGCAAGGGTTGACGAAAGAGCTTTCTATCAGAAAGGGCTAACTCACAGCTTGTTCTTACCCGTGACATGGTATTAACACCCTTCTAACTAGGTTATAGGTTGGACCCCAAATCAATTATAGAAGGGGCATGCCAGTTAAATGATTACCTCTCACAGTATTAGTTTCAGTCCCTGTCTTAGAATAGAACTCAGTTCAGTTCTACAGATTCAGGATTATCAGACAGTCACTCAGCTCAGTACAAAACTCAGTATGGTTTTATAGTATTCAGAACTTTCAGATACAGTCATTCATATAATAAGTAATACAATATTTATAAACATAGATATTAGTTATCAGTATTCTGCATCAGTACTCAGTATTATCACGGTCTCAGTTACAGTCTATGTATTCATGCATATATTTTTACTCAGTCATACTTATGTTATTCAGTTATTATTATGTATGCATATGAACCCATGCATATCAGCCTACCTCACTGATCATACCAGTACATTCAAAGTACCGACGCATGCTTTTCTTTGTGTTGTGATGTCTTATATTACAAATTTAGGCGCACGGGCTCCCGAGCATCCTTAACAATTCAAATTCTCAGCTTTCAAAGTAGTGGTGTGTCCTCATAGTTCAAATACATGCTTATTATTTACAGTACTTCAGTTTTATTTTAGTAGATGGAGTTAGTTGGGGGCTTATCCCATCAACTCAACAGTTCAGACAGTTAGAGGTTTTTTAGACTAGAGTATTTTCAGACAATTGTTTAGTTTTTCAGTACTTATATTCAGTTTTGGTATTTTGATACTGCATTTAGATTTATTTATAGATTTGAACCTTATGGTATATGCTTCTGCCTATTTCTGCATAATTAAAGTATTTATTACGCAGTAATTAGGCAGGTACCAGTCATAGGTTAGCTTGTGGTCCTTTGGGATTATGAGCACCATGTAGCATCCAAGGTACAGACTCAGGGCGTTACAAACTTGGTATCAGAGCTTAAGGTTCAACAGTGTCCTAGGAAGTATGAAAGCCACATCTAGTAGAGTCTTGCACATGGGTATGTTGCGCGCCATACTTATGGACAAGAGGCTACAGGATGTTTTAGGAAAAGTCTCCCTTCTTTCAGTATTCATGTCATATGAGTGAGCATGAGATCCAGTTATACTCTCTTTCTAATCCTAGATTCTATTTCATTTACAGAACATGCCTCCAAAAAGGACTCAGGGAAGAGGAACAATAGATCATTCAGCCTCTCAACCCATCCATCCAAATCCTTTGGGCGAGCTTGTCTCCCATGTTGAGTTCAGAGCAGTATTCACAACCCTAGCTCATTTCTGGCAGCCCAGAATGAAAGACCAGTAGCCGTTCTGACCAACCCAATGGCCAATACTGTTACTGCCAGGATTCGAGACTTTACCCAAATAAAACCTCTGTCTTTTATAGGGTCTAAGTCAAATGAGGACCCTCAGGAATTTTTTGACCAGGTTTAGAAAATCACAGATATCATGGGAGTGAATTCTAGTGAGAGTGCTAAGTTAGTTGTCTATCAGCTACAAGATGTAGCCCATACATAGGTTAAGTAGTGAAAGGTAGATAGGGGTTCAGATGCAGAGCCCATGGAGTGGGAAGAGTTTTCTATAGCCATTTTAAATAGATTCATTTCATTAGAGCTGGAAAAACCCATGGTGTTAGAGTTCATCAATCTCGAGAAAGTTAGTATGAGTGTGAAAGAGTATTCCCTTAAGTTCACTTAGTTAGCCAGGTATGCTCTCCATATAGTAGCATACTATAGATCCAGAATGAGCAAGTTTGTATCTGGGGTATAGGTAGAGTAGTTAAGGAGTGTAGGACTGTGTTATTAATTAAGTTGATGGACAATCTAGGTTTATGGCCCATGCTCAACAGATTGAGGAATAGAAACTTAAGAAGAATGAGGGAGAAAATAAGAGAGCCAGAATAGGTAGCTTTAGTTTGGCCCAGCCAAGGTCAGAGGATAGTAACTGTTCTCGATTTAGTCAGAAGTTTTCAGCCCCAGTTCCATCTTTAGCTAGTAGACCAGTACCAAGGTTCAGGAATGATGGTCATGATGGGGCACCAGGCTCCAAGACCTAGAGTAGTGCAAGTGGTATTCATACTAATTTGATTTGCGAAGAATGTAGTAAGAATCATAAAAATGTGTGTAGGCCCAGCGGTGATGTGTGTTTTAGATGTGGCGAGTCAGGTCACAGAGTCTGAGACTGTCCTAAGTCTGGTCGATGAAGTTGACACAGTCGTCCTTTAGCTCAGTCTGGTCACCTGAATCAGCAGGGTGCCACTTCTAGTGCCGCCGGTAGGCAACGCCCAAATAAGATTTATGTACTTCAGTCTAGGCAACATCAGGAAAGTTCTCCTGATACGGTCACTAGTATGTTATAGACCTCTTATTTATATGTTTATGTCTTATTAGATCCAAGAGTTTCTCTATCTTTTGTCACTCTTTGTATAGCAGTTAACTTTAAGGTCAGACTAGATATTAACAAAACCTTTCTCAGCCACCACCCCAGTGGGTCAGTCTATCATAGCCCGACGGGTATACAGAAACTGTCCGGTTATGATATCTTAGGAATTCAGGAATCAAGATTTCAGTAGTAATATTAGTATATGCATAAAAGTAATGGATAGGAATGATGCCCAACCTGTCTTTACCTCAGTTACAAAGCTTGTATTTTCGTTATCATAATACCTATGCATGTTTTTACATCTCATATCCATGAACATAACTTATATTCACACATTTTCCACAGAGTCGTATGCATTTCCAATTTCCTAGTATGAGGAGATCCAGTTCACTCAGAAGTACAAATTATATTTTGTGAAATCATGAACTCCAAACTCAGGTCATGCAGCTCATGAATTCCGCACTTATGTCTTACAGTGTGTTTAGTCCCAGTTACCGTATCAATTGTAGTTTTAGTTACAGTCTTAGTTATAGTATCAGTCTCAGTCCCAGCCTTAGTTGAGGAATTAGATCATAAACTCAGTTCAGTTTCAGGTTTACTTGACCATAGTATGCAGTTATCAGTTATTCAGTTATCAGTATTTCAGTACCTCAGTTTATAGACTATTTCATAATCATGTTATACGCTTGGTCTTACATTCTCAAATAATATAGTTTTCACAAACTCATGCTCATCTATCTCATGTTACTCAGTTAGTCCTTAGCTCATATGCATAATATTATACAATTTTAGTCTTGTTATTCAAACTAAGTACAGTTCAGTCTTACATTCCCAGTATTCAACTATCAGTCATCTAGTTAATCAGATAAGTTAGTAGGCTTATGCATTCGTACACAGCGCCCAAGTGAATATGTTTCAACAATCACAGGTGAAGTGTCATACTAAGGTGGAGAGTATAGTTGAGAATAAGTTTTTAGTATGAGTTAGTTCGAAAATCAAGTAATTCAGTATTAGCAGTCAGACAGACAAATTCGTGTGGTGTGGTTTCCACCTTTCCATCTAGTCGCGTTGTCCGAATGTCTCGTGAATTAAATTATTCCAAGATAAAGCAACAGGTAGTGTGTGTTTATTTTAGTTCATGTATCATGTCTCATTTCCAGATCCTAGATATTCAGTCATGATTCAGTTGTAGGTGCCTTGTGCATCGCCCCAGTTTTCCTTTATATCTTAGCCAAGTCAACATTCTTCGAGGGATATAATGTCCTAAAGGGGAGATGTACTATAATCCTGAGCTTTCATGTCCTAAACTTCCCAGTTCTCTTCACGTAAAAATTCTAGTTTGGAGTAGTGGGTACTCATAAATTGACCCTCAAGTTCCAATCTCAGCTGTAAGCCAGGTATTCAGGGGGCTTAGTTCAATGTACGATATTCAGTTCATGTACCACGTTCTAGTCTCAGTCATGTTCTCATGTTCCCGTTTATGCGTACTTCAAAAATGATCTTGAATTTATCAGTATTTTTCAGTTTAAGTAATAGTTTTGCTTGAACTCATTCAGTTTCATGTTCAGTTTCAGTTACAAACTTGGTATAAGTTACCATTACATGTTCAGTTATACGTTCATGAGACAATTCATTCATGTATCCATGCATCAATTATGCATATTCAGTACATAAAATTCAGTTTATCAGTAATCTTAGTCATGCATTCACAAATCATGTTTAGCTATATCCACGTATCAATTATGCATGTTGAGTATGATAATTCAGAAAACCAGTAATATCAGTCATATAGTCATGTTCCAGATGTTCATGTCTAGTATGTAAGTCAGTCTCTCAGTATTTTTAGTCTCACCAGTCTCATTCGAGGATGAATGTTCCCAAGGGAGAGATAATGTAAGACCCCATAAAATCCTAAGCTTAATTACGTCCTTTAGGCCTGTCACGGGGTCCCAGACTTCGAATATTTTATATAAGTATTCAGGCTCAGTGTCATTTTAACCTACGAAGGTTGGAAATCTTATTTTGTGATCTTTACATCCATTAAATATTGATGTTTACGTTGATTCATGATTAGGAATGTCCATAGGTATTTTCGGACAAGTTTCAAATTTTTTGAACTTCGTATGAAGCTCCTTTGGAATCCCAAAATAGTTATTTACTATTTTCCCCAGCTACCAGCGTCCAATTCCAGTGAATTGATGCAAATATGGCGCGATGCATTGGCTATCGTATCGATACCATCGATGCATCGCGTCGACCTGCTCGTTGGTAAACTAGTTTACAGTCATTAAAAGACCGCATCCTTGGGGGTATTTGGGTCTTTTTTCTCCAACCTTTAGCCTCCAACAACAGAAGATTCAGCCCTAATTCACAAAAGTATATTCACTTTCTCTAAAAACCTGTCAAGAACAAGCCTTAAGGTTTTCAATTCAAGATTCAAGTCTCAAGAATTCTACCATCAATCCTCTCAAAATCAAGCATCAAGGTATGTTAAGTGTTCATCAAAGGGTTCCTTCCACCCTTGGAGTCCAAGTATATCTTTTGAACTTCAAGTAATTGACTTTATGATTTCCATGGTTGGAATTAAAGTGTATCCATGATTGTTATTTGGATTAAGTTCAGAATTCATGATTTATATATATATATATATATATATATATATATATATATATATATATCATATGAAATTGATCATTATGTGTGTAGATTCATGTGAATCCATGATAAACCCTTGACATGTGAAATTAGAGATTAATTATGATGCTCACTTGTTTTTCAACACTATGTGCATATACTATGCTCCTTAAGTGCTTGATAAATTGTCCACGTGAGCTATTAAGAGAATAAAATCATGTCAAATTAGCTTATGTGCAATTTATATCATGCAAGTGTTTGTCAAAATGCCCCAATGAATGAATGATGATCAAGTTCATGGTTTACATATTTCATGTTATGCCATGTCTTTTAATTTATGTTATCGAGTCCTAGGGTTACTTGTACCCGATAATTTAGCTGATTACCTAGAGCCGTGGTCAGTCATAGAACAGTATCGATCACAACACGATCAGTAGTACTCTCAATCATTTACAAAAACTCAAGAAATCTCAGTAGTGATTGTAATTCAGTAACAGTACTCAGTTTTGACCTCAGTAGTACTCGGTTAGTTAACAGAATTCAATAGTTTATGTTAGTCCACAGAATCCACTAAACTCAGTTCAGTTCAATCAAATAGTAATATCGGTAACAGCTCAGTCCAGCATAGTACAGTCTAGAACTCAATTCAGTGTCTATTCAGTTAGAAGTAGGATTCAGCACCAAGTGAACCCAAGGATGGGGACTCACCTGCCAGCAGAGGGTGAAATCCTTAGGAGTAATCCTTGCATTCTAGAACTATGAATCTAGTGTAGGTTGAGATATTTCCCTATGAGACTAGAGTTTATATATCTCATTTGAGTTTTCCTACCAGTGAGGGTTGACAAAAGAGCTTCCTGTAAGAGAGGACTAACTCAAAGTTTGTCCTTACCCATGGCACGGTATTGACACCCTTCCAATTGAGGTTACAAGTTTGACCCTAAATCATTTAGAGAAGGGGCATGTCGGTTAGATGATTACCTCCCACAGTTTCAGTTCCAGTCTCAGTCTCACAATAGAACTCAGTTCAGTTCTACAGATTCAAGACTATAAGATTTAGTCACTCAACTTAGTACGAAACTCAGTATGATTCCACATTATTCAGAACTATCAGATACAGTTTTTCAAATAATCAATAATACAGTATTCATAAACACATATATTGGTTATCAGCATTCCACATCAGTACTCAGTATTAGCACGGTCTCAGTTACAGTGTATGTATTTATGCATGTACTCTTCTCAGTCATACTCATGTTATTCAATTATTATTGTGCATGCATATGAACCCATGCATATAAGCCTACCTCACTGAGCATACCAGTATATTCAAAGTACTGACGCATGCTTTTTTTTGCTCTATGATTTATTATATCATAGCTTCAGACGCACGGGCTCTCGAGCATCTTTAGCAGTTCAGATACTAAACTTTTATAGTAGTAGTGAGTCCTCATAGTTTGAGGACATGCTTAGTATTTACAGTACTTCAGTTTTATTTCTGTAGATGGAGTTAGTTGGGGGCTTGTCCCATCAACTTCACAGTCAGATAGTTAGAGGTTTTTCAAACTAGAGTATTTTCAGACAGTTGTTCAGTTTTTCAGTACTTATATTCAATTTTTGTATTTTGATACTGCATTCAGATTTATTTATAGATTTGAACCTTATGGCATATGTTTTCGCCTATTTTTGCATAATTACAGTATTTATTACTCAGTTATTGAATTAGGTACCAGTCATGGGTTAGCTTGTGGTCCTTCGGGATTATGAGCATTGTGTAGCGTCCGAGGTACAGACTCGGGGCATTACATTTTGGTGGCTAAATTAATGTAGTATTTCTAGGCGGCGTAGGAGACTAAGAGGAAAAGTAACATACGCCCTTTTTGGAAAGTCTTATATTTGTATTTTGTTTTGGACTTTAGGAATTTTCGGTCTGGTTTTGTGCTTTTGGTGCGCTAACCTCATATTGTTTTCTTTCGTTTGTTTGTTTGACTAATTTGATCATTATTAAAATCAGGTCCAATGGACCTAAAATAAAACTAAAATAACCATTAATGAGCCTAGAGAACATACCATAGAGATTAGTTTGCTATGATGATCAACCATCGGATGTAATATCATTCGACTTGAGCATTTAAGAGAACAACTCCCTAGAATTGATTTATTCAAAAAATGTAAATGTAACATCCTTTGTTTATTTTGAAGATGTAAAGGAAATGCTAAAGGCTGATGTTCTACAAATTAAATAAGTTCTAGCCTAAATAAGTTGAATGTTTGGTTAGGCAATAAAAAAATATTAAGCTATTAATCTCTCTTAAAGTTTGGTTGGTAAAAATCTTGTTAACTTGATAAACAAAATCAAATCTACACTAATTAATGTACTTTTGTTTGTCAGCCTCAGTGGGTGTGTCAATGTCACCTCTCTCAAGAGTATTTTAAAAAAAGAGTTGAAAACCAATACTGTTACATCATAGATGACAATCTAAGAGTGAACTCAAAATCAATCTAAATGGAAAAAAAGTAAGAGAATATGATTGATAAACAAACTTCACATGACTTGTCGACTAAATAAATCAATACAAGATGTTTTTCAAACTAATGAGGCAACATGCACACACATATAAAACTACACCAGTGAATGAAAATACTTTATTAAATATGTAACCGGTAAAAGAATGAATAATATCCTAATTCCTAAAGTCTCTAATTTAAAACCCTAGGTAAAAGTCTCCAAATTCTACTCAGTATAATCATAGCTTCTATATATAGTGATAAAACATCATGAAACTAACTTAAATATCTGGTTACCGGTTTCTCTTCTTAAAGATTTCTTAAGAGTTTCAGCTATGAAATTTGTTCATTCTAACTTTTGGAGAATAATCCATGATTAAAAGTTGTGAAAGAAAAGAAACTAAGATAAAAAGGGGTAAGAATCATGATTGAAGAGGAATAACAAACAATAAAAACAAAAAGTGTTGAAGCCTATGCTAGAAGTTCCGAAAAGAGAGAAAATTTTGAAAAATAAGAATGTTATTGCATCGATGTTGATGGAGTGAAAATGGAAAAATCTAGAGAAGGAGAATGAAATATAAAAGATGTAGAGTATTGGAGAAAGTGATAAGTGGCTACTAGGTTTCAAGGTTAAAGACGCATAAATGATAGGTTTCTTAGGTAATTTATGAAATTTTAGATATTCCCGAAACTATAATCAAAGTGTCAAAATCTCTCTCTAACCACTATATCACCACTAACGAAACCCTATCAATTATCCTACCTCACTCTATTGGCCATGAACATTACAACCACTTGGTCTCTTCCTGAGGATGCCTAGTCAATACCTAATCCACATACTTCCCCCATGATAACATATATATCTACTTTACGCTCAACACCCCCCACATTAAACTTATTCCCTTAAAGAAAATTGCTAATTTACATGTTAATCCCAAAATGATCAGGGATGAGGAAGAAGTGGACTATAAGATCATTAATGAAAATTTACAATTTGAAGTAGTCATAATATTCATATATGGATGGCTAGATATAAAAGAATCATTCAAATTAATTTCTAACTATGTGAACTAAAAGAAAGGCAAAACATAGGCCTTTAGGGCAACAGATATGAGTTAATCTATGCTACAATCATTGCAGACTGTATTATCCTTTTACTAAAGCTTTCTTTTTTAGATTACATACATCAGTTAGTCCTATTTGAGCATACCTAGAAGTGGGATCCATTGTTTGATCTAGATAAACTGACAAAATCAACAATTGTGTGGATCTCCTTCCCTTCACTAACACAAAATCTTCTTGGCAGGCAATCAATTTTCCTTCTAGTCATGGCTATTGGCAAGCCATTATAGGTATGCATGGCTACTAGCAACCAAACAAAACATAGTTGTGCTAGCTTAAAGTCAAAATTTATCTATAAGCAATTTCCCAATAAGAATCTATCATGATCCAAAAACATAGGTCATGATACCACATGAAATAACCCACCAGTAGTTAAGCAAAATTTATAACCTGAAATGAAAAGTATTGGTCTAATCGAGAAGGAACAAGGAGATAAATTAGTAATACTAAATAAAGGGGATAATACAAGAAATAGGTAGAGAATGCATGGATATATTCAGGAAAGAACAACATATACAAAATGGATCCCCCAGAACTTGGTATTAGTCTTTACAGGAGCCACTAAAACACAAGGAGTACTAGACGATAAAAATATACAAACCAAACTCCAAAATTATAGATAGGTCTTTTTTACCTTTGGGTTATAAATCATGATGGATCACATAGCATTATTGTTTTTAAGGCCCTACAGTTTAGAATTCTTACAATACTTATGGGTGTAATCATATTTAATCTTGATCACTTTCCTATAATTTCCTTGGTTTGTTTTCTTATCCCTACTTTGATTCTGTAATGACCCTCCAAGTCAATTTACTATTTATGCGTATTTTTCAATATTTAGAACTTTCCCTATAGCTGCCCCAATCCATTTATTACTTGCTAGGATCAGTAGTTTGGTTCTCGAGTGATTCATTTGGTTTGTGCAGAAGTTCCCTTATTTTGGAGCTTCCGAAGATGATTATTTTTTCTTCACCCAAAACTTCAAGTAAATAACCTCGAATAATAGTTTTGATAGGTCTATTAGCTGCTATTTTGAATGTTTTTTTTGACAGGGTAGAATATTTGTTTTGCATGCACGAGGTTCGGAATGAATCTCGAACACCCGATAAAATTCTTTTTAGACGTAGAAAAATTGTTTGATGCAATAAGCGGGTGCAGCTACTTATGCGCCCTTTTTGTTTGTTAAGAGGAGTCGTGTATGCGGTCAGGGATGATTTCAGCTCCCACTGCTTAAGCGGTCTTTCATCCACTTATGCAATTTGGAAGCCACTTAAGTGAAGAGGCAGGTAACCATGACGACCATTTAATCAACTGGTAAGTTGCTTATGTTATAAGGCTTAAGTGGCCAAACCTCCACTTAAGTAAAGGTAGCAATACATATATCCTCCACTTCAAATTTTCCTCAATTTTTAACCATGATTCCTCTATATTTAATGCATTTGAGCTTTAAAATATTATGGAGACATAGTTTGGAGATGGGTTTAGGTGATTACTTGATCCATGATCTTTTTCCCATCGATAATTCATAAGTTCCTGACCTAAATATTGATTTAATTCTATAGTTAAATTCTTGTTTTCCTTTGATATGTAGGGATGTGATGGTACTCAATTTGGGAAATGATCATGATCAAATAATGAGTATGAGATCCTTGTACCCGGAGGGGTACAATTGTGGCTTCAATTTTTGAATTTCATAAGCAGGCTCCAGGGGTGATTTTTAACCTGATTTTTATCCTGGTCATAAACTCGCAATATAGGTATCATTATTGTCCTGTTCACATATAGATTATTATTTTGATAGAATGGCAATAGTTGGAGTCGTGTCAGATGGGAAGAGCTCAAGTTTAGTGGGTCGTGAGTGTGCTCTACAACCTCTAAGGTTGTAGACCTACCAATACTTAGATGTCATTTATTTAAGGTATTTATATTATGAACTGATAATTTTTTAGGGGACTTTGTTGTTTGTATATGCCTTACTTAGGTATGTATGGTTATAATCACCTTATTAAGAAATTTAGAGTAGTATTATGACGTAAATCCTTAGTCTAGTTAGTCGTTTGTCCGTCTGGATTAGTTTAGTTTACTTGGTAGCCTCAGGACTGATCATTGGTGCCTTAGTTTAGGTTTTGGTAGTTGTTTTCCTTACGTTGGGTTCCTCGAGGCTTGATAGCAAGTGTATTGCATCTTTAAGGTGGTCCACCCTAGGATAACATCATTCTCATAGCTAGATGACCATGGACTACT
This sequence comes from Capsicum baccatum var. pendulum, assembly GCA_030864225.1. Classification (NCBI taxonomy): domain Eukaryota; kingdom Viridiplantae; phylum Streptophyta; class Magnoliopsida; order Solanales; family Solanaceae; genus Capsicum; species Capsicum baccatum. The sequence goes on along the minus strand of CM061560.1, from coordinate 81,804,266 downwards.
TAAGTTAAATACTGATGAATTCAATATAGTTTAAATAGGTGATCTTTTCATTTATGCTACTTGTTATTGATTGCATATCCATGGTACATTGGTAACCTATCTTAAGATATTATTTTCAGTTTAAAATTTAGGATATGTGTAACATCTTTATAGATTAGGATTATTAAAAAGGGAAACTGGATTACTTTTAGTCTTGATTTTATTCAAGACATGTGGCACAATTAATTACTATTCTAAATTCCCAGTTCAATTGCAGACAAGATATACGGCTCGGGTCCTCCATGGCTCCTGGCTTCATGAGCCTTATGCACTAGAAGATGAGTATACGGTACTTTGGAACATTTGATATTGTATCTTGTGGCATCTATTCTACATCCTAATCCGATGACATTATTATAGTTAGTATGGTTTTTTATTCCTTGCATCAATTGTACTTATGGAGGCAGTTACGTTCTATTAGATTACTGTTTGTACCTTCTTGGCTTATAGGGGTCCAGTAAGGTTGTAGAGTACTACAAGTTTGGAAACCACCATACCTACAAAAAAGTAATACAAAAAGAGAAAAAGAGGCACAATCCAAATAACTCACGATGAAATTCAAGTGGATGTTGTGCATGGTCAAGGATAAAGCAGAATGAAGAATAATCCGCCACAAGAAGGTGAAGGAGAGAAAGAGCATGATGAATCAAAAATACAAGAACCAAATCCATTAAAAATTACTATGACAAAAAATCCTTTTAAGAAGACACGTGACCTAAAAGAGAAGACAAATGAATAGAAATAACACATACGGGACTCAAAGGCGGATGAAACTACAGAGGAAGATATACAATAAGTTAGTAAATAAAGAGATCTTTCTCCCTAACATATTGATAACCTACAGAGTTGTCATGACCTAATTTATTAGATCATGATACTTACTATAACCCATCAGTAGGTAAGCCGATCCAGAACCCCGAGTAACGGACTATCTAAAGAAATGAAAGGAAATTGCAAAATAAATATTTACAATGGCTAATATATATATATATATATATATATAACACAGCAGTCCCATAACCTTATGGAATCATTACAAGAGTTTCTAACACAATAGTAGGATAAGGTGAAATACTAAATATATATAAGTTCAACCTATATCACAATACACCATATAGATTAGTTTAATCCACAAGGGAGAAAATGGTAGTACTCTAAACTCCAGGAGCTCACCCCAAATCTCTGATCTATTGATCCACACAACACATACAAATAATGGTGAGAACCCATACTATGATCTGTAGGCTGTAAAAGTTTAGTAAGAATACTAAACATATGGTACTCCGTAAGCAACTACCGACTGAGCTCAAAAGATAATGCAAATATAGATAACATACAAGTAGGAATATAAACTGCAGGTAACTATCTAGGATGCTCAATACAATAAAGTTTAAGAGGCAGTAAGGATACACTATCCTATTAGAGCCATTTTCAGGAACTAAAGTACTATATCGTATATAACTAGCTAATATACAAATAAAGAGTAGAAAAAGGATCTATAGTAGCATGCGAGACCAAGAAATACATATACAATAAAAATAAACAAGGGAAGAGAGGGATATATGGAAATATCATGATATATATATATATATATATAGGTATACAAGTCTAACTCAAAAGAAACAACATAAGGTAGTCAATCTTGTATCTCAAGGCATCCTAATCAAGTAGGAAACTAGTGCCAACATAATAAGGGCCTATTGTCAAAGTGTGTAAACATGAATGCACTATTTGTAATGTAAAATACCGTGAAATGTAAAAAGATCAGAATTATACCTAAGATTTTAGTACTAGCCCACAATAAAACTTCTATGAACTAATTCCAATAACAATAATATACCTTAATCGGGCAACATAAAATCGAAGGTTCAATCAATGCCCAACACACAATAAGCAACACTCATAACCTATACCTATGCATGAATGAATTCAAAGTAAATCAATGATACCATAACTAATCTAAGTGTCGTAATGTAACCCAGTGTATATACCTCCTCCAGCTCAAAAGCTCACAAAGAAAGGACCTACAATAACCTTTTTCTCTAGAATGATAGCTCATAGATGAACGGGCCCCTGGTGGGACAGAAATACCTATATACACTAACCTGGTCCCAATACATGATTTTTAATTATCATCATCATCAATCTACTCAGTATAGTACTAAAGATATGTATATATAATAAATGCACGAACTAGAACGGCACCTAAAAGAGTGTACGTCTCTAAATTCATTGCCTAGGGTCAACTCTAGGACTAAATCCTCATAATATAGTAGAAAGGGGTCAGAATCTTTCAAGACCAAAGTAAATAATAATGGTAAAACCATAGACCAGAATCTATCTCGGTCCTATTTTTAAAACATCAAATTTAGTTCTCAAAGATCATAAATCATAAATTAAGGTGGTGCAATTCCCATTATAAAAGAATCGATTTTAAAAGTGAAAAGTGGGAATAAATCCCTTTTTAGGTAAACAATAGTAAAACCATGGTTTTAGTTGGAATTGTACCTTTAAGTGAGCATGAATGTACCGAATCAATGAATGTCATCTCCAGTATCCAAAAACTACAACCATACGCATCTAAACGACCATAGACTATGGCTACACCCTTTACAAGGATAAGTCACTCACTCTAAGTCCAACTAATATCGTAATCATAGCCTCGAGCCCAATAATATAGAACTAGCATAACAATCATATGATAATCAAAGAAACCATGATAATTTACCAATTAAAGTAGTAAACCTTATACTAAGGGATCCTTAGCCTCAACTATGTCTAACATGCTAGTAACCTAGGGTAGTATGATCCTATAGGAATAACAAGTATTTCAAGGTTTTATTCACCCTTCTATCCCCAAAGTCCAAAATTAGGCCACATCATGGTGTTTACCCTTAATCATATCCTAACATCCTTGCATAACATTCAATATATATCATACACTATCTCATAAAAGAGAGTAGACCAAAGCCTACCTCAATGCAGATATGCAAACCCTGGAATCATCCATGAGTTATCCACCTTTGCTACAGAATTCCAAAATATTGACATGCAATAAAAATAGTAAATACACATTATTAGGAGAAAAATGAGACCCAAATTGCTCTATAAAAGTTTGGGCTAAAATTTGAGTCAAGAACGGGCCTGTGAGGCTTGCAAAACTAAATCCAAAATTGAATCTTGCACGAGGTCCCTCGTAGGCCAAGGAATATGTGCTCAAAAGTTGAGCACAAATAGTGAATAAATCAATACCCAAATCAACTCCTAAAATCTTGGGTTTAAAGACCTGGTTTCAAAGAATTTACTATGATATAGGATGGAAATTGGTGGGAAAATTAATAAAAAATGATCAAGTATTATTAGGCTAACTTACTTTATCTTCAATGGGTGATTCCCCACTTTTTCCTTTCTTCAAGCTCTAAAAATGGTGGGAAAATTGATAAAATGAAAGAGAGATTCAGGTAAAAGAAGGGGATTTAAAAAGTCCCCAGGTGTCGCTTAAGTAACTAACTGATCGGTTAAGTGATCCTCACTTAAGTGATCAACCAAAAATATCTGGCGTTTTCTTAAGCAGTTGAGAACAGCTTAAGTGACCTTCGCTTAAACGACAAGTCAACTGCTTAAGCCATTGGGTAGGTCCCAGGGTGATCCCTTTTAGCAATCGCCTGGTTATGTAAGCAACCAAAGCTCCGCTTAAGTGGTTGCACTAGATTTGCTAAGTCCAAAATGGACTCTGATAGGGTATTCTAGATTCATTTGGAATTTTTTGCGCACAAAAAAACTATACTACCATACAAAATTCGACATTCCAAACTCATTGGAATTTTTATCCAAGATCGTGTCAACTAAATGTGGGACATATAACTATAGTTCTATTTTCAAATAATCCTTCAATATCCCAACACGAGTTTGAAAGCCTCTGGACCTGAACCAAGGGCCTCCATAGCCTAAAATCAATGTTCCATAATTGATGGTTGTCACATCTTTATTTCTCTAGTTATAATAATACCTACAATAACCCATAAGTAGACAATCCAACTCGTAGTCTGGAATGGCTAGTAACAGACTACTCAATAATATGAGGAAAAGAATGCAAAATAAATGAAATAAAGATCAATGCATAATGGAATCCCAAAACCTGGCAGTATCAGTACAAGATCTTCTAACATAATTAGAGTACAAAAGTGAAATATTAAAAGAGATAAACTGATACAACTTATCTTCGAATAAAACATAGAGACTCGCCCAATACATAAGAGAGAGATAAGTGATACTTTGAAGGTCTGGAGATTACTCTAAGTGTCTGAACCATGGCTTCTCTGCATGATACACACATCAATAACGATAACCCTTATAATAATTTGCATGCTGTAGAATTGTAGTAAAGTACAAAATAAATGTGCAAGACCCCGCAAAGTACAAGTTATTCCATCATTATATAGCATGCCAAAAGAGGTCCTAGACATAGAAAATTTTAGCTAAGTGTTGACACTTAGTCTCATTTTTTGCCTCGATATTTCAATGGCATCATTTACGATATTTCTGGCCTTAGATTGTTAATTTTTAATGTGATTCATGAACAGGGATGTCAATAGGTCATATTGGGTGAGTTTCAGAATTTTTGGACATCGTTTGAGTTATTTTTGGGTTGATAAAATAGCAAGCCAATGCAATCTTAATGTGTTGCGTTGGCTGTCGTATTGCACCCATCGACGCGACACATCAGTTATCACATCGACTTCATCGATGAGATACATCACCTATCGCGTCACTAGGACAATTTTGCTCATTAACTTATGAGTTTACAAGGGCATTTATGTCCTTTTTCCCTTACCCAATTCAGCTAAAACACAAAATTAAGCTCCCAGAAGGGCAAAATACATCCATTCTTCTCAAAATCCTCTAAAGAAATAAACCCTAATTCATTAAGCTCAAGTCCAAGTTCCAAAAAATCCCCAACAATCTTCACAAAATCAACAATTGATGTGTGAGATAATGCTAACACATTTGAGGCTTTTAACTAAGAATAATTGCAAGTCTTAAGCAAATTTTGCCGTTTTTGATTTTTTTATGTTTGATTTTTCAATAGAAGCTATGATGCAAGAGAATCAAAAAGGATGGAAGCAAAGGAGTTGAAATCTGAAGTAATTCAAAGAGAAGTGTGGCTGACGATATTTATGATAAGTCGTCAGTCCTGTGATAATTTATCAGCTTCATCGTCAGGCTCAGACAGAGAATGCACCTGAGTTGAGAGTTGTGATGACATTTTGTGATAAGCCGTCAAAGAGCTGATAGGTCATCAAAGTTGTCGTCAGCCTAAGGCAGAACATAAGGGCTAAGGTAGAGACTTGATGACATTTGTGATAAGTCATCAAGGAGATGATAGGATGCCACCAATTGTCGTCAGTTTTAGACGGCGAGTATCAAAAGAAAAGAGAAGTTGACGACATTTGTGATAAGTCGTCAGCATCCTGATAGGTTATCACGAATGGTATCACCTAATCTGAGGAATATCTGAACTTTACTATTTTGTTTCCATAATGAGGGAAAACTATTTAAAGCATTATTAAGGGTTTTCTTGAAAAAAAAAACGTGAGTATTGAGACACGTATTTTGATATTTTCTCTCTCTAGTTTCTTGACTTGAACAAGCAATTATTTTGAAGAGATTATCATCATTATTTTGGGATTACTATTGTGATCTAATCTGAGAATCTCTAGTTTCTATTCATCTTGTGGTAAGTTTATCTTTCAAATCATGAATATAACTAGTTGTTTTGATTATTACATCATGAGCGGCTAAATTCCTTTAACCTGAATTATGGGATCTAGGGTTAAGTCTTGATAAGGTGCTGAGTGTTCAAGATTCAAAAGGTGGTAGGACTCTTTGATAATTCTAAGGTTTTAATTATCATCTACTGGTTGCAAACGATAGATAACACCTTCTTTGATTTGCTTGAGAAAGAAATCAAATATAGTGGGAAGTGAATTATTAACAAGGACTTAGAAGCACTAAAAATTTCCATTTAATAATTGACGTTGTAACAAGGTTGATTAACCTGAGGTAAAATCTGGTCATGAATAAAAATTCCCTTAAGTCCGAGAGGATTAGGTAATTAAATGCTTAAGTAAGTCGAGAGACATTTAGGCATAACTTCGAGAAAGATAACTTGTTGTCCTACCTACTGTGAGAATCTTGAACCACCATTAGCATCTGTCAAGTACCAAAACCCCTAGTAAACATAATTCTGGTTTTTCCATAAACTCTTGATTACGAACACTGTAACTAAAGTGACCAACAATTACTTACTAAACTAAAAAAAACCATTTCAGGAAACATCTAGCTATCAGTTGATTAAATTGGAAATGACTTAAGTTCACACCATATTCCCTGTGGGATTCAACCCCAACCTAGTTGAGTTTTATATTGACAGCGATCGCTTACATACTCATTAGAGAGGTGTAGTTTGAGCGTTATGAAAAATGACGCCATTGTCGGGGAATACGATTGTAAATTGTAGTTGGGTGCGCTAATTAACTGTTAGTCAAGTTTCCTAGTTTTACGTTTATTTGTTGTTTTTGTTTATTGCAGGATATTTATAGTGTATGCCAAGCACCAAAAATTTCGGAGAACCATTGTTACCACTTAATCTGAAACCACATAGAATTGAAAAAATGGCAGAACAGCAAGAGGCTGACAGATAGGTAGCCTTAGCTAGAGCTCAGGTGAATGTCTAAAATGTCGGTCAACAAGTACGATATCAAAATCCTGAGGATGACGATTTGGAAGATGAGGAGTTTCTAAATCCGGGTAACCTAAGGCATGAAGAGCAAGTAGTTGCACCAGTACGGCGTAATGTTAACAGGAACCATTCATTCTGAGAAAGGCAAGATTACCACCGGTCCAGTATGACCTCAATGATGATGATGATGGAATGGACAAAGAAGGTGCAGTGGATGCAATCATTCCTCCACTATTGGCACCTGGGGCTAAATTCAGCATTACGAGTACTATGATTCAACTCCTCTGTAACGCCCCAAAATATCATCCCGAGATGCCACACGGTGCCCAAGGCTACACGTAGCCTCAAGCTAACCCTTTAAGCCAAAACACTACCCTTGGGTTCCAACACAAAAACATACACGCTACGCTAAGGATATATGTATAAGTACATATCATATCACATCGCACATGGCATGGAATATCGTTAGACTGTACATTTATGGAAAGTCTATACACAAACCAATCCAACAATACACTAGTCTTACATAGCCTCTATACAGAAAAATCAACGAGCCATTCGGACAAACCCCCAACTAAATCAACAGACCAAAGGGATCACAAAACAACAGCACCAAAACTAGCAACTTAGTCCTCGAACCATGAGGACTCACCACTGAAGGAACATAGATGCGGCACTCAGATATCACTATCGTGGCTGCGGCTGAGTACCTGAACCTACATAATGGTAAGAATGTAGCCCATATAGAAATATGTGGGTCAGCACAAGATACGCACTGAGTATGTGGGGGCACATGCAAAATATAAATAATATCATAAATTTCATAAAAACGTACATACGGACCATAATGACACACCTGGCTTGAGTGACATTGAATCATGCAACTCATAACATCTTAGATAGGAAATGTAGCAGAAAAACCTCATAAATCATTGTAGATCATCATAGGCAACTTGACTTACTACATCAAAACTCGGAGTGACTAGGTATTTCAATAAACATGACTCTTTTGGATAGGGGAGTTTCCTATAACCGACAACCCCACGTGAGCTACGTGGAATACCAACGTTTGAAACCTGCATTGGCGGGAGCGTCATACTCTTTGTCAGGGAGTACGACCTTAAAATTGCAATAATCACAATCGGGCTCTCTGGCCAATAATATCATCGTCAAACAACCCTACGGTGGCACATAGATTTGGGAAAATATCAAATTTCCCTCTCGGTGCTAAGTACTACTCCCCGACAAGCTCAGAACGCATTAGAAAATCCACCACAACATCACAAGGGTCTATCATAAAGACTAAATCAAATCTATTTCTCATTTATCAAATCATATCAATTTGTGGATTCCTAACTCAACACATTTTAGCTCAAAACATTTTAATCTTCCTCAACATCAATAAGGTATCAATGCATTGAACCATAATCGACTCGATATTTGGACAAGGATATGAAGACTCAATACATAATATTTTCAACAATTTAACTCATCAAAACCATCCGGAAAATACCAAGACTCATTGCAACTTCAATATCAACATTTCTCAATTTGCCATCCAACTCTCATTTAAAGGTACTTGAGACATCAACCCATAGTAGAGATATAGAATTTCCAATATCAATTATAAATTCATAATAAGGAAATAGTGGAATGATAGTATAAATCAAGGCTTAACAAATTAAATCATCATACCCTAATAATCAAATACTTTTTGTACATGATTCCATCTCAACATCATACACATATCAGATGACATAATCCCATAGCTCATGGACAATAATATAAGATATAAAATCATATTTCTAATTCATGGTAAAATATGTAAAATCTCATGTCAATGTAATTCAATAAAAATACCGGGCACAAGATCAAAAGGATAATCTTGTTCAAAGCCCCACATACCTAAAAATGGAATATGAATATGAACTTCCGACTCCGGAACTTTATTCAAGAAAATAAAGGGCGCTTCTCGAATCCCTTAACATGATCAACTCGAATCCCAAATCAATTTGAAATTTCTACGGTTTAATCAAGAGACATAGAAGGATGAAATTTGGAGTAGTAGGGTTGGGGTTTGAGCCTTAGGAAATTTTGGAGAAAAATGAGCTATTGAATGCTCTTAATGGACTTAAATTCATGGTTTACCCGGATGGATTGGAGTGGGAATGACCAAAATACCCTTAAAAATCAAATAATGTCGAATTTGTCCTTTGATGGACTATTTTGATAGGCTAAAGTATATCGACCATAACTTTTTGCTCCGATGGCCAAATTGGATTAAACCAATTTCATTGGAAAGAGGACTTTCAGAGCTTTCTGTTAATATATAGTATCTCACCTAGATCATTATGTACAAGGAGTTATGATCATTTGAAATTGACCCTAAAATTCGCCTGGCCTCAGTATTTTTTTCCTGCACATTTACTGTTCACCACTATTCACGGTTAGATCGGAATGATCATAACTCATTGCTCGAGTGTCCGTTTTGGATGATCCATATATCGTTGGAAAGATTATTCGATGATCTATGCGATGAAGGATATTATATCCAAAAATTCCATACAAAAAAATTATTAATCATGATAAAGAACAGAATTCAACATATTTTCATTTAAGATCTTAACGAAAAAATTTTCCGAGGCATCACATCATCTCCCCCTTGGAAACATTCGTCCTCAAATGTTGATAGGTAGGTCAAGAATACTATAAAAATAAGTATATAGAGAAAAATCATCTTGCCCAATCATATACTTCATTCTAGATTTTTTTTGGATATCGTAGAAAACATAAAAGCTAAGATAAACATAGCAATAAGGATTAAATCAAAAGAGAACGATACCTTTGACATGCTCAGGATTCATAGGAAAGAGGTGGGGATATTTGGAGCGCATATCCGCTTTGGCTTCCCAAGTAGCACTCTCCACGGATTGATTTCGCCAAAGCACTTTAACCAAAGGAACTTCCTTGTTTCTTAGCCTACGAACTTGAAAGTCAAAAACCTCAACCGGAATCTCTTCATATGAAAGACTATCTTGAATACCCGAGCTTTCGGAAGGATCAATCACAACAGAATCACCAATAGACTTCTTAAGCATAGAAATGGAAAACCGGATGGACGTTAGATAACTTCGCGGGCAATTCAACCTTATACGCTACCTTCCCAATGCGATCCACAATCTTATAGGGACCAATGTAATGGGGACTTAGTTTTCCTTTCTTCCCAAATCTCTCCACCCTTTTCATGGGTGAAACTTTCAAGTACACTAAATAACCAACATCAAATTCAAGGTCTTTCCTCCTTACACCTGTGTATGATTTTTGACGGCTTTGGGTGGTTTTCAAACTTTTCCGAATTAACTTAACCTTCTCCATGGCCTCGAACACCACATCCGGTCCAGTCGTGGCAGCCTCACCAACTTCAAACCAACTAATGGGTGATCTAAACCTTCTACCATATAAAGCTTCAAATGGGGTCATTTCAATAGTAGTATGAAAATTGTTATTGTAAGCAAACTCGATTAATGCTAAGTGCTCATCCCAACTACTTTTAAAATCAAGCACACAAGCCCTCAACATATCTTCTAAAGTCTGAATGGTCCGCTCGGCCTGACCATCTATTTGCGGACGGAAAGCAAAACTTAAACGAATTTGGGTACCGAGACCCTTTTGGAAAGATTTCCAAAACTGAGAGGTAAACTGAGTACTTCTGTCAGAAATAATAGCCAAAGGGATTCCATAAAGTCTGACGAGTTCCCGAATATATATTCTAGCATAATCTTCAGCTGTATACGATGAATGCACAGTCAAGAAATGAGCTGATTTCGTCAGCCGATCTACGACAACCCAAATCAAATCATTATGGCAACGAGAAGGAGGCAAACCAACTATGAAGTCCATATTCACTTCTTCCTACTTCCAAGTAGGAATGCTAAACTGTTGCATCATACCACTGGGCCTTTTATGCTCTATTTTAACCTGTTGACACATGGAACACTTCGCCACAAATTTTTCTATGTTCCTCTTCATATGTAATTTCTATATGTTGTTTACATGATCTTTCCCTAGTCAGCCGATGATACCTACCAGTATTTATGGTTGTACTGATAGTACTCTTGTTATACCTTTTTTAGGGTATAATCTGGTTGCAGGACCAGTTGATGTTTCTTAGGTGATGTGGATAGTGATCTCTAGCAGTTTCTACTCATTTCATTCTTAAAGTAGGAGTTGTCGTTTGTTTGTCATCTATTGTATTTAAATTCTTGTACATGTCTACACTAGGTCCTCGAGAAAGGTGTTTTTATTCCTTATATTTTGAAAATAGGTTGTAATATTTGTTAGATTTTGAGTTCTTAATGAAATTATTTATAATTTTTTCATGTTTTCTAAAATCGGTAGTAAGGGTTCTTTTATCTAAAAGGATTAGAGTAGGTACCCGCACAATGCATAAAGTTGGGTCGTGATAGATTGGCTTTAATAAGATAGAGGGAGTCTAAATCAGAGAACATGAAAAGAATTTGGACCAAAGGGGTCTCTTTTAAAATATGCCTCCTCCTATGGACACTATGGAAGTTTAATTTGCCGGTGAAGGACATCCTATATACATGTGATATTAGCCTGGTCTTAAGATGCATATGTTAATAATAACCACATCATGAAACCATTCATCACTTGTTCACTATAGGGGACTTTGCTACTTACTACATTATAGGAATTCTTTGCTTTGTGTGTTGTAGTGGAAGGGCCTTTTATATAGTGCTATCAAACTATTCAGAAATGATACGGTACAGAATGCTCTAATAAATTTAATCCTATGCTACAGGCTGCTCCTGGTATAATTTGTTGGAGCTTTGGAAAAGGAGAAATACAATCTCACATGGGTTTCAGTCTCATGGGGAAGATTTATATATGAAATAAGTCTGAATCCTAGATAAAGGAGATACCACATGCTAGGCCATTGTTGTTGGACTACTTATAGAGTTACAGACTATAACTCAAAGTTGTTCCAATAAGATGGAAAAAAACAACTTATGGATGATTCAAATGTAACTCAAATGGAGCTTCTAAGGGCAACCCTGGACCCCAACACTATTGCTTTCTGTCTCAGAAATAATTAGGGAAATTCGTAATTTGCTAAGTGCCATCAAATCACAAATAATACAAGTATAACAATAGAAGCTTTGGCAGTGATAGAAGGGTGTGAGTATTGTGTGGATGATTAGTTTGTACCCTTAATCATAGAAACAAAATCATTGGATCTGACAAAAATGGTGAAGGAAGAATGAGAGTGTACATAGATCAATGTAATGCAAATAAGAAGGATTAAGGAGTTGACTGAATGAGGGATTATACTAGCACAATACACATACAGAGATTCCAATACTCTTACAGATGTCTTAACTAAAATGTGTTTCAATTTTGTAGCTTGTAACGCCCCGAGTCTACACCCAAGATTCCACACGGTGCTTACGATATCGAGGGACCACAAGCTAACTCATGAGTTGGTACCTACTGTGAGCACTGAATAATAATACTATAAAAATATGGAATATAGGTTGTAATGCCATAAGGTTCACAATCTAAATACTGACAAATAATAATATCTGATAAAACATCTGAAAACTGAATGATGTCTGAAAAGCCTCTAACTGAACTGTCTGAAAGTGGAGTTGATGGGACAAGCCCCCAACTAACTTCAACTACTAAAATACTAAAGCTAGTGAAAATAATGAAAGAAAAGTATATCCTCAATAGATGAGGACTAACTACTGAATCTGCTGTTGCTATCTGAATCTATCTATGTGTGGTCAGGAGCCTGAGCATCCGAACCTATGATATGAGACATCATAGCCCAAAGAGAAAGTATGCATTAGTACATGAAATATACCAGTATTCTAGATGAGGTAAGTCTGAATGAAAGGGTTCATATGCATGAACAGTAACTGACTGAATGATATAGAGTAACTAAATAAGAGTACATGAATAACTGAAACTACTATAAAATACTGAATATGCAATACTGTGCATATACATGTATACTATATTTGAGATTTTACTAAAGTTAAGTACTGATTTCTGATACTAAGTAACTGATATCTATGATTACTGGTAACTGAATTATTAATACTAAGTGACTGTGTCTGATAGTCCTAGTTCTGTAGAGCTGAACTAAAATCTATACTGAGACTGAAACTGAAACTGTAGAAGGTAATCATCTAATTGACATACCCCAAAATAAGACAACTGGGGTCCAACCTGTAACCCCAATTGGAAGGGTGTCAGTACCGTGCCACAGATAAAGACAATTGAAGAGTTACCCTCATCTGGCAGGTACTCTTATGAGAACAGTGAAACCCTCAACTGGCAGGTTAAAACACCTTATCAACCCTCAACTAGCAGGTTGATGTCTCAACCTATGCTGGATACATAGTTCTAGAATGTAAGGACTGCTTCTAAAGGTCACACCCTCTACTAGCAGGTGAGCCCCCATCCTTGGGTTCACTCGGTGTTGAATCCCACTCCCATTTGAATAACACTAATTACTATACTGAGTTGAGCTTGACTGATATTGAGTTTCACTGAGTTCTATAACTATCGGAGTACTTACTGTTTTGGGACATGACTGAGACTATTAGCATGAACATCATAAATACAATACTCAATTGAAATTTCAAGGCATTAGCATACAATTCACATAATTCATCATAGAAACTATTTTAATTTCATGGAAACTTATAATTAATCATGAATTGAAACCCAATTACTATCCTGAACATGAATACAATCAATTTCAAGCATAGAATTCATAAATCTGATATCTTGTATATTTAAAAAGGATTCTTGGACTCTATGGGTGAAAGGAACCCATGAATGAACACCTAACATACCTGAGAATATTAATTCTTGAAGGTTCTTGGAGGAATTCTTGATTTTGTTCTCGATTTCATGAAGCTAGGGCTTCGCCCTTTAAGAGAGAATGTTTTAATCTTGAGAGAAAGTGAGGAAATAATGTTATAACTAGGTTAATTAGGGGATAATCACGTGTTTAAGACTGACTTGGGTCATATAAAAATACCTAATTACCCCTGGAAAAGACTTAAAAATTCATTATTGGATGCCCAATTTTTGGCCTCACCGCGACGCGGTGGCATTGCGGTAAGCCATTAGAATGTGGCTGTCACTATATAAAGATGGATGAACGTGAAATGGACCCTTGCCATGATGCGTCATTGTAACAACCCAAAATCATCTCCTCGGACGTCACATGGTGCTTAAGGCTACAAGTAGCCCAAAGCTAACCCTTAGAGCCAGTTTCTACCAATAACACTTAATTCAAGATAAAATAGACTCAACACTCGCATAGTCATATCACATGAAAGAAAATACGGGAAGATACCTGGTCCATATGACCACAATACAAAGAAACCTCAAAAAAACCACAATACCGAACCCTCGAAACATCACAAGTATGATACTAGTCTGACAAAACCTCTACGAATTGAAAACTAGATCATTGATTACTGGAGAACCTCTAGGAGATCTTGGTGGGGAGACATTCTCTGGAGGAGACACGTTCTTTAGAACCTATTCGATAAGAATGTTGAGTTTCACTCGATCAAGTCTGATCTTTAGGTCTCTGATTTCTCCCTTGAGGGTGGAAATTTCACCCTTGAGATCGGCTATAGATGGTTCTATAGGTTTATCAAATCGAGACATAACCTGTTTCATGCTAAAAGGCTGAATGATAGGTTTGGAGGGCTTTTCTTCATGAGAAAGCATCAATCTTTTGAGTTCTAGAAGATATTTATTTCTAGCCTCATCATCTTGGATATGTTCTATGATGTCAAATAGGATTTCTTTAGAATTTCCAGAGATGACATTAACAGTCTTTTTTGTGCAAGTACAGAAGGTACTATTAAAAGCACAATCTTGGCCAAACTGGGATCGATCGAACTTATATGCGGCATTGATAAATTCTTCATCGCTATAATTGTCACTAAAAGAGCTAGAAGAGTCTGATGAGTCTTCCATTATAGAGAATAATTTTTCTTTGGTTTCTTCAGAGAGACCTAATTGGTTGATCTTACACTTCTTGCCAGATTTACAATCTTTAGCTCTATGGCCAGTTTTACCACAAGTCCAACAAACATCTTTATTTTTAGAGGATTTTTTCATAGTCTTTCTACTAGTTTTGTAAGACTCCTTTTTAGAGGACTCCTTTCTAGGTTTGGATTTTCTATGTGACTTATAGGATTTTTTCCTATGTTTTTTACTAGATGGAGAGGATAGGTTCGTGAAACCGAAATCTTGGCAGAAGGTTCCTAGCCCATATTTGGAAGTGTTGTCATTCTTAAGTTGCTTCTTAAGCTTAAGAATCTGTTTATTAGAAAAAGACATTTAGTAGAACTTCCATACATTACTGGTTTCAACGAACAGGCCATTCCTACTAAGGCTAGGCCCATTCAAATGAACCAAGATATAATGGAAATCTGCAAAAACGAGATAAACCATTTACTAAAAAATGGGATTATCAGAACCTCAAATTCTCCTTGGAGTCGCTCTGCCTTTTATGTAAATAACAGTGCAAAAAGTGAACGAGGAACTCCCAAGCTCATAATAAATTACAAGCCTTTGAATGCGGTTTTAAAATGGATCAGACATCCGATTCCTAACAAAAGGGATCTTTTAAAAAGAACTTTCAAAGCCAATCTTTACAGTAAGTTTGATATGAAGTCAGGATTCTGGTAGATTCAAATTGCTGAAAAGGATAAATACAAGACTGCATTCAATGTCCCTTTTGGACATTATGAATGGAATGTCTTACCATTCGGTCTTAAAAATGCTCCATCAAAGTTTCAAAACATTATGAATAATATCTTCAATCCTTATAGTCATATGCCAATTGTTTATATTGATGATGTGCTTATTTTCTCAGAAGATATTGATTCTCAATTTAAACATCTCAACACTTTCTTTAAGATTGTTAAGTTCAATGGTTTAGTCATAAGTACAAAGAAAATGAAGCTCTTCCAGACATCTATAAGATTCTTAGGGCATGATCTTTATTAAGGCAGTTATAAACCTATTTGTAGGGCCATAGAGTTCTCCTCCAAATTCTCTAATGAAATTAGTGATAAAACCCAACTTCAAAGGTTTTTAGGAAGTCTTAATTATGTAGCAGACTTCATCCCTAACATTAGACAGGTCTGCGAACCTCTTTACAAAAGACTTAAAAAGACCCCAGTTCCTTGAAGCTCTGATCAAACTAATGCTATCATTAAGGTAAAGGAATTAGTCAAAAACCTTCCTTGCTTAGGAATTCCTAACCCTAAAGCCTTTATGATTGTTGAAACTGATGCTTCTGATATCGGATATGGAGGTATCTTGAAGCAAAAAGTTGATGCTAGTCCTTCTGAACAATTAGTCAGATTTATATCTGGAATATGGAATTTCGCTCAAACAAATTACAGCACTATTAAAAAGGAAGTTTTATCTATAGTGCTATGTATCACCAAGTTTTAAGATGACCTTATTAATAAAGAATTCTTACTACGTGTGGATTACAAATCCGCTAAAGAAATTTTACAAAAGGATGTTAAAAATCTGGTTTCAAAACAAATATTTGCTAGATGGCAAGCTCTCCTATCTAGCTTTGATTTTCAAATAGAATTTATCAAAGGAGAAAATAATTCCCTTCCCGATTTTCTAACAAGAGAATTCTTACAGGGCCAAAATGAGACCCACTACACTGGAGAAAATCCCAGTAGGAAGCAAACAGGAACAAACCAAGATGGCTAGACCATTTGATCTTCCATCCGCTTCATTAAACCCCTTGAAACCATCAGTCCCTCAGAGGCCTGCACTGAAATTGAAATTACAGTCGCCATTTCAGAACAAATATGCAGCTTTGGCAGAATTTCCAAAGCTCCCTCCACCAATGCCAACTAGATTGGTAGATTTGAAGACAAACAAGCCTTTTGATAAAGGGCAATCATCAAGTTCATCTATTCAGTCAAAGCAGAGTTACGCCATGAAGGCTCTTGAAACCTTCGCACAAGCTGTAGACCCCACAGCGGTCAAAACAACACCAACTCCTCCCATTAAAGAAGAATTCAAATTCATTACCACTCAGGTAATGCCAATTATTGCTTTAGACAAAGAGTATGAAGGATATCCATTAGATCAGCTAATCAAGCTGGTCTATAATGATAAAAACTACGTGGATACTGAGAATCCACTCAAAACAAGGAGATATTACGAAGCCATCCTTGTAGACACCAATTTTATTGAAGTCGAACACTTCATGAATGAAAGGAATTCGGAATACATTGATTATTCTAGGTTCACTATCAAGAGGGTATTAACCCATTTCAACTAGTTTGCAGATCACCTGCATACCCCAATTGCATTATCCATGCCTCATAGGCCGCAAACGTATAATTGGTACGACTATAAGTTGGCATGGTTCAATTTCTTATATGTCAGATCAGGACACACCTGGTTTATTAAATATTGTTTGGCTATGGTAGAAGTCATTATTCCTAGGTGGTTCTATGAATGGTGGATATATTTTGGAGGAATAAAAGAAATCCTCCCCCTACAGTTCATTAATTGGTTCAACGATTTCTGTTCAAAAGAAGGGTGTGTAACCCTCCCAGAGCATATTCAGATGTGCAAGTTCTTTTGCTTTATGCTTTTGCTTTTTGAAAAGATGGTTGTTGAATGCTTTGTCCTTTAGCTTTTGGGAAAGCTTTGGTCCTAAAGATTCCAATTAGGAACAGTAAAATGCCCTTTCAAAAAGTAATTATGGTTTTTTGAACCTATACCTTTTGAAGGGTCATTACCCTATTCTTAATAGGGTTCCATATAGGCCATAGCTATTCCTTTAGGATTTAGCATATCACCGTTATTATCACTACTTCCCATGGAGAAATCTTCCTCTAGAAGTTGTAACACTTCTTCTTCATTTGTTTCCTGGCTTTCCATATCCTGTAAAGCCTTATTTAATTTTTCTTTGAGTGCCTTCTTATTCTGCGAAGCACTGGTTGAGGATGATTCATTTTTCCTTTATCTGGAGTTTTTGGTGCTACTAGCTTGGGAGTCCAGCCTTTGACCTTTATCTTTTTGGATAAATATTTTATATGATCTTGTTCTCCTTTAGCGAAATTCCAAGAGATGATGTAAGAAACTCGTTTCTTGATAAAGAGCTTGCACATCTGAATATGCTCTGGGAGGGTTACACACCCTTCTTTTGAACAGAAATCATTGAACCGATTAATGAACTATAGGGGGAGGATTTCTTTGATTCCTCCAAAATATATCCACCATTAATAGAACCACCTAGGAATAATGGCTTCTACCATAGCCGGACAATATTTAATAAACCAGGTGTGTCCTGGTGTGACATATAAGAAATTGAACCATGCCGACTTGTAGTCATACCAATTATAAGTTTACGGCCTATGAGGCATGAATAATGCAATTGGGGTATGCAGGTGATCTGCAAACCAGCTAAAAGGGGTTAATACCATCTTGATAGTGAACCTAGAATAATCAATGTATTCCGTATTCCTTTCATTCATAGAATGTTCGACTTCAATAGAATCGGTGTCTAATAGGATGGCTTCGTAATATCTCCTTGTTTTGAGTAGATTCTCAGTATCCACGTAGTTTTTATCATTATAGACCGGCTTGATTAGTTGATCTAATGGATATCCTTCATACTCTTTGTCTAAAGCAATAATTGGCATTACCTGAGTGGTAATGAATTTGAATTCTTCTTTGATGGGAGGAGTTGGTGTTGTTTTGACCGCTGTAGGGTCTACAGCTTGTGCGAAGGTTTCAGAAGCCTTCATGGCATAACTCTGCTTTGACTGAACAGATGAACTTGATGATTGCCCTTTATCAAAAGGCTTGTTTTTCTTCAAATCTACCAATCTAGTTGGCATTGGTGAAGGGAGCTTTGGAAATTCTGCCAAAGCTGCATATTTGTTCTAAAATGGCGACTGTAATTCCGATTTTAGTGCAGGTGTCTGAGGGACTGATAGTCTCAAGGGGTTTAATGAAGCGGATGGAAGATCAAATGGTCTAGCCATCTTGGTTTGTTCCTGTTTTCTTCCTACTGGGATTTTCCCCAGTGTAGTGGGTCTCATTTTGGCCCTGTAAGAATTCTCTTGTTAGAAAATCGGGAAGGGAATTATTTTCTCCTTTGATAAATTCTATTTGAAAATCAAAGCTAGATAGGAGAGCTTACCATCTAGCAAATATTTGTTTTGAAACCAGATTTTTAACATCCTTTTGTAAAATTTCTTTAGAGGATTCGCAATCCACTCGTAGTAAAAATTCTTTATTAATAAGGTCATCTTGAAACTTGGTGATACATAGAACTATAGATAAAACTTCCTTTTTAACAGTGTTGTAATTTCTTTGAGCGAAATTCCATATTCCAGATGTAAATCTGACTAATTGTTCAGAAGGACTAGCATCAACTTTTTTCTTCAAGATACCACCATATCCGATATCAGAAGCATCAGTTTCAACAATCATAAAGGCTTCAGGGTTAGGAATTCCTAAGAAAGGAAGGTTTTTGACTAATTCCTTTACCTTAATGATAGCATTAGTTTGATCAGAGCTCCAAAGAACTGGGGTCTTTTTAAGTCTTTTGTAAAGAGGTTGCAAACCTATCTAATGTTAGGGATGAAGTCTGCTACATAATTAAGACTTCCTAAAAACCTTTGAAGTTGGGTTTTATCGCTAATTTCATTAGAGAATTTGGAGAAGAACTCTATGGCCCTGCAAATAGGTTTATAACTGTCTTGATAAAGATCATGCCCTAAGAATCTTATAGATGTCTGGAAGAGCTTCATTTTCTTTGTACTTATGAATAAACCATTGAACTTAACCATCTTAAAGAAAGTGTTGAGATGTTTAAAATGAGAATCAATATCTTTTGAGAAAAATAAGCACATCATCAATATAAGCAATCGACATATGACTATAAGGATTGAAGATATTATTCATAATGTTTTGAAACTCTGATGGAGCATTTTTAAGACCGAATAATGTCCAAAAGGGACATTGAATGCAGTCTTGTATTTATCCTTTTCAGCAATTTGAATCTGCCAGAATCCTGACTTCATATCAAACTTACTGTAAAGATTGGCTTTGAAAGTTCTTTTTAAAAGATCCCTTTTGTTAGGAATCAGATGTATGATCCATTTTAAAACCGCATTCAAAGGCTTGTAATTTATTACGAGCCTGGGAGTTCCTCGTTCCTTTTTTGCACTGTTATTTACATAAAAGGCAGAGCAACTCCAAGGAGAATTTGAGGTTCTGATAATCCCATTTTGTAGTAAATGGTTTATATGGGCTAGGAACCTTCTGCCAAGATTTCGGTTTTACGAATCTATCCTCTCCATCTAGTAAAAAACATAGGAAAAAATCCTATAAGTCACATAGAACATCCAAACCTAGAAAGGAGTCCTCTAAAAAGGAGTCTTACAAAACTAGTAGAAAAACTAGGAAAAAACCCTCTAAAAATAAAGATGTTTGTTGGACTTGTGGTAAAACTAGCCATAGAGCTAAAGATTGTAAATCTGGCAAGAAGAGTAAGATCAACCAATTAGGTCTCTCTAAAGAAACCAAAGAAAAATTATTCTCTCTAATGGAAGACTCATCAGACTCTTCCGACTCTTCCAGCTCTTCTAGTGACGATTATAGCGATGAAGAATTTATCAACGCCGCATGTGAGTCCGATCGATCCCAGTCTGGCCAAGATTGTGCTTGTAATGCTTTCTCTTTTCAAAGTTTGAATAAAATCTTGTAAGTTGTTTTAATATTCTTTATTAATAAGGTCATCTTGAAACTTGGTGATACATAGCACTATAGATAAAACTTCCTTTTTAATAGTGCTGTAATTTCTTTGAGCGAAATTTCATATTCCAGATGTAAATTTGACTAATTGTTCAGAAGGACTAGCATCAACTTTTTGCTTCAAGATACCTCCATATCCGATATCAGAAGCATTAGTTTCAACAGTCATAAAGGCTTCAGGGTTAGGAATTCCTAAGCAAGGAAGGTTTTTGACTAATTCCTTTACCTTAATGATAGCATTAGTTTGATCAGAGCTTCAAGGAACTAGGTTCTTTTTAAGTCTTTTGTAAAGAGGTTCGCAGACCTGTCTAATGTTAGGGATAAAGTCTGCTACATAATTAAGACTTCCTAAAAACCTTTGAAGTTGGGTTTTATCGCTAATTTCATTAGGGAATTTGGAGGAGAACTCTATGGCCCTACAAATAGGTTTATAACTGCCTTGATAAAGATCATGCCCTAAGAATCTTATAGATGTCTGGAAGAGCTTCATTTTCTTTGTACTTATGACTAAACCATTGAACTTAACAATCTTAAAGAAAGTGTTGAGATGTTTAAAATGAGAATTAATATCTTCTGAGAAAATAAGCACATCATCAATATGAACAATTGACATATGACTATAAGGATTGAAGATATTATTCATAATGTTTTGAAACTCTAATGGAGCATTTTTAAGACCGAATGGTAAGACATTCCATTCATAATATCCAAAACAGACATTGAATGTAGTCTTGTATTTATCCTTTTCAACAATTTGAATCTGCCAAAATCCTGACTTCATATCAAACTTACTGTAAAGATTGGCTTTAAAAGTTCTTTTTAAAAGATCCCTTTTGTTAGGAATCGGATGTCTGGTCCATTTTAAAACTGCATTCAAAGGCTTGTAATTTATTACGAGCCTAGGAGTTCCTCGTTCCTTTTCTGCACTGTTATTTACATAAAAGGTAGAGCAACTCCAAGGAGAATTTGAGGTTCTGATAATCCCATTTTTTAGTAAATAGTTTATCTCGATTTTGCAGATTTCCATTATTTCTTAGTTCATTTGAATGGGCCTAGCCTTAGTAGGAATGGCCTGTTCGTTGAAACCAATAATGTATGGAAGTTTTACTAAATGTCTTTTTCTTTCCCAAAAAGCATTAGGAAATTCGGAACAAATTTCTTCTTCGAAAGTCTTTTGAAGATTGGCAATTTTATTTACCATCTCCAGGGTTTTTAAAATTTGTTCAATTTTCTTTATTTGAATTTTTTGTTTAAGAAAACAAATGTGTGAAGAAAGTTTGTTAATCTTAAAAGCAGTCCTCTCTTTAATAAGGTTGCCTTCTTCTTGTGAGAGGGGCCTTAATAAGGGGAAGAACATATTTTGATTTAAAATCGTTGTGCGAATTCCATCAAAATCACTAGTGTAAGGTCGAATTTGATTGACAAAAGGTATTCCTAGAATGATATCTTCAGTGATACCTTCAGTAATGACAAAAGGTCGAATTTGATTGACAAAAGGTATTCCTAGAATGATATCTTCAGTGATACCTTCAGTAATGACAAAATCATTAACAAGACAAATGTCATTGTTACAGATATGAGCTTTAGAAAGCTTATAATTTATTTTCATCTTTTCTCCTGTGGCGGAGTATAGACGAGAATTGCTTTCTTGTAGATACTTGGTGGGTACAAGTCCCTTAACGATATAATTGCTATCGGCTCCAGTATCAAAGAGGGCGACTTTGTTAAGAACGAAGTCTTAGTTTATGTCAATTTTTACAGCGATGTGTTCACTGTAAGCCTTAATGGTCGTGATAGCTGTATCGGAGGTAGAGGGAGAATCTGAGCCGGAGAATGAATCTGGCTCTTTGAGATGATCGTTTTGAATAAGATCATTGATTACTAGAGAAGCTCTAGGAGATCCTGGTGGGGAGACATTCTCTGGAGGAGACACGTTCTTTAGAACCTATTCGGTAAGAATATTGAGTTCCACTCGATCAAGTCTGATCTTTAGGTCTCTGATTTCTCCCTTGAGGGTGGAAATTTCACCCTTGAGACCGGCTATAGATGGTTCTGCAGGTTTATCAAATCGAGACATAACCTGTTTCATGCTAAAAGGCTGAATGATAGGTTTGGGGGGCTTTTCTTATCTGCATGTTCGTCGTAATCATGTTTCCCTTCCTCATTTAGTTTTCTCACACTACACTACATCTTATACCTAGTGTGCTGTCAAAAATTGTTATACCTCAATGATGCATTGACGTATGACATATGCTTTGAATTTGGCAATTGAACCCTCCTCTATTAAGAGGGATATATAAAATTTCATCAAAAATAGACCACATTCAATTGTATATAAAAATAAATAGACATATTAAACAAGAAAAAAAAGAAAAAAAATACAAAAACTTCAATTTAGAAAAAAGATTACGTAAATACTCATTTTTCTTCTTTGGAACTTTATCATCCAACAATCCTTAAAACTCATTTACATGATACCGGTGAGTTAGATGATCGTTTGTAAAACAAATAAGGGCCATCAACTCTTAAACCAGTTGTGAAAAATTTTTCTCATGTTTAGCTGATCTATCATTTTTATAGAAACTAGTATTCATACTCGCGCAATTGATATCACGATTGCGATTATTTTAGACATTTTTATATGAAAAAAAAAATCTTAAAATATGTCACTGACATATTTAACAAAGGTTATGATAATAGAAAAATAATTGCTAATTACTTTACTTCTATTTTTATTTGTTAATTTGTTAAGACATGAGAACATAATTTTATATTTAATTCAACTTTATATAATCTTTCAATGCAAATCCATAGCAAAGCTTACTTTGATTTGAAACTTAATAATTTAATTACAATTCAAAAATTAACCTCACTTTGTTATAACTAGATGGAGTGGTCCGCCCTTGTAAACATGAAATTCGTCATTTTTGTCACTGGGGGGAAAACATTAAGTAATAATACGTAAATATATCTTACAACCCTCATAGATGTTTATTTGTGACCTATTTATACAAAAACTATTAACATGTAGGTTTGTTACATTAAGTTGTGATTGTACATTGATGATGGTGATTGCCAGTTATACCAAAATGAAAAAAGTCTGTTGATGGGCTGATTGTATGACATTGGTGGAGGCAGGCAAAATAAAGTTGTACATGCTACCATGTGGTGACGCCAGTAGAGGTAACCAAAATATAATTGTACATGCCACACCATTTAAGCAAACTTGGCTGCATTCAACTTTGGGCACTCGTCATCTGTAGAGATAATTTAAGCAGGCAAAGGAAAATATAGTGTTCTATTTTTTATTAAGAAGATGTAGTAAAGGGAAGCAGTAATGAAGGGGTGTAGGATCATTCCATTTACCTATCGAGATCGAGAGGCTACAAAAGAGGGAGACATTAATTTTGATTGTAGTGAGTACAAAGAAGTAATAAAGGGGATCTTGAGTATTATATTTACCGGCTTGTTGAGGTTGGCATGATATAAATGTCGGAGCTAAAACATAATTCCTTGCAAGTGTAAATAGCGTAAATAAATTTTTCATGAGCAGCAAACTTTGAAGTAGTTGTTGAAATGGCTTGTAATCCATACTTTAGCCAAGCCTATTAGCATCAGAATTGCTAAAGAATTGAATTGCGAACATGATTTGGTACGAAGAGTACAATATTTGTGGCTTCTTTTCACATGTTATTCAATGCAAGTGTTCTAAGTAAGAAGCTAAAGGGGAAGTAGAATACGATAGTAAACAAAATATTGAAAGTATTGTTACCTTTAACTTTTTTTCGTTGGAGTGGGCGATTTGACTTTCTACTTTTTACCTGTTTCTTCAGGAGCCATTGGTAACGATAATGTTCTGAGAGCTGGGCTTTCTGCTACAGTGAAGGATGCAGCAGCTAGCGTACAAGGTGTTTGGTCAAAAAAGCTGTAGATCGGTTTTTGTAGTTGGAGTCTAAACAGTACCTATGAGCAAACTGTTGATTTGTACGGATAGATAGTGGTTCTCTCTGAGTGAAAAGGAGAAAAGGTTGCGCAGTAGTAGGTGCTTACGTAATGTTGCTCTTTTGTTTACTGGTATAATAGGATTCAATGAAGATGTGTTTTGTCTGTTTGTAGAACTAAGTAGTTATGTACTTGGGCAATAACATTTTCATATATTTGTTCGGCAGTGAGAGACAACATTGTTTCTGCCATCGTTTCTGAGACAGTTGTAATAATTGTATCGCTGGAATCTGTAATGTTAAGCTCAAAGTGGCACCTGTGATTCAAATAGAAGCAAATTAAAATATGTAATGTTCATATCTACAATTTTATCTTTTCAAAAAGTGAACAAACTTCTAGTAGTACCGATATTACAAATTTAGTTTTAGTTAAGCATGTGATATTGTATCTTGATCGACTAATGAAAATTCACCTGCATACTAAAGAGGTAATGTTCGCTCTGCTCTAGAAAGTTCTTCATTTCAAGAATTTTGAAAATTATACCAAGCAAAGAAATAAATAATACTATGACTAATACATGTATTCCCTTTTTTCTATTATATCCCACGAAATGATCCTTCAACTTTACTTCTTTTGTTTGGTATTGTTTGTTTCGTTGGCATACTGAGAAGGAGTTAATTTTATGGATGGGTTGATCAAAAGAGGAAAACATATAGAAAATGAAGTAAACTTTTTTTTGGAGAAGAGTGTCTCTGCTCACTATTCTCATATTTTTCTTGGTTTCTTTTTGAGTGCGACGTTGTATATTTTGGTTCTTTGTAGGTAGGAGCTTGGCAGATAACCAGGAGACATAAAGTTGGTTCCAAATGCTAAGAGTGTTGCAAAAATAAGACTTTGGGGAGGTAATATAAAGTGGCATGCATCGAGGTTCGATATTGGGAATTACTATGGAAAATTAGGATTAAAGAATGTAGGAGAAAACATATTCTTTTGCGAATCGAAATTTGCAAGAAAAAGAGGTTTTACTCAATGAACGATTTGAAAGTTGGAAGTCATTGCAGTGAAATTTAACCATCAAAAGAACTCGTGTCAGAAATGGTTAGAGTTGCGTACACTCTCTGTTGAATTTGAAGAAATCGTTAGGACATATTACAACAATTTTGACGATGAAAATATCTTTTAGCTACCATCTTAAGATGTCTTATGAAAAATGAGAATGTTATATAAATTTCTATATCTAATGTTTTAACTGCACAACTACTTTCAGAAAGCTATGGATCACAAAAGACACAAACACTTTTCATGTTAATCCTTAAATTTGGACTACAGCAACTTTGTAACTAAGAAATCAACTATAGAAAAAACAGAAAGCCATGAAATAACTCGAATAATCTAGAACTTCCAATAAAATCTTAATCCAACATAGCAATAACTACCAAGTTATCATGAGAAACAAACAGAGCTGAATTGCAAGTCCACAAACAAAACCGAAAGTCCTGACTAATGAGCAACAGATGAATAAAGAAGTGAAGAAACACTGGCATACAAACTTAATAGGTTGTGGATTAAAAATTAAGTCGAATCACGAAGCACACACAATTCAAATCATAGAAAGAAAGGCTAAATATTTCCATATATTCATTTACTCAACCTTAAATAAAATGAGCATCATCCAGTAGTGTATGTTTTCGTATCACTGGGAAAAGAAGGATCTATTCAGAAAACAAGGTACAACACGTAAAGTTTCATAGAGAAAAAAGTTTTTTCAAGTGCATTTCAATATTAGGCATATTAAGACAGACTTTTTTCTGATTTGATTATTTTAGTTAATATCTTTCAGAGAAACAAACCAAAGTAGTCGGGTACCATGTATGTAACTTTGATAATTAGGAATTGAAGGTGATCTTAGAAGAACTAATGATGAAAGTATCTCAGATTTTAACAAAAACTCCAACATGATGTACCATCTCCAATTTAGTAGATAAAATCTTTAACTTATCAACACTAACTTAATCTAAGACACATTCTTCATTAAATATGTGTTTATTTATTTTCCATTAACACCACCAACCATGTTGTTTCATTCCTTTCCTTCTGCTACATGCTTCTAGTCCTGTCATTCTTATTGCATATCTATCTTATTCAAGCAGAATTTTGTCTGAATTAAGCATTACTTCTCAGTTGCCTGACATTTTTCCACTTATGGTTATGTGATTCTTCATTAGATAATATAATTCTCCTTTCAATTTCATTGAGTGCACCGATTTAAGTAGCAGGCGAATTCACCTGAGGGACCTATTTCCAATGCATATATTTTGATTATTTCTGCACCTTTGTCAATAAGTCTACCAATTATCTATTTATTACTTGGGGAGTGTTTCCTGAGTCTCAAATAATAACACACTCCATTTATTCAACTTCTTTTGCACCTAGCTTGTCTTCCAGTTAAATCTTTTAGATACAACTTCAAAATTGAAATATGAATAAGAAAGGACAATTTGTTGGACTAATGTTGGTCATAAGGAATATTGGCTTCTCTATGAAAAGATAAAAAAGGAACCGTAAATCGTAATGTCTCTTTATCAAATTCAAAGGAAAAAAAGGATAGAGTAATAAATTGCAACGATTTTACGAGAATAGTTTCTCGGCCAATTCTTCATTGTCATATTCAAATTTTAAGTCAATAAGAAACAGATCAAAACTACAACCTACCCATTATTAGTATCAAATAGCCACACTCTTTAACAAAATGGAAGTTACAATTACATAAATAATAGAAATACCTATCAATGGTACTAAAACCTACCCAATACCTAATTCATCAGTAGTTAACCATTATCAAATATTACATACTTGAGCACCAATTAAACAGTCAAATAATCAAAATAGTTAAAAGTTTTCTCCCTGAATGGCAAAATCAAACATAGCCATATATCAGTATAACTAATTGAAGATCTTAAAATTGCTAAAACAAACTCAGATAAGAGAGTTCCTAGGATATGGTAGAAGTAGTTACCTGAGGACTAACATCCGTTCTAGCCTACAACTGAAGCACTGCACCAATTTTTTTGTCTTGATGCATACAAAGTGATTGCAGTGTGAGCAGACGAGCAAGTAAAACGATTGGGAATGATCAAAAAGTGATATTTTGCCTTCCAAAGGGAAAGTTTGTACCTGCAGTAGTAATTCACAGTGATATCAGAAATTTCTTTAAAGATATTTATGATAAGGTGTTGGATAGGTTGCTGACGGTGGCAAAAATTAGTTTAACAGAGGCGACGAAGTTGGAACCGACAATAGTGGTTATTATAGTGATGATAGTGAGTTGGATTTGGTTGGTATGGTTAGAGATTTTCTAGGAAGTGGAATAAACTGATTGCAGATGACCTATACATGTTACTAACCGTAGATGAACTCTGAAATGGTGGATATACGCAATACTTTATCTTCAAGAGGTGCAAGATTTAGTGAGGAAGGTGATACTGATGAGCTTCATAAAGTGTAAGATACCAACATTTGTTCATTGTCCTCCACCCTTGGAAAAGGTAGGTGAAATAGTGAATATTGTTTTAGTAAAAGTGTTTGAGCAGTACAACATTACAATTAAGGGATAAGTTAATAGGTACCACTTCATCAATGTAGGAGCCTGCATGTACTTAGGATTCACTAAGATCATTGTCTGATATTTTGAGGATAATCTTATAACTGTGTATGTCAGAGATAGAGAGAAATTTTAGTTAATACAGGTAAATAAGCACAGAGGTAAAAGGGAAGAGTTTCAGGGACTGATGTAAACAACATACCACCGCGAAATTCAGTAACGCATATATTCTTAGCAAGAATGACGGGATGCTCATGCAAGTGATGTAGGAATGTAGAACCTTTATTATCAGCTAAATTATCCCATATAGTAAATAGGGCATGTTTTTTGCTGATCAATATAACAAACATATGACTTTTTGTGCCGCAAGTATGATATAATAAGCAGAAGGGGGCGAGTAGCTTACCTCTGATCCATTATAATTGCCTCTCGGAAGTGCTTACTTTGGTCGGTGGTATAGTGTAGCACACTACAGTTAGCTACTACTCCCAGTAAGTCTGATATAATAAAAATAATATGTTACCAGTTGATTTATTTTATAGGACACAGTTACTTGGCACGGAAAATAGACGAAGGTGTAGGCGTAAAGTGGGAGCTTACCAAATTTAACACCTGGACGTAAGCGCTCAATAGCTCGAAAAGGAAGTGTATTCAACTTTCTTGGAGGAGGGAAAGTTAGTTCCATCGCACTGTTATTGGTAATGGCCTCAACAATTGTGTGTCTCTTGACCACCCATTCGTACGTACTGGCTCGTATTGAGTAACTATGGGGCTCTCTAAATTTCGCGTAGGAAATCAAATATGTATTGAAAGGAGAAAATAGCCTCTCGTACTTGGGAATATCATCACCGTAAATTACTATGGCAACCTTTTGTTCCTGTAGTCAAGTGAACTAGAGAAAGGTTTAGCTGTGTGAATAAAATATATAAATGAAGTTGTTAAAATTTTAAATTGTTGTTGCTTTTATGGGGCTTCAACTCGTCGTTTTTGAAGTTTTCATAGGTAATAATTTTTTAAAAAGCATGTTTAATGTCAACCCCATTTTTTAGTACGAACATGCGTGTAGGTAAACTTAAGTTTTCGTCCTACACAAGCATTGTCTGAAACTGCACACTTTAATCTATGCTCTCACCAGGTCAAAACTTGTCGAACACCTGAACCTTATAGGTCCAATCTGTAGTTTCTTTTGTGATAGGGTCGTCAGAAAGTTGTTGATCCATTATACCAGGCTCTGTTTCATTACGGCAGGGGAAGATGCAGATTAAATAGCAACATATGGTAAAGAGTAAAGTAATAAATGAACTTATATAGTGGTAAAACTGCAGGTAATACAAATTTGGATGTCTGCTGGTGTAAGTAGGCCAGTTAATTGCTTTATTAGCCAACAAAAATAAGTCCTTGAACTTATTAAAAGGGATTGTTATGGAAGCTATGGTGCTTTGATACTAAAAACCATACGATAATCCTATATTATATTTTGGACATATGATATTTAGGTCGGTGTCAAAATTTTTCTTCTTGTTTTAACTTTAATCACTTTTCGTTGACCTATTTTCTTTCTTTTAATCGTCATGCACATAAAAGTCAAGAAAAACTACAGGTAATAAAAATTTGCCAATGATTTGATAAATCATTGATAGAATTAGCTTATAGACAAAAAAATTAAAGCAAGCTATTTCTTCCAATAAGCCATCAAGGATGTTGGATATTGGCATTCATTCTTCAGTCCCACTGAAACCTGTGACTAATTAACCATACAACACTAAATTCAGTATGAATAAACTTTTAATCAATGAGAAAAATTAAAGCAAGCTACTTCTTCCAATAAGTCATCAAGGATGTTGGAGTGGTCTTCCCTGATAGAACTTTTGAAAGACACATCCAATATGTCTAACGCAGTTAAACTTTAATTTATTTTTTTCTTTTTATTTGAACAAAACCATACTTACTTACAGTTTAATATACAACGACAGACATGAGAGCAAAGCTATGCAGACAATCAAACTTGTTGACAGAGAACAACGACTAACAAATCAAGTAGTTACCTTAGTAGAAACAGAGAAATTGGCAACAAAGAACAAAAGGAGAATGGAACTAGACTGTAAATTCAAAATTTAGCTGAAGAGAGATTTAGGTGAAGACAATATGTGTGCTAAGGTTTTGACGTGGAAGAATTTGGCTGAAGAGAGATTTGACATGTAAGGATTTGGCTGAAGAGGAATTTGACGTGTAAGGTATTCACTGAATTGAGAAAATCAAATACTACAAAGTTGAATCATGAAATTACAGTCAGACAAATAATGAAAAGACTATATTACCCCTTGCGAAATGACCAAAATGCTCACGTGAGGAAGCTGGCAGGACAATCTTCACTAGCTTCTTACGGCACTTCTATATATTAGGAATGCATATTAATATTATCAAAAGTGTTTGATCACTCATTATTATTAATTTGTCACTTGGCTTAATATCTTTACTCGGTATTTTCCGTTAATATTGAGATAAACACTATCAAATGTTTCTTTCATAACACTAACCTCGGAATATTCGATCTATGATTGTTTATCAGTACAAGCACACAATTATTTATATTTAAACTGGCAATCCTTGGTGGATAAAATACATGTATCATGGATCGGAAGCACACAAACTCTTAGAAAGAGTATATTAATAAAGTCTTATTATGTTGTCCAGATAAGAAAGTGCAAAGCGTTATCACCTCTAGAAGACCAATTATATCTTACTTAGTTCAGAAAATATTCACTATTTTTACTTAGATGATTTCTTTTTATACTTCATAAACTCTAATACAACCACACACCAAATATTGATACAAAAATAAAAATAATGACATGTGTAATTCAGTCTATTGATGATGAATAATCCATTAGTAAAAATCAGTATGTTTCACTCTTTGAAGACTACAAATACAAAGATATAAGCATATAATAAACTCCAAGGTCAAACACGGTAATATTGTAAGATGTTATACAACATCAATGTTACTCTCCAATCCAGCAGGTGAAAGATATCACTAAGGTAATATAATTGTGTTTGCACTTTTTAATAAAAATTACAATCAAATCAAGCAACCGGAATTGAAACACAACTAATTTGAAGACCTTTAACATATTCACTTGACTACTAAAATTTTTGTCTTCGCTTAATAAGTTTTAATATTTGCCTATAAGACAAAATGTGTGGTCAATTGTCATAAGACAAAAAATTTATTTATTTTTCTTTTCAAAAATCTTTTTACCATTGTCCTAATATTTTTATCATTCTTAAGATTGTATATCGTAAAATAAAAAGAGCTAAACTTTGTGTATATGAGTCAACAATTGACAGCCTTCGAAAATGAGTAAACTGAAACAATCATATTAAAAGTACAATATGATTTTACTTGTATTCTAGAATAATA
The DNA here is from genome assembly GCA_030864225.1 of Capsicum baccatum var. pendulum. NCBI lineage: Eukaryota > Viridiplantae > Streptophyta > Magnoliopsida > Solanales > Solanaceae > Capsicum > Capsicum baccatum. The sequence continues at coordinate 81,772,649 of CM061560.1, read as the reverse complement.
TTGATTGCTTCAAGAGTAATATTTTTCATAAAACTCAAACTTCAAGAGGAATATTTACTGTAAACATCTACCAATGTCTCATTAGAAAATCATTGGAGGACTCTCCCTGGTTCCGTTTGTACCATCTGACAATTAAAAATTCAGTAGTCTAAATGTGACTACTAAAGATAAACATCAACCTACTCAAGTAAGACAACAATAAGAAAATCACAGAGATTTAACAATTTCACCATCACTTATAATCACCTAAATTTGAAGTGAAATTCACAATTCAGCAGTATCATTTGCCATGTAACTATATTTTTTTTACAAAATTCATTTTTCGTAGCTTGAAAAAAAATGATTATTTGAAGTGAACATGCACCTACATATTATGAAAAAGTAGAAGAATTGTTTTTCAGACAATATTTTACAAATCAAGACCTTTATGAATGGTTTACACAACTTGCAACACGTTAATAGAACCACTAATTTTTTAGCAAATTCTTATTAATTTCGACAAAAGTAGTGTTAGACTAAGAGAAGCATTTTATCAAAAAATTTCAAGAAATGGGGAAAAATTAACTCCTCTTACAAATGATATTAGTGATTATAGTACATTTCAAAGTTTTCAAATGACAAAGATAAAACGATTGTTCACTCAAACTTGAACATGCAAGCTAGAAGTGAAGAGAATCATAACTCAGCATTTTAAATTGAGAAAAGTAAAGAAAAATTGTCTTAACACTGGCATGGGTACCTTAAAATGAACATTATATGGAGGTAATAACCCGCATCAGAGTAGAGTGCCTCTGCATCACAAGAATCCACCAAAATATTGGTAACCCCTGTCATTTAGAATGACATGTAACCCAGTATAACACAATATTAGAATAACATATATAAAATTCAGGATTCAATTTGATAACATTGCATGCAGTAGAGACTTCTAACAAATAAAAATACAGTAAGCCCATTAGTTACCAACAAACAACATATGCACTAACTGATAAAGCGTTAGATGTAACATCTCTATTACACTATAAATTGATCTATAACATAGCTCTACTATCTTCATTCATTTTACCACAAGATATTATCTAAGAATGACTACTTATAAATTGAAAAAATTGTTACACCTGATAAGCCAATCTTGTATATAACATCAATATATTTCTAAAGATGCTAAAACTCTTCGTAGCCAAATCAGCAACTCAACAACAACTGATAAAATATGTACAATGATAGCATACCCTGTATTAATCCTATAAGTGAGGTCTGAGGAGGGTAAAATGTATGTAGATCTTAACACTACCTCGAAAAGGTAGAGAGGTTATTTCAAGAAAAATTTAGAAAAATCTTTTCTGACACTCTTTTTCAATATTGATGAAAATCTCGCTATTTATGCAATCATTTATTTTTTATTTAAAAAATATCAAATATCAATCTTGCAGAGTAAAGTTCAAATTATTTTATACTCCAACGTTCACAGAATTTGAAGATCGTCGATTCTTTTGAACATTAAGTGAACACATGGCTTCGACCAAGAGGTCTATTGAAGATTACTAGGGGTAATCAAAACTATGTTTTATGCTGATCAACCATGATATTTTTGTTAATATCATGCTCTTTAAACAATAAAAAGGCAAATGAATAAAATCAGAAAATGATAGAGGCAGAGCAGAAATTATCAAGTCAATTTTCAATACCAATTGTTGAAAAGAAAAGAAAAGGGTTGTAAAATACAAAAGCAACCACACTACTAAATAATAACAATAATAAGTTAAAGAACTTCAAAATTATAGGATAATCAAGAAAACAAATAGAAAATTTTGAAAACAACGTTCTAACATCTTCACAATCAAATACGCCGCTAAAATATAGTTTTGTCTAAATGTCGGTTGGAGTTATGATTTGTGACTTATGAGTAAAAATATGAAGTAAATGACAAACAATTTGAAAAAGAAGCAAACTTTACCAACTACAATCTCCTAATTTGAATCCTTGATATGAAGTAAGAAATGGAGAAGAGTGAAATTCAAACCGATTAAGATGAAGTTTAAAGAGAATATCAAATTTGCAACCAAAAGAAACAAAACTTTTTCAAAAAAAATTATCAAATCAGAATGCAAATTAAAATATCATAACAAATAGAAGAAAAAATAAGACATTTGACCCTAATTTTTCCTTGTGAACCATAAATGCCAAAAAATGTAGGCATGTTCATGAGAAAATAGTCTTTGAAAGGGATTAGAGATTAAACTAATAAATTGCGAGGGTACAATAGAATATATTTAGGATAGACGACAGATTCAAGGAAACGTAATACATAAATTATTCAGGAAAGGGGGGAGGGGGGATTATGTTTACCTGTTGGTGAGAACAATTCACCCTTTTGGATCTTATTTTTGTACAACTCCACATTGAATTCATTACCATGGAAGTATATATTAAAAAGTCAAAAGAATGAAAAAAATATAAATCTGAAGGAAAAAAATTTATTTATATGGCAGATTGCCTGTCAAGTGTATAAAACTTATGGTTATAATAGAAAATGCAATAAGAAAGTTGTAAGTTGTTGCCAAAAAAAGGCAAAGTTTAGGGAAAGTGTAATTTGAAGTCGGGACATTTAAATCAAAAACTAAATTGGCAGTTTTGATTATGCATTTTCATGTGTTTGATATATTTTTATTTTTTTCAAATTAAAATTTTGTGGTGCTTAAACTTAATTTTTTTAATTGTATAATATTTGATTAAAAGTTTTTTATAAAGTAATTACTATTTAGAAACTTCAAATATTAATTAACTAATTGTCAAAATTTGAATTTTCTAAGGAAATTTATAAATTAAAAATCAAAAATAGGTAACTAATAACTAACCTAACTACTTGTTGTCCTGAACTGCCACATGGTATTTTATTATGCTGCCACATGTCTTAATATGGTGGCTTTATCCTCTCTTATTAATAATATGTCATGATCCAACTTTTCAGGTCATGATAGCGCTTACCATAACCCACCAGTAGGAAAGCCAACCTGTAGTTCGGAACGGCTAGTAACAGACTACTCAATAACATAAGAAAAAAATACGGAATATATAAGATAAAAATCAATACAAAGATGAATCCCAAAACCTGGTGATATAGGTATAAGAGCTTCTACACATAATAAGAGTACAAAAGTGATATATCAAGGAAAAATACACTGATTCAACTTACCTCAGAATACAACTTAGAGGCTAGTCTAATACATAAAAGAGAGAGAAGTAATACTCCGAACATCAAGAGCTCACTTTAAGTCTCCGAATCAGGGCTACTCCACACGATGCACACATCAACGGTGATAACTCATATTATGATCTGCAGGTTGCGGAGGTGTAGTATGAGTAACAAATGAATGGTACTCAGTAGGCAACTGCCAACTGAGCTCCAAAGATAAAGTAGATATATACAACATATAAACAGAATGGAAACTACAATCAAGAGTCCATAAATCATGTAATAAGTCAATGAGAATAACAAAGGACAACTATCCTAATCATGTCCAAGAGTCTAACATAATAAGACTAAGGAAGTATCAAGGTGAACTATCTTATTCCAGCTACATTCAATATATGCCAAAGCTATACCGTATATCCCATATCAATATACAGATAAAAAGCAAAAGAAAGATATATTGTAATATACAAGGCAAAGGAACGACTATACAATATGAACAACGAAGAAAGGTATATCCGATAGTACCATAACTTCATAAAGCTAGATATATATATATATATATATATATATATAGCCCGCTACTCCAGACAACCAAATAACTAGCCGAGCCTATGCATACCCCTACAGCCCCAGACTCAGAAGGTTCAATCAACATATAACAACACAAGGCATATTCTTCACCCATACCTATGCAACTGTCTCATATCGGCTGATAGACATAGGTGAATACTGGTAATAGGAGATGCACATGCAGGAATGAATGCAAAGTATACCATCAATATCAAAACTCATAATAATTGTCCTCATCAGGAACATTATCATCATAATCAACCTCTGTCCTTGCCGAGAATCAATAACATTTCAATAGTATCCTCCGAACTCAAACCGGGTATCAATATCATCATAATATCCTTTGACCTTGTTGAAAATTAATATCATCTTAACAGTATCCTCCAGACTCAAACCGGGAATCACTATTATCATAATATCCTCCACCCTTGTCGGGTATCAGTATGTCATCACAATATCATCCAGCCTTGCCGGGTACCAATGTATCATCATAATAGTCGACACATAAATATAGGCATATAATAGGTGCACAGACACAAGCCGATATACTCATAACCATAAAGATGTCTATCTTATAAATACATCACAACTACTCGTTATTAGCTAACCAAGACTTATTATTATTAAACCGCTAGTTCGTTAGTCATCACATAACCTGTAGTTATTAGCCTAAACGTTATCCTTCACATAATCCTTGTTCACGGGATAACAATTAACCACTATTCATTTAATAGTCAATATCTAACATCTAGTCTAGGTTCATCATTAGACCAAAACCATCATTTATCCACCATTTATTAGTATCAACTATTGATCCTATTTTTGTTGATCATTACTAGACAACACATTACCACTTGTCGCCTAACCATCTTTTATTAAATGACATCATTCATAAACTGACCATCGTTAGCTACCATATTTTAACTACGCAAAATTCATTAACTAATACATTAACCTCCTAGCCATCAAAGGTAATATTCAACTAATAGACAACTAGTTACCACATAGCTTAACCATCTAACAAGAAGAACAACAGTAATATCATATTTCAGCTATAATCACATCATTTAAAATGTTAAATAATCATGAACATACAAACCTATGCAAGCCATCACCAGTATTCAGTCAGTGGAATAATAAGCATCATACTACATCTTCCTCCGTCCCATACCGGAGAGATGTGTATACAAACATATACATATTCATAAATCGCAATCACACCATTCACAACTATAAACACTTCTTGGATATCAAATCACTACTATAACACGACCTTTGGTCCATTAATTTGTTCAAAATAATCACAACATCATAATCATGGCCTTAAGCCCATATACATTTCTGGAACTCACATCAATAATAATATGTATAAGCCGTGGCATACCTCTAATCATCTCATATATAGAAGGCATCTCACATATAGGAGGCATAATAAATAAATATGTTATCATCTCTCACACTAGAGACATCTCACATCTAGGAGGCATAATATAGAAAGACGTGTAATTGTCTATAACATATCATATATCAATAGGTCATATGTCAAGACAAACAGGAATATCGCTTCTCTAGGCTAATTTACATATTCAAAAGGACCATCATCTCTATAGGTCCAATAATCATGACTAAAGAAAATAGCAACTCTATAGGCCAAATATCAAGTCTAAGAGGAAATAGTATCTCTATAGGACAAATATCAAGTTTAAGAGGAAATAGCATCTCTATATGCCACATAATTTATCTAGAAGGAATATCACCTCTAAATGCCCAATATCACTTCCACATGTAGTATCATAACCATAACTAAGTAGCCACAATCTTGAAACATCAATACAAGTTACAAAGTTATGAAGTAACCTTATTCTAAGTTTTACTAGCCTCATCTATGTCTAACATCCGCAAATAAGTCCACAAGACTTAACATAAGCTTAGGCCTAAGTGGGATCATTAACGATCCCACTTCTAATCCATAATTTCCATAATTGGTCATAATATGCCCCAAACTAGGCTAAGGTATGTAGTTCATCTTTGAGATATCAAGCAATCCATATTAAAGCCTAAGATAGTAACTTCGACTAGAAATAAGGGTACTCAAGTCAACTCTACCAAACTTACGGTTCCAAACCTATCACACTAGCCCAATAAGGATAAATATACAAATCATGCTTCAAATGCTAAAACCATATTCCAAGAATAGAATTATATCATATCTATGCTACAAATTTACCCAAACTAGAGAGAAGGCAATAGGATTCTATAAGGGTATTAAGTAATTCAACCTACGGGACAAAACCACCATCTAATCCCCAAACTTATATGTATAATCAATACTAAGTCATTCTATCTAATATCAATCTTAACATTCACATTCACACGCAATATATATCATACATCATCCATGAAGAAGAGTAGACAGAAGCCTACCTCAAGGCTAAACCGCAAAATCACACTTCAAGCACCACATGCTCGTCTTCACTTCACAATCTCCAAAATGTCATCACACTATAAAAAATATAATCTACTCATCAACACGAGTCTAACAATACCCATATTGCACTATAGTGCTTCGGATTCAAAAACGACACCAAAAATCCCAAGTGGGTCCCACGTACGGAAATCACATTTTCGAGGTCAACCTAATGCTCATACATCACTAAGGAATCATAACCCTTAATGAATTGGTGAAAACAAACCAAATTTAGGGCTAAATCAAGCCATAAGTTAAATTGGGGTTTTGGGTCAACAACTAACAAATTCACCAATAAAGTGATAAAATCTTACCTTAATTCGGATGACAATCGTGATAAAAGATTTTTACCAAGCTCCCTAGACACCCACAAGACTCAATTTTGAGTTCTCATACCTATTTAGGGTTTTAGGCTCTCAAAAATGAGTCAAAATGGTGAAAAACGCGGCTATAGAGTGCTTAAATACCCATACCAGCTTTGGAGATCCGCAGTCACTATTTGGGCCATCAGCAAAGTTAAAAAACTTATTTTTGACCCTCGAAACTAATTCGAAAATCAAAATATATGATCTAATTGTGAAATTTGAGTGTAAACCACATTTCAAATTTATTGGAATCATCAAAACTTTCATCCGAGATCATTTCGATAAAAAGTGAGTCCCACACCTATTCATTCAAATTTTTAACTTTCCGACCAATAGGTCAAAATGAGCTACGACGCATTGGGACCCAAACCAAAGGTCTACCTAAACTAAAATTGATATTTTGAATCTGCTTGCGTAGTCAGAATTTACATACGGGATCGTTTCGCTGAAATTTTCACTCGGTGGTCATTTGGAACTAGTGAAAACTTCTAAACAGGGAATTGACTCTAAAAATCAAACAAACTATCTAATAACCGAACCGACGGTCTAAGCAATTCATAAATGACTTTGGCCAGCTATAGAGAAGCTCAAATGGTGAAGATAAGCCTAAATATGGAAAATGACCTGAAGGGTCATTACAACATCCACTACTAAAAGAATTTTTGTCCCCGAAAGTCAACGAATAGAAAGAACCTCAAAAGGTTAAACAGATGAGGTATTGGGCCCACATGCTCCAAGCATGACTTCCCAGGTAACCTCAATAGAGAGAAAACACTTCTAAGAGATTTTGCCACAAGTATCCCTTTTTTGACAAGCATTATTATTCTACTTCCAAAATAGCCAACTCAACTTAACCACCAACTGAACCAGAAAGACTGATGCACGCATATCTGAATCACATCATGCTGATACCATCTCTATATCCATATAAATCAACAAAGGCTCATCCAATCCAAAAGCAAACCAAGACATAAGTCATAAAACCAACTCCAAACCCAAAAATAACATTCCTTAACAATTTTACACATGCTCTTAACTCCAAACCAAGAGGAAAATCACCTTAATCTCATCGACTCCATCTCATCATGAAGAAATCAAAGAACTAAAGCTGATCCACTGAAAGTCCATAAGAAAAACATGAAAATAAGCTCATAAGGCATTATTTGGGCATATAAATGGAGATATTCAGGGAATGCAATCCATGCCAATGCTACAACTAGTCCGAATGAAAATCAAACTAAAATTTTTAAATCCAAGGTATAACTACTTATGACTGAATATTTTGCTCCAGGATGATCCATGTATTGAGAAAAAAGTCATACTAAATTGAACTCAAGTATATTACTCCCACTAAGTAAATCATCCAAAATTCTCAAAGAAGAATGAAACTCGAGGTCAAAACTGAAATAACCAATATGGGGCCCATGGGCTATCATCTGAACACTTATCAACTATAATCCAACTGATGTCAAGAAGACCGAATAGAGAACCACAGAGTAGGCTTAACCAGCCTATAAATGAAATATGAACGAAGACAAGTCTAAAAAAAAAAGTTGCACGCAAGCTCTACAACACCAAGCTAAAATCTCAATGCCAAGGCTGAATTGGTCGGTCTCAAATATCTTAAACAAAAACTAAAAATGGATAGGCACTAATGATCCAAATTTATCATACTTTCCAATCAACATTCCAAAGCATCAAGTCAAAACTGAACCAATAAACTTATATTATTACCAATCATTCAAATTGACTTTAGTATATAAATCTAACATATCCGAGATAAATCATTCCAAGACACAATACAGAAATCATATAAAAGGGTAAATCGTCGACTGAAAGTGCAAATAAAGCATCCCATATCTGCTGGAGGGCATGAGCTATCAAAACTTCTAAAGACCTAAAACCACACTAGTGAAGGCAAACACTTCAGCAACTCAAAAAAATGCAATTTAAGCCGAAACTAACCAATACAATACCGCATCTAGGAAAAGAAATAGCCATAAACACATATCATCGAGGAGAATCACTCTACCAAGCCTCACTAGGCCAAACAAATGCTGAAATAGGGGTTTCCTAAATCCACCCAAGAACCACATCATCAAAGAAGAAATACCAATCTCAAGGCCAAGGTCAAAGTCGAGACAATCACCAGATTACCAACAACTCAAGATAAAGAGTTTCTAATTTTCCAACTTTAGAAGCGGTCACAGAAAAGGCCACCTGCCTCTATCTTCCAACTCCTCTAGACAAAACCATACCACAAGGACAAAAAAGTATCTAATCTCCACACTAAGAACAAGGCAATCCATCACAAAGGAACGAACCCATCAAATCTAAGAGACGACTCCACGACACCTCAATATCGATGTCAAAACCACTATTGGGCAATGAAACAGTCACAACCAAAGAATGGACCTCAAACTAATTAATCTCACAGACGAGTTATATTGGAAGGTATAGCCAAAACACAATCCTTCACAAACCAAGAGGCAAGTCTAATAATCTCAAACTTAAAATGGGCAACATAACTAAATTGCTGACTCAAATCCACAAAAATCATGGAAGGTCAACTTACCTTCGATACCATAACACGTGCCCGAACAAATCTAATACAGCTAACCAAAATGGAACACAGTCAACCTCACCAGGCTAGGGGAAAGAACTCACCAAATTAGGTTATATCTACTCTAGCCATCAATTAGTATCACAAGAAAATAAAACTCTAACTAGATAACATTAGTCTATATAGCTAACCAACGGAAATTAAATTCATCTTGTAACAATATCAAGTAATATCAATAATTTCACACAGTGGTAGCAATAAAAATAGCAATATCAAGATCAACATTCTGAACAGGCGATACCAAAATGAACATCAATATCATGTACTACTCAAGGGCCACAATAGGGCAAATGTGACAATATAAATGGGACTCGAACCCAAAACCACACCCATAGGGCAAAAATATTAATATAGATTTACTCCATCCACTACTAAAATAAATAAACCACGGAGTAGTAATATAATCATGAATTCAACAATAAAACACATAATGACCGATATAAATTCACCAAGGCATATAATTATCAATGGGCATGAAAACCCCAATACACATAATAAGAGATAAATGTGAGAAGTAAAAATGCACCAATCTTGGCAACATTTGCAGTCATATGACTAACGGGCATAGGAAAAATAAATTTGAACGGGTCTAAATCAGATCGACTGACTGAATCATCAACTAAGGCGCCAAACACACCATCTATAACTGAAGATGCCACAACATCACGAGTTGATCTAAATGAGCTGAATAACTGGAATTCATGTCAGGGATACTCCTTAGACTAGTAGTTGGTCTCTCTATAGTCATAGCATTTCCTGAAGCATCAATATTGAGAGAACACAAACTAAGCCCAAATGGATGGCCAACTGACGCTGAGAGAAATCTGTAAATTTATGTCTAAACTTCCTATATCACAACCTATTTTAGGAACTCTAGGCTGGCGGGGAATACATGATAACTCTAGTTGATCACTTATCTCATACCAGGGGCATTCTCTGAACGAGTATCTCATCACAACACAACCAAACCAAGAATCTAAAATACTTCGAGATACTACCTCTCATAATCCAGATTGGTCACCATGGCCCAAAAAAACATACTATATTCCGACAGTCTGATGGGGACTCAACCCAAATCCATTTTAGCTACTACTGAAGATCTTCGATATTCATCTCTGACTCTCTAGTTCAATACTGCACTGAAATTATGGAAACCTATACTAGAGTCTTATCCACATCTGTTGAGAATATCGCATCGTCCATTGGGGATAGAATAAAGTAAAAGAATATGTTCAAGGTTCATAGGAATGCAGACACACGATAAGGAGTCATGAAGTGAATTTCCTAAAATGTCACTATAGCCTCCCGAAGATAGGTTACGGACGTCTTTGCACTGATCTGCAGAACTCTATAAACACTTAGTTCTTGTACTAATACACCGAAGAAACCTAGGCTCTGATACCAATTTATCACGACCTAACTTTTCCAGTCATAATGGCGCCTACCATAGTCCACCAGTAGGAAAGTCAACTTGTAGTTCGGAACGGCTAATAACGGACTACTCAATAACATAAGGAAAAGAATGCGGAATATATGAGATAAAAATCAACACATAGATGAATCCCAAAACCTGGTGGTATAGGTACAAGAGTTTGTAAACATAATAAGAGTACAAAAGTGATATATCAAGGAAAAATACACTGGTTCAACTTACCTCAGAATACAACTTAGAGGCTAGTCTAATACATAAAAGAGAGAGAAGTAATACTCCGAACATCAAGAGCTCACTTTAAGTCTCCGAATCAGGGCTACTCCACACGATGCACACATCAACGGCGATAACTCATATTATGATCTGCAGGCTGCGGAGGTGTAGTATGAGTAACAAATGAATGGTACTCAGTAGGCAACTGCCAACTGAGCTCCAAAGATAAAGTAGATATATACAACATATAAACAGAATGGAAACTACAATCAAGAGTCCATAAATCATGTAATAAGTCAATGAGAATAACAAGGGACAACTATCCTAATCATGTCCAAGAGTCTAACATAATAAGACTAAGGAAGTATCAAGGTGAACTATCTTATTCCAGCTACATTCAATATATGCCAAAGCTATACCGTATATCCCAGGTTAATATACAGATAAAGAGCGAAAGAAAGATATTGTAATATACAAGGCGGAGAAATGACTATACAATATGAACAATGAAGAAAGGGATTCCGATAGTACCATGACTTCATATAGCTAGATATATATATATATATATATATATATATATATATATATATATAAAATACATATAAACAGGAGGTCATCTCAAACATAACTAGTACATAGCTTCCTAGCCATCAAGTGTAATATTCAGCTAATAGACAACTAGTTACCACATAGCTTAACCGTCTAACAAGAAGAACAACCATAATATCATATTTCATCTATAATTACATCATTTAAAATGGTAAATAATTATGAACGTACAAACCTATGCATGCCATAACCAGTATTCAGTCAGTGAAATAATTAGCATCATATTGCATCTTCCTCCATCCCATACCGGAGAGATGTGTATACAAACATATACATATTCATAAATCGCAATCACATCATTCACAACTATAAACATTTCTTGGATATCAAATCAGTACTATAACATGGCCCTTGGTCCATTAATTTGTTCGGAATAATCACAACATCATAATCATGGCCTTAGGCCAATATACATTTTTAGAACTCATATCAATAATCATATGTACAAGCCGTAGCATACCTCTAATCATCTCACATATAGAAGGCATCTCACATATAGGAGGCATAATAAATAAATATGTTATCATTTCTCACACTAGAGATATCTCACATCTAGGAGTCATAATATAGATAGATATGTAATTATCTATAGGATATCATATAGCAATAGGTCATACGTCAAGACAAAGAGAAATATCGTTTCTTTAGGCCAATTTACATATCCAAAAGGAGCATTATCTCTATAGGTCCAATAATCATGACTAAAGAAAATAGCAACTCTATAGGCCAAATATCAAGTCTAAGAGGAAAATAGCATCTCTATAGGCCAAATATCAAGTCTAAGAGGAAATAGCATCTCTATATGCCACATAATGTATCTAGGAGGAATATCACCTCCACATGTAGTATCATAACCATAACTAATTAGTCACAAGCTTGAAACATCAATACAAGTTATCAAGTTATGAAGTAACCTTATTCTAAGGTTTACTAGCCTCAACTATGTCTAACATCCGCAACTAAGTCCACAAGACTTAACATAAGCTTAGGCCTAAGTGGGTCGAATGATCCCACTTCTAATCCATAATTTCCATAATTAGGCATACTATACCCCAATCTAGGCTAAGGTATCTAGTTCATCTTCTAGATATCACGTAAGCCATATTAAAGTCTAAGATAGTAACTTCGACTAGAAACAAGGGTACTCAAGTCAACTCTACCAAACTTACGGTTCCAAAACTATCTCACTAGCCCAATAAGGCTAAATATACAAATCATGCTTCAAATGCTAAAACTATATTCCAAGCATAGCATTATATCATATCTATGCTACAAATTTACCCAAACTAGAGAGAAGGCAATAGGATTTTACATGGATATTAAGTAATTCAACCTACGTGTCAAAACCCCTATCTAATCCCCAAACTTATATGTATAATCAATACTAAGTCATTCTATCCAATATCAATCTTAACATTCACATTCACACGCAATATATATCACACATCATCGATGAAGAAGAGTATACAGAAGTCTACCTCAAGGCTAAACCGCGAAATCATACTTCAAGCACCACATGCCCGTCTTCACTTCACAATCCCCAAAATATGATCACACAATCAAAAATATAATCTACTCATCAATACGAGTCTAACGATACCCATATTGCACTATTGTGCTTCGGGTCTAAAAACGACACCAAAACCCCCAAGTAGGTCTCACATACGAAAATCGCATTTCCGGGGTCAACCCAATGCTCATACATCACCAAGGAATCATAACCCTCAATGAATTGGTGAAACAAATCAAATTTAGGGCTAAATCGAGCCCTAAGCTAAATTGGGGTTTTGGTTCAAAAACTAAGAAATTCACTAATAAAGTGATAAAATCTACCTTAATTCGGATGATAATCATGATAAAAGATATTTACCAAGCTCCCTAGACACCCACAAGACAATTTTAATTTATCATGCCCATTTAGGGTTTTAGGCTCTAAAAAATGAGTCAAAATGGAGAAAAAACGTGGCTATAGGGTGCTTAAATACCCATACCAGCTTTGGAGATCTGCAGTCCCTGTCTGGGCCATCAACAACGTCAAAAACTTATTTTTGACCCTCGAAACTCATTTGGAAACCAAAATATATGATCCAACAGTGAAATTTGAGTGTAAACCACATTTCAAATTCATAGGAATCATCAAAACTTTCATCCGTGATCATTTCGATAAAAAGTGGGTCCCACACCTATTCATTCAAATTTTTAACTTTCCGACCACTAGGTCGAAATGAGCTACGGTGCATTGGGACCCGAACCCAAGGTATACCTATACTAAAATCGATATTTCAAATCTGCTGGCATAGTCAGAATTTGCATACGGGACCGTTTCGCTGAAATTTTCACTCGGTGGCCATTTGGAACCAATGAAAACTTCTAAACAGGGAATTGACTCTAAAAAACAAACGAACTGTCTAGTAACCGAACCGTCGGTCTCAGCATGTCATAAATGACTTGGGGCATCTATAGAGAAGCTCAAACGGTGAAGATAAGCATAAATATGGAAAATGACCTGAAGGATCATCACATAATATTAATATAATATATAGATAAGAATCATAAACATCAATGACCTTTCTCTATAAACTCATCACACAAGAAGTAATGGATTGATTCTTTATGATCCCTGTGTAGACACATCGACAAAAGCACTCTATCAACTTTTGACCATGGTATCAAACAAGAGCCTTGAAGTCCTTCATGTATGCAACAAATTGCACCAGAAAAGATCTAGGGTTTACACCGATGATATTCTGGACTAGAATATCGTCCAACCACTGAATCAACTAAGCCACGGAATATCAAATTATTTGTGGTGCACAAACTTTTGAAAGATAACTTCAATGTGGCAGCAATACTTCTTCCTAAGTTAATACATACACGCTTCAATTTGCTGCAAAGAGAAAAACAACTTATCAAAGAAGCGCAAATGACAATGCTTAACTTTCAAAAAAGTGAAACACAAACATAAAAGAACAAAAATCACACACATCACCCCCAAGATTAAAAGTGGGATCTGCCAGTTCTTGAGAAAATGCCTTATTCCGACACATTCCACCCAACCTGTATGAATCATTTTCACCCCTCACCGTTTACAAGCCATTCCTTAAGCCTTGTCATCAAAGACAAATTGCCATCCAAATAATGGAAGGGACATTGTATTTGATACTTGTCCTCCAAGTAAGGAAAGGGACATTGTATATGATACTTGTCCTCCTTTCAGTCCTCGCTCCTCTTTTTTTTTTACACTTGGATCTCCATAAAGAGACGACAACCATATGCTAGGGTATCCAATCCTTTTAGATGAAATGACATTTTTCTCATTTATTTGAGTTGGTTTTCTTTTCCATGCATGTTTTGGTCTTGTCACTTTCTCATGCCGATTTTATTTGAGTCTGGCATGCCACACCGTTAGCCTGGACTTGGCATTCTGTGTGTATCAACTTTCCGCCTTAGATTGCATTGGTTCTGCCATTTTCTCCTGCTAATTCTTTTTAGGCTGGCCTACTACATTGTCAACCTGGACATTTTGTGTTTACAACACATCAGCTGATTATTGAGATAGATAAAATGATGCAATTGATTAACATTGTTATAAACACGCGGATCTATTGCCAAATTTTTTATGGTTCCATATTCATTAAATTTAATACAGATTAGGTATAATTATATAAAAAATATACAAAATTTGATATAAAATCTAGAAAAGCATCCAGTAAGCCAAAAAGATATTTGTGTGCTTTAATTTTCAGACAGAATCTTAAAGCTTTGAACGTTAATATGTGTGTTTCAGGCTGACAATGTATGTAGCATGGCAGACTAAAAAGAACCAACAGGAAAAAGTGGCAGGATTAATGCAATTTGAGGAGGACCAATTGATACAACTGGTTAACACTGATGTAGATATAGAATGCCCAGTCCAGACTAGCGATATTGTAGGCCAAACTGAAATGAGTCAGCAGGAGAAAGTGTCAAAACCAAAGCAAGGAAGAAAAAGGAAACCAACTCAAATAAATGAGAAAAACATCAATCCATCTAAAAGTATTGGGGACCTTAGCATATGGTTGTTTTCTCTTTATAGGGACCCAAATGTTAAAAAGAGGAGCGGACAAAAATTAAAAGGAGGCCAAATATCAAAGACGATGTCCCTTTCATTATTTGTATGACGATTGACTTTGATGAAAAAGTTTAAGGAATGGCTTGTAAGAGGTGAAATTGGTGAAATAATTCATATAAACTGGGTGCAAGGCGTCGAAATACGGTATTATTGCAAGAACTTGAAGATCCCACTTATGATCTTGGGGATGATTTTGGAGTTTAATGTTGTCATTTCTGCATTTGAGCTCTTCTGATTAGTTATTTTATTCTTTTCTTTTTGCAGCAAATTGAAGCCTGCGTGTATTATCTTGGGAAGAAATACTGCTACCACATTGAAGCTTTCTTTCAAAGGTGTAAGTGCACCACGACTGATTTGATATTCAGTTGCTTAGTTGATTCAGTGGTTAGAGAACATTCTAGTCCAAAATTTCATTAGTTTGACCTAAATTTTCTATGCCACAATTCGCTGCATACATGAAAAGGCTTCAAGGTTCTTGTTTAGTACCATGGTTTGATAGAGTGCTTACCAGAGACCATAAATGTAGAATTTAGGTTTTGTACAATTGTTTTTCATTCATCTCATAAAAGGAGTATATATAGATACAAATAATTCTATGTCAACAAGTAAATTAGAGGAAAATTAGGACAAATACTTGACCCCTACTAGAAATACATATTTATATACAAGTCCTAATATCAACACTCGCCTCAAGGCAGTGCATAGATGTCTATCATGCCCAGCTTGCCAATCATCGCGTGGAAGACCTTCCTAGCTGACTTTCAGAATTGACAAATGAAAAATGTATACTCTTTTGATCTAACTTCTCCTTAATGAAGTGTCAATTAATTTCAACATGCTTAGTGCGATTATGTAGAACGGAGTTCTGTGCTATTTGAATTGCAGCCTTGTTATCACAAAACAAGTTCATAGTCCCTGTGCATTCAATTCCAAGATCCATCAGAACATATTTAATCCATAATAGCTCACACAGACCATTGGCCATCCCTCGAAATTCTGCTTCTGCACTAGACCTTGCGACAACCTTTTTCTTCTTACTTCTCCACGTGACTAGATTGCCTTCGACAAAAGTGAGATACCCGACTATTGATTTTCTAGTCAATTGATCTTCTGCCCAATCTGCATCTGTATAGCCTTTGATGATAGTTTTCTCATTATTCAAGAACAAAATCCCTTTTCTTGGAGCTTTTTTCAAGTAGCAAAATTCTATAGACAGCTTCCATATGATATTTTGTTGGATTCTGCATAAACTAACTCACAACACTTGCAGCAT
This sequence comes from Capsicum baccatum var. pendulum, assembly GCA_030864225.1. NCBI lineage: Eukaryota > Viridiplantae > Streptophyta > Magnoliopsida > Solanales > Solanaceae > Capsicum > Capsicum baccatum. The sequence continues at coordinate 81,755,790 of CM061560.1, read as the reverse complement.
ATGCAATGTCTGGCCTTGTATGAGTCAGATGGATTCATTTCCCTACTAGACGTTGTTATCTGCCTACATCTTTTATTTTCTCTACCGAAGAGTTCTCGAGTCTGTGGTTTGCCTCCATAGGTGTTTCAATTAGCTTGCACGCTAGCATCTCTATCTCCATCAACAAGTCTAGTACATATTTTCTTTGAGAAAGAGAAATTCCCTGTCTGGACCTTGATACTTCAATGCCTAGGAAATATCACAATTTTCCTTGGTTATTCATTTTAAATTTTGATGCCAAAAACTTCTAAAGTTGATCCATTTCATCAGAATCATTTCCTATCAGGACCATATCATTAACATACACGATCAAAGCAGTTACCTTCTCTTTGTTGTGTTTTACAAAGAGAGTGTGATCAAAGTTACTCTGTTTATAACCCACTAATGTCATTGCAGATGTGAGACGTCCAAACCATGCCCGTGGTGATTGTTTTAAGCCTTATAATGTCTTTCTTAATTTGCATACTTTTTTTCTATAAGTGTGCTCCTGCATAATTCCGAGTGGTAGCTCCATATAAAATTCTTCCTCTAAGTCACCATTTAAGAATGTATCTTTTATGTCAAATTATCGCAACGGCCAATCTCTATTTGTTGCAACTGATATGAGGATACGAATAGCATTGAGTTTAGCCACTGTTACAAATTTTTCCTGATAGTCTACTCCATACTTCTGTGTGTATCCTTTTGATACCAACCTCGCATTATACCTATCAATACTTCTATCTGCTTTAAGCTTTATAGTATACACCTATTTACACCCGACGATCCTCTTTCCTTCAGGAAGTGAGACTAGTTCCCAAGTTTGATTTTTCTACAAGGCCTCCATTTCTTCATTCGTTGCCTTCCTCCATTGTGATTATGCTAATGCTTCCTGTACACCACTAGGAATAGACACTTTGGATAATTGATTAACAGTTAGAGCATATGATGTTGATAATCTTTTGGTGGAGCTATAATTACTAATGGGATACTTCGAATTGGCATTAAGATCAGGTTCATATTTTATTCTTGGTACACCTTTATTTTTTCTTGGTGGATAACGGGGAGGGGAAGGATAAGGGTCATTAGACAGAGGTACCTGAGGTATATGATCATATAGGACATTCTGAGAGGACTCATTGGTTAATGGAATGGTTGTTGTTCTTTCTGGAATAATCTCTTCATTTTCTTTATTTGCGGCTTCGCGAATTTTATTTCCTTCTTCCCTAGTTCCTCCATTGTATTCATGTGAGACTACATTTTGTTCCAAGATGCCAGTACATGTATTTAATCTTTCCTTATGAGCTTCTACTTCCAGGAACTCTATTTCTTCCCCTAAAACTACATTCATTCTAGTATTTTCTCTGTCACTCTCCCCCGAAAGAGATGAGGGTGTTATTGTGCCTTCAAAATAAGGTTCTGACTCATGGAATAATACATCAAGAGTAAGATATAATTTCTTATTTCGTGGGTCATAACACCTGTATTCTTTCTGAAATTCTGATAGCCAACAAACACACACCTTCTTGCACACGGATCTAACTTTCCTTGCAGAGCTTTGGGAATATGGGTGTAAACCGTGCAACCAAACACCCTTGGCTCTAAGTTCGGCAGATGTGGAAGAGATCAAAGAGAATGAAGCTTTTACTGTGGAGTCTTAAAATTTATGGCTGGAAATGGAACTCGATTAATAAGATAAGCCACAGACTTAACTGTTTCCCTCTAATAAATATTTGACATATTCATGCCAAAGAGAGATGCACGAACAATCTCTATAATCTGTCTGTTCTTTCTTTCTACTAGACCGTTTTGTTGTGGTGTGTATGTGCAAGATGTTTGATGATGTACACCTCTTGCCAAAGGTATTCATCAACGGTAGATTGCATAAATTCCATGGCATTTTCAGATTGCCAAACACGAATCTGTCATTGATATTGAGTATGTACCATATTATAAAAAACTTTGAAAGCAATATACGCATCACTCTTCTTCCGAAGTAATGCTATCCATGTCATTCTAGTACATTCATCTATGAAAGTAATAAAATAACGAGCTTGAGACAGAGATTCAGCTTTTGCAAGGCCCCAAATATCAGAATGTATAATAGCAAAAAGACTCAGAACATTTGTTCAAACTTGATAAATATGGAACACGATGATTTTTTGCTAATTCACAAATGTCACAATGAAAAACTGAGCTATCTAAACCTAAAAACAAATCTAATTTGAGTTTCCGAAGATAGCCAAATGAGATATGTCTGAGCCCCTTACGCCATAACCATATATGGTCCCGTGCCTTCTCAACCCCATGTGTGCGGAATGCATGACTAAATTTCTTCTCTCCACCTTTAGTCAATTCCATAAAGTAGAGATTTCCTCGCTTAACACCATAACCAAGAGTCCCCGAGTAAGAATGTCCTAAAAGATACAAAAAAGAGGCCAAAAATTTACTAAACAATTGAAAGAGGAGGTAATTTGACTAACAGATAGAAGATTATGATCAAGAACAGGTACTTACAACTACTTACAATATCAATGCAGTAATAGCTACTTAAAATATTGCGTTTCATAATATTCTGCTAAAGCCAATATCAACTAATGTATGTAATAGCTACTTACAATATATACTGATTTAAACTCAGCCACTTTGGTCCAAAAAATGCACCAATAGTTCGGTTTTTGCTAGTCATCAACATGACCAAAAGCAAATAAGTCGAAACTGCTTATGTCACCAAATTCATTTCTAGCAAGGTGATCAATGCAGTAGGCAATGCAAGTCCAATGAATTATTCAAGCAAACCCGGACACTACAATTATAAAAAAAAAAAATTATTGAAGCAAAAGCTTAGTTGTACCTTTAGGGCGAAACACTAAACATGAATGTGTCTTGTAGTTTTCCTTTCTTTTTTTCATTTAAGAATTATATCATCTTCTTCACTATATTGTTGTGTACTTCACTATTCAGAAACTCTACTTCTGAGGCCTACATATGCACAACTAGCATGAGAACTCCTGCAACATTTTAAATAAAAAAAGAGAGCCATATCGGTAAATTAAGTTATAAGAACTTAAAGAACATAATTCACAAAACATGCTCATATAAAACTTTATTTCTGTTATGATATATATCAATTATAGTGAATGTTTGTCAAGATCTATCAAGATTTATTTGATGTCTATCAGGATTTGATGTATTTGTCTTTTAGTGTGAAACTAAGGGCAAATTCCCCTATAAATAGAAGGGTTTCCTTCATTGTAAATCATCCTTCAAGAGAAGTAATAAGAATCTATTCTCTCTACTCTTCTACTTATTCTTTATTGTTTTATAACACGTTATTAGCACTTCTTATTCTTTATTATTTTAAAACACGTTATCAGCACGAGACTCTACCAAACAAGGTGAGATTATAAATCTGAAGGATTTCAAGGTTAGTAATTCTTTATGTTATGTTTCTTTTGCTATTACTAATATAATTATTATTGAATTTGAGGAAAAATAATTAGTTTGAAACCATTTATATTTTAAATTTATTCCTCAAGAACAATATTATCAAAAAAGATGATAATATGTTGGGTTCAAGTCCCATCGATTCATGTCTAAGATGCTTTTATATGGATAAGATGTTGAGTTTGAATCTCAATACACCATATTGATGATATTATGATGGCTAAGGCAAAATAATGGGTGTTTAATGGAAAGTCATGAAATTCGACCCATTAAATATGCTCCATTCCATGAAGTGAATATGGTGACAATATATGATAAGTCTGAAATATGACAATTTACTTCATTCTTGAGGTGTATGTGGTAGCAGTGCATAATATGTCTGAAAGAAGACAAGTAATTGAATGCACGAATATACGCGTGGAGGGACAATATGATAATGATCATCAAAAATGATGATATTTTCACACGTTTATATGAATATAAGATATACTAGAGAAAAATTCTCTACATCATATGTATGCCTCGATTTGCTTCTGAAGTAGCAAAATCTTGAAAGATGTTATAAGCTATCATAATTTGATAGGCTTAAGGCACGATTATATTCCATTCCTGAGGAATGAGAAACTTATTAATGCAAACGTGCACTTGATTCTGATTGTATCATAACTCACCTCCGAAAGAGGTTGAATAATTTTGAAATCTATTTCTGAAGTAGTAAATCTGAAATTTATTCATATAATAGTAAATCTGAAATTTACTAAAGCAAAAACACATATGATGGTAAACTTGGAGTTTACTAGATTAAAAGTTCATAAGTTGACATGAACGATTGCGATATCCCAAAGATGTGCATACTGAGTATTGAACATATATTGAAGAATTAGAAAATTCTTCATGAACTTTAATGTTGCTTGTTCTCATGATAAGTTGGTTGGACCAACTAATTTGGGATTGGATCCCTCAAAATCTGAAAAGAATAAAAGGTGAATAAGGGCCCGTTCACCTATCATGTGATATGTTGAAAAAATGCATCAATAAGATGATCACATGTACATTCATGGTCAACCTACGTTTGACATTCATAAAGTTACTTGTTAAATATAAATTGAGCATAAATTTTAGATTGTGTAATCAAGATAATTCATCTTGATGATGATGGTTTAGCATTGAACGCCTTCCATAAATGGTTGAACCATTACTAATGAGAACAAAGTTTCATGTATTGGTATGAAATATGATATATTGCATACAATAACACTTGTATGCATTAGACTAATATATTATGATTATTTCTTCCCTTTCAATTGGTTCAAGGTCAGGAACCAACTATTCCATCTAATAGTTTTGATGTGCGGTATACGATTAATAAATATACCATGATGCATAAAGATGGATTCCTCAAACAAGATGGAGGATGTATGTTAGTTTTCCTAACATAAGGGAGAGATTATAAGCAGCTATCAAATATGTTAGGAATTATCATTAGATCTTCATTCAAAAGATAATTCAAGTCAAATGTCAAAAGCATCTCATATTTAGCTGCAAGTGGGCCTATTTTGTGTCCTTAAAAGATAAAGTCTATGCATGCGTGAAGCTTGATAGACCAATCGGTTCCAAATGAAATAATCCTTGAAAAGGATAAGGAGAAAATAATCATGATAAGAAGGCAATGTGCTCTTGAAGAGCCTACGACATAACACTTCATGAAACCTTATGAGAGGTTTAGGTACCTGAAAATAATGAAGTGATGAGATCTCAAAATGTTATGTCGCATTGTGAACTGATACAAAATAATAAATCATCGACGATATCTTTGATACAATATTGGCGCAATATTATAAAAGATTATGAGGATCTGAATTCTACGTTAATTTAAGCAGGCTGACGTAGAAATATTTATCAAGTGACCTGAAAGGATGTATCTTGGTAAGTATAAAACTTATTTGATTTGCAGTCGAGACACTTGAAGATGTCACACTTGACATGTTAGATATTGTTACTTGACAAATATCCATATGAAAATTCCTAAAGGATTCAAAATGCCTGAAGCATATAAAGTTTCTGGGAACTTTATATTATACTCATAAGATATAATTTGATGATTTGAGTATCATTGAAACTCTTAAAAGTGTTTTCAAAAGCAATAGAGTATTTGCTTAAATGAGAAACATGCAAAAATTGAATAAGGATCCATTTCGACCTCAAGAAAAGAATGAGAAACTCCTTGGTTATGAAGTATCATATATTAGTGCAATTGATGCACTAATGTATCTTGCAAATACTACAAGACCTGATATAGCTTTTTTTTAGTTAATTTATTAGCAAGTTTGCAGACCCAATCTTATTGGTCATACTGATTTTGAGTACTTATCTGACCTACATAAAACTCGGTCTCAAATAGGCTATATGTTCATATGTGGTGGTACTGTAATATCTTGGAGATATACAAAGCAGTATATAATAGCCACTTCATCAAATCATGCTGAGATAATAGCTATTCATGAAGCAAGCCGAGAATGTGTATGGTTGAGGTCCATGATACATCTCATTCGAGAAAAATGTGGTGTGAAATATGATAATCTACCCACAATTTTATACGGAGATAATGCATCATGCATGGCACATCTTAATGGAGGATTCATAAAAGGAGATAGAACGAAGCACACTTCATCAAAGCTTTTCTACATACATGAGCTACAAAAGAATGGTGATATCAACTGCAACAGATTCGTTCAAGTGAAAATGTGGCTGATTTATTCACCAAGTCTTCACCAATTACAACTTTTAAGAAGATGGTGCACAAGATCGGAATGCAAAGATTCAAGGATGTTCTTATTAGGGGGAGTTAATACGCGTTGTACTCTTTTTCCCTTACGAGGTTTTGTCTCACTGAATTTTCCTTGTAAAGTTTTTAATGAGGCAGCCTATATGTGTATTGTTAGATATTTAAGGGGGAGTGTTATGATATATATCAATTATAGTGAATGTCTATCAAGATCTATTTGATGTCCATCAGGATTTGGTGTATTTGTCTTTTAGTGTGAAACTAGGGATAAATTCCCCTTATAAATAGAAGGGCTTCCTTCATTGTAAATCATCCCTCAAGAGAACGTAGTAAGAATCTATTCTCTCTACTCTTCTTCTTTATTGTTTTATAACACGTTATCAGTACTTCTTATTCTTTATTTTTTTATAACAATTTCACAATTTAGGTGTTTTATTTCTAAGAACACAGCTACATTTATAAAATCAGATGTGATGGAGTGAAGGATGCACGAAAAAGATGAGGATTAGAAAAGCCTGTGACACACCCAGATGGTATCCCTATAGAAGTTTTGAAGTGCCTTAGAGAAGCTGGAATACCATGACAAAACCAAGTTATTCAATTTTATATTAGGAAGTGAAAAGATGCCAAACAAGTAGAACGAGTACCTTGGTTACATTATAGAACAAACGAAATAGTCAAAGTTGTGTAACCTATCATGGCATAAACTATGGGTCATGAAGAGCGCGATGGAGTGTATACTTAGAAAACCTTTAATTTGCCTAAATTAGATAATTTATCAATATTGGAATGAAATGATCCTAAAATAGCAAGAGATATAGAGGACTAAATAGATGACCTCAACTAGTTTTGTATTGATGATGTTCCCAGTGTTCCGATGTAGGTTTTTTTCCAAAATGAACCTCTTCTTAATCAAGGAAGACGGAGCAAAAAAGCATAAAATTAGAGCTATATGAGCAAGAGGGAATTAATACAAAGATCGCTAGTCTACCAAGTTTGGATGAAATTTCACTATGGCACACGACATAAGAATGCACCTATAGGTGCAACATCTTATACATGTTTCCAACTCGTTTCACAAGATTGACCTATGGTAGTTGCAACAAGGCACAGCAGCTTCAACATAAGAACCAAGCACTCTAGGAGAAGATGGATTACAAACTTTGCTAAAAAGCTGAACTTCTAAATCAGATCTTAACTTACAAGTAGTGGGTTCCTTGAGAAATGCATTGGACGGCGGAGTTCCAATTAGCACTCCACATGTATGGAGCACTCACTGCTCGAAGTGTAATTGCTCCCATGCTGCCAACACTGTTTAGAGTAGTCGATACTGACTTTTTCATGGCATGATGGCCCTGTGATAGAGGAGGTAACCCCAAGAGAGCAATATAGAACTACAAGTTTCGAACAACTAGTGAAGGGCTCAACATCTACTGTAGGATCAAACTCTGAACATATCTCAACCGCGGCAGGAAGTGGAGGTTCAAGAGAATCAGCTCCTCTCCTGCAAAAGACATTGTCCTTGAGATTCTCCAGAAATAGTCCAGTAAAGCACATTCTCAGGAAGACCAACTTTCCACTTTTTGACTCTGCAGCCAAGCCCACATCTGAGCACAAGGACAGAAAACATTGTCAGTAGTCTGTACGCAGCTTAGGAATGGTCAAGTGTTCAGCTATCAGAAGAAATCCTGCCAAAAATGTCTAGAATGCGATTGACCATGTGAGCAGTAGACCAATAACAGATTATTAGAGATAGGTAAACGATATAATATGATAAAACACCATGTGCGCACCTCAACGCATTCTGTTGTGGCTTCTGGAGCTGTGGTCTTACTTTCAGCTGAGCCAACAGAAGCAAGCTTACTCAATTAACTCCTTGTCATCAAAACAATAGCTTCACAATTGGACTTCTCAAAACCTAAACTTTCCATGCGCGCAACAGCATCAAGAAGCTGCAGCAGCTCCCCCCAAAAAAAAGAGAAGAAAGAAAGAAACGGAAAGCAGTTCAATAGCTCAGTTCAGAATAACGTCTTTCAAAACTTGAACAGATGAGGCAGAGATACAAGTACGCTATGTTTGGAATGAAATGAGAGCTTCATACTCGGAGTCTCAATAAGCCTGGTGTCATGCATCACGCTCCTCTAGGCTTTCAATGAATTTTGGTAATATAATCCACAATTTCAGGCCTCTTAACTGAAGAATTTAGATCAGCTAGTAACCTTAGAACGTTTAACTGAAGCCAAGGATCTGTGTGCTTGTTCTCTAGCTCTTACCATAATTAAATAACATTTGTTGAAGATATAATTAACTAAATAAAAGTGCACCTTCTCTAACAACTTGGCTTTTAGATGAAATAGTCATACAATTCAACAAATAAAACTAAATACACTAAAGATAACTAGCAGTCATCTCACTCGCATTAAGACTGCCTCTCCAGCTGTTCCATCAAAAGCTCAAACAACTGGATCGAATGCTTGAACCAGCTGTTGCACTTTGCTTCTATTCCTCCGGAAATCCTGCAGAAATTTCAAAATGTGATTGCAATGACTATTGCGCGCGTGTGATATATACTTTAGAAAGTTAAGACTCTGGGGGATCCCTTGACTGCAAGAAAATATAGAAAATTTCAACAGTATTTCAGAGCTGATTGTTGGACCCATCAAGATCAAAGTGCAAAATGAAAAAGAATGTTTCATCTACAAAGAAATTGGAATTTTCCAAGCATATTTTATTCTGTTTCTCTCACAATAAGCGCACACACAAAAAGCAAATAAAAGAGCTATATATATCTTTTGTATCCATTCTCTGCTCTAACAGGCCCAGTATTAAGAGGAGTTATCATAGTTAGAATTTTTTACCCTAGTCGTTAATAAGACTGATTCAGACGTGGGACCACCTAAAGTTTGTGAAGTCACGTAGGTGTGGAGTGCTATTTTAAAATTTTAAAATAGACAGAGATATCGCAACAAATAGGATTTAAGCATCCAAAAAGGAGATACTGAAGTATCAAGTTAAGAGACCAACTTGAGGAAGTAAATTCTAAGAGCAATCATTCCCTGATTCCAGAAGAATGGATCTATTCCAAACCGAGTACTAACAGTTGGACAATAATACTCCGAGGACCTCTGACAGATTTCTGAACATATGAGATCTTCAAAAGATTAGAACTTGAGGGATGAAAGGATCACACATATTGAAGAAGTAGATACTAACACAAGATTAATAACTAAAGTAGATACCACACCAAGTTCCGAACCGTGGGTCATGGTCCTCAGGTATTTCTTGATTGTCATGAAAGATGGGTTAGTATTTTGGAAGTTAGAAACAAACTTATTATACGATGAATAGCTGTTTCAGACACCTTGCATGATTGGTGTTAAAAAAAAAGCTTTATTCAAGCTCACTGCCTCTGCTTGGCTGAGAATATGATTAGTGAGTTAGTTTACCTTCTTAGGTAGCAGCAGGAAAAATTCTCCTTTGAAAACTTGTAAGAAACTACGTGTCAATCTTGTGATGTTTCACCAATAATCTGCGCATGAACAGGACCCATATTGAAAACTGTGGAACCGATTGACATCTCTTACAACTATCACTCTCATGGTGACCTTTGAGATAAGCTTCAAAGCAGAATGACAATCATCACAGATTCTGAGATTCTTAATGACGTGAATTGGAGCTTTGGATGGCGTTTTCATGAGAGCATATGCCACAGCCAGCTTTTCACTGTGGTACCTAAGATAACCCTCTTGCTGTTCTTGCTCAACATCATGCAAGACGGAAGCCGTTTCTGGAACATAGCCCAATAGTTTTATTTCAGCCAACAATTTTCTCACCTTCTCATGGATTTGAGCTGTCTCCGGGTGTTGGGTGTCATCAGAAACAAACAGATGAGTTTCATTTCTTATTTCAGTCCAGCTCAATCCTGGTTCTTTCTTTATGTTCCTTTCTCGTAATAACTTCCGTATCTTTGTTACACCATCCCACCTTTTCACCTTGGCATGCATATTGGACAACAAGATATAGGTTCCCACATCATTAGGGTTCAATTGCAACAAATGGTCTGCCACTTTCTGTCCTAAACCATAATTGCGGTGGACGTTACAAGCACTAAGCAAAGTACGCCAAGCAATAACATCCCATGTAATTGGTGTCGACCTCATGAACTTCTCAGCCTCATCAAGTTTTCCAGCTTTACCTAGGAGCCCAACAACACAGGTGTAGTGCTCCAACCCAGGTTCAAGGCCAAAGTCCCTCATTAGATGTTGCAAATAGTAAAATCCTTCTTCTATTCTACCCAAATGTCCACAAGCCAAAAGAACCCCGACAAAGGTTACATAGTTTGGTTGCTCTTTGGCAGCTAACATGTCCTGAAACATATACAATGCATCCTCACCAAGCCCATGATGAGAGAAACCTGATATTATCAAATTCCAAGTAACAGTATCTCGACATATCATGTTTGAAAATAAGGCCCTAGCGGCTTCAATATGGCCACTCCTAAAATACATATTGATCAAAGCATTCCCCACTACAACAAAAGCTCCATGTCCTGTCTTCTCAACACGTGCATGTAATGTTTTCCCGCACCCAAGTGCTGATAGACCTGCACAGGAATTCAACAATACTGCAAATGTGTATTCATTTGGCACAACATCCTGAAGTTCCATTTGTAAGAACATTTTCAGGGCTTCCTCAAAGCACTCATTTTGGAAATTTGCAGCCAAGATTGTTGTCCAAGACACCACATTATGGTCAGGATAAGAATAAAAGATATATCTTGCACCTAAAATTTCACCACACTTTCCATACATGTCCATGACTGCACTGCTTAAAAACACATCAAGCTGAAGACCTGACTTCAACATCCTGGAATGAACTTGCTGACCCAATTTCAAATCCTTGAGACGAGCACAAAGACCAAATATATTCACATAACTGATTTTGTCCCCTACCGAGCCCTCAGCCAACATCCTTGAGAAGACATCCAATGCTTGACTTGTATACCCATGATCCAAGAACCCCTTCAGTACAGAATTATAAGTAATGTTGTCTGCTCCAGGAACAGACTTCAAGATTTCCAGAACCCCTTCCATATCTGAAGACATTGTATAAAAGGATAGAAGAGCATTTTTCACAAACTGATGAAACACCAATCCTGACTTTAACACTAATGCATGACACTGCCGCCCTTCGTGTAGCAAACCACCACTAGAACAAGAAGAAAGAACAGTAGACAAGACATACTCATTTGGAAATAAATTATCCACTGAAACCATGTCTTTGAACAATTTGGGTACCTCCCACGTAAACCCGTTGTGAAAATACCCTGTCATTAAAGTACTCCAAGAAACTACATTTCTTTGCTGCAATCTGTTGAATACCTGCCGAGCAATAGCAAGTTGTCCACAACTTGAATAGAGATTAATGAGACAATTATTCTGACTTATATGGTCTTCTGATGCATGATTAGATACAATAAGAAGTGCATGAACAACTTTTCCCAATTTGAAGTTCCCATCAACAGCTAACTTTTTCAACAACTTTACAGCATACTCAATGGAAAAGAGGGACTTCAATTGGGATAGAGAAGACACACTCACATGCAGATGAGCTCGGTGAACATTGCTTGTCAAAAACATACTCAAGCCCCACTATAGTTTTGTTTGTATAGTAATACGACTCCAAGCACTTGAAGGGTATATTGACAGAACGAAAAGAATGTTATATCTGAAAACATAAGCAAAGGCATGCTTAGAAAATGCACTGTTTAAAATTATACAGAAAAAAATGTGCAAGAAAGATGTATTCAAGTTATTTTGTCATGCATTTGAAACCAAGACTCTTCTCTTATATTATATTTACATACTGCTATATGAGTTTCTTCTCCCCCAACTATCGGACACATGACACTCATAGTTTTTCATTCAACAACAACTATACCTCAATCCCAGGAAAGTTAGGGTTAAATTAATAAATTAATGGACTATTAAAGGAAACATTTGGTTGGCGAACTTATGGAAATGCTGGAGAAGCATCAGCCGAGCGTGCACTTTTTTCAAGTAAAGCGCAAATTAATACAAAAAGAAAAAATATTAAATATGCATTTTCAAATAACCAAGAACTCAATAGAAATAATATATTAAGCAAATCATTCAATTTTTAAATGAAAAAGTAAATACAGAACTAGATAGCCAATAGTCGTCACAGGTAAAAATATATTAATCAAATGCAAAAGCTTAGCAGTGTATAACAGAGAAAAACATCACAAAACAAAGAAACAATTGCGGAACACAGACCAAAGCATAGCAGAACAGAGAAAGAAACTACAAAGAAGAAAAAAAATTGCAGAACAGAGGGAAAAAGAAAGCATGATGTAGAAAAATAATTACAAGTTAAAGAACTAAAAAAGTAGAAAAGAAGAAGACAAAAAGAGTAAACCTAGAAGTGCAGTTGCAACAGAGAAAAGAGGAGAAGAGAAGAAGAGGAAACTTTGAAAAGAACTCTCTTTTTTTCATTTTTTTTTTTTTTTTTTGCTTTTTTAAAATTTCATTTATAGCTTGTTTGGATTGCTTATCATTTTATTTTATTTTTTAAGAAAAGGTGTCCGGTAAATTTATAAAAATATCTATAATCTATATCTATAATTTACCTCTATTTCTATAATTTATAATATATAATATTTATTTATTATAATTGTCTTTTTATTATTTTTTTAATATTTAAAAATTAAAAATTAATTAAATATATTTATAATAAAATCTTTCCTTATTAGAAGTCATCATACTTAATGACAATTAATATTTTTTTTTATTGATTTAAGAATTTTAAATCAACTAAATTTTATTTTAAGAAGATTTGAAAAATCTAGAAATAAATATAAAAGTGTTAAAATAAGAAAAATTGAGAAGTATCAAAATTTTAAAAGTTTTAAGTAGGTAATAACAATATAATCAGTGATTTTGTAAAGATTTAACTTTTAAAAACGAGGAAAGATTTTAATATAAAAAGAAAAAAATAATCATACCATAAATATGATTCAGATTGATGCGTCTATTTTAGTCTCCGACAACAAGGGAAAGAGGTACTGCATGACAAACGTAAAAATGATGATTCATTAATCACTTGAAACTTCTGATGGTAAGATAAATATGTGCCTACATTAAAATATATATTTATATTTACATTATTATATTAACATGTGAAATATTTTTGAAAAGTGATTTAAACTTTTACACTTCATTAAAAATCTCCGCAATAAAAAAAATTATTTAATTTTAATTAATCAAACATTACACGTGCGAGGCACGTGCGGTTAAATTAGGTTTTTTAAAAAAATAGAAATAATTTTTCTGTTTTTGGGAAGAAGCAGAAGTCATTTTTCTGCTTTTGCGAAGAAGTAGAAAAATTTTATGCGAAATGGTCTCGTGGACCCTTGTACTTGTTCGAATTTGTAAAGTGAACACCTTTACTTAGATTTTTGTCATTTGAACCCCTAAACTCAATGAAATGCAATATTTTAAACCCTTTTGATGCATGTGTGGCATTAGGTTGCTGATGTGAAAATCGCGTATTTGGACGTATTTTTTAGTGCGCATGAAATTAAAAAAATATTTAAAATATTTAATAGAATTTAAAAATGCTAATAAATTAAAAAAAATCTCCTTCACCCCTTTCCCTCACATCCGATAATCCACCTTCCCTCTTCCCCCTCACCCCTCCAATTTTTTGTTTCTTTCTTATTGTTTCTCACCCCCACCCTGTCTCCCCAACCCCATCTGCACCACCTACCCTACCCCACTATTTTTTTACCTTTAGCCCCCACCCCTATTTCATCCAAAAAAAAAATTATTTTTCTTTTTCTAAATTTTCTTCCCCTTTATTTGAAATTTATTTTTTTATTTTTTATTGCAAATTAATTTCTCAATTCAAACTTTTTCATATTTTTTTTAAATTAAAATTTAAACTTGAATCAAAAGTAAGTGATGGTGGATATTGAAAAAATTAATAAACTCTATGCATAAGCTTGAAAAAGCTTTAAGTTCAAGTTTGAAGAGCAATAAATGGATTTTTGTGATTTCTCAAAGATATTCAAAATTTAAAATCAAAAAAATTATTGTGTTTGTGTATTTGAATTTATAGTTGAAAATTTAAATTAATTAAAGAGGAATTTCAACTATTTGGAATGAAATTAAAATTTTTCTATAATTTGTAAAAATTGTTCATTTAATTAAATTTATTTTAATATTTAAATTCTTATGTGGCATTTTTAAAATGATGTAAAATTTAATGCAATATTTAAAAATAACGTGGAATCTAACGTGGAAGTAGTTGTGTTACACACGCCAAAATAGGGCTTAAATATTGAGTTTTACTAAGTTGAGGGGTTCAGATGACAAAAGTTTAAGCAGAGGTGTTCACTTTACAAACTCGGACAAGTACAACGGTTCATGAGACTGTTTTGCCTTTTTCAAAAAAAAGTAGAAGTAGAAGCAAAAAAATATATTTTTTAGTACAAAAATATCTCTATCACTTACACACATATATCCCTTATTAATTAATTAACATATCTTTTCAATTTGAATAAAATTTAATTTTAGAATTTTATACTACATATTTACGTCATAATTCTTTGTTTCATTCTATTATTTGTGCATTATTATTTTATTTTTCACTCATTTTCTTTAAATAAAATCGAAAATATCATTGATGATGATGATTGAAGAATGTATAACTCTTTGTTTTTTATTATTAATGATAATAAATAACAAAAGAATCATGTTGCAATATTAAATCGTAATTTGATAGTACTTGTAAAATTTTTTTCTCAAATATCTAATTTTAAATAAATAATTAAAAATATTATAATAGATATTCAAAATAATTTTCTTTATGAAATGATTTTAGTAGTAAAAGTCTATTGATACATGTCTTTTTTATTCTTTTGCCTTTCAAAACCATTTCTTGAAAAGATTATTCAAACACAATATGTTTATCAAAAGTACTTTTCATGTGAATTTGTCAAACACAGATTGCTCTTCTTTAAAAGAACTTTTCTAAAAAACTATTTAATAAAAGTTTATCTCAAATAAGAAGTTTTCTAACAGCAATCTCAAACGAGCTCTTAGGTGTTATGTTGAAAAAACAAGTTACTCCATGTAACTCTCTTAATTGGCTCCTAATAATGATACTAGATATCGAGGGGCCTGTGTGTAATACCCCGAATTTTCTTTTTAGCTAATTTCGTCCCAAGAATGCCTAGTATTAGCTTCTAAAGTGAATGATGATTATTCCATGTGGAATTTTCAAGATTTTCACTTTTTGTCATGTGGGAAATTCAATGAGCTTTCCATCAATATAATATTCGCCCAAATCCGACACCCGGGTGAAGAGTTAGAGTCTTTTTAGTGAGACAGTGTATCACCTGAGCCTCCAGCGCACCGCGGAGATAGCTCAAATGACAACTGTTAATTTCCAGTGTTGCTTTGCGATAGTGGCATGTTGTGCCAAACTTTCAGGTTGCAGACAAAGTGGCAACGCGATAGCTCCGTGTCGCGCCACCGTCCAAATTCCTATTTGTTATTTTCCAGTGACTTGGCGCGATAGTAGCGCGTCACGCCAAGGATGAAAATCAAAAAAAATTCTCAGAAATTAAAGACGTATCCTAGGTTTAAAAGGGTTAATTTTTCCACCTTATATAAGCCTTATAATACGAGATTTGGTCATAATTCAGCAATTTATACTCAATTACTCTAAAAAACTCACAAGAACAAAACCTAGGGTTTTCATAGAAGGTTCAATTCCAAGGGAATTCATCGTCAAATTTCAAGAATCTCTCTGTCAATCTTCACAAAATCATGAACTAAGGTATGCGTAGTGTTCATCCACGGATTTCTTTCATTCGTGGAGTCTAAGAATCATGTTTTAAATAACCTATTGTGATTTGCTTGTTGTGATTTGATCATGTTCATGTTGATAGTTGTTATTTATGTTTCAAGATGGTGTCTTGATGACTCCATGAAGTATGTGAGTTTGTTGATTGAAAACCTATGAGTTTGGGTAGTTTTAGATTTTTAAATTGATGATTTCACCTATGTTATAAAGTGTGCATGTAAGGTGTTTGATAAAATGCCTAGAATGATAGAATCATGTTCCTTATGACTCAATAGTATGTAAATGACAAGTCCATGCTAACCCTTATGATGCAACACAATTTTCATGCTCTTGTTGTGTATTGACTGTTGTGTTATGCAACTTTTATGATATTGAAATCATGCAAGTATGTACATGTTATATGCATTCCCTTCCATGATCAAGACTATGATAACCATGTGAAGCATGATATCCCTTATTTATAGCATTATGAATTATGAACTCTATTCCTATGATTAAGAAGTATTATGGATTGTTGGTGTTAGTTATGTATTCAGGAATATCATGCCTTGTCAGTTTCCTTCTATCGAGTCCTGGGGGTACTTGTACCCAAAAAATATAGTTGTGTGCCTAGAGCCAGTCATGTTTTCACGATACTCTCAGTAAAGCCATGTTCTATAGAAGTCAGTCAGTCATGCGACTCAGGAAATCTCAGAAATCTCATGAACTCAGTACTCCGTAAGATCAGTAATCTCATGAACTCAGTCAGTTATCAGATATCAATAGTATTCCACCAGTTGACGAAATTCAGTAAACTCAGTCCATGTACAATCAGTTAATCATATTCAATCTCTTCAGATGGGAGTAGAAATTAGCACCGAGTAAACTCAAGGGTGCAAACACACACTTTCAGATGAGGGTGTGATTCTTAGTAGTCATCCTTGTGTTCCAGAACTATATAGCCAGCATAGGTTGAGACATCAACACTGTTAGATGAGGGTTGATGAGGTGGATAAGCACTGTTAGATGAGGTCCCCACCGTTCTCTTTTGGGGACACTGTCAGATGAGGGTACCCACAGTTATCCTTACCAGTGGTACGGTATTGACACCCTTCCAATCAGGGCACAGATTGGACCCCAGCTTAGCTGTTCTAGCGTATTTGGGGAATGTGTCAGTTAAATAACTATTCCCACAGTTTCAGTATCAGTATCAGTAAAAGAACTCAGATAGTTCTTTAGATTTCAGGACTGTCAGATATAGTCAACTCAGTCACAGTACGAAACTCAGATAGTTCCATCAGATTTAGGTCTGTCAGACATAGTCACTCATGTTATCAGTTATTTCAGTTATCAGAACTCCAGTATCAGTCATGCTAGATATCAGTAAATTCATGTCATCAGTATACAGATTCAATTATTATGTTCTCACGATCTCAGTTACTATATATTTATGTGTACACTCTTACATTCATATTAGTCAGTCAATTATTATCATTCATGCATGTAAGCCCCATGTATTCAGCCGACCTCACACGTATACTCAGTATATTCTTTTGTACTGACGCATTTGCGTTATGGTGTTCTCTTTTTATATTACACTATAGGTTCAGCGACACGACTCCCAGATCAGCAGCAGCAGTAGCATTCCAGGGTTCAGAGTTTTAGCAGTGAGTCCTCATTTTCTGAGGATGTGATCTTATTTTATCATATCAGTTCAGTTTTCAGTTGACGGAGTTAGTTGGGGACATGTCCCATCAACTCCTTAGTCAGACAGTTAGAGGCTTTCAGACGACTACAGTAGTTTTCATGTTTTTCAGACTTTAGTATTTCAGTTTTGTTTTGGTATCGAGATACCACTCTATGTTAGACGTTATTGTTATTATTCAGTTATGTTCAGTATTGAACCTTACAGCCTCTCAGTGCATGTTTCCGCATTTTCATGTCATATTATGCTGTGTACAGGTACAAATATCAGTCATGGGTTAACTTGTGGTCCTTCGAGGTCATAAGCACCGTGTAGCGTTTTGGTTCAGATAATCGGGGCGTTACACTGTGCTAGCACGGGTCCAATGTATATTATTTCTTGTCTCTATTTATGTGACACAAATATAATTTAGATAATTAATTATATTTTTATTGTATTTTTAGATGTTTTAAGTTGTTAATCATTGTAATTTATAATATGTTTTATGTAATTTTCAAATAATATATGTTACTCTCTTGTTTATGGCATTGATATTCAATTATATGTTTAAAATAATTTTAGATTTTAATTATTATAATTTATAATATTTTTCTTTTCATTCAATTTAAGTGGCACTGATATAATTTATCGATACAAACCAATATTTTATATTTTTAATTTTTTTAAGTTGTTAATTATTTTGATTTATAGTATTTTTTACGCATTTTTTTAAAAAACGTATAACAAATTTTTATTTTTTAGATATTTTAAGTTGTTGACTATTATAATTTATAGTAATACTTTTTAGGTAATTTTCAAATAGTATATGTTACTCTCCTTGTCCAATTTAAGTGTCACTCATATAATTTATAATACTTTTTGTTAATTATTGTGATTAATAATATTTTTTCTTCTATTCCAATTTATATGTCATTCATATAATTTTAAGAATCATCCAAATATTTATATATTCTAAAATTTTCAAGTTGTTAGTTATTGTGGTTTATAGTTTTTTTTTTTTTACGTATTTTTCTGAAATATATAACAGATTTAAAAAATAAGACAAACAAATTAAAACGGAAGAAAAAAATGAAGGCAAGGGAAAGGACCAATGAAGTTGTGCCAAAAAACGCATGTTGACCTTTAAATTTTTTAAATTATTAATTATTGTGATTTATTTATTTTTTGTATTTTTTAAATATACAACAAATTATTTTTTGTAGATATTCTAAGTTAAGTATTGTAATTTATAATACATTTTATGTGATTATCAAATAATATATGTTACTCTCCTTGTCCAAACTTTTGTGGCATTGATAGTCAATTATAGTTTGTAAATAATTTAATTTTTTAATTAGTGTGATTTATAATATTTTTTCTTCTATTTCAATTTAAGTGACATAATGCATAGATGACCATAATAATTAATTAGGGGTGATATAGTAAAATAACGATTGAAGCAACAAAGCAAACATGTCTTAAATGACTTATAATAACTAATTAAAAATGATATAACAAAATTATTATAAGAAATACTTATGAAAAAAATTTAAATGGGGTTCATATAAGACGTCAAGTAAATTTAAAACATCAAGAGTTAATTTATAATTTAATATATTTTTTTAAAAATATATTATTAATAATTTTTTTAATACTTATATGACTTATAATAATTAATTAGGGGTGATATAGTAAAATTACGGTTGAAGCAACAAAAGTAGACATGACATAAATGTCTATTTTAATTCTTTTTAGTTAAATATTATTAATTTTTTAATACGTGAAAGACTTATAATACTTAATTAAGGTGATATAGTAAAATCACGATCGAAATGACTTATAATAATTAATTATGATGATATAGTAAACTCACGATCGAAACAATGAAGCAAACATGTCTTAAATGACTTATAATAACTAATTTGAAGTGATATCACAAAATTACTATAAAAATACCTCTAAAAAAATTAAATGACCCTCATATAAGAAGTCAAGTTAATTTAAAACATCAAGATTTGATTTATCATTTTATGTCTATTTTATTTTTTTATTAAATATTATTGATTTTTTAATATTAAATAATTATAACTAATTAAGAGTGACATATTAAAATTATGGTTGAAGAAGCTAAAGCAGAAATGTTAGAAATGTCTATTTTACCTCTTTATATTAAATGTTATTAATTTTTTAAAATACTTAAATGACTTATGATAATAAATTATATAGTAAAATTATGATTGAAGCAACTGAAGCAGACAACACGACCCTAAGCTACTTCATTTACTCTTCTATTATAAAGTAACTAGATATCAAGGGGCCTGTGCTAGCAGGGGCCCAATACATATTATTTTTTTGTCTTAATTTATGTGACACAAATAGAATTTAGATAATCAATTATTATAATAATTTAATTTTTTAATATTGTGACTATAATACTTTTTCTTCTATTCTAATTTAAGTGACACTGATATAATTTTGCGAATCAACCAAATATTTTATATATTTTAAATTTTTTAAGTTGTTAATTATTTGATTTATAATGTTCTTTTACATATTTTTTCAATAAGATACGAATACCCTCTATGTCTCAGTTTACGTGGCATAGATAAAATTTTGATAGTCAATCAAATTTTCTTTATGTACACCCCCCCCTATATATATATATATATATATATATATATATATATATATATATATATATATATATATATATATAATCCTTAATTATTGTGATTTACAATACTTTTTATCTCATTTTCAAATAATATATGTTACTTTATGTCTTCTCATATCCCATTTAAATTTATGTGACACTGATATAATTTTGATAGTCAACCAAAATTTTTATGTTGCATATCATTTTGTGTCTATTTTACCCTTTTTTTTATAAATTATTATTAATTTTCTTAATGCTTAGATGACCATAATAATTAATTAGGGTGATCTAATAAAATCACGATTGAAGCAGCAAAATAGAAATGTCTTAAATGACTTATAATAACTAATTAGAAGTGATATAACAAAATTACTATAGAAAATACTTGTGGAAAAAATTTAAGTGGGTCTCATATAAGACGTCAAGTTAATTTAAATTATCAAGAGTTAATTTATCATTTTATGTCTATTTTATTTTTTTTAATTAAATATTATTTATTTTTTAATATTTAGATGACTTATAATAAGTAATTAAAAGTGATATAGTAAAATTACAGTTGAAGCAACTGAAACAGATATGCCAAAAATGTCTATTTTACTTTTCCTATTAAATATTATTAACTTTTTAATATTTAAACAACTTATAATAATTAATTAGGAGTGATATAGTAAAATTACGCTTGAAGCAGCTGAAGCAGACAACACGACCCTAAACTCTTCCCATTCACTCTTCGATTATAGAGCAACTAGTATACATATCTGTAACTACCCAAACCAGGGCCTGACCGTGACGGGTATCTCAAATCTGTCGAGGATCGGAGACCACCCCCTTTACCTAGCCAAACGAATCACAATACAGCTAACAGCGGATGAATTTCAAACATATAACAAGATAAGTTGAGTTTCGAACATATAACAAGATACGCAACTCAGAAAAGAAATCTCTAAATTCCAACAACATCCGAATCTACAATAATCCACAAAGCCTCTACTATCCAAAACAATCTAAGTTAGGACATTCCTCCGATGATAGTCAAAGAAACTATGAAAAATAGTCTATGACACGAAATAAACCAAGAAGTAACAACCTTCTTGAAGAAGGAGGCTGACCACTTCACGCTAACTCACAAATGATCCAAGATGACCTATCACTACACAGGAAAAGTAGAAGTGTCTCCGATTCTTGCATCACGTAGGGATACAACGTTCAGAGATGGTTAGCGATTTGACATCTAGCATGTAACTCAGGAAAGGGATAAAATAATGGCAAGTCAAATCCACAGTAAAATCCAAATGCACACATTGTACGTATAAATATATATAACTATATCTTTATAACTCTTTCTCTTTCTCTCTCTCTCTCATATATATATATATATATAACATGCTGGGGTAACGAACAAGATTTAGCATGAAAGCAAAACATTAGCTTGGACTGTGTATTGATCACGCTCACTTATACCATTATTTTAGTGTAGGACGATCATTGTCAAATATAATAACCCAACTCGAGTTGGGGTCGAATCCATAAGGAGTGTAACTAGTATTCGATTCCAATGTAGTGTTGAAAGCTACTAAATATTTAACCGCAATGTAAACATAAAGTAAGACATAAATTAAAATTGGAGGAGGGGGTGATTTGGAAGGTTGTTGAACAACAACTACTTGAGCTACTAATTTAGAGTAATAACCGTAGGTAAGATTCCAATAGGAGAATAATCTTGGGATTATGTTTTCCTAGGGGAAAATATTGCATGGGTTCATGAGTATCAAATGCAAACTCTAGCTAATGACCATATGGGTAGACTAGATTAGGGATTTTGATGTTAGTTTTTCAACCAAACACCAAAATATCACCCATGGATCCTTTCGATACCTCATGGGTGTGGCAAACAAATCTACCCACAACCTTAATTGGGCATTCCTATTTCTAGGAAGATGCCTAAGACATAGCAAATTCACAATCCATCCTTATTTCTAAAACAATGTCAAAGAATAAGATAACATCTAATTATTGTTCACAAATACTTGTCCCCCATATCCCTCTTTCAAGGATGATATGGGATCTAAATGAATACCCACATTCTTCTCTCAAAGATGATACAGGATTTTGGAATTTAGGGCTTTCACTCCCAAATTCCAATTTGACAATCAAGCATGAGTGAAACCCAACATCATTATCCAAGAATCTACACTAACAATCAAGACCCACACATTTGCACCTTATTCCCACATAACTACAAGATAGATGTTTAGCTACTCATGAAGTTTGAGAAAAGAGATATACCCAAATTCACATTTAAAGTTTCCATTGAACATGTAAGAAAGTGTCTTCTTCAAATTCAACTTCAATTTCCACTAAACTCCTTGGAAAATTAACTATAATAATCTTTCCCAATATAGTAGGGTTTTTACAATGCCCAAAACTTGAATTCTAGTTGCAAGATATCCAAAAGTGAAAGGGTTTTTTTCCATTGAAGGATTGGAACCAGCTGTGGGAAATTACAAATCTGCCCCTGGGCTGTTTTCTGCTTTATCGCGATCGTCGGTGCTTGATCACGATCATGATGAACCTATCGCGATTGTTGGCTTTGACTGATTTATGTTGTTCGTGATCGCGAACCTCAAACAACGATGACGGTAACTGAGGGGCAGTTCCTGCTATGAATTTTTCAGTTTTTGCACTAACTTTTCTCTTTTTGTTCTCTTTTCAGCTTACTTCACTTGTTTTCCTTTATTTACCTATAAACCTACAAACTATGAGTATTAGTGCATTCAAATGTCAAATTGGCCTCATTTATACGATTTAATCATAGTAGTGTGCACAAATTTAGATGTAAAAAAGTGGTAAATTTACCACTCATCCTATTGCTCAACCGTCATCAAAACACCCACGGGCTATATGAGTCCAGCTTCCCTACTGAAAAGTCCCCAGTGCATGTTAGCCGCACGAACTGGAGGTATAAAGGAAGACCAAGGAATGCCCTGACCCATGTCAATCCAAGACACAAATATATGTATAAAGTGTGTCATATGCCCACAGTCATCAATACCAACCCTCACACCATCAAATGTGAGCTTCCAGTATCAATTCCCTCGGGATATCCACCTTCACAACTTAGCTACACAACCCCTTTTAAGCCTATATTAAAACAAGTTTCATATAACCCATCCATTTAACTAAGGAATTATCTAGGACACATCATATGTATCGTCATACCCTTACACTTGCAAGCTTATAATTATGCCATCATAATTCCATTAACCCAGGGAAATGCCCCGACCCCATTTTTTCATTAAATCAATATAGGAGATTGCCACGTCCCTCTTTGTTCATTAAATCAAGTTTGAGGAATGCCTCGACCCCTTTTTGGTTTATCAATTTAACCTAGGGGAATGCCTCGACCCCCGATCTTCTAATTTTAAAATCAAAGCATAACCAACAAGGCCATTAAAATCCATGTTTATCAGTTTAACCATTTATGCAATGCAATAGTATAGGTAAGTAAGTCAAATAATCTGACAAACCATATTTCAAAACCAATTACACAAGTGGGTTGAGGAAACACAATTTTCAAAACTAATTTTCAATCCAAAATCATAAATTTGGGGGAATGTCTCGACCTTCTTTTCAATTTCCATACCTATTCACCCAATTAGTTCAAAATCCATTGATAAAACACAAACAATGCATATTAAATCACGGGAGTTCAATTTAAGTAACATTCATTCCAAAACCATCAAATCTATATTCATAAACCATAATTAAATCACATGGATAACAATTTAAACACACACTTTTAATAAAATAAGTTTTGGGGAAGAGTAATATGCCTGAGATATCAAGAATTACGGAGAGAAAAAACTCTTGGACGCTCTAATTGCCAATTTCTTGGAACCCTAGTGTTCTTGACTTAGGGATTTGAGAGAGATGGGAACATTAATTTGATTGTTAAAGCGATGGAAATAACCCTCTTTGGGTGTTTTATACATGTGGGTCCTAAGTGGGGAAGGAGGTAAACAACAATAATGCCCCCACTTTAAAGTGCAAAAAAAGTCGCCCAATCATCATGGGTCACCTTACGACTCGTGACATCTGGCTACGAGTTGTCTCTATGACTTGTAATCAGAGAATTACTCAAGGACCCCTCACTGTTGACCATACGAGTCACATACAATGACTTGTGAGGTGTCACTATAACACTAGGGTCCTAGTCGTGATCAATGCAGAAATAGCAGGCACCTTTACTGGTTTGGGTACGAGGAGCACTATACAACTCATTTAAGTCTAGTCATTCTCTGAACAGACACCTTGGGCAACCTCACTGTTCACCTACGATTAGGGTCCTATGGCCCGTATGTTGTTCTTACAACTTATAAGGTAAGTCATAGTCAGGACAGTGAGTTCAAAAAACTACGGAATTTTCCAAGGCCAAAATCCGGGGTGTTAGATTCTCCCCCTCTACAATCATTTTGTCCCCAAATGATGAGTCAAGGCATTAATTAGCACGATTTAACACAGAAACACAACCACAATTACCTTTAACAAAGACAAAAAAGAAAGATATTAGGGCATATACATACCTTAAGCATGATTATCCCAAAGCGGGAAACAAGAATGGATATTTGGACTTTATGTGCTCTTCCATTTCCCAAGTAGATTCTTCAACCTTATGATTCCTCCATAGAACCTTCACCGAAGCCACATCCTTAGTCCTCAAACGATGGACTTGCCTATACAAAATCTCCACCGGGACTTCCTCATAAGATAAGGAATCTGAAACGCCAACACTTTTCAAAGAAACAATCAAAGAAGGATCACCCACTCACTTCTTCAACATTGGAACACCGGATGAATAGAACCCAAATTTGAAGGCAACTCTAACTCATAAGCCACATTGCCCACTTTTCTCTAAATTAAGTACGGGCTAACATATCGGGGACTGAACTTCCCCTTCTTTCCAAACCTCATCACCTCGTTCACGGAAGATATTTTCAAGAATACCCAATCACCAACATCAAACTCCAATTCCCTACGCCTCACATCTGCATAGGACTTTTGGCGACTTTGGGCGGTCTTAAGTCTATCCCGAATCACCTTCACCTTTTTTATGGCTTGATGAACTAAGTCAGGACCAAAAACATAGTCTCACCAACTTCAAATCACTCAATAGGAGAACGACATCTCCTATCATACAAAGCCTTAACGGAACCATTTAAATACTAGAATGATAGTTGTTATCATACACAAACTCTATAAGAGGCAAATGATTAACCCAACTACCACCAAAGTCAATCATACAAGCCCTTAGCATATCTTCCAGAGTCTGAATGGTCCTCTCCACTTGTCCATCCGTCTGAGGGTGGAAAAAGGTGCTAAGGTTCACCTTAGTTCCTAAACCCCTTTAAAATGACCGCCAAAAGTGTGAGGAGAACTGGATGCCTCGATCAGATATGATAGAAACAGGCGCTCTATGCAACTTGATGATCTCTTGAATAAAAAGCTTAGCATAATCCTCTGTAGAATAATTAGTCCTTACTGGCAAGAAGTGAGCAGACTTAGTCATCCTATCCACGATGACCCAAATCGAATCAAACTAAGACCAGTAACAAAGTCCATGTTAATTACTCCCCACTTCCACACGAGCAACTCAATCTCTTGAGACAAACCACCAGGCCTTAAGTGCTCCACCTTTACTTGCTGAAAAACCATACAGTTGGCCACACAATTGGCCACATCCCTCTTCATGTTATTCCACCAATAGTTCTTTTTCAAATCATGGTACATCTTTGTCTAACCAGGATATACAGTGTACCTCAACTCATGAGCCTCTACCAATTCTTTCCTGCAACCCATCAATATTAAGAACACACAATCTACCTTGGTACCTCAGAATGCCATCACTACCAATCTCAAAAGTCATCAACTTTTGCTGACCTACATCATTCTTAATTTATATTAAGATAGGATCCAAAACCTGCTTCTCCTTTACCTTAGCACCAAGAGATGACTTCACCACCTCTTGCACAATCCCACCTCCATCCTCAGAGTCCAAAAGACGAACTCTAAGATTAGCCGAACGGTGAATATCCTTCACCAAACCTCGTTTCTTCTCATCAACATGAGATAAAAACCCTATGGACAACCTATTAAGAGCCTTAGCGACCATATTAGCTTTACTTGGGTGGTAATGGAAACTCATATCATAATCCTTGAGCAACTCGAGTTATCTTCTTTGCTTGATATTCAACTCCTTCTGGGTGAACATATACTGTAGGCTCTTCTGATCTGAATATATATCAACTTGAACTCTATAGAAGTAATGGCGCCAAATCTTAAAAGCAAAAAACACAACAAACAATTCTAAGTCATGGGTCGGATAATTCTTCTATGTACCTTAAGCTGCCTGGAAGCATACACCACAACCTTACCATGCTGCATCAATACACAACCTAATCCCATACGGGACGCATCACAATAAATATAAAAGACATCAATACCCTCGGATCGGGTCAAAACCATAGCAGTAGACAACTTATCCTTCAACTTTTCAAAGCTACTCTCACAAGAATTGAACTATAGAAACATCATCTTTTTCTGAGTCAACTTAGTTAATGGAGTAACAATCGACAAAAAACTCTCCACAAACCTCATATAATACCCAGCTAAACTAAAAAAACTTTGAATATAGATTGGAGTCGTAGGTCTAGGCACTTTTTAATCGTCTTTACTTTTTGTAGATCCACCATGATCCCCTCACTAGAAACAACATGACCAAGGAAGGTCACATAATTTAACCAGAACTTACACTTCGAGTACTTAGCATACAAATACTAATCCTTAAGAGTTTGCAACACTATACGGAGGTGATTGACATGATCCTCCTCACTCTTAGAGTGTACCAAGATGTCATCAATAAACACAATGATGAATAAGTCCAGAAACTGATGGAATGCCCAATCATCAGATCTATGAATGCCACTGAAGAATTAGTCAACCCAAAAGATATGACTAAGAACTCGTAGTGACTAGACCGGGTCTAGAAAATAGTCTTAGGGATATCCACCTCTCTAATCTTCAACTGATGATAACCCGATAGAAGGTCTATCTTAGAAAAATACATATGTCATTAATCTTAGGAAGAGAATACTTATTTTTCACAGTCACCTTATTCAACTACCGATAGTCTACATCCGAAGAGAACCATTATTCTTACACATGAAAATAATAGAAGCATCCCACAGAGAAACACTAGGGCAAATAAAATCCTTATCAAGACAATTTTTCAATTGCTTCTTAAGTTCTTTCAACTTAGACTGAGCTATTCTATAAGGAGAGATAGAGATAGAATGGGAATCCAGAAAAAGATCAATCCCAAAGTCTATTTCCTTATTGGGAGAATACTATGATGATCATCGATAAATACTTCAAAAAACTCATTGATAATGGGGACAAATTACAAGAAAGGTCCACAAGATTTAGAATTCTTAACTCAAACTAGATGATATAAACACCCATTGGAAATCAATTTCTAGGATCTAAGATAGGAAATAAACCTTCCTTTAGACACTAGGGAACTTTCTTCTCACTCAATCACCAGTTCATTCGGGAATTAAAACTGACCCTTCGAGTTCTACAATCAAGAGACGCATAGCACTAATGGAGCCAATCCATACCCAATATCACATTAAACTCTATCATATCCACCAACATCTCCATACCACAGATAGATACCACATAACCCCTATAGACCCTTCTAGCCACAACAGAGTCACCCACAGATGTAGAAACATAAAAAGGATCAGAAGTACATTCAGGATCAAAACCAAAATGAATAGCCACAAAAGGGTCACATAAGAAAGAGTAAACCCCACATCAAGTAGATAATACATATCATGACAAAAAAGCTGTAATGTACCGGTGATGACATCAGGAGAATCCTCAGATTCCTGATGGGAGGTAAGAGCATACAGACGATTTCAACCTTTGCTGGTACCAGAAGTAGAATCCTTTGGTATTGGAGCTAAAGACTAACATATTAGATCTATTTGAGACATCGCTTGTAGGATAGTTTCTCTGAATATGGCCAGGCTGTCCACATCTGAAGTACTTATTTCTCCCTTTATAGAAACAAAATCTATAAAATCTATAATAAGGATATGATGGAGCTGACTGGGCCCAACTGGCTTAAAATTGGCCACCTTGTGCCTTAAGACCACTGTTGCTCTAAAAATGATGATCACCAGACCTCTTAAGATATGGATCACTAGCCATAGAATATGAATCAGATTTTCCCCACTTCTTTTTAGACCACTGCCTTCCATCTGTACCACTATTTTGCTAGCCTCCACCCTGCTCAGAATACCTAAATTTCTTACTCTGCCTTTTCCCTATTTTGGGTTGTTCTTGTTTTTGTCCTCAACTTGCTGTATATACACCACAAGCCAAGTGATATCCATGTCATTATTCAGCAAAGCGACCTTGCACTCTAACACCAAGTCCCGAGATAAGCCTGAAGTAAACTTCATCATCTTAATTATCATAGAGGACACCAACTTCAGGGCATAGCGAGATAACTAATGAAATTTCAAGGCGTATTCCTTTACAGTCATCCTGCCTTGCTTCAAATTTATGAACTCCTCAGCCTTCGCTTCCCTTAGCTCCTGAGGAAAGAAATAGTCAAGAAAAGCGCTAGAGAAGTTATCCCACATAGCTGGATCAGTATCATCTCCTCTCAAGTATTGCCACTTCTCATACCACTGATATGCCACATCCTTCAACTGATATACGACAAACTCCTCACCCTCAGAGTCATAAGCATACATTACCTAAATTTTTTTTCCATCTCATCTATGAACCCTTGAGGGTCTTTCTTAACCTTGGAACTAGTTAAAGTCTGAGGACTAAACCTTTTGAACTGACCAATCCTTGTGGCCTTGGAAGAAGGAGTGGTAGGAAAAACACGCTCAGACTGGCGCGACTGGGAGGCCACCAACTGAGTAAGTAAATGAATCGACTAGGGAAACTTAAAATTAGATACATCACCCTGAGAAATTAGGGAAGAAGTACCATTAGCTAAAGGAGGACTAGTAGGGACTAGTGGAACTCCATAGGGGTAATCAAAAGCAGGGACCCTTGATCGAGTTTGTACCCCATAAGCATGATGAGTTCTGTCCATGTTGTACTCAGGTGGGACAGATGAGCATCCACGGACATCAAATCTTTAGGGAGGCATGATTTGAAATGCGAACAAATCGAATTAGAAGAGATTTCAACACTCTAAACTCTACAACCAAAAGTAGAACACAAGAAAGAAAAACATTCCTACATGCCTCATAGCCTTTCCCTTATAAGTGTGGCACGCTACATACCCATAAAAAGAGATTTTACTCAACTCGACTTTGTGGACACCCAATTGACCATTAACCTAGGGCTCTTATTTTAAATTGTCATGACCCAAACTAGGCCTGGACATGACAAGTATCTCAAGTTTGCTGAGGATCGGAGACCACCCTTTTTACCTAGCCAAATGAATCACATTATAGATATCAATGGATGAATTTTGAACATATAACAAGATAAACAGAGTTTCGAACATATAACAAGATAGGCAACTTAGAAAAGTAATCTTAGAATTCCAACAACATCCCAATCCACAGTATACCACAAAGCCCCTACTATTCAAAAACAATCTAAGTCGGTACATACATACGATGATAGACAAAGAAACTATGAGAAATAGTCTATGACATGAAATAAACCAAGAAGTAACAACCTTCTAGAAGAAGGAGGCTCATTACTTTATGCTAACTCATGAATGATCCAAGATCACCTATCACTGCACAGGAAAAGTAGAAGTGTCTCTGGTTCCTGCATCGCATGGGGATACAAGATCTGAAGATGGTTAGCTGGTTTAGCGCTAGCATATAACTCAGGGAAGGGGTTAAATAATACTAAGTCAAAACCATAGTAAAATCCACATACACACATTGTACTTACATACATACACACATACATACATACGTCTATACATACATACATATATATATATATATATATAACATTTTGTGGTACGGAACAAGGCTTAACATAAAAGTAAAACATTATCCTAGATTGTGTAGCTCAACCATCCTAAAAATACCTACGAGCTATATGGGTCCAACTCCTCCTACTGAAAGGACCCATGGTGTATCAGCCACATGAACTAGAGGTATAAAGAAAGATCAGGGAACACACTGATCCCACGTTAATCTAGGATACAAATATATTTATGAAGTGTGTCATATGCACACAATCATCATGATCAACTCTCACTCCGGTAAACGTGAGTTTCCGATATTCGTCCTCCCAAAATATCTACCTTCATGGCTTAGCTATACAATCTCTTTTAAGTCCATATTAAAATAAGTTTCACATAATCCATCCATTTAACCAAGTAATTATCTGTTAGGGCATACCATAGGTATAGTCATACCCTTATATTTGCAAGCTTATAATTATGCCATTATAATTCCATTAATCTAGGGGAATGCCTCGACTTTTTTTGTTCATTAAATCAATATGGAGGAATGCCATGAGCCCCTTTGTTCATTAAGTCAAGTTTGGGGAATGCCTCGACCCTGAGCTTCTAATTTTAAAATCAACGCATGACTAATAAGGCCTTCAAAATCCATGTTTATCAGTTTAACCATTTATGCAATGCTATAGTATAGGTAAGTGATAACGCTTAACTTACAGGTCAATTTAGTGCAAGGCGGTTGTCATCAATATATTTACCCAACTTTGGAGTCGGGGTTGAATCCACAGGGAACAATGTGAGTGGCGATTAAACTAATTTGAAACTAAACCTACAAGTTAAATTCAAACAACTAAATCAAAAAGATAAAATGGGGGTTTTCAATGATCAAACAAATGTTAAAGTTGTAACTTTCTTCAGAACTCAAAGCCAAAATTTCAATAGTTTAAATCAAAGATAAATAATAAACTAGAGTTGTGATCACTATGATTACTAATCCTCATTAAATAATAGTTGTGGCATTGGGTTCTCATGACTTGTGGGAAACACCAGATTATCAGTTTCTACTATCCATCTAAGTGTTTCTCAACTTACCTAGATGTTGAACTCCCTAATTCTCTCAAACTTAAGAAGTCATTCTATTCATACTGATTTTATATCAAGTTGATCAATATTGTTACAACATTAATCATTAGATGAGAACTTAAACTTCCCAAATCTTCATTGATAATTCACTTCTTACTAGGGTTGATTTCTTATCTCAAGCAAATCAACAGTAAACAAAGCCTATTGTTTGCAACCAACAGAAAATAATTAATATAAAGGAATTACAAAGATGTCCCCATAATCAGTCGAACCCCAACCAACTACTAAATCAATAAAATAATAATCATAGATCCCACAACCCTCGTTGCGGGTTTTAGTTGTTCATAAGATAGAAAGAGATAACAAAGATTGAATTCATAATTTAAAGCAATTAAACTTACAAAAGATGAAATCCAAAGTTGATTCTCCTCTAAGTACAGAAAGAATTTTCCACAACTAAATCAAAGAATTGAAAATTGAATTACAAGCTTAGAGCCCAAAAAGTAGTAAACTGGTCTTTGGAATAAGTTCAAGATGTTCCGCGTTGATCTAGGGTTTCCAAGAGGTCCCAAGATGATTAAAATGGAGTTTGGGATGTTATATTTATAGTATACAAGTCATAAACCAACTTTGATTGGGTTTCAATGCTATTTTTCTTCAGCTGGGCAGAGTTATCCCAATTTTGGGTATCGGAGCGACGTGGAGGCATGCAAATTCACAATTGTCAAAAAATCTATCAAATTCCAGTAGCGTTCTCGATTTCAACGCATCGCAGGGCCTCCTTAAACTCCAAATTAAGCTACACGCGCCATATTTCCAAAAACATGGGACTCTTTTCAATCCAGTGGTATTTTCAAATCCTCCATTGGCCTCCTTTACAGTCCACACTCGTCCAATACTTTTCAGGGGTCCAACTTGCATCTTGTGCTTTTGGTAAGCATTACGAGCCTTCTTGAGTTCTGTCCGCTTGATTTGAAGCTTTTATATCCTTAATACATCATCATAATCCATTCACCAATCATCCTAAATCAATAAACACATCAATTAAGAGCTCAAAACAACACAACATCCTCACCGATAAACTAAAAACACAAGCTAAGCATAGGCTAAATTTACATTGAGCTTTAACTCATTGTTTTCACTCCTTTCTTGATCCAATTGACCCTTGAACATTATAAATAAGTTGTTTCACATATAAAAACATAATAACAACCTTAGTAACTCATTAAAACACACTAGAACGCAACACAATTGACTAGAAAAACACCCAGCTCAAGCTAGTCATACTAGTTTTATCGGTTGAACTCTAAATGGTCGAATTGAATCAAAACTTGTGTAAAAACACCATTAAACATTGTGAACACATAATTTATCACTTGTATCATTATTAACACATATAGCATAATAATCATCCTCAAAACAAGGCTAAATAAGCTAGAATAGTAGCGCTAGAATGCATAAATTCACCCAACATCACCACCCCACACTTAAAGCCTTGTTCGTCCTCAAACAATTATTAACTATAAACACCATGAGCTCTACACTTCTACTACATGCAATACACTCAAGATACCACTACAAAGATTACACGAATGCAAGTTTACAAAACTAAACATGTTATACATAATTGAAAGCTCACGAACACTACTCCAAAACATCCTAGCCTCAAAAATTGGCTCACGTAGTTGGCAAACTCATGATTATTTCTCAATCAAGGACATCATACAAATCACCCACATTCATCAAACATATGCCCCTCACAATAAGAGAGTTGCCCATAATCTCTCACAATAATGTAATTTATAACTTAATGGGTACAAGAATCAAATTACGCTCACTCTCACAAAGAATTCACAAGTTACACATAATGAACCATAGGCTTGCCCTTAGTGTAATGCTCCACTAATTTTGGAATGATGAACTTAGGATCAATTAGGATTTTTTCGGGTTGTAATGTAGGCTAAAGGACGGGTAGGAACTATTTTGGCCAAGAATAGTGACTGACCTCTCTAAGCGCTTTAATACACTACAATAAACATTTAAAACCAATCTCCAACAACCAAATTACACCACTTTTCTCTACCTATCTCTTTTATTTTTGCCCCATCTCTTTTAAGCATTTTCACAAACACTTGGTGGACACATAGTTTACTACCACAAGAATCAATTTTTCTCTTTTTTTTCACAATCATGGCAATATTTTTAGAATAAATTTTGTCACATCCATCCACCACACATCAATTATACACCTATAACTATTACCTTGGGGAATCAATTTCACCTTTTTCTTCTTCAATTTCTCAAACTCCTTTCTCAAATTCAATTTTTACAATTAAAGCAGTTACGAGCTTTTTGGATCAAATTATGGTCTATCAAAGAAAGGATTAGGCTACATATGTGGTTAATAAAGAAAATAAGCTAAAGGCTCAATGGGGGGTTAACTAGGATAATGCACAAAGGGTAGGACAAAAAGAATGTATAAAACAAGGCTATCAAAGAAATGCCTAAATCATCTCCTAAACCCACACTCTTTATTTCACTTCACACACACACCAGGTAAGTTCTAGACATCACATGCAACAAGGAATACACAAAATACCTTACACGCACATGGCACATGCTCAACTCAACAGGATCATTATATACTCTCAACCAAACAATAACATAAATTCAAAATTAAGACAGTAAACCGGAGTCACAAACTTGAGCCAAAGAGTCTCAAAATAGCAATTCACTCATTCAACATGCTTTTACTAACAAACCCACTTGCATCATGTAATAAAAAATAACACTAACAAGAATATCTCACTTATTCTTAACCTAGTATTTTTTTTAAATTGAGCTAAAATTTGGGAATTTTCCCACCCCACACTTAAAAATCTACTTTGTCCCCAAAGTGAATTTAAAAGTAAGAAATAGAAATGCTCCTTGAGGCTTCTAGGCCTAGCTAGTAGCATCTTCATATAAAGGAGATCTATGGGACCCCACACTCATTCTTTGCCATGCTTCAAGCTCAAGTTTATAGTACTCAGACTTCCCATTAACTTGTGACTCAACCAAAAACAAAAATTATGTGAAATAAAAACTAAAAAACTAAAAATAAAACCTACTTACATTGGGTTGCCTCCCAAGAAGCGCCTAATTTAGTGTCGCGGCACCACCCAATCAACTTTTTCCTACACCTTGAGGATATGAATTTCAGCCCCAACATCGCATCTATATTTTTGCCTTGATCATAAGGAGGTGGTACAGAGATTAATGAACAGAGTAATGGATTATTCATGATAAACTACTCGTCCTTTAAGTGAGGTGTGTTTTTATGTTGCTTATCCAGTGTAAATTTAAGAATATAGGATTCTTATTCCTCATCTTCACACTCTTTCACTATTTTAAATGATTTCACAGACAAGAAATCATCTAAACATAATATGGAAAAATGCTTCAAGTGAGGCCCAACTAATTCTACTTCAAAATTTACACTATCTACGACACACTCACTTTTATTCACCTTCTCAATGTCTGTCTCAGGATCAAGATGACAATCGAGTGATTGTGATTCTTGAGTTTTCTCCTCAAATTGGCTTATGTCCTCCTCATATTCTTCTTTGTTTAGCCACTGTAAACATGGTGAGAGTGGTAACTCCTTTAACTTTTCCCATAACTGTTCTTGATTCTCTAAAATTTATTTCATCGATTTTTTTGCTTGAATCATGACAGCACACATATCTTCAGTATGACCACTTTGACCACAAGCCAAACACCAAGTTACAGTAAGTGGGACAGTATCCAAATCATATTGTGAAGGTCCATTCCATGCACTTTCAGGTAAATCTGGACAGCAAGCCTCAAAATATGGTCCCCCAAAATAATAACAAGAATCATCACAAGAATAGGCATATCTAAAAAAACCATCTATCCAGGCTGACATCTCAAGAAAGGTGTGAGAAAAATAAAAATAAAAGAAAATAAAAAAATAAACTTAACAAATATTTACAAGTTTGGATTCAAGCAAGTAGGCTAAAATTCCAAACCAACTCAATACGCCAAATTGTTCCCCGGTAACGGCACCATTTTTGATAACGCTCAACTTACACATCAATTTAGTGCAAGGCGGTCGTTGTCAATATATTTACCCAACTTTAGAGTCGGGGTCGAATCCACAGGGAACAATGTGAGTGGCGATTAAACTAATTTGAAACTAAAGCTACAAGTTAAATTCAAACAACTGACACGAAAAGATAAAATGGGGTTTTTTAATGATCAAAAAATTGTTAAAGTTGTAACTTACTTCAGAACTCAAGGCCAAAATTTCAATAGTTCAAATCATGATAAAGAAAAAACTAGGGTTGTGATCACTATGATTACTAATTCCCATTAAATAATAGTTGTGGCATTGGGTTCTCATGACTTGTGGGAAACACCAGATTATCAGTTTCTACAGTCCATCTAAGTGTTTCTCAACCTACCAAGATGTTGAACTCCCTAATTCTCTCGAACTTAAGAAGTCATTCTATTCATACTGATTTTATCTCAAGTTGATCAATCTTGTTACAACATTAATTATTAGGTGAGAACTTAACCTTCCCAAATCCTCGTTGATAATTCACTTTTTACTAGGGTTGATTTCTTATCTCAAGCAAATCATCAGTAAGCAAAGCTTATTGTTTTCAACCAACAGAAAATAATTAATACAAAAGAATTATCAAGATGTTCCCATAATCACTCAAACAATAACCAACTACTAAATCAATGAAAGAATAGTCATGGATCCCACAACCCTAGTTGCGGGTTTTAGTTGTTCATAAGATAGAAGGAGATAACAACTATTGAATTCATAATTAAAAGCAATTAAATTTACAAAAGATGAAATCCAAAGTTGATTCTCCTCCAAGTTTAATAAGAATTTCCCACAAATAAATCAAAGGATTGAAAATTGAATTACAAGATCAGAGCCCAAAAAGAAGTAAACTGGTCTTTGGAATAAGTTCAAGATGTTCCGCGTCGATCTAGGGTTTCCAAAAGGTCCCTAGATGATTAAAATGGAGTTTGGAAAGTTATATTTATAGTATACAGGCCATTAACCAACTTGGATTGGGTTTCCACGCTATTTTCTTTAGCTGGGCAGAGGTATCCCGATTTTAGGCATCGGAGCGACGCGGAGGCATGCAAATTCACAAGTGTCAAAATATTTGTCAAATTCTAGTAGCTGTTCGCAATTTTAATGCGTCGAGGGGCCTCCTTAAACTCCAAATTAAATTATACGCTCCATATTTATAAAAATTTGGGACTTTTCTGAATACAGTGGTATTTTGAACTCCTCCATTTTCCTCCTGTACAGTCCACACTCGCCCAATACTTTTCAGGGGTCCAACTTGCGTCCAACTTGCGTCTTGTGCTTTTGTTAAGCATTCCGAGCCTTCTTGAGTTGTATCCACTTGATTTGAAGCTTTTATATCCTTAATACATCATCATAATCCATTAAAAAAGAATCCTAAATCATTAAACACATCTATTAAGAGCTCAAAACAACACAACATCCTCACCGATGAACTAGAAACACAAGCTAAGCATAGGATAAAATTACATTGAGCTTTAACTCATTGTTTTCACTCTTTTCTTGATCCAATTGACCCTTGAACATTATAAATAAGTTGTTTCACATATAAACACATAGTAACAACCTTAGTAACTCATTACAACACACTAGAAGTCAATACAATAGATTAGAAAAACACCTAGCTCAAGCTAGTCACACTAGTTATGTCGGTTGAACTCTAAATGTTCGAATTGAATCAAAACTTGTGTGGAAACACCATTAAACATTGTGAACACATACTTGGACACATAATTGCTCACTTATATCATTATTAACACATATAGTATAATAGTCATTCTAAAAAACAAGGCTAAATAAGCTAGAATAGTAGCACTAAAATGCATAAATTCGCCCAACATCACCACTCCACACTTAAAGCCTTGTTTGTCCTCGAACAATTATTAACTATAAACACCATGAGCTCTACACTTATAATACATGCAATATACTCAAGCTAGCACTACAATGACTACACGAATGCAAGTTTACAACACTAAACATGTTATACACAATTGAAAGCTCATGAACACTACTCCAAAACATCCTAGCCTCAAGAATTGGCTCACCAAGTTGGCAAAATCATGCTTATTGCTCAATCAAGGACATCATACAAATCACCTACATTCATCAAACATGTTCCCCTCACAACAAGAGAGTTACCCATAATCTCTCACAATAAAGTAATTTATAACGTAATAAGTACAAAAATCAAATTATGCTCACTCTCACAAAGAATTCACAAGTTACACATGATGAACCATAGGCTTGCCCTTAGTGTAATGCTCTACTAATATCGGAATGATGAACTTAGGATCAATTAGGACTTTTCTGGGTTGTAATGTAGGCTAAGGGACGGGTAGGAACTATTTTGGCCAAGAATAGTGACTGACCTCTCTAAGAGCTTTAATACACTACAATAAACATTTAAAACCAATCTCCAACAACCAAATTACACCACTTTTGTCTACTCATCTCTTTTATTTTTGCCCATCTCTTTTAAGCATTTTCACAAACACTTGGTGGACACATAGTTTACTACCACAAGAATTAATTTTTCTCTTTTTTTCACAATCATGACAATATTTTTTGCATAAATTATATTACATCCATCCACCACACATCAATTATAAACCTATAACTATTATCTTGGGGAATCAATTTCACCTTTTTCTTCTTCAATTTCTCAAACTCCTTTCTCAAATTCATTTTTTTCAATTAAAGCACTTAGGATATTTTTGAATCAAATTATGGTCTTTCAAAGAAGGGATTAGGCAACTTATGTGGTTAATAAAGAAAATAAGCTAAAGGCTCAATGGGGGATTAACTAGGATAATGCACAAAGGGTAGGACAAAAAGAATGTATAAAACAAGGCTATCAAAGAAATGCCTAAATAATCTCCTAAACCCACACTCTTTATTTCACTTCACACACACACTAGGCAAGTTCTAGACATCACATACAACAAGGAATATAAAAAATACCTCACACGCACATGGCACATACTCAACTCCATAGGATCATAATAGACTCTTAACCAAACAATAACATAAATTCAAAATTAAGACAGTAAATATGGCATGTTTAATGCTTAAAATGATGAAATTATGCATTGACTTGGGTTGTTTTGTCATATATAATATGTGTTTTATGTGTCCAGCAGGGAAATTAGGTAGCGAGCGACTTCGACTGAAAGATAGAAGAAAACTGCTCTTAAGAAGTAAAGTATTGATCAGGCTACGAGTCGTTAAGTCACCTTATGACTCGTAGCCCAACTCGTAATGGTAACAGTGGCTAAAGACGAGTTGAGAAACTAAGTAAAGAAAAGCTACGAGTCGCAAGGACAAACTACGACTCACAATGGGAAGTCATACTGTGACCAGTGTCTGAAGAATTGAAGATGGATGCCCCAGTGGATATGTGACATGATTCGAGACTGGGTCTTATCGTATGGGCATCTCAAGCCTGCCGAGGATTGAAAATT
This sequence comes from Capsicum baccatum var. pendulum, assembly GCA_030864225.1. Taxonomy (NCBI): domain Eukaryota; kingdom Viridiplantae; phylum Streptophyta; class Magnoliopsida; order Solanales; family Solanaceae; genus Capsicum; species Capsicum baccatum. Next base: position 81,716,651 of record CM061560.1, on the reverse strand, counting down.
GCCGTATTGTCCCAACGTAACCATCACACTAACCCACAAGTATCGGATGAACTTCAAACATATAATGAGATATCAAAAATAAGACTAATACTCATAACTTGAGAAAGTCTAGCCATTCATTAATATCAACATTCAACATCCAATCTACCAAAGTTCACAGTCATCCACAAGCCTCTATAAATCCGAAGTCAATAATATGTTGGGACAAGCCCCCGACATAGCCAAAACTGAATCCAAAATAAGCTAAGAAGACCATGAAATATGTTCCTTCCGAAGAATAGAAGCTCACCACTTCGATGTCAACACTTAAATGCCTGAACACTTGATCACTACTTAGGAAGAAAATAAGATGCTCACGCCCCTATGTCGCATCGGGACACAACGTCCGGAGATGGTTAGTGGTTGTAGTGCTAGCATGTAACTCAAGTATAAGGATAAAATAATGTCATTATTTAATACCAAGTCAAACTATTATAAGCCACCATATTTATACACAGGGACATGTAAATACATATGGATACACAAAGTGTCTAAAGATAACAAGGCCTTACCAAGAATTTTAAAGAACTTAAACATGAACTATGAAGTGAAGGACTTTAACCTTCCACCGCTTAGGTTATATCGAGCAAGAGGAGTCTAACTTCAAGCCATCTTATTAAGAAAGTGGACTCTAACCACAAACCTTTTATTAGTTAAGTGGACTCTAACCACAAGCCATTTTACTATGCATGTGGGCCGAACCACAAGTCATTTCATTATGCATGTGAACTCTAACAACAATCCATCACATCCATTACTTTCGACATTGGGACTCTAACCCTTTGTTTAATTCATATCACACTATTCTCATTTAGGGACTCTAACCCATTTAACCGTTCTAAGATATCAAGGCCACAATTCAACATCATACATGACCGCAAGGTCCTCATGAATCATATATTAATCCATCACTTTAATAAGCCACTACATTATTTTTAAAAATTATTCAAGTCAAATTGTGGTCATCAAGACCTTTATCAAATCACTCATTAGCACTCTTACACTAAACTTTCGTTCAAACACAATTCGCCTTTAAGTTAGGGACTCTAACCTCTTTTTAACCAATCAAATCACCAAGGGCACCATTTAACTCATTATATGGCCAACAAGGCCCTTACAAGATCTTTTACAAATCATTCTTACTCATAAAGGCATTTCCTTAGTTCGATTCACCAACAATATGTGACTAGTTATTTTTATTAGATATTTTCACAAAACCTTGAGGGCATACTATTACCATGACCAAAACCCAAGTGAAAATCATCAATACTAGGGTTACTCTTGCCCCATTTATTAAATCATAGTCAACAATCACCCACATGTACAAACCATCACCAGAAACATGTACAATCACAAATTTAAACAAGAGAAATCATTACCCATTATTTTACATCAAAACCCTCAACCTTTGTCTAAAAAATCACCATTAATGATTCAAAAACAATCTTTGAATAAAATGATATTAGAGATATAATAATAGGGAAAGAGTCACATGCCTTTTACAAGATGATTCACGGAAGGATTCTTGGTCTTCAAGTCTCTAGATGTCCCTTTTGATAAACCATAGCCCCAATCTTTGTTGAAGGAGTTTTCGAGAGGATTTAGGAGTATTTTGATCTTGAATATGTGAGGAATGAGAGGCTAGAATGTGTTATATGATGAGGGTATTAAGGGTTTAGGGGTGGGGAAATATATAAAAAGTCCTCAGCTAAAAGCTGTAAAAGTGAACTCCTAGGAGGGTACGACTTTATGTCTAACCCGCACCCTAACGTACAAGTGGTACCCTAACTCATACCCTAGGCATCACTATCGACCCCTAATCTGCCCAACCTGTGACCATACATGCATGACTCATACCCAAAGGTAAGAGTGGTACCAAGTAACCTGTACCCAAGTCAATGACCACTAGATTAAGACCAACACTTCATATGATTAGGTTGTATATGACCCGTACCCTACCCTTTGACCTGGGAAGGGATAAACCATATTTTGGACAGTATGTTATCAACCTAAACTGATCTCTATATGAGAGGGAAGGGTACTATACCCTAGCATACGACAATCCGTACCAACCCTGAACCTCACAACTTAGGAAGTTTTCTAAGGATCCAAAGCCTAGGTGTTTTAATTCTCCCCCACTTGGATTATTCATGCTTGAATGACGGGTAAAGAATGTAGAAGTATGTTTTAACCTTTAACCAAGTTAGAACACAAAGACACACAACAAGGGTAAAACACACGCCATGATCATTATCAATCATCCATTCATTCAATTGACTTTGGTACTCTAACCCATTGTCTATCAAAAGACTTTCTCAATTCACTATTTAGGGACTTGAACCCATGGCCTATCAAGGACATACTTCAAGTTAAGAAGATTAACTCATACCTCAAGCAAGTGTTTCCAGAATGGAAAATAAATGCAGATACTTGGACTTTATGTCCTCTTTCGCTTCCCAAGTAGCATCCCCAGACTTTTGGTTCCTCTATAGAACCTTCACCGAAGCCACCTCTTTGGTTCGTAATTGGCAAACTTGATGATCTAAGATCCTCACCTGGACTTTCTCATAGGACAAAGAGTCCAAAATACTCATATCCTCCAAGGGAACAACTAAGGAAGGGTCGCCTATACATTTTTACAATTTGGACACATGAAATACCGGATGGATGAAGCTCAAACTAGAGGGCAACTCCAACTCATAGGTAACATTACCAACCCTCTTCAAAATCAAATATGGGCCAACATATCGGGGGCTCAACTTTCCCTTCTTACTAAATCGTATTACTTCCTTCATGGGAGATACCTTCAAGAATACCCAATCGCCAGCATTAAATTCAAAATCCTTATGCCTTACATCCGCATAGGACTTTTGGCAACTTTGAGAGGCTTTCAACCTATCATGAATCACCTTCACCTTTTCCAAGGTTTGGTGAATCAAATCTGGGCCAAACAACTTACCCTCACAACCTCATACCACCCTATAGGAGACCAACACCTCTTACCAGACAACGCCTCAAAAGGAGCCATACCGATGCTAGAATGGTAACTATTATTATAAGCAAACTCAATCAAAGGCAAATGGTCGTACCAATTACCACCATAATCAATCACACAAAAACACATCTTCCAATGTTTGGATAGTCCTCTCCACTTGTCCATCTATTTATGGGTGGAAAACGGTACTAGGCATACCTTAGTTCCTGAACCATTCTAAAATGGCTTCCAAAAATGAGATGAAAATAGAGTACCACGATTCAAGATGATAGAAATTGGAGCACCATGCAACTTCACAATCTCCGCAAGATACAACTTAGTATAATCCTCTGCTGAATAACTAGTCCTTACCGGTAAGAAATGAGCGGACTTGGTTATTCTATCCATAATAATCCAATATAATCACATTGATTCTGAGATCGTGGAAGACCGGTGATGAAATCCCTATTAATCTTTTCCCACTTCCATTTGGGCAACTATATCTCTTGATACAAACCACCTGGTTTTAAGTGCTCAACTTTCACTTGTTGACACACCATACACTTAGCCACATGGCTAGCCACATCTTGTTTCATATTATTCCACCAATAAAACTCCCTAAGATCACGGTAGATCTTCGTAGAATTTGGATGAATAGCATACCGAGACCCATAAGCCTCAGCCATAATAATTTTCCTTAATCCATCGACATCGGGAACACAGAGCTTACCTTGGTACCTTAAGATACCATCACCACCAATCACAAAGTCTACAACCTTTTTTTGACCCATAATACTCTTAATCTTTATCAAGTCAGGATCCGATATTTGCTTTTCCTGTATCTCAACCACAAAAGAACACTGCGATATCAGATGCACGAATACACCACTATCCTCTGAGTCCGAGAGACAACACCAAGACTAACCAATAGGTGAATGTCCTTTACTAACTCCTGCTTATCCTCATCAACATGAGCCAAACTCTCTATGGATAATCTGCTAAGAGCATTAGCAATAACTTTAGCTTTACCTGGATGGTAGTGGAGACTCGTATTGTAGTCCTTCAACAACTCAAGCCATCTTCTTTGCTCGAGATTTAACTCCTTCTGAGTATGTGATGTAGGCTCTTATGATAAAATAAATATATCATCATGAACCCTATAGAGATAGTGACACCAAACCTTCAACACAAAAACCACGACTAATAACTCCAAATCATGAGTATGGTAGTTCTTCTCATGGACTTTTAATTACTTAGAAGCATAGGCCACCACCTTACCATATTTTATTAACACAGAACTAAGCGAAACACGATAAGCATCATAATATACTACAAAACCATCATTAGCCTCGGACAATGACAAAACTGGAGCCATGGTTAATTTATCTTTCAACTTCTCAAAACTACATTCACACCCATTCGACCACAAGAACTTGACCTTTTTCTGGGTTAATTTAGGCAATGGAGCAGCTATCATCGAAAAACTCTCCATAAATATCCTATAGTAATTAGCTAGACCCAAAAATCTCCGAATATCAATCGGAGTCACAGGTCTAGGCCACTTCATAACTGCTGTAACCTTTTGTGGATCCACAATGATCCTTTTACTAGAGATAACATGGCCAAGAAAAGTCACAGCCTTTAACCAAAACACACACTTTGAGAACTTGGTATACAAATGATGATCCTTCAAGGCTTGCAACACAGCACAGGGGTGATCGACAAAATCCTTCTCACTCTTAGAATAGACCAAGATGTCATCAATGAAAACAATGAAAAACAAATACAAAAATAGATGGAAGACCCTATTTATCAAATCCATAAATGCCGCCGGGGTATTGGTTAACCCAAAATACATGACTAGGAGCTTATATTGGCTATACCGCTTTCTAAAGGCAGTCTTAAGGATATACACTTCTCTAATCTTAAGCTGATGATAACCTGACCTAAGATCAATCTTAGAGAAATACTTTGCACCTTGAAGCTAATCAAACAAATCATCGATCTTATGAAGAGGATACTTATTCCTTATGGTCAATTTGTTGAATTAATGATAATCAATGCATATTCAAAGGGAGCCATCCTTCTTACGCACAAATAACACAGGAGCACCCCCACGGAGACATGCTAGGACAAATAAAACCTTTATTTAAGAGATCTTTCAATTGTCCCTTAAGCTCTTTCAACTTAGTTGTAGCCATTTTATAAGGAGAGATAAAAATTAGATAAATGTCCAAAATAAGATCAATCCCATAAGTTTGGGAGGAATACTAGGAAGGTCATTGAGAAAGACCTTGGGAAACTCATTAACCATGGGAACCGATTCTAGAGAAAGATCTTTCGAGTTAGAATCTTTAACTCAGACCACATGATACAACCAGCCCTTTGAAATCAACTTTTGAGCATATGAGATGAACCCTCCCTTAGGCACTAAATAACCCCCTTCCCATACAATGATTGGATCATTAAGAAATTTAAATGTGACTCTACGAGTCCGACAATCTAAGGAAGCATAGCACGAATGCAATCAATCTATCCCCAGAATAACATTAAAATCAACCATATCTAACTCTATCAAGTCTACCAGAGTTTTTTTTCTACCTACAACTTCTATAGCCCACCTATAGACTCTTTCAACAACCACAAAGACTCCTACCGAGGTAGAAATAGAAAATGAAATGAACAGACACTCAGGAGTAAAACCAAAATACACAACCATAAATGGGGTCACATAAGAAAGAGTGGACCCCGGATCAATCAAGCAACACATATCATGGGAGAAAATTCTCAACATACTCATAATAAAATTTAAAGATGCCTCAGAATCCTAACGTGTAGCAAGTGCATACAAATAATTTTGGCTAGTGCTGATATAAGAAGCCGAAGTAGAAGCAGAAGCAAAAGCTGCACTCTTCGATGTAGGAGCTGGTAAAGTAGAATTAAGGGCCCAGTTGGAAAAAGAAGCCACTAGAGAGGGGCACTCTGGCTGTATATTCCCAATCTGACCATATCTAAAACATCTGTTCCTCCTCTTCTCATATTAGCCATGATGATGCTAGCCACAAAATCTACAACAAATTTAGGATGGAACTAACTGAGCCATACTAGTTTGAGATTGAGAACCCTGTGCTCTGAATCCACCACCAAGCTGAGACCGGCGATCACCCAATGGCCTCAGGTAAGGAGCACTAGCCGAGGAGAAAGAATCAAAACTCCCCTATTTCTTTCTTGGACCCTTACCACCATCTCTACTACTTTTCTCTGAAGGTCTAAACCTCTTCCCCCGTCTTTCACTAAACTTAACCTATTTCTTTCTTTTTTTCTTCACTTGTTGAATATATATAACCAACCCAGAGATATCCATATCTTTGATCAACAAGGTCACCTTACTCTTAAGAACCATCTTATGAGATAATCCCAGGGCTAACTTGATCATTCAAGCTCTCATATTTGACACCATCTCTGGAGCATACCTAGATATTGGTGAAACTTTAGGGCATACTCATTAATGGACATTCTCCCTTGCTTTGGATTAACAAACTCTTCCACCTGTGCTTCCTTCAATTCCAAAGAAAAAAAATAGTCCAAAAAAGCGTTAGTGAAATTCTTCCACAAAAATGACTCATCAACACCACCCATTATCCGTTCCCACTCCTTGTATTATTGGCATGCCACATCCTTTAACTGATAGGATGAAAACTCCATTCCCTCCACATTAGCAGCATAATAACTCTAAAAATCTTTTCTATCTTATTTAAAAAGCCTTGGGAATCTTTCTCCAACTTAACATCGGTAAAGGTCAAAAGACCCGACCTCATAAACTGGCTAACCCTTGTGACCTCAAAAAATAGTGTAAAAGATGTACCATACTCATCTTGAGAAGCTATCAACTAAGAAATTATATGAATCGACTGATGAAACTCAATATTTGACACGTTAGCCTGAGGAACCGAAGGAGGACTAAAGAAAATCGGTGGAACTCCCGAACCATTAGGTATCAAAATCTTAGACCGAGTATGTACTTCATAAGTAGAGAGAGCCCCATCAATATTGTCCCCAATTGGGAGAAAGGGTTTGTAGGAACTTTAGATCTTCTGGGAGGCATGATTTGAAAGACAAGCAAACAGAAATCAGAAGGATCCAAGACCTTAAAACTATAGCTCAAAATAAGACAACAAGAAGGTAAAACATTCCATTATGCCTTATAGCCTCTCTCTTATAAGTGTGATATGCTACACACCCATAAAAGGGACTCTACTCAACAAAGAATTATGGACACCCAACTGACCCCGAACCTAGGCTTTAATAGAACCTTGACATTACCCAAAACCGGGCCTTGTTGTATGGGAATATCCAGCACGCTGAGGACCAAAGATCTCCCCTTTATCCCAATCTAACCATCACAACAACCCATAAGTATCTGATAAACTCCAAACATAAAATAAGATAGCAAAAATAAGACTAAAAGTGATAACTTAAGAAAGTCTAGCTATTCATTAATATCAACATTCAAATTCAATCTACCTAAGTCCACAGTCATCCATAAGCCACTATAAAATTAAAGTCAATAATATGTCAGGACAAGCTCCCAACCATAGCCAAAATTGAATATAAAATAAGTATATGACATAAGCTAAGTAGACCGTCAAATGTGTGCCTTCCAAAGAATAGAAGATCACCATTTTGATGTCAACACTTTAATCGCCCAATCACCTGATCATTGCACAGGAAGAGAAGAATATGCTTTGACCCTTGTGTTGCATGGAGACACAACATCCAAAGATGGTTAGTTGTTGGAGTGCTAGCATATAACTCTAGGGCAAGGATAAAATAATGTCATTATTTATTATCGAGTCAAACCACCATAAAACATAACATTTATACCCATGGACATGTAAATACATATGGATACACCAGGTGTTAAAAGATAACGAGGCCTTAGCATGCATTTTGAAGCACTCAAACACGAACCATGATGTGGAAGACTCTAACCTTCCACCGCTTAGGTTATATCAAGAAAGAGGACTCCACCCTCAAGAAATATCAATAAGTAAGTGGACTATAACCATAAACCTTTTATTAGTCAAGTGGACTCTAACCATAAGCCATTTCAGTATGCATGTGGACTCTAACCATAAGCAATTCATTATACATATGGACTCTAACCACAAGCCATCACATCCATTACTAGATGATATTAGGACTCTAACTCTTTATCCATGCATTCACATCACACCATTAATATTTGGGGACCCTAACCCATTTAACCGTTCTAACCCATGAAGGCCACAATTCAACATCATACAAGTCCACAAGGTCCTCATGAATCATATATCAATCCATCACTTTAATAAGCTATTACATTAGTTTTAAATGTTACTCAAGTCACATTACGATCATCAAGACCTTTATCAAATCACTCATTTGCACTTTTACACCAAGCTTTAGTTCAAATATAATTTGACTTTATGTTACTCTAACCCTTTTTTAAATAATCAAACCAGCAAGGGTACTATTTAACTCATTACATGGCCAACAAGTCCTTTAAAAGATCATATACAAATCATTCTTAATTATTAAGCTATTACCTTAGTTCAATTCACCATTAACATGTGACTAGTTATTTCTAGAAGATATTTTCACAAACACCTTGAGGGCATACTCTTACCATGACCAAAACCCAAGTGTAAACCATGAATACTAAGGTTCATCTAGAACCATTTGTTAAATCACAATCAACAAGCACCCACATGTGCAAACCATCACCAAAAACATGCATAATCACAAGTTCAAATAAGAGAAAACATTACTCATCATTTTACATCCAAACCCTTAATATTTGTCTCAAAAATCACAATTAATGATTCATAAACAATGTTTAAATAATATGATATTTGAGAAATAATAATAGAGGAAGAGTCACATGCCTTTTAAAAGTTGATTCATTGAAGGATTCTTGGTCTTCAAGTCTCTAGATAGCCCCTTTGATAATCCCTAGCCTAATCTTTATTGAAGGAGTTTTAAAGAGGATTTAGGAGTGTTTTGATCTTGAATATATGAGGAATGAAAGGCAAAAAAATGTTATATGGTGAGGTTTTTAAGGGTTTAGGGGTGGTAAAATGTCTAAAATTTCCCCAGCTAAAAGCTGTAAAAGTGAACTCCCAGGAGGGTACGACACCATGTCTTAATCATACCCTAGGGTATGAGTGGTGCCCTAACTCATACCCTAGGCTTCACTATGGATCCCTAATCTACCTAACTTACGACCATACATACATGACTCATACCCAAAGGTATGATTGCTACCAAGCAACCCGTACCCAATTCAGTGACCACTAGATTAATACCAATACTTCATATGACTAGGTTGTATATGACTCGCACCCTAACATATGACTTGGGAGGTGGGAGGGGATTGACCATATCTTTGATAGTATGTTTTAAACCTAAATTAATCTCTATTTGAGAGGGAAGGGTACTAGTCATACCCTAGCATATGAATGGTATGCTCAATTCGTACCTAACCTAGAACATCACAACTTGGAAATTTTTTAAGGATCCAAAGCCTAGGTATTTCACTACGAGTGAAGACCATGAGTCGTAACGTCTATAAATGACTCATGGTGAGAAGTTATAATGATAGTAGACACAAGTGCCCTAAAGATGAAAAGCTACTGGAGTGACTACAATTAGAAAGATACGACTCATAATGTGACTATATGAGTCATCACCACTGAAGGCAAAAGAGAGCTACGATAGTAGGCAACAAGTTGTACGGAGACCTAATGACTCATTGCCAAAGACCTAACCACTGCCGACTTAATATTTCTATTTTGTTTTAATTAGGATTCCATTGTTATTTTGAGATACTATAAATACCTTAGGGTTATTTCTTTATTATGTTATGCACTCTTTACAATCTTTTTGATAATTTCACATACTTTGATCATTGAGATTATTGTTCTTGAGTTTTTGGTTTCGTATACAATTGGAGATTTTGGATTTTACTCTTTTATTATTGTACAATTAATATGTCATCTTCATTGATTTTCATGGGTTTTTGCATAACTATGAGTGGCTAATTTTCTTGACTAAAGTTGTGGGAACCAAGATGGATTAACTACGTAAGAGAATTAGGATATTCATCTAGTCTATTGTAGCTGTGTATTGAAATCTTCTTCACATAAATTGTACCCCAAGCTACTGAAGAAGCTTAGGAAATTTCTATATTCGAGAACGTCCTCTCAAAGGAGTTTAAGATTGGGAAAAGGAGGTTATGATAGTGATTAAAGGCTATCAACCCTCATCTAATCAACCCGAGACTCAAAAGGTGAGAGTTGTACTAAGGTTTTAGACAAGGGACAATAAGGCGACATCTTGAGACTCACAAGGTGAAGGGTGAGATTTATCAACACGTTCACAAGATGGTTGATAAGACATAACTTATCAATTTGAACACAGAGAAGTAGGTTTGGTGAATTAAATATAAGAAGCTTAAAGAGTTGAGAATTTAGGGGGAACATAGTCCTAGTGTTTGTCTTCTATTGTTTACAAATGCAACCATTCAAGTTTGGTAACTTGTTACTGTTGATCTTCAAATCCCCCCATTTACTTTTACGCATTGCTTGAGAGTTTTGTCAAGTTTGAGAGACGGTTACACGTATTCCTTGTGGGTTTGAACCCAACCTTATTTGGGTTACTATATTTGACATCATCCATAACATACTTCTTTGAAGGTTAGTTTTTGGATGACATCAAATTTTAACGCTGTTGCTAGGGAATACGATGTTGAATTATTGACTGAAGTTGGTGAAGTTCATGGGTTCTATTTTTTGTTCCTTAGTTGGGTATTTGCCATTGTATGCCTATCACTAGGAGTCAAGAAAATCCCTTATTCCTCATTGATCTAGAACCTAAAAGAATTCTGCAAACAACAAGAAGGATGTTAGAGCATGCTCGTGATGGTGTTCCAGTAGGAGTTTAAGATGACCCTCTTGATATACCTTCATCTGCTCCAAGTGATCCATAGAATTTTGATAATAGACAAATGAAGCTAATGTTAGCACAGGCAACTGAACAACAGAGAAGAGCGGCAGATAAAGTCGAGTTAGCACAGTAGGCAAAGCTTGCCAGGCCTAGACTAGTAGCTGATGAACGTGCACCATTTGGCAGTGGTCATGATAGAGCATGTGGTGGTAGAGCTCGAGTGATCCTAGCCTATCAATATCTAACACCATATGATAAAGATGAGGACATGGGTTATGTTGATCCTGCTAAGACAGGAGTCATTGTTCCTCTTGCTCTACCCTCTAAAGTGAAGTTTGATATTACTAGTGCAATGATCCAGCTGTTAAATTTAAAGGGTGTATTTTTAGGATTGGCAATAGATGATTCGAATATGTATCTTGCAAACTTTATTGGGATCTGTACTTCGTATACCATGCCGGGGGTATATCAGGAAGCCTTGAGGTTGCAGTTGTTCTTTTTTTTTCTGACAGGACAAACATCATTATGGCTGGGGAACTTCCTAAAGGCTCAATCATAACTTAGAATGAGCTATGCATATAGTTTTTAATTGATTCTTTCCTCTTTCCAGGATGCTACTTCTAAAAGATAAGATTTATATCTTTCAGTAGTTACTGTAAAGTCTAAGTATGAAGTATGGTTTCGGTTTAAAAAAAGTTAAGCATGGTCCCTTATCACCAAATTTTAGGATCTAACACGTTAGAAATGTTCTACAGATCCCTAAATATTAGCTCTAAGGTAATGGCAGACACTATATTGGGAAGCATACTCATGCATCTTCCTTGGGATATAGCCTAGGAAATGCTAGATGAAATCTCTTTCACAAATCGAGGTGGCACACTCTGAAGGCTGATAGAGGAGCTGTTACATATGCTATTGTGGCTGTGAGTGACTATAAAGCTGGTGATGATATGGTAGTACTAAAAGTATCACAACTCAAAAATGATATTGGGATACTTACAAAATAATTTGCAGCAATGACTTTTAAAAAAGGGAATACAGTTAGGGCACAAGGAACTACTTCCAGGGCCTATGACTCTAATGCAGATGGGGAAGAAAAGTATCTAGATTGAGAAATGGCAGGTTTTTAAGCCACGAGGCAAGGAAACCTAGGTTAGAACTACTATGGTTATATATACCAAGACAAAAGTAGAGAGCGAGATGGTGATTGGAGGCATAAAGATAATTATAAAGAGAAAAGTGAAAGAAATGTTCCACCAGGCAGCCGAGATACAGAGTCGAGAATGGAAATGATGTTGCCGAAGTTAGTAAAAGGCCAAGAAAGTCAAGAAAGCTGCCTTAAGGAGATTAAGGCAACCTATAGTGACCCGAGACTACTCCCTGATTATTATACGGTGCTTATGGTCCTGAGGAACCACAAGCTAACCTATGAGCTAGTACCTGCTGTGAGCACTGAATAATATAATCATGAATACGGAAGAATAACTGAAATTCCATAAGGTTTTAATAATGAAACGACTACTAAATTATGAATCTGGAATAACACTAAAATCTGAATAATCTGAATCGCTAATTATAGTGTCTGAAAAACCTCTAAACTGAATACTATGAGTCGATGGGACAGGCCCTAATTAACTCTACTAACTACTGAGATAAAGACATGAAGTAATATAATTTGTCCTCGGATGATGAGGACTCACCACTACTATTGTACTGCTGATTATCTGAGGGACTAAGTGTGACCCGAGAACTGAGCATCAGCACCAATGATATGATACATCATAGTGCAAAAGAAAGGTATGCGATTAGTACTTTGAATGTACTGGTATGCTAAATGAGGTAGGCTGATATGCATGGTTTCATAAATAGGAAAAATAATAATAAATAACTGATTATACAAGTAAAACATAAAGTATTGAGTAGAGAACATGAGATCTGTAGGTACTAAAAATATGGAGAAAATAATAAATACCGAGTATGTATGACAGTCTGTAATTACTGAAGATATGCGAAAATCTATAGATACTGGGGATGCATGATCAAGCATCTAATATGGACTGAGTAATATCTCTAAACTGAAATACTGACAAAATACTGATATCTGTATGCTTTGGCCAATCAACTCTAAGACTGTATAACTGGACTGAAACTGTAATTGAGACTATATATGAGACTATGGGAGGTATCATCTAACTGACATTCCCCAATTTAAGCTAATCGGGGTCCAATCCTATAACCCTAGTTGGAAGGGTGTTAATACCATACCACGGGTACTAACAATGGTTGTGTGGATCCACTAAACTGATATAATGTCCAAAGGACTAAGGGTGTCAGTCCTGAACTGACGATAACCCCTGCGAGATAGTCAAGCCTAATCTGATGGGTGACTACTCATATCCTATGCTGGCTATGTAGTTCTGGAGTATATGGACTACTACTAATGACTTTACCTATCTGACAGGGAAGCCTCCATCCCTGCACTCGCTCGAAGCTAAATCTTACTCCCAACTAAAAGAAACTAAGATACTAGACTATTCTAAGTTGAATGACTGATATCTGACTATTCTGATAATGCTCATAATATAATTTGAAGGCTGTTCTGTAATATAATGAGACTAGACTAAATAAACAACTATGGTTTTTGGGTATTCAATACCCCTAGGACTTAAAACAATGATAGTAAAATGACGCAAAAACTTGGAGATTAGAACATGAAGGCTTTTATTAAATTAATCACTCTTGTAGGCATTTTATCAAACACTTGTAGTTCATGGTTTAAAACAATCATAAGAATGTCCTAAAATATATAGAAATAGCATGGATCCAACATAATAGAGTTAAATCACGGTCTTGTTCAATAAATACAACATTAAAACATGGAGGATTAAATAATAACAATAATTTCATGGTAACATGGTATAAAATCATAGTTCCTGGAGATTCATGGGTGAAATCATAATTTAAAACATAATAACTTGAAAAGATCACAATTTTATAATTTAAAAGGGTTTCTTGAACTCCATGGCTGAAAGGGATCCATAGATGAATATCTAACATACCTTAATTGATGGATTTCTTAAAGTTCTTGGTAAATTCTTGAGGATTGACCTTGAATTTGAGAGCTAGGGTTTTTGATTGGGAGAGAATCTTCTTTGATTTGGGGGAAAGGTTATTAAAATAATAAAATAATGGGTTAATTAGGGTGAATTTTGTGTTAAAGGCTGACAGAGTGAGGGGAAAAAGACTATAATGCCCTCAGATTTAAAACTCAGAATTACTGAAAATTCTCGATTTTGTGAGCTGGTGTGATGAGGTGATATCGCACCGTGTCACTAGAATTGGACAACTGCGAACTGAGGGCTTGGCGTGACGCGAAAGAATCGCAGTGCACTTTTTAATTCAGAAATTCACCCTTGGCACGACACGCTATTATCACGATAAGACACTGGAAAAGGACAATCGAGATTTTGGCTGGCGGCGCGACATGGTGGTTTTACAGAATTTCATTAGAAATTAACAATCATCATTTATGTTGGCTCCGCGAAGCGCTAAGGGTTAAAATGATGGTATTTAACGGCTGAAAGTTAAAATCGCCATAACTTCTTACCCGGTTATCAGATTTAGGTAAATTTTATATCGTTTGAAAGCTAATTCAATTTCCTACGCAATGGCAGGCTCTAAACTAGAAAATAATGAGTGTTACAAAAATAATATATATGAATAATCATGTATCGGGACTTAGATTACACTAAGGAAATGTGGGGCATTACAATATCTCCCCTTTGGGATTATTCGTCCTCGATTGAGACTGGTTAAGCTGAGGAAAAACTGATGAACTAAGTTTACACACTGAACACGCATATCTGATTCATGGAATGGATGACTGAACTGATTCATGAATACACGACTTACATGAACATGATGTGGAATTGAAACTGAGCATGATGGAGAGAAATCTTAAGAAGGTTAGTACCTTATACTGAATCTGGGTTCACGGAGAAGAGATGAGGGCACTTGGTCCACATATCTGCCTCTGCTTCCCAAGTGGCTCCCTCAACGAACTGGTTCTTCCAAAGAACTTTGACTAGTGGATTTTCTTTGTTCCTTAGTCTACGAACTTGATGATCAAGAATTTTGATTGGAACTTTCTCAAAGGAAAGACTCTTCTGAATATCTACACTTTTTAAGGGAACAACTACAGCTGGATCACCAATACACTTTTCAACAATGAGACATGGAACACTAGTTGTACTGAGGTTAAATTTGAAGGCAACTCAAGCTCGTAAGCTACCTTTCCAAAATGATTGAGAATTCTGAAAGGGCCGACATATCGGGGATTGAGTTTCCCTTCCTTGACGAATCTCTTCACTCCTTTCATGGGAGAGATTTTCAAGTACGCAAAATCACTGACCTCAAATTTTATATCCTTTTTCCTCACATCTTCATATGATTTCTGTTGCCTCTGGGCAGCCCTAAGCCTTTTTTGATCAACTAAACCTTCTCTAATGCATCAAGCATCAAGTCAGACCCTACTACTATAGCCCTCACCTACTTTAAACCAACCAATCAAAGATCTACATCTCCTTCCATAGAGAGCCTTAAACAGAGCCATACGGATAATGGAATGATAGCTGTTATTGTATGCAAATTCAATCAAAGGAAAATGGTCATCCCAATTACCCTTGAAATCAATAATGCATGCTCTCAGTAAATCTTCTAGAGTCTGAATGGTTCTTTCTGCTTGGCTATCTTTCTGAGGGCTGAAAGTTGTACTGAGATGGACTTGGGTACCAAGACCCTTTTGGAATGCTTTTCAAAAATAAAAGGTCAACTGGGTATCTCTGTCTAAGATGATAGATAAGGAAACACCGTACAACCTAACCAACTCCCTGAGATAGAGTTTGGCATAGTCCTCGGCTGAATAAGAGGTATGGAATGGCAAAAAATGAGCTAATTTGGTCATCCTATCTACGATAACCCAAATAGAATAATGTTGATGACGGGTACGAGGCAAACATGTCACAAAGTCTATGTTCACTTCCTCTCATTTCCAAATGGGAATATTAAACTCTTGCATAGACCTACTAGGCTTCTGGTGCTCAATCTTAACTTGCTAGCATGTAGATCACTTAGCTACAAACTCTGCAATATCTCTCTTCATCCCACTCTACCAATAGATCTCTCGCAAATTGCAGTACATCTTAGTATCCCCTGGATGAATAGAGTAACGTGCTCCTTGCATTTCTGCAAGAATTTATTACCTCAAGTTATCTACACCAGGCACACACAATCTACCCTGGCAACGCAAAACACCATCTCCCCTTGGGTGAAAACCTCCACTTTTTGGTCTCTGACTGATTTTTTTAACTTAACTAGACTGGGATCTCTATCCTGCTTTTCCTTTACCTCAAAAACTAAAGATAATTCGGCGCTACTCTGTACCCACACACTACCCTCTGCTGAGTTAACTAAGCGGACACCTAGTCAGGCAAGTTGATAAACTTCCCGAGCTAGCTTCTTTTTACCACCCTTAATATGAGCAATGCTGCCTATAGATAATCTACTAAGAGCATCATCCACTATATTATCCTTGCTCGGATGATTAAGAACACTCATGTCATAATCCTTCAATAACTCTAATCACCTTTCCTGACACAGATTCAAATCTTTCTGAGAGAACATGTACTGAAGGCTTTTGTAATCAGCGAGCACATCTATATGCATCCCATATAAGTAATGCCTTCAAATATTTAAGTCAAACACTATAGCTACTAACTCAAGATCATGAGTAGAGTAATTCTTCTCATAGGATTTAAGCTGTCTGGAGGCATAGGCTATGACCTTACCTCTCTGCATAAGGACGCAACCCAAACCTACTTTGGATGCATCACAGTACACAATAAAACCATCTGAACCATCTAGTAGAGTCAAGACTTAGGATGAGGTGAGTCAATTCTTCAACTCCTAAAAACTCTTCTCGTAGGAATCTAACCATTGAAACTTAACTATCTTCTGAGTCAATCTGGACATGAGGGATGCAATAGAAGAAAACCCTTCAACAAACCAATGATAATAGCCAACTAAACCCAAGAAACTCTTGATATCTGATGGAGAGATGGGTCTAGGCCAGTTTCTCACCGCCTCAGTCTTTTGAGGATCAACTCTAATGCCATCAATAGAAATAATATAGCCAAGGAAAGCTACTGATCTTAGCTAGAATTCAGACTTATTGAATTTAGCAAACAATTGATGAGCTCTAAGAGTCTGAAGCACTACTTTGAGGTGGTCTACATGATTATCTTAGCTATGAGAGTGAAAAAAATGTCATCAATGAAGACTATCATGAACTTGTCCAAGTACTGCTTAAACACTCGGTTCATCAAGTCCATAAAGGTTGCTGGGGTATTTGTAAGACCAAAGGATATGACTAGAAATTTGAAGTGAACATACCGAGTTTGGAAAGTTGTTTTTGGAATGTCACATTCCTTGACCCTAAGCTGATAATATCCTGATCTGAGGTCTATCTTAGAAAAGTAGCTAAAACCCTGAAGTTGGTCAAATAAGTCATCGATTCTAGGAAGTGGATATTTATTCTTGACTGTGACCTTGTTCAACTAACGGTAGTTAATACATATCCTAAGTGAACCTTCTTTCTTACACACTAATAGAACAGGCGCACCTCATGGAAAGATGCTGGGTCTGATGAATCCTTTATCTAAGAGATCCTTCAACCATTTTTTCAGTTCAGCTGGAGCCATTCTGTATGGCAAAATAAATATAGGCTGAGTATCTGGGAGAAAGTATATTTCAAAGTTGATTTCTCTTTCAGGAGAAACTTCAAGAATATCTTCAGGAAATACATCTAAGAATTCATTTACTACTGGAACTGATTCAAGAGTTGAAGTTTTTGAGTTAGAGTCTTTGACTCACCTAAGATGGTAAATACACCCCTTCGATATCATCTTTCTGGCTCTAAGGTACGAGATCAACTGACCCCTAAGAGCTGTAGTACTACCCCTTCATTCAAGGACTGGCTCATTTAGGAACTAGAAATGAACTATTCTGCTTCTATAGTCAACTGAAGCATAGCATAAGTGGAGCAATCCATGCCAATAATGACATCAAAATTCATCATCTCTAATCTTATGAGATCAACTGAGGTAACTTTATAAGATATTGTGACCGGACAGTTCCTGTATACCTGTCTGGATATAATGGAACACCTACTGGGGTAGATACTAAAAAGGGCTCTGCTAGAGTTTCGGGACTGACTCCAAAATTAATAGCTATATATGGAGTTAGAAAAGAAAGAGAAGCTCCAGGGTCTAGTAAAGCATAAACTTGTAAATGAAATAACTACATCAGAAGAATTTTTTTGATCTTTGCGGGACTAAAGAGCAAATAATCTATTCGGACGCTAACCACTGGTAACATTGGAAGCGACACCCTGTTGATTTGGGCGACTAGATGGAACTGACAACTGATGGGACTGGCCCTATTGGTGTGCATCGCTACCTTTCTAAGAATCCACCCGACACTCTCGAATCTGATGGCGTGGCTTGCCATACCTGAAGCACATGTTACTACCCGCTCTACACTCACCTTGATGGTGTCTGCCACACTTCTGACATAAAGGATTGGTACGAGCACTGCTAACACTGACCTGAGACTTAGAGCCTGGTGCCCTATCCCTATTGTTGTTTTTGAATTTGGGTACTGGGGCACTGGTTGAAGATGTTACTGGGGTTGAAGACCTCTAATGAAACTGAAGACGGTTACCACCTTCTGACTTTGGTTGATTGAAATTAAAACTACCCATCCTAGCTCTCTTATTTTCTCTCTCCTTCTCCTTAATATTTTTATCCCCTATCTATTGAGCATAGACCATCAACCTAGACAAGTCCATCTTACTAATTAACATTGCGGTCCTGCATTCCTTGACCATACTATTAGATATGCCAGACATAAACTTACTCAACTTAGACCTATTATCTACTACAACATGAGGAGCATACCTAGCTAACTGAGTAAACTTGAGGGAATAGTCCCTTACACTCATGCTGCCTTACCTCAAATTAATGAACTCTAACACTTTGGCCTCTCTCAACTCTAATGGGAAGAACCTATCTAAGAAAGTTTTAGCAAACTCTTTCTATTCTACAGGCCCTAAATCTATACCCCTATCAACCTTCCACTTCTTAAACCAAGTATGGGATACATCCTGCAACTGATATGCAACCAACTTATTACTCTGACTAGACGTCACCCCCATAGTATCCGTTACCTTTTGAACCCTATCTAAGAATTACTGTGGATCGTCTTCAGACTTAGATCTCATTAATGAAGGAGGATTCATTCGGGCGAAGTCTCAAGTTCTGTTATCAACAGTATTAGCCACTGGTTTGGCCGGAATAAAAGCTGGCCATTTATTTTATGCCGCTACTGAATTGGCTAGAGTAGTAAACGCAGCTCTAAATTTTATGTGAGAGATATACTCATTCAGAGGACTTGCCTGGATGGGCTAAGGGGTTGGCTGAGATCCTGTTCTTCTTTTGTTCTTCTTAGGAGGCATATTCTGAAAACAAAAAGAAAAAGTGGATTAGACAGAGATTTTAATTGGAGCTCATGCTCACTCGCACGACATGAATATTGAATGATGGGAAACTTTTTCTTAAATGCCTTGTAGCCTCTCGTCCATAAGCATGGAACTCTATACACTCATGCAGAAGACTCTACTCGATGCGACTTTTAGACTTCCTAGGACACTTTAAAACCTTAGGCTCTGATACCAATTTTGTAATGACCTGAGATTACCCCCTGGTCATTACACGATGCTTATGATCCCGAGGGACCATAAGCTAACCCATAAGCTGGTACCTGCTGTAATCACTGAATAATATAATCATAAATATGGAAGAATAATTGAAATTCCATAAGGTTTTAATAATCAAACGACTACTGAATTATGAATCTGGAATAATACTAAAATCTAAATAATCTAAATAGCCAACTGTAGTGTCTGAAAAGCCTCTAAACTGAATACTATGAGTTGATGGGATAAGCAACTCTACTTACTACTGAGATAAAGACATAAAGTAATATAATCTGTCCTTGGATGATGAGGACTCACCATTGCTACTGTACTATTAATGGTTTGAGGAATAAGTGCGACCCGAGAACTGAGCGTCAACACCTATGATATAATACATCATAGGGCAAAAGAAAGGTATGCGATCAATACTTTGAATGTACTGATATGATAAATAAGGTAGGCTGATATGCATGGTTTTATGAATACGAATAAAAATAATAACTAACTGATTATACAGGTAAAACATAGAGTACTGAGTAGAGAACATGAGATCTGTAGGTACTGAAAATATATAGAAAACTGTAAATACCGAGTATGAATGATAGTTTGTAATTACTGAAGATACATGAAAATATATGTTTACTAGAGATGCATGACTAAGCATATAACATGGACTGAGTAAAATCTGTAAACTAAAATACTGATATCTGTATGGTTTGACCAAATAACTTTAAGACTGTATAACTGGACAAAGGCTACAACTGAGACTATATATGAGACCGTGGAGGTATCATCTAACCGATATTCCCCAATTTGAGCTAATCAGGGTCCAATCCTATAACCCCAGTTGGAAGGGTGTTAATATCATTCCACGGGTACTAACAATGGCTGTGTGGATCCACTAAACTGATTTAATGTCCAAACGACTAAGGGTGTCAATCTTGAAATGATGGGTAACCCTTGGGAGATAGTCAAGACTAATGTGATGGGTGACTACTCATATCCTACGTTGGCTATATAGTTTTGGAGTATAGGGACTGCTACTAACGACTCTGCCTATCTGATGGGGAAGCCGCCATCCCTGCACTTTCTCAGTGCTAAATCTTACTCCCAACTGAAAGGCATTGAGATACTAGACTATTTTGAGTTAAATAACTGATATATGACTATTCTTATAATGATCATAATATAATTTGAAGACTTTTCTATAATGTACAGAGACTAGACTGAATAAGAACTATGGTTTTTGGGTATTCAATACCCCCAGGACTTAAAACAACGATAGTAAAATAATGCTAAAATTTAGAGATTAGAACATAAAGGCTTTTATTAAATCAATCACTCTTGTAGGCATTTTATCAAACCCTTGTAGTTCATGGTTTAAAACAATCGTAGGAATGTCCTAAAACATATAAAAATAGCATGGATGTGACATAATAGAGTTAAATTGTGGTCTTGTTTAATAAATACAACATTAAAACATGGAGGATTAAATAATAACAATAATTTCATGGTAACATGGTATAAAATTATAGTTCATGGAGATTCATGGGTGAAATCATAATTTAAAACATAATAACTTGAAAAGATCGTAATTTTATAATTTAAAAGGGTTGCTTGGACTCTATGGATGAAAGGGATCCATGGATAAATATAGAATATACCTTAATTGATGGATTTCTTGAAGTTCTTGGTGAATTCCTGAGGATTGACCTTGAATTTGAGAGTTAGGGTTCTTCATTGGGAGAGAATCTTCTTTGATTTGGGGGAAAAGTTATTAAAATAATGAAAGAATGGGTTAATGAGGGTGAATTTCATGTTAAAGGCTGACTGGGGTGAGGGGAAATAGACTATAATGCCCTCAGATTTAAAACTTAAAATTATTAAAAATTCTCGATTTTGTGAGCTGGCGTAACGCAGCGCTATCACGCTGTGTCACTGGAATTGGACAACTGGGATCTGAGGTCTTGGTGCGATGTAGAGGAATCATAGTGCCTTTTTTAATTCTAAAATTCACCCTTGGCGTGATGCGCCATTATCGTGACAGGACATTAGAAAAAGATAATTTGGATTTTGGCTGACAACATGATGCGATGGTTTTGTGGAGTTTCAGTAGAAATTGACAATCGTCATTTATGCTGGCTCCGTGATGCACTAAGGGTTAAAATGATGGTGTTTAACGACTAAAACTTAAAATCGCCATAACTTCTTCCCTATTTATTGTATTTAGGCAAATTTTATATCATTAGAATGCTAATTAAATTTTCTATGCAATGACAGACTCTAAACTGGAAAATAATGAGTGTTTAAAAAATGCTATATATGAATACTCATGTATAGGGACTTAGTTTATACTAAGGAAATGCCTGGTATTACCCAAACATATCAGGGCTAAATAAAAAAGTTGAGTCACATACCACCTCGATTAAACAATTGGAGCAATAATTTGTCCAAGTGTCAACAATATTAAATCAATGACAGCCTGGCACTCATCCTATTAATATAGTGTAAAACTCAAAAAGTGATAGTCACTGTCATGCCATTACTACTCGAAGTGGTAAGACCATCATGGATCTGCCCTTTCCATTGTGAGTGAGTCAAAGAATGATGATAATGTTGATGTTGAGGAATCACCCGATGTTGAAGATGGAAAATCATCAGGTGTTGAGCATAGTGCTACAAAAGATAAGGGAAAGGATAAGGTTGATGATCCTGTTCTGAAGACTATTCAAAGACATATCCCTTCTTAACCTTAGAACTTGAAAAAGAATCAGGAAGAGCACAAATATCAGAAGTTCCTATCTATATTGAAGGAGCTGTCTATAGACATACCACTTGTAGAGGCATTAGCAATGATCTTGTCACTAGAAATTGGATAGTGAGTTATGAGCCTACAGACAATATGCATCATTGTAGTTCTATTTTCTCTAGATCGTTGGTTGAGAAGAAGGAGGACCCAGGATCCTTTACCAATCCATGTAATATTGGGTTCTTCAGTTTCTCTCGGACTTTATATGATTTAGGAGCCAATATTAATCGTATGCTGATGGTTGTGTTTAAGTAGTTGGGGTTGAAGGCACCCAAACCAACATCGATGCGATTAATGATGGTTGGTTGGACCATGAAAAGGTTGATCGATATTCTTTGTGATGTATTGGTAAAAGTGGCATCCTTCATCTTTTGAGGCAATTTCGTGACACTTGATTGTGAGGTGGACTTCTAAGTCCCTATCATCTTAGGTAGACCCTTACTAGCTATGGGCAGGGCATTGGTTGATATGTAGTTAGAACAGATAAGGTTCAAACTCAATAATAAACAAGTAATCTTTAATGTACGCCAGTCAAAGTGGTAACAAATGATATTAGAGTTGTGTCTATGATAGATAACATTGATGATGAGGTTGATGCAATGACTGTTCTAATTAAGGAGAGGTTGGGTGTTGAAGCATTAACAACAGTGATTATGAATTTTGATAGTGATGGAATTGACGAGTACAATGAGATGGTAGGAACTCTATATAGGATAGGTTCTTACATTTATGCTCCAAAGAAGCTAAATTTGGATCTGAAAAATAGAAACAATCCTTCTACTCGTTCATTAATTGAGGAGCCATCAGGCTTAGATTTGAAGGCCCTCCCATCTCACTAATGCTATGTATTTTCTGGGCCCGACAACACCTTGCCAATTATTATAGCAACTAAATTAATTGAGACAAAGGTAGAGGCATTGCTATCAGTGTTGCAGAGGTTCAAGAAAGCTATAGGGTAGACCATTGCAGATATTATGGGTATTCTACGGGTATTATACTTGGCATTTTTACCATAAAATCCAACTTGAACTGGACTATATCCCTAGTATTGATCATCAACACTGTCTAAATCCTCCTATGTAGGAGGTGGTAAAGAAAGAAATCATCAAGTGGTTGGATACTGGTGTTTTTTACCCCATTGCTAATAGCAAGTGGGTCAGTCCTATCCAGTGCATCCCAAATAAAGGTTGAATTATTGTCGTGCCAAATGAGAAAAATGAGCTCATACCAATGAGACCAGTTAGAGGTTAAAGAGTTTGCATGGACTATAGGAAGATAAACACATGGACCCAAAAGGACCACATCCTAATGCCCTTCACAGACAAAATGCTAGATAGACTTACAGGAAGGGGCTGGTGTTATTTTCTATATGGATATTTAGGTTTCAATCAAATCATGATCACTCCCGAATATCAGGAGAAGACAACCTTTACCTACCCATATGGGACCTTTGCTTCAAAAGAATGCCATTTGGGTTATGCAACGCTCCAGCCATGTTTCAGAGATGCATGATATCCATCTTCTCTGACATGGTAGAAGACATCATCGAGGTCCTTATGGATAATTTTTCTGTGGTTGGTAATTCTTTTGAAGACTATCTGGTTCACTTAGAAAATGCTCTCCATGGATGCAAAGAATGCAATTTGGTAAAAATGCTATTTTATGGTTAAAGAAGATATTATACTTGGGCATAAGATTTTAAATAGGGGAATAGAAGTGGACAAAGTGAAAATTGAAGTAATTGAAAAGTTATCTCCAATTTTAGTGAAGGGAATTCAAAGCATTTTAGGTAATGTGGGGTTTTACCGGTGATTCATCAAGGATTAATCAAGGATTGTTAATCCTCTTTGCAATCTCCTTGAGAAAGAGGTGAAGTTTCATTTTATGAGGTATGTCTTAAGGCTTTTGAGTGCCTAAATGAGCGTTTGGTAACAACTCCTATCATTGTGCCCCTGACTGTTCCTTACCAATTGAGATCATTGGTGATGCAAGTAGTGTATCCTTAGGTGTTATCATGGGCCAAAAGTGGGAAAAGATTTTGCACCCTATCGACTATGCTAACAAGGCATTAAACCTTGCTTCTAAGAATTATATTATTATAGAACAAGAGTTACTAGCAGTGGTTTTTGACTTTGAAAAATTTTGGTCTTATCTAATTGGTACTAAGGTTGTTATTCATACAGACCATGCAACCTTGACATACTTGATGGTGAAGAAAGATATGAATCCAATATTGATCTATTAGGTCTTCTTACTGCAAGAGTTCTATTTGAAGGTTAATGATCGAAAGGGTACAAAAAATCAGGTTGCAGATCACTTGTCTAGACTTGAGGAAGAAGTAATAAAGAAATAGGGGATGGGCTTGAGATCGATGATAATTTTCTAGATGAGAAGATTTTGGCAACATAGAAAGACCTAGTTCCCTGGTTTACTGATTTTGTAAATTACTTGGCAAATGATTTTATTGTAGAAGGCTTATCTTTTATGCAACGAAAGAGATTTATGCATGAAGTAAGGATATTCTTCTGGGATGATCCCTATCTATTCAAAATTTATGTAGATGGTATAGTTCATAGGTATATCCTAGAGGTGGAGATGATAAGTATTCTTGAGGCTTGTCATGCTTCACCTGCTGAGGGTCACCATGGAGGAACACGAATAGCCTATAAGGTCTTGCAGTGTGGGTACTACTGGATGATAATACATAGAGATACTCATAACTTTGCAGCAACTTGTGACCAATGTTAGCATTAAGGAAATATTTTGAGGTGCCATGAACTCCCTATGACCCTTATTTTAGAGTTGGAGATTTTTTATGTTTGCTGGGAGTGGACTTCATAGGGCTATTTGTGAGCTCCTATGGCATGAGGTATATCTTAGTTGCTGTTGACTATGTGTCCAAATGGGTTGAAGCGATAATTCTCCCTAATAATAAAGGAAGAAGTGTCACTGCATTCCTAAAAAACATATCTTTTCTCAATTTGGCACCCGACGTGCAATAATTAGTGATGGTGGGTCGCATTTCTGTAACCACCTATTTAAAAGTCTACTTGAGAAGTATGGAATGAAGCATAAGGTGGAAACACCTTATCATCCTCAGACTAGTGGACAGGTTGAGGTGTTTAACAGAGAGATAAAGTCTATTTTAGCAAAGATTGTGAAGGCTAATTGAACAGATTGGTCAAGAAAGCTAGATGATGCATTATGGGCCTATTGAATAGCTTTTAAAACCCCCATAGGTGCTTCTCCATATCAGTTGGTTTATGGTAAGGCAAGTCACTTGCCTGTTGAAATTGAGCACAAAGCACTCTGGGCATTAAAACTACTAAATTTTGAGTGGAATAATGCAACAAAGATAAGAATGAGCAAAGTGAATGAGTTGGATAAATTTTGACTTCGGGCTTATGAGATTTTTGCGCTATACAAGGATAAAATAAAGCTACATCATGATAAAAAATCAAGAAAAATATATTTGAGCAAGGTGATCAGGTGCTATTGTATAATTTGAGATTTTGCTTGTTTCCAGGTAAGTTAAAATCTAGGTGATATGGGCTATTTACAATAGTAAGGGGGTTCCCATATAGTGCTATAGAGTTGAAGTATGATGGTGAAGACCCATTCAAAGTAAATGGGCAAAGGGTGAAGCACTACATGAGTAGCACTGAGGAAGTAAAAATAGTTATGGTTATGGACCTTGGGGAAGTCTGAGTAATCAAGGCAATTGCGTCGTGTTGCAATTTTAAATTAGGCGCTACATGGGAGGAAACCCATGGGGTTGGTTGGTAAAATCTGAGTGTCCAACCTAACCACGTCGTGCCGCAACATTAAATCAAGCGCTGCGTGGGAGGCAACCCATGTTTTGTACTTATTTATGTATAGGGTAATTTGTGTTTTCAATGTATAGGACTGGAGATTGTAAGAATAAACTAGAACAATTTTCTGGTAACAGGCCATACAACCCACTTTATGAGTTGCAAAAGGATCTTAAGGCTCATATTTAGGAGTCGTAGGGTGACTAGAACTCAAACCAATTTCAGGTATTTCGTATCTAAAGTGATTATGACTCTCAAAATGAGTCGTAATCAGTAACTACGACTCTTCACCTTGAGTCATAATGACCGAAGACCCCGGTAAGGTTTTAGACATTATAGGTGGAGTCTAAGACTCTTAGTCAATGGTTATGAGTCGTTAAGATAACTCGTAACTAGGATTGACAGCTAAGACCCATCGAGTCGACCCAGCCTAATTCTAATGATTAAAGTTAATATACCAAAGTGCCAACTAATTGGCATTCCAATCAGTCAAATTGTCGAATCCCTCCATTCTCTTAGGCGGCCAAACTCAACAAAACACTAAATTTATCCCTACTCTAATTACATCAAACACTCCTAAGAATCGAACAATAACAAAGGGTAGGGCTTAAAATTCCTTTAAATTTAAGATAAAAAATAATCCAAGACAAGAAACCAAGTAATTATTTTTGTGTTTTAATGCTATATTATTAAAGTGATACTTCAATATAAATGGTTGCTTGAAATTCTTGTTTAAAAGCTATGAGCATAATAGTAGACAAGCCCTAATCTCGAGAAACTTGTAAAATAACACTAATAATGGGTGTTAATAACCTAATATAGACTAGTTTTAGTTACACGAGATGAATTAGAGATGATTGATGTTTATAACTAAAAATATTGTTGTGTTGGGTTTGAAATTGATACCGGCTTCTCTAATTAGTCATGTAATAGTGGCTACGGGTGTCTTAACGATGCATAAGTTCAGTTAACGAGTTGTTACGTCATTCATAACCACTGTTACAACTTCTCCCAATAAGTTGCAGTCACACTATACGACTCGTAGTCATGAGTCGTAATGACTGGGAATGATATTAAATCAAGAATGTAATTTTGGTCAAACAACAAGAGTTGGTATCGAGTCGTAGTATAACATTATGACTTGTTAGGAGGACTCATTCCCTGACTAGTAAATACTGAATAGGTAGCCTTTCACTTTATGAGGTAATGACTTGCACTCATGAGTCGTAGTGTGCCTAGACCCTGCCACACTAACCCCTTGTTTTATTATTTTTCTTTCTTTTTCTTGTTTATCACTAATGGGGTTGTTTCAACAGGTTCCAATGGCACCCAAAGGTGATTCATCAAAGAAGTTGATATCGAAGAGGAACACCCAAAAGAAGCCTGCCCCAAAGTCCACTTTTCAACTAAGAAATGAGGACACTAATGAGTCAAGTGGGGACATCGAAGATTATATTGTAAAGAGGTTGGTGAAGCCAAGGGATATACGACATCAAGGAAAGAAATCACTTACAGAGGAAGACATACACCCAGGTCCACATAAAGGATGAAGAATCCCAATACCTCACCATTCCATTCACCAATATCCTTTGATGAAGAAGATAATAATATTAATGATAAAGAAGAGAATGGTGAGGATGCTATTAAGGAAGGATCAAATTTAGAGAAAGAATCTGACCTCGAGGAGGAGAATGATAATGAAGAGGGGTTTGGATCTAAAGAAGAGGGGGAAAGTAAAAAGAGTGAAAGTCCTGTTAGAGAGGTACCACCACCATAAATAACACACACTCCACTCTCTATTGATCTAGATTTGGTGTCCATAATTAAACAGGGGTACCCCAAAATGCCGACCTTATAAGAACAACACAGTGCCATAAAACCCAAAACCAAAAAGCCCCTGAGAGGTCTTTATCTTGAGAAAAGGTTAACCATAATAGGCATGTATTAGATGCCCTAGTTTAAGGCACGATTTAATAAATTCAAGTTTCAGTGGATTACTAGATCACCAGGACAGTATAGTGAAGCATTGATACGTGAGTTGTATATTGCGTATCAGATAGACTTGAAAAGGCAAAGCTCACAAGAAAACTTATAGAGAGGTGTGGAGCCACTTAGTGATTCAAGGTGTTTGGGTTAACATTTTAGCTTAGACAATCTCCCAAATATTACATGGTCCAGAGTTTATACTTTTGGCCAACATCACAGAATTAGACTTTCGAGTAGAGGAGATAAAAAAGTGAAGGTGAAACAGATTGGTTTAGAAGATAGTTTTGGTGGATGGCTAAAATTATTGCTTCAGCTTGGGAAGAGGCCCTATGGGAAGTTGGTGGTATCAGAAATTCTTTATCAATCAAGAAAGGTAGCTTGAACTTCCAAGGAAATGTTTGGTGGACCCTGGTTCAAAATAGGTTAAGTTCGAATTTATCAGACAATGTTGTGGTTTTGGAAAAGACATCATTGATAGCAGGAATAAGTTGGGCTTCGATATTGATATAGCCAAGTGGATATCTTGGGAGATTAGGGATAAGGTAATGAACACTGATACAATATTGGCTTTCCCTTATTTGTTGATGTTGACATGTCTTGATGTGGGAGCGCGGATGTAATACCCCATATGTTTCTAAGCTAGGAGACGAACCATTTTTCCTACGTATGAAACCTCCTATCCTGTGAGTAGCATTTTAGTTCATGACTTACAATGAGTATCCTAGCTATAATATAGCTTATGATGCGTTAATCATGTCATATGAGTCACTTAAGGTAAAACAAGCTAAGAGTTTTTGAATCCATCAAGTTTTAGTGTTTGATTTCGTAAAGGTCATATTTGAATGAGTATAACTTGATGTTAATGTGGTATTTATTCATATTTCTATGCACAAAATTTTAGATAATTGAATAAGCTTTCCAACAATACCAATTTTGCCTTAATCCAATACCCGAGCGAAAAGTTATGCCTATTTTCGTTAGAGACAGTAAGGATAGGCGATTGGTTAGGTGCTGCCCAACCAAACTTAGGCGATTGGTTAGGCTCCGCCTAAGTCAGTTACAATGCCAAAAACACTCCATTTTGAGTTATTTTGAGGGTAATTAAGTCTTTTAATACTCCTTACACTTCCCTAAACTTAACCCTATGAAATATATAGCTTCTAAACACATTACAACCCTATTAACATCTCAAAGCTCATCATCCAAGAGCACCATAGGAGAAAAACAACTAGGGTTGCACAATCAAGCTTGAAGATCAAATTTCAAGAAAATTCCTCCGTCAATCATCAAGAACCTCCCTTCCAAGGTATGCGTAGTGTTCATCTATGGATTCAATTCGTTCATAAAGCTCAAGAATCATGCTTTTAAATTTTATTTTGTAAACTTTTTGTGGTGATATGAATATGTACATATTGATGATGGATGTTTAAGTTTAAAGATAATATCTAAGGATGTTTTCATGAAATATATGTGGTTGTTGGTTGAAAATCATGAACTTTAGGTGGTTTAATATAATGCAAGTATAAAATCCACCTATGCCTTAAAGAATCCATGCAAGGTGTTTGATAAAATGCCTAGGATGCTAGAAATTCCTATTTACATGATTCCATGATATTCACATGACAAGTCCATGTTAGCTATACACTTTTCAAAATGAATTTCCATGCTAATTATGTATTCTTATGGTAGTGGCATGAAACATGTATGATGATGAAGATATGAATTATGTATGGGAATTATATCCATGCTTTTCCTACCATGTTTGAGATGTTGAATAAATACATGAAGTTTAATATCCCCAAATCATTACAATATGAACTAAATGTTACATGTTGCTGTTCCCTTATGCATGAATAGTTTCCATGCCCTTTTATGAATAGTATATGTTGTCGGAATGCCCATGATATTAGAATATGAGATTTATGACTTGATTATAAGCATTCCTATTCATGATAGATATTATGATGACCATGTACTTCATGAATCCCCCACTTATGTATTATGGATTGTTATTGATGGTCGTGTACTCAAGAAATTTAAGTTGTGTCAATTTCCTTCCATCGAGTCCTAGGGGTACTTGTACTCAGAATACATAGATGAATTCAGATGATGTTGATGTTCAATGCTAGATAAACTATTTAGTTCCAATATCCATGTCATGTTTTCACGATACTCTCAGTCAAGCCATGATCTATAGAATTCAGTCAGTCATGTGACTCAGGAAAACTCAGAAATCTCAGTAATCTCAGTAGTCCAGAAATCTCAGTAATATCAGTGCTCAGTAACCTCAGCAATCTCAGTATTCACAGTCAATCTCAGTAACTTTAGAACTCTTAACCAGTCCTCAGAATGCAGTACATTCCGTCAGTCATTGGAATCCAGTAAACTTAGTTTAGCTCTGCTAAACAATACCACTAGTATTAGTCTAGTTAATTAGTATCAGTTCAGCTAATCAGTTCAGTTCAGTTATTCAGTTCAACTTAGTTATTCAGTTCAGTGTCCTTCAGATGGGAGTAGAAGTTAGCACCGAGTGAACCCAAGGATGGGAACTCATCCGCCAGTTCAGGGTGTGATTCTTAATAGTCATCCTTGTGTTCCAGAACTACGTAGCCAGCATAGGTTGAGACATCTTAACCCATCAGATTAAGGTTGATGAGGTGGATTAACCCATCAGTTTAGGGTTCCCACCGTTCTCATTGAGTACCTACCAGTATAAGGTTCTCACAGTTGTCCTTACTAGTGGCGCGGTATTGACACCCCTCCAATTGGGACAGAGATTGGACCCCAGCTTAGCTATTATAGCATATTTGGGGCATGTCAGTTAGATAACTACTTCCCACAGTTTCAATTACAAATTTTAGGACTGTTAGCTATAGCTACCCAATTTCAGTAAAGAACTCAGATAACTCTTCAGATTTTAGTATATTAGGGCTGTCAGATACAGTCAACTCAGAAATAAAATGGAACTCAGATAGTTTTCTTCAGATTTATGGACTATGAGATGTAGTCACTTATGCTATCAATCACAAAACTTATCAAAACTCATGTTATTAGTACTCAACTTTAGGACTGTCAGATACAGTCAATCAAACCAGTTCTTCAAAATTCAAACTGTTAGAAACAATTATTCATTTATCAGTAATACAATATCAGTCTCGTAGTATTCAGTAATACGGTATCAGATCCATCACTTATTAGTGATTCACATATTAGTACACACATATTGTCAGTATTCAGACTCAGTAGTCAGTATCTCCACGAGTTCAATTATAGTTACGTATGCATGTATGTACTCTCACGTTCATATCAGTCAGTACCTTTCATGCATATAACCCTTTGCATTTAGCCTACCTCACTCGTATACTCAGTACATTTAGACGTACTGGCGCATTTGCGCTATGGTGCTTTCTCTTATGTTACACCATAGGTTCAGAGGCATGAGCTCCAAATCAGCAGTAGATTCCAGAATCAACATTCAGAGTTAGACGTGAGTCCTCATCCTTTTAGGACATTATGATTTCATTTCTATTTCAGTTTTCACTTTATTTCAGTAGTTAGAGTTAGTTGGGGACATGTCCCATCAACTCCTTATTCAGTTCAGTTAGAGGCTTACGGACTAGATATCAGATTAGATGTTCAGACTTCAGTATTTATGTTCTTTCTTTTGGTATTGTTATACCATGTTTTTCAAATACATATCAGTATTGAAAATTATGGCCTTACAATTTAGGTTTTCGTATATTTTATGAGATATTATGCAGTTTACAGGTATAGATATCAGTCATGGGTTAGCTTGTGATCCTTCGGGGTCATAAGCACCGTGTAGCATGTAGGTTCAGAAAATTGGGGCATTACAGTGAAGCTTCTAGGAATCGATCGATTCTTAAGGCCCAGGACCACTACAAACTTGGATTTTATCAGAGACATCACCAACCCAATATCTAAGATGATAAAACTGGATACTTCTATGGTTAGTGATGCTTATGAGGCCAAAGGGCAGAGAGAAGACACTAAGAGGGGTGATAACCCTACTGAGATTGGTCAGTTTGAACCTCAGGCCTTAAATGTAGTAGGCACCTCCAGTACTCCTACTCTACTACCTACTGCGACACAACTACCATCCACAACTAGATTGGTTCCATCCAGCTATGTACTGGTGTCACCGTCATTTCTGACTGAGATAATGATAGGTTAAGTACTATAGAGACAAAGGTGTGATTTATAGAAGGAGTAAGATTATGCGTTGATTGAAAGAATGATGAAGACAGAAGAATGATGAAGAAAGAAGAATGATGCATGGTAGGTTTGACGGGTTTGAGCTGAGGATTACCTAGCAGTTTAAAGGGATCTAGTCCCCAGATCTAGCAGGGGTACAAGCTAAGTTAGCAGAGTTGCAAAAAATAGTAAAGAAGTTACATGAGAGGCCAATCCTCTCGATGCCAATTATTAAGGAGATTCTAAGAGATCCTATGATTGAAAATATTTGGGCGGTTGATGATTCAATCCCTATGGGAAATTTTGAAAAAGGAAAAAAAAAGAGAAAAAGGAACAAAAAAAGAAATAGACAAAGCACAGAAGAAGAAAACATTGAGGCGACAAAAATAACAAGTGTGTAAGATGAGATGGAATGGCAGACTAGGGTCCAAGAGATGGTGGCAGGGGATGGTAGTTTGACACCCGCTGATGCTTCTGGAATGAGCAGTAGTACAACCCTGCCACCGGAGCCACCTATGAGAACACCGGTTACCACCGGTGCCACAATTGTTGAGGATGTACCGACAACTATTGGGACCACTACTTATAAGAGTAGGGCCCGATCTGAGGGCCCTCATGCTGATAATGTCTAACATGGCACCTAAGGCACCCAGGTATGTATGCTCCCCTCATTTTGTATTTCTAGATACACTGAGGATAGTGCATAGATATTTAGTTGGGTGTGAGGGTGTACCACATAGTCGCTGCAGGTTGTTGTTTTCATATTTCTTTTCCCATCGGCTACGATTTGAATGAAGAACCATCATGTCTAGTTTAAATATGTGTTATATTTTTCTTTATGTTTGTTTTGTGTGTGTAATGTTTAATAAAGGAACAAAGTTTGTATATAAGGCAGTAAATATGTTTTGACTAATGTTTGGTGCTAAAATTATTTTGTTTAAATGGTACCCCTACTAAAACTTTGATAACCGTACGATGTGTGCATGTTAGGGACTACTGTGAATCTAATAATGGCATTAGAATTAGGAATGGAACAACTATGGCAAAACAATTGCATAATTGGATAAGCAGTAACTAGCAATGTGACCCTGTACGATGTGTGTATGAGAAGTTACTTAGTTCTCAGTGTATACGAAATCTAGAACTTTCCTGGTTGCTATTGCATAGGTTCTAGGGTAGTCGGTTAGGAGATGATCATAGGTCATTTTTGTTATTAGTCCACTTTAGCCTAAATTTCCCTAACCAAATGATATATGAGTCCCTTGATCCTAATTTTTGAGCGTTAATAAACCTATATTTTTTGTTTACACCGATTCACTTTCCTGTTTAGACTATATTGAACCTGTTTTAGCCTTGGTACTCATTGGACACTCTGTTCCTCAACTCAGGAAAATTACCTAAGTTGAGAGTGGCTATTATAGGGGTGTGTAGTATAGAGCAGGTATGAAGAAAGTTTGTGAATAGAAAAGGAAGTAAGGTTAGGTGTGATAGAAAAATAAAAGTGCGAAAACTTGAAAAATAGAAAAAGAAAATGTCGAAAGAAAAGAATAAGAAACCACCCCCAGTTCAAACAAGTAGAAAAAGAATTAAAAGAGAGAAATAAAGGTAGAGTGAAAGAAAAGTTGGAAAATAAGTGGACCCCAAAGTAATTGTAGTGTCAAGGAGGCTTAGTCACTAAAACATTTCCAAAATATATCATACCAACCCCAAAAACTACGTTACAAGTTAAATAAATCCCTATAAGTGATCCTAACCTGACTGTCCAAAAACTTAGGTAAAGAACATAAGGGCAAGCCACAGCATTTTGTGTATACTGATTGAAAATTCTTTGTGAGTATGAGCGTCTCTTGACTGTCCCTAAATGAAAATGTTGATCTATCTGAGTAAAAAGGACTTTTTTGATTGAGAGGGTACATGAATTGCATTGTTAGATTATTTATCTGTTCTATTAGTGTAACTTTTATCTATGTCTATTTGTTCGTTGCTAATGAAATATCATCTCTAAATTTCTATCCATCACAACATCAAACCAAATCAATTTACACAGTTGGGTTCTTGCAAAGTTAAAAATAGGAGGGAGAGGGGGGGAGGGGGTCATATGTGTGAACTAAAATAAAAATTGACTGCAAAAGATATCTGAGGATCTTCTTATTTAAGTATCGTGTTTGTTTATGGTTTAGTGTTTTCCCGAGGACATGCAAATATTCTAAGTTGAGGGTGTTGATGGGCCATGGAAACATAGCATATTTAATGCTTAAAATGGTGAAATTATTCATTGACTTCGGTTGTTTTGTCAGATATAATATGTGTTTTATGTGTATTGCTGTAAAATTAGGTAGCGAGTCTCTTGGACTAAAAGATAGAAGAAAACGCTCTCAAAAACTAAAGTGCTGATCAAGCTACGAGTTGTTAAGTCACCTTAATACTCGTAGCCGAACTTGTAATGGTAATAGTGGATAAAGACAAGCTGAGGAACTAAGTAAAGAAAGGATACGAGTCACAAGTACAAACTACGACTCGTAGTAGAAAGTCATACTATGACCAGTGTCTAAAGAATAAAATGGATGCTCCAGTGGCTACGAGTGAAGACCACGAGTCATAATGTCTATAAACGACTCATGGTGAGGATTCATTCCAATAACAGACTCAAGTGACCTGAAGATGAAGAGCTACTCGAGTGACTACGATTAGCAGGAGATAACTCATGATATGACTATACGAGTTGTCATCACTAGAGACAAAAGAGAGCTATAATAGCAGGCAACTTGTCGTAAGAAGACTTAACGACTCATTGCCAGAGATGTAACCACTTCCAACTTAATTTTCCTAATTCTATTTTAATTAGGATTCCTTTGTTGTTTTGAGATACTATAAATACCTTCGGGTCATTTCTCTATTATGTTACATACTCTTTACAATATTTTTTATACTTTCACATACTTTGATCACTGAAAATATTGTTCTTGAGTTTTTAGTTTTGTATACAGTTATAGATTTTGGATTTTACTCTTTCATTATTATGCAATTAATTACATGTCCTTTTCATTGATTTTCATGGATTGTTACATAAGCATGAATTGCTAATTTCCTTATCTAGGGTTGTGGAAACCCTGCTGGATTAACTATGTAAGAGAAGTAGGAGATTCATCTAGTTTATTGTAGATGTGTGTATTGAAATCTTCCTCATATAAATTGTACCCCAAGTTACTGTAGAAGCTTGGGAATTACTTATATTCGAGAATGTCCTCACAAGGGAAATTTAGATTGGGAAAAGGAGGTTACAACAGTGATTCAAGGATTTCAACCCTCATCTAACCAACTCGAGACTCAAAAGGTGTGAGTTGCACAGAGGTTATAGACAAGGGAAAATTAGGCGATACCCTGAGACTCACAAGGTGAAGGATGAGATTTATCAGCACGTTCACAAGATGGTTGATAAGATATAGCTTGTCAACTTTGCACACAAAGCAGTGGGTCAGGTGAATTAAACACGAGAAACTTACAGAGTTGAGAAGCCAGGGGGAGCACAATCCTAGTGTTTGACTTCTATTGTTTGCAAATTCAAGCATTCAAGTTTGGTTACTTGTTACGGTTGATCTTCAAATCCCCTCTTTTACTTTTATGCATTGCTCTGGAATGTTGTCAAGTTTGAGAGACGGTTCCACGTATTCCCTGTGGGTTCGACCCAATATTATTTGGGTTAATATATTTGACATCAGCCACATCATACTTCTTTTGAGGTTTGTTTTTGGGAGACATCATCATGCCTAAGATATCAAGATTTATAGCGAGAAATCAACCATTGACTGCTCTAATTGCCAATTCCTTATCAACCCTAGTATTCTTTACTTAGGGATTTGAGAGAGAGGAAAACATGTATTTAATTGTTAAAGTAATGGAAATAACCCTCTTTGGGTGTTTAATAGACATGGGTCCTAATTGGGGAAGGAGGGAAATGATAAGAATACCCCCACTTAAAACTGTAGAAAAAGTTATCCAGTCGTCACGGGTCATCTTACTACTCATGACGTCTGGCTACAAGTCATCTCCATAACTCGTAGTTAGAGCAATGGCTCAAAAAACCCTCACTGTTGACCCTACGAGCGACATACAGCCCGTGAGGTTTCACTACCATAAATAGGGTCCTAGTCAGGGTCAAGGCAGAAACAATAGGCACCTTTACTGGTTTTGTTTACAAGAAGCCCTATACAACTCGTTGAGTCTAGTCATTCTCAGAACAGTCAGCTTGGGTAACCTCAGTGGTCACCCTATGATTGGGGTCCTGCGACCCATATAATGTCCTTAGACTCGTAAGGTAAGTCTTAGTCAGGATAGTGAGTTCAAAAACTCAGAAATTTTTTAGGGTAAAAATATGAGGTGTTACAGTATCCATGTGATGTGCAGATAATATTAAAATTTTTTTTGCAATCATTTCATTATGGTATGTCTCATTCAAATAAGTTAAATCATATTACCTTTAGAAAAAAAAGTTCAACTTTCATTTTATTTCTCAATAAAATGTGAAAAAAAATCTACACCCCACCCCCACCTCTCCGTCCATATCCATCCCCCACCCCCATCCTTAATTTTTTTTTAAAAAATATTCTACCTCCCCCTTCCTACATGCTTAATAACGCTCAAACTACACTCTTGAATGGGTGTAAGCGATTATTGTCAATATAAAAGCCAACTAGGTTGGGATCGAATTCCATAGGGAATATGGTGTGAACTCAAGTCGTTTGCGATTTAATTCACTGATAGTTTAACGTTTCCTGAAATGGGGGTTAAAGTTTCACAAATGATTGTTTGTCACTTTAATTTTGATGTTTGTAATCAAGATTTTATGAAATAACCAGAAGTATGTTCACTAGGGCTTACGGTACATGATAGATGCTAAAGGTGACTCAAGATTCTCATAGTGGTTAGGATAACAAGCTATCTTTATCGTTGATATGCTCAAATGTCTCTTGACCTATTTAAGCTTCTAATTTCCTAATCATCTCAGACTTAGGAAATCACTATTCCCTACCCAGATTTTACCTCAGGTTAATCAACCATGTTACAACACTGATTATTAAATGAAGTATTTCTGAGTCCCTGTTGATAATTCATTTCCTACTATGTATGATTTCTTTCTCAAGCAAATCAAAGTAGGTGTGTCTACTGTTTGCAACCAATAGACGTTAATTAAAATCTCAGAATTATCAAGAAATCCTAACACCTATTAAATCTTGAGTGTTTAGCACATCGTCAGGACCTAACCTAGATCCCATAATTCAGGTTAACGGAGTTTAGCCACTCATAATGCAATGAACGAAACACATAATTGAATTCATAATTGAGAAGATTAACTTACAAAGATGAATAATAATTAGTGAATCATAGATTAGATCACAAAGGAAAATCCCCAAATAGTTGTATTGTTCGAATCCAAAAAGATAGAAAAGAAATATCAAAAAATATTCTCCAAGACTCAAAGTATCGAACTCTCTATAGAATAACGATGAAGATGAATGAATTCCCTCAGAAAACCCTAAAACAAAGCTTTAAATAGTTCAACCTAAATAAGGAGATAAAATTAAAGTTGCAGCTTTTTCTCAGAATAGACGACGACATCCCTGGTAGCTTATCAGGAGTCTAACAGCTTATCAGAGATATCATCAGCTCCTCTGCACTTTTGGCTTCTGTAACTCAGCCCAACTAAGAGAATACATAGCACATTCAGCAACCAATTTTCTATTTTAAGCTCAAAACATAGTTACCACCTCTAAGGTTAATCCAATTAAAACCAACTGTGTATGTCATTGAAGAAAATAATGTAACACAAAGGAATCAAGAGATGGCACCAATCTTTGCCTCAACAACCATTCCTATACCAATGCTGCACTATCTAAACAAGCAAGTAGCTAACAACAATACCATTGTTCCCTCACACTAAAGAAATCCCCCTCCTCGCATATAATAAACCAAAAATGTAAACGTGGGGATCATCAAAAGACTCCCACTCTCAAAACTAAGTTCCAATCAGTGTATGCCAAGTACCATAGGCTTACCCTTATTTTCATTACCAAGACCTTCAGATAGCCAGCTAGGATCACTATAGGACTTCTTTTAGGCTTATAATATAGGCTAGGGATGGTATGATACTCAAGTACATTTAGAGTGACTATGCCTCATTGACACTACACTACTCTCTTGGGGCTCACTTATTAACCTCTTTTTCATTTTCTTTTCTATTGATTGCACATATTCAAGTTGGGTGTCTCCCTTTTTTTTTTAGAATAGTACCCAAATTTTATTTTTTTCCTTTATTCTACCCTTCTTCATACTCATCTTACACCATGCACTCCTATGATAGCCACCCTCAACTTAGGCTATTTGCCTAGGTCAAGGTGCACAGTGTCCAAGGAGGATCAGGGCCAAAATAGGTTCATTATGGTATAAATAGGAAGGTGAAAGGTGTCATAAGAAAGAAATAGGCTAATTAGGCTCAAAATAAGGATCAAGGGGTATGATGCACATATGGAAGGATATTTAGGCTAAAAGTGGGTTAATCAACAAAACTACCTATGATCCTTTCCTAACCCCTATCCTTTAACTAAGGTAAGACTAACCAGGCAAGTTCTGGATTTAGCATACAGATGGAATTAAGTAGTTGCTCACACATACGTGGCACGCAAGTATATCTCAGGCCATCACTTATCTAGTTCATGCAATTGTTTAACAATGATCATCAAGTAGCTAGAACTAATGCCACAACAAGATTCACAATGGTCACATGTAAATGTAATTCACACAGTCTTTGCAAACAAACCATTGGAGAGGTGTTCAAAAAATAATCAAAAATATGTCAACTACTTTTTGAACTTGTATTTCTCCTAGTTACCATAAAATATATTATAACAACAGAATACCCTACACCGTCAACTCAAAATCAAAGGAAAACTAAACTAAGGGTTAGAGTATACCTAGAATGGATCAATCTCGAGGGTCATGGGTTGCCTCCCATGCAGCGCCTGATTTAACATTGCAGCATGACTCAAATATCTCGATTACTTTAGACTTTATCGAGATAGGTAATGGTGCTACTTTTCACTAATTTTTTTGGGCCAATGTAAAGCTTGACACGTTGCTCATTTACCTTAAAGGTACTGCCGTCTTTGTTTTGGAGTTCCACTACTCCAGATGAGTGGACTTGACTAACTTTAAAAGGACCTGACCACTTAGATTTCAGCTTACCTGGGAATAATTTGAGTCTGGAATTGAACTGAAGCACCAAGTTACCCCTTTGGAATTCTCGTTTCTCTATTCTCTAATCATGGTACTTTTTCATGTTTTCACTATATAGATCTGCTCGTTCATATGCCCTAAGATGGAATTCATCTATCTCATTCAATTGCCCAGTCTCAGCTCTGCTGCTTCCTTCCAATTCAGATTTAACCTTTTAAGTGCCCATAAGGCTTTGTGCTCCAGCTCTATTGGTAGGTGGCAAGCTTTTCCATAGACCAGCTAAAACGGTGACATGCCAATGGGTGTCTTGAAAGAAGTTTGATATGCCCACAAGGCATCATCGAGCTTGCGAGATCAATCTTTCCGGTAGTATTCACTATTTTGGCTAGGATGGCTTTAATCTCACGATTTGATACCTCCACTTGCCCACTGGTTTGTGGTGGTATGGAGTATCCACTCTGTTCTGTTTCACCCTATATTTTGCCAAAGTTGCTCAAAATATTTTGTTGCAAAAATGAGATCCTCCATCTCTTATGTTAGTATGTAGTACTCCAAAGCGAGAGAAGATGTTCTTCTTGAGAAAAGCAATAACCCTCTTCCCTTCATTATCAGACAAAGCCATAGCTTCGACCCATTTTGAGACGTAGTCAACAACAACTAAAATATACCTCATCCCATATGAGCTTACAAAAGGACCCATGAAATCAATGCCCCAGACATCAAATAATTCCACTTCAAGCATCTTAGTCAAGGGCATCTCATGTCTTTTAGAGATTGAGCCCTGCCTATGGTGTTAGTCACATTTCAGCACAAACTCGTGGGCATCCTTGAATAATATTGTCCAATAATATCCACTCTGAAACACCTTTCTAGCCGTTCAGTCACCTATGTGGTGACCCCCGACTTGGGAAGCATGACATACTTCCAATATGCATAATACATCCACTTCCGGCATACATCTCCTTATAATATTGTCTGCACATCGCTGAAAAAGATACGGATTATCCTAGAAGTAATGCATCACATCATGCAAGAACTTCTTCCTTTGATGGAAAGAAAGGTTTTCTGGGATGACCTCACTCGCAACATAATTTTCATAATTAGCATACCAAGGCAATTTTTCCATAGCGGCAGCCAGGATCTCCTTATCAGGGAATACATCATTTATCTTCATTTCATCACTACTTTCCTGTTCACCTTCCATTCTAGACAAATGATCTACAACTTGGTTTTCACAATTTTTCCTATCCTTGACCTCAAAGTCAAATTCTTGTAGCAGCAATAACCATCTAATCAGCCTTGGTTTAGCATCCTTCCTAGCCATCAAATACCTTAAGGCATAATGGTCGGTGTGGACCACTACTTTGGTCCCAAGCAGATAAGCTATGAACTTCTCGAAAGCATACACTATAGCCAGAAGTTCCTGTTCTTTGATGGTTTATTTATATTGCACTCCATTCAGTGCTTTGCTGGCGTAATATATCGGATGAAACAATTTGTCCCTCTTTTGCCCCAATACCGCTCCAAGGGAAACACTACTTGCATCACATGTGATCTCAAATGGTTTTGCCCAGTCAGGTGCAATAATAATAGGGGCCTCAATCATCAAAGGAAAATTTCACCTCCTTCTCCAAAAGTTTGCAAAGTGGATTTTCAATCTTTGAGAAGTCTTTTATAAATCTCCGATAAAAACCAGCATGTCCAAAAAAACTATGCACTCCTTTCACTGAAATAAGAGGTGGTAATTTCTTAATAACTTCCACCTTTGCTTGATCAACTTCTATCCCCTTTTTGGAAATTTTGTGGCTAAGAACGATGCCCTCCTTGACCATGAAATGGCATTTTCCCCAGTTAAGCACTAAATTAAATTCAACATATCTTTGCAAGGCTACATTCAGATTTGCCAAACACATCTCAAATAAATCATCCACCACAGAGAAATTATCCATGAATACCTCTATGGTGTCCTCCACCATGTCAGAGAAGATAGACATCATACACCGTTGAAAAGTGGCGGGTGCATTACATAGCCCAAATGATATTTTTTTAAATGCAAAGGTGCCATATGGGCATGTGAACGTCGTCTTCTCCTAATATTCAGGGGCAATACATATTTGGTTGTATCCAGAATAACCATCTAAGAAGTAATACCACCCCCTACCAGCTAATCAATCAAGCATTTGGTCTATAAAGGGCATCAGAAAGTGGTCTTTTAGAGTCCAAGAATTTAGCTTGCGGTAGTCCATGAAAACTCTCCACCCAGTTAAAGGCCTGAGTGGAATCAACTCATTCTTTTCATTAGCAACTACCATCATACCCCCTTTTTTGGGTACGCATTGAACTGGGCTCACCCACTCGCTATTAGAAATAGGGTAAACCACTACTGCATCCAACCATTTAATAATCTCCTTCTTAAATACCTCTTGTATTAGTGGATTAAGATGACGCTGATGCTCTATAGTTGGAATACAATCCTCCTTAAGTTGAATTTTATGCGTGCAGATGCCCGAGGGAATGCCAATAATATCTGCGATGGTCCACCCTATAGCTTTCTTGTGCATATGAAGTACTGAAATAAGTGCATTCACCTATTGTTCACCCAAATCAGCTGCAATAATAATAGGTAGCGTGTTCCCATTTACCAGAAACACGTACCATAAGTGCCCAGGTAATTTCTTCAATTCCAACACCGGAGGTCCTTAATAGATGGCTTGGCTAGTGGCATTGGTCGATTAGCCAGGTCAAGATCTAGCTTTTTTGGAGCATAAGGATATGAACCCATGCCTGTCAAGGAATAAATGGTCTCTTCATACTCCTCAATGCCTTCACTATCATAATTTATCATGACCGCGGCTAAAGGTTCAATAACAAGTTGCTCAGCTATGGGCACTTCCTGTTTGTCCTCATAATACACATCAACTACTAAAAATACACTCATTTCTTTATTCTGCTTCATTGATTTGCCCACATCAAATTGTACCATTTCATCGTTCATCCTGAATAAGAGCTCATTTGCTCTCAAATCAATCAGTTTACTTTCGGTTATGAGGAAAGGTCGACCCAAGATTATGGGCACCTTAAAGTCCACCTCGCAATCCAGAATGACAAAGTCTGTAAGGAATATAAAGTTGGACACCTTTACCAACACATCATATAGAATGCCAACAGGTTGCTTTACTGACATATCCGCCATCACGAGTCTCATATTGGTGGGTGTGGGATTTCCCAGACCCAACTTTCTATAAATAGTCAGTG
This sequence comes from Capsicum baccatum var. pendulum, assembly GCA_030864225.1. Classification (NCBI taxonomy): domain Eukaryota; kingdom Viridiplantae; phylum Streptophyta; class Magnoliopsida; order Solanales; family Solanaceae; genus Capsicum; species Capsicum baccatum. The sequence continues at coordinate 81,673,533 of CM061560.1, read as the reverse complement.
GCATCAAATTAACGCTTACTCCCAGATCACATAGTGCTTTGGTGAATTCCATAGTCCCAATTGTGCAGGGAATAGTGACTGCACCTAGGTCAGGCTTCTTCTGTACTAAGGTCCCTATAGAAATAGCGCTATAAAGTTGGAGATCTACCTTTAATTCGCATCTTACCGCTTATTTCTTAGTCACAAGGTCCTTCAGGAATTTTGCATATCCTGACATTTTCTCAAGTTCTTCAACCAGAGGCACATTTATTGTCAATTGCTTGAGCATGGCCATGAACTAGCTGAATTTTCCATCATCAGCCTTTTTCTTCAATTGTTGAGGAAAAGGAGGTGGTGGTCTTGGGATAGATTTCAACACCACTTCCTCTTCCTTCTCTTTTTCTTTCTCCGAAGCATCAACAAAACTATTCAGCTTCTCAGACTCCACTGATTTGGTTTCTTTAGATTCATCAAAAACCACCTCACCATCTACAGATTTGCCTACAGAAGAGCCAGGTAAGATCTTACCACTTCTAGTGGTAATCGCCATACATGAGCCATCATTCTGCGAATTCTGAACTGTATCACTAGGTAAAGTACCAATTTTTCTCTGGTTCAGGGTTGTGGAAAGTTGGCTCATCTGCTGCTCCAACTGCTTGATAGAAGTAGAGTGTGAACTAACCAATTGACTCATGGTAGAGAATTCACTCTTCATAGTGTTTACCCTTGAGTTGGTAGCCTCAACTCTCTTCAATAATTTTTCCATCATGTCCTTCATGGATATCTTTTCAGATCTAGTTGGTGTAATATCCCGACTTTCAGGAGGAACATACAAACCACTCCTATCATTATTGTTCTCCAGTTTCCTTGCTCCCTATCTTTATAATCAGGCTTGTCATAAAAGTTCCGACCTTGATTCCCTTGGCTATTGCCTTAGAACCCCCCCTGATTATTAACATAATTTGCCTCCTCATCTGCATCAATAGCAACAGTGCACTAAGATTCCATAGCCTTAACCTTTTCAGTGTTTCCTGACAGCAAGTGCTTGGTCAGCAAGTCCATCTGAGTCTTTAAGTGGGCCATGTCTTGGTCTCGCTCTTCATCCCTTCTGTGCTGCTCCATAGTCATACCACCAAAAATAGTTGGGATAGCTACCATAGAGTCCCTGGTATGCCAAGACAGACTCTGTTTGGTCATTCTATTCAGCATGTCTGAAGTATCTTGAAAAGACAGGTCAATGAACGAACCACCTGCAGCATTATCTACAATTGGCTTTGTAACAGAGTTAAAAGCTCTGTACAAAGTCTCCATCAAGTGCAAGTCTGTCATGTTGTAGTTTGGATATTATGCCATCTTCTTCTTGAATCTCTCCCAAGTTTTATGCAATGCTTCCATCGGGAGCTGCTTAAAGTTACTGATTTTGTCCGTCAACTGTAACCTCCTTGAGGGTCAAAAGAACCGTTCTAGGAATGCCTCTTTCAACTGTCTCCAGTTGGTTATAGAATAGGGCTCCAGCTCATTTAACCACATTATTGCCTCCCCAGACAGAGACAATGGAAACAATCTCAACCGGATCACATTCTGGCTCACTCCCGAATTATCAAAATATTTGCAAATGGTGATAAAGTTCACCAAGTGCATGTTTGTATCATCACCAGGCAAGCCTCCAAACAACCCCTTCAGATTCAGGAGTTGAATCATAGTACTTGTTATGCAGAATTTTACACCAGGTGCCAACGATGGAGGAATGATAGCACCCGTTGTACCTGGTCTATCCATTCCTTCATCATAATCATCCACCTCATAATGGATAGGATGTTGACCATACCTTCCTCTGAATGGATGGTTTCTGTTGAAATTTTGATGCACTGGTGCAGCAATTTGCTCAGCTCCCCTTGGGTTTTGAGGATTTAGCAATTCCTTATCACCCAAGTCTTCATCATCAGGGTTCGAATGATGTACTTGTTGATCCTGGTTCTGTACGTTCACCTGAGCCCTGGCCAAGGCTGCCAGTCTGTCAGCCTCTTGCTGTTCTGCCATTCTCCCAATCAGCTGAGGTTTCGGATTAATTGGTAATAACAGTTCTCTGAAATTTCTTGTTTTTGACATAAATAACAAAGAACCTGCAATAAACAAAAACAATAAATAAGCAGAAATCTAAGAAACCTAACTAGCAGTCAATTAGCGCACATAACTTTCAGTTTACAACCGTATTCCCCGGCAACGGCGCCATTTTTTGTAACGCTCAAACTACACTCTTGAATGGGTGTAAGCTATCATTGTCAGTATAAAACCCAACTAGGTCGGGGTCGAATCCCACAGGGAATATGGTGTGAACTCAAGTAGTTTGTGATTTAATTCACTGATGGTTTAACATTTCCTGAAATGGGGGTTGAAGTTTCACAAATAATTGTTTGTCACTTTAATTTCGATGCTTGTAATCAAGATTTTATAAAATAACCAAAATTATGTTCACTAGGGCTTACGGTACATGACAGATGCTAAAGGTGACTCAAGATTCTCACGATGGTTAGGATAACAAGCTATCTTTATTGATGATATGCTCAAATGTCTCTCGACCTATTTAAGTGTCTAATTTCCTAATCCTCTCAGACTTAGGAAATCGCTATTAACTGCCCAAATTTTACCTTAGGTTAATCAACCTTGTTACATCGTTGATTATTAAATGAAGTATTTCTGAGTCCCTGTTGATAATTTACTTCCTATTGTATATGATTTATTTCTCAAGCAAATCAAAGTAAGTGTGTCTACTGTTTGCAACCAACAGACGTTAATTAAAATCTCAAAATTATCAAGAAATTCTAACACCTATTAAATCTTGAGTGTTTAGCATATCATCATGACCTAACCTTAGATCCCATAATTCTGATTAACAGAGTTTTGCCACTCATAATGCAATGAACAAAACACATAATTGAATTCATAATTGAGAAGATTAACTTACAGAGATGAATAATATTAGTGAATCGTAGATTAGATCACAAAGGAAAATCCCCAAAATAGTTGTATTGTTCGAATCCAAAAAGATAGAGAAAGAAATATTGGAAAATATTCTCTAAGACTCAAAGTATCGAACTCTCTTTAGAATAATGATGATGATGAATGCCCTCAAAAAAACCTAAAACAAAGCTTTAAATAGTTCAGCCTAAATAAGGAGATAAAATTAAAGTTGCAGATTTTTCTCGGAATAGACGACGACATCCGTGACTGCTTATCAGGAGTCTGACGTCTTATCACGGATGTCGTCAGCTCCTATGTACTTTTGGATTCTGCTGTATAAGGCCGACGATGATGTTGACGCCTTATCACCAACCTGACGGCTTATCACGAACGTCATCACAAACATGTCTTCAACTCACATTCTCTGTTTAAGGATGACGATATTCATGACGGCGTATCACACTTTTGATATCATATCACCAGATGTCGTCACAGGCTTCAACTCATGCTTAAGTCTGACGAAAACTGTGATAGCCTATCACAGGGCTGATGACTTATTACAAATGTCGTCAGCCACACTTGTCTTCAGATTCCTCCAGATTTCAACTTCTTTGCTTCCATTCTTGTTGGTTCTCTATCCCCTCAGCTTAAACTCTAAAATCAGAGATAAACAAATAAAAAATGACAAAAGTTTCTTAAGACTTCGCAATTATTCTTGGTTAAAGGTCTTAAATGTGTTAGCAATTGCTCACACATCAATGCTCCCCCCAATCCCCATAACTCTTAACTAAATCTATAAAAAAATTCATTAGTTATTAAAAAAAAATACATTTCCAACATTTTTAATTATATTATTCATAATATTTAAATCTACACCCCCAAATTACACGGTGTATATTTTTTTTACTGTATTTTAGTGACTTTATTTTTCTCTAATGTGACTTTGAAATTATTTTTTATGTTACACACATAAGCAATTGAGTTTCTTATCTTTTATCTCAAAATATAAAAATTCAAATAGATAAATATTGTTATGCACAGTAAAATAAATAAAATAAAAATTAGAAGAAGACTCCAGAATAATCTAATCTACTAGGATTTGTCTCTCGTTTAAAATTAGTTAGACACTTTCACATCTATCGGAATATAATTTTATCTCATATTTAATTTTAATTATTTTTTACTCAAATTCGAAAAAACTTATTAAATTTTTCTAAGAATAACACTTTCAAAAATTTATTTATTAACCTTTATTTCACAACCCACGATTCTTTCATTGTTTAGATTTATCTATATTTTAAATTATAATTTTGTATTAATATAAAGTATAAATAGTGATACTGGCTTTTTATTAAATTTATTGATTTTGTCCCAAGAGTTATAAGGAATTAAATAAGATAAGGAAATTTCTTGAATGTGAATTTAAAGGACAAAAATTAAATAAAAAATTCATTCTATATTTCTTTTTAGAAAATTAACTGTGTAATCTGCGTACAACATGTTTAAGATATTATATTAAAAGTTTATCTTTTTAGGCTGTAATTTGATTTTGTATTTTTTATTTTCTTTCTCTATATTATGAAACTAAATGGCGCCCAAAATCACTAAAATAGTTTATAAATAAATGCAAATTTGTAAGTAAAATAAAAAGAGAATAAATAAATTAAAGTATCTAAATATCTATAAATTTGTAGTCCTCCAAGTAAAGTAACTATGTGAATGTGGTAATTATTAAATACGAAAACCAGACAATCATAAATGGCATACAATTGAATTAAATACAAAAAAACTATGAAATAAAACAGCTTGCCAACTATACCAACAAAACTCTAATTCTATAGTTATCTTTTATTTTCTTCTTTTTCATTCTTCTTTATCTCTTCTGTAAATTAACAAATAGTAATAATATTATCACTAAAAATTATAAGAAACTCTCAAGAATATCTCTTCATATATTAAACAATAAAAACAATATTAATTTAAAGTCAATTTACCTATGAATCTTTTACTTATTGAAGTCTTTGTTTTAATTATTTTTGATTTCTTTTTCTCTTTATCTTCTTGGGTGTTAACATTTGTAGTGAGAGGTGAATTATCGTGAGAAGTAGATAGATATAACATCAATGGATATGGAATTGTTCCTTTTTGTTTATGGTAACAGAGAAAGTTGAAGATGTAAAAGTTATATCCTTCCCGCATATAAAAAATAAAAATTGTTAAATCAAAAATAATTTTAAAATAAAAAATATAAAAAATATAGTAAATAAATTTAACAATAAAGTTTATGATATAAGGGTATATGTAAGAGAGGCTAAGAACCTAGAATCCTATTTCAATTCAAATTTCATTCAAATCCAAATTTCAAATACATAATTTGTTATAAAAGATTAGTTTGTTATTATTCTTTCTTATCCTTATTCTTTCAAATGTGGTGTATATTTACCTAATAATTTATATATTTGAATTGAAATAATAATCTGAAACCAATGAAATTATAATAATAATAATAATAATAATATAATTATTATTATTTTATATTTTATTTAATATTTAGTAAAATATATTAAAATATATTATATATTTTTTTTGTTAAAAAGATATACTTCCTCCATTTGAAAAAGAATGACTACTTTCCTTTTTAGTCTGTTTAAAAAAGAATAACCCCTTTCTTTTTTTGGCAATACTTTAAGGAAAAATGCATCGTTTCCACCCTAAACTATACAAGAAAAGTCGAAGCCACACCTAAACTATGCTAGTGACCTATTACACACCTAAATTATAAAAAAGTGATATTTTTTACACCATATAAAGCATTATACCACTTGCATGTGGTGTGGTGTTGCACACGCGCCTGCCATGTCAGCATGATACGAAAAAAATAATAAATTTATTATTTCATAAATTTTTCTTTTTTCTTTTTAATTTAAATTCTTTTTCTTTCTTCTTCAATTTTTTTTTCTTTTTCTTCAATATCCAAAGCCTCCATTGTTGTCCAAAACCTCCATTGTTATAAGTTCAATTTTTTTTTCAATATCCAAAACCTCCATTGTTGTCCAAAACCTCCATTGCTATGAGATCAATTATTTTTCGTTTTCTTCAATATCCAAAACCTCCATTGTGATGAGCTCAATTTTTTTATTTTTCTTCAATGTCCAAAACCATCTTCTTCTTCTTTTTCTTCAATAAATTCTTCAATGTCCAAAATCATCTTCTTCTTTTTTCTTAAATTTTCAAAAAGAAAAAAAAATTAATGGGATCATATTCTTAACGGGAAAATGATATAAAATCAATACACCCAAGTAATAACTTCATTCAAATTCAATATCATCATCATCTTCTTCTTTTTCTTCAATTTCCCAACGACCATAATGCCATCTTCTTCTTCCATTGTTGATATAAAATCAATACACCCAAGCAATAACTTCATTCAATTCAATCTTCTTTGTTATAAGACACCAAAATTTACAACACTATCACCACCTAATTGCACCACCCATCATCAAATTCACACACAATTATAGTCACAAAAAATCAGCATGCCTCACCACTAATTCACCACATGACATCAAAATAAATTTTGAGCAATTTTAATATATTATTATTAGTTGAGCAAACTTGAAAGAAGATTTTTATAGAGAGAAGATAGATCTACAAAAAAGTGTTAAAAAATTAACTTTTGAGCAAAATTCATAAAATTTTACAGAGAAAGAACAGAAATATAAAGATAAATTAAAAAATTGATGTTCAACGTGGGAGCAATAACATTTGATTAATTTTAAACATCTCATTAGAAATTTTTTCGATTGGCGACGATTTTATCCTTAATTTTTCTATTTTTTTCTTTGAAAATTATCATGGAAAAATTATTCTCATCAACCATAGAAAAGGAGGAGTGATTTTGATGAAGAAGAAAGGAAGATTGAGAGAGAAAAAAAAATTAAAGATGGGTGAGAAGAGAGAGTGTGCGCAGGGGTGGGGTTAGGGGTTTAAAGATTTTTTGGCTTTTTTCTTTTCTCTAGACGTGCCTTTTTTAAAAAATAAATTAATGTTATTTCCACATCAGATTCAGGGTGGAATTAAATTTATTTTTGAGAAGAGTAGGTGTGTAATGGGTCGCCACGTTAGTTTAGGTGTGTAAGTGACTTTTTATGTATAGTTCAGGGTGGTTTTGATGCCTTTTCCCATACTTTAATTTAAACTTTCCACATGACATGATTAAGACCACAAGATTAAAGGGCATTTTGGTACATTTGACACAATTTTAATTTAAGGCCACAAGATTCAAAAGTCTTCTTTATTTTCTTAAACTTTGTGCCAAGTCAAAATAGGTCATTCTTTTTGAAATGGAGGGAGTAATATATTTCTACTACCACTATTACTACTATTAGTATATACGTACTGCTAATACTACTACATTTTTTAAAATTATTATTATTATTATTATTATATTATACTATGGATACAAACATAATCTACTACTACAACAACAACTACTATTACGTATGTATTACTACAATATTATTCTTATTCTTATTCTTATTCTTATTCTTATTATTATTATTATTATTATTATTATTATTATTATTATTATTATCTTACTATTACTATTAACTTCACACATGTACTACTATTGTTACTACTACTAGTATTTATTAACACATTATTATTATTATTATTATTATTATTATTATTATGATGATGATGATGATGATGATGATGATGATGATGATGATGATGATGATGAAGATGATGATGATGACGACGATGATGCCGTTGACGACGATAATGATGATGATGACGATGATGACGATGATGATGACGACGACGATGACGATGCTGATGATGGTGATGATGATGATGATGATGATGATGATGATGATGAAATAGTTAAGAGTTTATTTAGGTCTCTTTAACTATAGATTCCTAGTTTAAAGTCAATGAAAATCTTTTTTTTCTTCAAAAAGCCTAATCTTTTAAAATTTTAATATTTTTTATCTTTTAATTTAAATTCAAATTCATGTTTTAAATAGTTCAAATTCAACTTAATATAGTATAGAATTTGTTTTCAACATTTAAAAGAATTTGTAACTTTCATTTGAAATTCAAAATTCAAAAATTTAACATCAATTCAACAAACCACCCCACCACCACCACTGCCTTTTTTGGTTAGCGATTTTACTATGTACTGCTATTTGTTGTTGTTGTTATTATTATTATTAAATTAAATATATTCAAATATATTTTATAGTATATAAAAGAAATAAATTTTTGAAACCACCACCACCACCCTAATACTATTACTACACACTTTTTTTAGGTTAGTAATTTTACTACATACTACTGTTTATTATTATTATTATTATTATTATTAAATTAATATATTCAAATATATTTATAGTGTATAAAAGGAATAAATTTTTGAAATAGTAATAGTTTATTTAGGACTCGTTAACCATACTTTTCTATTTTTAAGCTCATGACTTTTTTTCTTTTAAAAAAATAATACATTTTCAAATTTAAATATTTAATATCCTTTAATTCAAAAATTTTATTATAATAATGTTAACACACACACACACACACATATATATATATATACACACACACACATAAGTAAAATGTGCTACATTTAAAAAATACATGTATTTGTTTTTATTTTTCTGATGAAGCACGCTATACATTTACAAGATAAACATTTAGATTTATCTTCTTTGTCAACTTTCTAGATTTTTAGATATATCTTTCAATAACAAATTAAATATTATTACATTATATAAAGGAGGGTTTTGACATGTATGTTTGTCATCAAAAGGAATTTATTTGAGGATAATTTTGTCATTTCACATCATATGCTGATAAGTTCTACAGATTCATTACACGTATGGCATTAGATATGTGCTGTTGTCTCGCTCTTTCTCAACTCTGTGTTGTCTTCTCCATTGTCTCCATTAAGAATAATATGCTAATAAGCATGAAAAACAACAATTGACAAAGCAAAAACAAACTTATCCTTGGTGTGTTTGCTCTCTTTCGGGTATCTTTCATTCCGAATATTTGATTATACAAATTTTATTATTGTGATGAAGCTAGCTAATTCTAAAAAATTAGAGTTGTTCTATAAACTTAATTAGGGGCTATATGGCTTGAGGACTATTTGGGTATTTTTCATTTTGTTTTTGTTGTTGAGCTGGGTTGTAATGAGTTTAAGTCAGTGGATATAAAACTTCTAATTCGTTGTAAAGAGAGGAAAGAATTGATAAAGGCCACTACTAGTTACCGTTATGCACTTGCTGCTGCTCATGATTCCTATTTTCATTCACTTAAGGATGTTGGTGAAGCACTTATGAAGCTTGTTGATGAAGAGCTTATTATAGGTTCTTCATCTTCTTCCCTTTTTATGCCTTCTTCTCCTTCCTTAGTATTGATGTCTTGAGAGTTCATTAACTTTTATTGCTGAATTTTGATGGTGAGTTTTGCTTTAGGAGAATTAATTAGTTTTTGCTACTGAATTTTGTTGATGAATTTTGCTTTGGGAGTCTTGGTGGTTGATAAAAATTACAGTATTTGAATATAGTTGATTCCTTTTCTTTGTTGAGTTTTATTGTTGGGTTTTATTTTTACGGTGTTACTAACGTTTTTCCACTTAGTTTTGTTGGTGGGTTTTATATTTGGAGACTTGATTGACTTTTAATGTTGAATTTTGTTGGTGGATTTTGCTTTGGGAGTTTCTGTGGTTTCTAGAAATTACAATATTTGAATAAAGTTGATTCCGTTTTCTTACCGAATTTTGTTGCTGGGTTTTGTTCTTTTGAGTGTTAAATAACTTTTCTTGCTGAATTTTTTTGATGATCGCGATTTTTGTAGCTTCGCCGTACGAATCTCATTAGTGCATCCTTTCTGCATAGCTGGCCAAATAATTTTGGCCTGTGTAGTTAGAATACTATAGACAAGCTTCTCATTTTTGGTATGTGATAGGATAATAGTGTCATGCATCATTACATTTCTCTTTTCGCTTGCGTGGGTCTCCTCAAAATTGGACCTGCTTAGACAAGTCTCTGGTGCTAATTAATGAAGGGTATACATTTTATAGGTCATGATAAAAAATATCCTATGTATTTTCATCAAGGAGAAATTCTTAGTTTTTCTAATTATAAATGGGGATACATGTTATGCTCCAGAAAGTATGAAAGCCAATTATTGCCAGCTACATCTTAATTTAACTTTGTCTAATGTTAGGTAATTGATTATGATTACATTTTGTTCTCTAATTATGTAGCTGCATTACTTGCTTCACATTTATTGACTGACAGATATGTGGCCTTTAATTTCTGATTCATTTCTTAAGTAATCATTAATATTGGTCTGTTACACATATTATTTGCTTATCATTTCTTACCAAGGGAGATGGATAAAAATGGAGGAAGGGCTTAAGTTGTGTACTTTCATTCATGTTGTTAGTTTAGATTCAACTGTAAGTAAAGTGGTAAACTGTATACTCCATACCTCAACTAATTCCACAAATACTTATTGTATTTACATTTTTGCAAAATTGGATCTGTTTGGGAATCTTCAGTTGTTCTTCGCAATTGAGGCATTGGGTGTTTTTTTTTGACAGACTTTTTTTAATCCCTTTACTTATGATTTCAAAAAATTGGCAGCTTAATTAGGGTTAATGTTGGGACCTTTTCTTTTGCTTCAGGGAAATTTGTAGCTTAGTTAGGGTCCAATGTTAAAGAGATTAGTATTTTTTTGGTGTTTTTTTACTTATTTGTTTAGAATATAGTGTTGAATTTTACATGATTTTGGGTGTTGTCAATATGAATTCAATATGGTTTACGAAGTGCAATATATAATTCCTTTCTGAGGTACTAGGTAATGCAGTTTCTAGTATCTAAGCAACAACAATTCAATGTCATAATACCAAAAGTGTAGATCCAATTATAATGTTGTTGAAAACTCTGGTGTATAACATGTTATGTTAATGTCGATGGTGTTATCTTCTTTCTGTAGAATTTTGTTTAGATGTACAACTCTTTAAGAAGGTTTCAACAAATACTTTTAGGTTTGAATAAACTTAAGGATCTCTTTGCCTAAACTTTTAAACTGAATAATAGCTAGCACAAACCAACATTGGATGATTATCCATCAGATTGAGTCATTTATAGTTGTTTAAGACAATGTACATAGCAACGTAATTTGACCAAGTCTGAATACCTTGGCATCTAGCTATTTATACAATTAAACCTCTGTATAACGACATCGTTTTCTTGGATATTGTTTTATAAATACCTGTTACATTTATAATTTGCCATTTTTGATTGAGCTTTTGCTATATTTAGAGAAGTAAAACTGTATTCAAATTTTCTAAATAATACCATAACTATGTTGCTTTGTTTTTCACGTAGCAAGTACTGATAGTATTTGATTTTTATTTGTGTTCTGCTGCTTGTGCTTTCAATTTTGGTGCGGTAGATCTTTATTTGTGCTGTTGCGTAGTGCTTCACTTAGCAGGTATTATTTTCATTAACAAATTTACATCTAGTTGTGTGCCTGTTTATATCTTAGTAATATTTTAAATATGCCTGTCCATGTGACACAATGTTAGGAAATCAATAGTACAATGTCAAATAAAAATAAACAAATACATTTATGTTTTGAAAAAGCACATAAGCATAAAAAGCTAGACGTCATGAACTATAAAAAATAATGCAAGACGATAAAAAAGCTTTATTAGGTAAAGCGCAAGATAATAAAGCTACATCAAGGAACTGACAATTTGGTTCCACCTCAATTATTAATTTAAATAATCAACAACCTCTTTTGCTAAGAAATTCGTTACCTCAATTTAAATGAGGCTCAACATCAAATACTGTAGAACAATATATTAACTACTCAACTATAACACAACCATCACAGTTTACGTTCTTTTAAAATTTGTTTCAAAGTGTACTTTTTGTAATGCAATAAGATTTGAATATGAGCCCTCTGCTTTTTGTTGTAGCAAAGGCACTATTAAATTAATATCTTATGAAATTCCCATAGAATTAAAAAAATCTTTATCTACAAACTACTAAAGAATCAAAATATTTTCGAACTTATATAAGAACATATAATAACATGTTCATATTCACCTCTCTTGGAGTGACTTATGATAAAGAGTTATCCCAGAGAAATAAAGGTATTTACACTTTACGAATTCAAGAAAAGATGTATGATTTTATAAATGACCTGATACTAACTAATGAAAAGGGAAGAAATTTGCAATTATTCTATTGTGATAGCAAAAATGAGCTGAAAAATCAAATGGGATATTCAAATAAATTAAATGAATATACGGTTAAAAACCTAATGAAAATATTAAAAATTAATTCATATTCAATATATTTAAAATTAAATCTTTAATAAATATTCCTCAACTTTCTGATTTCTATATTGCACTGAAATGTGATGCCAGTCTAAATCAACGAACATATAATTTACCAACTATATCAGAAGTTGCTGGAATATGGGTGAAACAGGATGCTACAAATTATATTTCTACTCCTTATTTTCGAATATACACAAAAAGTGATAGGAGTCGATTAATAAATTATTACCATGGCTGTTATGATCTATTACATTATCCATTATTATTTTCTTATGGGCAAAATGACTGGCATTGTGACCTTGAAAAGATTAACCCTGCAACTTTCTCTAATGCATTACTAGGATACTGCAGACATGATCAATTACCAAGAGTAAAAAGTATGGCTTCCATTCATGATTTTTTTGGCTTAGAAGATGAAATTATACAAAAAGGTAAAAGAAAAAGAAATACTGTTTCATGGCATGAATATTATTGTTACAAACTACAAATAAGAAATGATGAAGATATGTTGTAGCATTCTGGTGGATTACTTCAACAATGTATCGTTGATGAATGAATTAAAATTGAAACCCAAAGAGTGTATTTTGCTTCTTTAAATCAATATTTATTTAGAACCGATGTGTTAGAAGTGCTTTTAGATGTGTTGCATTGTGGTAAAAGAGAAGCTTCCTAGGTAGGTAAGAATATGATAATTTTCCTTAGTTTCATGGGAGGTCCTAGAGATATGCGGCACCTATATATGGATCCTATGGCTTCGGTTCAACACTTTGAAAAAACTGCTATATATTTTTGAGAATGACCTGCAATCTTTCTTGGCTTGAAATTAAACAATATTTGCTCCTAATCGATGAAGTTCAAAATAGACCCGATTTTATTTATCGATTTTTTTGGGCAAAGAAGAACTAATAAAAGATATACTACGAAAATATATATTTGGTAAGGTTGCCACATTTATGTATATAATAGAATTTCAAAAATGAGAACTTACTCATGCCCATTCTCTTATTATACTTGAAGAGAAATACAAGCTGCTGACACCTAAAACATATGATCAATTTGTTTGTGATGAATTACCTGATTCTAAAACAAGTTCAAATTTTTTTGAACTTGTTACTCTACTATGATACACGTCCATGTGACAAATTAAATCCAACATGTCCTTGTATAAAAAAAAAAGATTATAGTAAATTTAAATACCCAAAAGATTTTTTCGATCAAACATGTAAAGATAAAAATTCATATTCAATTCATAAGAGACGAAACACATAAAACATATAAAAATTAAAAATCACCTTCTTGATAATTCATGGGTTGTCCCTTGCAATTCATTGTTACTTTGTAAATTCAATTGTCACATCAACGTAGAAATATGTTCAGATATTGGAATTATTAAATACATTTACAAATATATATGCAAAGAATATGATGAAATTATATTTTGCCTACATGATGATAATACAACTATGAGAATAGATGAAATAAAAGAGTATCAGTCAGCAGATGGGTTTCATCACCTAAAGCTGCATGGCATATATTTTGCTTTTCTATCAGTGAAATGAGTTCTTGTGTGTACCATTTATAGCTCCATATTGATGGACAATAACTTGTTTCTTTCAAAAATACCGACAGTATTACTAAACTTATAAACATTCAATGATTAAGAAAGTTATATGTAACGCCCAAAAGTTTTTTCTTAGTTAAATTTTTTCCCTAAAATATCAAGCATTGGCTTCTAGAATGATTTATACTTTTTTTTTTCGGTGGAATACCTTAGATTTCAACTTTTCATTTCGTATATGATTGAATAAGTTTTTCGTCGACATAAGATGCGTCAAAAATGGACACTCGGTGAAGGAGTTATGGTTAATTTAAGTCCTAGTTGTAAATCACCGTCATTCTTATCCTTGATGCGTCGTGGAGAGAATGTAAATGACGATGGTCAATTTCTAGTGGGACTCCGCGATATTGGTGTATCGTGGAGTGGTTCAAATTCCTATTCATCAATTTTCAGTGAGCCACCGCGATAGTGGTGCGTCGCGGTGGCCCATGAAATTGGCCTCCCAGTTATATTTTAATACCAGTCTCATTAAGGGTATATTGGATATTTTCCCACACCTTTAGCAGTCCAAACATGAGATTTCAACCCCAATTGAGAATATTACTCATACATTTACCAAAAATATTCAAGAACACTCTCTAGGGTTTCATATTGATAATCCAAATAAATCAAGATTCAACCGTGGATTTTCAAAACAAATTGAAGATTTAGAATCCCCAAGCCGTGGGCATCAAGAAGCATCCTTTAAATTTCTAGATAGAGGTACGTGGGGTTCATCCTAAAAAAAACTACATGGGCTTAAAACCATTAGAGCATGATTTTTATGCATGAATTTCGAAGGGGTTTTGGAATCTATGTTCTAAATTACGTACTCTGAATGTTTTAATGTTACTTTTGTTTTGACCTTGTGGTTTTATCTCCTAAATTGATTTACATGTATACGCATATGTATAAAATTTGAGATTTAAGATCATTGAGAGAATAAATTATGAACTCCTTCTCGTGTAATGAATTAAAGATTATGGTTTTGTGATTTGAAAGATGTTTACACAATATTATAGCATTTGAGCATGATTTGAATTTGTTGAGAGGTTGTTTCTTGATATAAATGTGTTATTATGTTTAAAAGAAAGAATTGCATGTGAATTGAGAACTTTGACATGACCACCTTGTACTGTACTACTAAAATGGTTGACAAAGATGAGTTCCTGATGTTGGGCGTATTTACACGCCTAAAGCACCATAAGTTACCCATGTTTTAGCTAAGTTTGGAGGATAAAATATATAATTCCTGCACTTTTAGTCCATTTTCCTGTAAGTGAGCTAACCAACGTGATTAGCATGTTTTCAGGTATTAATGATGAAGATTTCAGCACTTTGTGGACCCTTGGGCAGCAAAGGAAAACTTCACGGAAGAAGGAAGACAGCTTTTGGAAGCTTGTGGACTGAATGTGATGCATGGAGAAATTGTCCCGGGCAGAATCAGTATTTTTTAATACTTAGGGGTGCAACATTAACCTAGTAGGATTAGGACAAGGATGTTATAAAAACCTTATTTGCTGAATTTTTCAGCATTGATTGTCAATATTCATTCTATCATTATTCATCTGACTTTTTGGACAAAATCACGTTACAAGTTCTGTAGTTTAAGACAGAGAAAAACACGGCTTTCTTGAGCAACGGAAAGAACACCGTTCTTCTCCCTTTTTGGACGCCAATTCTTATCCATCGTGAGATTGCTATAGTTTTGGTATGATGATGATGTCTTCATTGATTTCCGTTCTACTCATGAGTAGCTAAAATTCTCTGTTAGGGTTATGGAAGCCTTGTGATATACTATCTATTACTATGAGTTTGTGAATTCTTGATGTGTATGCTACTTATATCATTACTCTCTTCATTTTAATTGAATTCTTATGGTTGTAAACATAGGGATTACGCCAGTATAACATTAACTTGTTCGAGAGAAAAGTTACATGTTTGGAAAAGAGAGGGTGACAAGAAAATAGGGCTACCAACCCCTGTTTAGACGTTAATGCCTTAACCAGATTAACTTTCTTGGAGAGTTTGTACCATTAGTTATACACTTTAGGCTTGAGAGAGTTAAAGTGAGATAATCCTTGATGGTTGAGAAACACTAGGATTTACCTTTAGAATACGAATCTCTATAAGTGCATGCATGTCTGAATTTCACATTACTCATAGTTAATAGATACGTAGAACTCATAAGGTGGACATAACCCTAACTTACTATTCTCTGTGATTAAATCTTACAAACAAAGCATTCCGTTGTTACTTTAACAATAGTAATTCACACCACAATTAAATCCCCCTTTTCCGTAGAATTTTCGACCAACAGTCTGCTAACAATTACAATACTTAGTGACCAAGTATTCCCTGTGGGATTCGACACCTAACCCAGTTGGGTTCTATATTTGACAGCGACCGTTTACACTCTTATGAGAGCTGTAGTTTGGGCGTTATCAAATTTTGGCACCGTTGCTGGGGAATACGGTTGTCAACTAAGTTTGTGATAGTTACTAGACCCTTTGGTCAAAAATTCTCAGATTTTACTTTTAGTTGTTGTTTTTGTTTTATTTAGGTTTGGTTGAGTGCATGCCAAACACTCGAAGTTTAGGTCAACCGTTATTACCTATCAATCCTGAACCCCATCTTATTGGCAGAATGGATGCACAACGAGACATTAAAAGAAGGGCTGCTCAACAGGAGCAGGCTAGATTAGCTGCATTGGCAGCCGCACAAGTGCATCAACAGAATATTGATAACCCAGGGCGAGCAACAAATCCTGATGATGAAGACCTGGGTGATGATGAGCTACTAATCCCAAGGCGCGATGATGATGTGGCGGCACCTGTGAACAGAAGAGATTGTCAAGATAGATTGAGACTTGAACACCGATCTGTGAAGATTCCTTTTGATGATGATGATGATGATTTGGATGGGGCTGGTGCCACAGGGGCTATTATTCCTCCACCCCTGGCACCTGGAGCCAAGTTCAATATCACTAGCACCATGATTCAGCTGTTGCAGCTCAAGGGATTATATTGTGGATTTGCAGGCGATGATCCGAATATGCATCTGATCAATTTTATCTCTACATAAAAGTCATTCGACAATCCAGGCGTTGGACATAATGCAATTCGGCTGCGCTTATTTCCATTGTCTCTATCTGGGGAGGCAACTCTATGGTTGAACGGGCTAACTCCTGATTCTATTACTAATTGGAGGAAATTGAAAGACGCTTTCCTAAAAAGATTCTTTCTGCCATCCAAAAGAGCACAGTTGAGAGATGAGATCAACAATTTTCGACAGCTTCTAACTGAAGCTCTCCACAAAACATGGGAGAGGTTCAAGAAGAAGCTTATGAGGTATCCGAATCATCATATGACCAATGTCCACTTAATGGAGATATTATATAGGTCTTTGAATTCGGTGACTAAGCCAGTGGTCGATAATGCTGCAGGAGGGTCATTCATGGACCTTACATTTATTCAGGCAAGTGATATGCTAGATCGTATGACAAACGAGAGTAGAGCTTGGTATACCAGGGATTCTGAGGTAGCAAGCTCTACTATATCTATTGGCATGATAGCAGAACAGAGGTGTAGACAAGAGGAACGTGACTAAGATATGGCGCACATGAAAACACAGATGGATCTTCTTACCAAGCATTTATTATCAGGGAAGACCGAAAAAGTCAAATCTATGGCGTCACAGGGAAGAGATGAATCCGATTCTGAGGAAGAAGCTAATTACTTGAATAATCAGGGGGGTTTCCGAGGCAATGTCCAAGGAAACCAAGGTCGAAACTATTATGATAATTCAGGATACAAGGACCGTGATCAAGGGAGTTTGAAGAATAAGACTGCAAGGAGTGGTTTGTACGTTCCTCCTAGAAATCGTGAGGCTGCGGTGTCTGGATCAGGGAAGATATATATGGAAGATATGATGGCCAAGCTGTTGAAAGGAGTGGAGGCAACCAACATAGGAGTAACTGAGGTAAAGAATGATTTGTCGTCAATAAATCAATTGGTTGACTCGCATTCTAATGCAATAAAATAGCTGGAGCAACAATTGAGTCAACTATCAGCGGCATTCAATCAAAGAAAGGCTGGCAACTTACCTAGCGACACCGTGCAAAATCCAAGGAATGATGGATCATGTATGACTATTACTACCAGGAGTGGTAAGGTGTTGGAAAATCCGTCCTAAGGCAAGCAGGTGGTTGATAATACAGAGGAGAATGTTATTGATGCAGATTATAATGATTCTATAGAAGCTGAAAATCAGAATGAGAGCGTTCATGAGAAAACTATTCCCCTTCCACCACCACCTTTTCCTCAAAAACTGAAGAAGAAGGCTGATGATACTCCTGAAAAGGTTGATAATCGGAAGCAAGATAAAAAGAAAGTGGTGGAGAAAACTATTCCTTTTCCACCACCACCTTTTCCTCAGAGACTGAAGAAGAAAGCTGATGATACCAGGTTCAGTAAATTTATGACTATGTTGAAGAAGCTGACTATTAATGTTCCTTTGGTCGAGGCGCTGGAACAGATGCCTGGGTGCGCGAAATTCATGAAAGACCTTTTGAAAAAGAAGCGGGCAGCAAGTTCTGAGTTGGCAAATAATGTTCATCATTGCAGTGCAATCGCTACAAGATCGTTAGTTCAGAAGAAGGTAGATCCTGGTGCTTTAACTATTCCTTGCTAAAATGGTTGACAAAGATGAGTTCCTGATGTTGGGCGTATTTACACGCCTAAAGCACCATAAGTTACCCATGTTTTAGCTAAGTTTGGAGGATAAAATATATAATTCCTGCACTTTTAGTCCATTTTCCTGTAAGTGAGCTAACCAACGTGATTAGCATGTTTTCAGGTATTAATGATGAAGATTTCAGCACTTTGTGGACCCTTGGGCAGCAAAGGAAAACTTCACAGAAGAAGGAAGGCAGCTTTTGGAAGCTTATGGACTGAATGTGATGCATGGAGAAATTATCCCGGGCAGAATCAGTATTTCTTATACTTAGGGGTGCAGCAGTAACCTAGTAGGATTAGGACAAGGATGTTATAAAAACCTTATTTGCTAAATTTTTTAGCATTCATTGTCAATATTCATTCTATCATTATTCATCCGACTTTTTGGACAAAATCACGTTACAAGTTCTGTAGTTTAAGACAGAGAAAAACACGGCTTTCTTGAGCAACGGAAAGAACAACGTTCTTCTCCCTTTTTGGATGCCAATTCTTATCCATCGTGAGATTGCTATAGTTTTGGTATGATGATGATGTCTTCGTTGATTTCTGTTCTACTCATGAGTAGCTAAACTTCTCTGTTAGGGTTATGGAAGCCTTGTGATATACTATCTATTACTATGAGTTTGTGAATTCTTGATGTGTATGCTACTTATATCATTACTCTCTTCGTTTTAATTGAATTCTTGTGGTTGCAAACATAGGGATTACGCCAGTATAGCATTAACTTGTTCGAGAGAAAAGTTACATGTTTGGAAAAGAGAGGGTGACAAGAAAATAGGGCTACCAACCCCTGTTTACACGTTAATGCCTTAACAAGATTAACTTTCTTGGAGAGTTCGTACCATTAGTTTTACGCTTTAGGCCCGAGAGAGTTAAAGTGAGATAATCCTTCATAGTTAATAGATACGTAGAACTCATAAGGTGGACATAACCCTAACTTACTATTGTCTATGATTAAATCTTACTAAACAAAGCATTCCGTTATTACTTTAACAATAGTAATTCATGCCACAATTAAATCCCCCCTTTCCGTAGAATTTTCGACCAACAGTCTGCTAACAATTACAACACTTAGTGACCAAGTATTCCCTGTGGGATTCGACACCCAACCCAGTTAGGTTCTATATTTGACAACAATCGCTTACACTCTTACGAGAGCTGTAGTTTGGGCGTTATTAGTTCCTTGTATGTGTTTACATGAGGTTTGAGAAAGAGTTTCTTTGAATTGAATTATTAAAATGATGGTTACAAAACTTGTGCTTTAAAAATAGAGATTTATGATAGACTAATAATGGCTCAGATGTGTGACTTACAAGTCAATGGTATGACGATACCATATGTATTTATTCCATAACAGATTATGTTTTCAGAGCATGTTTTTAGAGATTGTATATTTTGATAGAGTTTTCAAAAGGGACTTGAAGAGTGTTAGGTGGTCACCCAAAGAATGCGCGAGTTCAAGCAACTCTTAGCCTAAAACTGTATTTGCCGATACGGGTAAATTATTATTGTACACTGGCGATGTCCATGTGGCGTAGTAAATTCAGAGACTCCGACCCTTGTGGAACACTTGGGTTGGGGGCTTTGCTGCCGAGTTAATGGCATTTTTCATATAGCCGATGAAGTTTTTTAGAGTTGTAGGGTATACCACTTAGCGCAGAAGTAATACAAATTTCTCAGAGTTGAGATGATTTTTATAGAGTCTTTAAAATGCCTATGTGAATTCTTACTATGATATACTTATGAACTATTTTAAATTGCTTTTATATATGTTGAATAATAAATGATTATTTTGGATATGCTCTGCGTACCAGTACATCTGTATTGACCCCCTTCCCCCTACTTCTCAGGTTCTGAGACTCAGTCTAGGGGTCCAGATAAGTAGTAGATAATTCAGACAGCTGATCAGATTATGCAATGGTGAGCCTTCTCTATTCCAGAAAGCCTTCCTTTTCCAGATTATGTCACTTATTTCAGTGTTGGTTTACTGGGGGCCTTGTTCCAATTTCATACGGTTGTCAAATTTTCATGTAGTAGAGATTTTGCAGACTGAGTTAGATGTTATTTAGATGTAGTTGATTTATAGTTTCCATAATTATGTTGAATTTAGAGTTGACCATGTTTCCGTAGAAGATTATGTTTCTGCATCCTTTTTTATTATATGAATATTGTACATAATTACTAGATAGAGAAAGGATGTTTTGGGCCCTCATGGTGTGAGATGTCCGTCACAGCTAGGCCCAAGTTTGGGTTGTGACAAACTTGGTATCAAAGCACAGTTTATAGTTCCAGGGTGTTTGCGAAATCGCATCGGGTAGAGTCTTGTTTATGAGTGTGTAGCATGCCACACTTATAAGCAGGAGGCTACTAGGCATTTAAGAATGTTTCTCTTCTTTGTGATTTAGTTCATGCTTCAGAGTCTAACCTGTCGCCTAATCAATGACCTCTTGCTTTTCAGAAAACCAGTGATGCCTCCCCATCGCACCAACGTTAATACTCCGGATGATGAAGTCCATCCCACCTATGGAATGCGGGCTCGTAACAGAGCTTATACCCCAAAACCTATTCCTACTCCAGGATTACCTCCTATACCAACCCGTCCTCCCAGAGCTTCTTCGACGGGGGGAAATCGCACTCAGCCTCGTGAAGGAGAGGTTTCTAATGCTGAATTCAGATAATCTATTCACATGCTGGCATAGATGGTAGCCGCATAGACTCAGAGGTCAGAGGATACTGGGTCTGCGTCTGTTATTTCTAAAGTTACTAGAGTGGGCCAGTTCATGAGAATGAACCCACTCAAGTTTTCTGGAGCTACGGTAGAAGAGGACCCGCAGAAGTTCATAGATGAAATGGAGAAGATTTTCAAAGTAATGCATATTGATCAGGTGGAGGGTGTTGAGCTAGTATCATACCAGCTAACGGATTAGAGAACCAATGGTACAACGAGTGGGAAGATGCGAAGGGTAACAGTGCTGAGCCCACAGTTTGGGACGAGTTCGTGGAAGCTTTTCTTGACTGATTCTTTCCTCTGGATCTAAGGGAAGCTAAAGCAGAGGAGTTCATAAACCTTAATTAGGGTAAGATGAGTGTTCATAAGTATACTTTAAAGTTTAAATAGCTGGCCCGTTATGCTCCTGAGATGATGAGTAGTATGAGTGCCTGAATAAGAAATTTTGCTTCCGACCTTTCAGATGATCTGGTGCTTGAGTGTTACGGAGCTATGCTGAATAGGGATATGGACTTTGCTAGACTGTCAGTCCACATGCAGTAAGTTGAGGATAAGAAGAAAAAGATAGACAAATCTAGGGAAAAGAACAGGTAGGAAAAGAGAGCTAGAGCGATAAACAAGAGTCATAGTGAGCAGCAGAGCGGTAATTGGGGTGGAAAATAGAAAAAGTAAAAGAATTAGGGTAATGCACAATTGGAAGCTAGTGTTCCAGTGTCTAGACCCATAGCTGAGCAGCGCACCTAGAATTTTTAGTCTAGTCAGGGGCCGAGGATGCAGGGCACACAGTTGTAAGGAAGTGTAGCCCAGACCTCTCGGTCCTATCTGCGCTGTGGAAGATGCAGGAGGAATTATCCAGGGAGATATCAGTTTGACGCTTTGGTGTGTTATTTATGTGGCCAGCCAGGCCATATCCAGCGAGACTGTCCGACAACAAAGAGTAATGTTGGAGGAACCAAGTCATAGGGGAGTTCATCTGCACCACCACCTCAGAAGGGTGCCATTTCAGCCACCAGAAATGGTCGGAACTGGTTGTATGCTTTGACTAACACCAGGAGGCAGAGGCCTCACCAGATGTAGTCACCCGTACGTTGCAAATATTTTCTCATGATGTGTATGTATACTTGATCTTGGGTCACATGGCTGTTGGTTTTGGGTTTGAGCCTGATGTGATTGCTGAACCTTTTTTGATTTCTATCCTAGTGGTAGATTCTGTTATGGCTAGGAGGGTGTATAGAAATTGTGTTGTGTCTATTTTCATTCGGGATACTGAGGTAGATCTCATAGAACTTAATATGGTTGATTTTAGTGAAATCTTAGGGATAGATTGGCTCCATTCGTGCTATGCCACCTTGAATTGTAGGACCCAAAAAGTCTCCTTTTTTTCCGAATGAGTCTATGATAGAATGGAAGGGACATTCTCTAGCACCTAGAAGGCACTTCATATCTTATCTTAGGGCCCGTAAACTTATTTCCAAAGGTTTCTTGTATTATATTATTCGGGTTAAAGATTTTAGTGCCGAAAGTCTCCCTCTTCAGTCTGTCTCCGTAGTGAATAAATTCTTAGAATTCTTTCCAGATGATCTACCAGGAATACAACCTGATAGGGAGATAGATTTTGGTGTTGATTTATTGCCAGATACCCTTCCTATTTCTATTCCGCCATATAGGATGGCTCCTGTAGAGCTAAAAGAGTTGAAAGAACAACTAGCATATCTTCTAGATAAAGGTTTTATCCTCCCCAGTGTGTCTCCCTGGGGTGCACCTATACTTTTTGTGCAAAATAAAGACGGTTCCCTTCGTATGTGCTAGATTACCGCCAGTTGAATAAGGTTACGATTAAAAATAAATATCCCCTTCCTAGGATTTATGATCTTTTTGATCAACTTCTGGGTGCTAAATGTTTTTCAAAGATAGAACTTCGTTCGGGATATCACCAGTTGAAAGTAAGAGAGTCAGATATTGCCAAAACAACTTTTCGAACTAGATACGACCATTATGAATTCTTAGTCATGTCCTTCGGGTTGACTAACTCCCCTACAGCTTTCATGGATCTAATGAATAGGGTTTTTCGCCAGTTTCTAGATTTGTTTATCATTGTATTCATTTATGACATTTTGGTATATTCTAAGAACGGGGAGGACCATGCCAATAACCTCCGAATCATCTTTCAAACCCTTAAAGATCATAAGTTGTATGTAAAATTTTCCAAGTGAGAATTCTGGTTGAATGCTATTGCGTTCTTGGGGCATATTGTGTCTAGTGAGGGGATTAAAGTTGATCCCTAAAAGATTGAGGCAGTGAGAAAATGGTCCAGACCCACGACTCCAACCGACATTCGAAGCTTCTTGGGTTCGATGGGTTATTACAGAAGATTCATTGAGAGTTTTTCTTCCATAGATACACCACTTACTAAGTTGACTCAAAAAAAGGTGAAGTTTTTATGGTATGACTCTTGTGAGAATAATTTTGAGAAGTTGAAAGACAAGTTGACAAAGGTGAGTTCCTTGCGTGTGTTTACATGAGGTTTGAGAAAGAGTTTCTTTGAATTGAATTATTAAAATGGTGGTCCCAAAAATTGTGTTTGAAAACAGAGATTTACGATAGACTAATAATGGCTCAGAGATGTGACTTGTAATTCAATGGTATAACGATACCATATGTATTTATGCCATACCAGATTAGGTTTTTAGAGCATGTTTTCAGAGACTGTATGTTTTGATAGAGTTTTAAAAAGGGGCTTAAAAAGGGTTAGGTGGTTACCCGAAGAAGGCGCGAGCTTAAGCAACTCTTAGCCTGATACCGTATTTGCCAATACGGGTAGATTATTATTGTATGCTGGCGAAGGCCGTGTAGCGTAGTAGATTCAGAGACTCTGACCCTTGGAACACACTTTGGTTGGGGGCTTCGCTGATGAGTTAATGGCAGTTTCCATATAGCCCATGAAATTTTTCAAAGTTTTAGGGTATGCCACCTAGCGCAGAAGTAACACAGATTTCTCAGATTTGAGATGATTTTTACAGAGTCTTTAAAATGCCCATGTGAATTCTTACTATATGATATACTTATGAACTATTTTAAATTGCTCTCTTATATGTTGAATAATAAATGATTATTTTGGATATGCTCTGTATTGATCCCCCTCCCCGTACCTCTCAGGTTATGAGACTCAGTCTAGGGGTCCAGATAAGCAGTAGATAATTCAGACAGCTGATCAGATTATGCAGTGGTGAGCCTTCTCTATTCCAGAAGGCCTGTCTTTTCAGATTCTGTCACTTATTTTAGTTTTGGTCTGTGGGGGCCTTGTCCCACTTTCAGACAGTTGTCAAATTTTCATGTAGTAGAGATTTCGCGGACTGAGTCCGATGTTATTTAAATGTAGTTGATTTACAATTTCCATACTTATGTTGAATTTAGAATTGACCATGTTTTCGTAGCATATTATGTTTCTGCATCTTCTTTTATTATATGAATGTTGTGCATGATTACCAGATAGACAAGGGTGTTTCGGGCCCTCATTGTTCGGGATGCCTCTCACGGCCAGGCACTAGTTCGGGTCATGACACTATGTTAACAGAATATTTTATGATGAATAAAGTACATAAAAAGTAAAGATCTCAATTTATTATACCGAGAATTTCCTGAATATTTTGTATGGTCAACAACGTACAAAATATGGACACATTGTCAACGGGGAAATGCAATTGTCCAAGTTGTAACATGCCATCCAACTAAAGAATAAAGATATTGTTTAAGATTATTTCTTATGAATGTGAGAGGACCTAATCATACTAAGATTTGTTAACTCTAAATGGTGAATATTGCAGTACATTCAGAGAATCTGCAGAAAAATAAGGATTGTTACTACGTGATAATAGCCTAATATAATGTTTGTCTAAAGATATTGATTACGAAATACCATGCAATTCAAGATATTTATTCACCGTACTATTAACTTATTGCAATCCTAATAACCCCAGAGAAATATGAGAAAAATTTGAAGGCCCATTATCAGAAGATTTCAGAAAGAACGAAAATCTTTCTGCACTAACTTTCCGTTATAAAGTATTAAATCACATTAATGATATTCTTTACTCAATGGATCGTGATATAAATGAATTTCAATTAGTCCAAGAAAAAAATCAAAGCATCTCCAATGACAAAAAAAGCTAAAGATGTACATTATGAAAGAAATATTAACGTTAATACAAAGATCTATTACTGCAAAATAAATTAAATAATGAAAAATGAATAACCTATAATACAATTCTTAATAGAGTATTCTCAAATAAATCTGGCGTTTTTTTATTGATGGACCCAGTAAAATTGGTAAAAGTTTATTGTATCGTGCTCTATTAGGTACTATAAGACACAGAGGATTTATAGCTTTAGCAACTGCAAGTTGGGTATGGCAACTGTGCTACTTTCGGGAGGTCGCACTGCTCATTCCTGCTTTAAATTGCCTATAAATATTAATGAAAATTTTAGTAGTAATATTAGCAAACAAAGTTCACTTGGCATCTTTAATTCGTGATAAAAACTAATAGTATGGGATGAAATCTCAATGACAAAAAAAAATGATTGAAGCCTTAGATTCGCTTCTTAAAGATTTAATGCAAATAAATATTCTCTTTTGTGGAAAAGTTATTGTATTTAGTGGTGATTTTAGAAAGACCTTGCCTGTTGTTCGCAGTGGAAAAAGTGAAGACTTTGTTTGTGAGAGTTTACTATGCTTTAAAATGTGGAACCAACTCCAAAATTTACAACTATCAAAAAATATACGAGAGAGAATGGATCCTACTTTCTGTGACTATCTAATGAAAATTGCAAATGAAAATAAAAAACAAAATTCTCAGGGAAAAGTAGAAATACCACAATCATTAATCATTTCTTTCACTTCGAAAAAAGATTCGTTAAATGTGCTATTCAAAGTTTCTTACCCTAATTTATATGCATCTCATTCAAATATTTTTTTGCTACTTCTCTAGATATTTTGACAACAAAAAAAAATTTTGTTGATGAAATAAATGAAATGCTAATTACTCAATTTTCAACCAATGCAAAAATTTATATGACTATTGATGAAACTTCTGATCCAAAAGATCAAAGTGAACATGATGATTTTATGCATACTTTAAACCCTGCTGGATTACCTCCTTATATACTATCTTTAAAAAAAATTTCATATCATACTACTAAGAAACTTGAATCCTTCAGAGGGTTTATATAATGGAACATGATTAACATGTGATGTCTTCAAAGCTCATATTATTAGTGCTACAATTTTCAGTGGTGATTTCAAAAATACTTATTTCTTCATTTCACGACTACCATTATTAACTTAACAAATGAAAAAGTACCATTACAATTTAAAAGAACATAATTTTCAATACGACTGTGTTTTGCCATGACAATTAGCAAAGCTCAAGGACAAACATTAAAATTTTTTTGTATTTATTTAAGAGAATCCGTCTTTTATCATGGTCAATTATATGTTGATTTGTTGAGGGACCAAATCTCTAATATTGTCAAAGTATTAATAAGACCACCTATAGCTGATATTCACGACAACTACTGCACACCTAGTATAGTGTATAGAGAAATTATTGCACAAGCTTTTCTTAAATTAATAATTTCACTACGAATAATAAACTTTTTTGTTATTTTAATTTCTTGATTGAATCTATTTAGCTCTTTGAACGATATTATTTATTGATATTTGATACTATTTGTGTGGTATCTCGTGTCTTGAGCCGGGGGTCTATCGGAAACAGCCTTTCTACTTCTTTAGAGGTAGAGGTATGGACTGCGTACATCTTACTCCCCCCAGACCCCACTAGGTGGGAATACACTGGGTTTGTTGTTGTTGTTGTTGTTGATATTTGATACTATTAGTGATATTTGATACTATCAGTTTAGTTCAAAATGGTAGAACGATTTATCATCAACGAAATTACTGCAACAACAAATGATTGTACATGTAAAATTCAAGAGGTTGAAAAGGGCCGACAACGAGACAGTCAACACAGAAGTAAAAAATACCATCTTCTGACTCTGCAGGATGAAGAGGTACTCTATTTTAAAAACGTAATTGAAGATTGAAAAAATAGATATAATAATCATAGAATATTATGCAAATCAATAACAAAGAGTATTAGTTCATGGATGTTAAACATAATATTAGTTAGCAGCTACCAATTTTCAGTGATTGAGTTTTCTCTTTGATTTCTCCTTATGCTTGGCACCTTTAAGTTCTTTCCATTGTTCGCTTCATCGGTTTTGGTACAATTCCCCGTTTTGGACCTTCATTCACTTTTCCATAGCTGTTTGTTAATTATTTTTTGTGAAAAATTGTGTTATACTAACTTGTTGAATGTTTGGGAGAATAATGCATTGTTGTTTTCCCTCTTCTGCAATTTAGTCTTAGCTCGCTCATAATCTAGAAACATAAATAAACTAAAGTGAACAGTTCTTCAAAATCCTGTAAATTGTTTATCTTTTGATGCAAACGCGACATGGAGTTCTAAAATTTTCTATCAGAATTATCTCTATAACAAGTGGTTCTACTAATGTAAAGTCCATTTGTTTTTATAAAATTTTGTACTTTAATGTTTCTAACAAACCATGTGTTTGATTTTTAAAGTTTTATCGGTTTCATGAAACTTTATGAACTAAAATTTATTAGTGATGAAACTTAGACAATATTAGAATTTACATACTTGGTAACAAGATTTTGTGGTTTCGAATTAATTACTCATCGCTTTTAGCTCAATTATACTTTCAGTGTTATAACTACTAATCTACTTTTTTTTTTGATAATTTTCTTAAACTGGTAGTGCCTTCAATCTTGAGTAAATGTGAAGAAAATTAAAACAATATATTGTTGCGCAGGAAACACAATTTCAGTGCAATATATTTGGAACAGATATAGAACATTATGCAGATCTGCTGCATCTTTTCCACACTTATTTTCTATCTGCTATAATTTTTAAGGAATCAAACAATGTATATGACAAATCAATTAGTGACTTCATTTGGATAATCAATAGAAATATTATTGTTGAACCAATTGAAGAACTTAATCTGCCAGAAAATGCATTGCTACAACCACCACAACTTGCTCTGACATCATTTGAGAACTTTGATCATCAATCTGATGGACATGAATTTGGTGTTATAAGAATTAGTGTATAGTATTTTTCCAGTTACTGTTACATTAAAATTTGCTTTTCTTGACTCATTTACAATGACTCTTTATTTTAAGATGTTCTTTCCACTATACTGAACTTCAGTCTATCAATATATGCTACAAATGGATTCAAAATTCAACACTTCATTCTAATGGATCAAAGGTTAGTAAAAACTTTTATCCTTTTTAGAGTTTTCATATCTTTTTACTTCCTTCTTCAGCCAAAATAAAAAATAAAAGTACTTTTTCTTGATTGTTAATTCTGTTTCAATCTAAAAAATTTCCCTTTAATTAAAACTAAAAATTAAATTTAATTGCATTTAGTCCCTTTTTTGTGCAAAACAACAAGAATAAATTGCATAATTATACTTTCTTAGAGTCTAAATAAATAAAAATAGAATGAAGGCTAAAAGGTGTCACCGCCAACCGATTATTAATGAAAATAGCTCTCAACAGAACTTGTAAGATGAAAAGCTAGAAATTAAAGGGAATAACTATTAAACTATAATTCCTTTAGTCAAGTTGAACTAGAAAACTTTGTTATACGGTAATCTACTTTTAGTGGTCATATTGTATATGTTGGGATATGGAACCCTTTGTAAAATTATATCCTAATTTATTTTCTTACCATGTATTTTAAGTATCAATGAAGGCTAACATTTCATGCTCTTAACTACTTATTCTTTTTGATCGCATGATTGAAACTGAAAAAAATACTTTAGCGTCTCATCAAATATCTGTGCTTTGTGTTGCTTTTACAGTTACAAGTAATAATGTATTTTTCCCTTTTGTTAGAAAATTAGTAATACATCTAAAAAGGAGAAGAATCTGTCTCAAAGCTTGCAGTATTCAAATAATATTTACATCCATAGTTTTGCAAAAAGTAATTCATATTCCATCATTTCATGCAACAAAAAAACTAAAAAATTTACACTTTGGGAGAACTTCATTGATCATGATGGAGCAAAAATTTTGGAAGAAATTGATCAATATCTAATAATCCGTACAAGAAAAGTTGCATAAGCACGACCAGGTAAATGCATATATCTGTATATTCTATCATATTTGTTACCACTAAATTGTGAAATTTAAACTAGTTGTTCAGTTACATATAAGATTAACGAGCAAATTCGCAAGTTGCTGTACTCAGAGCCTGATATTTTTCTATAAATAAACCACTACCATACATACCATCAACACACACAAAATATAAGTTTCTCACATTATTTTTACTCATAAGTTTAGAATAAATAAACAACTACTGATCGCATACAGAAAAAAGAGTATAACTCCATTGGGATTTATGCAATCACTCCCTTTCAGGATGTGATCGTGTCCATCACCACTGCAAAACAAAAACTCTCAGTAAAAACAATAACAAATATCATATTACATTGTAGTAAATTAACTTTTATATTTTATAATTACATTATAAAATCTATTATCTCTTGAATCTCTTGGGATCAAATCTTCTACATGAAAGCTGCACTTTGCCTACCAAATGGCCAACAACAGTTCTTTGTTTTAGCTTGCTCTGTAAACAAGTGTTCATTAGGATTCATACTAAAAGGCATTTTACTATGCAACTTGTCATTGTCTGACAAATCTTGTTTCAAAGTATAACATATACTACAAAAACTTTATACTTAATTATTCATAATCTTAAATTCTCATTCATCTAACAATATTATCCTAAAAATTTTTAATTATAGATATCAATTTGAAGTCACTGTTATAGACAACAATGGTTCTACAACAACACTTATTGTAGATGAAGCTGCTGAAATAATGTTGCATCTCACTTCAGAAGAAGTATATCACATTCGTGCTTTTCAGGTACATTCTAAAACGACTTCAAATGAAATATAAATTCTTATCTAGCATAAATTATGCTTTTAAATGATTCAATTTTTCTTTCAGAAACAAATGTTACCACTAAAAAATTTCACAACACAATAGTCTGGAAGGAAATTCAGCATTCAGGCTAAGAAACCCTACCCAAAAAATATTGATGCTGGTACTCCAAAATTGATCATTGTGTTATTCGTTGAAAATGAGCTTGCAATAAAAATCGAAAGCATCGGCAAGAGAAATATACAATAAATTGGCACAACAAGTTCCTCAGATCACATGTCGAGTACTTTCCATCAGAAGAATATTACAGAGGTGAAAACACTACCTCTGAAAAACTATCACATGGTATTCCAACCTCTTCAAGTATAATTTAAAAGTTTTTCCTCAATTTTAACTAACTATTATTTTTTTACTTTCTCATCAGTGAACAAGCTTTTGTCACCAACTTTTATGGTATCCTTGGAGCCATACTTTACTACATCCTAAAAAATATTATTGAACCTGTTTTTGTTGTCCACCTCAATAAGGTACCCAACTACTTGAATTGAATTTGATAGGGGGAATATTAATTGTTCATACCTTTATGAAACATAGCGTGTATATTTCAACCAGCAACTCATTAAAAGAAGTTCAAGTCCATAGTAGAAATATAAGGAATAAAACATACAATTATGCTGAACATTAGTAATTAGTATAGGCTCAGTTTTCAACTCCACAAGCCCTTGAACTGATGTTCTTGAAAGTTTCTCAAATCCAACTCCCATTTAGAAATTTTCCCTATCATATGTTAATATAATTCATTAGGTTATGCAGTACAATTACAAAGAAAATCTCTGAGCTACATATTAACATAGTGTAAATATACCTTATACAGTTGACTGCTGCTTTAAAGAATTTATACACAGCTCATAAAAGAAGTGTGTTCCTGATATATACTTAACTTTATAGGATTTAGGTGAAATCAGAACTTATCATTGTAAGTTTTTGACATTAGATGTTAAAGATTCAATATTTATAGTTTATTGAGAATTCCTAGTTACGGGTATGTGTATGTTTTCATAGTTTTTGGATGTTTCCTGTTAAATATCCAATCTTTACACTTTATTTTTATAAACTGTGTTGACCCTTATAGGGAAAAAGGTGGCAAAAGGTCATGATGATAATATGAAATTTGTATGAGCAGCTAACCAAGAAGAAATATCAATCTACCAACAAAATAATTATCTCAACACTCGACAAGCTCGATAAATACTATAAATGAGTGATTTATCACCACACCTTTCTTCTCTACTGCCACATGAATCTCTTTTGAGCTCAAGCTTACTCCATTAGCCATATTGTACAATTAACAACTTTTATTATACTAAAACAAATACATATATCTCAAACTTGTTCCTTTTGGTCATCGTGTCATGAGTTCTTCACTAACATGTAACAACACTATAGATGAAGGTGCTACAATGATGGAGGGAGAAACCTAAGGCTAAAATATAGTTAACCTACTTTACCTTGAGTGTTTAAAGCAAAATACGATGATATTGAGAGATTTTAAGAGCTTCTCTTAAGTATGGTAGTGAGAGATGTGAATTACATTGAACTTTGGATATATATATATATATATATATATATATATATATATATATATATATATATATATATATATATATATATATATATGTATGTATAGGAAGCTTACCATCTCAGTTTTACAACCCCATTCACGATCATGAGTCATTTATGACCTTGGAATAGACCATGTATATAATCCAAGGACATCGAACCCATGCATAAGGTGATCAAAATGACGTGTGGAGAAATTTATTCTTAGGGAACTAAAGAAGTAAACAACCCATATAGTCTGACAATATGGACATCAATCAGGAATTAGTAGCCTTCTCTAATAAGTCACACTGTCATCAAAGTTCACAATGGTAAGAAAACAAGCTTTTGAAAAGATAGTTTGCTAAGCAACAAAAGCTTAATCAAAATCTTTCCTAAGCTACTATAATACCTGGGAAGAAATTTCTTTGTTGTGTGCTTTAGATAACCTAAAAACACCAATCACACAAACAAGAGTTTTGTATGACTCCGTAAGATCCTAGCCCATTTTAGCTCACTCTTGTATGTTAAAGGGGTCCAAGACTTAGAATATTTGACTAAATGTTAAAACTTAGTCATTTCTAAAGCCCTTAACTTTAATGAATTTATTTTTGACCTTTTCAATATTGGAAAGTTAATTTTTAAGTTTATTCATGATCATGGTAGTTCATAGTATATCTTGGGTGAGTTTCAGAAATGTTGGACCAGCGTAAGGACGTGTTTGGACGACTAAAACAGAAGCAATGCACGATTATCCCATGGCACACCTTCCATTTCACCCCTAGTGAGAGCCCGCGGTGCACCATATAGTCTGACAGACTAGAGCTTAAGGCACATCCTCCATCGTGCCCCATGTATTTCCAATTTTCAGTCATATTTTCCAAGGGCATTTAGGTCCTTTTTCGTTATCCAACTAATCCAAAACACATGATTTACGGTCCGAAAAGCACAATTGGCTATCTCATTGTCAAAATTTCTCAAATTGAAGGCATTCTCTCTCAAGAACAAACCCTAGTATCTTTAAGATTCAAGCCTTTCCTTCAAGAAAATGAAGAACTCAAGTGTTTCAATCTAAGAAAAGATTTCTTTCAAAAAAGTTGTTCTCTTTTAAGATTTAAGTTTCACGGGATTTTAGATGTTCATTCATAGGTTCATTTCATCCATGGAGTCCAAGAACCCAATATTAAATTTAAAGAATGATCTTTACATGCTATTATGAATTATGTCTATGAACTTTCATGAAATTAGATTTTTATATCATGTTTACATGAAATTGTTGTTGAAGTTAAACCCTACATGTTGAATGATGCGTATTTGTTGGTCTACACCTTAATTTGTAATTTTAGTATTGTAATTATGATATTGCTATATGTTTAAAAGTATTCCTATGCTTAACCCATGAATTGCAAATGTTTGATGAAATGCCTAAAAGAATGAGTTTTGAATAATAACTACTCGTCCCATCCTTCAAGTTTTAGTATGATCTCATTATTAGTGCTATCGAGTCTTGGGGGTTATAAATACCCAAAATTTAGTTGTTGACATAGTTTTCAGTATCTATAGAATGATTTTAGTCATACCATGAGGAATATTATTCAGTCAGTTAACATGGACAGTTGTGAGTTTAGTCAATCTTAGTATGGTCCATCGATCAGTGTCAGTTCAGTTGGGATTAGGATTAGTACTGAGCGAACCCAAGGATAGTGGCATTCCTATCAGGTTAGGGTTTGACCCTTAGTAGCAACCCTTGAGTTATAGAACTATGTAGCCAACGTAGGTTGAGATGTCTTCCTGTTAGTTAGGGTTAACTCATATCTCCTGAGTAATCCTGCCAAATTAGGGTGACTCATGTTTCCTTCAGGATATTTGTCTAGTGGATCCATACAATCATTGTTAGTACTCGTGGAACATTACTGACACCCTTTCAACTGGGGTTACAGGATCCTGATTAACTCAAATTAAGGCATATTGGTTAGATTATAGCTCCCACAGTGTCAATATACTATTTAGTACAGAGTTTAGTTTTAGGTTTGCTTGAACATAGAATATAGTTATTATTTATTCAGTATCAAAAATTTAGTATTTTAGTTTATTGACTATTCAGAATCAGTTTATATGCTTGGTCATGCATTCTCAAATTTCTCAGCATTCATGCCTTTATATCAGTTATTCAATTATTTCATGATGTTGTGTCAACCTTTAATTCATGCACATAAACCATGCATATTATCCTAACCCCATCTAGAATACCAGTACATTCAAAGTACTGACCGCATACTCATTTCTTGTACTATGATATTTCATATCATAGGTTCAGACGCTCAGGTTCCCGATCGCACTTAGAGATTCCAGCGCATCAACAATAACAACAGTAGTGAGTCCTTATTCTTCGAGGGATGATTGTGTTTTAATTTAGTATTTTGCTTTAGTTATATAGTTGGAGTTAGTTGGGGCCTACCCTATCACTTTTGTTCAGTCAGTTTAGAGGCTTTCGGATACTTCAGTCAGTTAGTCAGTTTGCCATTATTTTTATCAATTTTTAAATAATTGTTTTCCGATCATTGTTTTCAGACTTATGATTAAGAAATGTTTTAGTATTTAAAAATTTATGGCGTATTCAGTTATTCTGCATGTGTGTGTTTTGTTATTATTATTAAGTGCTCATAACAGGTACCAGCTCATGGGTTATCTTGTGGTCAGTTATGACTGTAAGCACCGTGTGGCGATCAGGGTGTACTCTTGGAGAATTATAAACTTGGTATCAGAGCCTAAGGTGTTAAAGTGTCCTAGAAAGTCTGAAAGCTATGTTGTGTAGAGTCTTGTGCATGGGTGTGAAGTGCGCCACACTTATGGACAAGAGGCTACAAGATGTTTTAGGAAAAGTTTCCCTTCTTTAAGTATTCAGGTTATGAGAATGAGCATGAGCTTAATTTAAAATATCCTTTTAATTCAATATTCTTTCCATTTATAGAACATGCCTCTAAGATAGAATAACAGAAGGATAAATGGATATCAACCTGCACGTCCTCCTGTTCAGGAAGATCCTCTGAATGAGCATATCTCTCATGACAAATTTAGAACTGCATTCATCACTTTAGCTCACTCAGTAGCAGCTCAACATAATCAGCAGGCTACTGCTCCAGCCATTCCAGTGGCTAATATCGCTGCAGCTAGGATTTGGGACTTCACCCGAATGAATCCTTCTTTCTTTATGGAATCCAAGTTTGATGAGAATCTGCAGGAGTTCCTTGACATGATTCAAAAGGTAACTGACATTATGGTGTGACTTTTAGTGAGAGTGCAGAGTTGGGTACTTATAAGTTGCAGGATGTAGCTTACACCTGGTATAAGTAGTGGAAGGGAGATAGAGGCACAAATACAGGGACTGTTGAATGGGAGGAGTTTGCTACAACCTTTTTAGATAGGTTATTTCCTTTGGAGTTAAGGGAAGCTAAGGTGCTGGAATTTATCAATTTGAGGAAGGGAAACATGAGCGTGAGGGAGCATTCTCTAAAGTTTACTCAGTTAGCTAGGTATTCTCCTAATGTGGTGTCTAACTAGACTGAGTAAGTTTATCTCTGGTGTAGATGATAGAGTGGTCAAGGAGTGTAGGACTACGATGTTGATTAAAGATATGGACTTGTCTAGGTTGATGGTCCATGCTTAACAGATTAAAGAGTAGAAGTTTAAGGAAAGAGAGAGGGAGAATAAGAGAGCTAGAATAGGTATAGTTAATTTTACTTAACTGAGATTGGAAGGTGGTAGCCATCCTCAATTTCGATTGAAATCTTCAGCCCCATCTCTATCTTCAGCTAGTACTCCAGTGCTAAAGTCCAAGAATGGTAATCAGGATAGGGTTCCAATCGCTAAGACTCAGGGTAGTGTGAATAGTGATCAGACTAACATCCTTTATTAGAAATATGGTACAAACCATTAAGGTGTGTGTAGGGATGATAGTGATGTATGTTTTAGGTATGGCAAGCCAGGCCACCGAGTTAGAGAATGTACTAAGGTTGGCTCGCAGAGTCAACACAATTGTCCTCCAGTTCCATTCGATATCCCAACTCAGTGGGATGCCGCTTCCAGTGCAACCAGTGGCTAACACTCAAATAGGCTATATGCACTTTAGTACCAACAAGATCAGGAAAGCTCTCGTGATGTAGTTATAGGTATGTTACAAGTCTTTCCCTAACATGTTTATGCTTTCTTAGATCCCAGAGCTTCTCTTTCTTTTGTGACCCCCTATATAGTTGTCAACTTTGGAGTTAGTCCCAAAACCTTAGGAAAACCCTTCTCAGTGTCAACTCTGGTAGGCATCTCTATTGTAGCCAGGCAGGTATACATGAAATGTCCGATCATAATATCCTAAGAAGTCACCTCAGTTGATCTTGTGGAGTTAGAGATGACTGATTTTGATATCATTCTTCGTATGGATTGGCTTTACTCATTCTGTGCTTAAGTTGACTTTAGAAATAGAGTTGTTTAGTTTTAGTTTCCAAATGAACCAATCATTGAATGGAAGGGTAGTACTTCAGCCTTTAGGGGTCATATTATTTCGTACCTTAGGGCAAGAAAAATAATAGCCAAGAGGAGTATTTATCATCTTATTCGAGTCAAAGACTCTAATTTTGAGACTCCTAATCTCGAGTTAGTTTTTGTTGTAAGGAAATTTCCAAAGGTGTTCCTTGAAGATCTTCCTAGAGTTTCTCTTGAAAGAGAAATTGACTTTGGACTAGACCTTCTTCCAGATACCCAGACTATATCTATTCTACCATACAGAATGGCTCTAGCTGAACTTAAAGAGTTGAAAGAGCAATTAAAATACCTCTTAGATAAAGGATTCATTAGGCCCAGTGTTTCCTCGTAGGGCACTCCTATTCTTTTTGTGCGAAAAAAAGACGGTTTTATTAGAATGTGTATCGATTACCGTCAGCTGAACAAAGTCATAATCAATAATAAATACCCACTCCCTATATTTGATGGCTTGTTTGACCAACTTTAGGGTTCCAGTTATTTCTCTAAGATAGACCCCAGATCCGACTATCGTCAGCCTAGATTCAGAGAATGTGACATTCCAAAAATAGCTTTTAGAACTCTGTATGGTCACTTTAAATTCCTTGTCATGTCCTTTGGTCTTACAAATTCCCTAGTAGCTTTCATGGACTTGATGAATCGAGTGTCAAATAGTACTAGGACATGTTCATCATAGTCTTCATATATGATATCCTTGTCTATTCTTGCAATGAAAATGATCATGTAGACTACCTCAGAATCGTATTGCAGACCCCTAGAGCCCATCATTTGTTCGCCAAGTTTAGTAAGTATGAATTTTGGCTAAGATCAGTGGCTTTTATTGTCCATATTATTTCTGGTGATATCATTAGAGTTGACCTTCAAAAGACCAAAATAGTGAGAAACTTAACCAAACCAATTTCTCCTTCAGATATCAGGAGTTTCTTGGGTTTGGATAGATATTAAGGACGGTTTGTTGAAGGGTTTTCATTTATTGCATCTCTCATGTCTAGATTGACTCAAAAGAAATTCAAGTTTTGGTGACCAAATTCCTATGAGAATAGTTTTTCAGGAGTTGAAGACTCGACTCACCCGAGCCCTAATTTTTACCTTGTCAGATGGTTCAGATAGGTTTATTGTTTACTATGATGCTTCCTAAGTTTGTTTGGGTTGTGTGCTGATGCAGAGAGGTAAGGTCATAGCCTATGCCTCTAGACAGCTTAAGCCCCATAAAAAATTTATCCTACCCATGATCTTAAATTAGCAGCTATTGTTTTTGCCATGAAAATTTGGAGGCATTATCTGTATGGGGTGTATGTTAATGTGTTCATGGATCACAAAAGCTTGTAGTATGTGTTTTTGCAGAGAGAGTTAAATCTTGTTAGAGAAGGTGGTTAGAATTGATAAAAGACTATGATATGAGCGTTTTGTATCATTTGGACAAAGCCAATGTAGTGGCAGATGCCCTAAGTAGATTGTCTATGCTTAGTGTGGCTCATGTTGAGAGTGATAAGAAAGTTGGCTCAGGAGGTTCATCATTTGGATAGATTAGGCATTTGTTTGGTTGACTCAGCTGAGGGTAGTGTATGGGTTCAAAATAGTTCAGAATCTTCTTTGGTTGCTGAAGTGAAAGAAAAGAAAGATAGGGATCCCAGTCTAGTTAATTTAAAAGAGTTAGTCAGAGATCATAAAGTGGAGGTTTTCTACCAAGGGGGAGATGTGTATTGCGTTGCTAAGATAGATTATGTATGCTGTGTGTTGATGGATTGAGATAGCGAATTCTTGCAGAAGCACATGGTGCACGTTACTCTATTCAGCCAAGCACCACTAAGATGTACTATGATTTGTGGGAAATCTAATGGTGGAGTGGCTTAAAGAGAGATATTACAGAGTTTGTAGCCAAGTGTGCTAATTATCAATAGGTTAAGGTTGAACACCAAAGGCCAAGTGGCACTATGTAGGAGTTCAGTATTTCCACTTGGAAGTGGGAATATATGAACATGGATTTTGTGATACGGTTGCCTCATTCACATTGCCAACATAATTTAATTTGGGTTATTATAGACAGAATGACAAAATCAGTATATTTTTTGCTAGTTCATACCTCTTATTCTGCCGAGGACTATGTCAAGCTCTATATTAGAGAGTTGGTTAGGTTTCATGGAGTCCCATTGTCTATCATTTCAAATAGGGGTACTCAGTGTACCTCTCACTTTTGGAGAGCTTTTCATAAGGGTGTTGGTTCCCAAGTTCATCTCAGTACAACCTTTCACCCTCAGACAGGTGTTCAGGAAGAGAGGATCATTCATACCTTAGAGGATATGTTGATAGTTTGTGTTATCGACTTAAAGGTAGTTGGGATAATCACTTGCCATTGATTTGGTTTGCCTACAATAACAGTTATCATTCTAGTATTCAGATGGCTTTATTTGAGGTTTTTTATGGGAGAAGATGTAGATCTCCTATTGGTTGGTTTGATGTAGGTGATACCATGTCGATAGGGCCAGATTCAGTGTTTGATGTATTAGAGAAATTTTAGCTAATCAAGGAGAGGATTAAGACAGCCTAAATCCGATAGAAATCTTATACGAATGTAAGGAGGAGGGATCTTGAGTTTGAGGTTGGTGATCTAGTTTACTTAAAAATCTCTCCCATGAAGGGAGTGAAGAGATTTGGCAGGAAAGGGAAATTCAGTCCTCGATATGTTAGCCCTTATAGGATCTTGAGTCTTTATGGGAAGGTAGCTTATGAGCTTGAGTTGCCTATAGATTTGGCGTCATTTCACCTAGTATTCCATGTCTCATTGTTAAAGAAGTGTATTGGTGATCCTGCTGTCATTGTTCCTTCAGAAAGGTTAGATGTTCAGAATAGCCTTTTTTATGAAGAACTCCTAGTTGAAATCTTAGATTGCCAGGTTCGTAGGCTAAGGAACAAAGAAGTTTCATTGGTCAAAGTTCTTTGGCGGAATCAGTACATTGAGGAAGCCACTTGGGAAACAGAAGAAGATATGAAAACCAAGTAACCTCATCTTTTTTCCAAAAATTCAGACTTAGTTCAAGGTAACTGTTTTCCTTAGATTATCTCTTTTCCATTCTCAGTTCCAGCCATATAATCATCTTTATGTCATTGCATCCATTCATGAATCAGTTTAGTCAGTCACCATATTTCAGACTCAGTCATGTAATCATGTCTTCAGTTATGCATACTCGGCATGTAACCTCAGTACCTCAGTATTTATCAGCTTAATCAGTCTCATTTAAGGATGAATGTTCCCAAGGGGGAGATATTGTAAGACCCCATAAAATCCTATCTCGTTTCAGCTCACCCTTGCATATTAAAGGGGTCCAAGACTTAGAATATTTCACTAAGTGTTAAGCTTAGTCATTTCTAAAGCCCTTAACTTTGATGAATTTATTTTTGACCTTCCCGACATCGGAAAGTTAATTTTTGAGTTGATTCATGATCGAGGTAGTCTATTGTAATGCCCCGAGTCTATACCCTAGACGTCACACGGTGCTTAAAATCCTGAAGGATCACAAGCTAACCCATGACTGGTACCTGCTGTGAGCACTGAATAATGATACTGATAACATATATAGAAATACAACTAAAATGCCTTAAGGTTCTCAAAATACTAAAATAAATTTTGAATACTGATAGTAACACTGAAAAACTAAACATTTATCTTAAATAGTCTAATCTGAAAGCCTCTAACTGTCTGAATAGGGAGTTGATGGGACAAGTCCCCTACTAACTCCAACTACTGAACTGAACATACTGAACTACTAAAATACTGATATAATAACTCTGTCCTTGAATATGAGGAATTACTACTATAACTACAGTTGATAACCTGAGATGCTAAGTACAGTCAGGAGCCCGTGCATCTGAACCTATGACATAAGACATCATAGCACAAAAAAAGAGTATGCGTTAGTAATTTAATGTACTGGTATACTAAGGTAGGCTGATATACATGGGTTCATATGCATGATATGATAACTGAATGAATGAACATCATGAAACAACTGTATGAGAGTACATGAATAACTAAAATTATTGTAAATGATGATTATGCAATACTGTGCATATGCATATATATATATATATACTATATCTGAGATCATACTAAAATTGAATACTATGTTGTGATAATTTAGTAACTGATATCTGAGATTACTGATAGTTGTATTACTAATAACTGGGTGACTGTTTGATAGTCCTGATTCTGTAGAAATGAACTGAGCTCTATACTGAGTCCTAAACAAAAACTGTAACTGTGGGAGTGTTCATCTATCCGACATACCCTAATTATAAACTAAGTTGTGGTTCAACCTGTGAACCTAGTTGAAAGGGTGTTAGCACCGTGCCACGGGTACTAACAATGGCTATGTGGATCCACTAAAGAATCACCCTCACCTGGCAGGTGAGATAGGTGTTACCCTCAACTGGCAGGTTGATATATTTAACCTACACTGGATACGTAGTTCTGGAACTAATGGACTGCTACTAAAGGTCATACCCTCAACTGGCAGGTGATCCCCCAACCCTAGGTTCGCTCGGTGCTGAATCCTACTTCCAACTGAATAGACACTGAACTGATCACTAGATTATACTAGGATTGGATGAACTATTACTGATCATGTTGACTGATTAAACTTACTAATACTATTCTACAGCTACTACAATTCTAGGTAAGCAACTAGATTTTTGGGTATTGAATACCCCAGGACTTGATAGCATCAATAATAAAACATGGCAAAATCTTAAAGGCATTACATTAGTTACTTATCCACCATGTATTCATTTAGACATTTTGTCAAACATTTTAGAGGCATGAACTAGTATATGAATGGGACCACATGATAATATGTCATGAATTCACAGCTCAATTTACATAGACATTCCATCAAACACTTGGGAAGCATAATTAATTCATATGGAAATCATCAAGATATAAACATCATGGCTACAACATTCAACTTGCAAATTCAAGGGTTTAACATGAGGATCACATGATTCTACATACTTGTAAATTAATTCACTTGAAACTTGTATGAATCTTTATTTGAAAATCATGTAAAAATACATATATGAACACAATCTAATTCAAATATGTAAATCATGAATTCAATAAAATTATATTTTAAGAAAGGTTCTTGAACTCCAAGGGTGAAAGAAAACCCAAATATGAACACCTAACATACATTCATTGTTGATTTCTTGAGATTGGTGGTGAATTCTTGGGACTTGAACCTTGAGCTTGATGATCTAGGGTTTGTTCTTGAGATGATTTTGAGAATAAAGAATGAATTTTGCCCTTTAGGATATCAAATTTTGTGTTAAGGCTGAATAATATAAGGGGAAAATAACCCATTTACCCCCACAAACTCGGATAAAATTTGCTGGACAAGGTCCCCATTGTGTCGCGAAACCTACTTCGGTCAAGGCACCCTTGCGATACGACCTCTGCTCAGGTCAAGCAACCCTTGTGGTGAGACCCTGAGCCTGGGTCA
Organism: Capsicum baccatum var. pendulum; assembly: GCA_030864225.1. Classification (NCBI taxonomy): domain Eukaryota; kingdom Viridiplantae; phylum Streptophyta; class Magnoliopsida; order Solanales; family Solanaceae; genus Capsicum; species Capsicum baccatum. The sequence continues at coordinate 81,631,498 of CM061560.1, read as the reverse complement.
ACTGGCCCTCGCGGCAGACCCTATCGTGACCCCTCACTGTTTTGGACATCCAAATTCACCCTTAAGCTAGTTTAAAAAATCCAAAACTCACCTGAGATGACCTGTATGTGACCCTGATTGTAAATCAAATTGGAAATCGACATACTAAGGTCAGAAAGGTCAAAAATAAGATCCTCCAATTTTGAAGGCTAAAAATGATTTTAAGTCTTGACACTTAGCTAAAATGTTCTAAGTCTAGGACAACTTTTGGAATTCTATATAGTATTAAAATGACTAGGATTTTGTGGGGTATTACATCTATTGTACATCTCGGGTGAGTTTTGGAAATTTCGGACCAGCGTACGGAAATGTTTGGATGTCCAAAATAGAATAAACTTGCGATTAGCCTGTGACGCACCCTTCATTTCACCCCTATGGGATCCCAATATAGAGCCCGTGGTACGCCGTCCAATCCGGCAGACTAGAACCCACGACACATGCTCCATCGTGCCCCGTGTATTTCCAATTTTCAGTTATATTTTTCCAAGGGCATTTAGGTACTTTCCCTTCACCCAACTAATCCAAAATAGGAGATTTAGGGTTCCAAAAGCATAATTAGCTATCTTATTCTCAAAAGTTTCCCAATTAAGCATTCCCTCTAAAGAACAATCCCTAGCCTCTTCAAGATTCAAGTGCTTCCTTCAAGAAAACTAAGAATTCAAGTGTTTCAATCCAAGAAAACCTTTCAAGAAAGTTGTTCTCTTTCAAGATATAAGTTTCAAGGTATGTTAGATGTTCATTCATGAGTTTCTTTCACCCATGGATTCCAAGAACACAATTTCAAGTTAAAAGAATTATCTTTACATGCTATTATGAATTATGTACAGGAACTTTCATGAAATTCAATTTTTATATCATGTTTACATGAAATTATTGTTGAAGTTAAACCCTACATGTTGAATGGTGCGTATTTGTTGGTCTACACCTTAATTTGTAATTTTAGTATTGTAATCATGATATTGCCACATGTTTAAAAGTATTCCCATGCTTAACCTATGAATTGCAAGTGTTTGATGAAATGCCTAAAAGAATGAGTTTTGAATAATAACTACTCATTGTGTCCTCCAAGTTTTAGTATGATCTCATTGTTATTGCTATCGCGTCTTGGGGGTTATGAATACAAAAAATTTAGCTGTTGACCTAGTTTTTAGTATCTATAGAATAATTTCAGTCATACCATGGGGAATATTATTCAGTCAGTTAACATGGTCAGTTGTGAGTTCACTCAAGCTTAGTCCAATCCATCGATCAGTGCCAGTTCAGTTAGGAGTAGGATTCAGCACCAAGCGAACCCAGGGTTAGGGGCATTCCTGTAAGGTTAAGGTTTGACCCTTAGCAGAAACCTCAAAGTTATAGAACTATGCAGTCAGCATAGGAACCTCAGCATATCTCCTGAGTATTCCTGCCAGATTAGGGTGACTCATGTGTCCTTCGGGAAATTTGTCAAGTGGATCCACCCAACCATTATTAATACTTGTAGCACGGTACTAACACCCTTCCGATTGGGGTTATAGGTTGGACCCAGATTAGCTTAGATTGGGGCATGTCAGTTAGATGATAGCTCCTACAGTCTCAATATAGTATTCAGTATAGAGTTAAATTTTAGGTTTTCTTGACCATAGCATACAGTTATCAGTTTTTCAGTATCAGTATTTCAGTATTTTAGTCTACAGACTATTTCAGAATTAGGTTATATGCTTGGTCATGCATTCTAAGATTTTACAACATTCACGTCTTTATATCAGTTATTCAGTTATCTGATGACATTGTGTCAACCTTTACTTTATGCATATACCCTATACATATCAACCTAACCCCATATAGCATACCAGTACATTCAAAGTATTGGCCATATACTCGATTCTTGTGCTATGATATTTCATATCATAGGTTTGGATGCTCAGGTTCCCAACCACACTTAGACATTCCAGTATATCAGCAGCAACAACAGTGGCGAGTCCTCATACTTTGAGGACTGATTATGTTTATTTTAGTATTTTGTTTTAGTTAGATAGTTGGAGTTAGTTGGGGCCTGTCCTATCAACTCTTATTTAGTTAGTTTAGAGGCTTTCGGACACTTTAGACAGTCAGTCAGTTTGCCATTATTTTTATCAATTTTTAGACAGTTGTTTTCAAACTTATGATTCAGAAATGTTTTAGTATTACAAAACCTTATGACGTATTCAGTTATTTTGCATGTCTGTATTTTGTTATTATTATTCAGTGCTCATAAAAGGTATCAGCTCATGGGTTAGGTTGTGGTCACTTGTGACCATAAACACCATGTGGCGACTAGGGTGTACTCCCGGGGTGTTATAAGCTCCCTACAAGAATCATTGAAATTAGACCTGATAAGCACTGGTATTTGTTTTCCTCTTACTCCACTCTGTTCTCTTTTACTCTATACTGAAGCAGCCTTCTTACAATTATTTTCAAAGCTGTCCAGTAAACCACTTAGATCTAGAATTACTAAATTTTTTTTTACAAAAATTTCTTGTTCTTAATATATTCTTCTCCCCATTTGAAAAAAATCCAACAATGGTAGGAAGAACATCAACTCCCAACCCCTGCGCAACAGGATCAGAAACATCACGAACCTATTAAACAAAACACAGGCTTTAGTGGATAAATTCCAAAAAAGAAACTATAGTTTAGTTTAAATACAAATTCAAGTTATAATATATGACTAAAGGTGAGAAGTTTAATAATATTCTAACAAAATAAAAGAGTGCCAACCTATGCACCGTAGAATGAAAAACAATTTTGATATAAGCCACTAAATATTCCGCTATGTTACTTTAGAATTTGTTTTCTATACCTGTTAATTGAACAAAAGAAATCACTGTAAGTTATGAAAATGTAGGTTGTTGGATCCTATGAATTCACAAAATCTCAAAAGCCTATAAGTTATATAAAGATTTCATCTATTTACTTGGATTTATCTAAGGTTATCTACACATATTATGCACGAAAAATATGGACTTGCCATACTCAAACACTATGCCTGAAGGGTTTTTGCTTTTTTCTTATTAATCTTTGAAAAGGATTATCGTAATATTTGGTTACCAAATGATTGATTTTCTGTAGTGTTTGTAATGAATCACTAATTATGACATTTCATAGTGTGTTTGAAAAGATAAATATAATCTAATACGAGTCTCCATTGATAGATGCCAAGACTTTGTTAATTTGAATTTCATTGCTTTTAACTTTTCTTCCTATTATTGAAAATCGTCTTTACTTCTTTGTTGTAAACTACACTACTTGACCTAACACTTATACTTTAAAATTTAGACACTATACTTTATGGCATGTACCACTGTATGGACCATATCTTACCACATTCTGTCATGGATTGTCTTCTTTGTATAAGCCTCGCTTATCTATGTATATTAACATTCTTGCAAACTAATGCTCTTAGTGTTATAGCCTTAATTACTCTTTAAATCTTATAAGTTCAAATAATTTGATGATTTGATTAATGTCACTGTAGCTGCACATGCTCTAATAGTTATGACGTATTACAACCTGATTGTATATTGTTTTCACATGAGTGTAAATCATCACAAATGTTGTTAGTTCACTTCGTATATCCTAATAATTAGGACATATTTATAATCTGCAATGTAGGAACGATGGGAATTTGAGGTTGGAGAAATTATTTCTGTTACGATCTTTGTTTGGACATATTAATTACTACCTATTTAATGTTATTACTTGGTACAATTTATTATAACTTGTATTCCAACTTGTAATGTTATCAGGGGCTAGTATTCAATTGGGTAAACTTCCTTTTGTTGAAAATTACATTCCTTATAAATGGTTACAATTTTTAATACAACGTAAATATTGAACTCCTTTAGCTTATTCCTATATTTACTTATCTATATTTTGAAAATATTAATGAAATTCTGTTACCACCATTAAGTGATACTAAATTACCAAATGAATGATTTTCTATAGTGTTTGGAATGAATCACTAATTTTGACATTTCATAGTGTGTTTTTCTAGATAAATACAATCTAATACGAGTCTCCGCTGATAGATGCCAAGACTTTGTCAATTTGAATTGCATTGATTTTAACTTTTCTTCCTATTATTAAATGTCGTCTTCACTTTATGGTCATAAACTAGACTACTTGACCCAACACTTATACTTTAAAATTTTGATACAATATTTTACGCCATGTACCACTGTATGGACCATATTTACCACATCCGGTCATGGATTGTATTCTTTGTGTAAGCCTCTCTTATCTATGTATAATAACATTCTTGCGAACTAATGCTCTTAGTGCTATAGCCTTAATTTCTCATTAAATATTAAAAGTTCAAATGATTTGACGATTTGATTGATGTCAGTGTAGTTGCACATGCACTAATAGTTATGAGGTATTACAACCTAATTGTATATTATTTTCACTTGAGTGAGAATCATCACAAATGTTGTTGGTTCACTTCGTATATCCCCATAATTAGGACATGTCTACAATCTGCAATGTAGGAACGATGGAAATTTGAAGTTGGAGAAATTATTACTATTGAGGTCTTTGTTTGAACATATTAACTACTAGCTATTTAATGTTATTACTTGTTACAGTTTATTGTTACTTGTATTCCAACTAGTAATGATATCAGGGGCTGGTATGAAATCGAGTGAACTTTCTTTGGTTGAAAATTACATTTCTTATACATGGTTATAATTTTTAATACAACGTAAATGTTGAACCTCCTTTAGTTTATTTCTGTATTTACTTATCCATATTTTAAAACTCTTAATTAAATTCTGTCACCACTATTAAGTGATACTAACTTTTTATTCTGACATTGCCACCATGTTGTTTCCTCCATTACCTCTGGTTATTGGCAGCTCTGGATTTATGAATCCTGTATGACAGAGTGGAATAACGAGTTGTATTAGTTATTGATCTCTTCTTCTACATTGATTCTCTTCTCAGTTAGGTCTTTAATTATCTGAATTGGTGTCTGCATAATTTTCTCCACACTTTCTTTTGGGCCTCAATCTTCTTAACACAAATGAATGTCAACAAACAATCACGAGTATTTTTTAATTTGATTATTATTTATAGCATTTCAGCATCATCTTGACTTTGTTAGAATAGTTGGATCTCATTTTTTAGTATGCTCTATTTATAACAAATACTTTTGATGTGAATTTTTAGAGATTAGTGACAACCAACTATTTTTTTGATTATTATTGTTTCATAGAGACCGAATTAATTAAAAGAAAAGGGGAAAATAACGATCGAATTAAGGGTTCTTGCCTTTTTTGTAGTGTACACATTTTCTCTACTTTTTTCCTGATGTTGGTGGATTTTTTAAAAGAAAAGGAACACTAATTATTAGATTTGTTTAATTAAAATCATAATTTGGTAGGTTCATGGATAAATCAAGAAAATATCGAATAAATTAAATAAATTATACATAAAATACATTTTATATATTAAGTTTTTAAAAAATGAAATATTAAAACTTTTGCTATTAGACATTCCTATTATTAAATATCGTCTTGCATGGTCAATTTTTTCATCCTCTCAATTCTGCACTATGGCAGTAATCTATGCAAGTGAGATAACCAAACTATTTCATTTCCATATACAAACCGCTCATCAAAATACTAACATTTCTTAATTTCATCCAACAAGTCTCAATTATATAGTACACATCTCAACCTTAAAGCTACGGATGCAACACATTTTGTTATCTATGTAAACAAAATGTATATAATCCCTTGTAAAAATTGGCTCCTGAGAAATACCATAAAGTAAATAGTTTTTTTTACATATTGATGCATTGCAACAAATGTTTTTTACTTGCACCATGTTGGGCCCATGCTAACACGGGTCCCGGTCCCCTAGTATTTTTAGGGTTACACCAAGTTTAGTATTAATTAATTCTAAGAATGTCCAACCTTTCCTATTCTTTAACTTGGAGAAAGAAGAATGTTTACGGTCATCGAACTTATTTATATTTGCGACCCCATGTAGCTCACATGGTTTATGTCGGTTATAAGAACATCCCATGTCCATAAGAGTTGAGTTTCTTGAATTACCGAGTCACTACGAGTCTTTAGTTGAAGAGTTGAGTTGTTTATGATGATTTATGAGGTTTTTATCATATGATTTATTTACTATGAGATTATGAAAAGTATGTTTGAATCTAATTCAAGCCAAGTGAGCCATCATTGTACATATTCATATTTTCATAAAATTGATGATGATATTTACATTGTTGCATGCACCCCCACATACTCAGTACATTCCAAAGTGCTGACTCACATATTTTCCTATGAGCTACATTTTCTAATGATATAGGTTCAAGTACTCAGGAAAAGTCACGTTAGCGATATTCGCGTGCCTCAACTACGTTCCATCAGTGGTGAGTCCTTATGGTTCAAGGACCATGTCTATATTTTTATGATATCATTTTGTTGTAATAGTTTTCAGTACTATTGAGTTAGCTGGGGGGTTTGTCCCAATGGCTCCTTGATTCTGATGTATAGAGGCTTTGTCAGACTAGAGGGTTGGTGTGTACAGACATTCAATATATTTTGGTTGTATAGTCTAGTATTCTCCAGTATTTCTCTTAAACCCGATGTGGTATATCTATTTGTTGTGAATGACTATTGTTGAATCGAATTCCTTGAGGTATTGTTTGGCTCCGAGGGTTATCTTGGGGCTACGTGTATCCCTAAGCACCGTGTGGCATCTCAGAATGAAATTTTGATGTTTTACAAAGCTTGGTATCAGAGCCAAAGGTTTAAGGAATCCTAGGGAGTCTGACAAGTCGCGTTATGTAGAGTCTTGATCATCGGTATGTAGCAGACCATATCTATGAGCAAAAGACTACAGAACATTTTAGGAAAAGTCCTTTCTTTATTTCTTTCTAAAATTTATATGCCTACAAATGTCTCTTTATCTGCGATTAACTAGTTCTCTGTTATAATAGAAAATGCCTCCTCGTCGAGCTCGTAGAAACAATGAGCAACCTTCACCCGTTGATCCTTTGAAAGAGAATGTGTCTCATGCAGAATTTTGGTAGTTTTTCAAGCGCTCGCCCAGGCATCTACCGCCAATACCCAAGCTAACACCCAGGCTACTTTTTTGCCTCCGTAAGAGAATAATTCTTCTGCAGCTCAAGTTTGTGACTTTATGCGGATGAATCCGCTTGAGTTCTTGGGTCAAAAGTAGGTGAAGACCCACAGATGTACTTTGATAAAGTGAGAAAGATCACCCATATTATGCATGTGACTGAGGAGGAGAGTGTTGAATTGGATGCTTATCGAATGAAAGATGTTGCATATAATTGGGTGGAGATGTGGAGGATGAGTAGAGGGGAGGATGCTGCTCCCATGACTTGGCAGTTATTCCAGGATATGTTCTTGGACAGATTCTTTCCTATTGAGATGAGGGAAGCAAAGATAGAGAAATTCATGAATTTAAGACAAGGCTCCATGACTGTTAAGGAGTATTGTCTTAGATTTAATCAATTATCCAAATATGCTCCTAGTATGATGGCTGACTCCAGGACCATCACGAGTAAGTTCGTGACTAATGTGTCGAGTTATGTTTTGAAAGAGTATAGATCTGCTGTACTTAATAGGAGGATGGATATTTCTCAGTTGAAGATACATGCCCAACAGATTAAAACTGATAAGGTGAAAGAGGGGGAGAGAGTAAGAGGGAATAAAAGAGCTAGATCAAAGCAACAGAGATCGGTCAGTCCAGATTCTATGGAGGGAACCGCCCTCAATTCCAGGGACGTCCATTTATGCTCACACCTTCTTCAGTTAGTGCCCCCACACCTAGAAGCAGGCAGGAGCAGGGGAACAGCCTATCCTATCCAGGTCTCAGGAAAGCATAGGTAATTGACCTCGTCCTCTTTTATGTTCCAAAAATGGTAGAGATTATTTTGGCGAGTGTTTTATTGATCAGAGGGGTTGCTTTGGTTGTGGCAAGTTGGGCCACCGACTTAGAAATTATCCATATGCTAGACAGAGGAGTCGAGATGCTCATCCCCATAGTCAGGCTACCAGTACCCCCGCTCCTATAGTCCGCCAAGTTCCTTCTCAGGGCATCTCTTCTAGTACTGCTGGCGGTTCGCACCAGAATCTCTTCTATGTTATACCACCTCACTAGGAGCAGGAGGACTCTCTAGATGTTGTCACTGGTATGATTCGTGTCTTTTATTTTGATGTGTATGTATTGATGGACCCAGGTTTGAGTTTTTCTTATGTGACACCTTTGGTTACTGTAAATTTTAAGATGGTCCCTGAACTGATTCCTGAGCCTATTCTGGTTTCTACTTCGGTAGGAGAATCTATTATTTCTAAGTGAGTGTATAAGAAGTGTCCTGTCACTATCCTTCATTGGGTCATATATGCTGATTTGATTGAGCTAGATATGGTTGATTATGATGTCATTCTGGGTATGGATTAGCTTCACTTGTGCTATGCGTCTATAGATTGTTGTACCCGAGTGGTCAAGTTTTAGTTTCCGGACGATCCTATTTTTGAGTGGTCTGGGAGTTCTGTAACTCTGAAGAGCCATTTTATATCCTACCTCAAAGTTAGAAAGTTGATTTCCAAGGGTTGCATCTATCACCTAGTTTGAGTTAAAGACCTCAAGTCTGAGACTTTGACTATTTAGGCAGTTACCATTGTTAATGAGTTTCTCAATGTTTTCCTAGAAGATCTCCTAGGGGTCCCACTTGATAAATAAATAGAATTCGAGATTGATCTCCTTCCTAGTACTTAGCCTATTTCCACTCCTTTGTACCATATGGATCCCGCAGAACTTAAAGAGTTGAAGGATCAATTCAAAGATCTCTTAGACAAAGGCTTTATCAGACCCAGTGTTTCCCCGTGAGGTGCATCTGTTCTATTCGTGCATAAGAAAGATGGTACATTGCATATGTGCATTAACTACCATCAACTCAACAAGGTAACTATCAAGAAAAAGTACCCTCTTCCTAGAATCGATAATTTATTTAATCAACTACAGGGTGCAAGTTATTTGTCAAAGATAGACCTTTTATTCAGCTATTATCAGCTTAAAGTGAGAGAGTGTGATATTCCAAAAACAGCCTTTCGAACCCGTTATGGTCACCTTGAGTTTCTTATTGTGTCCTTTGGGTTAACCAATGATCCAGCATCCTTTATGGACCTCATGAATCGAGTGCTCAAGAAATATCTTGATATGTTTGTCATTGTATTCATAGACAATATTCTTGTGTATTCCAAAAGAGAGGATGATCATGCCGACCATCTTAGAATTGTCTTGCGAACTCTTAGAGATCATCAATTATTCGCTAAATTTAGCAAGTATGGATTTTGGCTAAGGTCAGTTGTTTTTCTGGATCACATTGTTTCCACCGAAGGCATTAGACTCGATCCCCAAAAGACAGAAGCTGTAAAGAATTGGCCTAGACCTACCTCCATATCTGACATTAGGAGTTTCTTGGGTATAGCTGGTTACTACCATTGTTTTATTGAGGGCTTCTCTTCCATTGCGTCTCCCATGACCCGGTTGACCCAACAGAAAGTTAAGTTCCAGTGGATAGATGCCTGTGAGAAGAGTTTTCAGGAGTCGAGGACTCAACTCACTTCATCCCCAGTGTTAGCTTTACCCGATGGTATTGATGGTTTTATGGTGTATTATGACGCTTCTAGAGTTGGTTTGGGTTGTGTGATGAAGCAGAGGGGTAAGGTTATAGCTTATGCCTTTAGACAATTGAAGCCTCATGAGAAGAATTACCCAACCCATGATCTTGAATTAGTAGTTGTAGGTTTTTCTTTGAAAATCTAGAGACATTATTTGTATGGTGTTCATATTGATGTGTTTACTGATCACAAAAGACTGCAGCATGTGTTTACTCAGAGAGAGTTGAATCTTAGACAAAGAAGATGGTTAGAGTTGCTAAAAAACTATGATATGAGTGTGTTGTATCACCCGTGCAAGGCAAATATTATGGCAGATGCTCTTAGCAGGTTATCTATGGGTAGTGTAGCTCATGTAGAGAATGATAAGAAGGAATTAGCTCATGATGTGCACTGTTTGGCTAGGTTGGGTGTTAGATTACTTGATTCACTGAAAGGAGTGCGTTAGTTCAGAGTAGTTTCGAGTCCTCTTTGGTCTCGGAGGTAAAACAGAAGTAAGATAGGGATCCTAGTTTGGTCAGACTGAATGATTCAGTTAAGGACCAAAAGGTAGAGGTTTTCTCCCAAGAGAGAGATGGTGTGTTGAGATTGCAGGGTAGATTATGTATTCTCGATGTTGATGATCTAAGACAGAGAATTATGGCTGAAGTGCATGGCGTGCGATATTCTATTTATCTCGGTGCTACCAAGATGTACCATGATTTGCGGGAAATCTATTATTGGAACGTTATGAATAAAGACATAGTATGATTTGTGGCAAAGTGTTCTACTTGTCAACAGGTTAAGGTAGAGCAATAAAATCCTAGTGGTGTAATGGAAGTGTTTAGCATTCCTACTTTGAAGTGGGAAGAAGTGAATATGGATTTCTTAATTCATTTGCCTCCTTCTGATCATCATCATGATTTGATTTGGGTTGTAGTAGACCGATTGACTAAATTAGCTTATTTCTTGCTAGTGCATTCATCTTATATAACTGAGGATTATGCTAGATTGTATATTTAAGAATTCATTAGACTTCATGGAGTTTCTTTGGCTATTATCTCTGATAGGGGTACTCAGTTTACTTCCCAAGTTTAGAGAGCTTTTCAGAAGGGTCTCGGTACCCATGTTCATCTAAGTTCTGCTTTCCATCGGCAAATAGATTGTCAGGCTAAGCGAACCATTCATACTTTAGAAGATATGTTGATGGCATATGCACTTGATTTTAAAGGTAGTTGGGATGAGCACTTGTTATTGATCGAATTTGCGTATAAAAATAGTTTCTATGCTAGTATTCATATAGCCCCATTCGATGCTTTGTATGGGAGAAGATGTAGATCACCTATAGGTTGGTTTGAAGTAGGAGAAGCAGTTGTGATTGGGCCTGATGCTGTGTTCGAGGCTATGGAAAAAGTTAAGTTGATCCGAGAAAGATTGAAGACCGCTCAAAGTAGTCAGAAGTCGTATGCGGATGTGAGTAGAAAAGATCTTGAGTTTAATGTTGATGATTTGGTGTACTTAAAGGTTTCACCCATGAAAGGGGTGAAGAGATTTGGGAAGAAGGGAAAGCTTAGACCTCGTTATGTTGGTCCATACAGGATTCTGAGCCATGTTGGGAAAGTAGCATATGAGGTGGAGTTACCCACAGAGTTGTCTAGCGTTCATCCGGTATTTCATGTTTCCATGCTTAAGAGGTGTATTGGTGATTCTGTCGTGGTTGATTCTTCTGAAAGCTTAGATATTTAGGATAGCCTTTCATTTAAGGAGATTCCGGTTGAGATTTTGGATTTTCAAATCCGTAGGCTTAGGAACAAAGAAGTTCCTTTGGTTAAAGTGCTTTGGCGAAATCAATCTGTTGAGAGTGCTACTTGGGAAGCCAAAGCTGATATGTGAGCAAGTACCCTCACCTCTTTTCTGTGAGTTCGGAGCGAGCAAAAGGTACCATTCTTTCTTAATTCCGCCCCCTTCTTATTAAAGATCCAGCTGTGTGTCTAATTCCATCACGAATTTGTGTATTTTGTATGTTATCCGAAGGTATAGAGTGAAGTAATCCCTTTGAGTAAGTCGTTCCAGCTATACGTCCTCATTTTCTCTTGTTCTTGTCCTATTTGGCAATATTCGAGGATGAATGTTTCCAAAGTGGAGATATTGTAATACCCCGAGACTCTAAACTATAGTGCAACCATGCCTCAAGCTCATGAGAAATAAATTATAGTACTTTGGCTATTTTCTGATCAAGGGTCATGTATATTAAGGCCTCAAAGGTGTCCTAGCAATTAGATGAATCAAAACATCCCTTACCTATTGAATTCTTGAGAAGGATTTTGGGATATCTAACTTCAAACTAGCATATCTCTTTCTACCCTAAGAATTTTTTAGCTCATCACCCACCAACAGATAGATAATTGCATTATCTTTCCAATGATACCAATTCCACCCAAATCCGATATCGGAGTAAAGAGTTATGCCCATTTTACTCCAGCGTGTTAGCCTGGAAATTTCGTGATGACATTTTGTGATGACTTGTCATAAGCCTGACGGCTTGTCACAAAATGTCATCACCATAAACAGAAAGTCACAAAATCCAACATTTTCTGATGACATTTTGTGATGACTTGTCACAAGTCTGGCGGCTTGTCACGAATGACATCAGCTATTTTCTTCAGCAATTAAAGGACATTTTTCCAAGGGTATTTTGATCTTTTCCCATCTTTTGGAGGCCTATATAAATATGAGAATCCCCATCCAAATCCTAATTTCTTCATTATCTCCTTCAATTTTCTTAAGAATATATATTAGGGTTTCAAACAAGAAAATTTAATCTTCCAAAAATTATCCATAAATCTTCAAGATTTCTTGAAGAGTCAAGTTCCTCATAGTATGGGCTTCGAGAATCATTTATTACAAGTGAGGATAGAGTATCAAGAACTAGAATTCATCCAATTTCAAAGATTAAGGTATGTGGGGTTTTGAACAAGAGCAATTCTTTCTTTTTTGTGCCCAAAGCTTTGATTTCTATTATGGATTTATATGATTTTGCAAGTGGGTTTATAACCAAATTACTTCATCATGAGATTATGAGAATATAAATTGTTCAAGCTTTGTTATACATGATTATTTTGCTATTCCCAAGTTATGACTTGATATTTCATATTGTGAATTTCATATTTCTACCATGAGTTGATATTTGAAGATATGTGTCAAGCTTTAAGCTTCCTTATGAAAAATTGGATTATTGAGTATATTGATTTATGAGATTGAGTTGTTACAATCAGTCTTGATATTTCTTCAAAGTTATTGATGTTTCCATGATTTAATGAATTGATACATTGTGATATTGAGAAAGATTGATTTGATTTGAGTCGAATTAGGAATCCACAAATTGATTATGATTTGATAAATGAGAAAGAGATTTGTTTTGATCTTTATGATGGACCCTTGTGATATTTGTGGTGGATTTCCTAATGCGTTCTGAGCTTGTGTCTGGGAGTAGTATTTAGCACCGAGCAAAAAATGTGGTATTTTCCTCAAAACTATGTGCCACCGTAGGATTGATATTGATAATTGTGGGCCAGAGGTCGAGTATGAGATTGTGATTAATAAATTGAGGTTGTACTCCCTGGAAAGAGTATGATGCTCTGTCAATGTGGGGTTCTCTCCTTAGGAGGGAAAAATGGACTCCATGTAGCTCATATGATTTATGTCGGTTATAAGAACCTCCCACGTCCATAAGAGTTGAGTTTCTTGAATTACCAAGTCAATCCGAGTCTTGAGTTAAAGAGTTGAGTTGTTTATGATGATTTATGAGGTTTTTATCATATGATTTATTTACTATGAGATTATGAAAAGCATGTTTCAATCTAATTCAAGCCAAGTGAGCTATCATTGTACATATGCATATTTTCATGAAATTGATGATAATATTTACATTATTGCATGTACCCCCATATACTTAGTACATTCCAAAGTGCTGACCCATATATTTTCCTATGGGATACATTTCCTCATAATGTAGGTTCAGGTACTCAGCTGCAGCCGCGTTAGTGATATTCGAGTGCCTAAACTACGTTCCCTCAGTGGTGAGTCCTCATGGTTTGAGGACCGTCTCTATATCATTTTGTTGTTATGGTTTTTAGTACAGTTGAGTCAGTTAGGGGTTTTTCCCAATGACTCCTTGATTCTGATGTATAGAGGCTTTGTCAGACTAGAGTGTTGGTGTGTTTAGACATTCAATATATTTTGGTTGTACAATCTAGTATTCTACAGTATTTCTTTAGAACCCGATGTGGTATATCTCTTTTTTATGCATGACTATTGTTGAATTGAATTTCTTGAGATAGTGTCTGGCTCTGAGGATTAGCTTGGGGTTAAGTGTAGCCCTAAGCACTGTATGGCATCTCGAAATAAAATTTTAGAGTGTTACAAAGACTGAGAAGCTTAACGAACTGATGTCTACTGAAACAAGCAAGCGTGGAGAGGAGCAAAACTGAACATACATATGCTTTTTTGTAATTGATTTATTAGCAGACTGACAGTGAACTGCAATATTTCTTGCCTGAAATTAAACAAAATTTTCTGTCAATCGATGAAGTTAAAAATAGACCTGATATTATTTGTCGAAAGTTTTGGGCAAAGGTAGAAGAACTAAAAAAGATATACTACGAAAACATACATTTGGTAAAGTTGCCATATTTATGTATATAATAGAATTTCAAAAATAAGGGCTTCCTCATGCCCATTTCCTTATTATACTTGAAGAGAAATACAAGCTGCTGACACCTGAAACATATGATCAATCTGTTTGTGATGAATTACCTGATTCTAAAACAAGTTCAAATTTGGTTGAACTTGTTACTCTACTATGATGCACGTCCATGTGACAAATTAAATCCACCATGTCCTTGTATGAAAAAGAAAGGTTATAGTAAATTTAAATACCCAAGATTTTTCCCATCAAATATGTAAAGGCAAAAATTCATATTCAATTCATAAAAGACAAAATACAGAAAACATATACAAATTGAAAATCACCTTCTTGATAATTCATGGGTTGTCCATTGCAATTCATTGTTACTTTGTAAATTCAATTGTCAAATCAATTTGGAAATATTTTTAGATATCATCATTATTAAATACATTTACAAATATATATGAAAAGGACATGATAAAATTATATTTTGCCTACATGAGGATAATACTACTATGAGAATAGATGAAATAAAAGAGTATCTGTCAGCTAGATAGGTTTCATCACCTGAAGCTACATGACATATATTTGGCTTTTTGACCAGTGAAATGAGTTCTTGTGTGTACCATTTATAGCTCCATATTGATGAAAAACAACTTGTTTCTTTTAAAAATACTGGCTGTATTACTAAACTTATCAACTATTCAATGATTAAGAAAACTACGTTAACAAAATTTTTTATGATTAATAAAGTACATAAGAAGCTAAAGATCTCAATTTATTATAACGAGAATTCCCTGAACATTTTGTATGGTCAATAACGTACAAACTGTGGACACATCGTCAATAGGGAAATATAATTGGCTATGTTGTAATATGACATCCAACTGAATGAGAAAGATACTATTTGAGATTACTTCTTATGAATGTGAGAGGACCTAAATTATACGAAGATTTGTTAGCTGTAAATGGTGAATATTGCAGTACATTCAGAGAATCTGCAGAAAAATAAGGATTGTTACTATGTGATAATAGCCTAATATAATGTTTGTCTGAAACTGTTGATTACGAAATGTCATGTAGTCTAAGACATTTATTCATCGTACTATTAACTTATTGAAATCCTAATAACCCCAGAGAAATATGAGAAAAATTTGAAGGCCTATTATCAGAAGATTTTAGATAGCATGAAAATCTTTCTGCACTAACTTTCCTTTATAAAGTATTAAATCACATTAATGATATTCTTTACTCAGTGGATCGTGATATAAATGAATTTCAATTAGTCCCAGAAAAAATCAAAGCATCTCCAATGAAAAAAGAAGCTAAAGATGTACATTTTGAAAGAAATATTAACGTCAAAACAAAGATCTATTACTGTAAAATAAATTAAATAGTGAACAAGGAACAACCTATGATACAATTCTTAATAGAGTATTCTCAAATCAATCAAGCGTTTTTTTTATTGATGGACCCGGTGGAACTGGTAAAAGTTTCTTGTATCACGCTCTATTAGCTACTGTAAGACACAAATGATTTATAGCTTTAGCAACTACAAGTTCAAGTGTGGAAACTTTGCTTCTTTCGGGAGGTCGCACTGCTCATTCCTTCTTTAAATTACCTATAAATATTGATGGAAATCTCAGTAGTAATATTAGCAAAAAAAGTTCACCTGACATCTTTAATTCGTGATGCAAACTAATATTATGGGATGAAATCTCAATAGAAAAAAAGAAAATGATTGAAGCCTTAGATTTTCTTCTTAAAGATTCAATGGAAATAAATATTATCTTTGATGGAAAAGTTGTTGTATTTAGTGACAATTTTAGACAGACCTTGCCTGTTGTTCGTAGTGACAAAAGAGAAGACTTTGTTCCTGAGTGTTTACTATGCTCTAAAATTTGGAACCAACTCCAAAAATTACAACCATCAAAAAATATGCGAGCGAGAATGGATCCTACTTTCTGTGACTATCTAATAAAAATTGCCAATGAAAATAAGAAACAAAATTCTCAAGAAAAAGTTGAAATACCACAATCTTTAATCATTCCTTTCACTTCTGAAAAAGATTCGTTAATTGTGCTATTCAAAGTTACTTACCCTAATTTATATATATCTCATTCAATTTTTTTTTTGCTACTTCTCGACCTATTTTGACAACAAAAATGATTTTGTTGTTGAATAAATGAAATATTAATTTCTCAATTTTCAACCAATACAAAAAGTTTATGTGTCTATTAATGAAACTTATGATCCAAAAGATCAAAGTGAATATGATGATTTTATACATACATTAAATCCTGCTGGATTACCTCCTTAGAAACTATCTTTCAAAAGAAATTGCCCTATCATACTACTAAGAAACTTGAATCCTTCAGAGGGTTTGTGTAATGGAACATGATTAACATGTGATGACTTCAAAGCTCATATTATTAGTGCTACAATATCCAGTAGTGATTTAAAAAATACTCATGTCTTCATTTCACGAATACCATTATTAACTTCAACTGATGAAAAAGTACCATTACAATTTAAAAGAACATAATTTTCAATACGACTGTGTTTTGTCATGAAAATTAACAAAGCTCAGGGACAAACATTAAATTTTATTGGTATTTATTTAAGAGAATCTATCTTTTCTCATGATCTATTATATGTTGTTTTATTGAGATCCCAAAGCTTTAATAATGTCAAAGTATTAATAAGACCCCCTATAGCTGATGTTCACGACAGCTACTGCAAACCTAATATAGTGTACGAAGAAATTATTGGACAAGTTTTTCTTAAATTAATAATTTCACTGCGAATAATAAGCTTTTTCTCATTTTAATTTCGCGATTGAATCTGTTTACCTCTTTTACCGATATTATTTATTGATATTTGATAGTGTCAATGATATTTGATACTACCAGTTTAGTTCAAAATAGCAGAATGATTTAATATCAATGAATTAACTACAACAACAAATAATTGAAACTGTAAAATTTAAGTGGTTGACAAGGGCCGACAATGAGACAGTCAACACAGAATTAAAAATACCAGCTCCTGACTCTGCAGGATGAAGAGGTACTCTATTTTGAAAACGTAATTGAAGATTAAAAAATAGATATCACAAATCATAGAATATTACATAGATCAATAAGAAAGAGTATTCGTTCGCAGATGTTTAAAATATTATTAGTTAGCAGCTACCGATTTTTAGTGACTGAGTTTTCTCTTTGGTTTCTCCTTATTCTTTTCATCTTTAAGTCTTTTTCCATTGTCTACTTCTTTGGATTTGGTGCAATTTCCCATTTTGGACCTTCATTCACTTTTGCATAGCGGTTTGTTAATTGTTTTTTTGTGAAAAAATTAGGTTATACTAACTTGTCGAATGTTTGGGAGAATAATGCGTTGTTTTTTTCCCTCTTCTGCAATTTAGTCTTAACTCACTCACAATCTAGAAACCTAAATCAACTGAAGTGAATGGTTTTTCAAAATCTTGTAAATTGTTTATCTTTTGGTGCAAACGGGACATGAAGTTTTAAAATTTTCTATCAGAATTATATCTATAACAAGTGGTTCTACTAATGTGTAGTCCATTTGTTTTTATCAAATTTTGTACTTTAATGTTTCTAACAAATCATGTTTTTGATTTTCAAAGTTTTATCAGTTTCCTAAAATTTTTTGAACTGAAATTTATTAGTGATGAAACTTAGACAATATTAAAATTTACATACTTGGTAACCAGATTTTGTGGTTTTGAATTGATTGCTCATTTCTTTTAGCTCAATTATACTTTCAGTGTTATAACTACTAATCTACTTTCTTTTTGATAATTTTCTTAAACTGGCAATGCCTTCAATCTTGAGTAAATGTGAAGAAAATTAAAATAATATATTGTTGCACAGGAAACACAATTTTAGTGCATTATATTTGAAACGTATATAGCACGTTATGCAGATCTGCTGCATCTTTTCCACACTTATTTGCTATCCATTGTAAATGTTAAAGAATCAAACAATGCATGTAGAAAACCAATTAGTGACTTCATTTGGATAATTGACAGAAACACTATTGTTGAATCAATTGAAGAACTAAATCCGCCAAAAAATGCACTGCCACAACTGACACGACTTGCTTTGATATCGTTTGAGGACTTTGATCGTCAACCTGATGGACATGAATTTGGCGTTATAACAATTAATGTATTATATTTTTCCTATTACTATTGCGGTAAAATTTACTTTTCTTGACTCATTTACAATGACTCTTTATTTTAAGATGTTCTTGCCACTGTACTGAACTTCAGGCTACCAATATATGCTACAAATGGATTTAGAATTCAAGACTTCATTATAATGGAACAAAGGTTAGTACAAACTTTTATCTTTTTTAGAGTTTTCATATTTTTTTACTTCCTTCTTCAGCGAAAATAAAAAATGAAAGTACTTTTTCTTAATTGTTAATTCTGTTTCAATCTAAAAGTTTTCCCTTTAGTTAAAACTAAAAATTAAATTGAGCTATATTTAGTCCTTTTTCTGTGCAAAAAATAGTAAAAAAAATTGCATAGTTATAATTCCTTAGAGTCTAAATAAATAAAAATAGAATGAAGGCTAAAAGGTTTCACCCCTAACTGGTTATTAATGAAAATAGTTCTCAACAGAACTTGTAAGATGAAAAGCTCGAAATAAAAGGGAATAACTATTAAACCTTAATTCCTTTAGTCAAGTTGAACTAGATAACTTTGTTATATTATAATATACTTTTAGTGGTCCTATTGTATATGTTGGGATATGGGACCCTTTGTAAAATTACGTTTGAATTTATTTTTTTACCATGTATTTTAACTATCAATGAATGCTAACATTTTCGTACTCTTAACTACTTATCCTTTTTGATCGCATGATTGAAAATATAAAGCATACTTTAGCATCTCATCAAATATCTGTGTTTTGTGTTGCTTTTACAGTTATGATTAATAATCCATTTTTTCTTTTTGCTAGAAAATTAGTAATGCATCTAAAAAGGAGAAGAATCCATCTTAAAAGCTTACTGTTTTTAAATAATGTTTACATCGATAGATTTGCATAAAGTAATGCATATTTCATCATTTCAAGCAACAAAAAATCTACAAAATTCACACTCTTGGAGAACTTCATTGATCATGATGGAGCAAAAATTTTGGAAGAAATTGATCAATATCCAATTATATTTACAAGAAAAGTTGCAAAAGCACGGCCAGGTAAATGCATTATCAGTATACTCTATCCTATTTATTACCACTAAATTGTTAGATTTAAACTAGCTGTTCAGTTACATATAAGATTAATGAGCAGATTTGCAACAACAATTCAAATCGATCCTCTATATCCACAAGTTGCGGTACTCAGATCCTAGTATTTTTCTATAAAAAAGTACTACCATACATACAATCAACACACACAAAATATAAGTTTCTCACATTATTTTTACTTGCAAGATCAGAATAAATAAACAACTACTGATCGCATATAGAAAAAATAGTACAACTTTATTGGGATTTTTGCAATCACTCACTTTTAGGATGAGATCGTATCCATTGTCATTGCACAACAACAACCCTCAGTAAAAACACTAACAAATATCATATTACATTACAGTAAATTTACTTTTATATTTTATAATTACATTATAAAATCTATTAATCTTTTGAATCTTTTAGGGTCAAATCTTCAACATGAAAGATGCACTTTGCCTACAAAATGGCCAACAACAGTTCTTTCTTTTTGCTTGCTTTGCAAATAAGCATTCATCAGGATTCATACTAAAAGGACATTTTACTGTGCAATTTGTCATCGTCTGACAAATCTTGTTTTAAAGTATAACAGATACCATACAAACTTTATACTTAATTAAGCATAATCCTAAATTCTCATTCATTTAACAAATATTATCCTAACAGTTTTTAATTATAGATTTCAATTTGAAGTCACTATTATAGACAACAATGATTCTACAACAACACTTATTGCAGATGAAGCTGCTGGAACAATGTTGCTTCTCACTTCAAAAGAATTATATCACATTCGTGCTATCCAGGTACATACTAAAATCTAGCCTAAATTATACTTTTAAATGATTTAATTTTTCTTTCAGAAACAAATGTTACCACTGAAAAATATCACAACACAATTGTCTGGCAAGAAATTCAGTATTCAGGCTAAGAAACCCTACATAAAATATACTGATGTTGGTACTCCAAAATTGATCATTGTTTTATTCATCGAAAATGAGGTTGCAATGATTACTGAAAGCATCGGCAAGAGAGAGATACAATAAACTGTCATAACAAGTTTCTCAGACAACACTTCGAGTACTTTTCATTAGAAAAATATTACAGAGGTGAAAACACCACCTCTGAAAAACTATCACATAGTATTTCAACCTCTTCAAGTATAATTTTAAAGTTTTCCCTCAATTTCAACTAACTATTATTATTTTAATTTCTCATCAGTGAATAATCTTTTGTCACCTACTTTTATGGTATCGTTGGAGCCACACTTTACTACATCCTAAAGATTATCATTGAAGCTATTTTTGTTGTCCACCTCAATAAGGTACCCAACTGCTTGAATTAAATTCAATAAAGAGGAATATTAATTGTTCATACCTTTATGAAACATAGTATGCATATTTCAATCAGCAACTCATTAAAATAAGTTCAAATCCATCGTGAAAATATGAGGAATACAACATAAAATTATGCTGAACATTTGAAATTATTATAGGATCAATTTTGAACTCCACAAGCCCTTGAATCGATGTTCTTGAAAGTCTCTCAACTCCATCTCTCTCCCATTTGGAAATTTTACATGTCATACGTTAATACAATTCATTAGATTATGCAATGCAAGTACAAAGGAAATATGTAAAATACACATTAACATAGTGCAAATATACCTTATACAGTTGGCCGTTGCTTTAAGGAATTTATACGCAGCTCATAAATGAAGTGTGTTCCTGATATACACTTATATTTACATGATTTAGGTGAAACCAAAACTTATCTTTTTAAGTTTTTGATGTTAGATGTTAAAGATTCAATCTTTATAGTTTATTGAGAATTCTTGTTACGTGTATATGTTTGTTTTCATAGTTTTTGAATGTTTCATGTTAAATATCCAATCTTCGCGCTTTATTCATATAAACTGTATTGACCCTTATAGGGAAACAAGTGACATAGGGTCGTGTCTGATAATATGAAATTTGTATGAGCAACTAACCAAGAAACAAGACCATTCTACAAATAAAGTAATTATCTCAACAAGCAACAAGCTCGATAAATACTCTAAATGAGTGATTTATCACCACACCCTTCTTTCCTACCGCCAAAGTGATTGTACGACCCTCTCTTGAGGTCAAGATTACTTCATTGGCCTTACTCTACAATTAACAATCTTTATTATACTAAAACAAATACATATAACTCGAACTCGTGCCTTTTGGTCACCGTGTCATGAGTTTTTCACTAACATGTAACAACACTATATATGAAAGTGCTACAATGATAGATGGATAAACCTAAGCACAAAATATACTTAAAATTCCTTACCTTGAGTGTTTGAAGCAAAATACGATGATCTTGAGAGATTTTTAGGAGCTTCTCTTGAGTATGGTAGTGAGAGATGTGAATTACATTGAACTTTAGATATAAATATGTATATACATACATAAATATATATATATATATATACACACATACATATATATATATATATGTATGCATAGAAAGTTTACCATCTCAGTTTTATAACTCCACTGACGATCATGAGTCATTTATGACCTTGGAATAGCCCATATATGTAATTCAAGGACATAGAACCCACATAGGATGATCAAAATGAAGTGTGAAGAAATGAATTATTAGGTCACTAAATAAGTACACAACCCATATGGTTTGACAATATGGACATCAAAGAGAGCAAACCTATGTATCGTAGAAGGCAAAATAATTTCGATACAAGCCACTAAATATTTCGCTATGTTGCTTTAGAATTTATTTTCTACACCTATTAATTGAACAAAAAACAATCACTGTAAGTTATGAAAATGCTGGCTGTTGGATCCTATGAATTTACGAAATCTCAAAAGCTTGTAAGTTCTATAAAGAGTTCGTCTATTTGGTTGAATTTATCAAAGGCTATTGATGATAGGCGAATTTACACGCCTATAGTGCTATATTTTACCCATATTTTAGCCAAGTTTTGAGGACAAAATATATAATTCATGCATTTTTAGTCCTTTTTCCTGTAAGTGAGCTAACGAACATGATTAGCAAGTTTTCAGGTATAAATGATGCAGAATTCAACATTTTATGGATAACTTGATGCCAAAGAAAGCTTCACGAAAGGAGGAGAGCAAAGCTCGGACGCCAAGGACCAAAAGTGGTGCATGGAAAATCTGTCCCGGGCAAAAACAACAATTCTGAAGACTTTGAGGACTAGCAGTAACTTAGTAGGATTAGGATAATGATACATTAACCTAGTAGGATTGGGTTAAGTAATGCATTAAGCTTAGTAGGAATAGGATATGGGTGTTATAAATACCCTATTTTGCTAGAGATTTTTATTCATTCATTCCTCACAATTCCCCCATTCCATCAATTCCCATCCATCCACCATCCATCCATCCATCAAAACAATTTTCTTTATTAATTCATTGTTGACATTATTTTTCATCTATTCAATTCTTAATTTTCGCAACAAGAGAAACGTTACTTTGCAAAGAAGTCACGCCTAAACTCCTACCACACTTTACTACACGAGATCTTTATTGTGGTATAATAACAATGTCGATTGTGATTTCCTTCTCACTCATGGGTAACTAAACTTCTCTGTTAGGGTTATGGAAGCCTTATGAGATACTATCCAAGGCTATGAGTTTGTGAATTCGTGACACGTGTGTTGCTTATATCATTATTCTCTTCATCTTAATGCAAATTCTTGTGGCTGCAGACGCATAGAATAACGCCAGTATAGCATTAACTTGTTCGAAAGAAAAGTTATATGTCTGGAAAAGAGATAATGTCAAGGTAATAGGGTCCCATCCCCTATTAAAAAGTTAGTGCCGTAACTGGATTAACCTCTTGGAGAATTTGTACCGTTAGATATGCTTTAAGCTCGAAAGAGTTAAAGTGAAATAATCCTCGAATAGGTCGAAAGACGCCTGGATTTACCATCGAATACAATTCTCTATAAGCACATACATGTCTGAATCCCGCATAACTCATAGCCAATAGAGACGTAAACTCAGAAGGTAGACATAACCCCAACTTCTTAATTCTCATTGTTTTACAACCTACTAAACATTCTTTCTTTTTACTTTACTATTTCAGTTTTTACTTTAGTAATTTGGTTACACTTTACAATCCCCCCTTTTACGAGACTTGCACTAAAAGTCTAGTAATCTTAGCTTACTTGTTGACCAAGCTATTCCCTGAGGAATTGATACCCAACCCAGTTGGGTTCTATATTTGACTCCGACCGCTTTACAGTCCTACGAGAGCTGTAGATTGAGAGTTATCAAAAATTGGCACCGTTGCAGGGGAATACGAGTGTCAATTAAGTTTGTGATAATTACTAGACCCTTTGGTCAAAGATTCTTGTACTTTTACTTTTAGTTTTTGTTTTTGTTTTATTCAGGTTTTTTCAGTGCACCAATGGATGCACAACGTGAAATTGAAAGGATGGCTGCTCAAGTGCATCAACAGAATATTGATAATCCAGGTCGGGCAACAAATCCTGATGATGAGGACCTGGGCGATGAGGAGCTACTAAACCCACGACATACTGCTGAGATAGCGGCACCCATGCAGAGGAGAGATCGTCAAGCGCGATTGAGGCCTGATCGCCGAGCTATACAGATTCCTTTTGATGACGATGATGACGATCTGGACGAAGATGGTGCCACAGGAGCCATTATTCTGCCGCCATTGGCACCCGGAGCCAAGTTCAACATCAAAAGCACCATGATTCAGTTATTACAACTCAAGGGATTATTTGGTAGACTAGCAGGCGATGATCCGAATATGCATCTTATCAACTTTATTTCTACATGCAAGTCGTTTGACAATCCTGGTGTTGGTCAGAATGCAATTCGATTACGTCTATTTCCATTGTCTCTGTCTGGGGAGGCAACTCTATGGTTAAATGGGCTGACTCCTGATTCTATTACAAATTGGAGGCAATTGAAAGACGCTTTCCTAGAAAGATTCTTTCCGCCATCCAAAAGAGCACAATTAAGAGATAAAATCAGCAACTTTCGGCAGCTTCCAACCGAAGCTCTTCATGAAACATGGGAGAGGTTCAAGATGAAGCTTATGAGGTTCCCGAACCATCACATGACCAATGTCCACCTAATGGAGATACTATACAGAGCCTTGAATTCAATAACTAAACCAGTGGTGGATAATGCGGCTGGAGGATCATTTATGGACCTCACCTTTGGGCAGGCAAGCAATATGCTAGATCGGATGACGAAGCAAAGTAGAGCTTGGCATACCAGGGATTCTGAGGTAGCAAGTCCTACTATATCTATTGGCACGAATGTTGAGCAAAGGAGAAGAGAAGAAGAACGTGATCATGATATGGCGCACATAAAAACACAAGTGGATCTTCTTACAAAGCATCTATTATCAGGGAAGACCGAAAAAGTCAAAGCTATTACGTCAAAAGGAAGAGATGAATCTGATTCGGAAGAAGAGGCCAACTACTTGAATAATCAGGGGGGTTTCCGAGGTAATACCCAAGGAAACCAAGGTCGAAACTATTATGATAAATCTGGAAACAAGGACCAAGGTAGTTGGAAGAACAAGAATGAAAAGAGTGGTTTATACGTTCCCCCAGGAAGACGTGACACCACCATATCTGGTTCTGGAATATGGAAGACATGATGGCTAAACTATTGAAGGGAGTGGAAGCAACCAGCGCTGGAGTAACGGAGGTAATAAATGACTTGTCCTCAATGAAACAATTGGTTGACTCACACTACACTTCTATAAAGCAAATAGAGCAGTAATTGAGCCAACTTTCAGCAGCACTGAATCAAAGAAAGGCCGGCACTTTACCTAGCGACACTGTGCAAAACCCAAGGAATGATGGGTCATGCATGGCCATCACTACCCGAAGTGGTAAGGTGCTGGAAACTTCATCAAAAGGCAAGCAAGTGGTTGACGAAGTAGCGGACGTTGATGACAAGGCAAAAGGAGAAGATTCCACAGAAGCTACCCACGACGTCCATGACGTCACACCGAGTATGTTGCAGCCTGAAAAGGCTGAAAAATGAAAGCAAGAGGAGAAGAAAGCTATGGAGAAAACAACTCCATATCCACCACCACCTTTTCCTCAAAGATTAAAGAAGTTTGCGGATGATACGAAGTTCAGCAAATTCATGACTATGTTAAAGCAGCTGACCATTAATGTTCCATTGGTGGAGGCACTTGAACAAATGCCTGGGTTTGCAAAATTTATGAAGGATCTTTTGACAAAGAAGCGAGCAGTAAGCTATGAGTTGAAGGATACTGTTCATCACTGCAGCGTAATCGCTACCCGATCACTAGTTCATAAGAAGGCCGACCCTGGTGCCTTTACTATTCCTTGCACTGTTGGATCTTTGAACGTTGCCAAGGTATTGTGCGATTTGGGTGCTAGCATCAATTTGATGCCACTATACGTCTACAAGAAGTTGGGGTTAGGCGATCCGACACCAACCAATATGAGGCTCGTGATGGCTGATAGGTCGGTAAAACGACCTGTGGGTATCTTGAATGATGTGTTGGTGAAGGTTTCTTCATTCATCTTTACTGCAGACTTTGTTATTCTGGATTGTGAGGTGGATTCTGAAGTTCCTATAATCTTGGGACGTCCTTTCCTTGCAACAGAAAGTGTGCTTATTGACATGAGAGCTAATGAGCTTTTATTTTGGTTGAATGACGAAGTGGTCCGCTTTGATATATGCAAAGCAATGAAGCAGCCTAGCGATATGGATGTGTTCTCCATAGCTTATGAGGATAAGAAAGCATTATCTGTAGAAAAGCCACTTACTGTTGAGCCATTGTCTGCTGCGCTACTGAATGTTGAGCATAAGGATGATGAAGATTATGAAGAAACTACGTGTGCTCTAACAGAAATAGGGTCCTATTCTCATACTCCTAAACAGCCGGACCTTGATCTTAAGAATCAACCGTCATCAACAGCGAAGACTTCCATTGAAGAGCCACCAGTGCTAAAATCGAAAGAGCCCCCCAATTATTTAAAGTATGCATACGTGGGAAGTGGAAATACACTACCGGTAAGTGTGGCGGATGATTTCAGTGAACAGCACGTAGAGGCACTAATCTCTGCTCTAATAAGAAACAAGAGAGCTATGGGTTGGACTATTGATGATATAATTGGTATCTCTCCTGAGGTATGTATGCACACGAGTCATATCAAAGAAGATTGCATGCCTACAAGTAAGTATCAGCGTCGTCTGAATCCATTCAGAAAATTATGCCCCATCTATCTCGATGAAGACTAAGTAATCGAGATAGCTATGTCGTGCCGCGACAATAAATCAAGCGCTTGGTGGGAGGCAACCCATCGTTTTTAAATGTTCTTGTTGTTTTTATTTTTTTAGGATCTTGTCGAGCCACGACCAAAACTAAGGCGCTTGATGGGAGGCAACCCATCGTTCTAATCGTTTTTGTTGTTTTTGAGTGAATGTAGGTACAAGAGGTGTAAAAGAGGAGATCGATTTCAAGTTTTGATTTGGACGTATTGCATGTTAAAGGTGGTACAATGGAACCCAAAGCAAGACAAGGCAAAGATAAGGCAACCACTTCCCAAAAAGGCAAGAAAAGAGGACGAAAAGAGCAAACTGAATCCTCCTTGCTACAAATACCTCAAACGCACTTTTGGATCAAGTGGGGTACAATTTGAGGAAACTCTAAGGATGAAGACTCCTATGATGATTCCAACGAAGGGGGTATGACCCCCGACATAGAGGATGAGTCCGACTGACCAGGTTCTTCTTATTTATTTTCCACTGAGGGCAGTGTGTCCCGTCTAAGTGTGGGGTGGTGGTATTTGCATGCTACACTTCTCTATCTGCATTTGCATTTATGTTTGTTTTGTTTTTCTTTTTAGTAGTTAATTTTTTTGAGTTAAATTTTTTTTAACTGCGCATGAAATTATTCTAATAGGCAGCATGAGATTATAACAAGAGTTTGTGCTAAAATCATGACTATTGAGACGTTTAGGCTCTAATTATGAATCACTATGTGATACTGTGTGGTTCAATTCCTTCAACTGTTGGGACAAGAGTTTATACTACTCCCAATAAAGTCGACCATGTGCCTTGTGTGCGTGAGATAATAGTATATTCTATGTTTGTGGTTGATGCTAGAACTTGCCTGGTGTGTGTGTGAAGCAAAAATAAAGAACGTGAGTTTAGGAGATGATTTAGGCATTTCTTTGGCAACCTATACTTGTGTACCTTCTGTTTACCTACCCGTGGACATTATCCTAGTTAACCCCTTTTGAGCCTTTAGCCTATTTTCTTTGACAACCTCATATGTAAGCCTAATCCATTTTTTTTCAAGACCATAATTTGATCCAAATTCCTAAGTGCTTTAAAGTATAAAGTCATGTGACAAAATAAGAGGAAATTGGGTGAGTATGATGCGTTAGAATGTATTGGTTCTTGAATTTGTTATGAAAAAAAAAGTGCTATCATAAGAGGTATGTTATGAAAAGAAAAAGGAAAGTAAAACTACAAAGTTAGTTATGTTCAAAATTGAAAAAAAACAAAAGAGGAGAAAAAGGGTGGTAGAATAAAAGAACGTAGAAAGGTTGTTTGAAAGAAAAAGTATTAATGATACAATGTGATGTATTAAAGCACTTAGGAACATAGTCATTATTTCTGGCCAAAATAGTCCTACCCATCCCTTAGCCTACATTACAACCATCAAAAGACCTATTTGATCCTAAGCTTAGTACTCTAACATTTAGTGGAGCATTACACTAAGGGAAAGCCTATGGTCGTCAGTTGCTGCATATGAATTCTTTGTGAGACCAAGAGCAAGGATATTTCTATACCCATGTTTGATAAGTATACTATGCTTGAGAGTGATTATGGGTAATATATTGTGAGACACATATGGTTGATGAGTTTTGGGTAGTGGTGTATGATTCTTTGTGCCTTAAATTTTGAATACGAATTAACCATCATCATGAGTCTACGTTGGAGGATAAATTGTTTCTACTAATGATCGGAAAACTACTCTTTGTTGATAATTGTTATGCTTGTCTTGACGAATATTTTGTGTTGTCACTGTGAAACCCTAAGTTGATGTTTAGATGGACATGATAGTTGTTCGAGGATGAAGAAAGCTTTAAGTGTGGGGTGTTGATGATAGGCGAATTTACACGCCTATAGTGCTATATTTTACCCATATTTTAGCCAAGTTTTGAGGACAAAATATATAATTCATGCACTTTTAGTCCTTTTTCCTGTAAGTGAGCTAACAAACATGATTAGCAAGTTTTCAGGTATAAATGATGCAGAATTCAGCATTTTATGGATAACTTGATGCCAAAGAAAGCTTCACGAAAGGAGGAGAGCAAAGCTTGGACGCCAAGGACCAAAAGTGGCGCATGGAAAATCTGTCCCGAGCAAAAACAACAATTCTGAAGACTTTGGGGACTAGTAGTAACTTAGTAGGATTAGGATAATGATACATTAACCTAGTAGGATTGGGTTAAGTAATGCATTAAGCTTAGTAGGAATAGGATATGGGTGTTATAAATACCCTATTTTGCTAGAGATTTTTATTCATTCATTCCTCACAATTCCCCCATTCCATCAATTCTCATCCATCCACCATCCATCCATCCATCAAAACAATTTTCTTTATTAATTCATTGTTGACATTAGTTTTCATCTATTCAATTCTTAATTTTCGCAACAAGAGAAATGTTACTTTGCAAAGAAGTCACGCCTAAACGCCTACCACACTTTAGTACATGAGATCTTTATTGTGGTATAATAACAATGTCGATTGTAATTTCCTTCGCAGTCATGGGTAACTAAACTTCTCTGTTGGGGTTATGGGAGCCTTATGAGATACTATCTACGGCTATCAGTTTATGAATTCGTGACACGTGTGTTGCTTATATCATTATTCTCTTCATCTTAATGCAAATTCTTGTGGCTGCAGACGCATAGAATAATGCCAGTATAACATTAACTTGTTCGAAAGAAAAGTTATATGTCTGGAAAAGAGATAATGTCAAGGTAATAGGGTCCCATCCCCTATTAAAAAGTTAGTGCCGTAACTGGATTAACCTCTTGGAGAATTTGTACCGTTAGATACGCTTTAAGCTCGAAAGAGTTAAAGTGAAATAATCCTCGAATAGGTCGAAAGACGCCTGGATTTACCATCGAATACAATTCTCTATAAGCACATACATGTCTGAATCCCGCATAACTCATAGCCAATAGAGACGTAAACTCAGAAGGTGGACATAACCCCAACTTCTCAATTCTCATTGTTTTACAACCTACTAAACATTCTTTCTTTTTACTTTACTATTTCAGTTTTTACTTTAATAATTTGGTTACACTTTACAATCCCCCCTTTTACGACACTTGCACTAAAAGTCTAGTAATCTTAGCTTACTTGTTGACCAAGCTATTCCCTGAGGGATCGATACCCAACCCAGTTGGGTTCTATATTTGACTACGACCGCTTTACAGTCCTATGAGAGCTGTAGATTGAGCGTTATCAGCATTCTGCACATATTATGCAAGAAAAATATGGACTTGCCATACTCAAACACTATGCCTGAAGGATTTTTTCTTTTTTCTTCTTAATTTTTGAAAAGTATTATCATAATATTTGGTTACTTAATGAATGATTTTCCATAGTGCTTGTAATGAATCGCTAATTTTGACATTTCATAATATGTTTGTCTAGATAAATATAATCTAATACGAGTCTCCACTGATAGATGCCAAGAATTTGTCAATTTGAATTGCATTGCTTTTAACTTTTCTTCCTATTATTAAACGTCGTCTTCACTTCATGGTCGCAAACTACGCTACTTGACCCAACACTTATACTTTAAAATTTTGACACTATATTTTATGCCATGTACCACTGTATGGACCATATGTTACCACATCCGGTCATGGATTTTCTTCTTTGTCTAAGCCTCTCTTATCTATGTATAATAACATTCTTGCGAACTAATACTCTTAGTGCTATAGCCTTAATTTCTCTTTAAATCATATAAGTTCAAATGATTTGACGATTTGATTAATGTTAGTGTAGTTGCACATGCACTAATAGTTATGAGGTATTACAACCTAATTGTATATTATTTTCACTTGAGTGGGAATCATCACAAATGTTGTTGGTTCACTTCGTATATCCCAATAATTAGGACATGTTTATAATCTGCAATGCAGGAACGATGGAAATTTGAGGTTGGAGAAATTATTTCTGTTGAGGTCTTTGTTTGAACATATTAACTACTAGCAATTTAATGTTATTACTTGTTACAGTTTATTGTTACTTGTATTCCAACTTGTAATGATATCAAGGGCTGGTATGCAATCGGGTGAACTTTCTTTGGTTGGAAATTACAGTGCTTATACATGGTTATAATTTTTAATATAACATAAATGTTGAACCTCCTTTAGTTTATTTCTGTATTTACTTATCCATATTTTGAAACTCTTAATGAAATTCTATCACCACCATTAAGTGATACTAACTTTTTATTCCGCCATTGCCACCATGCTATTTCCCCATTACCTCTGGTTATTGGCTGCTCAGGATTTATGAATCCTGTATGACATAGTGGAATAATGAGTTGTATTAGTTATTGATATGAAAGAGAGTAACTTGTCTCTTCTTCTACATTGATTCTCTTCTCAGTTGGGTCTTTAATTATCTGAATTGGGGTCTGCATAATTTGCTCCACACTTTCTTTTGGGCCTCAATCTTCTTAACACAAATGGATATCAACAAATTATCACATGTATTTTTCAATTTGAATAGTATTTATAGCATTTCAACATCAACTTGACTTTGTCAGAATAGTTGGATCTCATTTTTTAGTATGCTCTATTTATAACAAATACTTTTGATGAGAATTTTTAGCAATTGGTGACAACCAACTTTTTTCTTGATTATTATTGTTTTATAGCAATCAAATTAACTAAAGAAAAAGGGAAAAAATAGCGATCGAATTAAGGGCTCTTGCCTTTTTTTCTTGGGTAGTGTACACATTTTCTCTATTTTTTTTCCTGATATTGGTGGATTTTTAAAAATAAAAGGAACACTAATTATTAGGTTTATTTAATTAACCTCATAATTTGGTAGGTTTATAAATAAATCAAGAAAATATCGAATAAATCAAATAAATTATATATAAAATACATTTTATATATTAAGTTTTAAAAAACTGAAACATTAAAACTTTTGCTATTAGACATTCCTATTATTAAACATCGTCTTGCATGATCAATTTTTTCATCCTCTCAATTCTGTACTATGGCAGTCATCTATGCAAGCGAGAGAACCAAATTATTTTATTTTCATATACAAACTGCTCATCAAAATACCAACATTTCTTAATTTCATCCAACAGGTCTCAATTATATAATACGCATCTCAACTCTGAAGCTACGGATGCATCACGTTTTGTTATCTACGTAAATAAAATGTACATAACTTCTTATAAAACTTGGCTCCTTAATAGATACCATCAAGTAAATAGTTTGTTTTACATATGGATGCATTGCAACTAATATTTTTTACATGCACCACGTTGGGTCCATGCTAACATGGGTCCCAGTCCTATTTTTAGGGTTACAACATGTTTAGTATTAATTATTCTAAGAATGTCCAACCTTTCCTATTCTTGAACTTGGAGAAAGAAGAATGTTTACGGTCACCAAACTTATTTATATTTGCCATATGCAACAAATCAAAAAGTGAATCAACTCAAACCTTCAATACACCTAGCTTTTGTTTTTTCAGTCAATGTGGGTCAAACAAAGTAAATTTTTTGACTTTTAAGACAAGTCAATATATTACTCTCCTGTCATAGATATTGAAGTAGCATTGGGAAAGACTGAGAAGCTTGACGAACTGATGGCTACTGAAACAAGCAAGCGTGGAGAGGAGCAAAACTGAATATGCATATGCTTCTTTGTAATTGATTTAGTAGCCCACACAACTGTTTTTATAGCATCTTAGAAGAGAAATAGTTGTTGTTTCTATTATTTGTGTTCACTTTTCCCTCAGTTCTTCATTATGATCACTTCTATCCTTCATATGGAACTCTTTTAATAGAAAGTTTTTTTTTTCTCTTTTTAAATATTAGTATTTTTACCACAATTGTTAATTTTATATACAAGTTTAGTGCGTAATTATTAATTTTATATACAAGTTTAGTGCATAATTTTCCTTTTATTAGGAAATGGGAGAGGATAGCATATTACCTTATTTGTGTGATGTATTCGTCATATCAAGCTTGACAAATACACTATCACTAGTAAAATCTTATTACTTTTTCATTTATTGCAAGCTTGTAGTAGTTATAGTAGATTTAAATGTAATTAATTTTACTTTTTTGGGTATAAACATGCCCGTGTTTATGTTTTAGGAATAACTATTATTATTAATTTCATATTGAATTTTGGTTATCTTTTTCATTGTTTATTTATAAACGTAAAACAAGGAGTATGACTATTTACATGCTCCAAAAACAAATGACAACTTTAGGAAATATAATTATTTATCTTATCCTCAAAATGGTTAATATGATTTGTAGTGTTTTATTTGTTAAATTCCTGAAGTTTTGGAAACATATTATCTTAGAAATACTTACGTAGAAATCTTAAGAAAATAATTGGGGAAGCCAAATTTATATATTTACAATTGTCCGTTCTTAATTAAATATGTGTAGAATTTTAAAGAAAAGAAACAGAGTAAGGATATCTTTCATTAAACCATTTATATGATAAAAAATGTTTTTTTTTGGAAAAAATGTGGTTGCATCAGTTCCGACCATTACAACATGTTCAAAATTGACTATAATTACATATATATCAATGCAATATAGACTAATCTTAATGCACATCGGGACCTTAAACATGATAGTCTTATAGAGATGTAATAGAACACATACCAGACGGGAAAGACATCATCCAGTAGAAGACAGAGTCGAAGCATTAGTTGCGAAGTTGGTTTTCTACCTCCTTGGCATACATTACAACTCTTGTCAATGATGGAAATGGGTAAAGAATATGTGGTAACCTAATGGGTGTATGAAGGATCAATGTATAGAGGTTATTTAATTAAGATTTAATTTGATACAGCCATCAAATAACTAATATACGGACGAGATCCATTCTATATTAAATAGTATTAGTTATGGGCTTTATATTTATTGGGCCAATAAATAAACTAATAATTCTTAAATGGGCAAACTACAAAATTAACTCCAAAATAAGGTGGATTTCAAGTTTTGACCCCAAATAAAAAAGCTTCATAAAAATATCCTTCAACTATTAAGTGATATATTTTCAGATAAAATTGCCCCTCACCAATGGAGTAAATTATATAAATGATAACAATTCCACACTTATCATATTTTCAACTTTTATTTTTCCTCTTTTAATTTTATTTTGATTTTGATTTTGATTTTTTCTTATTTCTTTTTATTTTTTATTTTTCTCAATCCTTACTTTTTTCATTTTTTCTCTTTTCAGTTTCTTTTTTTTTTCCTTTTTATTTTACTTTGATTATTAATTTTTTCTTTCCTTTTTATTTTTTCTCAACCCTTACTCTTTTTTCCTTTACTTCTCTCAACAACTACTTTTATAAAAAAACAATTTTTTTTTTTTACTTTTCTTTGATTTTTAATATTTCTTTTCTTTTTAATTTTTTCTCGACCTTTATTTTTGGTTTATCTTTTTTTCTCAATCTTTATTTTTTTTCATTCTTTCTCAACTTCTACATTTTCTTTGATTATTATTTTTTAAATATTTTTCTTCTTTTTCAGCAATTTTTATTATTTTTGTATTTTCTTTGATTTTTTCCAATCAAGTTACATCCCATAACCAAGAGTTGACACTATCACATTATAGAGGCAAGATTTATGACTTTCAAACAACAAGTTATGTTTCATGAGCAAGAGTTGACACTACCACATTGTAGAGGCAAGACTTATGATTTTCAAAAAACAAGTAATGTTTCTTGGGTAAGAGTTGACACTACCACATTGTGTTTTGATTTATGAGATATTCTATAACTCTTACCTTAGAGGTAAGACTTAGCTCAAGGACTTTCAAACAATAAATTATGCTCCACTGACAGGAGTTGACTCTACCACATTATGTTTTCATTTATGAGCTGTTCTACAACTCTTGCCTTAGAGGCAAGACTTAGCTCAAGGACTTTCAAACTATAAATTATGCCCTACGGTCAAGAGTTGACACTACCACGTTATGTCTTCATTTATGAAATGTTCTACAACTCTTGCCTTAGAGGTAAGACTCAAGGACTTTCAAATTAAAAATTATGCCCACGGGCAAGCGTTGACACCACCACGTTATGTATTCATTTATAAGATATTATACACTCTTGCCTTAGAGGCAAGACTTAGCTCAAGGACTTTCAAACAACAAATTATGCCCTATTGGCAAGATTGATACTACCACATTACGTCTTTATTTATGAGATATTCTACAACTCTCGTCTTAGAGGCACGACTTATCTCAAGAATTTTCAAACAAGTTACGTACATGGGGCAGGAGTCAACACTAATACATTATGTTTTTTACTTATGAAATACTCTATAACTCTTGTCCCATTAGTAAGACTCAACCTAAGGATCATCAAACAAAAAGTTATGCTCCATGGACAAGAGTTGACATCATCACATTGTGTATTGATTTATGAGATATTTTATAACTCTTCCTTTAGAGGCAAGACTTAGACAAAGGGCTTTGAAGTAACAAGACGTGCCACATGGGTAAGAGTTGACATTACCACATTGTGTTTTGATTTATGAGATAGTCTATAACTCTTTTCTTAGAGGAAAGACTTAACCCAAGGACTTTCAAACAATAAGTTACACCCCATTGGTAAGAGTTGACACTATCACATTATGTTTTGATTTATGAAATGTTCTATAACTCTTGCCTTAGAGGTAATACTTATCCCAAGGACTTTGAAACAACAAGTTATGCTCCACGGACAAGATTTGAAACTATCGCATTGTGCCTTGATTTATGAGATGTTTTATAAATCAAGAACTTTTAAACAACAAGTTATACCTCATGGGTAAGAGTTGACACTACTACATTATGTCTTGCTTTGTGAGATGATCTATAACTCTTGCCTTAAAGGCATGAATTAGTCCAAGGACTTTCAAAAAATAAGTTACGCCCCATGAACAAGAGTTAATACTATCACATTGTATCTTAATTTATGAGATATTCTACAACTCTTGCCTTAAAGGCAAGACTTAACCAACAAGTTACGTCCCATGGACAAGAGTTGACAATATTATATTGTGCCTTGATTTATGTGATGCTCTATTAGTTTTGCCTCTAAGACAAGGATTAGCTGTAATACCCTATACTTTTCCTAGCTTAAATTTATTCCTAGAATGTTGAGTGATAGATTTCAAAATAAATAGTATTTATTCCATGTGGAATTTTCAAGATTTCAACTTTCCATTATGTGGAAAATTGAATAATCTTTCCATCGATATAAGATTCGTCCAAATCTAATATTCGGTGAAATAGTTATGGCATTTTTAAGTTGACAGTGTGCCACCTGGGCACTTGGCGCGTCGCGGAGACGGGAAAAATGACAATCGTCAATTCCAGTGGCCCTCCATGATAGCCCCATATCATGGAGAAGCCCAAATTCCTAATTGTCCAATTTTACTAGACCGACATGATGATGGCGCATCACACCGAAGGCCAAATTAACATTACTATAGGGCACCGTGAGGTGGCGCATCGTGTTGAAGTTTCAGGTCCCAATTGTCAAATACAGTGGGACAACGCGATAGCTCCACATTGTGGAGGTCCCCCATTTCCCAGTCATTCTTTTTCAGAGAGCCACCACGATAGTGGCGCGTCGTGGTGGCCTAGTAAATTGGGATTTTTGATTGTTTTTCCAGTTCTGATTAGGAGTTTAAAAAAAGGTATTTTGATAAATTATCCAGCTTAATCCGTCCAAAATACATCATTAAGCTTATACCAAAGCACTTTATGCTTATTTCATCACTTTTTTCTCAAAAGAAAACCCTAAATCATCAAAGCTCCCTCTCCAAGAAATTTAAATTCGTCCATTAATTCTCCAAAGAAATTAAAGACTAAGGATTCTCAATACAAGAACCCGAAGAATTCATCTTCAAAGCATCAATAGAGATCCAAGATTTAAGTTTTAGCATCTAGTTTATCAATTGAGTTATGTGGGGTTTATGAACAAGGATCTACTTCCATCTTTGTGCCCAAAACTAAGATTTTAATTACAAATTCATATGATTTTGAATGTTTATACATGAATTTCAAATTAGAGTTTATATCTATTATTGCTATTTGCATTATGAGATTTTGAGATATTTTGAAGATGAATTGCTTGTCTATTTTCATATTTTCATGCCTATTGTAGTAAATTATAAATTTTGAGATAAAGTATCATTTTTTTCATTATCAAGCATGATTATTATGATGTTTTGACATGAGATTAATGGATGGGTTATTACCCAAAGATTGAATAATAATATTTCAAGAAAGATGATGTTAAAGCATCTTATGAGCAAATTATTTACAGATTTTTAGAAAAAGCTTTGATCTTTTGATCCTCAGTTTAGCTATGGAATCCATTTTACAGATTATTATAGATTATAGAACTAAAAAAAACTTTATTTATAGATTTACTCAGATGATTACATAATTGGTTTTAGATAAACCCTTATGCTAGTTTTAAAGTGGATTTCCAATAGAATGAGCGTAGCAAATAAAAAGGGATTAGTATTTAGCACCAGCGGGAGTGTGGGTTTAGCGCATCCTACTTCCATAAAACTACGTAGCCAACGTAGGTACAGATTATCAGATTATTTTTATTTCTATATAGATGATAGATTTATCTTGTGATCGATCATATGGGTAGGTTGTACTCCATGGAAAGAGTATGACACCTCTCCCCTACTTGAGGTTTCTTCCTTAGGAGAACAAGACATTGGACTCCGTGTTAGCTCACATGGTTTATGTCAGTT
Source organism: Capsicum baccatum var. pendulum (assembly GCA_030864225.1). NCBI lineage: Eukaryota > Viridiplantae > Streptophyta > Magnoliopsida > Solanales > Solanaceae > Capsicum > Capsicum baccatum. Next base: position 81,593,801 of record CM061560.1, on the reverse strand, counting down.
AGAAAAACCTCCCTTGCAGAATAGTTTTAAAGTATTTTTCCCTGCTAGCTAAAAGAAAAGAAAAGAATAACACAAAAGCTTTTAGAAAAAAAATTATAAAGGCTTAAAGCTCAAAGTTTACTCAGATTATTCTTTACAGAAAGATAACAGTTACATCTTTTAGCTTTCAAATTTCAGATTCAGAAGTGAGATCTCTTTATATTTAGACAATATGATTTACAAACAGAACATTAACACAACTTTTAGAACTAAATATTATGGCTCACAAGATTTATAAAGTGTGTTTTATTCCTTATTGCTACATATTACAGTATTTCAGATATTCCAACTTATGTAAGTCATTTACATTTAGCATGCATTGTTTTATAAATGATGAATATGAGATGATGTTTTACTTATGCATTTCATCCCTACATACTCAGTACATGCTCAAAGTACTGATCCACATATACGTCTATGTGCTACATTGTCTCATAATATAGGTGCAAGTTATAGTATATGTAGACAAAATCTAACAGTTGCAGATTCCAGCCAGCAGATGATGAGTCCTCCTACTTCGGGGACTTAAGTTAGATGTCATTTATGTACTTTACTTTCTTACTCATATGTATTGATTAGTGGTAGTTGGAGTCGTGCCCCAACTATCTATAGTCAGTATAGTAGAGGCTTCAAAGATGTCAGTTAGAGTCAATTATGTAAATTTCAGTCCCTCTTTTCAGATTATATCAGAATGTAAAATGGTATCAGTATTGTATTTTCCCAGATTCCATCAATTTTATGTTTCCACACAGTAAATTTAGCACTCTATACATATTTAATCAGTTGCTTAACATTATGCCAGTTCATAGGTTAGCTTGGGATCACCTGTGGTCCTAAGCACTGTGTGACGTCTCGGGACAGATTTTTGGGATGTTACATAGCCCAAGAACGTTCCAAAAGAACAAGTTACGCCCAATGGACAAGTATTGACACTACCACATTATTTCTTTATTTATGAGATATTCTATAACTCTTTCTTTAGAAGCAAGACTTAACTCAAGGATTTTCAAACAACAAGTTGTGCTCTACAAGAAAGACTTGACACTACCATATTGTGCCTTGATTTATGAGTTATTCTATAATTTTTGCCTTAGAGGCAAAACTTATCTCAAAGAACTTCCTAGCAATAATTCATGCCTTTAATTTGCCTTGATGTAAAAAAAGAAGACCCCTTCGCAGATTATCCAATTTTTTATTTATTAGAAAAAATATAATTGAAGTTGAGAAAAAAGAAAAAAGAGAACAAAAAAATTAGAAAATTAAAAAAAAAGAGATTGAGAAAAAAAAATAAAGGTTAAGAAAAAAAATAAAGAATTAAAAACAAATGAGAAAAAAATAAAAATAAAGTTTGAGAAAAATGAGGAAAAAAAAAGAGAAATGATAAAACCCAAAAATAAGGTTGAGACAAATGAATTTTAAAAAATGAATAAATAGATAATATTTGATAAAGAAAAGGAGAAAAAAATAAAGGTTGAGACAAATGAATTAAAACAAGAAAATAAAAATAAGGAAAAATAAAAAATAAAAATAGTAAAAATAAAAATAGAATTTGTACTATACTTAAAAAGAAAGGAAGGCTAGTATTTAAAAACTTTTCTTATGGGGGTTAAAAATCTAAATCCACCATTATTAGGGCTATACCATGTAATTTCCTGTCCTTACATCCTCCCACTTGGCTTAATGACCAAATAACATTAATATTTAATGTCATAAATATTAGTTATGCATAAAATAAATCTTTTCTATGATGTCCATCATACATACCATAATATGAAAAACTACTAAATGAGTTATGGTGGTTATACATAATTTGTGCTGCACACTCCCTTCCATATACTACTATATATCATAAGCTATAAAACATCTGACATTATGGTCTGTACTAATATCTCATTGAGACTTATCCTGTAATTTCTCAAAACTAGTAATGTGTACACCATTATACAAAATAGGAAATTCATTAATATAAATATAAATGATATCAGAGTGTCAAAATATCGTAAATGCATCAAGCATAAGTACAACTAAGACCTTTGTTTAAATATGTTCTTTAAATGACATTGGTTGTAGACCATTTATTAACGAATTTGCAATCACAAAATCAGTTCTACTATTCTCAAGTGACACTCTTTGTTCCTAAACTTCTTCCTTGACAGTAAATTACTTTAGTTCCATGTGTTTAGCATCTTTGGAGTACTTATTATTCTTGGAAAAGAATGCTACTGCAGTATTATCATAATATATTTTCAGTAGCTTGGTAATGATGTCGACTACCCCATATCTTGAAATAAAGTTTCACAACCATAATACATGGGTTGTGGTTTCAAAATATGCCATAAATTCTGCTTTTAGTTTGGATATAGCAATGGAATATTGTTTAGCAATCTCCATGATATTGCTTCTTTGACTAATAGGAAAAAATAATTGGTGATGTTTAAGCTACACCTCTTCTCAGAAGATGATATGGTCGTTGTCAAATATAGTAACCCAACAAAGATTGTGGTCAAATCCCAAGGGAATATGTGAATTCACGGCTCACAGTTATTGTAATCAATGGGCATAACTTGAAAAGTAAATGGGGGTATTTGTGTAGTAATCTCGAGCAAGTAACTATATCAACTTTGGTCGTAATCAGTCATAGGAGAACACTAGAATTGTGTTCCCCATGGCTTTTCAACTCCACAGGCTTATCGTGATTTATTGAACCAACCCGATAACTTACATATAGAATCTATGTTATGTACCTTCTACAGTCTTTTGGATGAGTAGAAGGATTTCACCTTTTACCTTTTGAGTCTTAGGATGTTGCCTTACTAACCCTTATATTGATCCCAGTTAACTATTATCTTTTGAGTCCCTAGTTATTAGATGAAACCTAACCATATTACTAAGATCAAACCTAGAAGCATGGATCGATAGTTAAACTCTAAATTACTATTGTCTTTATTTTTTCCTAGTCACTACTACTCTTTTGGAGTAAGTAGAAATAATCTAGAAAGGAACCTAACATGTGCACCCATTAAGAAAACTATTCTAATATAGATAAATCAATACATGCATGGGTATCAATTGAGAACAACAATAGCACTTCCCATACTTCGTCAATCTGCCAGGGTTTTCACAACCCTAGCTATGGGTTTCTAGCCACTCATGCTTATGAAAAACTCAACAATATTCATAATCGAAAGCATATATGAAATAACAATAACAAGAAGTATAAAAACCAACAACCGTAACCGAATTAATGATCCAAAGTCAATACAAGAGAATCCCAAGATCAAAATCTAATCTTGTAATCAAAATATGTTTGTGTATATCAAAAGTGCGTAACTTCTAATAAAAAATACATAAAGGGTATTTATAGTACATGAGGAAACCCAAAAACCAAAGACCAGACAAAATAAGAGAAAATAGGGTCGGTGGCCACTTATGGTCTGTACTTGTTCCCTGACCATGGCGTAGGTAGTACTTGTGGCCTGTAGGGTAGGCGCAAGTGCCAGGACCCAAAAATCCTGCAGGTTTGCTCTTAGGATTTTGGACTTCTGGAACTTGCTTTGCATACTTGAAATCTACATGTCTTACTTGCTGTCCATATGTTGACTTAGTAAGTTCCGAGAGTCGTCTTTTCAGCTCTTCTTCAATTCTCGAACATGCTTTGATCATGATCAAGTCGAAAAGTGTCTCGAACATCCATAATTGCTCCAATCAGTATCCTAAAACACTTTTTTTCATTTTTTTCATAAACTAAGCATCCAAAACATGATTTCTTCTAAAATATACCGAAAACGCATTATATCTAACAAAACAACCTCAGAAACATGCATATTTTCCTCGTTTTAAGCATTTAAAGTGCTATATTTTTATAGCACATCAACACCCTTAAATTAGAAAATTTTGATTTCCTCATGCAAAAAAATACAACAAAATAAAAATGATGTTTAAGTAGGAGAATCTAAACTATTCAAGGCAGTCTGTCAATACTTAAAGTTCAGAACACAACACCCCCTCCAATCTCACTTTTCAAAATCAACTGTGTATGAATCATGGAGCACAAAAATATGACACAATGGGATCAAGGCATGATAATTTCATTAGCAACAGACAACCACTTATATATAAAAGTTACACTACCCAAAACAAGCAAGTTGGGTATGTTAAGTCACTCAGTATGTCTTAGATTTAGTCATGCAGTTTGTTTTAGTTGTGCATACCAGTATATAGCCTTAGTTCCTTAGTATCTTTAGTTTAATTATCCTTTTTTGAGGATGAATGTTCCCAAGGAGGAGATATTGTAATACCCCATACTTTTATTAGCTTAGTTTAGCTCTTAATGTGTCAAGGGTTAACTTCAAAAACATATAACTCTTGACCGTATTGATATTTCTAGCTCCAGACCCACCAATATGTAGATAATTGAATCATCTTTACAACGATACCAATTTATCCTTAATCCTATACTAAGTTGAGAAGTTATGACAATTTTAGTAAAAATAGTAGCGCATCATGATAAGCACTGCATCGCGGTAAAGGACAAATTCGCAATTTTCTGATTTCTAGTGGTGCATTGCGATTAGCCTGCATCATAGAGAGGTTCCAGTTCCCATTCGTCCCTTTCCAGTAGCTCAGCGCGATTTGACTGTATCACATCAAAATTCCCAATTGGACTGACACCACATCGCGGTGGAGTGCAAAATGGCACTCGTCCTTTTATAGTGACGCAACGTGATTACATCGCATCGTGCTAGAGCCCAAAATAGAATTCGTCCTTTTTACAGTGAGCCACCGTGATTGTACCACATCGCGGTGGGGCTCAAAATTGGGACTTCCAGTTTCGAGTTAAAGTTTTAAAGGGCTATTTTATCATTTCCCCAAGCCCCAATCCACGAACATTAGATAATTAATACTATTCTAAATATTATATGCATATTTTCATCAAAAATTACTCTCCCAGGAAACCCTAGAATTCAAATGTTAATCCCTAAGAAATCCAAATTCCACCAATTTTTTCCAACATAACTCAAAATTCAAGATTTTCAATTCAAGATATTTAAGAAATCATATTCAAAAGCACAAATAAGAATTCAAGTTCAAGTTTATTTATCAATTTCACCAATTAAGGTATGTGGGGTTATGAGCAAGGATAATCCTTTCATCTTTGTGCCCAAAACTAGTTTTTAATTATAAGTTACATAATTTTGTATGATTACCCACGAATTTTAATTTAGGGTTCATACCCAAATATTTCTATTTGAAGATTATGAGATTTCAAGTAATTTAGATGTTGAATTGCATGGATATTTTGTATTTTCATGCTTGTGATATAAATTTCCAGATTTAGAATTAAATTTCAATTCTTTCATTACTAAGCATGAACTTTATTATGATTTAAAATTAATTTGATGCATGGGTTACTAAGCCCTAGTTTGAACGTTGATATTTCAAGAATGAATATGCTCTAAGCATCCCATGAATAGTTGTTTTCATATTTTAATAAATATTTGATCTTTTGACCTCAGCTTAGACATGGAATCCACTTTACAGTTTCATTTACAATTTAAATTAACAGATATATAGTTGGTTTTCATTATAAACCATTATACTAGTTGTAAAGTGGATTTCCTATAGAATGATCATACAGATTAAAGGGAGTAGTATTTAGCACCGAGTTGGGTATGTTCACATGCCCCAGAACAACAAGCCAACGTAGGTTCAGATTATCAGATTATTTCTATTTCTATATGGATGAGAGTTACAGATGTGATAACTTAGATTAGGTTATGCTCCTTGACAAGAGTATGACACATCTTCTCAATGTAAGGTTTTCTTACAAGGGAACTAGACGTCAGTTAGAAGAACCTTCCTACAGCTTACAAAAAAGAGTAAAGAATAATAGAAAAGCTTTTAGAAACTAAGTGTAAAAGCTCATGATTTTATTCAGATATAGTTTTATATAAGTCATTAGCTACTAGATTTTAGCTTTTAGTTTACAGATATAAAAGTGAGTCCTTTTTACACTTAGACAGTATAATTTCATGATAAAATACAAGTGCATCTTTTAGAACTAAGTGTTATGACTCACTAGATTTATATAGCATGTTTTACCACTCATGATCATGATTCTCAGTTTTCAGTTATTCAAGCTATTATGAGTTATCTACACTTAGCATGCATTCTTTTACAAATTTACACTAATATTAAGTTATTGTTTTAATTATCCATTCACCCCCATTTACTCAGTACAATCCAGAAATACTAATCCACATATACGTCTAAGTGCTATATTGTCTCATAATGTAGGTTTAGGTGCTCAGTTTTAGTAGCGTGAGTGATTTTGAGCATCTTTATCTGCATCCCAACAGTTGGTGAGTCCTCATAGTTTGGGGACCCAGTCCTTTAGTTTTTTAGTTTATTGGTATAGATAATTTAGTATTTTCAGACAGTTCGAGTCAGCTGGGGGGTTTGTCCTAGTGACTCTCTAGTTATTATTAGTAGAGGCTTGCCAGACTGCTAGATATGATTTAGATTTTCGGTATTAATTGTTCAGACTCTTGAGTTTTATATTTTCAGATATTATATTCAGATGATTTTAGCTAATCTTATATAGAATTTTGGATTTTAGCTTTGATTATAAGTCTATATTTCTCTATTATGAGTTTTAGATTTAGTAGAATGCTTATAGGGTTAGATTAAGGATACTCATAGTCTTGAGCACCGTGTGATATCTTGCGACTCATTTTTTGAGGAATTACAAACTTTGTATCAGAGACTAAGGCTATAAGTACCTAGGGAGTTAGACAAACCGCATTACATAGAGTCTTGATCATGGGTGTGAAGCATGCCATATCTATGATCAAGAGACTACGGGACATTTTAGGAAATCATCTCTTTCTTTCATGATCTATCATGCTTACAGTATCTCTATTCTACTTTTAACTTATGCTCTTACGTGATAATTGAATATGCCTCCTCGTCGGGCTAACACCCTCAGAAATGATAACTAGCCACCCCAGCTTGCTAACCCTCTGTATAAAAATGTATTCCATCTTGAATTTCTGGCTTCCTTTTAGGCATTAGCCCAATATGTGACTGATAATGTTTAGGGAAACCATCAAGCGGAAGTCCTACTTCAGTAGAATGGGAATTTAGCAGCAGCCAGAATTTGAGACTTCATGAAAATGAATCGGTCTGAGTTCTTTGGATCAAAAGCAGGTGAGGACCCACAACTTTACTTAGAGAAGATAAGAAAGATCACCCAGATTATGTATGTTACTAAGGAAGAGAGTATGGAGTTGGAATCCTATAGGCTAAAGGATATGGCATATGATTGGGTGGTATGTGGAAGAATGGTAGAGGTGAGAATGCAACTTCTATTAGTTGGCAGATATTTTAGGATGCGTTTCTAGATAGGTTATTTTTGTGTGAAATGACAGAATCTAAGGTAGAGGAATTTATGAACCTGAGGCAAGGCTTAATGACAGTGAAAGGGTACTGCCTTAAGTTCAACCAGTTGTCTACGTATGCTTCTGATACAATGGCTGACCCTAGGGCAAGTATGAGTAAGTTTGTTACTGGAGTATCTAGTTTAGTAGTCAAGGAGTGTAGTACTGCCATGCTTATTAGGGACATAGATCTTTCTAGATTGATGATTTATACTTAATAGATTGAGGCAGAAAAGTTGAAGGGTAGAGAGCAGGGAAATAAGAAGGCTAGAATTGGGTAGTTTGAGTATAGCCAGACAAAGTTTGGAGAGAGAAATCATTCACAATTTTAAAATCATTCATCCATGCCAGCGCCATCTTCAGCCAATGCTCCCACCTCCAGAGCTAGACAAGAGTAGTGGGGTAAGAATTTTATATCTATATCTCAAAATAGTATGAGTGGAAAATCTAGTTATCTTTCATGTGCTAAGTGTGGTAAGAATCATCTTGGTGAGTGCTTGTTGGGACAGAAAGGTTGTAATGTTTATAGTAAGTTGGGACATGGAATCAAAAAGTGTCCTTATTCTTAGCGGGGAAACAAAGATGCTTGTCCCCAGGCTCAGTCTACTAGCATACCAGCTCCTCTAGGTCTCTCAGTCCCTCCTCAGGACACATCATCCAGTATCGGTGGCGGTCAGTGCCAGAATTAATTTTATACTTTACTATCCCATCAAGAGCAGAAGAATTCCCCAGATGTTATTACTGGTATGCTTCGTGTCTTTCATCTTGATATTTATATGTTGTTAGACCCTAGGTCAAATTTCTTTTATGTGACACAATTGCAGTAAATTTTGAAATAGATCTTGAAAAGATCCCTGAGCCCTTCTTAGTTTCTACTCCACTAGGTGAGTTAGTTATTGCCAAACAGATCTATAGAAAGTGTCCTATCAATATCCTTCATAAAATCATGTTAATAGATTTAATAAAGTTAGATATGGTTAACTTTGACCTTGTTCTTGTTATGGATTGACTCCATTCCTCTTTTGCATCTATATATTATCGCATCTGAGTGGTGGAGTTTTAGTTTCTAGATAATACAGTATTTGAGTGGGAAGGTAATTCAGTGTCTCCCAAGAGTCATTTTATATCCTATATTAAAGCCAGAAAGTTGATTTCAAAAGGGTGCACTATCATCTAGTTTGAGTCAAAGACACTAAGTTTGAGACTCTAACAGTTCAGTCAGTTCATGTAGTCAATGAGTTTTCTGATGTTTTTTCTGAAGATTTGCCAGGGGTACCTCCTGATAGGGAAATAGAATTTGGTATTAACCTTCTTCCAAATACTTAACTTATCTCCATTCCTCTATATTGTATGGCTCCAGTCAAGCTTAAAGAGTTAAAAAACAACTTAAAGACCTCTTATATAAGGGTGTCATAAGGCCAGTGTCTCTCCATGGGATGCTCTCGTTCTATTCATGTGAAAGAAAGATGGTTCTTTACAAATATGCATTGAATATCATCAGCTGAATAAAGTCATAGTTAAAAAAATATCCTCTTCCTAGTATTGAGACTTATTCAACCAACTCTAAGGAGTAAGTTACTTCTCTAAGATAGACCTTAGATCTGGATATCATCAGCTTAGAGTAAGGGAGTGTGATATTCCAAAAACAACTTTCAGAACCTGTTACAGTCATTTCAAGTTTCTCTTCATGTCATTTGGTCTTACCAATGTCCCAACAACATTCATGGATTTGATAAACAGAGTGTTCAAATAGTATTTGGACATGTTTGTCATAGTATTTATCAATGATATTCTTGGTTATTCTCGTAGTGAGGATGATCATGCAGACCACCTTAGAATTGTGTTGCAAATTCTTAGGGATCACCAGTTATTTGTCAAATTCAATACATGTAAATTTTTGCTAAGATCATTATCTTTCATCGGTCACATTATTTCCAGTGATGGCATTAGAGTTGATCCCCAAAAGATAAAAACAGTAAGAAACTGGCCTAGACCTATCTCTCCATCAGACTTCCAAAGTTTCTTACATTTAGCTGTCTATTATAGATTCTTTGTTGAGGGTTTTTCTTCTATTATATCCCCTATGTCTAGATTAACTTAGAAGAAAGTTAAGTTTCAGTAGTCAGATTCTTGTAAGAAGAGTTTTTAGGAGTTGTAGATTCGACTTCCTTCAGCTACAATTTTAGCTTTACCTGATGGTACAGTTGGGTTCGTTTTCTATTGTGATGCCTCTAGAATTGGTATGGGTTGTGTTTTGATGCAGAGAGGTAAGGTTATAGCCTATGCCTCTAGAAAACATAAGCCTCGCAAAAAGAACTATCCTACCCATGATCTTGAGCTAGCAACTATTGTGTTTGCCTTAAAAATCTGGAGGCACTATTTTCATGGGTTGCATGTTGATGGGTTTATGGATCACAAAATTTTGCAGTATGTTTTTTCTCAGAGGGAGTTAAATCTTTATTAGAGAAGGTGGTTAGAATTATTGAAGGATTATGATATGAGTGTGTCGTATCATCAGGGCAAGACCAATGTAGTGACAGATGCCCTTAGTAGATTTTCCATGGGCAGTGTTGCTCATCTGGAGAATGATAAGAGAGAGTTAGTTTGAGAAGTTCATCGGTCAGCTACATTGGGTGTGACGTTGGTTGAATAAGCTTAAGAAAATATTTGGGTTCAGAGTAGTTCAGAATCTTCTCTAGTTTCTGAAGTAAAAGACAAGGAGGATAAGGATCCTAGTTTGGTCAAATTGAAGGGTTCAGTTAAAGACCAAAAGGTAGAGGTTTTCTCCTAAGGGGGAGATAGAGTATTGAGATACCAGAGTAGATTGTGTATGCCATGTATTGATGATTTGAGGTAGTGGATTATGGTAAGAATGCATGGTGCACGTTAATCTATTCATCCAGGAACCACCAAGATGTATCATGATTTGAGGGAAGTTTATTAGTTGACAGGTATGAAGAAAGATATAGCAGAATTTGTAGCCAAGTATGCGACTTATCAATGGGGGTAAGATAGATCACTAAAGACCTGGTGGCATATTGCAGGAGATTGGTATTCCCACTTGGAACTGGGAAGAGGTAAATATTGACTTTGTGACTAGATTGCCCTATTTACGTCATCAACATAGTTCGATTTGGGTTATTGTAGATAGATTGACCAAATCAGCCTATTTCTTGCTAGTTCACACATCCTACACAACTGAAGATTATGCTTAGCTGTATATTAGAGAGTTAGTTAGATTGCATGGAGTTCCCTTGTCCATCATCACATATAAGGGTACTCAGTTTACCTCTCAATTTCAGAAAGCATTTCAGAAGGTTCTTGATACCCAAGTTCATCTCAGTTCATCTTTTTATCCATAGGAAGATGGTCAGGTAGAGAGGACCATTCAGACCTTAGAGGATATGTTAAAGTGCATGGATGATTCAACTGTTAAATCCCTCTAGAATGCACAGATATTTAGAATAGCCTTTCATACGAAAAAGTTCCAGTAGAGATTCATGATAATCAGATCCATAGACTAAGGAACAAAGAATTTCCCTTGGTTAAAGTTTTATGGAAAAATTAGTCCGTTGAGAGTGCTACTTAAGAAGTAGAAGCAGACATGTGTACCAAGTATCCTCACCTTTTCTCTACGAACTCAGATTCAGTCGAAGGTAATAGTCCTTCTTAATTTAGTTCTTTTCAAGTCTCAAATTCAACTATATAGTTATCTTCATATAAATTTATGCACTCTCAGATTAGTTCAGTCACTCATTATGTCTTAGATTCAGTCATGCAGTTTGTTTTAGTTGTGTATGCCAGCATATAGCCTCAGTTCCTTGATATCTTTAATTTAATTAGCCTCATTCGAGGACGAATGTTCTCAAGGGGGAGATATTGTAATACCTCATACTTTTCTTAGCTCAGTTTAGCTCCTAGTGTGTCAAGGGTTAACTTTAAAAGCATATAACTTTTGATGTGTATATAATTTTCTAGTTCTAGACCCACTAATCTGTAGATAATTGAATCAGCTTTCCAATAATACTAATTTTGCCTTAATTCGATACTCGGTTGAGAAGTTATGGAAATTTTAGTGAAAATAGTAGGGCATCGCGATAAGCACCACGTCACGGTGAAGGACAAACTCACAATTATCCAATTTACAGTGGAGCACTATGATTAGCCTGAATCGCGGAGAATTTTTAGTTCTCATTCTTCTCTTTCTAGTAGCTCAACGCGATTTGCCTGTATTGCATTAAAATTACCAATTAGACAAACACCGCGTCGCGGTGGAGTGTAAAATGGAACCCATCATTTTTCAGTGATGCAATCCAATTACACTGCATAGCGCCAGAGCCCAAAATGGCGTTCGTCCTTTTTTTCCAGTGAGCCATCGCGATTGTACCACATTACGGTGGGGCTCAAAATTGGGACTTCCAATTTCGAGTTAAATTTTTAAAGGAAAATTTCTTCATTTACCTAAGCCCCAATCCGTGAACAATAGATAATTAATCCTATTCTAACCATTATATGCATATTTTTATCAAAAATAACTCTCCAAGGAAACCCTAGAAGTCGAATCTTAATACCCAAGAAATTCAAATTCCACCATTCTTTTTCCAAGATAACCTAAAATTCAAGATTCCCAATTCAAGATATTCAAGAAATCATCTTCAAAAGCACAAATAAGAATTCAAGTTCAAGTTTCTTTATCAATTTCACCAATTAAGGTATATGGAGTTATGAGCAAGGATAACCCTTTCATCTTTGTGCCCAAAACAAATTTTTAATTACATGTTACATGATTTTGTATGATTACTCATGAATTTCAATTTAGGGTTCACTCCCAAATATTTCTATTTGAAAATTATGAGATTTCAAGTGATTTAGATGACGAATTGCATGGCTATTTTTGTATTTTCATACGTATGATATAAATTTCTAGATTTAAAATTGAATTTCAATTCTTTCATTATTAAGCATGAACTTTATTATGATTTGACATTAATTTGATACATGGGTTACTAAGCCCTATTTAAATTTTGATATTTCAAGAATGACTATGCTCTAAGCATCCCATGAATAGTTATTTTCAGATTTTAATAAAGATTTGATCTTTTGACCTCAGCTTAGACATGGAATCCACTTTTCAGTTTTAGTTACAATTTCAATTAACAGATATACAGTTGGTTTTCGTTATAAACCATTATACTAGTTTTAAAGTGGATTTCCTACATGATGAGCATACAGATTGAAGAAAATAGTATTTAGCACCGAGTTGGGTATGTTTATATGCGCCAGAACTACGACCCAATATAGGTTTAGATTGTCAGATTATTCCTATTTCTATATGGATGATAGTTACAGATGTGATCACTTGGATTATGTTATACTCCTTGGCAAGAGTATGACACCTCTCCCCAACGTGAGGTTTTTCCATAAGGAAACTAGAAGTTTGACACTATGGTAGCTCACATAGTGTATGTCGGTTAGAAGAACCTCCCTACAACTTACAAAAAAGAGTAAAGAATAACAAAAAAACTTTTAGAAACTAAGTGTAAAGGCTCACAATTTTATTCAGATATTATTTTTATAAGCCATTAGCTATTAGTTTTCAGCTTTTAATTTACAGATATAAAAGTGAGTACTTTCTATGCTTAAATAGTATGATTTCAAGATAGAATGCAAGTGCAAATTTTAGAACTAAGTTTTATGACTCACTAGATTTATATAGCATATTTTATCACCCATGATCATGAATCTCAGTTTTAAGTTATTCAAGCTATTGTGAGTCATCTACGGTTAGCATGCATTCTTTTGAAAATTTACACTAATGTTGAGATATTGTTTTACTAATGCATTAACCCCCGTATCTCAGTACAATCCAGAAATACTAATCCACATAAACGTCTATGTGCTACATTGTCTCATAATATAGGTTCAGGTGCTCAGTTTTTGCAGCATGAGTTATTTTGAGCATCTCTATCTGCATCCCGATAGTTAGTGAGTTCTCATAGTTCGGGGACCTAGTCCGTTAGTTTTTCATCTTATTAGTATAAATGATTCAGTATTTTCAGACAGTTTGAGTTAGCTGGGAGGTTTGTTCTAGTGACTCTCTAGTTATTAGTAGTAAAGGCTTGTGAGACTCCTAGATATGATTCAGATTTCCAGTATTAATTGATCCGACTACTGAGTTTAGTATTTTTAGATATATATTCAGATGATTTCAGCTTAGCTCATATAGAATTCTGCATTTTAGCTTTGATTATATGTCCATATTTCTCTATTATGAGCTTCAAATTTAGTAGAAGGCTTATAGGGTTATCTTAAGGATACTCATAGTCGTAAGCCTGTGTGACGCCTTGGGACCTATTTTTGGGGTGTTACATGGGGGCATATCATCTATCGGAGGTGATGGTGGTGGCGGTTCTCTACTAGAGAATGCACCTGCTACTAGCTCTATACGCCACTGCCTATCAACGACTGCAATCTCCATCAAATTATGCCTATCCCTTTTAACGGTCTGGTCATATAGGATATCAGGATCCTGCAAGTCTCTAATGTGACATTTTTTGGACCCAACCATTGGGACCTCCTCTTTATCCTCAGCAAAGAAATCAAACTATCTCAGTGCATGCAAAGGTGATATCTGACCACCGGGGGTATAACTAAGGGAGTGTGTAATACCCCTACGCTTCTAAGTTAGAAATCGGACCTTTATTCTTATGAGTGTAAACTCTATTCTAGTGATTCATATTTGAATCCATGTTTCATAATCATTAACCTAGTGTGAATAAATATTATGAGGTGGGAAAAACGTTCCTAAGTGTCACTTAGAGCAAAGTGAGCTAAGAGCCTTTGATCCAGCCAATTTTTGGTGTTCGATATCACAAGGGTCATCCTTGAATGAGTATAACTTTACGTATATATGGAAGTTGGCATATTAAGACCCACAAAATTGTATATAATCAAATTAGCTTTCCAACGATTCTAATTTTACCTTAATTCGACACCTGAGTGAAAAGTTATGGCTTTGCCAAGGGGTGTGCATCACCTATAAATTGCCTAAGACTATTGGAAAGGGTTTGCTATAAGTTGTGAGACACAAACCTTAAGGTTTTCCATAGGTTGTGTGACGCAAATCTTATGGCCAAGCGCATAGACACTCTATTTTTGAGTTATTTTGAGGGAAACTAAGTCATTTGACATTTGATAAACGTCCCTAATAACTACACGAGATTAATAGTCCCTAAACATGTTTTAACCCTATCAACATCATTAGTTCATCATCTAAAACACAAGAGGATAAGAGCAACTAGGGTTTGCACAATCAAGCTTGAAGATTCAATTTTTTCATAATTTCTTCATCACAAAGGTATGTGGGGTCATGAACAAGGATACTCCTTTCATACTTGTGCCCAAAACTAGTTTATAAAGTTGAATTTACATGAGTTTACATGATTTACAGTCTAGGTTTCGTACCCAATTATCATTATTTGAAGTCTATGAAGTTAGAAGTGATTTAAATGTTGAATTGCATATCTATTTACACAACTTTATGCGTGTGATATGAGTTTACAGATTTCCAATTGTGTTTTTAGCATGATATTATGATTCTTGAATTCAGTATCTTGATATTTTTGAAGTATTTCAAGAAGTATATTGAGCATGACGTTTTGCTATGAATTTGTATAAGTTTAGAGAATGGGTGTTAAACCCTAATTTTAAATATTGATATTTCAAGAAGATTATGATTTTAAACCTCCTTTATAAGTTGTTTACCAAGATTTAAGAAAGAAATTGATTTTCTGATCCTATGCTAAGATAATGAATCCACATTGTTCATATAGTTTGAGATTTTAGAAAGAGAAGCATAGTTGGTTTTCATTATAAACCCTTATACTATTTTAAGGTGGATTTCCTAAAGTTCTGAGCAATAAGTATGGGAGTAGTATTTAGCACTGAGTTGAGTATGATTCCAAGGTCTTATTCCCCAGAACTACAAGCCAACGTAGTCTTAAGTATCAATAGTGGGCTAAGTTAGTGATCACTTAATATAAGGTTCTATGCCGATCACAAATTTACTTAGATATTGTCTTACATAAGACTTTAATTATCAGATTTCACCTTTTAGTTTTCATATAAAAAGGTGCATCCTTTTTACACTAAGCCAACATGATTTGAAAGCATAATAAGACTAAAGCTTTTTAGAACTAAGTGTGGTGGCTCACAGAATTACCTTTATTATTTACTTCTCATGATTTATGATTTTACAGTTTTTATTACTCAAGCCAAGGTGAGTCACTTACACTTAGCATGTACTTTTGACAGTTTGTATGAATAGTGCATTATTATTTTACTTATGAATTCACCCCATATGCTCAGTACATTCCAAAAGTACTGATCCACACATATATATATTATTTAATAATATAGGTACCATATCAGTTGTAGTACATATGTCATGATCAAACAGTTGCAGATTGCAGCCAGCAGGTGATGAGTCTTCCTACTTCGGGGACTTTAGTTAGAAGTTATTCATGTACTTTACTTTCTTACACATATGTATTGATTAGTGGTAGTTGAAATCACATCCCAGCTATCTATATTTAGTATAGTAGAGGCTTCATAAATGTCAGTCAGAGTTAGTTCTGTACATTTTAGTTCCTTCCTTCAATTTTATCAGAATGTAAAATTATATCAGTATTGTATTTTTCCTAGATTTCATCATGATTATTTTTCTGCATAGTAAACTCAATTATTTTATACATAGTTAAATAAGTTATTTAACAGTATGCTAGTTCATGAGTTAGCTTGGTATCACTTGTGGTCCTAAGAACCATGTGATGTCTAGGGGGTAGTCTCGGGGAATTATAGAGTGGCTGCTACACAACTCTATGTGAAAAAGCGTATCTCTACTCATAATATATCAAATTCCTACCCCATCTGGGTTATATCTGGTGCATTTGTCACTATGAATCGATCTGTAACTCATCTTTCAAACACATCGAGCCATGCCTGGAAGTCGACATATAGCTTAGACAGTGCAGCTCTTTGTGCAGCATCCCATCTAGCCTCTACCTGCTTAAATCTGGTCCAAACCCCAGATCTTATCTGCTCATATAGGGTAGTCATCTCAATATCAACAATCCTTACCCACGCATGTATGGTCCTCTGGCTGTCCACTAAGCTTTGAAAAAAATCTCTTGAAATAGTGATCATACATGTTGAAGGATCTGTAGTGAATAGGCGAGTAAGCTCTAAAGATACGCTAGCCAGCTCTAAAGTCGATGCTGGCACTAAAGAAGAAGTGGCTGGTGTCCCCTTGCCCTGTGTACTCGAATCTTGAGATTTTCTCTGCTTCCTTATATCCATATCAACACTAATACCCATATCGGCTTGATATGCATCACCAGGCTCTATGGAAACTGAGAGACCTTCAGTCTAGGCCCAAGGTATTGTTGCCTGCTCTCTTGATCTCTTGGGAAATCCTGGACGTGCCAGATCCTTCATAGTCTTTGTCTGTGTGGTCACTGTCGCAAGTACCCTTTTATAAACTCTTAGTATCTCAGGTACACCAGCCTCATCACACAACTTATGAATCATGCACGGGAATGGCAGATTAGTCAACTACCCAAATGCTCTGTCGTGCATCTAATGCTAGAGAATGGCAAAAAACAACAACATATCTATCCATCAAACAAGCAACCCGTACTGCACCCTCCCAAGTCAACAAATTATCCAAAATAGTGAGGAACAGTCGGTATCTGATCAACAACTGGCAAAACTTGCCCTCAAATGTTAATGATCCCGTCTTAATCATACCATGCCCCTCAATGCATGGGGTGGCATCACCTAAAGGTAAAATGTAACTCGCTATCCACTAGCTATCTTAAAACTTTCTCATATGTGCTCACCTTCCACAAGATATGTCGATCAAATACAACCATCAGTCTGTGGTCACACTTAGTTGTAGATGTGAGAGTAATATAACCTGGGATGAAGATGACTCTATGGATAGTCTCTGCAGAAATATCACTCTCACCCTTTTAACTAGTGTATGATCAAGTTGTGGCTGCATAACAAATTTTACCAGGCCTGGAGCTCTGCACATGGTAAGGATTACTGTTACTTGGTATGATGCATAAAACTCACGTACCAAAGCCGGGATGTAAGAACCGAGTGGTTGATTCATCGACTATAACTTATGTTAGTCAAATACAACCTTTAACTGTGGTACTCAACTCATCTATGATCGATCAATCCGAAACTCCTCATAAATAACCCTCGTAGGTCTGCCTGCTTTCTAAATCTGGCTATTTATATCAAATATCTTCCTCATCCCTTCCACATACCACCTTCAGTTTCCCTCGTCAAGAGGTGCTTGAGAGGCGTGCGTGGGTGCAGGAATCTGCCCATGTTATACTGGTGCATTGTGGTAAGGTTACTCTATATCCTCCTCAGACTGAGGTACATCTTGATACTTTACATCAGTAGCGGTACCCTACTCAGACTGGGGTACATCTGATTACTGTACATGAGCAGCGTTACCCTCCTTAGACTGAGGCACCACTGATAACTCCTCCTGCTTTGCCTCCTCGGATGAAACCTAGGACCTCTCCTCAGACTGAGGGTCCTGAGCTGCAACCTGTGGAGTAGACTCAAACTCTTTTTCATCCTTCTCCTCCTTATCAAGTGGAAAAGTGTTTGGGGGTGACATCTACACTGGCTTCATCCGTGGTCGGGATGCAACTATCTGAGCAGCCTGATGTGTCTGCCCTTTAGTAACTCTACATGTTACCCGACTATAGTGTCTATATATCTCTTTCTCGGGTACTCCTCCACTTAACCACTAGGATTGGGAGAATCTTCCCATCTCCTCGAGGTATCAAACTTCTTCTTCATTACAACTTTACATTCCATATGTACCTAAAAACCCAATTGTTAGTTTCCAATAAAAATGAGGGATAACAAAAGTTGAAGAAAGCTCTAAATTCAAAAAGTTCAAAATTTTCCTTAATTTTCACACTCCTATAGCCCATTTGAAATACCAAGAAGTCCAATGTACATATATACATCAATAATAATGATTTTCACAACAAACCCAACATGCTTAACTTGTGGTATTACTCTATTCCTTTAAGTTTAACTTTCGATTAAGGCCTAACTTCAGATTTTACTTCAAAACAAGGCCCTACATTAAGATTTTAGGATACTTCAAGCATCCTACATACAAGCATGATATATTCTACATATTTTTCAATGGAATACATGTATCAACTTGTTTAAACAATTAACAAATCAATACATAACCATTAGGAGTCGAGAAAGTTACCTTTTTATGAAGAATCTGAAGTGAACAGGGAAGAAATCAAGCAAAACCAAAGTTGGAACTTTTTTTTAGTGTATTGGGACAAGTTGGTATCTCAAACAAGTGTCAATTTAGCCTTAAGTTTGGGGTTCGTTTATGTTTTAAGAGGTAAGTTTGAATTCAAAAAGAAAAGTGAAGTTTTGAGAATTTGAATAAGTTGGAATAAAGTGAAGGATGTTTAAATAAGGATGGGGGCTACTTTAGGTCATAGTAAGTGTTGTTGGGCCCAAAATTTCAACTAAAAATTAGGCCCACTAAAGACCTAGCCGCTTCAGCCACTTCCTACCACTTGCGGCCAGGCATGGGGCGGAAGTGCCACCTACGGCCAACAGGTGTAGGACGAAAGTGCAGTGCCAAAATTTTGGTTTGCTTTTCTACAATCCAAACTTGGAGTTTTGATATTTTTCCAGCTACTTATGGTCCCATAACCTAAGTTTGAAGTCCCAAAAGTATGATTAGATGCCAAAGTCCATAACTTTCCATTTTTCATTCTCAAAATTTTGACTTTACTCAACTTATCATGTGGGACTTGTGATCATGATGGTTTGATCACACTGTCCCTTTACCTAGAAATCAATGAATGTAGCAATTTTCCCCATATTTTGGGTAAGTCCAAGAGATAATCACCTTACAAAAAACAAAAAAAAAAAACAAAACATGAACACTAAAAATAGTGAATTTCCTCCGACTCAACGCTTGATATAACGTCACGATACGACATGGCTGTGTTGGTTACTCAAACTTCATGAACAAGCCCATGGGTTTCCTCCCATGCAACACTTGATTTAATATCGTGGCACAACGCGAGTACCTTGATTACTTAGAATTTATCAAGATACCCAGAAGAGTATCCTTTAGGGCCATTAATACAATCTATGATCGATACCATGCTCATGTCGGTTGGCTGCTTCATTGTCTTTCAGATGTTAAATATAGCCGCCTCAGCGTTGATTCTTAATATAAACTCTCCTTTCTCCATGTCAACCATCGCTCTACCTGTGTCCATAAACGTTCTTCCTAATATAATGAGCATCTCAGTGTCAACCTCATAGTCAGAAAAGACAAAGTCAACTGGGAATATGAATATGTCATCTCTCACAATCACATTAAACAAATCATGACTAAATATTTGAATTTGAAACATGATGCATGAACTGAAATGGATTCACAACTCACATGTATGCTAAAAAATCACCTCATGGAATATCCATATTTATGCAACATAGGATAGTAAGACTAGATAGAAAGATGGAAAACCATAGGAACTTGTCTGTAACTGCTACACTGAGTTGCTGGCTATACGGACTAAATTACAGTGAAAGCTTACACTCAATTGGTGTATTTCTTCATTACTCTTTCTAAGAAGTTCTAATAACATTAGGGAGACAAGAATCTTGGGCATGATCTGAATAATATATCTGAGTAAGGAATCTTAATATGGCTATAACTCTATAATATGGAACATAGGACTATAAAACTTACTAGGCCTTAGTCAATGCAACTGCTAACTTTCAAGCTTAGCCACACTTCTAAAATACTCCCTCAACTATACTTTTCCCTGTAAATACCATGCTCATTTGATTCAACTTATAATTCTTACATGGGTATTGATAACTCCATCTACTAAAGTCTAAGCTGAACTAAATTCTCTCAATATGTTCAAGCCTACTCAAAAACACAAGGCACCACACATAATACCATAATACTAGTCTAAATCACTGATTCAATATCCTATGTGTTTTCATGGCTCTCATCTCAAGAACAATTCTTCTTACCACTTCAACAACAAAATTCAACATCTCTCTAAGAATTCACTTGTGCACAATACACCCATCCACTTATTTACTAACATGACATTAAAGCCTATCATTATAACCACGTATGAACTTTTAGGAAAATACCCATAAAATCATCTTTCTCATATTCTCAAAGCCTCTATTAATAACACCTTCTATGCACTATCCCCAAGAAAAAAACATAAAATTTCAAATAACCATGACATATATCAAAAGCTCTACCTTAATATTCCTTTCAACTTATAGCCTGACATAAAATAAATATACTACAATCTTTCCCCAACAAGAAACATTTACTCTCTCCTATCTAAAAAATTGTTCATCACCACTATCATTTCCCAAAGAAAGGTCACTGAAAGGTTAAAAAATGAGATCCTAAAGCATGAAAGAATAATATGAATGACTTCGACACTTAACTAAGGCCTAATGAATAGAATATCAATGTCATGGATTCATCAAAGAGATCTAATCTGAGGACATACATGACATAATCTAAACTTCCTTGATCATTATGGCATACCATGAGTTATAGGAACTGAGCAAACTATAAAGCATGAGTACATGAGTCATGAGCTGCATGGACTGAATTTGGAGTTCATAATTTCAGGGAATATGATTCGACTGTTGAGTGAACTAGAACTCCTCATACTAGGAACTGGGAGCGTACATGATTCTCTATTATGTGCATGAACATGAACTATGATCATGGAGATGATGTATAAGGCATGAGTAGATGTTGTGATGACTAAAGTACAAAACTTTTCACTGAGATGAGAATGGGTCAGGCTTCTTCCTCCCCTACTGATATTCTACAATACACTGAAATCACTACTAGAATTTGAGAGCCTGACTTGGTTCCTTGTTCTATCATTTTCCCCTTAGATTTAAGCCACTATTCTAAGTCTGTGGACAAAATCTAAACTGAACTGCAACCACTCTACTCTAGAGTCTGAGATATAATAATACACACCAATAATAAACTCACCTTGAAAGACTATATGTGAAAGTGTAAAAGCCACTTCCAGTACTTCATTCCTGAGATAGAACTCTTAACTTTTTTTAACCCCAACAGTCATCATATAACAACTTAAGCACTTACTAACTTAGAATATTCGGGAGAATCACCATACCCTGAGTTCACACCATGTAGAATTTCAAGATCTTCTTTCTATTTCCTCAATCATCCAACATTCAAACTTAGATTCTAACACTTAACATAGATATCCACAGAACTTCGCATACACTACTACCGACTTATTACTACTGGATAAGAATCTTGAAATACTAACCTACACAAAATTTTATAAATATACTCAACCTTAACAAGCTCCTCTATCATTGTGGTCGCTGTCTAATCTCCATCCCAACTAAAGCATTAACATAATCTAAGTATCCCCTACCTGAGAAATCTCTCTCCAAGTGTTGTTAAAAAAACTACATAATACCTTTCTGTCTCCATGGATACATTATCTACTAAAATTAGATAAACACTATCCCCACTTTACTGCTGCTAAAACTTCTAGGTTCATGCTTTTAACTCTAGGTCATATACTATTATAGGATTCTGAGAACGGATCTGAGGGCACATCTGACTTTGTCTTAGTGCATGATTTTCATGAATAATAATAAACATGTTCAAAGATTAGAACATGAGAGCACTGATGGGATCCTTTTTAAGCTAATATGTAATCCCATAACTGTCTGCGTTGAATGTCTGAGAAAGATCTATTGATAGGAATTTAAGCTTTACTATTTCTGTTACCTTGAAAATAAGGCAGATTTGACATGAATGGAGCACGATGAAAATCAACATAAGTATGTTATATAACCTTTCTATAGCATAATCTGAGACATGAAAGAAGGGAAAAATTTCTTAAATGCCTTATATCCTCTCGAGGAAAAGTACAGACATCTTTGTACCATTCTACAGGACTCTACTAGACACGAATTCATAGATACTCTAGGACACTTGAACTTGGCTCTGATACCAAGTTTTTTCATGACCCGAGACTACCCCTTAGTCGTAATACGGTGCTTAGAACCACAAGTAAGCTGAAGCTAACCCATGTACTTGCATGATACTTGAGAAACTGGTATAAATTGTATATAAACTAAATTTGCTAGGCAGAAGAATAATTATGAGAAAATCTGAATAAATAAGATCTATAATAGTTTACATCACGATAAATCTAAAGAAAGAACTTGAATTACATTAATGACTTCGACTGACCATCTATGAAGCCTCTACTATACTGACTATAGATAGCTGGGATATGCTTCTAACTACCACTAATCAATACATATGGATAATTAAAATACAACACATAAACTACAACAGACTGGAGTTCGCAAAATAAGAGGACTTATCACCTGCTGGTTGAAAGCTGAAAACTATCTGATTATGATGTGTGGGCTACAACTGGTACCTATAATATGAAACAATGTAGCCACATAGATGTATATATGGATCATTACTTCTATAATGTATGAGTACGTGGAGACATGCACTAAATTATAGAAATATTTAAAACATGCTTTAAAACTAAGGATATAAGTTATTTGCTGAAATATGCATTTAAAACATGATTGTACATGAAAATGTTAAGTCATTGTGAAATTTATAAGTTCATGAGATGAAAATAATTTTGTAAGCTGGGAAGCGGTAGAAACATGAATACTCTATGTAAATCTCATGTAAAGCTGAACATGTTGTAAAATTGAGTTATGGATCATATATGAATACTGAGCCTGAAAATATGAAGCAAGACAAAGCATAAACATGTATATAAATAATTTGAAATCTAAATAGCTGAATAACTATTATCTGCATAATTGGATAACAAAAATTTGCATAATCGAATAACTGATATATGTATACTTAGTTATGCAAACCTGAACTGGCATACTCTGAATACCAAAGTGAGACTGTGAGAGCTAGCTATAACCGACATGCCCCAATATGAGCTATCAGGGTCTAACTTGTAACCCCAGTTAAAAGAGCATTGGCACCTTTCCAAGGGTACCAACACATGACAGATGATGTGGATCCATAAGGCTGATGTCCAGAAGGATGAGGGTTTCATGCCTACTTGACGGGGTACCCTTCATAATCTATGGTGGCACCATAGGACTGAAACTTAAGCTCTACTACTAACGATTCATGCCTAAATAACGAGGGAGCTGCCATCCCTGCGTTCGCTCAGTGCTAAGTATTACTCCCAACTAAGTGACACTAGTATTATTATTGGTTTAACATGATATGGTACTGTACTAATAGATGCTCAGCATGAACATGACAATATGAGTCTATAATAAAATCATGGTCTGACTGACTTGTTACTTGAAAATGGAAACATGTAAAAAACATAGGTATTGGGTATTCATAACCCACCAACACTAAATAATCACAAAAATATGATAACAATATTTAAAACAATGGTATGAAATTGTAGTTCAAAAATCCAAACACCAGACATTTTAATAATTGAGTGACATACATGAACTTGAACATGGGGATAAGTTAAACTTGAGAAAACAACATATTCACATGATTTAATTCTTAACTCAAAGATTTGACATGGAATCACTTCAATAGAACATGAGTAATTGAAATTTAAAGCATGAAATAAACTAGTTTATATGAGAACACATGTTGATGTGGCATAAATTCAAATTACTAGGAAATACATGGATTAAGTTCATAAGTTGCATGGATAATTTCATAAAATAGGACACAATTCATACTTTAGATCAAAAAGAGGGTTTTTGCGATTAATGGGTGAAAGTAATCCATTGATGAGTACCCCACATACGTCAATTAGATGACTTCTTGAAGAAAGCATGAAATTGGAACTTAAATCCTTGAGTTCTTGAGAGAAAAAGCTTATATTTTATTCTTGGAAAAAAAGGAAGGGTTTTGAATCATGTACTGAGTGTTTAGGGTTAAGAGAGTGGAAATTACATATTTTAAAACCCCTTAATTCACTTAAGAATGATTAGGGATGATTTAGGGGTGTGAAACAATTTTGGGAAAAGGGGAAGGGCTTTAAAGTCTTTTGGCTGCTCGACGGTTTATTGCTTGTCTCTACTCAGCTAGCTCTGCCTCTCGAGCTACCCGATGAGATTATTATATTGCCCACTTCTAGATCTTAGATTGAGCTAGAAGTTGACCAATCTATCGATCAACTATATCCTGTACTCCTTCGGGAGGAGGGGTAGGTGAAACATCACGACCCCTTTTAGGATTGTCATCTCTTTTCTGCTCCACCATCCTACTAGGTGTTTATAGGATCCTCTCTGGATTTGGATTTACTGGGATTAAGGGATTTCCTCTACTCCATGTGCTAGGTATTCACCAACATATGCCTAACTAAGAACAAAAAGAAAAAATAAAAACCCATAAACTGCAACAGCTTTAATTCTCAAATCAATACCACATTCCTCGACAATGACGCCAAAATTTGGTAATGTCCAAGATATACTTCCTCTCATAATATGATATGGTCACTCCTAAATATAGTAACCCAACAAAGGTTGGGTTGGAATCTCAAGGGAATAAATGGATTCACGTCTCACAGTTATTGTAATCAATGGATAGAACTTGAAAAGTAAATAGAGGGATTTGTGTAGTAATCTTGAGAAAGTAAATATATCAACTTAGGTCATAACGCAAGAATTGTTTTCCCCCTAGCTTCTCAACTCTATAGGCTTATCGTGCTTCATTGAACTAACCCGATACCTTGCATGTAGAATTGATAAGTTATGTACCTTCTACAATCTTTTGGACGAGTAGAAGGATTTCACCCTTTACCTTTTGATTCTCAGGATGTCTCCTTACGAACCATTATCTTGATCCTAGTTAACTATTACCTTTCGAGTCACTAGTTATTAGATGAAACCTCACCATCTTAATAAGATAAAACCTAAAAGAGTGGATTGATAGTTAAACTCAAACTTACTGCTGTCTTTATCTTTTCTTAGTCACTACTCCTCTTCTAGAGTAAGTAGAAATAATCTAGGCGGGATCCTAATGTGTGCACCCATTAAGAAAACTATTATAATGAAGATAAAGAAATACAAGCATGGGTGTCAATTTGGAACAACAATAGCACTTACCCTACATTGTTAATCTGCCAGGATTTCCACAATCCTAGCTATGGGTTTCTAGCTGTTCATGCTTGTGAAAAATTCGACAATATTCATAATCAAAAGCATAGATGAAATCACAATAATAAGAAATAGAAAAACCAAAAACCGTAACTGAATTAATGAATCAAAGTCAATAGAAGAGAATCCCAAGATCAAACTATAATCTTGAAATCAAAATATGTGTTTTATATCAAAAGTGTGTAAATTCTACTAAAAACACATAAAGGGAATTTATAGTACATAAAGAAACCCTAAAACCAAAGACCAAAAAAAATAGGAGAAAATAGGATCAGTGGCCACTTATGGTGTGTACTTGAACCCTGGACCTAGGCGTAGGTAGTACTTGCAGCCTGCAGGGTGGGCGCAAGTGCTAGGACCTAAAATTCCTACAGGTTTGTACTCAAGATTTTGAACTTCTGGCACTTGTTTTGCCTACTTACGGTCTACATGTCCTACTTTCAGTCCACATGTAGACTTAGTAAGTGTAGAGAGTCATCTTTTCAGCTCTTCTTCAACTCTCGAACATGTTTTGATCACGATCAAGCTGGAAAGTGTCCTTAACATCCATAATTGGTCCAATCAGTAGCCAAAATATCTTTTTTCATATTTTTCACAAACTTAGTATCCAAAACATGATTTCCTGCAAAACATACCCAAAACACATCCTATATAACAAAACAACCTAAAAAATTTACATATTTTCCTCATTTTAAACATCAAAAGTGCTACATTTCTATATCACATCAATAATCAAATGTAGACTTTTGAATATCATATACATTAGTATGTAATCCTTCCAAATGATTGAATATCCTATACATGCATATGTAATCCTTTGTTTCTTTGGGAACTTCAAGAGTTTCTTTGCAGCTTTTTAGTGATTGATTCTTGAATGCTCTGATATATTTCTTATATTTTGACTAGTAAACTAATATCCTGTCTTGTGAAAGTTTGAACATACATCAAACTTCCAAAAATAGAAGAGCAAGGAATTGACTCCATTTCTTTTAATTCTTCATCATTCTTCGGACATTGCATGAGACTAAATTTGTCCCCTTTTTAAATAGGAATGATTCCTGATGAACATTTATTCATGTTAAATCTCTCTATAACTCTTTTGATATATAGCCTTTTTGAGAGGGTCCCAATGATCTGTAAGATCTATCAGGGAATATTTTTATCACTATCACATAGGATGTCTCACCCATTTCTTTCATTTAAAAGTTCATAGAGACAAAGTCTTTCATCTCACGCAATATGCCCAAATCATTAATAGAAATAAAATTTCATCAGCATACCAAACAAAAAATACAAATGTGCTCCCACTATTCTTTTGGAATATAAATTGATCAACGATAAATTCAAAATATGTTATAGTATCATTAAACTTTATACACCATTGTCATGAGACTTATTTGAGTCCACATATTGACTTCTTTAGCTTACAAACCATTTGACATTTTTCTTTAATTTGAAAACCTAGGGTTGTTCCATATATACTTCCTCATCGAGGTCTCCATTAGAAAAGATAGTTTTCACATCCATATGGTGTAACTTTAAATCATAATGAGGTACAAAAGTCTAAATAATTTTTAGTGAGTCTTTCATCGAAATCGGTAAAAATGTCTTTTATAATCAACGCCTTCTTTCTAGGTATAACCCTTGGCAACAAGTCTGACTTTATAGCATTTAATGCTGTCATTTGAATCGTGTTGGGTCTTAAATACACATATACACTCCATTTTTTTTGAGTTTTCTAGCAATTTAATGGGATCCTAGATATCCATTTTATCCCGTGGATCTTAACTATTCTTTCAAGGTATCAATTCATTTATTAGACTCTATGTTTTTATGGCCTTTGAAAATGAAACCTAATCTTTATTAATTCAAGTGTAAAATTTTACTCTTGTAAATAAAATGCATATCGAAAACCTCTCTACCTCACCTTTGAGGTAGTGGTACAAACCATATGCACTCTACCCTCCCCAAACCCACGTTGGGAGAATATACTAGGTGTGTTGTTTTTGTAAATAAACTACATAATCATCTGAAATAGCTAATTTTATTTATCCTTGAGATTTTCTTAAAGATACTATTTGTGGTTCATTTATGTCATATATTTGTGAGTTAGTTCCTTCCTAAAGTGTTTTGTCCAAATATTGTTCAACATAATCAAAGTGCTCTATGACAAGAATACAAAAATTTGTTATTGGTATAGCGACATGAACATTCATAGGCAATGGAACATTACCCTTACCTCATTTATCTCCATACTTTGTCATTCAACATTCCCACTAACTTCATCATTCTCAATGAATCTTTCAATAATGAATTCAATAATTCTCGAACTATGATTTGGACATTGAAACATATACCCTTGAGATTTCTTTGGGTAACCACATACTATTTGAGAATCTAATTTCCTTTCATGTGGATTAGAAATTCTAGTTTCTGTTGGGCAACCCCAAACATGCAAGTACCTTAAATAGGTCTCCTCCCACATACTTTAAAAGGATCTTTAAGACTACCTTACTAGGAATCCAGTTTAATAAATATGCTGTGGTTTTAAGAGAATACATCCATAATGATTTAGATAAAGAGGAATTAGTCATCATATTTCAACTATATCCATATGTGTCTGAGTATGCATTTCTGCAATACTAAATTATTGAGGTGTTCCTATAATAGTCAACTATTCACATACGTTATGTTCCTCGAGGAACTTTGCAAATGGATCTGCACAGTGTCCTAATTTATTATATTTTCCATAATATTCACCATATCTATACGATCTAATGATTTTTTCTTTTCTATCTAATTGTCTTTCAACCTCATTGATGTACACTTTGAGAGCATTTGTTGCTTGAGATTTTTCGCCAACGAATAGATAAATCCATAACACGAAAAAATAATCAATAAAAGTGATAGGATATTTATCCACCAAAAGATGAAACACGAAGGATCCATATATATCACTGTGTATAATTTCAAGAGGTTTAGTGCTTTTTGTAGAACCTTTCTTATTATGCTTGGTTTTCTTTCCCTATACACAATCAAAACATATACCAAGATCTGTAACATTCAGATTCAAGAGAATGTTATTCTTTACTATCCTTTTAATATTTCTTTCGATATGTGACCCAAACGTTTGTGCCATAAGTAAGCAAAACTTTCATCTAGTGAACTATGTTTAATTCCAACATTTTGATGAGTAAAAACAACAACAACAACAACATACCCAGTGTATCTAGAGTTTGGGAGGGTAAGTGTACCAGTCCATACCACTACTTTCAATAAGTAGAGAGGTTTTTTTCGATAGATCCCTAGCCTAGGACAAATAATAGTCTAATAAAAATGGGATAACACATCATTAAATAATAAAAGAAATAGGAAAACCATCTATCGAAATCTCAAATATCACAAAACACCACAAACAAGAAACTACAAGACACACGTATGACACTGCGACTACACGTACAACCATAAATAAAGTACTCCTTCGTACTAGTAAGGACACTCTCCTACACACAAACCCTCTACCCTAATTTGCATTCTTCACACCTTAATATCAAAGGTCATGTCCTGTGTAAGCTTTAACTACATGTCATGTATAATCACTTCCTCCAATATTTCTTTGGCCTATCTTTACCTCGCCTAAAACCATCCATATCCAACCTCTCACATCTATATACTAGAACACCCATGCACCTTCTTATCTCATGCTCAAACCATCTCAACATTATTTTTTGTATTTTGTATTCCACCGAAGCCACTCCTACCTTTTCTCAAATAATTTCATTTTTGACCCAATCTATCCTAGTAAGTCCACATATTCATCTCAATATCCTTATCTTCCTTATTCTCAACTTTTAAATGTTGGAGTTCTTGATTGGGCACCACTATGCTCTATACAATATATCTTGTTGAACTGCCACTCTATAGAACTTACATTCAAGGTTAGGAGGCACATTCTTATCACACAGGACTCCCAAAATGAGCCTCTATTTCAACAACCCTACCCTAATGCAGTTTTTCATAACCCCATCAATCTTTTTATTTCATTAAATTATAGACCCAAGATACTTTAAACAATATCTATGTCGAATGTCCTGGGAATCCAACTGCACTATCACGTTAGCCTTATACATTAAATCACTGAATTTGCACTCTAAGTACTCCATCATGGTCCTGCTCAACATTAAACCTTTAGACTCTAAGCTCTATCTCCAAACCTCCAACTTATCATTTACTCCTTTCCGAGTCTCATTAATTACAACCACGTCATAAATAAATAACATACACCAAGGCACCTTTCCTTGAATATTTTGTGCTAATGCATCCACCACCAAGGCAAATAAAAATAGACTAAGAGTTGATCCCTAGTGTAACCCTATCAAAATAAGAAAGTACTCCAAATATTATCCCACCGGCCTTACACGAGTATTTTCTATATCATATATATTTTGAATCGACCTAGTGTATGCCATAGGTTGTTGCAACCTGAGACTTTTCCCTAGTTGTAATACGGTGCTTAGAGTCACAAGTAACCGCAAGCTAACCCATGGCCTGGCATAACTCTAAGAATAATGAAGAAGTAATAAAATACTGGGCGGAATCTAAACTGATATAACTGATGGAAATAATAATAATGAAATACTGAATATCAACCATAACTGGAAATAAAACTGTCTAATAAACTAATATATAGTAAACCTAAACATCTGCATGAAAGCCTCTAAATCATAATGAGTTGTTGGGACAATCCCCTAACTAACTCTGACTGACCAAAACTAAAAGAATGCAAAAAGTAAATACTAATACTCAAATGATGAGAAATCACAAAAACTACTACTGAATATGGTGAGGGAACGTACTAGATGCAATCCGGGTACTGAGCGTCCGAACCGATATTATGAGACAATATATCGCATAAAATTATGTGATCAATACATTGAATTTATTGAGTATGTGAGATGGGAAACTAACTAGTCTAATTGAACATGAATGCATCAAACATGATAAACTAAATGGAAGACAAAGTATAAGCATGTAATGTATAAAACTAAGAAACTGATTACAAGGTGATGCGTAATCTAAAATTGAACATAAATTGAGGACTATGGGAGCTAACAATAACTGAAATACCCCCAATCTGAGCAAACCAGGGTCTAACTTGTAACCCCTGTTGGAAGGGCGTTCAGTATCTTGCTAAAGGTATAAAAACTGGCTAGTGTGGATCCACTAAACTGATATCTCGAAGGGCTAGGGTGTCAGTCCTCAACTGGAGGGTGACCCGTTTAACCTATATTGGAGCCATAGTTTTGGCACTTAGAGACTTCTAATAAAGATCTCAATTCTAGCTGATGGGTGAGCCTTCATCCCTGCATTCACTCGGTGCTAAGTACTACTCCCAACTGAATGACATTGAAAACTGAA
The DNA here is from genome assembly GCA_030864225.1 of Capsicum baccatum var. pendulum. Lineage (NCBI taxonomy): Eukaryota > Viridiplantae > Streptophyta > Magnoliopsida > Solanales > Solanaceae > Capsicum > Capsicum baccatum. The sequence goes on along the minus strand of CM061560.1, from coordinate 81,562,590 downwards.
TATCTTATTATAATTACATTATGGAAATATCAACATTGGATAATCTGAAGTGCTCAAATACATGTAAACTGATATATGAATGAATCCCTAGGGATCAGGTGTTCATAACCTACTAGCTCTAACTAATGTAGATAAACATGATCATATTAAAATCCGACAATGAAGAATTTCATAATTCAAGTCAATTTATTTATCAATAAGAAAGGGAATTAATGATTTTGTGTATGATAAAATACTAGACTTATAGGAATATCATGTACACACGGTTTAATTATAAGGATAGACTAAAATTCCAAGAAAGCTCATAATTTTTATGGAACCCTAAGCAAAAAGGGTTAATTAAATTGGTAAGTTGAAAAAATCTTTGGGACTTAATGGGTAGAAGGAACCTATTAATGAAATCCCACATACCCAAAGGTGAATTTCTTAAAGAACTCTCTAGAATTTGAACTTGAGATTGAGGAAACCTAAGTTGGCTTTTGGAGAAGAAAAATCGCCTCTTCTCTTGGTGTGGATTAAATTTTGATTCAATGATGAATTTGCAAGAAATATTATCTTATATTACACCCTTAGGTAAGCCTAAACAATGTGGGCTAGGATTTAAAAAAATGGGAAAAGACCCAAAAGCCCTTCTTAAAATGCTCAAGAATTATGGGAAACAATTGTCATGACTTAAGCTATGATTCGTTTGGTTTAGTCATGTGTCATGGCCTGAGGACCTAAGTTTTAGGTCCTTTTTGTTATGACTACAACTCCTGTCATGATGACATGTTAGGTATGATAATGAGTCATCATCAAAGGTTATTGTCAAGGGGCTATTTTTGGTTTTTTTCTGTTGTGATGAAGGATCCACCCAATCACTTGTTTAGTTTGATAACGAGTCATATGCCAGACTCATTTTCTTTGTGGTGAATTTTTTGTTCACTCACTTTCATGATAATGTTTACTTACTACGACTCATTGTCTCTGACAATGGGGTCGTTGCCAGAGTCATGGTCACTGGTAGTTTGATAGTGCTTTAGAAGATTTTCCATAACTTTTTAGTACGACCTTGGATTAAGGCGAGACTAGTGGTACTGAAAAGCTAGTTCAATGTTTTATCCTTTAATAGGTATAGAGCTTAAGAACTTAGGGTATTACAATATCTTCCCTTTGGGATCATTCATCCCTGAATGAAATTGAAAAAGCTGAAGTACTAAGGGAAAGCTGAAATTTTGTACTGAACACTTACGAGATAAACCATGAGTTAATAACTGAATCTATAACTAATGCATGGACTGAACCAACCTCATGAATTAACGCTTTGACATAAAAATAGATGGATAGCTTGAGATAGAAAGAAATAATTAATTAAGGGAACTATTACCTTAAGTTGGGACTGAGTTTGAAGAGAAAAGATGGGGGTGCTTGATCATCATATTTTCATCTGCTTCCCAAGTAGCTCTCTCAACAGATTGATTTCTCCATAGAACCTTTACTATGGCGACCTCTTTATTCCTCAACCTATGAATCTGACAATTAAGGATCTCAATAAGGACCTCTTTATATGAGATACTATCTTTCACGCCCATGCTTTCTAAAGAAACTACTAATGATAGGTCACCAATGCATTTCTTTAAAAAGGAAACATGGAAGTCTAGATGCACTGATGCTAAATCTGCAAGCAATTCCAATACATAGGCTACCTTACTAAAGACAATCAAAATCTTATATGGGCCAACATAGCGGGAACTGATCTTTCCCTTCTTACCAATCCTCTTCACCCATTTCATGGGCGATACTTTCAAATAGATAAATTCACCGACATCAAACTCAAGCTCTCTTATCCTCACATAGGCAAAGGATTTCTGACGACTCTGAGCAGTCTTCAGCCTTTCTCTAATTAGATAAAATATTTCCATTCCCCTAGGCACTAAATTTGGCCCTATAAAAGAAGCTTCACCAACCTCAAACCAACCAATAGGAGATCTACTCCTCCTACCATAAAGAGCTTCAAACAAGGCCATCTGAATACTAGACTGATAACTATTGTTATAGCAACTCAATCAAATGCAAGTGATCATCCAAACTACAATTGAAATCAATCACACATAACCTCAACATTTCCTCTATGTTGTGAATGGTTCCCATTACTTGACCATCTATTTGCGGGTGAAAAGCTATACTAAGATAAACTTGGGTACCGAGACCCTTCTGAAAAGTTTTCTAAAATCGAGAGGTATGTAATTTCACCAACATCCTAAAATAGAGTTTAGCATAATCTTTGGCTGAATCTAAATTATTAATGGGAAAGAAGTGTGCTGACTTAGTCATTCGTTCCATGATCACCCAAATAGAATCATTTTGTCAATGAGTACGAGGTAACCCTTTATAAAGTCCATATTCAGTACTTCCCACTTCCAAGTAGGAATATTGAATTCCTAAAGTGTACCACTAGGTCTTTGGTGCTCAACCTTAACCTGTTGGCAATTTGGGTACATAGCCACAAATTTTGCAATATCTTTTTTTCATGCCATTCCACCAATAGACTTTTTGCAAATTACGGTACATCTTAGTGGCTCCTGGGTGAATATAATACTAAGAACCATAAGTTTCTTCAACATTCACTGTCTCAAGTCATCAGTATTCAGAACACAAAATCTACCTTGAAAACAAAGAACACCATCTCCACTTAGGAGAAAACCTCAACTTTCTGATTTTGCACCACTTCCTTCAACCTACACAAAATAGGATCACTATCTTGCTTTTCCTTCACCTCTTCCACTATTGAAGATTCTAAACAATTCTGAACAAAAACATTACCTTTAAATCAACCAACTAAACTCCCAACCTAGCAAGCTGATGAACCTTATGAACTAACTATTTTTTATCATCCTCAACGTGAGCAACACTCCCCATAGACAATCTAATAAGGGTGTTGGCCACAAGATTGGCCTTACTTTGACAGTACAAAACATACATATCATAGTATTTCAACAACTCTAGCCACCTTCTCGAATGAAGATTTAAATCTTTCTGACTGCACACATACTGAAGACTTTTGTGACCAGTGAATAGAACAACTTGAACCCCATAAAGATACTGCCTCTATTTCTTTAAGTTAAAAAAAACTGTTGCCAACTCAAGATCATAAGTCAGGTAGTTTTTCTTATGAGTCTTGAGTTGTGAAGAGGCATATGCTATAACCTTGCCTCACTGCATTATCACACAACCAAGATCAACTCTGGGGGCATCAAAATAAACCAAAATATCATCTGAACCTTCTAGAAAAGTGAAAACTTGGGTGGAGGTAAGTCGAGTCTTCTTGTCAAGACCCAAACCAGGGCTTGACCGTTATGGGTATCTCAAGTCCTACATGGACCAAAGATCACCCCCTTCAACAAGCCAAACCAAATATAATATCCCTAATATTGGATGAATTCCAACGATATAACATGATAAGTTCAAAGAATATAGGGTTTGTTTATAACCAATAACCGTCGACCTACTAAAATAGTTAACCAATATCGCCCAAGACCACATTAATCCAACAAAGACTTCTAACACAAGAACCAACAACCACTCTTGGCTGGGACATGGCCCCGACTCTAACAGATGACAATGACAATAAAAATGGTAATGTTAATGATAATTACACTCTCAACTCTAGTCAAGGATAAGAACTATGGAATGTCAAAGTCTTTCGAAGTATGGAAGCTCACTATTTCACCACAACGAACTGACAAACCAAGCTGATCCACCTAACTTTACGCAAGAAAAGTAGAGGTATCTTTAGTGCCTACATTGTATGGGAATACAACATTTGAAGATATTTAGTGAGGTGAGCACAAACATGTAACTCAGGGATAAAGATAACATAATGCCGTGATCAATAATTCAAAATCATTCAAAACTAATGAACATAATCAAATGCATATACATATATATCGCATGTCCGGATAGGGAACAAGGCTTAACAAGAACTTTAAAACTTTAGCCTAGATTGTGTAGCTCAACTGTTATAACATAAGAAGGCACCCATGGGCTATATGGGCCCAGATCTCCCCTAGTGGGTAGGGTCCTATTGCGTATGGCCGCATGAACTAGAAGGTATACATATGCACTATGAGGTACTCAGTTCTCCTAGCACATCAAGGTGACACGAGCACCAAATTATATAATATGATGTGGGGGACTCGAACCTCCCAATCAAATGATATCAATAAAGGGGACTCAAACCATCCGATCATATAAACTCCCGCGTTGGCAATCACAGTGTCTAGTATTGGTCCTTTAAGACCTCGACTTTCATGACTCATCTACATAACCCTCATTAAAGCCTAATTAAAACAACTAGCACATACCTTATCATTTTGAACCATAGTATACATTTAGGTAAACATTGTTGGTATCATCATACAACTACACTTGCAAGGTAACTTTAGCATGCCACACCAATTACCATCATTTGGGGAAATCACAATCCCTTTGGGTTCAATTACACATTTAATTGGGAAATTACATAACCCCTTATGGTTCAATTCAAAAATCATTATGCTTCATTGACTTTCCACATTATGGAATAGTTCACGAGTAGTTCAATATGTATACTTTTCATATTCAAAACCAATTTTACAATATGGAGTTGGGGTCAATTCACATCAAAAATCAAAATTTTGGGGAATCGCAACCCCTAGTTCATTCACCATTCCCATGCATCTATTTCATTTTAAAACCACCATTTAAATGTAAGCCATACAAGGACGAACATGAAACATCACATAAATAACAATTATTCAAGACCCTCAGCCCACGTTTTTAAAACCAACCTAAATACCATATGAATAACACTTTAAAATTCATCCTTTTAGCAAATTAATCATTAGGGAAGAGTAACATGCCTAAATACCAAGTTTCATGGAAATAATTCAACCCTTGAGCCCTTGGATGGCCTACTTCTTGGAAACCCTAAGTATGGCTGCTTAAGAGAATTTATGAGAGCTTTGGGAGGTTTGAGTATGTTATGAATGAGAAATAACCCCTTTTAAGTGATTTTTGAATGTGGAATTTTAATTGGCTGAGAAGGGAATTGTCAAAAGTTCCCTCAATTTTAAAATTGAAATTTAGTCATCAGTAAATACAGGTCACTATATGACTTGAATAGACTCATTACGACTGGTCACCACCAGATGTAACCAAGATAGTCTCCAAGGCACTCATAATCTATTGACCGTACAACTCAACCTATATGACTCGTAATGTCACCCTACGACTCGTAGGGTCCGGTCGGAGTCAACCCAGTAATCATTTAGGGTATACACTGGACACAGTACAATTTAAACCCAATGATTCATAATGAGTCCTTATGACTCATTGTGAGCAACTCGTACTTAGAGCAGAACTTAGTCACGCATTTTCTAATTTGGTTACGATTTGGTCCAATCATTCATCAAGAATCCCTCTGACTCATCAAAGGAGTCATAGTAAAGATAGTGAGGATAAAATTTCTGAAATTTTCAAGGACGAAAAACCTGGGGCATTACATACTCCCCTCTTAGGATTATTCATCCTCGAATGACAGGACAAGGCATTTATTATCATTATTTGACTCCAAAAACAACCATATTTACCTTTAACAAAGAAAGAAAACAAGGATGTTAAGAATACACATACCTCAAGCACGATTATTCGGAACAGGAAACAAGAACAAATTTTTGGACTTCATGTCCTTCTTGGATTCTCAAGTAGCTTCCTCAACCTTTTGGTTTCTCAAAAGAACCTTTATCGATGCTGCATCCTTAGTCTGCAACTGATGGACTTGCCGATCCAAAATCTCGACCATAACTTTCTCATAGGACAATAAATCCAAAATAACCACCTCTTTCAAAGCAACAACCATCAAACGATCATCCACACACTTTCTTAACATCAAAACGTGAAACACCAGATAAATGGAGCTCAAACTAGAAGGCAACTCCAATCCATATGCAACATTACCATCCTTCTTCAAAACCAAGTATGAACCAACATAATGAGAAATGCACTTCCCCTTCTTACCAAATGGCATCACTCCCTTCATGGGGGACATCTTCAAGAACACCCAATGACAAACACTGAACTCCAACTCCTTTAGCCTCACATCCGTGTAGGACGTTTGGTGACTTTAGGAAGCCTTAAGTCTATCCCGAATCACCTTCACCTTCTCTTTGGCTTAGTGAGCCAAATTTGGACCAAATAACTTATTTTCATCAACCTCAAACCAACCAATAGGATACCTACACCACCTACCATACAAGCCTTCAAATAGATCCATACCAATGCTAGAGTGATAACTAATATTGTAGGCAAATTCTATGAGAGGCAAGTAGTAAACCCAACGACCACAAAAATCTAATACACAAGCCCGAAGCATATCTTCGAGAGACTTAATTATCCTATCCACTTGCCCATCCGTCTGTGGGTGGAAAATGATACTAAGGATCACCTTAGTCCCATAACCTCACTGGAAAGACCTCTAAAAGTGAGATGAGAACTGAGTACCCCATTAGATAAGATGGGAATTGGAGTACAATACAACATCATGATATCCTCAATGAAAAACTTGGCATAATTCTCTAAAGAGAAATTAGTCCTTACTAGCAAGAAGTAAGCAGACTTAGTCGTCCTATCAACAATAACCTAAATCAAATCACATTACTGGCGAGACCACAAAAGATCGGTAATAAAATCCATATTAACTATCTCCTATTTCGATACTGGTAGCTGAATCTCCTAAGTCAACCCATCGAGCGTAAAGTGATCCACCTTTACTTGCTGCCACACCATGCACTTAGCCACAAAATTGACCACATCCTTCTTCATATTATTCCACCAATAAATTTCTTTAAGATCATGATATATTTTCATCGAACAAGAATGAATAGTATAACATGACTCATGGGCATCAACAAAAATTCTTCTCGCAACCCATCAATATTGGGAACATATAATCTACCTTAATACCTTAAGGTACCATCACCACTGATCTACAAAACAATCACTATCTACCTACCTATATCATTCTTAATTTACATCAAGATAGGATCCAACATTTTCTTATCCTTCACTGCAGTACCAAGAGATGACTTCGCCACCTCTTGAACAATCATACTACTATTTTTAAAATCTAAAAGATGAACTCTATGATTAGCCAAATGATGAATCTCCTTCACCAAATGCCGCTTCTCTTTGTCCATAGGAGATAAGCTTCCCATGGATAACCTGCTAAGAGCATCAACAACCATGTTAGCTTTCCCTAGATGATTGTAAAGACTCAAGTCATAGTCCTTGAGCAACTCAAGCCATCTGCTTTGCATGAGATTTAGCTTCTTTTGAGTGAATAAGTATTGTAGGATCGTATGATCAGAATAGATAATGAAATGGACTCCATACAAATAATGCTGCTAGATCTTTAATGCAAACACCACAACTAATAATTCCAAATCATGGGTTGGGTAATTCTTCTCATGGGCTTTCAATTGTCTGGAGGCATAATTAACCACCTTGCCATGCTACATCAACACACAAACAAGTCCCACCTGGGATGCATCACAATAGACAACAAAACCATCAGTGCCCTTAGGTAGAGCTAAGACTAAAGTCAAAGTCAACTTATCCTTCAGCTTCTCAACACTACCTTTACAAGTATCATACCATAAGAAATTTACCTTCTTCTGGGTCAACTTAGTCAATGAGAAAGAAATAGATGAGAAACTCTCTACTAACCTTCTATAATAGCTGGCTAAACCCAAGAAACTCCAAAAGTCGATTAGAGTCTTGGGTCTAGGACACTTCTTAATCACTATAACCATCTGGGAATCCATCATGATCCCTTCACTGGAAACAACATGTCCTAGATAAATAATAGTTTTTAACCAGAACTCATACTTGGAAAATTTCACATACAACTACTACTCCTTAAGGGTTTGCAACATGAGGCAGAGGTGATCGACATGATCAGCCTCACTTTTTGAATACACTAAAATATCATTGACAAAGACAATCATCAACAAATCAAAGAACTAACAGAAAACCCAATTCATTAGATCCATAAGTGCTTCCAGGGCATTGGACAAATCGAAGGACATCACCAAAAACTCAAAGTGACCATACTATATTCGGAAAGCAGTCTTAGGGATATCCATGTCCCAAATCATCAACTGATGATAACCCGGCCAAAGATCAATCTTAGAAAAGAACTTAGCACCCTGGAGATGATCGAACAGATCATCAATACTCAGAAGGGGATACTTTTTCTTTATGGCCACCTTATTCAATTGGCGATAATCACTACACATCCTAAGGGACCCATCCTTCTTACGCATGAAAAGAATTGGAACACCCCGCGGAGACACACTAGTACGGATAAAACCCTTGTCAAGAAAATCTTTCAACTGTTCCTTAAGTTCTTTCAACTTAGATGGAGCCATTCTATAAAGAGGGATAGAAATAGGACAAGTGTTCTATAACGCCCTAAGAACCTATCCTGAGATGTCACACAATGATTAAGGCCACACATAGCCTTAAGCTAACCCTCTGAGCCTATCTTTACTCCTATAGTGCACCATGACAATAATCGAGTGGTAATAAAGAAGAATAAACATGCCATGCACATACTAAGATACAAAGTAATACTATCCTGTACAATTAAAATACTAACGTTTTGTACATACTGGTACTCTAGTCTGACAAATCCTCTTCTACATAAGACTGAAGAGCCATTGGGATAGATCCCCAACTGGCTCGTACTGAACTAAAAGTAAACAACCATCTATTAGCAAGACAAAATCAAAGACATAGGTTCTCAAACCATGAGGACTCACCAACCGTAGAAATATAGATGAAGGTACTCAAAGATCACTGTCACTGCTAAGACTAAGCACCTGAACCTATATCATGAGGAAATATAGAATACAAAAGAGTATGAGAGTCAATACTTGGGAATTTACTGAGTATGTGGGGGTGGATGCAACATTTTAAATAATATCATAAATGTATAAGAAAATCATGCATGCTGACAATAATAACTCTCTTCACTTGAATTATCTAAAACATTATTTCCATAAGTCATCAGTAATAACATATGCTTCATAAATCTCATAAATCATTTAACTCAACTCAAACTCTTTGAATCATGTCTTAGAGTGACTCGGTATATCATGGTACTTAGATCATTATGGACGTGGGAGTTTCTTATAACCGACATGACACACCATGTGAGCTGCATGGAGTCCAATATTTTGCCCTCCTAAGGAGAGAACCCCACATTGGTAGGGGTGTTGTACTCTTTCTAAGGAGTACAATCTCAATCTCATCTTCACAATCTCATACTCGTCCATCGGCCCAAAATTATCAACATCAATCCTATGGTGGCACGTAGTTTTGGGGAAATACCAAATTCCCCGCTTAGTGCTAAATACTCCTCCCAGACTCAGCTTAGAACGCGTTAGGAAATCCACCTCAATGAATATCAACTCATTGTTCTATTATAAAGAATAAAACATAAATATATATCTCATCTGAAAATCATAAACATCTTACGGATTCCTAACTCGACTCAACTCAACACAAGCTTTCTCAATATCAAGTACATTTGTTTATCAAAAACTTCATGGAAACATCATAAGACTCATTCCTGCCTCTCAATTTCACATATCAATATACATTCAATAGTCGAATTTCTCATGGAAAGGCATAACTCATGACACTTGTCTCAAATCATTCAAAAATCAACAATTCATAATAAAAATATTCAACTCATGGAACTTGACTTAAATTGCTTAGAAATCATCAACACATAATGATAATATGAGGCTCAAGGAATAAATTCTCAATTTAAGAAACATGATGTTGAAATAATCATAAATATCAAACTTATTCAACTCAAATCTCATAAATCATTAATAGAGAAATTTGGGTGTAAACCCACTTGGAATATCATTTAAATCAATACTAGAAAGTAAATCTTTAGGCACAAGAACGAAAGGAGTGTTCTTGTTCAATCCCCACATACCTTAGATTTTGATTTTTGGAGATGTAGAAACTTGTTTGGAACTTTTTCCTTACACTTTGAGACCAAGATTCTTGATGCCTTTGACTTTGGGAACTTAATTCTTGAATCACTTTGAATCACCATGAAGGATTCTTGAATTTATTTGAAAGAAGATTGGATTTTTGGATTTTAGAAGAAACCCTAATCTCTAGATGTTTCTTGGAAAAGGAAAGGAGAAAAGATAGAAAATGATCTCCTCTTCTCTAATTAGATATATCTATATATGTCCATAAGGAGCGGAAATAACAAAAATACCCTTTTGAAAAAGTTAAAAATTATAGATCAGGGCCTGTGACGGTCGATCTGACGGTCCATCAGATGAGGTGATAGTCCACCAGGTCGTCCGTCACTCAAGCACCAAAACTGGAATGTTCTGCCTCGACGTGATGGTTGACTTGAAGGTCTTTCAGAAAAGTGATGGTCTACCAAGTCGGCCGTCACCTGAGGGCCAGAAATAAGACATTCTATCTCAGTCTAATGGAAACCTTGATGGTCTGTAAACTTTGTGATGGTCCACCTCTTTGACCGTCACACGACATCCCAAAAAGGGAGATACTGCCTTGTATTGATGGGACACTTGATAGTCCACCAAGGACCTGACGGTTCACTAGGTTGACTGTCAAACCTGGGCATTCTGATACTGTTTAGTAAAACGGCCATAACTCCTTCGTCCGATGTCAAATTTTGATAAAATTAGTATCGATGGAAAGCTTATTCAATGCTCTACATGACAAAAAAGTGGAAATTAGAGAAATACAACATGGTTTAAACATCAATCACTTTGGAAGTCATACATATCTATTAAAAAGGATAGATTTAGGCTTAAGGAATGATCGGGGTATTACATGTTCAAAAGAAGGTCAATGCCAAAATTAATTTCCTTATCAGGAGGAATACCAGGAAGATTATCAGGAAGCACCTCAGGAAATTCACAGACCACATGGATATTCAGCAAAGAAGGACTTTTGTAGCTAGAATCCTTAACATGTACTAAGTGATTGATGTACCCTTTAGAAACCAATTTGTAGGCTCTAAGATATAAAATGAACCTTCCCTTAGATACTAGAGAACTACCTTCCCATTCAATCATTAGCTCATTGTGGAAATAGAAACTGACCTTCTGGGTCCGATAATCAAGAGACGCATAGCACAACTGTAACTAATACATGTCTAAAATCATATCAAAGTCGAATATATCCCACTCTATTAGGTCTACCAGGGTCTCTATATCATAGATTAATGTCAAACAACCCTAACAGACCCTTTTAGCCATAATAGAGACACGCATTGGGGTGGACATAGAGAAGGGGTCCAAAATACATTCAGGATCAAAACCAATATGGATAGCCACCTAAGGGGTCATATAAGAGAGGGTATAACTGGGATCAAGTAGACAACATACATCACGAGAGAAGAGTATGAGTGTACCAGTAACAACATCGGGGGATGCCTTATAATCCTGGCCGGTGGCAAGACCATACAGATGGTCCTAACCAGTGCCTAATCTAGAAGTAGATGCAACACTTTATGGTACGGGATCTGACGAAGTAGCAAATGGAATCTTTTTCTCCTAGAAGAAACCTTAGAAGGACAATCCCTCTGCATATGACCAATTGACCATATTTAAAGCACTTGGTCCTCCCCTCTTCACAAATACCATGGTGCAGTAGACCATAAAATCTACAAGGAGGATATGATAGCTAATTGAGCCCCTCTAGCCTGAGGCTGGGCTCTTGGTGCTCTAAACCCACTATTATACTAAGAATGACGATCACCTGATGACTTGGATAAGGATCACTAGCCGTAGAGTAGGAACCAGAATTGCCCTACTTTTTCTTAGACTATTTTCCACCGTCTCTACCACTTTGCTGCTGACCTCCACCCTAATTTGAATAGAGAAATTTCTTATTCTACCTTTCACTCATCTCCACTTACTTTTTCTTTTCCTCTTCTACTTGTTCTAAATACACCACAAGTCTAGAGATATCCATATCCTTATTTAACAAAGAAGCCTTGCTCTCTAAAATCAACTCATGGGATAACCTAGAGGTAAACTTCCTTATTCCATCCCTTATGATAGACACCAATTCAAGACCATAATGTGACAACTAATGAAACTTTAAGGCATCCTCCTTTACTGCCATCTTGCCTTGCTTCAAATTAATGAATTCATTAACCTTCGCCTTCTTCAACTCCTGAGAAAAGAAGTGACCAAGGAAGGCACTACAGAAATCATCCCACAATGCAAATTTAGCATCATCTCCCCTAGACTAGTCCCACTCCACATATCACTGATATGCTAATCCTTAAACTAATAAGTTACAAACTCTACACCTTCCACATTAGTAGCATACATTACACGAAAGATTTTTTCCAACTCATCAATGAAATTTTGACGATCTTTCTCAACTTTAAAACCAGTGAAAATAGGAGGACTCAACCTCATAAATTGGCCAACTCTAGTGGCCTCAGAGGATGGAGCAATAGAAGTAACACACTTAGTCTGGGAGGCCACCAACTAGTAAGTAAATGAATAAACTAGCGAAACTCAGTATTAGACATACTAGCTTAGCATGCCTGAGAAGAGATAAGGGGAACTAGTAAATCTCTTTTAGGGCAACTAAAAGTAGTGACCCTCGACCGTGTTTGACCTCTTGGAGTAGGATGAGCTCTATCTGTATTGTTCTCAGACGGGACAGAAGAGTTTCCACAAATATTAGATATTCTGGGAGGCATGATTAGAAAAGCAAACATATGCAAATTAGATAATATTCAAGACCTTAGACTCTATAGCTTAAAATAGAGCACTAAGAAAGGGAAATTGACATGTCCCATATTGGGTCCTTGTTGTAATAGGGATCCCATGTTCAACCAGGACTGGGGACTACCCAATTACCCAACCCAACCTCAAAACCATACCCTAATTCAGAATAATTCTAAACATATAACAAGATAGCATGTTGTACAATCTCCATACTCTGGGATATATCCATAACCATGACAAACCCAAGCAAGTTCAACCATCAAATACTCAACCAATAACCATACCAAAACTAAAACATTAACCAAGTATGAGTCTATAACATAGAAGGTCAAATGGTATCAGCCCTAATACCTATACCAATGCCAAGGGTAAAACCACCCCTTACACAACCTATACCTACCCATTAATCATCTAAAGAGTTGGCACCTCATCTAAAACTATTCGCAGTAGCCCGTCAACACCAGGAACACACAACCTTCCTTGGTACCGTAAAGTACCATAACCATAGATCTCAAACATCAATACCTTTTTCCCACAAACATCAACCTTGATTTCATTAAGGTATTAATGTTTGAGATCTATGGTGATGGTACTTTACGGTACCAAGGGAGGTTGTGTGTTCCTGATGCCTCACAAATAAATGTATCCTAAATTCATATTGTGACTTGTTATATGATTTGACTTATTGTGTCACTATATGTATATGTATATTCAATATTCCTATGCTTATGTAAATGTGATCGCCTATGATGGATTGACATAGATTTGAACAAGTGTACCATTTTCTCATTATCCTTAAGTTACATGCTAGCGGTCCAACTGCTAACTATCCCTGAGCTTCTTTTTCTTTTCCTACACAGTGATTCGGTGATTAAAGTAGTTCGTGCATTTACTTGGAATGGTGAGCCTCCTTACTTTGGAGGCATTTACCTCTTGGTCTTTTATTTTTAGACACAGTCTTTTTTAGACTTGGTTTGGCTATAGTCAAGGGCTTGTTCCTACACATACACCTATTGACTATGGTTCTGTATAGAGGTATTATAAACAATTGTGAACTTGGGTATAGTTATTAAAATAAATCTAATATTGACTTATGATATTATTTTTGCTATTCTTATAAGTAAGTTGGAGTTTCTTTGACTTCTATGGCATAATGAGTGTTTATGTTTGGTCATTGGGAGACCTCCTATTTATGTGAGCTTGAGGTGCCCATATGACATGGTCTTAAGTTCGAGTTATGTCATTGTAGATCTTCTATTAGGTGGTTTGATCTGGGAGAAGCAGATATTTTTGGTCCGAATTTGGTTTATCAGGCGATGGAGAAGGTCAAGGTGATTTAGGATAGGCTTAAGCTACCCAGAGTCACCAAAATTCCTATGCAGATAGTAGGCGTAGAGACTTGGAGTTTAAGGTTAGGGACAGGGTGTTCCTAAAGGTGTTTTCCATGAAAGGAGTTGTGTGGTTTTGCAAAAAGAGAAAACTTAGTGCTCGGTTCATTAGTCCTTATGTGATTTTGCGGAGAGTTGGCAATGTTTCTTATGAGTTGGAGTTTCTATCTAGCTTAATTTTCGTTCATCTGGTCTTTCATGTTTCTATATTGAGGAAGTCTCTTGGTAATCCTTCTTCGGTTGTTCTATTAGAAGGATTGGGTATTTTGGATTCTCTGTCTTATGAAGAGGTCCTAGTTGAGATATAGATAGGCACGTTTGTCGGTTGTGGACAAAGGATGTGGCTTCGGTTAAGGTTTTGTGGCAGAACCATAAGGTGGAAGAAGCTACTTAGGAAGGGAAGAGGACATAAAGTCCAAATATCCGCATTTGTTTTCTGCCCCTGGGATTCGTGCGGAAGGTATGTGTCCTTAACACATCTTTATTTTTTGAGTTTTTTAAAGGAAAGATTAACATCTTTGCCTCTTTGTTTTCAAACTATTTTAAAGGGATGTTTGATATTGCAAATTACTTTGTGTGAGGTTACCCTTACCTTTTCCTTCATTTAGGGATGAATGTTCCTAGTGGGGGAGACTGAAACATCTTAGGTTTTGTTCCTTAGAAAATTTCCTAGAAATCCGTTATTCGGACCCAATGCAACTCATGGGTACGAGCCGTATGATAGGGTACGAGTGGTGTGGTACTATCTTATGCTGATAAGTGTTAGTTGGTAGGGTGATTTTGGTCACCTAAATTGGTATGACTTAGGGGTACGAGTCATATCATGGACTCGTATGGAGGTTAGTGTTTCATCCTCCTGATATCTTATTCTGCTAGGGATATGGGTTATGGGTATGGATCCTATTCTATAGTTATAACTTTGTTGGATGAGTTTTATACTGGACAATGTTTGATCCGAGGGTTGTGGCTTGGATACGAGTGGTGAATACCAACCGTTTAAGAGGGTACGACTCATAAGGGCCAGTCGTATCCCTGGGACATGATTTTGTGATACTTAAGTGGGGGTATTCTAGATATTTTCTGACTTACCCTAATTAGGACCCACGACTTCTAAAACAATTAAGAGGTTATTTACCCTATTATTCTATTCATTAACACTTAGAAAGTATTCCTAAACATCTCATAATTCTCTCAAGAGCTTTTGGGGAAAGAAGGCTAGGGTTACATCTTACGGATTACTTTGAGGCTTGTCTTGGTGATTTATTTCTATCAATTCATTGGTATAAGACATGATTCTCTTCCCTTATTGTAATATCAACTAAAGTCATGGTTTATATGATTGATTTTATGGTTTTTCTATTTCATGATTATGGTTTTCAACTACTATTAGGGGTTTCTATATTGAATGCTTGGTTATGGTTTCCTATGGTTTAAATTATTCTTTCCCAAGTGAATTTAATATGGTAATTGGAAGGGTACCTAAGGTCCCATTAACCTAAATAGTTTTGCTATGGATATTATTTGCAAGTAAGGGGTGGTATGACGATACCACTAATATTGGCCTTGGTTAATAAATGGTAAATGAATTGTTTCGAATTGGTTTTAAGTGGGCATTAATGGCGAGGTGGGTAGTTAATCTGTAGAAGGTGGTGGTCCTGGGGGGACAAAAAACTAGAAACTCATATTTTCTGATATGAGGGGTCTTGATGACCATGTGAGTGTATCACATTTTATATTGGGGGATGTACTAGTCATCCCATGGGATATTCCCTGGTTTTACGTCTACACGCACTGGAGCCCTTTCAGAAGGGGGAACTGAACCTATATGGCTCATGGGTTGTTTGGACGGCTAAGCTACACAATCCAGATAAAGGTTTTAAGTGCATGCTTAACCCTATCCCCTTTCCCGACCCTTATATATGTATGATTGTATGCATTATGGATAGTTTTACTTGGTTTTATGACTTTCATTATTCTATCCTTATCTCGATATTCATGCTACCGTTCATTTGCTAACCTCATCTACTGGAAGCTATATACCCATGCTATGCAAGAACAGGATATTCTACTTTTCCTGTTTAGCATGCGGATTCAGTATCAATATTTGGACTGAAGTCGTGAGCTTCTCTCCTTTCGGAAGGCATCAGTTCATGTTATGGATTTCTTTAGGAATTTTTTTTTATTTTGGATATTAGTTTTGGCCATTGTTGGGGGCATGTCCCAACCAAATATTTTTACTCTTTTGGTTAGAGGCTTTGTGGGTACTTCTGGGGGTTGGAATGGACGGGATTGGTATTGGTGTAGGCCTTGGATTTTGAATAAGCCGGTGGGTTGACATCAATGGACGATATTGTTGGCTATTCCATCCCATTACATTTTGAGATTGATTTTCATATTATTTTTTGGTATTCCCTTTGTTAAATAGTCTATGGTTTGGTTGGGCGGTTGGTGAGGTATGGTTGGGTCGGTCACTGTTGTGATCCTATCCCAGAGTCTTAATGAAAACAATATCTAGTTATATGTTAAAAATTCAGCCCTTATAAGGCTAGATATAGGTGGTTGGGTTGGGTAACATGGGGCAATCCCCGGTCTTGGTTGGACTTGGGATGCCTATTATGACAAGGATCGGGTTCGGGTTGTGTCATAAATCGTATCACAACATACGACTAGTACCCCTAGCCGTCTGATGTCCAGTGAGTTCAAAACTCAGGAAATTTCTAAGGATAAAAAACCAAGCGGTTTTTCAATCTCCCCCACTAGGATCGTTCATCCCCGAATGAGCGGACAAGGTAGTACAAGTGCGATTTACACCTCAACATAACTATTCGAACCTTTAACTAAGCTAGAAAACAAAGATGTGATCAAGAACACATATCTTCCACATGAATATCCAGAGCATAAAACAAGTGCGAATACTTGGACTTCATGTCCTCTTTTGCCTCCAAAGTAGCCTCTTCCACCTTGTGGTTCCGCTATAGAACCTTAACCGAGGTGACATCCTTTGTCTTCAACTGATGAACCTACTTATTCGAGATCTCAATTGGGATATCTTCATATGATAGAGAATTGAGATACCTAAAAATTCTAAAGGAACAACTGATGAAGGATCATCTACATACTTTCTCAACATAAAGACATGGAACACCAGATAATTATAGCTTAAACTAGAAGGCAACTCCAATTCATAAGAAACATTACCAACCCTCTTCAAAACTACATAAGGACTAATATACCAGGGACTGATCTTTCCCTTCTTGCCGAACTGCATCACTCCATTTATGGGAGATACCTTTAGGAACATTTTATCTCCAACATCAAACTACAAGTCTCTATGCCTTACATTTGCATAGGACTTTTGGCAAGTCTGGGCAGCCTTAAGCCTACTCGAATCACCTTCACCATATCCATACCCTGATAAACCAACTCCAAACCAAACATATTTAGCTCACTAACCCGGAACCACCCAATTGGATATCTACACCTCCTACCATAGAATGCCTTAAAAGGGGACATTCCAATAATAGAATGATAACAATTATTGTAAGCAAACTCTACAAGAGGTAGATGCTCAACCCAGCTACCACCATAGTCAATCACATATGCATAAAGCATATCCTCCAATGTAAGAATAGTTTTTTTTGCATGCCCATCCATCTACGGGTGGAAAGTAGTACTTAGACTAACCTTAGTACCTAACCCTTTCTAAAATGACCACCAAAAATGAGATGAAAACTGTGTACCACGATCAGAGATAATCAAAATAGGTACCCCTTGTAGCTTCACAATCTCATAAAGATGCAACCTCGCATAACCCTCTGTCGAAAAGTTAGTCCTCACTGGAAAAAAGTGAGATGACTTTGTCATCCTATCCATGATGACCCAAACCGAATCAAATTGGTTTTGAGACCGAGGAATACCGGTAACGAAATCCATGTTGACCACTTCCCATTGCTATTCTAGTAATTAAATCTCCTGATATAAACCCACAAACATCATGTGCTCAACTTTAACTTATTGACACAGTAAACATTTGGACATAAAATTAGCCACATCCTTCTTCATACCATTGCACCAATACATCTCCTTGAGATCATGATACATTTTTTCCAAATCAAGATGAACAACGTAACAAGATTCATGCGCCTCAGCCAATATCCTTTCTTACAAATCATCAACGTCAGGAACACATAACTACCCTTGGTACCACAAGGTACTATCACCACTGATCTCAAATACCATTACCCTTTTCCCATCTACATCACTCTTAATTTTCATCAAGAGAGGATCTGACATTTTTTCTCCTTGATCTCTACACCAAAATACGATTGAACCACTTTCTTTAACAACACACCACCATTCCTTAAATCCAGAAGGGAAACTCTAAGATTATCCAAGCGTTGAATATCATTCACCAACTCCTACTTCTCTTTCTCCACATGAACTAAACTCCCCATGAAAAATCTGCTAAGAGCATCAACAACCATGTTAGGTTTACCTGGGTAGTAGAGAAGACTCATATCCTAGTCCTTGAAAAGCTCAAGCTATCTTCTCTGCTTGAGGTTAAGCTCCTTCTGAGTAAATATATACTATAGACTCTTATGATCCAAGAAGATATTCACATGCACTCCATATAAAATAGTGTGCTAAATATTCTATGCAAACACCACTACTAAAAGCTTCAAATCATGAGTAGGATAATTCCTCTCATGCACCTTCAACTGACTAGAAGCATAGGCAATCATCTTGCCATGATGTATCAAAGCACAACTAAGTCCTACCCGGGATGCATCACAATAAACCACAAACCCCTCATTGCCTTTAGGCAAAGTAAAATTCAGAGTCAAAGTTAGCTTATCCTTCTGCTTCTCAAAACTTTTCACATAATCTTTGAACCCCAAAAATTTCACTTTCTTCTGAGTCAACCTAGGCAAAGAGGCATCTATAGAAGAAAAACTCTCCACAAACCTCCTGTAATATCAAGAAAAACCTAAGAAACTTCAAATATCATTTGGTGTTGTCGGTCTAGGCCACTTATTAATCATCGTAACCTTTTGTAGATCTACCTTAATTCCCTCACTAAAAATAATATGACCCAAAAAAGTGATAGTGTTTAACCAAAATTCACATTTAGAGAATTTGACATACAACTGTTGCTCTTTCAAGGTTTGCAACATCCTATGGAGGTGATTATCATGATTCACCTTAGTTTTAGAATATACTAGGATGTCATCAATGAATACAATGACAAAAAGATCCAAAAACTGATGGAAGACCCTATTTATCAAATCCATGAATATTTTTGGGGCATTAGACAAACTAAATGACATAAACAGCAACTCAAAGTTCCCATACTGAGTACGGAAAATCATCTTAGGGATATCTACCTCCCTAATCCTAAGCTGATAATAATCAGACCAAAGATCTATCTTAGAAAATAATTTGGCACCTTGAAACTGATCAAACAAGTCATCTATCCTTGGGAAAAGATACTTGTTCTTAATCGTCACCTTATTTAACTATCTGTAGTCAATGCACATCGGAAGGGAACCATCTTTATTATGCATGAATAATATCGGTGTACCCCATAGGGATACACTAGGATGGAAGAAACCTTTATCCAAGAGATCCTTAAGTTGCTCCTTAAGCTCCTTCATGTAATACCCCATGAGATCCTAGGCTCAACTCAGCTTCCAGTTGCATGCTTAAGGGGTCCAAGGATTGAAATTTTTATCCAGTGTTGAGGACTTAGTCATTTTCATGACCACAAGACATATTTATTGTTGACCTTCCCAACCCTGAGACATTATTTT
Organism: Capsicum baccatum var. pendulum; assembly: GCA_030864225.1. Taxonomy (NCBI): domain Eukaryota; kingdom Viridiplantae; phylum Streptophyta; class Magnoliopsida; order Solanales; family Solanaceae; genus Capsicum; species Capsicum baccatum. The sequence continues at coordinate 81,542,559 of CM061560.1, read as the reverse complement.
TTGAGTCAAAACATGTTTATGGATGTTAAAGGTATGTCTTACAAGAGTTTTAGATTTTTTAGATGAGATTAGAGGCGTGTTTGGATAGCGGAGGCAGTGAGCCTTCCTGATAAGGCCATGGTGTGCTAATCATTCCACCAAAGTAGAGTCTGCGGTATGCTAGCCACTCCCCTAGATTAGGGTCCACAATGTAGAGGTGAGGCACTTCTAGCTTTATCATTAAGGAGGTCAAGGGGAAATTGGGTACTTTTCCCTCAACCCAGTCATCAAAACATGATTTGTGACATTCATAGGGGTATATTTTCCATTACCCTAAAAATTACTCACTAGAACCCTTCCTCTTCCCATGAACAAAATAAAATATCCTTTCCCCCCGAGAATTCAAGAGTTTAAGATTTCAAGTTCAAGCATTCTTCAAGAATCTAACTATTAAGGTATGTACGGTTTGTGAACAAGGACATTCTTCCATCATTGTTCCCAAAACATGTTTTAAAGTTAAAGTTATATGATTTGCAATTAGGGTTCATACCCAAATTATCTTGTCTTGATTTTATGAAATTATCATGTGATTGAAGTATTAAAGTGCATATATGTTCTTATCAATTTATGTTTTGACTTGAAGATTCTCTATTATGAGTTGAATATCATGAGTTTGATTTGAAACATTGATCAAAGATTTCCAATTGAGTTTAAGCATGTTATTTTATTATAAGTTATATGAAAGAAAGTATAAGATTCAATGCTTGAGTTTAAGCACTAAGTTTACAAGGAAAATTGATCTTTTGATTCAATGTTAAATCTTGAAATCTATAATTGTTTATCTTAATTATGATTTAAAGTAAAGAGAAGCATACTTGTTTTCTAGTATATAAACCCTTATGCTATTTTATGGTGGATTTCCTAAAGTATGAGCATATAAGTATTATGAGAGTAGTATTTAGCACTGATATGGGAATGCAGATGAACATATCATTAATTCGTAGAAACTACGAGCCAATGTAGGTTAAGTTTTTTCCCAATATGGATGAAGTTAAGGATATGCTCATAAAGATTAAAGTTTTATTTTGATGGCAAAGGTAGGATAGCTCCCCCAATGTGGGTAAGATATTGGACTCCATGGTAGCTCACACGGTTTATGTTAGTTAGAAGAGCTTCCCTAAGAAATAATAATAAGTGAAGATTTTAGAAAATAAGTCCCATGGCTCACAAATTTTACTCTTATGCTTCTTCATTCATGATTATGATCTTGCAGTCCTCTATTTTATTCATATCCAAGGTGATTTATTTACACTTAGCATGCATCATTGAAAGTTTATTTGAGTATTTAGTTATTGTTTTACTTAAGAATTCACCGCATATACTCAGTATATTCTAGAGGTACTGACCCACCTATATGTCTATGTGCTACATTGTCTCATAATGTAGGTTCTGGTGCTCATCCCCAGCAGCACGATTGATTATAGGCATCACCACCTACATCTAGACTTTTGGTGAGTCCTTATAGTTCGAGGGCCTAGTTTATCATACTTTTGACATTGATAAAGTGTTTTAGTTATTTGATTTCTGTTTATGTTCAGGTCAACTGGGGTCTGTCCCAGTGGCTTTCTAGTCAGAAGTAAAGGCTTGTCATACTGTTTATGTTTTAAGTTCGAAAGGGATCTGCTTAAACATTTCCAAGTTAAAGACTTTCAGTTAAGATATAAGTTTAGTTATATTCCTATTTTATATGTCATTTTACCTTTCTTATGAGTTTCAAGTGAAGTAGGATTAAAGGGTTAGGTTGGGAATACTCATAGTCTTGAGCACCGTGTGACGCCTAGGGGGTACTTCTGAGGCGTTACACTTCAAATCAACAGAAGCCAACCTACAAGGAGGAATAGATATTGGAAGAGTGTTCGGAACTAAGTAAATACCAAACTCAATCTCCCTATCAGGAGAAACACCAGGGAGATCATCTAAAAAGAGCTCAGGAAACTCATTCATCACCAGAACCGAAAGCAAGGATGGACCTTTCGAGTTATAATATTTAACCTGAACTAAATAATAGAGATATCCTTTTGAGATTAACCTCTAATCTCTAAGATATGATATAAAATTCCCTTTAGGAGCTAAGGAACCACCTCTTATTTAAGAACCAAGTTACAAGGGAACATAAAAACAATCCTATGGGTCTGATAATAGAAGGACATGTAGCACGAATGTAACCAATCCATATCCAAAATAACATCAAAATCCAACATAACCAGTTCAAACAAAATCCACCAAGGTTTCCCTACTACAAACAAATACCACACACCCCCTATAGACTCTTTTAGCAACAATTGAGTAACCTGCCTGGGAAGAAATAGAAAAAGGATTTGAAATAACCTCGGGATCAAAACCAAAATACATAGCCACATATGGGGTCACATAAGAAAGAGTTGACCTAGGATCATGTAAACAATAAACATCTCGAGAAAAGATTTGTAATGTACCAGTCATGACATTAGGCGATGCCTCAGATTCCTGCTGAGTAGGAAGAGTATACAAACTATTTCGGCCTATACGGATACCAGAAGTTGAAACAGATGCAGAAGCAACACTCGTTGGTACATGAGTAGATGAAGAGCCAACCAGAACTCTTTTCTCTCTCGTAGATACCTTACTAACTGGATAGTTTCTAAGCATATGTCCTGGCTGACTATATTTGAAATACTTGTCCCTCCTCTCATCATAGAATCCTTGATATAGCCAACTACAAAATAAAAAAGGAGGGCATAATGAAGTTGACTGTGCCCCATTTGTATGAGATTGGGCACCCTGATATTTTTGCCACCCTATTGACTCCTATCACTCGACTACTTTGGGTAAGGAGCACTGGCTATGGAAAAGGAAACAAAACTGCCCCACTTCTTCTTTGGATAGTTACCACCATCCCGACCACTTTGCTATTGACCACCACCTTGGCCAGAGAACCTGAACTTTTTACCTTGCCTTTCCCCCATCTCATCCTGTCTCCTCTTTACCCCCTTTACCTGTTACATATGAACAAGAAACCTAGAAATATCCATGTCCTTTATCAGCTATGCAGTCTAGCTTTCAAGGATAAAATTTCGTGACAGTTCGGAGGAAAACTTTCTCATCTTGGTCCTAATATCCGACATTAATTTCGGAGCATACCTATACAACTGGTGAAATTTTAAGGCATACTCTTTGACCGACATCTTTCCCTATTTTAGATTAATAAATTCCTCTGCTTTCACTTCTTTTAACTACTGGGGAAAGAAGCATACCGTAACAGCATTAGTGAAAGTATCCTAAAGAGATGGCTCCTCAACATCACCCCTTGTCCTTCCCTATTCCTCGTACCATTGGTATGCCATATCCTTGAGCTGATAAGTTGCAAACTCCACCTCTTCCACCTTAGTGGAATGCATAATATTAAATATCTTTTCCATTTCATCTAAAAAACCCTGATAATCCTTCTCCACCTTAACACTAGTAAAGGTTGGAGGACTCATCTTCATTAACTAGCCAACCCTTCCGTCCTCAGAGGATGGGAACCAGATACACCCTGCTTAGACTGAGAAGCCACCAACTGAGTAATTATTTGAATTGATTAACGTAACTCCGCATTTTTAACATCAGCTTAAGGAGGACTAGATAGAACCGGTGGAACTCTAGAATAATTAGGGACTGGACCCCTAGACCGAGTATGGATCCTATAAGTAGGAAGTGTCCTATCAATATTGTTTCCAGTTGGGACAAAAGAGTTTTTGTTAGCATCAGATCATCGAGGTATGATTTGGTACAAATAGGAATTATCAAGGACCTTAGACCTTGTAGCTTAAAATAGAACACAAGAAAGAGAAACATTCCTAAATGCCTTGTAGCCTCTTCTTTATGAATGCGGCACGCTATACACTCTTAAAAGAGATTTTGCACAACACAACTTTATGGACTCCCAATTTGCCATGAACTTAATGCTCTGATACAAACTTGAAATGACCCAAATAGGGGCCTTATTGTGATGGTCATCCCAAGTCTAGCTAAGGCTGGGGACCACCCCCGTTACCCAACTCAACCTCCAAACACGTACTCTGAGTTGGATAAATTCCAAGCATCTAAAAAGATAGCATTTTGTACAATTCCAGAATCTAGGATATGTCCATAACTATGACACACCCAAGCAAGTCCAACCATCCAATTCCCAACCAATAACCATACCAAAACCAAAATATTAACCAAGTACGAGTCCATAACATAATAGGATGGAAAAAGCATAAATACAATGAAATGGTATTATCCATAATACCAATACCAATGCCAAAGCTGACATCACTATCGACACCACCCATACCAACCCATTGTAGTCCCACAAAGCCTCTAACGAAAGTAAATAATATTCGGTTGGGACATGCCCCCAACCATAGCCAAAACCAATATCCATAAAATAACCAAAGTATGAAAAGATATACATGATATGAAATGGAGCCTTTGGAAGCTCACCACTTCAATCCAGCAGTTGATCCCAAATTCAATCACTAAGCGGAGGAGTAGAATGGCTGATTTTTGCATTACATAGGGATACAACCACCCAAAATTAGGTTAGCGGGTGAATGTTAGCAAGTACTTAGTATAAGAATAAAGTAATGCCAATGTTTAAAACAAAAACAATAACTATTTGCACATATATCCATACATATATACATATATAAACCATGTCGGGAAAGGGAACCAGGCTTAAAATGCATTTAAACTATTAACCTAGGTATATGTATCTTAACCATACTAGAAATACCCAAAGGCTATATGGGTCCCGTGTAACCCCCTGAACGGGTCCTGATATGTGTAGTCGTACGAATCAGAGATACTATAGGAGTAAGGGATTCCCAGGTACGCTTCGCTCTCTATGATACATAAATAAAAGTGTAACTTAGGGGATTCCCATGTACCCCATATGGTCATCATGACCAATCTTCATGTTGTCAAATATGAGTTTCCAGTGTCCATCCATTAGACTCACACCTTCACAGTTAGCTATCATACCTTGCCATTGTTGCCCAATTAAAACCATTACCACATTACTAAGACCATCATTCCATTTGTTATTAACCAAGGCTATATCAATAGGGGTATCGTTATACCAACTATATCTTGATAGTAATGTCCATAGCCATCTTTTTAAGAAGAAGGGATTCCCATGTACCCTTAGATTACATTGTTAAGTTGACTTGAGGGAGTCCTGTGTACCCCACAAGTAGTTCATTATTAAGTTTGCTTAGAGGACTCCCTTGTACCCCATTAGGATGTTTAATTAACCATAACAATGACCACTAAACCTTACCATTAACCTTTCCAAACCATTTAAACTATTTATTCTATTTAGGGTTCCATTACCAAGTTAAACCATGCAATAGTTCCATTAAAACTTCAATAATATAGTAAAACAATTCTGATAGGCATTTTATCAAACATGTTGAGGGCATAGCATTTCCAAAGCCAAAATCAAGTACCAATTAACCATTCCCAGGCAACCAAATATTTAAACCATCATTATAACACAAAAACCTTAAGTAAAAGATATGGGAAAACTGTTACCAACAATTATAACCAAAAAAACCCAACATATATTTGAAAACCCCAAACTATGCAATAATTGAACCATGAAAATCATTCATAAATCATGACTTTAGTTGGAACTAACAATAAAGGAGGAGTATCTTGCCTTAGATTACGAAGAAGATGAAGAAAAAACACCCTTACAAGTCCCAATTTTATCCTATTAATGAAACCCTAACCTTCCTTGGCCCAAGAGTCTTTGAGAGAAGTTTGAGAGAGTTTCTAAGTATTTAAGATTAGAATAATAGTGTAAATAATGAGCCAAGAGTGATATAATTTGTGGGGTCCCCAGGGAGTTATAAGTGGAAATATCCAGATTACCCCCAACTTAAACTGTATTAAATCTCCATGGTGGGTACAACTCCACCATACCATCCGTACCCTAGTGTACGAGTGGTACCCTAACTCGTAACTTAGAACACCATACTGACCTACATATGATCCCTTATGCCTAAGTCGTACCCTGTGGTACAAGCAGTACCCTACAATCCGTACCTAGACAGAATATGATTAGGGACATACTAATAACCATACGAGTTATAAGAATATGACTCATCCCCTAACATATGACCAGTATGTTGTCCACTCGCACCTTTGATAAAAATCTCTCCCTACCATATTATTTAAGGTACCACTAGGACCCTCTAAACTGTATCACAATATACGACTAGTACACCTAGTGGTATAATGTCCAGTAAGGTCAAAACTCTGGAAATTTTTATGGATTGAAAACCCAGGTTGTTTCTGAAATATTCCTAAATGCCCCGTAGCCTCCCCTTTATAAGTGTGGTGCACTACACACCCATAATCAAGACTCTTATTGACATGGATTTGTGGACACCCAATGACATATAACCTAGGCTCTGATCTACAGCTCTCGTAGGAGTGTAAAACGGTCGTTGTCAAATATATAACCCAACTGGGTTGGGTATCGATCCCACAGGGAATAGCTTGGTCAACAAGTAAGCAAAGATTACTAGACTTTTAGTGCAAGTCTCGTAGAAAGGGGGAAGTTTTGTCGTGCAAGTAATGTAACCAAAGTAATAAGGTAAAAATAGAAAATAGCAAAGTAAAAAGTAAGAATTTTTGGCAAGATGTTAACCAATGAGAATTGAGAAGTTGGGGGTATGTCCACCTTATGAGTTGTACGTCTCTATTGGCTATGAGTTATGCAGAATTCAGACATGCATGTGCTTATAGAGAATTGTATTCTATGGTAAATCCAAGTGTCTTTCGACCTTAACAAGGACTATTTCACTTTAACTCTTTCGAGCTTAAAGCGTATCTAATGGTACAAATTCTCCAAGAGGTTAATCCAGTTACGGCACTAACTTTTTAATAGGAGATGGGACCCTATTACCTTGACATTATCTCTTTTCCAGACATATAACTTTTCTTTCGAACAAGTTAATGCTATACTGGCGTTATTCTATGCGTCTACAGCTACAAGAATTTGCATTAAGATAAAGAGAATACTGATATAAGCAACACATGTGTCACGAATTCACAAACTCATAGCCTTAGATAGTATCTCATAAGGCTTCCATAACCCCAACAGAGAAGTTTAGCTATTCATGAGTGCGATGGAAATCACAATAGACATTATCATTATACCACAATAAAAGATCTCACGTGTAGTATGGTGTGGTGTGGCGTTAGGTGTGAATTCCTTGCAAAATAGCGATTCTCTTGTTGTAAAATTAAAAGTCGAATAGATGAAAAATAATGTCAACAATAAATTAATAAAGAGAATTGTTTTGATGGATGGATAGATGGTGCATGGATGGGAATTGATCGAATGGGGGAATTGTGTGGAATGAATAAAAATCTCTAGCAAAATAGGGTATTTATAACACCCATATCCTATTCCTACTAAGCTTAATGCATTACTTAACCCAATCCTACTAGGTTAATGTATTATTATCCTAATCCTACTAAGTTACTGCTAGTCCCTAAAGTCTTTAGAATTGCTGTTTTTGCCCGGGACAGATTTTCCATGGGCCACTTTTGGTCCTTGACGTGTAAGATTCCCCTTCCTTCTTTCGTGAAGCTTTCTTTGGCGTCAAGTTATCCATAAAATGCTGAAATCTGCATCATTTATACCTGAAAACTTGCTAATCACGTTTGTTAGCTCACTTACAGGAAAAAGGACTAAAAGTGCATGAATTATATATTTTGTCCGCAAAACTTGGCTAAAATATGGGTAAAATATAGCACTATAGGCGTGTAAATTAGCCTATGATCATCTAACAATGGATAAGCATGAATAGGATAAACCTGTAACGTACTAGTGACCATATCAGGAGAACCCTCATGATCCTATCATATATGAAGGGCATAGAACCTACCCTAACAATGTACACCATTTGAACTAGAGGTGTCACCCTACTGATTCGAGAGACCTACTGGAACTACTGAAGAGTTGGAATAGCTCTACTGATGAATATCTTTACCTTTATGCATAGTCACGGGGCAATATCTTAATTTGTGGCCTCAATTTGTTGGGCATGTACAATCAATGTGGAGATGTCTATGTACTTAACCAACATGGCTATTCTGTACTCCTTACCTACATCTTCAGAAACACCATACGCAAACTTACTCATTCGGGCCCTAGAGTCAGCCATCATTGTCAGCATATACCTTGCCATTTTAGTAAACTTGAGTGAATACTCCTTCACCAATATACCACCCTATTGTAAGTTAATGAAATCTTGCACTTGGATTCCTCAACTCAAGTTGGAAGAACCTATCAAAAATTATAACATGAACTCATTTCACTCGAATGACCCTGTATCTTCATCTATATCCTTCTTTCACTACTTAAACCAAGTATGAACCACTCCTTGCAATTGGTAATCAGCCAAGTAAGAACTCTCAATAAAAGTCACACCCATGGTCGCAGTCACTTTCTGAACACTATCTATGAACTCTTATGGATATTAGTCAGGTATGGACCCAAAGAACACCTGAGGATTTATTCGAGTGAAGTCCCAAATTTTATTTGTTGTTGTATTCACAACTGGGTACGATAGGGAAACAACCTACTGGTTATTTTGAATAGTCATAGATTGGGCTAATTCTGTAAAAGCACTCGTGGACTCAGTGTGAGAGACCTTCTCATTCAAAGGGTCTTTGAAAATTAATAGTGGTGCTTGCTAGTTCCTATTTTTTTTTGTTGGTACTCTTAAGAGACATTTTCTATAAGTAGATAGAGGAAAAGTTAGAAGAATAATTTTAAATAGAGTTTACACTCTATTGTCTAACATGAATCATGAAAGAAGTGAGACTTTTCTAAAATATTTTGTAGGATCTCACCTCTAAGCGTGGTGTACTTCACACCCATAACAATACTCTACTTAACGCGACTTTCAGACATCTTAGGACACTTTAAACCTAGGGCTCTGATACAAAGTTTGTCATGACCTGAGATTGCCCCTAGTTGTAATATAATGCTTAGAGTGACAAGTAATCCTAAGCTAACCCATGGCCTGGCATAACTTTAAGAATAATGCAGAAGTAACAAAATACGGGGCAGAATCAAAATTTATATAACTAATGAAAATACTAATAATGACATACTAAATATCAACCACAACTGGAAATATAACTGTCTGACCAACCAATATGCTAAAAATCTAAACTTGTATCTAAAAGCTTCTAAATCATAATGTGTTATTGGGACAAGCCCCCAACTAACTCCAACTGACTGAAACTAATAGAATGCGAAAAATGAATATTAATAACTAGTCCTTGAATGATGAGGAATCACCAAAACTGCTGCTGAATGTTGCACGAAAACATACTAGATATGATCTGAGTATTGAGTGTCTGAATCTATATTATGAGAAAAAATAGTGCAGAAAAGTATGCGATCAGTACTTTCAATGTACTGAGTATATGATATGGGAAAATAACTAGTCTAACAAAACATGAATGTATCAAACATGATAAAATGAATTCAAAACCAAGTATAAAAATGTACTGCATAAAATTGAATAACTAATTACAAGGTCATGTATAATCTAAAATCAAACATAAACTAAATAATAAATAGAGGACAGTGGGAGCTAACAATAATTGACATACCCTAATCTGAGCAAATATGGGTCCAACCCGTAACCCTAATTAGAAGGGTGTTCAATACTTTGCAAAAGGTATAAATATTAACTGGTGTGGATCCACTAAATTGATGTACCAAAGGACTAGGGTGTCAGTCCTTAATTGGAGGGTGATCCCTTATAACATATGGTGGTGCCCTAGTTTTGGAACTTAGGGACTTTTAACTAGAAGTCTCAGTCCTAACTGATAGGTGAGCCTTTATCTCTACATTCACTCGGTGCTAAGTACTACTCCCTACAAAATAACACTGAAAACTGAATATCTTGTTATAATTACAGTCTAAAATTATTGAAATTGGATAATGTAAAGTGCTTAAATACATTTAAACGGATAGATGCATGAATCGATAGGTATCGAGTGTTCATAACCCACTAGCTCTAACTAATCCAGCAAAACATGATCATACTAAAATCTGACAATGGGGAATTTCATAATTCAAGTCAAAACTCAATATTTTATCAATAAAAAGGGGGATTTATGATTTTGAGTATGGAAAGATTCTAGATTTATGGGAATATCATGTACACATGGTTTAGTTATAAGGATAAACTAAAGTTCTAAGAAAGCTCATAATTACCATGGAACACTAAGCAAAAATAATGAATTAAACTGAGGATTTAAAGAAATATTTAGGAATCAATTGATGAAAGGATCCTATTGATGAAATACCATATATCTAGTGTTGAATTTCTTGAAGAACTCCCTGGAATTTAAAATTGAGATTTAGGAACCCTTGAATGACTTTTGGAGAAGAAAAATTACCTCTTCCCTTGGTATGGATTAAATCTTTGATTTAATAATGAATTTGGGGTAAATTATCCATATATTCCACTCTTAGAGAATCCTAAATAATGTGAGTTTGGTGTTAAGAGAATAGGAGAAGACTAAAAATCCCTTCTTAAAACATTCAGGAATTTTAGGAAATAATCATCACAGCTTAGGCTTCGATTTATTAGGTCTGATCATGAGTTGTGGCTTGATTTATGACTTGAGAATCTAAGTTTTTGGTCCTATCTGTTATGACAATGGCTTCTCTCCTGAAGAATTGTTAGGTATGATAATGAGTCATCATGAAAGGGATGTTGTTAAGGGGCTATTTTCTAGGTTTCTTTCTGTTGTGACAATGAATCTACCCAAAGTCTTATTTAGTCTGATAATGAGTTGTGTGTCAGACTCGTTGCTACTGGGATGAATTCTTTAGCCGCTCACTACCGTGACATTGATATTTTACTATGACTCATTATGTTTAGCGATGGTTCATTGCTAGAGTAATTTTCACTGGCAGTTTGATAGTGCCCTAGAAGATTTTTCATATATTTTTACTACGACCTCATATTAAGGTGAGACTAGCAGAATTGGAAAGCTAATTCAATGAACTATGCTTTAGAGGAACTAGAGCTTAAAAACTTAGGGTGTCCATAGGAAACACCTCTAGTCCCAAGCACCTCTATAGAATCTCTTTAAGGACTTTATCATACCTTCTCAAGAAGATAAATAATATGTATAAGTCCTTCTTTTTCTCCTATACTTTGCCACTAATATCCTTAAGAGGTAAATGGCCTCCATAATAGAGTGACCTAACATAAAATTAAACTAATTCTCAGAAAGAATTATGATCCTCCTTAGCTTCAACTCTACCATATTTTTCTAAAATGCATTGTAATATTCGATAACTTGATACCCCTATTATTGTTGTAACTCTAATGTCCCCTTATTCTTATATAATATTAATGACCTTTTTTGTTATTTTTAATATGTCTACTTATCTTCATCGTTAGCGCTTCTCATAGCTGCTTCAAGTCATTTATGACTTAATAGTACTGATAGTTTGGTTATTGGATAGTTCATTTGGCTTTTAGAACTAATTTCTTATTTATATCACAGGTTCCAAATCGACATTGGGTGAAAACTTTAGTAAGACGATCTTGGATGCAAATTATGACTGTGCCACCATATTTAGAATATAGATTTTAGGCTAGGTAGAACTTTAGTTTGGGTCCCAATGCACCTGAGCTGATTTTGATCTATTGGTTAAAAAGTAGGAAAATTAAAAGATATAGGTATGGGGACTATAATTGGTCTAAATAACCTTAGATGAAAAATCTAATTTCACCAACATTTTTGGAAAGTCGGATTCAGTGGGGTTACATAGTTCATTTGAAAAATTTGGAGTCTAAATGAGTTTTGTGGGTCAAAAACAAATTTTGACTTTGCTAGTATTTGTGCCATGTAGATTGCTGTAAGGCCCATGGAGATCGCAACATTGCAATTTCTGTCTATTTGATGGCGATCTCGGTATCTACATGCTTGAAGGGGATATAAATAGGCCCCCAAGTCATGATTTGGCCATTTTCTCTTCATCTTTAAGACCTAAAAGTCCTAGAAGGTTGAGATGAATCAAAATTGAGTCTTGTGGGTGACTTGGGAGCTTGATTAACATTTTTTAAGGCGAATAGATATAGATTTAAGGATAAAATCCTTTGATTTTCTTGAATTTTTGACCAAAACTCCAAATAGCTTAAGGGCTTGATTTTAGCCCTAACTAAGCTTAGTTTTCACCTGTTTCTTAAGGGATATGATTCCTTGATGGTGGATGAACTTTGGGTTGACCTTGGAAACATATTTTCCATAAGTAGGAGCCACTTGGGGTTTTTAGACCCGAAGTAAAATGGTGCAATATTAGTATCGTTCTACTCTTATTGATGAATAAAATATGTTTTTTATAGCTTGGCATCTTAAGGAGGCTTCGCAAATGGGGGAAACAAATGTTTAGCTAATTAATGAGCATTCTTCAGATTTAAGGTTTGTTAGTTTTATCCCTTGTTAGAATAATCTTTGTCATAGTATAATTTTCATATTTATTGGGAGGGGTTTTAGGCGATAGTTGATGATTTTTCAAGAATTATAGTTAGTTGGATCTTTTAGGTCATTTGGACCCATATAGTGAAATGCCTAGCTTGTTGTCTTGAGCCTTAAGGGATCAGACATAATGTCTCATGCATAACATGAGAAAGCTTAGAACTACCCTATTTAGATGGGAGTGACCTTATCAGTCATGCTTAGGTTAAGATTGGCCTTAGATGCTTACTCTAATGAAGTTTATTTAGTTCTAATGGACTTAGAGATAGTATTTGAGTAGGATCCTTACCTTGGATTTAATGGTGGCTTGCTAGGCATCTAAGAGTTGAATTAGATACCTTAGCCTAGTCCGAGAACATGTGCACTTCGAAGATATATTGGGGGATTTAGAAGTGGGCGTTGACCCACATTAAGCAAAGATTGATGTAGTCCTTGTGAGACCTATAGTTATGAAATGCCTAGAAAATGACCCTTGAGGCAATATTAAGGAACCTTGATAGTACATTTATTGATGACACCATAATGAGCTATAGGGTATGCTATTATAATAGCCCATGACCATGGTATTAATTAATCTATAGATAAAGCTACTACTCGGGCTATTGATAAGCTATTTCTTGGCTATTAATTGGTCCGACAGACACCATATCACATGGGCCCTTGACTATAACATAGCATAAGCCATAAAGTATGGTACCAACTATGCTATGAATAAGCTATAGATTATGCCATGGATTTGATATTGCTCAAGTTAGTGATAAACTTTCTTTACGATAATGGTGGACCAATGAATAGGTTACTTATGGGCCATTGCTTATGATAATTCTTATGGTTATGCTCATGGTCTAATGGACTAGATTATTGACTTATCACTTATAACATTCATGTTACATATATATACATTTATTAATAATATAACATTGATGATGAATGAGAAAATATGGTGGTATGGTCTTTTTGCTTCTCCATTTATGTTTATTTACTTTAGCCCTCGTGGGGCTTATTCTTTACTTTAACCCTTGTAGGGCTTGTTTTTTACTTTAGCCCTCGTGGGGCTTGTCATTTACTTTAGCCCTCATGGGGCTTGCTCTTTATTATTAAAATTAATATAGATATTATGATGATGCCCAACAAGGCTGAATAATACTATGATGATATGATGATGTCCGATAAGGCTGAAGGATATTATGATGATACCCAATATGACCAGATGATACTATGCTGATATGATGGTACTTGACAAGGCCAGAGATATTATGATGATATGATAATACCCGATATGGCAAGAGGATATTATATGATTTGATGATAGACAACAAGGCTAGAGAATACTATGATAATATAATGACACTCGACAAGGCAGGAGGATGATTATTGATGTGCCTATAAGTACATTTACCAGTTTGAGTTTGGCTAGCCTTATGTATGGAAAATATATGTCATTTATGCTAATGTGTAGTTTGGTATAATGTTGATATTAGATATTATGACCATAGTTTTATAGTGATCAACATATAAAATAGTATAGTTGTTTATTTAAGGTTGAAAAGATGATTAGTAGTAAATATTAAATAAGAGGTTAATAGTGACTTATGGACAGTTGAACCTTATCAATAATGAGGACTAGTGGTATTGCTGACTAGTAACTAAGATGATTAAGCTATAATGGTGTTTAGCGTAAATGAAGACTTAGAGTAATGATAATTAGTTGATAATAATAATTTTGTCGATGATGATGACTAGTTTCCAGATGAGGATTAGTGTATTAATGATGTTAGTTACTAAATGGAGTTTAGTTAATAAACTGAATAGTCAATAATTGGCAATTTGCGATTATTAGATCAATGGTGATTAGTGAGTTTGTGATGTCTAGAAACAAATATCAGTTAGTTGATAAATATGGCTTAGTAATGAATATTGGATATGTGCTAGTTATTTATTAGTTGGTGAAGAATGACTAGTTGTTGATCCATGAATAGTGATTATATGGTGAATCGTGTACAAATGAAGATTAGAAGGTATATGATGACTAGTGTGTAATTGGATTAGTAAATAAGTGTTGGATATCTAATAAAGAGCTATTAGTGTGTATCGAGGATATAGTTGTCTAAATAATGGTATTTTTATAGCTATGATTATGTTTTTATGTGTTGTTCAATTAAGAATTTTGATGATAATTAAAAAAGGTTGGTGAACATCTGATTGATGATAATTATGAAATATTGGTAAATTGACCAGTTATAGGTAAGCATGGAATGACAGTTGATCAATGATGGAGTCAGATATATTATTGAATTGATTCCTTTACATTTCTCTTGGGTGTACTCTCCAGTGGTATAGGACATTGTGATGAGTTCTCTACTCTATGCACTAGTTGGCATATGGGAGTTAGCTTTGTACTTCTAATTTCTTGTGATGATGCTTTATGATACATTATTATTCTGAATTGTCCAATTCTTATGTATAGCGATATGAGCATGCGTTGGTGCCTTATGTTGTATAGTTATTTCGATATTTATTACATGTTATGTACACCGCTATTTCCATGTGTTGATGCCTTATGTTATACTATCATTTCCTTTTGATTACCTATTATATATACAGTGATGATAGAGATAATTCAGGTTCAATTCTGTACCTTGACTTAGTTATGATTATCTTGCATTATATCATCTTTATATCATGACTTTTCTTGGTCTGCCAATGATGCCTACTTAGTACCCATTATTTTGGTACTCATACCACACTCTTGCAATGTGCAAATTCTAGTACGGGTTAATATTGTTGATGTACATCATGCGGAGTAGCCATGGTTTGGAGAGTTGGAATGAGCTTCTAACATTTGGAGTATTATCTATCACTCTCTTATGTATTAGACTAGTCTCCTTGTTTCATTCAGAGATAAGTTGTATCAGTTTATTTAGTTGAACATCATTTTGTAACCTTGTATTGTTAGCAGCTCTTGTACTGATACCACCAGGTTTTAGGATTATATTATGTAGTTTCTTCTTTACTTCATATATTCCAAAATTCGTTTATTTATATATTTGGTAGTCCATTACTAGCCGTTATGGACTAGGGGTTTGGCTTCCCTACTGGTGGGTTATATTAGATGCCATCATGACCGAAGAAATTAGGTTGTCACAAATTGGTATCAGAGACTAGGTTTCATTGGTATGTTAGTACAAGAGTAAAGTATTTATAGAATCCTGTGGCTCGATATAGAGACGTCCATAACCTATCTTTGGGAAGCTATAGGGACATTTTAGGAAATTCATTTATTGACTCCTTATCGTGTGTCTGTATTGAAATGAACATCAAACACATTCTCTGACTATATTCTATTCCTAAAGGATGATGCAAAATTATCGACAAATGCAAATAAGACTTCAACACATGTTTCCAAAGTTTTAGTGCGGTGTCAGACTAGAGAGTCAGAGATGAATATTGAAGATCTTTAGTTTCAACCAAAAGAATTTGGGGCCAGCTTAGGCACTAATTTAGCTCTGATAACGCTCAATCTACAGCTCTCGTAGGAGTGTAAAGCGGTCGTTAGCAAATATAGAACCCAACCTGGGTTGGGTATCGATCCCACAGGGAATAGCTTGGCCAACAAGTAAGTAAAATTACTAAACCTTTGGTGCAAGTCTCGTAAAAAGGGGGGATTGTTGTCTTGCAAGTAATGTAAACAAAGGCTGAAAATAATAAAGTAAAAAGAGAGAGATTGTTACGTTGGTTGTAAACAATGAGAATTGAAGCGTTGGGGTTATGTCCACCTTCTGAGGTATACGTCTCTATTGGCTATGAGTGTGTAGAATTCTGACATGCAATTGCTTATAGAGAATTGTAGTCGATGGTAAATCCAAGCGTCTCTCGACCTAAACAAGGACTATTTCACTTTAACTCTCTCGAGCTTAAAGCGTATCTAATGGTATGAATTCTCCAAGAGGTTAGTCCAGTTACAACACTAGCTTTTTAATAGGAAAGGGTGTCCTACTACCTTAACATTATCTCTTTTCCAGACAAATAACCTTTCTCTCGAACAAGTTAAATGTTAGACTGGCGTATTCTTGCGTTTGCAACCGCAAAGAATGCGGATTAAGATGAAGAGAATATTGATATAAGCAATATACGTGTCTCGAACTCACAAACTCACAACAATAGATAGTAACTCATTCGGCTTCCATAACCCCAACAGAGAAGTTTAGTTACCCATGAATGCAAAGGAAATCACAATTTGCATTGTTGTTATTATACCACAAGATTGATGATTTTCGTGTAGCACAAGTGGTAGGCGTGTGGCGTGAATTCCTTAGCAAAAGTAACGATTCTCTTGTTGTGGATTTTAAGACTAGAAGAGTAGATTAGAAGTGTTTGTAGTGGAAGATGAGAGGGATGGAAGAAGATTAATTGTTAAATAGAGGATTGTTCTCTCCTACTAAGCTAATGAAATACTTAACCAAATCCTACTAAACTAATGAAATACTTAACCCAATTGTACTAGGTTAATGTATCATTATCCTAATCCTAATAAGCTAATGAAATACTTAACCCAATTGTTCTAGGTTAATGTATCATTATCCTAATCCAGCTATGTGTCTGTAAGTCCCCAAAGTCTTCAGAAATGTTGTTTTAGCCTGGGACAGATTTTCCATGCAGCAGTTTTGGTCCTTTAGGCGTCCAGCTTCCTTCTCCTTCGTTCGTGAGCTTTCTTTTGCGTCAAGTAACCCATAAAATGCCGAATTCTGCATCATTTATACCTGAAACTTTACTAGTCATGTTCGTTAGCTCATTTACAGGAAAAAGGACTAAAAGTGCATGAAATATATAATTTGTTCTCAAAACTAGGCTAAAATATGGGCAAAATATATTGATATAGGCGTGTAAATTCGCCTATCATCAAGCTCTGAATTACTTCAGCCCTTTGAGGTTTAGTATTAACGATCCCGAGTATATTTCTTTCCTTAGAGTCATAGGTAACATTTGATTCATCAAGCAGTTCACAAACTATATTTGGGTCTATTGGTGTTCATTAGGGTTCTTTGTGAGTTTTTGAGTTCGATATTGGGAATCTCAAGCTAGCCAAACTTATTTCTATGTTATATCCGTCCAAGCAAGACATTAGTGAATGGATCTGTAGAGGACTAGCATTGTTTGTTCATTTAGCATCGAAGCACTTAATGGTAATTGGGTATTTTTCTCTCAGGTTATGGATTATATGAGGGCCATAGAGAGAGAATGTATTAAGACTTAAGGAGGTAGGGGTAAAATACTATGCCATCAGGATAATTCTATTGGTATTTTATCCAAGAGCTTATTTGGATTGTGGCGAGAAGAAACTTGGGTCCAAAGAGTTCTTTAGATGTGAGTTAGTGATCGAATAGAGTTAGCTTGTATTCCTGACCATCCTAGAGTTCCTGAGATAGGCTATCATTATGGAAACAATGACCACAATAGTAGAGATTTCTTTCCTATCAGTTGGCCAGCCATTTGGGTATTAGTTTATCTTTCTCTCCAAGATTTGAGCTTTAGGAGTATATAATACTATAAAGAGATTGGTTATTAATCTAAAGAGTGTCCCCAACATGAGATTTCTAGTTATTCAGCCTATATAGATCAGCCTCGTGATGTTATGGCACCTTCAGTTATAGATAGTGTGCTTATTTCCTAAGTTGATGACTTTGTTGGTTTGTCCGAGTTTAGACCCATTCAGATTTAATCTCCATATGCCCATTAGGCATGTGATTACGGGTTTCACCATGATAAATATGCTTTTATTTCCGACTTTTGCCTTTTCATATGTGTATTAAGTTTTCATACCCATTCACGATTGTATGCCTTGATGAGTTCATATTGGTTATTGTGTGCGTCATTATTAAATTCATGATTATGTGACTACTTTATGGTTTATTTCCTTTAGTAGTGGATGGAGTAGATCTATATTGATATTTACTCAATATGGGTGTAGCATTTGGGTTTGAGTCCCATTTATTTTATCACATTGGACTTATTGTGTCCCTTAAGTTGTACATGATATTGATGATTGATTTTGGTACCACGTATTCATTATATTGATGTTAATATTGCTCTTAATATTGCCATCTTTGCTTGAGGTTATTGATATTGTTTGATATTATTACTTGATGTAATTGATACTCACTGGGTAACAGTTTAGACTAGTGTTATCTAGTTAAAATTTCATTTTTTTAATTTTTATTTGTTGGCGTGAGTAGATATGGCCTGATTTGATTATTTTGTTTCCATAGCACGATGAGGTTGATTGTTATCCCTCTTATTTAGCTATGTTAGATTGATTCGGGGATATATTGTGGTGTCGAAGAAAAGTTTACCTTTCTTGCCTCTTGGGTTGCAAAGGTTTTTGTGTTGGCTATCCCTTTCTATTTAGCCCATTTGTGAGATTGACCAATTTGAGGTTCGTTCTTTATTTGTGGCTACTTCTTAGATTGATAACATATATATCAAGATACCCTAGATTTATATCATAGATTTGTTGGATTCATCTCCTTTTGATGCATTGCTCTTGTAAGTGTGGAGTTGTATGTTCCATTCTCATCATGATATGATTCTTGTCTTCCATGAAATTAAGGAGATAGCGGCAGATGACACTTCTTGTGAACTCTTCTTAAGTTGGCATTTTCTTCTTCGATAATGTGATCTATGGATGGATTGACTGATTTTTTCCCTGTGTGGGTGGATTTAGGAAATCCCAATTTCAGAGTTTGTTTAGCCTAATGAGTCTTGGTGGAGTGTCTCTCCTCGATGATATGTGCCTATAGCTATTCTTTGCCAAGATAGAGTATTGGGTGGATTAGTTCCCACTAAAGTTGCATTTCTCTGAGTTGCTAGAGTTCTTACCTTTACTGGATTGGACTTCTTATGTTTTTAGTCGATGATTTATCCTCTGTTGCAATTTTTTTCTTTCTCTATGTTTCAATTTTAGCTCGGCATGATATGACACAAATGTACCTAATTCAGATAGTATGGTCGATGTGAGTATTGGAAATTAGTTTTGATTTGTTGGCTCAATTTGGATTGGACGCCTTGGGATGGTGATATAGAAGTTATAATTGATTTGGAGTATTAATGACTGCCCATCTTCAAGTTTGCTTAAGGTAGTTGAGATTGAGCGGTTCAGCCTTAGTGTTGAAACTTCAGCTTAAAGTTGTGGATCTAAGTGCAACCTTCATTTTTAGATTTGTCTTTGTTCGCATTTCATTAATAAGCTGGTTGAGCACACTCCACAGTTACCTATTTGGTCTTCTCAACTTCTGATAGATTATAGTTGCTAAGTGTCAGATGATAGCCCATGAGCTCGACATTTGTTCTTTCAGCTTTAACCTAGAGATTTTAGTATTATTTGAGAATTTTGGATGTTATACTCAGTGAGAGTAATATACTCGAGTTAGATTCAGCATGGTTCAAGTCTCAGTTAATGAGACATCTTGAAGCAGAATGTTCAGTGATGAGTAGTTATGCCTTGATTTTCTGGATTTTAGTTTGATTACCATCGGTACTGGTTATAGCATCGACATAGATTGTATCCCTTGATTATTTTCGTTTGTGTGCTCGACAATGCCTTATGGTCTCATTCTTGTGTTCTATGGAATATATAGCAGGTGTAAAATGGTAAAGAAAGGTTAGATTTGGATTTGGAGCCAGTGGTATGACTTATGCTTGGGTTATCATTTTCTTGGATGAGCCCTTGTTCATTTGGGCAAGTATATAGATGGTAATAGTGTGTTTTGGTTTAGATTTGCGTGTATCATCCTTTTCGGTTCAGTTGGAGGATAGTTAATGGTCAAAGTGGAGTTTTAGCTATTTGGAAGTGAAGTGAGGGTGCTGGTTGAAAAAAAGGATACCTGTGGAGATATCCCTTAGAAGTATTCTGTCTTTGTGGAGGTCATTTAAGAAACTATGCTCAAAGCATGTGAGCCCAATACTTCATCCTTTCGAGCTTACAAGAATCCTCCTATCCATTGACTTTCGAGGACGAAAGTCCTTTTAGTAGTGGATAGTGTAATGACCCTTTTGGTTATTTTTCATATTTCTACTTATCTTCACTATTAGGGTTTCTCCATAGCTGCCCCAAGTCATTTATGACTTGTTGGGACTGACAGTTCGGTTACCAGGCAGTTCATTTGGTTTTTAGAACCAATTCCCTATTTAGATGTCTTCACTAGTACCAACTAGCAATCGGTAAAATTTTTTAGTAAGACAATCTTGGATTCAAATTTTGAATACTCCAGCAGATCCAACATATTGATTTTAGGCTAGGTAGACCTTTGGTTTAGGTCCCAATGCACCCAAGCTCATTTCAACCTATTGGTCAAAAAGTGGGAAAATCAGAAGATATAGGTGTAAGGCCCACAGTTAGTCTAAACGACCTTGTATGAAAAACCCAACTTCACTAATGCATCCGGAACATTTAATTTCGTGTGGTTATATAGTTCATTTGCTAAATCAGAGTCTGAATGAGTTTCGAGGGCCAAAAACAAGTTTTGACTCTGCTGGTACTAATTCCATAGCGATCACAGCAAGGCCTATGGCAATCGCAGCATGACGATCGCGGTTCATTTGATGGCGATTTCGACATCTACATTCCTGAAGGTGCTATAAATATGCGCCCAAGTAGCTATTTGGCCATTTTCTCTTCATCTTTGAGACCTAAAAGCCCTAGAAGGGTGAGATGACTCAAATTGAGTATTGTTGGTGACTTGGGATATTGATTAACATCTTTTAATGTGAATATCTTTGGATTTAAGGTAAGAATCGTTTGACTACATTCTTGAATTTCTTGAGTTTTTGACCAAAACCCCGAATAGCTCGAGGTCTTGATTTTAGTCCCAACTAAGCTTAAATTTCACCTATTTTTTTAGGGTTATAATTCCTTTATAGTATATGAACTTTAGGTTGACCTCAAAAATGTACTTTCCGTAACTGCGAGCCTCTTGGGGGTTTTTGTAACTCAAAGCACAATGGTGAAATATGGGTATTGTTATGCTCGTATTGATGAATACATTACGTTTTTGATAGCTTGGAATCTTGAAGAGGCTTCTCATAAGGGGAAACAAAGGTGTAGCGGATAGATGAGCATTCTTCCGATTTGAGGTAGATTGGGTTTATCCCTTGTTTGAATGAGCTTTGTCATAGTATAATTGTGATATCTTGTTAAATTGGGAGGGGTTTTAGGTGTTGGTTGATGATATTTCAAGATGTGGTTAGTTGGATCTTTTAGGTCATTTGGACTCGTATAGTGAAATGCCTAGCTTTTTATCTTAAACCTTAATGGATTAGACTTAATGTCTCATGCGTTACTTACGAATGCTTAGGACTATTGAGTTATATGGGAGTGACTTATCACTCATTCTTAGGAAAAAATTGGCCGTAGATGCTTACTCCAATGAAGTTGCTTTAGTTATAATGGACTTAGTAATAGTATTTGAGTAGGATACCTACCTTGGACTTAAAGGTGGCTTGCTATACATCTAAGAGTTGAATTAGATACATTAGCCTAGTCCGGTAGAAGTGAACTATCGCGAGCCAATTTCTCAGGTTATGATGGCGCCTACTATAATCCACCAGTAGTCAAGCCAATCTGTAGTCCAGAACGGCTAGTAATGAACTACTTAATAATATAAGGAAAATAATGCAGAATAAATGAAATAAAGATCAATAAATAATAAAATTTCAAAACCCGGTGGTATCAGTACAAGAGCTTCTAACATAATTAGAGTACAAAAGTGAAATATCAACAGAAATACACTGATCCAACTTATCTCTGAATACAATATAGAGACTGGTCTAATACATAAGAGAGAGATAAGTAATACACTGAACGTCAGGAGTTCATTCCAAGTCTCTAAAACATGGCTGCTCTGCACGATGCACACAACAACGGTGATAACCTGTGCTATGATATGCAGGCTACAGAAGTGTAGTATCAGTACAAAACAAATGGTACTCAATAGGAAACTGCAAACTGAGCTCCAAAGATAAAGTAAATATATACAATATACAAACCGAATGGAAACTACAGCCAAGAATCCATAAATCATATAAAAAGTCAATGAGAATAAAAAGGGACAACTATTCTGTTCAAGTCCAAGAGTCTAACATGAGAAGACTAAGGAAGTTTCAGGGTGAACTATCCTATTCATGCCACATTCAATACACATCAATACTATACCGTGCATCCTGGGTCAATATATGAATGAAGAGAGAAAGAAAGATATATATAAATATACAAGGTCAAGAACAAATATACAACCTGAACAAACAAAGGAAGGGATATACGGTAGTTCCATAGCTTCTTATAGCTATACATACATACATACATACATACATACATACATACATACATAAGAACATATAAACAAGAGGTCATCTCAAGGCATATCCTAGATCATCATATCCTCATTCTAACACCTCATCATAATACTATTAGGATATATACTATTATACTCAAGGTTTCTAATCCACATGTCTAGACATGAGATAATCCTACATTATAATGCAGTCATAAGATAGAAAAGGTCATATAAATATCACAAATCACGATACTGTATCAATTACCAATCTGCCATAAGCTAGCCACAATAATGATCATAATGATGATAATAACGATATCAACAACAACGTGAATAATCGAATACTATGGACAAACAAATACCTAGCCGAGCATATACGTTCCCCCACTGCCCCAGGCTCAGAAGGTTCAATAAACATATAACAATACAAGGCATATTCTTCACTAATATCTATGCAACTATCCCATACCGGCTGATAGACATAGGTGCATTTTAGTGATAGGCGATGTGTATGCAGGAAAGATGCAAGGTACATAATCAATATCATAATCTCATCATCATAACAATCTCTATCATAACTGTCATCATTAGCATAATTAACCTCTGACCTTGTCGGGTATTAATATATCATAACAGTATTCTCCGACCTTGACAAGTATCAATATATCATCACAGGATCCTCTGGACTTGGCCTTGTTGGGTATCAATATATCATCATTGTATCCTCTGGCCTTGTCGGGTATCGATATATCATCGCAATATCCTTCGGACTTGTTTGGTATCAATATATCATAAAAGTATCCTCCAGCCTTGTCGGGTATCAATATATCATCATAGTATTCTCTGTATTTGCCAGGTATCAATACAAACATAAACATAAACATTAATACACATATATTTATAGACATATAATAGGTGCACAGGCTCAAGATGCGGTAAAAAGAGGGTAAATATACAAGCCAATTAGTATACTTATAATCATATTTGTATCATCATAAAACATCCTAACTTGTCAATACTTCCCAACTATCCGCTATTAGCTAACCAACTCTTATGATGATTGTTAAACATCTAATTTGCTAGTTTTTACATGACCTCTAATTATTAGCCTCAATTACCCTTCACATAATCCTTATTCATGGGATTGAAACTAATCATTATATAATAAGTAGCCCATAACCAACATAGAGTCAAGATTCATCACTAGACCATAATATCTATTTATCTACTAATAAACATTTTCAACTAATCATCCTATATTCGTTAATCATTATTAGTCAACACACTACAATTTATCATCTAACCAAATTTTATTCACTAATACCATTCACTAGCTAACCACCATTTACCAACTAATCCTCGTTTATAAACTATTTATCATGTTTAACTAGTTGTATCTTATCACTAACATCATTTACTATCTAGCCTCATTGATACACAACTTCTCGTTTAACAACTAATTGATTCCATAAGCTTAATCATCAATATCAACTAATCTTCACCTATGCTAAAACCGACATCATCATTATCTGTGTATCAACCATCACTAACTACCATATTTCAACTATGAAAGTTTCATTAACTAGTAATTAGATTCCTAGCCACCAAATGCTATAGTACTTGATAGAAAACTATATACCACATATCTTAACACTTAATTAGGAAGAACAATCATAAGATTGTATTTCAACTAGAATCATATCAATTACCGATATAATAATCATGAATGTACCGAAGCTATGCATGGAATCACCAGTATGCAAATCAACAAAGTCGTAGGAAATATACCACATATTTCTTCCTCCCATACCGGAGAGATGTATAAACATACATATGCAAATTCATAAACTACAATTGAATCCTTTACAATGATAAACACTTCTCAGATATCCAATCATTATCATAACATGGACCTTGTCCCAATAATATGTCTGGAATAATCACAAAATCATAATCACGGTCTTAGGTGCATATACATATTCAAAACTCATATTGGTAATCATATTTATAAGCTGCAATATATTTCTAATCAGCTTACATATAGGAGGAATCTCGTATATAGGAGGCATAATATCAATAAGAATGTAATTATCTCTTACATAGGAGGCATCTCACATCTAGTAGGCATAATGCTATATGTAGTTTTGATGATGAGCCGCTAAACTATGAGGGACCAGGTCCCTCTACGTGCAAAGTATAGTATAGCTGGCATACGCCTTCTAATATTTTTTTTCATCTTGTATAACAAACTTGCAAGAGTTATTTTGTGCTATTTTGTATAGACTTGGACAGCTGGTCTAATGATTTTTCATGCCCTAATCATCACCTAGCTATAAAAGAAAAGAGATGACTCTTTAACAATTATTTTTTTGTAATCCAAAAGAGAGAAAAGAGTCAACAAAAATCCCATTTCAAGTCTGCTCAAGCATTACTCATGTTCTTAACTCTATACGTTGCTTAATGAGTGAGTGAGTGTTTTTGAGTATTGATTTGTAAAAGAACTACTCATGTTATAAGAGTAGTGTTTTCTTGTTTAGAGTTCTGCTTAGGTGGAGTTGCCTAAGCTTGAGACTGATTAGAGTTAATTAGTGTAGGAAGAGTCCTTGGTAGAGTTACCAAGATGAGCAGGTAGTAGAGTTGCTACTAGCGCAAAGAGCCTAGAGTTAGGATAAAATCTAGACTAGAATCAGCAGGTTGATTATAGTGGATTTCATTGGTGCTTGTAAGGGAAAGAGATGTTTTTTACCATACTTAGTTTCCACGTAAAAATCCTTGCATTTTTTCTCTTTTTATATTGTCTTTAGTTTTTTTGCACTCTATTGTTTTATTTCCTGTGATTAATTTTGAGGGACCTGGTCCCTTAATGTGTGGAGCAACCCCATAGGGTTTCAACAATTGGTATTAGAGCCTGGTCACTCTAAAATGTTCACACCTAGAGTGTCTTGGTTAGCATGACTACTCTACCTAATCTAGAAGAAGGGCAATCTACAACTAGACCACCAAGATTCAATGGGCAATATTATGGATGGTGGAAAACTAGGATGTTTGAATTTATTATGGCTAAAGATAGTGAACTGATGTACATAATTCTTGATGGTCCTTATTTTCCTCTAAGAGAAGTCAAAGAAGGATATGTGACAAAAATGGTTGTCAAAAGTAGGTGGGAGTTTAATCATAAAGAAAGAAAGAAAATTGAAAAGAATTACAAAGCCAAGAAATTGTTAATATGTGGCATAGGTCCTAATGAATTCAATGGGATCTCAGCTTTGAAAATGCTAAAGAGGTCTAGGTTTATTTAAGGACTGCTCCTGAGGGAATAATGAATGTGAAGGACTCAAAAGTTGACATGCTAACAACTCAGTATGAAACCTTCTCTATGAAAGAAGGAGAGACAATACAAGAAATACATACAAGATTCGCCTCAATCACAAATGAGCTACACTACTTAGGATAGGTGATTCCATTGTATAAACAAGTAGGGAAGATCCTCTCTTTTTTTTACAAGTCATGGGAAAGTAAGTAGATGCTACAACTGAGGTAAGAAATCTGAGAACCCTCACCATGGATGAGATGATTGGAAATATCATGAGCTCAAGAAGCAAAAAGAGCTAGAGAATAAACATTTCAAAAGGGAAAAATCTCTGGCATTCAAGGCTTCAAAGCATGGATCAAGTGAAGAAGAGACTGATGCCTATTTATAAAGAAAAACTACAAAAGAAATGAAAAGGAGTGGTCATTTCTAAAGAAGAAGAAAAAGCAATAACAAGGGAAACAATGTTGAGGTGTGTCACAAATGTGAAAGTCCGTAGAATTTTATCAAGGACTGTATAATGCACAAGATTGTTCATCAAGATTACCTTAAGGATGACAGTGGCAAATAAAAGATCAGGGACTAGGTCCCTAATAATTCATGAAGGGAGAAAGCAGCTAAATATGCTATAAAACAAGATATGACAGTATGGGGAGACTCTTCCAGTGTTTCAAGTGAAGATGAGTAGACTGGAGGTATTTATATGCTATCAGTGGTGGATGAAAAAGCGAACTTTTACACATTGTTTGTGTTTATGGAAAACACTAAGGATGAAGAAGAAGATGAGGTAACACTCTCAGATAGTAAAGAAGACCTAGAAAATTACTCCACTAGAAAAGTAAAAAATCTTGCCAACATGTTCATTGATTCTATGTGTGAAGTGACTAATGAAAAAAATGTCTCTTGAAGAAATGGTGGAAAGTCAAGATCTTAAGTTAATTGCTCTAACTCTTCAAATATCTAAAACTGAAGAATAGGTTACTAAGTTGAAATCTAAAAATTTAAGCTTAGTCAATCAACTAGAAAAAGCTAATAGTGCCTGTGATAGTGAAAAGGTTAATACTCTAGAAGAAAAGATTGAATATTAGGATCTTGAGCTAATAGCTTTGAGTCTCCAAATATCAGAATCTGAGCAACAAGTTGCTAAGTTGAAACTTGAAAATCTGAGTTTGGTAAGTTAACTGGAGAAAGAAGATAGTCTAATTATAAAGGGAAGAAGGAAGTCTCAAAGTTTCAAGTCGAGCTTGAAGGAAATTTAGAGGATTTTTAAGGCTTCTCATAACTTCACTTCAGTAGAATGAGGAGTTGGAAAGGGACCTGAACCATATAAAAGAAGAACTTAATAAATCCCTATAATGGACTACATCTTCCAAGGTCCTTTCTAACTTGACTAATTAAGGTTCTAACATTAGAAAGAGGCTTAGTTATTAAGAAAGAATCCAAAATCGTAGGTTCATAAGTGTAACGCCCCGAGTCTGTACCCCTAAAGCTACACAGTGCTCGTAATCTCAAAGGACCACAAGCTAACCTATGACTGGTACCTACTGTAATCTCTATATAATATGGAAATTAGGTGGAAATCACCATAAGGTTAAAAATTGAATCATATACTGATATGTAAATATTGAAAACTGATATCTGACAATTATATCTGAAAATTAAATAACTATTTGAAATAGTCTAGTCTGAAAAGCCTTTAACTGAAATGTCTAAAAATGGAGTTGATGGGACAAGTCCCCAATCCACTCCGACTAATGATAATATACTAAAAATTCTGAAAATAACAACTCTGTCCTCAAACAATGAGGACTTACCGCTAAATCTGCTGCTGATAATCTGGGCTACTAGGTACAGTCAGGAGCCCACGCGACTGAACCTACGATATAAAACTTCATAACACAAAAGAAAGGTATACGTCAGTACTTTGAATGTATTGGTATTCTAAGTGAGGTAGGATGATATGCATGGGTTCATGTGCATGAAAAATAACTGATTGAATAACATAAATATAACTAAATGAGAGTACATGTATAACTAAAACTGATGAAATATTGATTATGCAATACTGTGCACATATCTAAATATACTGTGTCTGAGATCATAGTAAAACTGGATACTGAGTTTTGATAACTGAATAACTGATATCTTCGTTTACTGATAATTGTATTACTGATAGCGGAGGGACTATTTCTGAAAGTCCTGATTCTATAGAACAGATCTAAGTTCTATACTGAACTGGGTGACTATGTCTGATAGTCCTAATTCTGTAGAACTAAACTGAGTTCTATACTGAGACTGAACCTGAAACTGTGGGAGGTAATAATATAATCGACATGCCCCTTCTCTGAACTAATTTGGAGTCCAACCTATAACCCCAGCTCGAAGGGTGTCAGTACCAGGCCACAGGTAAAGATAAGTGTTGAGTGACCCTCATCTGGTAGGTGCTCTAAATGAGAATGGTGGTACCCTCAACTGCCATGTTGATGTCTCAACCTATGTTGGATACATAGTTTTAGAATTTAAGGACTGCTTCTAAGGATCACACCCTCTATTGGAAGGTGAGTCCCCATCCTTTGGTTCACTTGATGCTGAATCCTACTCCCAACTAAATTGACACTGAACTAATATCTAAACTGTACTAGGTTGTACTAAACTATTTTGGATCATATTATTTATCTAAATTGAACTGAGTTTACTGGGTCCCACTGATTGACGGAATACTACTGAGTTTTGAAGTGAATACTGAACTGAGACTATGGCTGATTACTGAGTACTACTGTTTGTGACACCACTGAGACTGTTTTATAACTACTATAACTCTAGGTAAGCAGCTAGATTTTTAGGTATTGAGTACCCCCGACTCGATAACATAAAAAGTAAAACAAAGCATAAACTTGAAAAGTATAACAATGTTCACTTGCTCACAACTCGGTATAGAGGCATTTTAACACTTGTAAGATATAAGCTTGCACATATGCTGGCATGTCATGATCAAGCACTTGGGGTACATAATCTATGAACATGATACTAAACAACATATAGGCATCATCATTTCAAATCGTAATTCAAAAATCAAGGGCTTATAACATAAATTCACATAATACTACACATATAATAAATAAATTCGTATGAAACTTGAAATAAACCATGGATTAGAACACATTTAATAACATAATCATGAGTACACTTAAATCCCACATGGAATTCATGAAATCAATCAACTTGTAGTTTAAAAGAGTTTCTTGAACTCTAAGGGTGGAAGGAAACCCTTGGATGAATACTTCACATACCTTGATGCTTGAATTCGTGAAGAGTGATGGTTTGTTATTGAAGATTTTCTCTTGAAATTAAAAGCTCTAGGGTTTGTTCTTGAGTAAATCTTAGAGAATTTGAAAAAAAGTAAGCAATTTAGCCTCTTGGGTCATTTGATTTTATGTTTTGGGGATACAAGTGGGTGGGATAATAACCCAAATAACCCATGGATACAGGATTTTAAAGACTGAAAATGTGTCCCGTGACATGTAGACCGACACGTCGCATCGATGGCTTCAATGCGATAACCAACGCTCCACATCAAGTTCACGTTGGTTCACTAGATTTACACTGAAAGCTGGGGGAAATATCTATTGATACGATAGGTGATGCAATGCTTCGAAATCACGTCGACCAACTATTTTGGTCACCTGAACATAGTTCAAAATAGGTCCAAAAAAGTTGAAATTCACTCGAAGTGACATACTAACCTTCCTGATCATGAATAAACATAAAAATTGATACTTTAAGGTTATAAGGGTCTAGAAATAGAATCGCCAACTTACGAAGGCTAGAATATTTCTAAGTATAAATACTTAGCGGAAACTTCTAAGTCTGGGACCTCTTTCCAAGCTTTAACAAACTGAGTTAAGCTTAGAGTTTTATGGGGTCTTACAATATCTCCCTGATAACGCTCAAACTATAGCTCTCGTAAGAGTGTAAGCGGTCGCTGTCAAATATAGAACCCAACTGGGTTGGGTATCGATCCCACAGGGAATAGCCGGTCAATAAGTAAGCAAAGATTATTAGACTTTTGGTGCAAGTCTCGTAAAAGGGGGGATTTTAATGTGTAAATAATGTAAACAAAATAGTAAAGTAAAAACAGAAATAGCAAAGTAAACAGAAAGAGTGTTTAGTAACATGTTTAACCAATGAGAATTGAGAGTTGGGGTTATGTCCACCTTATGAGTTATACGTCTCTATTGGCTATGAGTTATGCGGAATTCAGACATGCATGTGCTTATAGATAATTGTATTCTATGGTAATCCAAGCGTCTTTCGACCTAACAAGGACTATTTCACTTTACCTCATTCGAGCTTAAAGCGTATCTAATGGTACAAATTCTCCAAGAGGTTAATCCAGTTATGACACTAACTTTTTAATAGGGGTTGGTGCCCTATTACCTTGACATTTTCTCTTTTCTATACATATAACTTTTCTTTCGAACAAGTTAATGCTATACCGGCGTATTCTATGCGTTTGCAACCACAAGAATTTGCATTAAGATGAAGAGAATAATGATATAAGCAGCTTACGTGTCGCGAATTCACAAACTCATAGCAATAGATAGTATCTCATACAGCTTCCATAACCCCAACATAGAAGTTTAGCTACTCATGAGTGCGATGGAAATCACAATAGACATTATCATTATACCACAATAAGGATCTCACGTGTAGTATGGCTTTAGGCATGAATTCCTTTTAGAATAGCTTTTTTCTCATTGTGAAAATTAAGAATTGAATAGATGAAGAGAAAGTAAATAAGAATTAATAGAAAGAAAATTGTTTAGAGTTCTAGAGGAATGAATTAGAAGTAGAATGCTAAGAATAATGTTGTGTCTTATGAATGAGTTGATAATTAAAAAGCTGCAGAAAAATAGGGTATTTATAATACCCATATCCTATTCCTACTAGGATATTGCATATTTATCCTAATCCTAACAAATTACTGCATCATTATACTAATCCTAATAGGTTACTGCTGATCCCCAAAGTCTTGGAAAATGCTATTTTTTCCCGGGACAGGTTTCCCATGCGTCACTTTTGGTCCTTGGCGTCCAAGCTCTCCTTCCCTTCTTTCGTGAAACTTCCTTTGGCGTCAAGTCATCCATAAAATGCTGAAATCTGCATCATTTATACCTGAAAATTTGCTAATCACATTTGTTAGCTCACTTAAAGGAAAAAGGACTAAAAGTGCATGAATTATATATTTTGTCCTCAAAACTTAGCTAAAATATGGGTAAAATATAGTACTTTAGGCATGTAAATTCGCCTATCATCAACACCCCACACTTAAGGCTTTGTTCGTCCTCGAACAAACTATCATGTCCACCTAAACATCTACTTAGGGTTTCACAGTAACAACACAAAATAGTCATCAAGACAGGCATAGCAATCATTAACAAAGAGTAGTTTTCTGATCATTACTAGAAACAATTCAACCTCTAATATAGACTCGTGATGATGGTTAATTCGTATTCAAAAGTTAAGGCACGGAGAATCATACACAACCGCCCCAAAACTCATCAACCATGTGTATCTCACAAAATATAACCCATAATCACTCACAAGTATTGTATATATTTCGAACATGGGTATAAGATTATCCTTGCTCTCACTCTCACAAAGAATTCGTATGTTGCAACTGATGACCATAGGCTTGCCCTTAGTGTAATGCTCCACTAAATATCAGAATGCTAAGCTTAGGATCAAATAGGTCTTTTACAGATTGTAATGTAGGCTAAGGGACGGGTTGGACTATTTTGGCCAGAAATAGTGACTATGTTCCTGAGCACTTTAATACATCACATTATGCCATTTATGCTTTCTTTCAAACAACCTTTATACTTTCTTTTAATCTACCACCCTTTCTCACCTCTTTTGTTTTTCTTTTAATCTACCACCCCCTTCGTCGAAATCATCATTGGAGTCATCGTCATCAGAATTATCCTCCACGTCAGAGTCTGGTATTCGACGATCATCATCGGTTGGCACATCGTCATCAAGAGGTTCCTCAAAGTACACACCTACTCCACACTTTTGCCTTGCATGCTTATTCATTGGGTAGTCATAGTCCAGCTGTTGGAGCTCTGCAGCAGTTGGAACACGACCTCCGCTCATCATGGTAAACTGAGTCATGCCATAAAGATGGCGAAAGAAACTCTCATCCCGAGCATGCCTTTCCGCAGTGGTAAGGTTGACGCCATGCGTGGTTTCAGCATCCTTAACCTTTGTGAGGTCAACCCTCTTTGGGTTGTGTGGAAGTTTATGATCAGTCGGTTCCTCTTCGATGTCCTCCTTCCTCAAGATTGCGGTCAACAGATTGCCAAAGCTTAAGTGGGACCTCTTGTGTAGCCTGGCCTTTCGCATTGTAGATCGAATAATTGCCCCAATGTTGATAGGGACATTCGTCATCAATGCGTACACCAAGCACACTCTATCTTGTGTTATCTTCGTATACTGGGTCCCTGGAATCAGACAAGAGTTGACTATTCACAGCCATATCCTAGCTTCCCTATTCAAAGGAGCATATGGAAAGGTG
The DNA here is from genome assembly GCA_030864225.1 of Capsicum baccatum var. pendulum. Lineage (NCBI taxonomy): Eukaryota > Viridiplantae > Streptophyta > Magnoliopsida > Solanales > Solanaceae > Capsicum > Capsicum baccatum. The sequence continues at coordinate 81,509,762 of CM061560.1, read as the reverse complement.
TTGTGCCGACCGGTGTCCTTGTGTCTACTCCATCTTGCCATGGATCGTGGTCCATATAATGTGTGTCTAATAGCCCTGTATGGAGGTCTGTTATACAGCTCCTTGAATGGTGATGGGTCAAAAGATGGAAAACCTAGAAAGGAGTTGAAGAACTCCGCACTTAGTTGCAGAACTTGGCCCCGAATCTTTACTTCATTCCCTGTAGTTTTCGGTGACCAGTTGGCGTAGAATTCTCGTGTTAAATCGAGATTGCACTCTCCCATATCTCGGAAGATAAAATCAAGATGTAACGCCATTATCTTGGCCAATATACGAGGTTCTTTCTTTGCTAGGCTCTCCTTGTTTATCAACTCCACATGAACATATTTTTTCTCTTTGTTGTTCCTATACCATTCCATTCCTTCCTCCTCTAGGACCCATTTTATTCCGAACATACGGCGAGGTATTTGCAGCGAGGAGGATTCTCCTTGCTCTTTTCGTCCTCTTTTCATGCCTTTTTGTGAAGTGGTTGCTTTGTCTTTTCCTTGTCTTGCTTTTGGTGTCATTGTACCTGAGATTAAAACAATAGTCATGTTAGCTTCCTCTCGGTGGATACAATCAATAAACAAGCAGTAGTGGCACCACCCCACACTTATTTTGTTGGTACAAACTAGTGAAGTGAAAGTTATCGATTATTCAGACTTCATCGATATACGTTTTAGGTGCTATATTCCAACAATATAATCAGTGCAGTCATACTTCATGAAATCTTGGCAATACTTTCATGTTTGATATATCTTTTGAGCAAGACTACTCCATATAGATTGAATCAAGTTTTAGGAATAATCACAATTTCGTTTGTTTGTAGTCAACCATGGTTTTCACCTTTATACACAAGTTATTCCAATATGTAAGAGTTCTATTGATAAGATTATGCAATGTCCTTGACCATGTCAATTCCGCAAAAGTATGACAGTTCATCAAAATTAAATACAAGTTGGAAACAAGTCAAGATCATTCTTACATATTCTTTCCCTTACTTTGTTGCATCACAACACATTAATCACATTCAACTCACCAATACTACTTCAAGTTTTAACAATTCATAATAGGCGTAGTAGTGTAGTACTTTACAGAATATAACTGAAGAACAAAGAAGTACTTACTTGGTTGATGACCTTGGATGATGTTCTTGCAAAGTAAAACAGCAAAAGGAAAATTTTTGAGAATATTTGGAGAGGTAGGCGGCGCTTATGCTAGGTTTGAAATGTATTTTTGGTCTAAGACTAAGTCTCTTATTTATAGGGCAAGCTTGGGTCGGGTTTTGACCCATTTAAAATTGGATTTGGAGACCAAAAGTGACCATAGGCGGCGCGTTTTGCTTTGCCTATGCTTGGCATAGGCGGCGCCTTTTTTAAAGCCAAGTTGAGCATAGGCGGCTCCTATGCCATGGCATTGTTAGGCATAGGCGGCGCCTATGCCATGGCACATGAGATTCCGAGACAAAAGGCTTTGGCATAGGTGGCGCCTATGCTATGGCACTCTTAGGCATAGGCGGCGCCTATGCCATGGCATATGAGATTCCGAGACAAAAGGCTTTGGCATAGGTGGCGCCTATGCTATGGCACTCTTAGGCATAGGCGGCGCCTATGCTATGACACTCTTAGGCATAGGCGGCGCCTATGCTATGGCACTCTTAGGCATAGGTGGCGCCTTTTGTATGGCACTCTAGAATCTGAGAGCTTATGCCATAGCAGAGGCCTTGCCTTGTTCGTGACCTAGTTTTACATAGGCCTTGCCTCACTCATAGCCTTTTGCTTCTTCATTCTTAACTTACCACCTTTAACATGCACAACTTCCAAATCATAATTTGAAGCCAATCTCCTCCTTTACTTCTCGTGTACCTACATTCACTCAAAAACAACAAAAATAATTAGAACGATGGGTTGCCTCCCATCTAGCGCCTTAGTTTTGGTCGTGGATGGACTCTTCTTTTTGGATTTTTATATATCAAAAGTAAACACTTAGTAGAACGAAAGAAAAAAAATGAAAAAAGATGGGTTGCCTCCCATCTAGTGCTTGATTTATTATCGTGGCACGACATAGTTACCTCGAGTACTTAGACTTCCCCGAGATAAATAGTGGCCATATAGTTTATCGAGTCAGGATGACCGATATAGGGTTTTACTCATTCGCCATTCACCTTGAAGACAACACCATTACTGTCTTCTAGCTCAACTACTCCAGACGAGTAGACTTGGCTAATCTTGTATGGACCAGACCATTTGGACCTTAACTTACCTGGGAATAGCTTCAGTCGAGAATTGAAAAGAAGTACCATGTCGCCTTTTTGGAAGTTTCGTTGAACAATCCACTGATCATGATACTTTTTCATCCGCTCCTCATAGAGGTCTGATCTTTCATAGGCATGTAGACGGAATTCATCCATCTCATTCAGCTGCTCCAATCTCATATTCATGGCATTATCCCAATTCAGATTTAGTTGCTTCAGCACCCACAATGCTTTATACTCAAGTTCGATGGGTAAGTGACAAGCCTTCCCATAAACTAGTTGGTAAGGGGACATGCCGATTGGCGTTTTGAATGCAGTCCTATAAGCCCATAGCGCATCGTCCAGCTTCCAAGTCCAATCTTTCCTATTAGCATTTACAGTCTTAGCAAGGAATTGCTTGATCTCTCGATTGGAAACCTCTACCTGTCCACTAGTTTGAGGGTGATAAGGTGTGGCTACCTTATGTTGCTTGACACCATATTTTGCCAACACGGATTTGAACAGGTTGTTGCAAAAGTGAGATCCTCCATCGCTTATGATAGTCCGTGGTATTCCAAAGCGAGAGAAGATATTTCTCTTCAAGAATGCTACAACACGCTTTCCCTCATTGTCGGCTAGCGCTACTGCTTCGACCCATTTTGAAACATAATCTACAATAGCTAGGATGTATTTCATTCCAAACAAATTTACGAATGGACCCATGAAATCAATACCCCATACATCAAAGAGCTCGACTTCAAGAATTTTTGACATGGGAATCTCATGGCGTTTTGAAATTGCACCTTGTCTCTGACATTGGTCGCATCTTCTCACAAAGTCGTAGGCATCTTTAAATATTGAGGGCCAATAATATCCACTTTGCAATACCTTCCTTGCTATCCGATTACCTGCGTGATGTCCTCTAACTTGGGAAGTGTGATATGCTTCCAATATATTCGGCACCTCAACGTGGGATATACATCGCCTGATAACACCATCCGCGCATCGTCTAAACAAATATGGCTCATCCCAGAAATAGTGTCTCACGTCATGCATGAACTTCCTCTTTTGATGAAATAATAGATTCGTAGGCATCACATTACTTACCACAAAGTTTGCAAAATCTGCATACCATGGTAACTCCTCCATCATTGTGGCTAAAATCTCTTTATCAGGGAAGGTATCGTCAATCTCACGATCTTGCTGTGCTATATGCTCATTCTCGAGTCTAGATAGATGATCAACCACTTGGTTTTCGCAACCTCTTCTATCTTTTAGCTCAAAATCAAATTCTTTCAGCAACAATACCCATCGAATTAGCCTTGGTTTTGCATCTTTCTTTGTCATCAGATATCTCAGGGCTGCGTGGTCTGTGTGAACTACCACTTTGGTTCCCAACAAATAAGCACGGAACTTCTCAAAAGCATACACAACCGCTAGCAGCTCTTGTTCTGTGACAGTATAATTCTTTTGGGCTTCATTTAGGACCTTGCTCGCATAGTAGATTGGATGGAATAACTTCTCCCTTCTCTGGCCAAGTACAACACCCAAAGCTACCCTACTAGCGTCACACATGAATTCAAACGGTAGAGACCAATCTGGTGCTACCATGATAGGAGCTTCAATTAGCTTCCTTTTGAGGCAATCGAATGCCTTCAAACAATCTTCATTGAAGTCAAACTTTGCATATTTCTCCAAAAGTTTGCATAATGGACTAGCGATTTTGGAGAAGTCTTTGATGAACCGCCGATAGAAACCTGCGTGCCCGAGGAAACTACGAACTCCCTTCACGGAAATTGGAGGTGGTAGTTTCTCGATAACTTTAATTTTAGCTCAATCAACCTTAATTCCTCTTTCGGAGATTTTATGCCCAAGAACAATACCTTCTTTAACCATAAAGTGGCACTTCTCCCAGTTCAGCACTAGGTTGAATTCAACACATCTTTGCAACGCCATACTTAGGTTTGCCAAGCAAGATTCAAATGACTCACCCACAACTGAAAAATCGTCCATGAATACTTCCAACGTATCTTCAACCATATCAGAAAAAATGGACATCATACAACGCTGAAAGGTGGCTGGTGCATTACATAGTCCGAATGGCATACGTTTGAAGGCAAATGTACCATATGGGCATGTGAAAGTTGTTTTCTCTTGGTCTTCGGGAGAAATACAAATATGATTATAGCCGGAATAACCATCTAAGAAGCAAAACCATCCTTTCCCTGCTAATCGATCAAGCATTTGGTCCATAAATGGCATTGGAAAGTGGTCTTTAAGCATCTACGAATTCAGATTTCGGTAATCCATGCATACTCTCCATCCTGTAATGGGTCTGAGTGGAATAAGATCATTCTTTTCATTCGCAACTACCGTCATGCCTCCTTTCTTGGGAACACATTATACCGGGCTTACCCATTTACTGTCAGAGATAGGATACACAACCCCTGCATCTAACCACCTAATAATTTCTTTCTTCACTACTTCTTGCATAGGTGGATTGAGACGCCTTTGATGCTCAATAGTTGGTGTGCAATTTTCGTCAAGCTGAATCTTGTGTGTACAAATCCTAGGTGGAATATCAATAATGTAAGCGATGGTCCAACCAATGGCTCTTATATACTTCCGTAGAATAGTGATGAGAGCTGCAACTTGCTGCTCACCCAAGTCTGCCGCCACAATGACTGGGAGTGTATTTTCGCTTCCTAAGAATGTGTATTTTAAATGACTAGGCAGCTCCTTCAATTCTAACGTAGGTGGCTCTTCAATAGATGGTTTAGCTGGTGGTGTAGGTCAGTTTTTGAGATCAAGGTCCAGATTCTTGGGAGCATGAGGATACGACCCTAACCCTGTTAGAGCACCAATAGTTTCTTCATAATTTTCAGCTTTCTTACGCTCAACATTCATAAGTACAACCGCCAATGGGTCATCAATAAGTTGCTTATCTTCAAGTAATTCATTCACATCATTGACATAAACATCAGCTACCGAGAATACGTTCAGATCTTTGGGTTGCTTCATTGATTTACACACATCAAAGCGAACTACTTCGTCATTTATTCGGAATAAAAGCTCATTAGCTCTCAAGTCGATAAGAACACTTCCTGTTGCAAGGAAAGGGCGCCCGAAGATTATGGGAACTTCTGAGTCTGCCTCACAATCCAAAATAATGAAGTCTACCGGAAAGATGAATGAAGAAACCTTCACCAATACATCACATAAAATACCAACAGGTCGTTTTACCGACCTATCTGCCATTACGAGCCTCATATTGGTTGGAGTAGGATCACCTAACCCCAACTTTTTGTAAATAGATAATGGAATCAAATTGATGCTGGCTCCTCCATCACATAATGCCTTGGCAAAATTCAAAGATCCAACGGTGCAAGGAATAGTGAATGCACCGTGGTCAGCGTTTTTCTGAACTAGTGATCGGGTAGCAATTGCACTGTAATGATGAACAACGTCTGTCAACTCATAGCTTGATGCTCGCTTCTTTGTCAACATATCCTTCATAAATTTTACATACCCTAGAATTTGTTCTAGTGCCTCTACCAACGAAACATTAATTGTCAACTGTTTCAACATTGCCATGAATTTATTAAACTTGGTATCATCAGCTTTCTTCTTCAATCTTTGAGGAAAAGGTGGTGGTGCAAGCAGAATTGTTTTCTCCATGACTTTCTTCTCCTCCTACTTCCGAATTTCGGTCTTTTCAGGCTGCAAACTACTAGGGGTGACGTCATGGATGTCTTGGTCAGCATCTATGGAATCCTTATCTCCATTATTTTCGACCACTTGCTTGCTTTGGGATGAATTTTCCAGCACCTTACCACTTCTGGTGGTCATAGCCATGCATGATCCGTCGTTTCTTGGATTTTGCACAGTGTCGCTAGGTAACGTGCCAGCCTTTCTTTGATTGAGTGCTGTTGAAAGTTGGCTCAATTGCTGCTCTATTTGTTTTATTGAAGTGGAATGTGAGTCAACCAATTGCTTCATTGAGGATAAATCATTTATTACCTCAGTTACTCCCGCGCTGGTTGCCTCTACTCCTTTCAACAGTTTAGCCATTATGTCTTCTATATTTGCAGAACTAGATGCAGTGGCATCACGTCTCCCTGGGGGAACATACAAACCACTCTTGTCATTCTTGTTCTTCCAACTACCTTGGTCCTTGTTTCCAGATTTATCATAATAGTTCCGACCTTGGTTTCCTTGGGTATTGCCTCGGAAACCCCCTGATTGTTCAAGTAGTTGTCTTCTTCTACAGAATTAGATTCTTCTCTTCCTTTTAACACAACAACTTTGAATTTTTTGGTCTTCCCTGATAATAGATGCTTTGTAAGAAGATCCACTTGTGTTTTCATGTGCGCCATATCTTGATCACGTTCTTCTTCTCTTCTCCTTTCTTCTGCAGTCATGCCTATAGCAAAAGTGGGACTTGCTACCTCAGAATCTCTGGTATGCCATGCCCTACTTTGCTTCGTCATACGGTCTAGCATATCACTTGCCTGAACAAAGGTGAGGTCCATAAATGATCCTCCAGCCGCATTATCCACCACAGGTTTAGTTACTGAATTCAAGGATCTATATAGTATCTCCATCAAGTTAACATTGGTCATATGATGGTTTGGGCACCTCATAAGCTTCGTCTTGAACCTCTCCCATGTTTCGTGGAGAGCTTTGGTTGGAAGCTGCGGAAAGTTGCTGATTTCATCTCTCAAATGTGGTCTCTTGGATGGCGAAAAGAATCTTTCTAGGAAAGCGTCTTTCAACTACCTCCAATTAGTGATAGAATCAAGAGTCAGCCTGTTCAACCATAGAGTTGCCTCCCCAGATAGAGACAATGGAAATAGGCTCAACCGAATTGCATTCTGTCCAACGCCAGGATTGTCGAATGACTTGCATGTAGAAATAAAGTTGATCAGATGCATATTCGGATCATCGCCTGCTAGTCCACCGAATAATCCCTTGAGTTGCAATAACTGAATCATGGTGCTTGTGATGTTGAACTTGGCTCCGGGTGCCAATGGAGGAGGAATAATGGCTCTAGTGGCTCCGGCTCCATCGAGATCATCATAATCATCGTCGAATGCTGGTTGCACGGGTCGGCGTTCATGCCTAAACCTAGCTTGACGATCTCTTCTGTTAGCAGGTGTTTCTATCTCCGCATCACGCCTTGGGTTTAGTAACTCATCATCACCTAGATCCTCATTGTCAGAATTTGTTGCTCGCCTAGGATTATTAATATTTTGTTGATACACTTGAGTGGCGGCCAGAGCAGCTAGTCTAGCCTATTCCTTTTGAGTAGCCCTTCTTTCAATTTCCTGTTGAGCCTCCATTCTGCCAATACGATGTGGTTTGGGATTAAAAGGTAATAATGGTTGACCAGAACTTCGAGTATGGGGCATGCACTGGATAAAAACCTACAGAAAACAAAAAAAACAACTAAAAGTAAAGTACGAGAATCTTTGACCAAAGGGTCTAGTAACTATCACAAACTTAGTAGACAACCGTATTCCCCGGCAACGGCGCCAAAATTTGATAACGCTCAAACTACAGCTCTCGTAAGAGTGTAAACGGTCGCTGTCAAATATAGAACCCAACTGGGTTGGGTATCGAACCCACAGGGAATAGCCGGTCAATAAGTAAGCAAAGATTATTAGACTTTTGGTGCAAGTCTCGTAAAAGGGGGGATTTTAATGTGCAAATAATGTAAACAACATAGTAAAGTAAAAACAGAAATAGCAAAGTAAACAGAAAGAGTGTTTAGTAAGATGTTTAACCAATGCGAATTGAGAGTTGGGGTTATGTCCACCTTATGAGTTATACGTCTCTATTGGCTATGAATTATGCAGAATTCAGACATGCATGTGCTTATAGAGAATTGTATTCTATGGTAAATCCAAGCGTCTTTCGACCTAACAAGGACTATTTCACTTTAACTCATTCGAGCTTAAAGCGTATCTAACGGTACAAATTCTCCAAGAGGTTAATCCGGTTACGGCACTAACTTTTTAATAGGGGTTGGTGCCCTATTACCTTGACATTATCTCTTTTCCAGACATATAACTTTTCTTTCGAACAAGTTAATGCTATACTGGCGTATTCTATGCGTTTGCAACCACAAGAATTTGCATTAAGATGAAGAGAATAATGATATAAGCAGCATATGTGTCGCGAATTCACAAACTCATAGCAATAGATAGTATCTCATACGGCTTCCATAACCCCAACAGAGAAGTTTAGCTACTCATGAGTGCGATGGAAATCACAATAGAAATTATCATTATACCACAATAAGGATCTCACGTGTAGTATGGTGTGGTATGGCTTTAGGCGTGAATTCCTTTTAGAATAGATTTTCTCTCGTTGTGGAAATTAAGAATTGAATAGATGAAGAGAAAGTTAATAAGAATTAATTGAAAGCAAATTGTTTAGAGTTGTAGAGGAATGAATTAAAAGTAGAATGCTGAGAATAATGTTGTGTCTTATGAATGAGTTGATAATTAAAAAGCTGCAGAAAAATAGGGTAATTATAATACCCATATCCTATTCCTACTAGGCTATTGCGTACTTATCCTAATCCTAACAAATTACTGCATCATTATCCTAATCCTAATAGGTTACTGCTGATCCCCAAAGTCTTGGAAAATGTTGTTTTTGCCCGGGACAGGTTTCCCATGCGTCACTTTTGGTCCTTAGCGTCCAAGCTCTCCTTCCCTTTTTTCGTGAAGCTTCCTTTGGCGTCAAGTTATCCATAAAATGCTGAAATCTGCATCATTTATACCTGAAAAATTGCTAATCACGTTTGTTAGCTCACTTAAAGGAAAAAGGACTAAAAGTGCATGAATTATATATTTTGTCCTCAAAACTTAGCTAAAATATGGGTAAAATATAGTACTTTGGCGTGTAAATTCGCCTATCATCACTCCCCTTGGGAACATTCATCCTTAAATGATACTGACTAAGCTGAGAGTACTAATAGACTAAATTTATATACTAAACATGCACAATTGAAGTGTGATTACATGACTGAAAGTACTAATATACTGAGATTTTATATTGAACATGCATAATTGAAGCATGACTGAGTTCTGAAATCATGACACGTGACTGAGTTATTTTGTGAAGGTATGTATGATATAAAAATGCTATGCAGTTGATCTGATACAGAGTTATAAGGATAATCAGAGCATGGAAGTGAATAAATTCAAGGAAAACTATTACCTTGAGTTGAGTATGAGTTTTTGGAGAAGAGGTGAGGAATCTTGGTCCGCATATCTGCTTCTGCTTATAAAGTAGTTACCTCAATGGACTAATTCTGCCAAAGAACTTTGACTAACAGAAATTCTTTGTTCCTCAGTCTGCGAACCTAATGGTCAAGAATTTCTACTAGGACCTTCTCATAAGAGAGATTGTTTTGAACATATATACCCTCTAAAGGGACTACAATTGCTTGGTATCCTATGCACTTCTTTAGCAAGGAGACAAAAAACACTGGATGTACTGAAGCTAAGTCTAAAGGAAACTTAACCTCGTAAGCTACCTTTTAAAACGGCTGATAATTCGGTAAGTATCGACATATTAGGGATTGAGCTTCCTCTTCTCGCCAAACCTATTCACCCTTTTCATTGGAGAGAATTTCAAATAAACAAAGTCGCCAATATCAAACCCGATGTCTTTTCTTCGCATATATATATATAATTTATGTCGGCTTTGAGCTATCCTAAATCTTACCCTGATTAACTGAACCTTTTTCAAGGTATCAAATACCAAGTCAGGCCCTATCACTGCGGCCTCACCCACTTAAAACTAAACAATGGGAGATATACATCTCCTCCCATAAAGTACCTCAAACAGAGCCATCTGAATGCTGGAATGATAGCTGTTATTATATGCAAACTCAATCAAAGGAAAATGGTCATCCAAACTACCCTTAAAGTCAATGGAACACGCCCTTAACATATCTTTCAAGGTCTGAATGGTCCTCTTTTCTTGACTATTTGTCTGAGTGTGGAAGGTTGTACTAAGGTAAACTTGGGTAATAAGACCCTTTTGGAAGGCTTTCTAAAAGTTAGAGGTGAACTGTATACCTCTATCTGAGATGATGGACAATGAAACTCCGTGCAATCTGACCAACTCTATAACATAGATCTTGGCATAATCCTCAGCTGAATAAGAGGTATGAACTGGGAGGAAATGAGCTGATTTAGTCATCTTGTCTATAATGACCCAAATTGAATCATGTTGATGACCAGTATGGGGCAAACCTATCACAAAGTCCATGTTCACTTCCTTTCACTTCCATGTGGGAATACTAAAATCTTGCATGGAGCCGCTAGGTTTTTGGTGCTTAATCTTAACCTGCTGACATATAGAGCACTTAGTCATAAACTGTACAATATCAATCTTCATCCCACTCTACCAAAAGACCTCCCGTAAATCAAAGTACATCTTAGTATCCCCTGGATGAATAGAGCAACGCACACCATGCGCTTCTGCAAGAATTCGCTGTCTCAAGTCATTTATACCTGGCATGCATAACCGACCCTGGAAATGCAACACACCATATCCCTCTTGGGAGAAATCCTCTACTTTCTAATCTATGAATGACTCTTTTAATTTGACTAAACTGGGATCCCTGTCCTGCTTTTCCTTTACATTGGTAACCAGAGATGATTCTAAACTATTCTGCACCCATACACTTCACTCTACTAAATCAACTAAGCAAACACCTAGACGGGAAAGTGGATGAACTTCCCAAACTATCTTCTTGTTACTATCCTCTACGTGAGTAACACTACCTAAATACATCCTACTAAGAGCATCAACCACTATATTGGCTTTGCCTAGGTGATACAGGACACTCATGTCATAGTATTTCAATAACTCTAACCATCTCCTCTAATGTAGCTTTAAATCTTTCTGATAAAACACATACCACGGGATCTTGTGGTCCGAGAACACATCCACATGTACCCTATATAAATAGTGCCTCCAAATCTTTAAGACAAACACCACAGCTGCTAACTCAAGATCATGAGTGGGATAATTTATTTCATAGGCTATGAACTCACATCTCTGCATTAAAACATACCCTAAACTAACTCTAGAAGCATTGCAATATACCATAAAGCCATCAAAATCCTCTAGTAGAGTCAAAACTAGGGTTGTAGTGAGTCGAGTCTTTAACTCCTAAAAACTCTTCTCACAAGAATCTGACCATTGGAATTTGACTTTCTTCTGAGTCAATCTAGACATAGGGGATTCAATAGATGATAATCCCTTTACAAACCATCGGTAATAGCCAGCTAAACCCATAAAACTCCTAATATCTAATGGAGAGATAAGTGTGGGCTAGTTTTTCACTGCTTGGGTCTTTTGAGGATCTACTCTAATGCCATTATCGGAAACTAAAAGGACAAGGAAAGCTATTGACCTTAGCCAAAATTCACATTTACTGAATTTGGCAAACAACTGATAGGCTCTGAGGGTCTGTAACACTATTCCTATATAGTCTACATGATTATGTTACTATAGGAGGAGACAAGAATGTCATCAATAAACACTATGACGAATATGTCTAATTACTGCTTAAACATGTGGTTTATCAGGTCCATGAAGGTTTTTGGATCATTGGTAAGACCAAATAACATGACTAAGAAATCAAAGAGGCCATACTGAGTTCTGAAAGCAATTTTTGGAATATCACATTCTCTGACCCTGAGATGATGATAGCCTGATCAAAGGTCTATCTTAGAAAAGTGGCTGGCACCTTGAAGTTGGTCAAAAAAGTCATCTATTTAGGGAATTAGATACTTGTTCTTTATCGTGACTTTATTTAACTGATGGTATTCTATACATATTCTAAGAGAACCATCTTTCTTATGCACAAATAGAACTGGTGCGCCCTATGGGGAAACACTGGGTCTAATGAATCCCTTATCTAGGAGATCCTTTAACTTTTTTTTGACTCTTTGAGTTCTAATGGAGCCATTTTGTATGGAATAATAAAGATAGGCTGAGTATCTGGAAGAAGGTCTATTTCAAAGTCAATTTCTCACTCAGGAGGGACTCTAGGAAGATCTTTCCAAAATGCATCTGGGAATTCACACACTACTGATACTGACTTAAGACTAGGGTTTTTGTACTAGAGTCTTCAAATCGAACAAGATGATAGACATATCCCTTAGATATCATTTCTCTCTCCCTAAAGTAAGAAGAAAACTGACCCCTAAGTGCTTAAATACTACCTCTCCATTCAAGGACAGATTTATTCAAAAACTAAAAATGGATAATTTGGTTTTTGCAGTCAACTGAAGCATAGCATGAATGAAGCCAATCTGTGATGAGAGTCACATCAAAATCTATCATCTCTAATTATACTAAGTTTGCTGAAGTGACTTTTTGAGATACCATAACTAGACAGTTCCTATATACCCATCGGGCAATGATAGATTTACCTACTGGGGTAGAGACTGAGAAAGGCTCTACTAGGATTTCAGGACTGACTCCAAATTTAACATCTATATAAGGAGTTACAAAGGATAAAGAAGATCTTAGGTACATCAAAGTATAAAAATATAAATTATAAACTAGTAATGTACCATTGACCACATTAGGAGAACTTTTCTGATCCTGTTGGGACTGAAGTGTATAGAGTCTGTTTGGGATCTTCCTGCTGATGGTAGTAGAAGTGGCACCCGGTTGATTTGGGTGATCGGACTGAGATATAGGACGATTATACTGACCGTGAGAACCTAAGTAAGGATAATCTCTGACTTTATGTACTAGCTTTCCACATCCGAAACATACATCACTGTCATCCCTGCAGATACCCTGGTGGTTTCTACCATATTTTTGGCAAAGAGGGTTTGTTCAGGCACTGCTAACACTACCATGAAGTTATGGCCTGGTGCCCTATATTAATTATTATATCTGAATTTTGGCACTGGAGCACTAGCTGATGATTTCCACCATCCGACTTAGGCTGAGCGAAGGTAAAGCTACCTGTTCTAGCTTTCTTGTCCTTCCTCTCTTACTCTCTATTCTTATCCTCCTCTATCTATTGATCATATAACATAAGCCTGGATATGTCCATCTCCTTAATCAGCATTGCGTTCCTATACTCCTTGACCACACTATTAGACATGCCAGATACAAACGTACTCATCTTAGATTTGCTATCTGCTACCACATGAGGAGTGTTTCTGGATAGCTGAGTAAACTTGAAATAATACTCTTTCACTGTCATATTACCTTGCTCTAGATTAATAAACTCCAACACCTTCGCTTGCCTTAACTCCAGTAGGAAGAACCTATAAAGAAAAGCAGTGGAAAACTCCTCCCATTTTATGGGCCCTGCATTGTCGGCCCTTTCTTCCTTCCACTACTTGAACCATAAGTGAGCCATATCTTATAACTGATATGCAGCTAACTCAACACTCTTACTAGCTACCACCCCTATAATAGCTGTGACTTTCTGCACGTGGTCAAGAAATTAATATGGGTCCATATCAGACTTAGACCTAGTAAAAGCCGAAGGGTTCATTCAGGTAAAGTCTTAAATTTTACCTGCAATAGTATTGTCCACTGGTTTGGCCTGAACAGTAGTTGGCCATTTATTCTAAGATACAACAGAATTGGATAAGGTAGTGAAAGTGGCTCTGAATTCATCATGGGAGACATTCTCAACCAGGGGATCTGCTGGAACGGGATGAGGTATTGGTTGATTTCCTGTTCTTCTTCTGTTGTTCTTTTTAGGAGGCATATTTTTTAAACAAAAATAAGAAAAGGATTCAACTGAGATTGTAACTTGAGCTCATGCTCACTCACATGATATGAATACTGAAAGAAGGGAAACTTTTCCTAAAATGCCTCATAGCCTCTTGTCCATAAGTTTAGCGCATTACACATCTATGCACAAGACTCTACTAGATGTGGTTTCAGACTTCCTAGGACTCTGTTGAACCTTGGGGTCTGATTCTAAGTTTGTAACACCCCAAGTTTATACCCCGGACGCTACACAGTGCTCATAATCCCAAAGGACCATAAGCTAACCTATGACTGGTATCTTCTAAAATCACTGAATAGTAATACTTATAATGGTAAAAATTAGGTGGAAATTGCGATAAGGTTCAAAACGGAATCATATACTAATACGTAAATACTGAATACTGAATATCTGACAATCATATCTGAAAATTAAATAACTGTCTGAAATAGTCTAGTCTGAAAAGCCTCTAACTGAACTATCTTAAAATGGAGTTGATGGGATAAGTCCCCAACTAACTTCAGCCACTGATAATATTCTAAAAATGCTAACAATAATAACTCTGTCCTCAAACTATGATGACTCACCACTAAATTTGCCATTGATAATTTGGGCTGCTATGTATGGTTAGAAGCCCGTGCATCTGAACCTATGATATAAAAAATCATAGCTCAAAAGAAAGGTATGTGTCAGTACTTTGAATGTAATGGTATGCTAAGTGAGGTAGGCTGATATGCTTGGGTTCGTGTGCATGAGCAATAAATGATGAAATAGTATGAATACAACTGAATGAGAGAATGAGAGTACATGTATAACTGAAATTGATAAAACATTGATTATGCAATACTGTGTAAATATCTACTTATATTGTGTATGAGATCATATTAACAATGAATACTAAGTTTTTATAACTGAATGACTGATATCTGAGTTTATTAATAATAGTATTAATGATAGTGGTGGAGTTATTTCTAATAGTCCTAATTCTATAGAACTGACTCTATATTGAATTAGGTGACTGTGTCTCATAGTCCTGATTCTGTAGAACTGAATTGAGTTCTATAATGCGACTGAAACTGAAACTGTGAAAGGTAATCATCTTACTGACATGCCCCTTCTCTGAACTGATTTGGGGTCCAACCTGTAACCCCAGCTGGAAGGGTATCAGTACCATGCCACGGGTAAAGACAAGTGTTGAGTCACCCTCATCTGGTAAGTGCTTTAAACGAGAATGGTGGTACCCTCAACTGGCTGGTAGAATACCTCATCAAACCTCTATGGGTAGGTTGATGTCTCAACCTATGTTGGCTATGTATTTCTGGAATGCAAGGACTACTTCTAAGGATCACACCCTCTATTGGCAGGTGAGTCCCCATCCTTGGGTTCACTCGGTGCTGAATCCTACTCCCAAATGAATAGATGCTGAACAAATTTCTAAACTATACTAGGCTGGACAGAACGATTATCGATCGTGTCTATCTAAATTGAACAGAGTTTACTAGGTCCCACTGACTGATGGAATACTACTGAGTTCTGAATTAAATACTGAACTGAGACCGTGACTGATTACTGAGTACTACTTTTTGTGATGCTATTGAGACTGTTCTGTAATTACTGGAACTCTAGGTAAGTAGCTAGATTTTTGGGTATATAATAACCCCAGGACTTGATAGCATGAAAAGTAAAGCAAAGTATAAACTTGAAAAGCTTAACAATGTTCACTTGCTCACAACTCGTTCATAGAAGCATTTTATCAAACATTTGTAAGATATAAGCTTTCACATATGCTAGCATGTCATGATTTTCACATTTTGCTCACATAAGAAATTTATCAAGCACTTAGGGGAAATAATCTATTCACATTATACTAAACGATATGTAGGGATCATCATTTCAAATCCCAATTCAAAAATAACTTGAACTCACCTGATACGACACATATCATAAATAATTTCATATGAAACTTGAAATAAACCATGGATTAGAACACAATTAACAACATAATCATGAGTACACTCAAATCCCACATGGAATTCATGAAATCAATTAACTTGTAGTTTAAAAAAGTTTTTTGAACTCCAAGGGTGGATGGAAACCCTTGGATGAACACTTAACATACCTTGATGCTTGAATTCGTGAAGACTGATGGTTTGTGCTTGAAGATTTGCTTTTGAAATTAAAAGCCCTAGGGTTTGTTCTTGAGTAAATTTCAGAGAATTTGAAAGAAAGTGAGAAATTTAGCCTCTAGGGTCATTTGATTTTATGTTTTGGGGATGAAAACGTGTGGGATAATGATCCAAATACCCCTCTGGATGTGGGCTTTTAATGACTAAAAACATGTCCAGTGATGCGTAGATCGATGTGTCGCATCGATGGCACCACATTAAGTTCACATTGGTCCACTAGAATTGCACTAAAAGCTAGGGGAAATTATCTATTGATGTGATAGGTGAAGCGACGTGTCAAGATCACGTCGACCCACTATTTTGGTCACCTGAACATGGTTTAAATGAGGTTCGATAAATCTAAAATTCACCTGAAGTGACCTACTGACCTTCATGATCATGAATAAATCTAAAAATCGATACATTAAGGTCATAAGGGTCGTGAAATAGGATCACCAACTTACGAAGGATAAAATACTTCTATTATAAACACTTAGTTATGTAGGATAAAATACTTCTAAGTATAAATACTTAGCTAAAATTTCTATGTCTGGAACTTTTTTTCATGATTAAATGGACTGAATTAAGCCTAGAAGTTTGTGGGTTCTTACAACAAGCCTCCATGCACTCATTGTGGAAGAGATGGGCACACAATGGGGAATTTCTAGAACTAGATTAGAGCTAGGATGAATTTTTCCAAATATATTAAACAAGGAAATGCTCATTCTAAGGGTCTCAAGCCTCATAGATTTATGAAAAGGAAATCCCTACCTAGATGGGCCTAAAGGGTTTTATCACCCTACTGTCCCATTACTGGGAACTCAGACACTAGAGGGTTCCCAAATCTGGCAAGTGATCATGATTCTAGGCATGAGAAGGGGATTCCAGTTAGGAATAGCTCATTGATTGAAAGATTTCAAAGCTCAATGATAAAATGTCCTACTGTGTTCTCTCGATCTCAAGACACTTTAAGTGAAGGTGTCTTATTGTGAAAAGCTAATCTTAATTACCTAGTCATTGGCATATGAGAAATGTGTGTTCAAAATAAAACCCTAGAATAAGCCTTAGATTCGATGAATGAAAATTCTCTAGAGAATAAACTAAAAAGGAACTTTGTGGATTGATGAAAGGAGTGCATGCAGTTACTATTTAGTCAGGAAATGTATCGATCCTCGGTGATGCCAAAAATGATGAGCAAGAGGTTAAAAGATGCATGTAAGTCCTGATTCTTAGGGACTCGGTACCTAGGAGATACATCCTATAAGGAGAAGCTTTAGAAGCCTGAATTAAGTCAAGTATGGGACCTGGTCCCCATACATTCTTAGGGAACAAGTTCTAAACAAAAGGAGATTATGTAGAGATTAAAGCATGATATCGACCTGACATAACATATGAATCAATGTTTCTCAACAAAATTGGCTATGTTTAGGAGACAAGTATCCTTTATAAAGTGGGTGCATCTTAGGCTAAATCAGTACTATACCCTTGCAGGTATACACCCATGGGAACAACATTTGAAGCGGACAAAATTGACAAGAACAAACTTGAAGATTCACTCAAAGGAGAGGGATCAGGTCTTATCTCTCAGGTTAGTATCACTACAATATGCTTTAATAATCATAAAATATACTATTTGAGAAAGCCATACATTTTTTATTCCTCTCATAAAAGTTGTCAATTGCTTGCAAAATGAAGAATCACTATTATCAAAACCAAACATGTTATTCTCTACTGACAACGACCACCTCATCAAATTGCTAAAACAGGCTACTTCCCAGTCAGAGTCTCAACTCATCACTAATTTCCTCCCCTAAATAAAATTGACTCTTATCATTTTTATTTCTCTAAAAAATCAAATTGAATATGCTCTCATCAAATATCCTGATATTTCAGCAACCAAAGCCATAGAAAACTTTGTTTTAGTTCCTGATGTGGCGTGGAAACACGATATTTTCAATGCTTAAAATTGCGAATTTATGCATGAACTTAGGATATTTTGTTGGATATGATGCACTTCTATGTGAATTTTAGGTAAAACAAGTCCACAATAGCATTTGAACAAAAAAGGAAGAAAAAAACATAAAAAGCAAACTTTGGGCAGTATACGAGTCAACTCTTGAATCGTAACCATCCAATATGACTCGTACGCTGAATCATACTCACAAGAGAACCAAAAGTCAACCTGAACAAAAAGGTATGAGGAATATACAACTCAAGTATCCAAGTCATCAGCTAGGATATGAGTCATACTAAGAAGTCGTAAGTATAATAGAACCTAAGATATTGCTCAAGAATTACAGTGTCAAAAGTAAACAACTCGGAAATATGAGTACAAATCCCATAGGGATATTGTATAAAAACCAGTGTTCAAATATTGGAAAGACAAAGTCCCAGGTGAATATGAGTGAATGACATAATTCGTACACTCAGGTACGACTCATAAGAGAAAGTCGTATACTGAATAGAAAGTTGAAGCTTCGGGAGACCAAACACTACAATGGAATTAAGAAGGAGGGGTACGACTCATATGATTCCAATTTGAGTGAATACCGAGTCATATCGACTGTTGACTAACTTTACCTTTCTTATTTTTATTAGGATTTTAATGTTGTTTTGAGATACTACAAATACCCTAGGGTTTATATTTTATTAGGTGACTCTCCTTTACATATTAACACAATACTTTTACAACTGTTCTTGATATTTTAAGGTTTATTCAATTAAAGACTTTGGATTTTAATCATATTATTCTTGTGCAATCGATTTTATGTGTTCTTCATTGATAATCATTATTTCTTGCACAAACATGAGTGACTAATCTCCTTGACTAGGGTTGTGGGAACCCTGGTGTATTAGCTATGTAGAGAAGGTGTGAAACTCATCTATGCTAGGGTTTTGACATGTATCATAATATTCTTCACGATAATTATTCTCAAGTATCTGCAGTAACTCGAGATAGCCTGTATTTGCATCCATCCCCACAAGGGAGCTTGTAATTGGGAAAAAAGATTAGGAAAGTAATTTGGGATTCACCTCCACCTTTTAGTTCCTATGATCTCGTCTAATCACTTAATCTTACCCCGTGATAGTGAACTAAGGCCATATCAAGGAGCAACAAGGCGATACCCTGAGACTTACCTGGTAAAGGGTAAAATTTATCATCACGCTCACGAGGCCGTTGATAATACCTATCTCATAGATTTTGTAGGCAGAATAATAGAATAGTTGGGTTTATCATGTGAAATTTATGGAGTTGAGAAGCCAGGTGAAACACAAACCTAGTGTTCATCTCATAATGTCTACAACTCAAAAGTACTCAAGATTTGTACTACTTGCGATTGATACTATAATCCCCCATTTACTTTCTTGTATTACTTAAGGATTACATCAAGTCAATCAACTTTTCATGTTTTCCATATGGGATCGACCCCAACCTAGCTGGGTTATTATATTTGTAATTGATCGCCTTATACTTTTAATTGGAGTATAGTTTTGGGCGATATTAAATTTTGGCACCGTTGCTGGGGAAGACAATTTGAGTAGTGAATTAAATTGGTAAAGTTTGGGGATTTTTATTTTTCTATTTTTGATTTGGCATATGCCGATGTATTCCAAGTACTAGGAGTAAGGGAAATCCCTTACTCCCGTTTGATCCAAAGCCTTAGAGAATCCTTCAAACACCAAGAAGGATATTAGGAAAAGTATGTGAAGGGGTTCAAGATCCTCCACCTGTGGATCCAAATGTAGCACTCTTGCGTGATCCATTAGATCTACAGAATATTATAGATTTACAGACAGACCAAATATTAGATCGAGAGGGTAGAGAAGTTGAAGAGGATAGGATTTTTGTAGAGGCAGAGTTAGCACAGTAATGTGGACTAGTCAGGCCTAGATAGGTTGTTGATCATTGAGTTCAGAGAGGCAAAGCCCCATTTATTCCAGCATATCATCACTTAGACCCATATGAGGAGGATTATAAGGATCTGGGTTATGTTGAGACTATAGAGTCTGGAGCCATTATTCCACCTACTTTAGTCCCTAATTTTAATTTGGATATCTCTAGTTCTATGATCCAATTGTTGAATCTAAAGGGTGTATTTTTGGGTGCAACTAAGGATGACACAAACATGCACCTTGTAAATTTTCTTAGAACCTGCACATCTTATACTATTGTAGGGGTTAATGAGGAAGTATTGAGATAGAGGTTGTTCCCATTCTCTTTGATAGATGAAGCATCACTATGGTTAGGGGAACTTTCGACAGGATCTATCACTACTTGGCACGAGTTGAAGACACAGTTTATGAGCAGATTTTTCCCTCTTGCATAGATATTACAGTTGAAGAATGAAATTTATAATTCAAGGTAGTTATCTATAGAGTCTATGTAAGAGGCATGGTTCGACTCAATAAGAAGATGATCCTAGTACCAAATCACAGAATCAGAGAATCTAACTTGTCAAAAATCTTCTATAGATCATTGAATGATAGTTGGAGAGCTAAGGCTGATACTATTTCAGGAGGAGCATTTATGCGTCTTCATTGGGATGCTGCATAGAAAATGCTAGATGATATTTCTATGACCGATAGAGGATGTCATACTCGAGATTTAGAATGTGGCAATGGTACATATTCTATTATAGCAATAAATACTTATAGAGAATCTAATGAAATGGTAGCACAAAAAGTTGCATAGCTTCGTATAGATATTGGGGTACTTATGAAACAATTTGTGTCAATGAGTGTTGAGAAAGTGAATGCAGTTGCAACACAGGGTTCTACTTCTAACCATTCGAGATTGAATCTGAAGAAGAAGTAAAGTATCTTGATCGTAGGTTGGTGGATTTCAAAGCCCAAGGGAAAGGGATCAAGGTTAGAACTATTATAGTGATAGATACAGAGATAGAAGCAGGATAGAGATAGAGATTGGCAGCATAAAGATGACTATAAGGAGAAGGGTGACAAGTATATACAACTAGGTAGTTGAGATATAGAGTCCATAATGGAGGCTCTTTTGTATAAGTTGGTCAAAGGGCAAGAAAGTCAAGAGAACTACCTGAAGGATATCAAAGCTAATCTATCAAGATTGAACCAGAAAGTTGGGTCATAAGCTACAAGAATTAAACAATTGGAATAGCAATTTGGTCAAATGTCATCCATGGTAAATCAGAGACAGCATGTCACTCTCTCAAGCAATACAGTGGTAAATCCCAAAAGTGATAGCCAATGCCATGCAATTACCACTCCAAGATGTAAGGTTACTATAGATCCACCTGTACCTATTATTTATGATCAGAACATAATGATGGACCATTTGATAAAGAGAGAAACAATAAGTAGAATAAAGCATAAGAAAAGGCTACAAAGCCTATGCTAAAATCCTTTCCAAAACCTCTTTCTCCTTATCAACAAAGAATGAAAAAGAAATAAGAAGATGGTAAGTATCAAAAGTTCTTGTCTATGCCAAAAGAGTTTTCATTCAACATACCATTAGTAGAGGCATTAGAGTAGATGCCTGGATATGCAAAATTTATGAAAGATCCAATTACCAAGAAAAGAGGTGTCATTTATGAGCCAGTTTATAATGTTCATCATTGTACTACTGTATACAATAGATTATTGGTGGAGAAGAAGGAGGATCTTAGTGCTTTCTCCATACCTTGCACCATAGGATGTTTCAACTTTGTGCATTCTTTATGTTACTTGGATGCTAACATCAACCTCATGATGTTTGCAGTATTCAAGTAGTTGGGGTTGGAATCTCCAAAACCCACCACCATGAGGCTAGTCATGGTAGACAAGAGTATGGAAAAACTAGTTGGTATTTTATGTGATGTTTTGGTGAAGGTGGATTCTTTTATTTTTCCTACTAATTTTGTTGTATTAAATTGTGTAGTGGACTTTCAAGTCCCAATTATTCTCAGAAGACCATTTTTGGCTATAGGATGGACATTGATTGATTTGGAGCTAGGACATCTGATACTGAGATTGAATGATGAATAGGTGATATTCAATGTGCGCAAGTCTATGAGGTAGCCTGATAAATTAAGAGTAATATCGGCTATTAACATATAAGATAAAGAGATAGATTCATTCTATGATGTTAATATAGTGACTTTATGGGATGATGGTTCTGATGTAGTTCTCCTATTAAAGAGAGACTAGGGGTCGAAGCATTGGCAACTATAATTATGAATTTTAACTCTGATGGTATCAAGGACTATACGGAGTTAGTAAGTACACTATATGGGAGTGTCTATAATTTTGTGCCAAAGAAGCTGGATTTAGACTTGAAAAATAGAACTACTCCATCTGCTCGCCCATCCATCGAGGAACCACTTGTGCTAGAGTTGAAGGCCCTTACATCTTGCGATATGTATTTTTTGGAGCCAACAACACCTTGATGGTTATTATTGCAGCTAATTTGAGTTAGTCAAAAGTAGAAGCACTATTGTTAGTATTATAAAATTTTATAAGGGCCTTTGGATGGTCTATTACAGATATTGTGGGTATTTTTCTTGGTTTGTGTACTTACAAAATACAACTTGAACCATAATAGGTTCTATCTATTGAACATCAGTGTTGACTTAATCCTCCTAAGAAGGAGGTGGTTAAGAAGGAAATAATCAAGTGGTTATATGATGGTGTAGTATTTTCCATTGCCGATAGTAAGTGGGTTAGTCCGGTTCAATGTATTTCGAAGAAAGTCAGAATAACTATTATGCCTAACGAGAAAAATGAGCTAGTGCATATGAGGCCAGTCACTGGATGAAAAGTGTGCAAATTTAAAGCATGGACTCAAAAGGACTATTTTCCTATGCCTTTCATGGATCAGATGTTAGACAGGTTAGCAGGCAAAGGATGGTATTGTTTTCTTGATGGTTACTCAGGCTACAATTAGATCATTATTGCACCTGAGAACCAAGAGAAAACTACTTTTACATTTCCTTATGGGACCTTTGCATTCAAGCAAAAGACATTCGAGCTATACAATGCCCCATCAATATTTGAAAGATGTATGATATCTATTTTCTCTGATATGGTCGAAGACACCATTGACGTCTTTATGGATAACTTTTTGGTTGTTGGTGAATCTTTCGAAGATTGTCTCATTCACTTGGCAAAGGCTTTACAAAGGTGTGAAGAATGCAACTTAGTACTTAATTGGAAAAGTGCCATTTCATGGTCAAAGAAGGAATTAATCTTGGGCACAATATTTCAAAGAGAGGCATAGAGGTTGATCGAGCGAAGATTAAGGTGATTGAAAAATTACTTTACCCAATTTCTGGGAAGGGAATTTGATGTTTTCTTGGGCATGCAGGTTTTTATAGATGATTTATCAAGGACTTCTCAAAAATTTCTAATCCTCTTTGCAAGCTTCTTGAGAAGGAGGTAAAATTTAATTTTTATAATGCATTTAAGAAGGCTTTTGAAATCCTAAAATAGAAGTTAGTGACTTCTTCAATCATTATGTCTCCTAATTGGTCCTCACCTTTTGAGATTATGTGTTCCACTAGTGGATTGGCCTTAGGGGATGTACTAGGCCAACATAAAGAAAAGATCCTTCATCCAATCTACTATTATTCTTGCTTGATTGGGACCAAATTGATCGGGACAAAATTGATCATTCACACGGATCATGCAATATTTTGAAAAGTTTTGATCTTACTTGACTGGAATAAAATTGATCATTCAAACTGATCATACAGCATCGTGGTACCAAATGGTTAAACAAGATGCAAATCCAAGGATTATCCAATGGGTGATATTATTTCAATAATTTGATTTCAAAGTGAAGGACAAAAAAGGCATAAAAAATCAAGTTGCAGATCACTTGTCTAGACTGGAGGAGGAAGATATGCAAAATATTGCTACAAGGTTAGAGATTGCTAATAGTTTTCCAGATGAACAAATATTTGAAGCTTCTCAAGATCTAATTCCATGGTGTGTAGACTATGCAAATTACTTAGCCAGTGATCTAGTCCCAGAGAATCTTTCATATCAACAAAGAAGAAGTTCATGCATGAGGTAAGGAAATTTTTCTGGGATGAACCATATCTTTCAAAATTTGTGTAGATAGAATCATTCGTAGGTGTATACCTAAATCATAGATGATGATCATACTTGAGGATTGTCATTCATCGCCAGTTGGGGGGCTATAATACCCTAAATTTTCTTCCTAGCTAATTTAATCCAAAGAATGCCTATTATTAGCTTCTAAAGTGAATAATGATTATTCCATGAGGAATTTTCAAGATTTTTACCTTTTTTCATGCGGTAAATTTAACATGCTTTCCATCAATATAAAATTTGCCCAAATCCGACACCCAGGCGAAGAGTTAGAGCCTTTTTAGTAAGACAGTGTATCACCTGAGCCTCCAGCGCATCGCGGAAATAGCTCAAATGGCAACTGTTAATTTCTAGTGTTGCTTCGCAATAGTGGGGCATCGCGCCAAACTTTCAGGTTGCAGACAAGGTGGCAATGCGATAGCTCCACATTGTGCCACCATGCAAATTTCTATTTGTCATTTTCCAGTGACTTGGTGCGATAGTGGCACATCGCGCCAGGGATGAAAATATGGAAATTTTCTCAGAAATTAAAGACGTGTCATAGGGTTAAAAGGATCAATTTTCTCACCCTATATAAGACTTATAACACAAGATTTGGTCATAATTCAGCAACTTATACTCAATTACTTTCAAAAACTATCATGAACAAGCCCTAGGGTTATCATGGAAGGTTTAATTCCAAGGGAATTCATCATCAAATTTCAAGAATATCTTCGTTAATCTTCATTAAATAACGAACTAAGGTATGCGTATCGTTCATCCACGGATCCCATTCATTTGTGGAGTCCAAAATTTTGTTTTAAATAACCTATTGTGATTTGCTTGTTATGATTTGATCATGTTCATGTTGATAGTTGTTATTTATGTTTCAAGATGGTGTCTTGATTACTTTCCATGAAGTATGTGAGTTTGCTGATTGAAAACCTATGAGTTTGGGTAGTTTTAGATTCTTAAATTGATCATTTAAGCTATGCTATGAAGTGTGCATGTAAGGTGTTTGATAATATGCCTAAAATGATAACATCATGTTCCTTATGACTCAATAGTATCTAAATGACAAGTCTATGCTAACCCTTATGATGCAACACAATTTCCATGCTCTTGTTCTGTATTGACTGTTGTGTTATACAACGTTCATGATATTGAAATCATGCAAGTATGTACATGTTATATGCAATCCATTCCATGATCAAGACTATGATAACCATGTGAAGCATGAAATCCCATATTTATGGCATTATGAATTATGAACTCTATTCTTATGATCAAGAAGTATTATGGATTGTTGGTGTTGGTCATGTATTCAGGAATGTCATGCCTTGTCAGTTTCCTTCTATTGAGTCCTGGGGATACTTGTACCCAAAAAATTATAACGCCTCAAGAACTTATCCTGAGACGTCACACGGTGCTTAAGGCCACATGTGGCCCCAAGGTAACCCTCCCAACCTGTCATCACTTTTTGAACTCACTATGACAATAGTCAAGCTAAAACAAGGAAGAACAATCCTATCATGCACATACTGGAATATGACAAAGTAATAGCATGTAAAATCAAAATACTAAAATTTCTGTACATATTAGTACTCTAGTCTAACAAAAGCCTTTACTATATAAGACTAAGGAGCCAATGGGACAGATCCCCAACTAACTCGTACTGAACTAAAAAGAAACAACCATCTACTAATAAGGAAAAATCAGGGACATAGGTCCTCGAACCATGAGGACTCACCAACTGCAAAAATGTAGATAAAGATACTCAAAGATCCCTGTCGCTGCTAAGACTGAGCACCCGAACATACATCACGAGGAAATATAGAACACAGATGAGTATGAGAATCAGTACTTAGGAATGTACTGAGAATGTGGGGGTGTATGCAACATTTTTAAATAATATCATAAATGTAAAATAAAATCATGCATGCTGACAATAGTGACTCTTTACTCTTGAATTTCCTGAAACATAATTTCCATATATTATCAATAATAACACATGCTTCATAAATCTCATAAATTATTGGACTCAACTCAAACTCTTTGACTCATGACTTAGAGTGACTCGGTAACTCAAGAAACTTAGACTATTATGGACTTGGGAGTTTCTTATAACCTACATAAACCATGTGAGCCGCATGGAGTCCAACGTTTTGCCCTCCTAAGAAAGAAACCCCACATTGGCGGGAGCATTATACTCTAGCCAGGGAGTATAAACTCAAATACATCTCTGTTATCACAACTCGGTACTTTGGCCCTCAAATCTCAATCCTACGGTGGAACGTAGTTATGGAGAAGTAGGTCGCGCTGAACCCATACTTCCCACTCGGTGCTAAATACTCCTCCCAAACTCAGCTTAGAAAACATTAGAAAATCCACCTTAATAAACTCAAGGGTCTATCATGAAGACCAAAATATAAATATATCTCATCTTTAAATCATAAACAGCTTGTGGATTCCTAACTTGACTCAAACTTAAACTATTTTTCTCAACATCAAGTACACTTTCTTATCAAATCATACCAAGTATCAAAGCTTCGAGAAAACGTCATAGGACTCATTCTTGATTCTGAAGCTCAATATATATATATATATATATACATATATATATATATATTCAATAATAAACTTCTCATGGAAAAAGCTTAAAATCATGACTCTTATCATTTATCACTTAGAAATCATCAATTCATAGTAGCAATGTACAAATTATAGCATAAATTCCCAATTTAAGAAATAAAACAATGAAATAGTCATGTATATCAATCTTGAAATAGCTAAATTCTCATAAATCAATGATAAAGTACTTTAGGTATAAACCCACTTGCAAAATCATGAAATTCCAATAGTAAAATTAATTCTTTCGGCAGAAGAATGAAAGGATGTTCTTGTTCAAGACTCAAATACCTTGATTATAATTTGAAATGAATAAACCTGCTATAGACTTATTTTTTGACTTCTTGAGTTAGGGTTCTTGATGTTCTTAACTTGGAAGTTTTGAATCTTAAATTAATTTGCAAAAACTATGGCTCGATTTTGACATGTTTAGATAAGAATTGGATTGGATTTTAGAGAGAAACCCTAGCTTTTGGATAGAATAGAAGAGAAAAATAAGGATTTTCTCCACTATTTGTATATATATAGTGGGTAAGGATGGGTGGAAAGACCAAAATAACCTTCATCAAATTCTATAAATGGAGCCCGATTTTTGGTCCCGGTACGACGCACCATGATCACGGACCTTCACTGGATTTTGACAATTGGGAAATTGCTCAGTGGCGCGACGCGGTGAAGTCGCATTTGCCACCTTGGTCGTGACCTGGAAGGGCACCGCAATGAAATAATCGAGTTGGTGCACTAGAATTTGACGAACCTGATATTGATCCTTGGCGCGACGCGGTGAATATTGTGGAGACTCACTAGAAAATGACAATTTCCATTTTGGCTGGCTTCGCGATGCGCTAAAGTGTTTGGTGGCACACTGTCTCACTAAAATGGCTCTAATTCTTCCCCCGAGTATCGGATTTGGGAAAATTTGGTATCGATGGAAAGATTATTCGATGCTCTACATGACAAAAAGTAGAAATTAGAGAAATACAACATGGTATAAACATCAATCACTTTGAAAGTCAACCATATTCACTTAAAATGCGAATGTAGGATTAAGAAACAACCAGAGTATTACAATATCTCCCCTTTGGAAACATTCATCCTCGAATGTTGCTAGTTAGGCTCAAGATTAAAGAGGAAACTGGAAATACCTTATAGGAATAATATCGCTCAACCAACTTACTGGACTCTATATTTTTGAGTACTTCATAGGATGAAAGAGTCATAGAATGGATATCTATATAGTTGAATACGCTGGATTTGTAATGAACTGAATTAAAGAAAAATAGTACCTTTGACTTGTTTTGAACTTACGAAGAAGAGATGGGGGTACTTAACTCGCATATCTTTTTCTGCTTCCCAAGTAGCACCCTCAACTGATCGATTTAGCAACAGAACTTTAACCAAGGGAACTTCCTTGTTCCTTAGTCTATAGACTTGATGATCTAGAATCTCGAAAGAAACCTCATCATAAGAAAGACTGTCCCAAACATCAAAGCTTTCTGATGGTTCAACCAGAACAGAATCACCAATGTTCTTCTTGAGCATAGAAACATGGAAGACAGGGTTGACAGATGACAACTCTGCAGGTAACTCAATCTCATAAACTGCTTTCCCAACACGATTCAAAACTCTATAAGGGCTAACATATCGGGGACCAAGCTTCCCTTTATTTCCAAACCTTGTCACCACTTTCATGGTAAAACCTTCAAGTACACCAAATCATCAACCTCAAACTCAAGAACTCTTCTTCTCACATATGCATACAACTTCTAACGACTCTGGGTTGTCTTTAACCTCTCCCGAATAAACTTAATTTTCTCCATAGCCTCGAACACAGCATCAGGTCCAATCACAGCAGCCTAACCCACTTTGAAGAAACCTACGGGTGATCTACACCTCCTTCCATACAAAGCCACAAATGGATCCATTCCAATGCTAGCATAAAAACTATTGTTATAAGAGAATTCAATTAATGGCAAATGGTCATCCCAACTTCGTTTGAAGTCAAGAACTTATGCCCTCAACAGATCCTCCAAGGTCTGGATGGTCCTCTCAACCTGACCGTCCGTCTGCAAATGAAAAGTGGAGCAAAGACGAACTAGGGTGCCAAGACCCTTATGAAAGGCTCTTCAAAACTAAGAAGTAAATTGAGTACCTCGATCGAAGATGATATCCAACAGAACTCCATACAACCTCACTAAATCTCAGACGTACAGCTTAGTATAGTCCTTAGTGGTAAAAGATGTATGTACTGGCAAGAAATATGCTGACTTAGTCAACCTATCTATAATGACCCAAATAAAATCATGATGACGACGAAAGATAGGTGAACCGGTGATGAAATCCATGTTCACCACTTCCCATTTCCAAGTAGGAATGCTAAATTCTTTCATCATACCACCGGGTCTATGGTGCTCTATCTTCACCTATTGGCAAGTTGCACACTTTTCTACAAACTTTCCTATATCCCTCTTCATACCATTCCACCAATAAATTTTCCGCAAATTGCGGTACTTCTTGGTAGCGTTGGGATGAATAAAATATCGTGCGCTATATGCCTCAGCCATAATCCTCTGCCTCAAATCATCAAAATTAGGAACACACAATCTATTTTAAAATCTAAATACACCGTCTCCCCCTTAGGAGAAAGCCTCCACCTTTTGGTCTTTGACTGACCCTTCTAGTTCGACCAAACGAGAATCCATATCCTACTTCTCCTTTACTTCCAAAACTAAGGAGGATTCGGAACTACTCTGAACCCAAAAATTACCCTCAGCTGAATCAAGTAATCTAACACCCAACCTAGCCAACCAATGCACTTCGCTGGCTAACTTTTTTTTATCGTTCCCTACATGCATCACACTACCCATGGACGACCTACTAAGGGCATCCGCCACTACATTGGCCTTGCCCGCGTGATACAACATTCTTATATCATAGTCCTTCAAAAATTCTAACCATCACCTCTGCCAAGGATTTAACTCTCTCTGAGTGAACACATACAGCAAACTATTGTGATCCGTAAAGAAATGAACATGAACATCGTACAAGCAGTGTCTCCAAATTTTTAAGGCAAAAACCACTCCAACTAACTCTTCTCATGCGGTTTTAACTGCCTGGAGGCATAGGCTAAAACCTTACCTTTTTGCATCTACACGCAACCCAAACCAACTCTAGAGGCATCACAATACACCAAAAAATCATCTACACCATTAGGAAGGCTCAACACAAGGGTTGAAGTGAGTCGAGTCTTCAACTCCTGAAAACTCTTCTCGCAAGAATCTGACCACTGGAATTTAACTTTCTTTTGGGTTAACCGGGTCAAAGAAGACACAATGGAGGAGAAACCTTTAACAAAACGACGATAGTAACCAGCTAGACCCAAGAAACTCCTAATGTCGGATAAAGATATAGGTCTAGGCCAATTTTTCAAAGCTTCTACCTTTTGAGGATCAACTCGAATACCTTCAGAAGAAACAATATGACCCATAAAGGTAATTGACCTTAGCCAAAATTCACACTTGCTAAATTTGGCAAACAACTGATGATCTCTAAGGGTTTGCAAGACAATTCAGAGATGATCTACATGATCGGTCTCGTTTTGGGAGTATACAAGAATATCATTTATGAACACTATAACAATCATATCTAGGTACTGTCTGAACACCCAATTCATGAGGTCCATAAAAGCTACTGGGGCATTAGTTAGCCCGAAGGATATGACCAGGAATTCAAAATGACCATAACGGGTGTGAAAAGATATCTTAGGAATATCACACTCTTTAACTTTAAGTTGGTAATAACCGAATCTCAAATCTAATTTCAAGAAATAACTGGCACCTTGCAACTGATCAAACAGGTCATCAATCCTAGGAAGAGGGTACGTATTCTTGACTGTGACCTTGTTTAGCTAACGATATTCAATGCATATACCGGTACACCCCACGAAGACATACTGGGCCTTATGAAACCCTTATTAAGAAGATCTTTGAGTTTCTTTTTCAACTCCTTAAGTTCCGCAGGGTTCATGCGATATGGAGGAATAGAAATAGGCTGCGTACCAGGAAGAAGATCAATCCCAAATTCTATCTCTCTATCGGGAGGTACCCTAGGGAGATCTTCCAGGAAAACATCAAGAAACTCATTGACAACACTAATGGACAACATAGTCGAAGTCTCAAATGTAGTGTCTTTAACTCGAACCAAATGATAGATACAACCCTTGGATATCAATTTCCTGGCCATAAGGTAGGATATAAAATCACTCTTGGGAGCTACAAAATTTCTAGACCACTCAAAAATTGGCTCGTTGGCAAGCTAAAACTTGACTACATGGGTACGATAGTCTATAGACTCATAACAAGAGTGAAGCCAATCCATACCCAAAATAATATCAAAATCAACCATGTCTAGCTCAATCAAGTCTGCAAACATGATTTTGTTAAGGACGGTGATAGGAAACTTCTTATACACTTGCTTAGAAATAACAGATTCACCTACTCGAGTAGAAACTAGTAAAGGTTCAAGAATCTTTTTAGCACTAATTTTAAAATTAATAGCCACCAACAGAGTCACATAAGAAAGACTTGACCCAGGGGCTATCAACACATACACATCGAATGAAACACATAGAGCATACCAGTAACAACATCAGGTGAATCCTTCTGCTCCTAGTAGGGTGGCATAGCATAAAAGTGATTCTGGTGTTGACTACTTACAGTACTAGATGAGGCACCCTGAGGAGGAGTATGACGATCTAAAGAGGATGGAGCACTAATAGCCTGACTCTGGGCATGAACATCATAACTTCTCTGTCTAACATATGGGCAATCCTTGAATTTGTGGCCCAACTTACCACAACCAAAACAACCTCTTCGATCGACTAAGAACTCGCTAGGATGGTTCCTACCGCACTTCAGACATGGGGGAGGACGAGGTCTGTTGCTCACACTGTCCTGGGACCTGGACATAGTAGGCCTATTACCCTGCTCCTACCTAATTTTAAATGTGGGAGCACTGGATGATAAAGGCGCTGGCACAAGTGAGCAGTTCTGGGACTGAGGGTGATTCCCTCGAGAAAATCTATTCTGATCATACCCCTGCTTCTCTGATCTAACTCTATTATTTTCCCTTACTCTATCTCTCTCCTTCACCTTATTTGCTTCAATCCTCTAAGCATGAATCAGTAGTCTTGAAAGGTTTGTGTCTCTATTAAGAATAGCGGATCTACACTGTTTCACAACATAACCGGATACTCCAACCAAAAACTTACTCATACTAGTTCTAGAATCATCCATCATACCGGGAGCATACTT
Source organism: Capsicum baccatum var. pendulum (assembly GCA_030864225.1). Lineage (NCBI taxonomy): Eukaryota > Viridiplantae > Streptophyta > Magnoliopsida > Solanales > Solanaceae > Capsicum > Capsicum baccatum. The sequence goes on along the minus strand of CM061560.1, from coordinate 81,477,584 downwards.
AGATAATTGGTTAAACTTATGACAATACTCTTTAACTGTCGTGGGGCCCTATCGCAAGATCGTGAATTCTTCTAGTTTTGCTTCCCTCAGCTCTAGGGGAAAGAATCTGTCTAAGAACGCATCCTAAAACAACTACCAAGTCATGGGAGCAGCATCCTCCCCTCTACTCTTCCTTTATATCTCTACCCAATCATAAGTAACATCTTTCAAGTGATAGGAAGCTAGCTCTATACTTTCTTTCTCCATTACATGCATAATTTAAGTGATCTTTTTCACCTCATCAAGATACATTTATGGGTCCTCACCTGTCTTTGACCCATAAAACTTTGGCGGATTCATCCACATAAATTTAAAAACTCAAGCAGCCTTTAAATTACCTTCTTATGGCGGTGGCACTATAACCTGTGCACGGGTCTTAGCATTGGCGGTAACCGCCTGGGCTAATGCTTGAAAAGCTTTCCAGAATTCTACATGGGATACCATCTTACCTAAAGGATCAATAGGTTGAGGTATTCATTGTTTTTGTGAGCTATATGAGAAGGAATTTTCTATCATAATAGAGCACGAATTAATAGTAAAGAGAAATAGTCATTGGCACGATAGGCTTTTAAACGAAACAAATAACTTTTGCTAAAACATCCCATAGTCTCTTGCCTATAGATGTGGTGTGCTACAACCTGATGATCAAGACTCTACATAACGTGTCTTGTTAGACTCCCTAGGACTCTTTGAACCTTATGCTCTAATACCAAGATTGTAACTCCCCAAGAACCTATCCCAAGATGTCACATGGTGCTTAAGGCCACACGTGGCCCCAAGCTAACCATCCTAACCTATCATCAGTTTCAGAACTCACTATGACAATAATCAAGCTAAAATAAGGAAGAACAATCCTGTCATGAACATACTGGAATATGACAAAATACTGGCCTATACAATTAAAATACCAAAATTTCTGTACATATTGGTACTCTAGTCTGACAAAAGCCTCTACTACATCAGACAGAGGAGTCATTGGGATAAATCCCCAACTGACTCGTACTGAACTACAAAGAAACAACTATCTACTAATAAGGAAAAATTAGGGATATAGGTCCTCAAACCTTGAAGACTCACCAACTATAGATATATAGATGAAGGTACTCAAAGATCAATGTTGTTGCTGAGACTGAGCACCCGAACCTACATCACAAGGAAATATAAAACACAAAAGAGTATGGGAATCAGTACTTGGGAATGTACTGAGTATGTGAGGGTGTATGCAACATTTTTAAATAATATCATAAATTTAAAATAAAATCATGCATGCTGACAATAATGACTCTATTCACTTGAATTTCCTGAGACATAATTTCCATAAATCATCAATAATAATACATGCTTCATAAATCTCACAAATCATTGGACTCAACTCAAACTCTTTAACTCATAATTTATAATGGCTCGGTAACTTAAGAAACTTAGACTATTATGGACTTGGGAGTTTCGTATAACCGACATAAACTATGTGAGCCGCATGCAGTCTAATATTTTGCCCTCCTAAGGAAAGAACCCCACATTGCCAAGAGCGTTATACTGTTGCCAGGGAGTATAACCTCAAACTCATCTCTGTGATCACAACTCAAAACATTGGCCCTAAAATCTTAATCCTATGGTGGCACGTAATTCTGGGGAAGTAGGATGCATTGAACCTACACTTCCCACTCTGAGCTAAATACTCCTCCCAAACTCAGCTCAGAATACATTAGGAAATCCACCTCAATTAACTCAAGGGTTTATCATGAAGACCAAACTATAAATACATCTCATCTGTAAATCATAAACAGCTTAGGGATTCCTAACTCAACTTAAACTCAAACAACTTTTCTCAACATCAAGAACGCTTGCTTATCAAATCATACCAAGTATCAAAAGCTTTGAGAAAACATCATAGGAATCATTCTTGATTCTCAAGCTCAATATATATATATATATTCAATAATCAAATTCTCATGGAAAATCTTAAAATCATGACTCTTATCATTTATCACTTAGAAATCATTAATTCATAGTAGCAATGTACAATTCATAGCATAAATTCCCAGTTTAAGTAATTAAACAATGAAATAGTCATGTATATCAATCTTGAAATAGCTTAATTCTCATAAATCAATGATAAAGTACTTTGGGTATAAACCCACTTGCAAAATCATGAAATTCCAATAGTAAAATTAATTCTTTGGTCACAAGAATGAAAGGATATTCTTGTTCAAGCCCAACATACCTTGATTATAATTCAGAATAAATAAACTTGCTATAGACTTTTTTTCCCACATCTTGAGTTAGGGCTCTTGATGTTCTTGACTTAAAAGTTTTGAATTTTGAACTAATTTGTGAAAACTATGACTCAATTTTGAGATTTTTAGACAAGAATGGGATTGGATTTTGGAGAGAAACCCTAGCTTCTGGATGGAATGGAAGAGGAAAATAAGGATTTTTTCTTTTATTTGTATATATATAGTGGGTAAGGATAGGTGAAAAGATCAAAATACCCTTGAGCAAATTCTAGAACTAGAGCTTGGTTTTTGGTCCTGCCGTGATGCGCCATTATCTTGTACCTTCACTGGATTTTGAAAATTAGAAAACTTCTCTATGGCGCTATGCGGTGAAGTCACATTTTCCACCTTGGTCGTGACTTGGAAGGGCACCGCGATGCGATGAGATCACATTGGTGCACTAGAATTTGACAATCCTAATATTGAGCCTTCGCGCAATGCGGTGAATATTACGGAGACTCACTGGAAAATGACAATAGCCATTTTGGATGGCTTCACGATGGGCTAAAGTGCCAGGTGGTACACTATTGATGTTGGGCGTATTTACACGTCCAAGCACCATAATTTACCCATGTTTTAGCTATGTTTTGAGGATAGAATATATAATTCTTGCACTTTTAGTCCATTTTCAATTAAGTGAGATGACCTATGTGATTAGCATGCTTTTCAGGTACTAATGAGGAAGATTTCAGCACTTTGGAGACCTGTGGAGAGCAAAGGATAACTTCACATAAAAGGGAAGGCAGCTTTTGGACTGAATGTGATGCATGGGAACTTTTTCCCAGGCAAACTCAATATTTTTAAATACTTAAGGATGCAGTAGCAACTTAGTAGAGAAGGATATTATTAAAAACTTTATTGCTGAATTTTCAGCATTATTATTATTCATTATTCAATTTTTAGATTCTGTAATAGTTTGGTGAACAGAGAAAAACGGCTAGGCTTGAGCAACGGAGAGAGAAAACACGTTCTTCTCATTAGTAGCGCTAGTCATCTCCATAGCCGAGATTTTTCTAAGTTGTGGTACGATAATTATGTCTATTTTGATTTTCGTTGTATTTATGAGTAGCTAAACTTATCTGTTAGGGTTATGGAAACCTTGTAATATACTTTCTATTGCTATGAGTTTGTGAATATATGATGTGTCATGCCACTTATATCATTACTCTCTTCATTTTAATTGAATTCTCATGGTTGCAAACATAGGGAATGCACCATTATAGCATTAACTTGTTTGATAGAAAATTTACATATTTGGAAAAGAGAGTGTGACAAGAAAATAGGGTTTCCAACCTCTATTTACACGTTAATGCCTTAGCAGGATTAACCTCTTGGAGAGTTTGTATAATTTGTTGTACACTTTAGGTTCGAGAGAGCTAAGGTGAATAAATCCTTGATGGTTGAAAAACAATTGGATTTAGAATTAGAATACGACTCTCTATAAGTGCATGGATGTATAAACTCCGCTTTACTCATAGTTAATAGAAAAGTAGAAACTACAAGGTGGACATAACCCTAACTTGTTATTCTCAGTGATCAAATCTTACTACACATATCATTCCATTGTTACTTTGATAATATTAGTTTGCTCTTAAACCTAAACCCCCCTTACCTTGGAATTTTTGACCAATAGTCTAATAATAATCGCAATACTAAGTGACTATAGTATTCCCTGTGGGATTCGACACCCAACCCAGTTGGGTTCTATATTTGACAGCGACCACTTACACTCTCTAACGAGAGTTGTAATTTGGGTGTATCAATTTTTGGTGCCGTTGCTGGGGAATACGGTTGTCAACTATGTTTGTGATAGTTAATAGACCCTTTGGTCAAAGATTCTCAACTTTTACTTTTTGTTTATTGTTTTTGTTTTATTCAGGTTTGGTAGAGTGCATGCCAAATGCACGAAGTTCTGGTCAGCCATCATTACCTCTAAATCCTGAACCACATCTTATTGGTAGAATGGATGTACAGCGAGACATTGAAAGAAGGGCTGCTCAACTAGAGCAGGCTAGATTAGCTGCATTGGCTGCTGCACAAGTAAATCAATAGAATACTGATAACCCAAGTCGGGAAACAAATATTGATGATGAGGACCTGGGTGATGATCAATTATTAAACCCAAGGCGTGCAGATGATGTGGTTGCACCTGTGAACAGGAATGTCAATAGAGATCGTCAAGATAGAATGAGACCTGAACGCCGAGCTGTGCAGGTCTCTTTTGATGATGATGATGACGATTTGGATGGGGCTAGTGCCACAGGGGCTATTATTCCTCCGCCCTTAGCACCCGGAGAAAAGTTCAATATCACTAGCACCATGATCCAGCTATTGCCACTCAAAGGGTTATTTGGTGGACTTGCAGGCGACGATCCGAATATACATCTGATTAATTTTATCTCAACATACAAGTCGTTTGACAATCCAGGGGTTGGACAAAATGCAATTTGGCTACGCTTATTTCCATTGTCTCTATCTGGAGAGGCAACTCTATGGTTGAATGGGCTAACTCCTGACTCTATTACTAGTTGGAGGCAACTGAAAGACGCTTTCCTAGAAATATTCTTTCCTCCATCCAAGAGAGCATAATTAAGAGATGAGATAAGCAATTTTCGACAGCTTCCAACTGAAGCTGTCCATGAAACATGGGAGAGGTTCAAGAAGAAGCTTATGCGGTGCCTAAATCATCAGATGACCAATATCCACTTGATAGAAATATTATATAGGGCGTTGAACTCGGTGACTAAGCCAGTGGTTGATAATACTGCGGGTGGGTTATTCATGGTCCTTAATTTTATTGAGGCAAGTGATATGCTAGATCGTATGACAAAGCATAGTAGAGCTTGGCATACCAGGGATTTTGAGGTAGCAAGCTCTACTATATCTATTGGCATGACATCAGAACAGAGGTGAAGAGAAGAGGAACGTGACCAGGATATGGCTCACATGAAAATGCAAATGGATCTTCTTACCAAGCATTTATTATCAGGGAAGACAGAAAGGGTCAAGGCTGTTGTATCACAGGGAAGAGATGACTCTGATTCTGAGGAGGAAGTGAATTACTTGAATAATCAGGGGGTTTCTGAGGCAATTCCTAAGGAAACCAAGGTCGAAACTATTATGATAAATCCGAATACAAGGAACGAGACCAAGGGAGTTGGAAGAATAAGACTGACATGAGTGGTTTGTATGTTCCTCCTGGGAATCATGAAGTTGTTGCGTCTGGTTCTGGGAAGATGTCCATGGAGGACATGATGGCTAAGCTATTGAAAGGAGTAGAGGCAACCAACACGGGAGTAAATGAGGTAAAAATGATTTGTCCTCCATCAATCAATTGGTTGACTTGCATTCCACTGCAATAAAACAGATGGAACAACAAATGAGTCAACTATCAGCGGCATTCAATCAAAGAAAAGCTGGCACTTTACCTAGTGACACTGTGCAAAATCCAAGAAATGATGGATCATGTTTGGCTATTACTACCAGAAGTGGTAAGGTGATGGAAAACCCATCCAAAGGCAAGCCGGTGGTTGATAATATAGAAGAGAATGTTATTGAAGCAGATTGTGATGATTCTATAGAAGCTGAAAGTCAGAATGAGAACGTTCATGATGCTACACCTAGATGTCAGCAGTCTGAAAAGAGTAATAATGGGAAGCAAATAAAAATGAAGTGGTGGAGAAAACTTTTCCAAATCCACCACCACCTTTTCCTTAGAGACTGAAGAAGAAGGCTGATGACACCAGGTTCAGTAAATTCATGACTATGTTGAAGCAGCTGACTATTAATGTGCCTTTGGTGGAGGCACTGGAGCAGATGCCAGGATACGCCAAATTCATGAAGGACCTTTTGACAAAGAAAAGGGTAGCAAGCTATGAACTGGCAGATAATTTTCATCATTGCAGTGCAATTTCCACGAGGTATTTAGTACAGAAAAAGGCAGATCTGGGTGCTTTCACTATTCCTTGCACGGTTGGATCTTTGGATTTTGCTAAGGCGTTGTGCGATTTGGGGGCTAGCATTAATTTGATGCCACTAGCCATTTATAGACAGTTGGGGTAGGGCGATCCTATGCCAACTAACATGCGGCTCGTAATGGTAGATAGGTCGGTAAAATGACCTGTTGGTATCTTATATGACATACTAGTGAAGGTTTATACCTTCATTTTTCCTGAAGACTTTGTTATCTTGGATTGTGAGGTGGATTTGGAAGTTCCCATAATCTTGGGTCGTCCTTTCCTTGTAACAGAAAGCGTGCTTATTGATTTTCGAGCAAATGAGCTTTTGTTTTGGATGAATGACGAAGTGGTACGTTTTGATGTATGAAAATCAATGAAGCAGCCAAAGATATGAATGTGTTCTCTGTAGCTGATGTTTATTATGAGGATGAGAAAGAATTACCTTTAGAGAAGCAGCTTACTGTTAAGCCATTGGCCGCTATGCTTTTGAATTCTGAGTGTGAGGATGTTGAAGAATATGAAGAAACTATCTTTGCTCTGACAGGAATGGGGTCATATTCATATGCCCCTAAGAAGCTGGACCTTGACCTTAAGAATCGACCTTCACCACCGGCGAAACCATCCATTGAAGAGCACCAGTGCTAGAATTAAAAGAGCTACCCAGTCATCTAAAATATGCGTTCTTACGAAGTGGAAATACACTTCCGGTTATTGTTGCTGCTGATTTAGATGAACAATAAGTGGCAGATCTCATCTCGGTTCTGAAGAGGTACAAGAGAGCCATTGGTTGGACTATTTCTGATATAATTGGTATCCCTCCTGGGATATGTATGCACAAGATTCAGCTCGAGGAAGATTGCGTTCCCACTGTTGAGAATCAACGTCATCTGAATCCACCTATGGAAGAGGTGTTCAAGAAAGAAATCATAAAGTGGTTAGATGCAGGGGTGGTGTATCCAATCTCAGACAGTAAATGGGTGAGTCCGGTACAATTATGCCCAAGAAAGGGGGAACGACAGTAATCGCAAACAAAAAGAATGAGCTAATTCTACTCAGACCTATCACAGGGTGGAGAGTGTGCATGGATTACCGGAAGCTGAATTCGTGTACGTTAAAGGATCACTTCCCAATGCCATTCATGGATCAAATGCTTGATCGATTGGCAGAGAAGGGATGGTTCTATTTCTTAGATGGTTATTCCAGATATAATCAGATTTGCATTGCTCCTGAAGATTAGGAGAAGACCACTTTTACATGCCCATATGGTACTTTTGTATTAAAACGAATGTCATTCGGGCTATGTAATACACCTGACACTTTTCAGTGATGTATGATGTTAATTTTCTCTGATATGGTTGAAGACACCTTGGAGGTGTTTATGGACTACTTTTCGGTTGTAGGTGAGTCATTTGACTCATGCTTGGTAAATATGAGTATGGCTTTGCAGAGATGTATTGAATTCAATTTGGTGCTAAATTGGGAAAAGTGTTATTTTATGGTTTAGGAAGGCATTGTTCTTGGGCATAAAGTCTCTGAAAAGGGAATTGAGGTTGATCGAGCCAAGAATAAAGTTATCGAGAGACTACCACCTCCAATTTCTGTAAAGGGGATTCATAGGTTTCTCGGTCATGCAGGTTTTTATCGGAGGTTTATTAAAGACTTCTCCAAGATTTCTAGCCCATTATGCAAACTTTTGGAGAAGTAGGCAAAGTTTCACTTTAGTGAAGATTGTTTGAAGGCATTTGAATGCCTCAAAGGAAAGCTAACTAATTCTCCTATTATTGTAGCACCTGATTGGTCTTTACCTTTTGAAGTTATGTGTGATGCAAGCGGGGTGGCCTTGGGTACTGTACTTGGTCAGAAAAGAGAAAGGCTATTTCATCCAATCTACTATGCAAGCAAGGCCTTGAATGGAGCATAGAAGAACTATACCGTCACTGACCAAGAGCTTTTAGCAGTTGTTTATGCTTTTTAAAAGTTCTGTGCTTACTTGTTGGGAACAAAAGTAGTGGTTCATACAGATCATGTGGATCTAAGACATCTAATGGCAAAGAAGGATGCTAAGCCAAGGCTAATTAGGTGGGTGTTACTACTTCAAGAATTCAATTTTGAGGTGAAGGATAGAAAAGGTTGCGAAAACCAAGTAGTTGATCATCTATCTAGACTTGAGAGTGAGCACATAGTGCAAACCAACCTTGATATTGATGATGCATTCCCCGACGAAGAGATTCTAGCAACTATGGTGGAAGACTTACCGTGGTATGCAGACTTTGCTAACTACATGGTAAGTAAAGTGATTCATGAGCATCTCTCTTTTCATCAAAAGAAAAAATTCATGCATAATGTGAAACATTACTTCTGGGATGAGCCTTATCTTTTTCGATGATGTACTGATGGTATTATTAGGTGATGCATCCCAGATGTGGAGGTACCTAGCATACTGGAAGCACGTCATGCTTCCCAAGTTGGGGGTCACCATGCAGGTGATCGAACGGCCAGAAAAGTACTGCAAAGTGGTTATTATTGTCCTTCATTATTCAAGAATCCCTACGATTTTGTAAGAAGATGTGATCAGTGTCAGAGGTAAGGCTCTATCTTAAAGCACCATGAGATGCCCATGTCTAAAATGCTTGAAGTAGAGTTATTTGATATCTTGAGTATTGATTTCATGGGTCCGTTTGTGAGTTCATTTGGAATGAAATATATCCTAGTTGCTGTGGACTATGTATCCAAGTGGGTCAAAGCTATCGCACTAGATGATAATGAAGGTAAGAGTGTTGTAGCGTTCTTAAAGAGAAATATCTTCTCTCGTTTTGAGGTACCTCGTACCATCATAAGCGATGGTGGATCACATTTTAGCAACAAGTTGTTCAGAGCCGTATAGGTAAAATATGGGGTTAAGCAACATAAGGTAGCTACACCGTACCACCCTTAAACTAGTGGGCAGGTAGAGGTTTCAAATCGGGAGATCAAGCTAATCTTTGCTAAGACTGTGAATGCCAGTAGGAAAGATTGGTCCAGAAAGCTGGACGATGCCTTATGGGCATATAGGACCACTTTTAAGACACCAATTGGCATGTCACCATACCAACTAGTTTATGGGAAGGCTTGTCACTTGCCAATTGAGCTAGAACATAAAGCACTGTAGACATTGAAGCAGCTTAACCTGAATTGGGATGATGCTATTAATATGAGATTGGGCCAGCTGAATGAGATGGATGAATTCCATCTACATGCGTACGAAAGAGCAGATCTCTACAAGGAAAGGATGAAAAAGTACCATGATCGGAGGATTATCCAATGAAACTTTCAGAAGGGTGATTTGGTACTTCTTTTCAACTCCAGACTGAAGCTATTTCCAGGTAAGTTGAAGTCTAAATGGTCTGGTCCATTCATAATTAGCCAAGTTTACTCATCTGGAGTACTAGAGTTAGAAAACAATGATGGTGGTTTCTTTAAGGTGAATGGCCAGCGAGTGAAGCTATATATCGGCCCAACCGACTCGATAAAATGTATAGCCACCATATATCTTGATGAAGTCTGAGTACTCGAGATAACTATGTCATGCTGCGACAATAAATCAAGCGCTACATGGGAGGCAACCCATCATTAGTAGTTTTTTTCACTAGGAGTTTGTTTTTGATAAATAAAAATTCAAAAAGAAGAGTCAAGCCACGACCAAAACTAAGGCGCTTGGTGGGAGGCAACCCATCCTTCTAATCATTTTTGTTATTTTTGATTAAGTGTAGGTGCAAGACGTACAATGGAGGAGATTAGTCCCAAATTTTGATTTGAAAATGAGCCATGCCAATGATGGTAAGTATAGGAATGATGGAGCAAAGGCTATAGGCTAGGAGATGCCTATGCCAACATAGCCAATGGGCAAGGCGCCGCCTATGCCATTGCCTATGCTCACTGCCTCACATAGGCAATGAGCAAGGCACCGCCTATGGCAATGTAGGCAATGGGAAAGGCGCTGCCTATGCCAACATAGGCAATGGGCAAGGCGCCGCCTATGCCATTGCCTATGCTCACTGCCTCACATAGGAAATGAGAAAGGCGCCGCCTATGCCGATGTAGGAAATGCTATAGGCGCCGCCTATGCTAACATAGGCAATGCTAAAGGCGCCGCCTACTTATGCATATGCAATGCTATAGGTGCCGCCTACTTATGTTTTTTTGCCTACTAACCCGATTGTAGATGGATCAAACCAACCCATGGCTTATCCTTTAAATAGATCCTCAACCTTAGAACACCATTCAATTATTTGTTCAACCTAGGCGCCACCCAAGCTCTCCTACTCTCTCTAAGTTTTTCTCTTTTCTCATCTAATCTTGCAAGATCATCTTCCCGATCCATCACCAAGTAAGTTGTTCTTTTATATTCCATAGTTGTTGCAGTGCTAAGCTTATAATGGTTTATTAGATTTTGTAGTAGTGCTTCGTGACAAGAGTGAGGTTAGTTTGTTATGATTTTTTTAAAGAATACATCTCTTTGTGTGAAAGGATCATTGTGGGTAGTCTTGACTTTACTCCGGCATGTATTGATTGATATTCACTGTCATAATTTTTTATGGAGTTGAAATTGTGAAGTTAATGCATAATCTTGAGAGTTGTAAGCTTGAATGTTTGAATGACTCGTTCATCGATGATTGACCACAAGCATAAGATGGTGTGATTGTTTCTATGCTATAACATAATAAGATTTCTATGCGGTAGTCTTGTTCAAAGAGTGCATAATCCAATGAAATAAAGTTGGAAAGGATCGTCAAGATTATATGACCAATGTGTGCTGCTTCTCTATATCAAACTGAGAAATTGTTAAGTAAAGTGAAGGGTTGAAAGTGTGACTGCGCTAATATTGTTGTTGGCATATACCACCTAAATGTATGTCGCTGAAGTCTGAGTAATCGCCATCACTCACTAAATTAGTTTATGCAAACAAATTAAGTGTGGGGTGGTGCCATCACTATTTTCTTTTTTGATTATAGTGAATCTTCCGAAATGAAACTAACATAACTCTATTGTGATCTCAAGTAACATGGCTCCGAAAGGACGACAGGGAAAAGAGAAAGCATCCACATCACAAAAAGGTCAGAAAAGGTCAAGAAAAGACCAGGTTGAGTCTTTCTTTCTTCAAGTGCCTTGACGCACTTTTGGGATCAAATGGGTTCTAGAGGAGGAAGGTAAGGAATGGTATAAGAACAATAAAGTGAAGAAATATTTTTATGTGGATTTGATGCAGAAGGAAAGTTTAGCAAAGAGAGACCCCCTCATTTTGGATAAAATCATAGCACTAAATCTTGACTTCATCTTCCGAGATATGGGGGAATGCAATCTTGATCTGACTCGAGAATTTTATGCTAACTGGTCCCCAAGGACTATCGGAAGTGAAGTAAAGATTCGGGGCCAAATCTTGCAATTGAATGTTGATTTCTTCAACTCTTTTCTGGGTACTCCAATTGTGGATCAATCACCACTCAAGGAGCTTTATCACAGACCTCCCTATAGGGCCATCAGACATACATTGTGTGGATCAAGGTCCATGACCCGGTGGACTCGTCACAAGGATAATGGTCGTCACAATACTTACCCATATGCTTCTTTGAACAGAGAAGCTCGCATATGGTTAAGGATAGTCAACTCCTTCTTGATTCATGGGACGCAATACACCAAGATCACGCGTGACCGAGTCTGCTTAGTGTATGCTCTAATGACGAATGTTCCCATCAACATTGGTGCGGTTATACGATTGTCAATGCGCAAAGCAAGGCTGCACAAAAGGTCCCATTTTAGTTTTGGCAATTCGTTGACTGCAATCTTAAGGAAAGAGCACATTGAGGAGGATCCAGCAGACCATAAGCTGCCACACAACCCAAAGAAGGTAGATCTCACAAAAATCAAAGAGCCAGAGACTGGTCAAGGCATAAACCTTACCACTGCTGAGAGACATGCTCGAGATGAAAGTTTTTTCCGCCATTTGTATGGCATGACTAGGTTTACCATGATAAGTGGGGGTCTTGTGCCGACTGATGCAGAGCTGCAACAGTTGGACTATGACTACCCGCTTAATGAGCATGCTCGGTCCATGTGTGGAGTGGGGGGAAATTTTGAGGAACCTCTAAATGATGATGTGCTGACAGATGATGATCATCGACTGCCAAACTCAGATGTTGAGAACGACTCTGATGATGGAGACTCTGATGATGATTCTGACGCAGGAGGTATGACCCCATATATAGAGGAGGAGTCTGACTAATCAGGTTTTGCTTATTTACTTACATTGAGGGCAGTATGTTACATCTAAGTGTGGGGTGCGGGTATATGTTTGCTGTATTGTGTACTGCTTGCCTACATTTATTCTTAGTTGTTTGATTTAGTCGTATTTAGTTAGTTGTAATGAGTAATACTGAGTCAGATTAAGCATGAAATTGTTCTAATAGACGACATGGCATTATAACAAGAGTTTGTGCTAAATTATTACTATTGAAACATTTAGGCTCTAAGTTGTGACTCACTATGTGATAATTGTTTGTGGTTTAATTCATTCATCTGTTGGGTTAGGAATCTGTAATGCTCCCAATTAAGTTGACCATGTGCCTTGTGTGTGTGAGGTTATTGTATATTCTTTGTTGTGACTGATGCTAGAACTTTCCTGGTGTGTGTGTGAAGCAAAATAAAGATTGTGAGTTTAGGAGATGATTTAGGCATTTCTTTGGCAGCCCTGATTTTGTTTATCTTCTTTTTACCTACCTTTGTACATTGTCCTAGTGAACACCCTTTGAGCCTTTAGCTATTTTCTTTGGCAGCCTCATATGTAGCCTAATCCATTTTTTTAAGACCATAATTTTGATCCAAAAGCTCCTAAGCGCTTTAAATTGTAGAATCAAGTTGAGTAGAGAGTGTGGCAAAATAAGAGAAAAATGGTGAAAGTAATGCCCCAGAGTGTATTGGTACTTGAAAATTTTGTGAAAAAAGTGGCTATCATAGGGATGCTTATTAAAAAATAAATTAAAAAAATGAAAAAAAGAGAATTATATATTCCCATCATTGTGTTTCTGATTGAATAACTAATTGGGTGAAAGAGGGTTGGTAGATGAAAGGAAGGTAGAGGGGTTGTTAAAAGTTTTTGTAAATGGCATAAGGTAGTGTATTAAAGCGCTTATTGAGCGTAGTCACCATTTCTGGCAAAAATAGTCCTACCTGTCCCTTAGCCTACATTACAACCCGTAAAGATCTATTTGATCCTAACCTTGGCATTCTGATATTAGTAGAGCATCACACTAAGGGCAAGCATATGGTCATCAGTTGTAATCTAAGAATTCTTTGTGAGAGTGAGAGCAAGCAAGTTCTTATACCCATATTTCTGAAAAATGCAATACTATGAGTGATTATGGTTAACATTTTGTGTGAGCGCACATGGTTGATGATTTTTGGGTAGTTTTATATGATTTTCTTTGGCTTAACTTGTGTATACGAATTAACCAACTGGATGAGTCTATGTTGGAGGGTGAGTTGTTTCTAGTAATGATCAAGATATCTACTCTTTGTTAATAATTGCCGTGTATGTCTTGTCAAAAATTTTGTGTTGATCTTGAGAAATTCTAGTTAGGTGTTCGCATGGATATAATATTTTGTTCAAGGACAAACAAAGCTTTAAGTGTGGGGTGGTGATGTTGGGCGTATTTACACATCCAAGCACCATAATTTACCCATGTTTTAGCTAAGTTTTGAGGATAGAATATATAATTCTTCCACTTTTAGTCCATTTTCAATGAAGTGAGCTGACCTATGTGATTAGCATGCTTTTCAGGTACTAATGAGGAAGATTTCAGCACTTTGGGGACCTGTGGAGAGCAAAGGAAAACTTCACATAAAAGGGAAGGCAGCTTTTGGACTGAATGTGATGCATGGGAACTTTTTTCCGGGCAAACTCAGTATTTTTAAATACTTAAGGATGCAGTAGTAACTTAGTAGAGAAGGATATTATTAAAAACCTTATTGCTGAATTTTCAGCATTATTATTATTATTCATTATTCAATTTTCAGATTCCGTAATAGTTTGGTGAACAGAGAAAAATGGCTAGGCTTGAGCAACGGAGAGAGAAAACACATTCTTCTCATTAGTAGTGCTAGTCATCTCCATAGCCGAGATTTTTCTAAGTTGTGGTATGATAATTATGTCTATTTTGATTTCCGTTGTATTCATAAGTAGCTAAACTTATCTGTTAGGGTTATGGAAACCTTGTAATATACTTTCTATTGCTATGAGTTTGTGAATTTATGATGTGTCATGCCACTTATATCATTACTCTCTTTGTTTTAATCGAATTCTCGTGGTTGCAAACATAGGGAATGCGCCATTATAGCATTAACTTGTTTGATAGAAAATTTACATGTTTAGAAAAGAGAGTGTGACAAGAAATAGGGTTTCCAACCTCTATTTACACGTTAATGCCTTAGCAGGATTAGCCTCTTGGAGAGTTTGTATAATTTTTTGTACACTTTAGGTTCGAGAGAGCTAAGGTGAATACATCCTTGATGATTGAAAAACACTTGGATTTAGAATTAGAATACGACTCTCTATAAGTGCATGCATGTATAAACTCCGCTTTACTCATAGTTAATAGAAAAGTAGAAACTACAAGGTGGACATAACCCTAACTTGTTATTCTCAGTGATCAAATTTTACTACACATATCATTCCATTGTTACTTTGATAATATTAGTTTGCGCTTAAACCAAAACCCCTCATACCTTGGAATTTTCGACAAACAGTCTAATAATAATCGCAATACTTAGTGACTATAGTATTTCCTGTGGGATTCGACACCCAACCCAGTTGGGTTCTATATTTGACAGCGACCGCTTACACTCTCTAACGAGAGTTGTAATTTGGGCGTATCAACTATCTTACTAAAATGGCTTTAATTCTTCACCCGAGTATCGGATTTGGGCGAATTTAGTATCGATGGAAAGCTTATTCAATACTCTACATGAAAAAATTAGAAATTATAGAAATACAACATGCTATAAAAATTAATTACTTTGGAAGTCAACCATATTCACTTAAAAGGCAAATTTAGGCTTAAGGAACGATTGCGGTATTACAAAAATATAGCTGTGTACCTAGAGCCATATTATGTTTTCACGATACTCTCAGTCAAGTAATGTTACATAGAAGTCATTCAGTCATGTAACTCAGGAATTCTCAGAAATCTCATGAACTTAATACTCAGCAAGATCAGTAATCTGATGAACTCAATCAGTTATCAGATATCAATAGTATTCAATCAATCGATGGAATTCAGTAAACTCAGTCTATGTAGAATCAGTCAATGATGTTCAGTCTCTTCAGATGGGAGTAGAAATTAGCACCAAGTGAATCCAAGGATGGGAACACACACTGTCAGATAAGGGTGTAATTCTTAGCAGTCATCCTTGTGGTCCAGAACTATGTAGCCAGCATAGGTTGAGACATCAACACTTTCAGATGAGGGTCGATGAGGTGGATAAGCACTATCAGATGAGGCCCATACCATTATCTTTTAGGGACACTGTCAAATGAACGTACCCACAGTTGTCCTTACCAGTGGTGCAGTATTGACACCCTTCTAATTCGGACACAGATTGGACCCCAGCTCAGCTGTTCTAGCACATTTGGGGCATGTCAGTTAAATAACTATTCCCACAGTTTCAGTATCATTCTTAGTAAAATAACTCAGATAGTTCTTCATATTTCAGGACTGTCAGATATAGTCAACTCATTCATAGTACGTAACTCAGATAATTCCATCAAATATAGGATTATCAGACACAATCACTCATGTTATCAGTTATTTCAGTTATCAGAACTCTAATATCAGTCATGCTAGATATCAGTAAATTCATGTCATTAGTATATAGATTCAGTTATCCTATTTTCACAATCTCAGTTACTATGTATTCATGTGTGCAATCTCACGTCCATATTAGTCAGTCAGTTGTTATCATTCATGCATGTAAGCCTCATGTATTTATCCTACCTCGAACGTATACTCAGTACATTCTTTTGTACTGATGCATTTGTGCTATGGTGTTTTATTTTTATGTTACACCATAGGTTAAAAGACACGACTCCCAGATCAGCAGCAGCAGTAGCGTTCTAGGGTTCAGAGTTTTAGCCGTGAGTCCTCATTCTCTGAGGACATGATCTTATTCTATCATATCAGTTCAGTTTTCAGTTGACAAAATTAGTTAGGGATATGTCCCATCAACTCCTTAGTCAGACAGTTAGAGGCTTTCAGATGACTACAGTATTTTTCATGTTTTTCAGACTTTAGTATTTCAGTTTTGTTTTGGTATCGAGATACCACCCTTTGTTAGAAGTTATTGTTATTATTCAGTTATGTTTAGTATTGGACCTTTCGGCCTCTTAGTGCATGTTTCCATATTTTTTGTCATATTATACAGTGTACAGGTACAGATATTAGTGAGCACCGTGTAGCATTCTAGTTCAGATAATCGGCGTGTTACTGGAGCCATCATGGAGGAGCCTGAACAAATGACAAACTTCTGTAATGCGTCCACTATTGGCCAACCATATACAAAGATACTCATGATTTCACTTCTGCTTGTGATCATTGTCAGCGACAAGGTACTATTTCTAAAAGACATAAACTACCTATGACTCCTATTTTGGAATTGAATGTTTTTGATATATGGGGCATAGATTTCATGGGACCTTTTGTGTGGTCATTTGGCATAAAATAAATACTTATGGTGGTAGCCTATGTTTCTAAGTGGGTGAAAGCAATTGTACTTCCTAATAATGAAGTGCGTAGTGTCATTGTATTTTTTAGAAAGAACATTTTTTCTTAATTTGGTATGCCACATGCTATTATTAGTGATGGTGGGTCATATTTCTGCATTTACCTATTTAAAAGTCTACTTGAAAAATATAGAGTGAGCCATAGGGTGGAAACACCTTATCATCCGCAGACTAGTGGACAGGTTGAAGTATCTAATAGATAAATCAAGTCCATATTAGCAAAAACTCTTAATACCAATAGGACTAGTTGGGCAAGAAAGTTAGATGGTGCATTATAGGCTTACCGCATAGCTGACAAAACACCCATATGTACTTCACCATATCAGCTTGTATATGGAAAAGCTTGCCATTTACCAATTGAGATTTAGCATAAAGCACCCATAGGTGTTAAAGAAGCTAAATCTAGAGTGGAAGGATGCAACAAAGTCAAGACTGAATGGAATCAATATGTTAGATAAATTTCAGGTTTAGGAAAATAAAAGTTCAGCACTTTATAAAGAAAAGATGAAGTTGTATCATGAATGCTAGATTGAGTAGAGGGCATTTGAAAAAGGTGACCAGGTGCTACCATATAATTCCAAGCTTCATTTGTTTCCAGTTAAGCTAAGGTCGAGGTGGCATGGACCATTCATAGTTATAAGACTTTATCCCTATGGTTCTTTAGAACTAAAGAGGGATAGTGATCTAATGTTCAAGGTAAACAGACAATGAGTGAAGAACTATATGGGAAATATAGAAGACATGAATGAATTAGCTGAGATTAACCTTAAAAAAGGCTGAGTAATCAAGGCAATTGCATTATGTCACGGTGTTAAATCAAGAACTGCTCTGGAGGTAACCTATGTTTTTTTACTTATTTTAATTATAGGGTAATATGTTTGTTCAATGTGCAGGACTATGGAATGCAGACAAAATCAAGAGAATGTTAAAAGTAGTCATACAGACTCTTTACGAGTTGTATTTGTACGGTACGACTCATAAGTAGGAGTCATATTGAACGGGGAATAAAATCAGAATTAGATAAAGTTTCGGGAATAGATACGATTCTCAGAATGAGTTGTACCCTTAAGGTATGGTTCATCACCTTGAGTCGTACCCATTCCAGAAACCCAGGTAAGTTCTAGGGCTATATGAGTCAAGGAAATGACGCTTAAGCCTGGGTATGAGTCGTATACACAAATCTCACCCATTCTTACTAGGTTAAATCTTGGGTTGACTCGGCCTAACTATTTAATTAAAAGAAGAAAAGAGGCACCCAATCAGTCACCCGATCAACCCAACTCTCACCCATATTATTTTTTACCCTAATTTCAAGCATCAATCTGCAAAATCAATGAGTTTTCAGCTAGATTTAGCTATGAACAACTTCAAATATTTCATGTTTTAGGATTCAAACTCAAATTTGGGAAGAAATAGACATTGAACTCGAGTACTCAAATTCTTTAAGCATCACATAAGTTCCTAACCTCATTTTCTCTACTTTGCAAACTGAAATTAAGTTAGGTTCGTTAGTAGGGACTTGGGTTGAGTAAGATTTATACAATCATTGAATTATTGGTACCCTATCTTAGCTCTCCTTGTTGAAAATTTAAAATTAGGGAAGAACTAGGGATTGGGAAATGAATTTGATATATTTGTGTGGAATTAGGTGATGGATATAGCTGAAATTTGTACTGGGCATTTTAGGAAATTGCTAATGAGTCAAAATTTAAAGTTGGACTTCTATGTTGCAGTGGATGCGAGACCTCTTATGACTCGTACTTACCGGTACGGGAGGCATAATGGGACTCGTACCCACTGACAACATAGAACTTTATAAAATTTAAGGTTCTAGAATAGATACAACTCGACCTTACGAGTCTTACCCAAACCATACCGTTGACACCTAATTTTGTCCCGTCATTCTTTCAAGTCATCTCTTTGTGTTTCTAAATAATTTTATAACTTAAGAACACATGAATGTTATTTCTATAATTAGGAATTTCGCTGCCATGTTATATTTTAAACTAAGAATGATCAATAACATTATTATTAATATTATCTATTAGTATTTTTGTTATATTTTAAATTATCTTCGCATCTCCTATAAACTTTCACAAAAGAAATTTATTTCAATTTAATAAGTATGTTAGTGGCTTTCTTCTTTATAAATATTATCGTTCAAATTCAAATTTATCATGCAACTTTGTTTAAATATTTTAATATCAAATAATTTTTAGCATTTATTCTAATATTTATAATATGTTTTTCTTAAAACTATTATTTAAATTAATTTAGAAAGTCTAAAGAACATAAGAAAGAAGGTATTTTAAATCAGCCTATTTTACAATTTTCTTTCAATTTGGCCCAATTTCAAGATATGACCCATAAAGACCATCTTTTATCTTCCCTTTTCCATTTTAGTATCACATAGATGCCACATTTGTGCCACATAAGGTGCTAAACAGTCACCTCACACACCTAGCACACACTTGTAACACTTTTTCCACAATCAGCACATGCCTCACCACTTGTCTTGATCCTATTAGCAGGTCAAACCTAATAAATTTCCAAGAACTCTAAACTACCTCTTACCCTCACTTACCTAATTAAAATACCCATAATACCCTTAAAACCATAGAATTAGGCCTAAATCTCCTCTCTCTCCCTTTTATTGAATACATGATTTCTCTTCCCAAATAGACATCAACGTCTTCTTTTCCCCCTCAAGGAAAAGTACAGACTCCTTTCACCATGGATGAAGTTTTCTTCTCCATTCTTGTGTCATGGCTATGAAAATCACGTGAAGAGTTGAATAGATCTAAGATCCAACGTTTGTATTTTAAACGTTCAAATTGAATGACCAATTCCCGCTCAAGAAAGAGAACCCTAGTTTCCTCTATAATTACTTGCGTTTGAAGTCCATTCTAGGGGGACTTTTTGGTAGTCGCTGCTCCCACAACTCTTGAAATATTATTTCTCCTTCTTTTCTAAAAAAACACTTCTTGTCTTACTCTATTCCGTTTCTCAACTTTTGTTTCCCACGTTTGGTTCCTTCTCAGTTGAGACTTTAGCTATTGAGTATTCTCCGAGTTTGTTTTTATTTAATTTCAAGTCTATATCGATGATACAACACCCCAATTCACTTCCTCATAATCGGTAAATTCGTCTCTTATTCCTTTATTTCACCGTTGTGAATAAAATATTGTGTGTGTTCTATTTGTCTAAAGAAAAATATATATAGTTTACTTGGTTTAATCATAATATTTAGTGATCTTAAAGTATTTAGTTCTATTTTTCCCAAAGTTTGTAGAGATTCAAAGTCATGCACCTTTCACGTCTTAGCCATCACGATTTAAGAAATGGTTCTATTTTTGTGATTAAACATCCAATTAAAAACAATTTTGATTTGTGTTTATGTTACCTGATTTCTATTCATGGTAAAAGAATTTATATAGTTCATGTTTTTTAATGGTATGTCTATTTGTGGCAAATTCCACTTAGTTTGAAATAGTATATAGACTAGTTGCTCCCTTTCTTCTGGTTAAAATACGTATTGAAATTTTTTTTTTCTAACTTATAACATGTATAAGGGACTATGTTTAAATTTCATACGCACTTTAAACTAGTAGTCTCATTGTAGCTTAAACACGTCTGACTTAGTTACATTAGGTTGATCGAATGTTATCTAATTTGGCATTTGTTCATCTCATCTTTTGAATATTACATTGGTTGTGAGATTTTACTTGGTTCTATGAATTTAATTGCTTTACTAATTTCATTACTCCCTTTATGCGTTTAATGTTCCTTCTCGAATAAGAAATTTCAAACTCATGCCTTTCTATGTAGACACGTGTTAGATGTTTACTATTCCACTTACTTAGAAATATTGTGCAGACCATCTCTATTTATTTCTTTTTATAGAAAATAAACCCACATGTATTTCACTTCATGTTCTTGGCATATATGGATTTTTGGTCACTATACCCATTTCATTTGCTAGAGTATGTTTGCGAACCATTCTTTTTAAATGCATAGATCACATGTCATCCTATATATTTTTGGAGTGAACTCATTGTAGCTTAAATATGATGGACCTTAAGCTTAGCTTGTGCATAAAATACATGTGTTAGGATTTAGATAATTTGAGTTTAGTCCAAAAGGTTATCTCATTCAGCATTTGTGCACATCTCGTTTCTCGCATAATGCATTTGTTATCCAACATTATTTGATTCTGTGTAAGTTGAATTGTCTTACTAATTCAATTACTTTCTCTTTATATTCTTGTACACTTTGGGAGCAAACAAATTTAGGGTCTTAAGGCTAGACCCTCGTACCCGCATGGAGTCTCAGAATGAGACTGACACTATCTCTCATCCGACTGAGGAGTTATATTTCATACTTTTAAGTCAAAACTGCTAGTTGTCTAGTGCCTCTTCCTTCCATCCAAGTTTTATTTTGCATACATACGGTTATCATCTTTTATTTACACCTTGAACATTATTGTTTGAAATTTGTGCTTTTCTGGCTCGTATTTGAATTAGTATAAGTTATTTAAATATGATTAACAAATTTAATTACTTCTCTCCCTAACCTTTTTACTGAATTTATCACTAGGCTTTGATATATAGTTTGTAAAGTTGAAGGTTAAAATTTGACAGGTAAGAAATACATATTTTAGCGTTAAGTGACTTAGTTATTAGAAAAAATCATTTTCTTTTAGATTAAAGTTAGTTCTGTATTAATTAGTAATATGGGGTTGATAAATATAAATTTTGCAGTAGATAAATTTATCATCGCAAGACTTGAAAACCGACTTTAATAATTTTAGCTATGGTAAATCAACCTTACTTTCTATCAATTTAAAATATAAGAGGGCAAATTCGCCAAACCGACCTCGCAAGGCCCTCTTTTGGGGAATTTCAACTAACTAGAGAATATTTTATTTTTTTATTTATTTTAGCCGTGTCGTGATAAATAGTAAATTATCAAATTATTGCAGATTTAAACAACTATATTTTTATAGCTATTCATTTAGTGTAGGACAATTAACCTATTTTTATAAAATTTAATTAAAAAGGGCAAAAGAGTTATTTTTTTAGAATAAAGAAAGCATGTGATGTTTTTTTCTTAACATAATTAAATTTTTTATCTTTTAAAAGAAACAATTTTAAAATAACTATCTTTTTTCCAACAATAAGGTTGCACTATTTTTAAGAGGACCTATCAGAGTTATCTTCGATAATTTTGAAAAGTAGAGCGATGACGAGGCCCCTCTAAAGTTTTTTAACCTTTTCTTATAAAAAATTAGCATGTTAATGTATTTTCAATACCTTACTTATATTTCTCTTAATATAAATTTGATTTCTTAATCAACCTATGTTTGGTCGGTTAATCATAGTTAGCAGATTCTTTAGGGTGCCTAATTCCTTTCCTTTAGGATAATTAGAATCCTTACCTAGAGTCTTAGGTTAAGTGGACCTTAAAATGAATTTTTTATTTTGCTTTAATCGCATAGTTTATAATAGGTGTCATAATTCACCATAGAATTAATTAGGTGGCAACTTCCTTAATTTGATGAGAAATTTTTACAATATGTTGTATGCTATTTTGATGTCGTGTTAAAATGGGGTATAATAGCTTGGCGACTTCACTGAGGAGTTAGGTTCTTAACCATAAAAAACTTAGATTAATAAGTAAGTTTTTTCTAATATTTGTTTATTTTACCTTATTTGCTTTATGTGTTTTTCTTGGTTATGTGATATAAGCTATTTATTTATTATTTATTTGTATGAATTATTTGTCATTGCTTTATGTAAAATGTCATTCCTTCATATTTCTTCCATTCAAGAAAATTGACACAATCACACGTACACGTGAGGTGTATTTCACACACTCAGAAATTTCTATCAAATTATAAATTTTAAGAGAGTCGGCGTATGTGTGATGACTCTAGATCATTTTCTGTATGACCGTGTAGCCTTCTCACTCGAGTTGTCCACTCGAGAACATTGTGTCTAGATCGCCAAATCTTAGAAGAACTAAAGATAGAGCTTCCCTGGATATAGGTCATACATGCATAAGCCTTAGGTGGTTTGACCCAAGGTGTCATTCCATGAATTTAGTAAAACACCATTATGTCAAATGGGTTTACGACCCGACACAACCTCTAATATTATGTGCATGTGATAATGATAAATGGATCCAAGCCTACTTATGACAACATGAGTTTGGAAAATGTGTACTTATTTTGTTGTATTTACATTGTAGGATGGATTTAGTTCTCCAAGTCCCCAAAATTAGAATGGTTGAAGGTGTTCCATACTAGTTGAGGCTATGGTGGGAAAATTTTGACTCGACCAAGAAATTAGTGATCACCAGGCAATTGGGGTTCCTCCCTTCACTATTCAAGTTCTCCACCAAAAAGCATATGGTTAGAGCGTTGATTCTATTTTGGGACCCAGATCAAGTTTTCTTTGCATTCAAAGACTTTGAACTCACCCCCATATTAGAGGAGATCTATTATGTCACTAATTTGAAGTATTAAGGGAGAGGTCAGATCATCCCGCATAGTCAATCAGGGAAGAAATTTCTTTGCTACTTTGGATTAAAGAACATATGTAAACTCTATTGCTTCAAAAACAATTGGGTTTCTTTAGATTATTTGTACGAGAGTTATAGTCGGCATGATAGTTATAAGCTATTCAAGAAGGAATTCACTTGCAGTTCTACCCATTGGCAGGTTAGATGTCTGATTGCATTTTCTGTTGCTTTTCTAGGGACTTTGGTATTCCCACAAGAATATGAAATGATCGATACTTGCATATGTTTTGTGGCTCGAGAACTTTTTAAAGGAGTTGATGGCATAGAAGTCACCTTGGTTCCTATAATCTTGGCAGAAATATTTCGCGCACTTGGAAATTATACAAGAAATGAAACAAAGTTCTTTGAAGGTTTCAATATACTTCTGCAGATGTGGGAAAAAGAGCATTTCTACAAGCATGACAATATGACTGACATAATGTTTAGCGCTTCACATAAGATCGACACTCATGATGACCGAATCAGAAGGTTCGTGTCCCCGGTCAGCACCGATGATTGATTTGAGTTCTTAGCCTCTCATACCAGTGTCCAAATCTAGTGGAGATACCCATTACGTTCATATTTCATGCAATACATATGATGGAAATGGATTTATTATATTGATCTTATTAGATTAAGAGGTCTACAACCATATGCCCCGGTGCATGTGCTCTGACAGTTTGGTTATACACAGATCATCTCTCTTTAAGAAGATATATGAGTTTTGGAAGTCCATTTTAGACCATACATCAGAGTTCCCAGGCCAGTAAAATTCTACATGAATGGAGTAACATTACCACAATAGATGTGAGATGTGGACTAGTAGATTATATGATGGAATATCAGGTATGGGTTAGAGAATATCATGGAAATATAAAACCCAGTACAGGAGGGGAAAAAGGTTTTGAGGATGTTGGGATGACTATTTGGATAAGACATTTTTATCTTAGAACCACAGTGGTCACGCCTAAGATGTGGTCTCAAATGTCCAACATAATGCAATATTTGGATCATGCAGGAGAAGTTCCTAGCAATGTTTAGGCATATCTTCCCTTCCTCCACCGACGTGATCAAAATCAGGGTCTAGGCCAAGCTTTAGGGTTGTCTTTTTAACTTTTCATGTATTTTAAGTTTATTTCTTACCATTTTACTTGCTAAGTATTCAATGGAACTTGGCCTTTTATTTTGAAACTCAAAGATTGTCTCAAATTAATGACTTGAATCAATTTATCATAATCTTAATTATTTAGTGCTTTGGCCTACCTCTTGGAACAAAAGAGGTCCCTTTCATAATAGGATGCTTCTTGATTATTGAATTTTTATTTTATTTATGTGCTTTGTTTGCAACATGAAACATGCTTTTCTTTTTCAACGTTGTTTGCTTAATTGTGGGTTATTTATGCAAAATTATTCTCTCATACTGATATATTTCTATCTTTTAAAGGTTTTATTACTGCCCCCAAAGGTGAACCCAAGACTTCGAGCGATAGGGATGAAACCCTTTATGATGAAAATATAGCTTATATGATGCAAATAATGGACGACATGAAAAGTGAAATCGATCGACTTCGAAAACTTATCAAACTATCTATTAGCATAAATACTCCACATCCTGAACATGGAATGTACCACTGTACCATGTTCTTTTCCACCTAATTATTCTTCCACTTCCTAACACTTCCCACTAAATACCTCACTCCACCAAAACAACCCCATTTATTTCAAATCTCCCATTAGCCCACAAGAAAACAACCCATAATAAGTTGACTCGCAACAAATAAACCCATTGCCTTTCACTACTTATGTTTCTCAAGCTCCACATACCCAAACTATCCCACTTGCCGAAACTACCCCAGTAATCCAAAACCACCAAACAACCTCATATATATTAGGGGAACATATTGTAATTCCTAACACGTAATATGTGAGACAAGTATATGTAGTGGGAGCTCAACCTTTCATTATCCCAATACCAACCACGCAATAACACAATCTTTATGAGGAGATAGAAAATGAAGTAAGATCAAAGGTAGATGAGAATGTAGCCAAGGAGATTCGTAGTTTAATGGAAGCATTCAAAACCATCCAACAATAAAAGGATGTGAAGGTCTTGAGTATGAAGATTTATGTGTTCATCCAAATGTTGAGTTGCTGGTAGGGTATAAGGTGCCTAAATTTGATATGTTTGATGGGAAAGAGAATCATCAAGCCCATTTGAGGTCATATTGTGACAAGCTAGTGGGAGTAGGGAAGGATTAGTAAATTACAATGAATCTATTTATATGGAGTTTGGAAGGAGAAGCTCTAGATTGGTACATGAGCAAAAATCCATAAAAATGACGTGGTTGGAATGCCTTGGAGAAAGAACTTATGGATAGGTTAAGGTTTAACACTGAAGTTGTACCAGATAGGTTCCATCTGATGAAGATGGAAAGGAAATTAAAATATTCCTTCAAACAATATGCCACGCGGTGGAGAGCATACACCATAAAAGTTCAATCTCCGATGGAAGAAAGTGAGATGACTTCTCTTTTTGTGAAGTCTCAAAAAGGTGCGACATATTATGACAAGTTGATAAGTGTGGTTGCACAAAAGTTCTCTGAGGTTGTTAGAATAGGAGAATTCATTGAAGAAGATATTAAAACTGGGAGAGCCGATAATCTGGCAGCTTTACAAGTTATAAGTAAGGCAATGCAGTATGATCTAACGGGGGGCGTGAATAAAAAGAAAAATGATAGAGTTTCTATTGCCATGACTATTACGGAAAAAAGACCAAACCAAATGTTGACATAACAAAATCCACCACCTCAGCCTTTTTACTATTACCAATATACCCAAACCCCTCATCCGTATTACTAACCTTTACCTTCCCTATATCCAGTTTATGCTACCCAGCCAGCATATTGCCCACCTCGTTCACTAAACCCACCACAATATCAACCTATCTATCATCCTTAAACATACTATCAACCACAAAATCGTCCTCTAAATTTACCCAAACCTCGTTTGAATTATGAAAAAAGGACAACCAAAACCTATACACCTCTAGTTGAACCCTTATCCTACTAATATGAAAGATTAAGAATTGCAGAAATACTCCTACCCATCTAAGGTAGAATTCCTAATTCCCTTCCTGGATGGTATGTTAGGACAAAGCATTGTGCTTACCACTCTAGGGTTTCTGGGCATGACACTGAGAATTGCTTTACTCTCAAGGATAAGATTGAGGCACTAATCAAAGAAGGAGTTATTCAACTCAAAGAAGATCCCTCTAATTTGAAAAACAATACCTTGCCAAATCATGGGGGTGCGCACATGAATATGATCACCATCGAAAAAGAATGTAATTCATAAAGAACTATTGTATCAGTCGGTGATGAAGAAAAAGTGGAAACATCAGCTTTTGTTACACCTATAATTACAGTCTAGATGCGAGCACCAATTAAAGTAGAAGTTTCTATTCCCAGGCCCACTATCACAGCCTTAGTTTCTTAAACACCTTTAAATACTAATGCAGTTCCTTAGAATTACTCAATTGATGCAATGGACTAAGGAAAAGAAAAGTTAGTTGTAGAAGTTGTTTCTACGGGAATGACAAATCTGGGAATTGTTATGCCCCTGAAGAAGTTGTGAAAGGTTCTTCTAATAAAGAGAATATACAAAGAAGGGTTGTGACAGAGGATTAGGTAGAGGATTTTTAGAGAAAAATACAAACTAAAGAGTATTCTGTTGTAGAACAACTGAAGAAAACTCATGCCCAAATCACTTTGTTGTTATTATTGATAAATTCTATAACTCATAGGAGTGATCTGGTGAAGGTGCTAAATGAGGCTTATGTGCCAACTGAGATAACTAGGGAAAACCTTTCAATTTTGGTGGGATAAGTTTTGGAAGCTAATACAATCTCTTTTCATGAAGATGAGTTGCCTCTTGAGGGCTTGGGGCATAATAGATCATTGAACATCATTGTCAGGTGTAGGGACATGTTTGTTTATAAAGTTCTCATTGAAAATGGCTTAGCTGTTAATATTTGTACTTTTACTACCCTCCGATCTTTAGGAATTGGCATCGGGAAAGTTCGTATATAGATGAAAAGAATTGATTGATCTCTTTATTCAATATATAGATGTGTTTGCATGGTCCTATGATGATATGCCGGGTCTAAGCACATATATTTTTTTGCATAGGTTTCCAACTGATCCATCTTGTTCTTATTTAAACCAAAAGTCAAGAAAGATGAAGCCTGATTTGATTTTGAAAATAAAGGAGGAAGTGTCCAAGAAATTTGATTCCAACATCATTTAAGTCACGAAGTATCCCACTTGGTTAGCCAACATTGTACCCGTGCCAAAGAAAGACAGAAAATCAGAGTATGCATGGATTATCAGGATCTCAATAAGGCTATCCCAAGAGATGATTTCCCTCTCCCAAATATTCACATACTTATAGATAACTGTGCAAAGGATGAGTTGTAGTCATTTGTTAATTGCTTTGCAAGGTACCACCAAATCCTAATGAATGAAGAAGATGCCGAGAAAACTACTTTCATCATACCTTACGGAGTGTATTGTTATTGGGTAATGCCTATTGGACTCAAGAATATGGGAACAACTTATATGAGGGCCATGGATACCATTTTTAACCACATGATACATAAGGAGATTGAGGTATATGTTGATGATGTCATTATCAAGTTGTAAAAGAGCTCAAATAACTTGATAAATTTGAAGAAGTTCTTTGATAGGTTGAAGAGGTACGATTTGAAATTAAATCCTATAAAATATGCATCTGGTGTCCCTACTGGGAAGCTATTGGGTTTTATGACCAGTAGAAAAGGCATATAATTGGATCCTTAAAAAATAAAGGCTATCCAAGACTTGCCTCCTCCAAAAAGTTGAAAGGACATGATGAGTTTCCTAGATCGACTCAATTACATCAGTCAATTTATTGCATAATCCATGGAGATTTATGAACCAATATTCAATCTGTTGAGAAAGAATGCTGCTACAAAGTGGACAGAAGATTTCTAGCAAGCTTTTGACAAAATCAAGGAGTATTTGTCTAATCCACCCATTTTGGTTCCCAAAAAACTTGAAAGGCCTTTATTTTTATATTTTTCTATGTAAGACAATACATTTGAGTGTCTTTTAGGACAACATGCTAAAACCAAAAACAAGGAGCAAGCCATATATTACTTGAGCAAAAATTTTATGCCCTATGAAGCCTGATATACATTATTAGAGCGTACATGTTGTGCCTTAACTTAGACTGCACAAATTTAAGGCATTACATGTATGTGTATACCACTTTTCTCATCTCTAGGATTGATCCGCTCAAGTATATCTTTCTGAAGAACATGCCTACTGGGAAGCTAGGAAGTAGCAAATTTTGCTGAGTGAATTTGATATTGTTTATGTTACTCAAAAGGTGGTGAAAGAACAAGATTTAGGGTACCATCTTGCAGAAAACCCTATAGATGAAGAGTTCAAGCCTCTTACAACTTATTTTCCAAACGAAGAAGTTCCATTTATTAGAGAAGGCATTTCAGAAAAATGTCCAGGTTAGAGAATATTGTTTGATGGGGCTACAAACTTCAATGTAGTTGGTATTGGGGTATTAATAATTTTAGAGTCAGGAAAGAATTATTTGATCTCAGCAAAGCTCAAATTTCCATGCACTAACAATATGGCAGAGTACGAGGCTTGCATTCTTGGTCTTAGAATGGCTGCTGATATGAATATATAGGAACTCTTTGTTATAAAGGATTCAAATTTAGTGGTTCATCAAGTAAAAGGAAAATTAATTGTCAAGAATATGAAGTTACTTCAATATCCAGAGTGCGTGAAAGAGTTGTACAAGAAATTCATCAAGGTTGAATTTAAACATTTCCCGAGAACTCAAAATGAGCTAGTAGATGCATTGGTGACCTTGTCCTCGATGATTCAACATCCAGACAAGAATTCCATAGATCCTATCAAGGTGAATGTACAAGATCAATCGGACAACTATTTTCACATAGATGAGGAGATAGATGGAAAACCTTAGTAACACAACATTATGAGGTATCTCAGGGAGAGAGACTATTCGGAAGACATAACCAATATTTAGAAAACAACACTTTGGAGATTAGCAAATCATTTTTCCTAAATGGAGAAATCCTTTATAAGAGGTCTCCAGATTTAGGATTGTTAAGGTGTGTCGATGCTCAGGAGGCAACCAAGTTAGTCGAAGAAATACACGGAGGCATGTGTGGGACACATATGAATGGTTTTGTTTTGGAAAAGAAGATTCTTCAAGCAGGTTATTTCTGTATGAAAATGAAAATATATTGCATTTTCTTTGTGAGAAAGTGTCATCAGTGACAGATTCATGGTTATTTGATTTATGTTACACTAAATAAACTCAATGTGACAAGTACTCCCTGGCCGTTTGCATCTTAGGGTATTGATATAATTGGTCATATTGAGACAGAGGCTTCGAATGGATAGAGGTTCATTTTAGTAGCTATTGATTATTTCACTAAATAGGTAGAAGCCTCTTCATACAAGTTTGTAACAAAGAAAGGGGTGACTGATTTTGTTCGTAATAACATTATTTGTCTATTTGGAGTTCCTAAGTCAATTATAAAAGATAATGGAGATAATCTCAAAAGAGTATTAATGCATGATATATGTGAGAAGTTTAAGATTACTCATCATAATTCCACCCCTTACCGTCCTCAGATGAATAGAGAGATTGAGGTCGCCAACAAGAGCATCAAACGAATACTATGGAAGATGATTGATAACTACAACCATTGGCACTAGATTTTCCATTTGACCTCTTTGGCTATCACACCACTATTAGGACTTTTACTGGAGCAATAACTTATCTGCTGGTTTATGGAACAGAAACAGTGTTGTCTGCAGAAGTAGAGATACCATATTTGAGAATCATTCAGGAAGTTGAGTTGAGTGATGTCAAATAGATTCAAAACCTGTATAAACAATTGCTACTAAATGATGAAAAAAGGATGAATACGGTTCGTCATGGGCAGTTTTATCAAAATGGAATAGCCACAGCTTTCAACAAGAAGGTAAGACCAAAATAATTCAAACTGAGACAATAGGTGTTGAAACGCATATTTTAACACCAGAGTAAAACTAAGGAAAAATTCGCACCCAACTGGCAAGGTCCTTATATCGTTCACCAAGTACTGACCGACGAAGCATTGATCTTAGAAGAAATGGACAGTGAAGTATGGCTGAAATCTATCAATTGAGATATTGTTAAGAGATACTATGTTAACAAGCATTTACTTGTTTTTTTGTAATATTTCTTTTTATATGTAATAAAACTACGAATGACCTAGTTTCCTTGGGGGAATGCGTAGAAAACCCACATCTGGTTTGGTCTATTAAGTAGAAATTTCCCAAAAATCCCTTTTCCTTATAGTACGAAGTACGGTTGACAAAATTTCCTAGGCGGATACATAGGAAGCCACATCGGCCTCGGTCACATTAGAAGAAAAATAAAATTTCCCCTGTTCTATTTCATATTTAATGAACTACGTTCGGCCTGATTCCTATGGGATACATAGGAAACCGATGGAGGGTTTGGCCCATTAGATTTTGAATTTTCTTAAGAGTATTTTATGAACTACGCTCGCCTTGATTCCCTTATGAGGATACGTAGGCATCCTATAAAAGGATCGGTCTCATCATAATGAGACGTCAATGTTTCCCTCAAGTCACAACTGGGACAACTTTTGAGGGCATCGTTTCAAGAAAATGTCTGAGAAGACATCAAAGGATATTAAAGAAAATGAGTTCAACTAAGTAATTGAAGTAAAAGGGATATTCTCTTGTGAAATGATGTTCGTATTGTTTTAAAATATGTCACAATTCAAAGTTTAGTTTTATTTCATTTTACTACTATGCATATTTGCATATTTATTTATCAAGTTATTTACCACCTTTGTTTATATTTATTTTTAATAATTTTTATCATACATTTTTTATAGTCTATCGGCCAAGAATGGCAGTGGATGGGGTTATGAGTGTAACTAAAACTAGAAGTATGAAGTATCAAGAGATAGACCTTCAAAGTCAATTCAAATCAACCATCCCCCAAGCTTGCAAATTTTTCTTTAGATACAACTTTTACAAATTAGCAGAGGATAAAAATTTAATGGAATTCATAGTGTTCCAACGATTGCACCTCGAACGGTTTGATTTATTGTAACACTCCGCTAAATTATATCCTAGTTTGAGCCTTAGAGAGTGTTCAATAAAGCGAAAATTCGGTCCCAAAATTTTGAGAGGTATCTTCCCAAGTATGAAATACTTGTCATGTAGAGCATTGAATAAGTTGTCTGTCGATACCAAATTCACCAAAATCTGATACTCCGACAAAGAGTTAGAGCTATTTTAGAGAGACAGTGTGCCACCTAGCACTTTAGCGCATCGCGAAACTAGCCAAAATGGCATTCATCAAAATTCAGCGAGCCTCCGTGATTATGGCGCATCGCACCAAGGCTTTATTTCAAAATTTTCAATTTTCAGTGCACCAACGCGATTCCACCATGTCGCGGTGCCTTTTCAGTTTGCAACTAAGGTGGCAATGCAATTTCCACTACGTCATGCCATCATACAGTTTCCCAATTTTCCAATTTCCAGCGAGCTGGCACAGTTATGGCGCATCGTACCAGCATGTAAAATTAGGATTTTTCAATTTAATTCCAAGGGCTTTTGGGTATTTTCCCGCTCTTTTTCAGCCGCTATATACCCGATGAAAGTCTCTCAGCCTCATTTCCCATCTTCAACATCAAAACTAGGGTTTTATAAAATTAAAACCCTTATTTCTTCTTCAAACAAAATCAATAGAGATCAAGAGAAATCAAGAGGAATCAAGAATCTCTCCAAAGAACATTCAAGAAAAGAGTTTTCTCAAGGTATATAGATGTTGATTCTTGGGTCCCATTCATCCAAGAAGCTCAAGAACCCTTTTTTTTAAATTTAAAGATCTTATGTTTTTGGGTTTTAATGATTTATGTGAGTTGAAATTGATATTCCAACTATTATTCAGTTAGGATTCATGTTTGTTTACAAGGTTTTCAAGCTTTGACCCTAGTATGTGATGTTCATGATAAACTCTCTTCAAGTTGCTTGTTAGATGATGTGTTCATGCCAATTAAGTGTGGAAATGGTTGAATAAGCAAAGCATGCTCCCCATATGTTTGATAAAATGCTTATGTAAAGAATTAGGGCCGTTATGGAATATTGATTAGGAAACCCCAAATTGTGAGCAAACCCATGCATGTCAAGTGTTTGATGAAATATCTTAGCGAATAAATTGTGATATCATTGCATGAAATCCCAATTAGGTGTAAAACCATGCATGCCTAGTATTTGATGAAATGCCTTAGTGAGTGAATTGTGATATCATAGCATAAAATCCCAAATTAGGTGTAAACCTATGCATGCCTAGTTTTTTATGAAAGGCCTTAGTGAATGAATTGTGATATCATAGCATGAAATCCCCAATTAGGGTTAAAACCACGCATGCCTAGTGTTTGTTAAAAGGCCTTCATGAAGAAGTTGAGACATGATAGTAGTAAATTCTCCAATTACGTGCTCTTTGATACATGCCAAGTGCCTGAGGATTTAGTTGTGACATGATAGTATAATGTTTTCCAAAATTATGTGCTACACAGTACATGCCAAGACTAATATACGTGCGAAGTATTTGATGCAAGACCTTGTTGTATGGAGTATGATCTTATAGCATGTTCCCCCTATGCTATTACATGTTTATGATTCCTAAATGCTTGAAGTGATCCCTTAGTGATTGTGATGTTGAATACATGTTATGATTCCTAAATGCTTGAAGAAATTCTTTAGGGATTGTGATGATGAATGAATGACCGTGGTTAGGACTAGTCAAAAATGGTTATATTTTACTTTTACGTTATCGATTCCTAGGGGTATTGATACCCAAAAATTTAGCCACTGACTAAAGCTCGTGTCAGTTTCCACAATAATCCCAGTTGAGCCATGATTCTCAGAACTCAGTGAGTTATAGAACTCTGTATCCTCAGAGAGATAAAGAACATGAAAAATCTTTGTAATCTTCAAAATCTCAGTATCGCTAGTAATCTAGCCTTAGTGTTGTACTCAGCTCATATCTGTAGTATCCAAGTATTCAGTTCTAGTCTTGGTAGTGATCGAGTAATCTATTCCAACTTTGTATCATCAGTCAGATACTATGATTTAGTAGTATTCCATCAGATATAGAAATAAGTGAATTCATCTTAACTCAGTCAGATCATTTGAGAAATCTAGTCACTATCAGATTTAGTTCAATTTGTATTCTGTTGAGAATTCAATTCAGAGTCTTTCAGTTGGGAGTAGGAGCTAGCAGTGAGTGAAGGAAGGGATTTCGGCTCCCTATCAGAGAGAGGCTGAGTCGTTAGGAGTAATCCCTGAACTCATAAGCTATATAGCCAGCATAGGATACAAGAGTCCTTGTCAGTAGAGTCTATCACTGTTAGAGAGGTTTGACTATTATATTGCCTTAGTCTAACTTCCTGCAAGGGTCATCTATTAGAGAGGCTTGACCAGAGAGATCTTTACCCATGGCACGGTATTGGTACCCTTCCAGCTGGTGTTACAGGTTGGACCCCACCTATGGGAGGTTGGGGCATGTCGGTTAAGTAACTACTTCCCACAGTTGTAGTTTTAGTATCAATCTTTAGAAATTAAGACTGTGAGGTACAGTCATCAATCTCAGTGATGAGCTCAAATAGTTCCATTTATTCATGACCGTCCATTAGATAGGCTTGGTCTCATATACAGTTATTTGTTATCATCAAGAGATCTCCCAATAGATAGGCTTGATCTCAGTTTCAGATTCTATTGAGTATTCTTGTTATTAAATTCAGAGATCTACTGATATATAGGTTTGATCTCATGCTCATATTCTGTTGATTATTCTTGTTATTAGATCCAGAGATCTCCTAATAGATAGTCTTGATCTGAGTCTCAGATCTTGTTGAGTATTCTTATTATCAGATCCAGAGATTTCCCAATAAATAGGCTTGATCTCAGTCTCATATTTTATTGAGTATTCCTGTTATCAGCTCTGGAGATCTCCCGATAGAAAGGCTTTATCTCAGTCTCAGATCCTATTGAGTATTCTTGTTATCGATCCAGAGATCTCCTGATAGATAGGCTTGATCTCAGTCTCAAATTTTGTTGAGTATTCTTGTTGTCAAATTTGAACATGATCATTTTCTTATCATTGATAATAGATTTTGGAGTCATCCATTAGAGAGTAGTTGATCTCCGTTTCCATCAGTAAAGAGCTGTTAGCTCAGAATTTAGTCATTTATATAAGTATATTTTGTTAATCAGTTATCAGTATCAGATGATTTAGTAATTCAGTATCTTATTGTTAGTAGTGAGTTCAGATGGCAGTAAAGCGGTATCTAAGTTTCAGTATCTTGGGTTGTGATGATTGTAATTATGGTTTATGCACTCCTGTATGTGTTCTCATTTGGTACTATCATGATTATTTAGTCATGTAACTGTTCATACATTATCCCTTGTTTTTAACCTTACCTCATATGCATATTCAGTATATTTCAATAATGACACATTTGTGCTATAGTGTTTTAATTGTCACCATAGGAGCAGAGGCACGTGATTCAGAGTTCCCTGAATAGTTCAATCCTAGTCAGCAGCAGTAGACGTAGAAGTGATTCCTCTTCATTCAAGGATAATCCTGGTATTATTATTACATTAGACTTTGTTTATTTTTAGTTGACAGAGTTAGTTGGGGACATATACCATCAAATCCAAAGTTCAGATAGTTAGAGGCTTTTCAGATGGATGTATTAGGATTCAGTTTTCAGTTTTGAGTATTTATAGATGTGTTCAATCTTGTTGCTAGTTTTTGGCTTTTTTCCGTATTTATTTTCAGATATTATTCAGTGTTCATGGCACAGATATCAGGAAAGGGTTAGCTTGTGGTCCTTTGAGGTTATGAGCACCGTGTAACGACTAGGGGGTAGTCTCCGGTCGTTACCAACTTGGTATCAGAGCCTAAGGTTCAAGAGTGTCCTAGGGAGTCTGATAAGACGCATGTAGTAGAGTCTTGTGCATAGGTGTATTGCGTGCCACATTTATGTACAAGAGGCCACAAGATATTTTAAGAGCAGTTTCCCTTCTTTTAGTGTTCAAGTCATGCGAGTGAGCATGAGCTCAAGTTGATACTCACTGTAATCCACTTCTTATTTCCATTTACAGAGTATTCCTCCTTGCAGATATTATGTCCGTGGGGTTGATGAACAGCCACCTTAGCCAATAGATCCTGAGAATGAGAGTGTGTCACATGCCGAGTTTCGAGTAGCTTTTTATTTTCTAGCCCAAGCGGTGACTAATGTTTAGGGTAACTGCTAGGCTATAGCCCCACCTCAGTAAGATGGGGATTAAGTCGCAGCCAGGATCAAAAGTTTCATGAAAATGAACCTGACAAAATTCTTTGGGTCAGTAGTAGGTGGGGACCCACATCTTTATCTAGGGGAGGTAAGGAACATTACCCAGATTATGCATCTTTCTGAGGAAAAGAGTGTTGAGTTAGCATCCCATAGGTTGAAGGATATTGGTCATGATTGGGTAGTGATTTAGAAGGAGGGTGGAGGGGAGGATGCAGCTCCCGTGACTTGGCCAAAATTTCAGGATGCCTTTCTAGATAAGTTTTTCCCGCTAGAGATGAGAGAGGCTAAGATAAAGGAGTTCATAAATCTAAGGCAAGGTTCCATGAAATTGAAAGAGTATTTTCTTCAGTTCAACTAATTAGGTAAGTATGTTCCCGACTTGATAGCTGACCCTAGAGCGAGTATGAGTAAGTTTGTGAATGGTATATCCAGGTTAGTGTTGAAAGAGTGTAGGACAGGTATTCATTGTTTCTCTTAGGAAGGGTCATAGGGTGGTAGACATTCCCAGCATAGTCAGAGATTTCCTATCCCATCTTTATCCTCAACTAGTGTACCTGCACCTGTGTTCAGGGCTGTTAATTCTGGTGGAGCGCCAGGCTCTAAAGCCTAGAGTAGTACTAGTGGTGTTTGTACCTATTCTCTTTGTAGAGAGTGTGGCAAGAGCCACCAAGGTTTGTGTAGATCCGGTAGTAAAGTGTGTTTTGGGTATGGTTATCTAGGCCATAGAATGTGAGAATGTAGAGTGCTAGCTCAGAGGGGTTGACTCTGTGCGCTTCAGGCTCTCTTTGATCGGGAAGGATTCCTTGAAATAGACTCAGGTATGTTATAAGTCCTTCGTCTTTATGATATGCATTTTTTGAATCTTTGCTTCCATTTTGGTCTTATATATTAGCATGAGTCATGCATGATTTTCAGATCTCAGTCGGTATATATTGCTTCCATTTTAGTTGCATATTCATACTCTCCTTATAGGGTTAACATCAGTTGTCATTGCATTGCGAGTCATATTTTCGAAAGTCCGTTCAGTCAGGCATTCATTCATTAAATATGCACGTTTAGTGGAAAGAGTTCAGCTTGTCAGTGTGTTCAGTTATGCATTCATGATACCAACCCAGTTATGAGTCCATGCATCATATATGCATGTGTGCTATGAAAATTCAGCTATGAGTAGCTTCAGTCGAGCATCCCATGCATCAGATATGCATCTCTAGTATGAGAACTCAGTATGTCAGTTGTTCCATTTCTGTACTCATGTCTTGAGATGTTCTTATTCCTTGAGTAAGCTCAGTGGATTAGTATTCTTAACTTATCAATCGACATTAGAGGATGAATGTTTCCAAGGGGGAGATAATGTAACACCCCACAAAATTCTCTCCTAGTCTGAGCCTTAGAGAATGTTCAGTGAAGCTAAAATCGGGTCCCAAAAGTTTGAAAGGTGTCTTCCCAAGTGTGAAATACTTTGAACTATATAGAATTTCCCTAAAATTGACTTTTTTTAATGTAGAGCATTGAATAAGCTTTCTGTCAATACCCAATTTGCCAAAATCCGATACTAGGCAAAGAGGAGCTATTTTAGAGAGAGAGTGTGCCACCTGGCACTTTAGCATGTCGTGAAGCCAGCAACACAGGCAATCGTCAAAATTCAATAAGCCTCTGTGATTATGGTGCATTGCGCCAAGGATTAATTTCAGAATTGTCAATTTTCAGTTCACTAACGTGATTCCACCATGCCGCGGTTCCTTACCAGTTCGCAACCAAGGTGGCAACACAATTTCCACTGCGTCGCACTATCATGTAGTTTCCCAATTGTCAAATTTCCATCGAGCTGGCACAAATATGGCGCGTCATGCCAGCATGTAAAATCAAGGTTTTTCAGTTCAATTCCTTTTGCTTTTTGGTCTTTTCCTACTCTTTTTTAGCCCCTATATATACCCGATAAAAGGCTCTCAGCCTCATTTCCCATCTTCAATATCAAAACTAGGGTTTTACAAAATTTAAACCCTTATTTCTTCTTCAAACAAAATCAATAGACATCAAGATAAATCCACAGGAATCAAGAATCTCTCCAAACAACTTTCAAGAAAAGAGTTTCCCCAAGGTATGTAGATGTTGATTCTTGGGTCCCTTTCATACAAGAAGCTCAAGAACTCTTTTTTCAAAAATTCAACGATCTTTTGTTTATGGGTTTTAATGATTCATGTGAGTTGAAATTGATGTTCCAGCTATTATTGAGTTGTGATTCATGTTTGCTTACAAGGTTTTTAAGCTTTGACCCTAGTATGTGATGTTCATGATAAACCCTCTTCAAGTTGCTTGTTAGATGATGTTCTCATACCAATTAAGTGTGGAAATGGTTTAATAAGCAAAGCATGCTCCCCATATGTTTGATAAAATCTTATGTGAAGAATTATGTTGATTATGGAACGTTGATTATGGAACCCCAAATTATGAGCAAGCCCATGCATGCCTAGTATTTGATTAAATGCCTTAGTGAATGAATTGTGATATCATAGCATGAAATCTCCAATTTGGTGTAAATCCATGCATGCCTAGTGTTTTATGAAATGCCTTAGGGAATTAATTGTGATATCATAGCATGAAATCCCAAATTAGGTGTAAACCCATGCTTGCGTAGTATTTGATAAAATACCTTCGTGAATGAATTGTGATATCATAGCATGAAATCCCCAATTAGGTGTAAACCCATGCATGCCTAGTGTTTGTTGAAAGTCGTTAGTGAA
Source organism: Capsicum baccatum var. pendulum (assembly GCA_030864225.1). Lineage (NCBI taxonomy): Eukaryota > Viridiplantae > Streptophyta > Magnoliopsida > Solanales > Solanaceae > Capsicum > Capsicum baccatum. Next base: position 81,438,720 of record CM061560.1, on the reverse strand, counting down.
CAAGTTGAAGCATGATAGTAGTAAATTCCCCAATTACATGCTCCTTGATACATGCCAAGCCTTTAATACATGCCAAACGCTTGACAAGTTAGTTGTGACATGATAGTATGAAGTTTTCCCAAATCATGTGCTATCCAATACATGCCAAAACTAATATACATGTGAAGTATTTGATGCAAGACCTTGTTGAATGGACTATGATCCTATAGCATGTTCCCCTATGCTATTACATGTTTATGATTCCTAAATGCTTGAAGTGATGCCTTAGTGATTTTGATAATGAATACATGTTATGATTCCTGAATACTTGAAGAGATGCTTTAGTGATTGTGATGATGAATAAATGACTGTGGTTAAGACGAGTCAAGAATGGTTATGTTTTACTTTTATGTTATCGAGTTTTGGAGGTATTTATACCTTACAATTTAGTTATTTCCTAGAGCCCGTGTCAGCTTTAACGATAATCCCAATCGAGCCATGATTCTCAGAACTCAGTGAGTTATAGAAGTCTGTATCCTCAAATAGATACAGAACTTAAGAAATCTCAGTAATCTTTGAAATCTCAGGATCGCTAGTAATCTAGCCTTAGTGTTGTACTCAGCTCAGCTCTTGCAGTATCCAAGTGTTCATTTTGGCCTCAATAGTGATCGAGTAATCTATTCAAGCTTTGTATCGTCAGTCAGATATCGTGATTTAGTAGTATTCCCTCAGATATGAAACCAAGTGAATTCACCTTAACTCTGTCAGATCATTTGAGAAATCTGATCACTATCAGATTTAGTTCAGTTTGTGTTCTATTGAGAATTTAGTTCAGATTCTTTCAGTTGGGAGTAGGATCTAGCACCGAGCGAGGAAAGGGATGTCGGCTCCCCATCAGAGAGAGGCTGAGTCCTCATGAGAAATCCCTAAACTCTAGAATTGGGTAGCCAGTGCAGGATGTAGGATTCCCCATTGGTAAATGTTGTCACCATTAGAGAGGTTTGACTATTATATTTCCTTAGGCTGACTTCCTGCGAGGGTCATCCATTAGAGAGGCTTGAACAGAGAGTTCTTTACCTGTGGTAGGATATTGACACCCTTCTTGCTGGGGGTACAGGTTGGACCCAACCTATTGGAGGTTGGGGCATGTCGGTTAAGTAACTACTTCCAACAGTTGCAGTTTCAATATAAATCTTCAGAAATTAGGACTGTGAGGTACAATCATCTATCTTAGTGAGGAGCTCAGATTGTTCCATTAATTCTTGACCATTCAAAAGATAGGCTTAGTCTCATATACAGTTCCCTCAGTAGTTCAATCCTAGTCAGCAGCAGTAGAAGTAGAAGTGAGTGCTCTTCATTTGAGGATGATCCTTGCATTATTATTGCATCAGACTTTGTTTATTTTTAGTTGATGGAGTTAGTTGGGTACATTTCCTATCAACTCCACAGTTCAGACAGTTAGAGGCTTTTCGGATGGATATATTAGTATTCATTTTTCAGTTTTGAGTACTTATAGATGTGCTAAACCTTATGGCTTTTTTCTGCCTATTTTTCCGCATTTATTTTCAGATATTATGCAGTGTTCATAGTAGATATATCAGGAAAGGGTTAGCTTGTGGTTCTTTGGGTTCATGAGCACCGTGTAATAACTAAGAGGTAGTCTTAGATCGTTATAAACTTAGTATCAATCCTAAGGTTCAAGAGTGTCCTAGGGAGTCTAAAAATCCGCATCTAGTAGAGTCTTGTGCATGGGTGTGTTACACGCCATATTTATGTACAAGAGGCTACAAGATCTTTTAGGAGCAGTTTCCTTTCTTCCAGTGTTCATGTTGTGCGAGTGAGGATGAGCTCAAGTTTATACTCAGTCTAATCCATTTCTTTCTTCCATTTAGAGAGTATGCCTCTTTGCAGAGATTATGTCCGTAAGGTTGATGACCAGCCCCCTCAGCCAGTAGATCTTGAGAATGAGAGTGTGTCACATGCTGAGTTTTGGGCAGATTTTTATGTGCTAACCCAAACTGTGATTAATGTTTAGGGCAACCGCTAGGATGTAGCCCCACCTCAGCAAGACGGGGATTTAGCCGCAGCCAGGATCAAAAGTTTCATGAAAATGAACCCACCAGAATTATTTAGGTTAGTAGTAGGTGAGGACCCACAACTTTATATAGGGGAGGTAAAGAAGATTACCCAGATTATGCATGTTTCTAAGGAGGAGCATATTGAGTTATCATCCTATAGGTTGAAGGATACTGCTCATGATTGGGTAGTGATTTTGAAGGAGGGTGGAGGGGAGGATGCAGCTCCCATGACTTGGCTAGAATTTCAAGATGCCTTTCTAGATAAGTTTTTCCACCTAGAGATGAGATAGTCTAAGATAGAGGAGTTGATGAATCAAAGGCAATGTTGCATGACAGTGAAAGAGTATTATCTTCATTTCAACCAATTAGGTAAGTATGCTCCCGACTTGATAGCTAACCCTAGAGAGAGTATGAGTAAGTTTTTGACTAGTGTATCCATGTTTGTATTGAAAAAGTGTAGGGCTTCTAAACTTCATAAAGATATGGACCTTGCTAGACTAATGATGCACGCTCAGCAGATTTAGACAGATAAGATGAAGGAAAGAGAAAGAGTGAGCAAGAGGGTAAGAATAGGTAGTCGTGGTTTCTCTCATGTAGGATCACAAGGTGGTAGACATTTCTAGCATAGTCAGAGATTTCCTATCATAACACCATCCTAAGCTAGTGTACCTGCACCTGTGTTCAGGGTTGTCAGTTCTGGTGGAGCGCCAGGCTCCAAAGCCCAGAGTAGTACAAGTGGTGTTCGTACCTATCTGCTTTGTGGAGAGTGTGGCAAGAACCACCAAGGTGTGTGTAGAACCGGTAGTGATTTGTGCTTTGGGTGTGGTGAGCCTGTCCATAGAATGCGAGAATGTAGAGTGATAGCTCAGAGGGGTAGGCATTGTGCGCTTCAGACTCTTCTTGATCGGGATGGATTCCCTGAAATAAACTCAGGTATGTTATGAGTCCTTTGTCTTTTTTATATGCATTATTTTATCCTTTGCTTTCATTTTGGGATTATATGTTATCATGAGTCATGCATGAGTTTTAGTTTTCAGTCGGTCAATTATGACCCAGTTCGTAGGTGCTTATAGGGACATAGAGTCCCAAGGGGGAGATACCCCATCGTACTATAATGTTTGCATGTCCTTATACTTATTCAGTTGCATATTCAAACTCTCATTAAAAGGTTAACATCAGTTATCATTGCATTACCAGTCATGCTTTCAAGAGTCAGTTTAGTTAGACATTCATGCATTAGATATACACGTTTATTGGGAAGAGTTCAACTTTTCAGTGTGTTCAGTTATACATTCATGCAATCAAGCTAGTTATGAGTCCATACATCAGATATGCATATGTGTTATGACAATTCAACTATGAGTAGCTTTAGTCGAGTATCCCATGCATCAGATATGCATGTACAGTATGAGAACTCAGTATGTCAGTTGTTCTATTTGTTTAGTCATGTATTGAGATGTTCTTATTCCTTGAGTAAGTTTAGTGGATTAGTATTCTTAGCCTATCAATTAACATTCGAGAACGAATGTTTCTAAGGGGGAGATAATGTAACACCCCACAAAATTCTCTCCTATTCTGAGCCTTAGAGCATGTTCAGTGAAGCAAAAATCTTGTCTTAAAAGTTTGAGAGGTGTTTTACCAAGTGTGAAATACTTTTAACCTTATAGAATTTCCCTAATATCGACTTTATTTCATGTAGATCATTGACTAAGCTTTCTGTCGATACCAAATATTCCCAAATTCGATACTCAAGCAAAAAGTTAGAGTTATTTTAGTGAGATAGTGTACCACCTGGTACTTTAGCGCGTCGCGGAGCCAGCCAAAATAGCAAACGTCAAAATTCAGTGAGCCTCCATAATTATGGCATGTCGTGCCAAGGCTTAATTTAAGAATTGTTAATTTCCAGTTCACCAACACGATTCCACCACATCCCGGTGCCTTTCCAATTCGCAACCAAGGTGACAACGCAATTTCCACTGCATCGCGCCATCATGCATTTTCCTAATTGTCCAATTTCTAGCGAGCTGGCGCGATTATGGTGTGTCGCGCCAGCATATAAAATCAGGATTTTTCAGTTTAATTCCAAGGGCTTTTTGGTCTTTTCCCACTCATTTTCATCCCCTATATATACCTGATAAAAGGCTCTTAGCCTCATTTCGCATCTTCAACATCAAAACTAGTGTTTTACAAAATCAAAACCCTTATTTATTCTTCAAACAAAATCAACAGAGATAAAGAGAAATAAAAAGGAATCAAGAATAATATACGTGCAAAGTATTTGATGCAAGACCTTGTTGAATGGAGTATGATCCTATAAGATATTCCCCCTATGATATTACATGTTTGATATTCCTTAATGCTTGAAGAAATGCTTTAGTCATTGTGATGATGAATGAATGACCGTGATTAAGACTAGTCAAAAATGGTTATGTTTTACTATTATGCTATCGAGTCCTGGGGGTATTTATACCCAACAATTTAGCTGTTGTCTAGAGCCCATGTCAATTTTCATGATAATCCCAGTCTAGCCATGATTCTCAGAACTCAGTGAGTTATAGAATTCTATTTCCTCAGATAGATATAGAACTTAAAAAATCTCTGTAATCATCAAAATCTCAGGATCGCTAGTAATCTAGCCTCAGTGTTATACTCAGCTCAGATCTTGTAGTATCCAAGTGTTCAGTTTTGGCCTCGATAGTGATTGAGTAATCTATTCAAACTTTGTCTCATCAGTCAGATACCGTGATTTAGTAGTTTTTCGTTAGATACAGAACCAAGTAAATTCAGCTGAACTCAGCTAGATCATTTAAGAAATCTAATCATTATCATATTTCGTTTAGTTTGTGTTCAGCTGAGAATTCAATTTAGAGTCTTTCAGTTATGAGTAGGAGCTAGTACCGAGAGAGGAAAGACATGGCAGCTCCTTGTCAGAGAGAGTCTGAGTCGTTAGGACCAATCCTCGAACTCTAGAACTGCGTAGCTAGCACAGGATGAAGGAGTCCCCATTAGTAGAGGATGTCACTGTTAGAGAGGTTTTGCTATTATATTGCTTTAGGCTGACTTCCTGGGATGGTCATCTGTTAGAGAGGCTTGACCAAAGAGGTCATTAGCCGTGGCACAGTATTGACACCCTTCCATCTGGGTTACAGGTTGGACCCCATCTATGGGAGGTTGGGGCATGTCTGTTAAGTAACTACTTCCCACAGTTGCAGTTTAAGTATCAATCTTCCGAAATTAGGACTGTGAGGTACAATCATCTATGTCAGTGAGGAGTTTAGATAGTTTCATTAATTCATGACCATCCATCAGATAGGCTTGGTATCATATAGAGTTATTTATTATCATATCCAGAGATCTCCCAATAGATAGGCTTGATCTCAGTCTCAGATTCTATTGAGTATTCTTGTTATCAAATTCGGAGATCTCCCGATAGATAGGATTAATCTCAATCTAATTCTATTGAGTATTCTTATTATTAGATCCAGAGATCTCCCGATAGATAGGCTTGATCTCATTCTCAGATCCTGATAAGTATTCTTGTTATCATATCCAGAGATCTCCCGATAGATAGGGTTGATCTAAATCTCAAATTAAGATCTATAGATCTTCTGATAGATAGGCTTGATCTTCGTGTCAGATCCTGTTGAGTATTCTTGTTATCAAATCCAGAGATCTCTTGATAGATAGGCTTGATTCCAGTCTCAAATTTTGTTGAGTATTCTTGTTGTCAGATTCGGACATAATCATTTTCTTATCATTGATAATAGATTTCGGAGTCATTCATTAGAGAGAGGTTAATCTCTAATTCCATTAGTCGAGAGCAGTGAGCTCAGAATTCAATCATTTATGTGAGTATATTTAGTTAAGTAGTTATCAGTATCAGATGATTCAGTGATTCAGTATCTCAGTGTTAGTAGTGAGTTCAGATTTCCTTAAAGTGGTATCCAAGTTTCAGTATCTAGGGTTGTGATGATTGTGATTATGGTTTATGCATTCCTGTATGTGTTCTCATTTGGTACTCTTATGATTATTCAATTATGTCATTGTTCATGCATGAGCACTTGCATTTAGCCTTACCTCATCTGCATACTCGGTATATTCTCGTAATGACGTATTTGCGCTATGGTGTTTTATTTGACACCATAGGTCCTGAGGCACGTGATCCAGATTTCCCTCAGTGGTTCAATCATAGTCAGCAGTAGTAGATGTAGAAGTGAGTCCTCTTCAATCGAGGATGAACCTTGTATTATTAGTGCGTCAGACTTTGTTTATTTTTAGTTGACGAAGTTAGTTGGAGACATGTCCCATCAACTCCACAATTCAGACAGTTAGAGGCTTTTTGGACGGATGTATTAGTATTCAGTTTTTAGTTTTGAGTACTTATAGATGTGTTGAACCATATGGCTTGTTTCTGCCTATTTTTCTACATTTATTTTCAGATATTATTCAGTGTTCATGGTACAGATATCAGGAAAGGGTTAGCTTCTGGTCCTTCAGGGTTATGAGCGCCGTGTAATGACTAGGGGGTAGTCTCGGGTCGTTACATTTCCCTTAAAAATATCTTGAAGAAATTATGCCTTTGTACTAATATTGATTAAATTATTTTGAAGATTTTACAAAAGAAAAATAATTTAATGTACTGTCCATAGCTTCTATCTAGTCTATTTAATGCCTTCAAAATCATTATACAAATATTTCAAATACTTAAAATGCACAATACGTGGTTTCATCTGCTTTGCGTATATGCTCTAACTGCACCACACATGCATTGCACACGTTCTTTAAAATATGTTAAAATGCATTGCACATGGCTATAATGGCTCTGTATAAGCACAGACGCATTGCACAATCACTTTAAATTACTTCAAAATGCACTACACATGTCTTTTAATTTCTTCGCATATATGCTCTAAAATGCACTGCACATGCACTACACAAATTCTTTAATATATGTTGAATTGCATTACACATGGATTTAATGGCCGCGCATAATCACAAACGCATTGCACATAACTTTATTGGATCAACATAAGCACAAATGCACTGCACAATTGCTTTAAGTTATTCTGCACTATGCATGACTTTCATTTTCTTCTAAAGGAACTGCACAATTACTATAAGATATGTCTCATTTATCATGGATTTCATTTATTTTATAGCATTGCATAATTGCTTTCAAATGCACAACACAATTGCTTTCTGGTAACTGCTCAAAACTTGTGGATGCATTAGACAAATGCTTTATAGAAATCCATTGCTTGCAAAAGTAGTTTTTCGTAAATCATTGGCTTAGAGGAAACACTCAATCCATCAATAATTTGTATAAAAATTCACCATCATCATAATTTACTTAGTTTAAGGCTTCATTCTCATGAATTATCAGCCTAAAACTTCATAAGCTTTTTTTCAGCTTGTAAAACGGGATCTGCATGAACTAACGCCCGAGAGGCGTTATTTTCATTAATCCACTGAATACATTTATTATTTGTGTACTAATTACTTTATCTAGTTCATGTTTCACAAGAACTTTAGCACAAAAGTGGAACCATTTCTTAGAAGTAAACTGAGGCAATTTGTTGGGAATGAGGATCAGACTCTCAACAAAGATCAAGATTCTACCTCAAACTTCAAATGACCTAACTCTCAAATATCTTACTTACATTGACACCTCGATGATCAATATTCCTAAATCAATATACTCAGTGTCATCATAATTCGACACTAAGACTATATTCATAAGCTCGCGTTTATCCTCTGTTCCCAATCTACCAGTATTACATGTCTTGAACTACATATGGACTGATTTTCACGCAACCCGAGATATGTAGGAAACTCAGAGACTAAAGTTCGGCCACAATCCTCCCCAATATTCTTGACACGTATCTCCTAGATCCTATTAGCTGGGACAAAATTAGATTACTAGTCAACTTCTTTGTTCGGAAACACTTGCATCATTTTCAACCAAAGAGGGACAGCTGTTGACAACCAATTTTATCTCGTCATTCTTTCAAGTCATCTCTTTGCGCTTCTAAATAATTTTGATAACTTAAGAACATATTTATGTTATTTCTATAATTAGGAATTTTGTTGCCGTGTTATATTTTAAACTAAGAATCATCGACGATATTATTATTATTATTATTATTATCTATTACTATTTTTTGATATTTTAAATAATCATCTCATTTCTTATAAACTTTCACAAAATATATTTATTTCAATTGAATAACTATATTAGTGGCTTTATTCTTTATAAATATTATTCTTCAAATCCAAATTTATCATGCTACTTTGTTTAAATATTTTAATATCAAATGATTTTTAACATTTATTCAGATATTTATAATATGTTTTTTGTTAAAAGTGTTATTTAAATTTATTTAGAAAGCCCAAAGAACATAAGAAAGAAGGCATTTTAGATTAGCCTATTTTATAATTATCTTGCAATATGACCCAATTTCAAGATATGACCCATAAAGCCCATATTTTCTTTTCCCTTTTCCACCTCAATACCATGTAGATGCCACATTGGCGCCACATTAGGCGCCAAACGATCACCATACATGCTTGTAACACTTATTCCACAATCAACACATGCCTCACCACTTGTCTTGCTCTTATTAGCAAGTTAAACCCAGTCAATTTTCAATCACTCTAAACTATCTCTTATACCCTCACATACCTAATTAAAATACCCTTAATACTCTCAAAAACATAGAATTAGGCCTGAATCTTCTCTTTCTCTTATTGAATACATGGTTTCTCTTCCCAAATAGACATCAAAGTCTTCTTTTCCTCTTCAAGAAAAAATATAGACCCCATTCACCATGGGTGAAGTTCGATTCTCCATTCTTGTGTCATGGCTATAAAAATCACGTGAAAAGTTGAATAGATCCAAGATCCAATGTTTTATTCAAATTGAATGACCAATTCCTGCTCAAGAAAAAGAACCCTAGTTTTTCTATATAAATACTTATGTTTGGAGTCTATTTTGGGGGGGGGGGGGGGGGGGGGGGGGGCGGGGGGGGGGGGCTTGGGAGCCGTTGCTCCCACAACTCTTGAAATCATTATTTCTCCTTCTTTGTTAAAAAACTATTTTATTGAAATTTTCTTTTTTTGTTTAACTTATAAAATGTATAAGGGGATATGTTTAAATTTAATACATAATTTAAACTAGTAGTCTCGTTGTAGCTTAAACATGACTGACTTAGCTACTTTAGGTTGATCAAAAGTTATCTAATTTAGCATTTGTTCATATCATCTTTTGAATACTATGTTTGTTTTGTGATTTTACTTGGTTCTATGAATTGAATTGCTTTACTAATTTCATTACTCCCTTTACCCGTTTAATGGTCATTCCCGGATAAGAAATTTTGAACTCATGCCTTTCTATGTAGGAACGTCTTAGATGTTTGCTATTCCACTTACTTAGAAATGTAATGCAGACCATCTATATTTATTTCCTTTCATAGGAAATGAATCCACGTGTATTTCACTTCATGTTCTTGGCTTATATGGATTTTTGGTCACTGTACCCATTTCATTTGCTAGAGTATGTGTGCGAATTATTCTTTTTAAATGCATAGATAACATGCAATCTACTATATTTTTGGAGTGAACTCATTGTAGCTTAAGTATGATGGACCTGAAGCTTAGCTTGTGCATAAAATACATGTGTTAGGATTTAGCTAATATATTCGTTATGCAACTTTATTTGATTCTATGTAAGTTGAATTGTCTTACTAATTCGATTACCTTCTCTTTATCCGCATGTACACATTGGGAGAAAACAAACTTGGGGTCTTAAGGCTAGACCCTCGTACCAACATGGAGTCTTAGAAGGACAATGACATTATCTCTTATACGAGGGAGGAGTTATGTTCCATACTTTAGGTCAATACCGCTAGCAGTCTAGTGCCTCTTTCTACCCTCCAAGTTTTACTTTTTATACATACGGTTATTATCTTTCTTTACACCTTTCACATTGTTGTTTTAAATTTGTGCTTTGTTGTCTAGTATTTGAATTAGTATAAGTTATTTAAATATGATTCACAAATTTAATTGTTTCTCTCCCTACCCTTTTTATTAAATTGATCACTAGGCTTCAATATATAATTTGTAAAGTTAAAGGTTCAAATTTGATAGGTAAGAAATACATCTTTTAGTGTTTAGTGACTTAGCTATTAGAAAAAATTCTTTTTCCTTTAGATTCAAGTTAGTTCCGTATCAATTAGTAATATGGCATTGATAAATATAAATTTTGCGTTAGACAAGTTTATTGTCGCTAGACTTGAAAACCGGCTTTAATAATTTTATATTTGGTAAATCAACCTTACTTTTCATTAATTTAAAATATAATAGGGCAACTTTGCCAAACCAACCTCGCAAGACCCTTTTTTGGGGAATTTCAAATGACAAGAGAATATTTTATTTATTTATTTATTTTAGCCGTATCATGATAAATAGTAAATTCTCAAATTATTGTAGATTTAAACAACTATATTTTTATAGAAATTCATTTAGTGTAGGACAATTAACCTATTTTTACAAAATTTGATTAAAAAGGGTGAAAGAGTCATTTTTTTAGAATAAAGATAGAATGTGAAGTTTTTTTATAACATAATTAAATTTTTTATATTTTAAAAGAAATGATTTTAAAATAACTATCTTTTTTACATCAATAAGTTTGCATTATTTTTAAGAGGACCTATAAGAGTTATCTTCGATAATTTTGAAAAGTAGAGTGATAAAGAGGTCCCTTTAAAGTTTTCTAAACTTTTCTTATAAACAATTAGCATGTTAATGTATTTTCAATACCTTACTTATATTTCTCTTAATATAAATTTAATTTCTTAATCAACCTAAGTTTGGTCGGTTAATCGTAGTTAGCGGATTCTTTAGGATGCCTAATCCCTTCCCTTTAGGATAATTAGCATCCTTACCTAGAGTCTTAGGTTAAGTGGACCTTAAAATGAAGTCTTTCTTTCTTTTTAATCGCATAGTTATAATAGGTTTCCTAATTCACCATAGAATTAATTACGTGGCGACTTACTTAATTTAATGAGAGGTTTTTCCAATATGTTATATGTTATTTTGATGTAGTGTTAAAATGGGGCATAACACATATGACTCGTACACACTTAGTCGTACCCACCTGGGAAGATATAGGTTAGAATAAATGTTTTTGATCAACTTACAACTATTGGTAATAGGTCGTAGCCTTTTAGTACAACTGGGTTGGAGGAGTCGTAAGCCGACCAATGAACAAAGGTCATGTACAGGACACAATACGACTCGGCTATACGAGTCGTACCTAGTTGGTACAACTCGTACCCACCACTTGTACCCGAATTAGACCAAGCAAATTGAACTTTCGTTATAAATTTTTCTTTTTTTTCTTTACTTAGTTACTAATAATGGTGTATTTTCAGGAACGATGCCTCCAAAGAATGCTTCCTCATCCAAGAAAATTTCTAAGAAGGTAAACAAATAAACACCTATTGCAAGTACAAAATCCAGTGATTTAGAGTATGAGACTTTATTAAAAGAAGCGGGGAATTTTATGATGGAACCTCTAAAAAATCAAGCTGCATATAAGGGGAAGGCAGCTGCAAAATCCATGGGGAAGAAGGTAGCTCCACAAAACTGAGAATCACCCCAAAGGGGCCGAGGAGGAAAAAGCCTACTACATCGCCTCCCCGCTCACCATAACCTACTGATGAAGATGATGATGAAGTTCAATCTAGATTAGCAGAGGCTAGTTCTGAAGAGGCCCAAGTTCAAAAGAGTTAGATTCTACCCCCATTGCTAGACAAGACCCCCACTTGCACTGACCACTGCACCGGTGCCCATCATTAAACGATGCGGGTACCCTAACATATAGGATAAATTCAACAGTGGGTTATTCATACTTCTGGATAGAAAAATAAAAAGAGTAATTTATCTATAGCAAAGATTGACTACTACCGGGATGTTTGAGTTACCAGTTTTTAAAGATCACTTCCGTTAGTATGGGTTTGAACGGATGACTCAAGAACCCGAATTATGCACTAAAGCTCTTGTTCGTGAGTTTTATGTAGTATACAAAGGTGAGATACAGAGTCAATATCTACAGGGTCAGTTGTAGTAGAGAGGCAATTCTATTACTCCCTTATGATTCGTGGAGTTCGGGTTGATATTTCTCCCTAAACTATTGGGAGATTTTTGTATGGCCTAAAATATCAGGCTCTGTCCAACACAGCAAAATGGATTATATGATGGCAGAGATGAGAAAGATAACTCGGCGAATGCTGGGTTCTGAGGAGAAGATGGTGATTTTATGATAGATTACAAAGCGAATAGCTTACAATGGTGTGAACACTGTATAGGTTGTAGGAAGCCTTGGGGTATTCTCATAGCAGATAAATAAGAGTACCCTCAACTTTGAGGGTAAGGATTAGTGGACACTAGCCCAATATCGATTATATCCCATGATAGGTGATGATGTTCTGACCTTGGTCCAGATACTATGATAACCGACTTCACAGTCGGTTAGGAGTTTAATAATAGTGAGTTCTTATCCCGAGATATGAGGGATAGGGTAGTTGGGGCTCAAAAGCCATTGTTGTCCTACCCTTACATGATTACACAGATTTGTATGGCTGCGGAAGTATTAGAGATCACTAGAGTAAACAAGATGATTGAGGCCAGGAGGATATCTGACATTAGCCTGATTAGAGTGCAGCTAACCCTTTCGCCAATGAGATAGGCAACAAATATTATGGTGCGATTTTTCCCTCAAGAGGATCAGACTGACATCCTTGCTATAGTTTCGACTACTAAGGAAGGGTCACAGACAGAGGGTACATATATAGATGCAACATGTACTTTTAGTGTCCCATCACCAATCCAATTTGTGCCACCTAGGCCATAGGCTATGCCTCTAGGTATTATGATGATTTCCCAAGATGCATGGATCGGGGTGGTGACCAAATTAGCTTCACTTGATGCAAAGGTATGTCACATGGAAGAGGAGTGAAAAAAATGGATAAAAAGCTAGTTTGAGTAAAAAGATAAGTGATTCCAAGGGCACCTGGATTCTTTGGAGTTGAGGATCACTCAACAGTTGAATGGAGGGCATATGATATCAGATAAGAAATTGCAAAAATCAAGAAAATAGTCTCAGAGCTTTATGAGAGACCAATGGTTGCTGAGCCCATTGTAGAGACAATGACTCCTACTGCCATGTGCCTAATATCCGGATAGACTTGGATAATGCATTGGTTGAGAAGATTGAAAAACAAATATGAGAGAGGACGAAAAAAAAGAACAAAATCGAGCAGTCAGGAAAAAAGCCAGATAGGAGAGTACTCAGGATGAATTGGATCGGTAGATGTGGGTCCATAAGATGGCTGCTGGAGTTGGTGGTTTAACACCAGCTGTTGTTGATGACGGGGGGAAAGTACTATGACCCCGACTATTGATGTTTTAGTTTTGGTTGATGGGACAATAGCTAATGAGAGTGGGACCCTATTTATGGGCCCATGTGATGATATTGTTGAGCCGATGCCTTGAGCACCTGGGTATGAACTTTATCCTTACTCTATTTTAATTTTGGTAGCACTGGGGATAGTTCAACAATGTTTAGTTGGGGTGGGGTTTATTTCAAAAAATTTAGGAGTATCTAAAAAAAGATGTAGCTAAAACTAAAAGTTTGTTATAACTTGCAGTTTTGATACAAGCAGCTGAGATAGGGAGTAGATTAGTACGCCTATGGCAACGTTTTATTTTTTATTATGATTTTGGATTATTTTTAAAAATTTCAGTTGTATTGAAACAATCTATTTTGATTTTTAATTTTTTATTGTTGAAACACTGCTGATTTGAAATGCTATTGTGAAAAGTTGTGTTTAAATTGAAAAAGTTGAGCCCCCTCTGAAAAATTTTATTTAAATAATTGTGTGATTGGTATACTTGTCTGAGACTATTGTGAATATTAAAATGGAATTAGGATTAGGGATAAAACATTTAAGGACAAAATAGTTGCATAGTTGGATAACTAGTACTGAGTAATATGGCCCTGTGCAAGCGTGTATGAGATATACTGAGTTCCCACTGTGTTAGAATCTAGAACTTGTTTGGTTGCATTTACCTAGGTCTAGGATATTTAAGTAGAACATGATCATAGGCCATTTTGGTATGAGTCCAGTTGAGCCTTAAATTCCCTAACCAAATGAATAAATCCCTTTGATCTATATAGTTGAGCCTTCAGACAAATTTTTCTTGTTACACTTATCACCTTCCCGCATAACATACAATGAACCTGTTTTGGCCCTGATTCTCCTGTGGACACTGTACACTTTAACTCAAGCAAATCGCCTATGTAGAGGGTGGATATTATAGAAGTGCGTAAAAGGAAACCGAGTATGAAGAAAATGGGTAGAAGAAAAATAGTTGAAATCTGAAAAGGTATGGTAAAAAGAAAAGAAACAAAAGTTGTAATGAAAATCAAAAGAAAAAGTATAAGAGAAATATGTTCTAGAAAACTACACCTGACCAATTAGAATCTTCTTAAAAGAGTAAAGGGAAACATAGGGGTAGAAATAAACAAAGTGAAAAGTGAGCGGACCCCGAGAAAGGCATAGCATCCAGGAGACATAGTCACAAAATGAATCCCAAAAGATATTATACCATCCCAAAGCCTACGTTACAATATAAATAAAGTCTTATAGTGATCTTACCATGACATTTTGAAAATTATGGAAAAGAGCATATGGGAAAGCCTATGGTATTCTATATATATAGGTGGTACTTTGATTTGAGTAACAGAGTCATTTGTTATATCCCTGAATAGATTAATTTATCAAAGTGAAGAGTGAATGGGATTTCTTTGACTATGAGCACACATGGGACATGTTGCTAGGTTGATAGATTGTTTAATAAATACAATCTATATCGATGTCCAACTGTCTATTATAAATATAATGCCATCATCAGATTCCTTCATGTTTGTATGTGTTCTAAATTGTTACACAAAACTGAGTTTTGAAAGTTAGAAGTAAAGGGGGGAACAACAGGATTGAAATTAAGTTCAAAATCACTGCAATAGCTTTCTTGAGAACTTCTTATTTAAGCATCGTCTCAGTGCTAGAAAATAGTTATTTGGTTTTATTTGCCTGTGGACATGTAAAAGTCTATGTTGAGGGTGTTGGTGTGACATTGAAACACGATACTTTCAATGCTTTCAACCATGAATTTATGCATAAACTTAGGATATTTTGTTTGATATGATGAAATTTGGTGTGAATTACAAGTAAAACACGTCCACAATAGTGTTTGAATGAAAAGAGAAGAAAAGGACCAACTTTGGGAAGTATATGAGTCAGCTCTTGAATCATACCCATCTAATACAACTCGTATGTTTAATCATACTCACAACAAAACCAAAAGTCAACCTGTAGAGCCAAGTATGGGGAAGATACGACTCAAGTATCCAAGTCATAAGATTTGATACAAGTCATACGAAGAATTTATAAGAACAAAACCTAAGCTACTCAAGAATTAAAGTGTCAAAAGTATACGAGTTGGATGTTTGAGTACGACTCGTATAGAGATGTCGTATGCAAACCAGTGTTCAAATCTTAGAAAGACAAAGTCCTAAGTGGATGCAAGTGAACGACACGAGTTGTAAACTTAGGTACAACTCATAAGAGAAAGTCGTATACTGAATAAAAAGTTGAAGCTTTGGGAGACCAAACAGTGGAATGGATACGAGAAGGCAAGGTACGACTCATATCATTCTTATATGAGTGAAGACCAAGTCGTACCGACTGTCTACATAACCTTACATTTCCCATTTTTATTAGGATTTTAATGTTATTTGAGATACTATAAATACCTTAGGGTTTATCTTTTATTAGTTTACATTCTTTTACATATTAATACAATACTTTTACAATTGTTCTTGAGATTTTAGGTTTTATTCAATTAAGGACTTTGGAGTTTAATCATCTTATTCTTTTGCAATTGATTTTATGTGTTCTTCATTGATAATATGGTTTCTCGCACAAACATGAGCGACTAATCTCCTTGACTACGGTTGTGGGAACCGTGGAAGATTAGCTACGTAGAGGAAGTGTTAACTTATTTTTTCTTGGGTTTTTTGTATATATCTTAATCTTCTTCACAATAATTAATTTCAAGTATCTAGAGTAACTTGAGATAGCCTGTATTCACATCCATCCCTACAAGAGATCTTGTGATTAGGAAAGTGATTTTGGATTCACCTCCACCTCTTCATTCCCGCCACCGCATCTAATCACTTAATCCTACCCCATGATAGTGAACTGAGGTCATAGCAATTAGCAACAAGGAGACACTCTGCAACTTACCCAGTAAAGGGTGGAAATTAACATCATGCTCACCAAGCAGCTGATAATACCTATCTTGTATACTTTGTATGCAGAACAACAGAACAGTTGGGTTGATCACGAGAAATTTTTGGAGTTGAGAAGCCATAGGGAACATAAACCTATTGTTCATCTCATACTGTCTACAACTCAAAAGCACTCAAGGTTTGGTTACTACTTGTGATTGATACTACAATCCCCCATTTACTTTCCTATATTACTTTGCAATTGACCATATTATACTTCTAATTGGAGTATAGTTTTGGTCGAAATCAATTTCTCTAGGTCAAAGTCTAGTAACCCTAATGGAATGAGGTAGAATTACATAAGATAAGAAAAGGAAGAAAACTTCTAAGGGACCTGGTCCCAGGAAGAAAAAGTTTCTATTAAAAGAAAAGAAGGAAACAATGAGACTAAAGGATAAGATGAAGAATATGGCTGGTTAAAAGGGGATTAAAATGTTGATGACCCAGAAAGTTCTCCCAAGAAAGAACCATTGATCCCAAAATAAGTGAGAAGAAAGAGAGATATGAAATGCCATATGGGTACATCCTAAATAAAGTATTTGATCACTTTGGGGTACATGGGAAAAGGAGATCACATAGAATAGCCAAGCTGATATTTGTTTTAACAAAACTTATGGAGAATGTATAATAGGTATTTGAATTGGTAGCTTTTTAAGAGAAGTTAGGAATAGAAATGGAGGAGTTAAGAATCAAGTCAGCTGTCAACGATGCTAGACTAAACGTATTTGACATTGTTGAATCAAAGGTTATCATCTGAAGGACTAGGTGCCACTGATGAACATGTATCTAAAAATGCAAAATTCCAGCCAAAAATGGTCAAACTAAATGTTGAAGTAAGGATCCTTAACAAACAGTTTGTAGAGACAAACGTTACTATAGATGTAAGAATGGAGTATTGCTTAAGTCTTTTTCACTCAATACTCCTCCCACCCAAGCTCTGTAATCCTTGTTTACTTATCAACTTTGTGTCAGTTCCATATCCCGATTCACATAATGGCTTTTAAAGATAGTGATCTTATAATGTTTATTTTAGCCTACTATACTGGTACTGACTGTTATGAGTGAATGAATCTTTAGTTTGTGTATCTCATTTGTCTCCTTTGATTTAACTAATCTGTGCTTATCTTTACTCTTGGCTTACTATTAATACTTTTCAATAATGATAAAAGGGGGAAATACTGAATTCATGTAGTAGGGACCAGGCACCAGGAAAATTGAGATGCAGACCTGAAGAGAGTCATACTGACAGAGGGACGTATCTAAATGCAAAGGCACCAAATAAAATAAAGTTGTATAATGATAGGGGAGAATTACTGCAAAGTGACATCATAGGACCAGGTCCCTGTGTTGCATAATAGAGGAAGAATGATGATAGGGGGAACATTTATCTTCAGGTGGTAATCACTCTGATTAAATGTGATGAATATGCAATAACTCTCAAATTGTAAGGTTAGATTTTTATCATCAAAAAGGGGAAAATTTATATATATAGTTTTGGTGATGAGCAACTAAACTACGAGGGAGCAGGTCCCTGGATATGCAAAGTACAGTAGTTGGCACGCACCTTCTGCATAATTTTGTCATCTTGTGTAAAAAACTTACCGATGTTATTTTGTACCTACTTGGACAGCAGTTCCAATGATCTTTCAAGCCCTAATCATCACCCAACTATAAAAGGAAAGCTATGCCACTTCAACAATCAGTTTTTTGCAATCGTAAAGAGTGAAGAGAGGCAACAAAAACTCCATTAGAAAACTGCTCAAGCATTGCTCATGTTCTTAACTGTGTACTTTGCTTAAAGAGTGAATGAATATTTTTTAGTGTTGATTTATAAAATAACTACTCTTGTTATAAGAGAAGTGTTTCTTGTTGAGAGTGTTGCTTAGTAATAGTTTCCTAATTAGTGTAGGGAGAGTCCTTGGTAGAGTTACCAAGAGGAGCTGGTAGTAGAGTTGCTGCTAGCACAAGGAGCCTAGAGTTAGGCTGAAATCTAGAATGTAATCAGGAGGTTGATTATAGTGGATTTTGTTGGTGCATATGAGGGAAAGCCTTGGTTTTTCCCATATTGGGTTTACACATAAAAATCCTTATGCGTTTTACCCTATCTATATTGTCTTTAGTTTTTTGTACTCTATTGTTTGATTTTCTGTGATTGATTCTAAAGGACCTGGTCCTTCACTGTGTGGAGATAACCCACATGATTTCAACACATAATATCAATAGGTATTTAATCATCTCTCACATGGAGGCATAATATCAATAAACATGTAATTATCTATAAGATAACTCATATCAATGGGTCATATATCATGACTTATAGGAATATCACCTCTATCAGCCATTTGTAATATCTAAGAGGAATATCATCTCTACAAGCCAAATAATCATAACTAAAAGGAGATAGCATCTCTACAAGCTCGGCATCACATCTAATAGGGAATAACATCTCTATAGGGTCAACATCGTATCTAAGAGGAATATCTTCTCTATAGTCCCAATAATCATAACAAAAAGAAAAATCATCTCTAAGGATCCAATGTTATGTCTAAGAGGAAATATCATCTCTATGAGCCAAATATCAAGTCTACAAGGAAGTAGCATCTCTATAGGTCCAACATCATATAAAAAAGGAAGTAGCATCTCTATAGGCTCAAATCTCATTATCCGAGGAAAATACATCATCATTCAATAAGCCACGAAGTAACCTTATACTAAGGTTTACTAGTCTCAACTATGCCTAACATCCACTACTAACTCCACAAGGCTAACACAAGTCTTGGCCTAAGTTGATTTGACAATCCCACTTCTAATCCTTAAAGCCCATATTTTGGCAAACTATGCCCAAAACTAAGCTAAGGTATTTAGTTCAACTTCTAGATGTTAAGTAAGCCATAAGCAATTCTAAGATAGGAGATTTTTCTAGAAACATGGGCATTTATATCAATTCTATCCAAATTACGATTCTAAGGTCACCACACTAGCCCAATAAGATTTAAGCATACTAATAATGCTTCAAATGCAAAAACCACATCCCAAACATAGCATTTCATCAATTCCATACTACAAATTAGTCTAAACTAGGGAGAAGGCAATCGGGTTCTAAAAATTTATAAACATACCACCTTACGGGTCCAAAACCCTCATCTAATCACCAAACATCAACAATCAAGTCTAAGCTATCCTACTCATATATCAGACCTAACATTCACATTCACACGCAATACATATCACACAACATCTACGAAGAAAAGTTGATAGGAACCTACCTCAAAGGAGAACCGTAAAACCTCACTACATTCACTAACGTCCATCTTCACTTCACAATCCCAAAATGCCATCACACTATCAAAACTATAATCTCCACATCAATACAAGTCTAACGATACCTATATTGCACTATTGTGCTTCGAGTCCAAAAATGACACGAAAACCTAAAGTGAGTCCCACTTAAAAAAACCGCATTTCTGAGAGCAACACAATGTTCACACGTGAATAAGGAATCATAAACCTCAAGAAATGGTGAAAACTAAGCATACTTTGGGCTAAACTCAAGCCTTGAGCTAAGTTATGGTTTAAGGTCCAAACTAAGAAATTCAGGCATGAATTCGAAGGATTATTACCTTAAATTTGGAGATAATTGCGATAAAAGATGATAAACAAGCTCCCAAGTTACCCACCATGATAAGTTTGTGGTTAGCACACCGTATTAGGGTTTCTAGGTCTTAATAGAATAAAAAGATGGCCAATTCTCATCCAAAATAGCTATTTAAAGACCCTTCCCAGGTCCTCGATCCGTGCAATGATGAACACACAATCCACGATCGCGACATTGCGATCTCCAGTTTCCCTTCGCAATCATGGTATCCTCTGTTGCACCAAATGACACCTGAAACATTGAAAATATCCAAGTTTTGTCCAATGCCTCGGGATGCATCCAAAATGAGCACATAAAATATATAACCACACTAAATTTGATGTTCTAAATGCATTGGCAGAGTCGGATTTTCAATCCGAGGTCATTTCGACCAAATATGAGTCACACACCCATATTCTAATTTTTCCAACTTTGCGACCAATAGGTAGAAATGAGCTCGGATGCATTGATACCCAGACCAAAGGTATACCTAGCCTAAAATTGATGTTTCGGAGTTGTTGGCAAAGTTAAAATTTTTTCATTCAAAATTATTTCATTGAAGTTTTTTCTCGATGGCCATTTGGAACCAAGGAAGAATTCAGAATAAGGAATTGGCTCTAAAAACCAAATAGACTGCCCAATAACAAAACCGTCGATTCCAGTAAGTCATAAATGACTTAGGGAGCTAATGCAAAGCTCAAACGATGGATATAAGAATAAATATGGAAAATGACCTGAAGGGTTATTACATTATCCACTATGTCAATGGATAGAGAGAAACTCAAAAGCTCGGAAGGATGAGCTACTGGGCCGGCATGCTCCAAACATGGCTTCCCAAGTAACCTCAACGAAAAGAGAACACTTGCAAGGGATTTCACCACATATATCCCCTTTTCAACCAGCACTCTCGCTCTACTTCCAATTAGCCAAAACTCAACTTAACCGCTACCTGGCCACAAACTGAACCAAGAAGGCTGATTCACGCACATTTGAATCTTAACACATTGATACCATCTCTATTGAGTAAGTCATCCAAAATTCCCAAAGAAAAATAGAGACTCGAGGTCAAAACTGAAATAACTAATACAACATCCATGGGCTATCATTTGAATACTTATCAACCATATTCCAACTGAAGTCGTGGAGACCGAATAGGCAATCCGCGAAGTAGGCTCAACCAGTCTAATAATGATACCTAAGAAAAGACAAGTCTAAAACAAAAGTTGCACACAAGCTCTACAACACCAAGCTGAAATCTCAATACCAAGGCTAAATCGCTCGGTCTCAAATATCTAAACCAAACCTAAAAATGGATAGGCATTAATGATCCAAATTCATCATATTTCCAAACTATCATTCCAAGGTGTTAAGTCTAAACTGAGCCAATAAGACAAATCATTACCAACCATTCAAATTTAATTTAGTATCTAACTCTGACATATCTAGACAAATCATACCAAGCCATAGTCGAGACATATCTAAAAAAAAAAACCACCATAAGGAGAATCATCGACTGAAATGCAAGCAACCAACTCTAAATCAGTTGGAGGGTATGAAATATAGCCACAAAAAAGGAATTACGCCAAAGGACAAATCATTGGCTAAAAATGCATAAAACCCACTCCATATCCACTGGAGGGCATAAACTATCCAAACATACTCAAAAACTTCCCAAGGCTGAAAACCACACCAGTATTGATAAAAACTCTAGCAAATTGGAGAAATAAAACTTTACTAGACAACTAATCAATCTAACACTTTATTTCAGCAAAAAATAGTTCAGCAAAGAATAGCCACAGGCACACATCATCAAGCAGAATCACTCAACCAAGCCTCACTAGGCCAAACAAATGCTGAAATGGGGATTTCCTGAATCCACCTAAGAATCACATCATCAAAGAAGAAATAGCAATCTCAAAACCAGGGAAAATGTCAACACCACTACCAGAGAATCAAACAACTCAGGATAAAGAATTTCCAATTTGCCAACTTAAGAAGTGATCACAAGAAAGGACACCTACCTCTAACCTTCCAACATTACTAGAAAAAAACATGGCAAATCAAGAGAGAAGCATCCACTCTCCACAATAATAACAAGGGTAAGAAATCATAAGAGAACAAACCCAACAAATCAAAGAAATAAATCCATGACATCTCAATCTTAAAACCACTATCGGGCGATAAAATAATCACAAACAAAGAACGAACTTCGAATTGGTCAATCTTACAAATGGGATATATAGGAAGGGATAGCCAAAACAAAAACCTTTACAACACACGAGGCAAGTTTAAGAGTCTCAAAATCAAGAACAGGCGATACAACTATATGTTCAACCTTAGAACCATATGACCACCACAGAAGGCCAACTTTTCTTTGATATCGTAATACATCCCCAAATCAATCTAATAGAACTAACCAAGAGGGAACACAGTTAACCTCGCTGGTCTAGGGGAAAGAAATCATCAAATTGGGCTATATATACTCAAGCCACCGAATAATATCACAAGAAAATGAAAGTCTAACTAAATATCACTAGTCAATACAACTATGCAACAAGGATCGAATTCATTAGGGAATAACATCAAGTAATAATATCAAGAAGTATCAATAACCACATATAGTGGTAGTAATAGCAATAACAATATCAAAATCAATATACTGAACAGGCGGTACCAAAATAAATGTCAATAGTAGGTAACACTAAATGGCTACAATAAGGCTAATATGCCAAAATAAATGGGACTTGAACCCAAAAACCACACCTATAAAGGAAAATACCTATACAGATCCACTTTATCCACTAGTAAAAGAAATAAACCATGGAGTAGTAACATAATCATGAATTCAATAATAAAGCACATAATAACCGTTATCAATTCATCAAGGTGTATAATCATTAATAGGTGTGATAACCCCAATACACATAATAATAGATAAATGTAGGAAATAAAAGCACACTAATCATGGTTACAAATGCGCTCATATGTCTGACAGGCATAGGGAAAAATAAATCTGAACGGGTCCAACTCGGTTCTGACCGACTGAATCATCAATTAGGGTGCCACACACACTATCTCTAACTAAAGATGCCACAACATCATGAGTTGATCTAAATGAGTTGAATGACTAGAAATACCATGTCAGAGACACTCTCTAGAATAGTAATCGGTCTCTATGCATTTGAAGTAAACTTCTGATGCACCAACATGGCGAGTGACAAATTGATCCTAAATGGCTGGCCAACTAACACTAAGAGAAATCCAAAAAATTATGTCTATACTTCTGAAATCACAGCCTATCTCAGGAACTCTATGCTAGAAGAGAATACATACTAACTCTAGCTAATCATCTATCTCATACCTGGGCATTCTTTAAAGAAGTATTTCATCATGACACAACCCAACAAAGATCCTAAAATACTTTGAGATACTGCCCCTCATAATCCATAATGGTCTATATGTCCCGAAGAACCATACTTTACTCCACAAGTCTGATGGGGACTCCACCCACTATGTTTACTATGATTTATTTGATAACTACTTATAGTATGGAATATTGTCTGCATAGAGCTGATGGGCTATAGGTGAAGCTGAACTCTACCGAATGAATCCTTACTTTTGAATAAAATACCAATAACACTATACTGATGGCATACCTATTACCGTTATTTCTATATATCTCTATACTTTTTCTCTCTATGGTACTCTCATTATTAATATCCTAATGGAAGGATGATATAGCTTCTATCCAGTGCATCGACACTAAATGGGGTGAGAATACTAACTCTCTAATATATCCATGCACCAATATTTGACTTAGAAGGATGTAGCATAGGAAACTGCCAGGACCACATGAGAAATCCAATCTCGCACTCAAAACTAGTAAAGAACCGTGATGAACACCAATAGACCAAACTCTGGTCTAAGACTGCTCGATTAATCAAACGTCATCTATGAATGAGAGAGATCTACAACATAACTTAAATTCCTACTGTTGAATCTCTAAGGCTGAAGGAGTCATAAGCTTTGCTGAAGCCTAATCTACCCAAATTCTTTTTGGCTTCCATTGAAGATCTTTGAAATCCATCCCTGACTCTCTAGTTTGATGCTACATTAAAACTCTAGAAACATGTGTTGAAGTCTCATCTATATCTGTCAACAATTTCCCATCATTATTACAGGATAGAATAGAGTAAAATAATGTGTTTAAGGTTCAGAGGAATATGAACACACGATAAAGAGTCAAGAAGTAAATTTTATAAAATGTCACTATAGCCTCACAAAGATAGGTTATAGATGTCTCTGCAGCTATTCGTAGGACTCTACTAACATTTATCTCTTGTACTAACACAAAAACCTAGGCTCTGATACCAATTTGTCACGGCCCAATTTCTTAGCTCATGATGGCGCCTACCATTACCCACCATTAGAAAACCAATACATGGTCTGGAATGACTAGTAACAGACTCCTCAATAATATAAGGAAAAGAATGTGAAATAAATAGAATAAAGATCACTACTTATAAAGTCCCAAAACTTGTTGGTATCAGTACAACAACTTCTAACATAATAAGACTACAAAAGTGAAATATCAAGAGAAATACTCTGATAAACCTTACCACTAAATATAATATAAAGACCGATCTAATACATAAGAGAGATGAGTATTACTCCAAAGGTTAGGAGTTCACTTTAAGTATCTAAACGATGGTTGCTCTACATGATTCATACAACAATGGTCATAACCTATACAATAATCTGCAGGTTGTAGAAGTGTAGTATGAGTACCAAATGAATGGTACTCAATAGGCAACTAAGAACTGAGTAGATAAAGCATATATATAAAACATATAAATACAATGGAAACTATACCCAAGAGTCTAGATGATAGATAACAAATCAATAAGAATAATAAGGGACAACTATTATGTTCAAGTCTAAGAGTCTAACATAAAAAGACTAAGGAAGTATCAGGGTTAACTATCCTATTCATGCTACATTCAATAGACGTCAATACTATACTATGTATCCCAAGTCAATATACAAATAATGAGAGGAAGAAAGATATATAGCAATATACAAGGTCAAGAATGAATATGCAACCTGAACAAATGATGGAAGAGATATATGGTAGTCCCATATCTTCTTATATATATATATATACATATACATATTCATATAAATAAGAGGTAATCTCAAGGCATATCCTAGATCATCATATCCTCATTCTAAGTCCTTATCATAATACTATCAGGATCTAATATTATCGTACTCATAATTCTAATCCACATGGCTAGACATGACATAATCCTACATCATAATGCAATCATAAGATAGAAGAGGCCGTATACATACCTTAAATCACAATACCATATTAATGACCAATCTGCGATAAGCTAGTCATAATAATGATAATAACAATATTAACAATAGCATGAATAACTGGATACTTCAGACAACCAAATACCTAGCCAAGCCTATGAGTTCTCCCACCACCCCAAGATCAGAAGGTTCAATCAACATACAATAATACAAGGCATATTGTTCACCGGTATCTATGCAACCATCCCATACCAGATTATAGACATAGGTGCATATTGGTCATAGGCAATGTGCAAGCTAAACTAGATGCAAGGTACATAATCAATATCATAATCTCATCATTATACCCATATATCTCATAACTATCATCATCAGTATAACAAACCTTTGTCCTTGCCGGGTATCAATATATCATATAAAATACCTTGTATTTTTAGGCTAGTCTTTAATCCATTCTTCTAATGTGTATAAGATAAAATCCAAATGATTCCCAATTGAATATAAGTTTCATGATCTTTATCCTCTTTTATGTGCTTTCGAGGTGAAAAATGTTTATAAGAACTACTTAGAACAGAGTTGAACTCAGAGCCTTTGATTCGTCCAAAGTTTGGTATTTGATTCTACAAGGGTCAAATTTGAATGTGTATAACTTTTTATATACGTACAATCTTTTAATTTAAGGCCCAAAAAATTATAGATAATTGAATTATCTTTCCAATGATATTAATTTTTCATAAATCCGATACCAGAGCAAAACGTTATGGCATTTTTCGTGCGAGGTAGTAAGCCAAAGCAATTGGGATGCATGCATCATCGACGTGATTAGCGATGTGATGCATTATCAATTGAGTTACAGAACTTTTTCACACACCATTTCAGTTCCTAAAGGGTTTAGGGGCACTTTGGTCACTTCCCCTTACCCAAATCCATCCATAACACTTAATTTCAGTCCCAAAAGCATTTGATACAGTGTAATTCATCTCTCTCAAAGAAAACCCTATCCCCTTCAAGAACACCAAGAAATCCACCAATTTTTCTTCAATAAAGTTAATAATCCAAGCTTTCGGGTTCAAGAACTTCAAGAACACCATTAGAGATTCAAAGTTCAAGCTTTTACATTCAATTTATCAAATAAGGTATGTGGAGTTATGAACATGGATACTTATTTCATCCTTGTGCCCAAAACTAGTTTTAATGTTGAATTTACATGAATTTCAAATTAGGGTTCATACCCAACTTATCTTGCTTTAAGTTTATGCAATTGTAAAGTGATTTAAATGTTAAAGTGCATTCTTGTTCTCCTCTATGTATGCTTGATTTGAAGATTTTTGATTGAGATTTAAGCATGATATTATGTTGCAAGTTATATTAAAGAAAGCATGAGATACAAAGGTTTTAGTGCATCAAGATTTTGCATGCTCTTATTTTGATCCATAAGATTCATATTGTTATTTTGATTTCATTATCTTGATAGAAATTATTGAAGTATTTCAAGAAGATTATTGAGCATGAAGTATTATTTTGATTTGACATGAATTTAAAGCATGGGTTATTAAGCCTTAGTTTGAATATTGATATTTCAAGAAGATTATGCTTTTAGGCATCCTATGATTAGTTTATGCTCATATTTTGAACAAGATTTGATCTTGTAATCCTCGTTTTAGATATGGAATCCACTTTATAGTTTCGATTATAGTTTAAAGTAAACAGATGTATAAATGGTTTTCATAGTAAACCCTCATGCTAGTTTTAAATTGGATTTTATATAGATTGAGCATATGGATTAAAGGGAGTAGTATTTAGCACCAAGCGAGAAGTGTGAGTTTAGCATATCCCACTTTCCCAAAACTACGAGCCAATGTAGATACATATTTAGATTATATTCTATTTATATATGGATACAGATACGTGATCACTTAGCTTAAGTTATACTCCTTGGCAAGAGTATGTCACCTCTCTCCAATATGAGGTTTTCCACTAAAGGGAACTGGATGTTGGACACTATAATAGCTCACATAATGTATGTCAATTAGAAGAACCTCCCTAAAGTCCTAAAATAAAATAAAATAATAGCTTTTAGAAACTAAGTGTAAAGACTCACGATTTTATGAAGATATTGTTTTACATAAGTCATTAGCTATGAGATTCAACTTTTAGTTTACAAATACAAAAGTGAGTCCTTTTTAACTTAGCCTACATGATTTGAAAATAGACTTAACTTCAACTCTACTTAGTTTACTAGAAGAAAGAGTAAAAGTACAACTTTTAGAACGAAGTGTTATGACTCACAAGGTTTATATAGTATATTTTATCATTCATGATTCATATTTTTTAGATTTCAACTATTCCAGGTAGTGTGAGTCATTTATACTTAGCATGCATTATTTTACAAGTTCGTACGAACATTGAGATATTGTTTTACTTATGCATTCATCCCCATATGCTCAGTACATGATAACGCTCAATCTACATCTCTCGTGGGAGTGTAAAGCGGTCATTAGCAAATATAGAACCCAACATGGGTTGGGTGTCGATCCCACAGGGAATAGCTTGGCCAACAAGTAAGTAAAATTACTAAACTTTTGGTGCAAGTCTCGTCAGAAGGGGGGATTCTTGTTGTGCAAGTAATGTAAACAAAAGCTGAAATTAATAAAGTAAAAAGAGAGATTGTTACATAGATTGTAAACAATGAGAATTGAAGCGTTGGGGTTATGTCCACCTTCTGAGGTATATGTCTCTTTTGGCTATGAGTGTGTAGAATTCTGACATGCAATTGCTTATAGAGAATTGTAGTCGATGGTAAATCCAAGCGTCTCACGACCTAAACAAGGACTATTTCACTTTAACTC
Source organism: Capsicum baccatum var. pendulum (assembly GCA_030864225.1). Lineage (NCBI taxonomy): Eukaryota > Viridiplantae > Streptophyta > Magnoliopsida > Solanales > Solanaceae > Capsicum > Capsicum baccatum. The sequence goes on along the minus strand of CM061560.1, from coordinate 81,410,445 downwards.
TCTCGAGCTTAAAGCGTGTCTAACAGTACGAATTCTCCAAGAGGTTAGTCCAGTTACGGCACTAGCTTTTTAATAGGAAAGGGTGTCCTACTACCTTGACATTATCTCTTTTCCAGACAAATAACTTTTCTCTCGAACAAGTTAAATGTTAGACTGGCGTATTCTTGCGTTTGCAACCGCAAAGAATGTAGATTAAGATGAAGAGAATAATGATATAAGCAATATACGTGTCATGAACTCACAAACTCACAGCAATAGATAGTATCTCATTCGGCTTCCATAACCCCAACAGAGAGGTTTAGTTACCCATGAATGCGAAGGAGATCACGATTGACATTGTTGTTCTTATACCACAAGATTGATGATTTTCGTGTAGCACAAGTGGTAGGCGTGAGGCGTGAATTCCAAGGCAAAAGTAACAATTCTCTTGTTGCGGTAAATAAGAATAGATGAATAGAAGAAGAAAAATAGAATTAATGGAAAGATTAGAAGAGTTGTAATTGAGAAATAGAATGTATCTCTCCACTAAGGCAGGACTATCTCTCCACTAAGGGAGGACTTGTATAAAAATCTCTAGCATGATAGGGTATTTATAATACTCCTATCCTACTCCTACTATGCTAATGAAATAAATAATCAAATACTACTAGGCCTATGGAACACTTAACCCAAATGTACTAGGTTAATGTAACATTATCATAATCCAAATAAACTAATGAAATACATAACCCAATTGTACTAGGTTAACGTATCTTTGTCAAAATCCAGCTTTGTGTCTGTAAGTCCCCAGAGTCTTCAGAATTGCTGTTTTAGCCAGGGACAGATTTTCCATGCAGCAGTTTTGGTCCTTTAGGCGTCCCACTTCCTTCTCCTTCGTTCGTGAGCTTTCTTTTGCGTCAAGTAAGCCATAAAATGCTGAATTCTGCATCATTTATACCTGAAACTTTACTAATCATGTTCGTTAGCTCATTTATAGGAAAAAGGACTAAAAGTGCATGAAATATATAGTTTGTTCTCAAAACTAGGCTAAAATATGGGCAAAATATATTGATATAGGCGTGTAAATTCGCCTATCATCAGTACATTCCAAAAGTATTGTTCTACATATATGTCTATGTTCTAAATTGTTTAATAATGTAGGTACGAGTTCAGTTGTAGTCCATATATCATGATCAAATAGTTGAAAATTCTAACCAGCAAATGATGAGTCCTCCTACTTTAGGCACTTTAGTTAGATGTTATTTATGTACTTTACTTTCTTACTCATATGTATTGATTAGTGGTAGTTGGAGTAACATCCCAGCTATCTATAGTCAGTATAGTAGAGGCTTCACAAATGTCAGTCAGAGTCAGTTATGTAATTTCAGTTCTGTTTATTAGTTTCATCCAAATATAAAATTGTATTTGTATAGTATTTTTTTCTAGATTCCATCATAATTATATTTTCACATAGTAACTTCAGTCATTTTATACATATGTAAATCAGTTACTTAGCAGTATGCCAGTGCAAGGGTTAGCTTGGGATGACCTGTGGTCCTAAGCACCGTGTGGCATCTCGAGAACCATTTTTGGGGCATTACAAACTTGGTATTAGAGAACAAGGTTGAAGTGTCCATGGGTGTTTGTGAAGTCGTGTCTAGTAGAGTCTTGTGGAATGGTACGGAGATGTTTGTACTTTTTTTTTGAGAGGTTATAGGGTATTTAAGAAAAGTTTCCTTTCTTTCGTACTCTACATCGTGCTGCAAAGTTCTTCTCTCAGAAATTAATGTTGATTCATGTTTCACTCTATAATTCTCCATCTATGTTATATTCGTTAGATCATATGATTAGTAAGTTCTAATTCTTTCTAAGATAATGCTCTCAGATTTACTATCAGTAACTTTAGAAGTTATATAAGGGGCTTGAGAGGAGCACACTAGTGTGTTATAATTTCCTCAAATCAAAATTTATGTCCTCATCCATATGAGTTTTTTGGTTAAGACAGAATAAGATATGCATTTAGATTCCTCATTATTCCTTCTATACAGATAATGCTCATAAGAGAAGATAGTATGAGCCTAGATTATTGAATAGAGTTTGCATTTGAGGGATATTGCAACCTGGAGTGTTATGATTCATAAGTAGTAGAACCTTCTTATAGTTGGAAGTATGGGTATAGAAGTGTAGTGACAAAAAAAGTGAGAATAACAATTGATAGAAAGTATAGAGATAAACTTATGCATGCTATATATTTTGCATTATGGTGATATGTCCTGGTGTTAGCTTAGTGGAAGGTAGATAAGGAGTTATTAGTTAAGGTGAATTATTTTTTGTTTGAAGTATGAAAGGAGTTATTGATGGTAATATTGTGTTAGAAAAGTATAGATTATTAATAAAGTATTTGGTGGTTTAGTATTGTTAATTTAGGTTTTCCTTAAGGTTGCAAAGAGGAGTTTAGTTGAAACTTATAGAGCTATGAAGGAAAATTAGATGTATATATGGGTGAATAGTAGTGATGTATAGAGGGAACATATGCTAACAGATTATAATAAGATAGGCCATACGCTCGTGATCAATTATTATTATTATAGATTTCTAGTAGACTAGTGTTTCTTGATATCTTGTTTTATAGCTTCCAAGTGAGAATAGTATGTGAGGTTGGGTTGTTAATCATGCCTAGACCTAGACACTAAGTTTGAACAGTGGATGATCATCAAGATAGATGTAATGGTTGCTTGGTTAGTGATGCTTGTTATATGGACGTGAACAAATAGGCTTGAAATAGTGAATGCAAGAATTTAAGTTTATTGATTTGAGATTAAGTATGATGTTGTAGGTATGATGTATAGGTGTGCCCAAGGTGATATAGGGTTGCATTATTTTCTAAGGTTATTAAGTATCGTGTGTGGTTAGTAGTACCCTTGAGTTTCTAAGTGAAAGAAGTCTAGTTATATCGTACATGGTGTTCTTAATATCTAAGTTAAGGTGTTATGATTGATTATGTTGGGACTTTTGATATGATCTTGATTCTCATGGTTGAGAAATACAAGTTTAGAGGCATGATATTGATAGGCTATGACGAAAGTATTATGGTTCAATAAAGTTTTGGTGATATCCATGTCAAGTGTTAGAATCTAAATTTGAGTGTATGAAGATTGAGCAAATGGAAATAAGAGTTGAAGCACTAGATGGTATGCACTCCAGCTATAGGGATAGTCATGAAGATTTGAAGTTATCAAGTGTTCAATTTTTATATGATTATTATTGGGGCTATAGAAAGATAGAGTTATATCTCATAAGGAAGTATTAGTAATGGGTTTAACACTTTCAGGTGTAGTCTTTCGATTTAAGTTCTATTACTTATGTGTATTGTTATACCCTAGGAACTAGAGTAAAGTTGTTGAAGTTCAGTTAGATTTTAGTAAAGAGGGTTCCACAGACTTAGAATGATTGCTTAAATCTTAGGGGGAGATGATAAGATACGTAACCAAGTCAGATTCTCAGATTCTAATAGTGCTGCCAGTGTGGGAGGAAGATGTCCACCTCATTCTTATTTCAGTATTAGTATTTCAGTCATCATGATATCTAATCATGCCTTACATGTCAGCTCGATAATCATAGTTCTGTTCATGCATATTTTAGAAAATCAGGTACTCTCCTAGTCCTTAGTATAAGGAGTTCAAGTTCATTCAGCAGTACGAATCATGTTCCAGGAATTTATGAACTCCAAACTCAGGTCATATAGCACATGACTCCTGTACTTATGCTTTATAGTATGGTCAATTCCAATAACTCATGCTACACTCCTAATGATCAGTGAGATTTATCTTATAACCATGTATGCCCTTAATTCAAATTTCATTGATGAATCAATGATGTTGATCCTCTATTCCTCAAACCTCAGTTAAGTGTCAACTAATGTACAGTCTCGTTCCATGCTTCAAGGTCTCATGTTCTAACTTTTTAATAAACCCTCCTTATGTATTGATAGTGGTGATGACTAAATATTTCTTGTTGGTAAAGATCATTGTATGCTTGTTTTAGCTAAGGCCATAAGTGTGAAGTAAGTTTGAGGCCAAGTCTTTGATCCTTGTTGTGGTTAATTGAAATTTTTGTGTGTATGTTCTTGGGGTAGCATGTGGGAGTTATTTTAATAGAGGTTTAGCGAATATGAGGAGTAAGCTATTATAGGTGTTTGTTTAGACGTTCATATATGGTTATAACAATAGGCTTGAATCTCATGTTGGTGTATACGTGGATGAATGTAGTGCGCATTAGTTTCTAACCTTCTTGACCTTAGAATATAAATCTTTAAGTGAATTCATGATCAGAGTTGTCATTAGCATATTTTGTGTAAGTTTCATATTTTTTGGGTGAGGTTTGAGACCTATTTGGAGAGTCAAAATAGTGAGGCAACGTGATAGGTTGTGATGCATCACATATCGCATTAGGAGGGAACAACACGATGCATCATATATTGCGTCAGTTGAGCAACGCAGAACATCACTTATCTCATCGATAGTTCAGTTCAGTTATGGTGTTATATGTTGAACCTTGTGATTTCGAGCTAGGCTTGATCATGGTGAGAGGACTTAGTTCAGTTTAGACATTAGTAGATGGATTTATGAACGACCATGTAAGAATTAGAAGTTGAATCAATGAATATAGTATTTAAGGGGAATAGTATAGTTAAGGAAATATTTGAGAAGTATTGCTAATCTTGAAAGTAAGAAGTTGCATTGCCTAAGGCCTAGTAATTCTATCCTAGGTTATGATTTATGTGCCTACGTTCCAAGCTATAGAGTTGTATCAATGTTGTGATTCCTTAATTAGATGTCTTGGTCAGATTATGCCCAAGATTCTTCACTCCCTTATATTATTAGAATTTCATAGAAGAGTGTTGAAGAAATAGTCCATTTGATTATGGACAGTTAGTATGATTAAGTCCATATAGCCTACAATCTCGTTGAGCAATCAATCAGATAAGCTCCTATAGATTTCCAACTTTCCATCTAGTCGTACTATCCGAAGTCTCATAGTATGGCCATTTCAATAGGTAGTTTTATAACATCTATGTAATTTGTGAATTCAGCTCAGTTCATGCATCGTGCATTAGTTTCAAATTCCAGATATTCAGGCATGATTCAGTCTATAAGTGTCCCATGCATCATCTCCATCTTTCCTTAGTATTTCAGCAAAGTCATTATCTTTCGGGGGACGAAATATCCCAAGGGGTGATGTATTGTAATACCTTGATCATTCGTGTCCTAAACCTTTTATATTTTCTTTATGAACTAGATCCTTCCTAAGGTAATGGTTACTCACAAGTCAACTCTCTGTTTCCTATCTCAGCCTTATAACAATTCTCATGTCATTGCATGAGTCAAGAAATCAGTTCAGTTCATGATATGCAGTTTATGTATCATATTTCAGCATTAGTTATGCAATCATGTTTTTACTCATGCATGCTCAGAATATAATCACAGTTGCCTTAGTACCCTCGGTCAAATCGTCCTCAATCAAGGACAAATATTCCCAAGAATGAGATAATATAATACCCCGCATTTTTGGGCTAGTTTTTGAACCATAGTTCCGAGGTGTATAAGTTAAAATCCAAATGATTCCCATGTAAATGGAAGTTTCATGATGTTTATCCTCATGTTTTATTTGCTTTTGAGGTAAAAAATATTCCTAAGAATCACTTAGAACAAAGTTGAGCTTAGAGCCTTTGATTAATCAAAAGTTTGGTATTCAATTCTACAACGGTCTACTTTGAACGTGTATAACTTTTTATATACATAAAATTTGGCATCTCAAGACTCGCCAAATTATAGATAATTGAATTAGCTTTCAAATGATACCAATTTCACCTTAATCTGATACCTGAGTGAAAAAGTTATGGCATTTTTCGTGTGAGGCAATAAGCCGACAAGATTGGGATGTGATGCGACGCGATGGAAATCACATTATGGAACTATTTCACATGCTATTTCAGATCATAAGGGGTCTAGGGGAACTTTGGTCACTTCCCCTCACCCAAATCCATCCATAACACTTAATTTCATCCCCAAAGCATTAGATATATAATAATTCATCTCTTTCCCTCCAAGCAAACCCTAGACCCTTCAAGAACTCCAAGAACATTTACTCTAAGAAAGTTAATAATCCAAGCTTCTGAGTTCAAGAACTTCAATAATAAGCTTCAATAACACCATTAGAGATTCAAAGTTCAAGCTTTAACATTCAATTTATCAAATAAGGTATGTGGGGTTATGAACAAGGATACTTCTTTCATCCTTGTGCCAAAAACTAGTCTTTAAAGTTGAATTTACATTAATTTACATGAATTTCAATTTAGGGTTCATACCCAACTTATCTAGTTTTGAGTTTATGGAATTGTAAAGTTATTTGAGGGTTAAAGTTCTTGTTTGTTCTCCTCTATTTATGCTTGATTTAATGATTTTCAATTGAGATTTAAGCATGATATTATGTTGCAAGTTATATGAAAGAAGGCATGAGATTGAAAGGCTTTGGTGCATCAAAATATTGCATGCTTATGTTTTGATCTACAAGATTCATAGTGTGATTTTGATTGCACCATCTTGATTGAAATTATTGAAGTATTTCCAGAAGATTATTGAGCATGAAGTATTATTTTGATTTGATATTAATTTAAAGCATGGGTTATTAAGTCGTAGTTTGAATCTTGATATTTCAAGAAGATTATGCTTTCAGGAATACTATGATTAGTTTATACTCAGATTTTGAACAAGATTTGATGTTTTGATGCTCAGTTTAGATATTGAATCCACTTTATAATTTTGATTACAGTTTAAAGTAAATAGATGCATAACTAGTTTTCATAGTAAACCCTCATGCTAGTTTTAAAGTGGATTTCCTACAGATTGAACATACAGATTAAAGGGAGTAGTATTTAGCACCGAGCGAAAAGTGTGGGTTTAGCGCATCCTACTTCCCTAGAACTATGAGTCAACGTAGGTGCAAATTCAAATATATTACATTCATAGATGGATATAGATATAGATTGTGATCACTTAGCTTAGGTTATACTCCTTGGCAAAAGCATGACACATCTACCCAATCAGAGGTTTTCCCTTTAGGGGAACAGGATGTTGGACACTATGATAGCTTACATAGTGTATGTCGGTTAGAAGAACCTCCCTAAAGCCTAAGTCCTAAAACAGAATAACAGAAAAAAATTTAGAAACTAAGTGTAAAGGCTCACGATTTTATGCAGATATTGATTTACATAAGTCATTAGCTATGAGATTTCAGCTTTTAGTTTACAAATACAAAGGTGAGTCTTTTTTCACTTAGCCTGCTTGATTTGAAAATAGACTTAACTTCAATTCTACTTAGTCCACTAGCATAAATACTAAAAGTACAGCTTTTAGAACTAAGTTTTATGACTCACAAGATTTATACAATATGTTTTATCATTCATGATTTTCAGCTTTTAGTTATTCCAGCTAATATGAGTCATTTATACTTAGCATGCATTATTTTATAAGTTTATACGAACATTGAGATATTGTTTTACTTATGCATTCACCCCTATATGCTCAGTACTTTCCTAAAGTAATCATCCACATATACGTCTATGTGCTACATTGTTTAATAATGTAGGTGCCAGTTCAGTTGTAGTCCATATATCATGATCAGATAGTTTCAGATTCCATCCTACATATGATGAGTCCTCCTACTTCGGAGACTTCATTTAGATGTTATTTATGTACTTTACTTTCTTAATCATATGCATTGATTAGTGGTAGTTGGAGTCACGTCCCAGATATATATAGTTAGTATAGTAGAGGCTTCACGGATGTCAGTCAGAGTAAGTCATGTAATTTTAGGTCTGTTCATTAGTTTCATTAGAATGTAAAATTGTATCAGTATTTTATATTTTTCTATATTCCATCATGATTATATTTTCGAACAGTAGCTTCAGTCATTTTATGCATATGTAAATCAGTTGCTTTGTAGTATGCTAGTACAAGTGTTAACTTGGGATCACTTGTGGTCCTAAGCACCGTGTGACGTCTTGGGACCCATTTTTGGGGCGTGAAATTATAACAATATCTTCTGGCTTTTTGGGGTATCAATATATCATTACTGTATCCTATGACCTTGATGGGTATAAATATATCATCATAGTATCTTTCGGCCTTGCAGGGTATCAATATACCATCATAGTATCCTTCGTCCTTGTCGTGTATAAATATATCATAACACTATCCTCCTACCTTGTCATGTATCAATATATCATTACAGATTCCTTCAGCCTTGTCAGGTATCAATATAAACTTAAAAATTAATACACATATATTTATAGACATATAATAGTTACATGGGCTCAAGACGTGGAAAAAGGGGATAAATCTACATGCCTGTTAGTATACTCATAATCATTATTGTATCATCATAAAACATCTAACTTGTTAATACTTCCCAACTATCCGCTATTATCTAACCAACACTTATGATCATTAAATCACTAATTTTCTAGTCTTCACATGACCTCTAATTAGTATCCTAAACATTATCCTTCACATAATCCTTATTCATGGGATAGCAACTAATAATATATAATAAGTAGCCAATGCCCAACATCTTGTCAAGATTCATTACTAGACCCTAACCGCTATTTATCCAATAATCAACATTATCAACTAATCAACCTATATCCATTAATTATTATTAGTCAACACACTACCATTTATAATCTAACCATGTTTTATTCACTAACAGCACTCACTAGCAAACAATCGTATACCAGCTAATCTTCGTTTATCAACTATTCATCATTATTAACTAGCCATCTCTTATCACTAACATCTCTTACTATCTAGCATCATTAATACACAACTCCTCATTTAACAACTAATCGATGCCAAAAACTCAGTTATTAATATCAACTAATCATCACCTACGCAAAACTCAACATCATTATTAGCCATGTATCAACCATCGCTAACTACCATATTTCAACTAAGAAAGACTCATTAACTGGTACATTAGATTCCTAGCCACCAAGTGCTATTGTCACTTAATATACAACTAGCTACCACATATCTTAACCCTTAATTAAGAAGAACAATCATAAGATCTTATTTTAGCTAGAATCGCATCAATTATCGATATAATAATCATGAATGTACCAAAGCTATGCATGGCATCACCACTATACAAATCAATACAGTCGTAGGCAACATACTGTATCTTCCTCTATCCTATATCTGAGAGATATGTATATTAACATATATATGCATATTCATAAATTGTAATCATATCCTTTACAATGATAAAGACTTCTCAAATATCTAATCATTATCATAACATGGCCCTTGGCCCAATAATATTTCTGGAATAATCACAACATCATAATCATGGTCTCACGCTCATATACATATTTGAAACTTATATCAATATTTATATTTATAAGCCACAACATATCTCTAATTATCTCACATATAGGAGGCATCTCACATATAGGAGGCATAATATCAATAAGTATGTAATTATTTCTCACATAGGAGGCATCTCGCATTTAGGAGGCATAATATCAATAGACACATAATCATCTCTCACATAAGGGCATAATATCGATAAACATGTAATCATTTATAAGATATCCTATATTAATGGGTCATACATTATGACTTATGGGGAATATCACCCTCTCGAATAATTATTGTATCTAAGAGAAATATTGTCTCTATAAGTCCAATAATCATAAATAAAAGGAGATAGCATCTCTATTGACCCAATATCTCATCTAAGAGGGAATAGAATCTGTATAGACCCAATATAATATCTATAAGGAATATCATCTTTATAGGCCCAACAATCATAACTAAGAGAAAAATCATCTTTAAGAACCCAACGTTATGTCTAAGAGAAAATATCATCTCTATGATCCAAATATCAAGTTTAAGAGGAAATAGCATCTCTATAGGCCCAACATCATATCAAAAAGGAAGTAGCATCTCTATAGCCCCAAATATCATTATCCATGAAAAATACATCATCATTCAATCAGTCATGAAGTAACCTTATATTATGGTTTACTATTATTAACTATGCCTAACATCCACAACTAAGTCCATAAGGCTAATTCAAGTCTTGGCCTAAGTGGTTCGGACAAACATCAACAATAAAGACTAAGCTATCCTACTCATATATCAAGCCTAACATTCACATTCATATGCAATGCATATCACACATCATCTATGAAGAAAAATAGATAGGACCCTACCTCAAAAGTGAACCACAAAACGTCACTTCATTCACCAACAACCATCTTAACTTCACAATCCCAAAATGCCATCAATGTATCATAACCATAATCTACTTATCAATAGTCTAATGATACTCATATTGCACTATTGTGCTTTGGGTCCAATAATGACACCAAAACCCCAAGAGAGTCCCACTGATGGAAAATAGATTTTCGAGGCCAACCCAATATTCACACATGAACAAGAAATCATAACCCTTAATAAATGGGTAAAAACTAAGCATACTTTGGGTTAAAATTAAGCCTTCAGCTAAATTGGGATTTTGGGTCCAAATTAAGATATTTAAGCATGAATTCAAAGGATTCTTACCTTAAATTTGGAGATAATCACAATAAAAGATGGTAAATAAGCTCCCAAGTTACCAACCATGATCAAAATATAGTTATCCCACAATATTAGATTTTTAGGTTTTAATGAAAGAAGAAGATGGCCAATTCTCATCCAAAATGGCCTTTTAAAGACCATTCTCAGGTCCTCAATCTCTGCAATCATGAATATACGGTCCACAATTGTAGAATTGTAAGTCTCACTCCCTGATCACGGTATCCTCAATTTCACTATATGATAGCTAAAACTTGGAAAATATTTCAAGTTTCGGCTAATCCAATGAGCAAACAAAATATGCCTTGAAAATAACCATTGAGGAACCTTGATAGTACATTTATTGATGATGTCATATGAGCTATTGTGTATGTTATTAAAGAATCCCATGATTGTGTTATTCATTAAGATATGGATGCGGCTATTACTCGGGCTATTGATTAGGTTATTGCTTGGCTATTGATTAGACCAACGAATACCTTATTGAATAAGCCCTTGACTATAACATGTCTTAAGCCATAAAGTACAATATCCACTATGTTATGAATAAGCTATAGAATATTCCATGGATTTGATATTTCTCAAGTTAGTGATAAACTTTCTTTACGCTAATAGTGGGCCAATGAATAGGCTACTTGTGGGCCATTTCTCATGATAATTCTTATGGTCATGCTCATGGTATAATAGACTATATTATTTACTTATCACTTATAACATTCATACTACATATATGTACACATATTGATAATATTACATTGATGATCAATGGGGAAATATGGAGGTATGCTCTTCTTGCTTCTCCTATTATATTTATTTACTTTAACCTTCATGGGGCCTGTTCTTTATTTTATCCCTCGAGGGGCTTGTTTCTTACTTTATCACTAATGGGACTTGCCATTTACTTTATCATTTGTGGGGCTTGATATTTATTATTGATATTAATATAGATTTTATAATGATACCTAGTAAGGTCGGATGATAGTATGATGATATGATGATGCCTGGCAAGGCCAAAGGATATTATGATGATATGATGATACCCAATATGGATGAAGGATATTAAGATAATATGATGATACCAATAAGTCTATAGGCTATTATGATGATATGATGATACCCGATATGGCCAGAGTATATTATGATTATTCAATGATACCCAGCAAGGCTGGAGGATACTATGATGATACTTGGCAAGGCCAAAAGATGATTATTGATATTCCTATGATTACATTTACCGGTTCGAGTCCAGCTATCCCTATGTATGCCAACTATATGATATGTATGCTTATGTGTAGTTGGGTATAATGTTGATATTAGAGTTGCCGACCATAGTTTTCAAGTGATCAAGGTATAAAATGGTATAGTTGTTGATTTAAGGTTGAAAAGATGATTAGTTGTGAATATTAATTAATAGGTTAATAATGACTTATGGATAGTTTAACCTTAGAAATAACAAGGACTAGTGGTTTTGGCAACTAGTAATTATGATGATTAAGCTATAATGATGTTTAGCATAAATGAAGACTTATAGCAATGATTATTAGTTGATTATAATGATTTAGTTGATGATGATGACTAGTTGCCAAATGAGGATTTATGGATTATTGATGCTAATTACTAAATGACATTTAGTCAATAAATTAAAAAGTGAATAATTGGTGATTAGGGTTATTGGATCAATGGTGATTAGTGAATTTGTGATAGATAGAAACAAATATCAGTTAGTTGATAAATATGGCTTAGTAATGAATATTTGTTATGTCCTAGTTATTGATTAGTTGGTAAAGAATGACTAGTTCCTGACTCATGAATAGTGATTATATTGTGAACAGTATATAAATAACAATTAGAAGGTATATGATAACTAGTGGGTAATTGGATTAGTAAATAAGCACTGGCTAGCTAATAAAGAGCTATTAGTGCATATCGAGGCTATATTTGTCTAAATAATGGTATTGCTATGGCTATATTATGTTGTCATTCATTGTTCAATTATGAATGTTGATGATAATTGATAAAGGTTGGTAAACTTTTGATTGATGATAATTGTGGAATATTGGTAAATTGACAAATTATAGGTAAGCGTGGAATAATGGTTGATCAATGATAGAGTTTGAATATTGTTTAATTGATTTCTTTATGTTTCCCTTGGTTATACTCTCCAGTGGTATAGGAAACTATGATGAGTTATTTACTTTATGCACCAGTTGGCATATGGGAGCTAACTCTGTACTTGTGATTTCTTGCATTGATGCTTTATGATGCATTATTATTCTGAATTGTCCTATTCTTATGTATAGCGATATGGTCATGCTTTGGTGCCTTATATTGTATTGATATTATGATATTTATTACTTGTTATGTACACGATATTGGCATATGTTGATTCCTTATGTTATACTGCTATTTCATTTTGATTACTTATTATATAGAGTGATGATGGTGATGATTCAAGTTTGATTGTATACCTTGATTTAGTTATGATTATCTTGCATTATATTATCTTTATATCATGACTTAGATCAGTCGGTCGATGATGCCTACTGAGTACCCATTGTTTTTGTACTCATACTACACTTCTGCAGCCTGAAGATCATAGTACGGGTTATCATTGTTGATGTGCGCACATGTAGAGAATCCATGGTTTGATGACTTAGAGTGAGCTCCTGATATTCAGAGTATTACCTATATTTTTCTTATGTATTAGATTAGTCTCTATATTGTATTTGGAGATAATTTATATCAGTATATTTAGTTAAACTTCACTTTGCACTCTTGTATTATTAGCAACTCTTGTACTGATACCACAAAGTTTTGGGATTATATTACGTAATTGATTATTTATTTCATCTATTTCTCAATTATTTTCTTTATCTATTTTGTGGTTTGTTACTAGCCATTCCAAACTACGGGTTTGGCTTGCCTACTAGTGGGTTATAGTAGGCGTCATCATAACCTAAGAAATTTTGTCGTGATAATAATAAAATTGTCATACTCTATCTCCAATCGTAAAGCATCTTTATTATCCGAAAAATATGTTAACCAACTTTGTTAGCCACTCCATACCTGTAGGGCCTGTGCCCTTCTAAAAATCTACCTGAATCTCGTATGAACAAAATACCTTACTCCTATGCATACTAAAAACAACACCCTTGACCCTTTCAACCTTAATATGCCTACACTATCTGTAATTGTGAAATCTGTCTAAGTAATTCAAATCCCCTAACACAATTCCTTGGTCCCCCTCATTATTTAAAATTCTATGAAAATAAGATTGTCACCTCCTCCTAATGAGGGCATCCTCCGCTAAAAATTTGTTGTCCTCCCTTTTATGCACTTCATTTGGTAAAGGTAATGGCCCCTCCACTTCTTAGCCATGGTAAGCCTATATAGCTTCTTCCCTACTTTTCTCTTCTAAAGCCACACACAAGATCTTAAAAGTGGTTGTTTTTGCCACCATAACCTCTAACTTAGCGTTTTTCCTAGATAACTTATACATCTCTCCATTTGCCTGCTTCTCCTCTTCATTCTTGCTCTCAACCAACTTAGCATAAACCATATTTCTAGTCTCCACCTTCCATCACCAATCCACTTGCCATAACCAATCCACTCGACGATTGGTAGATCAGCCTCTCTAGACTCCCAACACCTCTCTAGTTGTCTCCCTAATAAAATTGGTAGTCAATTTACATATAAAGGATTATGATTATACAATGATATAGTAGTCAATCATCAGGATTTTTTCACTCTCTATTGCAATTACATTTCGATTATTTCCTGCGAAATATAGTTGGTGGCTATCGATTTACTGCCACTAGCAGAATTTTTTCGGCCACCGAATACTTCTCCTCTAGGGCGGCATACATGAATTCGATCTGCACAAAAAATTCCACCCACACATATGACACATATCTCCAAGCAAGTGCCCTATTCTAGTGAAGGTACAACTCAAATTTCTTAAAAGCAAGTATGCTAGGCTTAGGCAATTATTACTCAAGATTAATTAGAAGTGCAATACAAACTGAGGGAGGTAAAACAGAATTCATCAGCACTAAATTCTGAACAAGCTAAGACGAGCTTACTAAATTTAGAGGAATTGAAAATGGGTGCAATCCAATCACATCCCATTCTGAGTAATCCAATAATGGTGACAAAAGGATACAATAACTTCTATCGGCATTAAGTCCTCTATCACATCCTCTAACTTATATAGTTCCAAGCTTGACCTGGTTGAATTTGGGCCCAATAATGGCCCTAATGTTGTAATTATGATGTCCATGTTGGGTTACTGCCTAGTGTTCCAATGAATTTTAGGAATCTAGGTTCTAATGTTGTATGGCCTAAAGCAGGTCATGGGACTGAACCCCTTATCCATAGGGTTACTCACTGATTGACTACTAAATTGAGAGCCCAACAGGCTATAAAGGCTAAAATCATTCAAATCGATCCCCACAAAATAAAAACCAAACAAGGCCTCCCTGTGATTGTGTTTAAGTCTGGAGACTACAAAGTGAAGTTAGTGCAGAGGTGTAAAGTCACCCTGATTGGAAAGTTTGAAAATAGTATGCCCAAGATAGAGGTGATAAGGCGATAATTCATTCTTCAAACTGAATTAAGGGGAATGTCAAACTTACATACTTTAATTCCAAACACTTATACATTAATCTTCATAATAAATATGATTATTCCACTATTTGGTCAAAAGGGAAAATGTATATTCAAGGATAGATGATGTGTTTCCAGTTGTGGACCCCCACTTTTAATCTAGAAAAGGAGAGTCCTTTGGTTCATGTATGGGTTAGCTTGCCAGAAATCTCCTGGTACTATTATTGTTTAGAAGTGGTGACTCATTTATTATCTCCTATAGGAAAGGTGTTATTTCTGTACTTGGCAACTTATAAAAAAACTAGGGGCAGTGTGTCTAAGGTCAAATTACAAATTGACCTAACCAAGCCAAGGCCCCAGCATATTTGGATGAGATATGATGCTGATGAGCATAGTGAAGGAAGATAGAAAACCATTCAGTATGAAGATGTTCCAGATTATTGTTATTATTGCAAACATAACATGTTATAAGATCTTGTATTGTTAAAGCAAGAGATGAGGCTGCTAAGACAAAGATGGATTCAACTAAAAATTCTCAGAAGGAAAGTTACCCCCACACAAATCAAGGGGAGCTAATCTCACCTGATATAGTGTAGCAACAAAATAAAGATAGAGAAAAAGCCCCTATCAATGAGTAGCAGAATCAAAAGAGAAGAGGTCAAAAGGATAATTGAAAGTTGATTTAAGCCAATGTCTCCAAACAAGAACACAGGGGGTCAACATGATACTGCAAATCCACCTACATCTAATATATTTATAGCTCTCCAATATGACCAAGTAGGATTTGAACATAATTTTCCAGTCAGTAATGGTGAGGCTATCAAGGATATGCCACAACAACCAGATGAGTCTAATGATACCAAGCTTAATAGTCTTTAGGTAACTGAGGGGAACAACAAGAATTTGCTAATTAGTTCTACAAGGAGAACCAGTCAAGCAGATCAGAAGATACACAGAAACCTGATGTAGATATGCAACATATGGCTCCTGAATTGGTACAAGGTGTTTTCTCTCCCACGAAGCCTTTTTCTCAAGAGAAAGTGGTTATTGAATAGGTGCAGACCACTGAAATTAGAGACCAACCTATTATAACCTCAGACATGGGGGTTACTCATGACTCTTCTCAGGAGATAGAAAATGAATATAGAGAGATACACTCTGAAGATGAACTGGATGATAGTATACTTGAACACATGAGGAATATTGATTAAAATCTGACTGAGGTATTTGATCCAGGAGACCAAGAAGACAATGCAAGGGAAGTGAATCAAATTGCTAGCTAGCAAGGGCTTTTTCCCAAGGGGTCCTTACTCAAATCTAAGAAGGGGATCAAACAAACTTTTCCTAGCATGACTAGACATATATCCAGACCTTTTACCAGGTCTCATACTCACAAAATAGCCAAATGATTAGGCACCTACTTAGAATGTAAGGGGTATCTTTACCCAAGGTATTCTGGAGAGACTTCAACAACTTATCAACATCCATCAAATTTATTTGGTTATAATCTTGGAACCTTTCTCCAACAATACCTATATTGAAGAAGCTAAAAGAAAACTCAAGATGAAGCATGCTATCTACAATCCTAGTTGCAAAATCTGGATCTCTTGATCTCTGGATGTCTTATGTGACATTATTGCTAATGAGGATCAATAAATTACCTGCTCAATTAATCATAGTGATCTTACTCAAACATATCTAATGACCTTGGTTTATGCCAAGTGTAGAGAGACTAAGAAGACATCTGTGGGAAAAAGTAGTTCAACTGTCTGTAACAACTCTTCCTTGGTGTACAATTGGTGACTTCAATCTGATTACTAAAGTTGATGAAAAATTAGGAGTTAGAAGGCATTCCTTATGATATGAGGAAGAGTTTTGAAATTCTAGGGGTGATTAAATCTTGTGGATTAAATTACTTGGGCTTTCATGGTCCTAAATTCACCTGGTCTAATCTTAGAGGCATCCACTTTAGAATATTGAAAAGACTGGACAGAGTAATGGTATCTGATACATGGTTGGAGAAAATGCCAATGTCTAATATTACTCATTTGTCTTCTATAGGCTCTAATCACTACCCATTAATAATGAAGATATAGGAAAAGGTGGATTCACACATTAATTATTTCAAATTTTTGGATTCCTGTGTGGATAATCCTAATTTTCTTAACATAGTGGAGACATGCTAGAAGAAGCCTTATATAGGTGCACCTATGTGGAGATTTTAACAAAAGCTGAAAAGATTAACTTATACTCTTAGCCACTGGTCTAAAGAGGTATATACTGACATCTATGATAATCTGAATACTTATAAAGAGAGGGTCAAGGATGCTGAGGAAAATTTAATCTTAAACAATACAGATATCAATAGATAGGAATTCCACAAAGTGCAAGCTGAATATATCAGACATCTTAAGGTGGAAAATGCTATCTTGAAATAAAAGTCTCAACTGCACTGGTTTAAATATGGATATGTAAATTCTATTTATGCCCTTATTAAAGGAAAAAAAATGTTCATACACAAAATTAAAAATAAGGAAGGAGAGTGGATTCAAGGGGATGCTATATTGCTACAGCTGCATGTAAACATTTCCAGGACATATTTACTAGGAATGAGGAATATGTATAGGAAGAGATGTTATCTAATATTCGTAAAGTGCTCTCAGATGTTCAAAATGATACCCTCTAGCCAATTCCTACACTGGCAAAAGTCTTTTCAATGAGTGCTCACTTAGTAGCTGGTTGTGATAGGATGAATGGGTAGTTCTTTTATTCATACTGGCATATCATAGTTGAGGACCTCCTTCAAGTGGTGATTTCTTTCTTTTATAGACATGTTATGCCTAAATACTTCTCTCATACCTGTTTGGTTCTCCTCCCTAAAGTAACTCACCCTAACAAACTATCTGAATATACTAATCAGCCTGAGTAACTTCACTAACAAAGTCATTTCTAAACTCCTTTACCTCAAAATTTGCCCCATCCTTCCCTCTCTTATTTCTAGAAACCTGTCAAGCTTTGTGAGAGATAGTAATATTGCATAAAACATCATGCTTGCCCAAGAAATCAATAGTGGTATTGAGAAACCAGTTGTGGGTATAAATATGGTTATAAAACTTTACATGGACAAGGCCTATGAAAGGGTGTCTTGGTCTTATACTTGCCTTATTTTGAAGAGATTTGGATTTTGTGGAGTGATTATAGACATGATCAAGAGGACTCTATCAAAAAATTGGTGCTCGGTGCTTGTGAATGGTACCAGGGATGGCTTTTTCACTCTACAAGGGGATTGAAACAAGGTGACCGCCTCTCCCCTACTTTATTTATACTTAGGGCTAAAGTCTTGAACAGAGCCTTAAAAAATCTACACCACCACCCTCAATACTATGGTTTTCATATGGAGTAGAAAGGGCCTAAAATAAATCACCACAGTTTTACTGATGACATTATCATATTCACTACTGGAAGGAGACAAAATCTGAGAATGATTATGCAAAAACTGGTATTTTATAAGGGAGTATCTGGTCAATTGATCAACAAGGATAAGATTCACTTATTACTACCAAATTAAGCTTTTCCTCCACTATTTTAAGAGTTAAAGATGCAACTGGCTTTCAACAAAAAGAAAGCCCTATTACATACCTTGGATGTCCTACTTACATTGGTAGACAAATAATCAGTCACTATATTGGATTGGTCATCAAGGTTTCTTCTAGAATAGTAGGTTGGCATTCTAGATTGCTTAGTTATGGAGGAAGAGCTATTTTGGTAAAGCATGTTTTGCAATGAATCCTATTTCACATCCTTTCAGCATGTATTCCTCCAAATACTATTGTAAAACAACTCCTGTGTTTGTTTACTAACTTATTTTAGGGATGGAAAGACAAGAAAAAGAAATATCACTGGGCATCCTATAGAAACCTTTGCTTCCCAACTACTAAAGGAAGAATTGGTATACATGTAAAGTTATGCAGTTGGAACAATGGTGGATCTTTAGAACCAAAAAGACTCTTTGGGGCAATTTTTGCTGGCCAAATACTGTCAGAGGGTTAATGTTGTGGTCAAAAAAGGGTTTAATAGTCAATCTCTTCTATGGAAAACCATGATGAATAATAAAAAGGAAGCTAAAAACATATACTATGGAGAATCAAATCTGGTATATGCTACTTTTTGTGGGACAACTGGTCTAGTTTGGCACCTCTAACAACTACAAATCTAATGGAGTAAGGTCAAACAATGCTAAGATTATAATCTTTCTAACTGATGGTGTATGGAATATGTATAAACTAACTACAATCTTCCCCCTCATCTATTACATATTATCTTCAGAGTTTTATTACACTTCCAAGAGGGGGTTCCTGATTCCCCAATTTGGACACTAAATGCAAGTGGAGATTTTAGTTGTTCTTTTGTCTGGGGATTGATAAGAGAACACAGAGAAACTACAATGATTAATACTTACACCTGGCATATGCTAATTCTTTTCAAATGCTCTTTTCTTCTTTGGAGAGTTCTAAGAAATAAATTACCTATAAATAAGAGACTCATCCAATTTGGTATAGCCCTTTTCTAACTGTAAATGTTGTTCTAATCTTGGTTGGGACAACATCCCATATATCTTTGTTGATAAACCATTTTCCAATCATATTTGGCAATATTTCTCATCATGTCTGGGGGTTTTCATGACACAGTACTATCAAAACTTTGATGCTGAAGTGGTGGAAGTGTAATTTCACCAATAATGCTTATAAACTAGTGAATCAGGATCTTCTAATCATTATTTACTAGAACATATGGAAGAATAGATATGCTGTCAAGTATGGTGAAAAATAGTCTCAACTTGCCAGAGTTAAATTCCGAATCTACAAAGATATTTATCACTGATTATGCACTGCTTTTCCATGCATCACTTAATGTAATAATCCATTTCATCATTACTAAATTATTCGTAATAAATTCATTCCTCAATATTAATTTGTGTCCAAATTAGCCAATATTTTATTTATTATGTCACCTTACACTTTTTGGTGAAGATTTTAGCCTTCGGATGTGTCCAGATACACTCAATGCCGATGAGTTTAATTATTCATGAGTTCTAATATCAATAATTTAGTTTAAAAGTTCATTATCTATTAATTAAGGTTATAAAATATCCCTAACACAAAGTTAAGTTTAAAACTTCATTTTCGATATGGGTTATTACTAGGGTCAACTTCAAATGATCATATCTCTTAGAATATAAGGAGTTACGAAACTGAACACCCACCAAATTAGATATATCAAAGTCCTCTTTCCAAACCAACAAATTGTTCCTCAATACATATTTAGAGTAAAAAGTTATGACTATTTTACTGAGCACTGTCCGGGCTGAAATAGGATTTCACTGTAGCAAAATTTTTGGTTGTATTTAAATCAGCTTCAGCTGTATTTTAGGTCTAAAAATCTCAAATTTCATTCCCCAATCCTAGAGATGTGATTTCCCAAATCTTAAGGTGAAATTACTTCATGTAGGTAAGTTTTCTCATTATTTTATTTGTCTTTTAATCATTTAATATCTTAGAATCCTTAGAAAGACCTTTAATGGTGGAATTCTTTTAGGGAATACTTATGGGTGTTTTTATTATGACCTAGAGCTGATTCTAAACTATAAATTAAAGATTCCTGACATTAATTTCATAAACTAGATTATTAATTTTGATGGTTAGGAACCTTGAATTTGGTAAAGATGAGATGTTTAGCATAAAAACTCTATTAATGGAGATGGGTTAAGCTTGAAAGAACTAATTAATGGCTAACTCACACTGGGGGATGATTAGACCTTAAATTAAGGGTAGAATTCGTGGATTTAAATCTCCAAGATATTTGATTGAAGAGTAATTTCTTATTACTCTTATTATTGCTTGATTTTTATATGGTTTATTATTCCAAGACATGAAGAAAAGGAAAGATCATCTTTGTTGTAGCTTGTTTTTTTTTCAAAAGCTTGGCGTCCAGGTAGGATAGGTTTAATGAGTAGAAGATTGTGTTATTTTATATTTTCATAATTTAGAATTGATGGGAGAAAGCATGTCTAGGCCTGCGGGCATGGAGTTGAGATCGATAAAGACACGAGTACTTAACTTTAATCCCAAAAACTATATTATTGATTGATTATGTGATATTTATAATATTATGTGTTATGTGCCCGAAAGGAGATTGTTGTAAATGCGTGATAGTTTGTATCAGAGCCTTAGGGTCACCGGTCCCACAGGTACAAGATAAATGTCAAGTAGA
Organism: Capsicum baccatum var. pendulum; assembly: GCA_030864225.1. Classification (NCBI taxonomy): domain Eukaryota; kingdom Viridiplantae; phylum Streptophyta; class Magnoliopsida; order Solanales; family Solanaceae; genus Capsicum; species Capsicum baccatum. Next base: position 81,388,951 of record CM061560.1, on the reverse strand, counting down.
GTTCCCTAGATTGGTGTGTAGGGCCCCACACCTAATCTTTGGAAGTCTATGAGGCATGTAGAAGTTATTTTTCTTTATTTTTCTCCATCATGTCATCCTAATCTTAGACTATTTTATTCACTTTAACTGGTATATAGATAATTTTAATTGGGATCTTAACAAAGCTCAATTGGAATGTAGTTAATTCTGAGTGGTATCTTAGTAATTTTGAATAAAAATCTAGGAGATTTCAATTGGTATCTGTTAATAAGGTCAAAAAGTTATTGTTAATACGTAAAGACTTGTGAAAGTTGTGAACTTATTGATTTCTTGTATTTGATATTTGGCTAAACTTGTGTTGCTAGATTTTTTCGATTGCTGTGAATTATTTTTTTTAATTTAATTGATAAGAATTGACTAAGTTATTTTTGTTGATAATTGCAATGAGATTATTTGATTTCTTGTTATTGTGAAACTATCATTTCTATGGTGCTTACTTTTTTTTGTACTATTATATTGATGAAATTGATGGTTTGAGAATTGAAAGGATGATATGAGAAGATGATGTCAAGAAAAGATGGTGAAAAAGTTACATGAATAAAAGACTGAGGTGATATGTTCTTTCTGTAATGAGAGGTTCTTGTTAATGATGTTGTGGATGGATTCTTATGTGGTCCAATTATTTGATATTAAGTGGGTATACTTGTTCCGATCATTGAGACTATATTTAGAATTTTTGTGCATTTCTATTATTGAAATTATAATAGTTTCCTTGTGAGAACTAGCTAAGTGACACTATTTTTGAGGTCTTTATGTGAACAGATTCTTAATGCTTGGCAAAATAATGAGTTTTAAATAAAAGTGACAAAAACTAGTAGAGGTTGTTGATACTTACAGAATTTGATCGATAACTTGTCTGATATGTGATATTGGTGATGAGACTTTTAATAACCTATAATCGGTTTATTTTGTTTTATCTTTCTTATGTGCTAATAGTGTGGGGACCACTCTTAAGGTTATTAAGAGTTAAGTGAAACACATAATAAAAATATTATTAGGTAGAAATAAGAATTGCTCTATATATCTTAAATTGGTGTTAGTGATGTAAGAGTGGTTTGACTTGACTCATTGAAAAATATTTGAGTTAGTGATTGTCTGGATATAAGTTATAGCTGTGGATTTATGCATTAGGGAAAATCTTGACAAGATAAATTATTATGGACTTAACCTTGTGGCTGAATTATGCATGTATATATCTTGTAGAGTTAGCTGATGTATGACTCTTTTAGAGGATATTAATTCCTATGATGGTGGCAATGCAAAATCATATGTCTTAGTTACACTCATAAAATAATCAAGAATGATCTTGAACGGGAGAATAAATAAATTGTTAAATGGAATGATTGGTCCTTTCTTGGGTAATTCTTGGTGGATATGCTTTTTTAGTGATTAAGATATGATGATTAAATGGATATTAACAATATTATGAAGGAGAATGTGTTGTAACCTATAGTTCTTCGGGATCTTTATGGCCAATAATTGTAAGCTTTTGTAATGAGTGAGAGGTTGTGTTGTCATCTATATATAGTAGTAAATACTAGCTTGAACCGTGGGTGATCTTGAGGTGAAAAAAATAGTGTTTGTGAAATGTTGAAGCTAGATTTGTAAAATAAATTTAGTAGTCTTGATTGAGTGCGTACGAGTATCTACATTATGTGACTTGTAAATGGTGTGGTGGCATCCATATGATCAAGACGTAGATTCTCCATGGGGTAATCTTGGCTTAAAACAGATTCAGGTATCTCAGCGAGAGCTTTTGTGTTGGATGGATTAGATGTTACTTCTTTAGTGTTGAAGTTCAAATAGTAGATTCATGTAGCACCTCGCAGCACTTTTCAGAGTTGAATTTAGGACTCTAGAGCTTCAGAAGTGAAAAAGAGGTGTTTTTGGATGTTTGTCTTCATCAAGGTGAATCTTTTAACCATCTTTATCTTACTTTGGTGAAACTCAAGTTTTAGATTTAGGTCGTTGAAAGAAGAATAAGTGATTTTTGTGTAAATATTTTGCTCTACATCTTCGTATTTTGACAAGCTTTATCAGAATGATTGAGTATAGAATGTGGGTTGATCGATAAGGATATCAAGAGAGTGAACAAGGTGTAGTATAAGAAACTCTATTAGTAATGTCTCTCTAATTCCAACCTCGTGCTTTTCTCAACTGAATGCCTGTTTGGGGACGAACGAAAGGTAAATTGGTATCTGATTGTAACGCATCATTTCATCATTACTAAATTATTCATAATAAATTCATTCCTCAATATTAATTAAGATCCAAATTAGCCAATATTTTATTTATTATGTCACCTTAAACTTTTCGGTGAAGATTTTAGCCTTCGAATGTGTCTAGACAGACTCAAGCCCAATAAATTTAATTATTCAGGAGTTCTAATATCAATAACTTAGTTTGAAATTTCTTTAGCTATTAATTAAGGTCATACAACATCCCTAACACAAAATTAAGTTTAAAACTTTATTTTCTATAGAGTTTAGATATGAGTTTTTATTAGGGTCAACTTCAAATGATAATATTTATTAGAATATAAGGAATTATGAAACCCAATACCCACCAAATTAAAGATCTCTGAGTCCTCTTTCCAACGCAACAAACCGTTCCTCAATCCGAATTCGGAGTGAAAAGCTATGACTATTTTACTGAGCACTATCCAGGCTGAATCGGGATTTCTCTGTAGCGAAATTTCTGGTTGTACTTAAATCAGCTTCAGCCGTAATTTAGGTCTAAAGATCCCAAATTTCTTTCCCCAACCCTAGAAAGGTGATTTCCGAAAGCTTAAGGTGAAATTGCTTCATGGAGGTAAGTTTTTCCATTATTTTCTTTGTCTATTAATATCTTAGATTCCTTAGAAAGACCATTAATGGTGGAATTCTTTTGGGAAATACTCATGAGTGTTTTTAATATGACCTAGATCTAATTCTAAACTATAAATTAAAGATTCCTAACATTAATTTCATAAACTAGATTATAAATTTTGATGGTTAAGAACCTTGAATTCCATAAAGATGAGACCTTTAGCATAAAAACTCCATTAATGGAGATGGGTTAAGCTTGAAAGAGCTAATTAATGGCTTACTGACATTGGCGAATGATATAGACCTTAAATTAAGGGTAGAGTTAGTGGGTTTGGATCACGAAGATATTTGATTGAAGAGTAATTACTTATTACTCTTACTATTGCTTGATTTTTAGATGGTTGATTATTCCAAGGCATGAAGAAAAGAAAATATCATCTTCGTTGTAGCTTGTTTCTTTTAAAAGCATGGCGTCTAGGTAGGCTAGGTTTAATGAGTAGAATATTGTGTTATTTTATATTTTCATAATTTAGAACTGATGAAAAAAGCATGTCTAGGCCTGCGGGTATGGAGTTGAGGCAGATAAAGACACGAGTACATAACTTTAATCCCAATACTATATTATTATTGATTATGTGATATTTATGATATTATGTGTTATGTGCACGAAAGGAGATTGTTTTAAATGTGGTAGATGAACATGATGGTTTTTCAATTGTTCTAGTGATGAACCTAGTTAAGTTGTAATGGTATTAAGTTGTATGTATTGTGCAATAATAATGATGAGGAGAATTATGCTAAGATCGAATATTGATGAGCATAGTAATATCTAAGGGGTAAATGACTTTAATTAGTGTGATGATTGTATTATGTAAAAAGAGGTAGAGGATAATGATACGCGTGAATGTGCTAGTTATAGATAGTGAGGTTGGGACCCAAGTTGCAGTATTTAAAAAGGTAATGATACTTTTAATAATTAATGAGAAATTAAGACTCCAATAATGACTTGTATGCATAAGAATTAAATTGTGATTTATTTTATGATATTCTTGTTTTGATATTGATAAAAATATTATATCTATTGGATGCCCATGAGAGGCTAAATTGGTGATAATGATGGTTTATTGAATTTTGCCTATGAGTGGCTTGTTTGATAATGATAACTCCTTAAATTAATTCTATGAATACTTGTTGATTAGTATTCGGACATGCTTGAAATTGTTGATGCTTGGATTTTTTATGCGTGTATAAATAATTACTGAAAAATTTACTTGATGGAATTGTGTTATGACTTTAAGTGTATTTTTAAACTTGGTACATTGTTGTATGCTATGAGATTGTGTAAATTTGATATTGATAATACTTGTTTTTGGTGGATCGGGTACCAAGTTGGTACAGATATATATATGTTGGATCGGGTACCATGCCGGTATGGATATGTATATATTGGATCGAAAATCACGTCAGTATGGATATATATATGTTGGATCAGGTACCACGCCAGTATGGATATGTATATATTGGATCGGGTACAACACTGGTACGGATATATATGTTAGATCGGGTACCACACCGATACGGATACGGATATGTATATGTTGGATCGGGTACCATACCGGTACGGACATGCATATGTTGGATCGGGTACCACGCTGGTACGGATATATATATGTTAGATCGGGTACCACGCCGATACGGATATGTATATGTTGGATCGGGTACCACGATAGTACAGTACATGCATATAGATTATTTCCTACAGGTCATGACTATTTGGGAAAAAATAATTAAGTCCTATAGCATGTGTGTACATATTTATGTTGAGTCTGTGGATGTTTACAGTATAGTTGATACTCTTCATGGTTATGTGGCTTGTTTGTGAGCACTATTTGATTTGTTATTGTCGTATTGTTGATTCACTGGGTATTTGATTGTGTGATATATATTTGAAGAAGTGAAACTTTGTACTTACCTATATGTTGGTTGACTTGCTTCATTTATACGTGTTTTAATCGTAGCCTACCAAAATAGCTAGTTATCATTCTTTAATATTATGTGAGAACATTTGGTTGTTAGCCCAAGAATTTAGTGTAGGTTGTCTATGATTACGGGTTTGTTCCTGTGAATATGAGTGATGAAAAAATAAGGTGAATAAAGAGGAATAGTGTTGTATTAGCATTGGGTTATAGTTGATAGTGTGAATTAATGAGGCTAGAGTATGTTAGTAGTGAATATAATATTGATGGAGTTCGAAGAGTAGTGGGATGTTGTAACTTACCTAGGTAAAGTAATAATTTTATTACAACCTTAGTTAAATTATATTCCATTCAGGATGTCATGATTTATTTTTCTTAATTCTATTTTATGATTATATGGACTAACACAGTCGGCCGATGATGCGTATTAGTACGTGTGGTTGTACTAACCCTGCTCTTCTATATTCCTTCTTAAAGTGTAGACTGAATGCATGTTAGTTGCAGTTACTAGATAGATAACGATACTCAGCACTAACTTCTGTACTTTCTTCCTGGCAGATTTTAGAGTCTTTGTATTATTTATTTTATTATTAGTCTATGTTGAAGTAGATAGCTCTTGTACATGTCTGGACAAGTCTTGGGATAGTGAAAGACATTTGTAATAAGTTTTTGAAAAAGTTTATTTATTAGTATTTAATTTACTTTGTATTTCCTTAAAAATAGAAGTCTTTCGCATATTTTCAGTTGGGTAATAAGGGTTCTCCTAGCTACTTAGAATAGAATAGGTGCCCGCATGGTCTGTTAGTCTGGGTCATGACACTTGGCCTACTGGATAGTCCAATCTGATAAAATATGTTGAAAAATATAGACACGAGACAAAAGTTTGCATTGTGTATTGGTCTAAACCTCCAATCAATATGGTTAAGTTGAACTCTGATAGTAGTGCCCTCACTAACCCTAGAAAGATTTGAGTAGGGGGGTTATTAGATATCACAATGGTGATCTCATTTATGCTTATGATACACCCTTAGGGCAGGGAACTAATACCCAAGCAGAAATAGAGGTTGATATATGGGGTTTTTCTTGGTGCCTGAGGAATGATATACAACAGGTTATACTGGAAGTGGACTCTGAGCTCCTAGTTAGACGGATAAGGGAGCAAATACCAACCCCATGGAATCTACAAACTCTTGTTGAGTCTTTTCTTTAGCTCATATCACAGTTTCATCTGTGTGTTTGCAGATGTGTTTACAGGGAAGCCAACTTTGTAGCAGATGCTTTATCTAAAGTTAGTCATCAATAAGAACATCCTCGACACTACTTCCATTGCTGCCAACTTTCCTCAGAAGCAGCAGTTATTTCCAGCTGGATAAGCTGGGTATGCTAAATTTTAGGATGAGGAAATTGAGAAAGCTTTATGAACCACCTTAGAGCATGGAGGGACTGGAGAGAAAGCTCTCATATCATAGTAAAAATAGGCAAAATTCTTTGTATACTTTTATTCATTATTCTTGTTTAATAATTTCACCTGTTGTCACAGCAGTTGAGGTCAGGTTTATGCCCCCCTCTATGTACAGTTTCACTTGTGATTAATGATAAAGCCTGGGGTGATGCTCATCCCCTAAAATTTTTACTATAAAAAAATCTTACATAAACTATACATATCCCATCTACTCTCTTAATCACCCATAGTCATCAACTTCTCTTTTATCTCAAAAGGAGTGGCCAAAGTCAAGCTACCTCACTTAATTCTGGTCGATCCTCCACACCCCTCTTCTTTATGCCCTATTTTATTTCCAAGTCCATCACCAGAAGCATATATTAGGTCAAAAGATTCTTACTAGGTATGACCATATACAATTTACATAGCATTTTATTACCTTTCCTAATGATCAAAAAGTCTATGTGAGTCTTGGCCACCAAACTACAGAAGGAAATAAGGGGCTCCTCCTTCTATTGGATGCTCAAGTTTGCTACTACCAACCCAAAGGTCCTAGTGAAATCCATAAGTGAGGCTCATCCTTTATTCCTTTTCTTAAAACAAAACCTCCATGCACATCATCATAGCCTCTTAATAATGACTCGACAATCCGTTTGATATCCTACACGACTAGAGAGAAAAACTCTTATTTTTCTCTAGAATCTGAAAAGCAGGAGGGAATGTTTTTCAAATAGGACTTAGCATGGATAGTGCTAGATCCAGGCAGTAGATGTCATCAACATGGTTTAGACAAAGAACCTAACTTCTCGTTATCTGAAGAATATATATTAAAAAGGAAAATTTTCTTGAGTACTTGCCTATTGGGATCTTTAATAAAATGGGTGGGATCACCAGATACTATTAGCAACTTGGTTGTACATGAGTGGAGAGTAGTAGATGGTCTAAATATTACAAGCTTAACGACACATAAGTCTTATTCCAATTTTCTAGTAAAGAGAAGGATGATGAAACTTTTCCTAAGGAAAAGAGGTAGTTTGTGTATGTAATGATCCTCCAGGTTATTCTTTGTATTTACACTCATTTTGGAAATTTAGAGATTTCCTATAGGTTCCCTAATTTATTTATGACTTTTTGGAAATGACAGTCCGGCTATCAGGGAGTTTGTTTCATTTTTAGAGCCAATTTTTTATTTTGAAGCCTTCACGGGTTCAAATTGGTTACCGGACAAAAACTTCAATTAAAAAACCTCATATGCTAATTCTGACAGTTTCAATTGCCTCAAAATATTGATTTTAGGTTAAGTGGACCCTTGGTTCAGGCCCAAGACTCCCAGACTTATTTTGGGCTACTGGCCATAAGTTATGAAAAATGAAAAGTGGGCATGCACCCACTTTTCATTGAAATGACCTCAGATAAAAATTTTGACTACACCATTGAATCCAAAACATCGAATTTTATAGGGTATCATAGTTAAATTGCACATACAAGATTTCAGATAAATCCCAAGGGGTTGAAGGAGACTCAAAAATTCCAAGTCCCCAGTTTGTGCCTGATATCTAGTGTGAACTCTAAAGTGTCCCTTTGAGAGCTTTATTGGAGGGTACTTTAGCGGTTCTAGATCAGAAAATAGGTACCAATTAGAAGTACCTGGGCGCTTTAGCTGCTAGCGCTAAAGCAGCCCAAGGTTTGCTTTAGTGGCTTGCCATGTCAATAGGGGACCGCTTTAGCGCCGACTGTTAAAGTAGTGTATTACCTGATTTAGTGGAATTTTAGTGCCTGAGAAGGTTATAAATATTCCCACTTAGCCCGATTTTCACTATTCTTCTCCCATTCTCAAGAGAGTAAAATCCTAAATTGTGTGGAAACTTGGGAGAAATATTTGTGGGTGATCTTAGAGCTTGGGTAAATTTTATTAATGTGATTCTTCATTGAATTTGTAATAAGATTTCATTATTTTCATGATATATTCTCCATTCATATATGAAATCCCTAGAATCTTGGTAGCTTGAATATAACACCATTATAGCTCGAAATTCACCCATTTTTTAGGATAAATGTTCCTTAAACATGATAGGACATTGTGTTTGTTTCAAGTGTGATTCCATAAATGGGATTCACATGGGGTTTTTACATAATTTTGGACCTAAAGAACAATAGTGAAATATGGGTATCATTGTTCTCATTTTGACGAGTAGATTATTATTTTTATAACGTGGCACCTTATGACAGCTTCTAAGAAAGGGAAATCAATGATCTAGTAGATTCTTCAAGATTTTTTTGGTGTCTAGGTAGGCTAAGTTAACCTTCTTCATAGATTGAGTTATCTCATTGTATGATTATGATATTATGCTATATATGGGGTGGGATTTAGGTGTTTTAAATATGAGTGAGAATATTTGGATTAGTTGAATCGTTTAGGCTATCTTGAAATCATAAATTAGGAGTAATTATCTTAGTTCTCATGTATTAGGTGAATTTGACTATGTGGACCATGTTTAGAATGGAAATGACTTAGTTACTCAAGCTAGGTGAAATTGCCTTAGTCATTCATGTTTAGAGTGGAATTGGCCTTAGTTGCTTATTTTAAGGGAAGTTGCCTTAGTTGCAATTATTTTAGTTGAGATTGACTTAGTTGTTTGTGTTTGAAAAATAAATACTACATTAGAGCTATAAATGAACTAGAAACCTTAGCCTAGTCCAGGGTAAAAGTTTCCTAAATTAGATTTCAGGGATTAGAAGTGGGCCCCTTCGGCCCACCTTAGACCAAGACTTGTGATAACCTTGTAGATTTATTTGAGCATGTTATGCCCTTATTAATGTGTAGTTTGGGACTTGAGGAGATTAAATATATTTATTGAGTATGTTAGTTGGATATTGAAAGATTGATCAAATTTTGGGTATTGCTAATGATATTGCTTATATACATGATCAATGATTAATGACTTATAGATATGACTAATGTTATGGATCATACATATATATATACCTATTGATATGGCTTTCCGATATGATTAATAATATGGCCTATCGATATGCTTAATGATATAGATATTGATGTGATTAATGATATGGCTTATAACATAATTGATGGTTTATAGATATGATATGGCTTATAGATATTATTAATGACTTATAGATATGATTATTGAAATAATGAGTATTAACATGGCCCATGGGCGTAGTTATTGGCATAACTTACTACGTGTGATATTGGTATAGTCTATTGGGTTAGTTTATCGATATTGCTTATTGATATAGTTCATTGATACAACTTATAAGTATGAGTTTCGATTTTTGTTTGACAGTTGATGATGATCTTGATAATATGAGTTTTTGCTAAAGCTTGATAAATAATGATAATGATACTATTGAGTTCTAGTTCTAGTCTGACATTTAGAGTTATGAATAGATGATATAGTTTAGATGGATTCTTGGTTATGGCATGATAATTTGGTAATTTTTTGCTATTCAATTTCTTAGTTTCCTTGATTGTACCCTTAAAGCTTATGGGAGCCTGTGCTGGGTTATTTACTTTTTGTAACGTCCCGAGTCTATACCCCGGATGATACACGATGCTCATAATACTTAAGGACCACAAGCTAACCCATGACTGGTACCTGCTGTAATAACTGAATAATATTACGGTAACTATGCAGAAAGTAGGCAAGAAACTAGCCATAAGGTCCAATAATGTAAATAATACTAGATATGGTATCACAATACCAAAAAACTAAACATCAATACTGAAAACTGAACAACTGTTTGAAAATACTCTAGTCTGAAAAGCCTCTAAACTGTCTGAACTGTAGAGTTGATGAGATAAGTCCCCAACTAACTCTGACTACTAAAAATAAACTGACATTCTAAAATAAATAAATACATCCTCAAACCTTGAGGATTCACCACTAACTCTGTATGCTGAGAATCAAAACTTCTAAGGGTGCTCGGGAGCGTATGCGTTTGAACCTATGATATAAGACATCATAGCGCAAAAGAAAGGTATGCGTCAGTACTTTGAATATACTCGTATGCTCAGTGAGGTAGGATAAAATGCATGGGTTCATATGCATTAACAATACTAACTGAATATCATGAGTATGATTGAATGAGACTATATGCATGAATATGGAAACTATACTTAGATAGTAATAACACTGAATACTGAATCTGAATACTAATTAATTGATATCTGAGTCTACTGATACTGAATTACTGCTAACTGAATAACTGTATCTAATAGTCTTAATTCTGTGGAACTATACTGAATCCTGTACTTAGCTGAGTGACAGTGTCAGACAGTCAAGAATCTGCGAAACTGAACTGAGTTCCATACTGATACTGAATCTGAAATTGACACAGTGACAAGTAATCATTTAAGTAACATACCCCTTCTCTAACTGATTTGGGGTCTAACCTATAACCCCACTAAGAATGGTGTCAATACCGTGCCACAGGTAAGGACAAGTGCTCAGTCACCCTCATCTTGTAGGTTTTCTAAACGAGAAGGGTGGTACCCTCAACTTGAAGGTAGATCACCTCACCGACCCTCAACTAGAAGGTTGATGTCTCAACCTGCACTGGCTACGTAGTTGTGGAATGCAAGGATTTCTTCTAAGGATTTCACCCTCTACTGGCAGGTGAGTCCCCATCCTTAGGTTCACTCGGTGCTAAATTCTACTCCCAACTTAATAAACACTAGACTCAATTCTGAATTGTACTAGGCTAGTCTGAAATAGTACTGATTATAATATAAAACTGAATTGAACTGATTTTACTAAACTAAGCTGGACTAATTTTGAGTTCACGGAGTTTTCCTAAGTTCTGTAACTGACTGAATTCTACTAATCGAGACATGACTAATTCTACTCTGTGACTGACCATGGCTGTAGACAAGCAGCTAAATTATCGGTTATTAAATACCCCCAAGACTCCATAGCATAAACTTTACAGACATGGCATAATCTTGAGATATGGTAACTAACTACTTAGTCATCATTCATTCATTTGCAAATTCAATCAAACACTTGCATACATGCTAACATGATATAATTTCATATTTCAACTCACATGGACAATTCATCAAATACTTGTGGGGCACAATATAAGCACATAATACTAAAACAACATGTAGGAATCATGATTCAATTCCACTTACATAATTCCAAGAGTTTCAGTATGAATTCACATGATAAAGCACACATATCAATTAACTCAACATGAATCTTGTAATAAATCATGAATACACTTTAATTCAAATCATGAAATCACTCTACATAAACTTTAAAAGAGTTTCTTGGAATCCAAGGGTGGAAGGAACCCTTGGATGAACACTACACATACCTTAGTTGGTGAATTCTGGAAAAATTAATGGTGGAATCTTTGTCCTTGAATTTGAATTTAATTCACCTAGGGTTTTTGTTCTTGAGTAATTTTTTAAAGAGTGAAAATAACTTGGTAAAAGATGGATAAATTTCATGTTATAGGGGCTTAAGGGTGTGGAAAAAAGACTTATTTAACCCTGAGGATGCAGATTTTTGAATGACTATAAACTGAACCATCGACGCGCAGGCCGACATGCCGCATCATTGGCACTGATGTGATGGCCAATGCGCCACATTGATTCTGCATCGGTTCACTGGAATTTCACTGGAATTAGAAGCTGGGAGCTGGGGAAAATATTTATCAACGTGATAGTCGATGTGACGCGTTAAGATCGCATTGATTCACTGGTTTAGGATTCCAAAGGTGATTCAAATGAAGTCCAAAAAATCTGAATCTTATTCGAAAACACTTATTAACATTCCTAATCACGAATTAACTCAACTATCAACAATTAATTGATGTAAAGGTTGCGAAATAAGATTTCAAACTTTTAAAGGCTAAAATAACACTAAGTCTTAATACTTAGCTAGAATTTTCTAAGTCTAGGATCCCCTTAACAAGCTTAAAGGACTGAATTAAGCTTAGAATTTTGTGGGGTCTTACATTAGCTCCCCCTTAGGAACATTCATCCTCAAATAAGACTGACTAAGCTGAGAATACTAGTAGACTGAACTTACTGAACATGAATATTTGAGACATAATTATCTAACTGGAATTACTGACATACTAAATTACATACTGAACATGCAAATCTGATGCATGAATACATGACTGAACTACCTCGTGAACATATGACTGAATATGCAATGGTAATTAATACCATGTCTGTAATGTAAAATATAAGCATGAAACTGAATAAGCTTAAGGAAAACTATTACCTTGAGCTGAATCTGAGTTTGTGAAGAAGAGGTGAAGATACTTGGTCTGCATATCTTCTGCTGCTTCCCAAGTATCTCTCTCAACGGACTTATTCTACCAAAGAACTTTTACTAGAGGGAATTCTTTGTTCCTCAGTCTGCTAATTTGATAATCAAGGATTTTGACTTGAATCTCTTTGTAAGAGAAGTTATTCTGAACATCTATGCCCTCTATGGGGACTACGACTGATGGGTCACCTATACATTTCCTTAGAAAGGAGACGTGAAACACCGGATGGATTGAAGATAGATCTAAGGGTAACTCAAGCTCGTAAGCTGCCTTTCTGAAATAACTAAGATTTCGGTAAGGACCGGCATATCGGGGAATGAGTTTCCCTTTCTTGCCAAACCGTTTCACTCCTTTCAAAGGAGATATTTTCAAGTACACATAGTCACCAATATTGAACTCGAAATCCTTTTTGTGCACATCCATATATGATTTCTGTCGGTTGTAAGCTGTCTTATGTATTTCCCTAATCAACAAGACTTTATCTAAGGTATCAAAAACCAAGTCAGGCCCTACCATTGCACCCTCACCAACTTTAAAGCAACTAAAGGGAGATCTGTACCTTCTCTCATAAAGTGCCTCAAACGGAGCTATCTGAATACTGTAATGATAGTTTTTGTTTTATGCGAACTCAATCATAAGCAAGTGGTCATCCCAACTACCTTTAAAGTCTATTGCACACGTTCACAGCATATCCTCTAAAGTCTGCATGGTTCTTTCTGCTTGGCCATCTATCTGAGGGTGAAAGGTTGTACTGAGGTTTATTCTGGTACCAAGACCCTTTTGGAATACTTTCTAGAAATAAGAGGTGAATTGGGTACCTATATCTGCGATGATGGAAAATGGAACACTGTGAAATCTGACCAACTCCCTGATATAGAGTGTGGCATAATCCTCGGTTAAGTAAGAGGTATGGACTGGTAGGAAATAAGCTGATTTAGTCATCCTGTCTATAATGACCCAAACTGAATCATGTTGGCAACGAGTGCGAGGCTAACCTATCACAAAGTCCATGTTCACTTCTTCCCATTTACAGGTGGGAATGTTGAACTACTGGATGGACCCACTAGGTTTTTGATACTCAACCTGTAGACATGTTGAGCACTTATCCACAAACTATACAATATCTCTCTTCATCCTACTCCATCAATATATCTCCAACAAATCACGGTACATCTTAGTGACCCCTGTATGAATAAAGTAGCGTGCACTATACACTTCTACAAGGATTCACTGCCTCAAGTCTTCTATGCCTAGCATACATAGTTGAACCTGACAACGCAAACTACCATATTTCTCTTGGGAGAAAACCTCAACTTTCTGATCTCTATCTGATGTTTTTAACTTTACCAGACTGATATCCCTATCCTGTTTTTCCTTTACTTCTAAAACTAGGGATGACTTTAAACTACTTTGCCGTCTGCTGAATCAACTTAGCGGACACTTAGTCAGGATAGCTAATGAACTTCCTGAGCTAATAGCTTCTTATTGTCCTCAACATGAGAAATACTACCCATATACATTCTACTAAGAACATCGGCCACTATATTAGCCTTGCTTGGATGTTACAAAACACTTATGTCGTAGTCTTTCAATAACTCCAACCTCCTTCTCTGACGGAGGTTTAGGTCTTTTTGAGAGAATATATACTACAAGATCTTATGGTCAATGAACACATCCATATGCATACCATACAAATAGTGCCTCTAAATCTTTAAGGCAAACACTACTACTGCTAACTCAAGATCATGAGTAGGCTAATTCTTCTCATGGGGTTTAAGTTGTCTAGAGGCATAGGCTATGACCTTACCTCTCTGCATCAGAACACACTACAAGCCAACTCTGGAGGAATCACAATACACAACAAAGCCATCTAAACCATCTGGTAGGGTCAAAACTAAAGCTGTAGTGATTTGAGTCTTCAACTCCTGAAAACTCTTTTCACAAGAATCTAACCACAAGAATTTAAATTTCTTCTGAGTCATTTTGGATATAGGGGATTCAATATATGAAAATCCCTTAACAAACCTTCGGTAATAGCTATCCAAGTCTAAGAAACTCCTGAAATCTGAAGGAGGGATGGGTTTGGCGACCATTATCAAAAACTATATGGCTAGGAAAAGCTATTGATCTTAGTAAATGTTTGCATTTACTGAATTTAGCAACTAATTGATGATTTTTGAGATTCTATAATACTATTCTAAGATGGTCTGGATCGTCGTGTTCATTGTGGGAGTAGACAATAATGTCATCTATAAAGAATATGACGAACATGTCCAAGTACTACTTGAACACACAGTTCATAAAGTGCATGAAAGATGTTGGGGCATTTGTTAGACCAAACAAAATGACTAAGAATTCGAAGTGACCATACCAAGTTCTAAAAGCTATTTTCGAGATGTCACACTCCCTAACTCTGAGCTGGTGATAGCCTGATCTGAGGTCTATCTAAGAGAAGTAACTGGCACCCTGAATTTGGTCAAACAAGTCATCAATTCTAGGAAGTACATACTTGTTCTTGACCATGACTTTATTTAACTGATGGTAGTCAATACAAATTTTGAGGGAACTGTCTTTCTTGCTCATGAATACTACTGGTGCACCTCACGAGTACACACTAGGTTTAATGATATCCCTTATCTAGGAGATCCTTTAATTGTTTTTTAATTCTTTGAGTTCTGCAGGTTCCATTATATATGGCTGGATAGATATGGGTTGAGTATCTGGAAAAAGGTCTATTCCAAAGTTAATTTTCCTTTTTAGGAGAAATCCTAGGACGATCTTTAGGAAACACATCTGGGAATTCACATGCAACTGACAGTAATTCAAGAGTAGGGGTTTCTGAACTAGAGTTCTAGACTCGAACGATAAGGTAGACAGATCCCTTAGATATCATCTTCCTTTCCCAAAGATAAGAAATAAGTTAACCCCTTATTTCTAAAGTACTACCTCTCTACTCTAGGACGGGTTCATTCAGAAACTAAAACTGGACAATTTTTTTGCAGTTGACTTTGGGCGAAACTAAGAATGATTCCTACACTCTAAATTAGGCTGAGAAAAGTTGAAACTACCTGTTTTAGATCTCTTGCTCTCCCTCTCCTTATTTTTTTCTTATACTCCTCTATCTGCTGAGCATAGACCATGAGCTTGGATATGTCCAACTCCTTAATAGGCATTGTGTTCCTACACTCCTTGACTACGCTTCTAGACATCTCTAACACAAACTTACTCATTCGGGATCTGCTATCTGCCACCACATGAGGAGCATATCTACCTAATTTATTAAACTTTAGAGAATACTCTTTCACTATCATATTTCTCTACTTCAGATTGATAAATTCTATAACCTTTGCTTCCCTCAACTCTAGTGGTAAGAACCTGTCTAGAAAAGTAGTGGAAAACTATTCCTACTCTATAGACCCTGCATCTACGGCCCTTTTATGCTTTTCACTATTTAAACCATAAGGGTGCCACATCCTACAATTGATATGTGGCCAACTCAACACTCTCAACAGCGTTCACCCCCATAATATCAATAACCTTCTGTACCTGATCAATAAATTCTTGAGGGTCCTCATCTGACTTAGACTTGATAAACGATGGAGGGTTTATTTAGGTAAATTCCCGAATCCTGGTAGCGGTAGTATTGTCAACTGGGTTGGCTGGAATGGTAGCTGGGAATTCATTTTGGGATGCCATAGAATGAGCTAGGGTAGTGAATATTACTCTAAACTCAGCATGGGAAACGTGTTCGTCTAGTGGATCTAGCTGGATGGGTTGGGGTTCTGGTTGGTCTCCTGTTCCTCTTTCCTTAGTTCTCTTTAGAGGCAAATTTTTGTGAACGGAAGAGAAAGGATTAGAATGAGAGTTTAACTGTATCTCATGCTCACTCGTATGACATGAATACTGTAATAAGGGAAACTATTCCTAAAATATCTCATAACCTCCTGTCCATAAGTGTGGCGAGCAACACACCCATACACAAGACTCTACAAGATGTATCTTTTAGACTTCCTAGGACTCTGTTGACCCTTAGGCTCTGATACCAAGTTTGTAACGCCCCGAGTTTGTACCCCGGACACTACCCGGTGCTCATAATCTTGAAAGACCATAAGTTAACCCATGACTAGTACCTGCTGTAACAACTAAATAATAATATGATAATTATGCGTAAAGTAGGGAAAAAATTAGCCATAAGGTCCAATACTGTAAATAATATAGGATATGGTATCACAATACCAAACAAACTGAACATCAATACTAAAAATGGAACAACTGTTTGAGTTTGCGAAGAAAAGGTGAGCATACTTGGTCCCCATATCTACTTCTTCTTCCCAAGTAGCTCCCTCAACAGGATGATTCAGACAAAGAACTTTTACAAGAGGGACTTCTTTGTTCCTCAATCTATGAATCTGATAATCAAAGATTTTGACTGGAATTTCTTTGTAATAGAGGTTGTTCTGAACATCTATGCCCTCTATGGGGACTACGGCTGATGGGTCACCTATGCATTTCTTTAGCAAGGAGACATGAAACACCAAATGGACTGAAGATAGATATGAGGGCAACTCTAGCTCATAAGCTATGGCTGAGAATTCAGTAAGGACCGATATATAGGGGACTGATTTTTCCCTTCTTGCCAAACCACTTCACTTCTTTCATAGGAGAGATTTTCAAGTACACATAGTCACCAATCTCGAACTCGAGATCTTTTCTACACACATTTGCGTATGATTTTAGTCGGATCTAAGCTTTCTTAAGTCTTTTCTTGATCAATCGGACTTTCTCTAAGCTATCAAATACCAAGTCAGGCCCTACCACTATGGTCTCACCCACTTCAAACTAACCAATGGGAGATCTACACCTCCTCCCATAAAGTGCCTCAAACAAAGCCATCTGAATACTACAATGATAGTTGTTGTTGTATGCGAACTCTATATAAGGAAAGTGGTCCTCCCAACTACCTTTAAAGTCTATTGGACATGCTCATAGCATATCTTCAAGAATCTCAATGGTCCTTTCTTCTTGGCCATCTGTCTAAGGTGAAACGTTATACTGAGGTGAATTCGGGTACCAAGACCCTTTTGGAATGCTTTCCAAAAATAAAAGGTGAACGGGTTACCTTTATTTGAGATGATGGACAACGAACATCATGCAATCTGGCCAACACCCTGATATAGAGTTTGGTGTAATCCTCATCTAAGTAAGAGTTATGGACTAGTAGGAAATGAGTTGATTTGTCATCCTATCTATAATGACCCAAACTGAATCATGCTGATGACAAGTGCAAGGCAAACCTATCACAAAGTCCATATTCACTTCCTCCTATTTCTAGATGGGAATGCTAAAATCCTGCATAGACCCACTAGGTTTCTAATGCTTAATGTTAACCTGGTGATATGTTACGCACTTAGCCATAAAATTTGCAATATTTCTCTTCATCCCACTCCACCAATAGATCTCCTGCAAATCACAGTACTTCTTAGTGACCCCTAGATGAATAGAGTAACACGCACCATGCACTTCTGCAAGGATTTCGCTACCTCAAGTCATCTACACATGGCACATATAGTTAACCCTGACAATGCAAAAAACCATCTCTCCCTTGAAGAGAAAACCTCTACCATCTTATCTCTGACTGATTCTTTCAACTTGACCAGACTAGGATCCCTATCCTACTCTTCCTTTACTTTAGAAACTAGGGATTATTCTAAACTACTCTGCACCTATATACTACCTTCTGTTCAATCAACAAAATGGACACCAAGTTGAGATAGCTGATGAACTTCTTGAGCTAATATCTTTATACTGTCCTCAACATAAGCAATACTACCCATAGACATTCTACTAAGAGCATCGGCCACTATATTAGCCTTGCTCGGATGATACAAGACACTCATGTCGTAGTGTTTCAAAAATTCTAAACACATTCACCAAAGGAGGTTTAGGTCATTCTAAGAGAATACATACTACAGGCTCTTATGGTTAGTGAACTCATCCACCTGCACACCATACAAATAGTGCCTCCAAATCTGTAAGGCAAACACTACTGCTGCTAACTCAAGATCATGAATAGGGTAATTCTTTTCATGGATTTTAAGTTGTCTAGAGGCATAGGTTATGATCTTACTTCTCTGTATTTAAAAACACCTTAATCCAACTCTTAAGGCATCACAATACACAACAAAGCTATCTAAACCATTTGGTAGGGTCAAATTTGGAGTTGTAGTGAGTTGAGTCTTCAACTTTTGAAAACTTTTTTCACGACAATCTGACCACAGGAATTTAACTTTATTTTGAGTCAGTCTGGATATAGGGGATGCAATAGATGAAAATCCCCCAACAAACCTTCGGTAATAGCCATCCAAGCCTAAGAAACTCCTAATATCTGAAAGAAAGATGGGTCTGGGACAGTCTCTTACTGCTTCAGTCTTATGGGGCTCAACCCTAATACCATCACCAAAAACTATATGGCCAAGGAAAGTTACTGAACTTGGCCAAAATTCACACTTACTAAATTTGGTGAATAATTGTTAATTTCTGAGAGTCTGTAATACTATTTTGATATGGTTTGCATGGTTGGGTTCACTGCGAGATTAGACAAGAATGTCATCTATAAAGACTATGACGAAAATGTCCAAGTACTGCTTGAACACATAGTTTATCAAGTCCATGAAAATTGTTGGGGCATTGGTAAGACTAAAGGATATGACTAAGAATTTAAAGTGACCATACTGATTCTGAAAGCTATTTTTGGGATATCACACTCCCTGACTTTGAGCTGGTGATAGCCTAATCTATCATCTATCTTAGAGAAGTAACTGGCACCTTGAAGTTGGTCAAAAAAGTCATCGATTTTGGGAAGTGGATACTTTTTCTTGACCGCGGCTATATTTAACTGACGATAGTTAATACACATTCTGAGGGAACCATCTTTATTATGTAAGAATAAAATTGGTGCACCTCACGGGGTCATACTGGGTCTGATAAATCCCTTATATAGGTGATCATTTAATTGTTCTTTTAATTCCCTAAGTTCTGCAGGTGCCATTCTATATGGAGGGATATATATGGGTTGTTAATCTGGAAGAAGGTCTATTTTAAAGTCAATTTCCTTTTCGGGAGAAATCCCGGGAAGATCTTTGAGAAACATATCTAAGAATTCACATGCTACTGACACTGATTGAAAAGTAGGTGCTTCTAAACTAGAGTCTTGGACTCAAATGAGATGCTAGACACACCACTTAGATATCATCTTTCTTGTCTGAAGGTAAGAAACAAGCTGACCCCTGAGTGCTGATGTACTACCCCTTTACTCTAGGATGGGTTCATTCGAAAATTAAAACTGTACAATTCTATTTCTACAATCGACTGAGCCATAGCAGGAATAAAGCCAATCCATGCCAATAATGACATCAAAATCAGTGATCTCTAATTCGACTAAGTCTACTAAAGTGAATTTCTAAGATACCATAACCGGATAGTTCCTGTATACCCACCGGGCTATGATAGATTTATCCACTGGGGTAGAGACTGATAAAGGATCTACTATGATTTTAGGATAGACTTTAAAATCGAAGCTATATAAGGAGTAACAAAGGACAAGGAAGCTCCTAGATCTAGCGAAGTGTAAACATGCAAATGATAAACTTGTAATGTACCAGTGACCATATCAGGAGAACTCACCTGATCCTATCAGGACTGAAGAGCATGGAGTCTATTTTGGTGTTGCCCACTGGTGGCACTGGAAGAGGTACCCTGCTGATTCAAACCGCCAGACTGATCTGGGGGACAATTATACTACCTTGAGAACCTGACTGGGGAAAATCTCTAACTCTATGACTTAGGTTTCCATACCCAAAATACACATCACTGCCTACTCTACAGATACCCTAGTGGTTTTTTCCATACTTCTAACAAAGGGGATTAGTTCAGGCACTGCTAACACTGCCCTGGGTTTAGGGGCTAATGCCCTATCCCTATTGTCATCTCAAAATTTTGGCATATGAGCACTGGCTGAGGACGGAGCTGGGATTGAAAATTTTGGGTAGAAATGAGAGCGATTCCAACCCTCTAACTTAGGATGAGTGAAGTTGAAACTACCTATTCTCTCTCTCTTGCTCTCCCTCTCTTTCTCTTTATTCTTGGCCTCCTCTATCTGTTGAGAATGGACCATAAGCTGGTATATGTCTATCTCCTTAATAATCATTATGGTCCTACACTCCTTGACCACGTTTCTTGACACCCAGACACTAACTTACTCATTTGGGATTTGTTGTCTGCCCTACATGAGGAGCATATCTAGCTATATTAGTAAACTTGAGAGAATACTCTTTCACTGCTATATTTCTTTGCTTCAAATTGGTAAATTCCAGAACCTTTACTTCTCTCAACTTCAGTTGGAAGAACCTATCCAGAAAAGAAGTGGCAAACTCTTCCCACTCTATGGACCCTATATCTGCAGCCCTTTTTGTTTTCTACTATTTAAACCATGAGTGTACCATACCCTTTAACTTATATATAACCAACTCAACACTCTTAATTGTGGTTACCCCCATAATATCATTGACCTTCTGCACCTAATCAAGAAATTCCTAAGGGTCCTCATTTGACTTAGATCTAGTAAATGATGGAGAGTTTATTTGGGTAAAGTCCCAAATCTTGGCAGTGGTAGTATTGTCCATTGGGTTAGCCAAAATGGCATCTAGGAATTTATTCTGCGCTGCCACAGAATGATCTATGGTGGTAAATATTTCTCTAAACTCAACGTGAAATACGCGTTCATCTAGTGGATCTTGCAGTATGGGTTGGGGTTTTGGCTGGTCTTCTAATCCTCTTCCCTTAGTCCTCTTTGGATGTATATCTGTAAACAGAAGAGAAAGGGTTAGACTAAGAGGTTAACTGGAAATCATACTCACTCGCACAACATGAATACTGAAAGAAAGAAAAGTTTTCCTAAAACATCTCATAGCCTCTTATCCATA
Source organism: Capsicum baccatum var. pendulum (assembly GCA_030864225.1). Lineage (NCBI taxonomy): Eukaryota > Viridiplantae > Streptophyta > Magnoliopsida > Solanales > Solanaceae > Capsicum > Capsicum baccatum. The sequence goes on along the minus strand of CM061560.1, from coordinate 81,367,398 downwards.
AATATGGCATGCAAAACACCCATGCACAACACACTACTAGATACGGCTTTCAGAATTGCTAGGGCTCTGTTGAACCTTAGGCTCTGATACCAAGTTTATAATCCATCGAGTCTATACCTTAGATGTTACACGGTGCTCATAATCCTAAAGGACCACAAGTTAACCCATGACTGGTACATGCTACAATAACTGAATAATAATATGGTAATGCATAAAGTAGGCGAAAAACTGGCCATAAGGTTCAATGCTATAAATAATACTGGATATGGTATCACAATAACAAAAAATACTGAATATCAATACTGAAAACTGAATAACTATTTGAAAATACTCTAGTCTGAAAATCTTTTAAACTATCTAAACTATCGAGTTGATGGGACAAGTCTCCAATTAACTCTGACTACTGAAAATGAATTGAAATGCTGAAATAAATAATTACATCCTCAAACTATAAGGACTCACCACTAACTCTGTATGCTGAGAATCTAAACTGCTAAGGGTTCTCAGGAGCCCGTGCATCTGAACCTATGATATAAGACATCCTAGCACAAAAGAAAGGTATACATCAATACTTTGAATGTATTGGTATGCTCAGTGAGATAGTCTAAAAAGCATGGGTTCATATGCATGAACAATACTAACTGAATATCATGGGTATGAATGAAAAAGAGTATATGCATGAATATGGAAACTGTATTGAGATCATAATAACACTAAATACTGATTAACTAATATCTGAGTATACTGATACTAAATTAATGGTATTTGAATGACTGTATTTGACAGTCTTTATTCTGTGGAACTATACTAAATCTCATACTGAGCCGAGTGACTGTGTCTGATAGTCCTAAATCTGCAAAACTAAATTGAGTTCTATACTGAGACTGAATCTAAAACTGAGACTGTGGGAAGTAATTATCTAACTGACATGCCCCTTCTCTAACATATTTGGGATCCAACCAGTAACCCCAGTTGGAAGGCTGTCAATACCATGCCACGAGTAAGGACAATTTCTCAGTCACTCTCATCTGTAAAATGCTCTAAATGAGAATGGTGGTATCCTCAACTGGCAGGTAGATCACCTCATCAACCCTTAACTGGCAAGTTGATGTCTCAACCTACGCTAGCTATATAGTTCTGTAGTGCAAGGACTGCTTCTAAGGATTTCACCCTCTACTGGTAGGTGAGTCCTCATCCTTGGGTTCACTCAGTGCAGAATCCTGCTCCCAACTAAATAGACACTGGACTAAATTCTAAACTATACTAGGCTAGACTAAACTATTACTGATCGTACTATATAAATGAACTAAACTAATTTACAGAACTGAGCTGGACTAATTTTGAGTTCACTGATTTTTCATTAGTTTTGTAACTAACTAAATTCTAATGACTGAGGCATGATTGATTCTACTCTATGACTGACCATGGCTATAGACAAATAGCTAAATTATCAGGTATTAAATAGCCCCGGGACTTGATAGCTTAAACTTAAAAGACATGGCATAATCTTGAGACATGGTAACTAACTACTTAGTCATCATTCATTCATTTGGGCATTCAAGAAAACACTTGCATACATGCTAACATGATATAATTTCACTATTCAACTCACATGGACAATTCATCAAACACTTATGGGGAACAATATATGCACATAGTACTAAAACAACATGTAGGTATCATGATTCGATTCCAATTACATAATTCTAAGAGTTTCAACATGAATTCACATGATAAAGCACACATATCAATTAACTCTCATGAATCTTGTAATAAATCATGAATACACTTTAATTCAAATCATGAAAATCATGAAATCACTCTACATGAATTTTAAAAGAGTTTCTTGGACTACAACAGTAGAAGGAACCTTTGGTGACACTTCACATACCTTAGTTGGTGAATTCTGGATAATTAACGGTGGAATATTGAGCCTTTAATTTGAATTTAATTCACCAAGGGTTTTTGTTCTTGAGCAATTTATGAAAGAATGAATATAACTTTCTAAAAGAGGGCTAAATTTTGTGTTATAAGGGATGAAGGGCATGGGAAAAAAACTTAATTAGCACTGAGGATGAGTATTTTTAAATGACTATAAGCTGAACCATCGACATGTAGGATGATGTGCCATGTTATTGGTATCGATGTGATAGCCAACGCATCATGTTGAGTCTGCATCAGTCATTGGAATTAGACGTTGTGAGCTGGGAAAAACATTTATCAACGCGATAGTCGATGTGATGCATAAAGATTACATTGATTCACTAGTTTAGGATTCCAAAGTTTCTTTAAACAAATTTTAAAAAATTTGAAACTTCTTCAGGAAAAACTTATTGGCATTGTTGATCATGAATTAACTCAAATATCAATATATAATGGATGTAAAGGTAATGAAATAAGTTCTCCAACTTTCATAGGCTAAAATAACACTAATTATTAATACTTAGCTAGAATTTTTTAAGTTTGGTACCCCTTAACATGCTTAAAGGACTGAATTAAGCTAAGAAGTTTGTGGGGTCTTACACTTTTCCACACTTATTGGATTATGGGGGCCAATCTTGTTTTTATATTGGTCTTATCTTTATGTTACTATCTCATGTGCATTCATTTATTTATGTACATCGGTGTCTGAGCTTATTTCTAGGTTTGCCCCATTTGCCTTAACTTAGCTTATTCTATCTTTTATCTTATTATATTTAATCATGATTTAGCTCAGTCAGCCAGTGATTCCTAATGATTACTTGTGGTTTTGGTACTCATACTAAACTTTTGTATCTTTTTGGTACAGATCTAAGTACTAGTTGGCATTGCTGATTCGACAATTGTGTAAGGTTGATTTCAGAGATTGGATGAGCTCTAAGATTCTGAGTAACTCTTTTTCCTTCCATTTATCTATGTCTAATCTTTTATCTTCGAGATATGTTGTATTTGACTATTGAGTACTCATAGTTTATTTGTAGTAGCTCTTGTACCAATATTACCAAGTCTTGTAATGGTTATTGATTTTTTATCTATCTATTAGACCTTTATTACTATATTCTTGCTAGTTAGGTCATTAAATTGTTAATTTACTACTTTTAGGCCATTTTCCATAAAGTTATCCCATTGCATCTAGCTCAAGGCTATGGTTTGGCTTACCTACTAGTATGATAGATTAGGTGCCATCATGACTCATAAATTAGGTCGTGACAGTATAATGCCCCAAAAAATCCTATATAAGTTTCTAACTATTTGTCATATGGTTAAAAGAACTAAAGCAATTATTTTTAATCATTGATAAGTGTCATGATATTTTAATTTGTGTGTAAAGTGTTTTGATGCGAATCATGGTCATAGTAAGCATTTAGAGCAAAGTTGAGTTGAGAGCATTGTCATTGATTGAGTTTTGATATTCGATCCTTCAAGGGTCAACTTTAAACGTGTATAACTTCTATAATATATTGACTTTTAGATCTCAAGGCCTACCAAATGAAAGTTAATTGAGTCTTCTTTCTAACATATCCAATTTTGCCTTAATTTGATACCCTAGCAAAAAGTTATGAGCACTTTTGCGAGTGATTAAGTAAGGGTACACAATTAGAGCCTGGTACTTCCTATGTGCTCCTTGATAAGATAATGGAACACCCTTTGTGCTCCACGTTAAGGGAGTGCGCCACCCCTGGTCCCAGAGATGCTAAAACTCATATTTTTCTTCAGTTTTTTTAGGGAAAATAAGTCATTTACGTCCTAAATCATCCTATAACTAATACTAACATGCTTTCCCTCATCCAAAAACACAAATAAAAGATTCCTCTTCTCTCAACCCTCAAGAACACCAAATAAGGGTTCTTCTACAAAATTCAAGCTTCCAAGGCTCAAATTCAAGATTCCTTCAAAGAGAATTTATCAAGTTAAGGTATGTGGGGTTTGAGCAGGGATAACTTTTAATCCTTGTTCCCAAAAGTTTGTATTTTTACATAAATTTAAAGATTTGATGGCTAGGGTTCATACCCAATTTTTATGTTTTTGTAATTATGGCATTGTCATGTGAGCACACTAATATACCTTTACTCATGTTTTTACTTACATGATTGCTATTATGAGATGAATTTTATTCTTTTGACATGATGTTCCATGAGTTGATAAATGTACATAATTTTTAACATGATTCAGTCAGTATAAAAGTAAGAGTATATGATTTTAACAAGATTCTTTCAGTTTACAAGAAGTTCAAAGTTACTATTTCAGATTTAAGATTATTACAGTATGATTCAGATTGCAGTTTTGATCTTATCATCTCAGACATAATATGAAATTCACATAGATACTCATGATTATGATTTATTAACAAAAGCATAATCAATTTTTATATTTATAAACCCATTTATGAACCCATATGCTTAATTTAAAGTGAATTTTATATATTATGCTCATCAATATATATACATATATATATATGTGTGTATATATAAATATATGTATTTATGTATATATATATATATTTACGTATATATATATATGTATATATATATTGGGACTAGTATTTAACACCGGGAGGGGAATTTGGGTTCAGCACATCCTATTTCTCAGAAACTACGTGACACCATAGGTTTCAGGGGCCTCGCCAAAGAGTGTCTCCTTTCCCCAAGGGACTCAACTTAGTGATCTTTAAAGTTTAGTTTAGGTTCTATACCGATGACAAGGATAAAAACACTCCTCAACAAGGGTTAGACGTTGGACACCATGCTAGCTCACATAGTTTATGTCAATTATGAGAATCTTCCACAGAAAAGATAGTTTTAGAAACTAAGTGCAGTGACCCACCCAGTTTATTAGATTATGCTTTGTTATTTATGTTTTATGATATTTCAATTTTAAGTTTATTTCAGTATCTTGGTGAGTCTACGTACACTCAAGATGCATGTTATCAGTTATGCCATATATAAATTTTACTTATTGCATTCCCTCCCATATACTCAGTACTTTCCAGAAGTATTAGCTACAAATATGTCTGTGTGGCTACATACTTTCACAATATAGGTGTTAGTTGTAGCCTACAATATCATGGTCAGGCAGTTTGCATCTTCCAGCTAGCAGGTGATGAGTTTTGTTTATTTGAGTACTCAAGTCAATTGTAAATTCATTATTTTGTTTTTATTCAGTCATATTGATTAGGGGATAACTGGGGGTCATGTCCCGACTACCAATAGTCAGTATTAGTAGAGGCTTAATAGACAGTCAACCAGAGTTGATGTATTTAGTTTGGTTTCTTTTTGTATAATTCAGTGATGTAATGTTTTTATAGTATTTCATTGAACAAGTTCAGCTAATGACATGTCTTCTTCTTATTATCTCTAATTTTATGTAATTTGTTCAGTTACTCATGAATTATGCCAGTATCATGGGTTAGCTTGGAATCACTTGTGGTTCTAAGCACCATGTGATGTCCAAGGGGCAGTCTTGGGGAATTATAGTTTAGCGGTAATTTCCTAAAACTAGATAGATGGAGGGATCAAGATGGGTATGCTAATACTCATCATACTGGTGGTACTGCGATCATAAGTATGGTGGGTTTTCCTCTTTACCTTTGGATTGTTATCCTTTTCAAGAAGATTAGAGAGATATGTGGGGGTTTTATTGATGTTATCTACAGTATGCATGACATGTCTTGAGTGAAAATTAGGTTGAGGAAAGAGGGGAGGGTCCTTGTTTTTGTGAAGGTGGATGTTGGATAAAGTAGCTATATAATATGGGTGTACTAAGAATTTCAGCCTGAGTAGTTGACTTTGTATAGAGAGGAAAAGATGAATCTATCCAGTAGTAATTGAGGGAAAAAAGTGGAAACAAGAGTAAGGTGGTGGGAGAAAGAAGAGTTCGGCAACCAAATGTTATGGAAAGAGACGGTGGTAAAGCTGCCCCAAGTGACAAAGAGTAGAAAGGGACAGAGAATTTAAAATTTAGAAGGGAAGAATAAACCCTAGAAGAGGAAAAATACAACAATACCCTTGGATTAGTGAACTAAATTAGAGGAGCAAAATTAATGGTTCACAAAGATTTCATGGTTCAACAATGGGGAATATATAGATCCAATTCAAAGAGGACGAACAAGCCCAAAATCAAGGCTCCAACCTCAACAATTGAGCAGATATTAAAAAGGATGATGTCAAGAGGATTAGAGTTAAGACATGAGTCAATTTATAGACTTTCTACTGTTGAATTAAATCGGGGAAAGCAGCAGATAAGTGGATCTAACAATCAAGAGAAGCTAGGTGTCCAGAGTTTCTATTTTGGAGATTCAAAAAATGTTTGTTCAAGGGAGAGGGAGCTCAAATTAATCATTTGAAGGCCCTAGAGACTTCAGTACTATTGGACGACCCAGATCTGGGTGCTTCTCGGCTAAAACTACTTTGAGGACTCTATAGGCACTAAAAAATTGTAGTGTTCATGCCAGAAATTTTAAAAGGGGACCTTAGACTCAAGATTTTTGCATAAATGGTATAGGGAAGTTAGTTGGGACATCTCATAGTCCTAAATCCATTTTTCTATTTGGAAAAGATGTTTTTTCACATTTAGATCTTTCCAGAATATTTTTCGCAACTAGAAACTATAGTTGGGGGTTTAAGAAGCTAATATGGCAGCTTTAGAAAGCCTTGATAATGGTATAAAGTTTATGAGGTGGGTTGGAGAGATATTTTTCAGATTTAGGGAATTTTTAGAAGTGTTATTTTAGGGAAAAAAAGCAAGGGGAATTTTTAGAAGTGTTATTTTTAGAAGTGTTATTTGGGGGTTTAGAAGTGTTATTTGGAGATTAAAGGGCAGGTAGGGAACAAAGTATTGTGTTAATGGATTGTAAAATATTAGTTGGAATGTGAGGGGGCTGAATGACCCCAACAAGATAGACATTATTACAATGGGCTTTAACGAATGCATAGCAAATATGATATGTATTCAATAAACAAAAATATAGCTTTTAATAGATAGTATCATTAGAAATTTATGGGGGATAAAGGAGGGAGAGGGGGCGCAGGGGTAGGTAGGTGAAGTATGTTTACATCCTAGCTCAGGGAAGTGCAGGAGAAATTCTCATTCTTTGAGATAAGAGAAAGAGTGAGTGTGTAAAGGTTTATAAAGGCAATTTCATGTTAGGAATGAGGTCCAAAAAATGGATAACCGAGTAGCTTGGGGTTTAAGGGTGTCTACAGGCTAGTGGGGAGAGTTCAAAGAATATTTTTAGGGAGGAGTTAGGTGTTGGTATGGGGAGATGAGATATTCCTTGGGTATTAAGGGGATTTTAATACCATTAGATTTCTAGAAGAAAGAGTTGGGTGTTGGGTGGTGCTAAGGATCATTGAGGAGTTTTTGGAGTTTATAAATGACTTTCACATTATTGATTTACAACTCATAATCTAGATCAAGATTAGACAGATTTCTTGTGTCTCCTTCTTGAGGTATGATGTCTACCAAATTACCCTTCTCGGGGGTAAATACTTGCATATTCCTTATTTTAAGCATCAAAAGTGCCATGACACTCTGGCACATCAACACCCTAAACTTAATATGTTTGTGTGTCCTCAGGCAACTGACATATAATAGATAAAACACAATGCTTAACTAAAAGAAACCTAAGGCACCTACGACAGTCAACTCAATTTAGCTCAAAGTTCTTACCCCTTCCTATTTACAATCTTCAAAACCTCTATGTGGATTCACATAGAACAATAGTATGACATAAAGGAATCAAGTAATGACATTATATTAACAACAAACAAACAAACATATATGCAATTGACACTACCCGAACAAATAAGTAGTTAAAAACACAACCTATGTACCCTCACAGCAAGAAAGTCCCAACTCTGACAGTAGCATAATGAATGTCACTGTAAGGGACTACATCAAATACTCATGATCTCAATATAAGTTCCAACAATATGCATAAAATACCATTGGCTTGCCCTTATTTTCTATACCTTAGTTTTTTGGACAGTTGGATTGGGATCACTCTAGGACTTTTCTAGGCTTGTAAATATAGGCTTGGGGCCAGGTATGGTACTTATGGGAAAAATTGACTCACCTTTCTTGACACTACACTTATGTTATTGTCTCCACTACTTAACTATGCTTTTTTTATTTTCCCTTCCTATATTACTTATTCAAATTGGGTGCGGTCTGCTTCATTCTTATCTTTTATTCACTTCTTTTTTTTCTTTTTCTCTCATTTTACCAACACACCTAAACCTAATTTCATTTTTTATTCAACGCCCTTCTTCATACCTATTTTCAACTAATCACCCCTGTGATATTCACCCATAACTTAGGCAATTTCCTCAAGTTGAGGTATATAGTGTCCAAGAAGGGACTAGGGCCAAAATAAGTTCATTATAATTTAATGGGAACCGGAAGGTGAAAAGGTTAAAATAAGAAAATACGTTAACTTAGGCACAAATTAGGGATCAAGAGATACTTATGATCATTCGTTCAATATCTTAAGAGTGGACTTATTCAAACACGTCCTATGATCATATTCCAACCAACTATCCTACAACCTAAGCTAGACTAACCGATCAAGTTCTAGATTAAATGCACAAAGAGAACTAAGCAAATGCCTCACACATGGTATAGGGTAATATTATCAACTATTACTTATTCGATTCATGCAATGCTAAGCTATGATTATTTTTTCCATAATCCTAATTCCATAAAAAGATTCAACAATGGTCACACCTATATTCACAACACATAGTTCAAAAAATTTAGGAGAGGTATTATATTTTTCAAATACTTAAAAACATAAAACAAAACATGTTGACTTCCCTTAGGTTCCTTATTTTTCTTCTAATTAAACAAAAATAACACATAACATATATCCCAACACAACACAATACCAAACTATGCCCGCTATACTATGATAATTCATTTCATGAAATGAGACACGACAATAATACCACAAGAGGACATCTAGACCCGCAAGTAGCCCTACCCCCATAAAATAAGCATGCATTGTCCCTAATACATTAGGCCACCATAAAGAAAGAGAGTTAGGAACATATCTGTGGCACCTTAGGTGCGTAGATCTAATATCAATCACAAATAACACGAATTATCACAAATAGAGAATTAGAAATAAACCTTTGATTTCCTCCTAAGTAGCACCTGATTTAATATCGCAGCATAACGTGGGGACCTTGATTACTCAGACTTCATCAAGGTATCCATAGGGTTTTCCTCCAGGATAATCTAGATTTTGTATTATTGAAACTACCCTTATGCCAATTGGATGCATCATAGTTCTACAAACATTGAATGTGACTTCCTTATTATTCAGCCTGAATTTAAGCTCACCTTATTTTATCCATGGATACTCTACTGTGGATAAAAATGGTCTCCCTAAAATTATGGGTATTTCAAAATCAGCCTCACATTCTAAGATAACAAAGCCATCGAAAAGATGAAGTTGTCCACTTTAACCAATACATCAAATGATATGCCTATGGGTTTTTCACCATACGATCTACCATTAATGACTACATCATCGTGGGTATTAGAGGATCTCAAGCCCAATTGTTTGAACACTACTAGCGAGATCAATTTAATTCCTGCATCCAAGTCATACAAAGCCTTGATAAATCTAGATGACCAATAGTAAAAGGAATACTGAAAGCTCCACGATCACCTTTTTTTTGCATGAAAGATCGAGATAAAATTGCACTACGATGATGCAAACCAACAACATCCTTATAACTAACAATTCTCTTCTTTTTCACAAAATTCTTTATAAATCGCTCATATTCAGGCATCTGTTCTAAAGCCTTAAGAAGAGGAATGTTAACAGTCAACCCCTTCAGCATAGAAATAAACTTCTTATACCTCCCTTCTTCAACTTTCTGCTTCAATCATTAGGGAAAATTTAGAGGAGATTGTGGCATAGGCTTCAATAGTGATGTGACCTCCTTATTATTGCCTTTTGTCATTATCATCTCATTTTTCTACACCCATGCGATGTCTCTTCATTAGTTACCAACTTCCCAATTTCAGATTTGACTGCATCATCAATATCCACAAGGTCAATCCTCATATCATCAACCATTGGCATGGATGGATATGCAGTGTCCCTATGCTCTGAGAAGTAATAGATAACCAATGACTATCATTATTTGTATTCTAAATTATGTTGCTAGGAAGAGTGCCTGGTTGACGCTCGTTTACTGCGGCAGACTTTTGCCCAAGCTGCTACTCGAGATACTTAATAGCGGTGGCATATGATTTAAATTTCTGGCTCAATCCCTATATGTATGTGTTAATCTTCTTAAGGAAACACTCTTAGCTATTTGAACTCTTCACAAGATTAGCAAGCAATACTTCTATTCTAGAGTCAGCATCATAATTCCTCAGTGGAACATAAAGACCATTCTTCTCCGTATAACCATCCTTTCTCCTCCATTCACCATTATGCTTTCTTCTCTTGTCCCTAGTCTTATCTCTATAGTAGTTTTGACTTTCATTTATTTGCCTGGCGTTCTAAGGGTCCTAATAGGATCCTTTTCCCTTGGCTCAGAAAACCGCCATCTCTCTATCCATGTACTTTGATTCCTTCTCCAAATCAAATCCATTAAGTCTAGAATATTTACCTTGTACTCCCACTATATTCAACTTTTTTTCTCCCATAGTTGCAAACTGCTTAGCAAGCAACCCAATCTCAATCCTTAGTTGTGATATCTCTTGAGCCGCCAATTGAATAAGTACCAGCTCCCACATCCAACTCTCGAATATACCACCTTGGTTGTTTTTAGTATTACGATCTAAGATTTCTACAGCCTACTCCCAACAAAGATTCATGAAAGCCTCACCAGTAATAGTATTAGCCACAACTTTGGTATTTGCATTCAAGGCTCTATAAAATATCTGACGCAACCCAGATCAGAGCCTTCCTGTAATAGGCATCCCAAGTCCACCTAGGACTGGGGACCACCCCCTTAACCTAACCCAACCACCTTATACAACCTTAGACGAGCTGAATTTCGAGCATATAACAAGATTGTGCAATGTTCTCATAAAAACTTTTGGATGGGTCACAACAATGACTGACCTAGCCAAGTCTGTCTATACCAAACTAACCATCCATACCATACCAATAAAAGAGAATATCAAAACGTAATATGAAAGTCAAACCCAGAATGTACTATGATGGAACAGTGAGAAATTATGTACAATGATGCCAGCCTCCCAACTTATTCTAATGCCAAGATTGACACTAATACCGATCCTACCCATTCCAATCCCCAGAAGTACCACAACGCCTCTATCCAAATAAATACAAATATTCGGTTGGGACATGCCCTCAACCATGGACCAAACCAATATCCAAAATGAAAATATAAAACCTAAGAATGTCAAACATGAAATGATGCCTTCCAAAAGGATAAAAGATCACCACTTCAATTCAATAAGTTATCCCTGAATCAAGTACTATAAAGGAGGATTCGAACATCTGATTCGTGTATAGCGTGGGTATATAGCCGCCAGTAGATGGGTTAATGGGCAAACACTAGAATAAATCTTGGGATAAGGATAAAGTAATGCCATTTATCAAAACAAAGTTAAAACCATCCAATGCAAACAACCATACATATATATTAGTTCTGGGAAAAGGGACCAGGTTTAGCATGCCACTTAAAACCTTAACCTGGGTCATGTAGCTTAGTCGTCCTACTACCCACGGGCCATATGGGTTCAGCTCCCCCTGCTGAAAGGGTACCAGTGTATGTAGCTGCACTACCAGGCAATATCCCTGGGATGACTAGTTCATCTCTCTAATATAAATGTGACATTCGCACGTGGCTATCAAAGATCCTTCATATTAACAAATATGAGTTTCCGATTTTCATCCCCCTGGGATCGCCACCTTCCATGGCTTAGCTTACACTCCCCGCCATTAATGCCTAATTAAAACTAAGTCCAAACAATCCAATTATCCATTTATTAACCAAGACTATTTGATAAACCAGTGGTATCATTATATCACCATATTTGTAAGCATTTTCCCTAGCCAAACCATTAAGATTAAGGGGACTCTTGGTGTCTTTTCCGACTATCATATTTACCTCTTGGGAGAATACCATGTTCTCCATAAGTATAACCAATTAGCCTTTAACCTTTGTAAACCATTTGTAGTTTCATGCATAAGCTAAAAACAAGAAAGAGTTCCCTTTTAAAAGAGTCAATGCAATAAATGTATCTTTATAATCATTTAATCAAACTCCTTGGGGACATAGTAAAACCAAAACCAAATTCCATTACCATTAAACCATCACCATGCAATTCCATTATCAAAAACCACTATTAATCTATAGAAAGCATAATAAAACCATAAGAAATCATAACCAAGCCTTGAAAATCAAAAACCCTAAATTAATGATTGAAAATCAAAACCATGCAAAAATAAAACCATGAAATCAACCATATAACCATTCTTTTAATTAAAATTACAAGTAGGGAATAGAATCATGCCTTAACCAAGAAGATTGATGGAAAAAATTCACCAAGACAAGCCCTAAAGTAATCCCTTAGTTGAAACCTAGATCTTTTCCCCAAAATCTCTTGAGAAAATTATGATAGGTTTTGGAAGAAATTCTAAGTGTTTAAGAATAAAATAATAGGGTAAATAACCTCCTAAGTGTATTAGAAGTTGTGGGTCCTTATTAGGTTAAGTAGTGAAATGTCTAGAATACCCTCACTTAAATCACATAAAAACCTGACAAAGGGTTACGACTGACCTCCTTTAGAGTTGTAACCTAGTTTACGATTGATACCTACCCAATTGTAACCAATCCTAAACCATAGATCAGACACTATCCAGTATACGACTTATCCAATAAAGGCGTAACCTTAACATATGATCCATACCTATGATCTGTATCCCTAGAAGAATGTAACACCAGGAGGAACAAACACTGACCACCTTATGATCCACCTATACGACTTATACCCATGTTTTGCGACTTGTACCCTCGATTTGTATCTATTCCGCTTATAACTCGTACCGTAAGTCATAATGGGTCCAAAGAATGAGATTCCTAGAAATTTTATAAGGGTCCAAACCTGGGATACTTCAGTCTCCTCCACTATGAACATTCATCCCCGAATGACGGATAAGGTAGGGGTAACCATAAACATAGTCATTTGAATTATCAGACATCCCATTAACAAAGTTTTAAAAAAATAGGCAAAGATGTTAATCTTTCCTTTAACAAACTCAGAAAAATAAGATGTGTTCAAGAACACATACCCTTTGCATGAATATCAAAAGCAGAAAACAAGAGTGGTTACTTAGACTTTATGTCCTCTTCTGCTTACCACGTAGCATCTTATACCTTGTGGTTCTACCATAGATCCTTAACCAAAGCCACATCCTTGGTCCGCAACCGACGAACCTGCCTATCCAATATCTCAACTAGGACCTCTTCATAAGATAGAGAATCCGAGATATCCAACCCTTCCAAAGGCACAATCAAAGATGAATTGCCAACACATTTTCTCAGCATAGGAACATGAAATACTAGATGAACCAAAATCAAGCTAGATGGCAACTCCAACTTATACGCAACATTGGCCGCTCTTTACAAAATCTCATAAGGACCAATGTACCAAGGACTGAGATTTCCTTTTTGCCAAACTACACTACTCTCTTCATAGGATACACCTTAAGGAAACCTTATCCCCAACTGCGAACTCCAAGTCTCTGCACCTAACATCTGCATACAACTTTTGATGACTCTGAGTATCTTTGAGCCTATTCCTAATCACCTTCACCTTTTCCATAGCTTGACGAACCAAATCCGGACCAAACAAATTAGCCTTGCCAAGATTAAACCAACCAATAGGAGATCTATACCTCCTACCATACAATGCCTAAAAAGGAGCCATACCAATACTCTTATGATAGTTATTATTGTAAGAAAACTCTACCAAAATGTATACGATCCACCCAACTTCCACTAATATTAATCACACACGCTCAAATCATATCTTCTAACATCTAAATAGTTTTTTTTGCTTGCCCATCTGAATGCGGGTGGAAAGCCATTCTCAGACTCAGGTTAGTCCCCAAACCTTTATGGAATGACCGCCAAAAGTGGGATGTAAATTGTGTACCATGATCGGAAATAATTGAAATAGGCACCCCATGCAGTTTCACAGTCTCTTAAAGATAAAGCTTTGCATAATGCTCTACCGAAAAGCTAGTCTGCACAAGTAAGAAATGCACAGACTTTATCATCCTATCCACAATGACCCAAATCAAATCAAATTAGTTCTGAGATCGAGGAAGATCGATAACAAAATCTATATTGATCTCCTCCCACTTCCATTCAGGAAACATTATCTCTTGATACAACCCACAAAGACTCATATGCTCAACCTTAACTTGTTAACACACCAAGAACATGGATACAAAATCAACAACATCTCGCTTTATGCCATTCCACTAATAGATCTCCTTGAGATCATGGTACATCTTAGTCGAACTAGGATGGACAATATAGCACGACTCGTGTGCCTCAGCCATGATCCTTTGTTGCAAACTGTTTACATCAGGAACACACAACCTTCCTTATTACTGCAAAGTACCATCACCGCTAATCTAAAAAACCACCACTTTTTTGCTTAACAATGCTACCCATGATTTTCATCAAGGCAGAATCCAACACTTGTTTTTCCTTAATCTCCTCATCAAAAGGTGATTTAACCATTTCTTGCACCATCACACCACCATCCTTGGAGTCCAAGAGGCGATCCTTAGGATTTTCCAAGCGATGAATATCCTTTACTAATTTCCATTTTTCTTCTTCCACATGAGCCAAACTACTCATGGACAACCTGCTAAGAGCATCAGAAATCATGTTAGCTTTACCTAGATGGTAGTGAACACTTATATCATAGTCCTTAAGAAGCTCAAGCTATCTCTTCTGCCTGAGATTAAGCTCTTTCTATGAGAATACATAATAAAATCTCTTATGATCAGAAAAATATCCATATGGACCCCATATAAATAATATCACCATATCTAATAGTAAGATAGTTCCTCTCATGCACCTTTAACTGCCTGAAAGCATGGGCTATCACCTTCTTATGCTATATCAATACGCAATCAAGACCAACTCGACATGCATCACAATAAACCATGAACCCAATATTTCCTTCCAACAAAGTTAGAACTAGAATTGAAGTCAACTTATCCATCAACTTCTCAAAACTCCCTTCACACGCATCCAACCAAGAAAACATAACCTTTTTCTGAGTCAACTTATTCAAAGGAGCAGCTATCGGTGAGAAGCTACCCAGAAACTGCCTATAATATCCGGCTAAACCCAAGAAGCTCTGAATATCAAATAGAGTCATAGGTGTAGGCCACTTTTTCACCACAACCACCTTCTATGGATCCACCATGATCCCTTTATGATAAATAATATGACCTAAGAAATTCATAGCATTTACCCAAAACTCGTACTTAAAGGACTTAGCAAACAACTGTTGTTCTCTTACGGTGTACAATACCACACGGAGGTTATTAGCATGATCCACCTCACCATTCAAATACAACAAAATATCATCAATAAACACAAGGATGAAGAGATCCAAATACTGTCGAAACACCCTATTCATCAAATCCATAAACACTATCACGGCATTTCTCAATCCAAATGACATCACCGAAAACTCATATGCCTATACCTAGTGCAAAAAATTATCTTAGGGATATCCATATCCCTCTTCTTAAATTGATGGTACCCAAACTAAAGATATATCTTAGAGAAGAACTTTGCAACTTTCAACTGGTCAAATAGATCATCTATTCGATGGAGAAGATATTTGTTCTTGACCGTTACCTTATTCAACTGCCTGTAGTCGATGCACATATGAAGAGAACTAACCTTCTTGCGCATGAACAACACTGATGCACCCCATAAGGAAACAATAGGATGAATAAACCCTTTTTCTAGGAGATATTTAGTTTGTTTCTTAAGTTTTCTTAACTCAACCAGATCTATTTTATATGGCGGAATAAAAATTGGATGAGTGTCCAAATATAGATCGATACCAAAATCTATCTCCCTGTCTGGAGGAACACCTAAAAAATCATCTAGAAAGACTTTTGGAAACTCATTAACCACAGCGACCGAAGAAAGGAGGACCTTCCAAATTAGAATCTTTAACCCGGACCAAGAGATAAAGACAACCTTTGGAGATTAACCTTTAAGCTCTAAGATAAGAAATAAACTTCCCCCTAGGCACTAAGGAACAACCTTTCCATTTTTTTTCTAGCTTACCAGGAAACCTAAAGATGACCCTACGGGTTCGACAATCCAAATTTTCTTAACAAGAATGAAACCAATCCATGCCCAAGATTACATCAAAATTTACCGTACCCAACTCAAACAGATCCGCTAAACTCTGCCTACCACTCGCAGATAACAAACACACCCTATAGACCTATTTGTAATGACCGAATCTCCTATCAAGGTAGAAATAGAAAATAGATCTAAAATAATTTCTGAATTAAAACCAAAAGACACAATTATATAAGGAGTCACATAGAAAAGGGTAGAACCTAGATCAATCAAATAATACATGTCATGAGATAATAGATGTAATATACCAGTAACAACATCAAGTGGTGACTCAAATTCTTAATGGGATGCCAAAGCATACAAACTGTTTCAACCAAAACTGGAATTAGGAACAATAATAGAAGTAGATGCCACACCACTTGGAGTAGAAATAGAAGATGAAGCCACCAGAATATTATTCTCCCCCATAGCAACCTTGTTAGATGGACAATCCCTGAGCCGATGGCCTACTTACCCATACTTGAAGAACTTATCCGTACCTTCCTTCTAGAATCCCTAATAAGGATGACTGTAAAATCAATAAGGAGGATACGATAAAATGGACTGACCTCTACTTGCCTAAGATTGGGCTCCCTGCGCCCGAGAATTATCACCACAATGATGACGCCAATCGCCCAACTATTGAGGGTAAGAAGCACTGGTAGTAGAGAAGGAACCATAACTCCCCTACTTATTTTTCTGCCATTTCTTACCATCTATACCAACTTAAGATTGGGCACCTACCTGATTAGAAAACCTACCTCACTTACCCTACCTGTCTCTATATTCTACCTGGCTTCTCTTCTCATTCTTAACTTGCTGCATATGAATAGTCAGCCTCGATATATCTATATCCTCATGAGCAAAGCAGTCTTGCTCTTAAGAATTAAATCTTTATTCATCCCAAAAGTGAACTTTCTCATTCTTGACCACATATCAGCCACTAAGCCAGGAGCATACCTCGATAACTAATGGAACTTAAAGGCATACTCCTTCACAGACATTCTCCCTTACTTGAGGTTCACAAACTCCTATATCTTAGCTTTCCTTAACTCTTGAGAAAAGAACCGATCCATGAAGGCATCAGAAAAGGCCTCCCATAGACCATCCTCTTCTACATCACCCTTATCTTTATCCCACTCTTTATACCATAGATAACCAACCTTATTGAGTTAATAAGTTTTAAGGTTTACTCCTTTCAACTTAGTAGCCCTTATTACCTAAAAGATTTTCTCTATCTGATTAAGAAAGCCCTATGGTTCTTCCTCCACCCTCACTCTCGTAAAAGTTAGAGGACCCATCTTCATAAATTGTCCAACCCTAGCAGCCTCAGTAGATACAGTATTGGCCATACCCCACTCGGCCTAAGAAGCAACTAGTTGGGTAATAGCATACATAGACTGATAAAACTCCATATTCATCACATTGCTTGAGGGACCTGAGGAGAAGCAGAAGGAATAGAAGGCAATCTGGTACAATTAGGAACAGGACTATGATATAAAAGATATACTCTAGACATAGGAGGTACTCCTTCATCATTATCCTGAAATAAGATGAATGAATTTTATTGTGTTCTAGATCAAGGAGGCATGATCTAAAAGATAAACAAACAAGGATTTGAAGAGACTCTAGGACTGAGAATTCATGCTTGAAGAAAGAATACCAAGAAACTAAAAGATTCCTAGATGTCTTGCATACTCTCTCTTATAAGTGTGATGAACTACACACCCTTAAAAGAGACTCTACTCAACATGGTTGTATGGTGTCCCAATTGGCCATGATCCTAGGCTTTGTGTAACACCCTGTATATTTCTAAGCTAGAAAATAAACCATTGTTCATACATATGAAACCTCTTATCCTATGATTCATATAGGAGTACAAGAATTAGGATGAGTATCCTAGTAATAATAGACCTTATGGTGTGTTAATCATGTTCCTAAGAGTCACTTAGAGTAAGCCAAGCTAAGAACTTTTCAATCCACCAAGTTTTCGTGTGTGATTTCATATAGCTCATATTTGAACAAGGATAAATTGGTTTATAGGTGGTATTTTGGAAGATTTATACCCTCCAAATTGTATAGAATTGAATAATCTTTCCGCCAATATCAAATTTGCCTAAAATGGTCACCTGGTGAAGAAGTTATGGCAATTTAAAGTTTCGGCAGCGTCATTTCAGTTAGTGGTGCATCGCGCCGTAAGTTAAAATGACGTTCGTCAATTTCCAGTGTCTATCCATGATTCCAGCAAGTTGCGGTGAGTTTCCAAGTCACAAACGGGTGGAAATGCATGTCTCCACGTCACGCTGGGAGCCCAAATTGGGTAATTTTCATAGAAATTAAGTGACGCATCTAGAAGGGTATTTGGGTCATCTATCCCCCCTATATAAGTCCCAAACATGGGATTGAGGCCCCAAATCATCTCTTTACATTACTTTTATCAAAATTCTCTCAAGAACAACCAAGAACAAGTCTAGGGTTTAATTGGGGGTTTCAAATTCCAAGCTTATTTTACTACTATCTTCATGGATTGTTAATCTAAGGTATGCGTAGTGTTCATCTATGGATCCAATCCGTTCATAGAGCTCAAGAACCATGTTTTAAATACTATTTTGTGAACTTTTTATGGTGATATGAGCATGTACATGTTGATGATTGTTTATTAAGTTTTAAGATGATATCTAAAGGTGTTTTCATGGAATATATATATGGTTGTTAGTTGAAAACTATGAACTTTAGGTGGTGTAATATGGTGCAAGTTATGAAAAACACCTATGCCTTAAATATTGCATACTAGGTGTTTGATAAAATGCTTGGGATGCTAGGAATTTATGTTCACATGGCTTCGTGCTATCTAAATGACAAGTCTATGTTAGCTATATACTTAAATATTAATTTCATGCTATTGGTCTGTTGCTATTATTGTGGTATGAAGCATGTATGATAATGGATATGTATAATATGTACATGAAATATATCCATGCAATCCCTACACTGTTTAAGATGTTGAATAACTACATGAAGTATAAGATCCCCTACTTATCATATTATCAATTGTGGACTCCAATCTTTTTATTAAGGCATGTCATGTGTGCCAGTTTCCTTCTATCGAGTCCTGGGGGTATTCGTACCTAAAAATTATATTTGTGTGCCTAGAGCCATGTCATGTTGTCACAATAATCTCAGTCAAGCTATAATCTATAGAACTCAGTCAGTTATGTGACTCAGAAAACCTCTGAAATCTCATAACCTTAGTTAACTCTCAGATAGTAGTACTATTTCATTAGTCAACGAAAGTTAGTTAATCAATCCATGTATAGTCAGTTGAATCATGTACAGTCCCTTCATGATGGGAGTAGAAGTTAGCACCGAGTCAACCCAAGGATAGGAACTCACCTTCTAGTTTAGGGTGTGATTCTTAGCAGTCATCCTTGCTTTCTAGAACTATGTATCCACCATAGGCTGAGACATCTTAACCTGTTAGATTAGGTTTAATGAGGTGGCTTAACTTGTCAGTTCAGGTTTCCCACCACTCTCGTTTTAAGTATCTGCCAGCTAAGGGTCACTCACAAGTGTCCTTACCAGTGGCGCAGTATTGACACACCTCCAGTTAGGGCAGAGATTAGACCACAGCTTAACCATAATGGCACACATTGGGCATATCAGTTAAACAACTACCTCCCACAGTTTCATACTTGATCTTCATAAAAGAACTTAGACAGTTCTTCAGATATTAGTATAACAGGACTGTTAGATACATTCAAATTCAGTTACAGCACGGGACTCAGAAAGTTCTATCATATTCAAGACTGTCAGACACAGTCGCCCATGTTATTAGAAATACAGTTTTAGCCATGTCAGTTATCAGTAAACCATGTATTAGCATACAGATTTAGCTATCACGTAATCACGATCTCAGTTACTATATATGTATGTTTGTACTCTTATGTTCATATCAGTCAGTTAGTTAGCATTATTCATTCATGTAAACCCTTTGCATTAGCCTACCTCACTCGTATACACTGTACTCCAGTTGTACTTACGCATTTCTTCTATGGTGCTTTCTTCTTATGTTACACCATAGGTTCAGAGACACGAGTTCCAGAACAGCAGTAGCAGCTGTATTCCAGTATATAGAGTTGCAGTGAGTCCTTTCCATTCGAGAATAATATAATATTATTTTATTTTATTTATTATTTCAGATCAGTTTTGGTAGACGGAGTTAGTTAGAGACATATTCCTTCAACTCCTTATTCAGACAGTATTTAGAGGCTTTCAGATTTAGTTTAGATTTGATTCAGTTTTTAGTTGTTTTAGGTTTCTATCACCCACACGGATGTTACTATTTTGCAGATTCTTTATTCAGTTGAACCTTATAGCCTACATGTTTATGTTTTCCACATTATTACATTATATATTGTAGTGCACAGTTAAAAATATCAATCATGGGTTAGCTTGTGGTCCTTTGGGGTCATAAGCATCGTGTACTATTCCAGTTTAGAAAATCGAGGTGTTACAAACTTGGTATTACAGCCTAAGGTTCAATAGAGTCCTAGAAAGTCTGAAAGCCGCATCTAGTAGAGTCTTCTGCATGGGTGTGTTGCGCACCACATTTATATGCAAGAGGCTATGAGATATTTAAGAACAGTTTCCTTTTTCTCAGTATTCATGTCATGCCAGTGATCATAATCACAAGTCAGTCTCTTGGTCTAATCTTCTTCTTCTCTTTATTTCAGAGCATACCACCTAAGATAAGAAATCAGTCAGCCCCTTAGTCTGAAGAAACTTTGGGCAATCATGTTTCTCATACGAAGTTCAGGACCACATTTACCACACTTGCTTAGTTTGTGGCTACCCAAAATGAATGGGCACTAGTTATTCTGTCCAATCTAGTGGCCAATTCCATAGCAGCTAGGATTTGGGACTTCACTCAAATGAACCCTCTATCTTTCTTTGGGTCTAAGTCTGATGAAGACCCTCAGGAATTCATTGACCAAGTCCAGAAGGTCATTGATGTCATGGGAGTTACTTTTGTTCAGTGTGATGAGTTAGCCGCATACCAATTATAGGATGTCGCTCATACTTGGTACAATAGTGGAAGTCCAAGAGGGTAGACAATGCAGGTCCTATTGAGTGGGAGGAATTTGTCACGGCTTTCTTAGATAGATTCTTTTCCTAAGAGCTGAGAGAGGTCAAAGTTCTTGAGTTCATCAACCTCAGGCAGGGAAATATGATGGTTAGAGAGTATTATCTTAGATATACTCAGATAGTCAGATATGCCCCTCATGTGGTTGCAGACAACAGGGCCAAGATCAGCAAGTTTGTGTGAGAGGTGAATAATAGTGTGGTAAATAAGTGTAGATCTGCAATGCTGAACAGCCATATGACTTTAGCCAGACTCATACCCATGCTCAGAAAATAAGGGAGCAGAAGGTTAGGACTAGGGAGAGACAGAACAAGAGAGCAAGGTTAGGCAGTTTCAGTTTTGCTCAACCCAAATCAGAGGGAGAAAACCGTTCACAGTTTCATCCCAAGTCATCAGATCCAGCTTATTTTTCCGCCAGTGTCCCAGTGCTAAAATTTAGAGACGGCAATAGAGATAGAGCACCAGGCTCTAAATCTTAGGGCAGTGTTAGCAATGCCCGAACAAATCCCCTATGTCAAACTTATAGTAAGAACCACAAGGGTATTTGCAGAGCCGGTAGTGATGTCTGTTTTGGTTGTGGAAAGCCAGGCCATAATATTAGAGAGTGTACTCAATCAGGTCCTCAGGGACAGAAGAACCATTCCACAACTCAGTGTGATCGTCTAAACCAGTAGGGTGCCACTTCCAGTGCAACTAGTGGGCAACTCCCAAACAGACTCTATGCTCTTCAGACCCGAAAGGATTAGGAAAATTCTCCTGATGTCATTATTGGTATGTTACAGATTTTCCATGTTCATGTTTATGCTTTGTTAGACCCAGGTGCATCCTTATCTTTTGTCACTCCATACATAGCAGGAAATTTTGAAATCAGTCTCGAGATTTTAGCAGAGCCCTTTTCAGTCTCTACCCCAGTGGGTAAAACCATCATAGCTCAGTGGGTATATAGGAACTGCCTAATTATGATATTTCAGAAATCTATGTCAGCAGATTTAGTCGAGTTTGAGATGACTGACTTTGATGTCATTCTCAGCATGGATTGGCTTCATTCCTCCTATTCCACAGTCGACTGCAAAAACAGGATAGTTCAGTTTTAGTTCCCAAATGAGCCCGTCCTAGAGTGGAAGGGTAGTACCTCACCGTTTAGGGGTCAGCTTATTTCCTACCTTCGGGAAAAGAAAATAATTTCTAAGGGATGTGTGTATCATCTCGTGCATGTTAAGCATTCTAGTTCCGAATCTCCCAGTCTCAAATCAGTCCCAGTGGTTAATGAATATTTAGATGTCTTTCCTGAAGATCTTCCAGGCATTCCTCTCAAAATAGAAATAGACTTTGGCATAGACCTTCTCCCAGATACTCAGCCTATTTCTATTTTACCATACAGAATTGCACCAGCAGAACTCAAGGACCTAAAAGATAAATTGAAAGATATCTTAGATAAGGGATTCATCAGGCCCAGTGCATCCCCATGGGGTGCACTAGTCTTATTCATGCATGAGAAAGACGGTTCTCTCAGAATGTGTATCGATTACCATCAGCTTAACAAAGTTACGGTCAAGAACATGGATCCACTTCATAGAATAGATGACTTGTTTGACCAACTTCAGGGTGCCAGTTATTTCTCCAAGATAGACCTCAAATTAGGTTATCATCAGCTCAGAATTAAAGAATGTGACATCTCGAAGATAGCTTTTCGTACTCGGTATGGTAACTTCGAATTTTTAGTTATGTCCTTTGGTCTTATCAATGCCCCAACCGCTTTCATGGACTTGATGAACTATGTGTTCAAGCAGTACTTGGACATGTTTGTCATAGTCTTCATAGATGATATCCTGGTCTATTCTCGCACAGAGCGTGATCATTCAGACCATCTCAAAATTGTTCTTCAAACTCTTAGGGATCATCCGTTATTCTCCAAGTTTAGTAAGTGCGAATTTTGGCTAAGATCAGTAGAATTCCTTGGCCATATTATTTCTGGTGATGGCATTAGAGTAGATCCTCAGAAGACTGAAGCATTAAGAAACTGGCCTCGCCTCATATCTCCATTAGATATCAGGAGTTTCATGGGTTTGGCTGGCTATTACAGAAGGTTTGTCGAGGCATTTTCTTTTATTGCATCTCCTATGTACAGATTGACTTAGAAGAAGGTTAACTTTCAATGGTCAGATTCATACGAGAAGATTTTTCAAGATTTGAAGACTTGACTCACCTTAGCTCCAGTTCTAACTCTTCCAGATGACTCGGGTGGTTTCATACTCTATTGTGATGCATACAGAGTGGGTTTAAGTTGTCTCCTCATGCAACATGGTAATGTCATATCCTACGCCTCCTGACAGCTAAAGCCCTATGAGAATAATTATCCTACTAATGATCTTGAGTTAGCAGCCGTAGTATTTGCCTTAAAGATTTGAAGGCATTATCTTTATGGAGTTGATGTGGATATCTTTACAGATCATAAGAGTCTCCAGTATGTATGTTCTCAGAAATATCTCAATAGTCATCAGAGAAGGTGGTTAGAGCTCTTGAAAGATTATGACATGAGTGTCCTTTATCATCCGGGCAAGGCCAATATTGTGGCCAACGCTCTTAGTAGACTCTCCATGGGTAGTGTTTCACACGTTGAGGATAGAAAAAATAAAATAGCTCAATAAATCCACCAGCTATCTAGACTAGGCGTTCTCTTAGTCAAATCTTTTAAGGGTGGTGTATGTGTTCAGAGTAGTTTAGATTCATCTCTAGCTTCTGAGGTGAAAGAAAAGCAAGACAGGTATCCTAGCCTTATCAAGCTGAAAGAGTGAGTTCAGAATCAGAAAGTTGAGGTTTTCACCCAAGGGGAAGATGGTGTTCTTCATTGTCAGGGTGTCGTTTGTGTATTCTAGGTGTAGATGGCTTGAGGCAGCAAATTCTTGTAGAAGCACATGGTACGTGATACTCTATTCATCTAGGGGCCACTAAGATGTACCGCGACTTGCGGAAGATGCATTGGTGGAGTTGGATGAAGAAATATATTGCAGAGTTTGTGTCTAAGTTCTCTACATGTCAACAGGTTAAGATAGAGCATGAGAAACCTAGTGGTTCCATGTAGGAGTTCACTATTCCTACTTGGAAGTGGGAAGAAGTGAACATGGACTTCGTGATGGGTTTTCCTAGAACTCGTCATCAATATGATTCAGTTTGGTTCATTGTAGATAGAATGACCAAGTCAGCTCATTTTTTCCCATTCGTACTACTTATTCATCCAAGGATTATGCCAAACTCTATATCAGGGAGTTGGTTAGATTACACGGTATTCCACTATCTACTATTTTAGACAGAGGTACCCAGTTCACCTATCACTTTTGGAAAGCATTCCAAAAGGGTCTTGGTACCCAAGTTCATCTCAGTACAGTATTTAATCCTCAGACAAATGGTCAAGCAGAAAGGACCATTCAGACTCTCAAAGATATGCTAAGGGCGTGTGCAATTAATTTCAAGAAAAGTTGGGATAACCACTTGCCTTTGATTGAGTTTGTATACAAAAATAGCTATCATTCCAGTATTTAGATGGCTCCATTTGAAGCTCTCTATGGTAGGATATATAGATCTCCAATCGGTTGGTTCGAAGTATGTGAGGCCTTAGTTATAGGTCCTGACTTAGTATTCGATGCCTTAGAGAAAGTTCAATTGATTTGAGAGAGACTTTGAGCTTCTCAGAGCCGACAGAATTCTTATGTAGATGTTCGTAGAAAGGATTTCGAGTTCGAGGTCAATGACTATGTCTATCTCAAGATCTCTCCCATGAAGGGAATAAAGAGGTTCAGTAAGAAAGGGAAACTCAGTCCCCGTTATGCCAGTCCCTTCAGGATTCTAAGTCGCTTCAGTAAGGTATATTATGAGCTCGAATTTCCTTAAGATCTAGCCTCAGTTCATCCAGTCTTCCATGTCTCTTTGCTCAAGTATTGCATAGGTGACCCAGCAGTTGTAGTCCCTATTCATAGCATTGATAGTTAGAACAGTCTCTTCTATGAGGAAATTTCGGTCAAAATTTTAGACTCGTAGATTGAGGAACAAAGAAGTCCCTCTAGTCAAGGTTCTTTGGTAAAATCAGTCTCATGAGGGAGCTACTTGGGAAGCAGAAGAAGATATGCATACCAAGTATCCTCACCTTTTCTCCACCAATTCAGATCAAGCTCAAGGTAACAACTCTCCTTAAGCGTACTCAGTTTCATGTTCATGTTCCCATCATAAACTTGGTATCGATTACAGTTTCATATTCAATCATTCATTAATGTATTATTCTAGTGTATAATAATGCATCAAATATGCATTCTCATTGGGAGAACTTAGTTATCAGAAGTCTCAGTTATGCATTCATGAATCAGTTACTCATGCATCAGATATGCATGTCCAGCATGATAAATTTAGCTTATCAGTCATGTCGGTTATGAGATCATGTTCCAGTAGTGTATGTCTTGTACGTACTCCATTTTATCGTCTCTCCTCATTTCAGTCAGTCTCATTCGAGGAAGACTGTTTCCAAGGGGGAGATATTGTAATACCCCGTATATTTCAAAGCTAGAAAATGAACCATTGTTCCTGCACATGAAACATCCTATCCTATGATTCATATTTGTGTACATGAATTAGGATGAGTATCCTAGATATAATAGAGCTTATGATGTGTTAAGCATGTTCATAAGAGTCACTTAGAGTAAGCCAAGCTAAGAACTTTTGAATCCACCAAGTTTTCATCTATGATTTCACATAGCTAATATTTCAATGATCATAACTTAGTCTCTAGGTGGTATTTTGGCAGATTTATAACCTCCAAATTCTAGAAAATTGAATAATCTTTTCGTCGATACCAAATTCGCCTAAAATGAAAACACGGTGAAGAACTTATGGCGATTTAAAGTTTCAGCAGTGTTATTTCAGTCAGTGCTGCGTCACGCCGTAAGCCAAAATGACGTTCGTCAATTTCCAGTATATCTCCACGATTCTAGCACATCGCGGTGAGTTTCCAGGTCACAAATGGGAGAAAACGCGATGTCTCCATGTCGCGCTGGGGCCCAAATTGGGTAATTTTCATAGAAATTAAGTGACGCATCTAGAGAGGTATTTGGGTCATCTTTCCCCCCTATATAAGTACCAAACACGGGATTGAGGGCCCAAATCAGCTCTTTACATTACTTTTATCAAAACTCTCTCAAGAACAACCAAGAACAAGTCTAGGGTTCAATTGGAGGTTTCAAATTCCAAGTTTATTTCACTACTATCTTCACGGATTATTAATCTAAGGTATGTGTAGTGTTCATCTATGGATCCAATCCGTTCATAGAGTTCAAGAACCATGTTTTAAATATTATTTTGTGAACTTTGTGTGGTGATTTGAGAATGTACATGTTGATGATTGTTGTTTAAGTTTTAAGATGATATCTAAAGGTGTTTTCATGGAATATATATATGGTTGTTAGTTGAAAACTATGAACTTTAGGTGGTGTAATATGGTGCAAGTTATGAAAAACACCTATGCCTTAAATAATGCATGCTAGGTGTTTGATAAAATGCTTGGGATACTAGGAATTTATGTTTACATGGTTCCATGATAGCTAAATTACAAGTCTATGTTAGCTATATACTTAATTATGAATTCCATGTTATTGACGTGTTGCTGTTGTTGTGGTATGAAGCATGTATGATAAGGATATGTATAATATGTACACGAAATATATCCATGCAATCCCTATAATGTTTAAGATGTTGAATAACTACATGAAGTATAAGATCCCCTACTTATCATATTATGAATTGCGGACTCCAATCTTGTGATCAAGTCATGGTATGTGCGTTAGTTTCCTTCTATCGAGTCCTGGGGGTATTCGTACCTAAAAATTATATTTGTGTGCCTAGAGCCATGTCATGTTGTCACAATAATCTCATTCAAGGTATAATCTATAGAAATCAGTCAGTCGTGTGACTCAAGAAACCTTAGAAATCTCATGATCTCAGTTAAATCTTAGATAGTAGTACTATTCCATCAGTCAATGGAAGTCTATTAATTAGTCCATTTACAGTCAGTTGAATTATGTTCAGTCTCTTTAGATGGGAGTAGAAGTTAGCACCGAGTGAACCCAAGGATAGGAACTCACCTACCAGTTTAGGGTGTGATTCTTAGCAGTCATCCTTACGTTCCAGAACTATATAGCCAGCATAGCTGAGACATTTTAACCTGTTAGATTAGGGTTGATAAGGTGGCTTAAACTGTCAGCTCAGGGTTCCCACCTCTCTCATTTTGAGTACCTTCCAGCTAAGGGTCACTCACAACTGTCCTTACCAGTGGTGCGGTATTGACACCCCTCCAGTTAGGGCAGATATTGGACCCCAGCTTAGCCATGATAGCACACATGGGGCATGTCGGTTAAACAACTACCTCCCACAGTTTCATACTTGGTATTAGTAAATAACGCAGACAGTTTATCAGATATTAGTATACCAGGACTATTAGATACAGTCAAATTCAGTTATAGCATGGGACTCAGAAAGTTCCATCAGATTCAAGACTGTCAAACACAGTCGCCCATATTATTAGAAATACAGTTTTAGCCATGTCAGTTATCAATAAACTATGTATTAGCATACATATTTAGCTATCACGTACTCACGATCTCAGTTACTATGTATGTATGTTTTTACTCTTACCTTCATATCAGTTAGTCAGCTAGCATTATTCATGCATGTAAACCCTTTTCATTAGCCTACCTCACTCGTATACTCAGTACTCAAGTTGTACTGACACATTTGCGCTATGGTTCTTTCTTTTTATGTTACACCATAGGTTTAGAGACACGAGTTCTAGACCAGTAGTAGCAGCTGCATTCGAGGATGATACGATATTATTTTATTTCATTTATTATTTCAGCTCAATTTTGCTAGACGGAGTTAGTTGGAGACATGTTCCTTCAACTCCTTATTCAGTGTTTAAAGGCTTTCACATTTAGTTCAGATTTGATTTATTTTTTAGTTGTTTTGGGTAACTTTCACCTACACAGATGTTACTATTTTACAGATTCTTTATTTAGTTTAACCTTATGGCCTACTTGTTCATGTTTTCCGCATTATTACATTATATATTGCAGTGCACAGGTACAGATATTGGTCATGGGTTAGCTTGTGGTCCTTTGGGTCATAAGAACCGTCCAGCATTCCAATTCAGAAAATCGGGGTGTTACACTCTGATACCAACTTGACACAGCCCGAACTAGGGACTTGTTATAATGGGCATCCCAAGTTCACCTAGGACTGGGGACCACCCTTTTAACCCAACCTAACTTCCTTATACAGCCTTAGATGAACTGAATTTTGAGAATTTAACAAGATTGCGCAATTCTCTATTGAAGACTTTGGGACAGGGTCACAACCACGACTGACCCAACCAATTATGTCCATACCAAACTAACCATCCATACCATGCCAAACTTAAGAGAATATTAAAACATAATATGTCAAACCCAAAATGTAATACAATGGAACAGTGAGAAATTATGTCTAATGACGCCAGCCTCCTATATCATTCCAATGCAAACGCTGACATCAATAACGATCCTGCTCACTCTAAGCCCCACAAGTACCACAAAGCCTCTATCTAAGGGAATAAAAATTTCTGGTTGGGACATGCCCCCATCCATGGCCAAAACTAATATTTGAAAAGAAAATAAAAAGTCTAAGAATGTGCAACATAAAATAATGCCTTTCTAAATGATGGAAGCTCACCACTTCAGTCCAATAAGATATCCCCGAATTAAGTATTATGAAGGGGGAGTCGAACGTCCAGTTCCGGCATAACATGGGTATACAACCTCCAGTAAATGGGTTAGTGGATGAACACTACCTTAAATCTTGGGATAAGGATAAAGTAATGCCATTTATAAAAAACAAATGAAAACTATCCAATGCAAACAACTATACATATATATAAGTGCTAGGAAAAGGGATCGATTTTAGCATACTATTTATAACCTTAACCTAGGTCGTGTAGCTTAGCCGTCCAACCACCCACAAACCATATGGGTTCATCTCCCCCTACTGAAAGGTTCCCTGTGCATGTAGTTGCATAACCAGGAAATATCCCTGGGATGACTAGTACATCCCTCCAATATAAATGTGACACTCACACATGGCCATAACCGTCATATTGGTAAATATGAGTTTTCAATTTGGATCCCCCGAGATCTCTACCTTCCATGACTTCGGTTACACTCCTGGACATTAATTCCCAAGTAAAACAAAGTCCAATTAATCCAATTATCCATTTAATAACCAAGGTTATTTGATAAACTAGTAGTATCGTCATACCACTATACTTGCAAGCATTATCCCTAGACAAACCATTTAGATTAAGAGGACCCTCGGTACCCTTTTAATTTATATTTTTAACCTCTTGGGAGACTACCATGATCTCCATAAGTACAACCAATTAGCCTTTAACCTTTGTAAACCATTTGTAGTATCATCCATAAGCTGAAAACAAGCAAGAGTTCCCTTTTAAAAGAGTCAATGCATTAAATATATCTTTATATGTATTTAACCAAACACCTTGGGGCATTGTATAACCAAAACCAAATTTCATTACCATTAAACCATCACCATGCAATTTCATTATCCAAAACAACCATTAAAGCATAGAAAGAATAATTAAAACCATAATAAATCATAACCAAGCCTTTAAAATCAAAACCGCCAAATCAATGATCGAAAATCAAAACCATGCAAAAGTAAGACCATGAAATCAACCATATAACCTTGAATTTAATTGAAATTACAAGTAGGGAAGAGAATCATGCCTTAACAAAGAAGATTGATAGAAATAATTCACTAAGACAAGCCCCAAAGTAATCCCTTAGTTGAAACCCTAGATCTTTTCCCCAAAAGCTCTTGAGATAATTATGATATGTTTTGGAAGAGATTCTAAGTATTTAAGAATAAAATAATAAGGTAAATAACCTTCTAAATATATTAGAAGTCGTGGATCCTTATTAGGTAAGTAGGGAAACATCTAGAATAGCCCCACTTAAATCTCATAAAAACCCGACATAGGGTTATGACTGACCTCCTTACGAGTCGTAACCTAGCTTACTGTTTATACCCATACAATCATAACTAATCCTCGACCATGTATCAGACACTGTCCAATTTATGACTCATCCAACCAAGTCATAACCTCAGCATATGATCTGTATCCATGATTTGTATCCCTCTCACAGTGTAATACTAAGAAGACCAAACATTGACAACCTTAAGAGTCACCTATACGACTCTTACCCATGCCGTACAACTCATACCCTCAAGTCATATCTATTCCAGTGTCCAAGACCATCCCACTAACTAACCCTGGTCAGGTCTTTACCACTCGTACCCCAGTTTATAACTCATACCATGAGTCATAATAGGTTCGAAGAATGAGATTCCTAGAAATTTTCTATGGGTCCAAACCTGGGATGCTTTAATATCTCCAGCAAGTTCCTCCTAAAAATCCTATGATCGAGTATATTTATCAGCTTCTTTTTGAACTTTAACTATGTATCGTATGGTGCCTCTTAATGTGACTGTCTAAAATTGTAAATCTCATGCTTCAACTGCAGCATTCTAAAAGGCAGTAAAAATTGGTCTAAAATTATTTCCTCACCTCATTCCAAGTAGTAATGAATCCATGAGGTAGCTCTCCTAACTATAATATCTCTTCACCTGTAAGAGAGAATGGGAATAACCTGAGTTATGGAGATTTCTAACTCTCCTTGGTAGATTGCACAAAGTGAAAATCCCAACAAAGTTCATAATGTGCATGTTCGCAACATTAATGGGCAGACTAATAAACACACCCTTTAGATTAAGCAATTAAATAATTGCATTCATAATGTCAAATCTTGTTCCTTTGGGAAATTTTGGAGGAATGATAGTTCTTGTATCAATTAGCTTAATATAACCCAAATCTTCTTTTAGATCAGCATAAATTTACATGAACTAATAAGTGAGTGGTTGAACTATATCCCTTCTATGTCTATCCATGTTGATTATTGCTCAACGGTCTGCTTTCTCCTGTCTATCCCTCTCTTTAGTATGTCAAGCAACCTCTAACCTCATATTTTCTTTGGTTATTAACCGAGTAATAGTTTGTGTGACAGTTTCTTGAATACCATGTGGAGGTGACAGATTTAATGCATCTAGGTCATTATGAATTTATTCATGCCTGACTTTATGCTCTTACTCTTTTTATCTCTCCATCTTGCGATTCTATAATAAGGTCCAATAAAGCTTAGGATCAAATGGAATCAGGGGATTTCCTTGACTTCTAGAAATAGGAATACACTAGTGTATACCCAAGAAATAGTAGAAAACCAAAAACTAACAACCTCAACAAACTCAATCAATCTGTAACTGTATTTCCCAACAACATTACCAAAATATAATGTCTCCCAAATTATACCTTCTAGAAAGTATAAAGTGATCTCTTGTTAAATATAGAACAAAAAAAAGGTTAGGGCCAATCCCAGGAGGAATAAATCAGAAATCTATCATGAGTTTGCTGATATAATTGGAAATTGCAAAAAGTAAATAAGGGGTTTTGTGAATATGAGAGTAAGATAAAAATAAAAATATTGGGTAATTAGCTTTTTTACTAATTTGAGATGATTACTATGATTGTGTTCCCCATGAATTCATAACATCACAGACTTATCATGCTCGTCTAATTATCTCAGTCCTTTGCATGCAAAATCTAACAAGTTATGTATCACCTAACCATCTCTGGACCTTGGATTAATTGAATTTCACTCATCTTTTCTCTGTATTAGAGTTTCACATTACAAACCCTTGTTCTGGATCTCGGATTAACTATCTCCTCCCAGTCTTAAGTTAATTAGATGAAGGTTAGTAGCTTTAAATTATTTTTATTCTTTCTTTTTTCTAATATCTACTTCTCTCTCGAGTACATATCAAATATAGGAGAGTTCCTAACATTTTCAACCATCAATAAAGCAATCAATATGAATGAAATCCCAATACATACAATAACACCAATTAGAATGACTTTGTACTTTCTTTACTTTGTTAATCCATAAGGGTTCCACAACCCTAGATATGGGTTTTAGCTGATTGTGATTGCAAGAACACACATAGAATTCATAGATGAAAACACAAAAATAAACTTATGAATAATAATAATAAAGCAAAATCTCAAATTAATTTTAAACCCTAAAAACCAACAACAATGATTCCAAGATCAATAATGTATCTCAGAAGTCAAAATAATGTAAAAAGTGTATACAATACGTAAACTGATAACAAAACATCCAATGGGTATATATAGATACATCAAAAAACCTATCCTAAACAAAGTAGGAAAGTTGAGTCAGCACATCTTACGACCCCACTTATAGCCTGTAGGTTTTACCTATGGGGCATAAGTTGGCTTGTGGGAAACAGAGGAATCTTTAGGATTCAAATCACCAACTTGTGAGGGTAACCTATGGACCACAGGTAGTACCTATTCATCGTATATAGGGACGTAAGAATTAGAACTAATCAATCAACTTCAGAACCTTTAGAAATCAACCTATGTGGACAACCTATGGGCCCGTAAGTACTACCTATGGCTTGTAGGTAGGGCTCGAAGGTATCCTCTCAGCTTCAACTTATCCCTTTTTCTCATTTTCTACTCCAAACTTTGTTTTCCTATAAAATCAACACAAAAGCACATCACATCTAACAAAAATACCAAAGTACTTACATAATTCCTTTTTTGAGTATTGAAAGTGACATGAAACTATGGCATATTAAGGAGATTGAAAAAATACTCATTTATATTTGAGAATATATGGCTAAGAGTGTCTAATTTTTAAGACAAAGAGACTAACTCGTGAAGTAGTTATGTTGTGGAGGGGAGGCCTTCTTTTAGGCTATCTAAGAAGTTAAAATTTCTTAAAGAGATACATGGTCATGGAAGAAAGAGGTATTTGGGAGGTAAATATGAAGATGAGAGAGATCATGAATGAAGTAGGGGATTTAGAGAGGGTAAAAGTAGGGAAAGAGTTAGAAGAGTGAGAGAAAGAGAGGAAAGAAGTTTTAAAAATGAATTAGCGAACTTGGCATTGGCTCAAAAGGTTAGTTAAAGGAAAAATCAAAAGAGTTATGGTTGAAAGAGGGCGGCTCTAATATAAAATACTCTCACAAGGTGGAAGTAGCTAATAGAATAAGGATCTTATTAGAATTGGTGGAATTCGATGCAGTATGGCATGTAGGGAAAGAGGAAGTAGTGGGCCAGTTATAAACTATTATAAATATTTATTTAAACAAAAAGTAGTGAGCAGGCCTATTACAAGTGGTTTAACGTTTGATAAAATTAGAGAAAAAGAGGGTGAGTTGTTAGAGAGGATAATTAATGTGTGAGCAGACTCTAACACATTTAAGGGTTTTAACTGAGAATAATTGCGGTGTCTTAAGCAAATTTTGTTGTTTTTGATTATTTTACTTCGATATTGCAGTAAAAGTCATGATACAAGGGAAATTTGAGGAAATGGAAGCAAAGATCTAAAAATTGATGCAAAGGAACTGGAAGTGTGGCTAACGAAATTCTTGATAAGTCATCAGACCTGTGATAACTTATCAAAAATCATGTCATGTGGATGACGATATTCCTGATAAGTCGTTAGCCCTAAGATAAGTTATCAAAAATCACATTAGGTATTGCAGTGTTAGAAGGATTAAAGTAAAACTGTGATGACATTTCAGATATGTCATAACCACTGTGATAAGGCATCAAAGTTGCCGTCAAGTGTAGGAAGAGAATCAAATTTTGAATGAAAAAGAGATGACCTTTCAGATATTTCATCACGTATTTGATAAGTCGTCAAGATTTGTCGTCAGCTAAAGTAGAAGATGCCAAGAATGTTGGAGGGATTGAAAACATTCTTGATAAGTCGTCAGGACCCTAACACGCCATCTCAAATGCCGTCACCTATTCCGAAGGATTTTCTGAACATTGTGATTTTATTTCCTTATTTAGGATTAACTATAAGAAGCATTGCTTAGGGTTTTTCTACGGGGTTGGCACTTGAGTTTTAAGAGATGTACTTTGATATTTTCTCTCTCAAGTTTCTTGGCTTGAAAAATCAAATACTTTGAAGAGATTATTATCATTATTTTGGGATTTCCATTGTGATTTAATCTGAGAATCTCTAGTTTTTATTCATCTTGTGGTAAGTTTATCTTTCAAATCATGAATTTAACTAGTTACTTCGATTATTACATCATGAGTGGCTAAATTCCTTTAACCTCAAACATGGGATCTAGGGTTAGGTCTTGATAAGGTGCTAAGTGATAAAGATTCAAAAGGTGGTAGAATTTTTTGATAATTCTGAGGTTTTAATTAACGTCTGTTGGTTGCAAACAGTATACACACCTACTTTGATTTGATTGAGAAAGAAATCAAATATAGTAGGAAGTGAATTATCAATAGGGACTCAGAAATACTTCATTTAATAATTATTGTTGTAACAAGGTTGGTTAACCTGAGGTAAAATCTGGGTAGTAAATCGAAATTCCCTAAGTCTGAAAAGATTAGGGAATTAAACGCTTAAGTAGTTCGAGAGACATTTAAGCATAATATCGATAAAGATAGCTTGTTAGCCTACCCACCGTGAGAATCTTGAACCACTTTTAGCATTTGTCATGTTCCAGAAGCCCTAGTGAACATATTCTGGTTATTTCATAAACTCTTGATTTACAAACACTGAAACTAGAGTGACCAAAAACTATTTGCTAATCATTAAAAAAACCCACTTTATCTTTTTGCATCATTTATTTGAATTCAACTTGTAGCAATAGTTTCAAATTGATTTAATCGTCACTCACATTATTCCCTGTGGATTCGACCCCGAGGTAAATATATTGACGACGATCGCCTTGCACTAAATTGAGGTGTAAGTTGAGCATTATCAAAAATGGTGTCGTTGCCAGGGAACAATTTGGCGTATTAAGTTGGATTGGAATTTTAGCCTACTTGCTTCAATTCAAACTTGTAAATATTTGTTTTTAGTTTCTTTTATTTCTTGTGTTATGTAGATTTTTATTTTAGTTTACTTATTACTATGGCATCGTGGAATGAACATGAGCTTGGTAGTTGAAAATCTTATCTTGATGATCCATGTTCATATTGTGATGGACCTCACTTTTGGCAAAATTATAGATATCCCCCCGGAGAGAGATATATGCACCATCTCCATCCTACTAGGTGTATGATTGTTCATTACGTGGTGGTCAAGATGATCATTGGAGTGATTGGCCAAATGCCCCTTCTCCCCGGTATGCTAACCTAAATTCTAGTTCTTCTTATGATTTTGATAGGTCTTATGGTCAAGAACAGAATGAATGAAACATCGAAAAAAGTGATATTTAAGCTATGCTTCAACTAATGTTGGAGTGTGTGGACACAACGAATGATATCATGTGTGATATACATCAGACATATGGGAAAATAACGAGGAAAGAAGAATGATAGAGGATATGCATATAGAGGTCAAGCATTTAAAGCACTTTTCCATATTATGTTTAGATGATATCTTGTCTGTGGAATCATTTAACATAATGGACGAGTGTGAAGATGAGGAGTAAGAATCCAATGTTGATGATGAGTTTGATGTTGAGCAATCCTCGGTGATTTCCCAACCAACTGAACCATTGATTAATGAAGATGCCAAAGACGAGAAGAAGGTACTAGAGTCAAAAGAAGAAATCAAGCACAATCCTTGTGAAGACTCTAGTCCATTTTGGGGTAAAAATACTAATAGGGATGTTACTCCAAAATTAAGTTAGTCCTCATTCGAACCACTTTTCAACATTATGCTTGATAGATGTGATGAAAGTCGAATCACCCATGCAAATGAAGAATTTTGAAAATGAGGAGGAAGATTCTTACATTTTGGAGTTTGTCCTTCCAAAAGGGTATACTACAACCCCAATCTTGAAGGCCAAGAAGCTTAAAGATCGATGTCCATTTAGTGGGTGTTTAAGATTCTCACCGTTGCCAAATAATCCCACACAAAAGTTTGATGCAAAATTGGGAAAGTAGTTTAAGTCTTTGAAGTGGTCTGATAGAACATTCCTCATCATGCCCTCACATTTGCCCAACACACCCCAAAGATGTTTTGATCAAAAGTTGGGTCAGCATTTTAAATCCTCCAAGTGGATACATAAATAGTTATCAACAAGGTATCTTGATGAAGTCTGAGTAGTCAAGATAACTGAGTCGTGCCGCGACATTAAATTACGCACTTAATGGAAGGCAACCTAAGGTATTTTGTTGTTTGTATTCGTATTTTGTGATTGACATCGAATCTTCGCACCCGTGGTGCCACAGGTATGTTTCTAACTCTCTTATTTTGGTTTGATGCATTGGGGATATTTTATGATTTTAAGTTGAGGGTGGGGCTACTTGTGGGTGTTGATGTCTTACTTGTGGATACATGCAGTGATTGGAATTTCTTTCTGACAGTGAGTGTCTCTTGACTGTCCCTGTATTTACATGCTTTATTTCATATATCACTTCGTCGTTGTAAGGGCACATCGG
Source organism: Capsicum baccatum var. pendulum (assembly GCA_030864225.1). NCBI lineage: Eukaryota > Viridiplantae > Streptophyta > Magnoliopsida > Solanales > Solanaceae > Capsicum > Capsicum baccatum. The sequence continues at coordinate 81,330,296 of CM061560.1, read as the reverse complement.
TTGCATTGTTGGTTGCCTACTTGTTTGGGTAGTGTAATTTGTGCATATGAATAGTTATTGTTGCTAAGCTGATGCCATATCTTGATTCCTTTTATCACATTGTTGATCTTCATGGATATACACAGCTGGGTTTAAGGATATTGAAAATGGAGAGAGAAATGTGCTTGGAACTAAAATTGATGATCAACTATCCTATGTATCTTATGTGTCTCTTGGTTAAGCATTTTAGTGTTGTGTTTTAGTTTCTTTAGGACAAGCAATTGTTTTAGTTGAGGGTGTTAATGTGTGAGCAGACACTAACACATATAAGGCTTTTAACTGAGAATAATTGTGAAGTATTAAGCAACTTCTGTTGCTTTTTATTATTTTACTTTGATATTGTAGTAATAGTCATGATGTAAAGGAAATTTAAGGAAATGGAAAAAAAAGATCTGAAAACTGAGGCAAAAGAACTGGAATTATGGCTAACGACATTCTTGATAAGTCGTCAGCCCTGTGATAAGTTATCAAAAATTATGTCAGGTGGCTAACGACATTCCTGATAAGTCGTCACTCTGTGATAAGTTATTAGAAATCATGTCAGGTGTTGCATTGTTAGAAGGATTAAAGTGAAACTGTGACAACATTTCTGACATGTCGTCACAACTGTGATAAGGCGTCAGAGTTGCCTTTAAGTGTAGGCAGAGAATCAAATTTTGAAAAAGAAGTGATGACCTTTTTGATATGTCGTCACGTATCTGACAAGTCATCAAGATTTGTTGTCAGTTAAAGAAGAAGATGACAAGAATGCTGGAGGACCTGACGACATTCCTGATAAGTCATCAGGACCCTGACACGCCGTCACAAATGCCGTCACCTATTTCGAAGGATTTTCTGAACATTGTGATTTTATTTCCTTATTTAGGATTAACAATAAAAATCATTGTTTAGGGTTTTTCTAGGGGGTTGGCACTTGAGTTTTAAGAGACGTACTTTGATATTTTCTCTCTCGATTTTCTTGGCTTGAAAAATCAAATACTTTGAAGAGATTATTATCATTATTTTGGGATTTCCATTGTGATTTAATCTGAGAATCTCTAGTTTCTATTCATCTTGTGGTAAGTTTATCTTTCAAATCATAAATTCAACTAGTTTCTTTGATCATTACATCATGACCAGCTAAATTCCTTTAACCTAAATTACGGGATCTAAGGTTAGGTCTTAATAAGGTGCTAAGTGTTCAAGACTCAAAAGGTGGTAGGATTTTTTGATAATTTTGAGGTCTAAATTAGCATCTATTGGTTGCAAAAAGTAGACACACTTGCTTTGATTTTCTTGAGAAAGAAATGAAATATAGTAGGAAGTGAATTATCAACAGGGACTCGGAAATACTTCATTGAATAATTAGCGCTATAACAAGGTTGGTTAACCTGAGGGAAAATCTGGGCAGTAAATAAAAATTCCCTAGGTCCGAGAGGATTAGGGAATTAAACTCTTAAGTAGGTCAAGAGATATTTAAGAATAACATCGATAAAGATAGCTTCTTATCCTTCCCACCATGAGAATCTTGAACCACTTTTAGCATCTGTCATGTACCAGAAGCCCTAGTGAACGTAATTCTGGTTATTTTATAAACTCTTGATTTACAAACACTGAAACTAGAGTGACCAAAAATTATTTGCTAAACATTAAACAACCCCACTTTATCTTTTTGCATCATTCGTTTGAATTCAACTTGTAGAAATTATTTCAAATTGATTTAATTGCCACTCACATTGTTCCCTGTGGATTCAACCCCAACTCCAAAGTTGGATAAATTATTGACGACGATCGCCTTGCACTAAATTGAGGTGTAAGTTGAGCGTTATCAGTAAATGAGGAAAAGGAAGTGAAAAGACCAGTGAAGTGTTGTGTGGGTGAAAAAACTTTAAGTAAAATGGTTTTTCTTTGGCATTTTATCAATATTGCTGGAATATCATCAAAATTAATGTGACAGATACTTTTTTTGAGTTCCAAGATAGTGGTGAATTTGAAAAAAGTTTGAATGCCTCGTTCATTGTCATTATTTCTAAATGGAAGGGTGCTACGAGCATGAACGATTAGAGATATATTTGTCCTGTACGAAAAATTTACAAGATTCTTTGTAATGTGTTTTCTATCATACTCAAAAATGTGTTAGATGAAACTATTTCTACTTTACAAAATACATTTATGAAGGGTAGACATATTCTAGATGCACTACTAGTGGCAAATGAATTGGTGGATTTAAGGAAAAAGCAAGTAGTACCATGTGTGTTATGTAAACTTGATCTTGAGAAGGTATATGATCATATGAATTGGAAATTTTTAAATTTAATTATACTTCAAATGGGATTTGGGGAGAAGTGGAGAAAATAGATCTACTTCTGCATTTCTTCTATGAGATTTTCAGTGTTAGTGAATTGTAACCCATTTGGATTTTTTGAAAGCTTAAGGGGTTTGAGAATGAAAAATCCCTTATCTCTAATGTTGTCCATTTTTATTATGGAAGCATTGAGCAGCATGATGGATAAATCTAGTTTAGGGGGATACTTGAATGGTTTTGAATGTGGCAGTTAGGGGTGAACGGATAATAGTAATTTCTGATTTGTTGTTTGTGGATGATATTGTCTCGACCCGAGATTACCTTGAGTCGTAACACAATGTTTAAGGCTACAAGTGACCCCAATCTATCCCCAAATCTGGAATCTTCTATGAGCACTGAATAAAGTAATAATAAAACATCATATGCAGAAGCTAACTGATGAAAATTCTACTAATATGTAACGTTGAAACAATACCTAATATGCCTGAATTTCTGATAAAAACTAAAATCAAGTGTGACAATCTGAAAGGCTCTAAAACATGAGGAGTTGATGGGACAAACCCCCAACTAACTCTGAATGACTAAAATAAAGAATATACTGAAAATAAATTTTCCTTGAAAGATAATGGCTCACCACAACAGTTGTTGAGTGACACGGAACTAACTAAGGGTGATCGGAGAATTGATTATCCGAACCTATGTTATAAGGAAACATAGCACAAAAAAGAGTATGTGATTAAAACTTTAAATGTACTGGTATGTGAGATGGGAGTAACTGGAATACATATAAGTACTGAACATGAATGCATGGACATGTAAATAAATGCAAGACCATGCATAAATATGTACTGAAATGATCTATAAAAGGCTGAATAATTGATAAACTGAACACTTGGTCATGTAAATCTAAATTTATATAATCTGGATACTATAATAAAACTATAGAAGATAACTACAACTAACATACCGCAATCTGAGCTAACTGGGTTCCAACCTATAACACCAGTTGGAAGGGTGTTGGTACCTTGTCAGGGGTACCAACACATGGCTGACGATGTGGATCCACAAGGTTGATATCCCGAAAGATGAGGGTGTCATTCCTCTACTGATAGGGGACCCCTCATAAATCTATGGTGGTGTCATAGGTCTAGAACTTAGGGTCCACTATTAACAACTCATGCCTAACTAACGAGAGAGCCTTCATCCTTGCATTCACTCAATGCTAAGTATTACTCCCAACTGATTGACATTGGTATTATTATTTGTTTAACATGATTTGGTATTGGTAAGTGCTCATCATGATATTATTCTGAATTTTAACAATACAAGCCTGGTCTGAATGACTTGTAACATGATAACAATGATAAGTAAGATTTCCCAAGGTATCAGGTCTTCATAACCCGCCAACATAAGTTAAAACAACTAATCATAATGATGGTGAGTAAATAATGAGATGAACAATTCATAATTGATGATTAACATGGTTTCAACTGAACATGATAAGGGTGACTGAGTTTATAAAGAATGTAAGAACATAATTCAAAGGGGGAAACACATTGTCACAGTTTGTATTCAATACTATTAAGAGAAAATTGTGTAAATTCATACTTGACAATTAAATTTCATAAAGAGAAAGAAAAGGGTTTATACTTATAAAATAAGTAATTCTTGGGACTCCATGGGTGGAAGAAACCCATTGATAAATATCTCACATACCTGAGTTAAATTCTTGAAGAAAACTTGGAATTTAGACCTTGGGAGAGTGAATTCTTTAAAGAAAACCCCCCTTGCTTTTGTTTTTGAGTGTGAGAGAGGATTAAACATTGTTAACTGACTGGAAAGGGGAAAATAATGCCTCATTTAATGTTGTAAGTCATGGATTGGGTGTTTAAGAAGGAGAAAGAACCAAAAATCCCTTCATCCTTTAATGAAGGTTGCACGATTTTACACTGTAGCATGGCGAGGTGCCTATTGCTGAGGTCAGCCTTCGTGACACAATGCTAATCATGGAGGCTAACCTCAGTGACATGTTGCTTATCGCGGAGGCTAACCTCCATTACATGCTACATATTGCAGAGGGACGGTCTCCATGGCATATGGAAAATGTGGGGGCATACTACCTCTGTAGTCCAAAATCACCCCGAACCTCTTTCAAAAATTCTGGAACTCTCCCGAATGACCCTTTTAACATTCCTAAACATATTTAACTCACAAATCTATGTTTCAAACATGGGAAGGCCAAAAAAGTAAAATTTTTGAAATCTTGGGGGTGTTAAAGTGGTCGTGTCACTTGCAGTTAGTGTTAAATAATTGCTTTGGGACCTTGAAACATAAGGAAAATAGCTAGAAACTTGTCTAGGATCTTACAGGGTATTATAATATCTTCCCCTTGGGATCATTCAACCCTGAATAAAACTAACTGAGCTAGGATACAAGAAAATCTAAGATCATGCACTGAATACTTATGAGCTGAATCATGATTAAATAACTAAATCTGAAAAATGATACATGGGCCAAATTGAATTTTATGGAGGCATGTTATGACATGAGAATGGTTGGATAGCTGAGTTAAAAAATGGGAGAATAAATTTAAGGGAAATTATTACCTCAAGATGAATTGGAATTCATAGATAAACGATGGGGATACTTGTCTAGCATATCTGCTTTTGGTTTCCATGTAGATCCCTCAACGGACTGATTTCTCCATAGAAATTTAATCAAGGGAACTTCTTTATTCCTCAACCTATGAATTTGATGGCCAAGGATTTCAACTGGGACTTCTTCATAGCAAAGGATATATTTCATATCTATACTCTCTAAGTGCACGACTAAAGCTAGGTCACTAGTACTTTTCTTTAGCAGAGAGACATGAAACACCGAGTACACTGATGCTAATTCTGCAGGCAACTCCAACTCATAAGCTACCTTCCCAAAATAACTCAAAATCCAATATAGGCAAACATAGCGGGGACTGAGCTTTCGTTTCTTACCAAACCTCTTCACCCCATTCATGAGTGAAATTTTCTAATAAATCAAGTCACCAACATCAAACTCAAAATATCTTCTCCTTACGTCAACATAGAATTTTTGTCGACTTTGGATAGTCTTCAGCCATTGTTAAATCAACTGAACTTTCTCCATCACCTCGTACACTGAATATGGTACTATCAAAGAAGCTTCACTGACAATGCCCAAGCGTACATTCAAGTTTACATGGTCTATCAAGTAGTAAAGTGGCCTAAAATAAAGCAAAGTACCGATCCTACAGGGTCTTGATCTAACAACGATTCAATTCCAGTTCACAATTTAGATTCACTTGGTGCACGAGTAACTAAAGGAGATTTTGTAATTTGTAACTAAATAAAAGTGAACAATCTAGAAAATCAAAGCTTAAAACAATCAATGGAGTAAAGCCCAGGGTTTAAGCACTTCAAAAAATGATACTATGTTATTAAACATCATTTGTTAACTTGCTTATCTTTGTTGTTGATTCATAGGGTTAATTGCATGATCATGATCTCCCGACCTCTAATAGTTTACCTAAATTGAACATTACAACTACATCATTGAGCGGGGATGTACAAGTACAATTAAGTTCTCTAAGCTATCATCCTACGTGTGAATCAAGTAAGGCTTCTAGTACATCCCTGTCCAAGGAGCTAATTTGTACTCCTTATTTTATCAAGGAATACAAGCCATACTTTGTTTATCCCCACGTTCTATCTCCCTATTCCCTATCCCAAGATCACAAGGTTGACAACTGATGTATTCTAAAGGTGATCAATACTCAAAATAGTTAAATCAATAATAAACAAACAACCTATAATGATAAGATAATTAAAAGAAATCAATTCAACACAATAGAACTCATGTTCTTGGCCTTAACCCCAGAAAGGAGGTTTCTAGCCACTCATAGTCATATTCATGATCCAAAAGGTTGAATACATGTTATGATTTAATAGAATGCTAAATAAAAGAATGTAAACCTTAAAAATGTATAGTAGCAGCCCCTTAATGTTCCAAGATATCCAAAGATACCCCACAAAAGTGCTTAACAAGTGGTATTTATAATTCCCCAATCACAAGTCGTGTAGGAGTAGAAGAATTCCAATAATTTAAGCGTGGGAGTAGAGGGGGTGTGGCTACCTATAGTGCACCACAATGGATGGGGTTGCACCTGCTTTAGTGCGCCACAATGGAGGGGTTGCATCTGCTCTAGTGCACCGCAATGGTGGGGGTTACGCCTGCTCTAGTGTACCATAATAGAGGGGGCTAAGCCTGCTTATCACCGGCAGCAACTGCAACTTGCCATCCAAATTTTGGTTTTGTATTTATCGTCCCATCTTTCATCCCTTGTCTTGTGGTGTATTTCCAAGGAATTTCCAGCTTTTATATCATCAATATATCACCATATTCAGCTCACAAATCTTCCTACATAATCACACACCTGGGATTAGAGATCATAACAACACAATATCCATAACGATGAATCAAATCAAGATCTAAGACTAGGCTAGTTCATGTTGATCTCCAACTTATTGTTCCACCTCTATACTTCATCAAATTGAACTTTGCACATCACCAACAAGTTTTTTCACATATAATCATACATTTAAACCATTTGGAACCCATTAAATTTACTATAATTCCATGAAACCAACTATACACACACCTAGCTCAAGCTAGTAAAACAATTTATCTCGATTGAACTCTAAATGACTCAATTAAGTACAAACTTTTTGGAAAACAATTTTAACCATTGTAATCACATCCTTCAACACTTATATGCTTCTTTCTATCATGATTAACACATAAAGCACTCAAACTATCCTCAAAACAAGACTAAACAAGAAAGAATAGTAACACTAGAGTGCATAAATATACCCAACATCACCACCCTACATATAAAGCCTTACTCTTCCTCAAAAAACTCTTTACTCTAAGAATCATAATCTAAGGAGACTCTACACCTCTACTATATTCAAGAGACTTAATCTAGTACTATAATAACTACACAGAATGCAAGTTTCTACACTAAGCATGTTATTTACATAATTAAAAGCTCATAAACACTACTCCAAAACATCATAGCCTCAAGAATTGACTCACCTAAGTGGAAAACTCATGCCAATTGTCCAAATCAAGGACATCATACGAATCACCCAAATTCATCAAATATGTTCCCCTCACAATAAAAGAGTTACCCATAATCACTCACAATAATGTATTTTATAACATGATAGGTACAAGAATCAAATTATTCTCACTTTCACAAGGAATTCACAAGTTACACATAATGAACCATAGGCTTGCCCTTAGTGTAGTGCTTCACTAATATCAGAATGTTAAGCATAGGATCAAATAGGTCTTCGAGGGTTGTAATGTAGGCTAAAGGGTGGGTAGGAACTATTTTGGTTGAATAGTGACTATCTTCCCTAAGTTCTTTAATACATCACTTTATACATTCAATTCAACTCTAATAACTATATTACACCACTTTTGTCTACCCCATTCTTTTGTTTTCACCCCATATTATTAAGGTCATTTACATACATTATGGTGGGAGTATTTTATGCATAACTCATTAAATTTGAACAAATTTTTATTCTTTTTCATTACTTAACTCCCTACCACAACACATAACAATTCTCTTGAACACCAATAGCTATCACTTTGGGACTTCAATTTTACCTTTTCTCCTTCTATTTCTCAAACTCTTTACCACAACTAATTTTTCATTAAAGCACCTAGGAGCTTTGGATCAAATTAAGGTCTCTCAAAGAAGGGATTAAGCTACATATGAAGCTGCCAAATAAAACTACAGGCTTAACGAGTCTTAATAGGATTATGCACACGGGTAGGTCAAAATGAAGGTCTAAAACAAGGCTATCAATCAAATTCCTATATCATCTCCTATACCCACAATCTTTATTTTTCTTTACACAAACACTGGGAAAGTTCTAGAAATAACATGCAACAAAGAATACACAAATAACCTCAACGCACATGGAATATGCCTGACTCACGTAGGATCATCATAGACTCTCAACCAAATAATAGCATGTATTCAATAATAATCCAACAAGAACAAGAGTCATAATCATGAGCCTAAGAGTCTCAACAGTAGTAGTTTGCACAATTCAACATGCTTATACAACTAAAAAACTTGCACCATGTAATCAAAAATAGAACCAACAAGAATATCTTACGAAAAAAAATTAAAATTGATCCCAAAATTAAGAATTTCCCCTACCCCACACTTAAAAATCTACTTTATTCCCAAAGTAAACTTAAAGGTAAGAGATAGAAATACTCTCTAAGACCTCTAGGCATAGCTAGTAGCATCTTTACACATAAAGGGGGTCTTCGAACCCCACACTCAGTCTTTGCCATGATCCTTATCTTAGGTTTCTGGTACTTATACTTTCCATCAAACTGTGGCTCAACAAAATAAAAAATACGTGAAGTAAAAACTAAAACAACTAAAAATAAAACATACCTACTTAACTTGGGTTACCTCCCAAGCAGCGCCTAATTTAGTATCGTGGCACGACCCAGCTCAACTCAACTAAATCCCTTTATCTTCTTCCTTACACTTAGAGGACCTCTTCCTATTTGTTTCTGACCTCTTGAGTGTATACTCTCAAGGTCAACAGCTTTTTTAACTATAGCATTCTCAGGATCATCCGTTACCATCATGTAGGGTTGTGGTATCGAAAGCTTAGGTAGCTCAATGAGGTAGTCTAAACAGGTCTTTGTAAGAATAACCACCCTACACTTATCCCCTTTAATAACAGTAATCATGCATAAGTCCTTATAGTGGGATAGTATGTTTAGGTCCTTGTAAACTTTAAATACTGCCTCTTCATCCTATAACCTCATTGTAAGCATACCTTCTTAACATCAATCAAAACTCTTCCAGTTACTAAGAATGGATGCCCCAAAATGATTGGTACCTGTTTGTCTGCCTGAAAATCTAAAATAATAAAGTCAACAGGAATAAAAAAACTACCAACCTTTATGAGGACATTCTCAATAATCCCTTTTAGGAGAGAAATGATCCCATTTGCCTATTCCAGTAATTTAGGGCTCAGTCTAGGCTTCCCCAAGTTCAAAGTGTTGAACAAGGAGAGAGGCATCAAGTTTAAACTTATACCTAAGACACTCGGTGCATGGACCACTTTACTACTCTCAATTTGAATATGAAGAGTAAACATCACCAGATCCTTTAGTTTTTAGGGGATTTTCTCTGTCACCACCGTGCTACACTCTTCAGTGAGTGCTACCACCTCCATATCCTATAGTTTTACCTTATTAGCAACTCAAGTACTTAGTATAATTGGGCTTACCCTACAAAACATCTAACAAAGGTAATTTAATGTGAAGCTCTCTGAATATGTCAAAGAACTTCTTAAAATATGCATCCTCTTATGCTTTTTTGTGCTTGTGTGGGAAAGAAAGTTGTGGCATCTACTTCTCCATTTCTGCAAAAAAATTTATTTCGAGTACTCAGACTTCTTTGTAGTTTTAGCAACTTTTTCGAATACCTATGGGGGAGTCAAATCTACATCTACCTTCTTAGTTGCCTTTGGAGGTTCTTCATTGAGATTTTTACCACTTCTCAAAGTGATTGCCACTACTTGTTTTGGATTTTTAGTAGCTACTGGCAAACCACCTTAAGGCCTGGTATTTAGTGTCTGTTGTAACTACCCCAACTACAACTCTAAGATTCTTGTGGCCTCTTGTTGATTATTTAATTTTGCTTATTGACTTTTCATATCTGCAGCCATTTATGCTTGACCATCTAAGAGTTGTTTCATCATCTCCTCCACATTGCTAGTTGATAGATTTGGTGGAGCCTATTGTTGTGGGGCGTTCCATGTCTGAATTGATAGCTGAGTCTACCACTTCATGTTTTAGGCATTACCATAATTAGTACTTTGAACAATACTTACATACATTACCGATTCTGGATTTGCTGCACACAGATGTTGAATGGCCACTATTACCACAAACTTTACACAAACTTGTAGCTTGTTAGATTGCATTGACTGTGGCTGCAGGCTGTGCTACTCCCAACTTTAAATTCCTTATTTGATTTTGCAATGTAGATATCTAAATAGATATGGTAGTGAATTGGTCAACCTTTAATACACCTGCAACTCTTTTTGTAGCGCTCCTCGAATCTGAATGGCATTTTTTATTTCCTTGAGCTATGCGGTTCAAAAAAGTGTACAGCTCATCATAAGTCATCTCAAGCGCTTGACCACCTGCAGCTGAATCAAGTAAAATCTTTGTGTTGTGATCAAGAGCTTCTTCAAAAGTATGAGCAAGTACCTCATTGGATTGTTGATGATGTGGACAGTCCTAAAGAAGTGCCTTGTAGCGCACCCAAGCATGATAAAGATTATCATCTGGCTTCTATTTTAAGCACACTATCTCACTATAAAGTCTCGTAGTCTTTCTATATAGGAAAATAGAAAAGGAAGTTTTAAGCCATGTCGTCCCATAATGTGATTGAATTTGTCAGCTCCGTATTCAACCACTTTTTTGCTTCCCCCAACAGTGAAAAGGGGAACAAAGACATCCTCACATAATCTTTATTCACACCCATAAGGATGAATGTGCCATTGATTTCAAGGAAATTTTGCAAGTGGACCTGTGGATCATCATGTGAAAGCCCTGTAAACTGTCCACTGATAATCAGAAGTTATACCATGTTTTAAAGCTCAAAATTGCCTCCAGCTATCGGCTTCTGAAATGGGGAGGTCAAATTAGTTGGAAGTGGGATTTCCACTTCTGTGACTGTACTGCGGGCTGCTTTTTCTTCAATCATAAGAGCAGGATTTTCTTGATCTTCTACGATCTAAGGAATATGGGGGAGAAGGATTGCTTCTCTCCTTTATTGATGGAAAAGTTGCTCAGGTTCGGAGCTTGGTTCAACCAAGTCCTGATCCCTTGCTGGCTTGCTACTTTGTAAACCTGTTCCCTATAAATACACAACAAAGACCAAGCGTAAAAACACCAAAGAAATCTAAAAGTAAAACTAAACACAAAATAATTGTAAAATTACAAGTCCCAGACAATGGCGCCAAAAACTTGATAGCGCCCAAGCACACACGCAAGTGTACATGATCTATCAAGTAGTAAAGTGCCCTTAAAGAAAGCCACGTACCTATCCCACAGGGAATTGATCTTACAATTATTCAATTCTAGTTCACAATTTGGATTCACTTGGTGCAAGAATAACTAAAAGAGAGTTTGTAATTTGTAACCAAAGAAAAGTGAACAATGCGGAAAATAAAAGTCTTGAAAAAATAGTGGAGTAAATCCAAGGGTTAAAGTACTTCGAACAATCATGATATGTTATTGAACATCATTCGTTAACTTGATTATCTTGGTTGTTGATTCATAGGGCTAATTGCATGGTCAAGGTCTCCTGACATCTAATCATTTACCTAACTAAAACATTACAACTACATCATTGACCGGGGATGTAATAGTCCAATTAAGATATTTAAGCTATCGTCCTACATGTAAATCAAGTAAGGATTCTAGTACATCCCTGTCCTAGACACTAATTTGCACTCCTTGTTTTATAAATAAATACAAACTATACTTTATTTATCCCCACGTTCTATGTCCCTATTCCCTCTCCTAAGATCACAAGGTTTACAATTGATGTATTCTAAGGGTGATCAATCCTCAAAATAATTGAATCAAAAAATAAACAAATAACCAATAATGATAAGAAAATTAAATAAAATCAATTCAAAACAATTGTTTTCATGTTTGTGGCCTTAACCCCAGAAAGGAGGTTTCTAGCCACTCATAGTCATACTCATGATCCAAAAGGTTAAATACATGTTATGATCCAATAGAATGCTAAATAAAATAATGTAAACCTAAAAAAATGTGTAGTAGAAGCTCCTGGATGTTAGAAAATGTCCAAAGATGCCCCACTAAAGTGTTCAATAAGTGGTATTTATAATACCCCAATCACAAGTGCTGTAGAACTAGAAGAATTCCAACAATTTGAGCATGGGAGTAGAGGGGTTGTCGCCTCCTATAGTGCACCACAATGGATGGGGATGCGCCTACTCTAGAGCACCACAATGGAGAGGGTTGTATCTACTCTAGTGCACCACAATAGAGGGGGTTGCGCCTGCTCTAGTGCACCACAATAGAGGGGGCTATGCCTGCTTATCGCAGGCAGCAACTAAAACTTGCCATCCAAATTTTGGTTAAGTATTTATCATCGCATCTTTCATCCTTTGTCTTGTGGTGTGTTTCCAATGGATTTCCAGCTTTTATATCATCAATATATCACCATATTCAGAACGCAAAGCTTCCTACATAATCACACACCATGGATTAGAGATCATAACAAGATAATATCCATAACGATGAATCAAAACAAGAGCTAAGACTAGGCTAGTTCATGTTGATCTTCAACATATTGTTTCACCTTTATACTTAATCAAATTAAACTTTGCCCATCACCAATAAGTTGCTCCACATATAATCACACATTTAAACCATTTTTAACTCATTAAACTCACTAGAATTCCATGAAACCAACTAGACACACACCTAGCTCAAGCTAGTAAAATTAGTTATCTCGATTGAACTCTAAATGACTCAATTAAGAACAAACTTGCTGGAAAACACTTTTAACCATTGTACTCATGTCCTTGAACACTTATATGCTTTTTTCTATCACAATTAACACATAAAGCACTCATGTTATCCTCAAAACAAGACTGAACAAGAAAGAATAGTAATACTAGAGTGCATAAATTCACCTAACATCACTCACCTACTTCAAACCAACCAATAGGAGATATACACCTCCTTCCATAGAGAGCCTCAAATAGAGCCATCTGAATATTGGAGTGATAACTATTGTTGTAAGAAAACTAAATCAAAGGTAAGTGGTTATCCCAACTACCATTGAATTATATAACACAATCTCTCAACATATCCTCTAATATTTGAATGGTCTACTCTACCTGGACATCTGCCCGAGGATTAAAAATTGTACTGAGATGGACTTGGGTTCCAAGACCCTTCTGAAAAGCCTTCCAAAAGTGATAGTTAAACTGGGTACCTCTGTTTGAAATGATGGTCAACGGAACCCCATGAAACTTTACCCTCTTCTAGAGATATAATCTAGCAGAATCCTTAAATGAATACAAAGTATGAACTAACTAGAATTGGGCTGACTTGATTATTCTATCTATAATGACCCAAATCAAATCAAGCTGACAACGCATATGAGGTAACCAGTAACAAAATCTATGTTCACTACTTCCCGCTTTCAATTGGGGATGTTGAGCTCCTAAAGCATACCACTAGGCCTTTGGTGCTCAACCTTAACCTACGGAGAATTCTAACATCTAGCCATAAATTCTGTAATATCTTTCTTCATACCATTCCACCAATAGACTTCCCACAAATCAAGGTACATCGTAGTGGCTCCTAGGAGAATAGAATATTGCACACCATGTGCTTCTACTAATATCGTCTGCCTCAAATCATCCACCACTAAAATACATAAACTACCCTGACAATAAAGCATACCATCTCCTTCCTTGAGAGAAAACCTCAAAACTTCTAATCCTAAATGACCTCCTTCAAGTTGACCAAAATAGTATCCCTGTTTTGTTTTTGCTTTACCTCAGAAACCGAAGAAGACTATGAACCATTTTGAACCCATATACTACCTTCAGCCGAAATAATCAACCTAACACCCAATCTAGCATGCTAATAAACCTCCTAGACTAGCTCCTTCTTACCCTCCTTAACAAAAGAAACAATTCACATAGATAATTTATTAAGGGCATCGGCCACCATATTGCCTTATCCGGGTGATACAACACCCTCATTTCATAGTCTTTTAACAACTCAAGACACCTTTTTTGTAAAGATTTAAATCTTTCTGTGTGAACATAAACTGCAAACTTTTATGGTTCGTGAACACATTGATAACGCTCAATCTACAGCTCTCGTAGGAGTGTAAAGCAGTCGCTAGCAAATATAGAACCCAACTGGGTTGGGTATCGATCCCACAGGGAATAGCTTGGTCAACAAGTAAGCAACGATTACTAGACTTTTAGTGCAAGTCTCGTAAGAAGGGGGGATTGTAATGTGTAACCAAAATATTAAAGTAAAAACTGAAAATAGCAATGTAAAAAGAAAGAATGTTTAGCAGGTTGTAAAACAATGAGAATTGAAGAGTTGGGGTTATGTCCACCTTCTGAGTTATACGTCTCTATTGGCTATGAGTGTGTTGAATTCTGTCATGCATGTGCTTATAGAGAATTGTATTCGATGGTAAATCTAGGCGTCTTTCGACCTATTCGAGGATTATTTCACTTTAACTCTTTCGAGCTTAAAGCGTGTCTAACGGTATGAATTCTCCAAGAGGTTAATCCAGTTACGGCACTAACTGTTTAATAGGGGATGGGACCCTACTACCTTGACATTATCTCTTTTCCAGATAGATAACCTTTCTTTCGAACAAGTTAAATGTTATACTGGCGTATTCTTGCGTTTGCAACCACAAAGAATTTAGGTTAAGATGAAGAGAATAATGATATAAGCAGCATACGTGTCACGAACTCACAAACTCATAGTGATAGATAGTATCTCATTCGGCTTCCATAACCCCAACAGAGAAGTTTAGTTACCCATGAGTGCGAAGGAAATCATAATTGACATTGTTATTATACCACAATAAGAATTTCGTGTAGCACAAGTGTGGTAGGCGTTAGGCGTGATTTCTTGCAAGTAACGTTTCTCTTGTTGCGGAAATTAAGAATAGATGAATAGAAGAAGAATAAAAAGTAGAATTTATGGGAAGAGTAGAAGAATGAAATTAGAAGTAGAATGAATGTATTAAAATCTCTAGCAAAATAGGGTATTTATAATACCCATATCCTATTCCTACTAAGCTAATGAAATACTTAACCAAATCCTACTAAGCTAATGAAATACTTAACCAAATCCTACTAAGCTAATAAAATACTTAACCCAATTGTACTAGGTTAATGTATCATTATCCTAATCATAATAAATTACTGCTAGTCCCCAAAGTCTTCAGAATTGTTGTTTTAGCCCGAGACAGGTTTCCCATGCATCACTTTTGGTCCTTAGGCATCCAAGACTCCCTTTTCTCCCCTCGTGAAGCTTTCTTTGGCATCAAGTTATCCATAAAATGCTGAATTCTGCATCATTTATACCTGAAACTTTGCTAATCATGTTCGTTAGCTCACTTACAGGAAAAAGGACTAAAAGTGCATGAAATATATAATTTGTTCTCAAAACGTGGCACAAATATGGGTAAAATATAGCACTATAGGCGTGTAAATTCGCCTATCATCAACACCCCACACTTAAAGCTTTGTTCGTCCTCGAACAAAATATCATGTCCATCTAAACATCAACTTAGGGTTTCACAGTATCAACACAAAATATTCGTCAAGACAAGCCCAACAATTATCAACAAAAAGTAGTTCTCCGATCATTAGTAGAAACAATTTAACCTCTAGCATAGACTCGTGATGGTGGTCAACTCATACTCAAAAGTTAAGGTA
Organism: Capsicum baccatum var. pendulum; assembly: GCA_030864225.1. Classification (NCBI taxonomy): domain Eukaryota; kingdom Viridiplantae; phylum Streptophyta; class Magnoliopsida; order Solanales; family Solanaceae; genus Capsicum; species Capsicum baccatum. Next base: position 81,314,375 of record CM061560.1, on the reverse strand, counting down.
CAAAGAATCATACACAACTACCCAAGACTCATCAACCATGTGTGTCTCACAATATATTACCCATAATCACTCATAAGTATAGCATATTTTTCAAACATGGGTATAAAAGTATCCTTGCTCTCACTCTCACAAAGAATTCATATGCAGCAACTGATGACCATAGGCTTGCCCTTAGTGTAATGCTCCACTAAATGTCAGAATGCTAGGCTTAGGATCAAGTAGGTCTTTTGATGGTTGTAATGTAGGCTAAGGGACGGGTAGGACTATTTTGGCCAGAAATAGTGACTATGTTCCTAAGCGCTTTAATACATCACATTATATCATTAACACTTTTTCTTTCAAACAACCTTTCTACGTTTTTTATTCTACCACCCTTTTTCTCCTCTTTTGTTTTTTCCAATTTTGAACATAACTAACTTTTTAGTTTTCCTTTCCTTTTTCTTTTCATAACATACCTCTTATGATAGCACTTTCTTTTTCATAACAAATTCAAGCACCAATACATTCTAAAGCATCATACTCACCCAATTTCCTCTTATTTTGTCACATGACTTTATACTTTAAAGTACTTAGGAATTTGGATCAAATTATGGTCTTGAAAAAATGGATTAGGCTTACATATGAGGTTGTCAAAGAAAATAGGCTAAAGGCTCAAAGGTGGTTTAACTAGGATGATGTCCATGGGTAGGTTAGAATGAAGGTAAATAATCATGGGTTGCCAAAGAAATGCCTAAATCATCTCCTAAAGTTGCACTCCTTATTTTCGCTTTACATACATACCAGGCAAGTTCTAGCATCAGCCACAAGCATAGAATATACTATTATCTCACACACACAAGGCACATGGTCGACTTTATTGGGAGTAGTATACACTCTTGCCCCAACAGATGAAGGAATTGAACCACACAATATCACATAATGAGTCACAATTAGAGCCTAAACGTCTCAATAGTCATGATGTTAGCACAAACTCTTGTTATAATCTCATGCTGCCTATTAGAATGATTTTATGTGAAGCTAAGTAAGAAAAATTAAGAAAAATTTTACTACTAAAAAAACAATTTCGAAAAACAACAAACTAAGCAAACAAACATAAATAAATAAATGCAAATGCGGATAGAGAAGCAAAGCATGCAAATACCACCACCCCACACTTAAACGGGACACTGCCCTCAGTGGAAAATAAAGACGAAGAACCTGGTCAGTCGGACTCCCCCTCTATGTCGGGGGTCATACCCCCTTCATCGGAATCATCATGGGAGTCGTCGTCATCAGAATTCTCCTCCATGTCGGAGTCTGGCATGCGTCGATCATCATCGGTCGGCACATCATTATCAAGAGGTTCCTCAAAGTATGTACCTACTCCACATATCTCCCTCAAATGCATATTCATTGGATAGTGATGGTCCAGCTGTTGGAGCTCAGAAGCAGTTGGAACACGACCTCCGCTCATCATGGTAAATCGTGTCATGCCATAAAGATGATGGAAGAAACTCTCATCTCGAGCATGTCTCTCCGCAGTAGTAAGGTTGACGCCATGTGTTGTTTCAGCATCTTTGACCTTTGTGAGGTCAACCTTCTTCGGGTTATGTGGGAGTTTGTGATCAGCTGGTTCCTCTTCGATGTACTCCTTCTGCAAGATTGCTGTCAACAGGTTGCCAGAGGTGAAGTGGGACCGCTTGTGTAGTCTGGCCTTCCGCATTGTAGAATGAATGATTGCCCCAATGTTGATAGGGACATTCGTCATCAATGCATAGACCAAACACACTCTATCTCTTGTTATTTTGGTGTACTGGGTCCCAGGAATAAGGCAAGAGTTGACAATACACAACCATATTCTTGCTTCCCTACTCAAAGGAGCATATGGGAAGGTGTTGTATCGACCGGTGTCTTTATGTCTGCTTCACCTTGCCATGGATCTACTTCCATAAAGTGTGTGTCGAATTGCTCTATAAGGAGGTCTGCTTACAGCTCTTTGAATGGTGCTGGATTGACTGAAGGTAAGCCAAGAAAGGAGTTGATCAAATCCGCATTGAGTTGTAGAACTTGGCCCCGAATCTTGACATCGCTGCCTGTGATTTTCGGCGACCAGTTGGCATAAAATTCTCGTGTCAAATCAAGATTGCATGCTCCCATGTCGCGGAAGATGAAATCCAGATTTAGTGCCATGATTTTTGCCAACATGCGCGGCTCCTTCTTCGCTAGGCTGTCCTTGTTGATCAAGTCGACATGAACGTATTTTCCTTCCTTGTTGTTCCTATACCATTCCTTGGCTTCCTCCTCAAGAACCCATTTTATTCCAAACATGCGGCATGGTAACTGCATTGAGGATGATTCTCCTTGGTCCTTGCGACCTCTTTTCTTGCCCTTTTGGGAAGTGGTAGCCTTATCTTGTCTTGCTTTGGGTGCCATTGTACCTGAGATTGAAACAATGTTCCTATTAGCATCAGCTCGATATACAATCTATTCACAAGTAGTAGGGGTACCACCACACACTTAGGTTGTTGATACAAATTAGTGAAGTGACAGTGGTCGATTACTTAGACTTCATCGACATGCATTTTAGGCGCTATATTCCGACAAGAAAATCAGAGATGGATCACTTCTTGCAACCTTAGCAATACTTTCATGTTAGGTATAACAAGACTACTACATAGGGATTGAATCAAGGTATCGTATCTAACAATAATCACAACCTCCTATGTCGGTAGGCAACCATAAGTCTTATCCCGATGAACGGGATCTTCTAACATGTAGGTATACAAGTGACAAGGTTATGCAATGTTCATGACTATAGTGATTCCGCAATTAGTATAACAATGCATCAAAATCAAATTCAAGTCGGAAATAGTTTAAGATCATCCTAACGTAGATTTTCACTCACATGGTCTGGTATCAACAATTCAAACACATTAACATCACCAATATTTCTTCAATATGTAGCAATTCATAATAGACATAGCAACATAGTACTTACAAAAAATAGATGAAGAGTAAAAGAGTACTTACGTCATTGAAGCCTTTGGAGATCTTCTTGTGAAGTGGGAGAGCAAAAAGAAAAATTTTGAGATGTTTTGGAGAGTATGTGCGACGCCTAGGTCAAGTTTCCAATGTGTTTATGTGTCAAGACTAAGTCCTCTTTATATAGGAAAAGAATGGGTCGGGTTTGGGCCCATTTAAAATCGGTTTTGGAGACAAAAAGTGACCATAGGCGGCACCTTTAGCTTTGCCTATACATGGTATAGGCGGCGCCTAATGCAAAGCATTTGCTAGCATAGGCGGCGCCTAGTGCAATGCCCTTAGTGACCATAGGCGGCGCCTTTAGCATGGCATATGAGATTCCGAGACCAAATGCTTTATCATAGGCGGCGCCTATGCTATAGCATACTTGAGCATGGGCGGCGCCTATGCCTTTGCACACTAGATTCCGGGACCTTAGGCTATAGTATAGGCGTTGCCTTGTTCGTGGCCTAGTTTTACCTAGGCCTATCCTTGCTCGATGCCTATTTTGTCATGAGAAATGCTAAATCCATAGCCTTATGCAACTTAATTCCAAACTTACCACCTTTACCATGCAATACGTCCAAATCGTCATTTGAAACCAATCTCCTCGTTGAATACCTCTTGCACCTACATTTGCTCAAAACCAATGAAAACGATTAGTACGATGGGTTGCCTCCCATCTAACGCCTTAGTTTTGGTCGTGGCACGACTCTTATTTTTGGATTTTCATTTATCAAAAGCAAAACACATACTAGAACGAAAAAAAAATGAAAAACGATAAATGATCAATGATGGGTTGCCTCCCATCTAGCGCCTTATTTATTGTCGTGGCTCGACATAGTTACCTCGAGTACTTAGACTTCGTCAAGATAAGTGATGGCCATATAATTCATCGAGTCAAGAGGACCGATATAAGGTTTAACACGTTGACCATTCACCTTGAAGACAACACCATTATTGTCTTCCAATTCAACTACTCCAGACGAGTAGACTTGGATAACTTTGTATGGACCAGACCACTTAGACTTTAACTTACCTGGGAACAGCTTCAATATAGAGTTGAAGAGAAGTACCATATCATTCTTTTGGAAGTTTCGTCGAACAATCCGCTGATCATGATACTTTTTTATCCGCTCCTTGTATAGGTCTAACCTTTCATATGCATGGAGACGGAACTCATCTAATTCGTTCAGCTGCTCCAACCTCAGATTCATTGCATCATCCCAATTCAAATTTAATTGCTTCAACGCCCACAATGCCTTATGTTCGAGATCAATGGGTAAATGACAAGCCTTCCCATAAACTAGTTGATAAGGGGACATGCCGATGGATGTTTTGAATGCAGTCCTATACGCCCATAGTGCATCATCTAGCTTCCGAGACCAATCCTTCCGATTAGCATTTACCGTCTTCTCAAGGATTTGCTTGATCTCCCGATTGGAAACCTCTACTTTTCCACTCGTTTGTGGATGATAAGGCGTGGCTACCTTATGTTGCTTGACACCATACTTGGCCAACACGGATTTGAATAGCTTGTTGCAAAAGTGAGATCCTCCATCACTTATAATAGTACGTGGTACTCTAAAGCGAGAGAAGATATTCCTCTTTAAAAATGCTACAACAGGCTTTCCCTCGTTTTCGTCCAACGCTACAGCTTCAACCCATTTTGAGACATAATCTACAGCAACTAAAATGTACTTCATTCCAAACGAATTCCTGAATGGACCCATGAAATCAATGCCCCACACATCGAAGAGTTCTACATCAAGAATTTTCGACATGGGCATCTCATGGTGTTTTGAAATAGCACCTTGTCCTTGGCATTGGTCGCATCTTCTAACAAAGTCATAGGCATCTCTAAATATCGAAGGCCAATAATATCCACTTTGCAATACTTTCCTTGTTGTCCGATTACCTGCGTGATGTCCAACAACTTGGGAAGTGTGGCATGCTTCCAATATATTAGGCACCTCTACATGGGATATACATCGTCGGATAACACCATCAGCGCATTGTCGAAACAAATATGACTCATCCCAATAGTTGTGTTGTACGTCATGCATAAACTTTCTCTTTTGATGGTATGATAAATTTGCAGGTATCACATTACTCACCACAAAATTTGCAAAGTCGGCATACCATGGTAACTTTTCTGTTATCGTCGCTAGGATCTCCTCGTCAGGGAATGCATCATCAATCTCGATATCAGGCTGCGCCACATGCTCGTTCTCGAGTCTAGATAGATGGTCGGCCACTTGGTTCTCGCAACCTCTTCTATCTTTTACTTCAAAATCAAACTCTTGCAGCAGCAATACCCATCGAATTAATCTTGGTTTTACATCCTTCTTTTTCATTAGATACCTAAGAGCTGCATGGTCTGTATGAACGATCACTTTGGAACCGAACAAATAAGCACGAAACTTCTCAAACGCATACACAACCGCTAGGAGCTCTTGTTGTGTGACAGTGTAGTTCTTTTGGGCTTCGTTCAGGACCTTACTCGCATAGTAGATAGGATGAAACAGCTTCTCCTTTCTTTGTCCAAGTACAGCACCAACGGCTACACCACTAGCATCACACATGACTTCGAACGGGAGAGACCAATCTGGTGCTACCATGATAGGGGCTTTGATGAGTTTTCCTTTGAGGCATTCGAATGCCTTTAAGCAATCTTCATTGAAGTCAAACTTCGCATCTTTCTCCAAGAGTTTGCACAATGGACTAGCAATTTTGGAGAAGTCTTTGATGAACAGACGATAGAAACCTACATGGCCGAGAAAACTACGAACTCCCTTCACCAAAATTGGAGGTGGTCGCTTCTCAATGACTTTGATTTTTACTCGATCAACCTCAATTCCTCTTTCGGAGATTTTGTGCCCAAGAACGATTCCTTCTTTTATCATAAAGTGGCACTTCTCCCAATTCAGCACTAGGTTGAATTCTACACATCTTTGTAACGCCATGCTTAGGTTTGCTAAGCACGCTTCAAAAGTCTCACCAACAACTGAAAAATTGTCCATAAATACCTCCAAAGTGTCTTCAACCATATCAGAAAAAATTGACATCATACAACGTTGAAAGGTGGCTGGTGCGTTACATAGCCCGAATAGCATACGTTTGAAGGCAAACGTACCATATGGGCATGTAAAAGTTGTCTTTTCTTGGTCTTCGGGGGCAATGTAAATCTGATTATAGCCTGAATATCCATCTAAGAAACAAAACCATCATTTCCCCACTAATCGATCTAGCATTTGGTCCATAAATGGCATTGGGAAGTGATCTTTGAGTATCCAAGAATTCAGCTTTCGGTAGTCCATGCAAACTCTCCATCCAGTGATAGGTCTGAGTGGAATAAGCTCGTTCTTTTCATTCGCAACCACCGTCATGCCGCCTTTCTTGGGAACACATTGTACCGGGCTTACCCATGTACTATCAGAGATTGGATACACAACTCCTGCGTCTAACCACTTAATAATTTCTTTCTTCACCACTTCTTGCATTGGTGGGTTTAGACGCCTTTGATGCTCAATGGTGGGTGTGGACTTCTCTTCAAGCTGAATTTTGTGTGTACAAATCCCAGGTGGAATACCAATAATATTCGCAATGGTCCATCCAATGGCTCTAATATACTTCCGTAGAATAGCAATAAGAGTTGCAACTTGTTGCTCACCCAAATCTGCTGCCACAATGACTGGAAGTGTGTTTCCGCTTCCTAAGAATGCATACTTTAAATGACTTGGCAGCTCCTTCAATTCTAACGTGGGTGGCTCTTCAATAGATGGCTTAGCTGGTGGTGTGGGTCGATTTTTAAGATCAAGGTCCAGCTTCTTGGGAGCATAGCGATATGTCCCTAATCTTGATAGAGCACCAATAACTTCTTCACGATTTTCAGCATCCTCATTCTCTCCATTCATCAGCACAACCGCCAAAGGGTCATCAATAATTTGCTCTTCTTCAAGTAATTCTTTCTCATCATCAAAGTAAACATCAGCCACCAAAAATACACTCAGATCTTTGGGCTGCTTCATTGATTTGCAAATATCAAAGCGAACTACTTCGTCATTTATTCTGAACGAAAGCTCATTAAATCTCAAATCAATAAGTACGCTTCCCGTAGCAAGGAAAGGACGCCCCAAGATTATGGGAACTTCTGAGTTTGCCTCACAATCCAAAATAACGAAGTCTTCCGGAAAGATAAATGAAGAAACCTTTACCAAGACATCACATAGAATACCAACAGGTCATTTTACCGACCTATCCGCCATTACGAGCCTTATGTTGGTTGGAGTAGGATCACCCAAACCCAACTTCTTATAGATAGATAACGGCATCAAAATGATGTTGGCTCCTAAGTCACATAATGCTTTGGCAAAATTCAAAGATCCAACGGTGCAAGGAATAGTGAAAGCGCCGGGGTCAGCCTTCTTCTGAACTGTTGATCGGGTAGCGATGGCGCTGCAGTGATGAACATCATATTTCAACTCATAACTTGCTGCCCGCTTCTTTGTCAAAAGATCCTTCATAAATTTTGCATACCCAGGCATTTGTTCAAGTGCCTCCACCAATGGAACATTAATGGTCAGTTGCTTCAACATAGTCATGAATTTGCTGAACTTCGTGTCATCTGCCACCTTCTTCAATCTTTGAGGGAAAGGTGGTGGTGGGTATGGAATTGTTCTCTCCATGGCTTTCTTCTATTCTTGCTTCCGTTTTTCAGCTTTTTCAGGTTGCAAATTATTGGGGTTGACGTTGTTGACGATAGGATTAGTTGCAGCGGCATCTTCTTCTTTCGCCTTATCATCAATGTCCACTACTTCGTCAACCACTTGCTTGCTTTTTGCTGAAGTTTCCAGAACCTTACCACTCTGTGTAGTAATGTCCATGGATGACCCATCATTCCTTGGGTTTTGCACAGTATCGCTAGGTAAGGTGCCAGCCTTTCTTTGATTGAGTGCTGCTGAAAGTTGGCTTAATTGCTGCTCTATTTACTTGATTGAAGTGGAATGAGAATCAACTATTTGTTTCATAGAGGACAAATCATTAACTACCTCCGTTACTGCAGTGCTTGTTGCTTCCACTCCTTTCAATATTTTGGCCAGTATGTCTTCCATACTTCCAGAACTAGATGTGGTGGCGTCACGTCTTCCAGGGGGAACGTACAAACCACTCTTCTCATTCTTGTTCTTCCAACTACCTTGGTCCTTATTTCCAGATTTATCATAATAGTTCTGACCTTGGTTTCCTAGGGTATTACCTCGGAAACCCCCCTGATTGTTCAAGTAGTTGGCTTCTTCTTCCGAATCAGATTCGTCTCTTCCTTTTGACGCAATAGCTTTGACTTTTTCGGTCTTCCCTGATAATAAATGCTTTGTAAGAATATCCACTTGTGTTTTCATGTGCGCCATATCTTGATCACGTTCTTCTTCTCTTCTTCTTTGGTTTGCAGTCATGCCAATAGTTAAAGTGGGGCTTGCTACCTCAGAATCCCTGGTATGCCAAGATCTGCTTTGCTTCGTCATACGATCTAGCATATTGCTTGCTTGACCAAATGTGAGGTCCATAAAAGATCCTCCAGCTGCATTATCCACCACTGGTTTAGTTATTAAATTCAAGGCTCTGTATAATATCTCCATTAGGTGAACATTAGTCATGTGATGGTTTGGGCATCTCGCTAGCTTTGTCTTGAACCTCTCCCATGTTTCATGAAGAGCTTCAGTGGGAAGCTGACGGAAGTTCCTGATTTCATCTCTCAATTGTGCTCTTTTGGATGGCGGAATGAATCTTTCTAGGAAAGCGTCTCTCAATTGCCTCCAATTTGTAATAGAATCAGGAGTCAGCCCATTCAACCATAGAGTTGCCTCCCCAGATAGAGACAATGGAAATAGACGTAATCGAATTGCATTCTGACCAACACCAGGATTATCAAACGACTTGTATGTAGAAATAAAGTTGATGAGATGCATATTCGGATCATCGCCTGCTAGTCCACCAAATAATCCCTTGAGTTGTAATAACTGAATCATGGTCCTTGTGATGTTGAACTTGGCTCCGGGCGCTAATGGTGGAGGAATTATGGCTCCAGTGGCTCCGGCTCCATCAAGATCATCATTATCATCGTCAAAAGCTGGTTGCATGGGTTGGCGATCATGCCTAAACCGAGCTTGACGACCTCTTCTGTTGGCAGGTGTTGCGATTTCAGCAGTATGCCTTGGGTTTAGTAACTCGTCATCATCTAAATCCTCATCGTCAGGATTCATTGCTCGCCCAGGGTTATCAATGTTTTGTTGTTGAACTTGAGCGGCGGCAAGAGCAGCTAATCTCGCCTGTTCCTGTTGAGCAGCCATCCTTTCGATTTCTGCTTGTGCTTCCATTCTGCCAATTCGTTGTGGTTCAGGATTGATAGGTAATAACGGTTGACCAGAACTTCGAGTATGGGGCATGCACTGAAGAAAAACCTGCAGTAAACAAAAACAAAAACTGAAAGTAAAAGTACGAGAATCTTTGACCAAAGGGTCTAGTAATTATCACAAACTTAATTGACACTCGTATTCCCCGGCAACGGCGCCAATTTTTGATAACGCTCAATCTACAGCTCTCGTAGGAGTGTAAAGCGGTCGCTAACAAATATAGAACCCAACTGGGTTGGGTATCGATCCCACAGGGAATAGCTTGGTCAACAAGTAAGCAACGATTACTAGACTTTTAGTGCAAGTCTCGTAAGAAGGGGGGATTGTAATGTGTAACCAAAATATTAAAGTAAAAACTGAAAATAGCAACGTAAAAAGAAAGAATGTTTAGCAGGTTGTAAAACAATGAGAATTGAAGAGTTGGGGTTATGTCCACTTTCTGAGTTATACGTCTCTATTGGCTATGAGTGTGTTGAATTCTGTCATGCATGTGCTTATAGAGAATTGTATTCGATGGTAAATCTAGGCGCCTTTCGACCTATTCGAGGATTATTTCACTTTAACTCTTTTGAGCTTAAAGCGTGTCTAACGGTACGAATCCTCCAAGTGGTTAATCCAGTTACGGCACTAACTGTTTAATAGGGGATGGGACCCTACTACCTTGCATTATCTCTTTTCCAGACAGATAACCTTTCTTTCGAACAAGTTAAATGTTATACTGGCGTATTATTGCGTTTGCAACCACAAAGAATTTAGGTTAAGATGAAGAGAATAATGATATAAGCAGCATACGTGTCACGAACTCACAAACTCATAGTAATAGATAGTATCTCATTTGGCTTCCATAACCCCAACAGAGAAGTTTAGTTACCCATGAGTGCGAAGGGAATCACAATTGACATTGTTATTATACCATAATAAGAATTTCGTGTAGCACAAGTGTGGTAGGCGTTAGGCGTGATTTCTTGCAAGTAACGTTTCTCTTGTTGTGGAAATTAAGAATAGATGAATAGAAGAAGAATAAAAAGTAGAATTTATGGGAAGAGTAGAAGAATCAAATTAGAAGTAGAATGAATATATTAAAATCTCTAGCAAAATAGGGTATTTATAATACCCATATGCTATTCCGACTAAGCTAATGAAATACTTAACCAAATCCTACTAAGCTAATGAAATACTTAACCAAATCCTACTAAGCTAATGAAATACTTAACCAAATCCTACTAAGCTAAATGAAATACTTAACCCAATTGTACTAGGTTAATGTATCATTATCCTAATCATAATAAATTACTGCTAGTCCCCAAAGTCTTCAGAATTGCTGTTTTAGCCCGGGACAAGTTTCCCATGCATCACTTTTGGTCCTTAGGCGTCCAAGACTCCCTTTTCTCCCCTCTTGAAGCTTTCTTTGGCATCAAGTTATCCATAAAATGCTGAATTCTGCATTATTTATACCTGAAACTTTGCTAATCATGTTCGTTAGCTCACTTACAGGAAAAAGGACTAAAAGTGCATGAAATATATAATTTCTTCTCAAAACTAGGCTAAAATATGGGTAAAATATAGCACTATAGGCGTGTAAATTCGCCTATAATCACACATCAATATAAACCCATAAAGGCAGCATCTCTAAATTATTAAAGCAAAGACAACTGCAGCTAACTAAAGATCATGAGTTGAGTAAATCTTCTCATGGGGTTTAAGTTATCTAGAGGCATAGGCTATGACCTTGCCTCACTGTATTAACACATAACCAAGACCCACTCGGTAAGCATCAAAATAAACTACGAACCCATCTGAGCCCTCACGTAGAGTTAATACTAAAATTGAAAGTGAGTTAAGTCTTCAATTCTTGAAAAATTGTCACACAAGAATCTGATTATAGAAATTTGACTTTTTGATTATAGAAATTTGACTTTCCTTTGGGTTAGTTGAGATATGGGACAAGAAATAGAAGAATCCTTATACAAACCGTCTATAGTAACCATCTAATCCTAAGAAACTCATGATATCTGATAAAGAGATGGGCCTAAGCCAATTTCTCACTGCTTTGGTCTTTAGAGGATCAACTCGAATGCCATCACCAAAAATAATGTAACAAAGCAAAGCCACTAATCTCAAACTGAATTCACACTTGTCAAACTTAATGAATAACTGGTGATCCTTAAGTATCTGCAATACAATTCTCAAATGGTCTGCATGATCACCTTCACTACGAAAATAGAGGAGGATGTCATCTATGAAGACTATGACAAACATGACTAAGTACTACTTGAACATAGTGTTCATCAAGTCCATAAGATCCATAAAAGATACAGGAGCATTTGTCAGTCTAAAAGACAAAACTAGAATTTAGAAGTGACCATACTAAATTCTGAATACTATCTTTGAAATGTTATATTCTCTGACTCTAAGTTGATGATAGTCGGATCTAAGGTCTATCTTAGAGAAATAGTTTACACCTTAAATTTGGTAGAACAAGTCATCAATCTTGGGAAGAGGATACTTACTCTTGATTATGACTTTGTTCAATCAACGGTAGTCGATGCACATTCTGAGGGAACCATCTTTCTTGAACAAAAAGAGAATTGTAGCATCCTACAGAGAAACACTAGGCCTAATAAAAACCTTATATAAGAGATTTTTCAATTGTTCCTTCAGTTCTTTAAGATCAGTTGGAGCCATTCTATAAGGTGAGATTGAGATAGGCTGGGTATCAGGGAGGAGATTTATTCAGAAGTCAATCTCCCTCTTTGGAGAAAATCTAGTAAAATCTTTAGGGAACACTTCTGGAAACTTATTCACTACTAGAACTGACTCAAGACTCAGAGTTTTAGAATTTAAGTCCTTGACTTGGATGAGATGGTAAGTACATCCCTTCGATATCAGCTTTTTTGCCTTCAAATTTGAGAAAAATGGACCTATAGGCACTAAGGTTCTACCCCCTACATTCTATAACAGGCTCATTAGGAAACTAAAAGTGGACAGTTCTATTTCTACAATCAACTGAGGCATAGCAAGAATGGAGCCAATCTATGTTGAGGATAACATCAAAATCTGTCATCCCTAATTCTACAAGGTCTACTTAGGTAACTCTTAGAGATATTGTGACAAGGCAATTTCGGTATACCCATCTGGCTGTAATAGAATTACCCACTATGGTACACACCAAGAAGGGTTCTGCTAATAAGCTGGGACTAATGTCGAACTCTATGGCAATATAGGGGGTCACCAAAGAAAGTTTAGCTCTAAGGTCTAAAAAATCATAAACATAAAGATGGAAGACTTGTAACATACCAATAACCATATCTGGAGAACTCTCTTAATCATGTCAAGTTTGGAGAGAATAAATTTAGTTTTGATGTTGTCCACTGGTGGCACTGGAGGGGCATCTTGCCGAGTCGAGCGACCTACTATAGCTGATTAGCACACAATACTTATATTCACCTATTTGCACTAAATCAAGGAAAAATGACATAAATGGTCAAGAAACATAAAGTCAATTCAATTTATGTACCAGGAGAAAAAATAGAATTAGGGGTAGAAATCACCGAGATTTGGACTTGGGCAAATATTTATAATAACATTGTTGGATTCGAAAAAATTAGTGTAGAAATCAAAGTATCTAAGAGATCATGTTTGAAGTCTCTTTGTGTCACTTCTGGAAAGGTGTGGGTTTGTTGGGTCTATAATAGTACAACCGCAGCAGATAATGCCCAAACTACTCCTCCTTAAAAGGATAAAGCTGTTGCAGTCAAATATAGTAACCCAACTAGGTTGGGATCGATCCCATAATAAATAGGCCAAAATTCTTCTCAAACTTGTTGAAATCACCAGGCAGTGCGAAAAAGTAAAAAAGGGGGATTTGCTGAAATAGTAAAAGGTAAACGAATTGGTAGCTTTTGGTTGTAAGAAATCTAAGAAGAACACTAGGTTTGTGTTCCCCTTGGCATCTTAACTGAATAGATTTATCATGCACAGTCGAACTATTCTGATACATTACATGCAAAATTTGATAAGTTATGTACCATCAATCATCTTTTGAAAATTTCACCCTTTACCTTTTGAGTCTCAGGATTTCACCTTACTAATCTTATCCTGGATCCCAGTTAACTATTACCTTTTGGGTCTCTAGTTATTAGATGATAATTAACCATATTACGTAGATAATACCTATTAGTGTGGATCGACATTTAATCTTCAAATTACTATTGTGATTTTTTTTCCTAGTCACTACTCCTCTTTTGTAGTAAATAGCAATAATTTGGCAGGATCTTAATGTTGTCCACTGCTAAGAAATCAATAAGAAAGAACAAAACTTAATACATGTAAGAATCTTTATCTTGAATGACTTGGCACTTTCTCTACTTTGTTAATCTGCCAAGGTTCCCACAATCCTAGTTAAGGGAATTAACTGCTTTTTGTTATGAGATCAATCATGGAATCCAAAGACAAAATTACATAATCAATCTCATAATAATGAAAGAATAAATTCCAAAGTCTTAAAGTGAATAACAAACCAATAACAATAAGATGTTTGTGAACTTGGCCCCAAAGGGCCTTCTTCTGTATCAATCAATATATGAATATATGAATGAATACAAATCCTAAAAGGTATTCATAGATTACAAGAAATCCTAGAAATAAAATCCTAACTAAAATAGGAGACCTTAACTAACCGTACATAATATGACTTAAAAACATCATAGGGGTGCATATAGGATACATGGAAATCCTAGGAAATAATTTTAGAATAATCCAGAAAAGTTGAGGTTGATAGCTACTTGTAGGTATCCATATGCGGCCTCGCCTTGGGCGTATGTGACACATGCGTCTTGAGGCTGGGCACATGACGAAAACAATCCTGCAGCTTCTGCTCTTGGGATTTTTGACTTCTGGAACTTACCTAACCCACATGTGCCCCACATGTTGACATAGGTAAGTGCCAGAAGTTCTTGTTTAGCTCTTTTACTCTCGGAATCATCAATTTCGGTACTTACCTTAGTCTTATATAGACAATATATGCTACATGTCCACATGTAGATATATGTAAGTGTTATTCCTTCTAATATTTCCAACCAAACTTCAAATCTTCAACTTTCATCAAATCCTTTGGTCACGTACAATCCGAAAAGTGTCACAAATATCCAAAATTGAACAATTAAGTAGCCAAAAACATCATTTTTTATATTCTTCTTGAAGCTAGCATCCAAAACCGAATTTCATGTAAAATACTCCAAAAACACATCAAATCTAACAAAATAGTCTTGAGTTCATGCATATTCTCCAAGTTTAAGAATCATAAGTACTATATTTCTATAGCACATCAGCTCCCGGAGGTATATTTGTGATCGATCGGTCTAACTCGCCAGGAGGTTTCCAGTTTGCTCTGGTTATATTTGGTTTTTATCAAATTTGGTTCAGACTAGACCAACGACACTTTTTGACAAAACAATGTTGGAAGTGGTTGGATCTTTCCTGGCTGTAAAAGAGAAAAAGACAAAAAAGGATAAAATAAGAGAGAAAATATAGAGATAGTTAGATAAAGGCTGATACTTTTTTGTTATCCAGAATGTTAAGGTCTCAAGTGAGCTAGGTCTCTAATTAGAGTGAGTTTGGCCTGGTGATGCACCGATAATCATGGTGTATCAGTGAAGAGAGAAAACAATTCTAAAATAACATTTTGATTAATAGAAAAAATGAAAAACATTATCGAGCTTCAATCTATATAAACCATCAATAAGACACCAGGACCATAAATATCAAATTTCTAGATACTAAAGGTACAAAAAGAGTCTATAATTGATCAATGTGATTTCTAGTATCCATGATCAACTGATAAGTCTGTATGCCTTTAATTTGAACCTCCATATGATTTCCCATGAATAAGAAATCCTTATTTAGATTTGTACTTTGGATCGTAATTAATTCCTGCAACATAGTACGCAAGTAGTTGTACTGAATCAAGCCATCAAGTATTATTAGGAACTTTGACTAAATTTTATTCAAAACTAACAAAAGCACTTTTATTTTTTACCATGATTTACATTCAGACAATATTTCTAATGTATCATTTTTATATAGAAAGAACACATATCTACGTTGAGTTCTTTTTTAGCATCTTCTGGAACTTTAGCAGGTGTTTTCTTCTTCTTAAACTCATTTTCCTTTATTATAAGTCCTTTACCAGCTCCTTGACCCTATGATGTTAATGGAATGATCTCCTTGTTTCTTAAGTCTTGACTTCTTCTAAGTAAGCATATTGGAAAATTCACTAACATACTACTTATTCTTTCACAGACACTAGACTTATCCTTAATTGCTATGTTGCTGAAAATCTTCAAATTTTGCACACTCATATCTAGTGTTCAGGGATGCTCTCCATCATTGATCAATGCAATGATGTGAATCGATGTGATACCTTATCACTGTGTTCTAATCTGATCCAACCTTACAGAAGTGAGCACACCATAGGGATATATCTATTTACTATTTGAATGTTCTATTTATCTTTTTCTTTAAATAGCACTTCACTTTAATGATGCAAGCGCATTGCTTCATGCTTCACGTGATGTGTGATGCAGATCCTTGTTAATTTTTGGTATCATGCTTCTCCAAACACTACTCATATAAAAATCCTTCAAAAAGAACTAATTTTGAAGGATCAAAAGAGGTGTATTTGATCACTTTAACAACCTCAGTCATGTTGCACTGATCTCATCTTTTCTTTAATTTCCATATGACCAATTCCTATTCAGCTTTCCATTTGCTCCTACTTGAAGCTTTCTATCTGGTTATCTTGGAGCAAACAAAATTTGTGTACTCAATAATGCTTTAGACAACTTGAAGCATAATAATTACATGTTTTTATTCCGATGGAATGCTTGTATTGTGATGTTGCACTTTTAATATATTATTGTTGGACGCAAATGGATACCACCAACAAATAATATGGGTACAAATATTCTGATAGGTATTGTACTTGTGGTTGTGACATCAGGGGCGGATCTATTAAGGCCCGTAGGGGTGGCACGCCACTCGCAAACTTCAATGGAAACTCTATATATATAGCTGTATATATAGAGATATAGTTAAATATTAAACATGGCACCCAGAATAACAGAGTGTTGTCTAGTGCAATTGGCAAAGTGCTGCACTTGTAGACCCAAGGTCGCGTGTTCGAACCTGGCTAGCAACATTTGTTTTTTAAAAATTATTTTGGAAGCAAACCAACAGGCGTAATAATTCTCAATTAAACGGGTACATCCGCACAAAGCCACACTATTACCAATTTTGTATAAAAGTAATCTTATTTTTTGACCCTTTTTTTTAATTTAATTATTTAAAAGGTATTTATCTTTTATTAAAATTAAAATAAAAACTCTATTTCCAAAGAAAAGGACCAAATCAAAACATCTATGTCCTTGAGCTTTGCTGCTGCTGGTTGTTCTTTCTCTCTGCACTCTTGCTTGTTGCTTGCTCTTTTTGTAAGTTATTTTTAAAAATTATTTTGTTTCTCTTTCTTGAACCTAGAAATCCAAATTTGAAGTTATCTTGATTTAGGAGAAAGTGTTCTAATTTTGTGAATTGAGATGGAGAATTTTTTCAAAAAGGTTAATTATTCTCAATCTATTCTAGTAATGTCAATGTCAATTGTTATTGTCTTATAACTGACCTTGATTTGGGTTCACTTAAAGTTAATTCAGGAGAAAGAAGACCTATTTCTGATTATGATCCTTGAATACGAGATGAAGTGAGGAAATATTATATTGAAAAAGGGCCTTATCAACCTTTCTTGAAACCATATCCTTCAAGTGAAATAGGAGTTAGAATGCGTCAATTTTTTTCAAGTTGGTTTAAAGGTTCACATTCAACTTGGTTGGGGTATAATGTGGATAAAGATGCCGCATATTTTTTTTGTTGTTATTTATTCAAAAATAAATTTGTTCATGAAACTACGGGTGATTTTTATGCATCAAAGGGTTTTAGGAGTCGAAATAAGGCTCTTGAAAGATTTCTTTTGTATGTCGGTAAAGTTAATAGTGTTCACAACAAATGTTACAATAAGATGCTAGATTTATCAAATCATCGTCAATCAATTCAAGTTGTTCTTGACAAACATTCTGAAAAGTCAAAAAGTGAGTACCGAATGCGTTTGGAAGATTCAATTAATGTAGCAAAGACTTCTTTTGTATTATGGATTGCCTTTTCGAGGTCATCAAGAAAGTGAATCTTCAAGTAATCAAGGATACTTTTTAGGATTTTTGCGGTGACATGGAGACAACCATCTGGATGTGGAAAAAGTGATATTAGAAAAAGCTATACAAAATGATACTTTGACTTATCCTATGATCCAAAAGGATATTGTCAATGCTTGTGCTAAAGAAACATTGAAAGTTATAATTGCGTACTTGAATGGAGATTATTTTGGTATATTAGTTGATGAATCCAAAGACATCTCACACAAAGAACAAATGGCTCTTGTTTTGAGATATGTTGATAAAAAGGGTGAAGTAGTGGAATGATTTATCGGTCTTGTCCATGTTAGTGATACATCGGCTTGCTCATTAAAAAAAGAAATTTAGTCTTTGCTTTCTGATCATTTACTAAGTCCATTCAAAATACGTGGGCAAGGTTATGATGGAGATACTAATATGAAGGGAGATATAAATGGTCTTAAAACTTTAATTATGAAAGATAGTCCTTCGGCGTACTATATTCATTATTTTGCACATCAATTGCAACTAACACTTGTAGCTATTGCTAAAAAACATGTGGAAGTTTAAGACTTTTTTTATCATGTTACTAATGTGTTGAATGTTGTTGGAGGATCTTTTAAACGTCGAGATTTACTTCGTCATCACCAAGCCAAAAATTTGAAGCAATTACTTGAGTCTGGTGAAGCTCATACCGGACAAGGATTAAATTAAGAGCGTGGGCTTCAAAGACCGGGTGATACTCGTTAGGGATCACATTTCAAACATCGGATAACTTTCTTGTTATTTTTTCATCCATTATTCATGTGCTTGGAGTTATTGAAATTGAAGGTTCTACTTCAAGTGATAGAAATCAAGCGGAATATCTTTTGACAAAGGTTAGAACATTCAAATTTGTTTTTATTCTTCACTTGATGTTGAAAGTGTTGTCCATGTCAAATGAGTTGAGCAAGATTTTACAAAAAAAAATTAAGATATTGTTAATGCCATGGATTTTCTTAACATCTCAAAGAAAAGATTGCAAGATATGAGAGAGAATGGGTGGGAATCTTTGTTGAATGATGTTTCTTCATTTTGTGATTCACATGAATCTTGATTCCTAAATTAGATGAGCCTTATTTTCCCGAAAAGTCAAGCGTAAGTATTTAGATGTTTGTGATTCGCACCACTTGCGTGTTGAAATCTTTTGTGCGGTCATTGATGTGAAACTTCAAGAGCTTAATGAGCGTTTTGATGTAGTGAGTAGTGATTTGCTTCTTGGGATGGGTAGCTTGAATCCTGTCAATTATTTTTCTAACTTTGACAAAGTAGAATCATGACTTTAGCAAAGTGTTATCCAAATGAGTTTGATGATGGAAAGCTTCGAGATTTGAGTTACCAACTTGATACCTTCATAATTCATATGCGAGGTGGTGATTCCAAGTTCTCCAACTTGCAAGGAATTCGTGATTTGGCAAAGGCATTAGTTGAAGCAAATCTTGTGGAGACTTATTCACTTGTCTATTTGCTTGTAAAGTTGATTTTGATTTTACCCGTCGCTACGGCAACTGTTGACAGAGCATTCTCTTCCATGAAGCACATAAGAAATGAAGTGCGAAATAGTATTGGTGATCAATATTTAAATGATTGTTTAGTATGTTACATAGAGCATGAAGTATTTTCAAATGTAAGTAATGATGTCATCGTTGATCGTTTTCAGAATATGAAAACTCGTCGTGGGCAATTGTAATGAATTATGAATATTATGATATTAGTAATATTATTAAAAGTTTTAAGTTTGGTCATTTTATTATTGTTCTTTTATTATTGATTGATTTGTTAATTGTCCTATAGACCAAAAAGATAAATAATCTGATTGAATTACTTGGCACCCGGTGAGGTCGGATCCTGGATCCGCCTCTGGTTGACATGTATATTGATGCTACTATTGCATGGGACAGGAAAGGAGCTTATGGTGAAAGGTTAGTTGGCTTACTAGAGAATGATTTCCTTGTAGTTGATCACACTGCAAATAAATTTATTTTGGAATGAAGAAAAACATGGCCTATTTTTGTGAGCCATTAGGATGCCATTTTGGTGACTAGACGGATTGATTTTATTAGTAACACACAATATGGTGTGGATTTTGAATAGAGAATTTAAGGCCACTATCCTTGATAACTTTCATAATTTCTTGGTAGAAGTTATTGCTAGCATTAGAGAATTAGTTTCCCCTCAACTTCTCAAAAATCTTAGAGTACATTTTATCAGAAATAAAGATGATTTAAAGTTATTTCCTACAATCGTTCTTTTGTTCTGGTATATTTGGTGGGAGTTAATGTTGTTGGGAAGAGTGTTAAACTTTCTTTTCTTTACATTAATAACAATCAAGTTGGACCAGTAACTTGGTGTTCACATACTTCCATGATTTCAAATGGAATGAAAGGCATGCTATTTATCAACCTGGATTTCACACATAATCATTTAGTATGGTATTGGGTTGCTTTGATAATACGATCACGGTCCATTCATAATAGGTTGCTACTCAGACTTCATAAGCCTTAAAAAAATATGTTCTGGCAATTAATCAACCACTTAGATTGTATAGGTTTTCTTTGCAAGTTTTAATACTCTAGAGTTATGGATTAACCTCCCAAAATCCATAAAGTGGTGGGAATGGTAGATCATCGACAACTTAAGCACACAGTCAACACCAAACAAAAAGAAGAAGGGAAAAATAAAGAAACATAACTGTTTAGAGGGTGGGAACATAGGTTGGGTTGTTCATGCTCGATGGAGAAAAAGAGGCAATTAAAAGAAGAAGAAATTTCACCTTTCGAAGCTTTAAAATGGAGAAATGATGGCTTGTGTGGGAGAAAGTCACAGGTGAAAAGAGATAGCAGTGGTGATGTCGGGTGTTGTAAAATAATGGATGAGCGATATATTTTTAAGGGTGGTTTTCTATAGAAAATTAATGTTTAATATGGTGTATCATTGATATGGTATTAACATTGATGATATTAATTATATTTGTATAATTATGCTAAGATTATTTCTTAAGTAATATTTAATTTGATTTAATAAAAACTAGTATTCGTACCCGATTCGCAGATAATATTTAAAATATTGATCATTTCAGTTGCATTCACTAATATAATTGATCTCTACACATGAAAAGTAATAATTCAAAATCAGGTACTAATATTGTAAATTGAATGCTCTGTTTCAATAACATCAAATTAGAGGATCATTTTTCAAAATCAAGTTCAATGAGTGTGGTCAGGTAATTTCAAGACAGAATATTTTTTGACAAATAAATCCACGAAATATAAAAATGTCATATAGTACAATACTTATTTTCCCTTTCTTTTCCTGGGTTATAGTTATGATATGAGGTGTTGAGATCCTCATAAAACATAGAAAAAATTAAGCATTGCCAACTTTTCCATTGTTCTGTGAATATGTTAAATATTTCATCTTAAATAAAAATATTTGTCTAAATATCAATGAATTGATATTCGTCAAAAGTATACTCTACTTAAGAGATGATACAACATAGCGCATCTATATTTTACAGGTTTTAGTTCACTCATTGCATACACCAAGAGTGTATTGCATAGTAAAAATTATAGTTGCTGGTAATATTGATGGTGGAGGTCGAAGAAGATCAATCAACAACTTTCTCAACCAAGAGTCAATATGTACAACTGAACAAAATCAAATTAGAGAACTAATATCAGACCAAGAAAGCTATACCAATAAATAATTACTACAATACTTTGAACATGATTCCTATGAATGAACTCTAAGGAAGATATAATTACATTAAGAAGCTATAACAGATAGTCATTTATGAATATTATTTCTAAAGCTTATTTCCAAGATGGTGTATAATCCCTTCCATCATATTATATAGAGAGAGAGAGAAGGGGGGGGGGGGGGAGAGAGTTGTAAATTCAACACTCCACCTTTATTTGCAGTAACAACTTGCATTATGATTCAGAGCTACATAATTTAGACCACATGATTAAATACCTACGTAGGAAATTTAAATATAATTCTGTGAGAAAGTATTTATTCAATGTTAAGACCTCAGTTCAATATTTTACAACTCTAAACTTCCCAACAATTGTTAAAAACTCAGGATGCAGAGCCAACATATCCTCAGATCATTTAGTTGAAAAACCCATATACTTTCTACATTATTTAGAAGTTGTTGCTTCTATTTCACAGGTAAAAAATTGATAAGATTACCAGACTTGCCACTCGTAGAAGCTGCTGAAAAATTGTACAACAAAAACCTTAGCTTTTTAGTCCAAAAGTACTTGTTAATACGAGGAATCAAGTGTATGATGAATTTGAAAGGAATTAGATGAAATTTGAAGTGGTCTTCAAATGAAGATTGTGTTCTATAGAAATTCTCTATTTGTTTTCTTAATCTGTCAACATGCTAGAAACTAATGTACTATTTAATGGAACAATCTTAACATATCTATCATGTGCCACTCTTTTTAGTTGCAATATTTCATAACCGTTCTGACAACCGACTAAACAAATAAGCAACTTCTTTATTTGTCTAAGTTGGGTTCTTGTTAACCATAAGCAACATCTCAGGACTAATACAATAAAGCAAAACCAATATAACAATGATTAGATTATAAGATTTTGGAGACCAAATTCAAAGCAAAAGTCTAGCAAACTGATTTTTCGTCCATTACCTAAATATTCAAAGGGAAAAGGCTTAAATATGACACTGAACTATCAGAAATGGCTCATTTATGCCATCCGTTAAAAGTTAGGCTCATTTATGTCATCGCCGTTACAAAACTGGTTCATCCATACCATTACTTTTGAACAGCCGGTTTTTAAAAACAGCCTTGCCACGTGGCAGCTTATTAGAGGTCCATGTCATTTTTTATTTTTTTATTTTTTAAAAAAAATTAATCTTCTTTTTAATTTTTTTCATCCATTAAAAAGAATGCACCCAATTTTTTGATCCATTAAAAATTAATTTGATCTATACTTTTAAAATTTGATTAATTTTTCAAGATCAAACAAATATTTAAAGAATTTTTTTCTTTTAAATCTACTACTATAATTTATAACCAAACGCTATTCTAATTAAGCATATAGTATGTCTTAGCATACATGAAATATTTTGTCAGCCGAATGTAAGTAACTTTTTGGTTTTTTATTTTTTTATTAAGCATAGAATGACATCATCAGCATCAGGAGCGGCTCAAGCAAATTTATGGACTAAGGCAAAAATCAAACGGAGGCCTTGCGTTTTATTTTTTTATATAAAATTTTTCTTTTTTCTATAAATAGTATTTAATATATTTCTTAAAATTTGTAATTTATTATTACTAAACAAAAATAGGCCCCTCAAATTTTGGGGTCTTAGGCGGCTGCCTTTTCTTCTAAAGGGTTGAGCCGCCCCTAATCAGCATTCAACATTTGTACGTAACACTTTATCATTGCAAAAATAGGAAGGCAACAACATGACGACATATATAGTATTCGTAGAGTTAGCAAAATGAGAAGCTAACTATTAATAATATAATAATAATATTTGATGTTTATATATCCCTTCAGTTTCAATTGAAAAATGACAAAAGTTTTAGTTAATGTGAATCTTTTAAAAAAATGTGATAACAAGCGTGGAGTGTATACTCTCTCCGTTCCCTTTTAGTTACTCGTCCGTCAATTAAAATAACTATTTTATTATAATATATTTATTAAATGATGTTTATTATTGTATTTGAAATTAATTTGAAGAAAAAAATAATTAATATTAAAGGTAAAATATGAAAACAATCTTAATATGTCAAAAATGACAAAAAAACGAATCGAACGAGAATGTTTTAAGAATATATTCATGAAAAATTAATCAAATTTTAAAAGCATAGATCAAACTAATTTTCAATGGATCAAAAAGTTTCATGGATTCTTTTTAATTGATAAAAAAAAAATTAATTTTTTTAAAAAAAAATTAAAAAAATTAAAAATAAAATAAAAAATGACGTGGCCCTCTAATAAGTTACCACGTGGCAAGACTGTTTTTAAAAACCGGTTGTTAAAAAGTAATGGCAAGGATGAGCCGTTTTTGTAACGGCGATGCCATAAATGAGCCCAACTTTTAACGGATGACATAAATGAGTCCTTTCTAATAGTTCAGTGACATATTTGAGTCTTTTCCCATATTCAAAATTGGAGTACTATATACCACCTTGTTATAGCAATGTAGATGACTACAACTATCAAGTGAATCTCTAGTTAATAATTAGTACATTTAGCCAAAAGTTACTTTATTTGCTACAATATCCTCCTTATATTTATATTTCTCATTTTGTATTAACTTATCTTCCGAAACAGCTAAAAATTCCTCTCTGGAAATTTTTAGTTTTCCCTGTGACCCTTTCTGTTTTCACTGCTTTTCCTCATCTAATAAAATGACTTTAAGAATTCAGTTGAAGCCTAATGTGGCAAAATGAAAGCAGGAACAATAAGAAAAATATACCTCATATCAGAACGTAACTTGTAAAACATCAAAGATATTCTAAGTGTATTTTCTTAAATATTATGATTCTAAGCTCCAGCCAAAGAGATTGTGTTGTTCATGAGATCAAATATGCTAAGCGAAAGATACTTGAAGGTGGAAGCAATGGTAGAATAGGAGTGCTGACGACAGATGCAACTTTAGTTGGAGCTTTCTATTAAGAAAATCTCCTTCTTAGGTATTTTAATCTTTACTACCACATAGAAGTGCATTTAGGTCAATTTTCTTTAGTTGTCTAAATGTTAATCAATGCGGAAAGAAGTGTCATCCTATAGGCGTAGCAACTTGCAGTTATAATATCTATATAATGATTTATGTTTTTAATTTTATCATACCGTTTTTTACAATAAATCAATTTCTAGGGATACACATTAATCTTTCCATTTGAGTACTGTAATGACTTAGACAGATAGATCTGGGTTGGCTGCTCATCAATTGTTGAAAACTCAGTCATGTAGCAATTGGAATGTAAATCTGCATGAGTAGAATAATATTGACTCACCTTTGCCAAACAGATTAAGAATGTATATAGGAAATAAATTGATTAACAACTTACTAGCCATGTTGCTCCTCCCTGTCTTCGCATACTCTTACAAGATACAGATATATGGAGGAATTAGTTGAAATTTGAAGAATATCTCCTAACGAAGAGTGTGTTCTAGTAAATTTCTATATTGTTCTGTTTAATCTGTTAATAGGCTAAACAAATGGTATTAGCACAAAGTGTATCATTTCTTGGAAAAATCTCGGGAAGAGCATCTATGGCGCACTAAGGCAAAGGCATAGAGCTCAAGCACATGATTAGTAAGAGATTCAAAGAGTGCAATTAACATCCTTATTATGTATCAATCTTTATAATCTCAAAATTCCATTACCATTCAACAAATCAATTTTTCAATCCGGTAATCTTAAAAGAATAGCATTTGTTCAATAAACTATTAAACAAAAGAAAAAGAACAGAGGATCCAAAGCCAACTGTTGAAACTCGACAAACTGATCTTCATATCAAAAGATTGTTGTTTGTTTGAGAAAACTCATTTGTGTAGATTATTATACAACTCTAAATGATCAGGACTATAATATTTTTGGTATAGATATTTTTTGGTCTACTAACATATGTAATTTCTGGATGAAGGGGATTCAAGAAAAACCCTTTCTCCTTACCATTAGATTAGTCATTGGCTACAAATTCTCAGAAGATATAAGTAGGGATTTCTAACATACAAATGTAGTTAAACTGAAAATTTTTTGTCGTTGATTCTTTCGGGTATACAAAAAGCCAAAAATACTTCAATCCACTTAAAGTTTGATGGATAACAATTTTTGTTACCATAAAGATATGGATAGATGAAAAGGCAAATCACTACGTAAAAAGGATTACATACCACCGATCTCCTATCGTTGTTAAACTATCTTTTCATACCATTTATGATTTTTTGTAAACCCGAACAACCTTTGGTAGAATCAACAATACATAGCAGTACCAATTAAGAAACAACTAATAAATAATATTTAGAATATTCAGTTTCGAATCTCAACTCTTCTCTAACAAAAAGCTTGACCAGCATCGGTTTGTTGCCCTTCAGTTGCCCCGTATTCTATTTTGCTTGGTTGTGTAAATATAGAAGAGTTGGTTTAAGGTAGTAAACCCCAACCTTCAAGAGTAAAACTTGCAGTGAATTTCAATGATTCCAACTTTGGCAGTGACCTTGAGAATGTCTGGCGGTTGGTGTATCAATGAGAAAGAAGAAAACAGAGATGAGAAACTTTCATTCTATAATATATGAGGTAGAGAAGAAAGTTATTTCTCTGTAAAGAGAAAAGTAAAGTAAGCATTTTCGACAGAGAAAAAATGGAAATCATTTATGGATTTTTCTCTTAGAGTTAATATGATATTTAATTTGTAATATTTTCTCCTAGAAAAAAATGACTAACTTCAGCAGAATAACAATACCTTAAATTTTGTCGAACAACGAATTCACTCAATAATAGCAAATCACACTTTTCAAAAAGGAGGAGTGTTTTTTAACTTCAAAATTTCACTATCATATTTGAGGAAAAATTAGATATTTTATAGCAAAAAGATGCTTCTTTACAAAAGAAGAAATGTTTCATGAAGAGTCGCACTATTTAGAAGCGTCAGGTCCATCTATAGATCCATATATACCTGTAGATTATGATGTGCCCAAAACTGAAAGTTGACTAGTGATGTATGTTGGCATATACACCCACATATGGACAGATTCCCACACTACGCCAATCATCATTCAAACAGTGAATTGAAGGATCACGTCCCTTTAATGTGTGCTTTGACATGTGTCTACACATGCTTGTGTGCGTCGGCAAAAGGAGAAAAATTTTAGATCTAATTTTTTGGATTAAACAGTCATTAAAAAATTATGATTTAATTGAACTTGTCCAAAAAGACAATCTCTCAGTTGATCATTTAATAAACTCAAATTCAAATTTGAAGTTGAAGCCAAGTTGAGAGAGCAATGACGACGACGATGCAAGACTTGTCTTCTTCTCGCCCCACTAACAATAAGGAGGAGTGCTTTTATACTTAAACATAAGAATATCTCTTTCTCCCACCAATGTGGAAGAACACTTCTTCCTTAAGGTGAAAACACAATTCACGGTTTTCCTTCATGTGTTCTCTCTTTTGTCATTCACATTTTAACTCGAACAACAATCCTCCACATGAATGGAGAATTGATATATGATCAAAAAATATATGGACAAGTGTGATTTACAAGCAAGGACTAATTAAATTTGGATAAGTAGGTTTTCCTTTGAACTTTCTAGGTAAATCAATAAATGCAATATCTTTGAACTGTCAAATTTTGTTGTACACCTTGACAATTACAAGTCACACAAGTAGCCTTTTTCATTTATGATTTCATGAGTGCTTAGAAAATAGGCCTTTACTACCATTCCCCATGAAGAAACTTCCACTTCACACCCACGTAGGTGATTCCTAAACATTTAATCCTATAGATAAATTATTTGGTCATACCTACCAAATTTAGAAACCATTAAAAAGCTTCAAATCTTAATCCTTGTCCTTGTTTCCTGAACATTGTCTTCATCACAAGAATGGGTTGAGTTATTTGGCAATGTTAAACTGTCATTCACAACATTGTTTGATCTACTTGAACCTAGATCTTAGGAGATTCATTCTACTAGGTAGAGTTACCGTCGTGATGCCTTGTCCTAGTCTTTTAACCCATTGTCCTATATGATCTTTCAACTCTATCTCTAATTAGGCCTTCTGTAAGTGGATCGACATATTATCTTTTGACTTCACATAGTCAATCATGATAATTCCACTAGAGAATAGATCTCTAATGATATCATGTATTCATCTTATATGATGAAATCTTTCATTATACATTATGCTCCTTACCCTACCATCTTGCAGCTTGAGTATCACAGCGTATGCATACTAGTACCAATGGTTTGGACCAGAAAGGAATATCTTACAAGAAATTCTAGAGCCATTCAGCTTTTTCATTGACCTTATATAACATGATAAAATCAAATTCTTTTATAGAGATAGTGATACATATCTGTTTGGATGATTTTTAAGAGACTACTCTTCCACAAGGAGTAAATACATACCTACTTGTGGATTTTTACTTCATTTGACATGGTGATCCAATTTGTATCACTAACTTCAATTACAGTTGGATATTTGTTATAATATGAATCATAGTTTTGAGTATGGTTTAAATAATCCAAAACTCTTTTTCATTACAATCTAATAAGCTTTATTAGGACTACTTGTAAATCGACTCAATTTACTAATAGAATATGCTATATCTGATCGTGTACAACTCATGATATAGATAAAACTTTTCAAGAATATTGCATAATCTAATTGTGAGTCCCTTTTACCTTGATTCTTTTAAAATGGAAATTAAAGCTCGCATCTATTGGTATCTTGGCAATATTGAAATCTATTGACTTGAATTTGTCAAGTACCTTTTCAATGAAATGAGACTATGACATGCTAAGCCTTGTGAAGTTTTATGAATTCTTATTCCTAAGATCACATACGAAACTCTAAGATTTTTCAAATCAATTTTGTTTCTAGCATTTTCTTAGTAGCAATTATGTTAGAAATGTCTTTATTAATGATCAACATGTCATCAACATACAAAAAAACTAACGACTTTGTGATTTAGAGTGTCTTTAATGTAAACACATTTGTTACACTCAATAATCTTAAATTCATTTGCCAACATGGTTTGGTCAAAATTTTCATGCAACTGTTGAGTGCTTCTTTTAATCCATAAGTGACTTAACAAGTTTGCACATTTTCCTTTCATTATCAAGAACTACAAAATCCTCAGGTTGTTCCATGTAAATTTTTTCCTCCAATTATCCATTTAAGAAAGCTATTTTCACATCTATTTGATGTATTTCAAGACCATATACTATCGCTAGTGCAACAAATATCTGAATGACTCCTGAATCCAACTTCCATTAATTTGCATCTCTAACTAGATTACATTCAGTAAGCATAACACACAAATTTTTAACCTTTTTAGTTGCTTCCACCATGTTTATATATTTTTTTGTTATTCTTCTTCAGAACTTGACAATTTATAATATTATGGACAACTTTACTACAATTGTAGCACTTACCATTAAACCTTTTCTTGTTCTATTCTTTCTCTTGTCCAGAAGATTTCTTTCCCTTTCTATTATGTGTAGCATTATCTTTTACATGTTTTGCACCTATCATTAATGCTGATTTCTCATGCAATGCGTTGTCCTCTTCTATCTTGAGATGAATCATAAGACCTTTCAAACCAAAAAATTAGTTTTCAAGCATTCCTTTTTCAATAACATGAGGATTTCCTTTGTGAACCTTTGCATTTTAAGTTTGGTTAGCTAACAGAACATCTCCTTTGTGAACCTTTGCATTTCAAGTGTGGTCAGCCAAAGGAACATTACTTGTTGTCATTATTTGAAGTTCACATCATAAAATTTTTTAGTTTTCTATTGATGCCATTGCTAGATCGACATTTGAACAATGTGATGACATAATATTGATTGACGGTGGGACAACACCACTACCAACTGAACTAATTTGTTATTCAATTTCATTTGTCATTTTTTTGTCTATCTTTGACAAGTAATTTAGTATTTTAGAATATTAACAATAAAGACTTAGTCTTTATACCAACTTGTTTCTTGTTAACGATGAAATTTTTATATTTTTTAAATCATCAACCAAATAAACTTTGAATCTTGATGAAATTTTTGTGTTCTTCAAAGCAGAATAAAATTCAAACGGAGTACAAAATCAAAAGTTTTAATCTCCAGAAACTAATACAGAGAGTTCAATGACTCATTGAAGTTCTTATATTCTTCGAACCAAATTTTTGATCTGATTTCTCGATGAAATTCTTATGTTCTTGCAACTGAGGGAGTAGAAAATCACAAGATTTTAGTCTCCATAAAATTAGACACAATACATATTAATCAAGTACTTCTAATTTCCTTAAGATTGTTGTATTCGGGTTAAAAAACTTTATTTTCAATGAACTTCAACAATATGTTCAAGCTAAAATATGAATAACTAAATGAAGTTCTAACTCTATATTCACAAATATGAATTTCAACAATAAGTTCAAATCACTTATGAACAACAAAAATGAAGTTCAAACTATTTTCAAGAAAATAGCAAAAACAAATATTTAGAAAGAGATGAAAATTAGATGATCCAAGTCCACTGAATTCACAGTGTGTGGCATTAAGAAAATTATTTTTCTCAAGTATGTGAGATTATAAATTATCCCCCAAAATAAAATAAACCACTTCAATAGAATAGTGACAGCTCAAATTTTGCCGAACAACAAACTCACTCAATGATAGCAAATCACACTTGAGCTTTTAAGAAAGAGGAGTGCTTTTTTACTTTAAAATTTCATTATCATATTTGAGGAAAAATCAGATATTTAAAGTCAAAATATTTTGCTACAGAAAAAAGTAACGGTTCGTTAAGAGTTGCACTGTTTCAGAGTGCCAAGTCCATGTGCGGACCAATGTGCGCCCTCAGGTGATGAAGTACGGCCGCAGATTGCCTTTTACTCAAAACATAAATTTGACTATGATGTGCATTGGCATGGACGCTCGTACATGGCCAGATGCACCTGTATTTTGTCAATCATCATCCAAAAGTGAACTAAAGGATCGCATCCCTTCAATGTGTATTTTGACGTGTTTTCAAATGCTTGTATGCATCTAGAAAAAAGTTTCAAATCAGATTTTTCGGATTATAAAGTCTTTAAACAACTAAGTTTCAATTAAATTTTATCCAAGAAGATAATCACGCTAGATCATTTTTCAAATCTATATTCAAATTCAAAGTTGAAACTGAGTGAGAGGCATTGGTGATGACACGAAGCTCGTCTACTTCTTGCCTCACTAGCAACAAGGAGGAGTGCTTCTATATTTAAGCAAAAGAATATTTCCTCCTCCCACCAATGTGGGAGAAGTAAACTTCTTCCTTAGAGTGAAAATACAATTCACTTTTTTCCTCTATTTGTTCCCTCCATTTTCCATTCACCTTTCAACTAGAACCCAACAGGAGGTTCATCATGACATTCACATACGTCCAAGGTAGCTTGTCTGATAAATTGTTGGGTATGGTAGTTCAACCTTAAGCAGAGGTATACTCCATTTAGACCACACTATCCAAAAGTGCATTGGAAGAGCCTTACAACCCACCTTGCCATTCATCCTCAACATAAATTTTACTTACGATTGGTGTTGCATCAAAGGTTACCTATAGCGGAAAAGTTGCAAAAGTTGGGCATTGATGCTCTTGGTGCATGTAACTTCTGCGATGAGTGATGACCCTGCTGAAACCATGGATCATTTATTGTTTGGATGTCACGTTACATAGAACTTATGGAGTAGATTACTAAGATAGGTGGGAGAAAACATAGCAACTGAGAATTGGCAAGAGAAATTATCCCAAACAACAAATTGGGCTAAGAAGAGCTTTGGAAAATGGGCCATTCTAAGTCGAATGATTGCTATCGTGGTGACACTGATATGGAGAGAGAAAAACGAAGTGAGATTTTAGGGTGGCTAGTTCCACATTAATAGATTGACTCAGGGGATAGCAATTCACATACACACTAGAGGGGAAGAATGAAGAAGTGGCAACCTTGCCTTCAACAGATGAATCATATGCCATAATGTTTGCAGAAGGAAAGTTAATTGGTGGTTGTTTACTTAATTGCACTAGCCTCTTATATTAGCAATAGTTTGTCTGTTTTATTGTGAGATGTTAATATAGGCCGTAGAGAGAGTGAGAACTAGGTGTCCGACTTGTTTAGCTTTGTACTGATTCACTTTTGTTATAAATAAAATTTGTTTATTTACCAAAATAAAAAGAAGATGGACTACTGATTTAAATTTTACTATATTTTTAGAAAGAATTTTGTACTTTGTTCATTGTTGGAAAAAATAAAGATGAAAGATTACACACTAACCATAATAGAGACGTTCAAAATTAAAATATTTGGCAGTAAATATGCTACTTTATTATGAATCATAAATATAATGGAATTGAGCCTGATATAATGGAATTGAGCCTCTTATACTTCCTATATATTAAACTATTTGAATTTGTATAGTGGATTAAGTGAATTAGATAATACTTCGGCAAATGAGGAGGCATGATTACCAAGTCGTCAGCCTTTTGGGGTTCACGATCTCCTGACACCCTTTAAATTGAGAATAAATTTTACTATTTAATATTTCATTAATTAGATATTTTATAATATTTTAAATTAATATAGGAATAAAATGATAATTTAATTTTCCCACTTAAGATCTTTCCACTTTTCGTATAGTACGATACTTGTTTTTTACTTTAAATTTTTTGTTATGCATTTTGGTGTACTATTTGCTTAGGAATACGTGCAACACACGTGTCTTAGGACTAGTAATACCAAATAGAGCGCTATATTATTATTCTCATTTTGTACTTGATGGGGCACTGTTCTTCCCGTTTGTCCATCACTTGGCTCGCCACACGTTGCATAATATGAGAACCTAAGACGGTGCAATCATGCTATAAGAATTTGCGTTTTTAATAGCTGGAATAAAAATGTATACAAACTTGGTGAAAAAATCATTCAATTGCGCTTGAATATCTACAAAATAAAAGAATAACAGAAAATACTCCTTTTGTGGGATCTAGACCTTGGGCTACAATTTGCAAAGTTAAAACTAACTTATGTTGAGTTAAAAGTCAAGAGAGCATCACGCAGAAGCTAAAGCTGATAGTTGCAAATCATGAAATGATAAATCAGACGACAAAGAAAACAATATTAAAAATTATAAAATTATTATATGTTTTGGCTAATTCACCTACATATTATGAAACATAATATAAAAAAAATCATAAAAACTTTAAGGATAAAATCTCCCTCTAAAAAAAACCCTTAAATCTCAAAGAACTATATTGTGGATGTTATTATGTTGTGAAATAAGAAGAGGGATCCTCAATTTATAGAGGTCCAAAACTTTTCTTCCAAGAAAGAGGTTAGCCAAATATGAAAGAATTTTATATTTTTCTTTTAGAAAAAATAAAAGTAATTATGTCATTACTTTTATATTTCCTCAATAGAAAATTAATACACAAATTTGATAAGATAATTAAAGCAAAAGCCCTAACAAAATCTCCTCTTTTAGACTTGATTTTCTTGACAAAACGTGATCCATCTTCTTCATATGCATGATTTTGTTCTTCACATGATCTTCATCATTGCTGCTTATCATGATTAAAAATAAGATTTAGAATATTATGGTTCAAATGGGTTAAAAATTAATATTTATTTTTGTTTTTAACGATGCAGCAACAATAATGTTGAAAATATGATTAACACTTCTTTTATACATGTAGATGGACAAAAATACTTCATTATTATCAAATCTGTTGCATCTTGATTTGAAACCATACTTTAAACCTGTCTTTGATTTCGTTTCACCAAATAATTAGACATTTGAACCGTAGGCTCTGATACCCCTTGTTGGGTTCGAAACCTAGAGGACATCATGCGGCAGCTAATAGTTGCAAACCAAGGAGGTGATGATTCAAACGACAAAGAAAAATATACTAAAAGATATTATTCGATATGATTTGGCCAACTGACCTACCCAATATAACCAATACTCCTTTCGTTTTAAAAAGAATGATCTACTTTGATTTGGCACAAAGTTTAAGAAAATAAAGAAGACTTTTGATTTTTGTGGTCTTAAATTAAAGTTGTGTCAAATATACCAAAATACTCTTTAATCTTGTGGTCCTAAACATGACATGTGGAAAGGTGAAATTAAAGTATTGCCAAAAAAAAGAAAGGGGTTATTCTTTTTAAAACGAATTAAAAAGAAAATTAGGTCATTTTTTTTTAAATGGAGTATTAAAGAAAACATAAAAACTGTTGGGAGAAAATTTCTCCAAACAAACTCTTAAACGACTACATTATGGATACTATCGTATTGTGATATTAGAAGAGGGATCCTCAATTTATAAAGGTCCAAAACCTTTTTTCTGTGAAATAGATTAGCCAAATATGGAAGAATTTTATATTTTTATTATAGGAAAAGTAAAATTAATTATGGTATTACTTTTAATTTTCTTCAATTAAAAATTAATACACAAATTTGATATTAAAATCAGGTCAAAAACCATAACAAGTTATTCTACAACAATATATGTGTCAGTTTTACTTATATGCCATTCTCCTTTTTGGTTTGGTTGAAGAAACTCTTATTTTATTTGTCGAACCAGCCAAAAATTTATGAATTTTGTTTCCCTACATATACGTTATAAATAAGATGGATGATAAACTATTAAACTGAAGACAAAAGAATAAAAAGGTGGCAGAAAAAGTAGAGTAGAAAAATTAAAAAAGGATGGTTGGTCTAGGCAAGTACTGTATTACATGAAGAAAAAAAGGGCAATAAAATTTGATAATTTTGCAAAAGAGAATGAAAAGAGAGTAGAGTTAGCAGAGAAGTGAAAAATCAAAAGTAGTAAAACTTGGTGAAACAGGAAGAGTTGGTGGTATACTGCTACTGCTCTTTCTATGCACTATTCTGACCTGAACATTATCATTGTTGGTCGAAATAGGTAATAAACACTTGTTATCCTGACCTAAACATTATCATTGTTGGTCAAAATAGGTAATAAACACTTGTTCAGCGTTTTTATTCTTTTTTTTTGTCTGGAAAACTGTTTGAAAGTCGGGGATTTCATGTTGGGACTTTCTTTGTTTTCTGTGAAATATGGGCCATGTATATTGATTTCTTATTCTTGACAGTAACAAATTTTCATATTGATAGCTTAAAAAGAAAATTGAGGTACTTACTGGTGTTAGACACTTTTAATGGTGAGGAGCCTAGGAAAACCGTGTGGGCTTGTCTTATCGCAGAAAATATCAAATCATATTATGAGTATTTTTGGGTTATTTTAATCCAACTCTTTTAATTTTAATGTGATTTTGGTCCATATTTCTATCTTTCTATGTCCTTTAATATGAGTACTCTCTTTTCAATACGATGCAAGTCATTTTTCGAAAATGACTCTTTTGGTTCAGTTTTTCGTTTCTTTTGATTGGGAAATTGTTGGAAACTCAGAAATCTCATTCTTGAGATTTTCTTTGTTCTTTGTGAAATTTGTATAAATTCTATTATTCTTGGTGATAAAGATGAGATTTTTTTCTTATTTGAAGATGTTTTTGGTCCACATTTATGCCTTTCTATATCCTGCAATTTGGGTGCTCTTTGTTTGGTAATTTTAAGTAGAAGTAGTGGGCTCGTTCCCCATTTTTAAGGTCAGGAAGATCACCATTCAGTTTTATTTCCCTTTGGTCTTTTGAAGTGTTGGGGATCCCTAGCAGAGGGGTCCTGGTTATTTGTAGTAAGTCGCAATCCAACTAGAGGATCCACTTCTTAGAAAATAGTACATAGCGAAAGCATACCGAAATCTTCTTACTGCTTACATAAATTATAGAAAATAAATGTAAATACATAGTTCATGAAAATGATGCTTAAAATTAACCACGAATACATCTTGAAGCGTGAGCAGATATCTTGAAGCAAGTCCATCTTCACTTTTGCGGTCTTCAACAGTGATCCCAAATTCATAATCAAAATCTCTCAATACTTGGGTGGGCAAGTACCAAATAGAAAACTAAATTCTTAGGCTATGGGAATCCCTATTTATAGAGATACTCTCTCGGTCCAAGGAGGAAAGAAAAACACACACATGTTTTTACTTGAATAAGGAAAAGACAATGACTTCTCCTTTTTCCATAGAAAATAGAATTTTGAGTTCTAGTTTAATATGAGTATTGTAGGAACAACACAATTAATAATAGAGGCTTCCTATTATTGAAATAATTTAAAATACTAATTTAAATTATTCTTACCATAGCAAATTATAAATTATTCCATTAAAAGTTCGTAATTGCACTTCTCTACTTTTATTTTAAAATTTTCCATTAAGCACTTATGTAATTCCTCATGTTAAGATTACAAATACTAATCAGTAAATTAAATTACTAACGAATTTAATATAATGATTACACATGAAAACTTATAATCTTCTCAAAAAAGGCGTATTATCAATCTCTATATCGAGACATGAATTCCATCAACTAAATTATTATTTCACCAATATATATTATTATCATCCAATCTATCAGAAATATTGATCCATCTTAGAATATCACCTTTTTAATAAATTAAAATGATAAATAATATAAAAAAATCATAATAGTTATACCAAGATTGAGAATATAAGTGCATTTAAAAGCTTAAAGAATACGTTTTTATTAGTCAGTCTAAAACAACTATCTCTACTCGGTCCTATTCTGTCAAGACCTGAACCAGGGCTTGACCATGCCGGATATCTCAAGTCCCGTGTGGAAAAGAGATCACCCCTTGCACCTAACTAAGCCAAACACACCACACCTCAAAGTTAGTTGAATTTCGAACATATAACAAGATAGTGGAATATCAATTTAAAGACATTAAAATAAGTCTATAAACAAAACCAATCGATATCAGTATCAATGCTAATACCAATACCAATACCAATACTAATACCAACACCACTCATGTCCACAACAGTCTAACAAAGCCTCTAATGAAAACTAAAGAATATCCATTCGGGATATGCCCCCGACCATAGTCAAAACCAAGACCAAATAAATAGTTAAGCCATAAAAAAATTCATAACAGAAAATGGAGTCATCCAAAGTGTTGAATCTCACCACTTCAGTATGACTTAAAAGCTATCCCCAAATTACCTAGTCACTAAGTAGGAGGAGCAAAAGTATGACCAATTCCTGCATCGCATGGGGATACAACATCCGAAGATAGTTAGTAGGGTGAACTCTATCATATAACTCGGGGATAAGGATAACATAATGATATGATCAACAGTTTAAAATCATTCAAAAGCCAGCTCATACAATCAAATTCATAGGAATAATTATATATCACATGTCGGGGTAGGGAACAAGGATTAATATGTTGTTCACAACTTTAGCCTGAATTGTGTAGTTCAATTGTCATATAATAGTATACACGGGCTATATGGGCCCCAGCTCTCACCCCCTAGTCGGGCTCCAGTGCGTGTAGCCACACGAATCGGAGAATAGTCTCATATATATGCACATGAGGGACTCGAACCCTCCAACATATACTAAGGTGACTTAAGTATCCGACCGTATAATGATTTACACGGGACTCAAACCTCTCTAATAATGAAATAACAATAAGGGGGACTCAAATCTCCCTAGCTACTTTGACCCCCACGTCGGCAACCAGGGTTTCCAATATCAGTTGCTCAGACCTCCACTTTTATGACTCCGCAAAACAAATCTTATTAAAGCCCAATTAAAATAATTGTCACGCATCCTATTCATATAACCACATTCCACATCAAGGCATATAATATTGTTAGCATCATACCAACTACACTTGCATGGTAATAACAACATGCAAAAATAATTCCCATTAAATTGGGAAGAAAAACCCCCTTTGTTCATTAATACACCTTGGGGAGAACCAACTACCTTTGTTCATTAAATCATACCATTGTATTTCAAATACTTCTTTATATTATGCAATATTTTAAGACTAGTTTAATTTAACAAATTCCCTCAGTTCTCATAACTAAAACCAATTTCACATTATAGGATTGGGGTTATAACCACTTTAAAAGCCACAAGTTTAGGAAAATAATAATTTCCTAGTTCATTCACCATACCCATGTACCCACAAGTTCAAAACAAGAATAAAAACATGAAAATCATATATATAAACCATGAGAATCATTGTTCAATTCATAACATTCAAAACCCCCGACCTTTATTTTCAAAACCAAAACAATAATCTTATGAAAAATACTTTGAATGAAATGATTTTCCAAAATTAAAAATAATGGAAGAGTAACATGACTTAATCTCCAAGAAGTACGGAGAGAAATCACCCTTGAGATCCCTAATTGATCAACCTTTTGAAAATCCTAATTGTTATTGACCTTGAGGATTTGAGAGTGTTATGAGAGGTTACTTGATGTATTTATGATCGCTAATGATTCCCTAAGGAAGTTATAAGACTTGGTTTTTAAGTTGGACAAAAGAAAAAATATCCAGAATGCCTTCAATTTAAAAGCTAGAAAAAACCACCTTTGGTTACGAGTCAACCCCTTGACTCGTATCCTCACCTTATGACTCATGACCATGAGTCATAACCAAGACAGTAACTAGGACCCCCATATACTACCCACCTTATGACTCCACCAACCAACTCATAATGAGATCTTACGACTCTTAAGGTCTAGTTGTGAGCAACACAGAACCTAAATGAATTAAACACTGGACATCCTACGATTTCACCTAATGACTCATGACACATCCTTATGGCTCTTAGTAAGACAGTTATACTTAGAGAAGAATCAAGCCTCAAGCTTACTTTTTGGGGTACGACTCATCCCAATAATTTGTCAAGACACCCTATGACTCAAGGGGATCAGTCGTAACCAAGTTAGTGACCCCAAAACTCAAGAAATTTTCAAGGGACAAAATTTGGGTGTTCTATGTTCAAGACATAAAAATGCACTAATATGAGAAGTTAGAACTATACCATTCTCATAATCAATATAAATTATATTTAATCTCATGCTGCAATCATTCTGATAATTCGTCCTAATTTCCATCTACGATTGTAAACTATAAGTTTAACTTATAGGAATAGATGATTTAATCTTCTGTGTATAAGCTAAACTCCATACACCAAATAATATACTATATAAGTTAAGGAGACATATATGACAATGATTTATTTAATATAATAATTTATCGAATTGAATAAATAAATAAATGAGTAAGCTTTCAATAAATAATACCACATCAAAATGTATGGTTTGTAGTATATCCTAACAATCTCCTATTTAGACTTATAACCATGCACCCAAAAATCTAACACCTAGTCTTTCTACTTGCTTTTCAAAAGGCTTCTATGGTAAAACTGTTGTAAAAGGTTCTACTAGGTTGTTTTTTTATGCAACGTTTGCAACAAAAACATCTCATATTTTCACTATATCTCAAATCAATGATAGTTATGCCTAATGTGTTTTGCCTTTTTATGGCTCCATGTCTCATTCATTTTCGCAACCGTACCACTATTGTCACAATAAATTATAAGTAGTTCCTCTATCTCAGGGAAAACTATCAAATCTTTGGGAAAGTTTTTGCGCTATACTACTTCCTTAGCTACCTCAAAGGCTGATACATACTTGATTTCTATGGTGGAATCAGCAACACAAGTTTGCTTGATTCTCCTCCAAAACAATGGCTCTACCTCTCAAAATAACATATTTCCAGAGGTTAACTTTCTAGAGTCCTTGTAGAATAAAAATCAAAATCTATTTACCCTATAGGCACTGACTCATTTGAATGGTAAGCTAACATGTAATCCCTAGTCCTTTTCAAGTACTTGATTATATACTTAACTGTTGTCTAGTGTTTTCTTATAGGGTTAGACTAAAATATTCTAACTATGCGTATATCAAAGAAAATACTAGGCCTAGTATACACCATCACATATATGAGGCTTCTTGCAGCCGATTCATAAGGAACTACCTTCATGTGTTTCTATCTCGCCATCTGTCTTAGGAAATTGATCCTTATACAGAGAAATTCCATATATATAAGAAAGAAATCCCTTTTTGGAATCATACAAGATAAACTTGGTAACTTGAGATAAGGCTAATATCATTTTCTTGCGATCATGTAGAGCCTTGATCCTAAATATGTGAGCATCTTCTCCCAAATATTTCACATACAAATTACTTGATAACCATTCCCTAACTTCATTCAAAAATCCTACGTTATTATTATGATTAAGATATCATCTATATACAATATTAGAAACACTACTTTGTCACCATTTCATTTTTTGTACACACAGGACTCATCAAGACATTGCTAAAAATTAAAAGTGTTAACTGCATTGTCAAAACAAGTGTTCCACACCCTAGAATCTCACTTTAATCTGTAAATGGATCTCTTAAGCTTGCATAATATGTGCTCTTTCTCTTTTTCAATTAAGCCATCTGGCTGCCGCATAAAAATGCTCTTATTAAGACTTTCATTAAAGAAAACTCTCTTAAAATCTATTTTCCAGATCTTTATAATCATAATGGGCATCAGTGGATAAGAGAATTCTAATACACTTAAGCAGGGCTATTGGAGAAAAGGTTTCCTCATAATCGATCCCTTATTTATGAGTAAATTCCTTTGCAACAAGCCTAGCTTTGTAAGTTTGAACTTTTTCGTCTACTCCTCTATCTTTCTTATAGATGTACTTGTATCCCATGGGTTTGACTCTATATACAGGTGGTTCTACAAGATTCCAAACTTTATTAGAGTACTTGGACTCTATTTCTGATTTCATAGTAATAGTCTATTTGTGTGCATCTTTATCCTGTAGTGCTTTATCGAAATTCATGGGCTCAGTATTTAAATCTTCAAGAATTTTATCAAAAGATTCTCCCAAGAGTACATATCGAGATGGTTTTCTTATATCTCTCCCACTATGGTTAGGAACTACAATTGTAAGGTTCAATATAGAGCCAACTACATTTTTACGATCTTGTGGTTGAACGACATCATTTTCTAGATTTTGTGTCTCTATGCTATACTCATCACTTTGCGGTGTTGGGACATATATGGTTTTTTCCTATAGTGCACCCTCATAACTTTGATTTAATGGATTTTTGAAAACATGTACTTGTGAAACTGTGTGTATATTACATCTCTCCCACTACTTAAATGCAATGGTATGTTAACTCTAACATCTGGAGTTGAAATTTGGTTTTCTTACTTGTCAATAAGTTGATTCATTACCTCTTTAATTAGTTTTCATAAAACTAGTTTACTTCTGGTAATGTGGCTTGTTATAAAATCCTTTTCTAAAATCTTGGCGCTGGTAATTACCGCGACCTTCTTTTCTGTAGGATTGTAAAATAGATCACCTTTCATTCTTTTCGGGTACCTAATAAAAATACATACTTTTACTTTAGGTTCCAACTTTTCTACCTTCTCCTTCAGCACATGTGCTGGATATCCCAAAATCTTAATATGTTTTAGACTAGGCTTATGCCCAGTCCATAGTTCTATAGGTGTCATAGGTACCAACTTGAATGAGCTAAGTTCAAAATATAGTTTGTAGTTTCTAGTGCATAACCCCTAAATGAAGAAGACAAATCAAACTCATCGTAAATCTTACCATTTCTAAAAGAGTCCTAGTTTTTCTTTATGCTATACCATTTTATTATAGAGTTCTAGGTGCAAATATTTGAGATATAATTCCTTGTTCTGATGAGTAGCTAATGAACTCATTGGAGATATATTCACCACCATAATCAGATCATAGACGCTTGATACATTTCTTATGTCGTTTCTCCATTTCTATCTTGAATTCTTTGAATTTTTCAAAGTATTCAGACTTATAGTGCGACAAATAAACATAGAATATTTTGAGTAATCAATAATGAAAGTCATGAAATACTCATAAGCACCTCTTTCTTGAACGTTTATTAGGACACACAAATTAGAATTAATTAATTCAAATTATTCATTTGTTCTATTTCCTTTTGAGGGAAAAGGTCTCTTTACCATTTTTCTTGCTAAACAGACTTCACATTTTGGTAGTTCCACCACTTTTAATGAACCTAAAGGTCCATCCTGAACCAACCTCGAAATGCTATCTATATTTATGTGCCATAGATGCAAATGCCATAAATAAGTCTCATTAAATTCATAAGAACATTTTATTTTACTTAAAAAGTTGACGTTGTTCAGCTCAGTCAATGTACCAACATAGATAAAATATTTAGGAGAGAAATTAATAATAAAAATACCATCAGTCAACGTATCAACATAGATAAAAATGTTTATTATAGCTAATAATACTAGTATTAGAAAATTAACATCATAACCAAAGCTTAAAAGCTCTAGAAACTAAAATCAAATTTCTTCTAGCAAAAAGTGTATACAATGTGTCTTTTAAAATTAAAAATCTACCATCAACAAATGAAATACTAATATTTTCTAATGCTAAAGATGGAGCTGGTCACCCATCAGCCTGAAAAACACTAACTTTACCTCTATTCAGCTTGCATATTTCTTAAGTTCCTGCACAGTAGCATAGATGTGATCAATGGCTCCTTAATATACACACTATAATGTGGTAGAAACAAATGCTAAACACATTTCAACAACAAGTGAAAGTGAATCTATCTTGTTTTTCTGCTTGGCTAGAAAAACTGGAAAATGTGTCTTCTAGTGGCCTAGCTTCTTTAAATGAAAAATACTTGCCATTAGTCTTTCTTACGCGGCTAGCTAGAGCAATAACTTTCTTAGAATCGTGAGTCTTTTTCTTATTCTTACCACCTTTCAATTTAAAAGTAGAACTTTTCTCAACAAAATTATGACTTTCAAGTTTATTTTGACACAAAATAGTGCTAAAGGAGGTAAAAAGAGACATATTAAATCTAAGATTGAAAAACGCTACAATATATCAACAACTAGTCATATAAACATTTAATAGTTGAATACAAACTCATCATATACATATATATTCATGCATCTCAAGTAGCCAATCGATGGAATTCTAGAACTACTTATGCAATACACATATATAATGACTGATTATTCACTCCATGAAATTTTACAGACCTAACTCATGTGGAGAGTATACTGTTAGTTTAAGTTAAGTGAATCAAAGCTGAGTTAAATTGATCCAAAAATATATATTCAATTTAGGAGAGTTAATAAAGATTATCAAACTAGAGATTAAATACATAGTGACTTGTATCAATTTATCCAATATGGAAGAAGATCTAAGACAATACATAAAATTAATGCGTCATTACTATTTAATCATGGTAATCATGAGAATAACCTGTATTACAAAAATAATTTCTCTTCATTCATATACTTGAGAATCTGACATATTAAATTTCTCTCTTATGAGTGAAAATCTCGATATATCTTTTCATGAGTTAATTATGTACAATTAGTATCTAAAGGTAAGTCTCCTTTCAAGTAAATAAACCTTCACCTACAATGTACACTTATCCTGAATAATTTATACATGATTAATTAAAAATATTTCAGTGACTCAAATAAATAGATCACTTTCATAGCACTTATTTATTAATCATGATTCTTAATTAATTTATTTATATTATCTGACATGAGTGTACCCTAAATAATTTACAATGATTTCAAATAAATATACCAACTTTAATAGTAACTATTTATTAATCATAGTTCTCAATCTACGTATTAATATAATTTCACATGTATATTAAGAATCTCCATTATTTTAAATAAAAAAATTAATTTAAATTTAATTATATATCAATAATCAATTCTTAAATTATGTGAATTAATATACATAAATATGTGATGAATTAAAGATCAAATAATTCAAGAAAATAATTCTTGGCCAATCAAAAGGAACGATCATATTAAGACAAATCGTGTCCACAATTGGGCAAATATTAAATATTTCTTTTTGATTGAAAAAATTCAATTACCCAAAGATATTTGAACAATTTACAGCAAAATAGATGGTACCCTAAAGGTAACACTCCCACTACCAAACACATGCATGATGCAAACTACACTTTCTTTCCTTTTTTTTTTTAACTTTGCAATCCAATGAGTAATGAACCATCTTGAAATACCAAGAAAATTAAATGTATTGATTCATGTGGGTAGTAAAACTTATGTCATAATCCACGATCATTAGAAACTCAATCAAATTATAAAGGTATTCTCAAATCATAAAGATAAACTCTGGCTAAAATTGTATATCTATGTATATAATCGAACATATATATATAGTGTTATCTAATTAGATGCAAGCACTCCTATGATGTCAGTTTTTGGAAAATAGTACACATTGAAAACATACCTAAAACACTCTGAATTTTGTCCCTTGAAAATTTTCTGAGCTTTGAGCTCACTGCCCAAGTTACAGCTAAACCCTATGAGTTGTAGGTTGTCTTGAAGAGTCATTGGGATGAGTCATAACCAAACCAGCAAGCTTATGGCTTGATTTTTCTGTAAGTATGAGTGGATCACTAAGAGCCATAAAGATATGTTACGAGTTGTTAGGTGTAATCG
The DNA here is from genome assembly GCA_030864225.1 of Capsicum baccatum var. pendulum. NCBI lineage: Eukaryota > Viridiplantae > Streptophyta > Magnoliopsida > Solanales > Solanaceae > Capsicum > Capsicum baccatum. The sequence continues at coordinate 81,270,469 of CM061560.1, read as the reverse complement.
TAGAGTGTCCAATGTAAGTCCCAAATTGGGTTCTGTTTTGGTTACGACTAGACCCAACGAGTCGTAGGGTCCCATTACGAGTGGTGATATTGAGTCATAAGGATAACAATGTAGGGTGCCTTGGTTACGACTCATGATAATGATTCGTAAGGAGAGGTTACGGGCTAAGAGGTTGACTCATAATCAAAGGCTACCCTTTTTTAGCATTTAAGTTGGGCGCATTTTAGATATTTTCCCTCTTATCCAACTTGAAACACACGTCTTATAACCTCTTTAGGGTGTCATTATCTCTACAAAATAATCTAAGTAACATCTTAAATACTCCTAAATTCTTAAGGTCAAGAATAATTAGGATTTTCAAGAGGTTGATCAATTAGGCTCTGAAAGGTAATTTCTCTTTGTGCATCTTACTATTATAGGAATGTGACTCTTCCCATAGTGTTACTTTTATAAAATAATATGTATTAAAGTTTTATTCACATAAAATTCTTTTGGTTTTCAAACAAGGGTTGGGGGATTTTGATATTTTTATGAAATAAAAAATATTTCTCATGGTATATGTATATGTATATGTATATATATATATATATATATATATGATATTCATGTTTTAAATATGGTTTTGAACTTGTGGGTGCATAGATACAGTGAATAAACTATGGAATTGTGATTTTCCCAAACTTGTGACTTTTGAAGTAGTTATGACCCCAACCTCATAATGTGAAATTGGTTTTAATTATGAGAACTGTGATAATTTGAAAAACTGAACTGGTCTCAAATTATTGCATGATACAAAGAGGTATTTAAAATACAATGGTATGATTTAATGAACAAAGGGATTTGGTGACCCCCTTTATGTATTAATGAACAAAGGAGTTATTTTCTCCAAGATAATGGAAATTGTTTTGGCATTTAGTTGTTACCTTGCAAGTGTAGTTGGTATGACGATACCAAAAATGTATATTTTAATATGGAATATGGTTAAATAAATTGGAATGTGTGATACTTGTTTTAATTAAGCTTTAATAAGGATTGTGTAGCTGAGTCGTGAAAGTAGAGGTCCGGATGACTGATACTAGTAACCGCATTTGCGGACACGTGGGTCAAAGTGACTAGGGAGGTTCGAGTCCCCCTTATTATTATTTCATGATTAGGGAGGTTTGAGTCCTCAATAAACTATTATATGATCAGGTGTTTAAGTCACCTTGGTATATATTAGAAGTTTTGAGTCCCTCGTGTGCATATATATAAGATTATTCTTCAATTCATATGGCTACACACACTAGGGCCCCACAAGGGGGTGAGAGCTAGGGCCTATATCTCCCATAGGTACTATTATATGATGGTAGGTCTACACAATCTAGGATAAAGTTTTGAAACATGTGTTATGCCTTATTCCCTATCCTAGCATGGGATATATATATGCATTTGATTATGTGCATTGGTTTTGAATGATTTTAACTATTGATCATGTCATTATGTTATTTTTATCCCTAAGTTACATATTAACGTTCATCCCGTTAATCGTCTTTGGATGCTGTATCCCCATATAATGTAGGAATTGGTCATACTCATACTCCTCCTACTCAGTGACTTAGATTTGGGATCAGCTATCGAGTCAGATTAAAGTGGTGAGCTTTCATACTTCAGAAGACCCTATTTCATGATTATGGATTCCTTTACATTTTAACTATTCCCTTGGATTTAGTTTTCATATATTGTTGGGGGCATGTCCCGATACTTTATTAATATTCATTCTTCTAGGCAGTTGAAAGTTCATGAGAGGAATTATCAGGCTCATAACTTGGAGTTGTTGGATGTGGTATTCGTATTGAAGGTTTGACATCACTATTGTATGGAGTCCATGTAGATATCTATTCTAATCATAAGAGCCTCTAATATGTGTTCACCTAGAAGGAGCTGAACCTCAGGTAAAGGAGGTGGCTTGAGTTGCTGAAAGACTTTGACATGAGTCTCCACTATCACCCAGGTAATGCTAATGTGGTTGCTGATGCTCTTAACATTTTATCCATATGGATTCTAGCTCATGCAGATGAGGATAAGTGGTAATTGGTGGAAGATACTCACCATTTGGCTAACCTTGGAGTTCATTTCTTAGACTTTTAGGATGGTGGTATAATTGTGCATGAGGTGATGAAGTCATCTCTTATTGTTAAGATAAAGAAGAAACAAGTATTGGACCATATCTTAATAAAAATTAAGGGGGTATGGTACAATGAAAAGTTGTAGATTTTAAGATTGGTAGCAATGATATCTTGAGGTACTTAGAAAAATTATAAAGTTTCGATGTAGATAGGTTGAGAGAGGGGATCTTGGCTGAGGCTCATGAGTTACATTATGTCATTCATCCTGGATCTACAAAGATGTATCATGATCTTAAGGAGATTTATTAGTGGAACAATATGAAATGAGATGTGGATAGCTTTGTGTCTAAATGTATGGTGCGTCAACAAGTAAACGTTAAGCACATAAGGCCCGGTGAGTTGACTCAAGAGATAGAGTTTCCTGTATGGAAATGGAAGATAATTAATATGGATTTTTTTACCGATCTACCTCAGTCTTGGAGTCAGTTTGATTCGATTTGTGCCACCGTGGATAGGATGACTAAGTTTGCTCACTTCTTGCCAGTGAGGACTAATTATTCAGTAGTGGATTATGCGTTGTTATTCCTCCAAGATATTTTGAAGTTGCATGGGGCACCTATTTTTGTTATGTCAGATCATGATACTCAATTCTAATCACACTTTTGGTTTTTGTTTTGGAGAAGTTTGGGAACTAAGGTATGCCTTAGTACTACTTTCTACCCGTAGTCAGATGGGCAAGTGGAAAGAACTATTCAAATACTGGAAGATATGCTTTGAGCTTGTGTGATTGACTATGATGGTAGTTGGGTTGATCATTTTTCTCTTATAGAGTTTGCGTATAATAATAGCTACCACTCTAGTATTAAGATGGCTCTATTTAAGGCATTGTACGGTATGAGGTTCAGATCTCCTATTGGGTGGTTCAAGGTTGGTTAGGAAGAAATGTTTGGCCCAAATTTGGTTCACCAAGCGATGAAAAAGGTGAAGGTGATTCAGTATAGACTCAAAGCTACCCAAAGTCGCCAAAAGTCCTATGCAGATATGAGGCATAGGGAATTAAAGTTTGAGGTTGGCTAAATGCATGGCAACGTCTTAAATACACCCAAATTCTCAAGGTCAAGAACACTTAGGGGTTTTATGAGGTTGATCAATTACGGTTTTCAAGGGTGGTTTCTTTCTATATATCTTACTGTTACAGGCATGTGACTCTTCCCTCATTGTTAATTTTGTAAAATCATATTTATTCACATAGAATTGTTTGGGTTTTGAAACAGGGGTTGGGGGATTTAGAATGTTTCTCATGGTATATATATATATATATATATATATATAATTCCCGTGTTTTAAATATGTTTTTGAACTCGTGGGTGCATGGGTATGGTGGGGCTTATATAGCCCGGGGTACTATTATATGACGACTGAGTTACTTAATCCAGGCTAAAGTTTTGAAATGTATGTTAAGCCTTATTACCTATATATATATATATATATATATATATATATATATATATATATATATATATATGCTTATGCTTTTGATTTTATGCATTGGTTTTGAATGATTTTGACTGTTGATCATTTTATTATGTTATTCCTATCACCGAGTTACATGATAGAATTAACCCCGCTTACCATCTTCGAATGCTGTATCTCCACACGATGTAGGAATTGGTTGTACTCCTACTCCTCCTGCTTAGTGACTTGGATTTGGGATTAGATAGAGAGCCAAATTGATGTGGTGAGCTTTTATACTTTGAAAGACCTTATTTCATGATTCAAGTTTCTTTTATATTTTGACTATTCCTTTGGATTTAGTTTTGGCTATTGTCGGGGGCAAGTCTCAACACTTTATTGATATTCAGTCTTAGATTGTAGTTTAGAAAGCTTTGTTTGGACTACTATGGCCATTGTACGGCATCGATTGGTTGTTTGACTAGTCGTCGGGGTTGGTTTTGTACATGCATTTAAAATTTTCTTAGACAATTGTACACTATCTTGTTATATGTTTGGAATTCAACCTAGAACGTGGTGTGGTGTGTTTTGTTTGGTTAGGTGCAAGTGGTGATCTCCGGCCCACTTAGGATTTGAGATACCAGTCACGACCAGACCTTGGTTAGTTTTGTGACAATACTAGAATCTTACTGCTTACATGAATTATAGACAACAAAAATAAACACATAGTTCATGCAAAGATGATTAAAATTAATCAAGAATACCTCTTGAAGCATGAGTGGATATCTTGAAGAGAGTCCGTCTTCAGTTTGATGGTCTTTTTCGGTGATCCCAAATTCACTGTTGAACTCTCACAATACTTGGGGAAAACTACCAAATAAAAAATAAAATTCTTAGGATAGGGGAATTCCTATTTATAGAGATACTCACCCAGTCTAAGGAGGAAACAAAAACACACGCCTATTTTTACTTTAACAAGGAAAATGTGGTAACTTTTCTTTTTCCAATAGAAAATAGGATTTTGAGTTCTAGTTTAATATGGGCACTGTAGGGACCACAAAATTAAATACTAAGGATCCCTATTATGGAAAAATTGTAAATACTAATTTGAATTATTCTTACCATAATAAATTATAAATTACTCCACTAAAAAGTCATAATTGCACTCCATAGTTTTTATTTTTAAATTTTCCAGTAAACATTTATGTAGCTCCCCATTTTAAGATTACAGATGCTAATCAATAAATTAAATTACTGACAAATTTAATATAATGATTAATTTCTTTTAGAGCAATGTTTAAGTTATTTCACATGTTGTATTCATAAATCCACCAACCGGGTTTACACATGAAAACTTATAAGATTTTCATAAAAGGCGTAACATTAATCTCTATACGGAGACATGGATTCCATCAACAAACTTATTATTTCACCAATATATATTATTATCATTCAATCTACTAGGAACATTGACCCATCTCAAAATGTCATCTTTTAATAAATCAAAATGATAAATAATATATACAGATCATAACATTTATATCAAGATTTAGGATATAAGTACATTTAATATTTTAAATAATATGTTTTTATCAGTTAGACTAAAACAACTATCTCTACTTGGTCCTGTTCAATACATACAAAATACACTAGCACGAGAAGTTAGAACTATACCATTCTCGCAATCAAGTAAATTACTATAACGACTTGGTTTTGGTATTTTTTGTGAAATATTTATTTTTGTGTGATCTGACTATTTTACCCCTCCCCATTGTTTTTTTGTGGTTTTTCTGTGGTGTGGAGATGATCGGCTAGTTTTCGATGCATTTTGGTGTGAATTATGTAAAATTGTGATTTTTGGTTGCTTTTAGAGCCTTATAGTTGACTTTGATCAATATTTATTAATATGTTCTTTGGATAGAAAAATGGAATATGCCAACAGATCCGAAACATCAATTTTAGGTTGGTCACATGGTTGGCGTGATTTATGGCTTTTAAATCTCATTTCGATCCTCGATTTAGAAAGTTATGAAATTGCATTTCGAGGGTCACCTTTGTGAAAATGATGTTTTTCAAAAATGTGATATCACCATTGAGTCTGAAGCATCAAATTTAATAGGTTAGCATATTTTGTTTGCGTTCATAGGATTTCGGAAAAATTTTGAGAGGCCCGCGAAGACGTGGACCCTATATATACCCATGTTTTGCCATTTTCAATATTTTTGAGACTTGGAGCTTAGGGTTTCATATTTTTGAGCAATTTCTTTCATTTATAAACTTGTTTAATCTTCTAAACACCTATTTCAACTAGTTTACTCCAATTTTATCTTTTAATTTTTATTTTAAAGAGGATTAAATTGGAAAATTGGAGATTTTGGCCTAGAAGGCCTAAAACTTGAATTTCTTCAATTCAAACCCTGTTTTCAACCCGTTATCACTTGGATAAGTTTCTAAAATTATAATTATTTCATTTCAATTTCATCTTCAAAACAACTTTGTTTATTGATTTTAAAATGGATTTCAAGGATTTTTATAGTTACGTTTGAAAATGGGTTTTCTTTAATTTTTACTTCATTTTAAAAACATTTTCCCACTTGGATTTTTAGCTGTAGACTCCTACAAATATGAGAAAAATGTTTTGTAAACAAAATTATGATTTTTTCTTCATTTTTAAAAATCCATTTCGGTGGTACGTTTAGACCTTGATTTAAAAGTAAGCAATATGGGTATCATTGCTTTTTTTCACATAGATTCTACATGTCCATGTTTTAGTTGATTTTTGAGTTTATTTGGGAGGATTAAGTCTTTGGAGTAAAGTCTTGCAAAATAGTTTTAGGTATTCGAGGTAGGTTATGGTATAAATTTCTTCAAACTGAGTTGAGAAATTATTGTAGATACAATATCATGTTAAGGGTGTGAGAACTAATCATGAAAATGGATTTGTTATTATGTTGTGCTTATATGGGGGCCTATGTTGATGTTATTTGCTGAAATTGGAACATTATTTATTATGTGTGATTGTGTGGAGTCTTTTCCATTATTAGATGGCCTAATGTATATGAATTTAGTTATATGTTGCTAATGAAAAAGCCTAATATGTTATCAATGATACATTTATTATATTTTACTGTATTGACATGTGGTTTATGGTGAATTTCATGGATAGTTGTAAATATTTCTAGTCTTATTTCTAACTAATACAAGAAGAATGCTGCAAGAGGTTACTAATTATGCCAATCTCAGAGGAAGTAGAAAGTAAGTCAAGTCTAATCTCTGAGTAGATTATTAGCTCACTTGGTTGGTCTATTGGATGGATATGGCAATACTCATTCTGGTTTATTATGAGCATTATATCGTCATATCATATACATTCATGAAACTTTAGTATCATCATGGAATACTGGAAATACTTGAAACACTTACTTGTTCTGATAGAAAATGTGACCTCTTTAAAACCCTCTATCAAAGGATGTGGCAGAGAGTAGATATGGATATTGATTTTATACTGGTTGGTGACCCCCCTATGTGTCCTACATCAGGAGGTTTTAGCTCCATAGGTGTATACAGAGGTTGTGCAACAACCCTATGCATCATTTCATCATCATAATCATCATTACCATCATTATCTTCATCATATTTGTGTTACATTGTTCCTTTGTTGGTGTTGTATTATCTCTCTTGATGTATACTTGTCTGTATTATCTCTTTTGATGTATACTTGTCTCCGTGTAATACCTTCCCTAATACTTTTATGTGTGATATTTATTTACTTGTATTCTTTTCTCGTATTTTCTACGATGTATGTGAATATTATAAAAATGTTAGTGGAAGTGGTGTGGGCTACCATTGTAGGACATTTTTTGGTTGCATGTGGAATGCCCTTAGTAAGTACTCTATATGCTCTATTTTATACTTTTCTCAGTTGACCTATGATACCTACTGAGTACAAGTGGACCATACTCACCCCTATTGCACCCTTTTGATGCAGATCCCGGTTTAAGTATGCCTCATGGTTGTTAATACGGGCGACCTTTGGTGATTTTGAGGTTCCAATTGATTTCATGCGTCCGGAGCCTTCTAATATCTTTCCTTATTTATACTATGTCTTTACTTGTATTCATAGACAGAGTTTTTCTATTTTGGACACCTTATAAATTATTGACTTTGAGTTGTACTAGTATGTTCTTACACTGTGACACTAGGTTTTGGGATTGTGGTATTATTGATTATGTGTTTCCATTTAACTATATTGTATGGTTCGGGTTTTCTCTATAAGCCTTACTTTGGGTTATTGTTATCATTTTCCTTTTTGCATCAGTTTGTGTGATAGGATTACTTGTCAAGATTTGCCACAATAAGTTCTATCATGACCCTTGGATTTTGGGTTGTGACAAATTGGTTTCAGAGAAGCTAGGTTTATTGATCTCAATGGTGTAAGAACGGGATATCAATTGAAATCATGCGTATAGGTAAGTAGACGTCCATATTTATCTTCGAGAGGCTATGATCACGCTGAAGCTACACCTTCAATTTGAAGATTATGTGGTCGCTATCAAATATAGTAACTCAACACATGTTGGGGTCGAATCCCTAAGAAATATATGGAATTGTGGCTCTTAACTGTTGTAATGAATGGGCTGAATTGGAAAAGTAAATATGAGGTTTGTAGTGACAATATCGAATAAGTAACTAATATTAACTATGGTTGTAATTCAGTCATAGACGAACACTAGGGCTGTATTCCCCCTGGCTTCTAACCCAGTAAGCTTATCGTGCTCAATCCAACTATATAACTGTTGTGTATGAAGAGTCTGGTAAGATAGGTATCACCAACCACCTGTCGGCACCATTTGGTAAATTTCACTTATGTTTTCTCGGCCTCAGAGTGTCACCTTAATAACCCTTACCTTGGACCCCAGTTACAACTATCTCCTCTAAGTCTCAAGTTGATTAGATAGGAGTTAACATGCTTTAGAAGATGGTACAATTAAGCTTATTTTGATAGTTAACCCCAGATCACTGTTGTGATTTCCTTTTCCCAATCTCTACCTCCCTCTCTGGTTCATAGTAAATACAGCCAGGATCCTAATGTATGCACCAATTAAGAAATCAATCAAAAATAAGGAAACCCCAATACATGCAACTCTAGAAGCATTGAACACTTCTCCTACTTTGTTATGTAGCTAGGGTTCTCACAACCCTAGCTAAGGGAGATTAGACACTCATGCTTATGTAACAATTACAAGATTTCATGTTTGAAGGCATTCAACAATCACATAACAATCAACAAGTGAAAAACCCAAAACTTTAACTTTGTTAAAAACAAAAATCAATACAAGATAATTCCAAGACCAAAGATGGATCTCAAAATCAAATATATGTTTGTGAGTATCAAGAGTATGTAACCTTCTAAAAAACATATAAATGGTATTATAGTACATGAGAAAACCCTAAAAAATCAAAGCCTAGACAAAAAAGGATTAAATGGGATGGTGTCCACTTACTTGGGCCATATGCAGTTCGCAAGTACCACATGCGGTCCACATGTAGACCCAAGTAAGTGCCAGGAAATTTTCCTACACTATTTGCTCTCTGGACTTTAGACTTCTGGTACTTACCTTACCCACATGCAGTCCGCAAGTACTACATGAGATCCACATGTACACATAGGTAAGTGCCAGAAATTTTCCTTCATCTTTTGCACTCTCTGGATCTTCAATTCTGGTACATACCTTAGTCAAATATGGACAAGAAGTGATATATATGGTCTATATGAAGACATAGGTAAGTTCCAGGTCTTCAAATTCTTTCAAACAACCTTCTGGACTTTAACTATGGTACATTCTTTTGTCATGCACACCCTGTAAAAGCCATAAATGCCCAAATAAGTAGCCCAAAACTCCATTTTCACCTTCTTCTTGAACTTTGTGTCCAAAACCTAGCTTCTTGCAAAACATACCCAAAACACATCATATATAACAAAACAACCTAAGAAACTTACATATTTTCATAGAATTAATCGTCTAAAGTGCTATATTTCTATAGCACATCAACACCCTCAACTTAGAATTTTCTATGTCCTCAGGTAACACAACACAATAAAACAAAATAAAATAAAACACGATGCTTAACTAGGAGAATCTAAGCTATTCAAGGTAGTCAATCAACACTTTAGGGTCAAACCACAATACCCTATCCTATTTCAATCTTCCAAAACCTACTGTGTATAAATATGAAGCACAACAAGGTGACACAATGGGATCAAGGTATGGAATTACATTAGAAACAAATAATCATGCATGTATATACAAGTTACACTACCCAAAACAAGTATGTGACTAGAAATATGACTTATGTGCCCTCACAATGAAAAAGTCCCACTCACTAATATAAAATAATGCATATCAATGCATAGACAGTCAAGAGAAACTTACACTCAAATGAGAAGTTCCAATCAAAGTACATCAAATACCATAGGCTTGCCCTTATTTTCTTTACCTTGGCTTTTAGACTATCAAGTTAGGATCACTATAGGACTTTTCTTGGCTTGTAATGTAGTCTTGGGGGCAGGTTTGGTACATATAGATATCGAGTGACTATGCCTCCTTGGTGCTATACTAACTTTAGGGTCCACTCCTTATCCATATTTGTTTTAATTCCACCATTATTTCTCCAATTTTATTTTTTTCACACATTCAGGTTGGGTATGGTTTTCTTATTCTTTCTTTTTTCATTTTTTCACATTTTTTTACCACACCCAACCCTACTATCTTTTTCTCTCATTTTACCCTTCTACAAACTTATTTTACATCACACACCCCTATGATAGCCATCCATAACTTAGATGATTTGCTTGAGTTGAGGCACAGAATGTCCAAGGAGTAATAGGTCAAAATAGGTTATAGTAACATAAATGGGAAGGTGAAAGGTGTACTAAGAAAAATTGGCTATAAGGCTCAAACTTAGGGATCAAGTGATACAATTTACAAATGAAAGGTCATTTAGGCTAAAAGTGAACTAACATAAAAAATAGCCTATGATCCTTTCCTAATCAACTACCCCACAACCTAAGCAAAGACTAATCGGGCAAGTTCTGGATTTAAACACAAAGAGAACTAAGTAGCATCTCACACACATATGGCAAGAAGTCAATATTACAAGCTTCCACTTATCTAGTTTATGAAATTATTAGAAATTATTATCATGTCCCTAATCTTAATTCCATAATAAGATCCACAATGTTCACACATATAGATATAGAGGGGTATCATTTTTCTGAAAAATCAATCAAAACTATGACAAAGGCCCTAAATTCTTAACAATATCCTAATTACATAAAAGCACAACACAATACAAAAAATAATACTATACAACACAAGTTTTACCCTAGACATGCTGGTTCTACAATCATACTATGACCGACAGAAAAAAAAGCACGACAGCTAAAACCCACTGCAGCTATGGTATACCCCACCCCAGTAAAAAAATTATACACTGTACTTAATGTGCTAAAATAATATAAAACAAAGGGAATGAGGACATACGTGGAATGCACTAAGAGTCCATGTCATGAGCATCCCCAGATAGGGGTAATCCACTGGCGGACACGGTGGTGGTAGCGGTGCAATACTGAAGGAGGCACCCATTGCTATCTTATTAAATATCTTCCTCTCAACAAATATAGTCTCATGAGAATTGGAGGTGGCCTTTTCCATGGCCTGCTTATATGGTATATCTGGATCCTGTAAGTCCCCCTCTTGTCCCCTCTTGGTCCCAACAATAGGAACCACCTCATCATTCTTTAAAAATAGGTCAAAATATCTAGGTCCAAATGATGGTGCTGGCTATCCAACTAAGGTTATAAATAGTGAGATGGTTGATGTATGGCTTTTAGTCAGTGAGAGCACCTAGGCTCTAAGTATATCCATCTTCTCTCTAATAGCTCCTAGATTCGGCATATCAATTGATGTGAACTTGTCTGCCATACGTCTTTGAAAATCATAAATGTGTGCATATAGATCAGCATGTAGCTGTGACGTAAAAGCTGTGTGTAGACTCTTATTGAGCCTCTGCCGTCTCTAGTCTATTTCAAACCTACGGCCGTATCTTAAACAAAGTAGCCACCTTTTTATCTAATTCTTTAGTCATCTCGTCGTGGCTCTCTAGCTATCCACTAACATTTGCAAAAATATATGAGAAATTAACACCATACCTAATGTAGTAGCTAAAATGGATGGGTGAGTGGTCCCTATAGATACGCTAACCAACTCTGAGGTAGAAGTTGAGGCTGATATGGATGTCACTATGGTATGCTCACCCAGTGTATTGACCTTGGTGGTCTCTCACTTCTCCCATATCATAAAATCTATACTTTCTCCCACATTCTCTCTCTTTACCTTGCTAGGCTATTTAGGTATTGATGGTCCCTTAGACTAGGCCAAAGGTATTGTAAAAGGACCACTAGGTCTTTTAAGAAGTGCTGAGCGTGTGTTATACACCCAAGAATGTAGCCTTACAAACTCCTTGGTTGATTGGTAAGGACTATGACGTGTGTTGTGTTGTGTTGTATACTTGTTATGTATTGTTTTGATCTTGTTTAGGGTATTATTTGGTGCATAATAAGGTGTTAACTTGTATCTATGCTCTCCATCCATGAGAGAGAGAGAGTTGAAATACTTAGACCTTGTAACTATTTAGAAATCATCAATTTTGCATGTCTCTGGAGTGGATACGGTTGGGGGTACTTGATTCATACCCTAGGTCATAATTCATACCCACCATGACCTCCCATTTGTACCCTAGACAATATGTTAGGTTAGTATACTATCCACTATACGACAAATGTAACGCCCCGTAAAAAGTCATGCATGTATTAGACTGTAATTTCTGAACTTTAGACTTAAGTTTTAGTGGACATTATAAATTGTGTCAGCTTACATCGACCATAACTCTCTGTATATGTAGAATTAGAGAACCTACTAGATGTCAAATGATATGTCTTCGAGTTAACTTTCCAACGATATCAATTTTGCAAAAATCCGACACTCGAGCAAGAAGTTATGGCTTTGCAAAGAAGAGTGCGTCGCCTAACCAATCGCACATAGGCACTGGACTGGTTGCGCGATACACAATGTGGTGCCTACCTTAGTCTAGGCGATACACAATGCGGCACCTATCTTAATCTATGCAATGCAAAGGGCGGCGCACACTTATGGTTTCAGGTGATGAAAACACTCCGTTTTGAGTTATTTTAAGTGTAATTTAGTCCTTACAAAACCCAAAATCATCTTTACTCACTCCTAAACGGATTTGGACTTATTAAAAACATTGAAGCCTCCTATAAAATCCCAAAATCTAATCCTTCAAGAACTTAAGAGGAGAAGCAACTAGGGTTTGAGAAAAATAAGATTGAAGGTCTGATCATTCCGAAACTTCTTCGTGAAACAAATTACAGATTTGGAATCCTCTCGACGTAGGCTTCGATAGACACCCAAAATTCGTGGAGAAAAAGGTACGCGGGGTTTTCCTTAAATCTCATGGGCATAGAAATCATGTTTTAAGAATCGGGTTTTCAAATTCATGTACATACACATGTTTTAGAAGCTTTAATGATATTGTTTTGGCCTTTTGGCTTTCCCCCAAAGTGATTGAAAATTTTATGTATACGTATATATGTGTTTGTCCTGAAATATGAATTGAGAGCATGACTTTTATGAAACCCCTCTCTTAATGTAAAGTTTTTCATGATTTACGTAATATAAATTGTTTTGAAATACATCTCGAAAAGAAAAGGAAATCATGATATGAAGTGCTTTGACTCTTGCTATGTTTGGAATATGATTTGGAACACGAAAGAGAGGGTTTTGAATGTTGAATATGCATGTAATGAAAGAATGCATGGTTTTGCCAAAATGCACATGACCACCATATGTTTGATGAAAGTTTTGCATAGATTTGACTTGAATTTCGGAACATGACATCTTTAATGCAAATTACATGCTTCGGTGGTCTAAAACTATATTTTTATGAAAGATCGTGATAAATGCATTATGGCTCAGAAATAGGACTTGCAAGTCTTGGTATGACGATACCAACTCAGAAAAATGCCATAACAGACACAGACTAGTTCAGAAATCAGATTTTTATTAGACTTTCATGATTTAGAAATTTTAGAATGATACATGTACAGAAGAGGTTTAAAATGGGCATACAGAGATGTTAGGTGGTCCCCCGAAGAGGGCTTGAGTTCAAGCGACTCATTGCCTAAAATCGTGGTTTGCCGACCCGGGTATACTATTATGCGCTGACTTAAATGTCTTGTGGCGTATCAGACTCAGACACTCCAACCCTTGCGGCACTCTTGGGTTGGGGGCTTCCCCGCCGAGTCAATGGCGGATTCCATACAGCCCGTGGAATATCAGACTTGTAGGGGAATACCACCTAACTCAGAAGTAAAACACAGATCTTGATTTGAAATGAACAACCAGGTTTCATGTTTTCAGAAAGTGCCCATGTATTTTTCAGAAACAGTTTTATACATGATGTCTTGATGAAAAGAATTGCTTTCACTTAATATATATATATATATATATATATATATAAATATATGTTCCATTATACTATTTTTGGAGTGCTTCGCGTGCCAGTACTTTTGTGCTGACCCCCCCTCCTTCCAGGTTCTGAGGCACAGTCTAGGGGTCCAGCTACTCTGTAGACATTTTCGGATTTGCAGACTTGAATTACAGTGGTGAGCCTTCTATCATTCAGAAGGCCTAATGTCAACCGTCCACCAACTGCTCTGAGAGATATCTCAAATGCAGAGTTCAGATGGTCTATCCATATGCTGACACAGCTGGTAGCTAACCAGGCTCAACGATCGAAAGATGTTGGGTTTGCATCCGTTACGTCTGAGGCTACTAGAGTCGGGCATTTCATGAAGATGAATCCACCTAAGTTCACTGTACAAAGGTGGAGGAAGATCCACAGGAGTTCGTGGATGCGATGGAAAAGATCTTTAAGGTAATGCTTGCAGATGAGATTGAAGGAGTGGAATTGGCAACTTATCATCTTAAGGATATTGCAAATCAGTGTTATGCAGACTGGGAAGATGCAAAAGGTGAGAGTGCTGAGCCTACAGTTTGGGGTGAGTTTGTAGAAGCTTTCCTTGACAGATTCTTTCCTCTGGAGTTGAGGGAGGCCAAAGCAGAAGAGTTCATGAATCTGAAGCAGGGCAGTATGAGTGTACAGGAGTACACTTTGAAGTTTAATCAACTAGCCCGCTATGCACCAAAATTGACTAGCAATATAAGAGCCCGGATGAGGAAATTTGCATCCGACCTTGCTGATAACCTGGTACTTGAGTGCCAGGGGGCAATGTTGAATAGGGAGTTAGACTTTGCTCGACTGACAGTCCACATGCAGCAGGTGGAAGAGAAGAAGAGAAAGATCGCTGAATCTAGAGAGAAGGATAGACAGGCCAAGAGAGTCAAATCTGCGGATCGGCACCAGAGTCAGCCACAGAGTGGTAACTGGGGAAATAGGTGGTCGAAGAAGACGAGGTTTTGGAATAATACACAGTCAGCAGCCAGCGCCTCAGCGCCCAAACCCTCTGCAGACAGACAGACTCAGAGCTTTCAGACTCATGGATCTAGAGCACCAGGTACTCAGTCGCAGGGTAGTGTGGCTCAGCAGCATCGCACTTACTCACGATGTGAAAATTGTGGTAAGAATCATTCGGGGAAATGTCAGTTGGGCACACTTGTATGTTATTCATGTGGTCAGTCAGGCCACTTTCAGAGGGACTGTCCATCTGCTAGGAGGAGTGCTGGTGGTGCTAAGTTTCAGGGCAATTCCACAGCACCACCCCAGTCTCAGAAGGGTGCCACATCAGCTGTCGGGAATAGTCGCAACCGGTTATATGCCTTGACCAACTGCCAGGAGGCGGAAGCTTCCCCAGATGTTGTTACCAGTACGTTACAAATTTTTTCCTGTGATGTCTGTGTGTTTCTTGATCCCAGATCTACCTTATCCTATGTGACCCCTTATGTGGCTATTGGTTTCGGGTTTGAGCCCAGTGTGATTTCTGAACCCTTTTCTGTTTCTACCCTGGTGGGGGACTCTGTTGTTGCTAGAAGGGTATATAGGGGTTGTGTGGTGACTGTTGGTAGTTGGGATATGGTGGCAGACCTTATAGAGTTGGACATGGTTGCATTTGATGCTATCTTTGGGATGGATTGACTCCATCCATGCTATGCCATATTGGATTGTAGGACCCGTAGAGTTACCTTTTCTTTCCCGAATGAACCAATGATAGAATGGGAGGGACATTCTTTAGCACTCAAAGGGCACTTTATATCTTATTTCAGAGCCCGAAAACTCATTTCTAAGGGTTGCTTGTATCACCTTATTCGAGTCAAGGACTGTAAAGTTGAAAATCCTCCTCTTCAGTCTGTCGCTGTGGTGAATGAATTTCTAGAAGCCTTTCCCGAAGATCTCCCAGGGATACCCCCTGATAGGGAGATAGAGTTTGGTATTGATGTGTTGCCAGATACCCGTCCCATTTCTATTTCGCCATATAGAATGGCTCCCGCAGAGCTAAAAGAGTTGAAAGAGTAGCTAGCAGACCTCCTAGATAAGGGATTTATACGCCCCAGTGTATCTCCTTGGGGTGAACCTGTACTTTTTGTGCGTAAGAAAGACGGTTCCCTTCGTATGTGCATAGATTACCGTCAGTTGAATAAGGTCACAATTAAAAACAAATATCCTCTTCCTAGGATTGATGATCATTTTGACCAGTTTCAGGGTGCTAGATGTTTTTCAAAAATAGACCTTCGTTCGGGCTATTATCAGTTGAAAGTTAGGGAGTCAGACATTCCTAAAACAGCTTTCCGAACCCGATATGGTCACTATGAGTTTCTTGTCATGTCCTTCGGGCTAACTAATGCCCCTACAGCCTTTATGGATCTTATGAACAGAGTTTTCTGTCAGTTTCTTCACTCGTTTGTCATTGTATTTATTGATGATATTTTGATTTATTCTAAGAGTAAGGAGGATCATGCCGATCACCTTCGAATCATTCTTCAGACCCTTAAGGATCATCGGTTGTATGCCAAATTTTCCAAGTGTGAGTTCTGGTTAGATGCTATTGCCTTCTTAGGGCATATTGTGTCCAGTGACGGGATTAGAGTGGACCCCCAAAAAGTTGAGGCAATGAGGAAATGGCCCAGACCCACGACTCCAACCGATATTCAGAACTTCTTGGGTTTGGCAGGTTATTACAGAAGGTTCGTAGAGGGTTTTTCAGCCATAGCGGCCCCGCTCACTAAACTGACTCAGAAAAAGGTAAAGTTTGTGTGGTCAAATTTATGTGAAAATTGTTTTGAGAAGTTGAAAGACAGACTGACCACTGCACCCGTTTTGACTCTTCTCGAGGGTGTTGACGATTTTGTGGTTTACTGTGATGCGTCCCGTGTGGGACTTGGCTGCGTTTTGATGCAACATGGTAAGGTGGTAGCTTATGCATCTAGGCAGTTGAAGGTGCACGAGCGGAACTACCCTACTTATGATTTAGAGTTAGCGGCTGTGGTGTTTGCCCTTAATATTTGGTGGCACTACTTGTACGGTGTTCATGTTGATATCTTCACTAATCACAAGAGTCTGCAATATGTTTTCTCGCAGAAAGAATTGAATCTCAGGCAGAGGCGGTGGTTGGAACTTCTGAAAGACTATGATATGAGCCTGCATTACCATCCGGGCAAGGCAAATGTTGTAGCCGACGCCCTCAGCAGGTTGTCTATGGGCAGCCTTTCTCATGTAGAAGAAGAAAAGAAAGAGATGGTGAAGGATATTCACCGCCTCGCGAATATGGGAGTGCGACTGTTAGATTCCGAAGACGGAGGGGTGGTTGTTCATGAGTTAGCTAAGTCATCCCTTTGTGCTGAAGTGAAGGAGAAACAGGTTGAAGATTCCATCTTGATGCAAATCAAGAACGATGTGGGTCAACAGAAGGTGATGTCTTTTGAAGTTGGTGGTGATGGCATTCTGAGGTTTCAGGGTAGATTATGTGTTCCGAATGTCGATGGGCTTCGAGAAAGAATTCTTGGTGAAGCTCACACCTCGAGGTATGTTGTTCATCCTGGTTCTACTAAGATGTACCATGATTTGAAATCTATGTTTTGGTGGAATAATATGAAGCGTGATGTGGCTAACTTTGTTTCTAAGTGCTTGAATTGCCAACAAGTGAAAGTAGAACATTTGAGGCCAGGAGGTACTTCCCAAGAAATAGCGTTGCCCTTGTGGAAGTGGGAAATGATCAATATGGACTTTATTACAGGACTTCCGAAGTCCCGAAATCAGTATGACTTTATATGGGTGATTGTAGATAGGCTGACCAAGTCAGCTCACTTTCTGTCTGTCAGGACTAACTATTCGGGGGAAGATTATGCTAAGCTGTTCATTGCAAAAATTGTCCGTTTGTATGGAGCGCCTGTCTCCCTTATATCCGACTGAGGTACGCAGTTTTCTTCTCAGTTTTGGAGATCATTTCAGAAAGGTTTAGGTACCTAGGGGAACTTAGGTACAACATTCCACCCTCAGACTGATGAGCAAGCTGAACGCACCATCCAGACCCTGGAGGACATGTTGAGGGCCTGTGCGATAGACTTTAAAGGTTG
Organism: Capsicum baccatum var. pendulum; assembly: GCA_030864225.1. NCBI lineage: Eukaryota > Viridiplantae > Streptophyta > Magnoliopsida > Solanales > Solanaceae > Capsicum > Capsicum baccatum. The sequence goes on along the minus strand of CM061560.1, from coordinate 81,252,240 downwards.
TTGGGTTGATCACTTGCCACTGATAGAGTTTGCCTATAACAACAGCTTCCACTCTAGTATTAAGATGGCACCTTTCGAGGCATTATATGGTAGGAGATGCAGGTCTCCAATAGGCTGGTATGAAGTAGGTGAGATGCAGATGTATGGCCCTGACCTTGTTCATTAGGCAATGGAGGATGTGAAACTCATTAGGGAATGATTTAAGACAGCTCAGAGTCGTCAGAAATCCTATGCCGACTTCAGAAGAAGAGAGTTAGAGTTTGAGATTGGAGATTGAGTTTTCCTCAAAGTTTCTCCCATGAAGGGAGTTATGCGTTTCGGGAAGAGGGGTAAGCTAAGTCCTCGCTATATAGGCCCGTATCAGATTGTAAGAAGAATAGGTGGAGTTGCATATGAATTAGAATTTCCTACAAGTTTGGGTTCTGTTCATCCAGTATTCCACCTATCCATGTTGAAGAAGTGTATCGGAGATCACTCTTTGGTGGTGCCAATTGATGAGATCAAGGTGAGCGATTCCTTGTCTTACGAGGAAGAGCCCATGGAAATCCTAGATCATCAAGTGAGAAAATTGAGAAGTAAAGAGATAGCCTCAGTGAAAGTGTTATGGCGGAATCAGAAAGTTGAAAAAGCAACTTGGGAGTCGGAGCATGATATGAAAGTGAGATACCCAAGCCAATTTGAACCAGCAAATAACGAATTGGAAGGTACAATTCTTGCTTTATGTTTCCTTCTATATATGCATCTACTTGAAATCGTGCCTAACTATTCCCGCGTCATCATTCGGGGACGAATGATCCTAAGGGGGGGATAATGTAACGCCCCGTAAAAAGTCATGCATGTATTAGACTGTAATTTCTGAACTTTAGACATAAGTTTTAGTGGACGTTGTAAATTGTGTCAGCTTCCATCGACCATAACTCTCTGTATATGTAGAATTAGAGAACCTACTAGGTGTCAAATAATAGGTCTTCGAGTTAACTTTCCAACGATACCAATTTTGCAAAAATCCGACACTCGAGCAAGAAGTTATGGCTTTGCAAAGAAGAGTGCGTCACCTAACCAATCGCACATAGCCACTGGACTGGTTGCGTAATACCCAATGCGGAGCCTACCTTAGTCTAGGCGATACACAATGCGGCACCTATCTTAATCTACGCAATGCAAAGGGTGGCACACACTTATGGTTTCAGGTGACGAAAACACTCTGTTTTAAGTTATTTTAAGTGCAATTTCGTCCTTACAAAACCCAAAATCATCTTTACTCACTCCTAAACGGATTTGGACCTATTAACAACATTGAAGCCTCCTATAAAATCCCAAAATCTAATCCTTCAAGAACTTAAGAGGAGAAGCAACTAGGGTTTGGGAAAAATAAGCTTGAAGGTCCCATCATTCTGAAACTTCTTCATGAAATAAATTACAGATTCGGAATCCTCTCGATGCAGGCTTCAATAGACACCCAAAATTTGTGGAGAAAAAGGTACGCGGGGTTTTCCTAAAATCTCATGGGCATAGAAATCATGTTTTAAGAATCGGGTTTTCAAATTCATGTACATACTCATGTTTTAGAAGCTTTAATGATATTGTTTTGGCCTTTTGGCTTTCCCCCAAAGTGATTGAAAATTTTATGTATACGTATATATGTGTTTGTCCTGAAATATGAATTGAGAGCATGACTTTTATGAAACCCCTCTCTTAATGTAAAGTTTTTCATGATTTACGTAATATAAATTATTTTGAAATACATCTCGAAAAGAAAAGGAAATCATGATATGAAGTGCTTTGACTCTTGCTATGTTTGGAATATGATTTTGAACACAAAAGAGTGGGTTGTGAATGTTGAATATGCATGTAATGAAAGAATGCATGGTTTTGCCAAAATGCACATGACCACCATATGTTTGATGAAAGTTTTGCATGGATTTGACTTGAATTTCGGAACATGACATCTTTAATGCAAATTACATGCTTCGGTGGTCTGAAACTATATTTTTATGAAAGATCGTGATAAATGCATTATGGCTCAGAAATAGGACTTGCAAGTCTTGGTATGACGATACCAACTCAGACAAATGCCATAACAGACACAGACTAGTTCAGAAATCAGATTTTTATTAGACTTTCACGATTTAAAATTTTTAGAATGTACATGTACAGAAAAGGTTTAAAACAGGCATACAGAGATGTTAGGTGGTCCCCCGAAGAGGGCTTGAGTTCAAGCGAATCATTGCCTAAAACTGTGGTTTGCCGACCCGGGTATACTATTATGCACTGACTTAAATGTCCTATGGCGTATCAGACTCAAACACTCCAACCCTTGCGGCACACTTGGGTTGGGGGCTGCCCCACCGAGTCAAAGGCGGATTCCATACAACCCGTGGAATATCAGACTTGTAGGGGAATACCACCTAACTCAGAAGTAAAACACAAATCTTGATTTGAAATGAACAGCCAGGTTTCATATTTTCAGAAAGTGCCCATGTATTTTTCAAAAACAGTTTTATACATGATGTCTTGATGAAAAGAATTGCTTTCACTTAATATATATATATATATATATGTTCCATTATACTATTTTTGGAGTGCTTCGCGTGCCAGTACTTTTGTGCTGACCCCCCCTCTTTCCAAGTTCTGAGGCACAGTCTAGGGGTCCAGCTACTCAGTAGACATTTTTGGATTTGCAGACTTGATTTACAGTGGTGAGCTTTCTATCATTCGGAAGGCCTAATTATGTCAGGCATTATCTTATTTATTATGTTTTTGGTTTACGGAGGGGGCCTTGTCCAAGTTGCTTTTCAGACAGATGTTTATGTTCTTAGTAGAGATTTCGCAGACTGATGTCAGATAGTATTATTCAGAAATGTTATAGAACTTGACCATGTTTTCCGTACTTAGTTTCAATTCCGCATTCTATTATGGTTACGAAAGTTGTGCATGATAACCAGATAGAGAATGGATGTTTCGGGCCCTCATAGTTCAGGATGCTCATCACGGCTAGGGCCTAGGCTTGGGTTGTGACAACAAATTCATCTCTTGGTCGTAACCAAGCGCATGAGTTGTAAGCTACCCAACCATATGGAGTGAAACCTAACCTAGAGTGGACTGTTTTGGTTACGAATGGTCTATACGAGTTAGGTCAATAGTCTTACATATGGGATACGACTCAAGGGTGCCTAATCTACCCTCTAGTGTGTTTGACCTAGGGGAAGCCTTGTGTATGAGTTAGGGTACCACTCATACCCTAGGTTACGATTGCCAAGTGAACCGTAAAGGGGAATCGTACCCTTGCACGTGTGTGTTTTCAAGCTTTGAACCAAGGATCATTTGGTCATTTTCCTTTCCTAAAACCCTAATTCCTTGATCTATATAAGTCATAGTAGCTTACTAATTCTTTATTTTACAAGACTCAAACACCCTAAACACTCGAAAGGATCTTGGAAACAAGATTGGAGGCTAGGGTTTGATGGTGTTCATCTTATGGAAAGGAAGAAAAGTTAAGATTATTTTTAATTCAAGCTGTCTAAGGCATATATCTCTTCCCCTTTTTTAAATAACTCTAAACCTATGTATTTCACACTTGGATTAGTAAGTGTACATGGTGGTTTGTGAAACAAATAAAAAGGGTTTTGCTACCTAACTATGAATGATAATAATTTTTATTTATACTTGTGTTCGTAAATATTATAGATGGTAGATTAGGTATGTGGGTGCTTGTTGTATTTTTGTAACCTGAGGGTCTTAATTAACCCTAGTATTAATTATTTCTACCATGAGAATGACCTTGTTAAAGGTATGTAACCAAGGTGTTTGTGAAAATATCTAAACGAAATGACTACTTTCCTGTTGACTATGTGTTGAGTTTGGGAAATGGCCCAAATATGTATGAATGATTCTTGAATACTATGCCAACTGTGCACCACTAGGGTGGTGGGATATGCTTCTAGGCAATTGAAATTTCATGAAAAGAACTACCCCACCCATGACTTAGAATTGTTAGCTATGGTCTTTGCATTGGAAAATTGGCGACATTATCTTTATGGTGTTCATGTTGATATATTTTTGGATCATAAGAACCTCCACTATGTGTTTACCCAATAGAAGTTGAATCTCTGGAAAGAAGGTGGCTTGAGCTATTGAAGGACTATGATATGATTCTTCATTACCATCCCGGTAAGGTAAATGTATTCGCCGATGCTCTTAGTAGATTATCTATGGGAGAGTTTGGCCCATGTTGATGAAGATAAGTAGTAATTGGTGAAAGATATTCACCATTTGGTGAATCTTGGAGTGTGACTTGTAGACTCGAGAATAAGGGTGTGTTTGTGCATCTTGTATCTCAATCGTCTCTTGTTGTTGAGATAAAAAAGAAGTAAGTATTGGACCCCGACTTAATGAAGGTCTAGAGTAATGTGGGTCAACATAAAGCAACAGACTTTGTGATTGGTGGTGATGGTATCTAGAGGTACCAAGGTAGGCTATGCCCTTCCGACGTTGATGGATTAAGGGAAAGGGTCATGACCGAGGATCATGGAGCTCGTTATGCTATTCATCCCAGTTCCACCATAATGTATCATAAGTTTAGAGAGTTCTATTAGTGGAATAATATGAAGCATAATATTGCTATCCATGTGGCTAAATATATGGTGTTCCAATAATTAAAGGTTTAGAACTTGAGGTCATATGGCCTATACCAAGAGATTATGTTGCCCGAGTGGAAGTAGGGGTCTATTAATATGGACTTCTTTATCGAGCTTCATAGATCGTGGAATCATTGTGATTCTATTTGGGTCATTATTGATAGAATGACTAAGTCTACCCAATTTTTGCCCGTGAGTACTAATTTCTTGGTGGAGATTATGCTAAGTTATTTCTTGCGGAGATAGTAAAGTTTCACGATGTTTCGGTACCATTATCTCAGATCATGGTCCACCATTTTCATCCCACTTTTGGAAGTCATTCCAAAGAGTTTTGGAAACTAAGGTGTGCTTTACCACCATATTCCACCCGCAAATGGATGGTCAAAAGGAGTTAACTACCCAAACATTGGAGGATCTATTACGGGCTTACGTAATTGATTATGGTGGTAGTTGGTATGACCACTTTTCTCTGATTGAATTCTCCTATAATAAAAGTTATCACTCTAGTATTGGCATGGCATCTTTGAAGCATTGTATGGTAGGAGATGCTGATCTCCTATTGGGTGGTACGAAGTTGGCGAAGGTATGTTGCTTGGGCCCGATTTATTCCACAAAGCCTTAGAAAAGGTAAAGGTGATTCGTGATTGGTTGAGAACCACTCAAAGTTGTGAAAAGTCCTATACAGATGTGAGATGTAGGGACTTTGAGTTTAATGTGGACGATTAGGTATTCTTGAAAGTGTCTCCCATGAAGGGAGTAATGCGGTTTGATAAAGAGGGGACTCTTAGTCCCCACTATGTTGGTCCTTACATGATTGTGAAGAGAGTTGGCAATGTTGCCTATGAGTTAGAGTTGCCTCTTAGTATGCACTCCATTCACCCGATTTTCCATGTGTCCATGTTGCGAAAATGTGTGGGTGATCCTTCCTTGGTTGTTCCCTCAGAAGATGTTGGCATTTCAGATTCTTTAGCCTATGAGGAGGTATCAGTGAGGATCTTGGATCAGTAAATTCTCCGATTAAGAATGAAAGAGGTGGATTTGGTAAAGGTTCTGTGGAGGAATCACAAGTTCGAGGAAGCTACATGGGAGGCGAAAGAGGACATGAGTCTAAGTACCAACATCTATTTTCCATTATGAAAGCTTGTGATTTAGGTATGTGTTAATCTCTTTAATTTGATGTGTGTCTATGATTCAATTTCCCTTTGATAATGGGCTCGAGTCCCTAAAATTTAAAGGAGCCATGTGGCCTTGATAAATGATGGGATTGGAATACTTAGTGAATGAAATGAAGTGGTTAATTGATGATCGGGATAGGTGTTGTGTTGCATCCTTGTTGTGTGCTTATTTATATATTGTGTAAGGGTTGATTTTATGCATGTTGATGTGTTAACTTATGTTTATGCCTACCTTACCCATCATTTTTGGAAGAATTATCCTAAGTTGAGGAGAACGAAACACCCAAGAATGTAGCCTTGCAAAATCCTTGGTGTATTAGTAAGGATCATGATGTGTGTTATGTTGTTTTGTCTCCTTGTTGTATGTTTTTTTAATCTTGTTTAAGGGATTCTTTTGTGCATAATAAGGTGTTAATTTGTATCTATACTCACCTATCCATGTGAGAGATAGAGTTGAAACACTTAGACCTTGGAACCATTGAGAAAACATCAACTTTGGAAGTCTCTGGAGTGGATATGGTTGAGGGTACTTGAGTTGTACCCTAGGTCACGACTTGTACCCACCATTATCTCCCCATTCATACCCTAGATACTAAATTTGGTTAGTATACAGTCCACCATACGATAAGGTAATCCATTGGTTTTAACCAAGTTCATGAGTCATAAGATGCCCAACCGTATGGAGTGAAACCTAACCAAGAGTGGACTATTTTTATTATGGGTTGTCTATACAAGTTAGGTCATGAGTCATACCCATAGGATACGACTCATGGGTGCCTACTCATACTCTAACCAGTGTGGTTGAACTAGTGGAAGCCTTGGGTACAAGTTAGGGTACCACTCATACCCTAGGGTACCACTCGTACCATAGGTTACGATTGTAAGTGAACCGTGAAGGAGAGTCATGCCTCTGCACGTGTGTATTTTCCAGATTTTAACGAAGGACCTTTTGTTCATTTACATTTCCTACAACCCTAATTCCTTAACCTATATAAGTAATAGTAGCCTCTTAAGTTTTCATTTTACAAGACTCAAACACCCTAAACACTCTAAAGGCTCTTGGAAACAAGATTGGAGGCTAGAGTTCAAAGGTGTTCATCTTATGTCAAGGAAGAAGAGTGAATATTGTTGGTGATTCAAGTTGTTTAAGGCTTGTACCACTTTCCCTTTTTTAAATAACTCTAAACCCATGCTTTTCACACTTTGATTAGCAAGTGTACATGGTGGTTTTTGAATCAAATGAAAAGGGTTTTGCTACCTAACTATGAATGATGATGATTCTTGTTTATACTTGTGTTCATACATATTATAGATGATAGATTAGGTATGTGGGAGATTTTTGTATGTTTTTTAACGTGAAGGTCTTGAGTAACCCTAGTATTAATGATCTCTACCATAAGAATGACCTTGTTAAAGGTATACATCCAAGGTGTTTGTGAAAATGTCTAAGTGAAATGATTACTTGCATGTTGAATGTATGTTGAGTTAGGAAATGGAACAAATGAGTATGAATTATTGTTGAATAATATTGTGAAGGTATTTGAGCCATGCATTGTGTAAATGTTAACCTTGTTGGTTGATGGCTAATGAAAAGGGTAAAGCCCTAGTCATGGAAATGAACTTGAGTTGTGTATGTAACCAAGTGTGGTAATATTATTATATAATGTTGCTAATGACATGTGAATGGTTTGTGTGGGTCTTGAGGACCAGAAATAGAATTGTATGATGAATTGAATGAAGATATTGGCCTATTGAGATGGTTGAGCAATGAAGGCTTCACAAAGACCATGTGGTCATGTAAAATGTTGAATTGGCTAAATGGGATAAAAGCCCTAGTGTGATAGGAATTATGTGAATGTGAATGCATGAACCAATGGGACGAGGGCTCTATAGTTGGACAATTAGACTAGGAACTCAAATTGCTATTCATTTCATTAGTGGAGGAACTCGAATCACCTTGGTTCTTCTTTTTTTCCGCGCAGTGACTTATAGATTGAGGCAGTTCATGCTATGACTTGAAGTGGTGATCTTCCTTACTTCAGAAGGCATTATCTCTTAGTCCTTATCTTTAGACTTAGTCTCTTAAGTCTCGGTTTGGATATCGTTGGGGGCTTGTCCCATCATATATACTTATCAACTTTGGTTTTTTATAAAGGTGTTATGAATAACTATGAAGTTGGGCATAGTTATTAGAATTAATCTAATATTGACTTACGTTATTATTTTTGCTATTCTGACATATGATTTGGAGTCCCTTCGACTCCTATGTTAATGAGATATTTGGTTTTAGTTATTGAGGCAACCTTTGCTTTATGTGAGCTTGAGGTGACCATATGACTTGGTCTGAAGTTTGGGATGTGTCAGTGTTGGGTCCTTCATCATCTTTGTCTTTATATTGGCTATCACCTGTACTCTCTTATCAACTATCAGTATCTATGGTACACCGGCATCATCATATAATCTCTAAATAAGATAAGGAAATGGTAAATTCATCATCTCCCAAAAGGATCCATCATGAATCTTATGCAAGAGGATGGAAGAAAAGTCAATATCATACCTGGCCATCATACTAGCAATCATGGAGGCTCCCTCATAAGTCAATACATTATCTAAAGTAGTTGGGAACAATCTATATCTGATGATCAACCACCAAAACTTAGCAATAAAAGTCAACGATGCCTTCTTTATCATGCCCTGTCCCTCGATCCAAGGGGTCTTATCACTCAAAGGTGAAATGTAGCCATCAATCCATCTAGCCATCTCAACTCTCTCATGTATTTTCTAAGCCTCCCACATAATATGTCTATCACTTCTGACTCTTAATCGTAGTCACACTCTGTTTTGGATATTGGGGCAATATAGTCTGGTCTAAAGAGAACTATCTGAATTGTTGCTACTGAAAAATCAACCCTAACCCCTCTCACAAGGGTCTGCTCAAGATATGGCTGTTCTATATGTCTCATCAAATTTATAAATCTACAAATCAAAAGAACTATTATGGAACTATATAATGCATAAAACTATCGTACTAAAGTCAGAATGTAAGAATCGAGTGGTCTAGTTATCCACTCCAACTGATAATGATCAAAGGCTGCCCGTATCTGTGGTACTCTTCTCAATAAAATATCTCAAACCTACACTCCTAAAAAATGACCGTCTAAGGCATGACAGTCTCTAAAATACGATTATCTATATCAAATATCATCCACATTCCCTCTACACACCACCCTAGGTTATCCTCCTCAAGAGGTTCCTCTAAGACATGTGTAGAGGTGGAACTTGCTGTTACAAACTGCTTTGCTAGTAACCCAAGATCAGTTCTTAGCAGCAAATTTCTTGTGCTACTGAATCATCAGCTACTTTCTGATAATAGGAGGCACCAATAGCAAATGTGCTAGATCTCTTCTTAGCCACCTGAGTTTTCCACCTTTAGTTAGTGAGCGAGATCTAATTTTGTATATCCAAAGCTACCTTTTAGCGTAGTATCATAAAATCTCCTATAGATATGGTGTATGCCATGGCTCTGGAACTGATGGGCAGGGCTCTGTAGAATATCTCTAGTAAGCTGTCCTTATAATCCGATGGTTGGGCACCATATCAGTTTTTTCTTGAACCTGAACCAAGTCTCTTAAATAGATTCTGACTGTAGCTTCTTGAAATTATAAATCTCATCCTTAAGCTACAAAATTCTAGATGGAGGAAAGAACCTATTTAAGAATTGCGTACACAACTCGTTCCACTTAGTGATAGATCCTCTTGGCAGTTCCCCCAACCATAAAGATTCTTTTCCTCTAAGCGAGAAAGGGAACAACCTCAGTCTAAGCGCATCCTGTTCACCCCAGGATTTGAGTATGAACTATAGATCATAACAAAATTTGCAAGGTGTATATTTGTGTCATCTGTAGGTAAACTCGTAAATACACCCTTCAAATTTTCTGAATCATTACACTCATTATGTAAAACTTAATGCCCGAGTAAAAACAGAAGGAATAATAGCTTCAATCTCTGTTGGCTGAACATACCTCTGATCCTCTTCATCATCCTCATAGGTATGGAAATACTGATACACTGGGATCACTTGAGCACGGACACCTCTAACTCTATGCTGATTAAAACTGAGTACTACTTAGTGGTATTCTTACTGCCTCTGCACAACTAACTTTGCCTCTCGATATATGCACTGATCATCTTCTTCCATCCTCTAGTTAGTATCTTATGCTTAAACTCCTTCAGGAGGAGGGAAAGGAACCTGGTATGTATCATCATGAACCCCTTCAAGAATGTCATCTCTTTTTAGCTTTATTATCCTAATAGGTGCCTATAGGATCCTCTATGGATTCAAATTCAACAGGAGTAAGGAATTGACTCTACTCCGTGTGATAGGCATACATATATGTACACCCAACAAATAACAAAAAAAAGACATATAAACTACAACAACTTTGATTTATGACTCAACACTGTACTCCCCGACAACAGCTCTAAAATTTGGTCACGCCTAAGCTACACCTTCAGTCTTTAGATTATGCACTTGCTGCCAAATATAGTATCCCAATAATTGTTGGGGTTGAATACCAGGGGAATATATAGAATTATGGCTCTTAACTGTTGTAATCATAAAGAAAAATTAGAAAAAATTAAATGGGGGGTTTTTAAGTGACAATATCTAACAAGTTATTAATGATAACTGTAATTAAGTCACAGAGAAACACTAGGGTAGTGTTCCCTCTGGATTCTAACTCAGTAAGCTTCTCGTGCTCAATCCACCTATATAACTGTTGGGTATGTAGAGTCTAGTAAGATATATAGTTATCACCAACCGCCTCTCGAAACTATTTGGTAAATTTCATGTATCTTCTCTTGGTATTCGAGTGTCGCCTTAATAACCAATACCTTAGACCCCATTTACCACTATCTCTTCTCGGTCTTAAGTTTATTAGATGAGAGTTAACTGGTTTAACGAGATGGTATAAGTAATCTTATTTAGACAGTTAACCCCAAATCATTATTTTGATTTCCTTTTCCCAATCTCTACCTCCCTCTACTGTTCGTAGAGAATACTATAGAGATCCTAATGTGTGCGCTTATTAAGAAGTAAATCAAATCAAAGGAAACCCTAATACTCTAGAAGGATTGAACACTTCCCTTACTTTATTATGTAGTCAGGGTTCCCATAACCCTAGCTAAGGGAGATTAGTCGCTCATGTTTGTGTAATAAATAAAAGAATCCATGTTAGAAGGCACAAAACAATCACACAATATCACTAACTATAAAACCCAAAACTTTAACTTAATTAACAACCAAAATCTATACAAGATAACTCTAAGACCAAAGATGGAGGTCAAAATCAAATATATGTTTATGAGTTTCAAGTGTACATAACCTTTACTAAATAACATATAAAGGGTATTTATAGTACATGAGGAAACCCTAAAAATTACATCCTAGATGAAAAAGGATAAAATAGGTCGGTGGCCACATACTTAGGTCAAATACAGTCTGCAAGTACCACAGATGGTCTACAAGTACTACATGCGGTCTGCAGGTCGACACAGGTAAGTCCCAGAAATTTTCCTTCAGCTCTTGCACTCTCTGGATCTTTTATTCTAGTACTTACCTAAGTCATATACAGACAACAAGTGCTAAATACGGTTCACATATAGACATATGTAAGTGACATGTCTTAAAATTCTTGCAACCAAGATTCTCAACTTTAACTTATGGCATATGGTTTAGTCACACCTAACCGTTAAAATCCATAAATTCCCAAATAAGTAGCCAAAAACTCTATTTTCACCCTTTTCTAGAACTTTGCATGCAAAATCTAGTTTCCTGAAAAACATACTGAAAACCTATAATATCTAATAAAAAAACCCAAGAAACTTTGATATTTGTATAGATTTATGCAACAAAAGTGCTATATTTCTATAGCACACTGTGCTTTCTTATGTCTTTAGGAATTTTTCCTTATTTTATTCCTTGTTATGTGGATTTTCTTCATTCCTTGTCTTTTAAGTCATGTTTTACTCTTTTTCTGCAAAGATAGTGAAAACTAGATCTCATGAGATTAGAGATGCAGAGCCTTTATATGAGAAGAAAGACCATTTTGAAGGGTGAGTTTTATGATGTGGATAGGCTTTAGGTAGTGGAATCCATGTGGATCTACCCCATCTAGGAGTAGTGCTAAAGGACTCTCCCCTAAGCCTTGTGTTGACCATGTTAGAGGTATGGGTCCTTCTTTGATCCCTCCAAGTTATTCTACCCCAGTCTTGGAGGGGTTATTAATTTGCATATTGACCCATTTTTAGTGTGCTCCTTCAAGTGCATCTTGTGTTCCCCCAGTACCAATTATTACACCTTCATCTATGCCAGAATTTTCTTATAGTATTTCTCCAGCTCTAAATATAGATCTTTCGATGGTACCTATTTCTACTTTTGGTACTCCACAAACTCTAGGTGTTATTCCTTCTTCAGCGCCTATATCTAAGTATGTATTCTGAGATTAGAAGTTTAGCCTTCATCTATGTTACCTCCTCAAGTGGGAGTTTAACATGCTTGATTCACCATGTCTTTTCTTGCTGTGAGTACAGGTATGTCTTTTGAGGATCAGAAGTGGTTTGATAGATTTACTTATTTGGGTCCTCTTAAGTTTAGTGGTGTCGTGGGCGAGGATGACTATGAGTTCTTGATTGACTATCATGAGATATTGCATAACCTAAGTTCACTTGAGTTACATGGTTTTGCATATACTACTTATCAATTGAGGGATGCTGCTAGAGATTGGTAGAGGTCACTTGTTGGTTGCAGACTTCTTGATTCTCTTGAGATATCTTGGGATCAGTTTATTATGGCCTTTTTAGAAAGGTTCATTACTTAAGGTTTGATGGATTGAATGAGAGATGGGTTTGATCACCTAAAGTAGGGCTCTATTACTATTGTAGAGTATGAGGCATGCTTTATGGCTTGTTTAAGTATTCTTATACCAGTATTGCCACAGAATCTGAGAAGATTTGGAAATTTGTGAAGGGGTTGGATACTTCTCTTTAGTTAGTTGTGTCTTAGGTAGTAGTGTATGAATCATAATTTCAAATTCTAGTGGACCATGCTAAAATGACTGAGGGAATTTTTTGAGCATCTCAGGGAGGTGCCAAGAAAATGCATCATATTGGAGAGTTTAAAGGTCACACTTCTCAAGGTAGGAATTCCAGAGGTTTCTGTGGATTTCATGGTAGACCAGTGCAGGAATATTTATAGAGTTTAGGTAATGGTCTTCTAGTTCAATAGGTCAAGGTGGCTATTCCAGTCCAGTTGTACCTCCTCCTATTGAGTCAAGTCATAGAGCTTTCTATGTGTCTGATAAGAGTATCCATTTGGCCAAGGACTATCCCTATCGTGTGTTCAGAGATACTCTTATTTTAGGTATAAAGGTAGAGGTTCTACCATATTTATGTGAGGTAGAGTTAGTGGTGCTTGTAGTAGTAGTCGTGGGGCTACTTAGATAATTGGTGGTTATGGACAGTGCTAGGCTATACCTTTCAGACCAGAGGACAAGGCTTCTGATATTATTATCACAGATATTATCTCTGTTTGTTTAGATATGGATCTATGTTATATGATATGAGATCGACTTTCTCCTATGTGTCTGCATATTTAACTTTAGTCTTTGATTCTGTTAGAAGCCTCTTGCCATGCCTATTCATGTATCTACCCCTATAGGAGATTCTTTAGTGGTGGATCAGGTATACCAATCATGTGTTGTAACTTTTGGTAGGCATGAGAATTGGTTAGATTTTCCTACCTTAGATATGGTTGATTTTAATGTCATTTTGGGTATTAATTGGTTGGCTCCTTACTATGTTGTCCTAGATTTTTATGCTAAGACTGTGATTTTATCTCCGCTTGGTGTGCCAAGGATATCTTAAAAGGGTATACTTAATTCGGGTCTTAAGAGAGTTATATCCTACGTTTAGGCTCATCGCTTAGTTGAGAGGGGATATTTGTCCTATTTGGCTCATAACCTTGATACTAGTGTTGCCTTGCCTTCTTCTTTGGATTTTATTTGTGTTTTCTGTGAGTTCATGGCTGTGTTCTCCATGAATTTTCTTGGTATAATGCTGGATCATTATATTGATTTTGCCATTAATATTGGTTGGGTTACAGGAGTTGTTAGATAAGGGTTTTATCTAACCTAGTGTATCACCTTAGGTTACACCTATTTTATTTATGAAGAAAAAGGTTGGGTCTATGCGTATATGTATTAATTATCAACAGTTGAACAAGGTGATGGTTAAGAATAAGTACCCTCTTCCTCGTATTGATGATTTGCTTGGCTAGATTCAGGGTGCTTCGGTCTTTTCAAAGATTATTTGATATCCAAGTATCAACAGTTGAGGATTACAACTTCAGATATTTTGAAGATAACTTTTCAAACCCGGTACGATTATTATGAGTTCTTAGTCATGTCTGTTGGGTTGAACAATGCCCCAATCACATTTATGGAGTTAATGAACATAGTATTTTCATCATATCTCGACTTATTTGTTATTCTATTTATAGATGATATCTTGGTTTATTCTAAGAGCAAGGCTGATCATGAGTAACATTTTCGGATTGTACTTTAAAGATTGAGGGCTGAGAGGCTGTATAACAAATTCTCTAAGAGCGAGTTTTGGTTGGAGTCTGCTCCTTCTTGGGTCATGTCTTAACTACGAAAATTATGGTTGATCCAGCCAAGATTACAGTGGTTTGTGATTAGGCTAGGCCTACTTTTCCCACTGAGATTCAGAATTTTATTGTCTTGGTAGATTACTATCGATGTTTTGGTAAGGGTTTCTTTTCTATTACAGCCCCATTGAACAAATTGACTCAAAAAAAGGTTTTTTAGTTATCCGATTCTTGTGAGGTGAGCTTCTAAATGCTCAAAGATTTGTAGAATTTAGCTCCTATCTCGAGCACCAGATCGGGCCCATTTTGGACTTGGAAAATTTAGTGTATTAGCTAATTTGGTGCCACTGCAATCGTTCCACTTTGGGCCGCGATCGCGACTCCGTAGGCAGTAGAGATACTATGATCGTGGAGGGGTGTTTCAATTGTTACTCATCATAAAAATGAGAGGTACTGCGATCACAGAGCCTCAGTTTGCGATAACGACTGTCGAGGCCCTGGACTAGGTATAAAATTACCTCTTTTCCACAATTTTGTCCATTTCATCATTTCCTTGAGATCTAAGATCCCTAAATAGTATGAATTATAAAAAATAAGACTTGTTGGTGATTGGGAAGGTAGAGTAATAATTATTTTCGCAATTATCTTCTGATTTAAGGTTAGAATTCACCCTTTTCTTAGTGAAATTTCTTGATTAATTGCTCAAAACCTCAAAACCCTTAGGACTTGATTTCAACCCCAATTTAGCTTGGTTTTCACCCAATTGAGGGTAATGATACCTTGAGCTTGTATGAATGTTGGGTCTGTTTCAAAAAAGTATTTTAAAAAAGTGGGACACAGATGGGATTTTGATGCCATTTTTGGACCCGAAGCACAATGATGCAATATAGGTATCAATATTCTTGTATTGATAAGTAGAATGTGTTTTTTATATCTTGTCATCTTTAGAAGGCTTCCCGGAAAGAGAAATTGGTGGTTTAGAAGTTCATTAAGCTTTCTTTGACGTCGAGGTAAGCTAGGCTTATTCCTTATTAGATTGAGCTATCTCATAGTATTCGTATGATATTGTGTTAGATTTGGGATAGTTTTAGGCATTGTATTTTTCAAATGCAATACTTGGGAAAGTTGGACCATTTAGGGCATATTAAAATCGTAGAGACGAAACACTTAGCTTTTTGCTTATACCCTAGACGAGTTAGGCTTCATCCTCATGCTTGGCATGATAATGACTTAGATCACTCAAATTAGATAAAAATTCTTTAGTTACTCATGTTTAGGGTAAGTTTGTCCTTAGTTGCTTAGACCTATAAATGGTACCTTAGTTTCTATTGGGCTTAGATAATATATTTGGAAAGAATCTTTACCTCGGGACAAATTATGGCTTATTATACCTCTAAAAGTTAATTTATATACCTTAATCCTTGTTCAGGTAGATTTTGTCTAAAATGGAACTTGAGGATTAGAAGTGGAGTCTTAATGAACTTTAGGCTACGAAAAATGGTAGTATTGTGAGCCTTTACGCTTGTTAGACTCTTGAAAATATGCATTGAAGAAACATGGTTAAATCTTGATACTTGATGGCTATGTTGGTTAATGTGAGGGTTGATGCCAATTGATTATGCTACTATTTATGCTATTGATGATACTATTCGTGATGTTGATTATGTATGTATGTATGTATGTAAGTATATGTGTATATATATATATATATTTGGTTCAAATCCAGAAGATGATTATGCTAATAATTATATAAACCCGGTTTGAGTCTGGATGGTGATTATTGAAAAGGGGAGGGGGTGAATTGAAATTTTTCTTCAGTGAGTTGACTACTAACTCCTTACATTCGACTCGCATATAGATCAGAACACTTCACACACAGATTAATCTTAGAACAGTTAAGTAAGTAAATAACAAAACATAAGGTAACAACATAAAGATTTATCCTAGTTCAGCACACAAAAGTAGTGCCTACGTCCAGTCTGCTTGGGTTTTGAAGTTTCCTTAGATATTTGAAAGGTTGGCTCGAGTATAATGATAGGAAATAAGTTCTGAAGACTTAATTTTTTCTTCAGATCTTGTGACACAACTTCAGTTGATGTTACAAATATTACTCGATTCTACTCTTTATATAACAATTGTAAACTAAAGTTACAGAGCTCTATAAGTATAGGAATGAGACACTTTGAATTTTCTCCTTGAAGTTGCATAACTTGTGTCTATCTTCAGTTTTCATTATTTATAGTCTTCTGCTGCTACTCTTCATAATGAAACCTGAGAGATTTCTTCTTAATCGAGGATTTAAATTGATTTCTTTATTGAGAAATCTAGCCATTTGATATGTCCATACATGGCTTAGGATTACATCCATATCAGTTATGTCCGTGATCTATCATTCCTTTTAGACATCATGGTTATGGCCTTCCTTTCTTTGGTTTATATTCTGATTGACCTTCTATCTCATCTGTCGTGATTTCTAGAATGATGATTCCTTTTCCATTCACAATGTTTAATTTTATTTTCTTTCCATACTGTAAGAACCCACAAAATCCTTAGCTTAACTCGGTCCTTTAAACTTGTTAAAGGGTCCCAGACCTAGAAAATTTTAGCCAAGTATTCATACCTAGTGTTATTTTAGCCTTCGTAAGTTGGCGAATCTATATCATGACCTTTATGGCCTTAAAGTATCGATCTTTAGGTTGATTCATGATCAGGAATATCAGTAGGTATTCTCGGACAAGTTTTGTATTTTTCGAACCTCGTTTGAACCACGTCTGGGAATCTAAAATAGTGTATTGATGTGATCTCAACACCCTGTGTCGGCCATCGTATCGATCAATATTTTCCTTTGCTCCTAGTGCCATTTCCAATGAACAAACATGGACTTGATGTGGTGCGTCGGCCATCACGTCGATCCCATCGATGCGAGACGTCGACCTACGTTGTTAGTTCAATTTTCAGTAATTAAAACCCGCATCCAGAGGGGTAAATGGGTCTTTTCCCATCTTATATCAGCTACCAAAACATGTAATTAAGCCATCCAAAAGGGAAATATTACTAATTCTCTCTAAAATTTTTCAAGGATAAACCCTAGTTCATTAGATTCAAGATCTAAGTTCCAAGAAAATCCAACAATCTTTCACAATTCAAGCTTTAAGGTATGTGAAGTGTTCATCAAAGGGTTCCTTCCACCCTTGGAGTCCAAAAAACTATTTTAAAACTTCAAGTGTATTCATTTTATGAATTCCATGTTGGTTTTGATTATATTCGTGATGATAATGATTAATTGGGGTTCTAGATCCATGTTTCACTATAAGTTTCATATGGAGTTAATTGATATATATGTAGTATCATGTGAATTCATGTTAAACCCTTGAATGTGCAAAATTGGAATTGAAGTTATGATGCCTACACTTTGTTTAGTATCATGTGCATAGATTGTGTTCTCCAAGTGCTTGATAAATTACTCATGTGAACTATAAAGGGGAAAATCATGTCACGCTAGCTTATGTGCAAGTTATCTCATGCAAGTGTTTGATAAAATGTCTCTATAAATGAGGTATGAACAAGTGAACATGGTTATTCTTTTTAAGTCTATGCTATAATTTACTTTTCATGCTATCGAGTCCTGGGGGTATTCAATACCTGAAAACATAGCTGTTTATGTAGAGCTACAGTAGTTACAAAATAGCCTCAGCAGTGTCACGAATAGTAGTACTCTAATATCAATCGTAGTTCCAGTATAGTATTCAGTTTAGACCTCAGTAAACTCAGTCAGTTAACAGAACTCTGTAGTATTCAGTCAGTTTATAGAATTCAGTGGTACTCCGTCAATTAATGGAACTCAGTGGACTCAATTTATTTTAGTTAGAAAGTATAATCAGTAACAACTCAGTCAAGCCTAGTACAGACTAGATATACGTTCAGTATTTATTCAGTTGGGAGTAGGATTAAACACCAAGCATATCCAGGGATGGGGGCATTCCTATCATCATAGGGTTTGACCCTTAGTAGCACTCCCTGTATTACAAAACTATGTAGCTAGGTAGGTTGAGATATCTTCCTGCCAGACTAGGGTTGATATATGTCGTACGAGTTTTCCTGCTAGCGAGGGTTGATGAAAGAACTTCCTATCAGAGAGGGTTAACTCATAGGTTTTATTTACCGGTGGCATGGTACTATCACCCTTCCAACTGGGGTTGCAGGTTAGACCCCAAATCAGTTCAGAGAAGGGGCATGTCGGTAAGATGATTACCTCCCACAATTTTAGTTTCAGATTCAGTCTCAGTATAGACTCAGTTCAGTTCTATAAATTTAGGACTGTCAAAAGCAGTCACCTAGCTCAGTATAGAACTCAGTTCAATTCTACAGAATTACGACTGTCAAAAATAGTCACTTAGTTATCAGTAATGCAGTATCAGTAAACTCAGATATCAGTAAATAAGTATTGAAAACTCAGCATCTAGTGTTATCGTGATCTCCATTGCAGTTTACATATTCATACATGTACCCTCTTTCAATTATGTTCATGTTACCCAGTCAGTATTTGTTCATGCATATGGATCCATGCATATCAGCCTACCTCACTTAGCATACCAGTACATTCAAAGTACTGAATCATACTTTTCTTTTACACTATGATGTTTTATATCATAGGTTCAGACGCACGGGCTCCCGATCATACTTAGTAGTTCAAATTTTTAGTAGTCAGAGTTAGTCGTGAGTCCACATAGTTTGAGGACATGATTATTATTTTAGTATCTCAGTTTATTTCAGTAGTTGGATTTAGTTGAGGACTTATCCTATCAACTCCATGTTTAGACAGTAGAGGCTTTTCAGACTAGAGTATTTTTAGATAGATGTTCAGTTTTAGTATTTATTTCAGATTTGAACCTTATGGCAAGTTTCCACCTAATTACTGCATAATTACAGCATTATTATGCAATTATTGCAACAGGTACCTTTCATGGGTTAGCTTGTGGTCCTTTGGGACTATGAGCATTGTGTAGCATCTGGGGTACAGACTCTGGGCATTACAAACTTGGTATCAAAGCCTAAGGTTCAACAAAGTCCTAGGAAGTTTGAAAGCTGTATATAGTAGTGTCTTATGCATAGTTGTGCAGCACACCACACTTATGGAGAGGAGGCTATGAGATGTTTAAAGAAAAGTTTCCTTTTTTCGGTAATCATGTCATGCGATAGAGCACAAGATCAATTTAAACTCTCTATATAATCCATGTTTCTCTTCTGTTTTACAGAATATGCCTCAAAAGAGGACTAAGGGAAGAGGAATGGGAGACCAGCCAGCACCTCAACCCATCCATATAGATTCTTTGGATGAACATGTCTCCCACACTGAATTCAGAGCAGCTTTCACCACTCTAGCTCATTCTGTGGCAGCCCAGAATAAATGCCCAGATAGCATTCCGACCAACCCATTGGACAATACTGCTGCAATAAAAATTTAGGACTTTACCTGAATGAACCCTCCATATTTTAATAGAGGCAAAGTCAGATGAGGACTCACAGGAATTCCTTGATCAGGTGCAGAAGGTTACAGATATTATGGGGGTGACAGCTAGTGAGAGTGCTGAGTTAGCTGCATATCAGTTGTAGGATGTGGCTCACTCATAGTTCAAGAAATGGAAAGTAGAGAGGGTCGTAAATGCAGGGCCCAGAGAATGAGAGGAGTTTGCTATTGCTTTTCTGGATAGGTTCTTCCCACTAGAGTTGAGGGAAGTGAAGGTTTTAGATTTATTAATCTGAATCAAGGCAACATGAAAGAGCAAGAGTATTCTCTCAAGTTCAATCAGCTAGCCAGATATGTCCCTCATGTGGTAGCAGATAGCAGATCTAAGATAAGTAAGTTTATGTCTGGTATGTCTAGCAGTGTGGTCATGGAGTATAGGACCGCAATGCTAATTAAAGAGATGGACATATCCAGGCTCATAGTCTATGCTCAGTAAATAAAAGAGGCTAAGAATAAACAGAAGCAGAGAGAGAGTAAATGAGCTAGAACATGTAGCTTCAACTTTGCCTAACCTAAATCAGAGGGTAGAAATCATTCTTAGATCTACCCAAAATCCTTAATTATAGCTTCGTCTTCAGCCAGTGCTCTTGTTCTAAAATTCAAAGACGACAATAGAGATAGGGCATCAGGACCCAAACCCCAGGGTAGTATTATTAGTTCCCAAATAAATTCTCTTTGCTAAAAGTGTGGCAAAAACCATCAGGGTGTCTGCAGAGCTAGTAGTGATGTGTGTTTTAGATGTGGAAAGCCAAGACACAAAGTTAGAAAGTGTCTTAAGGTGGGTTTGCAGAGTCAGCATAATCATTACTCAGCTCATCTCGGTTACCCAAATCAGTAGGGTGCCGCTTACAGTGCCACCAGTGGGCAATGCCCAAATAGAATCTATGTACTTCAGTCCCAATAGGATTAGGAAAGTTCTCCTGATGTGGTCACTGGTACATTACAAGTTTATCATTTACATATTTATTCTTTGCTAGACCCAAGAGCTTATTTGTCCTTTGTTACTCCTTATATAGCTGTTAACTTCAGAGTTAGTCTCAAAATCATAGCAGAGACTTTCTCAGTCTCTACCCTAGTGGGTAAATCTATCATAGCCCGGCAGGTATACAGTAATTGTCTGATTATGGTATCTTAGAGAGTCACTTCAGCAGACTTAGTCAAATTAGAGATGAACAATTTTGACGTCATTCTCGGCATGGATTGACTTTATTCTTGCTATGCCTCAGTTGACTGCAAAAACAAAATTGTCCAATTTTAGTTTTCGAATGAGCCCATCCTAGAGTGGAGGGGTAGTACTTAAGCACTTAGGGGTTAGCTTGTTTCCTTCCTAATGGGCAAGAAAAATAATATCTAAGGGATATGTGTACCATTTTGTTTGAGTCCAAGACTGTAGCTCAGAAACCTCTAGTCTTAAGTCAGTTCCAGTAGTATATGACTTTCTAAATATATTTCTTAAAGTTCTTCTGGAGTTCCTCCCAAAAGGTAAATCGACTCTGAAATAGACCTTCTTTAAGATACTCAGACCATATCTATTCCCTCATACAGAATGACACCTGGAAAATTCAGAGAATTAAAAGAACAGTTGAAGGATCTCCTAGATAAGGGATTCATCAGACCCAGTGTGTCCCTATGGGGCACACCAGTTTTATTCATGAATAAAAAAGATGGTTCTCTCAGAATTTGTATTGACTACCATCAATTAAATAAAGACACAGTCAACAACAAGTATCCCCTACCCAGAATCGATGACTTATTTGACCAACTTCAGGGGGCTAGTTACTTTTCTAAATAGACCTTAGATCAGGCTATCATCAGCTTAGAGTCAGGGAATGTGACATCCCAAAAACAACTTTCAAAACTCGATATGGTCACTTTCAATTCTTAGTCATGTCCTTTCATCTTAAAAATGCCCCAAAAACTTTTATGGACTTGATAAACCATGTGTTCAAGTAATACTTGGACATGTTCGTCATAGTCTTCATAGATGACATTTTTGTCTACTCCCGTAGTGAGAATGATCATGCAGACCATCTCAGAATAGTACTGCAAACCCTCAGAAACCATCAGCTATTCGTCAAATTTAGTAAGTGTGAATTTTGGCTAAGGTTAGTAGCTTTTCTCAGTCATATAATTTCTGGTGAGGGAATTAGAGTTGATCCCCAAAAGACTGAAGTGGTAAGAAACTGGCCCAGACCCATCTCCCCGATAGATATCAGGAGTTTCTTAGTCTTGGATTGATATTACCAATGGTTTATTGAGGGATTTTTGTCTATTACATCCTCGATGTATACATTGACTCAGAAGAAGGTCAAATTCCAGTAGTTAGATTCTTGTGAGAAGAGTTTTCAAGAGTTGAAGACTCGACTCACTACAACTCTAGTTTTCACCCTACCAGATGGTTTAGATGGCTTTGTTGTGTATTGTGATGCTTCCAGATTTGATTTGGGGTGTGTCCTGATGCAGAGAAATAAGGTCATAGCCTATTCCTCTAGACAACTTAAGCCCCATGAAAAGTACTATCCTACTCATGATCTTGAGTTAGTAGCAGTAGTATTTTCCCTAAAGATTTAGAGGCATTATTTGTATAGGGTGCACGTTAATTTGTTCACTAATCATAAGAACCTACAGTATGTGTTATCTCAGAAAGACCTAAAACTCCATCAGAGAAGGTGGATGGAGTTGTTGAAAGTCTATGACATAAGTGTTCTGTACCATTCGGGTAAGGCCAATATAGTGGCTGATGCTCTTAATAAGATGTCTATGGGTAGTGTTGCTCATGCGAAGGATTGTAAGAAAAAGTTAGCTTAAGAGGTTCATCAGCTAGCTTGACTAGGTGTTTGCTTAGTCGATTCATTTGAAGGTGGTGTATGGGTGTAGAGTAGTTCAGAATTATCCTTGGTTTCCAAGGTGAAAGAAAAGTAGAATAGGGATCACTGTTTAGTCAAGTTAAAAGAATCAGTAAGGGAACAGAAGGTAGAGGTTTTCTACCAAGAGGGAGATGTTGTATTGCACTATCAAGGTCGGCTATGTGTGCGAGGTATAGGTGATCTGAGATTGTAATTCTAGCATAATTTCATGGTGTGCACTACTCTATTCATCTAGGAGACACTAAGATGTACCGTTATTTGCGGGAGATCTATTGGTGAAGTGGGATGAAGAGAGACATTGCAGAGTTTATGGATAAGTGCTCAATATGTCAGCAGGTTAAGATTGAGCATCAGAAGCCATGTGGGTCCATGCAGGAGTACCTATTCCCACTAAGAAATGGGAAGAAGTGAACATGGGCTTTGTAATGGGTTTGCCTCGTACTCATCATCAGGACAATTTAGTTTGGGTCATTATAGATAGGATGACCAAATCAGCTTATTTCCTACCAATCCATACCTTTTATTCAGCTAAGCATTATGCCAAGCTCTATTTTAGAGAGTTGGACAGATTGCACGATGTTCCATTGTCTATTATTTTAGATAGAGGTACACAGTTTACCTCTCATTTATGGAAAGCCTTCCAAAATGGTCTTGGTACTCAAGTCCACCTCAGTACTGCTTTTCACCCTCAGACAAACTGAAATGGCCATTTAAACTTGAGAGGATATGCTGCGAGCATATGTGATAAACTTTAAAGGTAGTTGGGATGACTACTTGCCTTTAATTTAATTCACATATAACAACAACAATCATTCTAGCATTCAGATGGCTCTATTTGAGGTGCTTTATGGGAGAAGGTATAGATCTCCCATTAGTTGGTTTGAAGTGGTTGAGTCCACCATGGTAGGGACTGACTTGGTATTTGATACCTTAGAAAAAGTTTAGTTGATCACAGAAGGGGTTAAGACAGCTCAGAGCCGACAAAAATCATATGCTGATGTGCACAAAAACGATCTCGAGTTTGAGATTGGTGATTTTGTATACTTGAAAATCTCTCCTATGAATGGAGTGAAGAGGTTTGGCAAGAAGGGGAAACTCAGTCCCCAATATACCGGTCCTTATTGAATTCTCAGTCATTTTAAAAAGGTAGTTTACAAACTTGAGTTGCCTTCGGACTTAGCTTCAGTGCACCCAGTGTTCCATGTCTCCTTGCTTAAGAAATGCATAGGTGACCCAGTAGCTGTAGTCTCTATAGAGGGCATAGGTGGTCAGAACAACCTCTCTTACAAAGAGATTCCAGCTGAAATCCTTAATAATAAAATCCACAGACTGAGGATCAAAGAAGTCCCTCTTGTCAAAGTTCTTTGGAGGAATCAGTCCATTGAAGGAGATACTTGGGAAGCAAAAGTGGACATGCAGACCAAGTATCCTCACCTCTTCTCTGAAAATTTAGACTCAACACAAGGTAATAGTTTTCCCTTAAACTTACTTAGTTCCATGCACAGATTTCCCTTTGATTGATTTGGTATCAGTTACCATTGCATTTTTTAGTTATGTATTCATGCATCAGATATGCATGTTCAACATGAAAATCTCAACTTATCAGTAATTTCAGTCATGCATTCATGAATCATGTTCAACCAAGTACTCATGCATCAAATATGCATGTTCAGTATAAAATTTCAGCACATTAGTAGTGTCAGTCATAAAATCATGTTGCAGTCATGCATGTCCAGTAAACAAGTTTAGTTTGTCAGTATTTCCAGCCTTGTCAGTCCCATTTAAGGATGAATGTTACCAAGAGGGAGATATTGTAAGACCCTGCAAAATTCTTAGCTTAACTCATTTAGCTAAGTATTCATACTTAGTGTTATTTTAGCTTTAGTAAGTTGGAGACTCTATTTTACGACCTTTATGGCCTTAAAGTATTGATCTTTAGGTTAATTAATGATCAAGAATGTCAGTAGGTAGTCTCGGATGAGTTTTGAATTATTCAAACCTCGTTTGAACCACGTTTGGGAATCCAAAAGGGTGTATCGATGCGATCTCAATGCACTGCATTGGCCATCATGTAGATCAATAATTTTATTGGCTTTTCGTAGCAATTTCTAGTCAAATGATACGGACTCGATGCGGCACATCAGCTATTGCATCGATCCCATCGATGCGGCACATTGACCTGCTCGTCGCTAGTCCAGTTTTCAGTAATTAAAACCAAAATCTAGAGGGGCAAATGGGTCTTTTTCTATCTTATATCAGCTCCAAAAACATGTAATTAAGCCAACCAAAATGCAAAATTTACTCATTCTCTCTAAAATTTTTCAAGAACAAACCCTAGTTCATCATATTCAAGATCCAAGTTCCAAGAAAATTCATCAATCTTTTAGAATTCAAGATTTAAGGTATTTGAAGTATTAATCCAAGGGTTCCTTCCACCCTTGGAGTCCAAGAAATTATTTTAAAATTTCAAGTGTATTAATTTTATGAATTCCATGTTGGGTTTGATTATATTCGTGATGATAATGATTAACTAGGGTTCTAAATCCATGTTTTGCTACAAGTTTCATGTGGAGTTAATTGATATTTGTGTAGTATCATGTAAATACATGTTAAACCCTTGAATGTACAAAATTGGAATTGAAGTCATGATGCCTATATGTTGTTTAGTATCATGTACATATATTGTGTTCTCCAAGTTCGTGATAAATTGATCATGTTAACTAAAAAGGGAAAAATTATGTCATGCTAGCTTATGTGCAGGTTATATCATGCAAATGTTTGATAAAATGTCTTTATGAATGAGTTATGAACACGTGCACATGGTTATGGTTTTCAAATCTATGCTATGATTTACTTTTCATTCTATTGAGTCCTGGGGGTATTAAATACCCAAAAAACATAGCTGTTTATCTAGAGCTATAGTAGTGCAACATCCTAAATCTGGTACTCGGAATGCCACACGGTGCCCATGAACCCGAAGGACCACAAGCTAACCCATGACTGATATCTGTACCTAATAACTACATAATATACTATATATATATGGAAACATGTACTGAAAGGTCATAAGGTTCAAACTGGATAAACATCTGATAAAACAGTGTCTGAAAATTGTATAACAATACCAAAGAAAATCTAAAAGAACTGTTTGACATACTATAGTCTGAAAGCCTCTAAACTGTGTGAATAAGGAGTTGATGGGATATGTCTCCAACTAACTCCGACTACTAAAATAAATTGAAAACTAAATTAGTAATGAAATCATCATGTATTTGAAGGATGAGGACTCACTGCTAACTCTAATCACTGAACTGGGATGCTACTGGTTCTCTGTAGCTCATGTTCTAAACCTATGGTATAAGACACCATAGAACAAATGCATCTGTACTTTGAATGTACTGGTATGCAAGTGAGGTAGTCTGAATGCAATAGGTTCATATGCATGAACAATACTAACTAACTAACTAACATAAATATGAGAATACATGCATGGATATGTGACTGTAACTAACATCGTGATAGGACCGAATGTTAAGTTTTGACTACTGAGTTTACTAATAACATGGAATTACTGATATTTGAGGGCCAGATACTATGTTACTGATACATGAATAACTATTTTTGACAGTTCTGATTATGAAGAACTGGCCTGGTTGACTGTGTCTAATAGTCCAAAAGCTTAATGCTGATAACATGAGTTCTAATAACTGATATAACTGATAACATGAGTGGTTGTATCTGTCAGTCCTAAATCTGATAGAACTAACTGAGTTCCATACTATATCTGAGTAACTGAATCTGAGATCAGTCCTATCTGGCGGGTGATCTCTAAATCTGATGATATCATTACTGACTGACCATAGTTGGGATCAGTCCTGTCTAATGGGTGATCCCGGAGTCTATTTATAATGATAAGGAATGACTGTATCTGACAGTCTTAAATCTATACTACTGAGCTGAATTGACTGTATCTGACAGTCCTGATTCTATAACTAAAACTGTGGGATGTATTCGTCTAACCAACATACCTCATACTAAGCTAACTTGGGTCCAGCCTATGACCCCAGCTAGAAGGGTGTCAGTACCATGCCACTGATAATGACAACTGCTGTGGAGTCAGTCCTAATCTAGCGGGTGACCCCTGGGATCAGTCCTCTACATTTAAATATGCTAACGGGTTGTCCTTGAGTATGTCATTCCTATTTAATGGGTGACATATCGTACCTATGTTGGGTACGTAGTTCTAGAACTTAGGGATTGCTTCTAGGGATCTCAGTCCTATCTAGAGACTGAGTCCCTATCCCTAGGCTCGCTTGGTGCTGAATCTTGCTTCCATTTGAAAGATACTGAACTGATTAACTGAACTGATCTAATACTAGTGGTATTGTTTAGCGGAGCTAAACTGAATTTACTGAGTTCTATTGATAGAAGGAATGTATGAGTTCTGAGGACTGACTGAGAATACTGAAGTTACTGAGATTGACTAGGAATACTGAGCTTACTGAGATTACTGAGTATTGAGATCACTGAGATTACTGAACTACTGAGATTACTGAGATTTCCTGAGTCACATAACTGACTGAGTTCTATGGATCATAGCTTGATTGAGGAGATAATGAAAATATAACATGGCTCTAGGCACACAGCTAATTGTTCGGGTACAAGTACCCCCAGGACTCGATGAGAAGAAACTGACATAGCATGGCTT
Organism: Capsicum baccatum var. pendulum; assembly: GCA_030864225.1. Taxonomy (NCBI): domain Eukaryota; kingdom Viridiplantae; phylum Streptophyta; class Magnoliopsida; order Solanales; family Solanaceae; genus Capsicum; species Capsicum baccatum. The sequence continues at coordinate 81,224,661 of CM061560.1, read as the reverse complement.
ACTTGAACACATGACCAACAACACAATTCATAATTTATCTATTGAAGCACTTCATCAAACATTTGATATGCATAAACTTGTACATACATGGGGATTTCATGATATCATACTAGTTGGGCATTGTTCCTTCATCTAGGCATTTAATCATACACATGGTAGGCATAGCACATGTAGACGACATTATACAATAATTAATCATCATTATTCATCTCTAATTTCATCATCCTAGGGTTTATTTATAGGTTCACATGAATATACATCTATACAAATCAATTCCATATAAAATTGATCACCCAACATGGATTTGAATTCAATTGATCATTATCAACATAAACAGAACAAACCCAACATGAGATTCATAAAGAAATCCATAAACTTAACTTAGAAAAGAGATTCTTGGGCTTCATGGACGAAAGGAGTCCATGAATGAAAACTATTCATACCTTAGCTTGTGATTCTATGAAGATTGGTGGAGAGATTCTTGAAATTTGACAGTGAATTCCCTTGGAATTAAACCTTCTATGAAAACCCTAGGGCTTGTTCTTGAGAGTTTTTGAGAGTAATTGAGTATAAGTTGCTGAATTATGGCCAAATCTCATGTTATAAGGCTTATATAAGGTGAAAAATTGACCGCTTTAACCCTAGTACACATATTTAATTTTTGAGAAAATTTCTCGATTTTCATCCTTGGCGCGATGAGCCACTATCGTGCCAAGTCACTCGAAAGTGACAAATGAGAAATTGCACGGTGGCGCGACCTGGAGCTATCTATTTTACACCTTCTCTATGACTTGGAAGTTTGGCGTGACACACCAATATCATGGAGCAACACTAGAAATTGACAATTGCCATTTGAGCTATCTTTGCGATACGCTGAAGGCTCAGGTGAATACACTGTATCACTAAAAAGGCTCTAACTCGTAGGCCGGGTATCAAATTTTGGCGAATTTGTTATCGATGGAAAGATTATTGAATTTTCCACATGAAAATAGTGTAAATATTAAAAATACTACATGCACAAAAGTGGATTCATCTTTCAAAAAAAGCTTCTAAGATTTTTGGGAAAAATTTTTAAGCTAGGAAAAGTACGGGTATTACAAGTAGTTATAGAACAACAATAGTGTCATCTATAGTAGTACTTAGAAACCAGTCATAGTTCCAGTACAGTATTCAGTTCATACCTTAGTAAACTCAATCGGTTAACAAAACTACATAGTATTCAATTAGTTAATAAAATTTAGTGGTACTCTATAAATGAATGAAACTCAGTGGACTCAGTTTAGTTCAGTTAGATAGTACAATCATTAATAGCTTAGTCAACCATAGTATAGACTAGAAATCAAATCAATGTCTATTCAATTGGGAGTAGGGTTCAGCATCGAGATAACCAAGGGATGGGGGCATTCCTATCAGTATAGGGTTTGACCTTTAGTAGAAATCCATGTATTACAAAACTACATTGCCAGTATAGGTTGAGATATCTTCCTGCCAGACTAGGGTTGATATACCTCGTATGAGTTTTCCTGCCAGTGAGGGTTGATGAAAGAGCTTGTTATTAGAGAGGGTTAACTCCCAGCTTGTCTTTACACATGGCACAGTACTGACACCCTTCCAATTAGGGTTACAGGTTGGACCCCAAATCAGTTTAGAGAAGGGGTATATTTGTTAGATGATTACCTCCCACAGTTTTAGATTCAGATTCAGTCTCAGTATAGAACTCAGTTCAATTCTACAGATTTAGGACTGTTACAATAGCCACCAAGTTTAGTATTAAACTTAGTTCAATTCTACAGAATTAGGACTATAAGAAATAGTAACTTAGTTATCAGTAATGTAGTATCAGTAAACTCAGATATTAGTAAATCAATATTCAGAAATCAGTATCCAGTGTTATCATGATCTCAGTTACAGTTTACATATTCGTGCATGTACCCTCATTTAGTTATGTTTATATTACTCAGTTAGTATTTGTTCATTCATATGAACCCATGCATATCAGCCTACCTCACTTAGCATACCAGTATATTTAAAGTACTGACACATACTTTTATTTTGCGATATGATGTTCTATATCATAGGTTCAGATGCACGGGCTCCCGATCATACTTAGTAGTTAAGATTTTTAGTAGTTAGAGTTAGTGGTGAGTCCTCATATTTTAAGGATATGATTATTATTTTAGTATCTCAATTTGTTTCAGTAGTTAGAGTTAGTTGGGGACTTGTCCCATCAACTCCATGTTCAGACAGTAGAGACTTTTCAATCTAGAGTATTTTCAGATAGATGTTCAATTTTAGTATTTATTTCATATTTGAACCTTATGTCAAGTTTCCATCTAATTTCTATATTATTATAGTATTATTTAGTTATTGCAGCAGGTACCAGTCATGGGTTAGCTTATTGTCTTTCGGGATAATGAGCACCATATAGCGTCTGGGGTACAACCTCGGGGTGTTACACATACTGTGGGATATTATCGTGATCTTTAATTCTTTGACCATATGCAATCTTTGAGTATATGTATCATTTATTCATGCTATAAGATATTGCCGTGATCCTATATTCCTTGACCATCAACAATTTTCCAGTATCTACATCCTTTATTCTGCGAAGATTTACCTGTTAGTTTGTCATTATTAAAATGTTACTTAGGGAGGCTAACAATCTCCCTTTTTCCTATAATGACAAACTTAAACATCAATTGAGTTCCTTGTTAAGATTTTTGGATAGGTCCCCCTGACTTTCTGCCTTTGTGACTATATTTGGTTGAAGTTGGGACTGATGTTATAATAGTAGACTTGCATCCTTTGTTACTTGTCTAGTAAACTGATGGACATATCTTCTTCCCCTTTTGACATAATAAAAGAGGATATAGTACTTACAACAAAATAAATATGCCCATCTATAAACAAGGGAAAGAATAGAGTCAAAGCAAAAGCATAGTACAACAAAATATCAAGTCAAAAAGCATAGAGTACTAGACATACATAGTTATGTTGGTAGCAAAAACATGTTAGAGAGGAGTATGTAGAGTCTCTGTATAGGATTGAGTACATGAAGGTACAGACCCCCTTTTGAATAAAATAGTTCAACATCATTTTGTAAGAAAGTAGTAAGAGTGTTCTGCATGTTAGAGCAGAAATGATCATACGATTTTTCAACACTCTTGGAAGAGTTGGAGTAATAGTTCTGAACTGAGATGGCAAGATCATTTGAGGAGGAAAAGTATTCTAACTTGATGGACTCAACTTAGGAAAATATCCTATTAAACAATCTCACTCCTTCCTATTTGAAGCCATCAAGGGAGAGTCATACTTTACTAATTCGATACCTATCTCTTTGCCGTGATACATCATATTGGCAGTCAACTCTTTGATGTTGGAAATTCCTTCCTCAATAGCAGTGATTCTATTCTTGATTTTTTTAGACTCCCTATCTGCATAGTTCATGGATTTAGGCACAGGTTTACTTACCCTGGATGTGTCAGGTCAACTCTTGATACACTCATTTTTAAACCATTCTTTTTCAATCAGAACATAACCCATGATTGCAAAGGTATTTGAATCATAGGTTACAAATAATTCTACTACTGGATAGGCCGAAAGATTAATTCTGTAATGGACAAGAATTCGAGTGATGAGAAAACAATAAGGTAGACTTGCCGAGGCATGGGGGTCAGCTGCACATTCCACCATGTATTCACAAATTCAGGCACTCCAGTTGATCTTGTACTTTTTGATTAGGTAGTAGAGAACAAATATATTTCTACAAGTCACATTATTGAGAAAACCTTTTTGAGGCATCAGGGTGTTTTTCATGATATGAGCTAAAATCTTATTACAAAAATCGAGGGACAGAGGACCAAAATTGGAGTAGTTTGTGTCAAGATCTGAGACAGCCTTCTTTGCTTCATCAAAGTTGACATCAAAATTCCAAGGCCAAGTGATATTCTTAAAAAAAAGTGTCAAAGAATTTAATGTCAAATACTTTCTCAAATAAGAAGTTAATTAGAACAATACGAGTACCAAGAACCAGTGTTTCCAGTTCCCATCTATTAGGGGAAATATGATGATTAGTGAAGAATATGCGTATAAGGTCTTCAAAAACATCCAGGCCAAAAAGGCGAAGCATCATCGATAGGTCTTAATCTTTGAGAAAGTTATCGATATTGCAGTGGAATTCCTTTAGGAGGGAGAGGTTGATGACTCATCTAGAAACAATTGGACAATTCTTGAATGTGAGAAACTTCTCTTTGTGTGTAAGAGTCTAGAACTTATGCATTTCCTTTGGAGGAAGAGATTCCATAGAAGAGGATCTCCTTTTGTTAGAGGATGACAAAATACTAGAAACAATACGTTTCTTGGACATAGTTGACTGGATAGAGTAAGAGGAGGTTCTTTAGAGGACTTTAAGAGAAGGAAAAGGTTAAATTTGGAGGACTTTTGATTAGGGGAAGATTCTAAAGGATATGGATTACCCATTGAATAGGATTTAGTCATAGTAGGGAAGATAGGGATGAATGGATATAAGAATGAGAGAAAAGAGAAGGGGAAGAGATAGATTAAGGGAGGAGATCAAAGGTTTAGGGTTGAAGGTGAAAGAGTGGAGAATTTTTGGGAAGAGAGAGAGGCAGAGAAGGTAATGATGATGGAAGAGAAAATGGTGGCATGTGAGGGGGGAAGATTTGAAAGGAAAGGAAGGGGAAGGGTCAGAAGGGTTGACAGTTTTTGTGCCAAAAAAACTCTAGAAATCCCTTAGAGATCTAAAAAAAAGTACTAAGATTTTGTACAACCAAGAATCCTTCAGAATATATAAAGGTTTTGGTAAAATTTTTAAGATTGGACTAAGTAAAATCTTGTGACCAAAGATATGACTCATGAATCATTAATGATAAATCCTTTTTGAAGATATTTCTTCTGGTATAAAATTGGACTAAGTAAAATGATTTGTGTCCAAAAATATGACTCACAAATAATTAACACCAAAATTTTTTGGAGAAATTAAAACTTTTTGATAGGAACAAAATATCTTCAAGATTACCACAAAATAATTTTCCATAAATACACAAAACAATTAAATAGGCCATCAATGCAACATTACCGCATATTCTCAGAATAATATCAAGAGACAAATTAAAAAAAAGTAGTTGATGCTAGATTCAGAGAATTTAAGTACAAAAGCTTCCAAGAGTTGTGTATACTCATCAGGGATTTTATTGATGTCAGTGCCCTCTACCTTTTCTTTTTTTTGAGGACTTGACTCTAAAAGGAGCATAGTCAACTCTAGTGACATTGCCTCCATCATTGTCACTAAATTTGATAGTTTTTCATATACATTCTATACAAAGAGTTGAGACCATTTTATCTCCAGCCATACTTCATGAACATCCATGATCAATCACTCTTTTTTCTAGATTGTGCTAATATTTTCCTGCAAAATAAAAAAATAAATTCTGCTTAGGTACCCAAGTGGTCTTGGGTCCTTGTGGGTTAGATGTAATTCCTTTGGGATTCCAAAACCACACACTTTTAGTCGTATGAATACAACTGTAGGATTTGTGCCCTCTCTATCCACAGATAAAACAAACTGGCCCTCAATAAGAGAAAAGTTCTTAGGTGATTTATATGACCATGACGAGGAACTCGAATAGTTTTTAAAAGAGTTTAATCCCATGAAACTATGTCTTGGGGATGCATTAAAATTGTTTGATTTTATTTTTGTATTATCGAGTCTTCATGAAGTCGGTCAATTTTAATTTGACATGCTTCAATTTCTATTTGCCAGTTTCGTCGTTCTTCTTTGAGTTTTTATTTAAGTTGAGGTTCACAACTTTTCTTCTCTTGGTAAAGTTTGTTATACTCATCTATAACTTTTTGATGTTTGTCAGTAATCAAATATAAGTTAGATTCAAGAGTTTTATAGTTATGACAATCGTGTAGTCTTACCTCGCTGGACTTACCTATTGCCATAAAGCACATATTCGCAGCCTCTGTTTCTTCTTTAATTTTGTATTCATCACTTTAGGATCCAAAATTTTTATTTTTTGTAGACGATCATCATCTCAATTCTGGATAGGTTTTTTGAAGTGTCTAGTCCTTCCACAGTAGTAGTAACAAATATCATCGATTCTGGTAGAATCATTATTTTTGCCTTCTTGGGATCTTTGCTGTCTTTGTCTTATGATCTTCCTTACCTCATAGTTGTTGAGGGCCATTCATTTGCCATTATCATCTTCCAGAATGTCCTTTTCTTTGATTAGAGCAACATTGAAGGTAATTGGTTTCTTCTTTTTATCTTTGTGAAACCTATTGATATAATTTTTCTCATATGCAATGAGGTTACCTAGTAGTTTATCATATGTAATATTGTTAAGATCTTCATCTTCCAGAATAACAACCTTGGATTCCCAAGTTTTTAGGAGACTTCGAACCAAATTTTGGACTTGCAGGCTGTGAGGATAAATCATCCCCAGTGATTTTAGTTCGCACATGATTTTACTTAATCTGGCTAACATTGTGTCAATATCCTCATTTTCCTCCATTTTGAGTAATTGTATTCATTGACAAGAGCAATAATCTTGAACTTCTTGACTTTGGTGGTTCCTTCATAGATTACCTCCAGTTTGTCCCATATTTCTTTTGTTGTTTCACACGTTGAAATCATGTCATATTCTTCTCCGCTAACTGCACACAAAAGAAAACTTATAGCACATCCGTTAGTTTGAATTACCTCTTGCCGTTCTTTGGTACTCTCAAAGCTTTGAAGTACCTCTATGTCAGAACTACTAGGTTCCTTATCTTTGTCCTTTGACTTCTCCTTGAGTCTTGGAATTTGATTTGGACCCTTTTTGATACCAACCCAGGCTTGAAAGTCATTTGATTCAACAAAGATCCTGAACCTACTTTTTCAGCTAGAGTAATGTTGCCCATTAAAGTATGGTGGTCTTATGGAATAGTGACCATCCTGAAGGAGAGCACCAAGAATTTGATAACTAGCTATTTGTTCTTTTCTTATTTGTAGTTATGCAATGTTATCTATGAGACCTGCTCTGATACCAATTAAAAATCAAGAGGGGATGAATTGAAATTTTTCTTCAGTGAGTCGACTATTGACTCCTCACAGTCGAATCGCCAACAGATCAGAACACTTTACACACAGATTAATCTTAGAATAGTTAAGTAAGTAAATAACTAAACATAAAGTAACAACCCAAAGATTTATCGTAGTTTGGCACACCAATGTAGTGCTACGAACAGTCCCCTTGGGTTTCAAAGTTTCCTTAGATCGTTGAAAGTTTGGCTTGAGTAAAATGATAGAAAATAAGTTCTAAAGACTTATTTTTCTATTTAGATCTTATGAAACCGCTTTATTTAATGTTACAAAGTTGACTCAATCCTACTCTTTATATAACAATTGTAAACTAAAGTTGGAGAGCTTTGTAAGACTAAGAATGAGACACTTCGAATTTTCTCCTTGGAGTTGCATAACTTGTGTTTGTCTTCAGTCTTTACTATTTATAGTCCTCGAATGCTACTTTTCATAATGAAACCCAAGAGATTTCTTCTCAATCAAGGATTTAAATTAATTCCTTGATTGAGAAATATAGTCATTTAATATGTCCATATACGGTTTAGGATCATGTCTATATCAGATATGCCCGTGATCTATCTTTTCTCTTAGTCTTGATAGTTGTGGCCTTCCTTTCTTTGATTTAGATCCTAATTCACATTCTATCTCATCTTCCATGATTTCTAGAATATTGATTCTTTTTCCATTCACAATGTTTGAATTGATTTTCTTGCCATGCTATAGAATATTGCCATGATCTTTTATTCTTGAAAATCTATAATCTTTGAGTATCTACATCCTTCATTCATGCTGTAAAATATTGTCGTGATCCTAAGTCTTTGACTATCAATAATCTTTTAGTATCTATATCCTTTATTTTACAAAGATTCATCCATTAGTTTGTCATTATTAAAACGTTACTTAAGAAGCCTAGCAATTATGACTCTACGATTTTTTACCGATTCAAGTTCGAATATCGAATGTTTATCTACTCAAGTCTGACTATTAATTATATTTGTTGGTTTGAGTATAGATATGTATATTATACTATGATGAGATAATTTTTATGCTTGACAATATCAGGATGTGAGATTGAAAGTAGCAATTTGGCTACGTCAAAAAATTAAGAAATGGTTATAATGTGGTATGGCATAAATGGATTCTAGTAATTAAATGGATTGATTAATAAGTGATGATTAAATAATAAATGGGGATTAGTGATCAACGATAATAATATTGTTAAAGGATGGTAACATTATAAAATGTAGGTAAATTATGGAATGATAGTTAAATGACAATAAAGGTTAGCTATAATGTTGGTTGATTACTTTATTCTTCTCTTTGATGTAGTCTCTAATCGTATGGGAGGCTGTGATGAGTTCGTTACTTTTCTAAACAAATTGATGTATGGGAGCCGATTTTGTAGTTTGCGATTGCATGTGTGAAATTATGTTGTGTTATGTTATTATTCTTATTATTTACGTATTATGTGCAGCGGTATAAGAGATTATTTGGGTTTGCTTTCTGTACCTTGAGTTAGTTATGTTATATTTTATTTTATCATTCTTAAATCATGATTTAGCTTAGTCGACCGATGATAATTATAAATTACCTGTTGTTTTGGTACTCATACTACACTTTTGTGCCTTTTTTCTTACAGATTTGAGTACTAGATATCACCATTGATTGTGCTATGACTGATTTCCAAAGATAGGGTGAGCTCTTGGAGTTAGAGTCACACATTTTCATCTTTCTTTATTTTTAGTCTTTTGTATTGATTATTCTAGACTTTGAATTGTATTGAACGATTAGATGCTCTTGTACTGACTCTACTAGGTCATAGTATTGGTATCTTGTATTAACTACTTATTTTATCTTGAACCTTTGTTATTTATACATTATGTTCTTGAATTTTCGTCTATGTTAGGCATTTCCTATTGAATTAGCCCATAGCATTAGCTCTAGATTAGGGTTTTTCTTACCTACTAATGGAATTTAGTAGGTTCCATCATGAATCATAAAATAGGTTATCACAAATTGGTATCAGAGCCTAGGCTACATTGATATTGTTGGTACAAGGGCAAGTGTCTAGTAGAGTCTTGTGGATTGGAATGATGATGTTTGTTTCCTATCTTTGGTAGGCTATGCGACATTCTAAGGATTGGATTTTCTACTCCTGTGCATGATTCTTTAGTAGTGGATTGGATTTTCAGATCATATGTTGTGACTGTTACTGATGTTGATACTTATGTTGATCTTATTATTTTGGATATGGTGGATTAAGATGTGATTCTGGGCATGGACTGGTTATCCCACTATTATGGTGTCATGGATTATTTTACCAAGATCGTTACCTTAGCCATGCCCAGCATACCCCCAGTCGTGTGGCAGGGAGTGGTTAGTCATGAGCCAATGGGGATTATTTCTTATGTTCATGCTAGGAGGCTTATTACAAGGGGTTGTAAGTCTTATCACACTTATATTTATGATTCTAGTGTAAAGAGTCTATCGCTTGACTCTATTCCTATTTTTTGTGAGTTTCTCACCGACCTGCCTGGTATTCGCTATATTCATGATATTAAGTATTCTATTAATATTGAGCGTGAAAATCAACCTATTTCTATGGCACCTTACTGTATGGCTCTTGCCATGCTTAAAGATCTAAATTTCCAGCTTTAGGATATTTTTTGTAAGGGTTTTATCAGACCGAGTGTGTCTTCTTGGGGAGCTAATGTACTGTTTATTACAAAGAAAGATGGCTCCATGCATATGTGTATTGATTATAGGCAGCTTAATAAGGTGACGATGATGAACCATTATCCTATGCCTCGCATTGATGGTTCGTTTGAGTAGCTTCAGGGTGAAACAATGTTTTCTAAGATTTATTTGAGATCTGGTTACCATCAGTCGAGGATTCGGGATAAGGATATTCCAAAGATAGATTTTAGGACCCATTATTATCACTATGAGTTCTTAGTGATGTTATTTGGGTTGAATAATGCCCCAGACGAGTTCATGGATTTAATGAACCAACTGTTTAGACCTTATTTGGATTCTTTTGTAATTGTGTTCATCTATGAAATCCTTGTTTATTTAAGGAGGAGACAGAAGCATGCACAATATTTGACGATTGTGCTCCAGACTTTGATAGATGATGTGCTTTTTGCCATGTTCTCTAAGTATGAGTTTTTGCTTGAGTTGGTGATATTCCTTGGACATATGGTGTAGATTGAGGTGAATTGTGATTCGGCTAGATCCACATCTCCGAATGAGGTTCATAGCTTCATTGTGTTGGCCAGTTATAATAGATGACTTATCGAGGTTTTTGCTACCATTTCAATCCTTATGACTAGATTGACTAGGAAGGAGGTTCCTTTCTGATGGTACGATCAGTGTAAGTCGAGCTTTGGAAAGCTCAAGGATTTTCTCAGTACAACTCCTGCTTTAGCTTTTCCTATTGAGGGTGAGGAATTTACCGTGTTTTATGATGCTTTTAGTGTTGGTTTGGGTTATGTATTGATGCAGTAGGATCATGCTATTGCCTATTCTTCTAGACAACTTAAGGTACACGAATGCAACTACTTCACTCAGAATTTAGAGTTGGCGGTGATAGTTTTCGCACTTAAGATTTGGAGGCATTATCATTAGGGTGTGTATTATGAGATTTTCATCGATCATTGTAGTCTTCAACATCTTATGACCCAATGGGAGATAAATGCTAGGCAACGTAAATGGATGGAATTACTTAAGGATTATGTTATTTCTATCTTGTATTATTCGGGTAAGGAAAATATGGTAGCAGATGCCTTGACTCAGAAGGAAATGAGCATGGCTTTTAATTCTATTTCTCAGGGATTATTGGCATGGGATATTCAATAGTTAGCTAACTTGATGGTTCACCTTGAGATTTTAGACCCTAAGGGGATTTTTGCTAGCGTTGAGGCCAGGTCTTCATTATTTGAGCAGATTCGAGATTATTAGTTTGAGGATAGTAAGCTTCTCTTTCTTTGTGATCAAGTTTTGAGTGGTGAGTCCAAAAGGAACACCATAGATTTTGAGGGTGTTTTGAGATTTGATGGCCATATTTGTGTTCTAAGGCTTGATGAATTAATTTAGTTGATTTTACATGAGGCTTACAACTCTAGATATTCCATTCATCCTGGCTCATCCAAGATGTATATATATTTGAGACAATAATATTGGTAGAATGGTATAAAGGGAGATTTGGCAAACTTTGTAGTCCATTGCCTATCTTGTTAGTAAGTAAAGGTCGAGCATCAGCGATCAAGTGGATTGATTCAGAGATTTCCCATTCTCGAGTGGAAATAGGAGTGGATTACCATGGATTTTGTTATTGGTTTGCATCGTACTTCCTGTGGTTTTGTTGATATTTTGGTCATTGTAGATTATTTAACCAAGTTAGCATATTTCTTTCCAATCTAGATATCCTTCAGTGTCGAGAGAAAGCCCATATTTATGTTTGGGAGATAGTCCATTTGCATGGTGTAGCCACTTTTATTATTTTAGATCATGGTTTTGTGTTCACTTCAAGGTTTTGGAGAGTTTTTCAGGAGAAGTTGGGCACTCAGGTGGATCTTAGTACAACTTTTCACCCGCAGACATATGGTTAGTCAGAGCGGACTATTCAGGTCCTTAAGGATATGCTCCTAGCCTGTGTTATGGATTTTTGAGGCCAGTGGGAGAAACACTTATCCTTGGTATAGTTTGGATATAATAACAATTACCATTAGAGTATTGAGAGGGTGCCTTTTGAGGCTTTAGATGTTAGGAGATATTGTTCTCCAGTTGGATGATTTAAGACTTTTGAGGTTATGCCCCATGGTACTAATTTTCTTTAGGAGTCAATGAATAGAGTCATTGTGATTCAGGATAGGTCGAGAGTAATTCAAAGTAGGAAGAAGGCCTATGTAGACCATAGTCTTCGTTCCATGATATTTGGAGTTGGTAATCATGTATTCCTTTGTGTGTCACCTATGAAAGGTATGATGGGGTTTGGAAGGAAGGGCAAACTCTGTCCTAGATATATTGGACCTTTTTAGATTCTTCGTGCAGTTGGTGAGGCAGTTCATAAATTAGCCTTACCTCCAGATTTTTCTATTATTTATCCAATTTTCCATGTCTCGATGTTGTGGCTATATATTCCTGATCTTTCTCATATACTTAGATGGGACTCAGTCTAGTTGGATGAGTATTAGACTTTTGTGGAGGAGCTGGTGCTCATTTTGTCAAGTGATGTGATGCGATTACGCACTAGAGAGATTCCTGTAGTTAAGTTTCAGTGGAGGCACCGTCCATTAGAGTAGGCCACTTGGGAGATCGAGAGTGAGATGCAGACCCATTATCCTCACCTATTTGAGACTTCAAGTATATCCTAATCCTTAACTTTTACTGACTAAAGTTCCTTTAGTAGTGGATATTGTAATGACCCTTCAGGTCATTTTCCATATTTCCATATATTTTCACAATTAAACCTTTTCTATAGCTACCCCAAGTCATTTATGACTTACTAGGGCTGACAGTTCAATTATCGAACAATTTGTTTGGTTTTTAGAGCTAATTCCCTATTTAGAAGTCTTTGTTTGTTCCAAATACCCACCGGAATAAAAAATCAGTTAAACGATCTTAAATGCATATGCTGATTGTGTCAACAGCTTTGAAATATCTATTTTAGGCTAGGTAGACCTTTGGTTTAGGTCCCGAGACACTTAAGCTCATTTTGACCTATTGGATATGGGTGTGGGACGTATATTTTTTTTTGAAACAACCTCATATGGAAAATCCATTTGCACCCCAAAGTCTGGACTATCAAATTTAGTGTGGTTACATAATGCATTTGCGTATACCGGATTTTGAATAAATTTTGAGCACCCTATCGAGCCCCTTTTCGGACAGGGAAAATATGGTGCATTAGCTAATTTGGTGCCACTGTGATCTTCCTTCTTTGGGCCATGATCGCGACTTCTGGTGCAACAGAGATGCTATGATTGTGACTCATGTGATAGACGAGAGGACCACAATCGCAAGTCCTCAAGACGTGATAGCAACTGTTGACTCCTTGGAATGGATATAAAATGACCCCTTTTCAATGATATTAGGCCACGTTTCATGATTCCCCTGAGATCTAAGAACCCTAAATATTGTGAATTCTAAAAATTAAAACTTATTGGTGATAGGGAAGCTAGAATTACAATTATTTTTGAGATTATCTTCCAATTTGAGGTAAGAATTCACCCCTTTTTTGGTGAAATTTCTTGATTAATTGCTCGAAACCCCAAATTGCTTAGGGATTGATTTTAGCCCTAATTTAGCTTGGGTTTCACCCATTTGAGGGTAATGATTCCTTGAGATTTTATGAATGTTGGGTTGGTTTCAAAGTGCATTTTTTGTAAATGAACCCATATGGGATTTTGATGTCATTTTTGGACCTAAAGCACAATGGTGAAATATGGGTATCAATATTCTCGTATTGATGAGTAGAATGTATGTTTGATAGCTCAGAGTCTTAAGGAGTCTTCTTGGAAAGAAAAACCGATGGTTTAGCGATTCGTTGAGCTTTCTTTAACGTCGAGGTTGGAAAAGTATATTCCTTGTTTGATTGAGCCATCTCATAGTATTCCTAGGGTATTGTGTTAGATTAGAGATGGTTTTAGGTATTGGATTGATCAAATTCAAGACTTGGGATTATTGGACAATCTAGGGAACATTCTAATCGTAGAGTTGAAACTCTTATTCCTTATACCATAGATGAGTTAGGCTTTGTTCCTCATGCTTGGCATGAGAAATTCTTAGATCACTCAAATTTGATAAAAAATGCTTTAGTTACTCATGTTTAGGGTAAGTTTGGCCTTAGTTGCTTACACTCATGAAGGGTGCCTTAGTTTCTATTGGGCTTAGTTAATGTATTTGGGAAGAATCTTTACCTTAGGACAAATTGTGGCTTGTTATACATCTAAAAGTGGATTCAGAGACCTTAAGCTTGTTTAGGTAGATTTTGTCTAAAATGGAACTTGAGGACTAGAAGTGGAATCTTAATCCACTTTAGGCTATGACATATGTTAGTTTTGTAAACCTTTACACTAGTCAGACTCTTGGAAATATGTATTGAGGAAACATGAAGAAATATTGATACTTTATGGTTATTTTGGTTAATGTGAGGGTTGATGCCTATTGATCATGCTACTATTTATGCTGTTGATGAGGTTATCGATGATGTTGATTATGTGTGTACACACACACACACACACACACACACATATATATATATATATATTGGTTCGGGTCCGAAAGATGATTATGCTATTAATTATATACCCTCTTCAAGTATGATGGATGATATGACTCTATTTATTATTTATTGGTTTGAGTTTGGATATTCATTAATTACTGGTTCAAGTCTGGATATGCATATTATACTATGATGACATAATTTTTATGATTGACAATCAGGATATGAGATTGAAGTTAGCAATTCGGCTACGTCAAAAAATGAGGAAATGGTTTTAATATGGTATGACATAAATGGACTCTAGTAATTAAATGGATTGGTTATCAAGTGATGATTAGATAATAAATAGTGATTAGTGAGCAATAATGATAATGTGGTAAAATGATGGTAATATTATGGAATATGACTAAATTATGGAATGATGGTTACATGACAATGAAGGTTAGTTATAATATTGGTTGATTACTTAATTCTTCTCTTAGGTGTACTCTCTAGTAGTATGGTAGGTTGTTACGAGTTATTTAGTTTTTTGTACCAATTGGCCCATGAGATCCTATTTTGTAGTTGGTGATGCTTGTGTGATATTATTATATGTTATGTTATTATTCTGGTAATATGCATATTATGTGCTGCGGTATAGAGATGGTCCATGTTCATTATTTGTGCCTTGACTTATTTATGTTATCTTACATTTTATCATATTTAAATCATGATTTAGCTTAGTTGGATGATGGTACCTATTGAGTACCCATTTTTTGGTACTCATACTACACTTTTGTACCTTTTTGGTGTAAATCCAAGCACTAGTTGTCTTCATTAATCATTATTCATGTGGTGATAGTTTTTTGGCGATAGGGTGAGCTCTTGGAGTTTGAGTTGCCCATTTCACTCTATCTTTATTTTCAGTTTTTTGTTTTAAGATAGGTATATTGACTATTCTAGACACCGAGTTGTATTGATTTTATTAGATGCTCTTGTACTGGCTCTACCATATCATGGGATTGGTATCTTATATTGACTGTTTATTTTATCTAGAGCCATTATTATTTATATATTGTGTTCTTGATTTTTTTTCTATGTTAGGCATTTCCTACCAAATTAACCCATTGTGTTAGCTAATTGTTTGGGTTTGGCTTACCTAATGAATGGTTTTATTAGGTGCCATCATGACTCATAAATTAGGTTGTGACAGATGATATGGGTTTGAGGTTGTTTGAGATAAGATGTTGATTGGCAATGCTAAGTAATCCTCACTTAATAATGATGGTGTATTGAAAATTAGAGGCCCATTTTGTGTGTCAAGAGTGGGTGATTGGATTAGATTAATTTTTGAAAAGCTCATTGTTCCAGGTATTCTATCTATCCGAGAGTGACTAAGATGTATCGCAACTTGAGGCAGGTAACTGGTGGGGTGGTATGAGGAAGGATGCAACAGATTTTGTAGTTCGTTGCTTTTATTTCCTGCAGGTGAAGGATGAGCGTATGAGACCAGGTGGTTTGCTTTAGAGGTTATCTATTCTCGAGTGAAAGTGGGAGCGAATCACTATAGACTTTGTGATTGGGTTGCCTTATATTTCTCATGGTTCTGATAGTGTCTGGGTCTTGGTGGATTGATTGGCCAAGTTTACTTATTTCATTTTGATTCAGATTTCTTTCACTGCTGAGAGGTTGGACCGTATCTATATTCTTCAAATAATGCATCTTTATGGTATGCAGTGTCTATTATCTCAGATCAAGGTTTAGTGTTCATATCTCACTTTTATAAGACTTTTCAAGATAAGTCTGGTACTCGGGTTGACCTTAGAATAATATTTCACCCCCAGACTGATGGTCAGTTGGACCAAACTATTCAGGTTTTGGAGCATATGAGCCACACTTAAGTGATAGATTTTAGTGATCAGTAAGAGTAGCATATGGCTCTTTTTGAGGCTTTATATGGTAGACGTTGTCTCTCTCTAGTTAGTTAGTTTGAGGTTTTGGAGATTACGCCTTGAGATATGAACTTTCTTTGGGAGTCCTTGGATAGAGTTTGGATTATTGTTGATAGGCTTCGAACGACTTAGAATAGGCAGAAGCGTTATGCAGATCGTAGACTTTGTGCCTTGAGATTTGGTGTTGGTGATTGTGTTTTCCTTTGAGTTTTGCCAACAAAAGGTGTGATGAGGTTTGAGAAGAGAGGCAAGATTTTCCCAAGGTATTTTGGCACCATTTGAGATTCTTTGAACTATTGGTGATGTGGCTTATGAGTTGGCCTTGCTCCAAGATTTATCAATTGTTCATCTAGTTTATTATGTTTCTATACTTTGCCATTACATTCTAGATGAGTCTTACATCATCTATTGGGATTTAGTACAGTTAGATGAGATGTTGTGTTTTGTTGAGGAGCCTGTCTCCATCCTGGCTAGAGATGTTAGGCGATTGCATTCTAGAGTTATCCTTGTTGTTAAGGTCTAGTGGAGACATCAACTTATAGATGAGGCTACTTGGGTGCAGAGTCTGATATACATAGTTCTTATCCCCAGTATTTCATGATTTTAGGTATTTGCTATGCCTTTAGTTTAAGGATGAACTAGATATTTAGTGTTGGATGATGTAACAACCTACTTTTTGGTGTTTTTGTGAATTATTCATTTTTGTGTGATTTGATCATTTTACCCCTCCCAGTTGTTGCTTTATGTTATTTTTGGTGTCTGGGAATGATCGGCTCGATTCTCAATGTAATTTGGTGTGAATTATGTGACTGGGTTTTGGTGGCTTTGAAAGCCTTGTAGTTGACTTTGATCAATATTTATTGATTTGTGCCTCAAATGAAAAAATGGACTGTGCTAGCAGATCCGAAACATTGATTTTAGATTGGTAACATGGTTGGTGTGGTTTTATGGCTTTTAAATTTCATTTCGACCCTTGATTTTGAAAATTGTGAAATTGGGTTTCGGGGGTCAACTCTGTGAAACGAAGACGTTTCACAAATTTAATATTGCCATTGAATCTGGGGCATACTTTGTTTGCGTTCACAAGATTCTAGATGAATCCTGAGGAGTCCACGGAGATTTGGACCCTTTAAATACCTACGTTTGGCCAGTTCCCCCTATTTTTGAGACTTGGAGCTTAGGGTTCAACACTTTTGAACAATTTCTTAAATTTCTAAGCTTGGGTAAGTTTCTAACACCTATTTCAACTACTTTACTCCAATTTTAATATCTAATTCTTGTTTTAATACTTATTAAAGTGGCAAATTGGGGATTTTAGCCCGAAAGGCTTAAAACTTGTATTGCTTTGATTCAAACCCTATTTTCAATCCGTTTTCACTTGGGTAAGTTTATAATCTTATAATTATCACCTTTCTCTTAATTTCATCTTTTAAACAAATTCATTTCTTGATTTTAAAATGGATTTCAAGGATTTTTACCAGTAGAGTTTGAAAATGATTTTTCTTTATTTTGGACCTCATTTTTAACTCGTTTTCACTTGGGTTTTCATATGTATACTCCTAAAGATATGGGAAATATGATTTGTAAACAAAATTATGATTTTTACCTTTTTTTTTCAAAAACCCATTTTGGGGGTTTATTTTGATCCCGACTTAAAAGTAGACAATATGGGTATTGTTGGATTTCTTTTGATGCATAGATTCTATATTCTAGTGTTTTAGTTAAATACGAGTCTGTTTTGGAGGAGTAAGACTTCAAAGTGAAGGCTTGCTGACCAGTTATCAGCATTTGAGGTAGGTTATGGCTTAACTTTCTTCAAACTGGGTTGGGTCGTTAATGTAGATACAAAATCATGTTAAGGGCGTGGGATCATGAAAATAGATTTATTATTATGTTTGTGCCCTTGTGGGTGCCTATGTTGAGGTTATTTGGTAAAATTGGGGCATTATTTATTACGTGTGACTATGTGGGGTGTTATATGCTATTGGATGGCCTAATGTATGTGAATTTAGTTATATCTTGTTAATGATAAGGCCTAATGTGGTATCAATGGTATATCTAATATATTTTACTCTATTGGCATATGGTTTATGGTGAATTTCATGGATAAATTAAAATATTGAGTGGATTACTAGTTGGTTGGTATATTGGTTAGATATGGAAATATTCATTTTGGTTGGCTGTGAGAATTCATCCTCATATCATATACATTCATGAAACTTTGGTACTACCATGAAATGCTAAAAATATTGTAAACACTGAATTTTTCTGACTAAAAATGTGACATCTTTAAAACCCTCTATTGAAGGATGTTCATGAGAGAAGATATTGATATGGATTGGATATGGATTGAATACGGGTTGATGATCCACCCATGGGTCCTACATCAGAAAGCTTTAGCTCTATAGGTGCATACGGAGGTTGTGAGACAATCTCATCTATCACCTTATCATTATCATCAATACCATCATTATCATTATTTTTTTCATCGCATCTGTGTTACATTGTGCCTATGTTTATGTTGTATTATATTTCTTGATGTATACTTGTCTATGTGTAATCGCTTCCCTAGTACTTGTATACGTTATATTTGTTTACTCATATTTTCTATGATGTATGTGAATATTATAGAAATGTTAGTGGAAACAGTGGGGGATACTGTTGTGGGACATTTTCTGGTTGCAGGTGGCGTCCCCTTAGTATGTATGTTGTATGCTTTATTTTTTACTTTGCTTAGTTAACTTATGATACCTACTAAGTACAAGCGGACCGTACTTACATCTATTGCACCCTTTTAGTGCAGATTCTAGTTTGAGTATGCCTCACGGTGGTTGATTCGGGCGACCTTTGGAGCTTTCGAGGTACCAGTTGATTTCATGGGTCTGGAGTTTACTACTATCTTTCCTTGTTTAGACTATGTCTTTACTTGTATTCAGAGATAAAGTGTTCCTATTTTGGACACCTTATGAATTGTTGACTTCGAGTTGTACAAGTATTTTTGCTGTTTTGGACTCCTTCTTAATTGTTGACTTCGAGTTGTACAAGTATGTTCTTACACTGTGACACTAGGTTTTCGGATTATGCTATAGTTCATTATGTCTTTCTGTTTTACTATATTTTATGGTTCGTCTTCGTTCTAGAAGCCTTACTTCGGGTTATTGTTATAATTTCCCTTTTTGCATTAGTTTGTGTGATAGGCTTACTTGTCAAGGTTCACCATGACAAGTGCCATCATGACCCTTGGATTTTGGGTCGTGATAATTACATTTAATCTCACGCTACAATCATTCTAATGGTTTTCCAACTTTTCATCTACAATTGTTAACTATAACTTTAGTTTATAAGAATCGATGATTTATTCTTTTGTGTATAAGCTAAACTCTATACACCAAATCATCTATATGCAATTTGAGGACACATATATGACAATGATCTATTTAATGTAATAATTTATTGAATTGAATTGAATAAATAAATAACCGTTCAATAAATAATACTATATCAAAATGTATAATTTATAGTATATCCTACTCTAATCTGGTAACCGAGATGAGTTAAGCAGTCAAACAATACAAACATACACAATGATCTTCATAAATCCTCTTTTGCTATTTTATTCCTACATAGTCCATTCACCTTTACAAAAATATTTTTCCCATAACTTGCACCCTAAAGTCCCTACTGCCACCTCATTAAAACGTTTCAGAAAAACCTTAGTTGGGATTAAAACTAAGCAAAGGAATAAAAAGTGTGCCTTTGAAGCCTTCACTGCTCTCATCCTTTCTTATAGAGCGGTGTTCACGCTTCGAAGGCTGAGTTCCAGCCCTGTACAGAGTCCAAAGGACATGGAAACACATTAATTATAAAGAAAACAAAAGAGATAAAACATACTTGGTTCAATGGCTTTGGCGATAAGTATATTGTGTTCATGGGTCTCCACGAGGCCAGTGCAAAGGGATTTTACCTCTCACGTCTGGGATTTATTGAATGAGCCCTTAGGAACTATGCGTATTATGTAATTTGGGTCCTGGGGCCAACTGTGAGGGGAACATTGACTTCTTACTCAACTATTTTTATTACTTCTAGAATTTGCAGTACTCCATCCAAACACTCTTCCAACATTTTCTCCGTGCTGGGGCTGGCCCATGGGTCATAATCCCTACTTCCATGAGTATAGATATTTCATAATAAATACCTATGGTGTCGAGGTGGGACAATATAAAATAATAAACATTGTTCTTAAGGATATCAACATGCGTGAGCCTAACCTCGGGACTTACTCCCTTGCTCAAATATACCTTTTTCCTGAGCGAGTTAGGAAAAATGGTAAATTTATTGGTAATTTCAACCAACAACCTTGTGGTGTCTCCCTTGTTGGATATATAGCGAGGTCTTGTAGTTTTTCTTCATACTTGTGGGGATACCCAACGTCCATCTGAGGTTCATCCATGTTTTGAGTTTTGGCTCGTGTTCGTTATGCGCATTGTTTCTATTTGTTGCCTTGGTCTCAGTTAAACTTTATTTGTATTTGAGGCAGACAATCTAGTTATTCAGGTTCAATTCATTAGCTAAAGCCTTTGCGGCCCAGTTATCAGATACGTTTGGCCACCACATTCTCTCATTTTAGAATTTGGCTATGAATACTTCAACAACTCATTATTTTTCTGCTTTGCTTCAAAAATTCCCTTCGATGATATTGCATCCATTTTGTCCAGATGTGGCCTACAAAGCATCCATCCATCATATATACTTAGTCCATGGAATTCTTTGACTGATGTAAGTACCACTCTAAAACCTTTTCCGATAGTGTTCTTCCAAAATTTCTTCACCATGACTGATTCAACATTTTTCGAGGTCAGTTCACTGCTATTTACCACTGTGGTAAACGTGAGTATGTGTTATACCCTAAAATCTAGATGATTTTATTTTAATAACTCTCATATATTTTAATGAAATTTTAAGTTGAATAATGATTAGGAATGTTAATGGGACCATTGGGAAATGTTTTAGAATTTTTAGACTGAGTTATAGATTAACGAGACCATTAGGAAGTGTATCAGAATTTTTGTAATGAGTTTCGGGACCTAATAGAACTCTAAAATAGTAAGGGTCTGCATTTAGGTCATGCCACGAAGGCAAGAATCACAACCCATTTTATGAGTCATGATTACACCTACCAATTCCCACCAATAGGTAAGACAATATCATAACCTAAAGCTAACACAATAGATTAATCCGGTAAGAAAGGCCCAATATAGGCAAAATTTAAGGACATCAATTATAATATAAAGGTTCTAGATTTAATAATTAGTCAAACAAGATACCAATCCCAAAACCTGGTAAATCTTGTACAAGAGCAACTAATAGTATTAATACAACTCCAAGTCTAGAATAGTCAATACATTATCTCGAATACTAAAGACTAAATACATGATATAAAAGGAAATTGGGTAACTCAAACTCCAAGATCTCACCCTATCTCCAAAAATCAATCTCCGCATGAACCACGATCAACAGTGATAGCTAATACCTAGATCTTCCTAAAAAGGTATAGAAGTGTATTATGAGTACCAAGACAACGTGTACTCAGTAGGCATTATCTGCCGACTAAGCTAAATCATGATATAAGAATGATAAAGTTCAAGAGAATTATAACTAAGTCCAGGTACAGGATCAAACCTAAATCATCTCCATCATCACTGTATATAATAAATAAAAAACCAAAATAAACGTGTAACATAAGGCATCAACGCATGCTAATATCACCCTGCATAACAAGTAAACGATTCAGAGTCATAATTTAACATAAGTATAATCCCAAGCAAACAAAAGTATAGAGTTGGCACCCATACACCAACTAATGCATAAAGTAAAGAACTCATCACGGTGTCCCATACCATCGGAGAGTATACCAAAGTGAAATATAAAGGAATCAAATCAACAATGTATCCAAACTTCCCTACTATCCATAGTTTTCCTCAATTTTCATCAAACGACCATTTGTCAACATTAATAATCATCATCAATAATCGTATGGAATAATGTATATGAATATACACCGTAACCATACCATAATATAGGTATCTATTTCGTCAATACACCCTATTCATACATGTTAGCTAGCCAACATTTAATACCAAACCAATTACTCACTAGTCATCATATTACCTCTAATTATTATATATACACTACTCATCACATAATAACTATTCATGGTTCAACTTCTAACCATTATTCACTAACTATCCAATACCTAGCATCTAGTTAAGATTCAACACTAGACCATATTCACCCATTCGCCAATATTTATCACTAGGCATCATAATTCTACTAGCCTCCATCTAAAAAAATTCCACCAATCACCATTTATTCAATATCCATCTATCAACTAACATCCTTGATTAACTAGCATTATTAATACACAATCCCTGCTTAACAACAAATAACCATCATAAAATTTATCAACAATAGCAAGTAATCACCACCATCGCTAACCTCATTATCACTAATCTCCATAATAAAATAATCATCACTACTATTATCCATTAATGCCACTAGTTCTCTTTATCACTAACCTTCACTAATCCATTAGTCACTATTATCCACCACTAAGCATTTTTTGTCCTTAAATCAACAACTATACCACTTTATACCATAACTTATTAGAAGAATATAACCGACATTGAAAATATTAGATAATACCCATTATGTCCTATGCTTTGATAATGATAATTTGACAACAAAGGACCAGGTCCTTGGCTCAACATGAAGTAGTACATCTGTCACACTCTGCATAATTTTTCTGCTAGTGCAACTAACTATGTAGGAGTACAGTATACTCGTTGTGACAAATAGACCAATAAAAAATTAATGCTATTTTATTCACAACTATAAATAGATAAGGCTGCCTCTTATTCAACCAACTTTTGCAAAATTTATAATTCAATAAGAAAGAGTGAAAATTTAATATTGCTCAAGTTCCAAGTTTCTGTGTGTTTCAAGTTTAATTATTCTTGATTCAAGTCTTAGTATATAATTGAATTGCTCATATTATAAAAGTAATGTCTTTCTTTTGGCAGTATAGAGCTTACGGAGAGTTACCTAAGCTAATATTGGTTTGAGTTAATCAATATTTGGTAGAGTTTTTAAGAGAAGTTTTTAATAGAGTTATTACAAATTAGTGAAGCTTAGAGTTAAGTTCCAATGGAGTCTGTAATAAATGATTTTTTATTACAATAGAGTTTTGAGTGCTTGTGAGGTCAAGCCATATTTTTTCCTTCCTTAAGCTAGGAAATTTCCACGTAAATCTCTATGTTTTCTACATTCAAGCCAGTTTTATATTTGTTACTATTTTATTGCCTTTAACTATTTTGAAGGGACCTAATCCTTATAGGTGGTGCACCCCCATGATTCAACAATCGGTATCAGAGCAAGGACACTCTAAAAGGGTTACACCTAGAGTGATTTCTTGATCATGGCTACTCTACCTAATCTGGAAGAAGGGTAATCTACCACTAAACCACCCCACTTTAATGGGTTGTACTATTGGCGATAGAAAATTAGTATGTATGACTTTATTATAACTAAGGATAGTGAGCTGATAAATGTAATACTTGATGATCCTTATGTGCCTATTAGCAAGGTCAAAAAAGAAGACATAACAAGAATGGTTGTAAAAACTAAGAGAATGGGATGATGAAGATCATAAGAAAGTTGAGAAGAATTACAAGGCTAAGATGTTATTTGTGTATGGTATTAGACCAGATGAATATAATAGGATTTTAGCTTGTAAAAATGCTTAGAAAATCTGGGAATACTTGAAGACTGCTCATAAAGGAACAACTAATGTGACCGATTTAAAATTTGATATGCTAACAACTTAGTATGATACTTTTTCTATGAAAGAAGGAGAAACAATTCAAGATATGCATGCTAGATTCACTTCAATCACAAATAAGATGCATTCCTTAGGAGAAGTGATTCCATTGTATAACCAACTAAGAAAAATTCTAGGAGTTCTTTCTAAGTCCTGGGAAAGTAAAGAGGATGCTATTACTGAAGTAAGATACCTAAAGACTCTCACTATGGATAAACTTATTGGTAATCTAAAGACTTATGAACTCAAGAAGCAGTAAAGAAAAGAGAAGAGGGAAGTAAAGAGGGAAAAGTCTATGGCATTGAAGGCATCAAAGTCCGAATCAATCAAGAAGGACACTAATGTTTCTTACTTGGAAAAAATAATTATAAGAGAAATGAAGAAATGTGGACAGTTTCAAAGAAAATAAAGTAGTAGCAAAAATGGAGGTTCTGTTGAAGTCTGTCAGAAATGTGGAAGTCCTGAACATTTCATCTAGGATTGTCCACTACACAAAATGACTATCAAAAAAATGCAAAGTCTGTAGATAACAAAGGAAAGAAGAAGCACCTGGTCCCTAAAAAGTCAATAACAAATGTTGCAGCTGATTACATAGTAAAGCAGGCCTTAGCTATTTTGAGAGACTTCTCCAGTGAATCTAATAATGTTGAAAATTATAAAGATATTTCCATGTTGTAGTGTCGGATAGTGAATTTACCTATATTCCTTATTTTCTCTTATGGAAAAAAAAGATGAAGAAGAAAATGATGTAAATCTTCTTACATTAAGTAAAATTCAGATAATTACTTTGCTAGAATAATAAACAAGCTTGCAAATATGTTGATTGATTCTATGTGTGAATTGACTGCTGAGAAAATGCTCTATAAGAAATAGTAGAAAATCAAGAGCTTTAACTATTTTCCTTAACTCTATAGTTATCTAAAACGGAGGAGTTGTTCGCTAATTTGAAGTATAAAATTTAAGTTTAATGAGTCGACTGGAGAAAGAAAATGATCCGGAAGGTGAAGGAAATAAAAAAGCCTCAAGGCTTTAAGTTGAGATTGAGGATAAATTGATGGATTCTCAAAAGAACCTCATCACTATACTTCATAAGAATAAGGAATTAAGAAGGGACCTAGTTCATATAAGAGAAGATCTAAACAAATCCTTAAATTGGACCACATCCTCAAAAATACTTTCTAATTTAACTAGTCAGGGAGTCAATAATGGTAAAGACCTTGGATATCAGTGTATAACCCAATCACTTAGATCTCAAGGGATGGTTGTTCGTGGTGTTAGAAACAAGGTCCACAAACCTTTATGTACTTATTGTGGAATAGATGGGGAACTTGAAGAAAAACTATCAAAGTTGGGTTAGAGCTACAATAAATAGTGCTAGACACATCTAATAAGAGAATTCATATCCTAAGGGTTCCAAACCTTTTAAAAATATGAATAAGACCTCACTACCTAGATGGGACAAGAAAAATCTGATCATAACTTTATCTTTCTTTTGGGAAGTCAAAATCTAGTGGGTTCCCAAATCTAACAAATGACTCTACTTGTAGGTAAGAGAAAGGGATTGCAGTTAGAAATGATTCATTGATAGTGAATGTTCAAAGCATATGGCTGGAAGAACTGGTTATTTTCACTCTCTCTCAACACTTTAAGGTTGAGGTGTCTCATTTGGAAATGGCAAAAAGGGTTATATCCATGGTGTGCAGAAAATTGGAAAATCTCTCAATCATGCAATAAAAGATTTTTATTATGTAAATGGCCTCAAATATAGTCTTCTAAGTGTTTCTCAAATTTTCTACAAAGGTATAAAGGTGAAGTTTTTATTTGATGGTTGTACTGTGTTAAGCTTGAAATCTGGGAAATTTATTCTTAAAGCCAAAAAGTTCAAAAATATATATGTACCTGACTTAGATTCTATAGCTGATGGGGAATTGACTTGCCTAAGTGTTTGAAGTAAAAATAATGATCTATGGGACAGAAGACTAGGACATGTAAGTTCATCCTTGCTAAACAAACTAGCATTAAAGGACCTAGTCGGTGGCATTCCAAAGCTAAAATTTTTAGACAACAGGGTTGGTGATGCTCGTGTTAAGAAAAAACAAACCAAGTCTTCCTTTAAGCTAAAAAATCAAGATTCGTACTTCTATACCTCTTAATTTGCCAAGCATTGACCTTTGTGGACCTGTTAGAGTCCAAAGTAGAGGAGGAAAGAGGTATGTGTTTTTTATTATGGATAGTTACTCAAGGTTCACCTGGACAATGTTCTTGAGATCTAAGGATGAAACTTATGAGGTGCTGGTGAGTTTTGCTAAATAAATTCAAATGAAGTTGGATTGTAAAATTTCTTAATTCAGATTTGATCATGGAACTAAATTTGAAAACTCCTAAGTTGCAGGACTTTAGGTTGAATATAACTTCTCTGCTTCTAGGACTTCTAAACAAAATAGAGTTGTTGAAAGAAAGAATAAGACCCTCATAGAGATTGCCAGGACCACATTGATTGGAAGTGGGCTTCCAAAGAGATTTTGGATTGAAGAAGTTAATACTTCTTGTTATATCACCAATAGGTGTTTGATCAGATCTCTCCTGAACAAGACTCCATATAAGCTTATGTTCAATAAAAATTCTAAGATTGACTATTTCAGACTATTTGGGTGCAAATGTTATGTTTTAAATAATTAAAAGAATGAGTTTGGAAAGTTTTATTCCAAATGTGATAAAGCAACATTTGTGGTCTATTCTTCAACAAGAAAAGTATACAAAATCTTAAATAAAAGAACTTTATGTAAGGAAGAAAGTGTACATATGGTCTTTGATGAGTCATATAAGCAAAGGAATTTTGTGGAAATAAAGATTATGATATAGAACTCATTCCTATTAAAAGGGATGATATAGATGAAGATAATAGTCAAGAACAAAGTTATAGGGTTGAGAAGAATGAAGGAGATGGGGACTTAGGACCCTAGTTTTAGGAGAAACACTACAAGAAGGGTCTATTCAAAATCTCCAGGGACCTAGTCCCCGTGAAACTCAACTCATAGTGACAAATTAAAGGTATGGATCTTCTCAACCCTTGAGAACTTAACCTTATCTTTGGAATCTGGAGTCCAAATAAGAGCTCAAGCCTGAAATTTGATGGAATTCTTAGAATTTGTCACAAATTGATCCCAAAAATCTAAAAGAAGCACTTAAGGATGCTGACTGGATAAATGCAATGTAGGATGAGCTTTAACAATTTGAAAAAGTAAAGTCTGGCACCTAGTCCCCAGGCCTGTTGATAGAACAATTATTGGGACTAAATGGGTGTACAAAATCAAGGAAGTTGAGCATGGAACTATCAATAGAAACAAGGCAAGGTTGGTTGTTCAAGGATATAATGAGTCATTTTCCACTGTAGTAAGGATAGAGACCATCAAAATTCTTATTGCATTTTTTGCCTATATGGGGTTCAAACTCTTCCAAATGGATGTTAAAAGTGCCTTTCTATTTGGGTACTTAATAAAGAAGCCTTTGTCAAACAACCTCTAGGTTTGGATGATACAGATTATCCACATCATGTTCTTAAATTAGATAAAGCTATCTATGGGTTGAAATAAGAACCTAGAGCTTGGTATGAGAACTTTTATAGTTTCTTCTAGAAAAATGGATTTAAAAAAGAAAAAACTGATAATACTCTCTTTTAAAAGTCCAAAGGTAGCAGTTTGCTAATTGTTCAGATATATGTTGATGACATAATTTTTTGAACCACCTCTAAATCCCTATGTGAAGAGTTTGCAAAGCTAATGGGGACTGAATTTGAAATCTTGATGGGTGAATTAATCTTCTTCCTATGATTGAAGATTAAGCAAACATTTTGATGGACAATGATTTGTCAAGAAAATTACATCAATGAGCTACTGAAGAACTACAATATGGAAGATGCCAAGCCTATTGAAAGTCCAATTAGAACCAGTTCAAAGATGGATAATGATGAATCTGGTTCCTCGGTGAATAAGACCATGAATAGAGGGATTATTAGATCCTTACTATATCTTAGTGCAGGTAGGCTAGACATTGTATTTAGTATGGGAATGTGTGCTAAATTTCAAGATTGTCCAAAGGAGTCTCATTTGAAAGATACAAAAAGAATTTTTAGGTATTTGAAAGGGACATGGGACCTGGTCCTATATTATCCGTCTGGAGACAGTCTTGATCTGATAGGCTGTGATGATGTTGATTATGCTATATATTTGGTGGATAGAAAAAAAATCTCAGGAATGGATTATTTTTCCTAGATATTTTTTAATTTTATAGGGTTCTAAGAAGCAGAATTTAGTTACTCTATCTACTGCTGAAACTGAATATGTAGCTGCAGCTTCTTGTTGTGCTCAATTGTTATGGATCAAACAACAACTAAAGAACTTTTGGGATTGTCTCAGATACTATCCCTCTAATAAAAGACAATACAAGTGCTATTAACATGGCTAAGAATCTGGTGCAACATAAGAGGACAAACCATACAGATGTAAGACATCATTTTCTGAGAGATGATGTTGAGAAGTGATCCATTTGTATAAAGTTCTACTAGAATAAAGATCAACTGATATCTTTAGAAAGTCTCTTAACAATAAGCAATTTGTGAAGAGTAAAATGAGATTGGGGAAGGTTAAAATGACCTAATCTACTCGATGGATCAACTTTCCTCCATAAATTGGCTATGATTAAGAGACAGGTATCATTGGTAGAGTATGCACTTATTGGTCTAACTCAGTAACATACCTTTGAAGGTATACATGCATGGTAACGGATTTAGAAGAGAACAGATGAGATAGATATAATTTGGAGAATTCACTCAAGAAAAAGAGAGACCTAGCCCATCTCTCAGGTTAGTATCATTATTGTGCAATTTGTTTCTGATAGAAAAGAACGCATATTTTCTATCTATGTCAAAAAATTATCTTATCCTAAAAGAAGATGATTCACCCCAAAATTGACACCAAATATATCTCATTCTTTCAAAAACCCCATATTTGTGCTTCTTGGTTCCCTTATCTTTTTTTGGTTCCTAAACTCTCTATTGTCAAAAGAAAAACCTACTCTCTAATAGCCTTCTTGTGACAAGGATTTCCAAATGGCTTATAAATCCTCATTCCCATACCATGTAAGGGACTCAAAACTTTTTAGAGATAAAAATCCATTATAAAACATTTTTCAAAGCACCAAGTTAGCTTTTCCCTTCATATCCTTGCCGGGACAACCTTTTACTGAACTACTCTAAATAAATACCTTCCTGGATGAACCTCCAATAAATGAAATCACTAAGAAAATTGAACATTCATATAAGCCTTCTTCTAAGATAGAGGATAGTAACAAGATTGATCTCCCTCTTGAAGTCATCCATGCAGAAAAACACCTTCTCTCCAAAAGACCGACCAAGTCAAGATATCCTAACCCTTTAAAGCAAATTCCTTCTTCACTCAACTCATTAATGAATATTCATCCTTGAAACCACATAACCTTTTTGTTAGTATAATTATGGGTAATGATTGGGTTGCTGAAAATATCATTTTGCTATCAAATAACCCAATAAAGATTTTGTTTTGGCCTAAGAAACAAGATGTCAGCAAGAAAACAAGAATTTCTGGAGTGAAATGTAGAAATTTTACTGAGAAGCAACAAACTTTTGAAGATCCTAGTCCCAAGAAAAGTAATATGACTGAAGGACAACCTATTAATGTTTCTAAAAAGGGAAAATTTTAAAGAAGGAAAGTATATGTCTAAAGAAGTGTGAAACATGTTTTTGAGAAATCAAAAGGTGCTAACTAGGAGGATTTTTGACTCAAGTATGTTTACAAAACCAGGAATGATGGAATTAGTTAATCTTGTTAAACATGAAAGATGGCTCTATCTTATAGAAGGACCTATTCCCTTTGTCTTTGATGGGGAAGTCAAGGAATTCTACTCTATTTTGGACTTTTCTGAAGATCGACTAAAGATGACTGCATTAGTTTAAAGGAAGAGGCTAAATCATTATGATGTATTACTTGGAAGAATTCTAGGTGTTCCCATTAGTGGTGTGAGGACTGTCTCAAAATAATAGCCCTCAATAGAGTTTATGGCAAATACATCAGAAGTGAAAGAAAAATCATTAGTTGCAGCAAAATGACAATCTCTCAAGAGTGAGTTACAATTAATATTTACTCTGTCAACAAAGTGATTCTGCCAAGATAAAAAAATAAGAACAATGCTTTAACTGCAGATCTGTATGTGATGGAGTATCTCAGTAACTTTGAGTTAATTAATCTTTCTGCTCTAATGATGGAGCACATGTATAAGGTTGTTCATGGGAAAAATGGAAGATATGGCATGCCTTATGTATATCTATTGAATATAGTGTTTAATGATTTTGGAATTATCTCTGAAAATTGAACTCCTGGTACTGTGAAACAATTGTTTGGACTAAAAACCCTTACAAAAAATGAGTGTGTGGAAAAAAATCAGGAACCATTTCTCAGGAAGAGCTAAGAAAAGAGTTAGAGGAAATAAAGCTTAACACAGCTGCTAAGGCTATAGAGATTAGCAAATTGCAAATGATAATTAAAAATCTTTCCAGCGAGGGACTAAGTATTTATAAAGAACTTAGAATTGAGAATGTTGAACTTAAGAGGAGGGCCTTCACTTTAACAGATGAGGTTCTCAACTTGAATGCATAAATAAAGGCACAGACCAAGGAATTGTTACATTGTCTTTCTGCAAAAAAGCCATAAGATGGAATTTCTTCTTAAAAACCTTTCCCCAAGACCATAATCTACCTAATCTTGTTGAGTGTCATACCCCTCCTACACAAATGTTTTTTTATGGCTTTTACTATGGAATAAAGAAATTTAATCTTGCGCTATAATCGTATATATCCTATATTATATGAATGAATCCTTGTTTGTGCTTATCATCTATCTCATATGCTTAAACTCTTCATTCATGTTAGTATTGCCCAAGTGGCCACAAGTTAACTGATTTGTACCTATTTTACTCTTGGTTTACTATTCTTAACTTTTCAATGATACTAAAAGGGGGAATGCTGAATTCATTATGGTAGGGACCAGGTGCTTTATATGGTGCTAATATGAACAGGTGCTAAGTCAGCTGAGGTGATGAGGTATTAGTGTGCCTATCTATCTGAAATAGGGAGAATTTTGATTGGGGGAACACATTAGGAGGAAGCATGGTGATAGGGGAACGTATAGTGGTTGCTCTGATGATTAAATAAATTTTGATGCTTTAAAGCTATGTTTTTCATCATTAAAATGGGGAAAATTGATGTCTTATGTTTTGATGATGATCAGTTGACAACAAAGGACTATGTCCCCGAATCAACACGAAGTAGTATAACTGTCACACTCTGCATAGTTTTGTCTACAAGTGCAACTAACCGTGTAGGAGTTCAGTTTAATCACTGTGACACCTGGTCCAATGAAAATTCAACACTATTTTATTCACTATTATATATAAAAAAGGATGCATCTGATTCAACAATTTTTTTCCAAAATTGATCATTCATGGAGAAACGGCAAAAACACAGTATTGCTTAAGTTCCAAGTTTCTTTGTGCTTCAAGTTTAATTGTTCTTGAGTCAAGTCTTTTACTGTAATCAAATTACTCATCTTATAAGAGTAATGTCTTTCTTTTGGCAGTAGAGAGCTTAGTTAGAGTTACCTGAGGTTATATTGGTTAGAGTTGATTAATATTTGTTAGAGTTGTCAAGAAGTGTTTGTAATAGAGTTATTACAAATTAGTGGAGCTTAGAGTTAAGTTCTAATGGAGTCTACAGTCAATGATTTTTTTATTATAGTGGAGTTTTGAGTGCTTGTGAGGGAAAACCATGGTTTTTCCTCCCTTGAGCAAAGAGGTTCCCACATAAATCTCAGTGTTTATTCACATTCCTGCTAGTTTTATATTTATTACTATTTTATTGCCTTTTACTTATTCTAAGGGACCTGTTCCCTTGTACGGTGGTGCACCACCACGATTCAAAAACCCAACTATATAAATGCATAAGTAAACACATAATTTCCATACACAGGCCTAGCCGGATTTTTACCGGTGCATGTACAATAGGCCCATCAATAATCATCCTCCGGCCTTGCGGTAAATCATCATACATCATAGTATCCTCCAGCTTTGTTGGGTATTACTATAAATCACAATATTATTCCGTTGCATCGGTAATCATCATAATATCCTCCAGCCCTATTGGGTATTAATAAACATCACAATATCATCCAGACGTATCAAGTACCATCATATCATCATAGTATCCTCTGGCCTTTTTGGGTATCAACATATCATCATCATATCCTTCAGCCATGCCTTGTATCATCATAACATCATCACATCCTCTATTCTTACTAGGTATCATCATAATATCATCAAACCCTCAGGCCTTGTTGAGTATCAACATTACACCATAATAAGTAGATTTTTATTAAGAATGAAGAACAATCCCAATGAGGGCAAATGTAAATGAGCCCCATGAGGGAGAAAGTAAATGACAATACCCACGACGTCTAAAGTTAATAAAATTCCTTATGCAGGAGAAAGTAAATAGATATAAATGAGAAGCAAAGCAGAGCATACCTCAATAAACCAACGTTCATCATCAATGTCACTTTATCAATAGATATATGTGTATGTAACATGAGTAGTATAAACTCTCAAGGAACATTTTGTAGGGACATATATCTTTAATACCAACATCTTTCCTCCACCCCATACTGAAGAGATAGGTATATAGGTATGTATAAGAACTGGAAAAAGAATTTGTATAAGTAATCATATAAAGAAGTATCATGAGTCCAAGAATAATCTATAAAATATATTTACATACAGTCAGTAAGCATGCCTTCTAGTACCATTAACAACATCATCTGTAATATCAACAATACGGAAGATTTCTAACATGATTATTAACGTAGTTATCAAGCATGATCATAAAAATGGAAATAGCATAGTTAATAGCCCAAACACTATCCTAATCAATGTATTAATCAAGAGAATAATCAAGGGCTTATCCTTACATAATCTATAATCTAGATATTTAGTCCATGAGCATAACCATAAGTGATATCATGAACAAGTGCCTAGTAGTAGATATTCATTAGCCTGCCATTGGCCTAAAGATAATCTATCATTAGCAAGAGCAATACCTAAAACATGTCATAATCTATAGCTTATTCATAGAGTGATCAATAACATTATTTTTGGCCCAGGCAATCTTATAGTCAAGGGAACATTCAATAGCATGTTCATTAGACCCAAACAATAGCTAATCGCAATAACATAGTTAATAACTCGACATAAGTTATAGCAAACACGACATACAAAGGCATATTAACTTGGGAATCATTCTCAATGGAATTCTACATATCCAACTAACACCAAGAATCATCAATATTGCCTCAAAAGGGCACTCTCTAGTCGTTTACTAAGCATAAGGGGTTCAAGGACTCTAATCATAAGTATTTGCTTAACGTGGATCAACAAGACCACATCTGAATCCCCAAATGCATTATAAGTCAATTTCTACCCCAGACTAGGATATGGTATCTAAATCATCTCTTAGATGTAAAGCAAGCCACCATAATCCCTAAGGTAGATATTCTACTCAAGCATCTTTACTAATCCCAATGGAACTAAGTCAACCTTAACTAGTATTAGTAACTAAGGTAAACTTACTCTAAGTATGAAAAACTAGATCATTTCACAAAAATATTGAGTATTCTAAGGCATTCTCATGCCAAATATGAGTAATGAAATCTATTCTACTTAAGTCAAAGGGAAATAAGTCAAGATTTTAAATTCTAAGATCAAACAGCCCAAATGGTCCAACTAACCCAAGCCATTCACCCCATCAATCCAATACATAAAATCCATCCCAGTATAACAAGGTATTATAATTATACTATAATAAAGCTTAATTTAACAAGGAGTAAGCCTAGCCTACCTCAAATTCAAAGAATGCTCAATAATCTGCTAAACCTTTACTTTTTCTTTCCAAGAGGCTTCTTTAAGATGCTAAGCTATCAAAAAAACAATCTACACATCATTACAAGAACATTGATACCCATATTGCACCATTATGCTTCGGGTCAAAAAATGATACCAAAAACCCCAAGTGGGTCCCAGTATGCAAAATACATTTTTGAGACCAACCCAATGTTCATAAACCATTAATGAATAATAAACATTAAGAAACAAGTGAAAACCAAGATTATTTGGGCTAAAATAAAGCTCTTGATCTATAACGCCCCGAGTCTATACCCCAGACCTTAGGTGGTGCTTACGACCCCGAAGGACCACAAGCTAACCCATGAATAATATCTTCTATGAGCACTGAAAAATGATACTATAATAAATGCAAAATAATAGGCTGAAATGCCATAAGGTGCAAAGCATCTAAAATGCTGATAAATTATATCGTCTAAAATAACAATCTTTAAAACTGAACACTGTCTGGAAACTAGTCTGAAAAGCCTCTAACTGAAACTATTTCAAAGAGGAGTTGATGGGACAATCCCCCAACCAAATCCATCTATGGAAATACTGAGTCTACTAAAATAATAAAATAAAAAAATATCTTTGAACGATGAG
This sequence comes from Capsicum baccatum var. pendulum, assembly GCA_030864225.1. NCBI lineage: Eukaryota > Viridiplantae > Streptophyta > Magnoliopsida > Solanales > Solanaceae > Capsicum > Capsicum baccatum. The sequence goes on along the minus strand of CM061560.1, from coordinate 81,189,919 downwards.
GACTCACTTCTAATATACTACTGTTGGTTGAATCTGAGTCTATCTATGTGTGGTCGGGAACCTGAGTGTCCGAACCTATGATATGATACATCATAGTGAAAAGAAATAGTATGCATTATTACATGAAATGTACCGGTATACTAGATGAGGTAAGGCTAAATGAAAGGGTTTATATGCATGAACAACAACTGACTGCATGATATAGAGTAACTGAACATGAGAGTACATGGATAACTGATACTGCTGTAAATATTGAGTATGCACTAATGAGCATATAAATAATTACTGTGACTAATCTTATCTGAAGCTAAGTCTTGAGTTCTGATACTGAGCAACTGATAACTGAAGTTACTAATAACTAAGTTACTAATACTGATTGGCTATATCTCACAATCCTGATTTTATAGAACTAAACTGAGTTTTATTTTAAAGACTGAGACTGAGACTGTAGGAGGTAATCATCTAACCGACATGCCCCAAATAATATAATTGAGTTAGCCTTCAACCTAGACCCCAGTTGGAATGGTGTCAGTATCCTGCCATGGATAAAGACACTGAAGAGTTACCCCTTATTTGGTAGGTACTCTAATGAGAATGGTGGAACCTTCATCTGGCGGGTTAAAACACCTCATCAACCCTCAACTGGCAGGTTTGATGTCTCAAACTACACTCGCTACATAGCTCTAGAATGCAAGGATTGCTTCTAAGGATCACACCCTCAACAGGTAGGTGAACCCTCATCCTTGGGTTTACTCGGTGCTGAATCCTACTCCCATCTGAAAGACACTGAACACTAAACTGGATTGGATTTAATATGTAGTTTACTGAGTTTTCCTGAGTTCTGTAACCGGCTGAGTTCTACTAAGTTCTATAACTGACTGAGAGTACTACTGATCGTGACATGACTGAGATTTTGTAACTAACACTGGCTCTAGGTAAACAGCTAAATTATAGGGTATTAAATACCCCCACGACTCGATAGCACAAAAAAAGGCATAAAATAATCTTGAAACATAACATTGTATACTTTTCCATAAATCATTCATAAAGACATTTTATCAAACACTTGTAATGCATTAACTTGTACATGAATGGGGAATACATGCTATCATGTTATAATGGCACTATTTCATTCACATAGAAATTTTATCAAACACATGGGGAGGCATAACTGAATCATTAAATCATAAATACTTAGGGTTGACATGGTTTTAACAACAATCTTACAAATTGAAGGGTTTATCATGAAGATCATGTAATTCTACACATACAGTGATTAATTTCATAATAGCATCTAATTTAATCATGGCAGTTCAATTCAAGCATGGAAGTTTATATTTCAACAATCTTGTATTTTGAAAATAGATTCGTGGACTCTATGGGTGAATGGAACCCATAGATGAACACCTAACATACCTTTATTTGTTAATTCATGAAGGTTCTTGGACAGACTCTTGCTTTTTGCTCTTGTTTCTTGAAACTAGGGTTTGTAGTTTTGAGAGAGAATGCTTTTAATTTTGGGGATATATTTAGTGAATAATGACTTAAGACATTTTTAGGGATTAAATCCATATCTGGGCATGCTAAAATCATGGAAAAGACTATTTTAACCCTGGACAAAATATTTAATTTCCGTCTAAATTTTTTGAAATAGGAACTTAGAGCAATGCGTCGCTATCGCACTGTGCTATGGAAATTGCCAACTGGGAAAATGCATGGTGGCACAACACAGTGGTATCGCATTGGTACTTTAGTTGGGACATAGAAGTTCACCGCGATATGGTGGAATCGCATTGGTACGCTAGAAATGGATAATTGTGAAAATAAGCTATGGCGCGATGCACTGGTATCGCAGTACTTTACTGAAAACTAACAATTTCCATTTTGACATACTCCGTGATGTGCTATTGGCCTGAATGACGATGTTTAACCACTGAAACTTAAAAGAGCCATAACTTCTTACCCGGTTATCGGATTTAGGCAAATTTCATATCGTTGAAAAGCTAATTCAATTTTCTACGCAATAGGAGGCTCTAAACAGAAAATTAATGAGCGTTTCAAAAATTTTATATTGGATAACTCATGAACTGAGAGTTAATTACATGAGCTAATGGGGTTTTGGTCAAAATTTGATGAAATTCAAGCATAAAAATAAAGGATTCGTATATTTAATCCATTTTAATCACCAAAATATATGTTAATCAAGCTTACAAGAGTTAATATGAGTTTAGGACACCATATTAGGGATTTTAGGTCTCATAAATGAGGGAGAAATGCCTAAAATACGGCCTTACAGGCTATTAAATATCCTTAATGGGACCTTGGATATGACATTCGCCGTCCGTGGATGGCCATCGAACTATGACTATCGCGGCCACTTCCAGGAGATCGTGAAAGGCGATCACAACCACTTTCATGGAGATTGCGTCGTCTCAGCACTAAAAACTTAAAAAATTTCAAAATTTTTCAATGACACCCTCAAATTTATTCAAAATCCGATATGATTAAATGAACTATGTAGCTGCACTAATTCCAATGTTTTAGACTCATTGCAAAATTTAATTTTTCATCTGAGGTTGTTTTACTGAAGTTTTTGCTCAATGGCCATTAGGAATGAATGAAGACTTCTAAATTGGGAATTGGCACTAAAAACAAAATGAACCACCTGGTAATCGAACTATAAGTTCTAGCAAGTCATAAATGATTTGAAAAAATATGGATAAGATCAAATGAAAAAATAAGTAGAATTATGGGAAAATCTTCATAATTAAAGAAAGGCACACCCAGAGTGCATAAACCAGTGACCGGGAATAATATGGGCATACCACGCCACTGGCTTGGTGCGATGCCACGCTAGTGGTTGTGGAGACACTAAAATTATATTTTTCTTTCAGGTTTCTTAGGGTAAATTGTTCTTTTACATCCCAATAGATCCTACAACTAGTACTAAATGTATTTCCCCACCCAATAACTTAAATTACACATTATTTCTCCCCTCAAACTCTCAAGAGTATCTAAATAAGGGTTCTTCTAAAAATTCATACTTTTAAAGCTCCAATTTAACTTTTCTTCAAGAAAATTCACTAAGTTCAGGTATGTGGGGTTTGAAAAAGGATTACCTTTTGTCCTTGTGCCCAAAAGCTTAGTTTTTATATGAATTTTATTGATTTGATGATTAGGGTTCATACCTATTTTTCATGTTTCTAAAATTATAATGTTTCCTCGTAATTTAAACATCGTTTAGTATAAGAATTTTTATTCTCTCATGTTCTTACTGACATGATTGATCTTATGAATTGAGTTTTAGCATTTTGATATAAAATTCCATGAGTTGCTAACTGTATATAATTTAAACATGATTCATTCAGTTTACAAGTAGTTTAGACTTACTATATTAGATTATAAACTATTACAACATGATTATTGTTTCAATTTTGATCTTATGATCTCAGGAACGACATGAAATTGACATAATTACTTACAAACATGATTTAGAAATAGAAGCATGATTGGTTTTTATATTGATAAACCTATATTCATAATCTAAGGTGAATTTCATATATTATGAGCACAAGTATGTTTTGGGAGTAGTATTTAGCATCAAAGGAATGAATGTTCAAAAGACCCATTACTAGAAACTACTTACTACCATAAGTTTAAGGGGTCCTTCATAGAGTATCTCCATTAAACCAATGGGCTCAGTTTAATAATCACTCCATTTTAGGTCCTATATCAATGTCAGGGTATGAGGAATCCCTTTTCAATATGGATCAAAGTTGGAATCCATGCTTTCTCACATGGTTTATGTCAGTTGTAAGAATCTCCCCTAAAGAGTTGATTTTAGAAACTAAGTATAATGACTCATAAAATCTATCAAATGTTGCTTTATCATTTATGCTTTATGAATTTCAGCTTTCAATTTTATTCATGAACATGATGAGTCTATCTAGTCATAGCATGCATGTTTTAAGATTATAATCTATATCAACTTTTAATTATGTCATTCACACCCATATACCTAGTACATTGTAGAAATACTAACCATATATATATTTATATGGCTACATTATTTCATAATATAGGTTTTGGTATTCTTCCTCAACATTACTATTAGGCACGATCACCACCTCTTACATCTCGCCAGTTAGTGATTCCTTATATTTTAAGGAACAAGTATATGGTTACTTTTATATGTTCAACTATTAATAAGTTTAGACTTTATGTTTTTCTTTTATGTCAGGTGAGGTCTGTTTTAGTGGCTCTTCAATATGTGTAGAGGCTTGTTGAGAATTTTCAGTTGCTCTTAAATGTTCACTTTTTTAGATAATGTTTATCTTACAGTATTTTTATTGTGATTGTTTACTCAATTAAACTCAGATTATTATCAAATTTTTCGCCCATGTTGTAAGTAAAGTAATTTGATTCAGTTTTAAGTGTATACCATGGGTTAAATTTGGGGCTACTGATAGTCCTAAGCACTGTGTGATGCCCAAGGGATAGTATTGGTTCATTACAAACATGGTATCAGAGCCTTAGGATTTTAGAATCCCAGGGAGTCTGACAAGACTCATTACATATAATCTTGATCATGGGTGTAAAGCATGCCATACTTATAAGTGAGAGGCTATGAGATATATTAGGAACTATACTTTATTTCATTTTCTCTGTCCCACTCAGAAGTTATCTCTATTTTTTGTAACTCACACTTTAACATGACATAGAATGCTCCTCGTAGAGTTTATGCCCATAAAAATAGGGAACAACCAACTCTACAACTACCTGCATACCCTTTGAATGAGAATGTCTTTTATGATAAGTTTTGAGATGCTTTTCAAGTCTTATCTCAGGTTGTGAATGCTCAGGATAATTAGCCAGAATAGTCCTAATTTAAAAAAATAATAACATAGTCGCAGCCAGAGTTCAAGACTTTATGAGAATAAACCCACCAATGTTTTTTGGTTTAAAGGTGAATGAGGATCCATAATTTTTTCATTGATGAGGTAAAAAAATACTCAGATTATGCATATTAATGAAAAGAAGAGTGTGGAATTGGTATCTTACTAAATGAAAGATGTTCCTTATTACTGGGTTACCATTTGTAAGGAAGTCAAGGGTGAGAATACAACTCCACTAAGCTAAAATGTATTGCAAATTGCTTTTTTGGATAGGTTATTTATTCATAAGATGATGGATTCTAATGAGGAGGAGTTCATGTACTATAGGAAGGGCTCTATATCGATTAAATAATATTGCCTTAAATTCACAGAACCTTGTAAGTATGCACCAGAGTGTTTGCTGGATTCTAGGGCTTTTATGAGTAATTTTGTCAATAAAGTGTCTGACTTAGTGATCAAGGAGTGTAGGACTACCATATTGATAGTGTAATGACCTAATATTTGATGATTTGTCTGATTTATTTATTTTTGGGTAATTTGATCATTTTGCTCTTTCTTGTTGTCGCAATGTGGTATTTCTTGGGCGTGGGGATGTTTGGCATAGTGCCTAATGAATTTTGGTGTGATTTCTACGAGATTGTGATTTTTGGTGGTCTTAAAGGCTTATTAGTTGACTTTATTCAACATCTTTTGATTAGTGCATCGAATGGCAATATGGATTGTACCAGCTAATCCAAAACATCAATTTTAGGTTAATAACATGGTTAGTATGGTTTATAACTTTTATATCTCATTTTGACCCTCCATTAGAAAAGTTGTGAAAATAGGTCTCGAGGGTCAATTCATTGAAAACAATGTCTTTACAGAGTTCTGATAGTGCCATTAATCCTGGAGCATTGAATTTGATAGGGTAACATAGTTTGTTTGTATTCTTGAGATTTAGAATGAATTCCAAGTGGTCCACAGAGACTTGGAATTTTCCAAGTCTCCACAGTTGGTGGACCACTCAGCTGGTTCAACCACTAAAGCGACACGTTGGCTGCTTTAGAGTGAGGTGCTAAAGTGCTACTTGGCCGCTTTGGTGGCAAACTACTAGCTAGGCAAAGGCTCTTTAGCAACCCTCTTCACTTTAGCAGAGGGAGCTAAAGTGGCCCTTGTCTGCATTAGTGGACTGTAATGCTAAGTTGGTACCACTAAAGCGGTACTTGATCGTTAAAGCGGTGACCGGTAAAGCAGCCACCTGATGGCTTTAGTAGCACCTTGCACTTGGGTATAGCTAATCCTTTTCTCGATTTTTCTTCACCATTTTTGAGACTTGGAGCTTGGGGATCGAGATTTTTGGGAATTTTCTTCTGTTACTAAGCTTGGGTAAACTCCAATCTCCTATTTCCACTATTTTTCTTTGAGTTTATCATTTAAATCTTTTTTAAACTCAGATTTAAAGGTGGAATTTAGGAATTTTGGCCCGAAAGGTCCAAATTATTATTTCTTTGATTAAACCCCAATTTTACTTAGGTTTTATCCTATAGGTTTCTTTAATCTTGGGAAAAAGCTTTTTGGAAAAAAAATTTGGTTTTACCCTTCTTTTTAAAAAACCCATTCTACGGGTCCATTTTGAACTTGATCCAAAAGTGAGCAATATATATATCAATTGATTTATTTTGAAATATACATTCTATATTTTTTTATTTTAGCTGATTTTCAGGTCTCTGTGTGAAGTAAAAGTTAGGTGATAAAGGCCTATTTAATTCGGTATTGACATTTGAGGTAGATTATGTCCTAACTTTCTTCAAATTGGATTGGGTAGTTAAAAATAATGTAAAAGCTTGCTATAGGTATGGGGTTTAAAATGAAAAATGTGTTTATGTGATTTATATGCCCGTGGGGGGCCCTATGTGGATTATATTTGGTGGTTTTGAGATATTATTTGCTATTTGCAATCATATGGGGGTTTATATGTTTTTGTTGGCCTGATATTGATATATGTATGTTTGGTTGTACTCTTTTTGGTGGAAAAATCCTATATTTTGGGATTTGTGTTGAACTAGTGATATTTTTCTGGCCTGTTGCACTTGATGCTTCATAGATTATATTGTATCATGGATGATTGGTTGATTTGAGTGAATTTTGTCTCACATGGTTGGTATATTAGTTGTATATCGGATATTCTCATTTTTGTTGATTGTGCGCATGATAACCCCATATCATATTCATTCATAAAACATTGGTACCGCCGTGGAAATACTAGAATCACTACCTTTTTGTGACAAAATATGTGACATCTTTAAAAAACCCTCTATTGATGTATGTGGCAAAGAGGAGTTACGGATATTGGTTTTGGATATCAGTTGTATATGGGTTGACGAACACTCCATGGGTCCTACCTCAGGAGTAATAACTCTCAACTTACGCATCAATTTAGTGCAAGGCAATCATCGTCAATATATTTACCCAACTTTGGAGTCGGGGTCAAATCCACGAGGAACAATGTGAGTGCTGATTAAACTAATTTGAAACTGTAGCTATAAGTTGAATTCCAACAAATTATACGAAAAGATAAATTGGGGGTTTTTGATGATCAAAAAAATGTTAAAGTTTTAACTTGATTTAGAGCTCAAAACTAAAATTTTAATAGTTCAAATTAGTGATAGAGACGAACTAGGGTTGTGATTGCTATGATTATTAATCCCCATTAAATAATAACTATAGTATTAGGTTCTCATGACTAGTGGGAAACACTAAATTATCAGTTTTGATAGTCTATCTAAGTGTTTCTCAACATGCCTAGATGTTGAACCCTAATTCTCTCGAACTTAGGGAATCATTCTATTCATACTGATTTTGTCTCAAGTTGATCAATCTTGTTACAACATTAATCAATAGATGGGATCTTAGCCTTCCCAAATCCTTTTTGATAATTCGCTACCTTTAGTTTATTTCTCAGTTCGAGCAAATCAACATAAGGTGGGATTTATTGTTTGCAACCAATAAATAACAATCATAACAAAGGAATTATCAAGATGTCCCCACAATCACTCAAACCCTAACCAACTATTATATTCATGGGGGAATAACCATAGATCTCACAATCCTATTTGTGTGTTTTAGTTTCACATAAGAAAAAAAGAGATAGCAACAATTGTAATCATCATTCAAAGTAATTAAAATCATAAAAGATGAAGTTTGAAGTTGATTCTCTTCTAATTTCAAGAAAAAATTCCCACAACCAAATCAAAGAGTTGAAAAAATTGAATTCTAAGTTAAGAGAGCCAAAAAGAAAAGAAAAAACTCCCTTGTAATATGTTCCAGATGTTCCGCTCACTTTTTATAATTAGAAAACCCTAACATATTCTTTAAATACTTCATCCTAATTATGGAAACAAAATTATAGATCACAGTATTTTCTCGGACAGGCGACGATGTGTGTGATGGCTTATTAGTAGTCTGACGACTTATCAGGAATGTCGTCAGTTCCTCTTCACTTTTGACAATCTTTGCCTTAGGTTGACGATGAGACGTGATAGCTTATCATACATGTGATGACTTATTAGAATTGTCGTCGCTTCTTCACTTCAAATCCTATTCCCTGCCTAAGCCAAACGACGAGCCTGATAGCTTGTCACACTTCTGATGGCTTATCATAGATGCTGTCATAAATTCTAGCTAAAGATCATTCTATATCTAAGGCTGACGACAAATTTGATAGCTTATCACAAGGTTGACGACTTATCAGATAAGTCTTCATCTATACTTCCCTCTCTAATTTCTCAGAAATCAACTCGTTTACTTCTATTATTGCTTGTTCTCTTGCATCTCGACTTTTAATGCAATATTAAATAGAAAACAATTAAAAGAGACAAAAGTTTCTTAAGACTTTGCAATTATTCTCAGTTAAAAACCTCAAATATGTTAGCATCTGCTCACACATCAAGGAGCACAACTTGGTATCTGTATACAAGGGTTGTGTGATAACCTTATGCATCACATTATCATCATCATCATCATCTTCATTGCATTAAATATATTGTGCTTATTCTATGGTTGTATTTATGCTATTGACTTGATATATGTTCATTTGTCTATCTTTTTAATACTATATTTGGTGTATGTGTATATTTGTTCTTCCTTCCCTTACCTATATTTGTTATATGTGTATATAGTAGATCTTTTAATGGAGACTGCATGGGCTACTATTTGGGACATGTTCTTATTGCAGGTGATGTGACCAACACTACCACCACTAACAACATACCAAGTGTATTCCCACAAAGTAGGGCTTGGGGAGGAAAGTGTACGCAGTCCATACCACTACTTCAAATAAAATAGAGAGGTTATTTCTAACAGACCACCAACTCAAGACATATTATAGTATAACAAACAAAAACACAAAAGCACACAACAACATAGGATAACACACTACTAGGTACTAAAGGAAATAAGACATACACAAGGTACTACTATAAACTATTTATAAAAGATCATAGACATGACCAAAACATCATGAATAAGAAACTCCAGGCATAGATATAAGCAAAGCACTCTTCCCAACTATAACAACTGAACTCTTACCCACTAACCATCTTCTCTAATCTAAGTACTCCACACTTTTCTATTAAGGGCCATATCATCTGTAAGTTATAACTGCTCCATATCATATCTAATCACCTCTCTCCAATTCTTTTCAGCTTACCTCTACCCCTCCTACAACCATCCATAGCCATCCTTTCACACATCCATAATGAAGCATACAAGCACCTACTTATCACATGTCCAAACCATCATAAACTCGCTTTATTTTCTACTTTAATCAGTAGGCCTATGATACCTACTGAGTATTAGCGGACTATACTTATCCCTACTTCACCTTTTCTGATGTAGATCCAAGTATGAGTATATTGTGCAGATAGCTGCTTTAAGCAAAATTTGGAGTATATTCGAGGTAATAGACATTCTATAATTTGAGAGTTAGACTACTACCTCTTCTTGTATATTTAATATCTTATTTAGTATTTTGAGACAAATTTTTTCCATTTTTTTTGTCATTATTGAATCTTTGAAATTTGAGATGTATTTAGTAGTTCTTACATTGTAACACTAGGTTTTGGGATTTGGTTTGATATCTTTGATTATATTTTTGTTATTATCATGTTTGAGTGGCTCAACTTTTCTCTAGAATGCCTTGTGTTGGGTTTTGGTATTAATTTCTGTTGATATATCTGTTTGGGTCATAGGTTTACTTGTCAAGGCTTGTTGCGACAAGTACCATTATGACCCTTGGTTTTTGGGTTGTGGCAAATTGGCATTAGAGAAACTTAATTTATTGGTATTAATAGTTTATGAATGGGGTGTCTAATTAAGTGTCGCAGATCGGTACATGGATGCCCATATCTATCTTTGAGAGGCTATAAGATGTCTTTAGGAAACATCACTTATTTAGTTCCTCATCATGTAGATCTTTCAAACCTTGTGTTCTAACACGACCCGAACTAAGGTCCAGTTGTGTTGGGTATCTCAAGTACAGCCAGGACCGGAGACCACCCCTATACCCAACCATCAACTTCCCTACACTCCATGTCAGATGAATTTTGAACATATAACATGATAAGGTAATATTAAATTAAGGACATGATAATAAATCTTAAATCAACACCAAAAGCCACAACTAATTAACCATCCATTACAAGTCCTAATGCCAATGCAGATACCAACGCTAACACTAGTACCGACACCACCGATGCCCATAGTAGGCTGACCAAGCCTCTAACCAATAATAACGAAATAAAAATGATATAAAGAAGACCATAGCATGAAATAGGGTCTTACAAAATAGGAAAGCTCACCAATTCAGTTTGAATCACAAGTTGTCCCTGAATCAACAAGTCACTGAGCAGAAAGTGTAGGAGAATAGTCGGTTCCTGCATCGCATAGGAATACAATGCCAAAAGATGACTAGCGGACTGAACGCTAGTATGTAACTTAGAGATAAAGATAAAATAACACCGTTAAATCGAAACTAAATCAAACCAATGCAAATAACCACATGAAAAGATATATACATATATGTCGTACCAAGATAGGGAAAACGGCTTATCATTCATTTAAAAGCTTAACCTTGATTGTGTAGCTTTACTATAATAAATCCACCCTCGAACGATATGGGTTTACTGTTACCCCCTGAATGGGTCCCAGTGCATGTAGCCGTATGTTCCAAAGATATCATAGATGGTAGGGGATCCCCTAGTATCCTTTGCCCTCTATGATACATATATATGTGTATATACTTGGGGGATTCCTATGTATCCCACAAACTTATGGTGACAAAGACCAACCCTCATGTCGGCAAACATGAGTTTTTAGTTTTCGTCCTTCAAACTCACACCTTCACAGCTACCTATCATAGCCCCCATTATTTCCCAATTAAATCATTTAGCACATAAAAAAACCACAAATTATAGGAGTTAATTATTAAGGCATTATTAAAAGGTATTGTCATAGCAACTATAATTTTCAAGCAATTTAAAAGCCATGAATTATGTGATTTCCATGTATCCCACACCACTTCTTGATTAACACACTTTTAAGCTGGCTACAATTTTTATTCTATCATTTTCTCTTTTTTGAAAAATTTTCTTTTCTCATTCTTTTTCTACCACACCAACCTTGTATTTTTTTATAACGCTCAACTTACACGTCAATTTAGTGCAAGGCGGTCGTCGTCAATATATTAACCTAACTTTTGAGTCGGGGTCGAATCCATGAGGAATAATGTGAGTGACAATTAAACTAATTTGAAACTATAGCTATAAGTTGAATTCAAACAAATGATACGAAAAGATAAAATGAGGGTTTTTGATGATCAAACAAATGTTAAAGTTTTTACTTGCTTCAAATCTCAAAACTAAAATTTCAATAGTTCAAATCAGTGATAGAGAGGAACTAGGGTTGTGATCGCTATGATTATTAATCCCCATTAAATAATAACTGTAGTATTGGGTTCTCATGACTTATGGGAAACACTAAATTATCAGTTTCGACAGTCTATCAAAGTATTTCTCAACTTGCCTAGATGTTGTATTCCCTAATTTTCTAGAACTTAGGGAATCATTCTATTCATACTGATTTTATCTCAAGTTGATCAATTTTATTATAGCATTAATAAATGGATGGGAGCTTAAGCTTCCCAAATCATTATAGATAATTTGCTACCTTTAGTTTATTTCTCAGTTTGAGCAAATCAACATAAGGCGGGATTTATTGTTTGAATAAGTTCAAGATATTTGTTTTATCAGAAAACCCTAACATATGCATTAAATACTTCAGCCTAATTTTGGAAACAAAATCATAGATCGCAGTATTTTCTCGGTCAGGCAACAACGTGTGTAACGGCTTATTAGGAGTCTGACGACTTATCAGGAATGTCGTCAGCTCCTCTTCACTTTTGATGATCTTTGCCTTAGGTTGACGATGAGACGTGGCGGCTTATCAGTTCAATGAAAACTTATTAGAATTGTCGTCGCTTCTTCACTTTAAATCCCATTCCCTGCCTAAGCCTGAAGACTTATCACACTTCTGATGGCCTATCACAGATGTCATCACAAATTCAAGCTGAAGCTTATTCTCTGTCTAAGGCTGACAGAAACTCTGATAGCTTATCACAAGGTTGACAACTTTTCAGACAAGTCATCAGCTATACTTCCCTCTTTAGATACTGAGAAATCAACTCTTTTACTTCTATTATTGTTGTTTCTCTTGCATCTTGACTTTTACTACAATATCAAACAGAAAACTATCAAAAACAACAAAAGTTGCTTAAGACATTACAAATATTCTCAGTTAAAATCCTCAAATGTTTTGGCATCTACTCACTCATCAAAAACCTCAACTTAAAATAATTGTTTGTCCTCAAGCAACTAAAACACAACCAAGAGGATACAAGGTACATTTGGCAGTCAACCATCTATATTATCTCAAAACATCTTCATCATCTCCAAGGTCAATTAATTTAAAAAACAACTGTGCATATTATTCAAGGACAACAATGCGAAACACAGGAATCAAGATATGGCATCAATTCAACAACCACAACCATGCTTGTACCAAGATTACACTATCTAAACAAGTTAGCAACTAGCAATGTAACCAGTGTACTCGTACAGCAGAAAGGTCCCTCCTCAGTCATATATGAACTCAAGCATGTCAATGCGGGGACGGTCAAGAGACACTCACTCTCAGAAAGAAGTTCCAGTCAATGTATACGAAATACCATAAACTTGACCTTATTTTCATTACCGAAGCTTTCAGACAATTGAGTTAGGATCACTATAGGACTTTTCTTCAACTTGTAATGTAGGTTTGGGGCTGGTATAATACACAAAGATATTTAAAGTAACTAAGCCTCCTTGGCGCTACACTATTTTTCGGGTCTCACTTATCAACCTTTACCTTATTTCTCCCTTTCTTCATTAAAGCATATTCAAGCTGACTGTAATTTTTATTTATTCATTTTTTTCACAACTTTTCTTTTCTCATTCTTTTTCTACCACACCTAGCCTTGCATATTTTTTTATCCTATTACCCTTCTACATACTCACTTTACATCACGCACCTCTATGATAGCCACCCTCAACTTAGGCTATTTGTCTATGTCAAAGTACACAATATCCAAGGAGGACCAGGGACTAAATAGGTTCATTGTAATACAAATGGGTAGGAGATAGGTAACATAAAAAGAATAGCCATTCAAGCTCAAAATCAGGATCAAGGGATATTATTCACATATGGAAGGTCATTTAGGCTAAAAGTGAACTATTAGCAACAACGGTCTATAATGCTTTCCGAACCACTATCCTACAACCAAGGAAAGACCAACCGGGCAAGTTCTGGATTTAACACAAAACTGAAACTAGGTAGTATCTCACACACACATGGCACAAAGGTACTTCACAGGCTACTACCCATTTGGTTCATGAAATTATTTAGCAATGGTTATCATGTCACTAGTACTAATGTCATAACAAGATTCATAATGGTTAAACATAAATGGATATCACACAGTTATAAAATAGACCATTGGAGAGGTGTTCAAAAATTAACAAAAACATGTTAACTGCCTAAGGTACTTGTATTTCTCCTAGTCAACTACAACATTTTACAACAAATCATTATACGCCTAAACATGTCGGCTCTACTAGAAACAAGACTCTAAGAAAAAGAGGCACAACAACAAAAACCCCAAGAGGACATCAACACCCACCAGTAGCCTCACCCTCAACTTAAAATCATGTAATGTCCCCAATGCTTCAAACAAAAACAAGAGAGTTAGAAACATACCTGTGGAACCATGGGTGGAAAGATCTGATGTCAATCATATAATACGAATAAAAACAAAAAAATAACTTGGGTTGCCTCCCAAGCTGTGCCTAATTTAGTGTCCTGGCATGACCCAACTCAGGTTTTTCCTCCACCTTGAGGATATGAATTTCACCCCCCACTTAGAGTCCATCTTCTTGCCTCTGTCATAGGGGGTGGTACAAAAATTAAGGAACCGAGTAATAGAATGTGCATGGTAAACCACTCATCCGTAAAGTGAGGTATGTTTTTATGTTGCTAGTCTAGTGTAAAATCAAGAAAATAAGAATCTTGTTCCTTATCTTCACACTCTTCTACTATTTTAAACTATTTTAGAGTGGGGTCGAATCCACGAGGAACAATGTGAGTGGCGATTAAACTAATTTGAAACTATAGATATAAGTTGAATTCAAACAAATGATACGAAAAGATAAAATGGGGGGTTTTTAATGATCAAACAAATGTTAAAGTTTTAACTTGCTTCAGAGATCAAAACTAAAATTTCAATAGTTCAAATCAGTGATAGAGAGGAACAAGGGTTGTGATCGCTATGTTTATTAATCCCCATTAAATAATAACTGTAGTATTGGGTTCTCATGACTTGTGGGAAATACCAAATTATCAATTTCGACGGTCCATCTAAGTTCTTCTAAACCTGCCTAGATGTTGAACTCCTTAATTCTCTAAAACTTATGGAATCAATCTATTCATACAGATTTTATCTCATGTTGATCAATCTTGTTACAGGATTTATCATTAGATGGGAGCTTAACCTTCCGAAATCCTTGTTGATAATTTGTTGCCTTTATTTTATTTCTCAGTTTGAGAAAATCATCATAAGGTGGGATTCATTATTTGTAACCAATAAATAAAAATCATAACAAAGGAATTATCAAGATGTCTCCACAATCACTCAAACCCTAACCAACTATTAAATCCATGAGGGAATAATCACAGATCCCACAGCCGTAGTTGTGGGTTTTAGTTCCACATGAGAAAGAAAGAGATAACAACAATTATAATCATAATTCAAAGTAATTAAACTTACAAAAGATAAAGTCTGAAATTGATTCTCTTCTAAGTTCAAGAGAAAAATTCCCACAACCAAATCAAAGAGTTGAAAAAAATTGAATTATAAGTTAAGAGAGCCAAAAAAAAAGTAAAAAACTCCCTTGGAATAAGTTCCAGATGTTCCACCCCCTTTTTCTAATTAGAAAACCCTAACATATGCTTTAAATACTTCATCCTAATTATGGAAAAAAAATCATAGATCATAGTATTTTCTAGGATAGGCGACGATGTGTGTGATGGCTTATCAGGAGTCTGAAGACTTATCAGGGATGTCATCAGTTCCTCTTCGCTTTTGACAATCTATGCCTTAGGTTAACGAAGAGATGTGATGACTTATTAGACATGTGATGACTTATCAGAATTGTCATTCCTTTTTCACTTCAAATCCCATTTCCTGGCTAAGCCTAATGACGAGCTTGGCGACTTATCACACTTATGACAACCTATTATAGATGGCTTCACGAATACCAACTGAAGCTCATTCTCTGTCTAAGGCAGACGACAACTATGATAGCTTATCACAAGGTTAACAACTTATCAAACAAGTCGTCAGCCATACTTCTCTCTCTACTTTCTCAGAAATTAACTCTTTTACTTCCATTGTTGCTGGTTCCCTTACATCTTGACTTTTACTACAATATCAAACAAAAAACAATTAAAAACGACAAAAGTTTCTTTAGACTTTGCAATTATTCTCTGTTAAAAGCCTTAAATGTGTTAGCATCTACTCATACATCAAGGAGTACAGCTTGGTATATGTATGCAGAGGTTGTGTGATAACCTCATGAATCACATTATCATAATCATTATCATAATCATCATCTTCATTGAATTCAATAGATTGTTCTTATTCTATGATTGTATTTATGCTCTTGACTTGATATATGTCCATTTGTCTATCTTCTTTTAGTGTATTTGGTATATGTGTATATTTGTTCTTCCTTTCCCAACCTATATTTGTTATATGTGTATATAGTAGGTCTATTAATGGAGACTGTGTGGGCTACTATTTGGGACATGTTCTTATTCTAGATGATATGCCCACAACCACCACCAAAAACAATATATCGAGTGTATTCCCACAAAGTAGGGCTTGGGGAGGAAAGTGTACGCAGTCCATACCACTACTTCAAATAAAATTGAGAGGTTATTTCTAATAGATGCCCAACTCAGGACATATTAGAGTATAACAACCAAAAACACAAAAGAACACAACAACAAGGGATAACACACTATTAGGTACTAAAGGAAATAACACATCCACAAGGTACTACTATAAACTATCTATAAAAGATCATAGACATGACCAAAACATCATGAAGAAGAAACTCCAGGAATAGATATAAGCAAAACACTCTGCCCTACTTACAACAACTGAACTCTTACCCACTAACCATTTTCCCTAATCGAAGTCCTCCACACCTTTCTATTAAGGTCCATATCCTCTGTTATCTATAACTGCTCCATATCATACCTAATCACCATCCTTCAATACTTTTTCAGCCTACCCCTACCCCACCTAAAACCATCCACAGCCATCCTTTCACACCTCCATACTATAGCATACATTCACTCCTCATCACATATCCGAACCATCATAACCTCACTTTATTTTCTACTTTAATCAGTTGGCCTATGATACCTACTGAGTATTAGCAGACCATACTTATCCCTACTACACTTTTCCAATGTAGATCCAGGTATGAGTATATTGTGCAGATAGTTGATTTAGGCAGTATTTAGAGTATATTCGAGGTAACAGACATCCTATAATTTGAGAATTGGCCTACTACCTCTTCTTGTATATTTAATGTCTTATTTAGTATTTTGAGACAAATTTTTTCCATTTTTTGATCCTTATTGAATCTTTGAAATTCGAGATGTATTTAGTAGTTCTTATATTATAACACTAGGTTTTGGGATTTGGTTTGATATCTTTGTTTATATTTTTGTTATTATCAGGTTTGGGTAGCTCAACTTTTCTCTAGAATGCCTTGTCTTGGGTTTTGGTATTAATTTCCCTTGATATATCTATTTGGGTCATAGGTTTACTTGTCAAGGCTTGCTGCGACAAATACCATTATGACCCTTGGTTTTTGGGTTGGGACAAATTAGCATTAAAGCAGCTAAATTTATTGGTATTAATAGTGTATGAATGGGGTATCTAATAGAGTGTCGTAGATCAGTACATTGATATCCATATCTATCTTTGAGAGGCTATAAGATGTCTTTAGGAAACTTCACTTATTTTGTTCCTCATCGTATTAATCATTTATACTACTTATCAATTGATAGATGCAACCAGGTATTGGTGGAAGCCACTTTTTAAATGTAGACCTTTTAGTTCACTAGAGATGGCTTGGAAGAAATTTATTTAGGCCCTTTTAGGTAGCTTTGTGCCATAAAGTATGCGAGATCATATAATAGATGAGTTTAATCACCTAGAGCGGGGATCCATAACTGCTATAGAGTATGAAGGACACTTTTTTGCCTTGTTTAGATATTTCTATGCTATGATTACAACTAAGTCTAAGAAGATTCAGAAGTTTTGAAAGGGGTTGTATTTTTCTCTTTAACTATCTATGATTCATATGTTAGTGTACGGGGCATTATTTCAGAGTATAGTGGATCATGCTTAGATGACCGAGCCTATTTTTTGAGAATCTCAAGGAGGCGCTAAGAAGGTGTACCATCAGGGCAAGTTTAGACGTCACATTTCTTAAGGTAGAGATTCTAGAGGCTTCTGTGGGTATCATGGTAGACCAGTTTTGGCAGTGTTGCAAGATTCAGGTAGTGGTTTTTCTGGTTCAACAACTTTGTGGTTTGATTCTTCTTGTTAGCCTCTTGATGCTTCTATTATGTATCTACCTCTGTAGGAGACTTTATAATGATAGATTGGGTTATCAATCTCGTGTTGTAACTTTTGCTAAGCATCAGACTTGAGTAGATCTAATTATCATTGATATGGTAGAATTTGATGTCATCTTTGATATGGATTGGTTAGCTCCCTATCATCTTGTCCTATATTGTTATACTAAGATCATGATTTTAGATTCGCAGGGTATGCCAAGGATAGATTTGATGGGTGTGTTTTATTTGGGTCCTAATAGATTAATGTCTTTCCTTCAGGGTAGCTATTTGGTTGAGAGGGGATGCTTGTCTTAATTGACTTATATTTGTGATACTAGTGTTGCTTTTTCTTCTTTCTTAGATTCTATTCATGTGGTTTATGAGTTTGTGAAAATTTTCCCAACGAATTTGCTTGGTATGCCTCTGAATCATGATATTGACTTTGTTATTAATGTTGAGTAGGGCACAAAGCCTATTTGTATTTCTCCTAATAGGATGACCCCAATAGAGCTGAAGGAATTGAAAGATCAGTTGCAAGAGTTATTGGATATAGGATTTATCTCACTTGGTGTATCACCTTTGGGTGCGCTTTTGTTATTTATAAGAAAAAAAGATTGGTCTATGCCTATGTGTATTGATTATCAATAGTTGAATAAGGTGAAAGTCAAGAATAAATATCCTCTACCTTTTTGATCAACTTTCGGGTGATTTAGTGTTTTTAAAGATTGATTTGAGATCCGGGTATCACCAGTTGAGGTTTAGAGCTTTGAATATCTCAAATATAACTTTTTAGACTTGGTATGGTCACTGTGAGTTCTTGGTCATGTCCTTTGGGTTGACCAATGCCCCAGTCATATTTTTAGAGTTGATGAATTAGGTATTTCAACCATATCTTAACTTTTTTTCATTGTATTTATAGATGATATCTTCATTTCTTCCAAGTGTGAGGCCGATCATGAGGAGTATTTATAGATTGTGCTTCAAAAATTAAGGGTTGAGAAGTTGTATAAAAAGTTCTCTAGTGTGAGTTTTGATTGATGTCTATCTTTTTATTAGGTCATATGCTGACCAAAGATGATTTTATGGTCAATTTGCCCAAGATTATAGTGATTCATAATTGGGCTAAGACAACTTCTCCTATTGAGATTTGGAATTTTTGTTTTGGTTTTGTGGGCTCTTATCGGTGTGTTTTTGAGGGTTTTTTCATCTATTATAGATGCTTGTGAGGCAAGCTTTCAAAAGCTCAAGGATTTGTTGACTTTAACTCCTGCCTTGACTTTTCCCAAGTAGGGCTTGGGTTTATCGTCTCTTATGATGCTTCTGGTGTTGGTTTAGGTATTATGTTGATGTAGGAGGGTAAGGTGATTGTGTATGCTTCTCATTAATTAAATCCCTAAAAGAGGAATTACCTTTGCCATGATTTGGAGTTGTGCTCGATTGTATTTGGTTTGAAGTTGTCGAGGCACTATTTAGATAGAATCCATTGTGAGATTTTCTCATATCATTATAGCCTTTAGTTTTTCTTCACCCAATGAGATCTTAATAAGAGGTAGTGCCTTTGTCTTCAGTTGCTTAAGGATTATGATGTAACAATTTTTTATCAACTGGGAAAGACTAATGGACATTATAACTAGGTTGCCACATACTTTTTGTGGTTCAGGTAGTGTTTGGTTCATGTGGATTGATTGACCAAATCTGGTCATTTTATTTTGGTTTAAGTTTTCTTCATTGCTGAGAGGTTGTCCTGTATCTATATTCATGATATAGTTAATCTTTATGGTGTTCCACTGTTTATAATCTCAAATCGAAGTTCTATGTTCATATCTCACATTTAGAAGACTCTTTAGGATGAGTTGGGTTCTCGAGTTGATCTTATTACAATATCTCAGCCATAGAACGACGGTCAACCAAAGTTGAGTGTTAGGATTTTAGAGACTATGATCCACGCTTGTGTAATGATATTTGGTAGTCAGTGAGAGAAGTATCTAGGTTTTGTAGAGTTTTCATATAATAATAGCTATTATTCTAGTATTAAGATGGCTTCTTTTGAGGCTTTGTATGATAGGCATTATCGCTCTCTAGTTGGTTGGTTTGAGGTTTCTAAGATTAGACCTCGGGGTATGGACTTTCTTAGTGAGTCTTTGGATAGAGTTTGGGTCATTTAGGATAGACTTTGAAAGTCTCAGTACAGGCATAAGTTTTATACAAATTGTAGACTTCGTTCCTTGAGATTCAGTGTTGGTGATCGTGTCTTCCTTAATGTGTCACATATGAAAGTGTGATTATATTTGGGAAAAGATGCAAGCTTAGCCCAAGGAATATTGGACCTTTTGAGATCTTCTACACTAGTAGGGATGTCACTTATGAGTTAGCAGTACCTCTAGATTTATTAGTTGTTCATCCAGTTTTTCATGTTTCTATACTTTGGAGTTATATTCCAGACAAGTCTCATGACATTCATTGCGATTCAATCTAGTTAGATAAACATTTTTCTTTTGTTGAGGAACCTGTCTCCATTCTTGACAAGGATATTAGACAGTTACATTCTAAAGTTATTCTTGTAGTTAAGATCAAGTGAAGGCATCAACCTATAGATAAGTCTACTTGAAAGGTCAAGTTTGATATGCATAGTAGTTATCCCCAGTTTTTCACAGATTCAGGTATTTCTATTGTCCTAAGTTTTAGGATGAACTAGATTCTTAGTGATGGATATTGTAATGACCTAATTTTTGATGATTTGTGTGAAATATTTATTTGTGTATGATTTGACCATCTTACCTCTCCCTGTGGCCGAATTATGGTATTTCTAGGATATGGGGATGTTTGACATAATTTGTAATGCATTTCGGTGTGATTTATGCAAGATTCTGATTTTGGTGATCTTAAAAGTCTTATTAGTTGAATTTTGTCAACATACTTTGATTTGTGCATCATATGGCAAAACAGAATACAACAGAAGATTCAAAATATTGATTTTAGGTTGGTAACATAGTTAGTGTGGTTTTATGGATTTTATATTTAATTTTGACTCTTCCTTTGAAAAGTTGTGAAAATAGGTCTTGGGGATCAATTCTCTGAAAACAATGTTTGTTTGAAATTTTGATTTTGCCATTGAGTATGAAGCATCGAATTTGATAGGGTAGCATAGTTTGGTTGCATTCTTGGGATTTTAAATAAATCACGAGGGGTCTGTAGAGACTTGGAATTTTACAAATGGAGCACCACTCAGCTGGTGTAGCTGCTAAAGCACCACTTGGATCCTTTAGGCGCCGGCTACCAGCTAGGCAACGATGCTTTAGCAGTCCTCATTTGCTTTAGGGAGGTCTTTTTTAGACTAGCACGCTAAGCGGCTACCGCTAAAGTGGTACTTGACTACTTTAGCAGTACGTGGAACCTGGGTATAAATAATCGTTTTCTCAATTTTTCTTCTCCATTTTTGTGACTTGGAGCATGGGGATTGAGTTTGTAGGAATTTAGTTCCATTTCTATGCTTGGCGTAAGCTCCACACTACCATGTAACTACTTTCCTCTGATTTTATGTCCTGTTTAAACTCGGACTTAAAGAAGGAATTTGGGGATTTTGGCCAAAAAGTCCTAAATTATCATTTCTTCAATTCAAACCCCAATTTCACCCATCTTCACTTGGGTTTTTTCCTATGAGGTCCTTTAATCTTAAGGAAAAAGCTTTTGGACAAAAATTCTAATTTTACCCTTTTTTTCTGAAAACGCATTTTCAGGGTCCGTTTTGATCCCGATTTTTAAGTGGGTAATGTGGATATCATTGTCCTTCTTTTGATGTTTAGATTCTTTATTTGTGAATTTTATCTGATTTTTGGGTCCATACGTGAGTTGAAAGTTAGGTGATAAAGGCATATTTGTTTTGGTTTTGATATTTGAGGTAGGTTATGGCTTAACTTTCTTCAGACTTGGTTGTGTAGTTAATAATAATGTAAAGTCATACTATGGATATGGGGTTGAATCCTAGAAAATATGTTTAGGTGATTTATATGCCCCGTTCGGGGGCCTATGTGGATAATATTTGGTGGTTTTGAGACATTATTTGCTTTATGCGATTGTGTTGGGCCTTGTATGATTTTTTTGGCCTGATATTGATATATGTATGTTTGGTTATACTCTTTTTGGTGGGAAAATCCTGTATTTTGGGATTTATGTGGCATCAATGACATTTTCTGGCATGTTGCACCTGATGGTTTTTGTATTATATTGGATCATGGATGATTGGTTGATTTGACTAGATTTTTTACTCACATAGATGGTATATTGGTTAGATATTGAATATTCTCATTTTGTTTATTTGTGAGCTTTACATCCTTATATTATATTTATTCATGAAGCATTGGTACCACTATGGAAATAGTGGAAACACTGGCTTTTTCTGACAGAAAATATGACATCTTTAAAACCCCTCTTTCAATGTATGTATCAGGGAGGAGTTATGGATACTCGTATTGGATATTGGTTGTATATGGGTTGAAAAACATCCGGTTGGTCCTATCTTGGGAGCACAGCTCGGTAGGTGTATATAGAGGTTGTTGGACGACCTCGTGCATCATATCATCATCATCATCTTCATTGCTTTCCATATATTATGCTTATTCTATGATTGTATTTTTGTTCTTGACTTGACATTTGTCCATTTATTCTATCTTCTTATACTTGTATTTGGTACATGTGTATATTTGTTCTTCTTTTCCGTACCTGTATTTGTTATATATGTATATAGTAGATTTGTTAGTGGAGGTGGTGTGGGCTATTGTTAGGGACATTTTTTTTATTATAGGTGACATTCCCATAGTTTGTATTTATATGCTTTATTTTCTACTTTACTCAGTCGGACTATGATACCTTTTGAGTACAAGTGGACTATACTTATCCCTACATTGCCCTTTTGGTGCAGATCCAGGTATGAGTGCACCGTATAGATAGCTGATTCAGGCAAAATTTGGAGTAGATTTGAGGTAGCAGATGTCCTATGTTTCAGGAGTTGGGCTACTACATCTTCCAATTTATTTCATGTCTTATTTAGTATTCTGAGACATATTTTGATCTTTTCTGGACTATTATTACATCTTTGACATTCGATATGTATTTAGTAGTCCTTACACTATGACACCGAGTTTTGGGATTTGGTTTAGTATCTTTGATTATATTTCCACTATTATCATGTTTGTGTGGCTTGGCTTCGCTGTAGATTTGCTTGTCTTATGTTTTGGTATGTATTTCCCTTGTTATATTAGTTTGGTTGATAGGCTTACTTGTCCAGGCTTGTCGTGACAAGTGACATCATGACCTTTGGTTCTTAGTTCATGATAGATTGGGGATATGGATATTGCCTTTCTGATGACCCATGCCCAGCCGATTGAGATTGAGAAATAAAGGAACATGAAAGAGAGACCCAAATAGCTAGGACCGGGCAGTTTGAGAACAGTTAGGATAATTCAGGAGGGATAACTCAATATAAGTTTTAGAGTTAGTCATTAGCACTTACTCAGTTTTCAGCCAGTGCCCCTATGCCCAAGATTAAGAAGAAGTAGCGTAGGGCACTAACTATGAGATCTCTGGGTAGCATTTCTAGCAGGATGACCTTATCAAACATGTAAAAAGCATGGTAGGAACCATCTTCAGTGAGTTCATGATGGGTATAAATGTTTTTCATGGTTGTGGTAAGCTAGGTCATAGGCTCAAAGAGTGCCCATGTACTAAGTAGGGAAATAGAGATGCTCGCCCTCAGGCTCAATTCACCACTTTAGCATCTTAGTCAGGACACCCAGCTTTGTAGCAGCGCGCATCTTCTAGCACTAATGGTGAACAACATCAGAACTACTTTTCTTCTTTGTCCACTCGCTAGGAGTATGAGAGCTCCCCAGATTTGCTCACTGGTATTCTTCGTGTCTTTTACCTTGATGTTTATGTATTATTATATCTGGGGTTAATCTCTCCTTTGCAACCCCACTGATTGCTATGAATTTTGGGGTAAGCCCCGAGAGTTTTTCTAATACTTTTTCAATTCCTACCTATATTGGTGAGCCAGTTGTTGCTAGATGAATATACAAAAAAGGCCCTATAATAGTCCTCCACAAGGTTACTTTAGCAGATTTACTAGAACTAGAAATGATTGATTTTGAGGTCATTCTTTGTATAGAGAAGCTCCATTCAAGCTTTGCCGTTGTTGATTGTCGTACTCAAGTGGTAGAGTTCTAGTTTCTTAATGAGTCAATCCTTGAGTGGGAGGGTAGTTCAATACTCTTAAGTGTTTTTTTTTCATTTCCTATCTTAAAACTAGAAAACAAATCTCTAAAGGGTGTATGTTTCATCTAGTCTGGGTTGAAGATTCTAGGTTTGAGACCCCTCCAATTAGTTCATATAGTCAATGAGTTTTCTAAAGTCTTCCCAGAGGACCTATCTACATACCTCCCAATACGGAATAAAATTCTAGATTGATCTTCTTCTAGATACCTATCTCATCTCCATTCCTCCCCATAGGATGGCTCCAACGGAACTAAAGGTATTAATGGAAAACTTAAGGACCTTTTATATAAGGGGTTCATTAAACCCAGTATTTTTCTGTGGGGTGCTCCAATCCTAATCATGTGCAAAAAGGATGGCACTCTCGGGATATGTATAGACTAAAAATAACTAAAAAAGGTCACCATCAAGAACAAGTATCCCATCCTCAATATTAATGACTTATTTGACCATCTTCAGGGTGACTATTGGTTTTTGAAAATTGATCTCAGGTCGGGATATCATTAGGTGACAGTCAGAAATATGACATTCCAAAGACTATATTTTGAACTTGTTATGGACACTTTGAGTTTGTGGATATGTCTTTTGGACTAGTAAATGCTCCTGCTACTTTTATGGACTTAATGAACAGGGTTTACAGAATATTTGGACACGTTCATAATTATCTTCATAGATAACATACTTATCTATTCTCGAAGTGAGAAGGAGAATGCCGACGATTTTAGAATCATGTTGCAAACCTTCAAAGATCACCAGTTATTTGTAAATCTCAGTAAGTGTGAATTTTAGTGGGATTCCATTACCTTTTTAGGGAATGTGATTTTGGGTTAAGGTATTTATGTAGACCCTCAAAAAACAAATACAGTGAAGTACTAACCTATACCCATTACTCCATCCAAGTTTTGAAGCTTTCTAGGTTTTGTCGCATATTATAGGAGATTCATTGATGGTTTTTCCTCAATAATTGAACCATTGACCAATTTGACACAAAAGATGGTGAAGTTCCACTGGTCAGACAAATGTGAGAAAAATTTTCAAGAGAAGAAGGATAGATTGAACTTAGCGCAGGTATTTGCTTTGCTAGATGGGTTAGATGGATTTGTTGTGTACTGTGATGCCTTCAGGGGTGGATTAGTATGTTTTTTGATGCAAAATGGAAGATTAATAACTTATGGTTCTAAACAAATTTAAAATTATGAGAAAAATTATATAACTCACAACTTGGAATTAGCAGCTGTTATGTTTGCCTTGAAAATTAAGAGACATTATTTTTATGGTATGCATGTGGATATTTCATTGATCATAAGAGTATCCAATATGTGTTCATGCAGAAGGAGATAAATCTTCACTAGAGAAGATAGTTGGAGTTTCTAAAGGATTATGACATGAATGTTCCCTACCATTCGAGTAAGGAAAATGTGATAAAGGAAAATGTGATAGCTGATTCTTTTAGTAGGTTGTCTATAGGTAGTGTAACCTATGTAGAAAAGGAGAAGAAGGAGTTGGAAAAAGAGGTTCATAGACTAGATTAATTGGGATTTCATTTGCATGACATAGATGATGGTGGTTTAATGGCTTAGAACGGTTCAAAGTCATCCCTAGTAGCTGAAGTGAAAGGAAAGAATGTAATGATCCTATACTTATCCAGTTAATAGATAAAGTTCAACTGCAAAGGTGGATGTTTTATACCAAAGAGGATATGGTATCCTTCGCTATCAGGGTCGTTTAGTTTTTTCTAATGTCGATGGGTTTAGAGAAAGGATATTAGCAAAAGCTTATAGTTCCAAGTATTTGATTCACCTTGGTGCCTCCAAGATGTACCGTGACCTGTAGGAAGTTTATTAGTGAAATGGTATGAAAAAAGGCATAGTAGAGTTTATGGCTAAGTGTCTAAATTGTCAAGTAAAAGCTGAGCATCAATGACCAGGAGGTATGCTTCAGGACATTAGCATCCCTATTTGGAAGTGGGGGTTATCAATATGGATTTTATTATGCGATTTCCTTGCACCAGACATCAATATGATTCAATTTAGGTTGTTGTAGATTAAATGACCGAATCAACCTATTTTTTAACAATCAAGACCTCAGAAACAACTTAAGATTATGCTACTTTGTGTGTTTGCGAGTTAGTAAGACTCTATGGGATTCCTATATCCATCATCTCTGATCGAGGAACCCAGTTCACTTCTCAATTTTTGTAGACTTTCCATAAGGGTCTTAGAACAAAAGTGAAGCTTACCACTACTTTCCACCTACAGACAGATGGTCAGGCCAAGAGTGTTATCTAAAATCTAGAAGATATGTTGATATTTTATGTGATTGACTTCAAGGGGAATTAGGATGATCGTCAACCCTTGATAGAGTTCTCTTATAATTATAGTTACCAGGATAGTATTCAAATAGCTCCATTCAAATCCTTATATGGTAGTAGGTGTAGATAAACTATAGGGTGGTTTAAAGTAGGTGCGGTTGCTTTGATTGGGATGGATTCTGTTCTCGAAGCTACGGAGAAGGTTCAATTGATTCATGAGAGGTTGAAAACTTCTCAAAGTCATTAGAAATCGTATGCAAATGTTAGGAGGAAAGAATTAAAATTTGTTGTTGGTTATTGCGTGTATTTAAAAGTGTTATCCATGAAAGGACTGATGAGTTTTGGAAAGAAAGGAAAGCTTGGTCCCTGGTTCATTGGTCCGTATAAAATCTTAAAGTGTGTTGGAGATGTCGCTTATGATCTAGATCTTCTATTAGAATTATCCACCGTTCATCTAGTTTTCCATGTGTCTAAGTTGAAGAAATGCATTAGAGAACAATATTTGGTAGTTTGAAGAAATACATTCGAGAAACATCCTTTCTAGTGCCCATAGAAAGTATTGGAGTGAAAGATAGTTTGTTATATGAGGAGATTCGAATAGAATTTCTTGATCGCCAAGTTTGAATATTAAGGTATAAGGAAGTGGCATGACTTTGGTGAAAGTTTTATGGAAGAATTAGTTGTTTGAGAGAGCGATATGGGAAACAGAGGCAAATATGATTAATCGATATCCTCATCTATTTTCTCCTAGCAATGAATCAATTTGAGGTAAGAATTCTCTCCAGGCATTCTTACTCATATTAGTTTAGCCTATGAATTTCATATGTTGTCGGAAATTTCAGTTGTATGCATGTTCTTGGGGTAAGTAATTTTAGTTGCATGAAATGATAAGCTTCATACCTTAGCCTAATGTACCTATAAGATTGATTTCTTGTTGCATCCCACCTCACAAGTAAGTGTAATAGTCATGAAAGTAATTATAGTAGCCCTTTTCAAGCCGAATATCAATCCCACAGAGACTTGGTGAGAAGCAACAATCCAACTCAAGCTTTACCAATTAAACTAAATAAGTGAGAGTATGTAACCAATTAAAAGTTTAATTTTTGAAATTATCAACTAGATACAAAAATAACAACAGTATGGACTTTTGACTGTGAACAATATAAGGAGAACTTCTACGGTTGAGGTATTTACATCATATTCATGCACAACTATAGTTTCTAGTCGGTGTTGGTGTTTATCATGATTATTGATCTATGGGATTGATATTATAACTTGGGAGTGGTCATCCTCTAAGTAATCTACCAAATTAATTTCACAACTACATCATTGAGCGGGGATCTAAGTCTTCAACTTGGATGCATTAAACTATCTTCCTATTTCATTTAGTTATATCTCTATCCTAAACAAATCATGCTTTAACAACTAGATTTTAAGAATTAAAGATGTGATCCACACTCCTTAAGTTCTTCATTCTGTCCCTCAACTCCTATTGTCAATTCATTTTGGGAATATAATTCATGCTAAAGTTCATGACACTTTAGAATAGTAAAACAAGCAAATAAGAATAATCTCATATTTTATAAACATATAAACCAACTAAAAACCATAATTACATAATTATGTTCATAGACTCAACCCTATAATGAGGGGTTTTAGCCACTCATAATTTTACAAAGAATCAAAAGATCAGAATTCATTACTAAAAACTAAAAAGTTAACTAAATTAAAGAGTAAGAACCCTAATTGAAGCCTCCTCGAGTATTTTCTCTCCTCAAAAGTCGTCTAAGATTGTTATGATAGAAGTCAAGTGTCCTATTTATAGTGTAGAAGGAAGTTGGCTGGTTTTCTCTCTTGGCCATAGCACACCCTTATTGTGGATGTCCAAGGGAATGAAATGTTTACTGGAAATTGCAATTTAATTTGTGTCTTAGGGCGTGGCACACCCTTATCTTCGAGCTCTGAGGGCGTGTCATGCTCTTGTGCTCAAAATCACCACTTTTCTTTGTAGTTAACTCCTTTCACTTGCCTCCATCTCCCATATTTTGTAGCTGTTTTCCCACTTAATTTAGGCTTTTTTTGCTTCCTATCATTGATACTTACTTATACCACTATCTCCTACATCATCAAGCAACATAGATTGGTGTTCACAACACCATAGAGTTCATCGAAGTACATTAGACCCAAGCATAGCTCAAGCTAGCAACCTAGTTTTCTCATTTAAACTCTATGTGATGAATATGATTCGTAACTTATTTCGAATGCACAATAAATACTCTAAATATGCACTTCAACACATAGATACTCAATTACACCAATAACAACTCATTAAGAACACAAAGAAGTCCTCAAAGCTAGGCTAAATGTGCATAGATAATGATACTTAGGAGTATAAATACATCTAAGATCATCTATCCTCATTCCTACCTTTATTACGAGGATGAATGGTCCCAATGGGGAGATAATGTTATACCCCCGAATCTCAATGATTTGATTTTGATACCTCGTACGTGTTTTGATGCAATTTTTAAGTTGAATAGTCATACAAAATGTTAATGGGACCATTGAAAAGTGTTTCAGAATTTTTGGAATGAGCTTTGGAACCTAACAGAACTCCAAAATAGCAAGGGTCTACATTTAGGACGTGCCATAGAGGCAAGGCACACCCAGAATGTCATGGCCCGATTTATGAGTCATAATGGCACCTACTCTTTATCACTAGTAGGTAAGTCAAACCCTAGCCTAGAGCTATTTGCATGGGCTAACTTGGTGAAAATTCCCCAATAAAAGCCAAATAGGCAATTCAATACTTAAATAAGCAATGCAATAGAAATAGTCCAAAGATATTCGTAATATATAAAACCATCCCATGACCTGGTAGAGCCACTAAAAGAGTTACTTTAAATACAACTCAAGTCTAAAACAGTAAATATCATCCTATCATAAAACTAGATAAGTAAGATAGAAGGAAATAGGGAAAATCCGACTCCAAGAGCTAACCCCACTACCTCCGAAATCTAACATAGTACGATCCTCAAAGCAATTACAACAAATAGTAGTTGGATCTGCACAAAAAAGGTACAAAAGTGTAGTATGAATACCAAAACCACGTGTACTCAGTAGGTATCATCGAGTTAAATCGTGATATAAATATGATAAAATACAAGATAACTTGACTAAGTCAAGGTAGGGACAAACCTGAATCAACTCCAACATCATTGTACATAAATAAGTAGATAACTGGTATGATAACATAAAGGATCAAAAACATGCGAAAATTGGCCCTTATAAGCCAATAAGAGTGGAAAAAACCCAATGTAGGCCATTATAATCCTGGAGGGTAAACAGAAAGATACCATATTCAGAACTTCCATTATTTACCAACTATCAAGGTACCACTAGAATCTATCCATATCATGCCACATTACAACAGTTTCCACTTTTGAACTTAAAATCGATACCACTATCATCAATATCATCCTCCATAACCAACCTTATAAGTATCAGAATCATTGGTATCATACCACTAATATTCTGATTAATGTCATAACAATACCTAAACTCGAACCGATAATTATATAGCCAATTTATTAATAATCTTTTGGACTTGAACTGGGTATATATGTCATCGGTGTTATTGTCAATATTCCTACTCAAACTGGTAAGTATATCATCAATATTATAATCAGTATACATACTCAAACCGATAAGTATATAATCAATATAATAATCAATATTTCAACTCAAACGGGTTATCATATATTCAATTTCATAAGCAATAGCATAATCAATAACATAATCACTAGAAAAATCAACAAGCCTCAACCCTCGATGTTTAACCCATCATCACTATCATGTGCCAAAGTTTCTCAACATTACCTTAATAATCAACTTCAAGTTGTACAAGCATATAAAAGGTTTCAATAGCAAACACAAATCTTGGCCTAAGGTGGGTTAAAGAGCCCACTTTTAAATCCCCTAAATCTACTACTACACAATTTCTAGCCAAGACTAGCTAATGTATCTAAATCCTCTTTTAGATGTCAAATGAATTAGTCCTAAGATGGAAATTCTATTCATGGTCTAAGAACATAAGCCAAAGCACCTAAATTATGGTTTCTAAATGGCCTAGAACATCCGACTAACCCAAGTATTGACAATTTGATCACCAAAACCTAAAACCCATCCCAAATCTAACATAATATCATAAAGATACTATGACATAGTTAAATCTATAAAGAGGGGAAAACCTAGCCTACCTGGATGCTAAAGAAAGCTCGAAGAATCCACTAAATCACTAAATTTCCCTTTTGAGAAACTTCCACAACATGCCAAGCTATAAAAATCACAATCTACTCATGAACACAAGAATGGTGATACCCATATTGCACGATTATGCTTCGAGTTCAAAAATACATCAAAATCACATGTGGGACCTATATATGAAAATTGTATTTTCGAAGCCAACCCAACATTCTCTCATGATCATGGAATAATTATCCTAAAAATGGGTGAAATTCGAGTTGAATTAGGGCTAAAATCAAGCAACCAAGATTTAGGGATTTTGAACAAGAAATGGGAAAATCTACTATGAATTTAGAGAAATCTTACCACAAATTTGAGGGATAATTGCGTAATAATCATTACCCAAGCTCCCAAATCACCCATAAGCTTTAATACCAAGTTTATCCACTTTTTAGGGTTTACATCTAAAGAGAATGGATGAAGAAATAGGACAAAATGAGTTGAAAAGGGTTTATTTACACCCATCCCAGGTACCTGGATGTCGCTAGCGTGACCCGAGACTCGTAATTATAGCATATTGTGGCTACCAAAATGAGTTACAATTCTAACTAGGGAACCGCAATCGCGGCATATGTGTGGCCTGCCAAGGGAGTCACGATCGTGCCCCTTTGGCTTACTATTAGCGATCGCACCAATTTTCTTGTAACCAAATTGTCAGTCCCAAAAATTCATAAATGACTTGGGGCAGCTATTAAAAAACTCTAACGACAAAAATAAGTGGAAGTATGGAAAATGACCAGAAGGGTCATTATAATATCCAGTACTAAAAAGGACTTTCATTCCGAAAGTCAAGGATTAGAATATACCTGAAGGCTTAAATAGGTGAGGATACTGGGTCCGTATCTCGCTCTCGATCTCCCAAGTAGCCTCCTCTATTGGATAGTGCTTCCACTAAACCTTAACCACATGAATCTCAATAGTGTGCAACCGCCTGATATCACTAGCAAAATAAGCACAAGATCCTCCATGAAAGTCAGCTGCTCATCTAGCTGGAATAAGTCCCATTTAAGAATATATGATGGATCACGAATGTATCACCGTAACATAGAAACATGGAAAATTGGATGAACAATGGAAAAATTTGGCAGTAATTCTAACTTATAAGCCACCTCACCAACTGTACGAAAAATCTCGAAAGGTCCCATATATCTAGGGCTGAGCTTGCCTTTCTTCCCAAACCTTATCACACCCTTCATAGGTGATACACTTAGGAATAGTTGATCACCAAATCCAAACTCTAGTCATAAAGACTACATTCTGCATAGGCCTTCTACCTACTCTAAGCTGCTCTCAACCTATTTTGAATCACCCAGACCATATCCAATGACTCCTAAAGTAAGTCAGTACCACGGGGTCTCATCTGAAAAATCTCAAACCATGAAATCAACAAATAATATCTCCTACGATACAAACCCTTAAAAGGTGCCATCTAAATACTCGATTGATAACTATTATTCTATGCAAATACTGCTACGGCTAAGTGTTGCTCCCACTAAGCTCAGAAATCCATAATACAAAAATAGAGTATATCCTCATGAACCTAAATAGTCTACTCCGACTGATTATCTATCTGTGGATGAAAGGTTGTACTAAAATCAAATTGAGTACCCAACTCCTCCTGAAGAGCTCTCCAAAAGTTAGAAGTGAACACGGAACCCTAGTCTGAGA
This sequence comes from Capsicum baccatum var. pendulum, assembly GCA_030864225.1. NCBI lineage: Eukaryota > Viridiplantae > Streptophyta > Magnoliopsida > Solanales > Solanaceae > Capsicum > Capsicum baccatum. The sequence goes on along the minus strand of CM061560.1, from coordinate 81,157,204 downwards.
TGATAGATATAGGTACAACATGAAAATAGACTATCTTACGCACATAGATATAGTCTAATCTATCAGCACTGAAGGACATCTAAATAGGAATAAAATGTGCTAACTTGGTCAATTGATCTACAGTTACCCAAATCATGTTGGAACCACGAGAAGTGTGAGGCAAACCACTGACTAAATCCTTCGTAATCCTCTCCCATTTCCACTCAGTTATGGACAATCTCAGAATCAAACCATCCAATTGATGATGCTCGACCATCAACTATTAATAACATAGGCAAGAAGCAACAAAATCAACCAATCCCTCTTCTTGCCATTCCACCAATAATATTGTCCCAAATCTCTATACATCTTGATTGTATCTGGATGAATAAAATATCTAGAGTACTGAGCCTTGTGCAAAATCAGCTTAATCAAATCATCAACTCTTGAAACACAAATGTGGCTATGAAATCTCAAAACACCCTTAGAATCTATGGTGTCCCTCTTGGACTCACCACCCAATACCTGATCATGGAGGATGCTAATCCTGTTATCCTTAAACTGGCATTCTAGACTCTTCTCAAATAGAAAATACCTTGCCTCCACACTAGAAAGAATCCTTCAAGGGTCTAAATATTAATTCACGCTATCAAGTATGCTAAGGACTGAATTTCCCATGCCAATGGCCTCTGAGAAACTAAAATACAAGCCAAACTACCCATACTTACTGCCTTCCAACTCAAGGTATTTGTTACCATATTTTCCTTTCTCGAAAGATACAAGATAGAAATATCATAATCCATAAGAAACTCCATCCATCTATACTACCTAGCATTAAGCTCTCTCTAGATCATAAGATGCTTAAGATTGCGATAATCGGTGAAAATCTCACAAGGCACCCCATAGAGATAATGTCTCCAAATATTAAGAGTGAAAACTATATCCGCAAACTCCAAATCATGAGTGACATAGTTGCTCTCATGAACCTTAAGTTGCCTTGAAGCATAAGACATAACACAACCCTGCTGCATCAATACACAACCCAAAACAACACTAGAAGCATCACAATAAATGGTGAATCCCTCACCCTCAAATAGGAAGATCCAAATTAGAAGCCAATGTAAGAAATGCCTTGAGCTTACCAAAGCTCGACTCACACTCCTTAAACCATCCAAAAGTAACCTCCTTCCGAGTCAGTCTAGTCATATGCTTTAAAATATGAGTAAAACCCTTGATGAATCATCTATTATAATTGGCCAAACTAATAAAGCTATGAACCTCGATCGGAGATGTACGTCTAGCCCAATCACGAATAGCCTCAATCTTTATTGAGTCTACCATAATCCTATCCTTAGAAACCTTATGTCCAAGGAATGTCGACTCAAGCTAAAACTCACACTTAGAGAACGTGGTAAAAAAAACCCGATCTCTCCAAGTTTGGAGCACAACCCTCAAATATGTGCATGCTCCTCTCTACTTCTCAAATACGTAAGGATGTCATCAATGAACACATGATTCATTAAATCTATGAACGTTGTTGAGGCATTAGTCAACCCAAAAGACATCACTAGAAACTCATAATAGCCATAAAGGGTCCTAAAAGTTGTCTTCGGGATATCCTTAGCCCAAATCATCATCTGATGGTAACTAAAGCTCAAATAAATCTTAGAAAACACCGCTGCACCCTAAAGATATTCGAATATGTCATCAATATGAGGAATATGGTAATGGTTCTTCATCGTCACCTTATTAAGATACCTATAATCAATACAGATAGAACTATCTTTCTTCTTTATAAACAACACAAGAGATCTCCTAGGAGATACGCTCAGTCTAATAAAAGCTATACCAAGAAGATCTTGAAGTGAGAATTTTGCTTGTTAAGATCGGCAGGAGCCATATGGTAAGGTGCCATAGAAATAGGTTGGGTGTCAGGCTCAAGATTAATAACAAACTCAATCTCATAGGCATGAGGTATACTAGGTAGATCGATAGGGAAAACATTAGGAAACTCACGAACTATAGAAACAGAGCCAAGCGATTGACTCTCCACACTAACATCACAAATATAAGCAAGACAAGACTCGCAACTCCTCAAAATAAGTCTCCTAGCACACATCTAAGAAATAATCCCCAACAGCTTGTGTCTAACAGCTCCCTGCCATACGATTGGGGGTATGTTGGGCATGGCTAAGGTAATTCTCTTGGCAAAGCAATCCATAACTGGAAGATAGTGGGATAACCAGCCCATGCAAAGAATCACATCAAAATCCACCATATCTAATATAATGAGATCAACATGAGTATCAACATCTCTAACAATCATAACACATGATCTAAAAACTCGATTCACTATGAAAGAATCTCCCACTGGAGTAGATATGTGTAGTGGCAGGAATAATAAATTCCAAGATAACTCTAACCAAGGAGAAAAATAAGAAGACATATAAGAATAAGTGGATCTCGGATCAAATAAAGTAAAGGCTAACTGACGGCACACCAGAATTATACTTATGACAACAACATCTAAAGACTCAGCCTCAAGCCTAGCAAGTACAGCATACAACTTACCTCACCTACCAACTTGCTGGGCTACTAACCAATATCCTCTTACACCTGCCTAAGAACCACCTTAATAACCCTAGGGACTACCCTTACGACTCTACCAACTACCTCTTGTTGAGATGAACTACTCTAATAGGGGGAATACTCTAAACTACAGTAACAATCTCTCCACAAATAAGGTACTCCAGCAAATAATTACCAAAAGCTACAAAACTATAACAAGTCACCTAAGTTGAACTAGAAGTGGAAGATCCAAATGACTCAGAGTAGCCGCCTCAACTAGAATAACTAGAAGAAGCACCCCTCAAAGAATGACCACTACCTTGACCAGGAAGATCACTAACATAAGATTGACCTCCACTGACTTTGAGGCTGATATGACTAATGTGGAAGGTACCTACCTTGAAAACCACTACCACTAAATTAGGATCTACTATTTCTCCCATTGAAACTACCTTAATATTTGGGCCTCTTATAGCTTCCCCTTTAGGCCTAATAATGTATCTCCTCTATTACCTGAGCGTGATTAAAATCCTCAGCAAAAAACCCCGCCGTAGCAACCAAAATCTGAGTAGAAATACGAAGGGGAAGTCTCAATCCTCAAACAAAAATCAAACCATCTTATACTTTAAATCCAAAATAGAAATAGCATGCCTAGACAACTCAGAAAAATAATCCTTATACTCCACACTGTTATACAGATCTATTCCAATCTAGAGAAGTGGTCCCTTAAACAATCCCTAAGGTTGTAAGACATGTACTTCTCTAAGAAAATCTCAGAGAACCGAGCCCATGTCAAATAAAAAGATCCAGTCGGCCTTGAATCAAGATGACCTCTCCACTAATTTCGAGAAGTTAAGTCTAATGAAAAGGTATTCTAATCCATGCCACATCTCAACAAGGCCCAAATTGTAGAGCCTATCCTTACTAGCAATTAGAAACTCATCTGCATCCTCTCTCGGTGAACTAGAAAACATAGGTGGAGCCAATCTCAAGAATCTACCCAACATCTTTTGCTCCTCGATCGACATAAAAGAATGGGAAAATACTAGTTGAGTGACTACTAGTGGCAAAACTACCACTAGCTGTGCACCATCAGATGGGGCACCACCAAACAATCCCAAAATCTGAACCAAAGCATCCCATAGCACTATGGAAAAAAAAATCTTGATGGAGCCTGGGCTAGTCCTTAGCCCATCGCTGGCTGAGACAAAAGAATCTCCATGTTAGGTTCCAAAATAGGGTCTGGTAGAGGCCCCCTATCCTTGGACCTAGCTGGGGATACATCTTGAGGCTATCAATGACCATTATCTTATCCACAAATAGAAATAAAATTCTTAGGCTCAGTCTCGAGACCCTTATCTCATGTATAGTAGCATGTGTCCTAGCCATCTAAAAAAGAGTGAAGTTAAAATAATGCTTTACAAACTAGACACTTAGAACAAAATGAGTGAAATAAGTGAAGAACTCCTAAGAATGTCCTATAGCCTTCTAAAGATAGGAAACAGACATCATTGTTCCAATCAGCAGGACTCTATTAGTCACTTACCTATCCCATTAGTAGGTAAGACAAACCCTAGCCCAAAGGTATTTGCAATGGGCTAACTTGGTGGAAATACCCTAAAAAGGGCCAAATAGAAAATTCAATACATAATAAAGTAATACAGTAGAAGTAGCCCAAAGATAGCCATAATATTGAAAACCATCCATGACCTGGTAGGGCTATTACAAGTGCTACTATAAATACAACTCCAAGTCTAAAATAGCCAATACCATCTTGTCTCAAAACTAGAGACTAGACATAAGTAAGATAGAAAGAAATAGGTTAGCTCCAACTCCAAGACCTCACCCTATCTTAAAAATCGAACACATCATGATCCTCAAATCAACGACAGAAACTAGTACATGGATCTGGAACAAAAAGGTACAGAAGTGTAGTATGAGTATCAAAACCATGGGTTCTTAGTAGGCATTATTGGCAGACTAAGCTAAATCATGGCATAAATGCGATAAAATACAAGATAACATGACTAAGTTAAGGTAGGGACAAACCTGAATCAACTCCAACATCATTATACATAAATAAGTAGATAACTAAAAGAATAACATAACATTAAGGATCAAAAACATGTGATAACTATAAAATTGCCCCCACAAACCAATAAGTGTAGAAAAATAAATAACTCAATGCAGGCCTCCATAATCCTGGAGGTACATACAAAGATAGTATAACCCGAACTGCTATAATTTACCAACTTTTAAGGTAAAAGTAGAATCTATCCATATCATGTCACACTATAGTAGTTTCCACTTCTGGACTTAAAATCGATACGCATAACATCAATATCATCCTCTATAACTAACCTCATAAGAATAAATATCATTGCTATAATACCATTAATATCAGGATTAATATCATAACAATATCCAAACTTAAATTGTTAATTATATAGTCAATATCATAATAATCTTTCCAACTTGACCTAGGTATATATCTCATTAGTGTTATTATTAATATCTAAACTCGAATCGGTAAGTACATCATCAATATAATAATCAATATCCTGACTCAAACTAGTAATCATATATTTAATATCTTAAGTAATAGAATAATTGATAACATAATCACTAGCAAAATCAGTAATCCTTAACTCTAAATGTTCAACCCATCATCGCCATCAAGTGCCAAAGTTTCTCAACTCTACTTCAATAAGCAATTTTAAGACGTACAACAAGCCTATAAAAGGTTTCAATAGCTAACACAAATTTTGGACTAAGGTAGGTCAAAATGTCCACTTTTAAATTCCCAAAATCCAGGTAATTTCTACTCCAGAATAGTCTAAGGTATCTATATCCACTTTTTGATGTCAAACAAACCTGAATTATCCCTAACATGGAAATTCTACTCATGATCTAAGCAACTAAGCCAACACATATAAATTATGGTTTACGAATAGCCTAGAAGGTCTAACTAACCAAAGTTTTTCCAATTTGATTACTAATACCTAAAATACTTCTCAAATCTAACATAATATCATAGACATACTATGACATAGATTAATTTATGATGAGAAGAAAACCTAGCCTACCTGGATGCCGAAGAAAGCTCAAAGAATCCACTAAATCACCAACTTTTCCTTTCGAGAAGCTTTCGCAAGATGACAAGCTATTGAAATCATAATCTACTTATCAATATGAGAATAATTATACTCATATTACACCATTATGCTTTGGGTCAAAAAATCACAATAAAATCCCATGTGGGTTCTATTTATGAAAATCATATTTCCAAAGCCAACCCAACATTCTCTCATGCTCAAGGAGTAATTAACCTAAAAATTTGGTAAAATTTGAGCTGAATTGGGGCAAAAATCAAGCCACCAAGATTTAGGGATTTGGAACAAGAAATAGGAAAATCAACTATGAATTTAGAGAAATATTACTATAAATTTGTAGGATAATCCCGTAATAACCATTATCCAAGCTCCCAAATCACCCACAAGCTCTAATCCCAAGTTTATCCACTCTTTAGGGTTTAAATCTCAAGATAATAGATGGATAAATAAGCAAAACCGAGTTGAAAAGGGTTTATTTATACCCATCCCAGGTACCTGGGTGTCGATATCCTAAACCGAGGCTCACAATCGTAGTATATTATGGCTGCCAGGATGAGTCGTGATATGATAAGGGCACTACAATTTCAAAAACTGAGTGGCCTACCAAGGGAGTCATGATCGCACCCCTTTGGCTCGCTATGAGTGATCACACTAGTTACAGCTGAGACTTGGAATTTCCAAGTCTCCATCAACCCCTCGTGATTCATCCAAAATAACTTATATGTAAATAGACTATGAAAACCTATAAAATTCAATATTTGGAGTCAATGATGCAGGAAAATTTCCATCCGAGGTTGTTTTAACTAAAAGTGGGCCCGACACCCAGATTTCATTTTCTTAACTTTCTAACCAATAGGTCGAAATGAGCTCGGGTTCTTGGAGACCCAAAACAAGAGTCCTCCTAGACTAAAAGTGTTATTTTATAACTATTAAAATAGTCAAAATTGGTATACGAGGTTGTTAGATAGAAGTTTTTGCTCAATGGCTATTTGGAACTAATAAACACTTCAAAAATAAGGAATTGGCTCTAAAAAACAAACAAACTACCCGATAGCTAAACTATCAGTTTTAATAAGTCATAAATAACTTGGTATAGCTATGAAAAAGATCTAACAAAATAAATAAGTAGAATTGTGGAAAATGACCTGAAGATCATTACACTAAATGCCAAAACGTATGCCCTACTATAATAAGGGAATGCCACACGCCTGCTGGTTGCCGCGTTAAGGGAGTGCCAACCACTGTCTTGGTATTATAAGGGCGTATTATACAAGTGGTCATGATGATGTAAAAATTTGATTTTCCTTCAGTTATTTAAGGGTAATATGGTCTTTTACGTTTGATTTAGTCATACAACTAGTACTAAACTTATTTCCCTATCACATAACTCAAATTACATATTTTCTCTCCCCCCAAACTCTAAAGAGCATCTAAATTAGGGTTTTTATCCAAAATTCATACTTTCAAAGATCCAATTCAAGTCTCCTTCAAGAAAATTCACTAAGTTTAGATGTGTGAGGTTTGAACAAAGATTATGTAATACCCTAAAAAAGTCCTTGCTAAGCTTCTAATTATTCGCATATATTTATAGGACTAAAATGATTATTTTTAAACATAGAAAAGTGTAATGATAATTTACCTAGTATTCCAAGTGCTTTCAAGGCAAAAAATGGTCATAAGAAACATTTAGAGTAAGGATCAGTTGAGAACATTTGTTATTGATTGAGTCCATTTTCCAATGCATCCAATTTTACCTTAATCTGATATTAGAGGAATAAGTTGTGTATTTTCATGAGCAAATTAGTAAGGATATGCAATAAGAGCAATGCACACTAGTTGTGCTCTATGTTAAGAGAGTGCCACACCCATGATCGTGTTGATACTAAAATTTAAGTTTTTATTTAGTTCTTCAAGGGCAAACTAGTCATTTACACCCAAAATAGTCCTATAACTTATACTAACATGTTTTCCCTTATTCCATAACAAAAATCATATTACTCTCCTCTTAAATCCTCAAGAACTCCCAAACAAGTACATCTCTCAAAATTTAACTTTAAGGGATCCAAACTCAAATGTTCCTCCAAGAAATTGATAATTTCAGGTATGTGGGGTTTAAAAAGGGATAATCTTCCATCCTTATGACCAAACATTTAATTTTTACCTAAATTTAAGGATTTAATGGCTAAGATTCATATCCTCTTTTCTTATGTTTTGAAATTAAGATGCTTTCTTATGAGTTAAACTTTATTTAGCACACAGTTTCATGTTTACTTATATTTATCCATGAAACTGATCTTATAAATTGAGTTTTTAGTATTTTTGACATGAAATTCCATGATTTGATAAATGTGTACAAAGTTAGCATGATTTACTCAGTTTATAAGAAGTTCAAGCTTAATAGTTCAAGTTACAAATTATTGCAACATGGTTAAAGTTTTATTTTTAATCTCATGATTACAAACAAGATGTGAAATTCACACAATTATTTACAAACAAAATTTAGCAAAAGAATCATGATTTGATTTTAGATTTATAAACATATACACTTATTTTATGGTGAATTTCATAAAGTATGAGAACTATTATATTTTGGGAGTAGTATTTAGCACCAAGGGGAATGTGGGATTAGCACATACTATTCTCCTAAAACTATGTGTCACCACAGGTTTAAGGGGCCTCGCCAAAGGGTGTCCTCCTTGCCCAAATGGGCTAAGTTTAGTGATCACTCTAGTTAAGATTTAATATTTATGGCAAGGTATCACAAAACTTTCCTTAACGTGGGTTAGACATTGGACATCATGCTATCTCACATGATTTATGTCAATTATAAGAAACTCTCACAAGAAAACTATTAAATTTCAAAAACTATGTGTAATGACTCATAGAATTTTCTAGCTTTTGCGTTGATTATGTTTTATGATATTTTAGCTTTTAGTTTTATTCATGAATATGATAAGTCTGTATAAACTTAGCATGTATGTTCTTAATCTTATGATATGAATCAATTTTTACTTATTGTATGCACCCCCACATACTCAATATATTCCAAAAATATTGACCACATATACATCTATGTCGATACATTATTTCATAATGTAGGTAATATTTATAGATCACACATCATGATCAGACAACCTATAGCTTCCATACAGTAGGTGAAGAGTTCTCTTTATTCGAGGACTCTAGACAGTTATAGATCTAGTGTTTTATTTTTATTCGCTTATATTGATTAAGGATAACTGGGGTCATATCCCAGCTATCTATAATCATTATTAGTAGAGTCTTTATAGACATTCAGTCAGAGTTGATGTATTCTATTTTAGTTTCCCTTTGTATAATCCAGTGATATAAATGTTTTGAAATAGTATTGGATTGAACAATTTTAGTTAATGACATTATTTTCACCTAGAATTTTTAGTTTAATGTAGTTTATTCATTTGTTCATGAATTATGTCAATATTAATCGTTATCTTGGAATCACTTATTATTTTAAGCATCGTGTGACATCTAAGGTGTAGTCTTAGGGCTTTAGAAACTTAGTATTACAAAGTTCAAGTGTCCTAGGGTGTCTATAAAGTCATGTCTATTATAGTTTTATGGAATGGTACTGAGATGTCTGTACTTTTCTTCAAGAGGTTACTGGGAATTTAAAAAATATTTTCCTTCTTTCATACTCTAGATCGTACAATAAATCTCTCCGCTTAGAAACTTATATTGATTCATGTGTTACTCCAAAATTCTCCAATTATGTCTTATCCTTGAGATAATATAAGTTGTAAATCTCAATTCCTCTTGATATTATCTCAAATTTAACTATTAAAAACTTTAAAATTGCACAAGAGGTTGAGAGGAGCCTATTGATGTGCTTTAAGTCCTTTAATCTAAAATCTTATGTCCTCATCCTTATGAATTACGTAGTTAACACAGAATATGATATGTATTAAGATTCCTCTTGAACCCTTCATTATGGATAGCACTCATCAGAGGAGAGAGTATGTACTTTGATTATTGAATAATATTTTTAATTGAGGTATATTGTAACTTAGAGTGTTATGATCCGTAAGTAGCAGAAAAAACTTAGAGTTGGGAGTATGTATTTAGAAGTATAGGGATAATGATTGGTTAAGATCATATAGATGGATCTATGTGTGCTATTAAGTTAGGATTGAGGTAATATGTCTTGGTTGTTAACTAAAGGGTGGTGAGTGTGGTGTAGATTTTGAAAGGTAGAGAAGGAGTTATTAGTTAAGGTGACTTTGAATATTCATGAAGTAGGAAAGGATTTCTTGATGGTATTTCTTTCTTTTAGAAAAGTATAGGTCATTAGTGAAAGAATTTAGTGGTGAAGGATTCATAATCTAGGCTTTTCTTGTGATCGTGAAAAGGAAATTATTTGATGCTTATAGAGACATCAATATAATTGAGACATATGGATAGATAAGTAGTAGTGATGTGTGAAAGAAGGATATTCTAATGTATTATAATAAGATAGACCATAACATTATGATCAACTATTGTAATTATAAGGTTCTCGTGGACTAGTACTTCTTGACATTTTTTTATAGCTGCTAAGCAAAAATCTTATATGGAGTTGTTTTTCTAATCATAGCCAGCACTAGCACTAGGTCCAAACAATGGATGATCATCAAGTAGAAATAATTATTGCTTGGAATAGTGATGCTAGTTATATGGAAGGTGAGTTAGTGGGCATGAAATAATGTGAGAATTTAAGTTTATTCATTCACAATTAAGTATGATGTAGAGGTGTAAGCAAGATAATATGTGGATTTATTACTTTTTAAGATTATTAATTATCATTTGTGCTTAGATAGTAGGTTTGAGTCACTACGTGTGAAGAAGATTAGTTATATAGTATATGGTGTTCTTAAAAGCTAAGTTAGGGATATAGGTTGACAATGTTGGTTATTTTGGTGTAATAATAATTCTTATGGGTTAGGTAAAATATAAATTTAGAGGTGAGTTATTGAAAACTATGAAGAGAAAGGTAGATTATGTATCTAGAGAGGAAAGTATGTTTAATGAGAAAAGCGTAACTATATGACGATAATTATTAATGTGAGAGAAAGTTACAAGTGGTATATGTGAAAGGAGTGTCCAAGAATTAAATCTGTATTTTCCAAATATAATTTATCCAGGTGGCTTGAGCATTTATGTTTAGATAGTTAGATTAAAGAAATTATGAATCAGTCTTGAGGATATAGAATAGGCCCATAGGTTTAGAATGTTTCCTTTAATATAAGGGGGAGATAATAGGGTGAAGAACCAAATCAAGTTTTATGAGTAAGATTATGATGCATGTCAATAAGATTTGTGATGAGATAGCAATTTGATAACGCTCAATCTACAACTCTCGTTTGAGTGTAAAGCGGTCGTTAGCAAATATAGAACCCAACCTGGGTTGGGTATCGACCCCACAGGGAATAGCTTGGCCAACAAGTAAGCAAAATTAATAGACTTTTGGTGCAAGTCTCGTAAGAAGGGGGGATTGTAATAAGTAACCAAAGTAATGAAGTAAAAGCTGAAAATAATAAAGTAAAAAGAGAAAGATTGTCACGTTGGTTGTAAACAATGAGAATTGAAGCGTTGGGGTTATGTCCACCTTCTGAGGTATACGTCTCTATTGGCTATGAGTGTGTAGAGTCTTGACATGCAATTGCTTATAGAGAATTGTAGTCGATGGTAAATCCAAGCGTCTCTCGACCTAAACAAGGACTATTTCACTTTAACTCTCTCGAGCTTAAAGTGTGTCTAGCGGTACGAATTCTCCAAGAGGTTAGTCCAGTTACGGCACTAGCTTTTTAATAGGAAAGGGTGTCCTACTACCTTGACATTATCTCTTTTCCAGACAAATAACCTTTCTCTCGAACAAGTTAAATGTTAGACTGGCGTTAGTCTATGCGTCTTCTTTTCTAGACAAATAACCTTTCTCTCGAACAGGTTAGATGTTAGAATGGCGTGTTCTTGTGTTTGAACCGCAAAGGATGTAGATTTAAGATGAAGAGAATAATGATATAAGCAATATACGTGTCTTGAACTCACAAGCTCATAGCAATAGATAGTAACTCATTCGGCTTCCATAACCCCAACTAAGAGGTTTAGTTACCCATGAATGCGAAGGATATCACGTTTTGCATGGTGGATGGAGTGAATAGTAGGTGTTTGGCGTGTGGTTTTGGTGATTCCTTAGCAAGTAACGATTCTCTTGTTGTGGAATTTAAGAGTTGAATGTTTGTGGTGGAAGATGAGAGAGATGGAAGAAAATTAATAGTTTAAGAATGAATTTCTTGAATTTAGAGAGGAGTTGCCTCCACTAAGGGAGGACTTGATTAAAATCTCTAGCATGATAGGGTATTTATAATACTCCTATCCTACTCCTACTAAGCTAATGAAATAAATAACCAAATCCTAATATACTAATGAAATCCTTGACCCAAATGTACTAGGGTAAGGTTACAAAATTATAATCCAAATAGAATAATGAAACACATAACCTAATTGCACTAGGTTAATGTATTATGGCAAAAATCCAGCTTTGTGTCTGTAAGTCCCAAAGTCTTCAGAATTGTTGTTTTACCCCGGGACAGATTTTCCATGCAGCAGATTTAGTCCTTTAGGCGTCCAGCTTCTTTCCACTTCGTTCGTGAGCTTTCTTTTGCGTCAAGTAAGCCATAAATTGCTGTATTTTGCATCATTTATACCTGAAACTTTCCTAATCACATTTGTTAGCTCATTTACAGGAAAAAGGACTAAAAGTGTATGAAATAGATAATTAGTTCTCAAAACTAGGCTAAAATATGGGCTAAATATATTGATATAGGCGCGTAAATTCGCCTATCATCAACACCCCACACTTAGAGCTTTGTTCGTCCTCGAACAACATATCCTGTCCTTCTAAGCATTGACTTAAAGTTTTTACAGAAACAACACAAAACATTCTTCAAGACAAGCACAACAATTATCAACGAAGAGTAGCTTTCCGATTATAAGTAGAAACAATTTAACCTCAAGCATAGACTCGTGATGGTGATCAACTCGCATGCAATCGTTAAGGTACATAGAATCATATACAACTATCCAAAGCTCATCAACCATGTGTGTCTCACAATATAGTACCCATAATCATTCACAAGTATAGCATATTTTTCAAACATGGGTGTCAACATATCCTTGCTCTCACTCTCGCAAAGAATTCATATGTAGCAACTAGTGACCATAAGCTTGCCTTTAATGTAGTACTCTACTAAATGTCGGAATGTTAAGATTAGGATCAAGTAGGTCTTTAGATGGTTGTAATGTAGGCTAAGGGACGGGTAGGACTATTTTGGCCAGAACTAGTGACTAGGTTCCTAAGCACTTTAATACATCACATTGTATCATTGACACTTTGTTCTTTCAACCTTTCTTCTTTTATTTTACCACCCTTGTTCTCATCTTTTTGTTTTTCAATTTTAAGAATAACTCCCTTTTCAGCTTTCTTTTCCTTTTTCTTTTCGCAACATACCTCTTATGATAGCCTTTTCTTTTTCATAACATATTCAAGCACCTTTACAATTTAAAGCATCATACTCACCCAATTTCCTCTTATGTTGTCACATGACTTATTCACTTCAAAGCACTTAGGAATTTGGATCAAATTACGGTCTTGAAAAAAATGGATTAGGCTTACATACAAGGTTGTCAAAGAAATAGGCTAAAGGCTCAAAAGGGTTTAACTAGGATGATTTACATGGGTAGGAAAAACTGAAGGTGAACATGTATAGGTTGCCAAAGAAATGCCTAAATCATATCCTAAACTTACACTCCTTATTTTCGCTTTGCATACATACCAGGCAAGTTCTAGCATCAGCCACATACATAGAATATACTATTATCTCACACACAAGGCACATGGTCGACTTGATTGGAAGTAATATAGACTCTTGACCCAACAAGTGAAGGAATTGAATCACACAATATCACATAATGAGTCACAACTAGAGCCTAAACGTCTCAATAGTCTTAATTGTAACACATACTCTTGTTATAATCTCATGCTGCCTATCAAAATAATTTCATGCGTAGCTAGAAAAATTTTACTCCTAAAAAAAAACGTCACACGAAAAAAATCACAAAAAAAATTTGGAAAAATTTGGACTCAAAACAAAATAAACAAGCAAACATACAAACATAGCATGCAGATTCTGCCCCAATTTTTGATAACGCTCAATCTACAACTCTCGTTTGAGTGTAAAGCGGTCGTTAGCAAATATAGAACCCAACCTGGGTTGGGTATCGATCCCACAGGGAATAGCTTGGCCAACAAGTAAGCAAAATTAATAGACTTTTGATGCAAGTCTCGTAAGAAGGGGGGATTGTAATAAGTAACCAAAGTGATGAAGTAAAAGCTGAAAGTAATAAAGTAAAAAGAGAAAGATTGTCACGTTGGTTGTAAACAATGAGAATTGAAGCGTTGGGGTTATGTCCACCTTCTGAGGTATACGTCTCTATTGGCTATGAGTGTGTAGAGTCTTGACATGCAATTGCTTATAGAGAATTGTAGTCGATGGTAAATCCAAGCGTCTCTCGACCTAAACAAGGACTATTTCACTTTAACTCTCTCGAGCTTAAAGTGTGTCTAGCGGTACGAATTCTCCAAGAGGTTAGTCCAGTTACGGCACTAGCTTTTTAATAGGAAAGGGTGTCCTACTACCTTGACATTATCTCTTTTCCAGACAAATAACCTTTCTCTCGAACAAGTTAAATGTTAGACTGGCGTTAGTCTATGCGTCTTCTTTTCTAGACAAATAACCTTTCTCTCGAACAGGTTAGATGTTAGAATGGCGTGTTCTTGTGTTTGAACCGCAAAGGATGTAGATTTAAGATGAAGAGAATAATGATATAAGCAATATACGTGTCTTGAACTCACAAGCTCATAGCAATAGATAGTAACTCATTCGGCTTCCATAACCCCAACTAAGAGGTTTAGTTACCCATGAATGCGAAGGATATCACGTTTTGCATGGTGGATGGAGTGAATAGTAGGTGTTTGGCGTGTGGTTTTGGTGATTCCTTAGCAAGTAACGATTCTCTTGTTGTGGAATTTAAGAGTTGAATGTTTGTGGTGGAAGATGAGAGAGATGGAAGAAAATTAATAGTTTAAGAATGAATTTCTTGAATTTAGAGAGGAGTTGCCTCCACTAAGGGAGGACTTGATTAAAATCTCTAGCATGATAGGGTATTTATAATACTCCTATCCTACTCCTACTAAGCTAATGAAATAAATAACCAAATCCTAATATACTAATGAAATCCTTGACCCAAATGTACTAGGGTAAGGTTACAAAATTATAATCCAAATAGAATAATGAAACACATAACCTAATTGCACTAGGTTAATGTATTATGGCAAAAATCCAGCTTTGTGTCTGTAAGTCCCAAAGTCTTCAGAATTGTTGTTTTACCCCGGGACAGATTTTCCATGCAGCAGATTTAGTCCTTTAGGCGTCCAGCTTCTTTCCACTTCGTTCGTGAGCTTTCTTTTGCGTCAAGTAAGCCATAAATTGCTGTATTTTGCATCATTTATACCTGAAACT
This sequence comes from Capsicum baccatum var. pendulum, assembly GCA_030864225.1. Lineage (NCBI taxonomy): Eukaryota > Viridiplantae > Streptophyta > Magnoliopsida > Solanales > Solanaceae > Capsicum > Capsicum baccatum. Next base: position 81,141,951 of record CM061560.1, on the reverse strand, counting down.
TTCCTAATCACATTTGTTAGCTCATTTACAGGAAAAAGGACTAAAAGTGTATGAAATAGATAATTAGTTCTCAAAACTAGGCTAAAATATGGGCTAAATATATTGATATAGGCGCGTAAATTCGCCTATCATCAACACCCCACACTTAGAGCTTTGTTCGTCCTCGAACAACATATCCTGTCCTTCTAAGCATTGACTTAAAGTTTTTACAGAAACAACACAAAACATTCTTCAAGACAAGCACAACAATTATCAACGAAGAGTAGCTTTCCGATTATAAGTAGAAACAATTTAACCTCAAGCATAGACTCGTGATGGTGATCAACTCGCATGCAATCGTTAAGGTACATAGAATCATATACAACTATCCAAAGCTCATCAACCATGTGTGTCTCACAATATAGTACCCATAATCATTCACAAGTATAGCATATTTTTCAAACATGGGTGTCAACATATCCTTGCTCTCACTCTCGCAAAGAATTCATATGTAGCAACTAGTGACCATAAGCTTGCCTTTAATGTAGTACTCTACTAAATGTCGGAATGTTAAGATTAGGATCAAGTAGGTCTTTAGATGGTTGTAATGTAGGCTAAGGGACGGGTAGGACTATTTTGGCCAGAACTAGTGACTAGGTTCCTAAGCACTTTAATACATCACATTGTATCATTGACACTTTGTTCTTTCAACCTTTCTTCTTTTATTTTACCACCCTTGTTCTCATCTTTTTGTTTTTCAATTTTAAGAATAACTCCCTTTTCAGCTTTCTTTTCCTTTTTCTTTTCGCAACATACCTCTTATGATAGCCTTTTCTTTTTCATAACATATTCAAGCACCTTTACAATTTAAAGCATCATACTCACCCAATTTCCTCTTATGTTGTCACATGACTTATTCACTTCAAAGCACTTAGGAATTTGGATCAAATTACGGTCTTGAAAAAAATGGATTAGGCTTACATACAAGGTTGTCAAAGAAATAGGCTAAAGGCTCAAAAGGGTTTAACTAGGATGATTTACATGGGTAGGAAAAACTGAAGGTGAACATGTATAGGTTGCCAAAGAAATGCCTAAATCATATCCTAAACTTACACTCCTTATTTTCGCTTTGCATACATACCAGGCAAGTTCTAGCATCAGCCACATACATAGAATATACTATTATCTCACACACAAGGCACATGGTCGACTTGATTGGAAGTAATATAGACTCTTGACCCAACAAGTGAAGGAATTGAATCACACAATATCACATAATGAGTCACAACTAGAGCCTAAACGTCTCAATAGTCTTAATTGTAACACATACTCTTGTTATAATCTCATGCTGCCTATCAAAATAATTTCATGCGTAGCTAGAAAAATTTTACTCCTAAAAAAAAACGTCACACGAAAAAAATCACAAAAAAAATTTGGAAAAATTTGGACTCAAAACAAAATAAACAAGCAAACATACAAACATAGCATGCAGATTCTGCCCCAATTTTTGATAACGCTCAATCTACAACTCTCGTTTGAGTGTAAAGCGGTCGTTAGCAAATATAGAACCCAACCTGGGTTGGGTATCGATCCCACAGGGAATAGCTTGGCCAACAAGTAAGCAAAATTAATAGACTTTTGATGCAAGTCTCGTAAGAAGGGGGGATTGTAATAAGTAACCAAAGTGATGAAGTAAAAGCTGAAAGTAATAAAGTAAAAAGAGAAAGATTGTCACGTTGGTTGTAAACAATGAGAATTGAAGCGTTGGGGTTATGTCCACCTTCTGAGGTATACGTCTCTATTGGCTATGAGTGTGTAGAGTCTTGACATGCAATTGCTTATAGAGAATTGTAGTCGATGGTAAATCCAAGCGTCTCTCGACCTAAACAAGGACTATTTCACTTTAACTCTCTCGAGCTTAAAGTGTGTCTAGCGGTACGAATTCTCCAAGAGGTTAGTCCAGTTACGGCACTAGCTTTTTAATAGGAAAGGGTGTCCTACTACCTTGACATTATCTCTTTTCCAGACAAATAACCTTTCTCTCGAACAAGTTAAATGTTAGACTGGCGTTAGTCTATGCGTCTTCTTTTCTAGACAAATAACCTTTCTCTCGAACAGGTTAGATGTTAGAATGGCGTGTTCTTGTGTTTGAACCGCAAAGGATGTAGATTTAAGATGAAGAGAATAATGATATAAGCAATATACGTGTCTTGAACTCACAAGCTCATAGCAATAGATAGTAACTCATTCGGCTTCCATAACCCCAACTAAGAGGTTTAGTTACCCATGAATGCGAAGGATATCACGTTTTGCATGGTGGATGGAGTGAATAGTAGGTGTTTGGCGTGTGGTTTTGGTGATTCCTTAGCAAGTAACGATTCTCTTGTTGTGGAATTTAAGAGTTGAATGTTTGTGGTGGAAGATGAGAGAGATGGAAGAAAATTAATAGTTTAAGAATGAATTTCTTGAATTTAGAGAGGAGTTGCCTCCACTAAGGGAGGACTTGATTAAAATCTCTAGCATGATAGGGTATTTATAATACTCCTATCCTACTCCTACTAAGCTAATGAAATAAATAACCAAATCCTAATATACTAATGAAATCCTTGACCCAAATGTACTAGGGTAAGGTTACAAAATTATAATCCAAATAGAATAATGAAACACATAACCTAATTGCACTAGGTTAATGTATTATGGCAAAAATCCAGCTTTGTGTCTGTAAGTCCCAAAGTCTTCAGAATTGTTGTTTTACCCCGGGACAGATTTTCCATGCAGCAGATTTAGTCCTTTAGGCGTCCAGCTTCTTTCCACTTCGTTCGTGAGCTTTCTTTTGCGTCAAGTAAGCCATAAATTGCTGTATTTTGCATCATTTATACCTGAAACTTTCCTAATCACATTTGTTAGCTCATTTACAGGAAAAAGGACTAAAAGTGTATGAAATAGATAATTAGTTCTCAAAACTAGGCTAAAATATGGGCTAAATATATTGATATAGGCGCGTAAATTCGCCTATCATCAACACCCCACACTTAGAGCTTTGTTCGTCCTCGAACAACATATCCTGTCCTTCTAAGCATTGACTTAAAGTTTTTACAGAAACAACACAAAACATTCTTCAAGACAAGCACAACAATTATCAACGAAGAGTAGCTTTCCGATTATAAGTAGAAACAATTTAACCTCAAGCATAGACTCGTGATGGTGATCAACTCGCATGCAATCGTTAAGGTACATAGAATCATATACAACTATCCAAAGCTCGTCAACCATGTGTGTCTCACAATATAGTACCCATAATCATTCACAAGTATAGCATATTTTTCAAACATGGGTGTCAACATATCCTTGCTCTCACTCTCGCAAAGAATTCATATGTAGCAACTAGTGACCATAAGCTTGCCTTTAATGTAGTACTCTACTAAATGTCGGAATTTTAAGATTAGGATCAAGTAGGTCTTTAGATGGTTGTAATGTAGGCTAAGGGACGGGTAGGACTATTTTGGCCAGAACTAGTGACTAGGTTCCTAAGCACTTTAATACATCACATTGTATCATTGACACTTTGTTCTTTCAACCTTTCTTCTTTTATTTTACCACCCTTGTTCTCATCTTTTTGTTTTTCAATTTTAAGAATAACTCCCTTTTCAGCTTTCTTTTCCTTTTTCTTTTCGCAACATACCTCTTATGATAGCCTTTTCTTTTTCATAACATATTCAAGCACCTTTACAATTTAAAGCATCATACTCACCCAATTTCCTCTTATGTTGTCACATGACTTATTCACTTCAAAGCACTTAGGAATTTGGATCAAATTACGGTCTTGAAAAAAATGGATTAGGCTTACATACAAGGTTGTCAAAGAAATAGGCTAAAGGCTCAAAATGGTTTAACTAGGATGATTTACATGGGTAGGAAAAACTGAAGGTGAACATGTATAGGTTGCCAAAGAAATGCCTAAATCATATCCTAAACTTACACTCCTTATTTTCGCTTTGCATACATACCAGGCAAGTTCTAGCATCAGCCACATACATAGAATATACTATTATCTCACACACACAAGGCACATGGTCGACTTGATTGGAAGTAATATAGACTCTTGACCCAACAAGTGAAGGAATTGAATCACACAATATCACATAATGAGTCACAACTAGAGCCTAAACGTCTCAATAGTCTTAATTGTAACACATACTCTTGTTATAATCTCATGCTGCCTATCAAAATAATTTCATGCGTAGCTAGAAAAATTTTACTCCTAAAAAAAAACGTCACACGAAAAAAATCACAAAAAAAATTTGGAAAAATTTGGACTCAAAACAAAATAAACAAGCAAACATACAAACATAGCATGCAGATTCTGCCACCCCACACTTAGACTAGACACTGCCCTCAGTGGAAAATAAAGTCGAAGAACCTGATTAGTCGGACTCTTCCTCAATGTCGGGGGTCATACCCCCTTCGTCCGAATCATCGTAAGAGTCATCGTCAGAGTTCTCCTCAGCATCAGAATCAGGCAAGCGTCTATCATCATCAGTTGGCACGTCATCATCAAGAGGTTCCTCGAAATATACTCCCACTCCACACATCTCCCGGGCATGTCTGTTCATTGGGTAGTCGTGGTCCAGCTGTTGGAGCTCTTCAGCAGTTGGAATACGTCCACCACTCATCATAGTGAATCGTGTCATGCCATAGAGATGACGGAAGAAACTCTCGTCACGAGCGTGTCTCTCCGCAGTGGTAAGGTTGACTCCATGTGTTGTTTCAACATCTTTGACCTTGGTGAGGTCAACCTTCTTTGGGGTATGTGGGAGTTTGTGGTCAGCTGGTTCCTCTTCTATATCCTCCTTCCGCAACATTGCTGTCAACAAATTGCCGAATGTGAAATGGGACCTGCTGTAGAGTCTGGCTTTTCTCATGGTAGATCGAATGATTGCCCCAAAGTTGATAGGGACATTCGTCATCAACGCATAAACCAAGCACACTCTATCTCTCGATATCTTTGTGTATTGCGTCCCAGGAATAAGGCATGAGTTGACAATGCGCATCCAGATTCTTGCTTCCCTATTTAGTGGAGCATAGGGGAATGTGTTGTGACGGCCTGTTTCCTTATGTCTGCCCCATCTTGCCATTGATCTGCTTCCACAAAGCGTGTGTCTTATTGCTCTGTAAGGAGGCCTGCTGTACAGCTCTTTGTATGGTGCAGTGTCGACCGAAGGTAGGCCTAGAAACGAGTTGATCCAATCCGCTGTAAGCTGTAACACTTGGCCCCGAATTTTGACTTCGTTGCCTGTTGTGTTTGGCGACCAGTTGGCATAAAACTCTCTTGTCAAGTCAAGATTGCACTCTCCCATGTCACGGAAGATGAAATCCAGCTTCAGAGCCATTATCTTAGCCAACATTTGCGGCTCCTTCTTTGCTAAGGTCTCCTTGTTGATTAAGTCGACGTGCACATATTTCTTTTCTTTGTTGCTGCTGTACCATGCCTTGGCGTCTTCCTCAAGAACCCATTTGATTCCGAACATTCTGCGTGGTAGGTGTGCTGAAGATGATTCTCCTTGGTCTTTTCGGCTTCTCTTTTTATCCTTTCGGGTTGTGGTAGCCTTCTCCTTGCCTTGCCTTGCTTTCGGTGCCATTGTACCTGAGACTAAAAATAATGTTAGTTGCAGCACAATCGCACTTTATACAATCTACATTCAAGCACTAGGGGTACCACCCCACACTTAATCTTGTTAGCACAAATCAGTGAAGTGAAAGTGGTCGAGTACTCAGACTTCGTCGACATACGTTTTAGGATTGTATTACGACAAGAAAATCAGCATTACATCACTTATGAGCAGCCACTTGGACGTCTTTCATGGTGCATATAGCGATACTACAACATAGGAGTTTCCGCATGGAATTTCTATTCGTACAACAAACACTACCTCCTACGTCGATAGTCACTATAACCTTATCCCGATGGCCGGGATGGTTAATCATGCAAGCATCCAAACAACACTCTCAAGCAATATTCATAGCCACATATGTTCAGCAAGTATCATAACAATGCCATTGAAACAAAATTCAAGTCGGAAACAAGTCAAGAATTCCATACGTATATATACAATCACACGATTTTGCAACAATTATCCACACACATGAACATCACCACCAATTTCTTATGATTTAGCATTTTATAATCAGCATAGCAACGTAGTACTTACGATAAATAGATGAATAATAAGAGAGCACTTACTTGCTTGAAGAGTGTGGAGAAGTTTGATGTGGATTGGGAGAACAAAGGAAGAAAAATTTGAGAGGATTTGGAGTGATATGCGGCGCCCTTAGGGTTGTTTCTAATGTGGTTGTGTAAAAAAAACAAGTCCCCTTTATATAGGAAGAGTATGGGTCGGGTTATGACCCATTTACAATCGGATTTGGGGACAAAATCACAGCATATGCGGCGCATATCCCTCGGCATATCACTTACATATGCGGCGCATTGTCCATGGCATAATGGGACATATGCGCCGCATATCCTATGGCATATCTAGACATATGCGGCGCATATCCTATAGCATTTGGTTTCAGTATCTCAAATGCCATAGCATAGGCGGCGCATAGTCAAAAGCACACCTAGGAATAGGCGGCGCATTGTGTATAGCACACTAGAGTCCGAGTCTTTAGGCTATAGAATAGGTTGTGCATCGTTCGTGGCCTGTTTATACCAAGGCCTAGCCTTCCTCGAAGCCTATTATGACGTGAGAAAGGCTCAATTCATAGCCTTATGCATCACCAATCCTAACTTACCGACTTTACCATACAATGTGACCAAATCGTCAAGTGAAATCAATCTCCTCGTTGCATACTTCTTGCACCTATATTTGCTCAAAACACAATAAAAACGATTAGTACGATGGGTTGCCTCCCACCAAGCGCCTTAGTTTTGGTCGTGGCACGACTCTTATTTTTGGATTTTCATTTATCAAAAAGAAAAAAAATTAAAACGACGAAACGATAAAACGATAAAACGATAAAACGATGGGTTGCCTCCCATCTAGCGCCTTATTTATTGTCGTGGCTCGACGTAGTAGTCTCGAGTACTTAGACTTCGTCGAGATAAGTGATGGCCATGTCATTTATCGAGTCAAGAGGACCGATATTTGGCTTGACACGTTGGCCATTCACTTTGAAGATAACACCCTCATTGTTTTCCAATTCGACTACTCCAGACGAGTAGACTTGGGTGACTTTAAATGGACCAGACCACTTTGATTTTAACTTACCTGGGAAGAGCTTGAATCTGGAGTTAAAGAGTAGTACCATGTCACCTTTTTGGAAGTTTCGTCGAACAATCCGCTGATCATGATACTTCTTCATCCGCTCCTTGTATAAATCTGATCTTTCATATGCATGGAGACGGAATTCATCTAGTTCGTTCAGCTGCTCCAACCTCAGGTTCTTCACATCATCCCAATTCAGATTCAAGTGCCTCAATGCCCACAATGCCTTGTACTCAAGCTCGATGGGTAGATGACAAGCCTTCCCATAAACTAGCTGATAGGGTGACATGCCAATGGGTGTTTTGAATGCAGTCCTGTACGCCCATAGTGCATCATCTAGCTTTCGAGACCAATCCTTCCGATTCGCATTGACCGTCTTGGCAAGGATTTGCTTGATCTCACGATTGGAAACCTCTACTTGTCCACTAGTTTGGGGATGATAAGGCGTAGCTACCTTGTGTTGCTTGACTCCATACTTGGCCAATACAGATTTGAATAGCTTGTTGCAGAAGTGAGATCCTCCATCACTTATGATAGTACGAGGTACCCCAAAGCGAGAGAAGATATTCTTCTTTAAAAACGCTACAACACGCTTTCCTTCGTTATCGGCCAATGCTACAGCTTCAACCCATTTCGACACATAATCCATAGCAACCAAGATGTACTTCATTCCAAACAAATTCACGAATGGTCCCATGAAATCAATACCCCACACATCAAAGAGTTCTACCTCCATAATTTTGGACATGGGCATTTCATGGTGTTTTGAAATAGCACCTTGACGTTGGCATTGGTCACACCTTCTCACATAGTCATGTGCATCTCTGAATATTGTAGGCCAATAATAACCACTTTGCAAGACTTTTCTTGCTGTTCGATTACCCGCATGATGTCCTCCAACTTGCGAAGTGTGGCATGCTTCCAATATAGTAGGCACTTCTTCATGGGATATACATCGTCGAATGATGCCATCCGCGCATCTTCGAAACAAATAAGGCTCATCCCAATAGTAGTGCTGAACGTCATGCATAAACTTCCTCCTCTGGTGGTAAGATAAATTGGAAGGTAACACATTACTCACCACGAAATTTGCAAAGTCGGCATACCATGGTAAGTTCTCCATTGTTGTCGCTAGTATCTCCTCGTCAGGGAATGCATCGTCAATCTGATTTTCTGGTTGCGCCACATACTCATTCTCAAGTCTAGATAGGTGATCAGCCACTTGGTTCTCGCAACCTCTTCTATCTTTGACTTCGAAATCAAACTCTTGCAGCAGCAATACCCATCTAATCAGCCTTGGTTTTGCATCCTTCTTTGTCATTAGATATCTAAGAGCTGCATGGTCTGTATGAACGATCACTTTAGTACCCAATAGATAGGCACGGAACTTCTCAAACGCATACACAACCGCTAAGAGCTCTTGTTCAGTGACAGTGTAGTTCTTTTGGGCTTCATTGAGGACCTTACTCGCATAGTAGATAGGATGAAATAATTTCTCCTTTCTTTGTCCAAGAACAGCGCCAACGGCTACACCACTAGCATCACACATAATTTCAAACGGGAGCGTCCAATCTGGTGCTACCATGATAGGGGCTTCAATGAGTTTTTCTTTAAGGCATTCGAATGCCTTCAAGCAATCATCATTAAAGTCAAACTTCGCATCTTTCTCCAGTAGCTTGCACAATGGACTTGAAATTTTGGAGAAGTCTTTGATGAATCAACGATAAAACCCAGCATGGCCAAGAAAACTACGAACTCCTTTTACCGAAATTGGAGGTGGTAGCTTCTCAATTACCTCTATTTTGGCGCGATCAACCTCTATTCCTCTTTCGGAGATCTTGTGCCCAAGAACAATTCCTTCTTTTACCATGAAGTGGCACTTCTCCCAATTCAGCACAAGGTTGAACTCTACACATCTTTGTAATGCCATGCTCAAGTTCACCAAACATGCGTCAAAGGACTCACCAACAACTGAAAAATCGTCCATAAATACCTCCAAAGTATCTTCTACCATATCAGAGAAAATAGACATCATACAACGTTGAAAGGTGGCTGGTGCGTTACATAACCCGAATGGCATGCGTTTGAAGGCAAAGGTACCATATGGGCATGTAAACGTTGTCTTCTCTTGGTCTTCGGGGGCAATACAAATCTGATTGTAACCTGAATAACCATCAAGAAAGCAAAACCATCCTTTCCCCGCTAATCGATCTAGCATTTGGTCCATAAATGGCATGGGGAAATGATCCTTGAGAGTCCAAGAATTCAGCTTGCGGTAGTCCATACATACTCTCCATCCAGTAACGGGCCTGAGTGGAATAAGCTCATTCTTTGCATTAGCAACCACCGTCATGCCTCCTTTCTTGGGAACACATTGTACTGGGCTTACCCATGTACTATCAGAAATAGGATACACAACTCCTGCGTCTAACCACTTGATAATCTCCTTCTTCACCACCTCTTGCATTGGTGGGTTTAGACGTCTTTGGTGTTCGATGGTGGGTGTGCAATTTTCTTGGAGCTGAATTTTATGAGTGCAAATCCCAGGTGGAATACCAAGGATATCCGCAATGGTCCATCCAATAGCTCTAATATACTTGCGTAAAATTGCAATAAGAGCTGCAACTTGTTGCTCACCTAAATCGGCTGCCACTATGACTGGAAGAGTGTTTCCGCTTCCTAAGAATGCGTACTTCAAATGGCTTGGCAGCTCCTTTAATTCTAATGTGGGTGGTTCTTCAATAGATGGCTTAGCTGGTGGTGTGTGTCGATTCTTGAGATCAAGATCCAGCTTCTTAGGAGTATAGCGATATGATCCTAATCCCGATAGAGCACAAATGTCATCTTCAGAAATTTCAGCATCATCATCATCTTCTTCCATGAGCAAAACCTCCAAAGGATCATCTAGAATTTGCTCTTCAGCAAGTAACTCATCCTCGTCATCAACGACAACATCAGCCACAGAAAATACACTTAGATCTTTGGGTTGCTTCATTGATTTGCAAACATCAAAGCGCACCACTTCATCATTTATTCGAAATGAAAGCTTATTAGCTCTCAAATCTATGAGCACACTTCCCGTAGAAAGGAAAGGGCGTCCCAAGATTATGGGAACCTCTGAATCTGCTTCGCAATCCAAGATGACAAAGTCTGCTGGAAATATGAATGAAGATACCTTCACCAAGACATCGCATAGAATACCAACCGGTCGTTTTACCGACCTATCCGCCATAACAAGCTTCATATTAGTTGGTGTAGGATCTCCTAACCCTAACTTCTTGTAGATTGATAATGGCATCAAGTTGATGCTGGCTCCTAAGTCACATAATGCTTTAGCAAAGTCCAAAGATCCGACGGTGCAAGGAATAGTAAAAGCTCCGGGGTCGGCCTTCTTCTGAACTATGGATCGGGTAGCTATTGCACTACAATGATGCACATCATCTTTCAGCTCATAGCTTGCTGCCCTCTTCTTAGTCAAAATATCTTTCATAAACTTCGCATACCCAGGCATTTGTTCAAGTGCCTCTACCAATGGGACATTAATAGTCAGCTGCTTCAACATGGTCATAAATTTGCTGAACTTAGTGTCATCGGCCACCTTCTTCAATCTTTGTGGAAAAGGTGGTGGTGGGTATGGAAGTGTTCTCTCCATGGCTTTCTTCTCCTCTTGCTTCCGTTTATTATTTTTTTCAGGCTGCACGTCACTAGGCAACACGTCCTTGACGTTGGAAGTGGATATTGCGGCGTCTTCCCTAGTGGCGTCACTAGATGTGGCGTCCTTGTCTGCTGTTCCGTCAACTACTTGCTTGCCTGTTGCTGAAGTTTCCAGCACCTTACCACTCCTCGTAGTGATGACCATGCATGACCCATCATTCCTTGGGTTTTGCACAGTATCGCTAGGCAAGGTTCCGGCTTTTCTTTGGTTGAGTGCTGCTGAAAGTTGACTGAATTGCTGCTCTAGTTGCATGATAAAAGTGGAATGAGAATCAACTAATTGCTTCATGGAGGCCAAATCGTCAATCACCTCCTTAACTCCCGCGCTCGTCGCTTCCACTCCTTTCAATAACTTAGCCATCATGTCTTCCATAGAATTAGATGTGGTGGTATCACGTCTACCAGGGGGAACGTACAAACCACTATTTTCGTTATTTTTCTTCCAACTACCTTGGTCTTTACCTCCAGATTTGTCATAATAGTTCCGACCTTGGTTTCCTTGGGCATTCCCACGGAAACCCCCCTGATTGTTCAAGTAGTTGGCCTCCTCTTCTGAATCAGATTCGTCTCTTCCCTTTGACGCAATAGCTTTCACTTTTTCAGTCTTCCCTAATAGATGCTTTGTAAGAAGATCCATTTGGGTTTTCATGTGCGCCATATCTTGATCACATTCTTCTTCTCTTCTTCTTTGGTCTGCAGACATGCCAATAGATAAAGTGGGGCTTGCTACCTCAGAATCCCTGGTATGCCAAGCTCTACTTTGTTTCGTCATACGATCTAGCATGTTGCTTGCTTGACCAAAGGTGAGGTCCATAAAAGAACCTCCAGCTGCGTTGTCCACCACTGGTTTAGTTACTGAATTCAGGGCTCTATACAAGATCTCCATCAAGTGGACATTGGTCATGTGATGGTTTGGGCATCTTGCTAGCTTTGTCTTGAACCTCTCCCATGTTTCGTGAAGAGCTTCAGATGGAAGCTGACGAAAGTTGCTGATTTCATCTCTCAATTGAGCCCTCTTGGATGGCGGAAAGAATCTTTCTAGGAAAGCGTCTCTCAATTGCCTCCAATTTGTAATAGAATCAGGAGTCAGCCCATTCAACCATAATGTTGCCTCCCCAGACAGAGACAATGGAAATAGACGTAATCGAATAGCATTCTGACCAACACCAGGATTGTCAAAAGACTTGCATGTAGAAATAAAGTTGATGAGATGCATATTCGGATCATCGCCTGCAAGTCCACCAAATAATCCCTTGAGTTGCAATAACTGAATCATGGTGCTTGTGATGTTGAACTTGGCTCCGGGCGCTAATGGTGGTGGAATTATAGCTCCAGTGGCTCCGGCACCATCAAGATCATCATCATCATCGTCGAAAGCTGGTTGCAAAGGTTGGAGATCATATCTGTACCGAGCTTGTCGACCTCTTCTGTTGGCAGGTGTTATAATTTCAGCATCACGCCTAGGGTTCAGTAACTCGTCATCACCTAAATCTTCATCGTCAGGATTTGTTGCTCGTCCAGGATTATCAATGTTTTGTTGTTGGACTTGAGCAGCGGCAAGAGCAGCTAATCTTGCTTGCTCGTGTTGAGCAGCCATCCTGTCGATTTCAGCTTGTGCTTCCATTCTTCTAATTCGTTGCGGTTCCGGATTGATTGGTAATAACGGTTGACCAGAACTTCTAGTATGGGGCATGCACTAAAAAAAACCTGCAATAAACAAAAACAAAAACTAAACGTAAAAGTACGAGAATCTTTGACCAAAGGGTCTAGTAATTATCACGAACTTGATTGACACTTGTATTCCCCGGCAACGGCGCCAATTTTTGATAACGCTCAATCTACAACTCTCGTTTGAGTGTAAAGCGGTCGTTAGCAAATATAGAACCCAACCTGGGTTGGGTATCGATCCCACAGGGAATAGCTTGGCCAACAAGTAAGCAAAATTAATAGACTTTTGGTGCAAGTCTCGTAAGAAGGGGGGATTGTAATAAGTAACCAAAGTAATGAAGTAAAAGCTGAAAATAATAAAGTAAAAAGAGAAAGATTGTCACGTTGGTTGTAAACAATGAGAATTGAAGCGTTGGGGTTATGTCCACCTTCTGAGGTATACGTCTCTATTGGCTATGAGTGTGTAGAGTCTTGACATGCAATTGCTTATAGAGAATTGTAGTCGATGGTAAATCCAAGCGTCTCTCGACCTAAACAAGGACTATTTCACTTTAACTCTCTCGAGCTTAAAGTGTGTCTAGCGGTACGAATTCTCCAAGAGGTTAGTCCAGTTACGGCACTAGCTTTTTAATAGGAAAGGGTGTCCTACTACCTTGACATTATCTCTTTTCCAGACAAATAACCTTTCTCTCGAACAAGTTAAATGTTAGACTGGCGTTAGTCTATGCGTCTTCTTTTCTAGACAAATAACCTTTCTCTCGAACAGGTTAGATGTTAGAATGGCGTGTTCTTGTGTTTGAACCGCAAAGGATGTAGATTTAAGATAAAGAGAATAATGATATAAGCAATATACGTGTCTTGAACTCACAAGCTCATAGCAATAGATAGTAACTCATTCGGCTTCCATAACCCCAACTAAGAGGTTTAGTTACCCATGAATGCGAAGGATATCACGTTTTGCATGGTGGATGGAGTGAATAGTAGGTGTTTGGCGTGTGGTTTTGGTGATTCCTTAGCAAGTAACGATTCTCTTGTTGTGGAATTTAAGAGTTGAATGTTTGTGGTGGAAGATGAGAGAGATGGAAGAAAATTAATAGTTTAAGAATGAATTTCTTGAATTTAGAGAGGAGTTGCCTCCACTAAGGGAGGACTTGATTAAAATCTCTAGCATGATAGGGTATTTATAATACTCCTATCCTACTCCTACTAAGCTAATGAAATAAATAACCAAATCCTAATATACTAATGAAATCCTTGACCCAAATGTACTAGGGTAAGGTTACAAAATTATAATCCAAATAGAATAATGAAACACATAACCTAATTGCACTAGGTTAATGTATTATGGCAAAAATCCAGCTTTGTGTCTGTAAGTCCCAAAGTCTTCAGAATTGCTGTTTTAGCCCGGGACAGATTTTCCATGCAGCAGATTTAGTCCTTTAGGCGTCCAGCTTCTTTCCACTTCGTTCGTGAGCTTTCTTTTGCGTCAAGTAAGCCATAAATTGCTGTATTTTGCATCATTTATACCTGAAACTTTCCTAATCACATTTGTTAGCTCATTTACAGGAAAAAGGACTAAAAGTGTATGAAATAGATAATTAGTTCTCAAAACTAGGCTAAAATATGGGCTAAATATATTGATATAGGCGCGTAAATTCGCCTATCATCACAATTCATTCTAACTCTAGCGTATTCCTTGGATTTTAGTCACTATGGCACCCTATTATGCCTTCTGTAATAGAGCCATGTCTGTTACCACTGCTTATACTATACATTCATATTTTTTTTTAGTTTTCATCTCCTGGTAAAGTAATAGCTTCACTCTGTGATCCTAGTGATCCTCCATAAATCTATGAATTTTATTCTTATGTTAAGTAACTTACGATAAGTATGAACCTATGTTTCATGGTATGCTCAGTTCCTTGAACTTATGCTACACCCTTAAGGACCATTATCACATTATGTCATGTATGTCCATAATTTAGACCTCTTTAATGAATTCCTGCCTCTAATACTCTACTCAAGCTTTAGTTAAGGTTCAAGGATATATATGGTATTCTTTTTGAGTTTATGTCCATATGTTCTATCACTTCAGCAACACTCCTTATGTTAAGATAGCGGTGGTGAAAAACTAGATGAACAATGGTTTAGATGGGAGAGAGTAAATGTCCCTTATTAGGAAAAAGTATTGTATGCTTATTTTATCTGATGTTGTAAGAGTAAAGAAAGATCGAGGAAAAGATTTGGTATATGTCATAGATAGTTGAGAATTTTTTGTGTTCCCTTTTATTGATAATTCATGAAATTATTATTGAGAGAGGTATTAGAGAATATAGAAAAAAGGTTCCTAGATTGGTTACTTTCCTAGAGGTTCATATGTGGTTATAATGATAGGATTGAATGTCATAATGGCATATCAGTGGATGAATGTAATGTGCACTAGTGAATTCCTAATTAAGGCTCAGAGTTAGTTGTTGAAGTGGTAATGAGTATTATTCTTAATATAAGAGCTCCAAAAAGAATAGGATACTGTATCATGTAGTTTAGACTAGTATTATTGTTTCATGTTTAGTTCCTTAACATAGAATTGGTCTTGAACACAGTGAGAGTATGTAGTTTAATATGTAGTTTAACTGAAGACTTTGGTAGGATTAGTCACCTATACCCATGTGAAGGTTATAAGTTGCATTAAATGAAGCATAGTATTTAAGCGGAAAAGTATAATTGAGAAGAGTGTTTGAGAAATGTTGTTAAGCTTGAAAGTTAACAGTTACATTGCCTAAGGCATAGTAATCTTATTCTTGCTTCTGTTCTATATGCCTATATTCCATGTTATATAGCTTTAGCTCTGTTGTGGTTCCTAATTCGAATTTCATACTCAGATCATGCCCGAACTTCTTTCCCTCGATTGGTATTAGAAATTATGATAAAAAGAATCTGAGGAGACTTATATTCTTTTCTTAGTAACTCTTGCAAATTTAATCGACTAGTTATCACTTCATAGTTCTATGTGTACGATCATGTCATGAATGGTTTAATGGAGTTCTAAAATTTTAGCATAGATTAACTCCATATAGTCAATCAAGCCAGCTTAAAAATTAGGTTTAGGTTAAGGATTTTATATTTTCAGCTCATCTATATCCTTCATTTGCAGACATAATAGCTAAGTACCTTTATTTTTTCACTTCTAACAACAATCCAGTATGAGTATGAGATTTTTCTCCTAGCATTGCACTCTTCTAATTTCATATTTGCATTGCTCTATACGATTCCTATGTATGTGATCAAGTTCCATATGTATTAGTACTCTGTCAAAAGGTGATTCCAATAATGAAACATGATCAACTTTAGAAATTTAGTTTCATGTTAGTAACAATATTTTTTTCATCCTAATATCAGTGTACATTTGAGGATGAATGCTCTCAAGGGGGAGATATTGTAATACCCTACAAAATCCTAGCTAACCTTCTTACCATTTGTCATATGTTTATAGGACCAAAATGATTACTTTTAACCATAGACAAGAGTCATGATCATTTACTTAGTGTTTCAATTTCTTTAGATGCAAAAAAATGTTGATTTGATAGCATTTGTCATTGATTGAGTTTTAGTATTGTATCCTACAAGAGTAAAATTTATACGTATATAACATTAAGAATATATTGAGTTTTGGAGCTCAAGACCCACTAAATAAAGGTAATTTACACCCAGAAACTTAAGAGACCGAGTGTCTCTCTTGCCCAAATGGGTTATGTTTAGTGATCACTCTCGTTAAGGTTAGATATCAATGGCAAGGTATAGAACAACTCTCTTCAATGTGGGAAAGACATTGGACTCCATGCTATCTCACAAAGTTTATATCTATTATAAGAATCTCCAACAGGAAAAGTATTGAATTTTAGAAACTAAGTGAATTGACTCACTTAATTTACTAGCTTTTGCTTTGATTATGCTTTATGGTATTTTCTCTTTTAGTTTTATTCATGGATATAGTGAGTTTATATACACTAAGCATGCATGGTTTTTAAGCTTATGATTACATTCCAAAAGTACTAACCACATATATGTCTGTATGGCTACATTATTTCACAAATGTATGTAACAATTATAGATCACAATATCTTGATCAGACAGTTCCCAGCTTCCAGCCTGCAAATAATGAGTTCTCTTTATTCGAGGACTCTAGTTAGTTATAGATCTAATATTTTTATTTTTATTCATTTGTATTAATTAGGGATAGCTGGGGGTTATGTCCCGGATACATATAATCAATATTTTTAGAGCCTTCATTAATAGTCTATTAGAGTTGTCGTACTTTGTTTTAGTTTTGTTTTGTATAATCCAATGATATAATGTTTTTGAACAATATTTTGTTGAACATGTTCAGCTAATGACATTGCTTTTGCATAGTATTTTCAATTTTATGTATTTTAGTCAGTTGCTAACAAATTATGGTAATATTATGGGTTATCTTGGGATCACTTGTGGTTCTAAATATCGTGTGTCATTAAGGGCTAGTCTCAGGGAGTTAAAGATTACATTTTGTTCTTGTGCCTAAAAGCTTAATTTTTATATGAATTTTATGGATTTGATGATTAAGGTTCTTACGCCTTTTTCATACTTTTGAAATTATGATTATTCTTCATAATTTAAACTTTGTTTAATACAAGAATTCATATTTCCTTATGTTTTTACTCATGTGATTGATCTTATGAATTGAGTTTTAGCATTTCAACATTAAATCTCATGTGTTGGTAAATGTGCATAATTTCAGCATGGTTCACTCAATTTACAAGAAGTTCAGATTTTCTATCTTAAATTTGTAATGTCTGACCGTGTGAGGTCTTATATGAGGTTATTGACCCGATATTATGTAATTGGTTGTATTCTTCTTGATGGAAAAACATTTAAGTTGGTATTTGTGTGCTATCAAATGGCATATTATGTTATAACTTACTCTATTGGTTTATGGACTATATTGGATCATGGATGGGTTGCCTATTGAGTGGAATTGTGGCTCACATTGTTGGTATATTGGTTGGTTTTGGAAATTCTCACTCTAGTTAGTTGTCAGCATTACATCCTCATATCTTATACATCAATGAAACATTGGTACCACCATGGAAATACTGGCTTTTTCTGACAGAAAATGTGAAATCCTTAAAAGTCCTTTGATGATGTATGTGTCGGAGAGGAGTTATTGAGATTACATAGGTATTTGATATTAGATTATATATAGATTGACGAACCCCCATGTGTCCTATCTTGGGAGCACAACTCTCAAAGTGTATACATCATCATCATCTTTATTGCATTTCATACACTATGTACATTTTGTATTGTATTTTCATTCTTTATGTGATATCTATCTATTTGTGCTTTTTTATTTTACCAGTATTTTTGTATATGTATATACTGTACAAATGTTAGTAGAGATGGTGTAGTTGCAATTTTGGGACATTTTTTTTACTACAGGTGACGTGCCAATATGTGTATTTTATATACTTTATTTTCTACTTTTCTCAGTCGTCCTATAACACCTACTGAGTACAAGTAGACTGTACTCATAAACTCTATTGGTTTATGTACAAGTGGTGTTTGGAATATTTTGGAGATAGCGATCAATCTTTGATTCTCGAGTTGATATACTACCTCCTCATTTTTAGTATACTTATTGTCTTCGTATTCAGAGATAGATGAAGTTCCTTTTGGACTATAGTTGTATATTTGGACTTCTAGATATATTTAGTTGGTTCTTACACTGTGACACCAGATATAGGGAGATATATGGTATCTTTGTTATGAATTTTTCTGCTCTTATTGTATATGTATGGTTAGACTTTATTTTGAGGACTTACCTTGGAATTTGGTGTTGTTTTCCCTTTTCATATCAGTTTGGATGATAGGTTTATTTGTCAAGGCTTGCCGCGACAAGTTCCATAATGACCCTTGTTTTTTGGATCATGACAAATTGGTATCATAGTAGCTAGGTTCATTGGTTTCATCAATGTAAGAACATGATGTCTATTAGAGTCTCGCGGATTAGTATGCAGACTCTCATATTTATCTTTGAGAGACTAAGATATCTTTAGGAAACTTCCCTTATTTTGTTCCTTATCATGTGGATTGTTTCATACCCTATTTTTTAAACTAAGTTCACTTTTTTTATACGAATAATGAGCACTAGATCCCATGAGGGTAGAGATGCTGAGCCATCATTCAAGGAGAGAGCTCTGTCTATAGAGAAAGTTGTTAGTCATGGATGGGACCTAGGAAGTAAACAGGCACAAGGATCTACCTTATCCAGAGGTAGTACTATAGGTCTCTCCCCTGAGCCTACGGTTTAGTATGCTAGTGATATGGGTCCTACTTAGGTCCCACAGAGTTCTTCTACCCCGATATTGAAGGGGTTATTGATTTGCTCACTAACCCATTTAAAGGGTTCTCCTTTAAGTATACCTGTTATTCCTACAACTATGAGTATTATACCTCCATCTGTGCCAGTCTATCAATGGTGTTTCTTAGATTTTGAGTATGGATCCTTATATGGTACAGCAATCTACATATGGTATTCCATAGACTGTGAGTATTGTTCCTCTTTCTGTGTTGACATCTGAGTATGGTATTCAGAGATCAGGAGTTTCGCCTTCATCTATGTTACCCCCTCTGGTGGGATCACAACCAGCCAGATTCACTATACCTTATATTATTATGAGTATAGTTATGTCTTCTAAAGATCAAAAGAGGTTTGAGAGATTCACTTGTTTGGGTCCACCTAGGTCTAATAGTATTGTGGGCGAGGATGCCTATGAACTCTTGATTGATTTTCATAAAAAGTTTCATATTATTGTATCTCTTGAGTCGCGTGGGGTTGCTTACACTACCAACTAGTTGAGAGACACAACCAGGGATTGGTGGAGGTAACTTGTTAGTTACGGACCTCTTGGTTTGCCATTTATGACTTGGGATCAATTTGTTGAGGCTTTTTTAGACAGGTTTGTGCCTTACAATTTGAGGAACTAGAAGAGAGATGAGTTTGATCACTTGGAGCAAGGCTCCATGACTGTTGTAGAGTATGAGGCACATTTTGTAATGCCTTGAAGATACCACTGGACGTACATAGTTCTTAAGACTACAAATAACCACAAGCTAACCCATGTTATCTATTCGACTCTAAACTCAAGAAAATTAACTTAAAACATGAGCAGAAACTGAAGTAACTTATAAACTAGGTTCAATTAAATGAATAATCTTAACAAAATACTACAACTTAATAACTTTCAAATTTATGGGAAGTTGAAAGAAAATATCATCTAACTAGTCTTGACAAGCTTCTAACTAAAGACTAAGGAGCCATTGGGACAAACCTCAGTTGATCCAAACTAAAAGAAAAAAACTAAAATAGTAGCAATAAACATCATAAGTCTACCAAATATTGGCCCTCAAACTATGTGCACTCACCAACTAACTAGAAGTATTTATTGGTGCTCGGGGTTAGTCGTGTCGCTGGGGACGTACACCAGAACCTATATTATGAAACAATGTAGCCACACAAACATATGCTGTCAGTACATCTGGAATGTACTGAGTATGTGGGGGTGAATTCAATAATTCAAATTGAAGCTAAAAATACTGACAAATCATGCAAAGTAAGTGTAAAGAGACTCACATAGATTATAAATAAGACTGAAAGCTAAAAACTCATGAAGGCAAAAATTATAAGACAATATCTGAACAAAATTGTAAGTCATTACACTTAGTTTCTGAAATCATCTTTTCTATGGGATATACTCGTAACCGACTACAACACCACGAGAGTATACCCTGGGCGCCACACGATGCTTACAGTCCTGAGGGACCACAACCTAACCCATGAGCTGGTACTTGTTGTAAGCACTAAGTAAAAAAGATAATGACATAACATATGTGGAATTTAACTAAGGAATACCATAATGTTTTCAGTCATAAATCTGATAAAATTTGAAAGGCATAACTAATAATAATACTGATAAAACATCTGACAATGACAACTAAAATCGGAGAAACTAACTGTCTGAAGTAGTCTCAAAAGCCTCTACTGATTGACTAAGGAACTAATGGGATAAACCCCCAACTAAATCCAACTAAATTGAAATGACTAAAACTAAGTAAAGTAATCTAAACTAAGTAAATCATGTCCTCGAAATATGAGGACTCACCACTGCTATGGCTGATAGTCTAGAAAATCTATGTGCAATTCGAGAACTAAGCATCTGAACCTCTGATATGCTACATCATAGCACAAAAACGAGTATGTGATCAGTACTTTAAATGTACTAGTATGCTAAATGAGGTAGGATAATATGCATAGTTTCATGAACATGAATAATAACTGTCTGAATATATATATATATATATATATATATATATATATATATAACATGGAATACTAAATAGAGTACATGAAATCTGTAGATACTGAGGATATGTAAAATCTATAAATACTAAGGATGCATAAAATTTGTATGTATTGAGGATGCATGACCAAGCATATAACATGTTCTAAATAAAAATTTTAAATACTAAAATATGATAACTAAATCACTGATATTTGTATACTATGGTCAATCATCTGAAACTGAATTACTGAACTGATTATTGGATTGAGACTATGGGAGGTATCATCTAAACAATATGAACCAATCTGACCTAATCGGGGTCCAACCTATAACCCTAGTTGAAAGGGTGTTAGTACTGTGCCCCGGGTACTAACGTTGTTGTGTGGATCCACTATACTTATGTACTGTCCAGAAGGACTAATGGTGTCAAGCCTAAACTAATGGGTGACTCCTTATATCCTATGCTGGCTACATAGTTCTGGAGTACAGGGACTGCTACTACGACTCTGCCTATCTAATAGGGATACCGCTATCTCTGTACTCGGTCGGTGCTAAATCCTAGTCCCAACTGAACTGACTCGGAATACTGGATTGTTCTAAGGTTAACTGATTTTGATGACTGACTGAACTGATAATACTCATAAAATATTTTGAAAATATTTTGAAGTTATTAAGACTAGGTAAAATTTTAAGTTTTCGAGTATTCATAAAACCCAGGACTCAATAGCAATAATAGTAAAATGGTACTTAAGTTTGGAGGACATAAGATGAAAGCTTTTATCAAATATTCATTCTTGTAGGTATTTCATTGAACACTTGGTATGCATGGTTTAGTATAAACATGAGAATATTTCAAACTTGGCGTAATAGCATGATTTCAACATCAATAAAACTTAATCATGGTTTAATTCTGTAAATAGCAACACTAAAACATGTGGAGTTTGATAAAAACAACAATTTGATGTAAGCATGGTATAAAGTCAAGATTTATGGATATTTATGGTTGAAATCCCAATTTAAAATCATAATAACGTGTAAAGATCATAACTTTGTATTTAAAATTGGATACTTGGGCTCCAAGGTGAAAGGAACCCATGGATGAAGACTTAACATACCTAGGTTGATGAATTCATGAGAGTTGATGGTGAATTTCTTGATAATTTATTCTTGAATTTTGAAGGTTAGATTTTCTATTTAAGAGAGAATGCTCTTGATTAGAGAGTAATTTAATAAAATAATGAATAAGTAGGCTTTGACGTTGTTAATTTGGCATTTTGGATTGATTAGGGTCATAGAAAAAGACCCCACTGCCCCCCAAAATAATTAAACATTTTCATCACTGGAATCCCATTTTTGGGCTTCACCACGATGTAGTGTCATTGTAGTGAGCCACTGGAATTTAGCTTATACTGTATTCCATGGACAACCGCAAAAATGCACTTTTACGCGATACGGTGGAATCATATTTCATCACTAGAAATTGACTAGTGCGAACTGGCACTCTGGCATGATGCAGTGCCAATCGTGGAGCCTCACTAGAAAGTGACAATTGTGAAATGTCCGCTCGATGTGATGCGATTCTTATCGTGGAGCCTCACTAGAAAGTGACAATTGCAAAATGGCACATCGGCGAGACACAGTGATGCTTGTATTGAGCTACTGCTTTCACTAAAAGTGTCATAACTTCTCACCTGAGTATGGGATTTGGGCAAAATTTGTATTGTTGACAAGATAATTCAATTTCCTACCATTTGGTGGGTCATGGCCTTGAAAATTCTGAGTCGAACAAAAGATATACTTGTTTGAAGTTGACTAAGGCAACATTCTAATAGAAGATTTCAATCGGTAAGGGTTATTTTGATTCATTTAATAGCTGGGAGTTATTTGGGGCCTTAATATACCTCAAACTAACTGTCCTTAATATACCTCAAACTAACTTATAAAACTATCAACCAACAATAATATACTATGCATGATCTTGAAACATGACTCTAGCATTTGTTTGGATTTTTCGGGTATTATACCAACATAAACTATACGAGCAATATGTAGTCCGATGTCTAAAAGGGCCCAATATACTTTTCTAGGCTATAAAGGCTAACTATGGTAATAACCTAAACATGTCTGATTGGTAAAGTTGAATAATATATAGCATACTCATTAGGACAAGCTACATACCTATTTGGACAAGTTGAATAATAACATACTCCAAAAAATCATTCTATTACTCGTACTATATTTATAAAGTTCACCTTCAAATAAGCATACGAACTGATAAGTCTGAAAACATAATATGCTACTATTTCTATCTCAGATTCTTAATTTCTTATATGAACTTCACATCTTGTCTGAAATGTTATATCAAAAGTTAAATATTATCATGTAGCAATGCTTTTGAGTCCCAAACTAGTAAACTTGAACTTTTTGTAAACTGAGTACGTAATGCCCAAATTGTAATCTTTATCAACTCATGAAAACTTCATCTCAAATTTTTAAAACTCAATGCTTGAACTCATTTTGGTAGATAAAACTTAAATAATCATGAACGCATATGCAAAATAATATGCAATACATTATTAAACATTATAAACTTGAGCATAAGAAAAATGGGTATGAACTCTAGTCATGAAATCCATAAACTCATGTAAGAACTCAACTTTTTGCCACAACGATGGAAAATAATCCTTGTTCAAACCCCAGATACCATGACTTAGTAAATTTCTTGAGGGAAATTTAAATTGAAACCTTGCGAGTATGAACTTTAGTGAAAAACTCTTCTTTTGTGTTCTTAGGGGTTTTGGGAGAAGATTTGTTGTTTAATATGAGTAATGAGGGTGGGAATCGTGTTATTTATGATTAGAAAGGTTTTTAATAGGTAAAAGACTAAAAATCCCTCAAAGAAAATAGAAAAAACAAAATTGGCATTTTGGTGCCCTTGGGCGTGGAACGCCCTTATCGCGCCAGTCCAAGGGCGTGGCACACTCTTATCGTGGACCCTCAATGGTTTTGAGTCCCGAAATGACCCTAAATGCACCCCAAAAATTCTGAAACACTTTCTAATGGCCTCTTTATCATTCCTTATTATAATTCAACTAAGAAATAATCATTAAACATGAAGAAGGTACCAAAACATGGACTTGGAAGAATTTCTTACCTCATACTGACTCTGTGCTAGAAGTGAATAGGTGAGGATATCAAGTCATCACATTTTCCTCTGCTTACCAAGTCTCTCCCTTAATCGTTTGGTTTTTTCAAATAATCTTTAGCAAAGAAACTTCTTTATTACTTAATCTTTGAAGTTGTCGATTAAGTATGTGAACTAGAATCTCTTCGTAGGACAAATTATCTTTCACCCCAATACTTTCTATGTATACTGACAATGACTAACTCTGATGGAAGATCTAACTCATAAGCAACTTCATCAATGCACCTCACAATTTTATAAGGACTAGTATATCAGGGACTAAGCTTTCCTTTCCTTCCAAATCTTAGTACCCTCGTTATGGGTGACACTTTTAAGAACGTCTAATCAATCATTTCAAACTTTAGTTCCCTTATACTTACATCTATATATGATTTATCATGACTTTGAGAGGTTTTAAACCTCTCATGAATCAACTGATTCTTCTTCATATCTTTAAGAATAGAATCTGATCCCACCAAGGCCACTTCCCCAAATTTGAACCAACCTATAGGTGATCTATATCTATGTCCATACAAACTTTTAATGGATCCATCTAGATCCTAAAATGATATGTATGAAGTTTAAGAGGGGGTGAATTAAAATTTTCTTCTTTGAGTCGACTACTGACTCCTCACAGTTGACTCACCTGCAGATCAAAACACTTCACAAACAAATTAAACATAAATAGTTAACCACTTAAATAATAAAGAATAAAGTAAACAACAAAAAGATTTATCCTGGTTAAGCATACCAATCCAGTGCCTACGTTCAGTCCCCTTGGGTTTCAAGTTTACTTTTGATCGTTGAAGGTTTGGTTCGAGTACAATGTTAGGAAACAAGTTCTGAAGACTTATGTTGCTCTTTAGTCTTGTGACACAACTTATGTTGATGTTACAAAGATGACTCAATCATACTCTTTACATAATAATCGTAAACTAACATTACAGAGCTTTGTGTGACTAAGAATGAAACACTTTGAATTTTCTCATTGAAGTTGCATAAAAAACATCTATCTTTGGGCTTCTCCTTTTATAGTCTTTGGCTTCTATCCTTCATAAGGAAACCCATGGGACTTCTTCTCAATCAAGGATATGAATTAATTCCTTGATTGAGGGATGTATCCGTGTATAATGTCTATATCAGATATGTCCATATACGGCTTTGAATCACGTCCATATCAGATATGTTCGTGATCTATATTTCCTTTTTTATTTTGATGCCTTGGTGATATACTTGTGATATCTTCTTTTCTTGATTGATTCGTTCTTCCATGAATTTGGAGATTGCAACTATGATTGTTAGAGGGTTGATCCTTCTTTTATTTTTGTGATTCTTAATTGATTTGCTTGCCTTGCCGGGGTCCTCCATATCATTGTATAATGTTTTTCATAATATTTAGGACTATGATGATCCTTCCATTTATCTTCTCATGAATGATTTTACTTGGATGCTACTTGGATACGGTGGATGTTTTTCCATTCTTGATGTCCTTCTATTTTTGAAGTTGGCTTCCTTTATCTTTTCATTATTACCAGTTGCAGAGATACACTTGTGAGTTTGTAATTATTAAAACATTAACTTATGAGGTCAACAATGTATTATTATACTCGAACTCAATAAGGATAAATGATCATACCAATTTCCTTTGAATTCCATCAAACAAGCTCTCAATATATCTTCCAATGTTTGAATCGTACGCTCATCCTGACCATCTATTTGAGGATGAAAAGTCGTACTGAACTTCATATTTGTATCAAGTCCCTTCTAAAATGATTGCCAAAACTGAGAAGTGAATTGTGTACCTTGGTCTAAAATAATTGATAAGGGAATCCCATGGAGCCTTACTAATTCAGGAATATACATCTTAGCATAATCTTCTACTATATTTGAAGTTTTTACGGGTAGAAAATGGGTTGATTCGGTCATTCAATCCATGATAACCCAAATTGAATTGTACTGACATCTAATGTCTCCCAAGATTACACCTCCAAGAAGTATAATGTGGTATCTATCAAATATATAACCCAATATAGGGTAGTATCAAACTAGCAGGCAATAGACAAAATAAATATCACAAACTTGCTGAAGTAACCAAAAAAGTACTTGAAA
The DNA here is from genome assembly GCA_030864225.1 of Capsicum baccatum var. pendulum. Classification (NCBI taxonomy): domain Eukaryota; kingdom Viridiplantae; phylum Streptophyta; class Magnoliopsida; order Solanales; family Solanaceae; genus Capsicum; species Capsicum baccatum. Next base: position 81,115,651 of record CM061560.1, on the reverse strand, counting down.
AGTAAATAGGGGAATTTTTTGAGAAAAATATTAATTGTAACAAATCTTGGTCACTTTGGATTGAAATCAATATGAGATGAACGCTAGGATTGTGTTCCCCTTGACTTCCTAACTCCATATACTTATCATTCTCCATCAAACTATTCTAATTTCTTGCATGCAGAATCTGCCAAGTTATGCATCACCACCAACTTGTGAACATCCTTTTTAAATTTCACTCATCACATTTTGAGTCTCAGAGTGTCACCTTACTAACCCTTGAGCTAGACCTAGATTAACTATTACCTTATGAGTGTCCAGTTAATTAGGTGAAGGTTATTAGCTTCAAATTACTGTTTTGATCTTCTTTTCCTAATCTCTACCTCTGTTTTAAGTAGGTATTGAATACAAATAGGTTCTCAATATCAACTGTCGTTAAGAAAGAAATCACACTGAAGAAGATCACTTTACTTTCAAGAATAATAACAAAGAACGACTTTGAACTATCTTTACTTTGTTGTTCTATTGGGGTTCCCATAACCCTAATTAGGTGGTTTAGCTACTCGTGTTTACAATAACATCCATTGAATTCATAAAAGAAAGCATATGAATTATCTTACAATAATTTAAGAATAAAAACCAAAATCTCAAATTAATATTCAATTGTAAAAATCAAGAACAAAGGATTCCAAGATCAAAAGTCGAATCTCAGAATCAATATAGTGTTATGAATGTAAAGAGTGCATAAAAAAGGGTAGTCCGGTGCACTAAAGCTACCGCTATGCGTGGTGCCTGGGGAAGGACCCCACCACAAGAATATATCATACACAGCCTTACCCTGCATTTCTGCCAGATGCTGTTTCCAAGGCTTGAACCCATGACCTCCTGGTCACATGGAAACAACTTTACCAGTTACACCAAGGACTCCCTTCAATATAAAGAGTGTGTAAACTAATAAAAAATCACCGAAGGAGTATTCATAGAATACATCAAAATCCTAAGAATCTTATCTAAAATGAAAATGGAAAACTGAGTCGGTAATAACTTATTGACCCACTTATGGGCCGTAGGTACTACCTACGGACTCCCAGGTGGGTCGTAAGTGTCAGCTCAAATCTCCATGTTGTAGAACACTGATGATAGGCAAATTTACACGCCTATAGTGCTATATTTTACCCATATTTTAGCCTAGTTTTGAGAACAAATTATATATTTCATGCACTTTTAGTCCTTTTTCCTGTAAGTGAGCTAACGAACATGATTAGCAAAGTTTCAGGTATAAATGATGCAGAATTCAGCATTTTATGGATTACTTGACGCCAAAGAAAGCTTCACGAAAGGAGAAAAGGAAGCTTGGACGCCTAAGGACCAAAAGTGATGCATGGAAAATATGTCCCGGGCAAAAACAGCAATTCTGAAGACTTTGGGGACTAGCAGTAACTTAGTAGGATTAGGACAATGATACATTAACCTAGTACAATTGGGTTAAGTATTTCATTAGTTTAGTAGGATTAGGATAATGATAAATTAACCTAGTACAATTGAGTTAAGTATTTCATTAGCTTAGTAGGAATAGGATATGGGTATTATAAATACCCTATTTTGCTAGAGATTAATAGACATTCTACTTAACAACAACTCTCATCTTACCTTACAATTAATTCTTCTTCTTCTATTCATCTATTCTTAATTTCCGCAACAACAGAAACGTTACTTGCAAGAAATCACGCCTAACGCCTACCACACTTGTGCTATACGAAGTTCTTATTGTGGTATAATAACAATGTCAATTGTGATTTCCTTCACACTCATGGGTAACTAAACTTCTCTGTTGGGGTCATGGAAGCTGAAAGAGATACTATCTATTACTATGAGTTTGTGAGTTCGTGACACGTATGCTGCTTATATCATTATTCTCTTCATCTTAATCTAAATTCTTTGTGGTTGCAAACGCAAGAATACGCCAGTATAACAGTTAACTTGTTCGAAAGAAAGGTTATCTGTCTGGAAAAGAGATAATGTCAAGGTAGTAGGGTCCCATCCCCTATTAAAAAGTTAGTGCCGTAACTGGATTAACTTCTTGGAGAATTCGTACCGTTAGACACGCTTTAAGCTCGAAAGAGTTAAAGTGAAATAATCCTCGAATAGGTCGAAAGACGCCTGGATTTACCATCGAATACAATTCTCTATAAGAACATGCATGTTGGAATTCAACACACTCATAGCCAATAGAGACGTATAACTCAGAAGGTTGACATAACCCCAACTCCTCAATTCTCATTGTTTTACATCTCACTAAACATTCTTTCTTTTTACGTTGCTATTTTCAGTTTTTACTTTAATATTTTTGTTACACATTACAATCCCCCTTTTTTACGAGACTTGCACTAAAAGTCTAGTAATCATTGCTTACTTGTTGACCAAGCTATTCCCTGTGGGATCGATACCCAACCCAGTTGGGTTCTATATTTGCTAGCGACCTCTTTACACTCCTACGAGAGCTGTAGATTAAGCGTTATCAAAAATTGGCGTCGTTGCCGGGGAATACGAGTGTCAATTAAGTTTGTGATAATTACTAGACCCTTTGGTCAAAGATTCTTGTACTTTTACTTTTAGTTTTTGTTTTTGTTTTCTGCAGGTTTTTATTCAGTGCATGCCCCATACTCGAAGTTCTGGTCAACCGTTATTACCTATCAATCCTGAACCACAACGAATTGGCAGAATTGAGGCACAAACAGAAATTGAAAGAATGGTTGCTCATCAGGAGCAGGCGAGATTAGCCGCTCTTGCCGCCGCCCAAGTTCAACAACAAAACATTGATAACCCTGGGCGAGCGACGAATCCCGACGATGAGGATTTAGGTGATGACGAGTTACTAAACCCAAGGCATGATGCTGAAATCGCAACACCTGCCAACAGAAGAGGTCGTCAAGCTCGGTTTAGGTATGATCGCCAACCCATGCAACCAGCTTTTGACAACGATGATGATGATCTTGATGGAGCCGGAGCCACAGGAGCCATTATTCCTCCACCATTAGCGCCCGGAGCCAAGTTCAACATCACAAGCACCATGATTCAGTTATTGCAACTCAAGGGATTATTTGGTGGACTAGCAGGCAATGATCCGAATATGCATCTCATCAACTTTATTTCTACATGCAAGTCGTTTGACAATCCTGGTGTTGGTTAGAATACAATTCGATTACGTCTATTTCCATTGTCTCTGTCTGGGGAGGCAACTCTATGGTTGAATGGGCTGACTCCTGATTCTATTACAAATTGAAGGCAATTGAGAGAGGCTTTCCTAGAAAGATTCTTTCTGCCATCCAAAAGAGCACAATTGAGAGATGAAATCAGCAACTTCCGTCAGCTTCCCACTGAAGCTCTTCATGAAACATGGGAGAGGTTCAAGACAAAGCTAGCGAAATGCCCAAACCATCACATGACTAATGTTCACCTAATGGAGATATTATACAGAGCCTTGAATTCAATAACTAAACCAGTGGTGGATAATGCGGCTGGAGGATCTTTTATGGACCTCACCTTTGGTCAAGCAAGCAATATGCTAGATCATATGACGAAGCAAAGTAGAGCTTGGCATACCAGGGATTCTGAGGTAGCAAGCCCCACTTTATCTATTGGCATGACTGCAGACCAAAGAAGAAGAGAAGAAGAACGTGATCAAGATATGGCGTACATGAAAGCACAAGTGGATCTTCTTACAAAGCATTTATTATCAGGGAAGACCGAAAAAGTCAAAGCTATTGCGTCAAAAGGAAGAGACGAATCTGATTCGGAAGAAGAGGACAACTACTTGAACAATCAGGGGGGTTTCCGAGGTAATACCCAAGGAAACCAAGGTCAGAACTATTATGATAAATCTGGAAACAAGGACCAAGGTAGGTGGAAGAACAAGAATGAAAAGAGTGGTTTGTACGTTCCCCCTGGAAGACGTGACACCACCACATCTAGTTCTGGAAGTATGGAAGATATGCTGGCTAAAATATTGAAAGGAGTGGAAGCAACAAGCGTGGGAGTAACAGAGGTAGTTAATGATTTGTCCTCTATGAAACAAATAGTTGATTCTCATTCCACTTCAATCAAGCAAATAGAGCAGCAATTGAGCCAACTTTCAGCAGCACTCAATCAAAGGAAGGCTGGCGCTCTACCTAGCGATACTGTGCAAAACCCAAGGAATGATGGGTCATGCATGGCCATCACTACCCGAAGTGGTAAGGTGATGGAAACTTCAGAAAAAAGCAAGCAAGTGGTTGACGAAGTAGTGGACATTGATGATAAGACGAAAGGAGAAGATGCCGCTGCAACTAATCCTATCGTCAACGACGTCAACCCCAACAATTTGCAACCTGAAAAAGCTGAAAAACGGAAGCAAGAGGAGAAGAAAGCCGTGGAGAGAACAATTCCATACCCACCACCACCTTTCCCTCAAATATTGAAGAATGTGGCGGATAACATGAAGTTCAGCAAATTCATGACTATGTTAAAGCAGCTGACCATTAATGTTCCATTGGTGGAGGCACTTGAACAAATGCCTGGGTATGCAAAATTTATGAAGGATATTTTGACAAAGAAGAGGGCAGCAAGTTATGAGTTGAAAGATGATGTTCATCACTGCAGCTCAATCGCTACCCGATCAATAGTTCAGAAGAAGGATGACCCCGGTGCTTTCACTATTTCTTACACCGTTGGATCTTTGAATTTTTCCAAAGAATTATGCGACTTAGGAGCCAGCATCAATTTGATGCCATTATCTATCTATAAGAAGTTGGGGTTGGGTGATCCTACTCCAACCAACATGAGGCTCGTAATGGCGGATAGGTCGGTAAAAGGACCTGTTGGTATTCTATGTAATGTCTTGGTAAAGGTTTCTTCATTTATCTTTCCGGCAGACTTTGTTATTTTTGATTATGAGGCAGACTCAGAAGTTCCCATAATCTTGGGGCGTCCTTTCCTTGCTATGGGAAGCGTGCTTATTGATTTAAGAGCTAATGAGCTTTCGTTCCGAATAAATGACGAAGTAGTACGCTTTGATGTTTGCAAATCAATGAAGCAACCCAAAGATCTGAGTGTATTTTCGGTGGCTGATGTTTTCTTTGATGATGAGAAAGAATTACTTGAAGAAGAGCAAATTATTGATGACCCTTTGGCGGTTGTGCTCATGAATGGAGAGAATGAGGATGCTGAAAATTGTGAAGAAGCTATTTGTGCTCTATCAGGATTAAGGACATATCGCTATGCTCCCAAGAAGCTGGACCTTGATCTCAAGAATCGACCCACACCACCAGCTAAGCCATCTATTGAAGAGCCACCCATATTAGAATTGAAGGAGCTTCCAAGACATTTAAAGTATGCATTCCTAGGAAGCGGAAACACACTTCCAGTCATTGTTGCGGCAGATTTGGGTGAGCAACAAGTTGCAGCTCTCATTGCTATTCTACGGAAGTATATAAGAGCCATTGGATGGACCATTGAGGATATTATTGGTATTCCACCTGGGATTTGTACACACAAGATTCAGCTTGAAGAGAATTGCACACCCACCATTGAGCATCAAAGGCGTCTAAACCCACCTATGCAAGAAGTGGTGAAGAAAGAAATAATTAAGTGGTTAGACGCAGGAGTTGTGTATCCAATCTCTGATAGTACATGGGTAAGCCCGGTACAATGTGTTCCCAAGAAAGGAGGCATGACGGTGGTCGTGAATGCGAAGAATGAGCTTATTCCACTCAGACCCGTCACTGGATGGAGAGTATGCATGGACTACCAAAAGTTGAATTCTTGGACACTCAAAGATCACTTTCCAATGCCATTTATGGACCAAATGCTAGATCGATTAGTGGGGAAAGGATGGTTTTTCTTCTTAGACGGTTATTCAGGCTATAATCAGATTTGTATTGCACCCGAAGACCAAGAGAAGACAACATTTAAATGCCCATATGGTACGTTTGCCTTCAAACGTATGCCGTTCGGGCTATGTAATGCACCAGCCACCTTTCAACGTTGTATGATGTCAATTTTTTTTGATATGGTTGAAGACACTTTGGAGGTATTTATGGACGATTTTTCAGTTGTTGATGAGACTTTTGAAGCGTGCTCGGCAAACCTAAGTATGGCATTGCAAAGATGTGTAGAATTCAACCTAGTGCTGAATTAGGAGAAGTGCCACTTCATGGTAAAAGAAGGAATCGTTCATGGGCACAAAATCTCCGAAAGAGGAATTGAGGTTGATCGAGCGAAAATCGAAGTCATTGAGAAGCTACCGCCTCCAATTTTGGTGAAGGGAGTTCGTAGTTTTCTCGGCCATGTAGGTTTCTATCGTCTGTTCATCAAAGACTTCTCCAAAATTGCTAGTCCATTGTGTAAACTCTTGGAGAAAGATGCGAAGTTTGACTTCAATGAAGATTGCTTAAAGGCATTCGAATGCCTCAAAGGAAAACTCATTGAAGCCCCTATCATGGTAGCACCAGATTGGTCTCTTCCATTCGAAGTCATGTGTGATGCTAGTGGTGTAGCCATTGGAGCTGTGCTTGGCCAGAGAAAGAAGAAATTATTTCATCCTATCTACTATGTAAGTAAGGTCCTAAATGAAGCGCAAAGAAACTACACTGTGACAGAACAAGAGCTCCTAGCGGTTGTGTATGCGTTTGAGAAGTTTCGTGCCTATCTATTTGGTACTAAAGTGATCGTTCATACAGACCATGCAGCTCTTAGGTATCTAATGACAAAGAAGGATGCAAAACCAAGATTAATTTGATGGGTATTGCTGCTGCAAGAGTTTGATTTCGAAGTTAAAGATAGAAGAGGTTGCGAGAACCAAGTGGCCGACCATCTATCTAGACTCGAGAACGAGCATGTGGCGCAGCCTGATATCGAGATTGATGATGCATTCCCTGACGAGGAGATCCTAGTGACGATAATAGAAAATTTACCATGGTATGCCGACTTTGCAAATTTTTTGGTGAGTAATGTAATACCTGCCAATTTATCATACCATCAAAAGAGGAAGTTTATGCATGACGTACAACACTACTATTAGGATGAGCCATATTTGTTTCGACGATGTGCGGATGGTATTATTCGACGATGTATATCCCATGTAGAGGTGCCTACTATATTGGAAGCATGCCACACTTCCCAAGTTGGAGGACATCATGCAGGAAATCAGACGGCAAGAAAAGTATTGCAAAGTGGATATTATTGGCCTTCGATATTTAGAGATGCCTACGACTTTGTTAGAAGATGCGACCTATGCCAAAGACAAGGTGCTATTTCAAAACACCATGAGATGCCCATGTCGAAAATTCTTGAGGTAGAACTCTTTGATGTGTGGGGCATTGATTTCATGGGTCCATTCGTGAATTCTTTTGGAATAAAGTACAACTTAGTTGCTGTAGATTATGTCTCGAAATGGGTTGAAGCTGTAGCGTTGGCCGACAATGAGGGAAAGCGTGTTGTAGCATTTTTGAAGAGGTATATCTTCTCTCGCTTTGTAGTACCACGTACTATCATAAGTGATGGAGGATCTCACTTTTGCAACAAGCTATTCAAATCCGTGTTGGCCAAGTATGGTGTCAAGCAACATAAGGTAGCCACACCTTATCACCCACAAACGAGTGGAAAAGTATAGGTTTCCAATCGGGAGATGAAGTAAATCCTTGCGAAGACGGTAAATGCTAATCGGAAGGATTGGTCTCGGAAGCTAGATGATGTACTATGGGCGTATAGGACTGCATTCAAAACACCCATCGGCATGTCCCCTTATCAACTAGTTTATGTGAAGGCTTGTCATTTACCCATTGAGCTCGAACATAAGGCATTGTGAGCGTTGAAGCAATTGAATTTGAATTGGGATGATGCGATGAATCTGAGGTTGGAGCAGCTGAATGAATTAGATGAGTTCCGTCTCCATGCATATGAAAGGTCAGAACTATACAAGGAGTGGATAAAAAAGTATCATGATCAGCGGATTGTTCGACGAAACTTCCAAAAGGATGATATGGTACTTCTCTTCAACTCTAGATTGAAGCTGTTCCCAGGTAAGTTAAAGTCTAAGTGGTCTGGTCCATACAAAGTTATCCAAGTCTACTCGTCTGGAGTAGTTGAATTGGAAGACAATAATGGTGTTGTCTTCAAGGTGAATGGTCAACGTGTTAAACCTTATATCGGTCCTCTTGACTCGATGAATTATATGGCCATCACTTATCTCGACGAAGTCTAAGTACTCGAGGTAAATATGTCGAGCCACGACAATAAATAAAGAGTTAGATGGGAGGCAACCCATCGTTTATCGTTTATCGTTTATCGTTTTGTCTTTTTTTCGTTCTAGTACTTGTTTTGCTTTTGATAAATAAAAATCCAAAAATAAGATTCGTGCCACGACCAAAACTAAGGCGCTAGATGGGAGGCAACCCATCGTACTAATCGTTTTCATTGGTTTTGAGCAAATGTAGGTGCAAGAGGTATTCAACGAGGAGATTGGTTTCAAATGATGATTTGGACGTAGTGCATGGAATACTAAAGGTGGTAAGTTTGGAATTAAGATGCATAAGGCTATGGATTGAGCATTGCTCATGCCAAAATCGGCATCGAGCAAGGCTAGGCCTAGGTAAAACTAGGCTATAGCCTAAGGTCTCGGAATCTAGTGTGCAAAGGCATAGGCGCCGCCCATGCTCAAGTATGCTATAGCATAGGCGCCGCCTATGCTAAAGCATTTGGTCTCAGAATCTTATATGCCATGCTAAAAGCGCCGCCTATGGTCACTAAAGGCATTGCACTAGGCACCGCCTATGCTAGCAAATGCTTTGCATTAGGCGCCGCCTATACCATGCATAGGCAAAGCTAAAGGCGCCGCCTATGGTCACTTTTTGTCTCCAAAACCAATTTTAAATGGGTCAAAACCCGACCCATTCTTTTCCTATATAAAGGGGACTTAGTCTTGAAACATAAACACATTGGAAACTTGACCTAGGCGCCGCACATACTCTCCAAAACATCTCAAAATTTTTCTTTTTGCTCTCCCACTTCACAAGAACATCTCCAAAGGCTTCAATCACGTAAGTACTCTCTTATTCTTCATCTATTTTTCGTAAGTACTACGTTGCTATGTCTATTATGAATTGCTACATCTTGAAGAAATATTGGTGATGTTAATGCGTTTGAATTGTTGATACAAAACCATGTGAGTAAACATATACGTTAGGATGATCTTAAACTATTTCCGACTTGAATTTGATTTTGATGCATTGTTATACTAATTGTGGAATCGCTATAGTCATGGACATTCCATAACCTTGTCACTTGAATACCTACATGTTAGAAGATCCCGTTTATCGGGATAAGACTTATAGTTGCCTACCGACATAGGAGGTTGTGATTATTGATAGAAACTATACCAGGATGTAATCCCTATGTAGTAGTCTTGTTATACTTAACATGAAAGTATTGCTAAGGTTGCAAGAAGTGATACATCTCTGATTTTCTTGTCGAAATATAGCGCCTAAAATGCATGTCGATGAAGTCTAAGTAATCGACTACTTTCACTTCACTAATTTGTATCAACAACCTAAGTGTGGGGTGGTACCCCTACTGCTTGTGTATAGATTGTATATATCGAGCTGATGCTAATAGGAACATTGTTTAAATCTCAGGAACAATGGCACCCAAAGCAAGACAAGATAAGGCTACCACTTCCCAAAAGGGCAAGAAAAGAGGTCACAAGGACCAAGGAGAATCATCCTCAATGCAATTACCACGCCGCATGTTTGGAATAAAATGGGTTCTTGAGGAGGCAGCCAAGGAATGGTATAGGAACAACAAGGAAGGAAAATACGTTCATGTCGACTTGATCAACAAGGACAGACTAGCGAAGAAGGAGCCGCGCATGTTGGCGAAAATCATGGAACTAAATTTGTATTTCATCTTCCGCGACATGGGAGAATGCAATCTTGATTTGACACGAGAATTTTATGCCAACTGGTCGCCGAAAATCACAGGCAGCGAAGTCAAGATTCGGGGCCTAGTTCTACAACTTAATGCGGATTTGATCAACTCCTTTCTTGGCTTGCCTTCAGTCGATCCAGCACCAATCAAAGAGCTGTACAGCAGACCTTCTTATAGAGCAATGCGACACACACTTTGTGGAAGTAGATCCATGGCAAGGTGGAGCAGACATAAAGACACTGGACGACACAACACCTTCCCCTATGCTCCTTTGAATAGTGAAGCAAGAATATGGTTGCGTATTTTCAACTCTTGCCTTATTCCTGGGACCCAGTACACCAAAATAACAAGAGATAGAGTGTGTTTGGTCTATGCATTGATGACGAATGTCCCTATCAACATTGGGGCAATCATTCGTTCTATAATGCGTAAGGCCAGACTACACAAGCGGTCCCACTTCACCTTTGGCAACCTGTTGACAGCAATCTTGCGGAAGGAGGACATCGAAGAGGAACCAGCTGATCACAAACTCCCACATAACCCAAAGAAGGTTGACCTCACAAAGGTCAAAGATGTTGAAACAACACATGGCGTCAACCTTAATACTGCGGAGAGACATGCTCGAGATGAGAGTTTCTTCCGTCATCTTTATGGCATGACACGGTTCACCATGATGAGCGGAGGTCGTGTTCCAACTACTGCAGAGCTCCAACAGCTGGACCATGACTATCCAATGAATATGCATGTGAGGGAGATGTGTGGAGTAGGTACATACTTTGAGGAACCTCTTGATGATGATGTGCCGACCGATGATGATCAACGCATGCCAGACTCCGACGTGGAGGAGAATTCTGATGACGACGACTCCTATGATGATTCCAACGAAGGGGGTATGACCCCCGACTTAGAGGAGGAGTCCGACTGACCAGGTTCTTCGTATTTATTTTCCACTGAGGGCAGTGTCCCGTTTAAGTGTGGGGTGGTGGTATTTGCATGCTTACTTCTCTATCCGCATTTGCATTTATTTATGTTTGTTTGCTTAGTTTGTTGTTTTTCGAAATTGTTTTTTTTTTTTTTCAATTTTTTTTAGTAGTAAAATTTTTCTTACTTAGCTTCACATAAAATTATTCTAATAGGCAGCATGAGATTATAACAAGAGTTTGTGCTAACATCATGACTATTGAGATGTTTAGGCTCTAATTGTGACTCACTATGTGATATTGTGTGGTTCAATTCCTTCATCTGTTGGGGCAAGAGTCTATACTACTCCCAATAAAGTCGACCATGTGCCTTATGTGTGTGAGATAATAGTATATTCTATGCTTGTGGCTGATGCGAGAACTTGCCTGGTATGTGTGCAAAGCGAAAATAAAGAATGCAAGTTTAGGAGATGATTTAGGCATTTCTTTGGCAACCTATGATTATTTACCTTCATTTTTACCTACCCATGGACATCATCCTAGTTAAACCCTTTTGAGCCTTTAGCCCATTTTCTTTGACAACCTCATATGAAAAGCCTAATCCATTTTTTTCAAGACCATAATTTGATCCAAATTCCTAAGTGCTTTAAATTGAAAGAGTCATGTGACAAAATAAGAGGAAATTGGATGAGTATGATTCCTTAGAATGTATTGGTGCTTGAATTTGTTATGAAAAAAAATTGATATCATAAGAGGCATGTTATGAAAAGAAAAAGGAAAAGAAAACTAAAAAGTTAGTTATGTTCAAAAAAATGAAAAACAAAAGAGGTGACAAAGGGAGGTAGAATAAAAGAAAGCAAAAAGGTTGTTTGAAAGAAAAGCGTTAATGACATAATGTGATGTATTAAAGCACTTACGGAACTTAGTCACTATTTCTGGCCAAAATAGTCCTACCCGTCCCTTAGCCTACATTACAACCATCAAAAGACCTACTTGATCCTAAGCCTAGCATTCTGACATTTAGTGGAGCATTACACTAAGGGCAAGCCTATGGTCATCAGTTGCAGCATATGAATTCTTTGTGAGAGCGAGAGCAAGGATACTTTTATACCCATGTTTGAAAAAAATGCTATACTTGTGAGTGATTATGGGTAATATATTGTGAGACACACATGGTTGATGAGTTTTGGATAGTTGTGTATGATTTTTTGTGCCTTAACTTTTGAATATGAGTTGACCACCATCACGAGTCCATGTTGGAGGTTGAATTGTTTCTACTAATGATTGGAAAACTACTCTTTGTTGGTAATTGTTGTGCTTGTCTTGACGAGTATTTTGTGTTGTTGCTGTGAAACCTAAAGTAATGTTTAGAGGGACCTGATATTTTCTTCGAGGACTAACAAAGCTTTAAGTGTGGGGTGTTGATGATAGGCAAATTTACACGCCTATAGTGCTATATTTTACCCATATTTTAGCCTAGTTTTGAGAACAAATTATATATTTCATGCACTTTTAGTCCTTTTTCCTATAAGTGAGCTAACGAACATGATTAGCAAAGTTTCAGGTATAAATGATGCAGAATTCAGCATTTTATGGATTACTTGACGCCAAAAAAAGCTTCACGAAAGGAGAAAAGGAAGCTTGGACGCCTAAGGACCAAAAGTGACGCATGGAAAATATGACCCGGGCAAAACCAGCAATTCTGAAGACTTTGGGGACTAGCAGTAACATAGTAGGATTAGGACAATGATACATTAACCTAGTAAAATTGGGTTAAGTATTTCATTAGTTTAGTAGGATTAGGATAATGATACATTAACCTAGTACAATTGGGTTAAGTATTTCATTAGCTTAGTAGGAATAGGATATGGGTATTATAAATACCCTATTTTGCTAGAGATTAATAGACATTCTACTTAACAACAACTCTCATCTTACCTTACAATTAATTCATCTTCTTCTATTCATCTATTCTTAATTTCCGCAATAAGACAAACGTTACTTGCAAGAAATCACGCCTAACGCCTACCACACTTGTGCTACAAGAAATTCTTATTGTGGTATAATAACAATGTCAATTGTGATTTCCTTCGCACTCATGGGTAACTAAACTTCTCTGTTGGGGTTATGGAAGCCGAATGAGATACTATCTATTACTATGAGTTTGTGAGTTCGTGACACGTATGCTGCTTATATCATTATTCTCTTCATCTTAATCTAAATTCTTTGTGGTTGCAAACGCAAGAATACGCCAATATAACATTTAACTTGTTCGAAAGAAAGGTTATCTATCTGGAAAAGAGATAATGTCAAGGTAGTAGGGTCCCATCCCCTATTAAAAAGTTAGTGCCGTAACTGGATTAACCTCTTGGAGAATTCGTACCGTTAGACACGCTTTAATCTCGAAAGAGTTAAAGTGAAATAATCCTCGAATAGGTCGAAAGACGCCTGGATTTACCATCGAATACAATTCTCCATAAGCACATGCATGTCGGAATTCAACACACTCATAGCCAATAAAGACGTATAACTCAGAAGGTGGACATAACCCCAACTCCTCAATTCTCATTGTTTTACATCTCACTAAACATTCTTTCTTTTTACGTTGCTATTTTCAGTTTTTACTTTAATATTTTGGTTACATATTACAATCCCCCCTTTTTATGAGACTTGCACTAAAAGTCTAGTAATCGTTCCTTACTTGTTGACCAAGCTATTCCCTGTGGGATCGATACCCAACCCAGTTGGGTTTTATATTTGCTAGCGACCGCTTTACACTCCTACGAGAGATGTAGATTGAGAGTTATCAAACACCTACTTATGATAGTACTTACTAGGGGCTAAAGTGTTACTTATGCCCTGTAAGTAGCTTCCATAGGTGTCACACAAAATTTGGCATCTTCAGAAGTTTCAAAACTTTTCATTCTAACACTTACAATGGCACATACGATGGATGTAAGTCCCACTTACGGCCTGTAAGTCGGTTCGTAAGTGGCTTCCTCTACTACACTTCAAATCTTTTTCTTCTTTTCATCTCTAGAACCTAGTTTCCTAAAAAACAAACACAAAAACACATCATATCTAACAAAACAGATCTAAGTTCTTGCATAATTTTTTATTTTAAGCATCAAAAGTGCCATGAACCCATGACACATCAACACCCTTAACTTATAATGTTTGCATGTCCTCAGGAAACAAACACATAACAAGCATAGATCGATGCTTCCCAGGAGAAACCTTAGGCACCTACGGCAGTTGACTCAATTTCATCTCAAAATTCTCATCCCCTCTTATTTTAAACTTTTGAAAAATATCTATGTTGATCTATGTAGCAGAATAATGCAACACAAAAGAATCAAGCTATGGAATTACATTAGCAACAAATAACCAAGTAATTATGAAAGATACACTATCCGAATAGATAAGAAACTAGCAATACAACCCATATACCCTCACAACAAGCAAGTCCCATTCTCATAGAATGATCGTACATGTTAATGTGGGGATGATTTCAAGAGACTCACACTAAGAAAAGATGTTTCAATCAATGTTCATAAAATACCTTAGGCTTGCCCTTATTTTGTTTTACCTTAGTTTATTCAAATAGTCCAACTAGGATCACTATAGGACTTATTCGGTTTATAATATAGGCTTGGGAGCTGGTATGGTGCATTTGGGAATATAGTGACTAACCCTTCTTGAAACTACAACTGTATTTATGCTCCACTTTTAAACCAATATTTCTTTTATTTCCTCCTTATTTTTATCCTTTTCTCTTTTATTGCTTATTCAGGTTGGGTGCAGTTTCTTTATTCTATCTTTTGCTTTTTTGTTTTACTTTTCTTTCTTTTTTTACTTCTTTTACCACACCCAACCCCACTTTCTTTTCTCTTATTCAAATCTTTATTCATACCTAATTTTAAAAATACACCCATATGATAGTCACCCTCAACTTTGATGATTTACTAGAGTTGAGGTGCATAATGTCCAAGCAGGGACCAAGACCAAAACAAGTTCATTGTACTCAAATTTGGGAAAGTGAAAGGTGAAAACAAGAAAATGGGTCAATATAGGCTCAAATTAGGGCTCAAGGGATACTTATGAATATTTGAATGGTCATTTAGGCTAAGAGTGAACTAATTCAAAAATGTTCTATGATCATATAATTAAGGCAAGACTAACCGAGAAATTTTAGATTAAAGGCACAAGGGAACTATGTAGGTATCTTACAAACATATGGTACTAGGTTATATTACTAAATACTACCTATACTAGTTCATGAAAATGCTATGCTATGATTATCTTCTCCCTAATCATAATGTTGTAATAATATTCACAATAGTCACACCATATATTTACAGCACACAATTCACAAAATTGTGGAGGGGTATTAATTTTCAAAACACTTAAGAACAAACAAATAAAAAACATATCCATTGCCCTTAGGTTCCTAAATTTTCTCCTAATTAAACATAGACAACAAAAAACACATAAAACAAAACACAATATGACCTAAAAATGCAAGTTCTACTAGGATAATGCAGCTGACGGTAAAAGAAACATGATGAGAAAAACCCTCGGTTGTGGTATACACCCACCCCAACTAAAGATTGTGCACTATCCCCAGTGCATAACTATAATATAAAATAAGGGATGAATACTTACCTAGGATGATCTAGGCATCCGAATAAGACTTTACCCTATCAAGGGCATACTATGGCTCTACTAAAGTAGGTAGTGGTAGGGTATGACTGGAAGATATATCTGCTACTCTCTCAGCTTACCTCTTTGCATCAAACAATGCTAACACAACTGAATCACAAGATGCATTTTTTAAATCCTTCCTAAAGTCGATAGTAGGGTATTGTAGCTCCCCCTCTTGACTTCTCTTAGTCCCAATAACTAGGGCCACTTTATCATAACTAAATAAATCAAATAACATTAGTGGAGATAGAGCTAATAGATGTGTGATGGATAGAATGACTAGAACCTAGTTCTCTACTAGTGATCGTACCTCGATTTGTAATATAGCCATCTCCTCATGAAAGCCAAATAAATCATGATCTAGAGCTCATGTAACCGTACAATCATCCCACCCTTAAAGTTATCAATCCAAGCATAAGCTCCTAGTATAATCTACCATATCAGCCCTCAGCCTCGCTTTCAATCGGGACTCAACAGTCTATAGAGTAGTTCAGAACAAAGGCAGGATCTGTGCAAATAATATAGCTAAATGACTCTGTGTAGGTGAGGTGGGTAGTCACCTTATCTTTTTGATCAACCATGAACTACAAAAATTCGCACAGCATACCAATTAAACCAGTAATTATGGGGCGAGGGAGCAAAGTAGATATCTCAGCTAGCTCAGATATAGAAGTTAGGAATGTTGTATATGTGGTATTGGCCCCCTTACAAGTAGTAGAATTCTCAATCTCAGCTCTCTTCTCACCCATATCAACATCAATAGTAATATCTGGCCTCTCAATATGCACTGCTTTAATAAAGGGCCCCTTAAAATGGGCCAAAATAGCGGTAGTGCAAGGACCTAGTTTGACACATCCTTCATAATGCTAATATTAGTTGTACACATCACCTTAATTCAATTAAAGGAAAATAGAAGGTGGTGGTCTCACTGAATGCTCTAATATGGATCTCCAATCGAAAATAGCCAACAAGTAAGCTGGAAATTGAGAAAAATATATACCATGTAAGTATATTGTCCAAAGAAGTCTGACTCACTCTATGATGTACCATGGTCCACCAAAAATTCACCATAAAATGCAGCAATAGGTGGCCTCATCATCAAACTCAGCAATATGGGTGGCTATCCATCTATCAAAATCAAGTATCTATCGCCTGTGATCTACATTTTTCATAGTGTGCCTATACCATGCTAGTCTCTTTTTGTATTAAAACTCAGTTGTCGATGTTGGTCCCTTATACTCTAGACCAAATATCACCCGGCAGATGGCTGCCTAAAAAATATCTACTCGCACCCCCTAACCAAAGTGTTGGCCAATTGGGGTTGCTCAACTCTTCTACCTTCAGGTAGGGTAATTAAAAGACCATTGAGGAATAAAAGGAATAGAATTCTTGAACTAAAGCCGAGATGTTTAAACATTAGGCCAAGTCATCCACCCTAATTGATATCTATCAAATGAGGCATGTAGGTCTGGTACTCCTGCTAGCTCTGTCAAATCAATTCTAACCTCTGCTGAAACACTTTGCTTCGAACGACCCTACTTTATGATGAAGTTATCTTTCTCAAAGATGTAATGCATCCCCTCCACATACCATCTCAAAAAAATCACAACTATAGGTACAACCGAGATATGTGTGGAGCCAGAGCCTAGTGCAGCTGGTGGTATAACTATGGGTTAAGTGTCATATGCAGCCAATTGGGTATGAATTAATAATGGTTAAATTTATTGTGGAACTAGGGATACACCCTTTTTAGCCTAGGGTGTAGTAGAACTGGATATTAACTTACTAGATGAAGCAGATTCATCCTCTGACCCCTCCTTACACTAAGAACCAGGTATATCCTCCTTATCTTTAGAACCATAAAATAATCCAGAGTGAACCTCCCTTCCAGACCCTGATCCTAATTGTACCTTATTGCTAAATCACCATTTTTCTCTTCAAATTATGAAGAAAGTGGTAGTGATGTCTAGGCCGACTTCATTCTTATCCTTTGAACAGGTCTAAGTGGTGTGCTATAGGCCTATACATATGATGGTCCAGGTTGATATCCCAATAGACTAATAGATAGTATGGGCTGGGGGCTCGTCTAATAGGATCTAGGCCAGGCTGAATGCCTAATATGGCAATAACTGCTATAGATGCAGCCTATTTCTGTGTTCATCCTCGAGTCTATTATAGGACCAATGAGGTGCTATCCTAGAAATGCATGACTCTTGTATTTCTCTCCCACAACCCTACTTTTTTATCTTCACCTTATCACCATAGCTTTGGGCGACCCCTTCCTCTTCCTCTTTTTTGTTTCAAGCATGGCTCTACGATGTAGAGTGAAGAAGGGAGACAAAAAGCCTTCTATTTTATTTTAAAAAACTCATAGAATAAGGAATTTAGGTTTACTATCAACCCCTTTATTTTTTCTTGATTTTATAGCTATGTATTCTTTGTTATACTATGGGGTCCCGAAGCACAAGGGGATTTTCCTCGTTGGTGCCAATTATGTGGTTTGTGTGACTGAATCTTTTTGGTATCAACAACAAGGAAGAAACAACCATAAATAGAAACTAACTATGGCTCTTGTCCAAAACAACGTCCTAGGCGTAGGGGAGATCGGAGCAAGAGGGAACGCTTTGACTCTGGAAGGTCAATGACATTCTAGTGGAAATGCCAGTTTCCAGCTATTCAGTTCAAGTCTTATATTCTCCCAGAAAGATGGTGCTTGCATATTGTGGGTTAGACTACCCTAAAGCGAGTAGGATTCACAAAGTAATCCTCCATGAAGCCACTCCGCTCAGGAGACTCATCTCAGAGCCTAGACTAAACCCATTTCTTTGTTACATGTGTTTGGTGCCATTGTACCTAAAAACGTAGTTGTTAGTGCCTAAAATATAAGAACGGACCAAAAAATTTGAAAAAATTTGCAACCACAGGAAGCACTAGCTACGACCCCACTTACGAAGGCCGTAAGTAGTTCTTATATGGGCATCCGTACCTTTGTAAGTAGCAGAAAAAACCTTGAAATTCTAGGGCTTCAGGTCTAACACTTATGAGGCTACTTATGCCCTTATGTGTACTACTGACGAGGCCTGTAAGTAGACTCGTAAGTGACCTTCAGAGAGTTAATCAATTATTCTTAAATGTTTTATCCAACACAGTGTATATTTATATTTTTAGCCCAATGTTGTACACTACATGTATCAATTTAATGTCACAGGTATCGCACATGTATTATAGGTCGTTCCCTTCACTATTCAACTTTTACTTCCATATATTAAGTAATCACAGGTTTCCCAAACACAAAACATGCAATAATTTTACTTTTATCCATTTTAGGATCCATCATTTTCAAGAATTTATCACAAAGTATCAATTTCAGGCTATAACAAGCATTATTTTTTAACTTCCATAATCAAGAACATGTTTCTACTAGAGATGGGGCAAAAATTATTACCTGGATTCAAAGAGACTTGGAAGTAGAAGACGAACAATGTGAACTTTAGCCTTTCTCTATAAATTGAACATGTAATGTGGTGTCGGTGAGATGAACTTTAGTTTTTATACCACTTAAAGGTAGATGATGAGTTTGAATTTAAGTGAGAGTTTCAAATTTTTAAACTATTAGTGTAATGGGAGTTGGGTTTTGGGTTATAACAGTGAGGGTAGGCTATTTTCGGTCGTATCTTCACGGGTCCGACCTGGAATTTCAAACCTGGACCAAAATTTTTTGAACCACTTACTGGGGCACTTATTACTCGTAAGTACCACTTACGGGCCCCGTAAGTTGATCCATATGTGGGAACTATATGTATTTCAACTTTGATTTTGATGACCCTCATAAGTAGGGTCATAAGTTTTACTTACGACCCCTATAAGTAGGTGCATAAGTACAACTTTAGAGACCCAAAAATCCCCAATAATTTTCTGACACCAATGACACCACTTACCTGTCGTAGGTTGACTTAAGTCCCCCGTAAGTGGGTCAGTAAGTCCACTTACCTAGACTTGTCTGAATTTTGCAAATTTTACCAGTTTCCAGGTGTTTTCCCATTCTTTAAACCTAAAAAAAATGAAAGCAAACCGAACACTAAAACATTGTATTTTCTCCTAATCAACACTTGATTTAACATCACAGCACGACGTGGCTATGTTAGATACTCAGACTTCACCAACAAGCCTATAGGTTGCCTCCTATGAAGCACCTGATTTAACATCAGAGCATAACTCAGTTGTCTTGGATACTTAGATGTCGGCAAGTCTTACATCAACACAAACTTTCACTTCATCAATATTTCCCATACATTAAACCACTTAAGCTTAAGAATTTTTATCAGAGATCATGCTTTCATAAGATACTTCCTTAGTACTGGCATTTGTCACAGACATAGGCAAGTCATGTGCATATTTTTAAATAGTTGGTCATAGCCACATTACAAGATCTTATAGGTTGTGTGAGTACCCCCATGGATACCCTCAATTGGAGATGAGTGACAGGCCTTAAGCATCATCTCAACTTCAGGAATACACCTCTGAATCATACCATCCACATAAACCCAAAATAAGAATGGCTCATCCCAGAAAAACTTAAGTACCTCATGCATAAATTCTTTCGCTGCTGAAACGATAAGTCTCGGGATAAGGTCACTTGCCAAATAGTTCGTGAAATCTACAAACAAGGGGATTAAGTCTTGTGATGATGCCAAGTCCTTCTCATCTGGAAAAGTATCATCAATATCAAGTTCATCCCCTAATTTGAGTATTACCTCTTCTTCTAGGTAGGATAGATGGTCTGCCACCAGATTCTCTATACTCTTTCAGTCCTTGACCTCAAAATCAAATTCCTACAGTAATAGTACCCACCGAATCAACCTAGGATTTTCATCCTTCTTTTCCATAAGGTACCTCAATGTTTCATGATCAGTATGCATAATGACTTTGGTCCCAATCAAATAGGACCAAAACACCTCTAAAGTGAACACCATCATAAGTAACTCATACTCAGTCACAATATAATTTTTCTATATGGGGTTGAGTTCTTTACTTGCATCATATATGGCATGAAGTATTTTTTTGTCTCTTTGGCCTAAGAAATCTCCTAAGGCCACACCACTAGTGTCACGTATCACCTCAAATGGAAGAGACCAGTATGGGGACGCAATGATAAGACCAGAAATCAACTTCTCTTTTAAGCACTCAAAGGCCTTGAGGAATACATCATCAAGCACTAACTTCACCTCCTTCTCCAATAACTTATATAATGTTTTTGCAATTGTGGAGAATTTCTTGATGAACCGCTATAGAACTATACATGACCCAAGAAACTTCTAATACCCTTGATATATATAGGTGGAGATAATTTTTCAATCACCTCAATCTTCACCCGATCAACCTCTATACCATTTTTTAAAATCTTGTGCCCAAAGATTATACCTTTTTTCACCATAAAGTGAAACTTCTCCCAATTAAACAATAAGTTGCACTCTGTATACCTCTAAAGTGCATTCGCCAAATTAGCTAAATAGTCATAAAAAAAATCACCCAAGACCAAGAAATCATCCATAAATACTGCTAAATTATCCTTTACCATATAGAAAAGATGGATATCATACAATGTTGAAAGGTTATAGAAGAATAACAAAGTTTGAAAGGCATTCTCTTGAATGCAAACGTACCATATGGACATGTGAAAGTGGTATTGTATTAGTCTTTGAGGGTGATAGAAATTTGATTATACCCTGAATAACCATCAAGAAAATAATACCATTGTCTACCTGCGAGATGATCTAATTGACCCATAAATGGCTTACGAAAGTGATCCTTCTGTGTCCAAGTATTCATCTTCAAATAATCCATACAAAATCTCCATTAAGTAACTGGTCTCATGGGAACTAACTCATTCTTCTCTGTTGGAACTATAGTAATCCCACCCTTTTTTAGCACACTGAACTAAACTTACCCACTTGTTGTCTTCAATAGGGTAAACCACACTTGCACCTAACCACTTGATAATTTCCTTTTTCACCACCTCTTGAATAAGTGCATTAAGATGACGTTGATGCTCGATGGTAGGTATACACTCTGATTCCATTTGAATTTTATGAGTGCAAATTTTGGGTGGAATCCTAACTATATATATAATGGTCCAACCAATGGCCCTTTTGAACCTGTGCAATACCAAGATCAAGGCCTCAACCTATGTATTAACTAAATCGGCTGAAATAATAATCGATAAGGTATTATTGGGCCCAAAAATACATAACACAAGAGAGAAAGAAAGGCCTTCAATTCCAAGACTGGTGGCTTCTCAATAGATGGCCTAGCTGGTGAGTCTCTCTATTCTTCAAGTCCAAATCCAACTTCTTTGGCACATAAGTGTAAGATCCTCTACCAATAAGAGCACTCACCATCTTGTCATACTCATTGATTCCATCACTATCAAAGTTTATGTCGCTGCCTCTAATGCCTCTACACCATGTCGCTTGTCAATAGGTCCAGTTAATGCATCTTCATTAATAGTATTTATCACAGACACCAATCTTATATCTTTTGGTTTCCACATTGACTAACCCATGTTAAAAGTAATTTGTTCTTCATTGAGCCTGAATTTCATATATCTCATCTCCATGTCAACCAATGCCCTACCTGTGGTTAGGAATGTCTTCCTAAGATAATAGAAACATCCAAATCCACCTCACAATCAAGAATCACAAAATTAGCTAGGAATATGAAGAAAGCTACCTTCACCAAAACATCACACAAAATACCAATCAATTTTTTTTTGTGTCCCCAACCCCAACTGCTTATAAACCAGTAGCAGCACCAGATTTATTCTACCTCCTAAGACACACAATTCTCATGCAAAATTTAGATACCCAATAGTACAAGAAATAGTGAAATCTCTGGGTTTCTATTTCATCTCAACCAAAGACTGAGAAGAAATAGCACTGCAATGGTGCATATTATCAACGAAATCAAAATTGACCATCCACTTCTTTATTGCTAAGTCCTTCATAAACTTTCCATAACTGGGCATGTTCTCTAATGCTTCAATAAGAGAAATATTCACAGATAACTTCTGTAACATAGATATGAATTTTTGATACTTCCCATCTTTTTACTTCCTTTTCAATATTTGAGGCAAAGGTGAAAGAGATTATAGAATGGTCATCAAAACTGGATTGGCCTTCTTACCCTTTCCTCTTTTGGTTTCAACTCTTTTCTCAACACCATATGATTTCTATAATGTCTCAGCATCAGTCAGCTACTTCTCAGTTTTAGCTTTGTGTGTATTATTAAAATCAATAGTATTATTCTCACCTTATCAACTACCAGCATAGGAGGATCAATAGTAGCATTACTACTCTTTGTGGTGATGGCCAAAGAGTGACTATTAAACTTTGGATTTTTCATAATATTACTTGGAAAAGTGCTTGATTAACGTGTAATGACCCGATTTATGAGTTATGATGGAACCTACTAAATCTCTCTAGTAGGTAAGCCGAACTGTAGCCCAAAGCTGATTGCAATGGACTAACTTGGTGAAAAATACCCCAAGAAGGGTGAATTAGACAATACAATTCATAAATAAGCAAGGCATTAGAAATAGTTTGAAAGGTATCCATAACATAGAAAACCATCCTACGACCTGGTATAGTCATTACAAGAGCTACTACAGTACGTCATAAGTTCTAGAATAGTTAATAGAATCTATCCCAAAACAAAAGACTAGACATAGATATATAGAAGGAAAAGGGGTGACTACAACTCCAAAAGCTCATCCTATCTTGGAAATCCACTACGACATGATCCTCAAGTAAACAGCGGCAACTAGTACTTGAATCTGCACCAAAAAGGTACAAAAGTATAGTATGAGTACCAAAACCATGGGTACTCAGTGGGCATCATGGGCTGATTGAGCTAAATCGTCATATAGATATAATAAGATGCAAGATAACACAACTAAATTACAAAACAAAGTCAAAGAGAAGGGATTCAAGATAACACAACTAAGTCACACAACAAAGTCATAGAGAAGGGAAAACTTAGAAGTGACTCTCACCTCGATATACACTATTAGATAAATAAGTTAGAACCATAACATAAAGAAACTGGTGCTTATAACTACAAAATTGGCCCCATAAGCTAATTAATATGGAAAAGTAAATAACCTAATGCAAGCCCTCATAAGCCTGGAGGGTATAATTAAGGAGAATATATAACCAAACAACCACAATCTACTAACCTTCATGCTATCACTAGGAACTCATCCACTTCATGTCACACTATGAACACCTCTTACCAGAGTTGAACTGGTATTCATATCATCAATATTATAATCAATAGTCAAACTCAAACCATAAATCTATCATCAATATAATAATTAATTATTGGACTCAAATTGATATTTATATCATCAATATAATAATCAATAGCAGAACTTAAATCAGTCATATATATCATAAATATTATAACTTTTGGGTTTTACCATATTTGACATCAACTCCTAATATTAACCCATCATTAGTATTAAGTAGCTAGTCTCATCAAGACTCATAATAATGAGCAAATAAAGGTCTACCAATACTAGTTCAAGTCTTGGCCTATGGCGAGCCAAAGGGTCCCACTTCTAATCCCCAAGAATCCAATATAAGGCAACTCTAACCCAGACTATACTATGGTATATAAATACACTTTTAAATGTTAATTGAGTCTTCATTAGCTCTAAGATAGAAATTCTACTAAGAACCTAAGAAACTAAGCCATTATTCCCAAATTACTATTTTTAAATAATCTAAAAGGTCCAACTAACCCAAGTAATGTTAATCGGATCACCAATACCTAATGTAACACCCCACATTTTCAAACTAGAAATCAAACAGTTGTTCCTACATGTGTAAGCTCTAATAGAAATTTTTTCTAAGTAATAAATGTCATGATCTATGTCCTCGTGTTTTAAATGCTTTCGAGGTGAAAAAACTTCAAAGGGAACACTTAGAGAGAAGTTGAGCTAAGAATCTTTGATTCGGCTAAATATTTATTTTTGATGTTACAAGGGTCTACTTTGAATGTGTATACTTTTGATACATGTATAATTTTACAGTTAAATACCCACCAAATTATAGATAATTGAGTCAGCTTTCCAATGATACCAATTTCACCTTAATTCGATACCTGAACGAAAAGTTATTATTATTTTCGTTAGAACCAGTAGCTATATCCGATAAGCATGAAATGCACACTCCATTTCAGTGAACTAGAGTATGCAACGTATGCTCCATTTCACCCTTTATTTTCTAGCTTCTGAATCTGTGCAATTGAGGGCAATTAGGTAATTTATCTTACCCCAAAATCATCCAAAACATAAGATTTAAAAACCAAAGAGCATTTGTTACATTATTAGTCTCTCTTCCTCTTCAAGAAAACCCTAAGCCTCCCAAGATCAAAAATCAAGCTCCTAACTCAAGAATTCCGAGAAATGATTCAAGATTCAAGTTCTATTATTCGAACTAAGTAATCTATGATATGTGGGACTATCCTAAACCCCATGGGCATTGATTTTCGATTTTAAAATATGTTTTAAAGGATATATATATATATATATGTGCATATATGAAATTGTTTCAAGATCATTGATAAACTTGTGTTGAAATTATTATATCATGATGAAATATTGCAAAAATTATGGTATAAAGCCCTAAACTTGAATTATTTTTGTGGCCATATTGATGATTAGATTGTGAACTTAAATGAGAGCATGGGATATGTAATTCCCTCTTTTGCTATGAAATTGTATTGATTTTACATGTTGATAATGGGTTATGCAAATTGTTAAATATTTAAGCCTGTTATGTATACATTGAACTATTTTCATGAGATAATGGAAGAGTGATTCACTTGTTTTATAATGATCATGATTCTTAATTAGATTGACTTAAAAGTGATTGAAAAGGGTGACCACCATAGAATAAGTATTGAGAATGGTTTGGTTTTTCAACTTTTTTGAAATATGAACTTTTGTTCAGATAATAGAGTTTTTGAGTGGTCAATAAGCATCTTTTGAAATAAGATAAAGGCAATAGAGATGTTGTGACATAACTTGCAGTTGGTGTACGACGACACCCTATTTTAATGTGCCTAGATATTTTAAGATATAAATAACTTTAAGATGAAGAAGATGTATTTTAAAGAATCTAAAATTAGGCTAAAGAGAGTTAAATGATTACCCGAAGAAAGAATGAGTCAGATGACTCATTTTCCAAAACCGAGATTTGCCGACATAGGTTTATATTACCCGAAAGAGAGATTTTTACACTGGCGACGACCCTATAGCGTAGTAGATAAGTAAATACTCCAACCCTTGTGGCAAACTTGGGGTAGGGACTTGGCTGCCGAGTCAAGGGTAGATTCCACATAGCCCGTGGGATAGTAAATTTATAGGGTGTACCATCTAGCTCAAAAGTAAGACAAAGAGTAGAGTTATGATTTGCAAAATATGTTTTGAAAGACTCATATTATTCCCTTGTGTTTTCAACTGTTTCAAGATAACATGGAATTTATGAAATACTCTCACCTATGTTTTATAAGTATTCATAAACTCCCTCAAACCCAAATTGTATGTCACCATTTTCTTTTGGGTTCGTCTAAAAAGAATGTTGCCTTTCCTTATTTGGTAAGTTTTTAAAGACACACTTACAATTTTAATCTTAGTGGTCCTACTTAATGTTATATACTATTACTTCTTTTTTTATTTATTTTTCAATTAAAAATGGTCCCAATTGATTTTAAATACTATTACTCCTTTCTTTAAGAAGGGTAATTTTATAAATTTAACAAAGTTAATACTTATTTCTTAACTATCATGTCTGGTCAAATGGCAGCGCATAATTTGGGATGGAGGGAGTATTTTGTTTTTGGATTATTCTGCTTACTAGTATATCTGTATTGGCCCTTATATTTCAAGATCTGAGGCATAGTCTTGGAGTCCCATTAAGCAGTATAGTTGTTTGGTCAGAAGTTGTAATTGATGAGCCTCCCTTATTTTGAAAGGCCTAGTTATGAGTTATTGTTATTTTATTTTGATTTATGGTAGGACTGGGGGCTTTGTCCCAGTTGTATTGCGTATGTTAGTTCTTGTATTATTAGAGATTTCACATACTGGTGTCATGTGTTTTAAATTTTAAGAACTCCTTTTGACATTGTTCAATTGAACTAAGAGATTGACCATGTTTCTGTATGTTAATATTCTATATTTTTTACATTGTATGAACGTTGTGTATGATTACCTGATAGAAAAGGGTGCTCATGCCTTCATGGTTTGGGATGTCTATCACAGCCATGGACTCCGTTCAGGTTGTGACAAACTTGGTATCAGAGCACAGTTCATGATCCAAGGGTGTCCGCGAAATCGTGTTGGGTAGAGTCCTATTTATGGGTTTGTAGTGCACCACACTTATAAGTAGGAGGCTATAAGGTGTTTAGGAATGTTTTCCTTTCTTCATGTTCTATTTTATTCTATAGAGTTAGAATATTCCTCTTTTATGCTCTAGTTCATTATAAGGCATCATCCATATAAAAGTAAAGTTACCCTAATTCTTTCCTTACTCTAATGCTCTTACATGTCTCATTGTCGAGGTGATTCAAGTGCAGAAACATAGAATCTAAATGATGTCATCCTTTTTGATTGAGTCATAAATGATTATCAAATTGCACAGGGACTTGAGAGGAGTCCATTGGTGCTTTACAGTTTATTGATTTAAGCTTATACCCCTATTTACATCAATCATACATTTGAGCCTGAGATATGAATTGTATTCAGTCCCTTTTAAAAAAAATTCTTATTGCAGATGTCATACTTGAGGGTAGTGATATATGTCAAAATGTTAGAACAATATTTCCACTCAAGTAGTAGTATAAGTGTCGTACCCTATTGGTAGTAAGATAATCCCAAAGTTAGTTGTATGAAGTCACAAGGTTAGAAGTTAGGGTTAGAGTGACTTGTGTAAATAAATAATTAAGTTGTATAACCCTTGACTGAGAGCTGGGTTTGTATTTTATAGTGATAGATAAATGTTGCAGCAATATTTGTAGATTATATGGTAGTCTATAGAGAGAGTGTTTGGCTATGATTATTGCTTATTCAAAATAGGAAAGAATCTCAGAATGGATAATGATGGTGGTTGTAGAAATCACATATAGGTTGTGAATGGTAAGAGAAAGATTAGTCAGTAAGTTGTAGGTAGAGACTCATTGGTGGGAATGGAATTTGAAGGTAGTCTAATTGTATGCATGGGTAAGTAAATATGATGTGAGAAAGTAAGGTATGTTAATAGATGGTAATGGGTTATATTATAAGATTAAGATCGACTATCTTTATTATATGACTGTACCCTCTTGATTGTCTTTTTTCTGGTAGTTGTAAACTAGTACTACATGTGAGAAGGTATTTAGTAGATTTTAAGGTGTAGTAGTAATATCATGGAGAGGATAAACTTATAGGCCATAGTTAAGTGAAGTTGAAACTTAGGTTTATATTACTATCTATTGATTAGTATAGTATATGGCATGCCCATATGATTAGTGTTGTTAGACTATATGCTTGAACCATAGATGTGGAGTGTAGTGGTAAGAATAGTAGATCGAGATTGATTATACAATAAACTTACAGGCTTGATGTGAGGTGTGAAATAGCCTAGGTTGGAAACTTGTGGAATAATGACTAGTCAATTGTGATGCATATGTATACATGAGAACAAGAGTAAAATGACGAATTATGGTTGAATCATTATGTGGATAAGAGCGCGAGTATATAGGAATAAGTTGAACCATGAGGTAATGTGTTATTAGATAAGGCATCAGGTGTACGGTTGTCACGCATACCTATATTTCATTCTTAAATCTTGTAGTATAAAGAAGTCTGGATAAGAGCGCGAGTATATAGAGGTGTAATGCTAGTATTCTAAGGAATTAAAGATGGAGTATTAAGTGTTTAGAAGTGTTAGTGTTTATTCTCATGATAATGGTAGCCGTAAGTCAATGACTTTGGGGGTTAGAGGAAGTTATGATTTGTGTCGCTGAAGGGAGATGTCCTATAAAGGATTTTGTGTCTGTACATTAAAATTATTGAGGGGATTCTAGTGTTTATGTGCATGGTGATACCCCTATATGCTGAGAGTTTTGGGTATAGATTTGATAAGGGGTTATACCCTCAAGTTTAGGAGTGTGACTTTGATGTAAGGGGGAGATAATGGATTAAAGTGGTTCCCAATTTTTCTTGCGCTGTCAAGTTTCAAGTAAGAGTCATGAAACCTATTCTTATTCAAGAAAGATCCTCCTACATTAATTTAAGAGGTCAATGTACCAATGTCTTATGCATTCAAGTCCTACCTATGTCTAAGGTTTGAACACTCTAAGTAACTCATATCATATCTTGACCTCCAAACTAAAAGCAATAATGTTCCTCGGTGATTTAAGATTCCAAGTATTCCAGCCCTATGTTATATTGCTCATGAACCATAAATTTGTGTCCCAAATCATGCTTGGTTCTAAGAAACTATGTTTTTATAAGTTACTAATTCACTTTTGTCGGGATTAGCCAAAATGATAAAGTTGTGCGAACTCATGACTACGTCAGCTTTAAAAAAAATTAGAGGCAATAGCTTCAAGTATACATCATTGTCTTAATCATTGATTTTATGAATTCCAAACTTATGGAAGCGTTTGTGTTCCTCACTGTGGCCTATCCTAGGAACTCTTACTATGTTGAGTTATGCCAGAGTGACTCTCTACTTATGATCCAGACACTTGATATATCAAGCACTTCGTGTCTATTGTATTGTATCTTTACCTCATGTTCCACCTTGAGTAGATAAAGATATATAGGTTATAATTGAGTAGTGTTTCTCCCATTCAGGATGCTTGTACTCGGGTCCCTTAATGACCCTCCATATGTTAGTATAATGGTGGTTGTGGAAGCATAGTAATGTGTTAGGTAGAAGTTCTTGAAGGTGAATTTTTTTATGTGAATTCTTGATATAAGGCTATAGGGGAAGAGGGAACAAGGAGATGAACTTTTGTTATGTGGAATAGTTAGGAAGGAGGTACATGGCGAGAATTTTTTTGATAATGATTGAATTTGTTGGTCTTAGTGGAGAGATCCATGAAGTGGGGTGTTGTAATGATAGGCTTGAATATGGTCATTGATGAAAATTCAAACTAATGTGTTATGTGGTTGGGACTCCTTTATTTAATACTCGAGGTTGTCTTATGGTAGTGATAAGGTGAAGTAATCTTCTTAAAGGGAGGTAGCGTGTGGAGTCTCATAACTTAAGCTGGTATCTTTTTGTTCTGGGTTAGGCTTCAACATGAGAGTGCAATGCAGTTAGATTCAAACTCTTGTAGTTATGTATTTAGCGGGGGAATTATAAGATTTAGATATTGAAATATGCTAATCATGGATGAAAACATAGTGGAGAGCGTATCAATTGAGCTAGACAATGTTTCTATTCTATTCATATGTCCCGTGAGAATCTCATCTCATGTCTTGTACCAATCTTAATTAGGCTGAGGATTATTAGGAAAATTCATTCCTTACAATGTTTTGATCATGTTTCATAAAACACATGCCATGATCATGTCGATGTCAAGTTTCGTTATCTCATATTTCGTGCTTACATGTTTCACTAGGGTTATTATGAAGCTCGTTTGACCCCTTTGCACATTTCGTTCAGGAAAAATTTCCAATGCAAAATTATGCTCTGTATTCTACACTTTTGGTTCTTCAAAAAAGTCTACCCATCATTCGGGGACGAATGATCCCAAGGGGGAGATAATGTAACACCCCGCATTTTTAAACTAGAAATCAAACTGTTGTTCATATGTGTATAAGCTCTAATAGTAATTTTTTTCTAACTTAGAATAAGTTCCATGATCCATATCCTCGTGTTTGAAGTGCTTTCGAGGTGGAAAATCATCATAGGGAACACTTAGAAAGAAGTTGAGCTAAGAACCTTTGATTCGGCTAAATCTTTATTTTTGATGTTACAATGGTCTAATTTAAACGTGCATAACTTTTGATACATGTAGAATTTTGCAGCTAAATATTCACCAAATTTTAGTAATTGAGTTAGCTTTCCAAGGATACTAATTTCGCCTTAATCCGATACCCAAGATAAAAGTTATGATTATTTTTGTTAGAACCAATAGTTGTGTGCAATAAGCATGCGACGAACGCTCCATTTCGGTGATCTAGAGCATCCAATGCACGCTCAATTTCACCCGTAATTTTCCATCTTTTGAATCCGCACAATTGGGGGCAATTAGGTCATTTATCTCACCCCAAAATTGTCCAAAACACAAGATTTAAACCTCCAAAGAGCATTTGTTACATCATTAGTCTCTCTTCCTTTTCAAAAAAACCCTAAGCCTCCAAAGATCAAGAATCAAGCTCCAGAGTCAAGAATTCCATGAAACGGGTCAAGATTCGAGTTCTACTATTCGAACTATGTAATCTAAGCTACGTGGGACTATCCTAAACCCTATGGGCATTGATTTTTGGTTTTCAAATTTGTTTTAAAGGATATATATATGTATATGAAATTGTTTCAAGATCATTGATAAACTTATGTTGAAATTATTACATCGTAATGAAATGTTGCAAAAATTATGGTATAAAGACCTAAGCTTGAATTGTTTTCGTGTGACCATGATGATTATTAGATTGTGAACTTAAATGAGAACATCAGATATGTAATTTCCTCTTTTGCTAAGAAAGTGTATTGATTTTACATGTTGAGAATAGGTTACGCAAATTGTTAAATGTTTGAGCCTATTATGTATACATTGAACTATTTTCATGAGATAATGGAAAAGTGATTTACATGTTTGATGATAATCATGAATTTTATTAAGATTGACTTAAAAGTGATTGAAAAGGGTGACTACCGTAGAATAAGTATTGAGAATGGTTTGGTTTTTCAACTATTTTAAAATATGAAGTTTTGTTCAAATAGTAGAGCTTTTGGGTGGTCAATAAGCATCTTTTCAAATACTATAAGGGCAGTAAAGATGTTGTGACATGACTTGCAAGTCAGCGTATGACGATACCCTATTTTAATGTGCCCAAAGATTTCAAGAAAGAAATAACTTTAAGATGAAGAAGATGTTTTAAAGAATCTAAAATAAGGCTTAAGAGAGTCAGGTGGTTATCCGAAGAAAACACGAGTCAGATGACTTATTGCCCAAAACCATTATTTGCTAACATGGGTTTATATTACCCGAAAGGGAGATTTTAACTTTGGCGACATTCCTGTGGCATAGCAGATAAGCTGATATTCTAACCCTTGCGGCAAACTTGGGTTGGGGGCTTAGCCACTGAGTCAAGGAACGATTTCATCTAGCCCGCGGAATAGCACAGTTGTAGGGTGTATCATCTAGCTCAGAAGTAAGAGAAAGAGTAGAGTTGTGATTTTCAGAATGTGTTTTAAAAGATTCAGATTGTGCCCATGTGATTTCAACTGTTTTAAGATAACATGTGATTTATGAAATGCTCTCACCTATGTTTTATAAGTATTTATATATTTTGTTTTTGGATTGTTCTGCCTACCAGTACATCTATTTTGACCCTCTATATTTCAGGATTTGAGGCACAGTCCCGGGGTCCCGTTAAGAAGTAGAGTTGTTTGGTCATTAGTTGTAGTTGGTGACCCTCCCTTATTTCATAAGTCCTAGTTAAGAGTTATTGTTATTTTATTTTGATTCATGGTTCGATTGGGGGACTTGTCCCAGTTTTATTATGTATGTTGGTTCTTGTATTGTTAGAGATTTCACAGACTGATGTCATGTGTTTTAAATGATAAGAACTCTATTTGAAATTGTTCAATTTAACTAAGAGATTGACCATGTTTCCGTATGTTAGTATTCTGCATTTCTTTACATTATATGAACGTTGTGTATGATTTCTAGATAGAAAAGGGCACTCAGGCCTTCATAGTTCGGGATGTCCATCACGTCCATGGCCTTATTTCAGGTCGTGACACATAAAACCCATCCCATATCTAATATAATATAATAAGTATACTATGAAATAGCTCAACATATAGGGAGGAAAATCTAACCTACCTGGAAGCCGAAGAAATCTTAAAGAATTCTCTAAATCACCGATTTTCCCTTTTAAGAAGCTTCCGTAATATACCACACTATCAAAATCACAATCTACTTATCAAAACGAGAACAATGATACCCTTATTGCACCATTGTGCTTTGGGTCCAAAATCATGCAAATATCCCACAAGGGGCCCATTTAATGAAATTGTGTTTTCGAAACCTATTCAACGTCCCCATATGCTCAAGGAATATTTATCCTCAAATGGGGTTAATTCTAAGCTATATTTATGCTAAAATCAAGAACCAAGCTTTTGGGATTTTTAGATAGAATGAGGAAAATCAACCATGAAAGTGAGGGAATCTTACCACAAATTAAAGGAAAATCGTGCAATTAATCTTTATCCAAGCTCCCAAAGTCAAACCACAATGCTATTCCAAAGATATCCCACTCCTTAGGGTTTAAGACTCTTGAAAATGGATGAGAAATAGGCAAAAATGAGTTGAATGGTTTATTTATACACTTTCCAGGTTTACAGGTAACGCATTCACGATCTGTTGGTTGTGTTCGCGATACCTGGTCACAGGGGAAAAAGTGGTGATCGACACAAAAGATACCGCTTATGATACACTTGTCTGTTGCCTAAGGGGGTCGCTTACGTGACATGAGTGTCGTGTTTGCAATACTTGTTTTGGGTTGGATTATTGCTTAGGTAATCGGTGAATTGCGAATACAAATGCACTAGTACCATGTAACACCCCTCAAAGTTCCCTCTTAGTTTGAGCCTTACAGCGTGTTGAATAAAGCATAATTCTAGCCCTATAAGATGTAGGAGTGTCTCCTAAGTGAGTATCATGTTAACCATATAGAATTTTCCAAATTTCGACTTTTTATCACACGGGAAATTTGATAAGCTTTTTGTGATATAAGATTCACCCAAATCCGATATCCGTGTAAGAAGTTATAGCTAACTTAACACCTAGTCATAAAACTGTCATTTTAGTGCTTAGCGCGTCGCGGAGAGGGTCGATTTTACAATTGTCAAATTCTAGTGGAACTCTGCGATATTGGCACATCGCGCTGAGGTTCCAGGTTCCAACCAGTGGAAAAATGCAATAGCTCAGTGTCGCTGTGACTCCCATATTGCCAATTATTAATTTCCAGTGAGTCACCGCGATAAGTGGGGCATCGTGGTGACCCCTTAAATCAGGTTCCCGGTTCAATTTTTCCAGCTTGATACAGATGTTAAAAGGGGCATTTTGGACTTTTTCCAAGCCTATAAAACCATGCAAACACCGAATCAAAGTCATTTGCAAGCATCCTACGAAGTTTTTCTCAAGTTTTCTCTCATCAAAAATCCTAAGTATCCAAAACCTCTTCCAAGAATCTCAAGAATCCACCACAAATTTTCTAAATTAAGTTAAGATTCAAGGTTCCTAAGTCCAGGGCCTCAAGAACCCTAATTCAAGAGTAAGAATAGAATTCCAAAAGTGAGAGTTCATCCAAAGCTTCTAATTCAAGGTATCTGGGGTTTTTAACAAGGGTAACCCTTTTACCTTTATACCCAAAAGGCTTATTTACATCATGAATTTCCTGAAATCTATGAGGTTTTTACATGAATTTGAATTAGAATTTTTCACCCATTATTATTAAATGCATTATCTTGATATTTTCCATTAATTAAGAGTCAAATGGCATGATTTTTGCATGTTTTATTGATAATTTATAGCTGAGTATAAACCCCATAATTTTACGCCTTGAGAAGCTAATATTTTCAATGTTGAGATATTGAAGCATATGACTATATTGAGATTTTAAGATAAATTGCTGAAATTTCCAGATTTCCACATGATTTATGAATCTATATGCTTTATATTATGCTTTTGATGAGCTTCAGCTTGAGATTGAACTATGGTTAGTAAGCCCTATTTGAGACTTGTGAAATTAAGAACTCTTGTGCTATAAGCACCCATGATTTGAGTATTTTAAGATGATTGAGAAATGAATTGACCTAATGGTCCAAAATCTTTGAAATTTACTTCATCATATGAGATTATCAATTTTATTATTAGGTTAGTGGTGAACCATAAGATTATTCTAAAAGTGAATTTTTATGAGATGAGTGCATATAATCTAAAGGGAGTAGTACTTTGCACCGAGCCGGTAAGTCACTATGGTTTCTTACCCCAAAACTATGACCTGTTCGATCAGTTGCAACGTGCAAGTTATTTCTCCAAGATAGACATTAGATCCGGCTACCATCAACTTAAGGTAAGGGAATTCGATATTCCAAAAATTGCCTTCTAAACCCGATATAGTCACTTTGAGTTTCTAGTCATGTCTTTCAGGCTAACCAATGCCTCTACAGCCTTCATGGACCTCATGAATTAAGTGTTTAAGCATTACCTTGATATGTTTGTCATTTTATTCATAGATGATATCCTTGTGTATTCCCTTGATGAGAATGACCATGCGAATCATCTTAGAATTGTCTTGCAAACACTTAGAGATTACCAGTTGTTCGCCAAATTCAGTAAGTGTGAATTCTGGCTAAGGTCTATAGCCTTTCTGGGTCATGTTATTTTAGCCGAACGTATTAGAGTCTATCCTATAAAGACAAAAGCTATGAGAAATTGGCCTAAACCTATCTGTCCATCCTCCATTTGGAGTTTCTTGGGTCTAGCAGGCTATTACCGTCGTTTTGTTGAGTGTTTCTCTTCCATTGAGTCTCCTAAGACCCGGTTGACCCAAAAGAAAGTTAAATTCTAGTGGTCTAATTCCTGTGAGAAGGGTTTTCAGGAGTTGAAGACTCGACTCACTTTATCCCCTATGTTGACTTTTCCTAATGGTACTAATGGTTTTATGGTGTATTGTGATGCCTCTAGAGTTGGTTTGGGTTATGTATTAATGTAGAGAGGTAAGATTATATCCTATGCCTCTAGACAGTTGAAGTCGTATGAAGAGAACTACCCGACCCATGATCTTGAGTTAGCTGCTATGATCTTTGCTTTGAAAATCTGGAGACACTATCTTTATGGTGTCCATGTTGATATGTTCATTGAGCATAAGAGCCTGCAGTATGTGTTCACCCAGAAAGAGTTGAATCTTAGGCAAAGGAGGTAGTTGGAATTGTTGAAAGATTATGATATGAGTGTGTTGTATCACCAGGGCAAGGTAAATGTATTAATGAACGCCTTTAGCAGATTATCTATGGGTAGTGTTGCGCATAAAGGGGAGGGTAAGAGAGAGTTAGCCCATGATGTGCACTACCTGGCTAGGTTAGGTGTTAGATTACTTGATTCAGTGGGGGGAGTACGTTGATGCAGAGTAGTTCCAAAATTTCTTTAGTTTCCGAAGTGAAGGAGAAGCAAGAAAGAAACCCTAGTTTGGTCAAATTAAAGGGGTCAATTAAGGACCAAAAGGTAGAGGTTTTCTCCCAATGGGGAGATGGTGTATTGAGACCGCATGGTAGGTTGTGAGTCCCATGTGTTGATGAATTGAGGTAGAGAATTATAGCTGAAGAACATGGAGCATGTTATTCCATTAATCCCCGCACTACCAAGATGTACCGTAATTTGTGGAAGATCTATTGGTGGAACGGTATGAAGAAATACATAGCTGAGTTTGTAGCAAAGTGTGCAACGTGCCAACAGGTTAAGGTAGAGCAGAAAAGACTGAGTGGTGTGATGCAAGAGTTTAGTATACCCACTTGGAAATGGGAGATGGTGAATATGGACTTCGTGATCAGGCTGCCTCTTTCGCACCGTCATCATGATTGTATTTAGGTTGTTATGGATAGGTTGACTAAGTCCGCACATTTTTTGCCCATGCACACATCTTATATGGCTAAGGATTATGCTAGATTGTATATCCAGGAGCTGGTCAGGCTATATGGAGTTCCCTTGTCTGTCATTTTGGATAGGGGTACTCAATTTACTTCTCAATTTTGGAGGGAGTTTCAGCAGGGTCTTGGTACCTAAGTTCTTTTGAGCTCAGCTTTTCACCCACACACAGATGGTCAGAATGAGAGGACCATTCATACCCTATAGGATATGTTAAGGGCTTGCGGTCTTGATTTTAAAGGTAGTTGGGATGAGCATTTACCATTGATAGAGTTTTCCTACAATAATAGTTTCCATGCTAACATTGAGATGGCACCATTTGAGGCCTTGTATGGTAGGAGGTATAGATCACCCATAGGTTGGTTTAAAGTAGTTAAAGCTACCGCATGCAAGCCTGATGCAGTGTTTGAAGCAATGTAGAAAGTTAAGCTGATTAGAGAAAGGTTGAAGACCTCTCAGAGTTTTCAAAAGTCTTGTGCAGATGTGAGAAGGAGAGATCTTGAGTTCGAGGTGGGTGATTTGGTGTACTTAAAGATTT
The DNA here is from genome assembly GCA_030864225.1 of Capsicum baccatum var. pendulum. Lineage (NCBI taxonomy): Eukaryota > Viridiplantae > Streptophyta > Magnoliopsida > Solanales > Solanaceae > Capsicum > Capsicum baccatum. The sequence goes on along the minus strand of CM061560.1, from coordinate 81,078,619 downwards.
CACCTATTAAAGGGGTGAAGACGTTTGGTAAGAAGGGAAAGCTTAGTCCCTGTTATGTTAGCCCGTAACGAGTCTTGATCTGTGTTGGTAAAGTGGCCTACGAGATTGAGTTGCCCTAGGAGTAGTCAGTCGTTCATCTGATTTTTCATGTCTCCATGCTTAAGAAACATATCGGTGAATCTGTTGTGCTTGATCCTTCAGAGAGCATTGTTATTAAGGTTAGCCTTTCCTTCGATGAGATTCCCATGGAGATCCTAGTCTGTCAAGTCCGTAGATGGAGGAACAAAGAAGTCCCCTTGGTCAAAGTTTTATGGCGGGGCCAGTCTGTTGAGATTGCTACTTAGGAGGTAGAAGTAGACATGCGAGCCAAGAACCCATACCTATTTTCTGCGGGTTCAGACCAACCCGAAGGTACTATTCTTCCTTAAATCATCCCTCCTACTCTAAAGTTCAGCTATGCATCTATCCTTCTATGAGTTCTTGCATTGTCCAGAGTATTCATGAGTTTAGAAAGGTTTTGAGCCGTTTAGAAATTGTTTTAGCTAAGTGTGATTTGTTTTTCCTAGGTCCTTCATCTAACTAGTGACATTCGAGGGCGAAAGTTTTCAAGGCGGAAATATTGTAAGAACCCACAAAGTGCCCTCATAGTTTTAGCCTTAAAGCGTTTGAATGAAGTGTACTTGTGACCCTAAAAGATGTAGGAGTGACTCCTAAGTGAGTATCATGTTAACCATATAGAATTTCCATAATTTTGAATTTTTTATCTTGTGGGAAATTTGATAAGCTTTCCTTCGATATAATATTCTCCCAAATCCGATACCCGGGTAAGAAGTTATAGGTAATTTAAGACCTAGTCCTAAAACTGTCATTTTAGTGCTTGGCATGTCATGGAGAGGGTTGATTTGACAATTGTCAAATTCCAGTGGAACTACGCAATATTGGCGCATCATGCTGAGGTTTCAGGTCCCAGCCAATGGGAAAATACAATGGCTCTGCATCACGGTGACTCTCATATTGCTAATTGTCAATTTCCAGTAAGCCACCGCGATAAGGGGCGCGTCGCGATGACCCTTTAAATTGGGTTCCCAGTTTAATTTTTTAAGCTTCGTATAGATATTAAAAGGAGCATTTTGTACTTTTTCCAACCCTATAAAACCATGCAAACACCAAATCAAAGTCATTTGCTAGCATCCTATGAGGTTGTTCTCAAGTTTTCTCTTATCAAAAACCCTAAGTATCCAAAACCTCTTCCAAGAATTTTAAGAATCAACCATGGATTTGCTAAATTGAGCCATGATTCAAGGTTCCCTAGTCAAGGGCCTCAAGAATCATCATTCAAGAGTATGAATAGAGTTCCAAAAGTAAGACTTCATCCAAAGCTTCTAATTCAAGGTATGTTGGATTTTGAACAAGGGTAACCCTTTTACCTTTGTGCCTAAAAGGCTTATTTACATCATGAACTTCTTGAAATCTATGAGGTTTTTAAATGAATTTGAATTGGGGGGTTTCACCCATTATTATTGAATGCATTATCTTGATATTTCCCATGAAATCCACTTCGTCATATGAGATTATCGATTTGATTATTAGGTTCGTGGTGAACCAAGATATTATTCTAAAAGTGGATCTTTATGAGATGAGCGTTGATAATCTAAAGAGAGTAGTACTTAGCACCGAGCGGGTAGATCACTATAGTTTCTTACCCCAAAACTACGTGCCACCGTAGGTTGGGCCTGAGGCCGAGTTTATGATGATTATGATTGGGCCCAAGGCCGAGTTTCGTTTAGTGATCACTAGACCTAGGTTATACTCCTTGGCAAAAGTATGATGCTCATCCCCAATGTGGGGTCTCCTCCTTAGGAGGACAAAACGTTGAACTCCATGTAGCTTGCATGATTTATGTCAGTTACGAGAACCTCCTTTGCCCTTTTAAACTTTGAAATTTGATACTTATTTTCCCTTCCTATGAGTTATTTTCCTATATGGTGTAATTACAAAGTTGTTCCCTAATTAGAGTGCTTCCTTGAGGTGGGTTATTTCCCTAAATAAAAGTATTTTCCCTTGATATAGTACTTTTCATAAAGGTTTGAGATAAGTTATTTCCTTAAGCTAGAATACTTTTCCATTTGAAATATAATGATTTTCCTAAAGCTTGAAATGAGATATTTTCCTGAGTTGAATGAAATGCCTTCAAATATGTTTCCAAGTCATATGATTCCGAATTCCAAATATATTAGTTCTAAATATTTATGAAATGTTTAAAATTGAAGATTTTTTACTCTCCATGAGACATATGCATGAGTTGAAATTATTGTTCAAAGTCCCTTAGCCTTTGGGTGTTGAGAATAAGAGAAGATTTATGATTTTAAGGTTAAAGAGCGATGACTCACGAGATTTGTGTTGCATGCCTCATTCTACATGATTTATGATCTTTATATTTTATACTTGTTCAAGCCATTTGAGTGATCTCATTTTCCATACAAGATTTGATTGAAAAAAATTGGTACTATTTTTATACATATGCATTCACCCCCGCATACTTAGTACATTCCAAAGTACCGATTCAAATATATGTCTATGTACTATATTTTCTTATAATGTAGGTTTAGGTGCTCAATCCCAGCCTCATCCGTGATTCTTCGAGTACCATGCCTACGTTATCTTCAGTGGTGAGTCCTCATGGTTTGAGGACCGATCTTCAGATATTTTCTATATTTGAGAGACTATGTTCTATCTTTAGTTCATTTTGAGTCTGTTGGGGACCTGTCCCAACGGCTCTCTAATTTTTGATTCATAGAGTTTTGTCAGACTAGTATCATACTTATGATGTGTCGAGGGTTCGGTATTGTGGTTTTGTTGAGGTTTCTCTGAATTTTGGTCATATGGACAAAGTATCTTTCTCGTATTTCCTTTCATGTGATATGACTATGCCAGTGTTGATCCTATTTTATCTTAAATTATGTGTTATTGGTAGAAACCAGCTCTAAGGGTTAGCTTGGGGCTACTTGTAGCCTTAAACATTGTGTGACGTCCCAGGAGACGATTTTAGGTCGTTACAAACTTAGTATCAGAGCCTAAGGTTTCTAAGGAGTCCTAGTAAGTCTAACAAGCTGCGTTGAGTAGCTTTTTGATCATCGGTGTGTAGCGCACCACATCTATGAGGAAAAGGCTACGAGATGTTTTAGGATAAAGTTGTTTCTTCTTTTATATTCGATTGTTCCTACAGTTGTCCCTCTTATCTAATGGTCCGTGCTCTTCTATTTTTTGAAAATTCCTTTTCAAAGGGTGAATGTCCGCGGGAACAATGATGAGAAACCCACACCTGTTGATTCTTTGAATAAGACGGTGTCCCATGATGAGTTTAGGGTAGCCTTTCAGGCGTTAGCCTAAGCGGTCATCGCAAATGTTTGAGCCAATAACCAAGCCCCAATTGCTAATCAGCAGGGTGGTGATGTAGCCGTAGCTAGGATTTATGACTTTATTTTGATGAATTCGCCTGAGTTGTATGGGTCCAAGCGGATGAGGAACCACAGTTGTACTTAGAGGAGGTGAGGAAGATCACCGATATGATACATGTTTCAAAAGAAGAAAGTGTTGAGTTGGCATCCTATATACTGAAGGACATTGCTTATGATTAGGTTATATTGTGGAAGAAGGGTAGAGGTAAGAATGTCGTTCCTATGACTTGGAAAGTGTTCCAAGATGCCTTCATAGACCAGTTCTTTCTACTTGAGATGATAGAGGAAAAGATTGAGGATTTCATGAACTTGAGGCAGGGATCCATGACTATTAAGGAGTACTATTTGAAGTTCAATAAGTTGGCCAAGTATTCTCCTGATTTGATTTCCAACACTCGGGCTAGTATGAGTAAGTTTGTGACCGGTGTTTCTGGGATGGTACTGAAGGACTGTAGGATTGCGATGTTGCATAAGGATATGGATCTAGCTAGGTTGATGATGCATTCCAAAAAGATCGAGGTGGATAAGATTAAAGTAATAGATAGAATGAGGGGTAACAAGAGGGCTAGACAGGACCAGCATGAGTTTAGCCGGCTTAGGTTCCATGGAGGGAATCGTGCCTAGTTTTAAAGATGACCGTCTATTCCAGTGCCTTCATTAGCTAGTGCTCCCGCGCCTAGAGGTAGGCCAGAGTGACGGAAAAGGTCTTTCATGTCTGGGTCACAGAACAGTGTTGTTAACCGGCCCCGTAATACTCCTTGGGCTGAATGTGGTAGGAATTATCTTAGGGACTATTTTGAGGATACGAGGGTTTGTTTTGGTTGTGGAAAGCAGGTCCATAGACTTAGAGATTATCCCTATGCTAGATAGGGGAACAGTGATGCCCGACCTCAGGAACAGGTTGCTAGCGCACTAGCTCCGGTACTTCGTCCCGCCTCTGCTTAGCGCACTTCTTCTAGCACTACTGGCGGTCAGCCACAGAATAGGTTCTATGCCTTGCCACCCCATCAGGAGCATGAGGACTCTCTTGATGTTGATACTGGTATACTCCATGTCTATTGTCTTGATGTTTATGTTTTGTTGGACCCCAGGTCAAATATGTGTTATGTGACCCCACTTGTAGCTGTGAATTTCTAAATGAGTCCCGATAAGATTCCCAAGCCTTTCCTAGTTTCTACTCTCATCGAAAAGTCAGTTGTTGCTAAACAAGTGTATAGAGGTTTCCCTGTTACTGTGCTTCATAGAGTCGTACGTACTGATTTGATAGAGTTAGACATAGTAGATTTTGACCTTATTATGGGTATAGATTGTCTTCATTCTTGCTATGCATCTATAGATTGTCGTACCCGTGTGGTCAAGTTCTATTTTCCTGATGAACCAGTGATTGAGTGGTCCGGGAGTTCGGTATCTCCCAAGAGTCATTTTATCTCCTATATCAAATCCAGAAAACTAATATCCAACGATTGCATTTACCACCTAGTAGAGTCAAAGACACTGAGTCCAAGGCTCCAACTATTAAGTCAATCGATATTATTAATGAGTTTCCAGATGTCTTTTCAGAAGATCTCCCAGGGGTACCTTTCGATATAGAGATAGAGTTTGGAATTGACCTTCTTCCCGACACTCAACCTATTTCTATCTTCCATATCGTATGGAACCCACAGAGCTTAAGGAGTTGAAGGAGCAATTCAAATATCTCTTAGATAAAGGTTTCATTAGGCCCAGTATTTCTCCTTACCATCAACTGAACAAGGTCACAATCAAAAATAAGTATCCTCTTCCCAGAATTGATGACCTATTCAATCAGTTGCGAAGTGAAAGTTATTTCTCTAAGATAAACCTTAGATCTGGCTATCATCAACTTATAGTGGGGGAATATGATATTCAAAAAATGGCTTTCCAAACCCGCTATGGTCACTTTGAGTTTCTAGTCATGTCTTTTGGGCTAACCAATGCCCCAGCAACCTTCATGGACCTCATGAATCGAGTGTTCAAGCAGTACCTTGATATGTTTGTCATTGTATTCATAGATTATATCCTTGTTTGCTCCCATGATAAGAATGACCATGCGAATCATCTTAGAATTTTCTTGCAAACTCTTAGAGATCACCAGTTGGTCGCCAAATTTAGTAAGTGTGAATTCTGGATGAGGTTTGTAGCCTTTCAGGGAATGTTGTTTTGGTCAAAGATATTACAGTCGATCCCCTAAAGACAGAAGCTGTGATAAATTGGCCTAGACCTATCTCTCCATTCGACATTAGGAGTTTCTTGGGTCTATTAGGATATTACCATTATTTTGTTAAGGTTTTCTCTTCCATTACGTCTCCTATGATCCGATTGACCCAAAAAAAAGTTAAATTATAGCGGTCTAATTCCTATGAGTTGTTTTTAGGAGTTGAAGACTTAACTCACTTTAGCCCCTATATTGACTTTCCCTGAAGGTACTAATGGTTTTGTGGTGTATTATCATGCCTCTACAGTTTGTTTGGGTTGTGTGTTGTTGCAGAGAGGTAAGATTATAGCCTATGTCTCTAGACAATTAAAGTCGTATAAAAAGAACTACCCGACCCATGATCTTAAGTTAGCTGCTATGGTCTTTGCTTTGAAAATCTAGAGATACTATCTTTATGGTGTCCATGTTGATGTATTCACTGATCATAAGAGCTTTCAGTATATGCTTACCCAGAAAGAGTTGAATCTTAGGCAGTGGAGGTGGCTGAAGTTGTTGAAAGATTATGATATGAGTGTGTTGTATCACCAGGCAAGGCCAATGTAGTGGTGGATGCCCTTAGCAGATTATCTATGGGTAGTTTTGCGCATATAGAGGAGGGTAAGAGAGAGTTATCTAGTGATGTACACTATCTGGCTAGGTTGGGTATTAGATTACTTCATTCAGGGGAGGGGAGTACGTTGGTACACAGTAGTTCTGAATCCTCTTTAGTTTCAGAAGTGAAGGAGAAGAAAGATAGAGACACTATTTAGTCAAATTAAAGGGTTCGGTTAAGGACCAAAAGGTAGAGGTTTTATCCCAAGGGGGAGATGATGTGTTGAGACCACATAGTAGGTTGTGTGTCCCATGTGTTGATGAATTGAGGTAGATGATTATGGCTGAAGCGCATGGCACACGTTATTTCATTCATCCTGGCACTACCAAGGTGTACTGCGACTTGCGGGAGATCTATTGGTGGAACGGTATGAAGAAAGACATAGTCGAGTTTGTAGCAAAGTGTACAACATGCCAACTGGTTAAGGTAGAGCACCAAAGACTGGGTGGTGTTATGCAAGAGTTTAGTATACCTAATTGGAAGTGGGAGATGGTGAATATAGACTTCGTGATCGGGTTACCACTTTTGCTCCGTCATCATGACTCCATTTGTTTTATTGTGGATAGGTTGACTAAGTCCACACATTTCTTGCCCACGCACACATCTTATGCGGCTGAGGATTATGCTAGATTGTATATCCGGGAGTCAGTCAGGCGGCATAGAGTTCCTTTATCTGTCATTTTGGGATGGGTACTCAATTTACTTCTCAATTTTAGAGGGTGTTTCAGTAGGGTCTTGGCACCCAAGTTCTTTTGAGCTCAGCTTTTCACCTGCAGATAGATGATCAGGATGAGAGGACCATTCAGACCCTATAGGATATGTTGCGGTCGTGCACTCTTCATTTCAAAGGTAGTTGGGATGAGCATTTTCCATTGATAGAGTTTTTCAACAATAATAGTTTCCATGCTAGCATTGAGATGGCACCATTTGAGGCCTTATATGGTAGGAGGTGTAGATCACCCATAGGTTGGTTTGAAGTAGGTGAAGCTGCCGCGTGCTTGCCTGATTTAGTGTTTGAAGATATGGAGAAAATTAAGCTAATTATAGAAAGGTTGAAGACCGCTCAGAGTCGTCAAAAGTCTTATGCAGATGTGAGGAGACGAGATCTTGAGATTGAGATGGGTGATATAGTGTACCTAATGATTTCACCTATGAAAGGGGTAAAGAGGTTTGGTAAGAAAGGAAAGCTTAGTCCTCGTTATGTTGGACACTATCGATTCTTGAGCCGTGTTGGTAGAGTGTCCTACGAGGTTGAGTTGCCCTCAGAGTTGTCAGTCATTCATCCTATTTTTCATGTCTCCATACTTAAGAAGCATATTGGTGATTCTGTTGTGGTTTATCCTTTAGAGAGTTTTAATATTGAGGATAGCCTTACCTTTGATGCGATTCCCGTGGAAATCCTAGACTTTCAAGTCCGTTGACTGAGGAACAAAGAAGTCCCCTTGGTCAAAGTTTTGTGTCGGAACCAGTCTATTGAAGGTGATACTTGGGAGGTAGAAGCAGACATGCGATCGAAGTACCCACACCTCTTTTGCATGGGTTCAGACCAAGCCAAATGTACTATTCTTCCTTAATTCAACTCTTCTAGTCTAAAGTTCAGCTATGCATCTATCCTTGTATGAGTTCTTGCATTGTCCGGAGTTTTCATGAGTTTAGAAAGGTCTTGAGCCATTTAGAAATTGTTTCAGCTATGTGTGCTCTATTTTTCCTATGTCCTTCGTCTAACAATCAACATTAGAGTGAGAATGTTTCCAAAGGGGAGATATTATAAGACCCCGTAAAGTTGCCTCGTGGTTTGAGTCTTAAAGCGTGTCGAATGAAGCGTAATTCTGTCCCTAAGAGATATAGGAGTGACTCCTAAGTAAGTATCCTTCTAACCATATAGAATTTACCTAATTTTGACTTTCATCATGTGGTAAATTTGATAAGCTTTCCGTCGATATAAGATTCACCCAACTCCGATACTCGGATAAAAAGTTATGGCTAATTTAAGACCTAGTCGTAAAATTGTGTCATTTTAGTGCTTAGCACATCGCGGAGAGGGTCGAATCAACAATTGTCAAATTTCAGTGGAACTCCACGATATTGGAGCGTCACGCTGAAGTTCCAGGTCCCAACCAATGAGAAAATGCGATGTCTCCATATCACGGTGACACTTATATTGCCAATTGTCAATTTACAGTGAGCCACCGCGATAAGTGGCGCGTCGCGGTGACCCCTTAAATTGGGTTCCCAGTTCAATTTTTCCAACTTCGTACAAGATATAAAAAGGGGCATTTTGCACTTTTTCCAACCCTATAAAACCATGCAAACACCAAATCAAAGTCGTTTACAAGCATCCTATGAGGTTTTTCTCAAGTTATCTCTCATTAGAAACCCTAAGTATCCAAAACCTCTTCAAAGAATCTCAAGATTCCACCATGGATTTTCTAAATTGAGTTAAGATTCAAGGTTCCCATGTCAAGGGCCTCAAGAACCCTCGTTCAAGAGTACGAATAGAGTTCCAAAAGTGAGAGTTCATCCAAAGCTTCTAATTCAAGGTATGTTGGGTTTTGAACAAGGGTAACCCTTTTACCTTTGTGCCCAAAAGGCTTATTTACGTCATGAATTTCCTGAAATCTATAAGGTTTGTTTAGGAATTTGAATTGGGATTTTTCACCCATTATTATTGAATGCATTATCTTGATATTTTCCATGAATTAAGAGTCAAATGGCATGATTTTTGCTTGTTTTATTAAGAATTTACAGCTGGGTATAAACCCCATGATTTTACTCCTTGAGAAGCTAATATTTGTAATGTTGAGATATTAAAGCATATGACTATATTGAGATTTTGAGATAAATTGCTGAAATTCGCAGATTTCCACATGATTTATGAATCTATATGCTATATATTATGCTTTTGATGAGCTTCAACTTGAGATTAAATTATGGCTTAGTAAGCCCTATTTGAGACTTGAGAAATTATGAACTCTTGTTTTATAAGCACCCATGATTTCAGTATTTTGAGAAGATTGAGAAATGAATTGACCTAATGGTCCGAAAACTTTGAAATCCACTTCATAATATGAGATTATCAATTTGATTATTGGGTTTGTGATGAACCATGAGAATATTCTAAAAGAGGATTTTTATGAGATGAGCACAGATAAAGGGATTAGTACTTAGCAGCGAGCGGGTAAGTCACAACAGTGTCTTACCCCAAAACTACGTGCAACCGTAGGTTGGGCCTGAGGCCAAGTTTATGATGATTATGATTGGGCCCGAGGCCGAGTTTTATTTAGTGATCACTAGACCTAGGTTATACTCCCTGGCAAGAGTATGACGCTACTCCCCAACGTGGGGTCTCCACCTTAGGAGGACAAAATGTTAGACTCCATGTAGCTCATATGGTTTATATCGGTTACTAAAACTTCTCTTACCCTTTTAAACATCGAAATTTGATACTTATTTTCCCTTCCTATGAGTCATTTTCCTAAATGTTGAATTGCAAAGTTGTTCCCTAATTAAAGTGCTTCCTTGAGGTGGGTTATTTCCCTAAATGAAAATATCTTCCCTTGATATAGTACTTCTCATAAAGCTTTGAGATAAATTAATTCCTTGAGATAGAATACTTTTCTATTTGAGATAGAATAATTTTCCTAAAGCTTGAAATGAGATATTTTCCTAAGGTTAATGAAATGCCTTAAAATATGTTTCCAAGTCATATGATTCCGAATTACAAGTATGTGAGTTTTAAATAATTATGAAAATGTTGAGCATTGAAGAGGTTTTACTCTCCATGAGACATATTCATGAGTTGAAAGTATTGTTCAAAGTCCCTTAGCCTTTGTGTATTAAGAATAAGAGAAGATTTCTAATTTTAAGGCTAAAGAGCGATGACTCACGAGATTTGTGTAGCATGCCTTATTCTACATGATTTATGAGCTTTATATTTTATACTTGTTCAACCCATGTGATTCATCTCATTTTGTATACATGATTTGATTGAAGAAGATTGGTAATATTTTTATCGATATGCATTCACCCCCACACACTTATTACACTCCAAAGTACTGATTCATATATATGTCTATGTGCTAGATTGTCTTATAATATAGGTTTCAGGTGCTCAGTCCTAGCCTCATCTGTGATTCTTCAAGTACGTTGTCTACGATTTTTACAATGGTGAGTCCTCATAGTTAGAGGAGCGATCTTCAGATATTTTCTATATTTGAGAGACTATGTTTTATCATTAGTTTATTCCGAGTCAGTTGGGGACTTGTCCCAACGACTCTCTAGTTTTTGATTCGTAGAGGTTTTGTCAGACTAGTATCATACTTGTAATGTGTCGAGGGTTCAGTATTGTGGTTTTGTTGAGGTTTCTCTGTATTGTAGTCATATGGACCAAGTATCTTTTTTGTATTTCCTTTCAAGTGATATGACTATGCAAGTATTGATTCTATTTCATCTATAATTAAGTGTTATTGGCAGAAACTGGCACTAAGGGTTAGCTTGGGGATACTTATATCCTTAAGCACCGTGTGACACCCTGGGAGATGATTTTGGGTCATTACAAAGTTAGTATCAGAGCCTAAGGTTTCTAAGAAGACCTTGGGAGTTTTACAAGCTGCATTGACTAGAGTTTTGATCATCAATGTATAGCGCACCACATCTATGAGAAAGAGGCTATGAGACGTTTTAGGAAAATATTATTTCTACTTTCAAATTCTATCGTGCCTACAATTGTCCCTCTTATCTAATGGTCCATGCTCTTCTATTTTCTGAAAATGACTCTTTGAAGTGCGAATGTCCACGGGAACAATGATGAGCAACCCCCACCTGTTGATCCCTTGAGTGAGACGGTGTCCAATGATAAGTTTAGGGAAGCCTTTCAGGTGTTATCCCAAGCGCTCACCGCAAATGTTCAAGATAATAACTAGGCCCCAATTGTTAATCAGTAGGGTAGTGATGTAGCCACGGCTAGGATTCATAATTGTATGCAGATGAATCTGCCTGAGTTCTGTGGGTCCAAGGCGGATGAGGACCCACAGTTATACTTAGAGGAGGTGAGGAAGATCACTGATGTGATGCATATTTCAAAAGAAAAAAGTTTTGAGTTGGCGTTCGATAGACTGAAGGACATTGCTTATGATTGGGTTGTATCATGGAAGAAGGATAAAGATGAGAATGCCGCTCCTATGACTTGGCAAGTATTCCAAGATGCCTTCTTTGACCAATTCTTTCTGCTTGAGATAAGGGACACTAATATTGAGGAGTTCATGAACTTGAGGAAAGGCTCCATGACTTTTAAAGAGTACTATTTAAAGGTCAATCAGTTGGCAAAGTACGCTCCTGATTTAATTTCCGACACTCGAGCTAGTATGAGTAAGTTTGTGATCGGTGTTTCTGGGATAGTACTAAATGAGTGTAGGGGTGCAATATTGCATAAGGATATGGATCTGGCTAGGTTGATGATGCATTCCAAAAATATCAAGGTGGATAAGCTTAAAGAAATAGATAGAATAAGGGGTAGCAAGAGGGCTAGACCTGACCAACATGAGGTTAGCCGACCTAGGTTCCATGGAGGGAACCGTGCCTAGTTTTTAAGACGACCGTCTATTCCATTGCCTTCATTAGCTAGTGTTCTCGCACCTAGAGGTACGCCAGAGTAAGGAAGTAAGTCTTTCATGTCTAGGTCGCAGAACAGTGTTGGTAACCGACCCCGTAATACTCCTTGGGATAAATATGGTATGAATTATCTTGGGGACTATTTCAGGGATAAGAGGGGTTGTTTTGTTTATGGCAAGAAGGGCCATTGACTTAGAGATTGTCCCTATGCTAGACAGGGGAACAGTGATGCCCGAACTCAGGCACAGGCTGCTAGCGCACCAACTCCGGTACTCCATCCCGCCCCTACTCAGTGCTCTTCTTCTAGCACTGCTGGCAGTCAGCACCAGAACAGGTTCTATGCCTTGCCACCTCTTCGAAAATATGAGGACTCTCTTGATGTTGTTACTGGTATACTTTGTATTTTTTGTCTTGATATTTATGTTTTTTTGGACCCCAAGTTAAATATATCTTATGTTACCCCACTTATAGCTGTGAATTTCAAAATGAGTCCCAAAAAAATTGCCCTGTCAGAGAGTCAGTTGTTGCTAACCAAGTGTATAGAGGTTGCCCTGTTACTATGCTTTATAGAGTCGCACCTACTAATTTGATAGAGTTAGACCTGGTAGATTTTGACCTTATTCTAGGTATGGATTGGCTTCATTCTTGCTATGCGTCTATAGATTGTCATACCCGTGTGATCAAGTTCCATTTTCCTGATGAACCAGTGTTTGAGTTGTATGGGAGTTCGGTATCTCCTAAGAGTCATTTTATCTCCTATATCCAAGCCAAAAAACTAATATCCAAAGGTTACATTTACCACCTAGTTAGAGTCAAAGACACTCAGTCTGAGGCTCCAACCATTCAGTCAGTCGATATTGTTAATGAGTTTCCAGATGTCTTTCTGGACGATCTCTCAAGAGTACCTTCTGATATATAGATAGAGTTTGAAATTAACCTTCTTCCCGACATTAGACCTATTTTTATTCCACCATACTATATGGCACCCGTAGAGCTTAATGAGTTGAAGGAGAAACTCAAGGATCTCTTAGATAAAGGTTTTGTTAGGCCCAGTATTTCTCCTTGGGGCGCACCAATGTTGTTTGTGTGGAAGAAGGACAGATCTTTGCGTATGTGCATTGACTATCGTCAACTGAACAAGGTCACAGTCAAAAATAAGTATCCTCTTCCAAGAATTGATGACCTGTTCGATCAGTTACAAGGTGCAAGTTATTTCTCCAAGATAGTCCTTAGATTTGGCTTTCATCAACTTAAGGTGGGGAATGTGATATTCCAAAAATTGCCTTCCAAACCCGCTATGGTCACTTTGAGTTTCTAGTTATGTCTTTCGGGCTAACCACTGCCCCAGCAGCCTTCATAGACCTCATGAATTGAGTGTTCAAGTAGTACCTTGATATGTTTTTTATTGTATTCATAGATGATATCCCTGTGTACTCTCGTGATGAGAATGACCATGCGAATCATCTTAGAATTATCTTGCAAACTCTTAGAGATCACCAGTTGTTAACCAAATTTATTAAGTGTGAATTCTGGCTAAGGTCTGCAGCCTTTCAAGGTCATGTTGTTTGGCCGAAGGTATTAGAGTCGATCCCCTAATGATAAAACCTGTGAGAAATTAGCCTAGACCTATTTCTCCATCCGACATTAGTTGTTTCTTGGTTCTAGCGAGCTATTATTTTCATTTTGTTGAGGGTTTCTCTTCTATTGCATCTCCTATGACTCGGTTGACCCAAAAGAAAGTTAAATTCCAGTGGTCTGATTCTTGTGAGAAGAGATTTCAAGAGTTGAAGACTCGACTCATTTCAGCCCCTGTGTTGACTTTGCCTGATGTTACTGATGGTTTTGTCGTGTATTGTGATGCCTTTAGAGTTGGTTTGGGTTATGTGTTGATGCAGAGAGGTAAGGTTATAGCTTATGCCTCTAGACAATTAAAGCCGCATGAAAAGATCTACCAGACCCATGATCTTGAGTTAGCTGTTGTGGTCTTTGCTTTGAAAATCTATAGACACTATCTTTATGGTGTTCATGTTGATGTGTTCACTGATCATAAGATCCTGCAGTATGTGCTCACCCTGACGGAGTTGAATCTTAGGCAGAGGAGGTGGTTGGAGTTGTTGAAAGATTATGATATGAGTGTGTTGTATCACTCGAGTAAGGCCAAAGTAGTAGCGGATGCCCTTAGCAGATTATCTATGGGTAGTGTTGCGCATATAGAGGAGGGTAAGAGAGACTTAGCTCGTGATGTGCACTGTCTTGCAAGGTTGGGTGTTAAATTGCTTGATTCAGCGGAGGGGAGTAAGTTGGTGCAGAGTAGTTCCAAATCCTCTTTAGTTTTGGAAGTAAAGGAGAAGAAAGATAGAGACCCTAGTTTGGTTAAATTAAAGGGGTCAGTTAAGGACCAAAGGTAGAGGTTTTCTCCCAAGGGAGAGATAGTGTATCGAGACTACATGGTAGGTTTTATGTCCCGTGAGTTGATGAATTGAGGCAGATGATTATGGCTGAAGCTCATGGCACACGTTATTCCATTCATCTCGGCACTACTAAGATATACCATGATTTGCGGGAGATCTATTGGTGGAAGGTATGAAGAAAGACATAGCCGAGTTTATCGGAAAGTGTGCAACATGCCAACTGGTTAAGGTAGAGCACCAAAGACCGGGTGGTGTGATGCAAGATTTTAGTATACAAACTTGGAACTGGGAGATAGTGAATATGGAATTCTTGACCGGGTGGCCTCTTTCGTGCTGCCATCATGATTCTATTTGGGTTGTTATGGATAGGTTGACGAAGTCCGCATATTTCTTGCCCGTGCACATATCTTATACGGCTAAGGATTATGCTAGATTGTACACCCGGGAGTTAGTCAGGTTGCATGGAGTTCATTTGTCTGTCATTTTGGATAGGGTTACTCAATTTACTTCTCAGTTTTGGAGGGCGTTTCAGAAGGGTCTTAGCACCTAAGTTCTATTGAGCTCAGCTTTTCTCCTGTAGACTGATGGCCAGCCTGAAAGAAACATGCAGACCCTAGAGGATATGTTGAGGGTGTGCGCTCTTGATTTCAAAGGTAGTTGGGATAAGCTTTTGCCATTGATAGAGTTTGCCTATAATAATAGTTTCTAAGCTAGAATTGAGATGGTACTGTTTGAGGCCTTGTATGGTATGAGGTGTAGTTCACCCATAGGTTGTTTGAAGTGGGTGAAGCTATCGCATGCAGGCCTGATATAGTGTTTGAAACTATGGAGAAAGTTAATATAATTAGAGAAAGGTTGAAGACCACTCAGATTCATCAAAAGTCTTATGCAGATATGAGGAGGAGAGATCTTTAGTTCGAGATGGGTGATTTGGTGTACTTGAAGATTTCACCCATGAAAGGGGTGAAGAGGTTTGGTAAGAAGCGAACCTCAGAGTTGAGCCATGTTGGTAGAGTGGCCTACGAGGTTGAGTTTCCCTCGTAGTTGTCATTCGTTCATCCTATTTTTCATATCTCCATGGTTAAGAAGCATATCTGTGATTCTATTGTGTTTGATCCTTCAGAGAGTGTTAATATTGAGGATAGCCTCTCCTTCGATTAGATTCCCGTAGAGATCCTAGACTTTTAAGTCTGTAGACTGAGGAACAAAGAAGTCCCCTTGGTCAAAGTTTTGTGGCAAAACTAGTCTGTTGAGAGTGTTACTTGGGAGGTAGAAGTAGACATGCGAGCCAAGTACCCGCACCTCTTTTCTGCGGGTTTAGACCAAGACGAAGGTACTATTCTTCCTTAATTCAGCCCTTCTAGTCTAAAGTTCAGCTATGCATCTATCCTTGTATGAGTTCTTGCATTGTCTGGAGTATTCATGAGTTTAGAAAGGTCTTGAGCCGTTTAGAAATTGTTTCAGCTATGTGTTCTCTATTTTTCCTATGTCCTTCATCTAACTAGCGACATTTGAGGGCGAATTTTTCCAAGGGGGAGATATTGTAATACCCCTCAAAGTTCCCTCGTAGTTTGAGCCATAGATCATGCCGAATAAAGCATAATTCCAGCCCTAAAAAATGTAGGAGTGACTCGTAAGTGAATATCTTATTAACAATATAAAATTTCCCTAATTTGAAATTTTCATCACATGGGAAATTTGATAAGCTTTCCGTCAATATAAGATTTGCCCAAATCCGACACCCGGGTAAAAAGTTATGGCTAATTTAAGACCTAGTCGTAAAACTGTGCCATTTTAGTGCTTGGCACATCGCGTAGAGGGTCGATTTGACAATTTTCAAATTCCAGTGGAACTCCGCGATATTGGCGCGTCATGTTGAGGTTCCAGATCCCAACCAGTGAGAAAATGTGATGGCTCCGCATCGTGGTGACTTTCGTATTGCTAATTATCAATTTCTAGTGAGCCACCACAATAAGTGGCGCGTCGCAGTGATCCCTTATATTGGGTTCCCATTTCAATTTTTCCATCTTTGTACAGATATTAAAAGGGGCATTTTGGACTTTTTCCAAGCCTATAAAACCATGCAAACACCGAATCAAAGTTATTTGCAAGGATTCTATGTGGTTTTTCTCAAGTTTTCTCTCATAAAAAACCCTAAGTACCCAAAACCTCTTCCAGGAACCTCAAGAATCCACCTTGGATTTTCTAAATTTAGTCCAGATTAAAGGTTCCCAATTCAAGGGCCTCAAGAACTCTCATTCAAGAGTATGAATAGAGTTCCAAAAGTGAGAGTTCATCCAAAGCTTCTAATTCAAGGTATGTGGGGTTTTGAACATGGGTAACCCTTTCACCCTTGTGCCCAAAAGACTTATTTACATCATGAATTTCCTGAAATCTATTAGGTTTTTACATGAATTTGAATTGGGGTTTTTCACCCATTATTGTTGAATGCATTATCTTGATATTTCCCATTAATTAAGAGTCAAATGGCATGATTTCTACATGTTTTATTAAGAATTTACAGCTGGGTATAAACCCCATGATTTTACTCATTGAGAAGTTAATATTTGCAATATTGAGGTACTGAAGCATATGACTATATTGAGATTTTGACGTAAATTGCTGAAATTTCCAGATTTCCGCATGATTTATGAATATATATGCTATATATTATGCTTTTATTGAGCTTCAACTTTAGATTGAACTGGGTTAGTAAGCCCTATTTGAGACTTGTGAAATTATGAACTCTTGTGCTATAACCACCCATGATTTGAGTATTTTGAGATGATTGAGAAATGAATTGACCTAATGGTCCGAAAGCTTTGAAATCCACTTCATCATATGAGATTATCGATTTGATTATTAGGTTCGTGGTGAACCATGATATTATTCTAAAGGTAGATCTTTATGATATGAGCGTAGATAATCTAAAGGGAGTAATACTAGGCACTGAGAGGGTAAGTCACTATAATTTCTTACCCAAAAACTCCATCGTAGGTTGCGCCTGAGGCCAAGATTATGATGATTATAATTGGGCCCAAGGCCGAGTTTCATTTAGTGATCACTAGACCTAGGTTATACAACCTGGCAAGAGTATGATGCTCCTCCCCAAGTGAGGTGTCCTCCTTAGAAGGATAAAACGTTGGACTCCATGTTTCCCATATGATTTATGTTGGTTACGAGAACCTCCCTTGCCCTTTTAAACTTCAAAATTTGATACTTATTTTCCCTTCCTATGAGTTATTTTCCTAAATGGTGGAATTTCAAAGTTGTTCCCGAATTAAAGTGCTTCCTTGAGGTGGTTTATTTCCCTAAATGAAAGTATCTTCCCTTGATATAGGACTTTTCATAAAGCTTTGAGATAAGTTATTTCCTTGAGCTAGAATACTTTTCCATTTGAGATAGAATGATTTTCCTAAAGCTTGAAATGAGATATTTTCCTAAGGTGAATGAAATGCCTTCAAATATGTTTCCAAGTTATATGATTCCAAATTCCAAGTATATGAGTTCTAAATAACTATGAAATATTGATCATTAAAGAGGTTTCACTCTCCATGAGACATATGCATAAGTTGAAAGTATTGTTCAAAGTCCTTTAGCCTTTGGGTATTGAGAATAAGAGAAGATTTTTTATTTTCAGGTTAAAGAGCGATGACTCACGAGATATTTTCCATATTTGAGAGACTATAGTTTATATTAGTTCATTTTGAGTCAATTAGGGACCTGTCCCAATGGCTCTCTAGTTTTTAATTCGTAGAGGTTTTGTCAGACTATTATCATACTTGTGATGTGTCGAGGGTTTGGTATTGTGGTTTGTTGAGGTTTCTCTGTATTGTGGTAATATGGACCGAGTATCTTTCCTCTATTTCCTTTCATGTGATATGACTATGCGAGTGTTGAGTCTATTTCATCTTGAATTAAGTATTATTGGTAGAAAACGGCTCTAAGGGTTAGATTGGGGCTACTTGTTGCCTTAAGCACCGTGTGACATCTCAGGAGACGATTTTGGGTCGTTACAAACTTGGTATTAGAGCCTAGGGTTTCGGAGGAGTCATAGGGAGTCTGACAAGCCGTGTTGAGTAAAGTGTTGATCATCGGTGTGTAGCCGGCCACATCTATAATCAAGAGGCTATGAGACATTTTAGGAAAAAGTTGTTTCTTCTTTCATATTCTATCGTGCCTACAGTTGTCCCTCTTATCTAATGGTCCATGCTCTTTTATTTTCAGAAAATGCCTCTTCAAAAAGTGAATATCCACGAGAACAATGATAAGCAACCCCCACCTATTGATTGTTTGAATGAGTCGGTGTCCCATGCTAAGTTTAGGGTGGCCTTTCAGGCATTAGCCCAAGCGGTCACCACAAATGTCTGAGCCAATAACCATACCCCAATTGCTAATCAGCAGGGTGGTGATGTAGACGTGGCTAGGATTTGTAACTTTATGCGGTTGAATCCGCCTGAGTTCTACGAGTCCAAGGCAGACGAGGACCCACAGTTGTACTTGGAGGAGGTGAGGAAGATCACTGATGTGATGCATGTTTCAAAAAAAGAAAGTGTTGAGTTGGCATCCTATAGACTGAAGGACATTGCTTATGATTGGGTTGTATCACGAAAAAAGGCTAAAGGTAAAAATACCGCTCCTATGACTTGGAAAGTGTTCTAAGATGCCTTCTTGGACCAATTATTTCGTCTTGAGATAAGGGAGGCAAAGATTGAGGAGTTCATAATTTAATGCAGGTTTCCATGACTGTTAAGGAGTACTATTTGAAGTTTAATCAGTTGTCCAAGTACGCTCCTGATTTGATTTCCAACTCTCAGGCTAGTATGAGTAAGTTTGTGACCGGTGTTTCTAGGATAGTACTGAAGGAGTGTAGGCCTGTGATGTTACATAAGGATATGGATCTGGCTAGATTGATGATGAATGCCTAGTTGATAGAGAAATAATCTTAGAGAAAGAGATAGAATGAGGGGTACCAAGAGGGCTAGACCTGAGCAGCATGAGTTTAGCCGTCCTAGGTTACATGGAGGGAACCGTCCCCATTTTTAGAGACAACCATCTATTCCAGTGCCTTCATTATCTAGTGCTCCCTGTCCTAGAGGTAGGCTAGAGAAGGGGAGCAGGTCTTTAATATCTAGGTCACAGAACAGTATTGGTAACTGGCCCCATTATCCTCCTTGTTCTAAGTGTGGTAGGAATCATCTTGAGGAGTCTTTCGGAGATGTGAGGGATTGTTTTAGTTGTAGTAAGAAGGGCCATAGACTTAGAGATTGTCCCCATGCTAGACAGGGGAACAGAGATGCCCGACCTCAGTAACAAGCTGCTAGTGCACCAGCTCTAGTACTCCATCCCACCCCTGCTCAGGGCGCTTCTTCTAGCACTACTCGCAGTCAGCGCCAGAACTGGTTCTATGCCTTTCCACCCCATCGGGAGCATGAGGACTCTTCTGATGTTGCTACGGGTATTCTCCGTGTCTTTTTTGTGATATTTATGTGTTATTGGACCCAAGGTCAGATATCTCTTATGTGACCCCACTTGTAGCTGTGAATTTCAAAATGAGTCCCGAAAAGATTCCTGAGCCTTTCCTAGTTTCTACGCCAGTCGAAGAGTCAGTTATTGCTAAACAAGTGTATAAAGGTTTCCCTATTAATGTACATCATAGAGTCGTACCTGCTAATTTGATATAGTTAGACATGGTAGATTTTGACCTTATACTGGGTATGAATTGGCTTAATTCTTGCTATTCATCTATAGATTGTCGCACCCATGTGGTCAAGTTCCATTTTCCCAATGAACCAGTTATTAAGTGGTCTGGGAGTTCAGTATCACTCAAGAGACAGTTTATCTCCTATATAAAAATCAGAAAACTAATATCCAAAGGTTGCATTTACCACCTAGTTAGAGTCAAAGACACTCAGGGTCCAACTATTTAGTCAGTTAATATTGCTAATGAGTTTCCAGATGTCTTTTCAGAAGATCTCCTAGAGGTACCTCCCGATAGAGAGATAGAGTTCAGAGTTAACCTTCTTCCCAACACGTGACCTATTTCTATTCTTCCATACCGTATGGCACCCTCAGAGCTTAAGAAGTTGAAGGAGCAACTCAAAGATCTCTTAGATAAAGGTTTCATTAGGCCCAATATTTCTCCTTGGGGCGCACCAATGTTGTTTGTGCGGAAGAAGGACAGATCTTTGCGTATGTGCATTGATTACAATCAACTGAACAATGTCACAGTAAAAAATAAGTATCCTCTTCTAAGAATTGATGACTTGTTCGATCAATTGCAAGGTGCAAGTTATTTCTCTAAGATAGACCTTAGATTCGACTATCATCAACTTAAGGTGAGGGAATGTGATATTCCAAAAACTTCCTTCTAAACCCGCTATGGTCACTTTGAGTTTCTAGTCATGTCTTTCAGGCTAACAAATGCCCCAGAAGCCTTCATGGACCTCATGAATTAAGTATTCACGCAGTACCTTGATATGTTTGTCATTGTATTCAAATATGATATCCTTGTGCACTTCTGTGATGAGAATGACCATGTGAATCATCTTAAAATTGTCTTGCAAACTCTTAGAGATCACCAATTGTTTGCCAAATTCAGTAAGTATGAATTCTTGCTAAGGTCTATAGCCTTTCAGGGTCATGTTGTTTTGGCCGAAGGTATTAGAGTCGATCCCCTAAAGACAGCAGTTGTGAGAAATTGTCCTAGACCTATCTCTCCATCTGACATTAGGAGTTTCTTGGGTCTAGTGAGTTATTACCGTTATTTTGTTGAGGGTTTCTCTTACATTGCATCTCCTATGATCCGGTTGACCCAAAAGAAAGTTAAATTCCAGTGGTCTAATTCCTGTGAGAAGAGTTTTTAGGAGTTGAAGACTCTACTCACTTCAGCCCCTGTGTTGACTTTTCCTGATGGTACTGATAGTTTTGTGATGTATTGTGATGCCTCTAGAGTTGGTTTGGGTTTTGTGTTGCTGAAGAGAGGTAAGGTTATAGCCTATGCCTCTAGACAGTTGAAGCTACAAGAAAAGAACTACCCGACCCATGATCCTGAGTTAGCTGCTGTTGTCTTTGCTTTGAAAATTTAGAGACACTATCTTTATGGTGTCCAAGTTGATGTGTTAACTGATCATAAGAGTGTGCAGTATCTGTTCACCCAGAAGCATTGAATATTAGGCAGAGGAGGTGGTTGGAGTTATTGAAATATTATGATATGAGTGTGTTGTATCACCCAGGCAAGGCCAATATAATGGCGGATGCCTTTAGTAGATTATCTATGGGTAGTGTTGCGCATATAGAAAAGTGTAAGAGAGAGTTAGCTCGTGATGTGCACTGTTTAGCTAGGTTGGGTAATAGATTGCTTGATTCAGCGGAGGGTAGTACGTTGGTGCAGAGTAGTTCTGAATCCTCTTTAGTTTCGGTAGTGAAGGAGAAGCAAGATAGAGACCCTAGTTTGGTCAAATTAAAGGGTTCAGTTAAGGACCAAAAGGTAGAGGTTTTCTCCCAAGGGGGAGATGGTGTATTGAGACTGCATGGTAGGTTGTGTATCTCATGTTTTAATGATTTGAGGAAGAGGACCATGGCTGAAGGGCATGACACACGTTATTCCATTTATCCCGGCACTATCAAGATGTACCGTAACTTCTGGGAGATCTATTGGTGGAACGGTATGAAGAAAGACATAGCTAAATTTGTAGCAAAGTATGCAACGTGCCAACAGGTTAAGGTAGAGCACCAAAGACCGGGTGGTGTGATACAAGAGTTTAGCATACCCATTTGGAAGTGGGAGATGGTGAATATAGACTTTGTGACCGGGTTGCCTCTTTCCGTTAATATAAGATTTTCTCAAATCTGATACCCGGATAAGAAGTTATGGCTAATTTAAAACCTTGTCATAAAACTGTGTGATTTTAGTGCTTGGCACATCACGAAGAGGGTCGATTTAAGAATTGTCTTATTCCAGTGGAACTAAGCGATATTGGCACATCGTGCTGAGGTTGTAGGTCCCAACCAGTAGGAAAATATACTGGATCCGCATCGCGGTGACTCTTATATTGCCAATTATTAATTTCCAGTGAGCCACTGTGATAAGTGGTACAACGCGGTTGCCCCTTAAATCGAGTTCCCAGTACAATTTTTTCATCTTCGTACAATGCTTAAAAGGGCATTTTGGACTTTTTCCAAGCCTATAAAACCATGTAAACACCAAATCAAAGTCATTGACAAGCATTCTATGAGGTTTTTCTCAAGTTTTCTCTCATCAAAAACCCTAATTATCCAAAACCACTTCCAAGAATCTCTAGAGTCCACCATGGATATTCTAAATTGAGTCAAGATTCAAGGCTCCTAAGTCGGGGCCTCAAGAACCCTCATTCAAGAGTACGAATAGAGTTCTAAAAGTGAGAGTTAATCCAAAGCTTATAATTCAAGGTATGTGGGGTTTTGAACAAGGATAAACCTTTCACCCTTGTGCCTAAAAAGCTTATTTAAATCATGAATTTCCTGAAATCAATGAGGTGTTTACATGAATTTGAATTGGGGGTTTTCACCCATTATTGTTGAATGCATTATCTTGATATTTTTCATGAATTAAAAGTCAAATGGCATGATTTCTGCATGTTTTATTGAGAATTTACAGCTGGGTATAAACCTCATGATTTTACTCCTTGAGAAGCTAATATTTGCAATGTTGAGATATTGAAGCATATGACTATATTGATATTTTGAGATAAATTGAAGAAATTCCCAAATTTCCACATGATTTATGAATCTATATGCAATATATTATGCTTTTGATGAGCTTCAACTTGAGATTGAACTATGGGTTAGTAAGCCCTATTTGAGACTTGTGAAATTATAAACTCTTGTGCTATAAGCACCCATGATTTAAGTATTTTGAGATGATTGAGAAATGAATTGACCTAATGGTCAGAAAGCTTTGAAATCCACTTCATCATATGAGATTATCGATTTGATTATTAGGTTCATGGTGAACCATAATATTATTCTAAAAGTGGATCTTTATGAGATAAGCGAAGATAATCTAAAGGGAGTAGTACTTAGCACCGAGCGGGTAAGTCACTACGATTTCTTACCCCAAAACTTCATGCCACCGTAGGTTGAGCCTGAGGCTGAGTTTATGATGATTATGATTAGGCCCGAGTCCGAGTTTCATTTAGAGATCACTAGACCTAGGTTATACTCCCTGGCAAAAGTATGGTACTCCTCCCCAAGTGAGGTCTCCTCCTTAGAAGGACAAAACGTTGGACTTCATGTAGCTCGTATGATTTATGTCAGTTACGAGAACCTCCCTTGCCCTTTTAAACTTTGAAATTTGATACTTATTTTCCCTTCCTATGAGTTATTTTCCTAAATGGGGGAATTGCAAAGTTGTTCCCAAATTAAAGTGCTTCCTTGAGGTGGTTTATTTTCCTAAATGAAAGTATCTTCCCTTGATATAGTACTTTTCATAAGTCTTTGAGATAAGTTATTTCCTTGAGCTAGAATACTTTTCCATTTGAGATAGAATGATTTTCCTAAAGCTTGAAATGAGATATTTTCCTAAGGTGAATGAAATGCCTTAAAATATGTTTCCAAGTCATATGATTCTAAATTCCAAGTATATGAGTTCTAAATAATTATGAAATGTTGAGCATTGAAGAGGTTTTACTCTCCATGAGACATATGCATAAGTTGAGAGTATTGTTCAAAGTCCCTTAGCCTTTGGGTATTGAGAATAAGAGAAGATTTCTGATTTTAAGGTTAAAGAACGATGACTCACGAGATTTGTGTTGCAGGCCTCATTCTACATGATTTATGAGCTTTATATTTTATACTTGTTCAAGCTATATGAGTCGTCTTATTTTTCATACATGATTTGATTGAAGAATATCGGTACTATTTTTATACATATGCATTCACCCCTGCATACTCAGTACATTCCAAAGTACTGATTCACATATATGTCAATGTGCTACATTGTCTTATAATGTAGGTTCAGGTGATCAGTCCCAGCCTTATCCATGATTCTTCAAGTACCTTGCCTACGTTTTCTGCAGTGGTCAGTCCTCATGGTTCAAGGACCGTTCTTTAGATATTTTCTGTATTTGAAAGACTATGTTTTATCTTCAGTTTATTTTGAG
This sequence comes from Capsicum baccatum var. pendulum, assembly GCA_030864225.1. NCBI lineage: Eukaryota > Viridiplantae > Streptophyta > Magnoliopsida > Solanales > Solanaceae > Capsicum > Capsicum baccatum. The sequence goes on along the minus strand of CM061560.1, from coordinate 81,054,173 downwards.
TCAGTTGGGGACCTGACCCAACGGCTCTCTAGTTTTCAATTTGTAGAGGTTTTGTCGGACTAGTATCGTACTTGTGATATGTCGAGGGTTTAGTATTGTGGTTTTGTTGAGGTTTCTCTATATTGTGATCATATGGACCGAGTATCTTTCCCGTATTTCCTTTCATGTGATATGACTATGCGAGTGTTTAGTTTATTTCATCTTGAATTGAGTGTTATTGGTTGAAACCGGCTCTAAGGGTTAACTTGGGGCTACTTGTAGCCTTAAGAACCGTGTGACGTCCCAGGAGACGATTTCGGGTCGTACATACCAGTTGAGTCATGGAAATTTCCAAGTCTCCGGCAACCCCTTGTAATTTATCTGGAATCCCATACCCATAAATTGAATATTCTACCTTTTCAAATCCGACATTCTACACTCAACGGCGCAGTTAAAATTTCCATCCGTTGTCAATTTAATAGAAAGTAGGTCCCACACCCAATTTACCATTTTCTTAACTTCCGACCAATAGCTCAAAATGATCCCGGATTCCTCGACACAAACCAATGACCACCTAGCCTAAAGTCAACAATTCAAAGATGTTGGAACAGTCAGAATTGACATACAAGGTCGTTTGACTGGAGTTTTTGCTCAGTAGCCAATTTGAACTAGCAAAGACTTCAAAATAGGGAATTAACTCTAAAAACTAAATGAACTGCCCGAAAATAAACCTATCAATCCCAACAAGTCATAAATGACTTAGAGAAACTATAGGAAACTCCAACAAGAAAATAAGTGAATATGTGGAAAATGGCCTGAAGGGTCGTTACAATATCCACTACTGAAAAAACTTTCATCTACGAAAGTAAAGGATTTGGATGTACCTGAAGACTTGAACAGGTAAGGATACTATGTTTGCATCTCGCTCTTGATATCCGAAGTAGCCTCCTCCACTGGACCTTAACTACAGGAATCTCCTTAGTGCACAACTGTATAACATTACTTGCCAAAATGAGCACAGGCTCTTCCACGAAGGTCCTCTCATCAACTAGATTGTATCCTATCTAAGCACATGATATGGATCAAAAATGTATCACCGCAAGATGGAAGCATAGAAAACTAGATAGACAGCAAAATTTCAAGGTAAGGATAACTCATAACCCACTCACCCACTGTGTGAAGAATCTCAAAGAGTCTAATAAATCTAGGGCTAAGCTTACCCTTTCTCCCAAACCTTATCACACCCTTCATGGGATATATACATAGGAATACCCGATAACCAACTTAAATTCTCAATCCATGAAGCCTACGGTCTGCATAAGCCTTTCTCCTACTCAATGTCACTCCCAACCTATCATGAATCACCCTGACTCTATCTAACGACTCTTAAAGAAAATCAGTAACACAAGGTCTAACCTCAGAAGTCTCAAACCATCTAATCAGGGAACGACATCGCCTGCCATACAAAACCTCAAAATATGCATCTTAATACTAGAATGATAACTATTATTATATGTGAACTCTGCCAAGGCTAAATGTTGTTCCGATTGTCCTCCAAAATCCATAACACAAGCTTAGAGCATATCCTTAAGAACTTGGATAGTTCATTCCGACTGGCCATCAATCACTGGATGAAAGATCGTACTAAGTTCCACCTGAGTACCCAACTTTTCCTGGAAAGCTCTCCAAAATCTAAAAGTTAACACGAAACCCCGATCTTAAATTATGGATATAGGTACTCCATGCAAATGGACTATCTCATGCACATATATATGGGATAACTTCTCTGCACTGAAGGACATCTAAATAGGAATGAAATATGTTAACTTGGTAAACTGATCCATAATGAACCAAATACCATTAGAACCTTGGTAAGTTCAAGGCAAACCACTAACAAAGTCTAAGGTAATCTACTCCCATTTCCACTTGAGAATGGGCAACCTCTAAATCTATCCACCGTGTCATTGATGTTCGGCCATCACCAGATGATAACATAGGAAATGAGCTTTAAATTCTTCCACATCTCTTTTTATGCCACTCCCCTAATAATGTTGTCTCAAGTCCCTATACATCTTTATTGTACCAAGATGAATATAATACCTAGAGTTCTGAGCCTCATGAAAAATCAACTGAATTAAGTCACCAACCCTCAAAACACAAATATGGCTATCAAATCTCAAGACACCCTCAGAATCTATGGAATCCCTCTTGGACTCACAACTTAACACCTAATCACGAAGGATGCAAAATCTCTTATCCTCAAACTGGTGATCCCTAATCTACTCAAATAGCAAAGACCTCGCCTCAAAAATTATAAGAATTCTCCTAGGGTCTAAAATATCAATTCATACCTTTAAGTTAAAAAGATACTAAATGTCTCGTGCCAACGGCCTCTGAGAAACTGAAATACAAGCTAAGTTACCCATACTCACTGCCTTCTGACTCAAGGCGTCTGCTAGTACATTCTCTTTGCCTGGATTATACAAGATGGAGATATCATAATCCTTGAGCATCTCCATCTATCAGTGCTTCCTAGCATTAAGCTTTTTCTAGGTCATAAGATGTTGAAGATTGCAGTAATCTGTGAAAATCTCACAATGCACAAAATAAAGATAATGCCTCAAAATCTTAAGTGCAAAAACTACCTCTGCCAACTCTAAATTATAGTAGTGTAGTTGCGTTCGTGCACCTTAAGTTTCCTCAAAGCATAAGCAATAAAACGACCCTATTGCATCAACACACAACTTCCTTAAACCTTCAAAAAGGAACCTCCTTCCAAGTCAATCTGGTCATAGATGCTAAAATAGTAGCAAAACCCTTGATGAATTATCTATAATTACCATCCAAGCCTATAAAGTTGTGAACCTCCATTAGATATATGGGCCTGACCCTATCATGAATAGCCTCAATCTTCGTCGGGTTTACCATAATCCTATCCTTAGACACCACATGCCCAAGCAATGTTACCAACACAAGCCAAAATTCACACATAGAGAACTTGGGAAAAAGAAAATAACCACTCAAATCTAGAGAACAATCCTCAAATATTAAGCATGCTCTTCTCTACTCCTTAAAGATAACTTGGTAAAAAGCAAATGATCTCTCAAATCTGGAGCACAATCCTTAAATAGTGTACATGCTCCTCTCTATTCCTTGAATACACAAGAATGTCATCGATGAAAAAAATCACAAAGAAATCTAAGTAAGGCCTATACACTTAGTTTAGCAAGTCCATAAATAGGGCTGGGGCGTTAGTCAACCCAAAGGACTTCTCTAGGAACTCATAATGATTATAATGGGTCCTAAAGGCTGTCTTCATGATATTTTTGACCCGAATCCTCAATTGATGGTAACCATACCTTAAATAAATCTTAGAAAACACCATTGTACCCTAAATCTGGTCAATTAAGTCATCAATGTAAGGCATAGGATAACATTTCTACATTGTCACCTTATAATATTGCCTATAATCAGTACATATATGCATGGACTCATCCTTATTCAAAAACAACTTAGGAGCTCCCCAAGGGTACACACTCGGTCTAATGAAATCCTTGCTAAGAAGATCCTAAAGCTTAGAATTTAGCCCTTTAAGCTCAGTAGAAGCCATATATTTAGGTGCCATAGAAATAAGTCGAGTGTTAGGATAAAGATCAATAACAAACTATATATCATTGGCAGGAGGTATGCCAGGTAGAACGATAGGGAAAACATCAGAAAACTCACAGACAGGTAGATTGATAGAGAAAACATCAAAAACTCACAGACTACAGGAATAGAGTGAAGCGACGAACTCTCCATACTAACATCATAAATATAAGTGAGGTAAGACTCACAAACCCTCGATACAAGTCTTCTAGCAAGATCATAAGAAATAATTACCATCGTCCCATGGATAACAGTCCTCTTCCATACTATAGAGGGTATGTTAGGCATGGCTAAGGTAACGATCTTGGAAAAATAACCCATGACTGCATGATAGTGGGATAACCATTCCATGCCCAAAATCATATCAAAATCTACCATGTCCAATATAATGAGATTAGTATGAGTATCAACATCTCTAACAGTCACAACACATGATCTAAAAACCCAATACACTACTAAAGAATCACCCACGAGAGTAGATACACATAAAGTCATAAACAATGAATCCCAAGATAACTCTAATTATGGAGTATAATAAGCAAACACAAAAGAGTAAGTGTACCAAATCAAATAAAGCAAGGACCGACTGATGTCACACCAGATTCTTACCAGTTGACAACGTCTAAGCGCAGATGCAAGTGTACGTGGTCTTATCAAGTAGTAAAGTGGCTTCAAGAAAGTCCAAGTATCAATCTCTCAGGGACTTGCATTCTCCGCCTATCTAATTATAGTCTAACAAATTGAGAAAAGATAACAAATAGAGATTTTTTGAAACCTAAAAAAAACTAAAATAATGACTTAGGACAATCAATGGATAGAAACCCAGGGTTAAGCCTTACAAAAAGTCATACTATGTTGTTGAACTTCATTTGTTAACTTGCTTATCTAGGTTGTTGATTTGTAGGGTTAATTGCATGATTACTGTTTCCCAACCTCTAATCCTTTACCTAAGTTAAACCAAACAACTACATCATTTAGTGGAGATGTATTGATCCAATTAGGTTATTTAAGCTATCTTACTATGTGTGAATCAAGTAAGGCATCTAAGTACATCCCTGTCCTAGATGCTAATTCAAGTCTCTTATTTTATAAAGAAACAAGAACCCTACTTTTCTTATTCACTTGTTCTATCTCCCTATTCCCTCTCCCGTGCTCACAAGATTGATAGTTGATGTATTCTAAGGGTAGCTAATCTATAAAATAGTTAAAACGAGAATAAACAAGCAACCAATAATGAAGCAAATCAACAAACTTAATTCAAAAACAAATAATCATGATCTTGGCCTTAACCCTAGAAATGGAGTTTTAACCTTCAATGGAAATATTCATCATCCAATCCCTTGGATTGATGATACAAACCATGAAAGAAACTGAATTAAAGAATGATAAAACCTAAATAATGTGTAGAGCAGCCTACTCTTATCCAAAGACCTCCTAAACTAAGTAAAAAATGTGAATAATGTCCTTTTTATAGTGGAATAAATAGCCCATGCCTTGTTGAACAACGAAACAGTTTTTGGTCGTCTGCGAACCTAGTGACACGCCGCGTCGATTATCTTGTTGTCTACATCGATGTGACTCATTGACTTTGTATTGGTTTTGGGTGCCTTCTGAATCCATTGATGTGTCGCACGAGCCAATACTCCCACTCACGTGCCTAGACTCTCCCAATACTTTTTAGGTATCAAAATTGGCGTCAAGCTGCATTTTGTGCTTCCGTGATCCATTTCAAGCCTTTTTGAGTTGTTTCCACTTAATTTTAAGATTGTAAATCCTTCATATATCATCATTGTCCATTAACCAAGAATTGTATAGAATTAAACACAAAAATTTAGTGTTCAAAACAACACAACATCCTCAACGATGAACTAGAAACAAGAGCTAAGCATAGGCTAAATTCACATTGATCTTTAACTTATTATTTTTACTCTTTTCTTGATCCAATTGACCCTTGAACATTATAGCTAAGTAGTTTCACTTATAAATACATAATAAAAACCTTAGCAACTCATTAAAATACATTAGAATCCTACACAATAGACTAGATAAATAGCTAGCTCAAGCAAGTTACACTGGTTTTCTCGATTGAACTCTAAATGCTCAAATTGAATCAAAACTCATGTGAATCCATCATTAAACATTGTAAGCAAATTATTGGACACATAAATGCTCATTTATATTATTATTAACACATATAGAATAAGAATCATCCTCAAAATAACTCTAAATAAGCTAGAATAGTAGCACTAGAATGCATAAATACACCCAACATCACCATCCCACACTTAAATCTTTGTTCATCCTCGAACAACTCTTAACTACAAACAGCATGAGCAGAAGAGACTCCACGCTACTACTACATGCAAAAGATTCAAGCTAGCACTACAATGACTACACAGGTTGCAAGTTTACAACACAAAGCATGTTATATACAATTGTAAGCTCAAGAATCGAACTTCTAAAACATCTTAGCCTCAAGAATGGACTCCACAAGTGGCAAACTCATGCATATTGCTCAATCAAAGACATCACAAGAATCACCCATATTCATCAAACATGTTCCTCTCGCCACAAGAGAGTTACCCTTAATCACTCAAAATAATACAATTTATCACAATAGGTATACAAATCAAGTTATGCTCCCTCTCACAAAGAATTCACAAGTTACACATAATGAACCATAGGCTTTCCCTTAGTGTCTTACTCCACTAATATTAGAATGTGAAATTTTAGATCAATTAGGACTTTTTTGGGTTGTAATGTAGGCTAAGGGATGGGTAAGAACTATTTTTGCCAAGAATAGTGACTAACCTCTCTAAGAACTCTAATACATCACTTTTTTACAATTAAAACCAATCTCCAACAACCAAATAACATTTTTTCATCCACCTATATCTTTTTGTTTTGCCCCATCTCTTTTAAGCATTTTCACAAACACATAGTGGGCATATTGTTTATTCCTTCAATATTCAATTTTTCTCATTTTTCACAGCCATGGCAATATTTCTAGCATAAATTTTATCATACCCATCCACCACAAATCAATTATTAACTCCAATAACTATTACCTTAGGGCATCAAATTCACTATTTTTCTTTAATTTCTCAAACTCCTTACTAATTCAATTTTTTATTAAATCACTTAAGAGCTTTTTCGATCAAATTATGGTGTATCAAAGAAGGGAATTAGCTACATATGAGGCTACCAAAGAAAAAGCTAAAAGGATTTATGAGTTTTAACTAGGATAATGCACAAGGGTAGGTAAAAAGAAGGTATAAAATAAGGCTATCATAGAAATGCCTAAATCATCTCCTAAACCTATATTTTTTATTTCGCTTCACACACACACCAGACAAGTTCTAGCTATCACATGAAACAAAAAATATACAAATACCTCCCACCACACATGGAACATGCTCAACTTAATAGGATCATTATACACTTCCAACCAAACAACAGTACGAATTCAAATTTAGGCCTACAAGTACAAGAGTCACAAATATGAGCCTAAGAGTTTTAAAAGTAGCAATTCATTCAATTAACATGTTTTTACCAAAAAACCCACTTGCATCATGCAATCAAAAATAGCACCAACAAGAATATCTTACACAAAAAAAAAATTAAGCTAAAATTTGAGAATTTCCCCACACCACATTTAAAAATCTACTTTGTCCCCAAAGTGAATTTAAAAGTAAGAGATAGAAATACTCCTTGAGGCCTCTAGGCCTAGCTAGCAGCATATTAACACATAAAGAGGAGTCACGAAAAACCCACAATCGTTCTTTGTTATGCTTCAAGCTCAAGTTTATGGTACTTAGACTTCCCATTAACCTGCGACTCAACCAAAAACAAAACTATATGAAATAAAAACTAAAAATAAAATATACCTTAGCTTGGGTTGCCTCCCAAGAAGCGCCTAATTTAGTGTCGTGGCACGACCCAATTCAATTTTTTCATCCACCTTGAGGATATGAATTTTACCCCCAACTTTGCATCCATCTTTTTGCCTCGCTCATAAAGATTAAGGAATCGAGTAATGGAATGTGCATGATAAACCACTCGACCTTGAAGTGAGGTGTGTTTTTATATTGCTTATCCAGTGTAAAATCAAGAATATAGGATTCATGTTCCTCATGTTCACACTCTTCCATTATTTTAAATAATTCCACAGAAAAGATATCCTCTCAACATAATGTAGAAAAATACTTCGAGTGAGGCCTAACCAATCCTACATCAAAATTTATACTATCTACTACACACTCACTTTTATACACCTTCTCAATTTCAGTCTCAAGATAAAGATGACAATCAAGTGGCTGCGATTCTTGTGTTTGCTCCACAAATTGGCTAATATACTCTTCATATTTTTCTTTGCTTATCTACTTTAGACATGGTGGAAGTGGTATCTCCTCAACCTGTTCAACTGAAAAAATAAAAATAAGATAGTTGCCTAGGTACAAGTCCCCGACAACGGTGCCAAAAACTTGACAACGCCCAAGCGCACATGCAAGTGTATATGGTCTTATCAAGTAGTAAAGTGGCTTCAAGAAAGCCCAAGTATTGATCTCTTAGGGACTTGCGCTCGCCGCCTATCTAATTCTAGTCTAACAAATTGAGAAAAGTTAACAAATAGAGATTTTTAGAAAACTAAAAAGAAACTAAACTAATGAGGAAAAATAATGACTTAGGACAATCAATGGATAGAAACCCAAGGTTAAGGCTTCCAAAAAGTCATACTATGTTGTTGAACTTCATTTGTTAACTTTCTTATCTTGGTTGTTGATTTGTAAGGTTAATTGCATGATTATAGTTTCCCAACCTCTAATCCTTTACCTAAGTTGAACCTTACAACTACATCATTGAGCAGAGATGTAAGTACATCTTTGTCCTAGATGCTAATTCAAGTCTCTTATTTTATAAAGAAACAAGAACCCTGCTTTGCTTATTCCCTTGTTCTATCTCCCTATTCTCTCTCCCAAGATCACAAGATTGACAATTGATGTATTCTAAGGGTAGCTAATCCATAAAATAGTTAAAACAATAATAAACAAGCAACCAATAATGATAAGAAAATCAACAAAATTAATTCAAGACAAAATAATCATGATCTTGGACTTAACCCCGGAAAGGGAGTTTTAGCCTTTAATAGAAATATTCATCATCCAATCCCTTGGATTGATGATACAAACAATGAAAGTAACTAAACTAAAGACTGATAAAACCTAATTAATGTGTAGAGCAGCATCCTCTGGTCGAAAGACGTCTAAAATTAAGTAAAAAATGTGAATAATTTCCTATTTATAGTGGAAGAAATAGCCCATGCCTTGTTCAACAAGGAAATAGTTTCTGGTCGTCTGCAAACCCAGTGACGCGCCGCATCGATTATCGCATTGTGTACATAGATGCGACACCTTGATTTTAGGTTGGTTCACTGCTTTTGGGTTCCTTTTGAATCCATTGATGTATTTCATGCACCAATAATCCTAACCACACGCCCATACTCTCCCAATACTTTTCAGGTATCCAAATTGGCATAAAGTTGTGTTTTGTGCTTCCGTGATCCATTTCAAGCCTTTTTTAATTGTTTCCACTTTATTTGAAGCTTGTAAATCTTTCATATACCATCATAGTCCATTAATAAATTATCCTATATCATTAAACATAACAATTTAGAGCTCAAAATAACACAACATCCTCAACGATGAACTAGAAATATGCGCTAAGCATAGGCTAAATTCACATTGAGCTTTAACTTATTGTTTTGACTCTTTTCTTGATCCAATTGACCCTTGAACATTATAACTAAGTTGTTTCACATATAAATACATAATAACAACCTTAGTAACTCATTAAAACACATTAGAACCCAACACAATTGACTAGATAAACACCTAGCTCAAGGTAGTTACACTAGTTTTCTTGATTGAACTCTAAATGCTCAAATTTTATCAAAACTCACGTGAATCCACCATTAAACATTGTAAACACATTCTTGGACACATAAATGTTCATTAATATCATTATTAACACATATAGAATCAGAATCATCCTCAAAATAAGTCTAAATAAGCTAGAATAGTAGTGCTAGAATGCATAAATACACCCAACATCACCAGTGATAACAGAATCTAAAGACTCAAACTCGGTCCTAGTAGGTATTGCATACAACTGACCATGCCTGCTACCTTTATATGCTCCTGACTGATCTCCTATCCTACCTTCTTTAGAACCTCCACGAGTACCTTGGGGATTACCCCTATGTACATACAAACCACCTCTAGTTGGGGGATGAATTACTTTAATAAAGGGAATACTCTTAGTTACGGTAACAATCGCCCCAAGCGTAGGGAACTCTTATGAGTTATGACCAAAAGCTTTACAACCATAACATTCCCCATTAGCTAAACCAGAACTAAAAGTCCATTTGGCCCAAAATGACCACCATGACTAGCATAACTAGAAGATGAATCCTCAAAGAATGACTGCTACCCTGGTTAAGGTAATCACTAACATAAGACTGATCCCCATCAGGAATATAGAGCGCTGCTTGGAGGGGTTTGCTAGGATTACTTTGAGGCTGATATAATAGTTACGGAGGGTATCTACCTTGAGAATTGCTACCTCGGTATCGGGAGCAACTATGGCTCCTATTGAAACTACCCTAATATTGCAGTCTCTTATTGCTGCCCCCTTAGGCCTTGCGATTCATCTTCTCCATCATATGAGCATGGTCAAACACCTTAGCAAAATACCTAACCTCAACAACCAAGCTTTGAGTGGACAAGCAAAGGAGAAGTCTCAATCCTCGAACAAAGAAACAAAGCCTTTAAAACTCAGTAGTCAGAATAGAAGTAACATGCCCAGACAACTCATGAAATTGAGCCTCAAACTCCAAAAAAATCATAGAGCCCTTCTCCAACCTTAAGAACTAATCCCTCAAATGATCCCTAAGACTGAAAGGCATGTACTTCTCCAAAAAAATCTCAGATAATGGAGTCCATATCAAAGGAGAAGATCTAGTTAGCCTGGAATCAGGATAAGCTCTCCACCAATATGGAGTTGCAAAATCCAACTAAAATTTAGTGTAATCCACACCACGAGTCTTAACTAGGACTAAATTATGGAGCCTATCCTCACAAGGAATTTGAAACTCATATGCATCCTCGTTGGATGCACCAGAAAACATAGGTGAAACCAATCTCAAGAATCTTCCCAACATCTTCTACTCCACAACAAATATAGTAGGCTGGGAAACTACTGGTTGAGCAACTATCGACTTAGCAACTATCGGCATAGGAGGGGCCTCAACTCTAGGAGCTATAGTTATAGGTTGCCCACCTACCTTTGTACCACTGTTATCTATAGACTGTGCACCATCAAATGGTGCACCACCAACCAACCCTAAAATCTTAACCAAAGTATCCTTGAACACTGAAAAAGAAATAAACCCTGGTGGATCTTGGGCCGGTCCCTGGCCCACCGTTGGCTAGGGTAGAAGAATCTCTGGCTCAAAAGTGGGGATAGAATTTGGTGAAGTTCCCTATCCTGGACCCTAGCTGGGAACATATGTTGAGTCTATCCACAACTTTGGGTCATCCACGAACAATAATAAAATCTCTAGGCTCGGTCTCAGGATCTTCGTCTCATATAGAGGTAGCACGTGACCTAGCCATCTGTGAAAATGTGAAACCAAAAGAAAGTCTTAGAAACCAACTCAAACACTTAGCATGAAATGAGTAAAAGAAGTAAAGAACTCCTAAGAATGTCCTATAGCCTCCTAAAGATAAGAAATGAATGTCAGAATTCTGATCTGCGGTACTCTACAGGACACTTGCTTTTTTCACAACAATACCAGTGAAACCTAGGCTCTGATACCAATTTTCATGACCAGATTAAAGATTTATGATGGCACCTACTAAATCCCATCGGTAGGTAAGCCGAACCATAGCCTAGAGCTAAATGAAATAGGCTAACTTGGTCAATACAATATGTCGAAAAATAAAAGACTAGAGATAGATAAATAGAAGGAAAAGGGGTGACTTTGCCTCCAAAAGCTCACCCTATCTCTAAAATCTACCACAGCACGATCCTAAAGTTAGTGGAGTCAACTAGTACTCAGATTTGCACCAAAAAGGTACAAAACTATAGTATAATTACCAAAACCATGGGTACTTAGTAGGCATCATAGGCCGACTGAGCTAAATCATTATATAAATATGATAAGATGCAACATAACATAACTAACTCAAAGAGAAAGGCAAACCTGGAAGTGGCTCCCACCTTGATGTATATAGTTAAATAAATAAGCCAAAACCATAACATAAAGAAATATACATTTATAACTGCAAGATTAGCCACAATAAGCCAATAAATACAAAAAAGTAAATAACCCAACACAGGCCCCTATAATCCTGGAGCATACAATTAAGGAGAATATATAATCAAACAACCATAATCTACCACCCTTCATTTTATAACTGGGAACCCATCCATATTATGTCATAACTCTGAACACCTCTTCTTACCGAACTCAAACCGGTATTCAGACCATCAATATCATAATAAATAGTCAAACTCAAACTGGTACTCCTATTACAAATATATTAATCAATTACTGAACTCGGACTGATATTTATATCATCAATATAATAATCAATAGTCAGACTCAAACCGGTATATATATATATCATTAATACTATCGGGTTTTACCATAATTAATATCAACTCCCAATATCAACCCAACATAAATATTAAGTACCTAGTCTCATCAAGCCTGATAATAAGCATTTCAAAATGTATAACGAGTATAAAGGTCTACCAACACTAGTTCAAGTCTTGGCCAAAGGGACCCACTTAATTCCCAAAAATCTAATATAAGACAACTCTAACTCTAACTAGACTAGGGTATCTAAATCCGTTTCAAGATGTTAGGAAAGTCTTAATTATCTCCAAGATAGAAATTCTACTAAGAACCAAAGCAACTAAGCCACTATGTCCAAACTATGATTTTTGAATAGTCTAAAAGGTCTAACTAACCCAAGTAATGTCACTCATATCACCAATATCTAAAACCCATCCCAAATCTAACATATTATCATAAGCATACTATGAAATAGTTCAATCTATAAGGGATGAAAACCTAGCCTACTTGGACGTTGAAGAAAGCTCAAAGAATTTGCTAAATCACCAATTTTTCCTTTTGAGATGTTTTTGCAAGGTGCCATGCTATCAAGATTACAATCTACTCATCAAAACAAGAACAATGATACCCATATTGCACTATTGTGCTTTGAGTCGAACATCATACAAAAATCCTCTATAGGGCCCATTTATGAAAATTACTTTTCTAAAATCAACTCAACATCACCATATGCTCATGGAATATTTATGCTCAAAATGGGTGAATTTTGAGCTATATTACCGCTAAAATCAAGCCACCAAGATTTTAGGATTTCTAGATAGAAATGGGAAAATAAACCATGAAAGTGAAGGAATCTTACCACAAATTGAAGGAAAATTGCATAATAAATCTTTATCTAAGCTCTCAAAATCATCCACAATGTTATTCCCAAGTTATCCCACTCCTTAGTGTTTAAGAATCTTGAGAAATAAGAAAAAATAGGTCGCATGGGGTATTAGCCCTAAAAAACAAATGAAAAACCCAATAACCGAACTATCAGTCCCAACAAGTTACAAATAACTTGAGGCAGCTATAGGAATTCTCTAACTGTGAAAATAAGTGGAGATACAAAAATAACCAGAAGGGTGATTTTATGACGTTGATTCAATGTAGCCAACATTTGACTAAAATGGTGCTCTAGTTGCTTTATCATAGTAGCATTCAATTCTACCTTCTGGCTCAGCCCTAAATTTTGCCTTAATCTCCTTAAGTCAACTATATTGATTCTCTTAACCCTTATCCATATTTATAAGTAAATCTTCCATCCTTAATTTAGTCTTACGGTTCCCTAGAAGAACATACACACCACTCTACTCCTTATAGTTATCCTTTTGCCTCCAGTCACTATCTCTATCTACTACGATCCCTATACCTATCCCCATAATAGTTCAAACATTAATTACCTTACCTTGAGTTCCAACAGTCCTAATTGGACCCTTGCCTTTAGCTTGGAAACCCACCATATCTCTATCTAGACACTTTCATTCCTTATCAATGTCAAAATCATACAACCTAGAAGTTTTACCTTGTGTTCCCATAACATAACTTTGTTGAATTCATAGTTGAAAATTGCTTGGTCAGTAACCCAATCTCCGTCCTCAATTGTGCAACCTCTTGAGCCATTGTATCATCTATAATTCTCTACTCACTCGAAGCACCAATAGAATAGGTATCGACTCCTCTTACAGCCTCAAGAGTATGCCACCTACAGTTGGTATTAAAGACCCAATCAAAGATTTCTGCAGCTAACTCCCAACACAGATGCATGAAATCCCCACCATTAATAGTATCAACAAAATCCTTGCTATTGCATTTAGGGCTCTAACAAGAAAATTCCTTCTTGAAATTGGGCATCAGCATCAATTTCTTTTTAAACCTTAACCATGTCTCATACAATGCCTCAAAATGCAATTACCTGAAATTGTATATCTCATCTTTTCACTGCAGCATTCTATAAGGCAGGAAAAATAGGTCCAATAACTATTTCTGTAACCCATTCTAATTAGTGATGGAGCCACGAGGTAGTTCCACCAACTATAATATCGCTTCACTAGTAAGAGAGAATGAAAATAACCTAAGTCTCAAAGCTTCCTGACTTGCCCTACATAAATTATACGAATTAGTAATGGGATAATAGCACTCATAATATCAAACGTCACCCCTGGGGAAACTCAAAAGGAATGATAGCTCCAATCTCGATAGGCTCAATGTACCTCAAATTTTCTTCCAAATCATTATATGCTGTCAAAAATGGAAAAGTTGGGGGTGCTTGAGATCTATCTCTTCTAGCTCTATCAATTTCTACCCGACTCTCTTCTTTCTATCTCATCCTCTCTTGTTAAGCTGCACTATAGGCAACAACATCCCTTCTTGTGTTCTCTTCATCAAATAGCCGAGTAGTGATTTGTTTGGCTACTTCCTAAACACTTTATGGAAGTTGAGGATTCAATATATTTGGGTTATCTTGAACTCCATGCTCATGTCATGTCATCTTATGATTCTATCATAGGGTTTTTCAAGCTTAAGGTCAAGTAAGATCAAGGCATTGCCTTGACTCAGAGTATTGGGCCAACACCGTATAAGCCCCAAGAACAGTAGAAAATTAAAAACTAGTAACCTCAAAAAACTCAATCAATTAATATGAAATCGTATTCCCCAGTACGGCAGCAAAATTTGATGTCACCTAAGATTACACCTCAAGGAAGCATAGTGCGGTCACTATCAAATATATAACCCAACAAAGGAAAAGGTCGAACCTACAGGAAATAAGCTGGATATCTCTCATGAACTTGCTAAAGTAGTCAAACAAGTGCAAAAAAGTAAATTTGGGGATTTTGTGAGAACAGTGTCAATCATAACAAATATTGATTGCTTTAGGTTGAAATCAATATGAGATGAATACTAGGATTGTGTTCCCTTGACTTCCTAACTCTGTAGATTTATCCTGCTCCTTCAAACTATTCTAAAGTCTTTCATGTAGAATCTTTGAGATTATGTATCACCAATCATCTTGTGAACGGCTTTGGTAAATTTCACTCTTCACCTTTTGAGTCTTAGAGTGTTTCCTTACAAATCCTTGTTCTGGATCCTAGATTAACTATTACCTTTTTAGTTCCAAGTTAATTAGATGAATATTAATAGCTTTAAATTATTGTTGTGATCTTGTTTTCCTGATCATTACCTCTCTTTTGTAGTGAGTAATAAATACAGATAGGTTCTCAATATCTGCAATCGTTAAGAAAGCATCGCATCGAAGGAGATCACAATACATGCAAGAATATTAATCAAGAATGACTTTGCACTTCCTCTACTTTGTTATTCCATTAGGGTTTCCACAACCCTAGTTAGGTGGTCTAGTCGTTCATATTTGAAAGAACATCCACTAAACTCATAAAAGAAAGCATATGAATTATCTTACAATAATTTAAGAATAAAAAACAAAATCTCAAATTAATATTCAATTGTAAGAACCAAGAACAAAAGATTCCAAGATCAAAAGTTGAATCTCAAAATCAATATTATGTTGTGAATACAAAGAGTGCATAAGATAATACAAAAACTTTAAAGAGGGTATTTATAGAATACATCAAAACCTAAAAATCCTAACCAAAATGAAAAAGGAAAATTGAGTTAGCAAAAACTTATGGACCCACTTACGAGTCGTAGGTACTACTTACAGACTCCTAGATGGGTCATAAGTCTCAAATAAAATTTCCATGTTGTAAAAAACTCGCTTATGATGGCACTTATGAGGGGCTTAACTATTACTTATGCCCTGTAAGTAACCTCTGTAAGTCTCAGACAAAACGTAGCAGCTTTAGATCTTTCAGAACTTTTCCCTCTAAGACTTACGATGGCATATACGATGAATGTAAGTCCCACTTATGGCTCATAAGTGGGTCTGTAAGTGGGGTCCTCTACTTCACTTCAAATATTTTTCTTCTTTCTAGCTTCAAAACCTAGTTTCCTGTAAAACAAACACAAAAACACATCATATCAAACAAAACAAACCTAAATTCTTGTATAATTTCTGGTTTTAAGCATCAAAAATGCCATGAACCCATGACACATCAATGTCTGGTGCGAGAAAGTACAGTAACTAAATTCATATTAGTGACCTCCTACTTCCAAGTAGGAATGCCAATATCCTAAAGTCTACTCGGGCCTTTGATGCCCAATATTTACCTGCTGAAAATTGGGATACTTGGCCATAAACATTAGTATGTCCCTCTTTATACCATCCCACCAATAGATTTTATACAGGTCATGGTACATCTTTATACCAATGGGATGAATCGAATACGTAGAATTTTTATATTCTACTAATATCCTATCTCTCAATCCATCAACATTTGGAACACATTTTTGACCTTTATACTAATGGACACCATATCCCCCTTGAGAGAAACCTCAACCTTCTGCTGCTAAACTACTTCCAATATCTGACTAAGTATGGGATCACTACACTGCTTCACTTTTACTTTCACCACTAAGGATGATTCTAAACTATTGTGAACCATTAAATCCCCATCATCCATTCCAATTAGAAATAAACCCAAACAGGATAGTCTATGTACTTCCTTGGCACTCTTTTTTTGCACATAAGCCACATTACCTATAAACAGTCTACTCAAGATGTCTGCCACCACATTTACTATACCTAGATGGTAAAGCACATTCATGTCATAATCTTGTAATAACTCTAACCACCTTTTTTTGATAGAAATTCAACTCCTTTTGATTAAATACATACTAAATACTTTTCTTATCGGTGAAAATATCAGTGTGCACATTGTATAAGTAGTGTATCTAAATCTTTAGGGCAAACACAATAGTTGCTAACACAAAATCATGTGTTAGGTAATTCTTCTCATGGTCTATTACCCTCTCATTATGCACATAGGCTATCACCCTCCCGTTATGTATCAAAATGCAACCTAACCCAACTCTGGAGGCATTTTAATACACCACAAATTCATCTAACCCATTTGGCTAAGCTAACAATCGTGTTGAACTCGATCTATCATTTAACTCTTGAAAGCTCTTCTCATATTTATCTGACCATATAAACTTTACCTTCTTTTTGTCAACTTAGTAAATGGTGAATCTATTAAGGAAAAACCATTAACAGACCTCCTATAACAATCGACTAAACCCAAAAAGCTGCAAATATTGGATGGAGTAATAGGCCAAGGCTATTGCTTCACTGCGTCTATTTTTTGAGGTTCTACATAAATACTTGCCCCTAAAATCACATGTCCCAAAAAAGTAGCAGACTCCAACAATAATTAACACTTACTAAACTTGGCATAAAGCTGACGATCCTAGAGGGTCTGTAAAATGATAACGCACAAGCAAGACCTTACTTCAAAAGTAATGTGGTCGCTACTAAATATAGTAACCCAACTAAGGTTTGGGTCGAATCCAAAGGGAATAAATAGAATCATAGATATTAGTTGTTCTAATCAATGGGCCAAACTGGAAAAAAGTAAATGGGGGTTTTGAGTAGCAATATCAAACAAGTGGCAAATATCAACTTTGGTTGTAATCAGTCATAAGTGGAAACAAGGATTGTGTTCCCCCTAGCTTCTCAACTCTATAGGTTTTTCGTGCTTTATTGAACCAACCCAATACCTTGCATGCAGAATCAATAAGTTATGTTCCATCTACAGTCTTTTAGTTGAGTAGATAGATTTCACTCTTTTTTGAGTCTCAGGATGTCACTTTACTAACCGTTATCTTGATCCCAGTTAACTATTACCTTTTAAGTCTCTAGTTATTATATGAAAGCTAAAAATCTTACTTATATAATACCTAGTAGCATAAATCGATAGATAACCATCAAATTACTATTATAGATAACCATCAAATTACTATTCTCATTATCTTTTCCTAGTCACTAATCCTCTTTTGGAGTAAAAAGCAATAATCTAGGAGGGATCCTAATTTTTGCAATAGCTAAGATACCTATTAAAGTTAAGATAATACAATGCATGCATGGGTATTGTTTTAGAACAATAATAGCTCTTCCCCTACTTCGTCAATCCACCAGGGTTCCCCACAATCCTAGCTAAGGGTTTTTGGCTGCTCATACTTGTGAAGTAATCAACAACAGCCATCATTGAAAGCATCATATGAAATCACAATAATCACAAGTATAAACACAAAATAGTAACTGAGTTAATCAACTAAAATTAATACAAGAGAATTCCAAGACCAAAATTGAATCTCAGAATCAAAATATGTTTTAAAGTATCAAGAGTGTGTAACTTCTACTAAAAACACATAAGGGGTATTAATAGTGCATGAGGAAACCCTAAAACAAAAGCCTGAACGAAAAAGGACAAAAAGGGTCGGTGGCCACATGTGGTATCCACATGCAGCCTGGACTTGGGTGCATGTGGTCACCATATGAGCTCAAATAAAAAATTCTGCAAGTCTGCTCTTAAAATTTTAGATTCTGACACGTGCTTTGCCTATATGTGATCCATATGTGCTACATGCAGTCCGCATGTTGATATAGGTAGGTGTCGGAAGTCTTTTTCATCTCTTCTTTAGTTCCAGCATATGCTTTGGTCACGAACGATCTGGAACGTGTCATGAATACCCAAGATTGATCAAATAAGCAGCCAAAAACACCCTTTTTCATCGCTTTCATGAACTTAGCATCCAAAACCTAGTTTTCTACTAACATACCCAAAACGCATCATATCTGGCAAAACAACCTAAGCAACTTTTATATTTTCATAGATTTAAGCGTCAAAAGTGTAATATTTCTATAGCACATCAACACCCTCAACTTAGAATGTTTGCATGTCCTCAGGCAACAAAACACAACAAAATAAAACAAAACAAAATACGATGCTTAACTTGGAGAATCTAAGCTATTCAAGGTAGTCAATTAAAACTTTAAGCTCATATCACAACACCCTCTCCCCCCCCCCTCCCCCCCAATCTCATTTTTCAAAACCAACTGTGTATAAACATGAAGTACAATAATATGACATAATGGGATCTAGGTATGGCATTACATTAACAACAGACAACCATGCATATGTTCATGTTATAGTACCCAATCACGTAGATAGCTAGGAATATGACTCATGTTCCCTCATAAAAAATATGTCTCACTCAGTCATATAAAACAATGCATGACAATACAGGGACAATCAAGAGACACTCACATTCAAAAGAGAAGTTTCAATCAATGTGCATCAAATACCATAAGCTTTCCCTTATTTTCTTTACCTTAATTTTTAGACAATAAAGTTAAGATCACTATAGGACTTTTCTTGGCTTATAATGTAGGCTTAGGGGGATGGTATAGTGCATATGGATATATTAAGTGACTAAGACTCCTTGTCACTATACTAACCTTAAAGTCTCACTTATTAGCCAATTTTCTTTTTATTCCACCCTTATTTCTCCTTTTTTATTTATTGAACATTCAGATTGGGTGTGGTCTTTTATTCTCTCTTTTTCACTTTTTCATAATTTTTCTTTTCTTTCTTTTTATTTTTTATTTTCTTTTCCACACCCAGCCCTACTAACTTTTTCTCTTATTTTACTCTTCTACATACCCATTTTACATCACACCCATATGATAGCCACCCTTAACTTTGGCAATTTTCTTGAGTTGAGGTGCACAATGTCCAAGGAGGACTAGGGCTAAAATAGATTATTGCAACACAAATGGGAAGATGAATGGTGAAATAAGAAAAATAGGCTATAAGGCTCAAAACAGGGATTAAGGGATACTATTTCACATCAAGAAGGTTATTTAGGCTACAAGTAGACTAAAATTATAAACGGCCTATGATCTTTTCCTAACCGACTATCCTACAACCTAGGTAAGACAAATAGGGCAAGTTTTCAATCCAACACACAAAGGGAACTAAGTAGCATTTAACACACACATGGCATAGAGTCAATATTATAAGCTACTACCTTCAGGTTCATGCAACTGTTAGCAAGTACTAAAACATAATTTCGGAGGGGTATCATTTTTCTCAAAAATCAATCAAAACAAAAAAAATATGACAACTTCCTAAAATACTTAACAATCTCCTAATTACACAAAAACACAACACAATACAAAATAATTTTTAATCTATACATGTCGATTCTGCAACCATACCATGGCTGATAGGAAAAGAAAAATGTCAACAAAAACATATAGTGGCTATGGTATACCCCACCCTAACTAAAAACTATACATTATCCCCAATATGTGAAAATAATATAAACCAAAGGGAATGAGGACATACTTGGGATGCACTAACCGTTCGTGTCATGAGCATCCCTATATGGGAGCATATCAACTGGCAGAGGTGGTGGTAGTAACAGTGCTCTACTAGAAGATGCACCTGCTACTATCACTACACGTCTTTACCTCTCAATAACTGCAAAATCCAATGAATTATGTCTGGCCCTTTTAAGGGTCTGGTCATATGGCATCTATGATCCTACAAGTATCCCATGTGACCTCTTATTTCCCCAACTATTGGGACCTCCTCATCATCCTCTATGAAGAAATAAAGATATCTGGGATTACACGAAGGTGATATATGGACTACTAGGGTATGACTGAAGGAGTGGTTGCTACATGGCTCTCTGTGACAGAGTATATCTCTACTCATAAGATATTTATCTTCTCCCTTATCTAGGCTAGATTTGACACCTCTATCTCTGTAAATCAAGCTATATCCCATCTCTCAAACTTATCAAGATGTGCCATAAATCATCATATAGCTTAGAAAGGGTAGCTCTCTATGCATCCTCCTATCTAGCCTCTGCCATCTCAATTTTAGTCCAAATCCCTGAATGCATCTTCTTGTATGGAGTAATAATCTCTGTCTCAATAACCTACAACTGAGCATCAGTGGCCCTCTAACTATCCACTAAGCTCTGTAAAAAATCTTAAGATATAGTAATTATACCTGTAGAAGGAGCTATAGTGGATAGACGAGTGGGATCTAAAGATATTCCAACTAACTTTAAGGTCGAGTTTGAGGATGATGAAGAAGTGGTAGGTGTCTCTTCTCCATGGATACTCAAATCTAGAACCTTTCTCTACTCCCAAATCTCAAGATCAATACTAACTTCCATATCACCTCGATGTATATCACCAGGCTCAGTGGAAACTAATACATCCTCAGTCTAGGACTAAGGTATAGCAGCAAGCTTATTAGATCTCATGGGAAGAGTTAGATGTGCCAGATCCTTCATACTCATCATCTACACAGTGGTCATCATACATACTCTCATTTTATAATGCCCCAATTTTCTGAACCGAAATGCTACACGGTGCTCATGACCCTGAAGGATCACAAGCTAACCCATGACTGATATCTGTACCTATAAACTACATAATATCTCATAAAATATGCAAAAACATGAACTGTAAGGCCATAAGGTTCAATACTGATACATATCTAAAAAAAATGGTATAACTATACCAAAAAGAAACATAAATACTGAAGTCTGAACATCTAGTCTGAAAGTCTCTAACTGAATTGAATAAAGAGTTGAAGGAACATGTCTCCAACTAAATCCATGAACTAAAAAACTAATATAAAATACTGTAGTAAAGTAATAATAATATTGTCCTCAAATGAAGAGGAGCACTAGCTGCTAAAATCTATAATGCTACTGCTGCTCTGAAACTTATGCCTCTGTATCTATAACATCAAATAAAAAACCATAGTGTGAATGCATCAGTACGATTGAATGTATTGAGTATACGAGTGAGGTACGTTAAATGCAAAGGGTTTTATATGTATGAACAATGTTGACTGATATAAACGTGAGAATACATACATACATACATACATACATAACTACAACTAAACTCGTAGTGATACTGACTACTGAGTTTGAATACTGAAAATATGTGTTTACTGATGCTGAGATATTGAAAGACTGAGTTTACTGATATTGATATGTAATTCACTAATAAATGAGGAACTGATACTGTATTACTGAATATTGGGAGACTGATACTATATTACTGATAAAGGAATGATTGTTTCTAATAGTTCTAATTATAAAGAACTGATTTGATTGATCGTATATAATAGTCCTGAAACTGAGCTCATGATAACATGACTACTGAGTATGAATACTAATGACATGTATTTACTGATAACATATCATGAATGATAACTAATATATCTAATAACATGAGTTCTGATAACTGATAGCATGAATGATTGTACCTGACATTCCTAAATTTGATGGAACTAGCTAAGTTCCATACTGTATTTGAGTTGACTGTATATGATAGTCCTGACATCCTGAAGAACTATCTGAGTTCTTTTACTGAGACTGATACTAAAACTGTGGGAATTTATTATCGAATCGATATGCCCCAAATACGCTATAAGAGCTAAGCTAGAGTCCAATATCTGCCTTGATTGGAAGGGTGTCAATACCGCACCACTAGTAAGACAAGCACTGAGTGACCCTCATGTGGCAGGTACTCTAATGAGAACGGTAGGAACCCTCATCTGACAGGTTAAGCCACCTCATCTACCCTTAACTGACAGGTATTAATGTCTCAACCTATGCTAGCTACATAGTTCTAGAATGCAAGGACTTCTTCTAAGAATCACACTCTCTACTGGCAGGTGAGTTCCCATCTTTGGGTTCACTCGGTGCTGAATCCTACTCCCAACTGAATGACACTAAACTGATTATACTAAACTGATTTCCTAGTTTATACTATAATTAACTAAATTGTTACTGATTGTTCTATTTAACTGAACCGAACATGGACTGAGTTTATTGAGTTCTGGTGACTAGCGGAACACTACTGAATTCTATTAACTGACTAAACGCTACTGAGTTCTGTTAGCTGACTAAGTTTAATGATGTCTAAATTAAATACGTAACTAAATTGTACTGATACTGAGATTTACTGAATTCAATAGACTGATGGAATATTACTAAGATTACGTAGATTACTGAGTACTGAGTAAAACTGAACTGATATTGCCTTTACATAAGTTTTCCTGAGTCATGAGACTGACTGAAGTCTACTGAACATGGCTTGACTGAGAGTATCATGAAAACATGACATGGCTCTAGGCACACAGCTATAGCCATGTCAACCATTCATAATAAAATAAGTTGGAGATTTCGTGAAGTACATCATTAACGTAATCTTATTCATGGTAGGAATGTATATAATCAAGATCATAATTTCATACTCTAACATCATGACATTCCAACAGCATATTCATTGTACAACAATAGCATGTAAGCCATTCAAGCATGAGATCAATGGCATAAGTTCACCTTTTAGGCCATATTAATCGATACTACATGTTTCTTATTTCTCTTAAACATTTAATCAAACACCTTTCATGCACAACTTAGGAAAATTTGAAATCATAAAATTTTCACAAAGTATAAATCACCGAATTCATGGACTTCAACTTATATTTCAACATAGTTTCATGATTTCACATAAAGATCCCAACTTAGGAATCGTTCAACACAAAAAACATGATCATCAACATCCAACTTGCAATTTCAAGAACTCAACATAAAGTTCATATGAATAATATTACAAAATAAATTAGTTTTCATGATTTTTGAGATAATTCATGGAATTAAAAACTCAATTTAACATCATCAACATGAACATAATCATCCCACCATAAAATATTCATGATACATAACTTAAAACTTGATTATTGAGCTCCATCGATGAAAGAAATCCATGGATGAATACTATGCATACCTTAGTTCTTCATTTTACGAAGATCGACAGAGAGAATTTCTTGAAATTAAATCCCCAATTGCAAACCCTCTTCTTGTTCTTGACGAATTTTGAGAGAAATCAAGCATATGTTCCTAATTATGCTGAATCTTGTGTTTGTGTATATATATAGAGAGAGGTGGGAAAGACTAAAATACCCCTGGAGAAAGAGAGAAAGACACAGCTGTCCTCTGTTGTTTTCAAGCTGATTGTCTGAAGTAAATTGATCATAACTTTTTACTATAATGTTAAAATTGGATGAAACCAATTGAATTGAAAATAAGACTCAAAGATCTTTCTAGTGATATAGTATCTCTCACAATTTATTATATGCAGGAAGTTATGATAGTTTGAAGTTGACTAAAATTTTTGACCTGAAATGCGCCCGGAATGCGGGAGCATTTCAAACCAGTGAGTTAGCCACTGAAATGTGCCCAAAATGCGCCCGGAATGTGTCCAATACATACTAGGGACTTTTCCCATCGTAACGCAACTTGAAAATCTAATAACAGAGGTTGGGAAGGTCATCAAATAAATCCCTGATGTTAGGAGGTCTAAAATGAGAGTAAGTGTTGAACTTGAACACTAAACAAGAAAAAATTCTAAGTGTTGGAATCTCTAATGGAGCTTTACGAGCTGAATTTGACATGCAATTTTTTTATGGGGTCTTACACATTTACTCCCAGAATCTAAGGTACACCGACCTCATCACATAATCTCCAAATCAGTCAAGAGAATGGAAAATTTATCATCTCTCCAAATTCTCTATCATGGATATCATAACATAGGATGGCTACAAAATTAATAACATACCCGGCCATCATACTAGCAACCAGGTTTGCTTCCTCCCAAGTTAATATATTATCTGAAGCAGTAGGGAATAGTCGATATCAGATGAGCAACCACCAAAACTTGGCATCAAAGGTCAATGAACCCTTATTTATCATACCATGACCATCGATCCATGGGGTCTCATCACCTAAAGGTAAAATATAGCTAGCTATCCACCTAGCCATCACAACTCTCTCTTATCTATGCTCAGCCTCCCACATAATGTGTCTATCATAGAGAATCTTATTCTGTAGTCATACTCTACTATAGATGTGGGAATGATATAATATCAAACCAAAAATAACCCAACGGATAGACTCTACTGAAAGATCAACCCTAACCCCTCTCACAAGGGTCTAATTAAGCTTCAGCTACGTATGTGTCTCATTAGGCCTAGAGATCTGCACATTAAAAGAATTATTATAGCATGGTATGATGCATAAAAATCTCACACTATATCCAGGTTTCAAGAATTGAGTGGTCTAGTCATCTACTCTAACTGATAACGATAAAAAAAATCGACAACGGTGGTACTCAACTTAGCCCAAATAGATCAATCATGTGCTTCTCATAAATAAGACTTTTGGGCCTGTCTACTAATAAAATGGGACTATATATATCATATATCATTTGTATTCCCTCTACACACCATCTTGGATGTTCATCCTTAAGAGGTGCCTTTGAGGTATATGTGGGTGCGGAACTCTACCTCTAACATACTGATGTACCTTCATTTTGAATGGGCATCTCATAGGAAGCCTGCATTATACCTTTCTTAGATTGGTATATGTTTGACTGATGTACATGAACGGCGGTACCCTGCTCAAACTAGGATACCGCTGATGACTCCTCCTACTCTGCAGCCTTAAATGAATCATGAGACCCCTCCTTATACTGAGGGTCCTGAGGTACTCTCTATGGATAGTTCACAGAATCCACCTCATCTTCATCGTTATGATCACTCAGTAGAGGAGAATTTGGAGGTGATCTATGTGTTGACTTCATCCTCGGTCGGGTTACCCACGCCTATGTAACTTGGAGAATCTGAATACCTTAGTTCTAGACCTACGCTGAGTAAGAGTTAGTCATCTGCCTTACTGTGACTGCTCGGTTAGCAGTTGTTCCGTAGCACCCAATATAATAGTCTCAGCTTCCCGGCGCACCTATCCTCTTGTAACTCTTATGTCATCCTCACTACAACCTCTCTAAGTAGTGTAATTGGGTACTCCTCCACCAAACCACTGGGATCGGGGACTCATCCCATCTCTTTGATGTCTATGCCTTGTTCTTCTCAGCAGCTTTTGGTGCCATATATACCTTAAAAACTAGTCGTTAGTTTCCAAAAAACTTGAGGGCTTGCAAAAGTTGAAGAAAAACACAAAATTGAAAAAGTTTAAAGTTTTCCTCAATTTTCACACCCCTATAACCTATTTAAAGTTCCAAGAAGTCCAATGTGAACACATATATCAAGGGTCATGACTTTCAAAGCAACCTAAAATGCTTAACTTTGGTATTACTCTACCTATTCAAGTTCAACTTCTGGTTGGGGCCTATATTTAGAATTTAATTCAAAATATGGCCCTACATTAAGATTTTAGGCTACTTCAAGTCTCCTACATACAATCATGATAGATTCTATATATTTTGCTTGGTGATACATATATAAACTTGTTTATTTAATAAATCAGTCAATAAATAATCATTTGGAGCCGAGAAAGTTACCTTTTTTATGATAATCTAGAAGTGAACAATGAAGAAATTGAGAAAACCCCAAGTTGAAACGTTTTTTAGTGTGTTGGGACAAGTTGGTACCTCAGAAAAGTTTCTATTTAGCCTTTATTTAAGTGTGGGATTAGTTTATGATTTAAGAGGAAAGTTTTAATTCAAAGAGAAAAGTAAGGTTTTGATGATTTGAATGAGTTAGAATAAGGCTAAAAGTTTTTAAATATAGGTGGGGGATAATTTAGGTCCTATTTATGCATTGGTGGGCCTAAAATTTTAATTAAAATTTGGGCCCATAAGTTGGCTACTCGCAGTACCCACATGCGCTTGCCATATGCAACCAGTCAAGGGGCGCATGTGCAACATGCAGCCCGCATGTGCAAGGCGTATGTGGGCCCAAAATTTTGGCCTGCTTTCCTACATTCTAGACTTGGAATTTTTATGTTTTCCCAGCTACTTATTATCCTGTAATTTGAATTTATGGTTTGAAAAGTATGATTAAGTACCAAAGTCCATAACTTTCCATTCTCATCCTCAAAATTTAATCATTTCAATTATTGTTCAACTTACCTAGCCTGTGTGGCACTTATGACCCTGATGGGTTAGCAACATAATCCCCTTACTTGGAAATTTATAAATGTGGCAATTTTGTTGTATTCTGGGTAAGTCCATGAGCTAAAAACCTGCACAAGAAAAAAAAAAAAAGTGAACACTAGAATAGAGGGTTGTCTCCTACTCAGTGCTTGATTTAACATCGCGGTGTAATGTGGCTGTGTTGGTTACTCAAACTTTATCAATAAGCCCGTGGATTGCCTCCCATATAATGCTTGATTCAATGCCGCAACATGACGTAGGTACCTTGTTTATTCAGAATTCATCAAGATACCCATATGGTTACCCTCCAGGGTCATCAATATAATCTATCACCTACATCACCCTCATATCAATTGGTTTCTTTATTAATTTTTGGATATTGAATATGGCCTCCATACCGTTGAATTTGAACTTCAGTTCTCCCATTTCCATGTCATACCATAGCCTTACTTATGTCCATAAATGATCCTCCCCTAATATGATGGTCATGTCGGTGTCAACCTCATAGTCCATAATGACAAAGTCGACTAAACAATGAAGTTATCTACTCTCACAATCACTTCAAATAAAATTCCCAGGGGTTTTTTCACCGTGTTGTCAGCCATCAATAGCCGCATAGAAGTCAGTTTAGGAGGGTTCAAGCCTAATTTATTAAATACAGCAAGTAGCATTAAATTTATGCTGGCTCCTAAGTCACATAAGGCTCTGGAAAATCGGGATGACCAATAGTGCATGGTATAGTGAATGCTCTGAGATTACTTTTTTTTTGGCCAAAGACCTAGTAGTTATTGCACTGCAATGGTGAAAACCATCAAATCCTCAACCGTAGCTCATTTCTTTTTTATGACCAATTGCTTTATAAACCTGGCATATCTAGGCCTCTTCTCCAACGCTGCAAGAAGAGGAATATTCAAGCTCAACTTTTTCAGTATCTTAATAAATCGCTTGAAATTTCTTTCCTCTTTTTCTGCTTCAGTCGTTAAGGAAAAGATGGGGTGGTCTTGAAATTTGTCTTATTTCCTTCTCAACAATCGGACCCTTACCTATTTCCTTCCCAATTGTATTATCACCACATGTTGCATTTTGTTTCAGCACAATATGTGTCACATTAATAGCAACCTCATCATGCTTTGGCACTTCCACAGTAGCTAATGGGGATCCATAATAGTCATACCACTCCTTGTTGTAATGGCAAGAACATAACCTTCATTTTTTAGATTTTACATAGTATTGCTTGGAAGGGCACCTGGTTGCCTCTAGTTCAGTGTTGCTAACATCTGTTTGAACTAGTGCTCTAATTTTTGTATGGCAGTGGCATAAGATTTGACTTTTTGGGTCAACCCTGAAATATCATCCTTAATCTTCTTAAGGCTAATCTCTTAATTTTGTTGACCAGCTCAGTTAACATCTCTTTCATTCTTGATTTTTCATCTCTTCTGCTAGGTGGTGTGTACCGATGTCCCTTATCTCTATAGTCATCCTTCTTTCTTTCGTCCCTCTCTTGCTTCCTACTATGGTCTCTGTATCTGTCATAATAGTTTCAACATTGATTCCCTTGCCCTTGGGCTCGTAAACCCACCATCTAATTATCCAGGTAATTTTCTTCCTCCTCTAATTATGACTCATATGTTTGGAAGTTGAACCTTGTTCTCCTACTGCATTTACTTTCTCAAAAGTTATTGCTGCAAACTGCTTTTCCAATAACCCTAGATCAGTTCTTAATAGTGCAATCTCTTGTGTTATTGAATCATTAGCTACTTTTAGTTACAGGATGCCCCAATAGCATATGTGCTAGATCCCCTCTCAGCCTCCCGAGTTTTCCACCCTTAGTTAATGAGTGAGATATGATCTATCATCTTTGAAGTTATCTCCCAAGTAGTCTCACAAAAGCTCCTCCAAATATGGTGTCAGCCATGGCTCTGGAACTAATGGTCAAGGCTCTGTGAAATATCTCCAATAAGCTTGTCCCTAACATCCGATGGTTGGGCACCATACTCAGCTTCTTCTTGAACCTGAACCATGCATCATACATAAATTCTGACTACAGCTACTTAAAATTATAGATCTCATCCTTAAGCTTCAACATCCCCGGATAAAGGGAAGAAACGGTTCAAGAATTGCCTGCGCAACTCGTTCCATGTAGTGATAGATCCTCTTGGAAGTTCCCCCAGCCATAAAGATGTTTCTCCTATAAGTGAGAAGGGGAACAACTCCAGTCTAAGAGCTTTCTTATCACCTCTGGAATGGTAACAAACTTCAGATCCCAATGAAATTTACAAAGTGCATGTTTGCATCATTTGTAGGTAAGCTCGCAAATACACTTTTCAAGTTTAGGAGATGGATCATTGCACTCATTATGTCAAACTTAATACCTGGGGTTAAAATAGGAGGAATCATGGATCCAGTCTCTGTCGGCTCAACGTATCCTAGATCTTCTTCATCATCCTCATACGGATGCACATACTTATATGTTGGGATCACTTGAGGACGACCTCCTATGACTCTATTCTAATTTCCATCGAGTGTTTCTTGGCGGTCTGCTTCTTATCTCTACCTAGCTAACTCTACCTCCCAAGTTATCCGTTGAGCTTATTTTACTTCCCTCCTATCATTTTCATCCTAAGATAAAAGCTCACTAGTATATCAATTAATAAGATCATAAACTCCTTCGAGATGAAGGAAAGGCACATCATCACGAATCCCTTCAGGAATATAATCTCTTTTTTGTTTCGTCATCCTACTAGGTGTTTGTGGGATCTTCTCTGGATTTGAATTCAGTGGGAGTAAGGGATTGTCTCTACTCTATGTGTTAGGAATACACAAGTGTATACCCAACTAGAAACAAAAACTAAAAGACCCAAAAATTGAAACAACCTTAATTCACAACTCAACACCACATTCACCGACAACGGCGTCAAAATTTGATAATGTGTAAGCTACACCTTCACTCCGAAGGTTAAACAGTCTCTATAAAATATTGTAACCCAACTAAGGTTGGGGTTGAATCCCAAGGGAATACATCAAACCATGGCTCTTAGATGTTCTAATCAATAAGTAGAAGTGGAAAATTAAGTAGGGGGTTTTGAGTAGCAATATCTAACAAGTGGAGAATATCAAATTCGATTGTAATCAATCATAAATGGACACTAGGATTCTGTTCCCCCTGAATTCTCATCTCCTTAGGCTTGTCGTTCTTTATTGAGCTAACCTGATACCTTGTATTCAGAATTTATAAATTATGTACCATCTATAGTCTTCTGGACGAGTAGATAGATTTTACCTTTACCTTTTGAGTCTCAGGATATCGCCTTACTAACCCTTATCTTGATCCTAGTTAACTGTTACCGTTTGAGTCTCTAGTTATTAGATGAAATCTAACCATCTTACTTAGATAATACCTAGTAGCGTTGATTGATAGCTAACCATTAATTTATTATTGTCATTATCTTTTCGTAGTCACTACCCCTCTTTCGGAGTAAGTAGCAATAATCTAGGCAAGATACTATTGTTTGTAATTGCTAATATAACTATTAAAGTGAAGATAATACAATGCATGCATGGATATCGATTTAGAGCAGCAATAGCACTTCCCCTACTTTGTCAATTTGCTAGGATTCCCACAACCCTAGCTAAGGGTTTTAGCTACTCATGCTTGTGAAGTAATCAATAACATTCATGATTGAAAGCATAAGATGAAATCACAATAATCATAAGTAAAAACCCCAAAATCGTAAATGAATTAATCAACTGAAATTAATACAAGAGAATTCCAAGACCAAAATTGAATCTCAAAATCAAAATATGTTTTTAAGCATCAAGAGTGCGTAACTTCTACTAAAAACACATAAGGGGTATTATAGTACATGAGGAAATCCTAAAACCAAAGCCCGAATGAAAAAAGGAACATATATGGTGTACACATACGTCCTGGCCTTGGGTGTATATGGTACATATAGGCTGAGGATGGGGGCATGTTGCCACTGCATGTGCTCAGAAAAAAACTTACAGGTCTCCTCTCGAATTTTGAACTTTTGACACATATTTTGCCCAGATGCAGTCCACATGTGCTAAATATTGTCCACATGTTGACATAGGTAGGTGCTGGAAGTCGTTTTTCACCTCTTCTTTAGTTACAGCACATGCTTTGATCATGAATAATTCAGAAAGTTAACGAATACCCAGGATCAATCAAATAAGCATTAAAAAACACTCTTTTTCATGTTTTTCACAAACTTAGCATCCAAAACTTAGTTTTCTGCAAAACATACCCAAAATGCATCATATGTAACATAAAAACCAAAGAAACTTGTATATTTTCATACTTTTAAGTGCTAAATGTTTTATATTTCTATACCACATCATAACACCACTCTTAAATAGTCTGCATGCTCCTCTTTACTCCGAGAATAAATAAGTCTACCATCGATGAAGATAATTACAAACATATATAAGTACTATTTAAAAGCCTTGTTCATTAAATTCATAAAGGTTGTAGGAGCATACGTTAGCCCAAAAGACATAACCAAAACCTCAAAGTGGTTGTACCGGGTTCTAAAAAAAATTTTTGGAATGTCACACTCTCTGACCTTTAACTAATAATAACACAACCTAAGATCAATCTTTGAAAACTAGTAGGCACCCTAAAGCTAGTCGAATAAATAATCAATTCTGATGATGGGGTACTTATTGTTGATGGTGACCTTATTAAACTATCTTTCATCTATACATATTCTGAGAGTACCATCCTTCTTGTGCATGAATAAGACTGGAGCACCCTACGGGGGAACATTTAGCCTGATAAACCCCTTATTTAAGAGGTCCTTGAGCAGCTCTTTTAACTCTTTAAGCTAAGACATGGACATACGATATGGAGGAATGGAGATAGGTTAGATATATGGAAAGAGACCAATCCTAAACTCTATTTCTCTATTAGGAGGTACCTCAGCCAGATCCACTAAGAAGATTTTAGAAAACTCATTGACTACCTGAATTGATTGAAGGGTTGGGATTTTAGACATACTATATTTAACTCAAACTAAGTAGTAGGTAGACCCTTTTGATGTTAAATTTTTGATTTGAGATAAGAGATGAAATGACCTTTGGGAGATACTGAATTATCCTTCCACTTAATGACTGGTTGATTAGAAAACTAAAACTTTACCACTCTAGTGTGATAATAGACTATTGAATAGCATGAATAGATCCAATCTATGCCTAGAATAATACTAAAATCTATTATCTCTAGCTCTATTAAATCTGCTAAAGTGACCCTATGAAGGACTGTGATAGGCACTTTCTGTACACCCATCTCACAACAACTGACTCACCTATCGAGGAAGAAATTGAGAAAGGTTCAACAAGACTCTGGAGACTTATGCCAAAATTTACAGCAACAAATGGGGTCATAAAAGCGAGAGTTGACCCTCAATCTAATTGGAATGACCCTTTAGGTTATTTTCTAAATTTTTGCTTATTTTTTCCGTTATAGCTGTTCCGTAGCTTTTCCAAGTTATTTATGACTTGTTGGAACTAACATTTTAGTTTTTGGTTAGTTTGTTTGATTTTTAGAGTCAATTCGATATTTTGAAGTCTTTGTTGGTTCCCAATAGCCACCAGGCCAAAACTTCAGTAAAACAATCTCATATGCAAATTCTGATTATGCCAGCAACTCTAGAATATCAATTTTAGGCTGGATAGACCTTTGGTTTAGGTCCCAATTCCCCCTATCTCATTTTGACCTTTGGTCGAAAAATTGAAAAATTAGAAATATAGGTGTGAGACCTATATTTGGTTGAATTAACCTCAGATGGAAAACACAACTTCTCCATTGTGTCCAAATGTTGAATCTGGTATGGTTACATAGTTTATTTACATATATCAAATTTCAAATGAATCCCAAGGCATTGGAATAGACTTGGAAACTTTTCCAAGTTCAGCTGGTTTTCTAATGCATGTGTGATCGCACAAAGAGTGTGGTGATTGCAACAGCATATGTAGAGTGAGTAGTGAGATTGCACTAGAGGGTATGGTGATTTCCATATCTCTTTTTGAGGTCAGGGTGTTCGATTGCATACCTGGTTGTACAATTTCCATTACTGGTGTCCTGGAAGGGGTATAAAAAGACCCCTTAGGCCACGAATTTGCCTATTTCCACTTGTACTCTTGAGAGCAAAACCCTATGGAGTGTGATAACTTTAAATTAAGTCTTAGGGATAACCTGGGATCTTGATTAACATATATTTTCATGAATATCTTGGGATTTGAGGTAAGAATCCTTAAAATTCATGCTTGAATTTCTTGAATTTTTTACCAAAGCAGCATATCCTTTAGGGTTTGATCTTAGCCCAAAAGTTGCTTGGTTTTCACCCATTTTGAGGTTTTTTTTTCATGAGATTGACATTATGTTGGATTGATCTTGGAAATATGATTTTCTTTGAGTGGGGCCCACATAGAAGTTTTGGCATGATTTTTGGATCCGAAGCACAATGGTACAATATTGGTGTTGATATGCTCGTATTAATGAGTAGAATGTATTTTTGATAGCTTGGCATCTTAAAGAGGCTTCTCAAAAGAGAAAATCAAAGGTTTAGCGGTTCGTGAGCTTTTCTCGACGTCAAGGTAGGCAAGATTTATTCCTTGTTAAATTGAGCTTTGTCAAAGTATTTTTATATATTTTTTTGGATTTGGTATGTTGTTAGGTGTTTGATTGATGAAATTCTATACTTGGGTTTAATTGGATTGTTTAGGCTTAAATGGAATCATAGAGTTGAAATGCTTAGCTTGTTGCCTTGAACCTTAGTTCATTACACTTCATTACTCATCCTTAGCATGGGAATGCCTTGGTTTTCTCTAAAATTACATAAATTATAGTTAATTATGCTTAGGGTAAAATGGCCTGCTTGTACCAAAGAAAGGTTGCCTTAGTTCTGATATTGGCGTAGTGGTTGTGTTTGAGAAGAACCTTTACCTTAGGATAAATCATGGATTGCTATACATCTAAGAGTGGATTTAGATACCTTAGCCTATTCTGGGGTAGAAATTGACTTAGTATATATTATGGGGATTTAGAAGTGGGCTCTTGACCCACATTAAGTCAAGATTGATGTTAGTTATCTTAAACCCTTTGTACGTTTGTTATATGCTTAGATGATGTCCTTGTGAGGCAATATTAAGGAATCCTTATACTTTTTGGTTATGATGAATGACGTTGGAAGTAATGCCTAATGATTATGCCATATGTATGATATATTGGTTAAGCTTATGACGAGCTATTGATTATGCTATTATTATGGCTATTGATTGGGCTATCAAATATCCTATTGAATGAGCCCTTAACTACGATATTATCAAAGCCATAAATTATATTATTGGACCATGCTATGAATAAGCTATAGATTATGTCATGGATTAGTTAATGCTAAAGCTATTGATAAGCTATTTTTATGCTAATGAGGCTATTAATGAGTGATTACTCATGATTTTACATATGATTCAGATCATGCTAAGAAATTATGATATTAAACATGCTAGAACACATTTCTAATAATGATGTTACCAATTGTTTCATGAAATATATGAGGAATCATATTTCTTCATTCTTTTGGGAAGTCATTCCATTCATTATATGTAAAATCATGATACTTTATTATATGATTGCTTATGTTATTGATTTTTCCATAGATTATGATTATGTTGATATGTTGATATCCGACAAGGCCAAAAGATATTATGATGATATGAAGATGCTCGACAAGGCCAGAAGATATAATGATAATGTGATAATGCCTGGCAAGGACAAAGAATATTATAATGATATGATGATGTCTAGCAAGGTCGAAGGATATTATGATGATATGATGATGTCGGCAAGGCCAGAGGACATTGTGATGATATTGATAGCCGGTATGGCCAGAGGATAATTATGTTGATGTGCTTATGTGTACATCTACCAATTCGAGTTCTTCTATCCCTATGTATGTAAATTACATGTTTATATATATTTATATGTAATTTGGGCAAATTGTTGATATTAGAGATGCCACTTGTAGCATGCTAGTGTTAAATAACTACAAAATGGTATAGTTGATGACTAGTGGTGGATATTTTTAAGTAATGATGTTAATTGATAAATAATATTAGTTGATGAATAATGGATTTTAACTAATACTATGATTTCTAGTGATAAGGATGCCTAGTTGATCGAATCGTAGATAGTGGATTCATATAGATATTCCATGGTGTAAATTGGTATGAAATTTGGTGGATAGTCGCCTAAGTGATGACTAGTAACTTAGCAATCTAGTTAATAGATTAACTAATGAATAGTGGCTAATGAAGTAGTGATGATTAAGTGATTAATTATGGTAATAGTATGGAATAAGGATACATTGTCAATGTTGATAATTAATAAAAGTTTAGTAAAATGGTCGATTGGTGATAATTGTGGGAATGTGGTTGAATAATGATGAGGTTTGGATATATTGTTGGTTAAATTCCTTTATGCTTTTCTTGGGTGTATTCTTCATTAGTATGGGATGTTGTGATGAGTTCTTTACTTATGCACCAGTTAGCATATGGGAGCCACTTTGTATTTGTGCTTGCTTATGTTGATGCTTATGAGGCATTATGATTCCAAATTGTCTATTTCTTATGCACAACGATATTGGCATGCTTTGATGCCTTATGTTATACTGTTATTTATTTCAGTTTAGTTGCTCATTATATATAGCGATGATGAAGATGATTCAGGATTGATTTTGTACCTTAACTTAGTTATGATTATCTTACATTATATCATCTTTATATTATGAATTAGTTCAGTTAGTCGATGATGCATACCTTAACTTATTATTTTGGTGCTCATACTACACTTATGTACCTTTTTGGTACAGATCCGAGTACTAGCTGTCACCGTTAACCATTGTTCATGCAGATTTGATCTTTCAGAGATAAGGTGAGCTCTTGGAGTTTTGAGTTACCTATTTCATTCTATCTTATTATTATTCAGTCTTTTGTATTGAGACATATGTATTGACTATATTCTAAGTCTTTTGGGTTGTATTATTGACATTAGATGCTATTGTACTGGCTCTACCAGGTCGTGAGATTGGTATCGTGTATGTCTATGTTATCTATTTAGAACAGTTATCTATTTCGCATGATTGGGTTCTTGAAATTTGGACTATGTTGAGAATTTCCTACTAAATTAACCTATTGCATTAGATTCAAGTTATGATTTGGTTTACCTACTAGCGGGATTTAGTGGGTGCCATCATGACTCGTAAATTGGGTCTGACGCTAATAACATATAAGTATCAAGGTGAAAGACACAAAGTATACCAGTAACTACAGCTAGGGAGCTATCCTACTCCTGAAGGGATGGTAAAGCATAAAATCAGTTATGACACTGAAACTATCAGTACTGAAAAATGCACCCGTTGTGGAGCTGTTTAGCCTGACTAAGTTGCTGGAGTAGTGGGGTAACCCTGAGGGCGAACATCCGTGCTGCCCACTTTCATGAAGGGGCAATTCCTAAACTTGTGGTCCATCTTTCCACATCCATAGCACCCTATTCTATTGGCCAAACATTCACCCTAATGATTTTTACTACATCTCTGGAACGTTGGATAACTGAATCTCCCAGTAACACTACCCTAGGATTTAGAAGTTAGTGCTCTGTCCCACTACTCTTACCTAATTCTGGATACAATGGCACTAGTTGAGGATAGTGCAGGTGCTTACAAACGGCCCTGGAATTAAGAATGATTTCCCCCTCCTAACTTCTACTAACTATACTCAAACTGTCCTATTCTAGCTCTCGTATTTTCCCTCTTCTTTTCTTTAGTTTCTCAGCCTCAATTTGCTGAGCATGAGTCATCAATCGAGCAATATCCATATCCCTAATCAACTTGGCAGTCCTACACTCCTTGACTACCAAGTCGAATACACCAATGACAAACTTACTTATACAATCTCTAGAATCCAACAACATTTCTAGTACAAGCCTAGCTAGCTGAGTCTGAGTGAACTTGAGGTAGTATTTCTTCACCAACATAGAGCCTTGCCTCAGGTTCATAAACTCCTCTACCTCGGCGTCTCTCATCTCCTAGAAAGAACCTATCTAGAAATATCGTCTGAAACATGTCCCAACTCATTGGAGTTGCATTCTTACCCCTACTTTCCTTCCACATAGTAACCCAGTCATAAGCAACATAAACTTTCATTATCTTTAGAGTTCAATTTTCGTTTGGGCTAAAGTTGGGCGATTTAAAATGTTCTTTATTAACAAATGGGCCATTGCCCAACACTGTCCAAAATAGCTTGGGCTAAGATGGATTGGGTCAAGATAGGCTAAACAAGAAAAACTTACCCAAATATACCATATTTAGATTATATTTACTATTCATAACTATATAATTTTAATATATGCATATTTCACTTTTAATACAAAGTGTATATCTTTTAGCATAACAATCATAATACATTTAAAACACTTAGAATACATCTATATTGCATGCATATTTCACTTTTAGTACATAAAGTAATTTATCTAATTTGCATGCATACTTCATTTTTAATATATAGTGCATTTTTTACAAACATAAATATAATACATTTTAATACACTTCTAATATATCTATATTGCATACATAATTCACTTTTAATAGATGACAAATATTTTTAAATATGGTATATATAGGTACTAAATTATAAATTTAAAAGCAGTAAATATTTTGTAAAAAGTACCCAAATAAGTAATTTTCCGCTAAATAAAAAATAGGTCACAACCCAACCCACTCAACTTGATCCAAACTCTCTTTTTTCTATTTAGAAATAACAATAAATATTTCCAACAAGATTTTCCTGAAAAGATGTGTATATCTACAATATACTAAAAGTATGAAGGGCCTTAGAAATATTGTGTAAACTTTTTTTCCTTCCTTAAAAGTCTTTGCTTTAGACAAAATTATCTTTTCACTATTTTTTCCTAATATTTAAGAGTTGAAAATTAATTAAATATATTTATGGTTAAATATTTTCTTATTAGAAGTCATCAGAATTAATAACAACTAATATTTTTTCCAATAGTTTAAAATTTTTAAATCAACAAAATTTGATTTTAAGAAGATTTGAAAAATCTAGAAATAAATATAAAAATATTAGAATAAGAAAAAAATTTAAGAAGTATCAAATTTTTTAAAGTTGTAAGTACGTAATAAAAATGTAATCAATGATTTTGTAAAGATTGACTTTAAAAATAAGGAAAGATTTTATAAAAATAATAATAATAAACATACCATAGATATAGTTCAAATTAAAGTCTCTCTCTTAGCCTCTAGCAGCAAGGGAAAAAGGAATGGCACGGCAAACGCAAAAGTGATGATCCATTAACCACTTGAAACTTTTAGTGGTAAAATATATGTATGTGCTTATACTAAAATATATGTTTAGGTTTACATTATTATATTAAAGTATGAAAGATCTTTGAAAAGTGATTTAAACTTTTTACACTTCACTGAAACCTCCAAATAGACAAAATTATTTAATTTTAAATAATCAAATGTTATACATGCAAAACACGTGCTGTTAAACTAGTATATTTATATATACACACAAACTGATAATATATATACACATACACGCATACTAACAATGTAATATTTTTACATAGATTTTGAAATGTATATATAATAATATGTAAGAGATGGTTTCGACATGTTAGGTTAGTGTCAATAAATTTTAAAGTAAGGGTAATATGGTAATTTTGCAAGATAAGGTTGATGAGAATGATTGTCCTTTTTTCTTTCTTATTTAGACCAGTAAGAAGTTAAGAAAATATTAATTCTTATGTACTAAATTACAATTATACCCTATATTGACGTTAAATGTGGTGGGGCCATTGATATAACATGAAATATGTGCTCCTTTTTTCTTTTGCTTCATTTATTATGTCTAATCTAATTTCCTCCATTATTTTTTATTTAAATATATTGAAGGGTACATGACCTCCTTAGCCATATTTTTCATTTGAATGTGAATGGTGAAGGGTAAATATTTATTATTTATACTCGAATTCTTAGCAAACTATTTAAATTTAATACAATTAAGTAATTTTAAAAATTATAATTTTTATTAATTAATTGTAATAAATATTAAAATTAAGAATTATTAGAGATTTTTTATGTGGCTCTTTTGACTTCTTTATTTTAGCAAATTAAGGAAGATTTATTATTTCTTCTAATATTAATCTTATGATTAAGTAATATTAATAATCAAATTTAAATTTTTAAAGTATATTAAAATAATTAATTTAATAAAATAAATTTTTTAATAAATATTTTCGTAGGATCTATGTAAAGTTATGAATCAAGTAAAAAGAAATCGAGAAAATATTTATTAAATACCTAATAAAATTTTACCTTCATGAGAAGTAAACATAATTTATTATTAATAAACATGTAATAATACACTATTCTTTAATATGCAAAAGAAATCATTCAATATTTAGTTTAAGTATACTACTCCTAATTATTATCAACATTATTGTTATTATTATTATTATTATTATTATTATTATTATTATTATTATTATTATTATTATTATTATTATAAAAATATTTCTTCTGTCTCAATTTATATGCCGCTTTTAGTTTTTCGAAAGTCAAACATTTAAATTGAACCGTAAATTTGGCCACAAAATCTTCAAGATTTTTGAAATAAAATTTATATATTTGAAACTATGTAAGAAGTACTACAAATCACAATTATTGACATTTCAAAATATTTAAAAGATCAGTAAAAAGTTACCTCCAACGAAAAACTTATTTGAATCTCAAAATTAGAAAAGTGATATATAAATTGAAACGAAGTAATCTATTAATAATTTTACCTTTCATAATATGAGAACCAGCTCTTCCCTCTAGTTCAATGTATAAAAGTAGGTAATAGCATGTCATTAAACATTTTTTTGGAAACAAAAGATTGACTTTATAAACACGATTTGCTAATTTTTACATTTTTAAAATTAAAATTTTTGTATAAAGTAAAGTACTCTTCGTCTTAAAATAGTGGTGCTAAATGGCACATTTATCTATATCTTACTAGAGAGGTACAAACTGTCATGTGTAGCACCGCAAAAAAATAATATTTATTATTAAAAATTAAAATTAAAATAATAATAATAAAAAGCATCTAGTTAGATATAGAACTGTCATTTAAAACTTCCTTCGACATTTGTTTGCAACCACGATAAATCTTTTCGATTATGTTCCACTCTCATTTCACAAAACTCTCATAAGAACAACACTTGAAAAATTTATTTTTCTCTCTACAATTTTTTCCCAAGCTATAATAGATCTATTTATGTTACCCAAGTTATCTGCATCCCCCTACAATTGGTATCAGAGCCTACATTATTTAAAGTTACGGAAGTAGTATGTATTTGGATTTAGTATGTATGTGGATCTATTTGATTAATTTATTAATTATGATAAAATTAGATTTAAATATCTACCAAAATATTATAAATATTTTTTAGATGAATAACGTACAAAAACCACAAAAATATAAAGAATTAAAATAAATAATATCTAAAAAACGTAAAAAATTAAAAATAAGGATAGAAAGACTACAGTATAACATAATTATCGGGGTTAGTAAAAACTCAATAAATGCACAAAAAGAAGAAATATCAAATTTAAAATCAACAATAGATAGTCTAGAATATATATATCAACATAACCTATATACGTTTAAATGAAATGAACAAAGAAGAATTTATAATAGATGAAAAAACATATGAAAATCATGAAGGGTCAAAAATAAAAATAGTATTCTCTAATTTAGAAAGAAGATATAAGAAAATAGGTGAACATTTATATTTAATGTTAGAAAAAGAAGAATTAAATTAGAAGATAAGTTGGAAGCCATGGTAAGAATAAAAAGAGAAAACGAAGAAATAGACAGAAAAAAGGAAATAGATTAAATAAAACAAGAAACCATAGAAGAAATACGAAAAATAAATGAAACTAAAAATAATAGGATTGCTGAATTAGAAAAAGAACTACAAATACTAAAAGATTTATATGAAAAGAGACAGAAAGAAAAAGAATAAAAAGATAAAGGACAAAAACTATTAAACAAGATAAATCAATTTA
Source organism: Capsicum baccatum var. pendulum (assembly GCA_030864225.1). Lineage (NCBI taxonomy): Eukaryota > Viridiplantae > Streptophyta > Magnoliopsida > Solanales > Solanaceae > Capsicum > Capsicum baccatum. The sequence goes on along the minus strand of CM061560.1, from coordinate 81,012,799 downwards.
AAGAAAAATTAGAAATAAAAAAGAAAGAATCAGAAGCCAGTGAATTAAAAATAAATACAATAGATGCTGAAGAAACAGATAATTATGATTCGGAAGGTAGTAAAACATATACAGCAATTCTAGACATATAATTATCTGTTTTTAAGAAAATCTAGGACTAATAAATATAGAAGTAAATACTCTAGATAAAAATATAATACCTAGTGCATTAGAAATAAGAAAACCAACGTATAATTACAAAAGTAAGTTTAAAAGATATAATCCAAAGGATGAATATAATAAATGGACACTAAAACAAATAATTAATTACAACTTTTTAGATTTAGACTGTGTAATAGACACAAATAAAACAATACAACTATAGGTAGGATATATGTCAAATAAATTATTAGATAATAAAATAAATATAACAAACACACCAAAATATATAGAAAAGACATTAATAGGAACAATAAAATTATGATTTTTAAACCTGGCCGAAGCAAGTAAAAAAGTATTAAGATGTGATAATAAAACAGAAGGAACATCAACAACTACTAAAATACTACCAGCAGAAATATTGAAAAAATATGAAATAGCTATAAGAGATGAATTTAGTAGTGTAACAACAGAAGAAGAATAGCAAAATAAAGAAAAAGATACGAATACAAATTTAATGTTAAAACTAGCAATGTGTAATATGTGCTATATAGATGAGTATATGTGCGCATTTAAAGAATACTATTATAAAGGAACATATAATATAGAAGAAAGTAAAGAAATAAGAAGATTATATTTTAGTAAATTATCCGAACCATTTAGTTCAAAAATAATAAAGAGTTGGGATGAAGAAAAAATAGTAGATATCCTAGGCGCAAGAATAAATTTTTTACAACAATGGTATAGAAATCTATGTCAAAAATATAGAGAAGAAATAAAAATAAAAAAATACTAATAAGAAATTTAGCATGTTGCAAAGATAAAATAGTACCTCAATTTGGATGTGAAGAAAGATATTATAAGAAAAGAAATAGACATAAGAAATATAAGAAATACAAGAAATCAAAATATAAGTATAAGAAACCAAGAAAAAGATATTATGTAAAAAATTATAAACATAAAAGACCCCATAGGAAAAAGAAATCTGTAAAAGAATGTACTTGTTATAATTGTGAAAAACTAGGACATTTAGCTAGAGATTGTAAAATGCCTAAAAATCCAAAAAAAAAAACAAATATCAGAAATAAAAATAGAAAATACAGAATATATGCAGATAGATTATATAGATTACGAATTAGAAAGTGAAGATAGTATATATGAAATTTTGGAGAATGAAATAGATAATGAAATAGATAGTGAATTAGATGAGTCAAATGACTGAAGAAGATATAAAAATGAACCAAATAACTGAAGAAGATATAAAAATAATAACAAAAGAAGAATATTTAAATGAAGAAGGAACAGATCAAAAAATAATATTTGATAATAATATATTTGACGAAATAAAAGGAAAAGAGTTAGACTTAAGTGTACAGAAAATATTTAAAATACTAACAATAAAAAATATATTTAGTAGGAAAAAGGAAGAATACTACGTAGTAAATAAAAAAGAACATGTAATAGACTGTAGATATGCAAAAGGAAGAGCTAGTGTACTACTAGTAACAAAGAGAATGATTAATAAAGAAATAAACGATATAAAAAGTAAAGACCCAATAAAATATGTACACCTTGGAGGAATAGAGATATTAATAAAAACATGTTTTAGAGAAGAAATAGATACACCAATAAAATTATATTTAGTAGATGATAGAATTATAAAACCTATAGAAAAAAAGTATAATAACTGTCATAAAAGGAAATTTAATATACTAAAAATTTAAATTTATAATAAGTGCGAATTATTTAGTAGCAATAACAGATAAAAATATAGATAAATCATTAGTGTTATATTGGAAAATATCAGGAATAGAAAAGAAAACGAACCCCAGAATGTAAACTATTTACAGCAAGATGTAAAAATCTATATGTATTAACAACAAAACATAAAATAACAGGAAAAAATAAAATTAATAAAATACAAATAGAAAATCCATTTGAACAATTCGTAAAAACAATTGATTATAATGATTATAGTTACAAAAATATAGACATAGAAGAAGATTTAGAAATAATAAATGATAGAATAAGTACATAAAAAGGAATAGCTCATGAAAAACTAGAATCATCAAGCTCATAAAAAAGAACAAGTTATGAAACAACTTCAACAGTTAATTTAAACCAATATTACATAACAGGAACAATAAATGAAAAAGAATATTTAATACTCTTAAACACAGGACAAGAAGAAAATTATATAGCAAAATATCTAATAAAAAGTGAAGAAATAAAATCTAATAGTAATATATGCCCAGATCTACCAAGGAGTCTAATAAACATTAAGGATACGACAGAAAAAGAAATAATAATAGGAGTTAGAAAATTTAAAATAGAATTTGAAATAAAGGAAGAAATTAAAAAAAACAGACATAATATTAGGAATAAAATGGTTAGAACAAGTAAAACCATACAATATAGAACATATACAATTATCTATAACATATAATAAAGAAAGATTATTCATAAAAAGAGCTTTAACATGATATAAAAATATATGTACTTGTAAAAATAATAGTAGAAGGATATTATAATAGGTATTATACACCTATGATAGATATAGGAGCAGAAGCTAACTTATGCAGATACAACTGTTTACCAGAAGGTAAATTGGATAAGGTAAAAATACCAATAATAGTAAAAGGATTTAATAATGAAGGAAACTTAATTACATATAAAGCTAAGAATGTAAAAATACAGATATGAGATAAAATAATAACGATAAAAAAAATCTATAATTATGAACTAACATCAAAAGATATGCTTTTAGGAATGCCACTTTTAAATAAATTATACCTACATATAATAACTAAAACAGATTGGTGGTTTACAACACCATGTAAACAAAAAGTAAGAGCAAAAATAGTTATTAATAAAATAAGAAAGAAAACTGATTGGATAAAAGGAAGTGAAAAAGAATTACACAAAAGTTAAAAAATATAAAAAAATACAGAAGACACAGTAGAACTACTTGTATTTTCTATAAATAAAAAAGAAATAACTATATTTCCAATAGATAAGATAGAAATAATAAAGAAAAGATTAAGACAATTATATAGTGAAAATCCATTAAAAGGATGGGAAAAACATAAAACTTCTATAAAAAATGAATTAATAGATAAAAATAGCATAATAACTCAAAAACCATTAACATATAATTTTGAAGATTTAAAATAATTTAAAATGCATATAGATGAATTATTAGAAAAATAATATATACAAAAAAGTAATAGTAAACACAATAGTACAACATTTATAGTAAATAAACATAGTGGACAAAAAAGAGGAAAAAGTAGAATGGTTATTGACTATAGAAATTTAAATGCAAAAACAATGACATACAATTATCCATTATCAAATAAGATATTAAAAATAAGACAAATACAAGGATATAACTACTTTACTAAATTTGACTGTAAATCAGGATTTTACCGCTTAAAGTTAGATGAAGATTCTATGGAATTAACCGCATTTACGGTACCACAAGAATTTTATAAATGGAACGTATTATCATTTGGATATAAAAGTGCACCAGGTAGATACCAACACTTTATGGATAGTTACTTTAAACAATTACCTAATTGTATAGTATACATAGATGATATACTACTATATACAAAAATTAAAGAGGAACATTTAAAATCATTAGAATAATTTACAAATATAATGGAAAAATCGGGAATAAGTTTAAGTGAAAAGAAAGCCGAAATAATAAAAAACCAAATAGAGTTTTTAGGAATACAAATAGATAAAAGTGGAATAAAAATGCAACAAAATATAGTACAAAAAATAATAAATTCAAAAGAAGAATTAGATACAAAAAAGAAATTACAATCATTTTTAGGATTAGTAAATCAAGTAAGGGAATATATACCAAAATTAGCAGAAAACCTAAAGCCTTTACAAAAAAATTAAAAAAGGATGTAGAATATAATTACAACGAAGAAGACACAAAACAAGTTCAGAAAATAAAAATACTTTGTAAAGAGTTACCAAAATTACAATTCTCAAACGAAAATAAAAAATTTATATATATAGTAGAAGCAGACACAAGTGAATATAGTTATGGAGGAGTACTTAAATATAGATATGAAGAAGAAAAATTAGAACACCATTGTAGATACTACTCAGGTACATTTAATGAAACAGAAATAAAATGGAAAATAAATAGAAAAGAATTATGTTCATTATATAAATGTTTATTAGCATTTGAACCATATATGTATATAACAAATTTATTGTGAAGACAGATAATACCCAAGTTCGATGGTGGTTAACAAGAAAAATACAAAACTCAGTTACAACAAAGGAAATTCGGAGATTAGTATTGAATATATTAAATTTTATATTTACGATTGAAGTAATCAAGACTGGCAAGAATGTTATTGCAGATTACATATGAAGACAAAGCTACTCAAACTAATTTACCAATGGAAGAAGCTGATGTCAAAGATACCTAAATAGACTTAATATTACAAGTGTTTGAACAAATAAAGTTATTACAAGAACGAGTTATCACATTAACTACTAAAGTTACAGATATAAAAGTGCAGGTTGAGCACTATAAAAAATAAGAAAAAGCTATTAGCAAAGATACTGTGCAAGAAGGGCACATTAAAAAACTAGACCTAGAAGGTGACGATGAGAAACACCTAAAAACTCAAATTACTAACGAAATTACAGTTACAGCTACAGGCGCAGAAGATGTATCCAAAGGAAAGAATATAGTCACTCAAAATAAACCTGAACCACCAAAGAAGAAGAATTATAACCTCAACCAGATATTCTCAAAACCATATACACCAAATATACAAAAATTAGAGTCATCTATACCTCCCTAGATACATACATATTCCGAATCACTCAATCAACAAAAGCAGAATTATAACCATATCACTCGTACATATATTGATAATATTTATACTTTACAAAAATTGTTAAATACAAAATCTATTCAGAGTAAATATTTAGCAAAACAACACCAAGGATATATTACACAAAAATATCAGAACTATAACAAACTTATTGCTTTGCCTGGCACCAGTGCAAACTTAATTACTTCATGTTACTATTATGGATTATTATCTACAGTTTACACAACTACTGAAAAATAGTTAACAGGAATTCCAGACATTTATAAAGGATTTATGGATTATAAGAGGATTACGAAGGGACAGTTATTCTATGTCTGTTTCTACTCAGCACCAGCAGAAATATTATTTGATGAAATACAACAAACAATTACTATTGTCAAGATACGAATGACACGAGATTATATTATCCCGGAATAAATATGCGAACAAGAAGAGATAACCAAAAATAGATATCGAACTTCTACCAAAACAAGAGAGTTACTGGACTTAGCAGTATACTGAATGAGTTAGCAAATAATTATATAAATCAAAACCCAGTTTGGATTTACTATAACAGAAATCAATTATTGATTCACATTACTTGTAAAAATATTAGAGAAAATGACAGAGAAGATATAAGAAAATGGGTCATGAAAATCCTAAAACCACAAGAGTTACCAGTCACAAGATCTATTACAAAAGGAGTTGTTTCAGAAGAAGCTATGGATCAATTTTGTAAATAGTTTGGCCAAAGATACGATAAGCACATATGCAACAGATGTAGTGACAGACACAACTTTATTCCAAATGTGATGCTACAATAGCAAGAAGATAAGAAAGCAGTAGATACGACAAGAAGAAGATGAAAAGAAGATAACAACGAGACAATAATGGAAGAGAAAAATATAATAAGAGCTAGAAAGCGATATGTGAATTATTGTATAGCCTTTTAAATCTTGTTACGTAAATAAGTTGTATAGTCATTATTATTAGGAAGACTTTTTAGCCATTAATAGCTTTAACTTTTTAGGCATAGGCTTTTTGAATTTCTTGTACAATAATTGTTAAGTAGATATCATAATTTTTTGAAGACTTTTTGTAAAAATCTAGGGATACATGTAAAGTATAGGAACAGTGTAAAATATTCTTTTTCCCTTTATAAATAGAAGAACCGAAGGCAGATGGAAGGCAAGCCTTCATGAGTTGAAGCAAAATCCTCTCTTATACACAAAACTTTTGAATTATTTAATAAAAATAGGTATATTTCTAAGGAAAAGCTATGAATCATCTAACAGCTATGAAAAATCTAGAATTATCAGATTTACCAGAATAGGTATTTATATTTGTGATTATGAATAGCTAAATTCATAAATTCCTGACAATCATGATATGATAAAATGAGTTCATGTTAGTTACTTTATAGTAGAATTATTCAAAAAATAGCATGTTCAGAAGTTTATTAGCAAAGTGAAAAAGGAGAAAAATCCCTAAAGAACTATGTCATCTTAAAGGTGAAACCGGTGAGGCAAGAAAGCTGTGATAGGGGAGTAGCCAGAGTAGAGGCCCTGTTTAAGGGAAAAGTATCCAGATTACCATGCTAATAGTGACCGAAAAACATGTTATTTAACGATAATCTAGTATATAGTAATCTAAAATGATCATATTTTATTATGTGTATGGTTGAATGGAATATTTTGAAAAAGCATCATATGAAAAATGAATACTTATTTATCTGACAAAATGGTAGATAAATTTAAAATACTTGTTTTGTAGGTACTTACGGATATAGAAATTGTAGATATAAGAAAAATTATACTGGAAAAAATATTTGATAAATATTTTATGACTAGAGTAAATTACATATCACACCTACCTACGTACTCTTACAGATACTTACATACCAAACCTACACATCAACCATGATAAATTACGTATATTTATAATGTTGGAAAATGGATATGAAAAATATACAATTAGTAGAAAAACTAATGGAAACCAATCTAGAAAAATATATGAGAACTAAAGATATAAAATATATAGAATTCCGTAATGAAAATATACAAGAATTATTAAGATTAAAAAAACAACAACTAATAAATACTATGATAAAACAATTAATTACTAGAATCCAATTCCAAGTTATCCAAGTTATTTGTAGAAACCTAAGCATAATATGAATAATATGACAAGTTATATATCTGATGAAACTAAGATACTTGTTTTATATATCATAAAATACTTAGAATTAGAAGACATAAAGAAAATAATATGGGAAAAAATATTTGATTTTGAAGATGAGTTACTAAGTACTAATTGGATAGAAGATGAATTAGAAAATATAGATTTCTATGGTAGAAATTATTATTCGGATAGTTATTATTCAGATGAATATTATACAGATTAAAAATGGTAGAATATATTCAAAGAGTTAGAGAAAAACAAAGTTGGCTATACGAAGAAATTAATTATAGAAACCAGCTTAGAAAAGGAAGAGAAAAATTAAAAGAAAGATTAATTTGGATAAATAAAACCACAAAACAACTAGAATTAAAAGACAATTTAGAATATGATTTAGACATAGAATTATTTATAGATGAAAAAGATAGGATAATTACCGAAATAGATAACCTAGAATTTAATATCAGATATAGTACATTTAGAATAAATTATTACAAAGAAATTTGCAGTATTACAACTACTTTAGGATAAAATGATAGACTATGAGTATTTAAAATATTGGAGACAAGATATGGAAGAAATAAGATTAACAGAGATACTGATGAAAGAAAATTTAATTGAATATTTTAGAACAAAAGGTATAGAATATTTAGAATACCTCCAAAATAATATACAAGAATTACAAAGACTAAGAGAAAAAATTAAAGAATATTACAGTAAAGCATTTAATCAAATACCATCCAATCACCCCCCAAGATATGAACAATAATAAAATTAAAATAAATAAACTAAAAATAAAAATGTTTAGAGAAGTTAAGAAACATCCACGCACAACTAAAAATGGATCCATTAGAGCTATGATAGATCTATTTAAGTTACCTAAGTTATCCGTACCCCCCTATAATTGGTATCAAAGCCTATGTTATTTAAAGTTACGGAAGTAGTATGTATTTGGATTTAGTATGTATTTGGATCTATTTGATTAATTTATTAATCAGGTATAGTTCACTAAACTTTTCTATTTTATGCTTAATTTATTTTTTAGAGTGTCAGTGTGCTTAAAAATTGCTTCTTTGCCTAATGGATTTTTCAAAATGTTACTTTTAGGGATACCCAATGTAAATTTAATTGATAAAGTTTTTGATAGTTCTAAAGAGCAGCAATTATTTCTCTTCTTTGAGTTGAATTTCTATTTTTTTCTTTTGCTATGAAATTGAGTTGTTTCCTTCTTTTTAACAAATTTTCATTAGGGCAGGTGATGATAGGCGAATTTACACGCCTATAGTGCTATATTTTACCCATATTTTAGCTAAGTTTTGAGAACAAATTATATAATTCATGCACTTTTAGTCCTTTTTCCTGTAATTGAGCTAACGAACATGATTAGCAAGTTTTCAGGTATAAATGATGCAGATTTCAGCATTTTATGGATAACTTGATGCCAAAGAAAGCTTCACAAAAGAAGGAAGGGAAATCTTGGATGCCTAGGACCAAAAGTGGCGCATGAAAAATCTGTCCAGGGCAAAAACAACAATTTTGAAGACTTTGGGGACTAGAAGTAACTTAGTAGGATTAGGATAATGATACATTAACCTAGTAGGATTGGGTTAAGTAATGCATTAGCTTAGTAGGAATAGGATATGGGTGTTATAAAAACCCTATTTTGCTAGAGATTTTGAGAATGATCATCTTACCTTACAATTCATTCACTACTACTTCTAATCTTTCCATTAATTCTACTTCTTATTCTTCTTCTATTCATCTATTCAATTCTTAATTTCCGCAACAAGAGAAACGTTACTTTGCTAGGAATTCACGCCTAACGCCTACCACACTATTACTACACGAAATCTTTATTGTGGTATAATAATAATGTCTATTGTGATTTCCTTCGCATTCATGGGTAACTAAACTTCTCTGTTGGGGTTATGGAAGCCATATGAGATACTATCTATTGCTATGAGTTTGTGAGTTCGTGACACGTAGACTGCTTATATCATTATTCTCTTTATCTTAATCTAAATTCTTTGTGGTTGCAAACGCATAGAATACGCCAGTATAACATTAACTTGTTCGAAAGAAAAGTTATATGTCTGGAAAAGAGATAATGTCAAGCTAATAGGGTCCCATCCCCTATTAAAAAGTTAGTGCCGTAACTGGATTAACCTCTTGGAGAATTTGTACCGTTAGACACGCTTTAAGCTCGAAAGAGTTAAAGTGAAATAGTCCTTGTTGAGGTCGAAAGACGCTTGGATTTACCATCGAATACAATTCTCTATAAGCACGTGCATGTCTGAATTCCGCACACTCATAGCCAATAGAGACGTAAAACTCATAAGGTGGACATAACCCCAACTCCTCAATTCTCATTGTTTTACAACCTACTAAACATTCTTTCCTTTTTACTTTACTATTTTCAGTTTTTATTTTAATAATTTGGTTACACTTTACAATCCCCCCTTTTACGAGACTTGCACTAAAAGTCTAGTAATCTTTGCTTACTTGTTGACCAAGCTATTCCCTAAGGGATCGATACCCAACCCAGTTGGGTTCTATATTTGACTACGACCACTTTACACTCCTACGAGAGCTGTAGATTGAGCGTTATCAAAAATTGGCGCCGTTGCCGGGGAGTACGAGTGTCAACTAAGTTTGTGATAATTACTAGACCCTTTGGTCAAAGATTCTCGTACTTTTACTTTTAGTTTTTGTTTTTGTTTTCTGCAGGTTTTTATTCAGTGCGTGCCCCATACTCGAAGTTCTGGTCAACCGTTATTACCTATCAATCCTGAACCACAACGTATTGGCAGAATGAAGGCACAACACGAAATTGAAAGGATGGCTGCTCAACAGGAATAGGCGAGATTAGCTGCTCTTGCCGCCTCTCAAGTGCATCAACAAAACATTGATAACCCTGGCTGAGCAATAAATCCTGACGACGAGGACCTAGGTGATGACGAGTTGCTAAACCCTAGGCATGCTGCTGAGATCGCAACACCTGCCAAAAGAAGAGATCGTCAAGCTAGGTTTAGGCCTGAACGCTGAGCTATGCAACCAGCTTTCGACGATGATGATGATGATCTTGATGGAGCCGGAGCCACAGGAGCCATAATTCCTCCACCATTAGCGCCCGAAGCCAAGTTCAACATCACGAGCACCATGATTCAGTTATTGCAACTCAAGGGATTATTTGGTGGACTAGCAAGCGATGATCCGAATATGCATCTCATCAACTTTATTTCTACATGCAAGTCGTTTGACAATCCTGGTGTTGGTCAGAATGCAATTCGATTACGTCTATTTCCATTGTCTCTGTATGGGGAGGCAACTCTATGATTGAATGGGCTAACTCCTGATTCTATTACAAATTGGAGGCAATTGAGAGATGCTTTCCTAGAAAGATTCTTTCCGCCATCCAAAAGAGCACAATTGAGAGATGAAATCAGCAACTTCCGTCAGCTTCCAACTGAAGCCCTTCATGAAATATAGGAGAGGTTCAAGACAAAGCTAACGAGGTGCCCAAACCATCACATGACTAATGTTCACCTAATGGAGATATTATACAGAGCCTTGAATTCAATAACTAAACCAGTGGTGGATAATGCGGTTGGAGGATCTTTTATGGACCTCACCTTTGGTCAAGCAAGCAATATGCTAGATCGTATGACGAAGCAAAGTAAAGCTTGGCATACTAGGGATTCTGAGGTAGCAAGCCCCACTTTATCTATTGGCATGACTGCAGACCAAAGGAGAAGAGAAGAAGAACATGATCAAGATATAGCGCACATGAAAACACAAGTGGATCTTCTTACAAAGCATTTATTATTAGGGAAGACCAAAAAAGTGAAAGCTATTGCGTCAAAAGGAAGAGACGAATCTGATTCGGAAGTAGAGGCCAACTACTTGAACAATCAGGGGGTTTCCGAGGTAATACCCAAGGAAACCAAGGTCGGAACTACTATGATAAATCTAGAAACAAGGACCAAGGTAGTTGGAAGAACAAGAATGAAAAGAGTGGTTTGTACGTTCCCCCTGGAAGACGTGATGCCACCACATCTAGTTCTGGAAATATGGAAGAGATGATGGCTAAACTATTGAAAGGAGTGGAAGCAACGAGCGCTGGAGTAACGGGGGTAATAAATGATTTGTCCTTCATGAAACAATTAGTTGATTCCCATTCCACTTCAATCAAGCAGATAGAGCAGCAATTGAGCCAACTTTCAGCAGCACTCAATCAAAGAAAGGCTGGCACTTTACCTAGCGATACTGTGAAAAACCCAAGGAATGATGGGTCATGCATGGCCATTACTACCCAAAGTGGTAAGGTGCTAGAAACTTCAGCAAAAGGCAAGCAAGTGGTTGACGAAGCAGTGGACACTGATAATAAGGCGAAAGGGGAAGATGCCGCAGCAGCTGAACCTGACGTCCATAACGTCACCCCTCACGATTTGCAACCTGAAAAAGCTGAAAAACGGAAGAAAGAGGAGAAGAAAGCCGTAGAGAGAACAATTTCATACCCACCACCACCTTTTCCCCAAAGATTAAAGAAGGTGGCGGATGATACAAAGTTCAGCAAATTCATGACTATGTTAAAGCAACTAACCATTAATGTTCCATTGGTGGAGGCACTTGAACAAATGCCTGGGTATGCGAAATTTATAAAGGATCTTTTGACAAAGAAGCGGGCAGCAAGTTATGAGTTGAAAGATGATGTTCATCACTGCAGCGCAATCGCTACCCGATCAATAGTTCAGAAGAAGGCTGACCCCGATGCTTTTACTATTCCCTGCACCGTTGGATCTTTGAATTTTGCCAAGGCATTATGTGATTTAGGAGCCAACATCAATTTGATGCCACTATCTATCTATAAAAAGTTGGGGTTGGGTGATCCTACTCCAACCAATATGAGGCTCGTAATGGCGGATAGGTCGATAAAACGACCTGTTGGTATTCTATATGATGTATTGGTAAAGGTTTCTTCATTCATCTTTCCGGCAGACTTTGTTATTTTGGATTGTGAGGCAGATTCAGAAGTTCCCATAATCTTGGGGCGCCCTTTCCTTGCTACAGGAAGTGTGCTTATTGATTTGAGAGCTAATGAGCTTTCATTCTGAATAAATGACGAAGTAGTTCACTTTGATGTGTGCAAAGAAATGAAGCAACCCAAAGAGTTGAACGTATTCTCGGTGGCTGATGTTTACTTTGATGATGAGGAAGAATCACTTGAAGAAGAGCAAATTATTGATGACCCATTGGCGATTGTGCTCATGAATGGAGAAAGTAAGGATGCTGAAAATTGCGAAGAAGCTATTTGTGCTCTATCAGGATTAGGGACATATCGCCATGCTCCCAAGAAGCTAGACCTTGATCTCAAAAATCGACCCACACCACCAGCTAAGCCATCTATTGAATATCCACCCACGTTAGAATTGAAGGAGCTGCCTAGTCATTTAAAGTATGCATTCTTAGGAAGCGGAAACACACTTCCAGTCATTGTGGCAGCAGATTTGGGTGAGCAACAAGTTGCAGCTCTCATTGCTATTCTACGCAAGTATATTAGAGCCATTGGATGGACCATTGCGGATATTATTGGTATTCCACCTGGAATTTGTACACACAAGATTCAGCTTGAAGAAAAATTCACACCCACCATTGAGCATCAAAGGCATCTAAACCCACCTATGCAAGAAGTGGTGAAGAAAGAAATCATCAAGTGGTTAGACACAGGAGTTGTGTATCCAATTTCTGACAGTACATGGGTAATCCCGGTACAATGTGTTCCCAAGAAAGGAGGCATGACGGTGGTCGTGAATGAAAAGAATGAGCTTATTCCACTTAGACCTGTCACCGGATGGAGAGTATGCATGGACTATCGAAAGATGAATTCTTGGACGCTCAAAGATCACTTTCGAATGCCATTTATGGACCAAATGCTTGATCGATTAGTGGGGAAAGCATGGTTTTGTTTCTTAGACAGTTATTCAAGCTATAATCAGATTTGCATTGCCCCCGAAGACCAATAGAAGACAACATTCACATGTCCATATGGCACGTTTGCCTTCAAACGTATGCCATTCGGACTATGTAACGCACCACCCACCTTTCAGCATTGTATGATGTCCATTTTTTCTGATATGGTTGAAGATACTTTTGAGGTATTCATGGACGACTTTTCAGTTGTTGGTGAATCATTTGAAGCATGCTTGGAAAACCTAAGTATGGCGTTGCAAAGATGTGTAGAATTCAACCTAGTGCTGAATTGGGAAAAGTGCCACTTCATGGTAAAAGAAGGAATCATTCTTGGGCATAAAATCTCCGAAAGAGAAATTGAGGTTGATCGAGAAAAAATTGAAGTCATCGAGAAGCTACCGCCCCCAATTTCAGTGAAGGGAGTTCATAGTTTCCTCAGTCATGCAGGTTTCTATCAGCGGTTCATCAAAGACTTCTCCAAAATTGCGAGTCCATTGTGCAAACTCTTGGAGAAAGATGCAAAGTATGACTTCAATGAAGATTGTTTGAAGGCATTCGAATGCCTCAAAATAAAACTCATTGAAGCCCTTATCATGGTAGCACCAGATTGGTCTCAACCATTTAAAGTCATGTGTGATGCTAGTGAGGTGGCTGTTAGCGCTGTACTTGGCCAGAGGAAGGAGAAATTATTTCATCCTATCTACTATGCTAGCAAGGTCCTAAACGAAGCCCAAAAGAACTATACTGTCATAGAACAAGAGCTTCTAGCAGTTGTGTATGCTTTTGAGAAGTTCCGGGCGTATCTGTTGGGAACCAAAGTGATCGTTCATACAGACCATGCAGCTCTGAGGTATATAATGACAAAGAAGGATGCAAAACCAAGACTAATTCGATGGGTTTTGCTGCTGCAAGAATTTGATTTCGAGGTTAAGGATAGAAGAGGTTGCGAGAACCAAGTGGCTGATCATCTATCTAGACTCGAGAATGAGCATGTGGCGCAGCCTGAAATCGAGATTGATGATGCATTCCCTGACGAGGAGATCTTAGCGACAATAATGGAAGGATTACCATGGTATGCCGACTTTGCAAATTTTGTGGTGAGTAATGTGATACCTGCAAACTTATCTTACCATCAAAAGAGGAAGTTTATGCATGATGTAAAACACTACTTTTGGGATGAGCCATATTTGTTTCGACGATGCGCGGATGGTGTTATCCGACGATGTATATCCCATGTAGAGGTGCCTACTATATTGGAAGCATGCCACACTTCCCAAGTTGGGGGACATCACGCAGGTAATCGGACAGCAAGAAAGGTATTGCAAAGTGGATATTATTGGCCTTCGATATTTAGAGATGCCTACGACTTTGTTAGAAGATGCGACCAATGCCAAAGACAAGGTGCTATTTCGAAACACCATGAGATGCCCATGTCGAAAATTCTTGAAGTAGAGCTCTTTGACGTATGGGGTATTGATTTCATGGGTCCATTCGTGAATTTGTTTGGAATGAAGTACATCCTAGTTGCTGTAGATTATGTCTCAAAATGGGTTGAAGCTGTAGCGTTGGCCGGCAATGAGGGAAAGCGTGTTGTAGCATTCTTAAAGAGAAATATCTTCTCTCGCTTTGGAGTACCACGTACTATCATAAGCGATGGAGGATCTCACTTCTGCAATAAGCTATTCAAATCCGTGTTGGCAAAATATGGTGTCAAGCAACATAAGGTAGCCACGCCTTATCACCCACAAACTAGTGGCCAGGTAGAGGTTTCCAACCGAGAGATCAAGCAAATCCTTGCTAAAACGGTAAATGCTAATAGGACAGATTGGTCTCGGAAGTTAGACGATGCACTATGGGCTTATAGGACTGCATTCAAAACACCAATTGGCATGTCCCCGTACCAACTAGTTTATGGGAAGGCTTGTCACTTGCCCATTGAGCTTGAGCATAAGGCATTATGGGCTTTGAAGAAATTGAATTTGAATTGGGATGATGCAATGAATCTGAGATTGGATCAGCTGAACGAGATGGACAAATTCCGCCTCCATGCTTATGAAAGATCAGACCTATACAAGGAGCGGATGAAAAAGTATCATGATCAGCGCATTGTTCGACGAAACTTTCAAAAGAATGATATGGTACTTCTTTTCAATTCCAGACTGAAGTTATTCCCAGGTAAGTTAAAGTCCAAGTGGTCTGGTCCATATAAAGTTATCCAAGTCTACTCATCTGGAGTAGTTGAGTTGGAAGACAATAATGGTGTTGTCTTCAAAGTGAATGGCCAACGAGTTAAACCTTATATTGGTCCTCTTGATTCAATAAATTATATGGCCATCACTTATCTCGATGAAGTCTAAGTACTCGAGGGAACTATGTCGTGCCGCGATGATAAATAAGGCGCTAGATGGGAGGCAACCCATCGTTTATCGTTTTTCATTTTTTGTCTTTCTTACGTTCTAATACGTGTTTTTCTTTTGATAAATAAAAATCCAAAAATAACAGTCGTGCCACGACCAAAACTAAGGCTCTTGATGGGAGGCAACCCATCGTTCTAATCATCTTCATTGGTTTTGAGCAAATGTAGGTGCAAGAGGTATAAAACGAGGAGATCGGTTGCAAATTTCGATTTGGACATATTGCATGTTAAAGGTGGTAAGTTAGGAATGAAGAAGCAAAAGGCTATGGATTGAGCATTTCTCATGAAAATATAGGCATCGAACAAGGCTAGACCTAGGTAAAACTAGGCCACGAACAAGGCAAGGCCTATACTATGGCCTAAGGTCTCGGAATCTAGTGTGCCATAGCATAGGCGCCGCTCATGCTCAAGTATGCCATAGCATAGGCGCCGCCTATGCTAATGCCTTTTGTTTCTGAATCTCATATGCAAAGTGAAAGGCGCCACCTATGCCTAGGAATGCCATGGCATAGGCGCCACCTATGCTAAGACAATGCTTTGCAAAAGGCGCCGCCTATGCCAAGTATAGGCAAAGCAAAAGGCGCCGCCTATGGTCACTTTTTGTCTCCAAATTCGATTTTAAATGGGTCAAAACCCGACCCAACCTTTTCCTATATATATGAGACTTAGTCTTGAACCAAAAACACATTGGAAACCTAGCTTATGCGCCACCTATAGCCTCGAAATCCTCTCAAAAATTTTCCTTTTGCTCTTTTTCTTCACAAGAACATCATCCAAAGGCATCAATCAAGTAAGTACTAATTTGTTCTTCATTTATTTTTCGTAAGTACTACATTACCATGCCTACTATGAATTGTTAATTCTTGAAGAAGTATTGGTGATGTGAATGTGTTTGAATTGTTGTGATACATCCAAGTGAGTGAACATATACGTAACGATGATCTTAACTTGTTCCCAACTTGAATTTGATTTTGTTGCATTATTATACTCTTGCGGAATTGCTATAGTCATTAAAATTGCATAATCTTGTCACTTTCATACTTACATGTTGGAATGACTTGTTCATCAGAATAGAAATTATAGTTGCCTACCGACATAGGAGGTTGTGATTATGGCTGGATACTATACCTTGATTCAATCCCTATGTAGTAGTCTTGATATAGCCAACATGAACGTATTGCCAAGATTACAAGAAATATGACTGCTCTGATTTTATTGTTGGAACATATCACATAAACGTATATCGACGAAGTCTGAGTAATCGACATCGTTCACTTCACTAGTTTATGCCAACAAACTAAGTGTGGGGTGGTGCCCCTACTGCTTGTTTATAGATTGTATCCATCGAGATGATGCTAACATGAACATTATTTTAAGTCTCAGGTACAATGGCACCCAAAGCAAGACAAGGCAAAGATAAGGCTACCACTTCCCAAAAAGGCAAGAAAAGAGGCCGAAAAGAGCAAGGAGAATGCCAGACTCCGACGTGGAAGAGAATTCTGATGACGACGACTCCTATGATGATTCCAACAAAGGGGGTATGACCCCCGACATAGAGGAGGAGTCCGACTGACCAGGTTCTTCGTATTTATTTTCCACTGAGGGCAGTGTGTCCCGTTTAAGTGTGGGGTGGTGGTATTTGCATGCTATACTCCTTTATCCGCATTTGCATTTATGTTTGTTTGCTTAGCTAGTTTTTTTTTCGTTTTTCATTTTTTTTAGTAACCAAAGTTTTTTTTTTCTTCACATGAAATTATTCTAATAGGCAGCATGAGATTATAACAAGAGTTTGTGCTAAAATCATGACTATTGAGACGTTTAGGCTCTAATTGTGACTCACTATGTGATATTGTGTAGTGTAATTCCTTCATCTGTTGGGTCAAGAGTCTATACTACTTCCAAGAAAGTCGACCATGGGCCTTGTGTGTGTGAGATAATAGTATATTCTATGTTTGTGGCTGATGCTAGAACTTGCCTGGTATGTATGTAAAGCGAAAATAAAGAGTGTAAGTCTAGGAGATGATTTAGGCATTTCTTTGGCAACCTAGACTTGTTTACCTTGTTTTTACCTACCCATGGACATTATCCTAGTTAACCCCTTTGAGCCTTTAGCCTATTTTCTTTGACAAACCTCATATGTAAGCTTAATCCATTTTTTTTCAAGACCATAATTTGATCCAAATTCCTAAGTGCTTTAAAGTGTAAAGTTATGTGACAAAATAAGAGGAAATTGGGTGAGTATGATGCTTTAGAATGTATTGGTGCTTGAATGTGTTATGAAAAAGAAAGAGCTATCATAAGAGGTATGTTATGAAAAGAAAAAGGAAAGGGAAACTAAAAAGTTAGTTATGTTTAAAATGGAAAAACAAAAGAGGAGAAAAAGGGTGGTAGAATAAAAGAACGTAGAAAGGTTGTTTGAAAGAAAAAGTGTTAAGATACAATGTGATGTATTAAAACGCTTAGGAACATAGTCACTATTTCTGGCCAAAATAGTCCTACGCGTCCCTTAGCCTACATTACAACCATGAAAAGACCTATTTGATCCTAAGCTTAGCATTTTGACATTTAGTGGAGCATTACACTAAGGGCAAACCTATGGACATCAGTTGTTGCATATGAATTCTTCGTGAGAGTGAGAGCAAGGATACTTTTATACCCATGTTTGAAAAATATGCTATACTTATGAGTGATTATGGGTAAAATATTGTGAGACACACATGGTTGATGAGTTTTGGGTAGTTGTGTATGATTCTTTGTGCCTTAACTTTTGAATATGAGTTGGCCACCATCACGAGTCTATGCTATAGGTTAAATTGTTTCTACTAATGATCGGAAAACTACTCTTTGTTGATAATTGTTGTGCTTGTCTTGACGAATATTTTGTGTTGATACTATGAAACCCTAAGTTGATGTTTAGACGGACATGATATTTTGTTCGAGGACGAACAAAGCTTTAAGTGTGGGGTGTTGATGATAGGCGAATTTACACGCCTATAGTGCTATATTTTACCTATATTTTAGCTAAGTTTTGAGAACAAATTATATAATTCATGCACTTTTAGTCCTTTTTCCTATAATTGAGCTAACGAACATGATTAACAAGTTTTCAGGTATAAATAATGCAGATTTTAGCATTTTATGGATAACTTGACGCCAAAGAAAGCTTCACGAAAGAAGGAAGGAAAATCTTGGACGCCTAGGACCAAAACTGGCTCATGGAAAATCTGTCCCGGGCAAAAACAGCAATTCTGAAGACTTTGGGGACTAGCAGTAACTTAGTAGGATTAGGATAATGATACATTAACCTAGTAGGATTGGGTTAAGTAATGCATTAGCTTAGTAGGAATAGGATATGGGTGTTATAAATACCCTATTTTGCTAGAGATTTTGAGAATGATCATCTTACCTTACAATTCATTCACTACTACTTCTAATCTTTCCATTAATTCTACTTCTTATTCTTCTTCTATTCATCTATTCAATTCTTAATTTCCTCAACAAGAGAAACGTTACTTTGCTAGGAATTCACGCCTAACGCCTACCACACTATTACTACACGAAATCTTTATTGTGGTATAATAATAATGTCTATTGTGATTTCCTTCGCATTCATGGGTAACTAAACTTCTCTGTTGGGGTTATGGAAGCCATATGAGATACTATCTATTGCTATGAGTTTGTGAGTTCGTGGCACGTATACTGCTTATATCATTATTCTCTTTATCTTAATCTAAATTCTTTGTGGTTCCAAACGCATAGAATACGCCAGTATAGCATTAACTTGTTCGAAAGAAAAGTTATATGTCTGGAAAAGAGATAATGTCAAGCTAATAGGGTCCCATCCCCTATTAAAAAGTTAGTGCCGTAACTGGATTTACCTCTTGGAGAATTTGTACCGTTAGACACGCTTTAAGCTCGAAAGAGTTAAAGTGAAATAGTCCTTGTTGAGGTCGAAAGACGCTTGGATTTACCATCGAATACAATTCTCTATAAGCACGTGCATGTCTGAATTCCGCACACTCATAGCCAATAGAGACGTAAAACTCATAAGGTGGACATAACCCCAACTCCTCAATTCTCATTGTTTTAAAACCTACTAAACATTCTTTCTTTTTACTTTACTATTTTCAGTTTTTACTTTAATAATTTGGTTACACTTTACAATCCCCCCTTTTACGAGACTTGCACTAAAAGTCTAGTAATCTTTGCTTACTTGTTGACCAAGCTATTGCCTGAGGGATCGATACCCAAACCAGTTGGGTTCTATATTTGACTACGACCGCTTTACACTCCTGCGAGAGCTGTAGATTGAGCGTTATCAGCAGGAACATTCTATGGTCTTAATAAGAGGAGGTAGAGTGAAAGATTCACCAGGTGTGAAATTCCATTGTATTTGAGGAGTCAAGGATTTTCTGGGAATACTGGATCGAAGAAGAGGCAGATCAAAATATGGTGCGAAAAAACCAAAATCGATATAAATGGAAGATGCCTCTGCAACTCCTTTTTCTCGGTAAGGATAGGTACGAAGTTGATAACACTCAAACTTCAGCTCTCGTAAGAGTGTAAGCGGTCGTCGTCAAATATAGAACCCTTTCGAGCTTAAAGCGTATAACTAATGGTACGAATTCTCCAAGAGGTTAATCCAGTTACGACACTAAATTTTAAATAGGGGTTGGTAGCCCTATTTCCTTGTCATTCTATCTTTTCTAGACATGTAACTTTTCTTTCGAACAAGTTAATGCTATACTGGCGTATTCTATATGTTTGCAACCACAAGAATTCAACTAAAATGAAGAAAGTAATGATATAAGTAGCATACGTATCAAGAAATCACAAACTCATAGAAATAGATAGTATTATCAAAAGGCTTCCATAACCCTAACAGAGAAGTTTAGCTACTCATGAGTGCAATGGAGATCACCATAAACATCATCATCATATCAAAACTAGAATGATCTCACGTTGGTCACAAGAGCCGTGCTTTCTCTGTCAGAAAGTAACGTGAAGAACTAAATGTCGAATAAAAGAAAAAAAGAAATGAATAGAAAATAGGATGAATGAATTGAAAGAGAATGAATTGATTGCTGAAAAATTCAGCAAATTAGGGTTTTTATAACACCCTTGTCCTAGTCCTACTGAAATAGGGTTTTTATCCCTGTCTTACTGAAATAGGGTTTTTATCCTTGTCCTAATCCTACTAAGTTACTGCTAATCCCCAAGTCTTTAGAAATACTGTTTTTGCCCGGGACAAGTTCTCCATGCATCACTTTCAGTCCACCAGTTTCCAGAAGCCGCCGTCCTTCTTACGTTGAGGTTTCCTTTGGCGTCTAACAGTCCACAAAATGCTGAAATCTTCATCATTTATACCTGAAAACTTGCTAATCACGTTGGTTAGCTCACTTATAGGAAAAAGGACTAAAAATGCAGGAATTATATATTTTGTCCTCAAAACTTAGCTAAAATATGGGTAAATTAAGGTACTTTAGGCGTGTAAATACGCCTATCATCAACACCCCACACTTAAAGCTTTGTTCGTCCTCGAACAAAATATTATGTCCACGTAAACATCTACTTAGGATTTCATAGTAACAGCACAAAATATTCATCAAGACAGGCACGACAATTATTAACAAAGAGTAGTTTTCTGATCACTACTAGAAACAATTTAACCTCTAACATAGACTCGTGATGATGGTTAATTCGTATCCACAAGTTAAGGCACAAAGAATCATACAGAGCTACCCAAAACTCATCAACCATGTGTGTCTCACATAAGATGTTACCCATAATCACTCACAAGTATTGCATATTTTTGAAACATGGGTATAAGATTTTCCTTGCTCTCACTTTCACAAAGAATTCATATGTTGCAACTGATGACCATAGGCTTGCTCTTAGTGTAATGCTC
Source organism: Capsicum baccatum var. pendulum (assembly GCA_030864225.1). Lineage (NCBI taxonomy): Eukaryota > Viridiplantae > Streptophyta > Magnoliopsida > Solanales > Solanaceae > Capsicum > Capsicum baccatum. Next base: position 80,991,339 of record CM061560.1, on the reverse strand, counting down.
TACTAATATCAGAATGCTAAGCTTAGGATCAAATAGGTCTTTTTACAGGTTGTAATGTAGGCTAAGGGACGGGTAGGACTATTTTGGCCAGAAATAGTGACTATGTTCCTAAGCGCTTTAATACATCACATTATGCCATTAACACTTTCTTTTAAACAACTTCTCTACTTTCCTTTTATCTACCACCTCTTTTCACCTATTTTGCCATTCAAACATAACTATCTTTTTATTTAATCATAAGCACAATTTATCTTTTTGTTTTTCTAATTTTTTTTTATAATATACCTCTATGATAGCCACTCTTTTTCAAGTACCAATACACTCTAAGGCATCACTCTTACCCAATTTCCTCTTATTTTGTCAAATGTCTTTACCATTTAAAGCACTTAGGAATTTGGATCAAATTATGGTCTTGAAAAAAAATGGATTAGGCTTGCATATGAGGCTGTCAAAGAAAATAGCTAAAGGCTCAAAGGGGGTTAACTAGGATAATGTCCACGGGTAGGTAAAAAGAAGGTAAACAAGTACAGGTTGCCAAAGAAATGCCTAAATCATCTCCTAAACTTACACTCTTTATTTCACTTTACATACACACCAGGCAAGTTCTAGCATCAGCCACAAACACAGAGTATACTATAATCTCTCACAAACAAGGCACATGGTCAACTTTATTGGGAGCAATATAGACTCTTGACCCAACAGATGAATGAACTAAACCATACACTTATCACATAGAGAGTCACACTTAGAGCCTAAACGTCTCAATAGTAATGATTTTATTACAAACTCTTGTCATAATACCATGCCTCCTATCAGAATAATTTCACGCATCAAAATCAAAAAAAAAAATCTATGACTAATTAAAACAAACAAAACAAAAAAAATAAATAAATGTAGGCAAAGAAGTACAGCATGCAAATACCAGCACCCCACACTTAGACGGGACACACTTCCCTCAGTGGACAATAAATAAGGAAAACCTGATTAGTCGGACTCCTCCTCTATGTCTGGGGTCCTACTCCCTGCATCGGAATCATCATCAGAGTCGTCATCCTCAGAAGTTCCTCAAAATGTACCCCACTTTATTCCAAGAGTGCGTCGAGGTATTTGCAGCACGGAGGATTCAGCTTGTTCTTTTCTTCCTCTTCTCTTACCTTTCTGTGAGGTGAACACTTTTTCTTTTTCTTGTCATCCTTTTGGTGCCATTCTACCTGTGATTAGAATGGATTCATGGTAGCTCATCTCGGAGGATTTAATCGACACACAAACAGTAGTGGCGCCACCCCACACTTAATTTGTTTGTACAAACTAATTAAGTGAGTGATGTTGATAACTCAGACTTCATCGACATACATATAGGCGATATGTTCCAACAATATGTTCATCACAGTCATACTTTCATGTCATCTTAACTATCCTTCTCAACTCTATGTTATGTAATCTTGACCATACTTTATGGTTTGGATTAATACATTTTTGGAACAAGACGACCATGTAGATATTGAATCAAGTTTATGGTATAGAAATAATCACAACATCTCATGCTTGTATTCAATCATGATCTTTATCTCGATGAACGAGTCACTCAAACATTCAAGCATTCAAGTTTGAAGATTATGCAATTAATTTCACCATTTCGATTCCATGAATCTACGATAGTGTATAACAATCAAATACAAGTCGGAACCAAGTCAAGAACACCCACACGTATTCTTTCACTCAACTAGTTGTATCATAACAAACTAACCACATTCAAATCACCAACACCAATTCAAGATCTAACAAATCATTATAAGCGTAGTATTGTAACACTTTATGAAATATAAATGAAGAACTTACTTGGTGATGGACTCGGAATATAATCTTGAAAGGTTAGATGAGCAAAAAGAAAAGTTTTGAGAGATTTGGAGAGTAAAAATGGCGCCTAGTTTGAGCAAATAAGTGTGTTTTGTTGTAATGTTGAAGATCTATTTATAGAACAAGCTATGGATCGGGTTTGACCCATGTAAACTCGGGTTAGGAGACCAAAAAGTAAGGATAGGCGGCGCCTAATGCTTTGCCTATGCTTGGCATAGGCGGCGCCTATGCTATGACATTGTAGATTCAGAGAGCAAAGGCTTTGGCATAGGCGGCGCCTATGCTATGGAATTGTTGGACCAAAGGCTTTGGCATAGGTGGCGCCTATGCTATGGCATTGTTGGACCAAAGGCTTTGGTATAGGCGGCGCCTATGCTATTGCATTCTATATTCAGAGACCAAAGGCCATAGCATAGGCCTTGCCTTGTTCATTGCCTAGATTTGCATAGGCAATGCCTAACCCGTAGCCTTTGCTTCTTCATTCAAAACTTACCACCTTCAACATGAAACACTTCCAAATCAAGATTTTAAACCAATCTCCTCCTTTATACCTCTTGCACCTACACTTACTCAAAAACAACAAAAATGATTAGAACGATGGGTTGTCTCCCATCAAGCGCCTTAGTTTTGGTCGTGGCTCGACAAAATCCTAGGAAAACAAAACAATTAAAAATGATGGGTTGTCTCCCACCAAGCGCTTGATTTATTATCGCGGCACGACATAGCTATCTCGATTACTTAGACTTTATCGAGATAGATGGTGGATCGTTTTCTGAATAGATTCAGACGACAATGAGGCTTACTTGTAGGCATGCAATCTTCTTCGAGATAACCCTTGTGCATACATATCCCAGGCGGGATACCAATTATATCATCAATAGTCCAACCCATAGCTCTCTTGTATCTCTTCAGAGCAGAGATAAGAGCCTCTACGTGATGTTCACTTAAATCATCCGCCATACTCACAGGAAGTGTATTTTCGCTCCCCAAGAATGCATACATTAGATAATTAGGAAACTCTTTCTATTCTAGCACTAGGGGCTCTTCAATGGAAGTCTTTGCTGTTGGTGACGGTTGATTCTTAAGATCACAGTCCGGCTGCTTAGGAGTATGAGAATAGGACCCTATTTCTGTTAGAGCACACATAGTTTCTTCATGTTCTTGAGCCTCCTCACGGTCAAAATTCAGCAGCTCATCAGATAGTGACTCATCAGTAAGCTGCTTTTTCTACAGATAATTCTTTGTCATCCTTATAATTAACTTCAACTACAGAGAACACATCCATATCTTCGGGCTGCTTCATTGCTTTGCATACATCAAAATGGACCACTTCATCATTCAATCGAAATAAAAGCTCATTAGCTCTCATGTCAATAAGCGCACTTCCAGTTGCGAGGAAAGGGCATCCCAAGATTATGGGAACTTCAGAATCCACCTCGCAATCCAAAATAACAAAGTCTGCAGGAAAGATGAAGGTGGAAACCTTCACCAACACATCATTTAAGATACCAACAGGTCATTTTACCGACCTATCTGCCATCACGAGCCACATATTGGTTGGTGTAGGGTCTCCCAACCCCAACTTTCTGTAGACGGATAGTGGCATCAAATTGATGCTTGCTCCCAAATCGCACAATGCCTTAGCAAAATTCATAGATCCAACCGTGTAAGGAATAGTGAAAGTACCAGGGTCTGCCTTCTTCTGTACTAAGGACCTTGTGGCAATTGCACTATAATGATGAATATTATCTGTCGTCTCATAGCTTACTACCCGCTTCTTTGTTAAAAGGTCCTTCATGAATTTAGCGTACCCAGGCATCTGTTCCAGCGCCTCCACCAAAGGAACATTAATAGTCAGTTTCTTCAACATCGTCATGAATTTACTGGACCTTGTATCATCCGCCTTTTTCTTCAGTCTCTGTGGAAAAGGTGGTGGTGGAAAGGGAATCGTTTTCTCCACCACTACTTTTTTATCTTGCTTCCGATTATTAGCCTTTTCAGGTGTGTCATCAGACTTTTTCTTCAATCTCTGAGGAAAAGGTGGGGGTGGAAGAGGAATAGTTTTCTCATGAACGCGCTCCTTCTAATTTTCAGCTTCTACAGAATCATCACAATCTGCGTCAATAACAATCTCCTCTATATCATCAACCACCTGCTTTCCTTTAGACGGATTGTCTAACACCTTACCGCTCCTGGTAGTAATAGCCCTGCATGATCCATCATTCCTTAGATTTTGCATAGTGTCACTAGGTAAAGTGCCAGCTTTTCTTTGGTTGATTGTCGCTGATAGTTGACTCAATTATTGCTCCAGCTATTTTATTGTAGTAGAATGTGAGTCAACCAATTGCTTCATTGAGGACAAATCATTTATTACCTCAGATACTCCCGTGCTGGTTGCCTCCACTCCTTTCAACAACTTAGCCATCATATCTTCCATGGACATATTTCCAAAACCAGATGCAGCGGCATCACGTCTTCCAGGAGGAACATACAAACCACTCTTGTCAGTTTTGTTCTTCCAACTACCTTGATCACGGTCCTTGTTTCCCGATTTATCATAATAGTTCCGACCTTGGTTTCCTTGGGCATTGCCTCGAAAACCCCCTGATTATTCAAGTAGTTAGATTCTTCTTCAGAATCGGATTCACTTCTTGCCTGTGACACAATAGCTTTGACTTTTTTGATCTTCCCTAATAATAAGTGCTTGGTAAGAAGATCCATATGTGTTTTTATGTGCGCCATATCTTGATCGCGTTCTTCCTCTCTTCGCCTTTGTTCTGCAGTCATGTCAATAGATATAGTAGAGCTTGTTACCTTAGAATCCCTGGTATGCCAAGATCTACTCTGCTTAGTCATATGATCTAGCATATCACTTGCCTGAATAAAAGTAAGGTCCATGAATGACCCTTCTGCAGCATTATCAACCACTGGCTTAGTCACCGAATTGAAAGACCTGTATAATATCTCCATCAAGTGGACATTAGTCATATGATGATTTGGGCACCGCATAAGCTTCTTCTTGAAACTCTCCCATGTTTCGTGGAGAGCTTCAGTTGGAAGATGACGAAAGTTGCTGATTTCATCTCTTAATTGTGCTCTCTTGGATGGCGAAAAGAATCTTTCTAGGAAAGCGTCTTTCAATTGCCTCCAATTAGTGATAGATTCAGGAGTTAGCCCATTCAACCATAGAGTTGCCTCCCCAGATAGAGACAGTAGAAATAAGCGCAGCCGAATTGCATTCTGCCCAACGCCTGGATTGTTGAATGACTTGCATGTAGAGATAAAGTTGATCAGATGCATATTCGGATCATCACCTGCAAGTCCACCAAATAATCCCTTGAGCTGCAATAACAGAATCATGGTGCTAGTGATATTGAACTTGGCTCCGGGTGCCAAGGGAGGAGGAATAATAGCTCCTGTGGCACTAGCTCTGTCCAGGTCGTCATCATTATCATCGAAAGGCATTTGCATAGCGCGGTGTTCAGGCCTAAATCTGGCTTGACGATCTCTTCTATTTGCAGGTATCGCCACCTATGCATCACGCCTAGGGTTTAGTAGCTCGTCATCACCTAGGTCCTCATCGTCAGGATTTGTTGCCCGCCCAGGGTTATCAATATTCTATTGATGTACTTGGGCAGCGGCAAACGCAGCTAGTCTAGCCTGCTCCTGTTGAGCAGCCCTTCTCTCAATGTCACATTGTGCATCCATCCTTCCAATAAGTTGCGGCTCAGGGTTTATGGGTAATAATGGTTGTCCCAAACTTTGAGTATTTGGTATGCACTGAACAAAAACTTGCAGAAAACAAAAACAACAACTAAAATTAAAGTACGAGAATCTTTGACCAAAGGGTCTAGTAATTATCACAAACTTAGTTGACTATCGTATTCCCCGGCAACGGCGCTAAAATTTATAACGCTCAAACTACAGCTCTCGTAAGAGTGTAAGCGGTCGTCGTCAAATATAGAACCCAACTGGGTTGGGTATCGAATCCCACAGGGAATACTCGGTCACTAAGTATGCAACGATTAGTAGACTTTTGGTGAAAGTTCTGCGGAGAAAAGGGGGGATTTTATGCGTGAAGTAAAATTATCAAAATAGCAAAGTAAAAACGGAATGTTTAGTAAGATTTTAATCAATGAGAATTGTAAGTTAGGGTTATGTCCACCTTATGAGTTCTACGTATCTATTAACTATGAGTTATACGGAATTCAGACATGCATGCACTTATAGAGATTCGTATTCTATGGTAAATCCTAGCGTCTTTCGACCATCAAGGATTATCTCACTTTAACTCTTTCGAGCTTAAAGCGTATAACTAATGGTACAAATTCTCCAAGAGGTTAATCCAGTTACGGCACTAAATTTTAAATAGGGGTTGGTAGCCCTATTTCCTTGTCACTCTCTCTTTTCTAGACATGTAACTTTTCTTTCGAACAAGTTAATGCTATACTGGCGTATTCTATATGTTTGCAACCACAAGAATTCAACTAATATGAAGAAAGTAATGATATAAGTAGCATACGTATCAAGAAATCACAAACTCATAGAAATAGATAGTATTATCAAAAGGCTTCCATAACCCTAACAGAGAAGTTTAGCTACTCATGAGTGCAATGGAGATCACCATAAACATCATCATCATATCAAAACTAGAATGATCTCACGTTGGTCACAAGAGCCGTGCTTTCTCTGTCAGAAAGTAACGTGAAGAACTAAAATATGGGTAAATTAAGGTACTTTAGGCGTGTAAATACGCCTATTATCAGAAGTCACTCGACTGAAAGGAGAGGGAACAACCACAACGTTACACCCCAAAACTATACGGAGCCCTTCCAAATGACCTAGAATATAGTCTAGCTGCTCTTCAAATATATTCTTCTCTAACAAATCACAATGAATTTCGTGATTTTCTGCAACCTTCATGATAAGTGTCCACTATTCGACGACTTTTCTTGTCCTTATTTGTTATCTCTCTTTTATAATTTGTCATTTTTATTTCCTCATCGAGTTCTGATAGAATAGGTGATTTGTTTTACAAGTGAAGATTAGTTTCATTAAAATTTGAAGATTATAGCTGGTACAATTACCATTGATGTTTGCTACTTTTTAACACTTTTTATCGAAGATATCATAGTGCTGAAATATCAGGCATGAACATGGTGGATATCACTTGTATATTTACTGCAAACTTAAGCACTTGACGACAAAGTTCAGAAAAAAATCATAATGGATTGTGTGAAGTTCCAACTTTTCAATCACTTCTCTTATCATGCCTTTAAGTTCACACTTCGCCAAACGGACGGAGAGAGTCTATGTATAATTTATTGACAATCCTTATATTTTTATGAATTATCAAGGAACGGGGGGAAAATGCATAGGCATTCAAGACAGAGTACGAAAATCAATGTTATGAATGATGTTTACAGTATATTCCTTGAAGAAATTTTTTAATAATGATCCATTACAGTATGTATTCTTCACATTATATGGTATTACTCTGAATTTAATTTTCTTAAATGTTCAAAGTACAATAAATATCTCATTTTTATTTGATGTTATATCAAATCCAATTTCAGAGAACTCCAAGAAGATATAACAAATCATAAAGAAAGCTTGGAATAATTCATCTCATAATTTTTTCGTTAGAGCTCAATATGATACTATATATTTTTGACTATGATCTCATTTAGTCATTTTCTACAGCTTAGTTGGTGATATGTTAAAATGAGTATTCCTATGAAAAAATAACATTCAATTTCTTTCCTTTTTGGATAGGTCAACTATTTACATCTTGATAGTTCTTTTTAGCTATTGATTCTCAAGTTTAAGCCCTTGACAATGAGTATTTTGTGTTACAACTCAGAATTGGAATTCAGTCATCAAGTGAGGCAAAACTCTCATCATGTTTTGCGCCATGCTTCAAGCATTAAGACCACCTTTCACAACACCTCTTTAATGTTCTTTTGATTATAATATGTACATGAATATTTATTTGTGCTTTTTAGACTTGGTTTTTTTGTTTTGTAATTGCATAAGGTTATGGCTTCATGACTAATTTTTACTATTATTGGTCTGTCAAGTTGTACTTGCTAAATTGAGTAGCATAATGTGACAACGAACTTTGTTTATCCTTAAGACGTGAGAAAATTTTGGCCTATTTATACCTTAATCAAGTGTCATGACATGATTTATGAGTTATGATGTCACCTACTTTATCCCACCGGTAGAAAAGTCGAACAGTAGCCCAGAGCAAGAAGCAATGGATTAATTAAAAGGGAAAAGGCATAAAAGTAAAAAATTTACAAGTAAAGAATTGCAGCAATAATTCAAGTAATAATAATTGTTTATAAATATATAAAATATCAATAACCATCCCACGACCTAGTAGTGTCGGTACAAGATTCACTATAAAAAGGAACACAAGTAATGTTGTAATGCCCCGGGTTTTAGTCCTTGAAAACTTTCTGAGTTCTGAGCTTTCTGCCTAGTAACGACTCACCTGAAAAGTCATAGGGTATCTTGATAGGTTAGGTTACTTTAGTTGTAAGGTGTCCAGTAAAAGGTGTTTGAGTTTCTGTCTTGGGTACAACTTGAAGGTATGAGTCATAGACTCATGAAAAGTCGTTGAGAGAAAACCATAACCAAATTAGAAATTTAGTGGCTAAGTTCTGTACTGAGTATGAGTGGCTCACCATAAGCTATAAGGACTTTCTACAAGTCGTTGGATGAAAATCATAGAATGTCCAGTGTTTACCCAATTGAGTTCTATGCTGACTGCGACTGGACCCTACAACCATTATGAGCGGTACCAGTGAGTTATAGGGTCAATAGTTTGTGGGTGTCCTAGATATTATTTTGGTTAAGACTCATGGTGACGAGTCTTAAGGAGTGTCTAAGAGTCACCAATTAACCCGTAGTCAAGGGCAACACTTTTCCAGCATTTAAGTTAAGGGCATTCTGAACATTTTCCCTCTTATGCAAACTAAAAACCCACATCTTATAAATCCTTTAGGTTTTATTATCACTGAAAAACAATCTAAGTAATTTCTCAAAACCTTCAAAAGGCTCTCTAAATTCCCTCAAGCAAGTCAAGCTAGAGTTTTATCAAGTTAGTCCTCTAAGGGCTCAAGGATCGATTTCTTTCCAAATTTCTTGGTGTTTAAGTCATGTTACTCTTCCCTTATTATTAATTTGTTAAAAGCGTGTATTTTAAAGTATTGTTCATGAGATATTGATGTTGGTTTTGAAACAAGGGTTGGGGTTTTTGAATGTTTATGAATCGAACAATGTTTCTCATGGTTTATATATAATTTTCATGCTTTAGCTATGGTTTTGAACGTGTGGGTGTATACATACGGTGAATGAACTAGGGAATTGTGATTTTTTCAAACTTATGACTTTTGAAGTGATTATGAACCCAACCCCATGATGTGAAATTGGTTTTTAATTATGATAAATATAGAAATTTGTAAAATTAAACATCTTGAACTATTGTACCATATAAAGAGGTATTTGAAACACAATGGTTTGATTTCATGAACAAAGTGAGTTAGTGTTCCCCCACCTCGTATTAGTGAATAAAGGGAGTTGTTCTCCCCAAGTTAATGGAAATTATTTTGGCATGTTGTTATTACCTTGCAAGTGTAATTGGTATGGCGATACCAATAATGGGTTCCTTAATATGGAATATGGTTCAATGAATGAGAATGTGTGATACTTATTTTAATTGGTCTCTAATAAGGGTTGTATAGCTGAGTCATAAAAGTGGAGGCCCGAGTGATCGATAGTGGAAATAGCATTTGCTGAAACGGGGGTAAAAGTGACCAGGGAGGTTCGAGTCTCCCTTGTTATTATTTCATGATTAGGGAGGTTCGAGTCCCCCATAAATTATTACATTAGGATGCTTAAGTCACCTTAGTATATGGTTGAGTGGTTTTAGTCCCCCATCCATATATATGAGACTATTCACTGGTTTATACAGCTACACATACTAGGGCCCGGCCAAGGTGTTAAAGATGGGACCCATATATCCCGTGTGTACATGTTATGACGGTTGAGCTACACAATCCAAGCAAAAGTCTTAAGTGCATAATAAACCTTGTTCCCTATCTCGTAATGTGAAATATATATATATATATATATATATATGAGTTGGTTTTGAATGATGTTAAATTATTTATCATGACATTATGTTATCCTTATTCCTGAGTTACCTGCTAGTGTTCACCCTGCTAATCGTCTTCAAGCGTTGGTCATACTTCTACTCCTCCTGCTCAGTGATTAGGATTTGAGATCAACTCGTGAGTTGACATTGAAGTAGTGAGATTCCATACATTGGAAGTCTATATTTCATGTTTTGTTCTCTTATGTCTCAAACTATTTAGATTTATTTTGGCTATAGTTGGAGGCATGTCCCAACACTTTATTGATATTCAATTTTGGTTCACTATTTAGAAGGCTTTATTTGAAGTGGATATAGGGTTGTGTTAGTCCATCATTTGGTTGGCTGGTCAGTAGTTGGTTATTGTTTTTTTTTGAATTCCTTTAAGATTTTTGCATGCTATCTTATTATATGTTTAGAATTCATTCAATATTGGAGTGTGTTGTGGTTGGTTTGGTTAGGTACAGGGGGTGATCTCCGGTCCACGTAAGACTTGAGATACCCATCATGGCCAGGCCCTAGTTTAGGTTGTGACAAAGATGGTAACAGGGCCTAGGTTTGGTGTCATTAGGAGTCCAACAAACCCATGTCAAGTAGAGCCTCATTTATAGATATGTAGCGTGCCACAGATATAAGGGAGAGGCTATAAGGCATTTAGGAATATTTCCCTTTCTTGTTGTTCTGTTTCAAGCTCTACAATCTAAGGTCTTGAATATCCTTTAATTCTCGTGTGTTTATTTTTTAGATCATGCCTCCCAGAAGATTTAATGTTTGCATCAACTTTTTTGTCCCGTTAAAGGATAATGTGGACAGAGCTCATGGAACTCCAAGAGTTCAGACTTGGTCGAGGGTTGCTGCATCTGATTGTCTTAAGGGAGCTTCACAGTTCCTCCTATCCCTCCTGATGAACCTTGAGCTGATGTGTCTAATGATGTGTTTTTCCAGTTGATTTATTTTCTTACTCAGTTGGTGGCCTCTCAGACTAAGTGTGTTGCTTCTGTTGCTCCATCATCTAAGGCTACTAGGGTTTGAAAATTCATGAGGTTGAGTCCACTAGGGTTGGCCAATTCATGAGGTTGATTCCTCACGTTTTCATTGGCTCTAACATTGAGGAAAATCCTCAAAACTTTATTGGTAAGATGGAAAAGATCTTCCTATGATTCATGTTACTAACATGGAGAGTGTAGAGCTCTCTGATTATCAATTAAAGGATATGGGTACCAATGGTATGAGGAGTGGGACCAGTCTAGGGGTTATGATATTGAGTTCACTTTATAGGATGATTTTTCTAGTGCTTTCCTATACCGTTTCTTTTCTTTGGAGTTGAAAAAGGCGAAGGTTGAGGAATTTATGAATCTGAAGCAAGATGGGATGTCAATAATGGAGTATGCCTTGAAGTTTCATCAGCTGTCGTGTTATGCCCATTAATTAGTGTCTATCATGAGATCTAAAATGAGGAAATTTGCTTTGGGGTTATCCCATAAGTTGATCTTAGAGAGCAAGGCTGCCTTGTTGAACAAGGATATAGATATCTCTAGACTTGTGGTGTATATGTAATAAGTGGAGAAAGAAAATAAAAAGCAAGTGGAGATAAGTGAATGGTAAAATAAAAAGTTTTATTATTTTGATCAAGGTAGAGGTCAGTAGTAGAGTGGTAAAGATGGTGGAAATTAGTCTAAAAAAAGTGGGGCAATTTTAGTTCCTACACTACGGCTAGTGTTCCTTATTCGAATCCATTGAGTGACCATCGTTCTCAGTATGATAATAGGTTTAGAGCACCAAGATCACATTCGCAATCTAGAGGGGCTCAATTTGCTCCATCATATCCTCCTTGTAGATTTGTGGTCAAATATATTATGGTTTTTGCGAGAAATGGAGGAATAAGTTCTTTAAATATGGTTAGACTGGTCATCTGCAGAGGGATTGTCCATTTAAGGTTGTTTCTAGAGTGAAAAAGATTCTTATTTATACTTTATTCGCTCCTACACCAAATAGTGCTACTTTTGTTTGTTGCTTCGGCATTTGTCGAAACCGTGTGTATGCTCTCACCACTTCTCAATATTTTGAGGCATCCCTCAATATTTTTACTGGTATTCTTAAATTCTTTTCTCGTGAGGTATACTGTCTACTTGATCCCGATTCTACTCTCTCTTATGTGACCCCTTATGTGGCTATTCATTTTGACTTTAATCCTGAATGTATTTTGGACCCTTTCTTTGTGTCCACCCTAGTGGGAGATTTTATTATGGCTAGAAGGGTCTATAAGGGTTGTGTGATATCAGTTCATGGTAAGGAGACTATGGTAGATCTAATAGAGTTGGACATGTTACACTTTGATATGATTTTGGGATAGATTGGTTTTATTCGTGCTATGTGTCTTTCAATTGTAGGACTTGAAGGGTCAGGTTCCATTTCCCAAAGGATTCGGTAATTGAATGGGAAGTTAATTCCCTAGTGACTAAGGGAAGGTTTATTTTGTATCTTAGAGCCCGAAAATTAGTTTCCAAAGGATGCCTTTATTAATTAGTACATGTTAAGGATTCTAAATCCGAAGGTCCTTCTTTGTAGACTATCCCTGTGTTCTGTGAATTCCCTGAGGCATTTCCCGATGATCTTCTTGGTGTACCTCCCGATAGAGAAATTAATTTTGGGATTTATCTTTTTCTGGACACTCGTCCTATGTCTGTTCCTCCTTACAAGATAGCCCCGACTGAGTTGAAAGAACTTAAGGAGAAGTTGAAAGATCTTCATGATAAGGGTTTTATCCTCCCTAGTATGTCTCCATGGGGTGCTCTTGTTCTCTCCGTGCATAAGAAGTATTGTTCCCTTCAGATGTGTATTGATTACCGCCAACTAAATAAAATAACCATGAAGAATAAGTCCACTTCTGAGGATTGATTATCTCTTTGATCACCTTCAGGGTGCTATGTTCTTTTCCGAAATTGATCTTTGGTCTAGGTACTATTTGTTGAAGATTAGGGAGGCGGATATCCCTAAGACGACTTTTCGAATGTGATACAGTCATTTTGAGTTTTTGATGATGTGCTTTGGTTTGACTAATGCCTCAGCCGCATTTATGGATCTTATGAATCTGGTTTCCATTAGTTCTTAGACTTGTTCGTTATTGCTATATTGATGATATTTTGGTATATTCTAAGAGTGAGGGGGATCATGTCGATCATCTACGCCTTGTATTGCAAACCCTAAAGGATCAGCGATTGTATGCAAAGTTTTCTAAGTGTGAGTTCTGGTTGAATATTGTGACATATCTAGGTCATGTTATTTCTAGTGAAGAGATCATGATGGATCCAGAAAAGGTTAGGTGATTAAGATTTTTCCTAAAACCACGTCTCTATCCAATATTCAGAGCTTTTTAGGTTTATCTAGCTACTATAGAAGGTTTATAGAGAGTTTCTCTTCTATTGCGACCCTATTGACTAAGTTGACTCAGAAGAAGGTGAAATTCTTATGGTCTGATCCTTGTGAGGGTAGTTTCGAGAAGCTAAAGAATAAGTTGACTTCGGCTCTGGTCTTGACCCTACTTGAAGTAAATGATGGTTTGATTTTCTATTATGGTGCATCCCTAGTGGGACTAGGTTCCATATTGATAGAGCATGGCAAAGTGGTTGCTTATGCTTCTAAATAGTTGAAGGTTCATGAAAAGAATTATCCGACTTATGATTTGGAATTGATATTTATTCTGATCATAAGAGCTTGCAATATGTTTTACCCAAAAGAAATTGAATCTCAGGCAAAGGAGATGGCTTGAGTTGCTTAAGGACTATGACATGAGACTTCGCTATCATCCAGGTAAATCTAACGAGGTTGCTGATACTCTTAACTAGTTGTCAGTGGAATCACATCTCATGTGGATAAGTAGAAGCAAGATTTGGTGAAGGATATTCACCATTTAGCTAATCTTGGAGTCGTCTCATGGATACCGAGGATAGTGGTGTGATTTTTTAAGAGGTGGCAAAGTCATCTCTTGGTGCTGAGGCAAAGGAGAAGTAAGTGCTAGATCCTATCTTGATGCAAATGAAAAATGTTGTAGGTAAGCAAAAATTGATGGTTTTCAAGATTGATGGTGATGGAATCTTGAGGTGCCAAGGAAAACTGTGTGTTCCTGGTGTTGATGGGTTGCGATAAAGAATTTTGGTTGAAGCTCATGAGTCACGTTATACTATTCATCGTGGTTTGACAAAAAATGTATCATGATCTCAAGGAAATCTATTGGTGAAATAATATAAAGCGAGATGTGTCCAATTTTATGGTTAAGTGCATGGTGTGTCTGCAAGTGAAGGTAGAGCACATAAGGCCCAGTGGGTTAACTCAAGAGATTGAGTTGCTGATGTGGAAATAAGAGATCATTACTATGGATTTTGTTATCGGTATTCCACAGTCTCGCCAACAATTTGATTTGATATGAGTCATCATGGACAGGATGACTAAGTATGTTCACTTCTTACCAGTAAGGACAAATTTCTCTTTTGTGGATTATGCCAAGTTCTTCATGAGGGGATTGTAAAGTTGCATGGTACTCTAATTTCGATCATATCTGATCGGGGTACTCAATTCTTATCTCACTTCTTGAGGTCGTTCCAGCAAGGTTTGGGGACTAAAGTGACCCTTACTACCGCTTTCCACCCGCAGACAGATGGCAAGCAGAAAGGACAATTCAAGTTTTGGAAGATATGCTTCAGGCTTGTGTATTTGATTATGGGGGTAGTTGGGTTGACAATTGCCCCTCATAGAATTTACCTACAACAACAGTTATCACTCGAGCATTAGTATGGCTCCATTTAAGGCCTTATATAGTAGGAGATATAGGTATCCTATTGGGTGCTTTGAGGTTGGTGAAAATAAGTTATTTGGATCTAATTTGGTTCACCAAGCTATAAAGAAGGTGAAGGTGATTTGTGATAGACTTAAGGCTGCCCAAAGTCACTAAAAGTCCTACACAAATGTAAGACGAAGGGAGTTGGAGTTCAGTTTTGGTGATTAAGTGTTCTTAAAGGTATCTCCCATGAGGGGAGTAATGGGTTTGGTAAGAACGGTAAGCTCAGTCCCTGTTATGTCAGTTCGTACACAGTTGTGAATAGGGTTGGAAGGGTCGCTTATGAATTGGAGTTACCTTCTAGTTTGATCTTTATTCATCCAGTATTTCATGTTTTGATGTTGAGGAAATACATGGGTGATCCTTTGATGATTATTCCTTTGGAGGAGGTGGTTATTTCAGATTCCTTGTCCTCCGAGGAGGTTGAGATTTTGGGCTGAAAATCCATTAATTGCAGACCAAGGATGTGGCTTCGGTGAAGGTTCTTTGGAGGAACCAAAAGGTTGAAGACGCTATTTGGGAAGCCGAGGAGGACATGAATTCAAAGTATTCACTCTTGTTTCCCATTCTAGTTAATCGTGCTTAAGGTATGTGTACTCCTTAACATCTTTGTTTTCTGACTTTGTGAAAGGAAAAAGTGATTTTCTTAGAAACTTTGTGTTCTATCTTTGTTAAAGGTAAGTGTAGAGGTATGTGAAGTCAAATCGAGCTAATAAATGCCTTGTCTTATCATTCGAGGACGAATAATCCAAGGGGGATTATGTAACGCCCCAAGTTTTGGTCCTTGAAAAATTTCTAAGTTTTGATCTTTATGCCCGGGAATCGACTCACCTGATAAGTCATAGGGTGTCTTAGTGGGTCAGGTAACCTTAGTCATAAGGTATCCAGTGAATGGTGTTTGAGTTTCTGTATGTGGTACGACTTGAGGGTACGAGTCATAAAGAATTATGATGAGTCTTTGACAGAGATTAACCAAATCAGAAATTTAGTGGCTAAGTTCTGCTCTAAGTACTAGTGGCTCACCATGAGCCGTAAGGACTTGTTACAAGTCGTTGGGTGTAAATCGTAGGATGTCCTGTGTTTACCCAATTGGGATCTTTGTCGACTACAATTGGACCCTATGAGTCACAGGATCCCACTACGAGTGGTACCAATGAGTCGTAGGGTCAATAGTGTGTGTGTGTGTGTGGGGGGGGGGGGGGGGTCCTAGAGATTATTTTGGTTATGACTCGTGGTGACGAGTCGTAAGGAGTGCCTACGAGTCACTGATTTACCCGTAGTCAAGGGCTATACTTTTTCATCTTGTAAGTTAATGGCATTCTGGATATTTCTCCTCTTACCCAAGTTAAAAACCCACGTCTTATAACCCCTTTAAGGTGTCATTAGCCCTCACAAACAATCTAAGTAACTTCTCAAACACTCCAAAAGGATCTCTAAATTCACTCAAGCAAGTCAAGCTAGGGTTTCATCAAGTTGGTTATCTAAGGATATAGAGTCGATTTCTCTCAAAATTTCTTGGTGTTTAAGGCATGTTGCTCTTCCTTCATTGTTAATTTGTTAAAAAAAATATGTTTAAAGTATTGTGCATGAGATATTGATGTAGGTTTTGAAACAAGGGTTGGGGGTTTTGAATGTTTATGAATTGAACAATGTTTCTCATGGTATATATGATTTTCATTCTTTAATTATAGTTTTGAATGTATGGGTGCATAGGTACGGTTAATGAACTAGGGAATTGTGGTTTTCCCAAACTTGTGACTTTTGAAGTGGTTATGACCTCAACCCCATGATAGGAAATTGGTTTTTAATTATGAGAAATGTGGGAATTTGTGAAATTGAACTAGTCTTGAACTATTGCATGATATAAAGAGGTATTTAATCACAATGGTCTAATTTAATGACCAAAGGGAGTCGGTGTTCCCCAACCTTGTATTAATGATCAAAGGGAGTTGTTCTCCCCAAGTTAATGGAAATCATTTAGGCAAGTTTTTATTACCTTGCAAGTGTAGTTGGTATGACGATACAAATAATGTGTTCCGTAATATGGAATATGGTTCAATTAATGGGAATATGTGATACTTATTTTCATTGGGCTCTAATAAGAGTTGTATAGTTAGGTCGTAAAAGTGGAGGTCCAAGTGATCGATACTGGACACCGCGTTTGTCAACGCGGAGGTTAAAGTGACCAGGGAGGTTTGAGTCCCCCTTATTATTATTTCATGATTAGGGAGGTTAGAGTCCCCTATAAATCTTACATTATCAGGTTCTTAAAGCACCTTATTACATGATTGGGAGGTTTGAGTCCCCCATGCATATATATGATATTATTCTCCAATTTGTGCGGCTACACACACTAGGGACCGACCAGAGGGTGAGATTTAGGGAACATATATCCCATGGTACATGTTATGACGGTTGAGATACACAATCCAAACTAAGGTTTTAAGTGAATATTAAACCTTGTTCATTATCTCGGCATGTGAAGTATATATATATATATGCATTTGATTATCTGTATTGTTTTTTAATGATGTTCAAGTGTTTATCATGACATTATGCTATCTTTATCCCTGAGTTACATGCTAGAGTTCACCCCGCTAACCGTATTCGGACACTGTATCCTTACACGATGCAAGAAATGGACATACTTCTACTCCTCCTACTTAGTGATTAAGATCCGGGATCAGTTTGTGAGCTGACATTTAAGTGGTGAGCTTCCATACAACGGAAGTCTACATTTCATGTTTTGTTCTCTTATTTCTCAGACTATTTAAATTAGTTTTGGCTCTAGTTGGGGGCATGTTCCTGGACTTTATTGATATTCAGTTTTGGTTCATTATTTGGAAGGCTTTGTTTGGACTACTGTTGATATTAGGCGGTGTCGGTTGGTCGTTTGGACGATCGATCGGTAGTTGGTTATGGGTTTCTTTTGAATTCCATTAAGTTTGTTGCACGCTATCATGTTATATGTTTGGAATTCATCCGACATTGGGGTGTGTTGTGGTTGGTTCGATTAGGTGCAGGGAGTGATATCCAGTCCACGTGGGACTTAAGATACCCGTCATGACCAGGACCTGGTTCGGGTTGTGACAACTATAAAAGTCAACATACATTTGTCTCAAATGATTAAAGGCTTAGCCAAGATAAAAAGATAAAAGGGTAACTCGACTCCGAGAGCTCATTCTGCCTCCGAACTCCAAACAACATGATTGTCATGTAAGCAATAACCACTAGTACTCAGATATTCACCAAAAAGGTATAGAAGTGTATGAGTTCCAACACCATGGGTACTCAGAAGTCATCATCAGTCGACTAATCTAAGTCATAATATAAGTATAAAAAGATGCAATATAAATAAGCTAAGTCAAGATAAAAAGGCAAACCTAAAATAGCGCTCCAATACTGTAAATAAGTAATCAAAACTGATATAATATGAAAGAAAGCATAATTAATATTAAAAGAGTGGTCCCTATAACTTAGTAAGTGCATAAAAGTAAATAATCCAGCGAGGCCCCATAATCTTGGAGGGTACAATCAAGGAAGTAAATAACTAAAATTCCATAAAATTTCCAAATATCAAGCCATAACTGAGAATTTATCCATGCCATAACATACCATACACAACCTCTTAATGCCATACTCGAATGGGAACTCATATCATTATCAACATCATTATTTTCTGAAATTGAACCAAAACTCATGTCATCAATTGTCGGACTTGAACCAAAACTTAATATCAATAATTTACCAGACTTAGTCCGAAACTAACACCAACTCCCGAGCACTAATATAGCATAAACATTAAGGATCTAGTCTATTTAGCTCTAAAATAAGCAATTTAAAGGTATAACATGCCCAATAAGTCTATAAGGAGCTAACAAGAGCCTTGGCCTAAGGAGGGCCGAAGGGGCTGACTTCTAATCCCCAAAAGTCGTTCTAAGAAAAGATCTACCCCAAAATAGGCGAGGGCCGAAGGGGCTGAATTCTAATCCCCAAAAGTCGTTCTAAGAAAATATCTATCCCAGAATAGGATAATATATCTAAATTTACTTCAATATGTGAAATAAGCCACAATTATCCATAAGATAGCAATTCTACCCTAAACATGAGTAACTAAGTCAATTACGCCTAATTTATGGTTCCAAAATAGTCTGAAAAATCCAAATAATGCAAATTGTACCAATTATGCCTCAAATAACTAATTTTTCATCCCATATCTAGTATAATATCATAAATATACTATGAATTAGCTCAATCTAGGAGGAAGGTAAACCCAGCCTACCTGGACGTCAAAGAGAAGCATGAAGAAATCTGTTAAACTGTCGATTTCCCCTTTCGAGATGCTTCTGCAATATGCCACCCTATTAAAATCATTATCTGCTAATCAAAACAATAAAAAAATACCCATATACTTTGGGTATATGAGGATGGTAACCCTAGCCTACCCAAACGTCAAAGAAAGGCCCAAAAGAATTTGCTAAACCATCGATTTCCCCTTCTAAGATGCTTCTGCAAGATTCCATTCTATCAAATCATAATCTACTCATAAAAATAAGAAAAATGATGCCTATATTGCACTTGGTACTCGGGATCCAAAATTACATAAAAATTTCATGTGGGGCCCACTTACGAAATCACACATTTGAAACCAACAACGCATCTCTCTATGCTCAAGGACATTTACCCTCAAGAATGGGTAAATTATGAGCTCAAATGATGATATAATCAACCTACCAATATTCTAGGAGTTTTGGAAAAATTATGTGAAATTAACCATGGAGTTGATAAAAAGTTACCAAGAACTCAGAGAAGAAATGAGAAACCCAAGCTTACGAACTCCCCAAAATCACCTTCTAATGTCTCTCCCAAGTTTCCACATGTTTAATGGTTTTTCACTCTTGAAATTGTGTGAAAATGGGAGAGAATTCGGGCAATTGAGGCATTTAAAGGACGCCCAGGTATCACTTAAGAAGACATTAGACTGCTTAAGAAGCCACCACTTTAGCTACATCTCCTGCATACATGCCAACCGCTTAAGCGGTCCTCTAGGTGTGGGAATCACTTAAGTGGCCCTTAGCTAGAAAGCTTGGTCATTTAAGCGATCCAAAGGTCTCTTAAGCTGGTGCACCAGCTGGGGACTTAGAATTATTCTTAGTCTCCACCGACCCTTCAAGATTTGTTTGAAATCCTATATAAGCAAATGAACTATGTTATCCTATCAAATTCAATGTTATGGACTCAATGGCGTAGTTGAAATATCTATCCGATGTCGTTTCGATGAAAAGTAGGTCCGACACACAAGTGCCATTTTTCTTAAGTTCTAGCCAATAGCCTGAAATAAATCCAGAAGCCTTAGGACCCGAAATAAAGGCCACCTATCCTAAAACCAACGTTTTAGCGTTTTTGGAAATATCAAAATTGGCATACGAGGTCGTTTGACTAAAGTTTTCACCTGATATCCAATTCTAACCAACAAGGACTTCAAATTAGGGAATTGTCTCTACAAACCAAATGAAATGTATGGTAACTAAACTGTCAGATCTAGCTAGTCATAAATGACTTGAGACAGCTATGGAAAACCTCTAAACTGTAAAAATAAGCAAAAATATAGAACATAACCTAGAGGGTCATTACAATATCCACTACTAAATGGATGTTCATCCGCAAAAGTAAAGGATTAGTATGTACTTAAAAGCCTCAAACAGGTGGGGATACTAGGCCTCCATCTCTCTCTCAATCTCCCAAGTAGCCTCCTCTATTGTGCGGTGCCTCCATTGAACCTTATCAACTGGAATCTCTCTAGTGCGCATCCAGGTAACATCACTTGCTAATATGAGCACCATCTTCTCCACGAAAGTCAACCTCTCATCCAACTAAATTGATTCCTATCAAAGCACAAGAGACTCATCTAGAATGTACCGCCGCAGCATAAAAATAAGGAAAATCAGATGGACGACAGCAAAATATGGGGGTAAGTCTAACTCATAAGCCACCTCTTTAACTCTGTGAAGGATCTCAAAGGGTCCAATATATCTGGAGCTGAGCTTGTCTTTCCTCTCTAAGCTCATCACACCCATCATGGGTGATACTCGGATGAATACCTGGTCACTAACTTCAAATCTCAAGGAACAAAGTCTACAATCTACATAAGCCTTGTACCTACTCTATGCTTCCTTCAACGTATCCTGAACACCTTGACCCTGTCTAATGACTCCTAAAGCAAGTCAGCACCACGGGGACTAATCTCAAAGGTCTCAAACCACTCAATCTGAGAATGATATCGCCTACCATACAAAGCATTGAAGGGTGTTATCTCAATACTCGAATGGGAGGGATTATTATATGTGAACTCTACCAATGATAAGTGTTTCTCCCACTACCTTCAAAATCCATAACACAGGCTTGGATCATATATTCAAGAACCTGAATAGCTTGCTCTGACTGTCCATAAATCTAAGGGTAACAAGTCGTACTAAGATCCACCTAAGCACCCAACTACTCTGAAAGATCTCTAAAAGCTAGAAGTGAAAACTAAACGCCAGTTTAAAATGATAGATATAGGCACACCATGGAAATAGACTATTTCATGACATAGATACGGGCTAACCTCTTGGCACTGAATAACATCTGAATAGGAATGAAATATACCAATATGGTCAACCAATCCACAATGAACCAAATACCATCAAAACCATGGGAAGTGAGAGGCAACCCACTAACAAAGTCCTTGGTAATCTGGCCCAGCTTTCACTCAAAAATGGGCAACCTCTAAATAAGCCATCGGGTCTCTGATGCACGGCCTTCACCTACTGACAACATAGTCAATGATCAATAGAGTCCACCATATCTCTTTTCATACCACTCCACCAATAATGTTGCCTCAAGTGTCTATACATCTTAGTTGTACTAGGGTGAATAGAGTATCTAGAGTTGTAACCCTCACGTAAAATCAACTAAATTATATCACCAACTTTTGAAACACAAATGTGTCCATGAAATCTCAAAACACCCTGGGAATTTATGGAAGCCCTCTTATACTCACTACTTAACACTTGATCACAGATGATGCAAACTCTTATATCGTCAAACTAACAACTTTAAATCTACTCAAATAGGGTAGATCTTGCCTCAACACTAGCAAGGATCCTCCATGGTATGAAATATCAAATCGTACCAATGAGTTGCCTAAGACTGGACATCTCATGCTAACGACCTTTGAGAAACTAAGATAGAATCCAATCTACCCATGTTCACCACCTTCCAGATCAAGGCGTTCGCTATCATGTTTGTCTTTCTCGGATGATACAAAATAAAGATGTTATAATCCATAAGAACCTATATCAAGCTATGTTGCCTAAAATTAATCTCTCTCTGGGTCACAAGATGCTGAAGACTATGATGATTCGTGAAGATCTCATAATGCACTCCATAAGATAATATCTCCAAATCTTAAGCGCAAAAACTACCACCGCCAACCCCAAATTATATTGGGGTAGTTGCGCTTGTTCACCTTCAACTGCCTCAATACATAATTAATAAATCGACCCTACTGCATCAACACACAAACCAAACCAAAATCTTAAGCATCACAAAATATGTGAAACCCTCACCCTCAATAGAAAGAGCCAAAATAGGAGCTGAAGTAAAAAATCCCTTGAGCTTCCCAAAGCTCGACTCATACTCCTTGAACCACCAAAAAGGAACCTCCTTCTGAGTCAATCTTATCATCGACATCGTAATAGTATTAAACTCTCAATGAACCATATATAGTAACCAGCTAAACCAATGAAGCTACGAACCTCAAACAGAGATGTAGTCCTAGACCAATATCGAATAGCCTCAAACTTTGCTGGATCAACCATAATCCCATCCTTATACACCAGATGTCCAAGGAATGTCATTGACTCAAGATAAAATTCACACTTAGAAAATTTGGAAAAAGCCTATGATCTCTTAAAGTCTGAAGTACAATCCTTAAATGTTGCATATGTTCCTCCCTACTCCTTGAATATACAAGGATATCATCGATGAACCAAATTATGAAGGAATCTAAATACGACATGAATACTCAGTTCATCAGATCAATAAAAGTATCTAGGGAATTGGTCAACCCAAAAGACACCACCAAAAACTAGTAACGACCATAATGGGTCCTAAAGGCTGTCTTTAGGATATCCTCTGCCCTAATCATCAATTGATGGTAAACAGACCTCAAGTCAATCTTAGAGAACACCACAGCTCCTTGAAGCTGGTCAAATAAATCATTAATGTGAGGAATAGGAAACCTATTCTTCATCATCACCTTATTAAGATGCCTATAATCAATAAAATACTTAAGGAACTTTCCTTCTTCTTCTCAAAAAAGAGAGGAGATCCTTAAGGAAACACACTCAATCTAATGAAACCCTTACCAAAAAGATCTTAAAGCTGAGAATTTAGCTCCTTAATCTCGGCAAGAGCCATACCATAAGGTGCTATAGAAATAGGTCGAGTGCCCAGCTCAAGATCAGTATTAAGATAAAGAGGAAGACCATGTAGATAGGTAGGGAAAATGTTAGAAACTAATGATCAATAGGAATAGAGTCAAACAATGGACTCCCCACACTAACATCACAAATATAAGAAAGATAAGTAAATAAGTCTACTATCCTGAATATAAGAAATAATCCCCATCAGCTCGTGACTAATAGCTTCTTACCACACAACTGGGGATACATCGGGCATGGCTAAGATAATGGTTTTAGCAAAATAATCCAAGACCGTATGATAATAGGATAACCAGCCGTGCCTAAAATCATATTAAAATCCACTATGTCTAATATAATAAGATCGTGCTAAGTCTAAAATACTTGAACAGTCACAACACATGACCTATAAACTCGATCCACTACTAAATAATCACCCACGAGAGTAGATACACATAATAGTACAGTTAAAGAATCCCAATGTAACTCTAACTGTGGGGCATAATATGAAGACACATAACAATAAGTATATCTCGAAGCAAAAGAAAAAGCCAGATGATGGAATCTAAAAATTATACCTATAATGACGGCATCCAAAGACTCAGCTTCAGGTCTTGTAGGTATGGCACACAACTGACCACGCACTCCACCTGACTAAGCTCCTGATTGATATTCTATCCTACCTGCCTGAGGACCTCTATGAGCAGCTTAGGGACCATCCCAATGACCTGCACACCACCCTTAGCTGGGGGAAGAGCTACCCTAATAGAAAACTTTGAGCTAAAGAAACCATAACCCCACGACTGGAACAATTTCTCGAAAATGGCCAAAAGCTCCATAACCATAACATGCCCTAGGCACTGTACTAAAATCAGAAGATCCAGTTAACCCAAAATAAATATTATGACTAGAATACTCAGAAGATGAACCTCTTGGAGGATGACCACTACTCTGGACAGAATGATCACTATAACTAGACTAGCCTCCATTGGTAATCTAAAGTATATCTTGAACGGGCCTACTAAATTGACCTTAATATTGATACGACTAATATAAAGGGTACCTACCCTAAGAACCATTACCTCTAAATTGTGAGCCACCATGGATCCCTCTAAAACTACCATAATATCACGACCTCTAATCATTGCCCCTTGGGCCTCATTATGTATCTCCTCCATAACCTTAGTATGATCATAAACCTGAGTAAAAATACCTACCCAAAGAAATAAAACTTTCTGTAGACATGTGTAGAGGGAGTCTCAATCCTCAAATAAAACACCAAACCTTTTCATACTCGATAATCAGTATAAAAGTAGCATGCCCAGCCAACTCAAGAAATCTTGCCTCATACTCCATAAAAGTCATGTAGTGCTGTTTCAAACTAGAGAACTGATCCCTTAAATAATCTCTAAGACTATGAGATATATACATCTCCAAGACTACCTCAGAGAACTGAGTCCATGTCAAATAGGGGAGATCCATGTAACGCTTCGATTGTGTACCTCAAACGCTACATGGTGCTTAGAATCTCGAAGGACCACAAGCTAATCCATGACTGGTACCTACTGCAATAACTGAATAATAATATGGTATATATGCAGAAAGTAGGCAAAAAAATGGCCATAAGGTTCAATATTGTAAATAATACTGGATATGGTGTCATAATACTAACACTGAACATCAATACTAAAAATTGAACAACTGTCTGAAAATACTCTAGTCTGGAAAGCCTCTGAACTGTCTGAACTATGGAGTTGATGGGAAAAGTCCCCAACTAACTCCGACTACTAAAAATAATACTAAAATACTACAAACAACTATGTCCTCAAACAATGAGGACTCACCACTACGCTAAATGTTAAAAATCTGAACTGCTAAGGGTGCTTTGGAGCCCGTGTGTCTGAACCTATGATATAAGACATCATAGCATAAAAGGGAAGCATGCGTCAGTACTTTGAATATACTGGTATGCTCAGTGAGGAAGGATAAAATGTATGGGTTCATATGTATAAACAATAACAACTGAATAACATGAGTATGGCTGAATAAGAATACATGCATGAATACGTATACTGTAACTGAGATCATGATAATACTGGATACTGAATCTGAATATTGATTAACTATTATCTAAGTATGATGAAACTAAATTACTAATAACTGAATGACTATATCTGATAGTCCTAATTTTGTGGAACTATACTGAGTTCCTTACTAAGCTGAGTGACTGTATATGATAGTCCTAAATCTTTAGAACTGAACTGAATTCTATTCTAAGACTGATACTGTCATGACCCGAACCGGGGCCTTAGCCGTGATGAGTATTCTGAACCATCAAGGTTCGAAACACCCCTTATCTATCTGGTAATCATGCACAAGACTTATATGAAAAAAATGCGGAAGATACACTATCTAACGAAAACATGGTCAAGAATCATATGAAAACAATAACGGGGAATAATGTCCCATAATCTCAATCAATATCTCTATAATGTCTACGAAATCTCTACTACATGACTGAAACAAATATCTATCTGAAAACTGGGACTAGGCCCCTAGTAGACCCAAAACTAATAAATGATAAATGAAACTGCCAGATATCAGGCCTTCCAAAATATAGAAGTCTCACCAAGTGACTCTGTGAATCTAACTGAGGAAATCTACTGATTTTTTGGACCCCTAGACCGTGCCTCTGAACCTGGGAAGGAAGGGAGTCAATACAAAAGTACTGGTACACAAAGATATCAAAACAAAACATAATATTTATACAAAATATAGTTGAGAGCCATTATAAAGCAGTTTCATATGAAATCATTTGAAAACACATGGGCGTAATGTAATTGTTTTCAATAATAATGCAATACAGCTGAGCTAGGTGGAATGCCCTACATATCACATTTACACCAACTGTCAAACCTCGGTTGCCGCCGAGATTAGAGTATAAGTAAGGGAAAAACACACAAGATCACACAGCAGGGTGTCCGACCCAATGGTAGTACACAAGATCACAAAGCAAGGCTCTTAACCATAATCACAATTTGGGAATAACATAAAGTCAGGTATGCAAGATCATGAAGCAGGGCACCAAATCCCCATGTCGGAAAACACGGTTTCTAGCGATGATCCCTTACACTCAAATGCCTTCTTTGGGTATCCACCTATCTCATGAAAAATCAATGCATTCAACTTTCATCTGTTTCAATCACGTATCATATTCTGTAAGGTATCATCATACCTGACTTGCAAGTCATCAATATCACATCAACATATGCATAATCATGTAAAAATCAAGATGCTTCATCATTTACAAGTAGTGAACAATAACCATTTCAAATTCATTCTCTATTTTGTTGGTCACAACATAATATGGGGTATCAAAACATTATCGTGGAAATTTGAAAGCAATTTATCATTCATATTTATCAAACTTTCATGGAAAATCTCAAATCACATATGCATGGTTTCAACCATTGAAGTATATAGGCAAACAATTCCCATGACATTCAAAAAATGACTTAGAAATCATATTAAAAGCAAGTAATTAGCATTTAATTGAAAACCTCCATTTAAAAGCATGCATATTCATAAAACTAAAGCTATGAGATTTTTTGAATAACCCCACGTACCTCTATATGCGAATATGATAGGTGCTTCTTAAAGCCTACGTTGTGGGGATTCCAAATCTTCAATTTGTTTTGAAAACCCATGGTTAAATCTTGAAATACTTGGGTTTTTATTTTGAAACCCTAGAGAGAGTTCTTGAACACTTTTGATGAATGAAGGTGTATTTTGGGGTCTTTGGGAACTGAATTTCGTGTTTATGGCTAGATAAGGATGGGAAAAGGACCATTTTGCCCCAAAAATAGAGTATTTAAGTCACTTAAAACCTTTACATAGGCGCCGCCTATGCTATCGCCTATGTTGACATAGGCACCGCCTATGCTATCACCTATGCTTTCCAGTGGCCATGTGCAATTGGTTAGGCGATACATACTACTTTGAAATGCCATAACTCCTTGCTTGGGTGTCAGATTTTAGCAAAATTGGTATCGTTGGAAAGTTAACTCGAAGACCTATCATTTGACACATAGTTGGATCTCTAATTCAATATATAAAAAGAGACATAGTCAATAGAAGTTGACATAAATTATAATGTCCACTTAAACTTAATCGATAGAAGTAGTTTTAACTTGTCCTTGAGTTGAAGGACCTCTATGGTCTAAATTCATGCTTAAATGGATTCACATACTACATAAATATGCCAAATTGGTATTGAATTTAAGGCTCTGGGATTATCAACGCATCAGATTCATGGTTTATATTCTAGCCCAAAATGCGGGGTGCCACATTATCTCCCCCTTGGGATCATTCATCCTCGAATGATAGGTAGGATCATATTGAAGCTTAGAGGTATGGAATAATGCGGACATGACATGTCCTCTAATATAGAATACACTGATCTGAAACATGACCATATGGCTGGAACTACTGATGTTCTGAATTCTTATATCGGACATGCATATCTGATGCATGGAATACACGACTGAAGCTACTCATAAGCTGAATTCTCATAATGAGCATACATTTCTAACACATGCATATCTGACTGAACTGACATATGAACGTATGACTGGATATGCAGTGATAACTGATGTGAAACTTGTAATTAGAATCTATGCTTACAACTGAATGGGGTATCTCCCCATTAGGACACGTGTGTCTCTATGAATGCTCAATTCACTAGAATACTCGAAAAACTGAGATGATGCACAAGGCATCTACGAATTGAATCATAACTGAATAACTAGAATCTTAATTTAATGCATGACGCATGAACTGCTCTATACTACAATTACTATTATACTCTATCTTGGAATAGTAGCATGTCTGAGATTTTGGGTAGCATGAATAAATGAAAAGATGAGAAACCAGCTAGGCAAATCTGCTTGTTAAACTGACTTACTGACTATACAGACTGAATTATGCTGGACTTTCATACTTAACTGGAGTATTCTCTTCAACACTCTCTCTAAGGAAGTTCTAGCAGTAATAAGGAGCCATGAATCTTGGGTATGGATTACACAAGACACCCACTAAGGAATCATCACAATGACACCACTCTGTAGGCTGGAACATAGGCATATAACTCCTGAATTAGGATAGAATTACCAGGCCTTTGACATTACAACTTCTTACTTTCAAGCTTAGCACACTTCTCGAATATCACCTAACTATACTATTCTCCTTAAATATCATATTCATTCAACTCAGCTTAGAATTCTCATATGAGAATTGAGAAATCCTTCTACTAATGTCGAAAATAAATTAATCCCTTCGCCGTGATCAAGCCTAACTCTAAGTCACAAAAATACAACATGCCAGACCACACTATTATTCTGAACCATATGATGCAATCTTCTATATATCCTTTAAAGATCACATCCTAAGTATAACATGCCTTACCACTTCAATGACTACTCTGAACTCTTAATATGAAGTCGCTAATGCATATTACGACCTTCCACTACAATCCCAAAACGTCATTCAAGACTATTTTATAACCATATGTTGACTTCAAGGCAACCACCCATAAATACATACTTCACATATTTTTTAAACTATTGTCACTATAAATCCCACGCTCTACCCTAAGACATACACACACAAACTTTTCCACTAACCATTACATGTATCAAAGACTTGGCCCCAACTGTTACTTCATACTTATGGCCTTATCTAAGCAAGCAAACTATGATCTTTCATCAACAAGAACACTTACATCATCACCACTATCATTGTATAGGGAGGGTCACTAAAAGGTTAAAATATAAGATCCTGAAGCATGAAAAGATTTTTATACGGGACTGAGCACACTATAAAGAGTGAGTACATGCGTCATGAGTTGCATGACCTTAACTAGAGTTCATAACATAAGGAATGTGATTCTGACTACTTGAATGAACTAGAACTCATTATCTTGGAACTGGAAGAGTACGTGACTCTCTATCATATAGCGGAATCATGAACTATGATCACGAAACTTTCTAATGATCATGAACTGAACTGAATTCTATTCTAAGACTGATACTGTCATGACCCCAACCGGGGCCTTACCCGTGATGAGTATTCTGAACCATCAAGGTCCGAAACACCCCTTATCTATCTGGTAATCATGCACAAGACTTATATGAAAAAAATGCGGAAGATACACTATCTAACAAAAACATGGTCAAGAATCATATGAAAACAATAACGGGGAATAATGTCCCACAATCTCAATCAACATCTCTGTAACTTCAAAATAAAAACCCATGGTTAAATCTTGAAATACTTGGGTTTTTATTTTGAAACCCTAGAGAGAGTTCTTGAACACTTTTGATGAATGAAGGTATATTTTGGGGTCTTTGGGAACTGAATTTCGTGTTTATGGCTAGATAAGGATGGGAAAAGGACCATTTTGCCCCAAAAATAGAGTATTTAAGTCACTTAAAACCTTTACATAGGCGCCGCCTATGCTATCGCCTATGTTAACATAGGCACCGCCTATGCTATCGCCTATGTTTTCCAGTGGCCATGTGCAATTGGTTAGGCGATACATACTACTTTGAAATGCCATAACTCCTTGCTTGGGTATCGGATTTTAGCAAAATTGGTATCGTTGGAAAGTTAACTCGAAGACCTATCATTTGACACATAGTTGGATCTCTAATTCAATATATAAAAAGAGACATAGTCAATAGAAGTTGACATAAATTATAATATCCACTTAAACTTAATTGATCGAAGTAGTTTTCAACTCGTCCTTGAGTTGAAGGACCTCTATGGTCTAAATTCATGCTCAAATGGATTCACATACTACATAAACATAGGATTTAAGGCTCTAGGATTATCAATGCATCAGATTCATGGTTTTTATTCTAGCCTGAAATGCGGGGTGTTACAGAGACTAAAACTGTGGCTTTGGGAGGTAATCAACTAACCAATATACCCTTCTCTGAACTGATTGGGTTCCAACCTATAAACCAGTTGGAAGGGTGTCAATACCATTCCATGGGTAAAGACAAGATGTGAGTTAACCCTCATTGAATCAATCCTCATAATATCTAGTAGGAAGATATCTCAGCCTATGCTGGGTATGTAGTTCTGTAACACAGGTATTTCTACTAAGGGTCAAAATCTCTGTCAACAAGAATACCCCCATCTCTTGGTTCGCTTGGTGATGAATCCTACTCCCAACTGAACGGATACTAAACTGATTTCTAGTCTGTACTAGACTGGACTGAATTGTTACTGATATTACTCTTTGACTGAATAGAACTAAGTTTACTGAGTTTTACGGACAGATGAAATACTACTGGATTTTGTTAACTGACTGAGTCTACTGAGGTCTGATCTGTACTGTGACTGAATTACGAACACTACTGAGATTTTCTAGGTTTCTGTAACTCATTGAGTTCTACTGATTGAGTCACTACTGATATTACTTTATAACTAACACTGTCTCTAAATAAATAGCTAAATTATCGAGTATTAAATACCCCCAGGACTCAATAGCATGAAAATAAAGCATTACATGATCTTGCTTAGCATAAGCATGCACATTGAATTCACAATACATCTATAGAGACATCTTACCAAAATCTTGCATGGTATAACTTGCAAATAAGCTAGGATGACATGATTTATTTCCCATATTAGTTTACACGAACAATTCATCAAGAACTTGATGAGCATACATATGCACATAACACTAAACAACAAGTAGACATCATAATTCAAATCCCATCGACAATGTCAAGGGTTTTACATGGATCCTCATGATATTATATACATATCAATTAAACTCACATGAAACGTATCATAAAACATGGATTTGAATCCCATTTAATAATTATAAACATGAACATAATCAAACCCAACATGGAATTCATAAAATTCATAAACTTAAAGTTTAAAAATAGTTTGTTACACTCCAAGGGTGGAAGGGACCCTTGGATGAACACTTCACATACCTTAATTGATGAATTTCTAAAAGTTAATGGTGAGTTCTTGAGTTCTTGATTTGAAATTTGAACACCTAGGGTTCTTGTTCTTGAGAAATTTGTGAAAAAATGAATATAATTGCTCTCCAAAGGGTTTAATTTTATGTTTTAGGGGTTGAAGGGCGTGGGAGAAATACCTAATTAACCCTAAGGACGCGGCCTTTTAATGCATGTAACTTATGTTATGGACGCGCTGCATCATTGGTATCGACGTAATAGCCAACACACCGCATTGAGTCTGTGTTGGTTCACTGGAATTTGAACTGAAGCTGGGGAAAAACTATCTGATCAATGCGATGGTTGATGTGACACTTCAAGATCGAATTGAACCATTATTTTGGGCACTAAAACATGGTCTAAATGATGTTCGAAAAATCCAAAACTTATCTGGGAACCTCTACTGACATTTCTAATCATAAATTAACTCAAATATCAATATTTAAAGGATGTAAAGGTTATAAAATAAGAGTGCCAACTTTCGAAGGCTAAAATGGCACTAATTCTGAATACTTAGTTAATATATTCTAAGTCTGGGACCCTTACAAGCTTAAAGGACTGATTTAAGCTAGAATTTTTTGTGGGATCTTACATTATCTCCCCCTTGGGAACATTTATCCTTGAATGAGACTGACTAAGCTGAGAATACTGGTAGACTAAACTTACTTACTGGACATGAACATCTGATACATGATTTTATGGATGAAGTTACTGATAGACTAAATTATTACACTAAACATGCATAAATACATAACAAAACATGATTCATGAATACATGACTGGGATTAGTGATAACCTGAGTTTACATACTGATCATGCATATCTAATACATCCGTATATGGTTGAACTGACTCATGAGCGTATGACCGTATATGAAATAGTAATTGATACCAAGCTTGTAATGAAAATCTGAACATGAGACTGAATAAGCTTAAGGAAAACTATTACTTTAGATTGAGTCTGAGTTTGCGGAGAAGATGTGAGGATACTTGGTCTGTATTTCTACTTCTGCTTCCCAAGTATATCCCTCAATGAACTAATTTCGCCAAAGAACTTTGACTAGAAGGACTTCTTTGTTCCTCGATCTATAAATCTGACAGTTAAGGATTTTAACTGGTATGTCTTCATAAGAGAGGCTTGTCATAATATCTATTCCCTCTATAGGGACTACGACTGTTGGGTCACCGATGCATTTCTTTAGCAAGGAGATGTGGAACACTGGATGAAGTAAAGATAAATCTAAAGGCAACTCAAGCTCGTAAGCTACCTTTCTGAAACGGCTGAGAATTCGGTAAGGATCGACATATCGAGGACTGAGTTTTCCTTTCTTTCAAAACCTCTTCACTCCCTTCATAGGAGAGATTTTCAAATACACATAGTCATCAATCTCTAACTCGAGATCCTTTCTGCATATATTTGCGTATGATTTTTATCGGCTCTGAGCTGTTTGAAGCCTTTCCCTGATTAACTGAACATTCTCTAAGGTATTAAATACCAGGTCAGGCCCTATCACTATGGCTTCACCCACTTCAAACCAACCAATGGGAGATCTACACCTCCTTCCATAAAACACCTCAAATAGAGCCATCTGAATGCTGGAAAGATAGTTGTTGTTGTGTGCGAACTCAATCAAAGGCAAATGGTCATCCTAACTACTTTTAAAGTCGATCGCACACGCTCGCAGCATATTCTCTAAAGTCTGAATGGTCCTTTATGCTTAACCATCTATCTGAGGATGAAAGGTTATACCAAGGTGAACTCAGGTGCCAAGACCCTTTTGAAAAACTTTCTAGAACTGAGAGGTAAACTGGGTACCTCTGTCTGAGATAGTAGATAATGGAACACCGTGTAATCTGACCAACTCCCTGATATAGAGTTTGGCATAATCTTTGGCTGAGTAAGAGGTATAGACTAGTAGAAAATGGGCTGATTTGGTCATTTGATCTATAATGACCCAAACTGAATCATGCAGATGGTGAGTATGAGGTAAACCCATCACAAAGTCCATGTTTACTTCTTCCCATTTATAGGTGGGAATATTGAACTCCTGCATTGACCCACTAGGCTTTTGATGTTCAACCTTAACCTACTGACATGTTGAGCATTTAGCCATAAACTCTGTAATATCTCTCTTCATCCCACTCCACCAATAGATCTCCTGCAAGTTATGGTACATCTTAGTGGCCCATGGATGAATAGAGTAGCATGCATCATGCGCTTCTACAAGAATTTGTTGCCTCAAGTCATCTATACCTGGCACATACAGAAGGCCCTGACAACGCAAAACACTATCTCCTCCTTAGGAGAAAACCTCTACTTTTTGATCTCTGACTGATTCCTTCAGCTTGACTAGACTGGGATCCCTATCCTATTTTTCCTTCACTTTGGAAACTAGGGATGATTCTTAGCTACTTTGTACCCACACACTACCTTCTGTTGAATCGACTAAGTGGAAACCTAGTTGGGTTAGTTGATGAAATTCCTAAGTTAACTTCTCCTTACTGTCCTCAATATGGGAAACACTACCCATATACATTCTACTAAGATCATCATCCACTACATTGGCCTTGCCTGAATAATACAGGACACTCGTGTCATAGTTTTCTAACAACTCTAACCACCTTCTCTGACAAAGGTTGAGGTCTTTCTGTAAGAACACATACTGCTGGCTCTAGTGATCCATGAACATATCAAGATGCACCCCATACAAGTAGTGTCTCCAAATATTTATGGAAAAAACTACTGTTGCTAACTCAAGATCGTGAGAAGGATAGTTCTTTTCATGAGGCTTAAGCAATCTAGAGGCGTAGTCTATAACATTACCTCTCTGCATCAAAATTCAGCCCAAACCAACTATGGAGGCATCACAATACACAACAAAGCCATCTGAACCATTTGGTAGGGTCAAAACTAAATTTGTAGTGAGTCGAGTCTTTAACTCCTAAAAACTCTTTTCGCAGGAATTTGACCACTGAAATTTGACTTTACATAGGGGATGCAATAGAAAAAAATCCCTCAACAAACCATCAGTAATAGCCGCCGGCCAAGCCTAAGAAACTCCTGATATCTGATAGAGAGATGGGTCTAGGCTAATTTCTCACTACCTCGGTCTTTTGGGGATCGACTCCAATGCCATCACCGAAAATGATGTGGCCAAGGAAAGCTACTGACCTTAGCCAAAATTTGCACTTACTAAATTTGGTGAATAAATGATAATTTTTGAGTGTCTGTAATACTATTCTGAGATGGTCAACATGATTGTATTCACTGCGGGAGTAAAAAAGGATATCATTTATAAAGACTATAATGAACATGTCCAAGTACTACTTGAACACACGGTTCATCAAGTACATCAAAACTGGTGGGGCATTAGTAAAACCAAAGGACATAACTAAGAATTTAAAGTGACCATACCGATTTTTGAAGGCTATCTTTAGGATGTTACATTCCCTGACTCTGAGTTGATGATAGCATGATCTGAGATCTATCTTAGAGAAATAGCTAGCACCCTAAAGTTGGTTGAATAATTCATCGATCTTGGGAAGTGGATACTTGTTCTTGACCATTAATTTATTTAGCCGATAGTAGTCTATGCACATACTGAGAGAACCATCATTTTTATGCAAGAATAACACTGGTGCACCCCACGAGGCCATACTAGGCCTGATGAATCCCTTATCTAGGAGATCCTTTAACTACTCTTTCAATTCTGTAAGTTCTGTTGGAGCTATTCTGTATGGAGGAATAGATATGGGCTGAGTATTTGGGAGAATAGCAATTCTGAAATCAATTTTCCTTTTAAGAGGAAATCTGAGAAAATCTTCAAGAAACACATCTGGAATTCACAAGCCACTGACACTGATTCAAGATTAAGGGTACCTAAGCTAAAGTCCTAGACCCAAACAAGATGGTAGACATATCCCTTAGCTATTATTTTTCTATCTCAAAGGTAAGAAATAAGCTGACCCCTAAGTGTTGAAGTATTAGAAATAAGCTGACCCCTAAGTGTTGAAGTATTACCCTTCCACTCTAGGACGGGCTCATTTGGAAACTAAACTGGACAATTCTATTTCTAAAGAAGACTGAGGCATAGAAGGAATGAAGCTAATCCATGCCAAGAATGACATCAAAATCAGTCATCTCTAATTTAACTAAGGCTGCTAAAGTGACTCTCTAAGATATCATACCAGACAGTTTTTGTATACCCACCTGGCTATGATAGATTTACCCACTGGAGTAGAAACTATGAATGAGTCTGCTAGAATTTTGGGACTGACTTCAAAATCAACTGCTATATATGGAGTAACAAAGGAGAAAGAAGCTCCTAGATCTAGCAAAATGTAAACATGTAAACAAAAAAATTGTAATGTACCAGTGACCATATTAGGAGAACTTTCTTGATCCTACCAGGACTGAAGAGCATAAGGTCTATTTGGAAGTTGCCCACTGCTGGCACTGGAAGAGGCAGCCTGCTAATTTGGGTAACCAGACTGAGCTAGGGGACAATTATGCTGACTCTGTGAACCCACCTAAGGACACTGTCTGACCCTGTGACCTGGCTTGCCATATCCAAAACACACATCACTGCCAGCTCTGCAGATACTCTGGTATTTTTGCCATACTTCTGAAAAAGTGGATTGGTTCGGGCACTGCTAACACTACCCTGAGGATTAGGGCCTAATGCCCTATCCCTATTTCCATCTTTGAATTTCAGCACTAGAGCACTGGCTGGGGATGGAGCTGGAACTAAGGATTTTGGGAAGAACTAAGAATGATTACCACCCTTTGACTTAGGCTGAGAGAAACTGAAACTAACTATTTTCGCTCTCTTGTTCTCCTTCTTCTTCTCTTTATTCTTGGCCTCCTCTATCTGCTGAGCATAGACCATGAGTCTGGATATGTCCATCTCTTTTATCAGCATTGTAGTCCTACACTCTTTGACCACACTACTAGAAACCCCTGACACAAACTTACTCATCTTAGATCTGCTATCTGCTACCATATGCGGGTCATATCTGGATAACTAAGTAAACTTGAGAGAATACTCTTGTACTGTCAGATTGGCCTATCTCGGGTTTATAAACTCCAAAACCATTACTTTCCTCAAATCTAGCGGGAAGAACCTATCCAAAAAAGCAACTGCAAACTCCTCTCATTCTATGGGACCTGCATCTATGGCCCTCTTTGCTTTCCATTATTAGAACCATGAGTATGCCACATCCTGTAACTAATATGCGGCTAACTCAGCACTCTCAACAGCAATTTCCCCCATAATATTAGCAACCTTCTGCACCTGATCAAGAAAATCTTGAGGTTCATCGTATGACTTAGACCTGATAAATAATGAAGGGTTCATTCGGGTAAAATCCCAAATCTTGGAAGCAGTAGTATTGGCCACTGGGTTGGCCAGAACAGCAGCTGGACGTTCATTTTGGGCTTGCACAGAATGACCTAGGGTGGTAAAGGCTGCTCTAAATTCAGCGTGGGAGACGTTCTCATCCAGAGGATCTGGCTGGACGGGCTGAGGTTATGACTAGTCCCATATTCCTCTTCCCTTAGTCCTCTTTGGAGGCAAAGTTTGTAAATGAAAGAGAAGCTTGGATTAGAATAAGAGTGTAACGAATCTCATGCTCACTCGCACGACATGAATACTGAAAGAAACAGCAGCTGGACGTTCATTCTGGTCTTGTATAGAATGACCTAGGGTGGTAAAGGCTACTCTAAACTCAGCGTGGGAGATGTTCTTGTCCAGAGGATTTGGCTGGACGGGCTGAGGTTATGACTGGTCCTACATTCTTCCCTTAGTCCTCTTTGGAGGTAAAGTCTATGACCGGTACCTGCTGCAATAACTGAATAATAATACGTTATATATGCGAAAAGTAGGTAGAAAACTGGCCATAAGATTCAATACTTTAAACAATACTAGATGTGGTGTCACAATACCAAAATAAAACATCAGTACTTAAAACTGAACAACTATCTAAAATACTCAAGCCTTGAAAGCCTCTAATCTGTCTGAACTGTGGAGTTGATGGACAAGTACCCAACTAACTCCAACTACTAAAAATACTACTAAAATACAGAAAACAACCATGTCCTCGAACTATAAGGACTCACCACTACACTGACTGTTGTAAATCTAAACTGCTAAGGGCGTTCTGGAGCTCATGCATCTGAACCTATAATATAAGACATCATAGCGCAAAAGAGAAGCATATGTCAGTACTTTGAATATACTGGTATTCTCAGTAAAGTGGGATGAAATGCATAGGTTCATATGTATGAACAATAATAATTGAATAACATAGGTATGACTGAATAAGAATACATGCATCAATACGTATACTATAACTGAGATCATGATAATACTGAACACTGAATCTGAATACAGATTAATTGTTATCTAAGTATTCTAATACTGAATTATTAATAACTAAATGATGGTATCTGATAGTTCTAATTCTATGGAACTATACTGAGTTACGTACTGAACTGAGTGATTATATCTGATAGTCCTGAATCTGTAGAATTGAACTGAGTTTTATTCTGAGACTAATCCTAAAACTGAGACTATCAGAGGTAATCATTTAACTGACATTCCCCTCTCTAAACTGATTAGGGTCCAACCTGTAACCCCAGTTGGAAGGGTGTCATTACCATTCCACGAGTAGAGATAAGTTGTGAGTTAACCCTCTCTGATAGGAAAACTCAAATGAGATGTTTCAACCCTCATAATATCTAGCAGGAAGATATCTTAACCTATGTTGGCTACGTATTTCGGTAATATAGGGATTGCTACTAAGGGTCAAACCCTCTGTCGACAGAAATTCCCCCTTCCCTAGGTTCTCTTGATGCTGAATCCTACTCTCAATTGAACAGACACTGAACTAATTTCTAGTCTATACTAGACTGGACTGAATTGTTACTGATATTACTGTTTGAATGAACTGAACTGAGTTCACTGAGTTCTATGGACTGATGAAATACTACTGGATTCTGTTAACTGATCGAGTCTACTGAGGTCTAATTTGAGTATTGTGACTGAATTACGAACACTATTAGATTTCCTAGGTTTTTGTAACTGGCTGAGTTCTACTGATTGAGTCACTGCTGATATTACTTTATAACTAACACTGGCTCTAAGTAAACAGCTAAATTGTCGGGTATTAATACCCCTAGGACTCGATATCATCAAAATAAAGCATCACATGATCTTGCTTAGCATAAGCATGCACATTGAATTCATAATGCATCTATAGAGACATCTTACCAAATTCTTGCATAGTGTAACTTACAAATAAGCTAGCATAACATGATTTCTTTCCCTTATTAGTTCACATGAACAATTCATCAAGCACTTGGAGAGCTTACATATGCACATAACACTAAACAACAAATAAACATCATAATTCAGATCCCCATTGACAATTTCAAGGGTTTCACATGGATCCTCATGATATTACATACATATAAATTAATCTCACATGAAATGTATCATAATACATGGATTAGAATCCCATTTAATCATTATAAACATGAACATAATCAAACCTTACATGGAATTCATGAAATCCATAAACTTGAAGTTTAAAAAATAGTTTCTTAGACTCCAAGGGTGGAAGGGACCCTTGGATGAACACTTCACATACCTAGTTGATGAATTTTTGAAAGTTAATAGCAATTTCTTGATTTGAAATTTGAACACCTGGTGTTCTTGTTCTTGAGAAATTTGTGAAAGAATGAATATAGTTCCTCTCCAAAGGGTTTAATTTCATGTTTTGGGGGCTGAAGGGCATGGGAAAAAGAACTAATTAACCTTGAGGATGCGACCTTTTAATGCCTATAAACTGTGTTAACCGATGAGTCGTGTCATTGGCATCAACGCAATAGCCAACGCGTAGCATCAAGTTTGTGTTGATTCACTATAAATTGAACTGAAGCTGGGGAAAAACTATCTTATCGATGCAATGGTCGAAGTGACACATTAAGATCGCGTCGACCCACTGTTTTGGGTACTCAAACATGGTTCAAATGAGGTCTAAAAAATCCAAAACTTGTCCGAGAACCTCTGCTGACATTCTTGATCATGAATTAACTCAAATATCAATATTTAAAGGACATAAAGGTCATGGAATAAAGTGCCAACTTTTGAAGTCTAAAATGGCACTAAGTTTGAATACTTAGTTAATATATTCTAAGTCTGGGACCCGTAACAAGCTTGAAGGACTGATTTACGCTAGAAATTTTTGTGGGGTCTTATAATCCAGCTGGCTAGGAACAAAGATGACTTCTACACTAATATGAGCTACCAAATCTAACTGAAAGCTAGTATAATTCACACCATGAATCTCAACTAGTCCCAAATTATGGAACCTATTCTTATAATAAATCAAGAACTCATAAGCATCCTCTCCCAGTGCCCTAAAAAACCTAGGCGGAGCAAATCTCAAGAATCTTCCCAGCATCTTCCACTCTTCTACAGACATAGCAGGCTGGGAAACTACCGACTGAGAAACCATCGTATAGGAGGGACCTTAACTCTGAGAGTCACAGTTATAAGCTACCTTTTTGCCTCATTACACCTCTAATTCTTAAACTGCGCATCATCAGATGGTGCGCCACCAAGTAACCCCAAGAGGTGAACCAATACATCCCTGAGCACTAAATAAGATATAAACTCTGGTCCACTACTGGATAGGGCTAAAGAATCTTTGGCTCTAGATCAGGAATAAGGTCTAGTGAAGGCCCTCTATCTTAATTTCTGGCTGGGGCTACATCCTAGGTTGTCCTCAATATCAAGGTTATCCATCAACAAAAATAGGATCCTAAGGCTCAGACTTAGGATCCTTGTCTCATGTAGTAGTAGCATATGTCCTAGCCATCTGCGAAAGAGTGAACCAAAGAAAATCTTAAGAAACCAACTCAAACTCTTAGCACGAAATCAGTGAAAGAAGTGAAGAACTTTTAAAAATTTCATTTAGCTTCCCAAAAATAAGAAACAAACTTGATCGTTTTGATCTGCAAGACTCTACCAGACACTTGCTCTTATACCAACTATAACATTGACCTAGCACTCTGATACCAATTTTTCATGATTCGATTTATGAGTCATGATGGCACCTACTGTATCCCACCAGTAGGTAAGACAAACCATAGCTCAGAGCTAGAAGCGATAGGCTAATTTGGTGGAAAAGGTATAAAAGACAAAAATTTAAAGTAAGAACTGATAACAATAATTCAAGTAATTATAATAGTCTAAAAAAGATAAAATATCAATAACGATCTCATGACCTAGTAGTGTAGGTATAAGAGCCACTAGCAAAGGACGATAATTATTGTAATAGTAAATATACATTAGTCTCGAATAATGAAACACTAAACTAAGATAAAAGTAAATGAAAAGGGAACCTTTGACTCCAAGAGCTCACCGATCCTCTGAACTCTAAACTGCACGATCATCACATCAATGGCAGCCACTAGTATTCAGATCTGCACCAAAAAGGTACAAAAGTGTAGTATGAATACCAAAGCCATGGGTACTCAGAAGTCATTATCGGCTAACTGAGCTAAATCATAATATAAGTACAATAAATATGTAAGATAACTAAGCTAAGTCGAGATAAACGAGCAAACTAGGAAAAGAGCTCCAACAGTATAAATAAGTAATCGAAATAGATATGATATGGAGAAAGCATAATTAATACTACAAGATTAACCCCCATAAACCTGTAAGTGCAGAAAAATAAATAAACCAACACGGGCCGT
This sequence comes from Capsicum baccatum var. pendulum, assembly GCA_030864225.1. Lineage (NCBI taxonomy): Eukaryota > Viridiplantae > Streptophyta > Magnoliopsida > Solanales > Solanaceae > Capsicum > Capsicum baccatum. The sequence goes on along the minus strand of CM061560.1, from coordinate 80,950,218 downwards.
TATAAGCCTAGAGGATACAATCAAGGTAAAAAACTAAAATTCCATAAATTTATCAAATATCAAGCCATAAACGAGGATCCATCCATGCCATAACATACCATTCACAAAATCCTAATGACAAAATTGAACCAAAAATTATATCATTATCAACATCATCATTTGTAAGACTTGAACTGAAACTCACGTCATCAATTGCCGAACTTGAACTACAAACTCAATATCAATAAATCACTGGACTTAGTATGGAACTAGAACCAACTCCCAAGTACTAATATAGTATAAACATCAAGGATCTAGTCTCTTCAGCTCTAAAATATGCAATTTAAAAGTATAACATGCCTAAAAGTCTACAAGGAGCTAATAAGAGTCTTGGCCTAAGGTGTGCCGGAGGGGCTAACTTCTAATCCCCAAAAGTCATTCTAAGGAAAAATCTACCCCGTACTAGTCTAAGGAATCTAAATTTACTTCTAGATGTTAAATAAGCATCAATTAGCCCTAAGATAGCAATTCTACCCTAAACATGATTGACCAAGCCGGTTACATCTAATTTATTGTTCCAAAATAGTCTAAATAGTCCAAATAATGTTAATTGTACAAATTATATCTTCAATACATAATTCCCATCCCATGTATAACATAATATCATGCATATACTATCAATTATCTCAATCTATGAGGAAGTTAAACTTAGCCTACCTAGAAGCCGAAGAAAAACCCAAAGAAATTGCTAAATCTTTGATTTCACCTTTTGATAAGCTTTTGTAAGATGTCATGCTATTAAAATTATAATATACTCATTAGAATGCGAAAAACGATACCCATATTGCACTTTTGTGCTTCGGATCTAAAATACATAAAAATTCTATATGAAGCTCGCATGCAAAATCACACATTCAAAATTGAAAACACGTCCCTCTATGCTCAAGGAATATTTACCCTCATCAATGGGGAAATTTTGAGCTCAAATGGTGCTACAATCAACCCATCAATATTCTTGGGGTTTTAGTAAAATTATGAGAAATTAACCATGGAATTGATAAAACTTAACAAGAACTCGAAGAAGAAATGAGAAAATAGGAGAGAATTAAGGAAATTTGGTCATTTAAAGGTTGCCTAGGTATAGCTTAAGAGGATACTAGACCATTTAGGTGGCCACCACTTTTGCGGCCAAGTGTCACTTGAGAGACATCTCCTACATGCAGGCCTACCACTTAATCGATCCTCTTGCCGCTTTAGCATCCAATGCTTAAGCGGTGAGGGAATTGATTAAGTGACCCTTAGCTGGAAAGCTCGATCGTTTAAGTGTCCCTCCACTTAAGCGACCCAAAGGGCACTTAAGAGGTTCCACCAGCTAGTGACATGGAATTTTTTGGAGTCTCCATCGATTCATTTAGAATTTTGTTTACCAAATGAACTATACTATTGTTGTTCCCAAGTGCACACGCAAGTGTACGTGGTATACCAAGTAGTAAAATGTCCTTATAAAGCAAAGTATCAATTCCATAGGGGATTGTGTTAAACAATGATCCAATTCTAGTTCAACTATCAATATTAAGCGAATGTCAAGGTAGAAAAAAGAGTTTTGAGAGTTATAAACTGAGAAAAAAGTAAAGAATAAGGTATTTTAAAGGTTCTTGAACAACAATGGGAGAAACCCAGAGTTAAGTCACTATGAAAAATCATACTAAGCTATATAACTTTGTTGGTTTGGTTAATTATCTTGGTTATTGGTCCACAGGGTTGATATTATGACAATGGCCTTCCAAACCTCTAATCAACTATCTAACTAAGCCCACAACTACAATGCTGAGTGGAGATGCGAGAACTTAGTTAAATAAATTCACATTTCATCCCATAATTGAACCAAATAGGGAACTTTGGTATAATCCTATCTTGAATTCAAATCATAAATTCATTCAATTGAGAGATTACGATCCTATTCCATCTATCCCACGTTCTATCCTATCATTCCTCCTTCCGGGATCATGATAGAATTAAGCATGCATTATAAGGTTCATGAATCCTTAAAATAGTTAAAACGAGAATAAATAAACAACTATAAATGATAAATAACCAAAACCAATTCAATTCATAACAATATTAATCATGTTCTTGTCCTTAACCCTGCAAAAGAGTGTTTTGCCACTTGTAGACATACATATAATCACAATAGATGAATCCATATTATAATCATAGAATAAACCAAAATAAAAGAATTAAAAACCTAATTTTATCCTCCTTAATCGTGTGTCAATGCCCCAAGGTCGTCCAAGGTGTTTCCAATAGAGGTTAAGTGTCCAATTTATAATAGGAACAAAGCTGCCCGATTTTCCTGAGCCTCCGTGCCATGCCCTTATCGCGTGGATTAGGGTTTATGGCACATTAATATCATAGAGTGCTATTGTAATGGACTTCTTAGGATGCAGTAAATGGTGTTCCATGCCAATATCGCTCCATCTAGGCAGTGTGGTGCAACAATGAGTCCCAAAATTCTAGATTTCGTCAAGCTTAGTCCAATGTATTTTTCTTTCAAGTCCAAGCTTTGTGGTGACATTTTCTCTTGATTTAAAGCTTGTATATCAACCATATATCATCTTTATCAACTCACCGAGAATCTTAAATTTTCAAACACCACACATTAGAGCTCAAAACAATATAGAATCCAACGCGATGAACAAGAATAGGATATTGCTCAAGCTAAGAGTACTAGTTTTTGCATTTGAACTTTAACTTAGTGTTTTGACTCAAAACTCATTGTGAACAGACCTTAAACATTATAAATACACAATTCAACACTTAAATGATCATTTATCAAAAGATTAACTCAATAAGCACGAGAGAAGTCCTCAAAACAAAGTTAAGTAAGCATAGTTAACAACAGTTAGTGCATAAATCCACCTCCTTGAACAAATCTTTGAATTAAACATCATAAATAAGAGAGAATCCAACACTAATCCTACAAGCAAGACACTCAAGCTAGCGCTACAATGACTACACAGATAGCAAGTTTAACACTAAGCACATTATATACACTTGCAAGCTCATGAACGCTACTTCAGAACATCTTAGCCTCAAGAATTGACTTACCAATTTGGAAAATTCATGCATATTACTCAATCATAGAGATCATACAAGTTACCCAACTATCATTAAACATGTGCCCTCACCACAGGAGAGTTACCCATAATCACTTACATAGATGCAATTTATTAGAATAATGGGTATAAGAATCAAATTACGCTCACTCTCACAAAGAATTCACAAGTTAAACAAGATGAACCATAGGCTTTCCCTTAGTGCATTACTCCACTATTGTCAGAATGTTAAGGTTTAAGATCAAATAGGACTTTCAGGGTTGTAATGTAGGCTAAGTGAGGAACTATTTTGGCCAAGAATATTGACTATCTTCCATAAGAGATTTAATATATCACACATACATTAAGATCAATCTCTAAACAACCACATTTTTTACCACTTCTACCTTCCCATTTTCTTTTATTTTTCCCTGTCTCTTTAATCTAATTTACAATTATTATGGAGGGAGTATTATTCATCAACTCATGATTATATTCTAACACAATTTCTCTCTTTTTCATTACAAACTCCCAAACACCACACGTCACTTTTTTAACACCAATAGCTACTTTTTTTTGGGTGGGGGGGGGGGGGTTCACTTTCACCCCTTTCTTTCTTATTTTCACTTTCCTTAATCTTATTAATTTTTCAACTAACGCACATGAGATATTTTGATCAACTTAAGCTCCAATCACAGAAAGGGCATATGCTACATATGAATCTATCAGAGAATAGGCTAAAGGCTTAATAGGGCTAACTAAGATTATGTACAAGGATAGATCAAAGAAGGTATAAACATGGCTATCAAAGAAATGCCTATATTATCTCCTAAACCCACACATTTTATTTTTGCTTTGTACACACACCAGGAAAGTTCTAGACAGCAATATGAAACAAGGAATACCACAAGAACCTTACTCACACATAGAGCATGTTCAACTCAAGTAGGATTATTATATACTCTCAACCAAGCAATCACTCAAATTCAACTTTAAGCCAACAACGTTCAAGAGTCATATTCATGAGCCTAGGAGTCTCAAAAGTAGCCATTCAAGAAAAAATATGCTTTTGCATTCAAAACCACATGGATCATTCAATCATACATAGCACCAACAAGAGCTCTCACTAAATCCTAACACAAAAAATTTAAAATTGACTCCTAAAAAGAAAAAGGAATACTGGATTCAAAGGGCACTCCCGTGGGAAAAAATCAAAAAGATCAATAACGGTTTGGGTGAAGTATGTCCCTACTAGACACCAACAACTACTAAACTAAAAAGCAAAAGTCTTTTTGTAAATTTTTAAAATTTAGCCAAAAACTAGAAAACAACTAAGAATGAAAATCCTATAACACCACTTTACCTGAAATGATCGGAAATTCCCCACCTGACACTTAAAAAGTCACTTTATCCCCAAGTAAAATCAAAAGTAGGGATCAAAATACTTTTTGAGGCCTCTAGGCCTAGCTAGTAGCATCTTTGAACGTCGAGAGGATCCAGGGACCCCATACCTAGTCTTTTCCATGCTTCTTAGCTTGAGTCTCTAGTACTCAGACTTTCCATCAACTTGCGACTCAACAAAAACAAAACTACTTGAAGTAAGAACTAAAATACAAAAATAAAATCCTACCTTAACTTGGATTGTCATCCAAGAAGCACTTGATTTTGTGTTGCAACGTGACCCATATCACAACCAACCATTTTCCTTCATCTTCTTCCTCCTACTTGGAGGCCATCTTCTCACTCTTTTCTGACCTCTTGAGTGAAAACTCACAAGGTCTGTATTTTTTACATTAATATCCTTTTCGGGCTCCTTTTTTAACTTCACCTTTTTAGGAATAATTGGGGGCTTAGGTAACTCTATAAGAGAGTTTGAAGAGGTCTTTTGTGGTGCACTCTCCACTACCCCACACTTATCTACTTTTATGGAAATTATCATGAACAAGTCTGTATAATGGGAAGGTAGATTGAGCGATTTGTAAACTTTGATGACCACCTCTTCATTATCTAATCTCATCTTGAGAGTGTCATATCTCACATCAATAATGCTTTAACCGTTGCCAAAAAATAGATGTCCTAATATGATCAGTACCCTATTACCAATATAATAATCAAGAACAATAAAGTCAGCAGGGATAATAAACTTACCAACCTTAATTAGCATGTCCTTATAATTCTTTCAGGCTATACTCTGGTTCTGTCTGTCATTTGGAGCACCACAAAGCATGGTCTTGACTTTCTAAAACCGAAAGTGTTAAACACTAATAGGGGCACCAAGTTGATACTTTCCCCTAAATCACTTAAGGCATGGACCACATCACTGTCATTAATTTTAATAGAAAGGATGAAACTCCCCAGGTCCTTTAATTTATTAGGAATCTTCCACATCAACACTGAACAACACTCCTTAGTAAGTGCCACAGTCTTATTGTCCTACAACTTAATCTTATTAGTCACCACGTCCTTCAAATACTTGGCGTACTTAGGCATTCCCAGCTAAACAACTAAAAAAGAAAGATTAATGTGAAGTTCTCTAAAGGTGTAAAAGAATTTCTTGAAGCATACATCCTTCTTGGACTTTTTGAACCATTGAGGGAATAATGGTGGTGGTCTTTTAGCAACCTGCTCTGCAGCCCTTACTTTTGGGTACTAAAACTTTCCTGAATTTTCAGCATCATCAACTTCAACTTGCTTTTTCTTTACCTGTTGTTGGACTAACTCTACATCAACCTTCTTATTTTTCTTAGAAAGCATGTCAATAAGATCTCTACCACTCCTCAAGGTGATTGCCATAACTTGTTTTTTATTTACATTATCACCTGGCAATCTACCTTGGGGTCAGGTATTCTATGCCTAAACTAGCTGCCCCAACTGTATATCTAACTTATTTTGTGCAATTTGTTGATTTTTAAATTCAAAAACCATTTTTTCTTTCTTGACCAGGATCTTCTTCAAATTATTCTTTATATTATTGGCTTGTGTGTTATGTTGCTACTAAAACTATTGATTCTGATTAGTACCCCATGTATAATTGGGATAAGTCTACCACTTTTGATTGTAGGAATTATTATAGTTTGGCTTTTGTGCATTGCCTACAAAATTCATAGACTCTGGATTTTCTTCACACTAGTCTACAGAGTGGCCACTATTCCTATAAATCTCAGACTAAGATGGGGTCTACTGTATTGTATTCACCTACATCAGAGATTGATTCACACCCAATCTGTTAAATTATGTCATTATCTGATTCTAAAGAGAAGCCAATTAGGCGGCTAAGGATACGACACTATCAGCTTCGATCATGCCCACAGACTTTTTCACTGCACTCCTGGATATGTGTAACGCCCTGGGAGTACCCCCGGGATATCACACAATGCCTAGGACTACGAATAGCTCTAAGCTAACACTTGACATCTGTATAGTGTAAAACTCTTATGGAAGGTGGACTAACACATACATATAAATATAGGAAGAAATAACTTAAAGTCTTATTCTCAACTCGAAACTTTGAAATCCCAAATAAACTTCTTAAACTGAAGATGCGTAGTCTGACAAGCCTTCACTACTTACTAGAGAGACACTGGGACAGACCCCAGCTGACCTAAATATATACTAAAATCAAATAACTAAAGTAATATTCATAAATGATTAAGAGTATGATAAGCTATGTCCTCAGACTATGAGGACTCACCAAATATCGGGATGCTGATGTCCGTGATCAAGCGTGTAGCTAGAAACGAACACAAGAACCAACATTATAAGACAATGTAGAATATAGACATATATGTATTGGTCAATACTTTAGAATATACTGAGTATATGGGGGTGAATGCATAAGTAAAACAAGAATTGAATACATTTTCAAATCATGCATGATAAGTGTGAATAACTCACCTTAAACATGAGTAAAACTAAAAATTGCATGATGATAAAACATGAACAATAAAGAATAATGAATAAGCTTAGTGAGCCATTACACTTATTTTCTATAATCTTTGATTTTAGTCTTTCTTATGGGAGATTTTTCCAACCGACATAAACCATGTGAGTTATCATGGAGTCCAATGTCTTACCCACATTAGGGAGAGTTGTTATACCCTTGCTGTAGGAATAGAACCTTAACTTAAGTAATCACTATACTTATCCATATTTGAAAAATAGACACTCGATGACGAGGTAAAAACCTACGGTGGATCGTAGTTTCCAGGAATTTACAATACGCTCATCCACATTCCCTTCTTGGTGATAAATAATACTCCCAAAAATATATATATAGGCTCATAATTAAGAAATACACCTTAAAATAGCATAAGGGTTTATAAACTGAAAAACCAATTATGCTTCTCTTCACTCAAATCATAATCAGAAGGAATAATTGTGGATTTCATGTCTTATCTTGTATGAAAAGATTAAGCTGAACTTTAATCTTGCTGAAATACATATAACTGAAGCTTAAAACTTAGGGTTCTTGTGAACTCAATGCTTATACTTAAGCCTTGGAAATTCATACTTTCTTTCATGAGCTTATGACAGTACTATGCACACTACTTACATTGCAAATCTTTTATCAAAATGCAAGTCAGCAAATAAAATTCAAGTCATAATGATAATCTTGCAAGTCAAAACATGAATAAATTAAAACTTTTATGAACTTAAATCCTTTAATCACATGATAATGTTATGCTTCAAAAATATGAGAACTTGGGTATGAACCCTATCTAAAACATATAAATTCAACTTTAAAGATCAAGTTTTTCGGCCATAGAGATGGAAGAGTATCCTTGATCAATACCCCACATACTTGGATTTACTTTACTTGTGAAGAGAACCTAAACTTAGAGACTGGAGAGATGTCTTTATGGGAGAAACCCTAGCCTTGTTGTTCTTGAGGATAGGAGGATAAGGAATGTTGTTAATCGATTGAAAGTAGAGGAAAATAATGCCTCTTCTTAAGTTATAAGTCATGGGTTGGAAGTTTTAAGAGGGGAAAAGACCAAAAGGCCCCTCAATTGAACTTATAGAAACATGACCGTCGATCGACATGAGTCATCCCATGACTCGTAACATTTAATTAAGAGTTGACATAGTGACTCATAACCTTGGTAGAAACAAAAAAAGTATGCACTAGTCAGGATAAGAGTCATACACTACAACTCGTAATATGTCACTACAACTTATAGCAGTTCATAACCTTAACAGAAACTTAGAGAACCAACCCTAATGATCTTACGACTCTCTTTATACAACTCTCTACCTTTTGTAATGACTCTTAGGATTGAGTCACCGAGTGACCAAAAACATTAGGAATTTTTACTGGCCTGGTCATGACTGGACTATACGATTTGTATAGTCTCCTTACGACTCTTATGGTCGAGTCATACCTAAGGCAGCACTTTAATAATTTCACGTTGTCTTGGTTATAATTATATTATATGACTTGTTATGAGTCTTCACGTCTTGAAGAATGAGTATTAGGTTCCACTGTGAACTTGAAAGCATAGGGTATTACAATATATCCTCCTTGGAAAACATTCATGCTCGAATAAGACTCATTTCAGATAGGGATCTTAGAACAGAATCGAGTCCCCTACACTGATCTTTCAATCAATCTTATAACTTATCTCTAGTATTTCAAGACTCACAAACACATAATACGATATAGGAATACATAAATAGACTTAAAAAAGGAATTTTATAAAAATAACGATTTAGCTTCGATAAGAAATGAATCAGAAGAAAAGAGATGAAGGTATATGGTCATCATGTCTGCTTGATCTTCCCAAGTGGCCCCTTCAACCAACTAGTTCCTCCAAAGAACCTTTCCTGACACTACATCCTTATTCTTTAGTCTTTGAACTTGCCTATCAAGTATCTTGATAGGAATCTCTTCATATGACAAGCTATATTTGACACCAATACTCTCTTGGGGAACTACTAAGGATGGATTTCTAATGCACTTCATCAGCATTGAAATATAGAAATCTGGGTGAATGGCAGCTAACTTTGGTAGAAGGTCTAATTTGTAAGTGACCTCTCCCACACGTTTTACTACGGACCAACAAATTGGGGGCTCAGCTTTTCTTTCTTACCAAATCTCATTATCCCTTTCATAGGTGACACCTTCAAGAATGCCCAATCACCCACTTCAAACTTAGTCTCTCTCTTTATTACATCTGTATATAATTTCTAACGGCTCTAAGTAGTTTTTAGTGTTTGATAAATCAACTGAACCTTTTCCATAGCTTCAAGAATGGAATCTGTCCCAATCAATGCTTCTTTACTAACCTCAAACCATCCTATGGGTGATCTATACTTACGTTCATACAATGCTTCAAATGGAGTTATCTGAGTATTGGTATAGTAACTATTATTATAAGAAAACTCGATCAAAGGTATATGATCATCCCAACTTCCTTTAAGTCTAAAACATACGCTCTCATTATGTCTTCTAATGTCTAAATTATGGGTTCAGCCTGACCTTTAGTTTGCGGATGAAAAGCAGTACTAAGTTTAACCTTTGTACCAAGGCCTTTATTAAATGATTGCCAAAACTAGGAGTGAATTGTGTGCCTCTGTCTGAAATAATGGACAAGGGTATCCCATGAAGCCTTACTAACTTGTGAATGTACATTTTGACATAATCTTTCACCGTATCTGAAGTCTTAACAGGTTGGAAATGAGCTGATCTGGTTATTTGGTCGACTATGACCAAAATTAAATCATGCTGACATCTTATAAGAGAAAGCCCTGTGATAAAATCCATATTCACTACTTCCCACTTCCAAGTAGGGATGCGGATCTCTTGAAGTGTACCACCTGGTCTCTGATGTTCGACCTTGACATGCTGGCAATTGGGACACCTAGCTACAAACTTATCTATGTCCCTCTTAATACCATTCCACCAATAAATCTCTCACAAATCATGGTACATCTTAGTAGCACCACGATGAATAGAATACTTCAAACCATGAGCCTCGACTAATATCCTTTCCCTCAATCCATCCACATTAGGAACAAAAAGCCTACCTTAATAACAAAGTACACCATTTCCCCTAGGGAGAAAACCTTGACTTTCTTCTGCCTGGCTATTTTTCTTGTTTGGATAAGTAAGGGATCATTACGCTACTTCTCTTTTACTTCCACTACAAGAGATGATTCCAAACCGTTCTGAACCACTACTCCCTCATCATCCATATTGAGAAAACATACTCCAAAATGAGCCAACCTATGCACTTTTTTAGCCAATTCTCATTCTTCCTCTTTGACATAAGATACACTACCCATAGACAACATAGTCAGTGTGTCTTCCACCATATTATCCTTACATAGATGATAAAGCACATTCATGTCATAATCTTTCAATAACTCCAACCACCTTCTTTGATAATATTTAGCTCCCTTTGAGAAAATACATACTGAAGACTTTTAGGGTCAGTGAAAATATCAACATGCACAACATAAAGGTAGTGCCTCCAAATATTCAGATAAAACACCACAGCATCTAACTCTAAACCGTGAGTTGGGTAGTTTTTTTTGTGATCCTTAAGTTACTTAGAGACATAAGCTATTACTCTCCCATTTTGCATCAACACACTTAAGTATAGAAGTATCACAATACACCACTAATCTATTTAACCCCTATGGAAGGGCTAACACTGGTGCTAAAGTCATTCTATCCTTCAATTCTTAGAAACTCTTCTCATATTTGTCCGATCATATAAACCTCACCTTTTTTTATATCAGCTTAGTCAATGGTGCAGCTATGGAGGAAAACCCTTCAACAAATCATCTATAGTACCCAGCCAAACCTAAAAAGCTCTTGATGTCAGAAGGAGTGGTGGGTCTAGGCTAGTGCTTCACTGCATTAGTCTTTTGAGGATCCATATGAATACTAGCCCCTGAAATGACGTGCCCTAAAAAGGTAACAGACTCCAACCAAAATTAACATTTACTAAACTTCACATATAATTGACCATCCTCAGGGGTTTACGGCACTATTCTTAGGTGATCCAAATGTTCCTCCTCACTTCGAGAATAGACTAGCATGTCATCTATAAAGACAATGACAAACATGTCCAAGTATTGCTTTAAAACCCTGTTCATAAATTCTATAAAGGTTGTAGGAACATTTGTTAGTCCAAATAACATAACCATAAACTCTAAATGACCATACCTTAATCGTAAAGCCATTTTCAGAATGTCGTGCTCCATGACTTTAAAAAGGTGGTACCCTGACTTAAGGTCAATCTTAGTAAACCATCGGTCACCCAAAATTTGATCGAACAAATCATCAATTCTAGGAATGGGTACTTGTTCTTAATGGTGAGGTTTTTTAGCTATCTATAGTCTATACACATTCTGAGAGTGTCATCCATCTTACGTATAAATAGAACAGGAGCACCCCACGGGGAAACATTGGGTCTGATGAAACCTTTATCTATAAGATCTCTAAGTTACTCATTTAACTCTTTAAGTTCGGTTGGATCCATGCGATATGAAGGAATAGAGATGGGATAAGTATCAGGAAGAAGAACAATACCAAACTCTATTTATTTGTCTAGAGGCACCCCTGGCAGATCTTTGGGCAAAATACTTAGAAACTCATTGACTACACGGACTGATTGAAATATTGGGGCTTCAGACATAATATCTTTGACTCAAATTAAATGGTAAATACACCTTTTTGATATTAACTTCTTGGCCTTAAGATAGGAGATGAATCAAACTTTGGGGGACATAGAACTACCCTCCCACTCAAAAACTACCTCATCAGGAAATTGAAACTTCACCACACAAGTGCAAAAATCTATTGATACATAGCATGAATGGAGCCAATCCATGCCCAGAAGAATGTCAAAATCTACCATCTCTAACTCTATAAAATCCTCTAATGTGACTTTATGGAGAACGGTAATAGAATACTTACTATAGACTCATCTAGTAATAACTAACTCACATACTGGGGTAGAGACTGAGAAGGGCTTAGGAAGATTTTCAAGGCTTGCCCTAAAATTTACAACAACTAGTGGAGTTATTACGTATGAGAGATTTGATCCCAGGACTAACAACATATATACATCAAGGTGAAATGCACGAAGTATACTAGTGACAACATCTGGCGAACTCTCTTGCCCCTGATGGGATGGAAAAGCATAGAATTGATTTTGGCACTGACCGCCACCTGCACTGGATGATCTACCCTGCGGAGGGAATGGCCAGCCTGGCTGAGTTGCTGAATTTGTAGCATGAGTATGAGGACAAATATCCCTACTTTCCTATATAGTATATGGATACTCCTTGATCTTGTGCCGCAACTTGCCACAACCATAGAAACCCCTTTTGTCCACCAAAAATGCTCTAGGATGGGTCCTACCATACTTTGTACATGTTGGATAACTGGGTCTCACAACCATACTGTCCTGAGACTTAGAATTTGAAGTCCTACCCTACTGCTCCTACCTGGTCCTGGGTGCAGAGGCACTAGATGAGGATGGTGTAGGAAATGATAAGTGACCCTGAAACTGCGAACGACTTCCCCCTCTGGACCTTTGTTGACTGTACTCAAACTATCCAATCTTAGATCTTTAGTTCCACTTTCCTCTTTTCTTCAATTTTTTTGTGTCAATCTGTTGTGCATGCATCATTAACCGAGCAATATCCATATCTCTTATCAGCATCATAGTCTGACACTCTTTGACCACTAAATATGATACTCATTAACAAATTTACTCATACGAGCTCTAGAGTTAGATAACAACTCTGGGGCATACATATCTAGTTGAGTGAACTTAAGAAAGCATTACTTTACTGTCATAGAGCCCTGCCTCATGTTCACAAACTCCTCCACCTTTGCCTCACTCATCTTGTGAGGAAAGAACTTGTCTGAAAAAGTACTCTAAAAAACTTACCAACTCATAGGAGCAACATTCTCACCCCTAGCATCCTTTCACATAATGACCCAATTATAAGAAATATCATTCAATCAATAAGATGTCAGTTCCACACTCTCCTCTTCAGTAACATGGATGATTTGAGTAATCTTTCTTACCTCATCAATCAATAGTTGGGGATCCCATCCATCTTCGACCAGTGGAACTCAGGTGGATTCATCCTAATAAAATCCTAAATCCTGGCTACAGCTAACTAACCATTTTACTGAAGTGGTACTGCTGCTTGTTGGTTTCCTTGAACATTAGAATTCACATCTTGGCCTAAAATTATGCGTGTGAGACATTTTAATTTAGAGGATCTGCATGTAGTGGTAGTGTTTGATCACCAATTCTGCAGGCGCCATCTCGGCGAGGAGGCATATTCTATCACGTAAAAGCACGAATTAAGAAAGATAGAGGCAACTTCAAGCACGATTGATCATGAAAGAAAAGATGATTCCTAACTCATTTTATAGTGTCTTGCTCATAAATGTAGCACGCTTCACACTCATGATCAAGACACTATGTAACGTGGCTTGTCTGACTCCCTAGGACTCTTTAAAACCTTAGACTCTAATACCAAGTTTGTAACGCTCCAAGAGTACCCCCTGGAAATCACACAATGCCTAGAACTACGAATAGCCCCAAGCTAACCTTTGACATCTGAATAGTGTGAAACTCTTATGGAAGGTGGACTAAAACACACATATAAATAAATGAGGGAAAAAATTAAAATCTTATTCTCAACTTGAAACTTTGAAATCTCAAATAAACTCCTTGAACTGAAAAATACATAGTCTGATAAGCCTCTACTAATATTAGGAAGAGTAGTAGTTTTTCAGGCACAAGGATAGAAGAGTATCCTTGTTTAAAACCCCAGATACCTGGATTTACTTATCTTGTGAAGTGAACCTGAACTTAGAGACTGGAGAGATGTCTTTGTGGGAGAAACCCTAGACTTGTTGTTCTTGAGGATGGAAGAAGAAGGAGTGTTGTTAATCGATAGAAAGTAGAGGCAAATAAAGCCTCTTTGCAAGTTATGTCATTGGTTGGAAGTTTTAAGAAGGGAAAAGACCAAAAGGACCCTTAACTAAACTTATAGAAACTTGACTATTGGTTGTCACGAGTTATCTCATGACTCGTAACATCTATTTACAAGTTGACCTAGTGACTTATAACCTTGGCATAAACAAAGAAAGTATCCAATGGTCGGGAGATGAGTCGTACCCTACAACTCTGAACATGTTACTACAACTTATAGAAACCTCTTGTAACTTGAAAAGAAACTTAGTACCTACCCTGTTGATCATACGACTCTCTTTACATGACTCATCACCTCTTGTAATGACTTCTAGGGTTGATTCATCAAGTGACTAGAAATTTTAGCCCTTTCCTTTAAGATGGTCACAACTGGAATATACAATTCATATAGTCTCCTTACAACTCTTATGCTCAAGTTATACCCAAGGCAACACTTCAATCATTTCACATTATCATGGTTCCGACTATATCATATGACTCATGATGAGTCTTCATATCTTACGAAATCAGTGTTAGGTTCCACAGTGCCCTTGAAAGTAAATGGTATTACAATATGTCACTATGCCAGTTCAAAATTTCTTATGCAATACGGTTCACCATATTTTATTTTAGCTTTAATCTACCTTCTGTAATGGGTCTTCGAATGGTGGAGGTAACATTAGTTGCAAGTGGAATTGCCACTTCACGAACTGTCCTACGGGCTGTTGGATCTTAAACCATGGGTTCAGGATGACCTTCTTCTTCTTGGTGAATTTGCAAGATTCAGTAAGAAATGACAGTTTTTCTCCTCAATTTGAGTAAGTACTGCTCGGGCTTGGGATATGGCTCAACCAACTCTCTAATTATTAGCTTACTAGCCTTTTAAATAATGCATGCAAATTCAGAAGCTAAGATCAAGTAATTAGCACTTAAGAAATCAAAAAGCAGAACTAAAACTAAGACGAATGCCAATTCACAAGTTCCTACCAATAGGGCCAAAAACTTGTTGTGCCCAAGTGCACACAGTGTACGTGGTCCACAAACTAGTAAAATATCCCTAAAAAAGTCAAGTATCAATCTCACAAGAAATTATGTTAAACAGTGATCCAATTCTAGTCAACTATCAATATTAAGCAAGTGCTAAGGTAACCAAAAGAATTAAGAGTTATAAACTGAGAGTAAGGTAAAAAATATGGTAAATTAATGGTTCTTTAACAACAATGGAGAAAAAATCACGGTTAAGGCACTACAAATAATCATACTAAGCTATATAACTTCATTGGTTAGGTTAATTAAGTTGGTTGTTGGTCCATGGGGTTGATATTATGACTATAGCCTTTCGAACCTCTAATAAACTATCTAAATTAGCCTCACACTATATCGTTGAGCGGGGATGCGAGGACTAAGTTAAATACAATTATATTTTATCCCGCAATTAAACCAAATAAGGAAATTATCATTTATATTTCATCCCATAATTGAACCAAATAGGGTACTTAGGTATATTACTATTCAAAATGCAAATCATACCACCATTCAATTTAGAGATTATGATACTATTCCATCTATCCCACGTTCTATCCTATCGTTCCTCCTTTCGGGATCAAGATAGAATTAAGTATGTATTCTAAGGGTCCTTCAAGTCCAAGCTTTGTGGTGACTTTTTCTATTGATTTCCAGCTTGTATATCGACCATAAATCATCTTGATCAACTCCCCATCCATACTACAATATCAAACACCATACATTATAGCTCAAAACAACATAGAATCCATCATGATGAACTAGAAAGGGACATAGCTCAAGCTAAGAGTACTAGTTTCACTTTTGAACTTTAACTAAGTGTTTTGACTCAAAACTCATTGTGAAAACACCTTAAACATTATAAACACATAAATCAATACTTAAATTCTCATTTATCCTAAGATTAACTCAATAAGCATAATAAAAGTCCTCAAAACTAAGCTAAATAAGCATAGATAACACTTAGGCACATAAATCCATCTAAGATCAGCTACCCTATCAAATTCGATATTTCAGACTCAGTGGCATAGTAAAAATTTTTATCCGAGGTCGTTTCAATAAAAAGTGAGCTCCATACCCAAGTGTCTTTTTTCTTAAGTTTCAACCAATAGCCCAGAATCCTTGAGACCCGAATAAAAGGTTCACCTAGCCTAAAATCGACATTCCAGGGGTGTCGGAACTATCAAAATTGGCATACAACGTTATTTGACTACAGTTTTTAACGCTAGTCAATTCTAACCAGCGAAGACTTCAAAATAAAAAAATAGTTCTACAAACCAAACGAACTACCCGGTAATTAAACTGTCAGCTCTAGCAAGTCATAAATGACTTAGCGCAGTTATGGAAAAGTTCTAAATGGAAAAATTGATCAGAAATATTAAAAATGAATTGGAGGGTCATTACATCAAGAACTTTTGGTCACACTATTTATGGTGTTGAAAATTTAAAAATGTCAAAGGTGACAAGGTTAAATATTTTTCAGCTACTTTACTTCAAGGCATTTAAACTTTTAAAAAAGATACTTCTATCAGACTATATACATTTTGACAATGTTACTAGATCTTTATATACAGTTTGTGCTATTTTTTATATCTTACTTTACTATATAGGAAACAATAACAAGAAAATCCAGATATTCATAAGGCATTCTCCCAAGTGAATAGGCATAGAGCACCATCATCATTTTTAAATTCAAGGGTTGGATTCTAGTGTTTTTCTTAAAAATGTCACATCTTTGGAGTAAGAAAGATTTGATGGGTAGTTTTTATGAGTGTTGGATTAAAGAAAGTTGTGGGTTGATGGTGATGAATGTGGAAAAGGATAGGTCTGCCTTTGATTTTCAACCACATGAATGAGAAAATATTCCTGTGCAAATGTCTAAAGTTCGACAGATGGTACATGGGAAAGTATTGGGAGAGTTGAAAAGATTTATTATAGTGACTTAATTAGATTTTATTTTACAACTTCATCTTCTATAAGGAGGTGTATTTAACAAATATTTTACAGGTAAGTGCAACTTTTCAATTTTCCAAGTGTTATCAGTTATATGAGTTGGTTTTTTCCCCTTCTCTCACTGAGTTAAATTTTATTCCTCATTTCTACAAGCTAAGTTTTCCGTCTATTTAGAGATTAATTTCCTCAATATAAAGAGTTAATTTCTTCTTAATGCTACTTTTATTTTGCTAAATTACAAGAAACAAAGTGGATGACAAGACACATGATAAATCTCTAGTAGCATTAAGCAAACATATTTATGATTTTCCTAAGGTACCTACGATAGTGGGGAAATAAACATATTACCAGAAGGAAAATTGATAAAAATAAAGTCGGGTTCTTTGCCACAGCCTTTCCCTAATGGAGACATTTGCTGGCAAAAGAGAACAATGAATTCAAGAAAAATACATCTCTTGTAAGAGGAAATGCAGAACCCTAAAGGTGACACTACCACTTCAATTTCCAAAAAAGAAACTGAGCCAAAAGATTGTTGTGGAGAGTTTCTCACTAATGTCTCTTTAGTTGTTCCTCCATCACCAAGTATTATTTGCAACAATATCTCTGAGAAAGCTACTTCTGTATACAAAGGTATTTTTGTTTTTCTAAGTTAGTTTTCAAAGGTTACTAGAATGGGAATTATATTTATTGGACATGTTTATCACACAATACTAAATTTTGCAGCGGGGTGAAGTCATGCAACTCACAAAAAACTGAAGGCCACTTTTCTGAGGCCTCCGATAATAATGCAAAGGTTGATAGAAACGTTGGATTCAAAAAGAGATCTATTAACAAGATTTCTAGGAATAAAGATCTCTTTGGAGAGGCAACGGGGGACAAAAGATTATCAGAGAGACTCACTAATGCGTGTTTAGGTTGTTCCTCCATCAACAATTGTTAATTGTAACACTATCGCATAGAGTGCATATGTTTTCCAAGATATTTCTCAAATTAGTGAGTGATGATTTAGGTGTATTTTTCATAATCTCAATAGTTTGGGTGTGCAACTCAAAAAAGAGGATATTTTAGGTGTGTTTTTTACTCTATTAAAAAATATATAATTATAGTATGTGTTTTTATCAAAATGCATTTGAGATTGTGCATGTATTTATATGATTTTTTTCCTTTGATTTTATAAAGTTTATGTATTAATTACATTTCACCAAACACCAGATGATAATTATACTTTTATAAAATCAAAATGTATATCTGTTGGGTCGGGCCGACCGACGTGTAATTTGATGGAGTTGGATTTCAGTTTTTGTAGCCCATTTAAGAATAGGGTTTTTAGCCCGGCCCAGATAAGTCTGTGGCCTGTGGGGCTTGAGAAATATGGGTTGGGCTAACCCGTGGGCCGGTTCATAAGTCAAATACATTCAATTATTTAGATTGCTTATTAGTATTTTTATTTGGTTCGAAGGATACCATGTCAAAAGTTATTTCATTTCTCTATTAGGAGTATTTTTTGGGGGTGTTGGAGACTTCATTAACAAGTATTAACACTATGTAATATTGTCTGGTAATATTTATGTTTATTACATTCTAAAATTAAATTATAAAATATTATTTTTTTAAAAGTGGGTTGGGCCGTGAGGCCCGTAGCCCACAGAGTAATAATGTGGGCTTGATATTTTTTGGTCCATCAAGCCTGACCTGTCAAACTCAAAGCCCGGATGGATTGAGTCGATCCGTATTGAAAGGTCTATCAAAATGATGTGATGTATTTAATAATTAAATATTCATTAATAATCACTGTACATTGCGAGAGCATGTACACTCTTTCAATTTAAGGCAAAAGAAGTAAAGTATTTTATTCATCTGAAAACTGTGGTACTACTACAAGTTTAATATAAGAGGCTTTTAAAAAGATAATTTTGTTTGCCTATACAGATAGTGTTTTATAATTTTGAGGCTTTTAAGAAAATTATTATTTTTACCTATACAGAGTGTTTTATAATTTTTTTTAATGAAGTCTCATTACATGAAAAATTTAATACAAATTTAAGTTCATATTCAAATTCCGAAAAAGCAGGTGTATTATCTTTGTACTGTGCATAAAATTATTTTTTGTGATACCGTTTGTTGAACGTAAATATTAAATTATACTCCTGACAGGATGTAATCTATCACTAGCAGTATAAAAGAAGTTACAACAGTAAACTATAGTAAGAAACTCTACACATGTTTGTATTAAATATCTAAAGCAAGCTTTTTTTAAAGGCAAAATTTTACATATAGTCAACACATACCTCTCTTAACTATTTTTTTAATCTAAGTTTTAGTAATTACATTTTATAGATTTTAGTTAGTGATTGAAAATATTTAAGATTAAAATATACAAATATTAACTAACAGATTTTATTACTATTTCATTTATGTTTAGAGATCAAAAAGGAAAGGGGAGTGATTCACTTCCTTTATTCACTTCAATATATCTTTCTCAAATCTTTCATTTCTTCCTTTTCCATGTGAGCTATTATAGCTTACATTTAATTTTTGAAATAGCAAAATAGAATTCAAATTAAAATTCCTCTGATTTCTTCGTATGACTTCAGAATTTAAAATATAATTTCAATGTATTTATACATTAAATGTATTTATCCACAAAAATTAGTTATGAATAGAAATATAAATGTAGTATTGATACAAATAAAAATTAGTTCTCAATTTAACATCCAAATATAAATACAAACACTTACAACTCATATCTTTAAGATAAATACGAATTGATAGAAATTAAAAAGTATAAAATGGTTCTAAATTCAGATTATATGTATAAATATACAAATTCAAATATAAATATATACAAATTCAAAATGCATGTGAAAGAAATATAACAAAATAAATACAAAATACAAACGCATTGATAGAAATATGCAAACAAATTCACTTTATAACTAAATATAATTTATACAAAATACATTTGAGTTATATACAAACACATGATAGTTGTATACCTATATGTAATGTATAAAATATGAACCAACATATTTTATACAAATCAAAAATTGATTATACAACTTTATGTATACCTTATATATGTATATATATGTATATACCAACATATGATAACTGTCTAATATTATATGACGGTTATTTGTATACATATATACATTAAAAAGGGAAAGGTATACATACTTGTGTGTAACTAATAGAGAAAAAAAATATATAGACCTATGTATATACATTCATACGAATATAAATTTGGGTATATACAAAATATCTTGACATCATTCCAACGCCGTGGCTCCCCCCATTGGAATGAGAATTCTTGAAACTTTTTACTTTTTCCTTATATTTATATAAAATATCACAACAGATTATACAAACTGAGATATTCCTAATGTCTAATAGAAGAACCAACATAGTCTATACAAACCAAAAACAGATTATACAACTAACATGTATATTTTATATGTGTATATATATGTATGTGCCTACATAAACAATTGTCTAATTATATATGACGGTTATTTGTGTAAATATATATACACAAAAAAATTGATACAGTACATCCTTGTATGTAACTAACAGAACACACACACACACATATATATTATACGTATTAAAACTAGGGCTGCATATCGGTCGGTTCGGTTCGGTTTTGAAAATTATCGGTTTCACTTATTCATTATCGGTTTGTATATATGCTAAACCGTTAAAGAACCGTTAAGATATTGGTTAATCGGTTATCGGTTTATCGATTTTTCATTGTTATCGGTTCGGTTATCGGGTTAACCATTAACATTAAACATTAAAACTCTTAAGTCACAAATTAATTTAAAACTGCTAGTACAACTTCTTCACATTAAAACTTCTTCAGTATATGCATGTTTCTTCTAAAATCAAATACTAATAGAAAACAAATTGTACAAGATGCAAAGCTTTATGAAGGAAGATGTATCCACCGAAACCTCTTCTAAAGAATAGCACTGCATAGTAGTAAATTCAACTCACCATATCAGTGACATAATCCACCACAATGTCTTCCACAAGTGCGACAGTTTTCGGAAGTGGCTGAAACCTGAAAGTGCAGCAGCAGAAGTTGAGTAAAGATCAAGGGATAAAATAATACCAGTAACAAATAGAAATCAGAATCAGTGCAACTATTAGACATAAAATTTTGATATTTGTAAGGTAATCAACCATCATCCATCCCGATTCCTTTTGAAGTCCAGTATCAGTTGATTAAATTAGAAACAATAAACTTAAAGCCAAAAAAGGAGAGTAACATAGGGCAAGCTGCTACATAAATACAAATTTCAAAACACGATTCATCATTTGATGCTAAATGTCAACCTAAAAGCAACTTCCATATGACTAGTCATACATAATTTTAAAAACTGAAGTGATTATAGTAGCAAGTTTCTGTTCCCTACCAAGAATTACCGTGTACTAGAACTTACCGAGCCTTTCAAACTGAAATCTATCTCCAAGAGCAGCCTTACTAACTGAGGGCACAGCATATGCATTTTGTATCACCACTTTAGACTCGGGGTTCAAATCACCAAGCCAGTCATCGAGTTCGGCAGGATTCTTATCCAAACACCAAGCAACAGTTAGTCTCCAAAACTAACCTCTCCCGAGAATAGACCCTCTTCATTCCCTTCATACCTGCATTTTGAAATAAAAAGGAGCATCAAACGAGACATGAGAAAGGCTTCCAAAACCAAGAACAATATTCTTTTCTTACCTTTGTTCAAGTTGCTATATGTCATCAATGCTAGGTTCTTTTCCAACTTTAGCCAAATCTAAATAAATTAAAAGAACAAGTGAAGACTCAAGCATAAAAAATATTAAATAAATAATTCACCAAATACAAGATTTTTTTTTTTACCTTGTTCAAGTTGCTCAAGAGAATCTAAATCCTCCTCGATGCTTATAGGTTGTGATTCACTTCGAAGCCAATCCTGTAGACACACTAGAGCTTCTACCAATTTGGAAGTTAATGAATTTCTAAATGAATCAAGAACACGCCCCCCGGTACTGAAAGCACATTCCGATGCTACACTAGAAATAGGAATAGCTAAAATATCTCGAGCCATCTCAGAAAGAAAGGGAAATCTAGCCGAGTTATACTTCCACCAAAGTAATACATTAAAATCGGACGTTCCAACTTCAGTATCTTCTGCAAGATATTTATCCAACTCCGACTTAGAATTCCCGGCTCCACTCCCAGATGTGTGTCTACTCAACTCCTCATAGAAGTCTCCAACATCAACCATAGAACTTGAACTAGAAGTCTCCACTTCTGAAGATAGTTTACCACATTTGTCTTTTGAAGCAGACGATGAATACTCATTAAATAATGATTTCATGTACTCTCGCACATCTTTTTCTATAGTTGCTCCATTATCCCCAAACATCTTCTTAAGTGCAAAACTAAGAGTGGTAAACTTGTGACGAGGATCCAAAACACAAGGTATAAAAAGCATCTTATTCATTTTTGTTGGATCACCCCAATATTTTTCAAATTTCTTCTTCATGTTTGTTGCCATTTGAGCCAACACAATATCATCACTTGATATCAATTTTGACAAACAAAAACCAACTTGACAAATTTCAAGAAAATGAATATTTGATGTAATATATAATGATCCAAAAACCTTCAAAGTGAGCTTAAAAAATAATTCAAGAAATTTTGCAATCCTTTTAACGCTATCCCAATCACTACACAAAAGTGAACCTACAGGTTGTTCTTCATTCACAATATCACTATCACCATCACGCACACAGATATGGCCAAACTCGAGATGATGTGCCAACCCAATATCACGATCAGCATAAGTCAAAATTGCACCCTCATATTCAATAGCCCTATTCAACATCAAGTAGGTGGAATTCCACCTTGTGGGAACATCTAAGCATAAAGATTTTTTTGCAAGATTTTTATCGACACAACATTCCTGAAAGTTCTTCCATCTAGCAGGAGATTGCCTAACGTATCTCACTGCTTGCCTAATTCGTTCAATTGAAATATTTGCTTCTTTTATGCCATCTTGAACGACAAGGTTTATTATATGCGCCATACACCTAACATGAAGATGCTTACCACCTAAAAGATTGGTCCCCCACTTAGTCAATTGCTTAGACAACTCAGCCACACACACACACTATTTGAACTAGCATTATCAACAGTTACCGTGAAAATCCGATGCAATCCCCACTCATGCAAACACTTAACAATGCCCTTTGCTAAATCTTCACCTCTATGGCTAGAAATTGGACAAAAATTGATAACTCTTTTATGCAAAGTCCAATTTTTATCAATCCAATGAGCAGTGATACACATATAATTAATTCTTTGCACAGAAGTCCAAGTATCAGTCGTTATACACACTCTTTGTTGAGTTTCCTTAAAAATGCTCCTCATTTTATTTTTCTCTTCATCAAAGAGATCAAAACAATCACGAGTAACAGTTGTACGAGAAGGAATTCGAAACAAAGGTTGTACCACTTTCATAAATTGTTTAAAGCCTTCTTTTTCAACAAATCTAAAAGGAAGCTCATCAAGAATTATCATACGACACAATGCTTTTCTACACTCTTCCTGATCAAATTTCCATGAAACAATTGATACATCACCCTTGTTACCCCCCGTAACTGGTTGAAATGCTATCTTTGATTGCTTAGTATCAACATTACAAGGTATTTTTTTGCATTTTCGTATATGACCAAGCATTGCCGTCGTACCATGTTCTTTTGTATCAGCTAAATACTCTTTCTTACAATAATTACACACACCTTTTTTAATTCCTTCCGAATCAACTGTACTAGTAAAATGATCCCATGCAACAGATCTTTTTCTCCTTTCTTTCTTTGCTTTAGACTCAACTATTGAATTTTGATTTACTACATTCGAATCAGAAACTACACTCTCAGCAATCACTTTATCAACTCTAGTATCTTGTGACATGTTGAATCAATGTGACTGTAATTTTAAAATAAAAATAGTCAAACAACAAGCCAACAACAAAATTACAACATAATGAAGATGTTTCAACACCATTAATGGCTACTGGTAAGCCATTAATACAATAAAATGAAGATGAAGAAGGATTATCAACAACAACAGAAAATTGAACATGCAAAAGACATGGAGAAAAAGGGTTACCTGATATTTTTGACCTTCAATTTTAGATCGGAGATGTGAGTAGCGAATAGACTCTAAGTCGAATTTTTGGCTCAATTCACTCAACCACACACACCTGCAGGAGCACTACCAGTACCAACATCATATTCACAATACTGCAAGACACAAAGAGTACATGGACAAAAATACATAGTACTTTGTGATCATAGTGCAGGGAATGATCTGTACAATTTTATTTTTTGGCAGGGGGAACATGTTTCCTCCTCTCTGCCAATAATGTGACAAATATACAGACAAGTAATCAAATGTTACCTTTTTCAGCAACTGTTATGAACAATAAACAGCTATGTATAATTAGCTAAATCATTTTTCAAGCAACAACTTCAATGCTTTTATGTGATGCCCATGTCCTAGACACATCAGAAACCTTATTTCCCTCAACATGTAACAGTCTTAAATTTGGTGAATTCAACACAAAGAACTCAACACCCTGTGCATCCATCCCACAATAATACATTACATCAACACTTTGTAATCTCTCGCAACACTTAGCCAATGAAACCACAGCTAAATTTGTCAACTTTTTGCAACCCCTCACCTTTAGTTCATTCAGATTGTTGCAGGATACCAGCATTGATATGAGTTCTTTATCAAGTAACATGTCATTAAAAGACAAGTCTAATTTCCTTAACCTTTTCAAATCCTGTCCTAATGTAGTAAACAAACCAGATTCTCTTTCCACACTTCAAACAACAAAGTTACAGTCCAAACCACACTTCAAACAACAAAGTTACAGTCCTGTCCTAATGTAGCCACACTTCAAACAACAAAGTTACAGTCCAAACCAGTTTTGCGGAAACAAGATAGGCTCAAAATACTAGTCCTATGCACATTATAAACAAAAATGGTTAAGAACAACAATAGTTCCTCCTGTCCAGCTCGACAGTCGACAAAACATTAATATCCTTAACATAATATATCGAAAATTGGACAGAAATCAAAGATGGAGAAAAAGACTTCTAAGAATGAGATCGAGGCTTCGAGCAAAGACAAAAATTCTTACCTGTTGAGAGCAAAATTTGAGCATCAACACTAAGATTTCAGCAAAATTTGAGCATCAACACTGAGATTTCAGCAAAATTTGAGCATCAACACTGAGATTTCAGCAAAAATTGAGCAAAAATTCTGAATATTGAGACTTGAGAGAGAAGCGCTAAAACCGAGTGTCAACTGTTGAGTGAGGCAGCGTGAAAATTGAAAGATTTTGGTCTCCGTACTCCGTAGTCCGTTCTCGCCTTCTCAGTTCTCTAACTCTAACCCTAATCAGAAAGGAGTAAATAATGGGTCATGGGTGGAAGTTGAAACTTGGAACGGGAAAGGGAAGTGTAAACTGTGTAATACTGTAATGGCCTAATGGGTGGGAAATGGGAATTTGCCATTTGGGCTTGGGATTTAGGCCTTAGTGGAAACTGGAACGGGACATGGGCCTAATGCGTATTAATTTTTATCGGGTTATCGGGTGGCCCGATAAAAAATTTAGGGAATCCAAGGCCCGAACCGACAACCCGTTAATTTTTTTTTTTAAATCGACACCCGACCCGCTAAGAAATAAAACCGACCCGTTAATCCGATAATCAAATTATCGGTTCGGGATAACGGTTTGAACCGAACTCTGCACACCCCTAATTAAAACCTTTTTTCACGTGAATTAGAAGAAAGAAAATTGAAAAAATAATTTTTGATGTAATCTTAGGGAAAATCATAAAATCATATTATTTAAGAGTCAATATAACAAAACATACCAATAGTTTCTACTTTTCAGTTAAGAAGATTGAAGAAGATGGTGAAAAATTTGTAATGACTTGAATTTGCGAATTTTTTCATTTCTATGTATTTTAAATATTTTTCCCTTCCCCATAGTTCTTGAGCCGAGGGTCTATCAGAAACAACCTCTCTACTTCTTCGGAGGTAGCGGTATGGACTGCGTACATTCCACCCTTCCCAAACCTCACTATGTGGGAATATACTGCATTGTTGTTGTTGTTGCCCTTCCCCATAGTTGTTACATGCTAGTTTTGAGGTTCGAAAATATTAGCATAGTTTCTTATGCAATTGACAATGAGTTACGAGTTTGTGATTTTTAGAGCATTGAGAAGCCGTATAGTTTATTTCGGTCAGTATTTGTTATTCTGGGAGTTGGATGGCAAAATAAACTGCGCCAGCAGATTCGGAATATCGAATTTGGTTTAGTAGCAGGATTGATTTGATTTTGAAACTTTTATATCTCATTTCAATCCTTCATTTGAAAATAATAAAATTGGGTCTCGGGGGTTAATTTATTAATAATGACTTTTTTTTAACAAACCGACGTTGCCATTTAGTCCATAAAATCGAAATTAGCCTAATAAAATATATATTTTATTTTTGTCGGGTCCCAAACTAATCCTTAGAGTCCGTTCGGAGTATTCAAAAACTTGAAAAATTGGTAAAATTTTGATATTTGGTGCAAAATAGATACTCCTTTGTGAATGTGGGCCTCTAACCGCAAACATGAAGGAGGAAGCTTTTTCTCATCCCGATCATGAGGAGGGCACCGTGATTACATAGGGTTAAGGGGTTCGGGTTGGGCCAAGTCTGCTTTGCGAACACAACAAGGTTGTCGCGAATGTGAAGGCCTGAATTCGTAGATCTTCATAAATGTGAATTCGTGAATATAAAGGCCAATAATATGGTCGATCAAACTTTGACCTTCGCAATCGTGAGGTGGGATTCACGAATGTGAGGTATTATTAACTAAACAGTATATAATGTCTATTTTAACGTTTTTCCTCTATTTTTGGACCTTTGAGCTTTGAGTTTGAGCTATTCTTGAGGATTATTTCACCATTTGAGCTTGGGTAAGTTTTAAAACCTTGTTCTTATTATTTCTCATTGATTTTATCTCCAGAAACACTTTTAAATCATGATTTCAAAATAGATAATTGGGGGTTTTACCAGTAAAGTTTAAAAAGAGGTTTTCTTCATTTTGGACCTCAATTTTAACCCATTTTCGCATGCATTTTCTCTTGTAGACACCTATAACCCTAGAAATGTATTTTTGAAAGAAAGTTTTGATTTTACCCCTTTTGTTTTCAAACCCATTGTGGATCCAATTCGAATGTGGACAATATGGGTATTGTTAACTTTTTTTTAACGTGTAGATATATTTCAATGTTGTAGATGATTTTGAGGTTGTTTGTTAGGGGAAGGCTCCATATTGAAGCACTTTAAACTGGGATTTCATTATTTTGAGGTAGGTTATGGATTTTCTTCTTTCATATTAAGCTCGGTAATTAATGAATAAGTAAAGCATACTATGGGTTTGGAAAAATAACTATGAGGTTTATATTTTGAGATTAGTTTTATAGTTCTGTGCATGTTTAGGGGCTTATATTCTGTTGTGGTTGATTTCGATATCTGATAATATTGGCCTTATCTGTGCATCTAAATTTCTTTATTTTAGATAAGATGCCCGTGCAGGGGCTTATTTTGCTAATTTAGGCCTTATTTGAACATTGATTTATTTTATTATGATAAAATACCTGAGTTAGGGGTTGATATGATATTAATAATATCTTGCATACATATTTATTCTGATGGTGCCTAATTGGAGTTGATAATCATGAATGATGTATATTGAGTTGATTTCTAACCACACTTGTATATATTCCATGTTGGATGAATTGGATATCATTATTTGAGTTGATTGTGAGCATTACATCCTTATTCGATGTATATACATTCATGATATACTGTTACAATTGAGAAATACTATTTTTGAAATAAAATGACTCATTTTTGAAAAATCTTTGGTTGAGTTCATTTGCCGGCAAGGTTGATTATGATATTTCAAAAATCATTGACCGAGGTCATTTTCCAGCAAAGTTAGTTATGATATTTTTAAAAACCTTAGCCTAAGTCATTTGACGGCACAGTTGGCTTGAGATTGAGATATGAGATACATTATATATATTGTGAACCCCACATGGGTCCTTCCTATTGAGCTTGATATGTGTATACGAAAAGTCATGCGATGAATTTCGTCATTCATCTCATCCATATTGCAATGCATTGTATTTATATTTGTAACTTGCTTGTTTTTCTTAGTTTCCTTGACTTGTTCTTGGTTTCCTTGTATATTTCTTTTATACCTATATTGTCACTATTTTTGTATACTTATGTGTGTGTATATATATATTAGAACTTTTAGTGGTGACGTATGAGATATCATTTGGGACATTTCTGTTTGTAGGTGACGTGATCATAGTATATGTTGCTTATCTTATTTTATACTTTACTCAGTCGGTCTATGACACCTACTGAGTATGGGCAGACTATACTCACCCTTACTATGCCCTTTTAGTGTAGCTCATAGAATGAGTATGACATGTAAATATTGAGGTAGTGTTGTAGGTTGGTGATATTCAAGGTACTGGACCATTCTAGTGTCCGTGGTAGATTTTTGAATCTTACTATATCTTACTTATGTCATTATTTGGATTAGAGAAAAAATTTGTACTTTTTAGTTTTGAACTTGTACTTTGATTGCTCTTATGTTATGACACTATATATATATATATTAGTTTGGGTGATTGGCTTACTAATCAAGGCTCAGTCACAATAAGTGTCATCATAACCTAATTTTTGGAATATGACAAACTGGTATCAAAGCATTCTGGTTTGTCGGTCTTATAATTGTAAGAGTAGGATATCTAGTGGAGCTTCACAAATCAGTATGTAGATGTTTGTATCTATCTTCGAGAGACTATCACATGTCTTTAGGAAGAACTTCTATATTTTGATTCCTTATCATATGGGTTATTCATACCATATGTTCTAAGTTGTGTTCCACTTTATTCTGCATAGATGGTAAGGACTAGATCTTGAGAGGTTAGGGATGTTGATCTAGCACCCTAGGATAAAGATTAGACTGGAGAGTGAAGCAGGGGTCATGGACGGCCTAGAGTTAAAGGACGTGCACGAGAAGCTAACCCTATTAGAGATAGTTCTAGGAGAACTTCCCTGAGCTTGAGTTCAGCGTGTAAGAGATGTAGGGCCAGCTCAAACCCTATAGGGTTCAGTTGTTACCCTAATTCTAGAGGGTCTATTGATTCAGTTATTGATGCATTTGGATGATGTTTCCCTGAGTGCACCTAGTGTTACTTTGATTCTTAATATGATACCGCCATTAGTACTGGTCTGCTTATGGCATTTCTCTGACCTCGACTGTGGTTTCACTATCTGTACTAGCATTTTCTTGTGATATTCCTCAGGCTTCAAGTGGTATTCTATCTTCTGCACCAGTATATAATCATCGTGTTCCTAGTTCAGGGGTACAATTTTCATCTATAGTACCCCTACATATTGGATCTCAGCCTGCTAGACTTACTATTCCTCTATTACTTTGGATATAATTATGTCTTGTAATGATCAGAAAAGGTCTGAGAAGTTTTTTTACTTGGGTCCTCCCAAATTTAGTGGTGCAACTGGTGAGGATGTTTATGTTCTTTTAGCTGATTCCCTTGAGTCTCATGTAGTTTTATATACTACCTATCAATTGACTAATGCGGCAAGGGATTGGTGGAGGTCGTTTGCTAGTTTTAGACCTTTAGGTTTGCCTTCTATCACTTGAACTCAATTTTTTTAGGCTTTCAACCATACAGTTTAAGAGACCAAATATATTACAATTTTAGTTATTTGGAGTAGAGCTCCAAGACTATTAAGAGTATGAGGCTCATTTTCATACTTTAGCCAAGTATTCAGCTGCTAGCATCTCCATCGAGTTTGAGAGGATTAGAAAGTTTGTGAAGATATTGGATGGTACTTATCAATTAGTAGAGTCAAGGGATTCTTTTTAGAGTATTATTGAGCATTCCATGATGATGAGTCGATTATTCAGGCTACTTAGAGAAGCACCAAGAAGGTGCATTATCATAGGGAGCTCAGTTCCCATAGGTATCAAGATAGGCTACTTTAGGACACTTTGCATAGTTCAGGCCGCTTTGTAGGGATCGGGTGGTAGGCCTTCAGGTTTAGCGACTTTGAGTAATCAGACATATGGCTAGGGTGGTCATTCTATCTTTTCTAGGACCTCTCAACTTGATTCTAGTAGCAGAGAGTATTTAGTGTGTAATAAGATAGGTCATTATATAAGAGATTAGCCTCGACATGCATTGGGTCTTGCCTAACAGAGTTCTTGGATTTAGCATTGCTCTACTCTTATATCTACAGTCAGAGGAGGGTTCATATAGAGGTTTGAGTGGTGTTAGAGGTGCTCAAGGTATAGGTAGAGGTGATCATGATAGTGGTTAAGGAGTTACGCAGTCTAGGAGCGAATATGCTTAGTGCTATCCAAAACCTGCTAGGCTCGAGCCAGAGGCTTCTAATATTGTTATTACAGGTATCATCTTGGCTTTCCTCAGATCTACTTCCTTATTATTTGACCGTAGGCGACATTCTCCTATGTGTATATATATTTTGCATCTAGTTTTGATGTTGTGTATAAGCCTCTTGCTATGCCACTTCATATTTATACCAGTAGGAGATTCTTTAATGGTTGATCTGGTGTACCGATCTTGTGTGGTTACCTTTGTGAGTTATGAGACTTGGGTAAACTTAATTATCTTAGATATTGTTTTTTATGTTATCTTAGGTATGGATTAGTTAGCTCCTTGTCATGTTTTGGAATATTATGCCAAGACCGTGAGCTTAGCTATGTCGAGTGTTCTGAGGTTAGCTTGGAATGGTACGCTTAATTTAGGTATGAAGGTGATAACGCTCAATCTACAGCTCTCGTAAGAGTGTAAAGTGGTCGTTGTCAAATATATAACCCAACTGGGTTGGGTATCGATCCCACAGAGAATAGACGGTCAACAAGTAAGTAATGATTATTAGACTTTTGGTGCAAGTCTCATAAAAGAGAGGGGATTGTAACGTGCAATTGATGTAAACAAAATAATAGAATGAAAATAGAAAATAGCAAAGTAAAAAGAAAGAATGTTTTAGTAAAACGTTAAACAATGAGAATTGAGAGTTGGGGTTATGTCCACCTTATGAGTTATACGTCTCTATTGTCTATGAGTTATGCGGAATTCAGACATGCATGTGCTTATAGAGAATTGTATTCTATGGTAAATCCAAGCGTCTTTCGACCTAACAAAGATTATTTCACTTTAACTCTTTCAAGCTTAAAGCGTATCTATAGGTACAAATTCTCCAAGAGGTTAATCCAGTTACGACACTAACTTTTTAATAGGGGTTGGTGCCCTATTACCTTGACATTATCTCTTTTCCAGACATATAACTTTTCTTTTGAACAAGTTAATGCTATACTGGCGTATTCTAAGTGTTTGCAACCACAAAGAATTTAGATTAAGATGAAGAGAATAATGATATAAGCAACATACGTGTCACGAATTCACAAACTCATAGCAATAGATAGTATCTCACAAGGCTTCCATAACCCCAACAGAGAAGTTTAGCTACTCATGATTGCAACGGAAAACACAATAGCAATTATCATCATACCAAAATAATCTCACGATAAGTATAGGGGTAAGAATGGTGTGAATTCCTTGCTGAGTAACGTTTCTCTTGTTGTGGAAATTAAGAATTGAACAGATGAAGAGAATAAAGTAGAATTAATGGAAGGATTAAAAGTAGACATGAATGATAGTCGTGAATGGTTGTAGTGAATGATTTTTAACTAATGGAAGAAGAATGTCTAAAAATCTCTAGCAAAATAGGGTATTTATAACACCCATATCCTATTCCTACTAAGCTACTGCATTTCTTAACCCATTCCTACTGGGTTACTGCATCATTATCCTAATCCTAATAAGTTACTTTTAGTCCCCAAAGTCTTTAGAATTGCTGTTTTTGCCCGGGACAGGTTTCCCATGCGTCACTTTTGGTCCTTGGCGTCCAAGCTTTCCCTTCCTTCTTTCGTGAAGCTTTCTTTGGCGTCAAGTTATCCATAAAATGCTGAAATCTGCATCAGTTGTACCTGAAAACTTGCTAATCACGTTTGTTAGCTCACTTACAGGAAAAAGGACTAAAAGTGCATGAATTATGTATTTTGTCCTCAAAACTTAGCTACAATATGGGTAAATTAAGGTACTTTAGGCGTGTAAATACGCCTATCATCAACACCCCACACTTAAAGCTTTGTTCGTCCTCAAACAAAATATCATGTCCTTCTAAACATCCACTTAAGGTTTCACAGTATCAACACAAAATATTCATCAAGACAGGCACGACACTTATTACAGAGAGTAGTTTTCTGATCACATCTAGAAATAATTCAACCTCTAATATAGACTCGTGATGATGGCTAATTCGTATTCAAAAGTTAAGGCACAAAGAATCATACAAACTACCCAAAACTCATCAACCATGTGTGTCTCACATAAGATATTACCCATACTCACTCACAAGTATTGTATATATTTCGAACATGGATATAAGATTATCCTTTCTCTCACTCTCACAAAGACTTCATATGTTGCAACTGATGACCATAGGCTTGCCCTTAGTGTAATGCTCCACTAAATATCAGAATGTTAATCTTAGGATCAAATAGGTCTTTTACAGGTTGTAATGTAGGCTAAGGGACGGGTAGGACTATTTTGGCTAGAAATAGTGACTATGTTCCTAAGCGCTTTAATACATCACATTATGCCATTTATGCTTTCTTTCAAACAACCTTTTTTCTTTCTTTTAATCTACCACCCTTTCTCACCTCTTTTGTTTTTCAATTTTGAACATAACTAACTTTTTAGTTTTCATCAATTTTCTTTTCATAACACACCTCTATGATAGCAATTCTTTTTCATAACGAATTCAAGCACCAATACATTCTAAGGCATCACACTCATCCAATTTCCTCTTATTTTGTCACATTACTTTACAATTTTAAAGCACTTAGGAATTTGGATCAAATTATGGTCTTGAAAAAAAATGGATTAGGCTTACATATGAGGTTGTCAAAGAAAATAGGCTTAAGGCTCAAAGGGGGTTATCTAGGATGATGTCCATGGGTAGATAAAATGAAGGTAAACAATTATACGTTGCCAAAGAAATGCCTAAATCATCTCCTAACTCACACTCTTTATTTCGCTTTACATACATACCAGGCAAGTTCTAGCATCAGCCACAGACATAGAATATACTATCATCTCACACACACAAGGCACATGGTCGACTTTATTGGAAGCAGTATAGACTCTTGACCCAACAGATGAAGGAATTGAACCACACAATTATCATATAATGAGTCACTAGTAGAGCCTAAACGTCTCAACAGTAATGATTTTATCACAGACTCTTGTCATAATACCATGCTGCCTATCAGAACAATTTTATGCAAAGTTTGTAACCAAAAAAAGTTCCTAAAAAAATTAAAACAAACAAGCATAAATAAGCAAAACACACATAAATAACCAAATGTAGATAAGAAAGTATAGCATGCAAATACCAGCACCCCACACTTAGACGGGACACACTGCCCTCAGTGGAAAATAAATAAGAAGAACCTAGTTAATCAGACTCCTCCTCTATGTCTGGGGTCATACCCCCTTCGTCGGAATCATCATTGAAGTCGTCGTCATCAGAATTCTCCTCCACATCGGAGTCTGGCATTCGACGATCATCATCGGTTGGCACATCGTCATCAAGAGGTTCCTCAAAGTACACACCTACTCCACACATTTGCCTTGCATGCTCATTCATTGGGTAGTCATAGTCCAGCTGTTGGAGCTCTGCAGCAGTTGGAACACGACCTCCGCTCATCATGGTAAACTGAGTCATGCCATAAGGATGACGAAAGAAACTCTCATCCCGAGCATGCCTTTCCGCAATGGTAAGGTTGACGCCATGTGTAGATTTAGCATCTTTAACCTTTGTGAGGTCAACCTTCTTCGGGTTGTGTGGAAGCTTATGATCAGCCGGTTCTTCTTCGATGTCCTCCTTCCTCAATATTGCAGTCAACAGGTTGCCAAAATTGAAGTAGGACCTCTTGTGTAGCCTAGCTTTCCGCATTGTAGATCGAATAATTGCCCCAATGTTGATAGGGACATTCGTCATCAATGCGTATACCAAGCACACTCTATCTCATGTTATCTTGATATACTGGATTCCTGGAATTAGGCAAGAGTTGACTATGCGCAACCATATCCTTGCTTCCCTATTCAAAGGAGCATATGGGAAGGTGTTGTGCCGACCGGTATCCTTGTGTCTTCTCCATCGTGCCATAGATCTTGTTCCACAAAGTGTGTGTTGAATGGCCCTGTATGGAGGTCTATTGTACAGCTCCTTGAGTGGTGATGGATCAACTGAAGGCAAACCTAGAAAGGAGTTGAAGAAATCCGCATTTAGTTGTAAAACTTGGCCCCAAATCTTGACTTCATTCCCTGTGGTTTTCGGTGACCAGTTGGCATAGAATTCTCATGTTAAATCGAGATTGCACTCTCTCAT
Source organism: Capsicum baccatum var. pendulum (assembly GCA_030864225.1). Classification (NCBI taxonomy): domain Eukaryota; kingdom Viridiplantae; phylum Streptophyta; class Magnoliopsida; order Solanales; family Solanaceae; genus Capsicum; species Capsicum baccatum. The sequence continues at coordinate 80,915,575 of CM061560.1, read as the reverse complement.
ATCTCGGAAGATGAAATCAAGATGTAACACCATTATTTTGGCCAACATGCGCGGTTCTTTCTTTGCTAGGCTTTCTTTGTGTATCAGGTCCACATGAACATATTTTCTTTCTTTATTGTTCCTATACCACTCCTTTGCTTCCTCCTCGAGGACCCATTTAATTCCGAACATGCGGCGTGGTACTTGCATCGAGGATGATTCTCCTTGCTCTTTTCGCCCTATTTTCTTGCCTTTTGTGAAGTGGCTGCTTTATCTTTGCCTTGTCTTGCTTTGGGTGCCATTGTACCTGAGATTATAATGATAGTCAAGTTAGCATCATCTCGGTGGATACAATCAATAAACAGGCAGTAGTGGCACCACCCCACACTTAGTTTGTTGGCATCAACTAGTGAAGTGAAAGTTTGTCGATTACTCAGACTTCATCGATATACGTTTTAGGCGCTATATTCCAACAATATAATCAGGGCAGTCATACTTCTTGAAATCGTGGAAATACTTTCATGTTTGATATATCAAGACTAACTACATAGTGATTGAATCAAGGTATAGTATCTAGAAATAATCACAACCTCATATGTTGGTAGTCAACCATAATTCTTATCTCGATGAACAAGTCATTCCAACATGTAAGATTTCTATTGACAATATTATGCAATGTTCTTGACCATGTCAATTCCGCAAAAGTATGACAGTGCATCAAAATTAAATACAAGTTGGAAACAAGTCAAGATCATTCTTACGTATTCTTTCCCTCACTTAGTTGTATCACAACACATCAACCACATTCAAATCACCAATACTACTTCAAGACTTAGCGATTCATAATATGCGTAGTAGTGTAGTACTTACGGGATATAAATGAAGAACAAAGAAGTACTTAGTTGATTGATGGCTTTGGATGATGTTCTTGTGAAGTAAAAGAGTAAAAGAGCAAAAGGAAAATTTTTAAGAGGATTTGGAGACTACAGGTGGAGCTTATGCTAGGTTTGCAATGTGTTTTTGGTTTAAGACTAAGTCTCTTATTTATAGGAGAGGCTTGGGTCAGGTTTTGACCCATTTAAAATCGGATTTGGAGACAAGAAGTGACCATAGGCGGCGCCTAAAGCTTTGTCTATTCTTGGCATAGGCGGCGCCTTTTGCAAAGCATTGTTGAACATAGGCGGCGCCTATGCCATGGAATTTTTAGGCATAGGCGGCGCCTTTTGCATAGCATATGAGATTCAAAGACAAAAGGCATTGGCATAGGCGGCGCCTATGCTATGGCATACTTGGGCATGCGCGGCGCCTATGCTATGGCACACTAGATTCCGAGAGCTTAGGCCATAGTATAGGCCTTGCCTTGTTCGTGGCGTAGATTTACATAGGCTTTGCCTTGTTCTTTGCCAATATTTTTATAGGCAATGCCTAATCCATAGCCTTTTGCTTCTTTATTCCTAACTTACCACCTTCAACATGCAATACTTCCAAATCAAAATTTGAAACCAATCTCCTCTTTGACACCTCTTGTACCTACACTTGCTCAAACACAACAAAAACAATTAGAACGATGGGTTGCCTCCCACCAAGCGCCTTAGTTTTGGTCGTGGCACAACTCTTCTTTCTTTTGGATTTTTATTTATCAAAAGCAAACACAAAATAGAACGAAAGAAAGAAAAATATGTAAAACGATGGGTTGCCTGCCATCTAGCGCTTGATTTATTATCGCGGTACGACATAGTTACCTCAAGTAATTAGACTTTGTCGAGATAAGTGATGGCCATATAATTTATTGAGTCGAGAGGACCGATATAAGGTTTTGTTCATTGGCCATTCACCTTGAAGACAACACCATTATTGTCTTTCAACTCAACTACTCCAGACGAGTAGACTTGGTTAATTTTGTACAGACCAGACCACTTGGACTTCAACTTACCTGGGAATAGCTTTAATATGGAATTCAAGAGGAGTACCATATCATCCTTTTGAAAGTTTCGTTGAACAATCCGCTGATCATGATATTTTTTCATCCGCTCTTTGTATAGGTCTGATCTTTCATAAGCATGTAGACGGAATTCATCCATCTCGTTCAGCTGCTCCAGTCTCAGATTCATTGCATCATCCCAATTCAAATTCAGTCGGTTCAATGCCCATAATGCTTTATGCTCGAGCTCAATGGGTAAGTGACAAGCCTTCCCATAAACTAGTTAGTATGGGGACATGCCAATTGGCGTTTTGAATGCAGTCCTATAAGCCCATAGTGCATCGTCCAGCTTCCGAGACCAATCTTTCCTATTAGCATTTACCGTCTTTGCAAGGATTTGCTTGATCTGTCGATTGGAAACCTCTACCTGCCCACTAGTATGTGGGTGATAAGGTGTGGCTACCTTATGTTGCTTGACACCATATTTTGCCAACACGGATTTGAATAGCTTGTTGCAAAAGTGAGATCCTCCATCGTTTATGATAGTACGTGGTACTCCAAAGCGAGAGAAGATATTCCTCTTTAAGAATGCTACAACACGCTTTCCCTCATTGTCGGTCAACGCTACTGCTTCAACCCATTTTGAAACATAATCTACAATGACTAGGATGTATTTTATTCCAAACAAATTTACGAATGGACCCATGAAATCAATACCCCATACATCAAAGAGTTCTACTTCCAGAATTTTCGACATGGGCATCTCATGGTGTTTTGAAATCGCACCTTGTCTCTGACATTGGTCGCATCTTCTCACAAATTCGTAGGCATCTCTAAATATCAATGGCCAATAATATCCACTATGCAATACCTTTCTTGCTGTCCGATTACCTGTGTGATGTCCTCCAACTTGGGAAGTGTGACATGCTTCCAATATATTAGGCACCGTTATATGGGATATGCATCGCCGGATAACACCATCCGCGCATCGTCGAAATAAATATGGCTCATCCCAAAAGTAGTGTTTTACATCATGCATAAACTTCTTCTTTTGATGGAAAGATAGATTTGCAGGTATGACATTACTCACCACAAAATTCGCAAAGTCGGCATACCATGGTAACTCTTCCATTATCGTGGCTAAGATCTCCTCGTCAGGGAATGCATCATCAATCTCGATTTCAGGCTGCGCCATATGCTCGTTCTCAAGTCTAGATAGATGGTCAGTCACTTGGTTCTCGCAACCCCTTCTATTTTTTATCTCGAAATCAAATTCTTGCAGTAACAATACCCATCGGATTAGCCTAGGCTTTGCGTCCTTCTTCGTCATTAGGTATCTCAGAGCTGCATGGTCTGTATGAACAATCACTTTGGTTCCCAACAAGTAAGCACGAAACTTCTCAAAAGCATACACAACCGCTAGGAGCTCTTGTTCTGTGACAGTATAGTTCTTTTGGGCTTCGTTCAGGACCTTTCTCGTATGATAGATAGGATGGAATAACTTTTCCCTTCTCTGGCCAAGTACAGCACCCAAAGCTACCCCACTGGCGTAACACATGACTTCAAACGGTAGGGACCAATCTGGAGCTACCATGATAGGAGCTTCAATTAGCTTCCCTTTGAGGCATTCGAATGCCTTCAAACTATCTTCATTGAAGTCAAACTTTGCATCTTTCTCCAAAAGTTTGCATAATGGACTAGCCATTTTGGAGAAGTCTTTGATGAACCGCCGATAGAAACCTGCGTGCCCGAGGAAACTATGAACTCCCTTTACAGAAATTGGAGGTGGTAGTTTCTCGATGACTTCAATTTTAGCTCGATCAACCTCAATTCCTTTTTCGAAGATTTTGTGCCCGAGAATGATACCTTCCTTAACCATAAAGTGGCACTTCTCCCAATTTAGCACTAGGTTGAATTCTACACATCTTTGCAACGCCATACTCAGGTTTACCAAACACGATTCAAATGACTCGCCCACAACTGAAAAATCGTCCATGAATACCTCCAAAGTATCTTCAACCATATCAAAAAAGATGGACATCATACAACGCTGAAAGGTGGCTGGTGCGTTACATAGCCCGAATGGCATACGTTTAAAGGCAAACGTACCATATGGGCATGTGAACGTTGTCTTCTCTTGGTCTTCGGGGGAAATACAAATCTGATTATAGCCAAAATAACCATCTAAGAAACAAAACCAGCCTTTTCCCACTGATCGGTAGAGTATTTGGTCCATGAATGCCATTGGAAAGTGATCTTTGAGCGTCCATGAATTCAGCTTTTGGTAGTCCATGCATACTCTCCATCCGGTGATGGGTCTGAGTGGAATAAGCTCACTCTTCTCATTCGCGACTACCGTCAGGCCTCCTTTCTTAGGAACACATTGTACTGGGCTTACCCATGTACTGTCAAAGATTGGATACACTACCCCCGCATCTAACCACTTAATAATTTCTTTCTTCACCACTTCTTGCATAGGTGGATTTAGACGCCTTTGATGTTCAATAGTGGGTGTGCAATTTTCTTCAAGCTGAATCTTGTGTGTACAAATCCTTGGGGGAATACCAATAATATCAGCGATGGTCCAACCAATGGCTCTTATATACTTCCGTAGAATAGCAATGAGAGCTGTAACTTGCTGCTCACCCAAATCTGCCGCCACAATGACTGGAAGTGTGTTTCCGTTTCCTAAGAATGCATACTTTAAATGGCTAGGCAGCTCTTTCAATTCTAACGTGGGTAGCTCTTCAATAGATGGTTTAGCTGGTGGTGTGGGTCGATTTTTGAGATCAAGGTCCAGATTTTTGGGAGCATGAGGATATGACCCAAATCCTATTAGAGCATCAATAGTCTCTTCATAATTTTCAGCATCCTTATGCTCAACATTCATGAGCACAACCGCCAATGGGTCATCAATAATTTGCTCCTCTTCAAGTAATTCTTTCTCATCATCAAAGTAAACATCAGCCACTAAGAATACGTTCAGCTCTTTGGGTTGCTTCATTGATTTACACACATCAAAGCGAACTACTTCGTCATTTATCTGGAATAAAAGCTCATTAGCTCTTAAATCAATAAGCACACTTCCTGTTGCAAGGAAAGGGCGCCCCAAGATTATGGGAACTTCTGAATCTGCGTCACAATCCAAAATAACGAAGTCTGCCGGAAAGATGAATGAAGAAACCTTTACCAATACATCACATAGAATACCAACAGGTCATTTTACCGACCTATTTGCCATTACGAGCCTCATATTGGTTGGAGTAGGATCACCCAACCCCAACTTTTTGTAAATAGATAATAGCATCAAATTGATGCTGGCTCCTAAATCGCATAATGCCTTGGCAAAATTTAAAGAACCAACTGTGCATGGAATAATGAAAGCACCGGGGTCGGCCTTCTTCTGAACTAGTGATCGGGTAGCAATTACACTGCAATGAGGCACAGTATATTTCAACTCATAGCTTGCTGCCCGCTTCTTTGTCAAAAGATCTTTCATAAATTTTGCATACCCAGGCATTTGTTCTAGTGCCTCCACCAGAGGAACATTAATGGTCAGCTCCTTCAACATCGTCATGAATTTGCTGAACCTTGTATCATCTGCAATCTTCTTCAATCTTTGGGGAAAAGGTGGTGGTGGAAGTGGTATTGTTTTCTCCACGGCTTTCTTCCCCTCTTGCTTCCGTATTTCAGTCCTTTCAGGCTGCAATATACTCGGTGTGACATCATGAACGTCGTGGTTGGCTTCTACTGCGTTTTCTCCATTAGCCTTATCATCGTTGTCCGCTACATTGTCGACCACTTGCTTTCCTTTGAATGAAGTTTCCAGCACCTTACCACTTCGAGTAGTAATAGCCATGCATGATCCATCATTCCTTGGATTTTGCACAGTGTCGCTAGGTAAAGTGCCAGCCTTTCTTTGATTGAGTGCTGCGGAAAGTTGGCTCAATTGCTGCTCTATTTGCTTTATTGAAGTGGAATGTGAGTCAACCAATTACTTCATTGAGGACAAATCATTTATTACCTCCGTTACTCCCGCGCTGGTTGCTTCCACTCCTTTCAACAGTTTAGCCATTATATCTTCCATATTTCCAGAACCAGATGTAGTGGCGTCACGTCTTCCTGGGGGAACATACAAACCACTCTTGTCATTCTTGTTCTTCCAACTACCTTGGTCCTTGTTTCCAGATTTATCATAATAGTTCCAACCTTGGTTTCCTTAGGTATTACCTCGGAAACCCCCCTGATTGTTTAAGTAGTTAGCCTCTTCTTCCGAATTAGATTCGTCTCTTTCTTTTGATGCAACAGCTTTGACTTTTTCGGTCTTCCCTGATAATAGATGTTTTGTAAGAAGATCCACTTGTGTTTTCAGGTGCGCCATATCTTGATCACGTTATTCTTCTCTTCTCCTTTGGTCATCAGTCATGCCAATAGATAAAGTGGGGCTTGCTACCTCAGAATCCCTGGTATGCCAAGCTCTACTTTGCTTCGTCATCCGATCTAGCATATTTCTTGCCTGACCAAAGGTGAGATCCATAAATGATCCTCCAGCCGCATTATCCACCACTGGTTTAGTTATTAAATTCAAGGATCTGTATAGTATCTCCAGTAGGTAGACATTGGTCATATGATGGTTTGGTCACCGCATAAGCTTCGTCTTGAACCTCTCCCATGTTTCATGAAGAGCTTCGGTTGGAAGCTGCCAAAAATTGCTGATTTCATCTCTCAATTGTGCTCTTTTGGATGGCGGAAAGAATCTTTCTAGGAAAGCGTCTTTCAATTGCCTCCAATTTGTAATAGAATCAGGAGTCAGCCCATTCAACCATAGAGTTGTCTCCCCAGACAGAGACAATGGAAATAAGCGTAATCGTATTGCATTCTGACCAACACCAGGATTGTCAAACGACTTGCATGTAGAAATAAAGTTGATCAGGTGCATATTCGGATCATCGCCTGCTAGTCTACCAAATAATCCCTTGAGTTGGAATAACTAAATCATGGTGCTTGTGATGTTGAACTTGGCTCCGGGTGCCAATGGTGGAGGAATAATGGCTCCTGTGGCTCCGGCTCCATCAAGATCATCATCATCATCGTCGAATGCTGGTTGCACGGGTCGGCGTTCATGCCTAAACCTAGCTTGACGATCTCTTCTGTTAGCAGGTGTTGCGATCTCAGCAGCATGCCTAGGGTTTAGTAACTCGTCATCACCTAGGTCCTCGTCGTCAGGATTTATTGCTCGCCCAGGGTTATCAATATTTTGTTGATGCACTTGAGCAGCGGCTAGAGCAGCTAGTCTCGCCTATTCATGTTGAGCAGCCATCCTTTCAATTTCCTGTTATGCCTCCATTCTGCCAATACGTTGTGGTTCAGGATTGATAGGTAATAACGGTTGACCAGAACTTCGAGTATGGGGCATGCACTGAAAAAAACCTGCAGAAAACAAAAACAACAACTAAAAGTAAAGTAAGAGAATCTTTGACCAAAGGGTCTAGTAATTATCACAAACTTAGTTGACAACCGTATTCCCCAGCAACAGCGCCAATTTTTGATAACGCTCAATCTACAACTCTCGTAAGAGTGTAAAGCGGTCGTTGTCAAATATATAACCCAACTGGGTTGGGTATCGATCCCACAGAGAATAGCCATTCAACAAGTAAGTAATGATTATTAGACTTTTGGTGCAAGTCTCGTAAAAGAGGGGGGATTGTAACGTGCAATTGATGTAAACAAAATAATAGAATGAAAACAGAAAATAGCAAAGTAAAAAGAAAGAATGTTTTAGTAAGACGTTAAACAAGGAGAATTGAGAGTTGGGGTTATGTCTACCTTATGAGTTATACGTCTCTATTGTCTATGAGTTATGCGGAATTCAGACATGCATATGCTTATAGAGAATTGTATTCTATGGTAAATCCAAGCGTCTTTTGACCTAACAAGGATTATTTCACTTTAACTCTTTCAAGCTTAAAGCGTATCTATTGGTACAAATTCTCCAAGAGGTTAATCCAGTTACGGCACTAACTTTTTAATAGGGGTTGGTGCCCTATTACCATGACATTATCTCTTTTCCAGACATATAACTTTTCTTTCGAACAAGTTAATGCTATACTGGCGTATTCTAAGTGTTTGCAACCACAAAGAATTTAGATTAAGATGAAGAGAATAATGATATACGCAGCATACGTGTCACGAATTCACAAACTCATAGCAATAGATAGTATCTCACAAGGCTTCCATAACCCCAACAGAGAAGTTTAGCTACTCATGATTGCAACGGAAAACACAATAGCAATTATCATCATACCGAAATAATCTCACAATAAGTATAGGGGTAAGAATGGTGTGAATTCCTTGCTGAGTAACGTTTCTCTTGTTGTGGAAATTAAGAATTGAACAGATGAAGAGAATAAAGTAGAATTAATGGAAGGATTAAAAGTAGACGTGAATGATAGTCGTGAATGGTTGTAGTGAATGATTTTTAACTAATGGAAGAAGAATGTCTAAAAATTTCTAGCAAAATAGGGTATTTATAACACCCATATCCTATTCCTACTAAGCTAATGCATTTCTTAACCCATTCCTACTGGGTTACTGCATCATTATCCTAATCCTAATAAGTTACTGCTAGTCCCCAAAGTCTTTAGAATTGCTGTTTTTGCCCGGGACAGGTTTCCCATGCGTCACTTTTGGTCCTTGGCGTCCAAGCTTTCCCTTCCTTTTTTCGTGAAGCTTTCTTTGGCGTCAAGTTATCCATAAAATGCTGAAATCTGCATCATTTGTACCTGAAAACTTTCTAATCACATTTGTTAGGTTACTTACAGGAAAAAGGACTAAAAGTGCATGAATTATGTATTTTGTCCTCAAAACTTAGCTACAATATGGGTAAATTAAGGTACTTTAGGCGTGTAAATACACCTATCATCAGAAGGGTATTATGTCTTTTCTCCATGCCCATCGTATGATAGAGGAGTGTCTTCCTTATTTAGCTCATATCTGTGATATTGTGTTGTTTCACTGCTAACTATGAATTCTATTTGAGTTGTTCATGAGTTTATAGATGTGTTTCGTATGGATTTTCCTGATATACCTCTGAACCGTGATATTGATTTTGCTATTGATGTGGAGCTGAGCACCAAGCTCATTTTTATACCTCTATAGAATGGCTCTATAGATTTGAAGGAGCAGTTGCATAATTTAATGGGTAAGGGGTTTACTAGACCTAGTATATCTCCTTGGGGTACGCTTGTCTTTTTTGTAAAAAGTAAGGATAGTTCTATACTTATATGTATTGATTATATGTAGTTGAACAAATTGATGGTTAAGAACAAGTATACTCTTCGTTGCATTGTTGATCTATTTGAGCAACTTTAGGGTGATTTGGGGTTTTCTAGGATTGATTAGAGGTTCGGGTACCATAACTTAAAGATTAGAGTTTTGGATATTCCGAAGACAACTAATCAAACTTGATACGATTATTATGAGTTCTTGATCATGTCTTTCGGATTGACGCATTCCCATGCAGCATTCATAGAGTTGATGAATCAGGTATTTTGATCGTATTCCGACTCCTTTGTGATTGTATTTATAAATAACATCTTGGTTTATTCTACGAGTGAGATCGACTATGTGAAGCATTTGAGAATTGTGCTTCAGAGGTTGCATGATGAGAAATTGAATGCTAAGTTTTCTAAGTGTGAGTTTTAATTGTATTCTATCTCTTTCTTATGTCATATAGCGACTAAGAATGGTATTATAGTTAATCCAACCAAGATTGCAATGATTTGTAATTGGACTAAACATACTTATCCTACTAAGATTCAGAGTTTTATTTGTTTGGGGACTTATTATTGGTATTTTATAAAGGGTTTCTTGTTTATTGCATCTCTTTTGACCAAGATGACTCAGAATAAGGTGGTTTTCCAGTGGTCAGAATAAGATGGTTTTCCAGTGTTCAGATGCGTGCGAGAAGAGCTTTCAAAAGCTCAAAGGAATTTTTGACTTCAGCTCCAATCTTGACTTTGTCCTGGGAGGGAGTGGATTTTACCATGTTTTTTGATATTTCAAGTATTAGTTTGGGTGTTGTGTTGATGTAGGTGGGTAAGGATTCCTCTCATCAGTTGAAGCATCATAAGAGAAATTACCCTACCCATGATTTAGAGTTGGCAGTCGTGGTGTTTGTGTTGAAATTGTAGCATATTTACTTAGATGCAGTGCCTTGTGATACTTTTTGGACTATCGTAGCCTTTACTAATTCTTCAGGTAGCAAAATCTTAATATGAGGCAGCGATGTTGGCTTGAGTTTCTTAAGGATTATGACATTACTATTTTGTACCATTCAGGTAAGGCTGATGTGGTTGCAGATGCCTTGAGTTTGAATTCAACTAGTATGGGAAGCTCATCTCATGACCCATGAGTGGCAACTAGCTATGGAGCTTTAGTCTTTAGATAACCAGAGGATTAGGCTAGATATTTTGTCACTCGAGTATGTTTTAGCTTCTGTTGATGCTAGATCTTCCTTGATGGATAGATTCGAGCTCAACAATTTAATGATGACAGTTTAAGGGTGATTCGAGATAAAGTGTTGAGTGGCGATGCTAAGGAATACACTCTCGATTTTGATAATGTATTATGGATTGGTGGCTGAGTTTGTGTGCTGAGAGTTGGATATTAGGTAAGACTAATTTTAGAAGAGGCTCATTGCTCTAGATATTTTATCCATCTAGGTGTGGCTAAGATGTATCATGATTTGGAGCAGCTTTATTAGGCAGGTGGTACGAAGAAGGACGTGGTGAATTTTATTTCTAGTTACTTGTGTTGACAGTAGGTGAAGGTTGAGCATCAGAGACTAGGTAGTTTTCTTCAGCGGTCACCCATTCTTAAGTGGAAGTGGGAGCAGATCATTATGGACTTTGTGAATAGGTTGCCTTGTACTTCTCGCGGTTCTGGCAGTATTTGGTTGTTATGGATTGGTTGACAAAATTATCCAAGTTAATCCCTATTCAGATTTTCTTCAATGCTGAGAGGTTGGCCTATATCTATATTCGTAAGATAGTTCATCTTTATGGGGTACCTGTGTCTATTATTTTAGATAGAGGTTTATTGTTCACTCTAACTTTTGGCAGACTTTTCAGGAGAAGTTACATACTCGGATTGACCTTAGCATAGCTTTCCAACCCTAGAATGATGGTCAGTTGGAGAAGACTATTTAGGTTTTAGATGATATGCTCTGTGTATGTGTTATGGATTTTGGGGGTAAGTGGGAGCAATATTTAGCCTTGACGGAGTTCTCTTATAATAGAAGTTACCATTTAATTATCGAGATGTTCTCTTTTGAGGAATTGTATAGTAGGCGTTTCGATCTCCTATTGGTTGGTTTGAGACTTTAGAGGCTAGACACCATAGTACTGACTTGCTTTCCGAGTCTTTAGATAAAGTTCAAGTGATTCAGGATAGGCTTCAGACAACCCAGAGTAGGCAAAAGAGTTATACGAATCATAGGCTTCATGCCTTGAAATTTGGGATTGGTGATAAAGTCTTCCTTTTTGTGTCACCCACGAAAGGCAAGATGAGGTTTGGGAAGAGGGGTAAGCTTAGCCCCATGTATATATGACCTTTTGAGATTCTTCAGATAGTTCAGATATATATACATATATATATATATGTGTGTATATATATATATGTTTCAATGCTATATTTCAGATCAGTTTCATGTACTTTGTTGGGACTCGGTTCAGTTGGATAAGAGGTTGACCTTTGTTGAGAAGCCAGTATCCATTTTAACAGGGATGTGAGGCAGTTGCATTCTAGAGACATTCCTATGATTATAGTTTAATGGAGACACCGTCTTATTAAGGAGGCTGCATGGGAGGTTGAGTCTGACATGCATAGTAGTTACCCTCGATTCTACACTGATTGAGGAACATTCTTGCCTTTAGTCAAAGATGAACTAGATTCTTAATGATGGATGTTGTAATTACTTGAATTTGAAAATTTTCCATTTCTATATGTTTTGACCATTTTGCCTTTTCCTATAGTTTCTACATGTTGATTTTGAGGTTCAAAAATCATTGGCATAATTATTTATACAATCAAGAATGAGTTGTGTGAGTTTGTGATTTTTAGAGACTTGAGAAGCCATATAGTTGACTCTAGACAGTATTTATTACTCAAAGTATCAGATAGAAAATTAAATTGCGCCAACAAATCTGAAATGTCAAATTTGTACTAGTAACGAGGTTGGTTCGATTTTAGGAATTTTGTATCTCATTTCAACCCTTCATTTTGAAAATAATAACATAAGGTCTTGGGGGTTAATTGAAACACCTTGGCTTTGAACCCTTAGAAAATTCCCGAAAATTGAGTTTCTGGATAAGGTATGATTTAAGCATACCACTCGTACCTAGGGTACGACTAGTACCCACCCTCTCGTATGATGATCAGTTTAGGTTGATAACATTCTTTCCAAGGTACAGATTGGCATCTGCCTAGTCATATGTTAGGGTACCAGCCGTATATTGCCTAGTCGTACGATGTTTTGAGGATGATCTTGATGATTTTGATCAAGGTACGACTCCAAGGGTACGACTTGGCACTGCATGGTTGTATGTTGGTTAGTATAGGGGTCCTAGGTGAGGTCTAAGGTATGAGTTAGGGTACCACCCATACCCTAGGGTATGGTTCATGTAGGGTGATCATACCCTTATGGGTTCAAATTTTAGCTTTTCAGTTGAGGGCATTCTAGACATTTCCCACCCTAGAACCCTTAAGTCCCCACATTATATACTATGTTGTGACCTCTCTTAACACTTATTGGAAGATCAAAAATCACTAAAAACACTCTCTAACTCACTCTTGAAGATTAGAGGCTAGGGTTCTACAAGTGTTCATCTAGAGGCTAGAACGGGGCAAGTTCTTTCCGTGAACCACGTTGTATAAAGCAAGTGACACTTTCTTTTTTGTTATTTCTCAAATATTATGTGTTTTAAACATTTATTTGATTCTTGAATAGTGGGTTTTGAAATCAAATGTTAAGGGTTTTGATGCATAGTGATGGGTATTGTTAAATGTAAGACCCCGTAAGATCTCAGCTCATTTCAGCTCACTATTGCATGCTAAAGGGGACCAAGACTTAGAAAATTTCACTAAGTGTTAAGACTTAGTCATTTCCAAACACTCTAAAACTTCGATGATTTTAATTCCGACCTTCCCATCCTTAGAACGTCGATTTTTTTAAGTTGATTCATGATCGGAGTGGTCGATATCATGTCTCGGGTAAGTTTTGGATTTTTCAGACAAGGTTTGAGGATGGTTTGGATGTTCAAACCAGTGAGTCAGCGTGATATGGTTGTGGCGCGCCGCTTATTGTGTTGGTGAGGGCAACGCGGCGCGGCGCGGTGCCTAACACGTCAAGTGAGTGACGCATCACTTACCGCGTCACTAGCCACGTTCAATTTAATTAATTTTGGGTATGTGGGGGTATTTTAGTAATTTTCTCCTTACTTTGCCTCACCCATAACACGAGATTAAGGTCCCAAAAGGGCAAAATCACTCATCTTTTCACAAACTCTCTCAAGAACAAAATCCTAGCTTCTTCAAATCCAAGTTCAAGCCTCAAGAAATCACCAAGGACTCACGAAAAATCATTAGTTAAGGTATGTTAGATGTTCATTCATGGGTCTTTTTCACCCATGGAGTCCCAAAAATTCACTTTAAAGTTTAAAAACATGACCTTTACATGTTTTCATGATTTTTATCCATGAACTTTCATGAATTTTGATTTTTATATCATATTCACATGTGTTTTTGTTAGAATTAGCCTTTGACCCAGTTGAAGGATGATATTTGCATGTTAAATCCTTCACCCATGATTTTTTTATTGGAATTATGTTATTATACTATGATTTAACTATTCCCATGCTTTAGCTTTATGACCCCCTTGTGTCTGATGAAATGCCTAAGAGGTGAATTTTGAACAATGACTACGTATCATACTTTTAAAGCTTTAGCATGGTTCTACTGGTAATGTTATCGAGTCCTGAGAGTTATGAATATCCAAAAACTTAGTTGTTTACTTAGTCTCAGTATTTTCAGAATGGTTTCGCATATATTAGAGTATTATCAATCCAGTCAGTTATCATATCAGTCAAACTTAGTTCAGTCCAATAATCAGTGTCCTTCAGTTGGGAGTAAAGACTTAGCACAAAGTAAATATAGGGATGGAGTCTTCCCCATCAGTAGGTATGAGGCATTTGTCTCGCCGTCAGTAGGCATGAGATGTTAGTAGCAGTCCCTATGTTCCAGACCTACGACGTCATCACAGACGTGGAGGGATACCCTGTCAGCTAGGCATGACACCCTCATCCTTTGGGATATCAAATTAGTGGATCCACACCACCATTGTTAGTACTCGGGGCACGGTACTGACACCCTTCTAACTAGGGTTATAGGTAGGACCTTGATAGTATATTAGGGCATATTGGTTATAGCTAGCTCCCACAGTCTCAGTTCGGTATTCAGTACAGAGTTTAATTTTAGATTTGTTTGACCATAGCATACAGTTATCAGTTATTCAGTATCAGTACATCAGTTTATAGGCCATATCAGTATCATGTTATATGCTTAGTCATGCATCCTCAGATTTTACAACTTTCATGCATACCATGTATCAGTTATCTCATGTTATTCATTCAGTCAGTTATTATTCATGCACATGAGCCCATGTATATCAGTCTAACCCCATCTAGCATACCAGTACATTCAAAGTGCTGACCGCATACTCGTTTATTGTGCTATGATGTATCATATCATAGGTTCAGACACTCAAATTCCTGACCATACCTAGATCTCCCAGCGCATCAACAGCAGTAGTAGTGGTGAGTCCTCATATTTCGAGGACTGATTATGTTATTTCAGTATTTTAGTTCAGTAGTCAGTTGAAGTTAGTTAGGACCTGTCCCATCAACTCTTATTCAATCAGTTTTAGAGGCTTTTAGACATTTCAGACAATCAGTTAGTTGTTAGTTTTATCAGTCAATTTTTAGCATTTTTGCCTATGTTTCAAACTTGTGGATTTTAGTTATATTGTTTTCAGTATTAAAACCTTATGGCAGATTTGGTTGTTTCTGCACATGTTCATTATCAGTATATTATTCAGTGCTCACAGAAGGTACCAGCTTGTGGGTTCGTTGTGGTCTCTTGGGATTGTAAGTACTGTGTGGCGTCTAGAGTATACTCCCAAGGCGTTACATTAACTCTTGTTCAAACTTGTATTTTTACATGTTTTTGGTGATGGGATGCATATGTGGGTGCTTGTTGATTATGGTTTATCAAATGGGTTATGAGTAATGTAAATCTTGATGGTTGTCACTTGGGTAAAGGTATTCCCTCAAGGTATTTGTGTAAATGTCTAAGAGAAATAACTAGTCATATGTTAATAGTACTTTGAACTAAGGCAATGGTTTGGCTTAATGAGTAAGAATGATTGGTAAATAACTTTGTAAAGGCCTTGTTGGCCATGTAATCAGCTAATTGGTAACATTGGTGATTTGATTTGTTAAATAGGGTTTGAGTCCTCAAAATTGAAATTGAATGGTGTTTGAACTAAAGTTTGGTATATGAATGCTAATGAAGAATGGATGGTGTTGTATGGTCTTGATGACAAAAATTTGACTTGAATGGTAGTTATAACTAAGGCATTGGCCTATTAAAGTGATTGATTGATAAATGGTTCATAAAGACCTTGTGGTCATGTATGTGTTGAACTGTAGCCTTAAAGACTTGAATTGGCTAAGTGGGTTTTAGTCCTTGAATGTTAAACTAAGTGGATGTGAATGCATAGACAAAGGGTTAGAGTCCCAATATCGACTAGTAATGGACACGATGGCTTATGGTTAGAGTCCACTTTCACTAAAAGATGGCTTGTGGTTAGAGTCCACTTGCCCAATAGACAATTAGTGGTTAGAGTCCCCTAGCTTTATAAGAGACTTGTGGTTAGAGTCCACTTATTCATAAGAGGGCGTGTGGTTAGAGTCTACTTGCCTAATAAAATGGCTTGTGGAAAGTCCACATGCTTCATAAAATGGCTTAAGGTTAGAGTCCTCTTACTTGATATAACCGAAAAGTTCAAACTTCCCAAACTACGTAAGTAGAAGGTTAGAGTCCTCCACTCCATGTATCATGATTAGATACTTCAAAATGCATGCGAATGCCATGTTTTCTTTCCCGACACTCGATGTATCTTATATATCTACATATATGCCTATGTATATAAATGTGGTTGCTTATGATGGTTTGACTTGATTTTGAATAATGAAACTATTTTATCCTTACCCTTGAGTTATATGCTAGCGCTCCAACCGCTAACCATCTTCGGACATTGTGTCCCCACGCGATACACGAGTCGGAGCTTTATCTTCAATTCCTGTACAGTGACCAGGTGTTCAAGCAGTTCGTGTATTGACTTTGAAGTGGTGAGCTTCCATACTTCGGATGTCATACATTTCATGGTCTTTCTATCTTATATCGCAGACTTGTTTTAGATTTTATTTTGGATATTATCGACGGCATGTACCGACATATTATACACATCATATTTGTAGAGCTTTGTGAATGACTGTGGACTTAGGTATGTTGGTTCGGTATGTTGACATTAATGAAATGATTAGATCCTCCTAAGTAATGTATATTAGCCTTGTTTCTGCTACCTTTATGATATGTTTGGAGTTCATCCAATACTTTTGGATTGATGTGATGATTTGGCTAGGTTGGCAAGGCGATCTCCGGTCCTTGTTAGGATTGAGATGCCCATACGACAAGGCCCAATTTTGGGTTGTGACATTAATTTATTAATAACAACCTTTTATTGAAAATCCAACATTGCCATTGATTTTGTAACATCAAAATTAGCCTAGTGTACATATAGTTTATTTCCGTCGGGTCCTGAACAAATCCTAAGGGTCTATTTTAGAGTATTCGAATACTTTGAAAAATCAGCAAAATATTGATACCTGGTGCAAACCAGATACTCCTTCACAAATATGAGTCTCTAGTTACGAATGAAAAAAAAAGAACTTTTACCTCATCACGATCGTGAGGAGGGCACCGTGATCGTGAAGTGTTAAGGGGTTCAAGTCAAGTTGAGTCTGCTTGGAGAATGTGACAAGGTTGTTGTGAATGCGAAGGTCCAAATTTGTAGACCTTTGCAAACACGGAGCCTTGACCGCAAATGCGAAGGCCAATGCTTTGGCCGATCAAACTTTGACCCTCGCAATTGTGAGGTAGAATCTGCGATTATGAGGTACTGTTCATTGAATATTATATAAGGTCTATTTTCATGTTGTTTCTCTATTTTTTGACCTTTAGGCTTCAGATTTGGAAAACTCTTGAGGATTTCTTCATCATTTGAGCTTTGATGAGTTCCAAAACCTTGTTCTCATTGATTTTATCTTCAAAAATACCTTTAACTCATGATTTCAAAGTAAAAAATTAGAATTTTAATCAGTATAGTTTTAAAAAGATATTTTTCATTTTGAACCTCGATTTTAACCTTTTTTTATGTAAATTTTCTTTTATAGACTCCTATAACCTTGAGGGATGTGTTTTAGAACAAAAATTCTGATTTTATCTCTTTCAATTTTGAATTCATTTTGAATCTGGCCCAAATATAGGTAATATGAGTATCATTATCTTTCTTTTAACTTGTAGATACTATATTTGAATATTGTAGTTAGTTTTGAGGTCATTAGTGAGGGAAAGACTCCGTGTTGAAGCACTTTAGATCGGGAGTTCATCATTTTAAGTTAGGTTATGATTTAACTTCTTTCATATTGATCTCAACAGTTAATGAATAAGTAAAACATGCTATTGGTTGGGGAAGCAACTATGAGATTTATATTTTGAGATTAGTTTTACTGTTATCTACTCATATGGGGGCTTATATTCTATTATGATTAATTTGTGATATCTTATATTGTGTATTGACCATGTGGGAGCTTTAATTGACATCATGGGCCTTATTTTTACATCTAAATTCCTTTATTCCAGAAATGATGCTCGTGCAGGGATTTATTTTGCCAATTTAGGCCTTATTTTAGCATTAGTTGTTTTTACCATGATAAAGTACCCCAGTTAGGAGTTGATATGATATTAATGTTATCTTGCATGCATATTTATTCTGTACATATTGAGTTGATTTTGGGCTCACTTGTATATATTCCGTGTTGGATGGATTTAATATCATCATTTGAGTTGATTGTGAGCATTGCATCTTATTCCATTTCATACATATATATTCATGAGATATTGATACCACTTAGAAACACTGTTTTTGAAAGAAAATGACTCACTTTTGAAAAATTCTTGGCCGAGGTCATTTGCCAGCAACGTTGGTTATGATATATTGAAAACCCATGGCCGAGGTCATTTGCTGGCAAGGTTGGTTATGATATTTTTAAAATCTTTGGTAGAGGCATTTGCTAACACGATTAGCTTAAGATTGAGATATGAGATACAGTATATGGATCGCAAACATCCCATGAGTACTGCCTAATAGTTCAGAGCTCGGGGTGGATATATACACAAAGTCATGCAATGGCTATCATAAAATGATTCCATTCACATTGCATTGCATTTAATTTGCATTCGTATCATGCTTGTTTTCTTAGTTTTCTTGACTTGTGTTTGGTTGTCGTGTATTTCTCTTTTATAGTTGTGTTGCTACTATTTGTGTATGCTTATATGTGTGTGCGCGCGCTCGTGTACATGAGACTCTTCTGCTTACTATCGTACTATTGGTTGGTGATATTCGAGGTATTGGACTGTTCTAGTGTCTAGAGAGGATTTTCTGATCTAGCTCTATCTTACTTATGTCTTCATTTGGATCAGACACAGATTTTGTACTTTCCTGTTTCAGATTTGTACTTAGACTACTCTTACATTATGATACTAAATTTTGGGTGGTTTATGTTATTTCTTCAGACTTTCGTTTATTAAATATATATGACTTACTTATCAAGGATCAACCGCGATAAGTGTCATCACGACCTAGTTTTTGCATTGTGACAATTTAAGAAAAGCAAAAAAAATCAAATAAATGAAAAATTAATAAGAGAGAGAAAAGTCAAATAAAATTACCAATTTTGAAAATTAAATCAAAAAATAAAATGAAGTACTCAATTATGTCAATCAAAATTTAAGCTAATTAGATGAGAGAGATTAACTGCATGATATACAAGTTATTATGATTGTATTTGAGGGCCCACTTAAATAATATTTATTTAACTTACGTTTGACTATGTCGAATAATTATTTTAATTATTAACTATGATAGATAATTAAGGACCCTTTTTATTTATGCTATGTAACTTTTCCTTTTTTAAATATGAATAAGCTGAGTTTGGGGTACTATTTTTCATGGGTCAAGATGGGTTATGCCCAAAAAAAAACCATCAAGAAAATATTATTACAAATATTATAGTGAAAATTATCTGTACTTTTCATATTGTTTATTGCAAGTTGCAACTATACTTTTTTTTAATTATTGAATTGTATTTTTAATTATAAGTTGTAGCTATTTTCAAAAAAAATTATTTAAACATATTTTTCTAAAGTCTTGTATTAGATATATATCAATTATCTGCAAAAAACCAAAAAAACAAGTCATAACCATTTATAAACGTTTTCCTTCTTTTTTAAAAAAAATGCAATTTATTTATCTTCCCAATTAATTCACACCTCTTCTTTCTTTACTTTTTTATTCATTCACACATCTTCTTTCTTTTTTTTTTTTTTTGTTCCTAAATATTTTCTTTCTTCATTAATACACACCTCTCATTGTTAAATGTATGAAATTGAAAGAGAAGATTTCATGTATAAATAATTTATTTTCTACTGATTATGAAAATAATATAAAATTTTAGAAAATTTAGTGTATGAAAATGATATAAAATCTACTAATGAGGAATAATATATTCTCTCCGTCCCATTTTATGTGTCATCATTTTCTTTTCAGTTCGTCCCAAAAAGAATGTCATCTTTCTTTATTTAGTAATTATTGAAGATACAATTTCACTTTTACCCTTATTGGTCCTACTTAATTAAAAAAAAGACACTAACACATTTTTTTTATAAAGGACATGGTAAACATTACCAAATTTTTCCTTATTTCTTAAACTCCGTGCCCGATCAAATGGAGACACATAAAATGGGACGAAGGGATTAATAAATTATATTGAAATCAGTTTATATTCATCTCATTTATTAAATGATATTTTTTAACGGGATCTCAACGTATGTAATTCATATTAAAACTATAATAAAAAAACAGCTTCTCCGATTACTGTAGTTGATGGATCAACCCATAATAGTGTGGGACATGATACTATTCAACCAACCTAGTCTATTACTCTGTCACATGTATTAAGTACACCAAAAACTGGCCTTTAATCTGACTTTTGTTAGTAAAATTATTAGAGAGCTTAATTGCTATATCTCGTTCTTTCCTGATTATTGTCTATTTTCGTTATCTTGTGACAAATCAGGTTATTGGTAAAGGACATATGTCGGGTGATCTTTATATTCTTGATGAGTGGGAGTCTAAGTCTATTGCTTGCTCCCGCATCGTGTCTCCATTTAAGGCACATTATCGATTAGGACATCCTTTATCACCGTTATTGAAAAAGCTTTTTTCTTAATTTCAGAATATTTTTTCCTTGGAATGTGAGCCGTGTCGATTTACAAAAAACCACCGCAACTCGGTAGGTCCAAGAGCTAATAAGGGGGATGAATCATTTTCTGAATTAGTTTATTCCAATGATTGGGACCATGTCCTATTGTGCGAATAAGTACTTTGTCATTTTTGAGGTTAATTTCACTTAAATGACTTGGATTTATTTTATGAAGAGTCTATGAAGTGTTTACTCACTTTTCTGCTTTCTCTGCTGAGGCCAGAAATTAATTCAATGCTTCAGTACATACTCTGAGAAGTGATAATGCTAAAGAATATATGTCAGAATTATTTTGGGAAGTACATGACAACGGGGTATTCTTCATCAGTCTTCATGTGTTGATACATCCTCTCAAAATGGAATTGCGAAGAGGAAGAATAGATATCTACTTGAGACAGGTCGGGCTCTTTTATTCCAAAGGAAGGTTTCTAAATAATTTTGGATGATGAGGTCTCTACAACTTGTTTTCTAATTTATTGGATGTCATCTTCTGTGTTAGATGGTATTGTTGTTAGGATTTTTCTCCTGATTTTCTTACTATATTTAAGTTTTATTTTTTCTTAGAAGGAAAATAAAAGTTACCATAATTACTTTTACTTTTCCTGAAAGAAAGAAATATAATTCTTTTTCATATTTGGCTATTCTCTTTCTTAGAGGAAAGGTTTTGGACATCTATAAATAGAAGACTCCCTTCTCATACCATAACACAATAGCATCCACAATGTAGTCTTTTAAGATTTTCGTTTAGGGAGAGATTTTCTCTCTTATTAGTTTTATGTTTTTAATATTAGGTTTTATATGTAGGTCAATTGGCCAAATCATATAATAAAATTATATTTTTAGTATTGTTTTCGTTGTCATCTTATTTATCGTCTCATAGTTTGCAACTAATAGCTTACGCATAAAGCCCTCTCGATTTTCAACCCAACAAGTGGTATCAGAGCTTATGATTCAATGGTCCAATGGTAAGGTGAGACGAGATTAAACAGGTGCAAAGCGGTTTCAAAATCAAGTTGCAACAATTTGGGCGATAATGAAGATTGTTGTCGAACTACATGTGGAGAATAAGTTCCAACCATATTTTCAACACGCCTGCTGCTGCATCTTTAAAAATGAAAATAAAATATTACTTTTAAACCAATTTTTAACCATGATATTTTAAACTTTATTTTTAACCAAGGCAAGCAGCAGTTATAAAGATTATATCAAGAACGAAGTTCATGCACGTGATATAAAGAGAAAACGAATCAACTGAAGAAAATCAAGCCAAAAAGGGGAGATTTGTTAGGGTTTTTGCCCTGATTTTCTTACTATATTTAAGTTTTATTTTTTCTTTAAAGGAAAATAAAAGTTACCATATTTACTTTTACTTTTCCTGAAAGAAAAAAAATATAAATCTTTTCCATATTTGGCTAACCTCTTTCTTGGAGGAAAGGTTTTGGGCATCTATAAATGGAAGACCTACTTCTCATACCATAACACAATAGCATTCACAATGTTGTCTTTTAAGATTTTCGTTTAGGGAGAGATTTTCTCTCTTATTAATTTTATGTTTTTAATATTAGGTTTTATATGTAGGCCAATTGACCAAATCATATAATAAAATTATGTTTTGAGTATTGTTTTTCGTTGTCATCTTATTTATCGTCTCATAGTTTGCAACTAGTAGCTTCTACATGACGCCCTCTTGATTTTCAACCCAACAATTGTTCCTTATAGTGTTTTTCCCAAACAAGTGAATATTTTTTATGGAACTTGAGTGTCACAATCCAACCCTAATCTTGACGGTGATGGGTATCTCAAACCCACCGTGGACCGAAAACCACCACTTAACTTGACCTTAGGAGCACAATAATAACAATAAAGTGGAAGCAAAACCAAGATAGTATTAAAAAGATGAATAGATAACTCAAATAAAACTATAAGTCAAACAACAACCAACCAACCCACATCTGTCCACGAAAGCCTTTAAACCAGAATAACATCTAAGTCGAGACATGCCCCCGACTATGACCAAAAAGAATTCAAAAGTACTGAGTCAATAAAGAAAAAATAATGAAATGATAAGGCCTTCCGAAGGATGGAGACTCACCAATTCACAGCAACTCGATAAACATGTTCAACCACTTAGTGCTGCACAAGAGCAACAGAAAAGTCTTCGAACCCTACATCATGAAATGATGTAGCGTCCTAGGACGGTCAGTAGGATAAGCACCGACATGTAACTTAGGAAAAGTGATAAAATACTATCATGTCCAAAATCAGTCAAAACCACATACACATATTCATATATACATAAATAAGATGCCGGATAGGGTAAGGGTCATGAACATGGGAGTTTGAAAATCATTAACCAGAACTTTGTAGCTCGATCTGTCCTAAAGCCACCCATGGGCTATATGGGTTCAACTCCCCCTGCTGAAAGGGCCCCAGCGTGTGTTAGCCGCACGAACCGAGGAAAAACTGAATATATATATATATAACAATATATATATATATAACACAATCTATATATATATATATATATATATATATATATATATATAGATATAGATATAGATATATATAACAAGTATGTATCAAGCACACGGTCACATAGACCCCCAACGCTGACAAACATGATTTTTAGTGTTCGTTCCCCCGGGACTTATACCTTCGCGGTAAGCTACACAATCCCCTTTAAGCCCAAATTAAAACAATTTATATACAAACCAGTCCATTAACCCAGGAGACATTCATTAAGGCATTTACCACTTTGTATTGTCATACCAATACGCTTGCAAGCTAAATTAAACATGTCAAACCAATTCATATAGCCACATTGACTCGCAAGTTCCATTTAAATCCAAACCAAGGCCATTCAAATCTGTTTTTATATCCATTTATCCATTAATGCAATGCATTGGGTTCAAAAGAAATTTAAACCATGCAATTTTCTATAGTAAAAAATCAAATTTACAAATTGGGTTGAGATTCATGCAAATTCAAAGACAAAATTCATCTAATTTGGAGAAACCCATGTCCTCCATTTCAAACATTTAAATAAAGTACCAATTCAGTTCCAAAAGCATCAATTTAAAGCATGAATAATAAATTCACAACATGGGACAAGAAATTCAATCAGTAACAACCAAAATCCCTCAACCCAATTTCAAAACCCAAAATTAAATCGCATGAAAATCCATTCAATTCATGTCACAATGTAAAATTAACGTTTAGGGAAGAGAAACATGCCTGAAATACATAAGAAATTGAAGTCAATTTGAAGTTTGGAGCTCGGATGAGAAATGCACTGTGAAACCCTTGAACTTTCTTGGGTTTTGAGTTTTAAGAGAGAATGAATGATTTGGATCTTTGAAAACTGAATAAAAGAGGCTTATTTTGTGTTTAAAGGTCGTACAAGGGATAAAAGGACCAAAAGCCCCTCACCCTAATTGAAAAAAAATAAAATTGAATGAAACTAAAACACTGGTGTGGCAAGCCGTTATCGGAAAGGTTATCCTCCATGAGGTTAACCTCCGTGACACGGCCTTATCGCGGACCCTCACTGCCTCAGGATCCCAAAATGACCCCAAACCCCTTCCGAAAATTTCAAAACTTTCTCCAAACACCCTTTTAACATCCCTAAACATGATTCAAGTAAAAAAATCGATATTATGCATGCGGGAAGGTCAAAAATAAAATGATTGAAATTTATTGGGGTCTCACACTAAGGTATTTAGAAGCATATGCTATGTTTGAGATGTCCGACCGTGTGTTGCCAAGTTGGATCCCAACACATTGAAGTGTGTTTTATTGAGTTATTCTCTCCTTCCGAAGGGATATCGGTGTTATTCTATTGAACTTGGTAAGTATTTGGTGTCAACTGATGTGGTATTTTCAGAATTCACCATTCTCCTATTCACCTCCTATTTCTACAAGTCAAGAGGAGGAAGATGAGTGGTTAGTCTACCATGTTTTTCATGCTTGGACAGAAAAATTAGATAATGTTGTTCTTTTGTCTCCTCTTCCTCCTTCATCTGTGTCAGTAGGACACCCAATTGTTCAAGTTTACTCAAGAAAGAAAGATGTCAACAATATATGTCTTTCACTAGTTTCATTGTCATCAAATCCTTCTCCATCTGACCCTTCAGAAAATCTTGCCCTTCCTATTTCTCTACGTAAAGGTACACATAATTGCAAGTCCATATATTTCATTGCTAATTTTGTTTCCTATGATCACTTATCCTCCACGTCTAGATCTTTGATTTCTTGTCTAAACTCCATCTCTGTACCAAAAACATCAAAGGAGCTTTAAATAATCCTGGATAGTCTAATGTAATGCTTGATGGAAACATGCCTTAGAGCAAACTAATACGGTGGATTTACCGAAGGGAAAGAAAGTAGTAAGATGTAAGTGGATTTTCAAAGTTAAATTTAATCTAGATGGTTTTGTAGCAAGACTTAAGGCTAGACTTGTGGTTAAAAGACATGCTCAGACTTGCCAAACTCACGTCTATACATTTGTTCATTTCTCTAGCTACTTTCGAGAATTAGCCTTTAAATCAGTTGGATATCAAGAATGTGTTTCTTCATGATGATCTTCAGGCGGAAGTGTATATGGAGCAATAACCTGGTTTTGTTGCTCAGGGGAAATATATAGGAAAATGTGTCACTTGAAGAAGTCTTTGTATGGTTGAAATGGAGTCTAGGGGCTTGGTTTGGCAAGTTCAGCGAAATGGTTTGGGATTTGGGGCTGAAAATGAATAAATGTGATCACTTCGTCTTCTATCGGCAATCAACAACTGATATTTCCTCCTTGTTGTATATGTTGATGACATCGTCATCACGAGAAATGATTTTCGGGGAATCTTTTTCCTCAACTCTTTCCTGCATACAAGGTTTCATACAAAGGACTTGGGTCAGTTGAAATACTTCTTAGGAGTGGAAGTAAATAGAAGCAAGAAGCGATTTTTTTTGTCTCAAAGAAAGTATATTCTTGACCTACTTGCAGACACTAGAAAGTTGGCAGCAAAACCTTGCAGTACTCTAATGATTCCTAATATGCATCTTGTGAAAGATATGGTGATCCTTTTGATGATCTAAGATAGATATAGAAGGTTAGTTGGAAAACTAAAATACCTTAATATGACGTTCCCCAGATATTGCTTTTGCAGTATGTGTTGTTAGCAAGTTCATGTCTGCACCTATAGTCAAACATTGGGAAGCTTTAGAACAAATTCTATACTACTTGAAAGGAGCTCCTGGACTTGGCATATTGTATAGCAATCATGGCCATACTCATGTTGAGTGCTTTGCATATGCTGATTATGGATTGACTACAGGTTGTTGTGTCTTGTTGGAGGGAACCTAGTCTTAAGGAGGAGTAAGAAGCAAAGTGTTGTATATCGATCTAGCATAGGATTCGAATGCAGAGCTATGTCACAGTCTCCTTGTGAGATTATGTGGATACATCACCTTTTAATGGAAATTGGTCTAAAGCATCATACACCAGAAAACTCTGGTGTATAATCACGTTTCTCTTCATATTACCTCAAATCTAGTGTATCATGAAATAACTAAACACATTGAGGTTGACTATCATTTTGTTCGTGAAAAGATTCAGGAATATTTTTTTCCACTGGCTATGTGAAAAGAGGAGAGCAACTAGCTGATTTGTTCACAAAAGTGTTACCTAGAACTCGAGTTGATTATCTATGTAGCATGTTGGGCATGATCAATATCTATGCTCCAACTTGAGGGGGAGTGTTATAGAATCACAACATATATGTATATGATTTTATAGGATAGCATAGCTGATTTATAGTGATTTTACTATCCAGTTACCATAATTAGCTTCGTATCTTTATATCTTTATATCAAGTATTTCTTTGAAAGAAAGCCTTAGAGTAATTGGTAAAGTTGTTTCCATGTGGCCAGGTCACGGGTTCAAGCCTTGAAAATAGTCTCTGATAGAAATGCAAGGTAAGACTGCATACAATACACCCTTGTGGTGGGGCCTTCCTCGGACCTTGCGCATAGCGGGAGCTTTAGTGCACTAAGCTGCCCTTTATCCTTTGAGAAATATTACTCTATCCATTTAAAAAAGAATGACCTATTTTGATTTGGTACGGAGTTTAAGAAAATAAAGAAGACTTTTGAATCTTGTGGTCTTAAACTAAACTCGGAACCAAAATAAGCCACAAAATATAAAAAGTGACCAAAATAGGCCCACCTATTTAAAAAGTTACCAAAATAGGCTAAATGTAATAAATTATTCCGTTTTCCACTTTTACCTTAACGGTCAACTAACGATCAACGTGTTTTGTAAAATGCAATAATTTGTTACGTTTTACAAACAGTGTTTGTAAAACCTAATAAATTTTACGTTTTTCACAAAAAATAAAAAATAAAAAACAGTGTGTAGTCAAATCTTCTTTATGTCAAATCATAAAAAACGTAATAATTTATTATGTTTTACAAACAGTGTTTGTAAACGTAATAATTTATTACAAACTATAAACAGTGTTTGTCCTACCCACATCACATCATATTTACTTTTTCTATTTTTAAATTTAATCCACACCACCCACCCAAGTAAATTTAACCCCCCAACCTCACATCACCGTTTATTGCTCGAGTTTCCACTGATCTGTGTCACACATACTAAAAATTATCAACTACGACTATAATAAATATCTATATCCGTGTATGTCCAGGCTTATTTCGTCTCAATACGGATAACTAGTTCGTAATTTAAGGCAACATAGACATTCATTGTATAAATTCCTCAAAATTGCTAACTTTTATTCCCAAGTTTGGTATCTGTAACGCCCCAGAAAACGGGTCCCGGAGCGTCATACGGTGCTTGAGGCTACGAGTAGCCCCAAGCTAACCCTTTGAGCCATTTTCATTCAGTTCAACACAAATCAACGTGGTTTCCATAAATAACCCTCAAATATCAACAAAGTAATCATCATCCAAGAATAAAAGAATTTCAGAAAGATAACAAAATACGACTTATTAGTCAACTCCCAACATCTATACTAGTCTGACAAGCCTCTAAGAAAATCAATAAAACCAGCGAGCCATTCAGACATGCCCCAACTGACTCATACTGAGTTATAAAATATAAACAATTTCGTGAAACCAACATCAGACATCACGTCCTCGGAACATGAGGACTCACCACAACAGAGAATGTGGAACAGTGTGCCCGAAGAATCACTGTCAAACCTGAAACTGAGCACCTGAACCTACATTCTAAGAAAATGAAGTCCACATCCGAAGATGTGGGTCAGTACCATGGAAAGGGATCGAGTATATGGAGGTGTATGCAGTTGTATAAACATCATCATCATAAATATTTAAAAGAAATATGCAGGATGTATGAAAGACTCATATAGCCCGAAAAATCATCATAATCATGAGAGGATGAAATAAGTACAATAACATATGCGAGTCATCATATAATTTGTCAATCACTTTCAGTTCATCAAGAATATCAATTCTCATAATGTAAATATCATTTAAATCTTTCGAAAGAATAACTTTCACAATTCCACTTTCAAATCACTTCATCATTCACCATAGACACAAGGAAACACACACACACACTGGGAGATCCTATAACCGACATAAACCATGTGAGCTACATGGAGTCCAACGTACAACTCAAGTTGGGGAGAGTCGACCTATCCTTGCCATCGGAGTAGGAATATCGATATCAAATCCACACAAACTAGTGATCACTATATAAATCAGCCTCAGTCTCACTCCTACGGGGGCACGTAGTTCTAGGGAAGTAAGGTCGCTTTATACCTCCCACTCAGTGCTAAAGATTTCTCCCGGACTTAGCTCAGATCATTTCAAAGACAATCCACAACAAAATAATTTCAGTAATATATAAATATACATCGGGAGCCATCATGCTTCCCATCTATCAAAATCAACCGCATTGTGGATTTCTTTCACACTCGAGTTCAAAACAACTCCATTAAGACCAAAAGGTCAAATTATTCAAAATATCTCAAATATTCAACATCAACGTGCTTATAACACACACTTTCTCAAAAAAATATAATTTTCAATGGGAATTCACGACCCAAATATAAAAATCATGATAAATATCGTTCAAGATTCATGCTTTATATCTCTACACATGTAAATTAATCTTTCAAAATCATAAGCATCAAGATTTCATAAAAATCATCATAAGATATGGGTTCATGCTTCAAATTCGTAAAAATAAAAAAAATCATGCCTTTGTAAAGAAAATTACTTTTGGACACAAGAACGAAAGAGTTGTTGAAAAACCCCACATACCTTGAATGATGAACTTTAGATCGATACTCATTTTTGAGATGTTAATCGTGCCTTTAAATGATGGTTCTTGGAGTTCTTGAACTAGGAACTTGAAATCTTGAATAAATTTGCAGAATTAATGGTGAACTTTGGAGGTTCTTGAAGTTGAATGTAGGAGCTTAGGGTTTTCTTTTTGAGGAAATTTGATGAAATATAACATATAATGCTTCTAATAGGCTTTAATATAGGGTTTGGATGGATTTTGGGAGAGGAGGAATGACCAAAACGCCCCAAAAAATCAAATAATTCTCAAATCTGTTCTTTGGTGGACTGTTTTGATAGTCTGAAGTAGATCAACCATAACGTTTTTGCTCTGATAGACAAATTGGATCAAACCAATTTCATTGGAAAGAGGACTCGCAGAGCTTTCCGTTGATATATAGTAGATCACCCAGATCATTATGTACAATGAGTTATGATCGTTTAAAGTTGGAGCAAAAATACGCCAGGCCTCAGTACTTTTTCCTGCATGTTTTACTGTTCATTACTATTCACAATTCGATCGGAATGCTCATAAGTCATCGCTCGGGTGTCCGTTTTGTATGATCCACATATAGTTGGAAAGCTTATTCGATACTCTACGCAATGGTGGGTCATAATCTAAGACATTCCGCACGAAAAATTTATAATTCATTCTAGAAGATAGAACCCAACACGTTTACGCACAAAATTTCAACGAAAAATTTCTTGGGGTATTACATCATCCCCCCTTGAAAACATTCGTCCTCGAATGGCGCTAGACATGCCAAGATTAGATAGGGAATAGAGAATACAGTTGAAACCATTCGTTAGACTCATCACCACATCGTTTCTCACTCCAAATGCAACATAGAATGCATAAATTCAAGAAACTACAGTTGAACACATAATAAATGACAGTTGAACTGCTGCAACTTTTATCAAAAGTGCATGATTTAGGAAAGAACGGTACCTTCGGCTTGATCGGAGTTCGCAAAAAAAAGGTACGGGTACTTGGATTGCATATCCGCCTCAGCTTCCCAAGTTACACCCTTAACAGATTGGTTTCACCACAACACCTTGACCAAGGGAACTTCTTTGTTCCTTAGTCTTCGGACACTGAAATCAAGAATCTCAACAGGAATCTCATCAAAAGAAAGATTTTCTTAAATGTCAGCACTCACAGAGGATAACTCGGAAGACAACTCGACCTCATAAGCTACCTTACCAACACGACTAAGAATTTTGTAAGGACCAACATAACGGGGACTAAGCTTCCCCTTCTTTCCGAATCTCTTCACCCCTCTCATGGGTGAAATTTTCAGATACACTAGGTCACCAACTTCAAACTCAAGGTGTCTCCTTCTAACATCCGCATATGACTTCTGACGACTCTGCGCAGTTTTTAACCTTTCCCTAATCAACTTAACTTTTTCCATAGCCTCAAATACCGAATCAGGACCACTCACAGCCGTTTTACCCACCTCGAACCAACCTATGGGTGATCTACACTTCCTCCCATAGAAGGCTTCAAATGGAGCCATGCCAATTCTAGAGTGGAAACTATTATTGTAAGGAAACTCTATCAACGGTAAGTGATCATCCCAACTTCCCTTAAAGTCAAGTGCACAAGCTCTCAGCATATCCTCTAAGGTTTGGATGGTCCGCTCAGCCTGACCATCGGTCTGCGGATAAAAAGCAGAACTCAAAAGCACGTGGGTACCAAGACCCTTCTGAAAAGCTTTCCAAAATTGCGAAGTGAACTGAGTACCCATATCCGAAATGATAGATAAGGGAACTCCATGCAGTCTGACTAGCTCTCGGATATCCAATCTAGCGTAATCCTCAGCAGTATATGAAGTATGAACAGGCAAGAAATGAGCAGACTTAGTCAACCTATCAACCACAACCCAAATGGAATCATAATGGCGTCGGGAAGGAGGTAAACCAATCACGAAGTCCATATTTATCTCTTCCCACTTCCAGGTGGGAATACTAAACTCTTGCATCATACCACCAGGTCTTTGGTGTTCAACCTTTCAACCTTAACCTGTTGGCATGTTGCACACTTAGCTAGAAACGCTGCTATATCTTTCTTCATGCCACTCCACCAATAGATTTTTCGTAAGTCTCGGTACATCTTGGTGGCACCAGGATGAATAGAATATCGCGCCCCATGCGCTTCAGCCATAATCCTCTGTCTCAGATCATCAACATTCTGGACGCACAATCTACCATGCAATCTCAACATACCATCTCCCTCTTGGGAGAAAACCTCTACTTTTTGGTCCTTGACTGACTCCTTCAGTCTGACCAAACTAGCATCTAAGTATTGTTTTGCCTTCACTTCCGAAACCAAGGAGGATTCAGAACTACTCTGAACCCCTATACTACCTTCAGCAGAGTCAAACAACCTAACCTCCAATCTAGCCAAACGATGTACATCACGAGCCAACTCTTTCTTACCTTCTACCACATGCGAAACACTACCCATGGACATTCTACTTGGGGTATCCGCCACAACATTGGCCTTGCCCGGATAGTACAGCACACTCATATCATAGTCCTTTAATAATTCTAACCATCGTCTCTGCCTAAGATTTAATTCTCTCTGGGTAAAAACATACTGCAGACTCTTATGATCAGTGAAAACATCAATATGGGCACTATACAAATAGTGTCTCCAAATTTTCAAAGCAAATACAACAGCAGCCAACTCAAGGTCATGGGTGGGGTAATTTTTCTCATGGGGTTTCAACTGTCTAGAAGCATAAGCTATCACTTTACCCTTCTGTATCAATACGCAACCCAACCCAACTCTCAAAGCATCACAGTACACCACAAACCATCAACACCATCAGGCAAAGTCAAAACAGGGGCTGAAGTGAGTCGAGTCTTCAACTCCTGAAAACTCTTCTCACAAGATTCGAACCTCAAGAACTTCACTTTTTTTTGGGTCAACCGAGTCATAGCAGACGCTATAGAGGAGAAACCCTCAACAAAACGGCGGTAATAGCCAGCTAAACCCAAGAAACTTCGGATATCAGTCGGAGAAATAGGTCTAGGCCTATTTCTAACAGCTTTGGTCTTTTGGGGATCAACTCTAATACCCTCAGAAGAAATGATATGACCCAAAAAAGCAACTGACCTTAGCCAAAACTCACACTTACTGAACTTGGCAAATAACTTGTGATCTCTAAGGGTTTGCAAGACAGTTCGGAGATGATCAGAATGTTCATCCTCACTACGGGAGTACACCAGTATATCATCGATGAACACTATGACAAACATATCCAGATATGGTCTGAACACTCGATTCATGAGGTCCATGAAAGTTGTTGGGCATTAGTTAACCTGAAAGACATAACAAGAAACTCAAAATGGCCATAACGAGTTCGGAAAGCGGTTTTCGGGATGTCACACTCCCTAACTTTGAGTTGATGATAGCCGGAACGAAGGTATATCTTTGAGAAATAACTTGCACCTTGCAATTGGTCAAACAAATCATCTATTCTCGGAAGGGGGTACTTATTTTTTACGGTGACTTTATTCAGTTGGCGGTAATCAATGCACATACGCAAAGAGCCATCTTTATTTCTCACAAACAACACAGGAGCACCCCAAGGAGAAACACTAGGCCTTATGAAACCCTTATCTAGTAGATCTTTGAGTTGCTCTTTCAACTCCTTAAGTTCTGCAGGGGCCATACAGTAATGAGGAATAGAAATAGGCTGAGTATCGGGAAGAAAATCAATCCCGAACTCTATCTCTCTATCAGGAGGTATCCCTGGGAGCTCATTCGAAAAGACATCAGAAAACTCATTGACGACGTTAACAGACTAGAGAGTTAGATTCTCAAACTTAGTGTCTTTGACTCTAACCAAATGGTAAATATACCCCTTGGAAGTAAGCTTTCTAGCTTTGAGGTAAGAGATAAAATGACTCTTGGGTGACACAGCATTCCCAGACCACTCAAACACGGATACACCCGAAAACTAAAACTTGACCACTCGGGTTTAACAATCAATAGAGGCACAAGAAGAATACAGTCAGTCCATACCCAGAATCACATCAAAATCTACCATGTCTAAATCAATCAGATCAGCCAACAAGACTCTATGAAGAACGGTAACAGGACACTTTTTATACACTTTCTGGGCAACAATCGAATCACCCACTAGGGTAGAAACTAGGATAGGCTCAGGAATAATCTCAAGACTCATTTCAAAATTCACAGCAATTAAAGGCGTAACATATGAGAAACTGGATCCAGGATCCAACAAAGCATACACATCAAACTGAAATATACGAAGCATACCAGTAACAACATCGGGAGAGTCCTCCTGTTCCTGGCGGGACGGTAAAGCATAGAATCTATTCTGGCGCTGCCTGCCAGCATTGCTAGAAGAGGCGCCCTGAGCTGGGGCTGGGCGAATTGCTGAAACTGGAGCACTAACAGTCTGAGTCTGGGTCTGAGAGCGATAGTCACGATGCCCTTGTCCATCCTGTGGACAATCTCTAACTCTGTGACCCATGTCACCACACCGAAAACAATCACTCTTCTCACCCCAACACTTACTCGAATGAGCCCTACCACACTTAGGACACATGGGACGATTTGGCTTACTGCCAGCAATGTACTGGGACCTGGATGCAATGACCTGCTACCTTGCTCCTGCCTACCTCTAGGCACGGGAGCACTAGTAGATGACGGTACTAGCATAGACGAATGATCCTGATACTGAGGGCGACTCCCTCCCTGCGATTTAGTCTAACCCTATCCATGCTGCTCGAACTTAGCTCTCTTATTCCCTCTCATTCTATCTCTCTCCTTAATCTTGTCTGCCTCAATCTGTTGGGCATGAGTCATCAGCCTAGAAAGATTCATCTCACTATTCAGCATAGCAGACCTACACTCCTTAACCACATAACTAGATACTCCAGTCACAAACTTACTCATACTAGCCCGATTATCAGCCACTAAGTCAGGAGCATACTTGGCCAACTGATTGAACTTTAGATAGTACTCCCTAATAGTCATAGAGCCTTGTCCCAGGTTCATAAACTCTTCCACCTTCGCCTCCCTCATCTCCAAAGGGAAAAACTTATTCAGGATGCATTCCTGGAACTCTTGCCAAGTTGTAGGGATAGCTCCCTCACCTCTACCTTTCCTCCAAACAACAACCCAGTCATAAGCAAGGTCTTTCAAAATATACGCAGCCAAATCCACACTATGATCCTCAGATACATGCATCACCTGAGTAATCTTCCGCACCTCCTCTAAAAACAACCGTGGATCTTCATCAGACTTGGACCCATAGAATTCCGACGAATTCATCCGCATGAAATCACAGATCCTGGCAGCAGCTGAATCACCTCCTTGCTGCTGTGGAGCCAGGGCCGGGTTGGCCTGAACATTTGCAGTAACAGCTTGGGCCAGCGCCTGAAAGGCTGCCCGAAATTTAGCATGAGACACGTTTTCATTCAATGGGTCAGCAAGTTGAGGTTGCTGACCATCATTATTTCTTCTCGCTCGACGTGGAGGCATATTTCTAAAAGAGGAGAGCACGAATCAATAGCAGAGAGAGACACTTTAAGCACGATAGACTTCTGAAAAAAAAATTATACTTTTTCCTAGAACGTCTTGTAGCCTCTTGCTCATAGATGTGGCGCGCTATACACCGATGATCAAGACTCTACTTAACGCGACTTGTCAGTCTCCCTAGGACACCTTAAAACCTCAGGCTCTGATACCAAATTTGTAACATCCCAAAAAAGGGGTCCCGGAGCGTCACACGGTGCTTAAGACTACGAGTAGCCCCAAGCTAACCTTTTGAGCCATTTTCATTTAGTTGAACACAAATCAACGGGGTTTCCATAAATAGCCCTCAAATATCAACAAAGTAATCATCATCCAAGAATAAAAGAATTTCAGAAAGATAACAAAATACGACTTATTAGTCAACTCCCAACATATACTAGTCTGACAAGCCTCTAAGAAAATCAATAAAACCAGCGAGCCATTGAGACATGCCCCAACTGACTCATACTCAGTTATCAAATGTAAACAATTCCGTGAAACCAACATCAGACATCACGTCCTCGAAACATAAGGACTCACCACAATAAAGGATGTAGAACAGCGTGCCCGAAGAATCACTGTCGAACCTGGAACTAAGCACATGAACCTACATTCTGAGAAAATACAGCCCACATCCGAAGATGTGGGTCAGTACCATGGAAAGGAACCGAGTATATAGGGGTGTATGCAATTGTATAAACATCATCATCATAAATATTTATAAGAAACATGCAGGATGTATAAAAGACTCACATAGCCCGAAGAAAA
Organism: Capsicum baccatum var. pendulum; assembly: GCA_030864225.1. Lineage (NCBI taxonomy): Eukaryota > Viridiplantae > Streptophyta > Magnoliopsida > Solanales > Solanaceae > Capsicum > Capsicum baccatum. Next base: position 80,880,303 of record CM061560.1, on the reverse strand, counting down.
TCATCATAATCATGAGAGGATGAAATAAGTACAACAACACATGTGAGTCATCATATAATTTGTCAATCACTTCAGTTCATCAAGAATATCAATTCTCATAATGTAAATATCATTTAAATCTTTCGAAAGAATAACTTTCACAATTCCACTTTCAAATTACTTCACCATTCACCATAGACACAAGGAAACACACACACACTGGGAGATCCTATAACCGACATAAATCATGTGAGCTACATGGAGTCCAACGTACAACCCACGTTGGGGAGAGTCTTCCTATCCTTGCCATCGGAGTAGGACTATCGATATCAAATCCACACAAACTAGTGATCACTATATAAATCAGCCTCAAGCTCACTCCTACGGGGGCACGTAGTTCTAGGGAAGTAAGGTCGCTTTATACCTCCCACTCGGTGCTAAAGATTTCTCCCGGACTTAGGTCAGATCATTTTAAAGACAATCCATAACAAAACAATTTCAATAATATATAAATATACATCGGGAGCCATCGTGCTTCCCATATATCAAAATTAACCACGTTGTGGATTTCTTTCACACTCGAGTTCAAAACAACTCCATTAAGACCAAAAGGTCAAATTATTCAAAATATCTCAAATATTCAACATCAACGTGCTTATAACACACACTTTCTCAAAAAAATACAATTTTCAATGGGGATTCACGACCCAAATATCAAAATTATGATAAATATCGTTCAAGATTCATGCTTTATATCTCCACACATGTAAATTCATCTTTCAAAATCATAAACATCAAGATTTCATATAATCATCATAAGATATGGGTTCATGCTTCAAATTCGTAAAAATCAAATAAAAATTATGTCTTTGTAAAGAAAATTACTTTTGGGCACAAGAACGAAAGAGAGTTGTTGTTGAAAAACCCCACATACCTTGAATGATGAACTTTAGATCGATACTCATTTTTGAGATGTTAATCGTGCCTTTGAATGATGATTCTTGGAGTTCTTGAATTAGGAACTTGAAATCTTGAATAAATTTGCAGAATTAATGGTGAACTTTAGAGGTTCTTGAAGTTGAATGTAGGAGCTTAGGGTTTTCTTTTTGAGGGAATTTGATGAAATATAACATATAATGCTTCTAATAGGCTTTAATATAGGGTTTGGACGAATTTTGGGAGAGGAGGAATGACCAAAACGCCCCTAAAAATCAAATAATTCTCAAATCTGTCCTTTGGTGGACTGTTTTGATAGTCTGAAGTAGATCAACCATAACGTTTTTGCTCTGATAGACAAATTGGATGAAACCAATTTCATTGGAAAGAGGACTCGCAGAGCTTTCCGTTGATATATAGTAGATCACCCAGATCATTATGTACAAGGAGTTATGATCGTTTAAAGTTGGAGCAAAAATATGCCAGGCCTCAGTAGAAAAATTTTCTGGGGTATTACAATATGTTTCTTCGATCTTCTCTTAATCCGAAACAAAAATACACTTTGAACGACTAAAAGTTCATACACAGTGGATTAATCAACCGTTTTTTATTTCATAACAAGCATACATTAGGCTAAATTTTCAAGTTATACTAACACATTGATTCGACTAACAAAAAAGCATAGTAGTAAAATTTTGAACCAGTGATAGATCGAAAATTGAGGGAGAATTTGAATTTAGTGCTTTAAGAAAATTCAGGACGGCAACTTCAATTCGTGCTCGAACCTGAAAAAATGAATCCGATCAGGCATGATACCTATAGCATGATACCTATGGGGTTGGGGGGTTAAATTTATGTGGGTGGGGTAGGGTGGATTAAATTTAAAAATAGAAAAAGTAAATGTGATGTGGGTAGGACAAACACTGTTTGTAGTTTGTAATAAATTATTATGTTTTACAAACACTGTTTGTAAAACGTAATAAATTATTACATTTTTCATGATTTGACATAAAGAAGATGTGACTACACACTATTTTAATTTTTTTTTGAAAAACATAATAATTTATTACATTTTACAAACCACGTTGACCGTTAGTTGATCGTTAAAGTAAAAGTGGAAAATGTAATAATTTATTACATTTAGTCTATTTTGATAATTTTTTAAATAAGTGGCCTATTTTGGTCACTTTTTATATTTTGTGGCTTATTTTGGTTCCGAGTTCTCTTAAACTAAAGTTATATCAAATGTATCAAAATGTCCTTTGTGGTCTTAAACATGTCATGTGGAAAGTTGAAACTAAAGTATTGCCAAAAAAGGAAAGGGTCATTCTTTTCTAAACGGACTAAAAAAAAGTAGGTCATTCTTTTTTAAACGGAGGGAGTACAAGAAATTCTTCATACCTTTGTTTCTTACAAGATGCAAAAGGTGCACATTATAAACCAGCACAAAACCTAGGCACACTTACTTGATCAGTCAAATATCTGTACTGAGTTTACGAATATATCCCAAAACCGAGCTCTTTAGGATTTGTTTCTACCATCCATGGCGCCCTAGAAGAAGAAAGCAGTATTATTTTTAATTTATAAGTCATCACATTGGAGGAGAAAATGATAGCAGATACATACTTGTTCATTATGAAGTTTATAGTTCCCTGGGAAGCTCTTTGGAGAAGAACTTCCCTTGCTTCAACTGCAATTCCTTCGGGCTGCAAGGAAATCCCAAAAATGTTTTTAAGGAAAAAAATGTAAGAACAAAAGACGAGGTCTTTTGGGTTAGGTGTATAACATAGGTTGAACGTATGTGTTGTTGTCTCCTTACATTGTCTTGGGCAGAGGCAGATCAATATTTACATTATGGATTTGAGATTCGAGGACATTGACCTCAAACACTTTTTGTAATTTAAAAAATAAGAGAATTGGGGGTAGGGAAATGGGAAATGAGGAAGGAGATTACAAAGTAAGAAATTGAACCCTCGCCAACCAGGTAAAAGTTCAAGTAAACAACTAACCTCAAGGACTAATAACTGAATTGAAAATTTAATATTTGTATATATTAAGTGATTTTCTAAATACATATATGGGGTATAGGCCAAAGCTACAGAATTCGGCAGCACACCTAGCGTTGTGGATCCGTCCCTGATCTTGAGCAATCCTCGCCTCGTAAACAGATTTTTGGTTAAGTTACACCAAGTCCATTTTTTTAATATGCTATTAGACCCTGAAACATCCCCATCTTGGTTTAACTAATGTTGGGTCCTCATGTTATACTGTTCATGCACCATATGATCAGTGCTGGGTGTGCGGGTATGTTAAGTGTCTCACATTGTTTGAGGGTACAGGCTGATCTCTTCTATATGATCAAGCTTTTGAGGTTGAGTTAAGCTGAATTCCATTTTCCTTAATATATTGTGAAGTTGGCATGAATAATAATCCACAGGTATGTTGGCAGTTGGTTTGTACATACCTCTTCAGGAAACCAGACACCAGGTTTTGTGCTTCCCTCAAGAATAGCAAGGACAAATGCAGCTGTTGAAATTCCCACTGATCTAAAAAAGAAATAAATAGCTTACAACCTTATGTGAAGAGACTTTCGTTACATGTTTGCTTATAGACTTTCGTTACATGTTTGCTTATATTTGCCCAAGAAAGTCATGAGGGAACTAACATTCCATAAATGTTCAACTTGAGCAAAAATTTAGAATCAAAAAATGAAAAGAAATTAAGAGATTTTACATTGACTGAAGCAGTAAAGCTAACCAACTTACCTAGAAAGCCCTTTATGACTAAATATGCCTATTCTGTTGTGTCCATCTGAGCATTCTAAATCTACCTGTTTCACAGAAGATCAAAACGACTTTGTGACCTTACTGTTTACAAGTAAAGTTCCAGAATTTTAGGCTCTCTCAGTGGAGATAATGTCTAAGCGTATTGAAGATATACTGAAATTAAATAGAAGTGCACATTCTCTTACAACTTAAGCCTTTAGATGAGATAGTCACACAATTCAACAAATAAAACCAAATAAATTAAAAATAATTAGAAGTCATCTCACTCGCATTGACACTGCTTCTCCAGCTGTTCCATCAACAGCTCGAACAACTGGATCGAATAGTTGAACTAGCTGTTGCACTTTGCTTCTATCCCTCAGAAATTCCTGCAGAATTTTTACTATATGATTATGAATCTTATGAGCGTGACATATTCTTTTGGATGTTGGAACATGGAATCCCCAATACTTCAACAAAATATATCTGATTTTTGACACATAAAGATGAAAGTGCAAGCCTCAGAAAGCAAGGTAAGGCTGCGTACAATAGACTCTTGTGGCCTGGCCCTTCCCTGGATCCCGCGGTGCATCGGGCTGCCCTTTCAAGATCAAAATGCAAAATGAAAATGAAAATGAATGTTTTATCTACAAATAAATCAGAATTTTCTAAGCCTATTTTATCCTCTCTCTCTCAATATCTTTGCACACCACACACAAAAAAAATCAACTAATAAGTACAATGGACTAATTATCATGTTGAGACTTTTTTTGTATAGAACTTTCGTATCCATTCTGCTCATACAAGTCCAGTATTAAGAGGACTAATTATCATGTTGAGACTTTATTTACACTATCCGTTAGTAGACTGACTTTATTCGGATGGGACCAGCTATAGTTCGTTGATGTCACATATGTGGAGTTTTTATTTTAAAATTTTAAAAAATACAACGAGGATTCCACACCATATAGGATTTAAGCAACAGAAAAGGAGATACTGAAGTATCAAATTGAGAGACCTACTTGAGGAAGTAGATTTCTCATAGCAATCATTCCCCAGTTCCAGAAGAATGGATCTGTTCCAAACCGAGCACTAACAGTTGGTACTCCAAGGACCTCATGCACACTTTTCACCTCTGGAAGATTTCTGAACATTATGAGACCTTCAAAAGATTAGAACTTGAGGGATGAAAGGATCACACATTTAAGAAGAAGATGGTATGGAAAGGCAAAACTGGTCTGTATATCGTCCTTATTATAAGACGGTGATATCGTATATCAGTCTATATTTGTGTAGGAGCTTCGTGATTTCATGGTTTCTCTTATGCAAAGAATATTACACAAGGAAAATAGGTCTCAAGGCTAGATCGTTCGTAACAAATTTACTGCTGCAAGTACTCACAGGAGGTAAACATCTTTCTTGCCGATCCCTAATCCAAAGTCAATATTAAGCATCCCACTATAAGGCGTCAATTTGATTTTCTCTCCTGGCATATGATTTCAATTCAGTAATGAGATCCCAATAAGTACAAGAAGTCAAAATGGGTGGAAAATCCAGTTCATATAAAAATCAGACCTTTATTATATGCAACTACATTCTCTCCAAGAAGCAAAAAACTAGTAGCTAGAATAGTAGGTCCAGCACCACCAGTGCCTGCAGTGTAGTAGTAGAATCTGAAACAAATATCTAAACGTGTTAGATTTGTAAAGGATTTATCAGGAAAAGAAGATAAGACATTGTATTGACATTACCGGTGTGTTCGGTTCTAGGAAAAGTTTACCGGGAAAGTAAGTGGTTTCTCACTATTTACTATTTTCTTGTGTTCAGTAGGTAATTAAAAAAAATTATCCTAAAAGCATTTGTATATAATCTAGATAAATACTATAGGTGGGGGTGTGAGGTAGTGAGAATGGGAACTATGGGGTTGGGGTGAAGATGAGGTGTGTTGGAAGGTGGGGAGGACACAATCAATGCGGAATATCACTTGTGAAACTTGTTTTCCCTACTACTACTAGGGAAATCATTTTTCTCATTTTTTAAGGAACTTTTTTTCCTAGATAAAATGTTTCCCAAACTTTTGAGCAATCGAACATGGGAAAATTGGAATACCAAACACTCCCTACAGCGCGAAACAAAGTCCAGACTACTTGATCATCTTTCAAGATAATAGGTGTCATTACATAAACCATACGTCTCAGGAGCAAACACATTGAGTGTTTTGTTAGCTTGCAGTTTATGGAGGACAGAAACATGAAACTAGATCATGCTCCTGCGCTAATATTCAAAAGCTATCTCAGGTCAACCAATATTGTTTACACAGTGAGTATTAAGTAGTCACTCATTAGATATTCCATGTTTCGATGACCTATTAGAATTCTACACGATTAAGTGTATCGAAGTTAGTCTCCTTATATGATCTTACCTAATCCTAACCACTTGAGCTAGCATATATAGGTTGAGTTAGTTCTATAACCCTAGAAGGAATCAGTCAGCAAATAAAGAAGCATTCCCGTAATGAAAGATGTCCTGATTAATTGTTTTGCAGGTGCATCATTTTGAGTCATACATACAATCACTTAGTGACAAATTAAGGGCACAACAATAAGTTACTATCAAACAAGGACTATTTGATTTAAAAAAATATATATATTAAACAAGGACTTGCTAAATTTGGTATTATCAGCGCAGATGAGACTCTGACATATTTAGCTGGAAAATTCAATATTTCCATGTTGGTTCTTAGGAAGAGGGATAATGCAAGAGAGTAAAGACTAGGAAGAGGGGGAAGATTAAAGAGAGCAAACCAAGATACACTTTTATATAATGCACGCTGATGAAGCAAGCATTAAACAATATATTGTTGCCAAGATGGATATTTTTAGATATACCAGGGTGGATAAAAACTGCAAGATTCTGATTGATCATTGTCATTACAGAGTGCCATCTAATGAAGCTCTTTATCGGGCAAAAGAGCTCTTAATTATATACAAAGTGCAAATTAATTAGTTAAGCAGCTTATTATTTTACTAGTTACCATGTAAGGTCTTGATATCAAGAGATACTTCTTGGAGGCACAACTTAACCTATTAGTGTAAAAGTTCTTTACACAGTCAATGCACAGAACATAAACTCTCAAAAGAATTTTTAGGAAAATATAAAGTAGTCTTTTGAATGATTTAATGTTCATTTAGGTATCTGACAAAACTTGACAATGTGAGAAAATGAATTAACAAGAAAAAAAAATAAAGCAGGAGGTTATCACCTAAGCCTCTCCAATTCACCCTTGCTTTCAACTTTTGCAGTGCGAACGAGCTCTGCTGCCATCACTGTCATATTAGTAAACAAACAATGTTTAAGTCACTTGATAGAGTAGTAACATTTACAACCCTAACAAGATTGTAAATGCCATGCAGCAATTGATAGCTACAATAGTGCCAGCTTGACAAAGAGAAGTAATCAGGTAAAGTATTTGATTAATTAATTTAAAAATAATGACAATGAGACAGAAGCATTTCTTGCTCAAGACCATGCAGTAATAAAGAACTCACAGTAATAAACAAAGTTTTCACAAATAGATGATAAACCTTCTATGTTTCGCAATCTCCAAGAGGAAATTACCTCCTCTATGGATGCAATGGATCTAACAGAGACAGAACCCGAGGCTGTTGGATCGACTCAACTCAGGTTACCAAGTATTAGAACTCAAGTTTGATCTGTTCGAACTCTAATTTATGCTTGAGCCCTAGACCTAGAGTCAAATGATTGAGCTTGACTCAAACATTAGAAAAATTTAAAATTTGACATGTAATGTTCCAAGTTCTTAATATCAACATAAAACCACCGAGTAGTCAACACAATCTAGATATGTGTATGCATCACATATGCATCTAAAAATGGAGCAAAGTTCTGGAGCTTTGAAGCCGAACAACTTCTTTATATTCTAGTTTAAAAGCCACGCCTAGTGTTAGTTTTAAATGGACAAATCACAGACAACGCGATGAAGACACTGTCTATTTTGTTGTACAGAAAAAGAAGCAGCAGAATATATGAAGCTAAAATGAAGAAGATGGCAGAGAGATAAACTTCTGAAGTGTTTAAAATTCTGTAAAAGAAGTAACATAAGTTCTAAAAAGAACAACTGATATAGATCATGCCTACTTTTAAGTCATGGTACTAACACCATGGTAACTACCTCCTAAAATGACTGAAAAGAAAAATACAGGAAACTAAAACTGGATACTGCAGTCCTAAAGCAACTAACTAATACTCCTCCTTGCATTAGGAGCTGCAGATTCCAAGTTGTTGCCTTAGGAACTCGAACTTGCTGAGTGGAAGGGATTTTGTAAATACATCTGCTAGCTGATCTTCAGATCTGCAATAAACAAGACTCACTTCTCCTTTTTTCTGCACATCCTCGAGAAAAAAAGTTTGATGTTAAAGTGCTTAGTCTTCCCATGGAACACCAAATAATGAGAAATAGCTATTGCAGATTGATTATCAACAAAAATCTCCGTATTAACTTTTTGTTCCATATGCAAATCAAAAAATATTTTTTTCAGCCATAAGGTTTGATTAACTGTTGCTGTTGTTGCAGTGAATTCAGCCTCTGCTGTGGACTGTGCCACAATTTCTTGCTTCTTGGAACACCAAGAGAAAACCCCTGATCCTAGATTGAAGCAATATCCTGATGTACTTTTCATGTCATCAGTGGATCCAGCCAAAGCCAAATCACTATCTGAGAATCCATACAACTTGAAATTCTCACACTCCTTGAATTTGAAACCATATTCGATTGTACTTTTGATGTATCTAATAATTCTTTTTGCTGCTTGCAAATGCATTTCAGTAGCACAATGCATAAACCTAGATAATAGACTTACAACAAATAGAATATCCGATCGTGTAGCAGTGAGATACACAAGCATCTAATTAAGCTTCTGAAATTTCCTTCATCAACTTTATCGGTTCCATCCTCTTTGCTCAACTTCTCCTTTGGATTCATCGGTGTGCTTATTGCCTTGCAATTTTCCATATGGAATTTCCTAAGTATCTCCCTTGCATACTTCTTTTGGCATATAAACATTTCATTACAGCCTTGCTTGATTTCCATTCCCAGAAAGTATGTCATTAGTCCTAGGTTTGTAATCTCAAAGACTTGCATCATTTCTTTCTTAAACTCTTCAACCAGCCACACATTGTTTCCTGTCACCAAGAGATCATCCACATAAAGGGAAACAATGAGAAGATCAGTTCCCTTGTGTTTGACATAAAGAGTAACTTCAGACAGACTTCGAACAAATCCCAAACTCAACAAGTGATCATCAATCATGTTATACTAAGCTCTTAGGGCTTGTTTTAAGCCATAAAGAGCCTTTCTAAGACGACACACTTTTTCTTCTTTTCCTTGCTCAATGAAACCCTCGGGCTACTCTACATAGATTTCTTCTGCAATACACCATTTAAAAAGAAGATTTGACATCTAATTGAAACACTTTCCAACCCTTTTGTGCTGCTATTGCTAACAACATTCTGATGGTATCCAAACGGGCTACTGGAGCAAAGGTATCCGAGTAATCAACACCGAATATTTGGGCATATCCCTTGACAAAAAGCCTAGCCTTGTATTTGTTGATAAAACCATCAGAATTAAGCTTGATTCTAAACACCCATTTTACTCCAATGACCTGTCTGTCTTTCGGTCTGTCAACTACCTCCCAAGTGTTGTTTTTCTTGATCATTAGCATCTCCTGCTCCATAGCATTTCTCCATTTTGCATCTTGAAGAGCTTCATCGTGCCTTGCAGGCTCACAAACTGCCACATTACTTTGTTGGTAGATGTCAAAAAGTAATCTTGTACCTTTAACCGGAGGATCATCTCCTAACTCATTTTGTCATTGAATGGATGTCTGCTCCTCTAAAGCTTTGACTGAAACTTGGTTGTTCTTCGAATCCCATTTCTCTTCCTCACTAAAGTGAACATCTCGACTAACAATCATCTTCCCTTTTTGTGGATCATAGACTTTGTAACATCTCGACTAACAATCATCTCCTTCACTCAATGCTTGATTCTCTTTTTTCTTCGAAAATTTGTTAACCTGGTGCTTACTGCCGAGAGCCCCTTCTGTTGTAACATCCTGTCACATGAGTCTTCTTTTCTCTTGAGTTCAGGGAATTGAGCATCTCCGTCAAACTAATTTTTGATATATCCTTAGTAATTTCTAAGGTCGCAATTGTTGCTTCATACCTTTCAAGACTCAACAATTCTTGAGTCAGCAAGTGTAGAGCCAAGTAACCTCACCTTATTTGCAATATTAAGAAGTCTATCAGAATACTCCTTCACTGTATCAGAATCCTTCATTTTTTGCAATTCAAATTCCCTAATTAAGTTCAGAACTTGCATACCTTTTATCCCCTCATCTCCAGAATACTTTTCCTTAAGATAATCCCATACTTCTTTAGCAGTTTTCAGACACATTATCCGTGTGAAAACTGTTGACGATACAACAAAAAATAGACATTCCTTGGCCTTCGATTTCCTTATCTTCTTTTCCTTGTGTGCTTTAATCTGAGCCATGGAGGGATTATTTGGTAGGGCTGGAATATCGTAATCCTCTTCTACAACTTCCCATAGATCTAAAGAATCCAAGTACGTCTCCATTCGTACTGCCCATTCGTACTGCCCATACGTACTGCCCATACCTGATAGTTTTCTCCATCAAAGACCAGCGGAGCAATTGGTGAGAAATTCGTTTCAGAATCCATGACCTCTCAAACTCTACCACAGATCCCTTAAGATGAAAGCATTGATACCAAATGTTAGTTTTAAATGGACAAATCACAGACAACGCGATGAAGACACTGCCTATTTTGTTGTACAGAAAAAGAAGCAACAGAATATATGAAGCTAAAATGAAGAAGATGGCAGAGAGACAAACTACTGAAGTGTTTAAAATTCTGTAGAAGAAGAAGTTACATAAGAATCCTAAAAAGAACAACTGATATAGATCATGGCCTACTTTAAAGTCATGGTACTAACACCATGGTAACTACCTCCTAAAATGACTAAAAAGAAAAATACAGGAAACAAAAACTAGATACTGCAGTCGTAAAGCAACTAACTAATACCTAGATACTTGAACTCTATTCTAGAGCTCGATATCATTCGAGTTCAAATTCAGTTTAATCGACATAGCACTAGAACTATATGTTGGTTTGACTTGATTGCAGACATACTTGCCATCCATTTTATTTACAGAGCATAAGGTCTAAAGAAATATTTCCATAAAAGTATAAAGCCCAGCTGGAAGGAACTTCCATCCTAAGTTGTTCCATATCAATAAGTGTTTTATGAAATATTCTTCTTTTTCGTGATAACTTCATTTGGTTCAAACTCAAAGCATTCAGCATCCATATTTGAGCATTATATTAAGAAATCCACATAATTGTTGGGCCGGTTATGAATAATATAAGTATTACATATTAAAAGTATAGGACATCATAATACTAAACGTCATATTCCAGAATCCAGTAAAAGTTAGTTTTATCTGATTGTTCCTAACTACAGTATTTTTACTCATCATTAGTAAAGTAAATCAGAAAGAAACAAAAGCAAGCTCTTCGGATAAGAATAACTAAAGCTAGAATTTCTTCAATGAGAAATGAAAAGGTGAGAGCTAAAAATCTTTTGAGTGTCACCCTCACTCTAATTGCAGTATTCGTCTTAAAAGAAAAGACATAACAGTAGAGCTTTGATGAAAAATATCAAAGAACAGAAAAGGCTGAACTTAAGCAGAAATTTCTTTTGTCAACTGAACAAACAATTATAACATAGCCTTATAGTACCGTTGCTCACTCCTGGGTAAATTCCACCAGTAGTTATGGCAGGAATATTGGCTTCCAGTGCTTTATTCATATAGGACTTCGCCCGTGTTGCATAGTGTGTGTCATCACAAATATCAAGATAGGCTGTCTGTTGAATGACACGACTTAAAATCAATGACCTCTTCAATGAGTTTCATAATTCTGTAGTCATTCTTCTAAGAAAGTTACAACTTGGAAGTTATGCTGATTACTTTTCTCTCACCTTGGTCCGAATGGCAGCTTCTAGTACTTTGCAGTCTTCTGACTGTTGGAATGGCCCAGCAGTATAAACCACAATGTCCGCATCTGCAAAATCGTTAGACAGTACAATAAATTATGCTGGACCGTCAGTAGAAGGATGAGTAACTTCTATACATCTGGTATGACTGAAGTTTCTTTTCTTCTTTTTAATAAATAATGGATTATATTCCCAGATTTCTGCCAATATTTGGACTATGAAGAACATAATATGACATTACGTAAGTAGGAAGAGAAGTGGGATGCATCATTAACATGAAAAAAAAGGATCAGTTCTGAATCCTTTATTTCCTTTTATGTTTGGGATAAACCCCCATTTTCTTCTATTGGCTATGATGACCAATAGAATTACTTGTGCATGAGAATTTCCTGTTCTACCTTCACAAAGTGTGAAAAACAGGTGTAAACAATATTCCTACAACATCACCGTGAAGGGGTGTCGGGTCAAGTTATAATGCTAAAAATATTAACCATTAAACAAACAATGGAAAATCAATATAGTTTTGTTTTATTGTCACTTGGCTTTGTGCTAATTTTTATTATACCTCAGTTAAAGGGAATCTGTGAGAATCAGATCTAGGTAAAGTGATAGCGATGGATGTTACTGTCAGGCTGCAATTTTGTGTTATGTGGTAACAGCATGAAAAGGAAATGAGAAACCTTCTTCCTTAGCCCAGTGTCAATTATGCAATGAATTAAACTGCTTTCCATGTCTATGCTGATCACCAGGGAAGTTGTATTATATCAACTTCTTAATTTAACTATTAGTATCCAAAAGTAAGTGCAATAGTCATAGATAACAATCATATTTTCTAACATATTCGTCAAACAGGAAATTTGGCTTCCAACTAAAAGCTACAATAACTGCAGTGCATTTTCGCCACTTTTTCTAGAGTCATACAACACAGATTCCTCAATTAAAAGTTCAAATAAACAGTTTATGCAAAGGATATCAGTTTACTGAAACTGCTTAGTGACAGCAGGAATGGGAATAAGTGCAGAGAAAGGATCAATGAGTAAACTATAGCTTATTCCCACTAAGAAAAATTGATCTAAAAAATAACATATACATTACAGCATAATTGGTAATTGATGATCCATACTCATCAATACATTAACTAGGTGCTTTTCAAGTTCAAAGTATGAAAAAAGGAAGGATATCGCAGACCTAGCAAATTGGCTTCTAATGCTTCTCCGTCGCCTATATTTACTTCCGCGAATTCTGAGTTCTTTCCTAGCTTTGACACCATGGCAGTCCCTTTCTCCCTATCATACATAAATATGATACGCAATAGTTTTTCTTTATTCAAGAGGTCCAAAGTTACAACAAATAAGTTTAGAATGAAACGTCGAAACCAGAAACTCATATCGAAAATGAGATAAACCAGGACCTCAATTTAACTGTGAGATTGGATGAAACGCACAAAATTGGCTCAATGCCTTGAGGTTGTGCAATGCATTGTAGGAAAGTTCTTGACTTGAGTGGGAATGCCATAGCACTCAAGACAATCATAATTAATCTACAAGTCACAAAGTCCCAAGAATGAGATTTCTGGGTTTCCAACAATTTCCCAGACAAAAAAGAAAAAAAAAAAAACTGAACCAAAAGCATTTTTCAGAAAATGACTTGCATGATACTGAAGACAGGGCACTCAAATTGAAGGACATATAAAGATAGAAATGTGGACCAAAAGCATATTCAAATAAAAAGTGTTCGCTTAAAACAACCCAAAAATACTCATAACATGATTTGATATTTTCTGCTTTGAGTCAAGCCCACACTGTTTTAGCCTCACACCATTAAAAGTATCCAACACCATTAAGTAACTTAATTTTCTTTTCAGCTATGAATACAAATAGGAGACTTTGCTAACACCAAGAATAAGAAATCAATCCACAAGATCCAAATGTCACGGTGAACAAAGTCCAAAAAATGAAATTTTGAGTCTCCAACAATTAATCCAAACAAAAAAATAAAACAAGGCTTTATTACCTATTTCGGCCAGCAATGACAATGTGAAGGTCAGGGCAGAGCTTAGAAAGAGCAATAGCAGTAGAACCACCAACTCTTCCAGTTCCACCAAGTATAACTACTTTGGATTTTCTCACCTTCTCTGCTACTTCTACTCTCTTTTCATTCTCCTTTACAACATTAGCAACGATTACTGCCCTTTTCTTGATTCCTGTATTCCAGTACATGCCCAGACTAGCCATCCTTTTTACTCTTTTTCCCCGTCTTACAGCTATAACAGTTTATCATCTTCTTGATTACATATGTGTGGGGAAAGAAACTGCCAGAAATGCAGTTGCTTTGGGTGGGCCCATCAACAAAAATGAGAGTTTTGCAACCAAAACAGAAAATAATACCTAAAAATCCCTAAACTTTGAAAATTATTAATTGCGCACACCAAAACTATTAAATTTTTTACCTCAATAACAAAACCCTTTAAAATTTGCTTTCCTTCCTTTTTTTAGCATAATACAAGTACAATTTTATCTTTTACACCTCAAATATTTTTAAACTTTTTATACTTATTTATCTCTAAAATTCAATTTTTATTTTTATTATTTTCACTTTTTTTATTTTTTCTGTAATTTTATTTTCATGTTTTAATTTATTTGTCTCAACCTTTTTTTTTCTTTTTTCTTTTTTCTCAAAATTATCTATTTCTTCATTTTTTCCTTTTTTTAATTCATTTATCTCAATGTTTATTTTTTTATTTTTTATTTTTTATCATTTCTCTTTTTTCCCCCTCATTTTTCTCAAACTTTATTTTTATTTTTTCCTCTCATTTTTATTTTCTCATTTTTTCTCTCAATCTTTATTTTTTTTCTTGCCTTTTTTTCGCAATCTTTCTTTTTATTTCTCTATTTTGTTTGATCGTTTTTTTCTCAACTTCTATTATATTTTGCTAATAAATAAAAAATTAGATAATCTACAAAGGGATCTTCTTTTTTTGACATCAAAGCAAATTTAAGAGCATGAATTGTTATTAGAAAGTTCTTCGGGATAAGTTTTGCCTCTAAGACAAAAATTATAGAACTCATAAATCAAGGCACAATGTGGTAGTGTCAAGTATTGCTAGTGGAGGATAACTTGTTGTTTGAAAATCCTTGAGTTAAGTCATGCTTATAAGACAAGAGCTATAGAACATCTCATAAATCAAAAAATAATGTGGTAGTGTCAACACTTGTCATTGGGTAGGCAAGACTAATTGAGCATCACATAAATCAAGACACAATATGATAGTGTCAACTCTTGTTGTAATACCCAATACTTTTTCCTAGCTCAGTTTAGCTTCTAGTGTGTCAAGGGTTTAACTTCAAAAGCATATAACTCTTGATGTGCATAGAATTTTCCAGCTCTAGACCCACTAATGTGTAGATAATTAAATCAGGTTTTCAACAATATCAATTTTGCCTTAATCCGATACTCGATTGAGAAGTTATGGCGATTTTAGTGAAAGTATTAGAGCACGGTGATAAGCATTACGTCATGGAGAAGGACAAATTCGCAATTGTTCGATTTTCAGTGGAGCACGCGATTAGCCTGCATCGCAGAGAAGTTCTACTTCCCATTTGTCTAATTCCAGTAGCTCAACGTGATTTACCTGTATCGCGTCAAAATTCTCAATTAGACAACATCTTATGACTAGTTATTTTCAGATTTTAATAGAGATTTAATATTTTGATCTCATCTTAGACATGGAATCCACTTTACAATTTTAGTTACAGTTTAAAATAACAGATATACAGTTGGTTTTCATTATAAGCCATTATACTAGTTTTTAGAGTGAAATTCTAATAGAATGAGAATACAGATTAAAGGGAGCAGTATTTAGGACCGAGTTGGGTATGTTCTCATGCCCCAGAACTACGAGCCAACATAGGTTCAAATTATCAGTATTCCCATTTTTATATAGATAACAGATACAGATGTGATCACTTAGATTAGGTTATACTCCTTGGCAAAAGTATGACACCTCTCCCCAACGTGAGGTTTTCCTATAAGGAAACTATATGTTGGACACTATGATAGCTCACATAGTGTATGTCAGTTAGAAGAACCTCCCTACAGACTACAAACTAAAGATATCAGAACAGAATAATCCTAATAGAAAAACTCTTAGAGAAGAAGTGTAAAGGCTCACAACTTTATTCAGATATTGTTTTACAAAAGTTATTAGCTATGAGATTTCAGATTTCAGATTACAGATAAGAAGTGAGCATTTCTACACTTAGACAGTATGATTTAAAGACAGATTACTAGTACAGTTTTTAGAAACTAAATATTATGACTCACTAGATTTATGCAGTACGTTTTGCTATTCATGAATCATGATTTTCAGTTTTTAGATATTCCAGCTTATGTAAGTCATCTATAGTTAGCATGCATGCTTTTACAAATTTATAGTACTATTGAGTTATTGATTTACTTGTTCATTCACCCTCATATACTCAGTACAATCCAGAAGTATTGATCCGCATATACATCTATGTGCTACATTGTCTCATAATGTAGGTTTAGGTGCTCAGTTTCACCAGCGTGAGTGATTTCGAGCATCTTCATCTACTTCTCGATAGTTATGAGTCCTCATAGTTCAGGGACCAGTTATTCAGTTTTCTAGCTTATTAGTATAGATGACTCATTATTTTTAGCCAATTCGAGTCAGCTGGGGGCTTGTCCCAGTGGCTCTCTAGTTATTAGTAGTAGAGGTTTGTCAGACTGCTAATTATGATTCAGATTTCTAGTATTGATTGATCAGACTCTTGAGTTTAGTATTTTTAGATATTATATTAGGACATTTTCAGATTAGCTCATATCGAATTTTGCATTTTAGCTTTGATTATATATCTATATTTCTTTATTATGAGCTTCATATTTAGTAGATGGCTTACAGGGTTAGCTTGAGGCTACTTGTAGTCTTGAGCACTGTGTGACGTCTCAAAATTATTTTTGGAGTATTATAAACTTGGTATCAGAGCTTCAGGTTATAAGAGTCCTAGGGATATAGACAAGCCGCATTATGTAAAGTCTTAATCATCGGTGTGAAATGCACCACATTTATGAGCCATAGCTACTGGACGTTTTTAGGAAATTATCTCTTTTTTTCATGATCTATCGTACTTACAGTATCTTTATCTGCTTTTAACTCGTGCTTTTATGTGACCATTGAATATGTCTCCTCATCAAGCTAACGCCTGAATGTATCCCATGCTAAATTTTAAACTGCCTTTCAGGCGTTTGCCCAGGTTCTAACTGCCAATGTTCAGGACAACCATCAGGCGGCATTCCAACTTTAGCAGAATGGGGATTTAGCAACAGCCAAAATTCGAGACTTCATGAGAATAAATCCACCAGATTTCTTTGGGTCAAAAGCAGGTGAGGACCTATAGCTTTACTTAGAGGAGATAAGAAAGATCACTCAGATTATGTATGTTACTTAGAAAGAGAGTGTAGAGTTGGCATCTTATAAGCTGAAGGATGTGGCGTATAATTGGGTGGTTATATGGAAGAATGGTAGAGGTGAGAATACAACTCCTATGAGTTGGCAAGTGTTTCAGGATATATTTTTAGACAGTTTCTTTCCATGTGAAATGAGAGAAGCTAAGGTAAAAGAGTTTGTGAACCTGAGGTAGGGCTTGATGATAGTGAAAGAGTACTGCCTTAAGTTCAAAAAGTTGTCTAAGTATGCCCCTGATACGATGGCTGACCCTAGGGCGAGTATGAGTAAGTTTGTTAATGGAGTATCTGGTTTGGTAGTCAAGAAGTGTAGGACTTCTATGATTATTGGGGACATATATTTTTCTAGGTTGATGATTCATGCTCAATATATTAAGGCTGAAAAGTTAAAGGAAAAAGAGAAGGGAAATAAGAAGGCTAGAACCGGTCAGTTTGAGTATGGCCAGACTAGGTTTGGAGGGAGAAATCGTTTGTAGTTTCAAAATCCTTCATCTATGCCAGAGCCATCTTCAGCTAGTTCTCCCGCCCCCGAGATAGGCAAGATCAGTAGGGTAAGACATCTATGTCCAAAGACTTCTATGTCCAGATCTCAGAATAGTGTAAGTGGAAAACCCAGTTATCCTCCATGTGCTAAGTGTGGTAAGAATCATCTTGGTGAGTGCTTGTTGGGGCAGAAAGGTTGTTATGGTTGTGGTATGTTGGGACATAGAATCAAAGAGAGTCCTCATGCTAAGCAAGAAAACAGAGATGCTCGTCCCCAGACTTAGGCTACTAGCGCACCAGTTTCTCTAGGTCGCCCAATCCGTCCTCAAGGCGATCATCCAGTACCGATGTAGGTCAGCGCCATAATCAATTTTATGCTTTACCATCCTGTCAGGAGCAGGAGAGTTCACCAAATGTTGTCACTGGTATACTTCGTGTCTTTCATCTTGATGTTTATGTATTGTTAGACCCTGGGTAGAATTTCTCTTATGTGACCCCACTAGTTGCAGTAAATTTTGAAATAGGTCCTAAAAAGATCCATAAGCTCTTCTTGGATCTAACCCAGTGGGTGAGTCAGTTGGTGCCAAACAGATCTATAGAAAGTGTCCTATCACAGTTCTTCATAAAATTATGTTAGCAGATTTAATAGAGTTAGGTATGGTCGAATTTGACCTTATTCTTGTTATAGATTGGCTCCATTCCTATATGCATTTATATATTATCGCACCCGAGTGGTGAAGTTTTAGTTTCTAGATGATCCATCCTTTGAGTGGGAAGGTAATTCAGTGTCTCTGAATAGTCATTCGTATCCTATCTTAAAGCTAGAAATTTGATCTCAAAAGGGTACATCTATCATCTAGTCCGAGTCAAAGACACTAAGTCTGAGACTCCAATAGTTCAGTCAGTTCGTGTAGTCAATGAGTTTCCTGATATTTTTCTTGAAGATTTGCCAGGGGTACCTCCTAATAGGGAAATAGAATTCGGTATTAACCTTCTTCCAGATACTCAGCCCATCTCTATTCCTCCATATCTAATGGCTCCAGCCGAACTTAAAAAGTTAAAAGAGCAGCTTAAAGACCTCTTAGATAAAGGTTTTATAAGGCCTAATATCTCTCTATGGGGCGCTCCCATCCTCTTCGTGCGAAAGAAAAATGGTTCTTTGCTAATGTGCATTGACTATTGTCAACTAAATAAAGTCACAGTCAAAAACAAATATCCTCTTCCTAGGATTTATGACTTATTTGACCAACTCTAAGGTGCAAGTTACTTCTCAAAGATAGAACTTAGATCTGGCTATCATCAGCTTAGAGTAAGGGAAGGTAATATTCCAAAGACAGCTTTCAGAACCCGTTATGGTCATTTTGAGTTTCTAGTCATGTCCTTCAGGTTGACAAATGCCCCAACAGCCTTTATAGATTTGATGAACAAAGTGTTCAAGCAGTATTTGGACATGTTTGTCATAGTCTTTATTGATGATATTCTTGTCTATTCTAGTAGTGAGGATGATCATGCAGACCATCTTAGAATTGTATTGCAAACTCTTAGGGATCACTAATTGTTCGCCAAATTCAGTAAATGTGAATTTTGGATAAGATCAATCACTTTCCTCGGTCATATTATTTCCAGCGATAACATTAGAGTTAATCCCCAAAAGACCGACGTAGTAAGAAACTGGCCTAGACCTATCTCTCTATTAGACATCCGAAGTTTCTTAGGTTTAGCTGGCTATTATAGATATTTTGTTGAGGGTTTTTTTTATTGCATCACTTATGTCTAGATTAACTCAGAAGAAAGTTAAGCTTCAGTGGTTAGATTCCTTTAAGAAGAGTTTTTAGGAGTTGAAGACTCGACTCACTTTAGCCCTAGTTTTAGCGCTACCTGATGGTACAGATGTGTTCGTTGTAGATTGTGATGCTTTTAGAATCAGTCTGGGTTTGGTTTTGATGCAGAGAGGTAAGGTTATAGCCTATGCCTCTAGACAGCTTAAGCCTCATGAAAAGAACTACCCTACCCATGATCTTGAGTTAGCTGTTGTTGTGTTTACTTTGAAAATATGGAGGAACTATCTTTATGGGGTGCATGTTGATGTGTTTACAGATCACAAAAGCTTTCAATATGTGTTTACTCGGAGGGAGTTAAATCTTCGTCAGAAAAGGTGGTTAGAATTATTGAAGGATTTTGATATCAGTGTGTTATATCATACGGGAAAGGCCAATGTAGTGGCAGACACCCTTAGTAGATTGTCTATAGGCATTTTTGTTCATGTTAAGAATGAAAAGAGAGTTAGTTTGGCAAGTTCACCGTTTATATAGATTGGGTGTAAGGTTGGCTGACTTAGTTGAAGGAAATATTTGGGTTCAGAGTAGTTCAGAATCTTCTTTAGTTTCTGAAGTGAAGGAAAAATAGGATAGGAATTCTAATTTGGTCAAACTAAAGGGTTCAGTTAAAGACCAAAAGGTAGAGGTTTTCTCCCAAGAGGGAGATAAAGTGTTGAGATACCAGAGTAGATAGCGTGTGTCATGTGTTGATGATTTAAGGTAGTAGATTATGGCAAAAGCACATGGTGCGCATTATTCCATTCATCCGGGAGACACCAAGATGTACCGCAACTTATGGGAAGTCTATTGGTGGAGTGGTATGAAGAGAGATATGGCAAAATTTTTAGCCAAGTGTGTAACTTTTCAACAGGTTAAGGTAGAGCACCAAAGACCTGGTGGCATGTAACGCCCCCAATCTGGTACCTGGAACGCTATACAGTGCTCATGACCCTGAAGGAGACAAGCAAACTTATGACTGAGATCTGTACCTGAACACTGCATGATGTACTATAAAAATGCGAAAAACATATACTAAAAGGCCATAAAATTCAAAACTAAATAAACATCTGATAAAACAATGTCTGAAAATGGTATAACAAATACTAAAACAAATATGAAGTAACTGTTTGGCATGCTATAGTCTGAAACCCCCTACACTGTCTGAATAAGGAGTTGATGGGACATGTCCCCACCTAACTCCGACTACTGAAATAAAATAAAATCTGAATTATTAATGAAATCATCATATCTTCAAAGGATGAGGACTCACTGTTAACTCTGATCGCTGAAATGTGATGTTACTGATGTTTTGGAGCTCGTGCTTCTAAACCTATGGTATAAGACACCATAGCGCAAATGTGCTGGTACTTTGAATACACTGGTATACAAGTGAGGTAGGCTGAATGTAATAGGTTCATATGCATAAATAATACTAACTGACAGACAAACATGAACGTGAGAATACATGCATGCATACATAACTGTAATTAAGATTGTGCTAGGACTGAATACTGAGTTTTGACTACTGAATTTACTAAAAACATGGAACTACTGATATCTGAGGGACTAATACTATGTTACTGATACATGAATGTGTCTGATAGTTCTGATAATGAAGAACTAGTCTGGTTGACTATATCTGATAGTCCTGAAGCTGAATACTGATGACATGAGTTCTGATAACTGATATAATTGATAGCATGAATAACTGTATCTAACAGTCCTGAATCTGATGGAACTATCTAAGTTCCATTCTGAATTTGAGTTGACTATATTTGACAGTCCTGAAATCTGAAGAACTATCTGAGTTCTATTACTGGGATTGATTGACTATATCTGATAGTCCTGATTTTGTAACATAAAACTATAGGAAGTAGTTATCTAACCGACATGCCCCTGATATGTCATTATGGCTGAGTTAGGGTCCAATTTGTAACCCTTATTGGAAGGGTGTCAATACCGCGCCACTGGTAAGGACAAGCTATGGGTGACCCTCATCTGATAATGTCCCCTTTACGAGAATAGTGGGGCCCTTATCTGATAGTGCTTGCCCCCTCATCAACCTTTATCAATAGTGTTGATGTCTCAACCTATGCTGGCTATATAGTTCTGGAATGCAAGGATAACTACTCAGGATCACACCCTCATCTGATAGTGTGGGTCCCTATTATTTGGTTCACTCGATGCTAATTTCTACTCCCATCTGAATGGACACTGAATATGATTTACTGAACAGTACATGAGCTGAATTATTGAATTCCATTGACTGAGGGAATGTACTGAGTTCTGAGGACTGACTGATAATACTGAAGTTACTGAGATTGACTGGAATACTGAGGTTATTAAGATTACTGAGTATTGAGATCACAAAGATTACTGAACTACTGAGATTTCTAGGTTTTCTTGAGTCACATGACTGAGTGAGTTCTATGGATCATAGCTTGACTAAGAGTATCATGAAAACATGACATGGCTCTAGGCACATAGCTAAATTGTCGGGTACAAGTACCCCCAGGACTCGATGGAAAAAAACTGACATAGCATGACTTATGTGAACACATGACCAATAACACAATTCATAATTTATATATTGAAGCACTTCATCAAATATGTGATATGCATAAACTTGTACATACATGGGGATTTCATGATATCATGCTAGTTGGGCATTGTTCCTTCATCTAGGCATTTAATCATACACATGGTAGGCATAGCACATATAGACAACATTATACAACAATTAATCATCATGATTCAACTCTAATTTCATCATCTTAGGGTTTATTTATAGGTTCACATGAATATACATCTATACAAATCAATTCTATATAAAATTGATCACCCAACATGGATTTGAATTCAATTGATCATTCTCAACATAAACAAAACAAACCCAACATGCAATTCAAAAAGAAATTCTTAAACTTAAACGTAGAAAAGAGATTCTCAGGCTTCATGGACAAAAGGAGTCCATGAATGAACACTACGCATACCTTAGTTCATGATTTCGTAAAGATTAGCGGTGAAACCTTCTTGAATTTGAATCCCCAATAGAAACCCTAGCTTGTTCTTGAGAGAAACTTGTATATTTTGGGTGAAGAATGGCTAAATTACGTGTTATTAGGTTTAAATAGGGGTGTAAAATTGACCTTTTTAACCCTTGGACGCATCTTTAATTTCTGAGAAAATTTCCCAATTTTCATCCTCAGTGCAACGCACCACTATCTCGCCAAGTTACTGAAAAGTGACAAATGGGAAATTGTACGGTGGGGCAATGTGGAGCTATCGTGCTGCCACATTATTTGTGACCTGGAAGTTTGGTGCGATGTGCCACTATCGTGGAGCAATACTGGAAATTGACAATTACCATTTGAGCTGTCTCCGTGACGCGCTGAAGGCTCAGGTGATACACTGTCTCACTAAAAAGGCTATAACTCTTCACTCGGGTATCAGATTTGGGTGAATTTGGTATCGATGGAAAGCTTATTTGATTCCCCACATGATTTAAAGTAAAAACCTTAAAAATACCACATTTATAAAAGTGATTCATCTTTGAAACAAGATTTTAACATTTTTGGGACAAATTTAAGCTAGGTAGAAGTACGGGGTATTACAATATCTACCCCTTGGAAACATTTATCCTCGAATAAGACTGACTGAGATGGGAGAAAATACAATTGACATCAATACTGAGCATGAACAACTGAAGCATGATTTCATGACCGTCATAACTGAAGAGCTGAATATAACATACTGAACATCCATATCTGATGCATGATTGATAAGTTGAATTAATTAATATTTGATACTTGGTAATTTACTCATGAATACATAACTGATGTTCTGATAAACTGAATTTCTCATAGTGAGAATGCATGTCTGATGCATGATTACATAACTGAACTAGTATATGAATGCATGACTAAATATGGAAGAGTACTTAGTACCAAATTTATAATGGGGATATGAGCATAAACTGAATACCAAGTTTGTAATGGTAGTTTGAACATGGAACTGAGTAAGTTCAAGAAAAGCTGTTACGTAAACTGAGAAGTACTGATGAACCTATGATTATGCTAGAAATATGCATGAATGGGAACATAAGAACATAACTGAGTCTAGTCTGATATGTGACATATGAACTGAACATCATGAATGGAACTGAGCCTCTGAATACTTGGCCTAAAGCTGAGGTAGGGACTTTGAGGGTCAACTTATGAGTACCCTCTACTCTAAACTAGATTCTTTTTGAGAAGAACGAATGAGATATTTTTTTTATGAAAGTTTGGGGGTTTATAGCGTATCTCCCCCTTGGGATACTAGGTTCCTTAAGTAATACTAGCTCAACTGAGCTACTGAGGAAAATTGAGGTGATGCACAAGGCACCTAAGAACTGAGTCATATCTAATTATCTGAAATCTAAGACTGAGGCATGATACATGAACTGAGCTGAGCTTGCACCTATCTGATTGGTTCATCTTAGAATGATTACATCCTTTCATGAGATTTTGGCTAGAGTGCATAGCTGGGGACATAGAAACCAAACTGTATGAATTTGTCTATATAAGATAGCTGATTAAAAAGATCATAACTTGATTGAGATTCAATAAGATGATTTGAGGCCTACGAACACTATTTAAGATGAAATGACTAAGCCTCGTGCACTACAACTAAGACTACTAAAAAGATTCATGTGGGTGTTAAGCACAAATGCATAACCGTACTGACTTATCCAATTAATTGAAGGACTGATAGCTGAATACTGAGTCTACTGATGGAACTATACTTAGTCTTGAATAACTGGAATGCAACTACAGAGCGTTATGCATAGGAGATAAGGACTGATTGAGTCATATGAGGTAACTGGGCATGGATTTATAAAAATTGTATTACCTCAAGAATGCTAGGCTAAGCGTCTAATGTGATTGGGAACATTCTATAAATTGAGGTATTGAGGTACTACTGACTGAGTAATTGATAACTATAACATTATTAAGCTATCCTAAAACTGGACTGAATTTCTGATAATTGACTTTTATACTGGTGCTGAAGTATTTGATTCTGGGACTGAATGTTGATTATTGAAACTGAACACTGAAACTATAATTGAGATGGTAACTAAATTTGGATAGATGCATAATGAGGACTGGTATAGATCAAGGATTTGAACGTATACTCACACTCTATACTTTCCCCAACTTATAAATACAACCTCTTGCTAGCCATTTACTTGCACGCTACTACAATATTCAAGCATATAATCATAACTGCACCTTCGTGTAAGCAAGCATGCAATAATCTCCTCTTAACATGAATCATTTACTCTCTATCTTTTAAGAAATTGCTAATTACTACACTATTTTCACACAGAGAGCTCACTGAAAGGTTAAATCAGGAGGACCTACAGCATGAATGGATACAGACTGAACTTGACACTTGAACTGAAGCTTGGGAAATAGAATATCAATAACATGAATTAACCAAAATGGTTTGAACTGAGGATATATATGACATATCTAATTTTGGGTGTTCACTAGAATTAGAGCATGAGTCATATGGACTGAGTATACTGTAAAGCATGACATGAGTATGTGGGTCACGAGCTGCATGACCTGAGTCTAAAATTTCTAAATTTGTGAGACATGATTCATAACACTGAGGAAACTGGAACTGAACTCCTTATACTGGAAACTAAAAGCACACATAATACGTGGAAAGTGCGTAAAAGTAAGTTGTGTTCATAGAACTAACTCGTACTGTAGGGTAAACTGGGGCCCCTTTTGCTGGAAACTAAAACCATACATGATTTATGGAAAAATGCATAAGCATGATTCATTACCATAGAGTTAACACGCAAGGCCTGAGTGGATTTCGTGATAGCTGAAGTGCAAAACTCTGCACTAAGATAAGGATGGGTCGGGAATCATCTTTCTTTACTGCTTTCTATATATACTGGCACTACTACTGGAATCTGGAAGCCTGAAATGGGTCACTTGATCTATTATCTCCCCTTTGGCTTGAAGCCATTATCATAAGTCTGTAAATACTTTACTAAACTCTAAACTAAACCGTAATCATCATCATATACTTACACTCTGTTCGACACATGTTTGCCTTACTAAACACATCATCTAGTTTTTTTCTTCATAAACTACTAATATCGTATCCACACCTTTAAGCCTAATGTCAAGTCAATAAACTTAAATTCTTGCTCGCACTGTTCAAGCCTACAGATTCACTTTGGTACAACTATCCCCATGAATACATAATCTATTCAACCTGGATCATGTTATTACAATTATACTACTGCTAAACTCCTGAGTTCATGCTTTTAACTCTAGGTCATATGCTATCATAGAATTCTGAGAAGGGATCTGATAACATAAGTTCTCATGATCATGAATAAGAGTTGTACAACTCTAGAACATAACTGAACTGATGGGATACTTTTGAGCTTGTGTGCAATTCCATAACTGACGGTAGGGTCTGTCTGAGAAAGACCTATCTCTAGGACTTGAGCTTCACTGCTTATGTTACCTTGAAAGTAAGGTAAAGTTGACATGTGTGAAGCATGATGATAATCTACATGATTTTCTTAAAGAACTTTTCTATAGCATGATCAGAGACATAAAAGAAGGGAAACTATTTCTAAAACATCTCATAGCCTCCTGATCACAAGTGTGGTTCATAACACACGTATGTAAAAGACTCTACTAAATGTGACTTTCAGACTTTCTAGGACACTATTGAACCTTAGGCTCTGATACCAAGTCTGTAACGCTTCGAATCTAGTACGCAAAATGCTACACGGTGCTCATAACTCCGAAGGACCACAAACTAACCCATGACTGATATCTGCACCAGAACACTGCATGATGTACTGTAAAAATATGGAAAACATGTACTGAATGGCTATAAAGTTCAAAACTGAATAAAAATTTGATAAAATTTTTTTTGAAAATGGTACAATAAATTCCAAAATAAACTTGAAGTAACTATCTGGCATGCTATAGTCTGAAAGCCTCTACACTATCTGAATAAGGAGTTGATGGGACATGTCCCCAACTAACTCTGACTATTAAAATAAATTAAAATTTAAATTAGTAATGAAATCATCATATCCTCAAAGGATGAGGACTCACTGCTCACTCTGATCCCTGAAATGGGATGCTATTGGTTCTCTGTAGCTCGTGCTTCTAAACTTATGGTATAAGACACCATAGTGTAAATACGTCAGTTCTTTTAATGTACTGGTATGCAAGTGAGTAAGGCTGAATGTAATAGGTTCATATGCATGAACAATACTAACTGACTGACTAACATGAACGTGAAAATACATGCATGTATATGTAACTATAACTGAGATTGTGCTAGGAATGAATACTGAGTTCTGACTACTGAGTTTACTAATAACATGGAATTACTAATATCTGAGGGACTAATACTATGTAACTGATATATAAATAACTGTGTCTGACAGTTCTGATTATAAAGAACTGGTCTGGTTAATTGCATCTGATAGTCCTAAAGCTGAATACTAATGACATGAGTTCTGATAACTGATAGCATGAATGACTATATCTGATAGTCCTAAATCTGATTAAACTATCTGAGTTCCATTTTGTATTTGAGTTGACCGTATCTGACAGTCCTGAAATCTGAAGAACCATCTGAGTTCTATTACTGAAATTGATTGACTGTATCTGACAGTCCTGATTCTGTAACATGAAACTGTGGGAAGTAGTTATCTAACCGTCATACCCCTGATATGCTATTATGGCTGAGTTGGGGTCTAATCTGTAACCCCAATTAGAAGGGTATCAATATTGCGCCACTGGTAAGGACAAGTTGTGGGTGACCCTCATCTGATAGTGTCCCCTTTATGAGAATGATGGGGCCCTTATCTGACAGTGCTTACCCACTTTATCAACCCTCATCGACAGTATTGATGTCTCAATCTATGCTAGCTACATAGTTCTAGAATGCAAGGATGACAACTCAAGATCACACCCTCATTTGATAGTGTGTGTCCCCATCCTTGGGTACACTCGGTGCTAATTTTTACTCTCATCTGAATGGACACTGAACATGGTTTACTGAACTGAACATGAGCTGAATTACTAGATTCCATTAACTGACGGAATGTACTGAGTTCTGAGACTGACTAATCATACTGAAGTTACTGAGATTGACTAGGAATACTGAGGTTATTGAGATTACTGAGTACTGAAATCACTAAGATTACTAAACTACTGAGATTACTGAGATTTCTAGGTTTTCCTGAGTCACATGACTGAAGTATCGTGAAAACATGACATGGCTCTAGGCACACAGCCAAATTGTCGGGTACAAGTACCCCGAGGACTCGATGAAAAGAAACTGACATAGCATGACTTACTTGAACACATGACCAATAACATAATTCATAATTTATATATTGAAGCACTTCATCAAACATATGATATGCATAAACTTGTACATACATGGGGGTTTAATGATATCATACTAGTTGAGAATTGTTCCTTTATCTAGGCATTTAATCATACACATAGTAGGCATAGCACATGTAGACAATATTATACGATAATTAATCATTATGATTCATCTCTAATTTTATCATCCTAGGGTTTATTTATAGGTTCACATGAATATACATCTATATAAATCAATTCCATATAAAATTGATTACCCAACAAGGATTTAAATTCAATTGATCATTCTCAACATAAACAAAACAAACCCAACATGAAATTCATAAACTTAAACTTAGAAAAGAGATTCTCGAGCTTCATGGATGAAAGGAGTCCATGAATGAATACTACGCATACCTTAGTTCATGATTTCGTAAAGATTGACGGTGAAACCTTCTTGAATTTGAATCCCCAATAGAAATCCTACCTTGTTCTTGAGAGAAACTAGTATATTTTGGGTAAAGAATGGCTAAATCACGTGTTATTGGGTTTAAATAAGGGTAGGAAATTGACCTTTTTAACCCTTGGATGCATTTTTAATTTTTGAGAAAATTTTCTAATTTTCATCCTTGAGGCAACGCGCCACTATCGCACCAAGTTACTGGAAAGTGACAAATGGAAAATTGCACGGTGGCGCGATACGGAGCTATCACATTGCCACCTTTTTTGTGACATAGAAGTTTAGCGTGATGTGCCACTATCGCATAGAAATACTGGAAATTGACAATTGTCATTTGAGTTGTCTCCGTGATGCGCTGAAGGCTCAAGTGATACACTGTCTCACTAAAAAGGCTATAACTCTTCACCCAGGTGTCGAATTTGGGCGAATTTGGTATCGATGGAAATCTTATCCGATTGTCCATATGATATAAAGTAAAAATATTAAAAATACCACATTTATAAATATCTTTGAAACAAACCATTAACATTTTTAGGATAAATTTAACCTAGTAGAAGTATAGGGTATTTCATGGCACTTTGCAGGAGTTTGGTATTCCTACTTAGAAGGGGTAAAATATGAATATGGACTTTGTGACTGGGAATACCAAACTCCTGCAAAGTGCCATGTAATACACTATTTCTTTCCAGTTCACATGTGCTACATAGCTGAGATTATGCTAAGCTGTATATTAGAGAGTTGGTTAGATTACATGGAGTTCCCTTATCCATCATCTTAGATAGGGGTACACAGTTTACCTCTTAGTTTTGGAAAGCTTTCTAGAAAGGTCTTGGTACCCAAGTTCATCTCAGTTCTGCTTTTCTTCTGAAGACATATGGTCAAGAAGAGAGGACCATTGAGACTCTAGAGGATATGTTGAGGGCATCTGTTCTTAATTTTAAAGGTAGTTGGGATAACCACTTGCCGTTGATTGAGTTTGTATACAATAACAGTTACCATTCTAGTGTTCAGATGGCCTCATTTGAAGCTTTTTATGGGCGATGATGTAGATTACTAGTAGGGTGGTTCGAAGTGGGTAAGGCCGCTTTAATTGGGCCAGATATGGTGTTTAAGGTTTAAAGTATCTCAGAGTCATTAGAAATCTTATGCAGATGTAAGAAAAATAGATCTTGAGTTTGAGGTTGATGATCTTGTGTATTTGAAGGTTTTACCCATGAAGATGGTGAAGAGGTTTGAAAAAAGGGGAAACTTAGTCCCCGGTATGTAGGACCCTACAGGATTTTCAGTCGTGTGGGAAAGGTAGAGTATGAGCTTGAGCTACCTGCAGACTTGTCAGCAGTTCACCCAGTGTCTCATGTGTCCTTATTGAAGAAGTGCATGGGCGATTCAGCTGTTGTAGTCCCTCTAGAAAGCACAGATATTCAGAATAACCTTTTATACGAAGAACTTCTAGTAGAGATTCTTGATCATCAAATCCGTAGACTAAGGAATAAATAAGTTCACCTGGTCAAAGTTCTGTGGAAAAATTAGTTCGCTGAGGGTGTTACTTGGGAAACATAAGCAGACATGCGTACCAAGTATCCTCACCTTTTCTCCACGAACTCAGATTTAGCCGAATGTAATAGTCCTTTTTAATTCACTTCTTTTCTAATCTCAGATTCAGCTATATAGTTATCCTCATGTAAATTCATGCAATCCCAGATTAGCTCAGTCCTCAGTATATTTTAGATTCAGTCATGCAGTTTGTTTCAGTTGTACTTGCCAGCATATAGCCTCAGTTCCTTAGTATCTTTAGTTTAACTAGTCTCATTCGAGGACAAAAGTTCCCAAGGGGGAGATATCAATACCCCATACTTTTTCCTAGCTTAGTTTAGCTTTTAGTATGTCAATGGTTAACTTTAAAAGCTTATAACTCTTGATGCATATAAAATTATCTAGCTCTAGACCCACCAATGTGTAGATAATTGAATCAGCTTTCCGACAATACCAATTTTACAATAATTCGATACTCGGTTGAGAAGTTATGGCAATTTTAGTGAAAGCAATAGAGCACCACGATAAGCATCGCATCGCAGAGAAGGACAAATTCACAATTGTCCAATTTCCATTGGAGCATCACGATTAGCCGACATCGCAGAGAAGTTCCAGTTCCCATCTGTCACTTTTCAATAGCTCAACGTGATTTGCCTGTATCCCATCAAAATTTCCAATTGGACAGACACCGCGTCACGGTGGAGTGCAAAATGGCACACATCCTTTTCCAGTGACATAGCGCAATTATGTCGTATCGCATCAGTGCCTAAAATGACGTTCATCCTTTTTCCAGTAAGCCACCGCGATAGCGGTGCATCGCGATGGGGCAAAAAATTGGGTTTTCCAGTTCTAAGTTAAATTTTTTAAAGGAAATTTCGTCATTTTCCCAAGCCCCAATCCATGAAAAATAGATAATCAGTCCTATTATAACCATTATATGCATATTTTCATCAAAATTACTCTCCAAGAAAACCCTAGGACATCAAATCTTAATCCCCAAGAAATCTAAACCATTCTTTTTCCAAGATAACTCAAAATTCAAGATTTTCAATCCAAGATATTCAAGAATCAATCTTCAAGAGCACAACTAGAAACTCAAAGTTTAAGTTTCTTCATCTAATCATCAATTAAGGTATGTGGGGTTATGAGCACGGATAGTTCTTTCATCTTTGTGCCCAAAACTAGTTTTTAATTACAAGTTTCATAATTTTGTATGATTACCTATGAATTTCAATTTAGGATTCATACCCAAATGTTACATTTGAAGATTATGAGATTTTAAGTGATTTAGATGATGAATTACATGGCTATTTTCGTATTTTCATGCGTATGATATACATTTTCAAATTTAGAATTGAATTTCAATGCTTTCATCATTAAGCATGAACTTTATTATGATTTGACATGAATTTGATGCATGGGTTAATAAGACCTAGTTTGAATGTTGATATTTCAAGAATGACTACGCTTACGCATCCCATGACTAATTTTTTTTTCAAATTTTAATAAAGATTTGATATTTTGATCTCAGCTTAGATATGGAATCCACTTTACAATTTCAATTACAGGTTAAAATAACAAATATACAGTTCATTTTCATTATAAACCATTATACTATTTTTTAAAGTGGAATTTCAACAGAATGAGATTACAAATTAAAGGGAGTAGTATTTAGGACCAAGTTGGATATGTTCTCATGCCCCAGAACTACGAGGCAACGTAGGTTCAGATTATCAGATTATTTCCATTTCTATATGGATGACAGATACAGATGTGATCACTTAGATTAGGTTATACTCCTTGGCAAGAGTATGAAACCTCTCCCTAAATTGAGATTTTCCCATAAGGGAACTAGACGTTGGATACTATGATAGCTCACATAGTGTATGTCGTTTAGAAGAACCTCCCTACAAACTACAAACTAAAGATTTCAGAACAGAATAATCCTAACAAAAAAGCTCTTAGAAACCAAGTGTAAAGGCTCACAACTTTATTCAGATATTGGTTTGCAAAAGATATTATCTATAAGATTTCATATTTCAGATTATAGATACAGAAGTGAGTCATATACTTAGACAGTCTGATTTAAAGACAGATTACCTGTACAATTTTTAGAAACTAAATGTTATGACTCACTAGATTTATGCAATATGTTTTTCCATTCATGAATCATGATTTTCATTTTTCAGATATTCCAACGTATATGAGTCATCGACATTTAGCATATATTTTTTTTAACAAATTTTTAGTACTATTGAGTTATTGATTTACTTTTACATTCACCCCCATATACTCAGTACAATCTAGAAGTACTGATCCACATATATATCTATGTGCTATATTTTCTCATAATATAGGTTTAGGTGCTCAGTTTCAGCAGCGTGAGTGATTTCGATCATCTCTATCTACATCGTGACAGTTGGTGAGCCTCACTGTTCGGGGACCCAGTTATCCAGTTTTCCAACTTATTAGTATAGATGATTCATTATTTTTAGCCAGTTC
Source organism: Capsicum baccatum var. pendulum (assembly GCA_030864225.1). Taxonomy (NCBI): domain Eukaryota; kingdom Viridiplantae; phylum Streptophyta; class Magnoliopsida; order Solanales; family Solanaceae; genus Capsicum; species Capsicum baccatum. Next base: position 80,847,835 of record CM061560.1, on the reverse strand, counting down.
TAGTCAACTAGGGTCTTGTCCCAGTGGCTCTCTAGTTATTAGTAGTAGATGCTTGTCAGACTGCTAGATATGATTCAGATTTCCAGTATTGATTGATCAGACTCTTGAGTTTAGTATTTTCAGATATTATATTCAGACAATTTCAGTTTAGCTCATATTAAATTCTGCATTTTAACTTTGATTATATGTCTATATTTTTTGTATTATGAGTTTTAGATTTTGTAGATGGCTTACAGGGTTATCTTAAGGCTACTCATAGTCTTGAGTACCATGTGACGTCTCGGGACTATTTTTGGGGTGTTACACTTATCAACGAGGCGTAACTTGTCGGCTAAGTCTTGCCTCTAAGGCAAGAGTTATAGAATATCTCATAAATTAAGACACGATGTGGTAGTATCAACTCTAGCCCATGGCCCATGGGACGTAACTTGTTGTTTGAAAGACCTTGGATTAATTCGATCCTTTAATGCAAGAGTTATAGAGTATTTCACAAATTAATACATAATGTAGTAGTGTCAACTCTTACCCATGGGGCATAACTTATTGTTTTAAAGTCCTTGATTTATAAAACATATCATAAAGCAAGACACAATGTAGTAGTGTCATGTCTTGTTCGTGGAGCATAACTTGTTGTTTAAAAGTTCTTGGGCTAAGTCTTGTCTCTAAATCAAGAGTTATAGAATATCCCATAAATCAAAATATAATGTGATAGTGTCAACTCTTGCCCATGGGACATAACTTTTAATTTGAAAGTCCTTGGGTTAAGTCTTGCCTCTAAGACAAGAGTTATAGAATATCTCATAAATCAAAACACGATGTGGTAATGTCAACTCTTACCTATGGGGCACAACCTGTTACTTGAAAGTCCTTGGTCTAAGTCTTGCCTCTAAGGAAAGAGTTATAAAATATCTCATAAATCAATACATAATGTGGTGGTGTCAAATCTTGCACGTAGGGCATAACTTATTGTTTGATGGTCTTTAGGTTGATTCTTGCCTCTAAGACAAGAGTTATAGAACATTTCATAAGTAAAATAATGCAATGTGTTAGTGTTGACTCTTGCCCAATATACATAACTTATTTGAAAATTCTTAGGATAAGTCGTGCCTCAAAAGCAAGAGTCATAAAACATCTCATAAATAAAGACATAACGTGGTAGTGTCAGCTCTTGCCCGTGGGGCATAATTTATTATTTGAAAGTCCTTGAGCTAAGTATTGCCTCTAAGACAAAAGTAGTAGAACATTTCATAAATGAAGACATAATGTGGTAGTGTCAACTCTTGCCCGTGGGGGCATAATTTGTAATTTGAAAATCCTTGAGCCAAGTCTTGGATCTAAGACAATAGTTGTAGAACATCTCATAAATGAAGACATAACATAGTAGAGTCAACTCTTACCAGTAGGACATAATTTTTAGTTTGAAAGTACTTGGTTAAGTCTTGCCTCTAAAGCAATAGTTGTAGAACACCTCATAAATAAAAACATAAAGTGGTTGAGTCAACTCTTGCCTGTGGGGCATAATTTGTGTTTGAAAGTCCTTGAGCTAAGTCTTGCCTCTAAGCCAATAGTTGTAGAACATCTCATAAATAAAAATATAATGTGGTATAGTCAACTCTTGCCCGTGGGGCATAATTTATAGTTTCAAAGTCCATGAGCTAAGTCTTGCCTCATAGGAAATAGTTGTGGAACATCTCATAAATAAAACATAACGTGGTAGAGTCAACTCTTTCTCGTGAGTCATAATTTATAGTTTGGAAGTCCTTAAGCTAAATCTTGCCTCTAAGCCAATAGTGTTAAAGCATCTCATAAATGAAAACATAACGTGGTAGAGTCACCTTTTTCCCGCAGGGCATAATTTTTAGTTTGAAAGTACTTGAACTAAGTCTTGTCTCTAAGGCAATATTTGTAAAACATTTCATTAATGAAAACATAGCGTGGTAGAGTCAACTCTTTCTCATGGAGCATAATTTGTAATTCGAAAGTCCTTGAGCTAAGTTTTGCCTCTAAGGCAATAGTTGTAGAACATATCATAAATAAAAACATAACGTGATAGAGTCAACTCTTGCCAGTGGGACATAATTTATAGCTTGAAAGTCCTTGAGCTAAGTTTTTCCTCTAAGGCAATAGTTGTAGAACATCTCATAAATGAAAAAATAACGTGGTACAGTCAACTCTTGCCCGTGGGGCATAATTTATAGCTTGAAAGTTCTTGAGCTAAGTCTTTGAGCTAAGTCTTTCCTCTAAGGCAATAGTTGTAGAACATCTCATAAATGAAAATATAACATGGTAGAGTCAACTCTTTCCCATAGGGCATAATTTATAGTTTGAAAGTCCTTAAGCTAAGTCATGCCTCTAAGGCAATAGTTGTAGAACATCTCATAAATGCAAAAATAACGTGGTAGAGTCAACTCTTTCTTGTGGGGCATAACTTATAGTTTGAAAGTCCTTGAACTAAGTCTTGCTTCTAAGACAGTAGTTGTAAAACACTCAGAAATGAAAACATAGCGTGGTAGAGTCAACTCTTGCCCCTGGGGCTTAATTTGTAGTTTGAAAGTCCTTGAGCTAAGTCTTGTCTCTAAGGAAATAGTTGTAGAACATACCATAAATGAAAACATAATGTGGTAGAGTCAACTCTTGTCCATGGGGCATAATTTGTTATTTGAAAGTCCTTGAGCTAAGTCTTGCCTCTGAGGCCATAGTTGTTGAACATCTCATAAATTTAAACATAATGTGGTAGAGTCAACTCTTACCCATGGGGACATAAATTGTTGTTTGAAAATCCTTGAGCTAAGTCTTGCCTCTAAGATAATAGTTGTAGAACATCTCATAAATGAAAATATAACGTGGTAGAGTCAACTCTTACCTGTGAGACATAATTTGTTGTTTGAAAATCCCTGAGATAAGTCTTGCCTCTGAGGTAAGAGTTATAAAACATCTCATAAATCAAAATACAATATGGTAGTGTGAACTTTTCCCCATGAAACATAACTTGTTGTTTGAAAGTTATAAGTCTTGCCTCTACAGTGTGGTTGTGTTAACTCTTGCCCATGAAACGTCGTTTGTTGTTTGAAAGTCATAAGTCTTGCCTTTATAATGTGATAGTGTCAACACTTGCTCATGAGATGTAACTTGATTGGAAGAAAAGAACAAAAATAATAAAAATTACGGAAAAAGAAGAAAATGAAGAAAAATATTAAAAAAAATAAAAATCAAAGAAAATGTAGAAGGTGAGAGAGAATGAAAAAAAAAGGTTAATAAAAATAAAAATAAAGATCGAGAAAAATTTAAAAATAAAAAATAAAAAATCAAAGGAAAATAAAAAAAAGTTATTTTTTATAAAAGTAGACATTGAGAGGTGTAAAAAAAGTAAGGGTTGAGAAAAAAAAAAAGAAAAAAAAGCGAAAATAAAAAATAAAAAATCAAGGTAAAATAAAAAAAAAAGTTGAGAAGAAAAAAAAAAGTAAGGGTTGATAAAAATCAAAAATAAAAATCAAAGTAGAATTAAAAAAGGAAAAAAATAAAAGTTGAAAGACATAAATATGAAGTTGTTATCCATTATGAGGATCATTTATGTAATTTACTCCATTGGTCAGGGACAATTTCGTCCAAGAAAATATTAGTTAATAGGTAAAGGTTATTTTAAGAAAGTTTTTTATTTGGGATGAAATTTTAAAACCATTCCAATTTGGGTCTATTCCTGAGATTTACCTGGATTCGAAATGTTTGATATAAAGTTAAAATTTTGCTTTGACATGCAATTTAAATTTTTAAGTTGTATTTTTTTTTTTTATGAATATGAAAATCAAACAAGTTGTGAAAAACTATTAAATTTCCTCAAATTCTTATATAATGTTATTAAATGAGCAAACTATAGTTCATAAATTGAATATCGTAATATCCTAACACGGTGCATTGAAAAATCACATATCTGCATGTTCCTTTTATGAATAAACTAGTATACGTACCCATGCGATGCACAGATAATATTAATGTAATACTTCTAATTGTTTTATATTAAAATGTCTCTTTCGAGCATGTTAAATAATATTACCTTCAAAAAAGTTCAACTATCATATTATTTCTCAATAAGATGTGGAAGAAAAGAATCCACCTCCTAACCCTACCTTTTTATTTTTATTTTTCATTTGATATTCAGTGTTTGCGACTCCATTAAATCCGAATTTGGGTCGAAAAGTCTCATATTGGGTGGTAAAGTGCTTTCTAACAAAGGTGACTCCGTAACCAAGGAGGCTTGAACCCGAGACCTCTAGCTAAGGATGAAGGAGTTCTTACATTCCATCATAACCTTTTTTGGTTCCCACCCCTACCCCTACCCCCACTTCCACCTCCACCTCCATCTCCATGCCCCTACCACCACCCTCAATTTTTTTTTTTCAAAATAATAAATTCTAACCCCCCTACCCAATTCCCTATCTTTAATCAAATCTATACGAAAAGATAATCATGTAAATGTAAACAACTTTATATTTCATATTTTTTTAATTATATTGGTTACTATTTAAATATATTATATTATGAATATTTTCTCTTTTCACATCTCTAACAAATCTATATGAGTAAAGTAGTAAGTAAAATAATTATATCAATCTCTACGAAGAAAACACCTTAGATACGTTAGTAGATGAGAAATAAGAAAACATATTTTCCATTAAAATAAAAGTTATTGAGTTAATTCGTTACTTATTTTTTTTTGTCTTTGGATATTCATCTAAATTTTTCACAACATCAATATATAATATTATATATATATAATTTAATAAAATAATAATATAAAAATATCCCACAATTTTGCATCAATATCCCTGCTTGAGGGTATGTTGGCAAATTCAAAGGATCACTAGCAAATGACTCCGCGGTGAACAACCGTAAGATGGTCATATCTTTAGTGTTAATGAGGAAATCAATTGTTGCTACTCGTACTTTATACCAAAATATGTTATAAAAATATTAAGGAACATTATTGGCTTCCGACATTACAAAAAGGAGTGTTTGAATTAATTTGAAGACTAAATCGTTAATATTAATTAAAATACATGCATTGAGCTAGCCAACTCGGCACTAATTATCCTCATGTATTGAAACTGCTTGACGTTCTTTTGATTCATTTGTATCTCCTCTCCTCTAGTAATTATTTCAGACGACTATCCTCAGATATTTTTAGTCTAAAATATATAATGTTTGATAATCAACACATGGGTAATTGCTTAAACAAAATAGAGTTAATAAAAGTTAGCATTAAAAAGCATCAATTTGACTAAGATTCTCAATGAAATATCATTTTATTTTTCAATTACATAATCAAATGAATTTATTTTTATTAAATCAAACGAACAATACCAGAATGAAAAATATTACTTACTTGAATTCATATATGAATATATTAGAAAAAAAAGTCTGTAATAAGAACATCACTTATCTGCATACAAAAGAAGAAAAATGTTAAAACACAAAAAGTTTTAAAAAAAAAAGCATAAAAATATATAGTAAATAAAACTAGTGTAAGAAAGCTTAACATTATATGTTATTGTGGGAGTAGATATAAGAGAGGTTAAGAAGTTAAAACTTCATTACAACTCAAATTTCTTTTTAAATTCAAAATCATATCATTTTGTAATAAAAGGATTAGGTGGTTATTCTTTCGTATCCTATTTATCTTATTATTCATATTTGAATTGAGAAAAATATTTTACTAAAATTTTTGTTTATTGATAAGCTTAAAAAGGTTTTAAAAAATCTACAAATTAATTAATATAGATAGCTATAAACCGATTGTAGAGATAGATTCAAATAACTTTATCTTTAAATTGGTTATGTTAGATATGGAATCAATTCAAATTTTAAAATTCTACAAATTATTATGTTAATGACTTATTAAAATCATGATGAGACATTAGCATACACGTTCTTTGAGCTTTTGAAAATATCCTCCTCCTACTATTTTTATTATTATATTATTATTATTAGTAATTTATTTTTTATTGAATATTTAAATCAATTGTCCACATCAATAACTAAAACATGATGCATTTTATTTTTAAATTTTTTAAACTAATAACTACCCGCAAATCTCATCTAACAATTTAAAATTTACCCTATTAGATATGTTAATAGTATATACTTAATGTATTTTTTTAACACAATTCATATTTATCTTATAATATATAAATTTGAAATGAGAGAAATGTTTGACATCAATTACTACCAATACTACTACATACTATTACTGTTGCTGTAACAACTATTCTATTTTTTAAATTTATTATTATTATTATTATTATTATTATTATTATTATTATTATATTTTCATCTTTCATTAATAGTTAAATCAATTGATTTTAAATATATTTTATGGTATGGAAGAGATAAGTTTATGAAATAGTAAGAGAACACTTATGCAGTAGGTTTTTATTTTTAAGCTAATTACTTTTTTAAAGGATAATGTAATTTTAAACTCAAATATTTTTAATTTTTCAACCCAAAACTATTATTATAATATTTATTAATCTTGTTCTGAAAACTTTCAAGTGACTTATTTTTATGTTGTCACTTGACTTCTTCGGGTGCTTTTAGTTTTGCTATATATATGTGTGTATGTGTGTGTGTGTGTATATATATATATATATGTACATATATATATATATATATGTGTGTGTAGATGTTTGCATTACAAACTTTTAAGTACACATAATTTTATAAAGATCCACTAATCAACAATAATAGTAATTAGCTTTTCTTTAATACAATTCTTTCACAAGGTATGGACACCTCTTCATGCTGAGCGTAGGACTTTTTAATAAAATTTAAAATGATGAATTTTTTTCTTACAAAAATATGAACTTAGGAGTCAAATTATGTTTTAAAAAGTTAAAATCGTGAATTAGAAATCTAAACCATGGATTTCTGTAAATTTGGGCTATGGAGTTATGATTTCAAATCACATGTCCTAACATTGATTTGAAATCATAATCTAAAATAATAAGATGAAACCGCTTGTCCAAATACCTACTAAGAAAGTGTGATACAATTGATTCGGCTATCACATAAAACTTTTCAAAAATAAAAAGTATTTTCTTTTTGATTTTTAAAATTCATTATATTTTTAAATTTTCTTTTCTAGGTCAAACTAGTAAAAAAAAAATGGCTTGAACTTTACCGTAACACCCTATATTTTAAGCCTACGAAAATTCAGCACTTAACACAAAAATTAAGTTTGGAACTTGAGTTCCCAGGTTTCCATGGATGGCTCATGAAAACCCTTCAAAATTTAGCTGGATTCTACAAACATGGCTATGATTTATGAAATTGACGATAATCCATGAACAAAATGTAAACCTAATCCCGAGGTCTTCAAATATTTCTGGCTAATGACGAATAGAACCACAGAAGCGTCGGCACATCTATGGAAACAATCCAGTGGACATGAAATTTCTACCTAAGTTGATGGACCAGACCATGATTCGTGAAACTAGTTCATGACTTTTAAAGACTAGTAGAACATAGTTCCGACAGTTTTTAGCAACTTTCTAAAAAGTGTATTTTTGACTTTTTCTTTTACCCTATCCCATGAGGTTTTGACTTTTCAAAAGTACAAATATAAGATTCTTAAGTCAATTATTCTTTTATTCCCTAAAAAACAAGTCAAGAGCAAGCTCTAAGATAAATCAAGCATCCAAGATTTTAGTTCCAACAAGCTTTTTCGAGTTCTTCTTCAAGTTTAGTTGCCTCCTTTAGGTATGCAAGAATTCAGTGATGGATTCCTTTTGTCCTCACACCCAAATATTGTGAAGTTATATTGAACTATGTTCAAAGCTTATTTTTGTCGTTGGAGTGTTCATCAGGATTTTTGCAGATGAGAGAGAAAACACTATCCTAGGACCAAAAATCTACTTTTAGAAATTACTCCTTTAATAATAATTTCTTTGTAGTAATTACTAGTTTTATTCTTTTACTATTCATCTCTCCCAGGCAATGATAACGCTCAATCTACAGCTCTCGTAGGAGTGTAAAGCGGTCGCTAGCAAATATAGAACCCAACTGGGTTGGGTATCGATCCCACAGGGAATAGCTTGGTCAACAAGTAAGCAACGATTACTAGACTTTTAGTGCAAGTCTCGTAAAAAGGGGGATTGTAATGTGTAACCAAAATATTAAAGTAAGAACTGAAAATAGCAAAGTAAAAAGAAAGAATGTTTAGTATGTTGTAAACAATGAGAATTGAGAAGTTGGGATTATGCCCACCTTCTGAGTTATACGTCTCTATTGGCTATGAGTGTGTTGAATTCCGACATGCATGTGCTTATAGAGAATTGTATTCGATGGTAAATCCAGGCGTCTTTCGACCTATTCGAGGATTATTTCACTTTAACTCTTTCGAGCTTAAAGCGTGTCTAACGGTATGAATTCTCCAAGAGGTTAATCCAGTTACGGCACTAACTGTTTAATAGGGGATGGGACCCTACTACCTTGACATTATCTCTTTTCCAGACAGATTACCTTTCTTTCGAACAAGTTAAATGTTATACTGGCGTATTCTTGCGTTTGCAACCACAAAGAATTTAGGTTAAGACGAAGAGAATAATGATATAAGCAGCATAAGTGTCACGAACTCACAAACTCATAGTAATAGATAGTATCTCATTCGGCTTCCATAACCCCAACAGAGAAGTTTAGTTACCCATGAGTGCGAAGGAAATCACAATAGACATAGTTATTATACCACAATAAAGATTTCGTATAGTAATGGTGTGGTAGGCGTTAGGCATGATTTCTTGCAAGTAACGTTTCTCTTGTTGCGGAAATTAAGAATAGATGAATAGAAGAAGAATTAGAAAGATGAATTAAAACTAGAATGAGAATTGTTGAGGAATAGTAGAAGAATGAAATTAGAAGTAGAATGAATATATCAAAATCTTTAGCAAAATAGGGTATTTATAATACCCATATCCTATTCCTACTAAGCTAATGAAATACTTAACCAAATCCTACTAAGCTAATGAAATACTTAACCCAATTGTACTAGGTTAATGTATCATTATCCTAATCATAATAAATTACTGCTAGTCCCCAAAGTCTTCAGAATTGCTGTTTTAGCCCGGGACAGGTTTCCCATGCATTACTTTTGGTCCTTAGGCGTCCAAGACTCCCTTTTCTCCCCTCGTGAAGCTTTCTTTGGCATCAAGTTATCCATAAAATGCTGAATTCTGCATCATTTATACCTGAAACTTTGCTAATCATGTTCGTTAGCTCACTTACAGGAAAAAGGACTAAAAGTGCATGAAATATATAATTTGTTCTCAAAACTTAGCTAAAATATGGGCAAAATCTAATGCTATAGGCGTGTAAATTCGCCTATCATCAACACCCCACACTTGAAGCTTTGTTCATCCTCGAACAAAATATCATGTCCCTCTAAACATTACTTTAGGTTTCACGGCAAAAACACAAAATATTCGTCAAGACAAGCACAACAATTATCAGCAAAGAGTAGTTTTCTGCTCATTAGTAGAAACAATTCAACCTCCAACATAGACTCGTGATGATGGTTAATTAGTATTCAAAAGTTAAGGTACAAAGAATCATACACAACTATCCAAAACTCATCAACCATGTGTGTCTCACAATATATTACCCATAATCACTCACAAGTATAGCATCTTTTTCAAACATGGGTATAAAAATATCTTTGCTCTGGCTCTCACAAAGAATTCATATGTTGCAACTGATGACCATAGGCTTTCCCTTAGTGTAATGCTCCACTAAATGTTAGAATGCTAGACTTAGGATCAAGTAGGCCTTTTGATGGTTGTAATGTAGGCTAAGGGACGGGTAGGACTATTTTGGCCAGAAATAGTGACTATGTTCCTAAGCGCTTTAATACATAACATTATATCATTAACACTTTTTCTTTCAAACAACCTTTCTACGTTTTTTTTATTCTACCACCCTTTTTCTCCTCTTTTGTTTTCCTTTCCTTTTTTCTTTTCATAACATACCTCTTATGATAGCACTTTTTTTTTCATAACACATCCAAGCACCAATACATTCTTAAAGCATCATACTCACCCAATTTTCTCTTATTTTGTCACATGACTTTTACACTTTAAAGCACTTAAGAATTTTGGATCAAATTATGGTCTTGAAAAAATATGGATTAGGCTTTTCTTATGAGGTTTGTCAAAGAAAATAGGCTTTAAAGACTCAAAAGGGTTTAACTAGGATGATGTCCATGGGTAGGTAAAAATGAAGGTAAATAATCATAGGTTGCCAAAGAAATGCCTAAATCATCTCCTAAACTTGCATTCTTTATTTTCGCTTTGCACACATACCAGGCAAGTTCTAGCATCAGCCACAAGCATAGAATATACTATTATCTCACACACACAAGGCACATAGTCGACTTTATTAGGAGTAGTATAGACTCTTGACCCAACAGATGAAGGAATTGAACCACACAATATCATATAGTGAGTCATAATTAGAGCCTAAACTTCTCAATAGTCATGATGTTAGCACAAACTCTTGTTATAATCTCATGCTGCCTATTAGAATGATTTTATGTGAAGCTAAGTAAGAAAAAAACAAAAAAAAACCAATTTCGAAAAACAACAAACTAAGCAAACAAACATAAATAAATGCAAATGCGGATAGAGAAGTAAAGCATGCATATCCACTTTGCAATACTTTCCTTGTTGTCCGACTACCTGCGTGATGTCCTCCAACTTGGGAAGTGTGACATGCTTCCAATATATTAGGCACCTCTACATGGGATATACATTGTCGGATAACACCATCCGCGCATCGTCGAAACAAATATGGCTCATCCCAATAGTAGTGTTGTACGTCATGCATAAACTTCCTCTTTTGATGGTATGATAAATTGGCAGGTATTACATTACTCACCACAAAATTTGCAAAGTCGGCATACCATGGTAGTTTTTCTGTTATCGTCACAAGGATCTCTTCGTCAGGGATTGCATCATCAATCTTGATATCAGGCTGTGCCACATGCTCGTTCTCGAGTCTAGATAGATGGTCGGCCACTTGGTTCTCGCAACCTCTTCTATCTTTAACTTCGAAATCAAACTCTTGCAGCAACAATACCCATCGAATTAATCTTGGTTTTTGATAACGCTCAATCTACAGCTCTCGTAGGAGTGTAAAGCGATTGTTAGCAAATATAGAACCCAACCTGGGTTGGGTATCGATCCCACAGGGAATAGCTTGGCCAACAAGTAAGCAAAATTACTAAACTTTTGGTGCAAGTCTTGTAAGAGGGGGGAGTCTTGTCGTGTAAGTAATGTAAACAAAAGCTAAAAATAATAAAGTAAAGAGAGAGAGATTGTTAGGTGAGTTGTAAACAATGAGAATTGAAGCGTTGGGGTAATGTCCACCTTCTGAGGTATACGTCTCTATTGGCTATGAGTGTGTAGAGTTTTGACATGCAACTGCTTATAGAGAATTGTATTCGATGGTAAATCCAAGCGTCTTTCGACCTCAACAAGGACTATTTCACTTTAACTCTTTCGAGCTTAAAGCGTGTCTAACGGTACGAATTCTCCAAGAGGTTAGTCTAGTTACGGCACTAGCTTTTTAGTAGGAAAGGGTGTCCTACTACCTTGACACTATCTCTTTTCCAGACAAATAACCTTTCTTTCGAACAAGTTAAATGTTAGACTGGCGTATTCTTGCGTTTGCAACCGCAAAGAATATAGATTAAGATGAAGAGAATAATGATATAAGCGATATGCGTGTCACGAACTCACAAGCTCATAGTAATAGATAGTACCTCATTCGGCTTCCATAACCCCAACAAAGAAGTTTAGTTACCCATGAGTGAGTAGGAAATCACAATTGGCATTGTTGTTATACCACAATAATGATGAATTTCGTGTAGCCCAAAAGTGGTAGGCGTTTAGGCGTGAATTCCTTAGCAAAGTAAGGATTCTCTTGTTGCGGAAATTAAGAATTGAATAGATGAATAGAAGAAGAAAAATAGAATTAATGGGAAGATTAGAAGAGGTGTAATTGAGAAGTAGAATGTATATCTCCACTAAGGGAGGATTGCATCTCTCCACTAAGGGAGGAATGAATAAAAATCTCTAGCATGATAGGGTATTTATAATACCCATATCCTATTCCTACTAAGTTAATGAAATATTTAACCAAATCCTACTAAACTAGGGAAATACTTAACCCATTTGTACTAGGTTAATGTATCATTCTCCTAATCAAAATAAACTAATGAAATACATAACCCAATTGTACTAGGTTAATGCATCATTGTCCAAATCCAACTAAGTTACTGCAAGTCCCCAAAGTCTTCAGAAATGCTGTTTTAGCCCGAGACAGATTTTCCATGCATCACTTTTGGTCCTTTAGGCGTCCAAGCTCCCTTTCCTTCCTTCGTGAGCTTTCTTTGGCGTCAAGTAAGCTATAAAATGCTGAATTCTGCATCATTTATACCTGAAACTTTGCTAATCATGTTCGTTAGCTCACTTACAGGAAAAAGGACTTAAAGTGCATAAAATATATAGTTTGTTTCTCAAAACATGGCAAAAATATGGGAAAAATATATTGATATAGGCGCGTAAATTCGCCTATCATCAACACCCCACACTTGAAGCTTTGTTCGTCCTCGAACAAAATATTATGTCCCTCTAAACATCAACTTAGGGTTTCACAGCAACAACACAAAACATTCGTCAAGACAAGCACAACAATTATCGACAAAGAGTAGCTTTTCGATCATTAGTAGAAACCATTTAACCTCTAGCATAGACTCGTGATGGTGGTCAACTCATATTCAAAAGTTAAGGCACAAAGAATCATGTACAACTATCCAAAACTCATCAACCATGTGTGTCTCACAATATATTACCCATAGTCACTCACAAGTATAGCATATTTTTCAAACATGTGTATCAAAATATCCTTGCTCTCGCTCTCACAAAGAATTCGTATGCAGCAACTGATGACCATAGGCTTTCCCTTAGTGTAATACTCCACTAAATGTTAGAATGCTAGGCTTAGGATCAAGTAGGTCTTTTGATGGTTGTAATGTAGGCTAAGGGACGGGTAGGACTATTTTGGCAAAGAATAGTGACTAGGTTCCTAAGCGCTTTAATACATCACTTTGTATCATTGACACTCTTTTTTTTTCTTTCTTTTATTCTACCACCCTGGTTCTCCTCTTTTGTTTTGTAATTTTAAGCATAACTCACTTTTCAGCTTTCTTTTCCTTTTTCTTTTCACAACATACCTCTTATACTAGAACTTTTCTTTTTTTCCATAACACATTCAAGCACCATTACAATTTAAAGCATCATACTCACCCAATTTCCTCTTATGTTGTCACATGACTTTTTCACTTTAAAGCACTTAGGAATTTGGATCAAATTACGGTCTTGAAAGAAAATGTATTAGGCTTGCATACAAGGTTGTTAAAGAAATAGGCTAAAGGCTCAAAAGGGTTTAACTAGGATGATGTCCATGGGTAGGTAAAACTGAAGGTAAACAAATATAGGTTGCCAAAGAAATGCCTAAATCATATCCTAAACTTACACTCCTTATTTTCGCTTTGCATACATACCAGGAAAGTTCTAGCATCAGCCACATACATAGAAGATACTATTAATCTCACACACACAAGGCACATGGTCGACTTGATTGGAAGTAATATAGACTCTCGACCCAACAAGTGAAGGAGTTGAACCACAAAATATCACATAATGAGTCACAACTAGAGTCTAAACGTCTCAATAGTCACAATTGTAACACATACTCTTGTTATAATCTCATGCTGCCTGTCAAAATAATTTTATGCGAAGCTAGAAAAAATTTACTCCTAAAAAAACTTAAAAAAACAAAAAAACGAACTCAAATAAAAAAACTTAAAAAAACAAAAAAAAACAAACTCAAATAAACAAAGTAAAACTCAAATAAACAAAGTAAACAAACAAACATAGGTGCAAACAGAGAAGTATAGCATGCGATACCACCACCCCACACTTAAACGGGACACTGCCCTCAGTGGAAAATAAATACGAAGAACCTGGTCAGTCGGACTCTTCCTCAATGTCGGGGGTCATACCCCCTTCGTCTGAATCATCATAAGAGTCGTCGTCAGAGTTCTCCTCCTCGTCAGAATCAGGCAAGCGTCGATCGTCATCAGTCGGCACATCATCATCTAGAGGTTCCTCAAAGTATACGCCCACTCCACACATCTCCCGTGCATGCATGTTCATTGGGTAGTCGTGGTCCAGCTGTTGGAGCTCTTCAGTAGTTGGAACACGTCCACCACTCATCATAGTGAATCGTGTCATGCCATGGAGATGACGGAAGAAACTCTCATCACGAGCATGTCTCTCCGCAGTAGTAAGGTTGACACCATGAGTTGTTTCAGCATCTTTGACCTTGGGGAGGTCAACCTTCTTTGGGTTATGTGGGAGTTTGTGGTCAGCTGGTTCCTCTTCGATATCCTCCTTCCGCAAGATTGCTGTCAACAAATTTCTAAATGTGAAGTGGGACCTTTTGTGGAGTATGGCCTTCCTCATGGTAGATCGAATTATTGCCCCAAAGTTGATAGGGACATTCGTCATCAAAGCATAGACCAAACAAACTCTATCTCTTGATATCTTGGTGTATTGAGTCCCAGGAATAAGGCATGAGTTGACAATGCGCATCCAGATTCTTGCTTCCCTATTTAGTGGAGCATAGGGGAAGGTGTTGTGTCGGCCGGTTTCTTTATGTCTGCCCCACCTTGCCATCGATCTGCTTCCACAAAGTGTGTGTAGTATTGCTCTATAAGGAGGCCTGCTGTACAACTCTTTGAATGATGCTGTGTCGACCGAAGGTAAGCCAAGAAAAGAGTTGATCCAATCCGCGGTGAGCTGTAACACTTGGCCCGAATTTTGACTTCATTGCCTGTTGTGTTCGGCGACCAGTTGGCATAAAACTCTCTTGTTAAATCAAGGTTGCATTCTCCCATGTCGCGGAATATGAAATCCAGCTTCAATGCCATTATTTTTGCCAACATACGCGACTTCTTCTTTGCTAAGGTGTCCTTGTTCATCAAGTCGATGTGAACATATTTTCGTTCTTTGTTGTTCCTGTACCATTCTTTGGCTTCCTCCTCAAGAACCCATTTTATTCCAAACATTCTGCGGGGTAGTTGTGCTGAGGATGATTCTCCTTGGTCCTTGCGACCTCTCTTTTTGCCCTTTTGGGAAGTGGTAGCCTTCTCCTTGCCTTGCCTCGCTTTAGGTGCCATTGTACCTGAGACTAGAAATAGTGTTAGTGGCAGCACAATCTCAATCGATACAATCTATAAACAAGCATTAGGGGTACCACCCCACACTTAGTTTTGTTAACACAAATCAGTGAAGTGAAAGTGGTCGAGTACTCAGATTTTGTCGACATACGTTTTAGGATTATATTCCGACAAGAAAATCAGCAATGCATCACTTACTTGCAGCCATTGGACTACTTTCATGGTAGATATAACAACACTACTACATAGGGGTTACCACATGGAATAGTTATTCTTACAACAATCACAACCTCTTATGCCGGTAGGCACTATAAGTCTTATCCCGATGGCCGGGATAGTCTAACATGTAAGTATCCAAACAACAATCTTAAGCAATGTTCATAGCCATAGTAATTCCGTAAATACCATAACAATGCTATTGAAACCAAATTCAAGTCGGAAAAAAGTCAAGATTTTCCTACGTATATGTTCACTCACATGATTTTGTATCAACTATCCGAACACATAAACATCACCAACAATCTTATACGATTTAGCAATTCATACTAGACATAGCAATGTAGTACTTACGAGAAATAAATGAAGAATAAGAGAGCACTTACTTGCTTGAAGCTTGTGGGGATGGTTTTGTGAATTGGAAGAGAAAAAGAAGAAAATTTTGAGAGGATTTAGATGTATATGCGGCGCCCTTAGGTCAATTTTTAGTGTGGTTGTGTTGTAAAACTAAGTCCCCTTTATATAGGAAGAGAATGGGTCGGGTTATGACCCATTTACAATCGATTTTGGAGACAAAAATCCCACATATGCGGCGCATAATGCTTGGCATATACATGACATATGCGGCGCATTGTCTATAGCATAATGGGACATATGCGCCGCATAGTCTATGGAATTGTAGACATATGCATCGCATAGTCTATGGCATATGAGATACTGAGACCAAATGCCATAGCATAGGCAGCGCATAGTCAAAAGCACACTTAGGAATAGGCGGCGCATAGTGTATAGCACACTAGATTCCGAGACCTTAGGCTATAGGATAGGTTGTGCATCGTTCGTGGCCTAGTTTTTCCTAGGCATAGCCTTCCTCGATGCCTATTTGGGCATGAGAAATGCTCAATCCATAGCCTTATGCATCACTATTCCTAACTTACCAACTTTACCATACAATGCGTCCAAATCGTCAATTGAAATCAATCTCCTCGTTGAATACTTATTGCACCTATTTTTTCTCAAAACCAAACGAAAACGATTAGTACGATGGGTTTCCTTCACCAAGCGCCTTAGTTTTGGTCGTGGCACGACTCTTATTTTTGGATTTTTCATTTAGCAAAACAAAACAAGTACTAGAATGAAAGGAAAAACGATAAACGATAAAACGATAAAATGATGGGTTGCCTCCCATCTAGCGCCTTATTTATTGTCGTGGCTCGACATAGTAATCTCGAGTGCTTAGACTTCGTTGAGGTAACTGGTGGATCATTTTTTGAAAGGATTTAGACGACAATGAGGCTTACCTGTGGGCATGCGATCTTTTTCGAGCTGGCTCATATGTTTCTCCGGAGAGTCACCAATTATATCATCAATATTCCACCCCATAGATCTCTTGTATCTCTTCAGAGCAGAGATGAGAGCCTCTACGTGCTGTTCACTTAAATCATCTGCACTCTCTGGAAGTATATTTCTACATTCCAAGAACACATACCTTAGATAATCGGGGAGCTCTTGTGATTCTAGCATTGGTGGCTCGTCAATGGGAGTCTTCGCTGTTGGTTGATTCTTGAGATCACAATCCGGATGCTTAGGAGTATAAGACTCTATTTCTGTTAGATCACCCATAAGTTCTTCATAATCTTCATTATCCTCATGCTCAATATTCAGTGGCGCAGCAGACAATGGCTCAACAGTAGGCTGTTTCTCTATAGATAATGCTTTCATATCCTCTTGATGAACAACAGCTACAGATAACTCATTCATATCACTGGGCTGCTTCATGGCTTTGCATATATCAAACCGTACTACTTCGTCATTAATTCGAAACAAAAGCTCATTATCTTTCATGTCAATAAGCACACTTCCGGTTGCAAGGAAAGGACATCCCAGGATTATGGGAACTTCAGAATCCTCCTTACAATCCAGAATAACGAAGTCTGCAGGAAAGATGAATGAAGAAACTTTCACCAAAACATCATTCAAGATACCCACAGGTCTTTTTACCGACCTATCAGCCATCACGAGCCTCATATTGGTTGGTGAAAGATCGCCTAGCCCCAACTTCTTGTAGATGGATAGTGGCATCAAATTTATGCTATCACCTAGATCGCACAATGCTTTGGCAAAATCCAATGATCCAATAGTGCAAGGAATAGTGAAAGCTCCGGGGTCAGCCTTCTTCTGAACTATCGACCGGGTAGCAACTGCACTACAATGATGAACATTATCCGCTAACTCATAACTTGATGCCCGCTTCTTTATCAATAGGTCCTTCATAAATTTCGCATACCCAGGCATTTGTTCAAGTGCCTCCACCAATGGAACATTAATGGTCAGCTGCTTTAACATAGTCATGAATTTGCTGAACTTCGTGTCATCCTCCACCTTCTTCAATCGTTGGGGAAAAGGTGGTAGTGGGTATGGAAGTGTTCTCTCCACGGTTCTATTCTCCTCTTGCTTCCGTTTATCAGATTTTTCAGGTTGCACAGCACTGGGTGAGGCGTCCTTGACGTCAGGAGTGGGTGCTGCGGCATCTTCTCCTTTTGTGTTGTCATCCATGTCCACAACTTCGTCAACCAATTGCTTGCCTTTTGCTGAAGTTTCCATCACCTTACCACTTCTGGTAGTGATGGCCATGCATGACCCATTATTCCTTGGGTTTTGCACAGTATCGCTCGGTAAGGTGCCAGCCTTTCTTTGATTGAATGCTGCTGAAAGTTGGCTCAATTGCTGCTCTATTTTCTTGATAGAAGTGGAATGAGAATCAACTAATTGCTTCATGGAGGACAAATCATTAATCACCTCCGTAACTCCCGCGCTCGTTGCTTCCACTCCTTTCAATAACTTAGCCATCATGTCTTCCATACTTCCAGAATTAGATGTGGTGGTATCACGTCTACCAGGGGGAACGTACAAACCACTTTTCTCATTGTTTTTCTTCAAAATACCTTGGTCTTTGCTTCCAGATTAATCATAATAGTTCCGACCTTGGTTTCCTTCGGCATTCCCGCGGAACCCCCCCTGATTATTCAAGTAGTAAGCTTCTTCTTCAGAGTTGGATTCGTCTCTTCCGTGTGCTACCACGACCTTAACTTTTTATATCTTCCCTGATAATAAATGCTTTGTAAGAAGATCCATTTGTGTTTTCAGGTGCGCCATGTCTTGATCACGTTCCTCTTGCCTACACCTCTGTTTTGCAGTCATGCCAATAGATAAAGTGGGGCTTGCTACCTCAGAATACCTGGTATGCCAAGATCTACTTTGCTTTGTCATCCGATCTAGCATATGTCTTGCCTGCCCAAAGGTGAGGTCCATAAAAGATCCTCCAGCCGCATTATCAACCACTGGCTTAGTCACCGAATTCAAAGCTCTGTATAATATCTCCATCAAGTAGACATTGGTCATATGGTAATTTGGGCACCGCATGAGCTTCGTCTTGAACCTCTCCCATGTTTCGTGGAGGGCTTCAGTTGGAAGCTGCCGAAAATTTGTGATCTCATCTCTCAACAGTGCTCTTTTGGATGACGGAAAGAATCTTTCTAGGAAAGCGTCTTCCAATTGCCTCCAATTAGTAATAGAATCAGGAGTCAGCCCATTCAACCATAGTGTTGCCTCGCCAGACAGAGATAATGGAAATAGACGTAATCGAATTGCATTCTGACTAACACCAGGATTGTCAAACGACTTGCATGTAGAAATAAAGTTGATTAGATGCATATTTGGATCATCGCCTGCTAGTCCACCAAATAATCCCTTGAGTTGCAAAAGCTGAATCATGGTGCTAGTGATATTGAACTTTGCTCCAGGTGCCAAGGGTGGCAGAATAATGGCTCCTGTGGCACCAGGTCCGGCCAGATCGTCCTCATCGTCATCAAAAGGAATTTGCATAGCTGGGCGATCAGGCCACAATCGCGCTTGACGATCTCTCCTCTGCATGGGTGCCGCCACCTTAGTAGTATGCCGTGGGTTTAGTAGCTCCTCATCGCCCAGGTCCTCATCATCGAGATTTGTTGCACGGCCTGGGTTATCAATATTTTGTTGATGCACTTGAGCAGCTATCCTCTCAATTTCATGTTGTGCATCCATTGATGCACTGAACAGACCTGAATAAAACAAAAACAACAACTAAAAGTAAAAGTACGAGAATCTTTGACCAAAGGGTCTAGTAACGATCACAAACTTAATTGACACTCGTATTCCCCAGCAACGGCGCCAATTTTTGATAACGCTCAATCTACAGCTCTCATAGGAGTGTAAAGCGGTTGTTAGAAAATATAGAACCCAACCTGGGTTGGGTATCGATCCCACAGGGAATAGCTTGGCCAACAAGTAAGCAAAATTACTAAACATTTGGTGCAAGTCTCGTAAGAGGGGGGGAGTCTTGTCGTGTAAGTAATGTAAACAAAAGCTGAAAATAATAAAGTAAAGATAGAGAGATTGTTACGTGAGTTGTAAACAATGAGAATTGAAGCGTTGGGGTTATGTCCACCTTCTGAGGTATACGTCTCTATTGGCTATGAGTGTGTAGAGTTTTGACATGCAACTGCTTATAGAGAATTGTATTCGATGGTAAATCCAAGCGTCTTTCGACCTCAACAAGGACTATTTCACTTTAACTCTTTCGAGCTTAAAGCGTGTCTAACGGTACGAATTCTCCAAGAGGTTAGTCCAGTTACGGCACTAGCTTTTTAGTAGGAAAGGGTGTCCTACTACCTTGACACTATCTCTTTTCCAGACAAATAACCTTTCTTTCGAACAAGTTAAATGTTAGACTGGCGTATTCTTGCATTTGCAACCGCAAAGAATGTAGATTAAGATGAAGAGAATAATGATATAAGCGATATGCGTGTCACGAACTCACAAGCTCATAGTAATAGATAGTACCTCATTCGGCTTCCATAACCCCAACAGAGAAGTTTAGTTACCCATGAGTGCGTAGGAAATCACAATTGGCATTGTTGTTATACCACAATAATGATGAATTTCGTGTAGCCCAAAAGTGGTAGGCGTTTAGGCGTGAATTCCTTAGCAAAGTAACGATTCTCTTGTTGCGAAAATTAAGAATTGAATAGATGAATAGAAGAAGAAAAATAGAATTAATGGGAAGACTAGAAGAGGTGTAATTGAGAAGTAGAATGTATATCTCCACTAAGGGAGGATTGCATCTCTCCACTAAGGGAGGAATGAATAAAAATCTCTAGCATGATAGGGTATTTATAATACCCATATCCTATTCCTACTAAGTTAATGAAATATTTAACCAAATCCTACTAAACTAGGGAAATACTTAACCCATTTGTACTAGGTTAATGTATCATTCTCCTAATCAAAATAAACTAATGAAATACATAACACAATTGTTATTATACCACAATAAAGATTTCGTATAGTAATGGTGTGGTAGGCGTTAGGCGTGATTTCTTGCAAGTAACGTTTCTCTTGTTGCGGAAATTAAGAATAGATGAATAGAAGAAGAATTAGAAAGATGAATTAAAACTAGAATGAGAATTGTTGAGGAATAGTAGAAGAATGAAATTAGAAGTAGAATGAATATATCAAAATCTTTAGCAAAATAGGGTATTTATAATACCCATATCCTATTCCTACTAAGCTAATGAAATACTTAACCAAATCCTACTAAGCTAATGAAATACTTAACCCAATTGTACTAGGTTAATGTATCATTATCCTAATCATAATAAATTACTGCTAGTCCCCAAAGTCTTCAGAATTGCTGTTTTAGCCCGGGACAGGTTTCCCATGCATTACTTTTGGTCCTTAGGCGTCCAAGACTCCCTTTTCTCCCCTCGTGAAGCTTTCTTTGGCATCAAGTTATCCATAAAATGCTGAATTCTGCATCATTTATACCTGAAACTTTGCTAATCATGTTCGTTAGCTCACTTACAGGAAAAAGGACTAAAAGTGCATGAAATATATAATTTGTTCTCAAAACTTAGCTAAAATATGGGCAAAATCTAATGCTATAGGCGTGTAAATTCGCCTATCATCAACACCCCACACTTGAAGCTTTGTTCATCCTCGAACAAAATATCATGTCCCTCTAAACATTACTTTAGGTTTCACGGCAAAAACACAAAATATTCGTCAAGACAAGCACAACAATTATCAGCAAAGAGTAGTTTTCTGCTCATTAGTAGAAACAATTCAACCTCCAACATAGACTCGTGATGATGGTTAATTAGTATTCAAAAGTTAAGGTACAAAGAATCATACACAACTATCCAAAACTCATCAACCATGTGTGTCTCACAATATATTACCCATAATCACTCACAAGTATAGCATCTTTTTCAAACATGGGTATAAAAATATCTTTGCTCTGGCTCTCACAAAGAATTCATATGTTGCAACTGATGACCATAGGCTTTCCCTTAGTGTAATGCTCCACTAAATGTTAGAATGCTAGACTTAGGATCAAGTAGGCCTTTTGATGGTTGTAATGTAGGCTAAGGGACGGGTAGGACTATTTTGGCCAGAAATAGTGACTATGTTCCTAAGCGCTTTAATACATAACATTATATCATTAACACTTTTTCTTTCAAACAACCTTTCTACGTTTTTTTTATTCTACCACCCTTTTTCTCCTCTTTTGTTTTCCTTTCCTTTTTTCTTTTCATAACATACCTCTTATGATAGCACTTTTTTTTTCATAACACATCCAAGCACCAATACATTCTTAAAGCATCATACTCACCCAATTTTCTCTTATTTTGTCACATGACTTTTACACTTTAAAGCACTTAAGAATTTTGGATCAAATTATGGTCTTGAAAAAATATGGATTAGGCTTTTCTTATGAGGTTTGTCAAAGAAAATAGGCTTTAAAGACTCAAAAGGGTTTAACTAGGATGATGTCCATGGGTAGGTAAAAATGAAGGTAAATAATCATAGGTTGCCAAAGAAATGCCTAAATCATCTCCTAAACTTGCATTCTTTATTTTCGCTTTGCACACATACCAGGCAAGTTCTAGCATCAGCCACAAGCATAGAATATACTATTATCTCACACACACAAGGCACATAGTCGACTTTATTGGGAGTAGTATAGACTCTTGACCCAACAGATGAAGGAATTGAACCACACAATATCACATAGTGAGTCACAATTAGAGCCTAAACTTCTCAATAGTCATGATGTTAGCACAAACTCTTGTTATAATCTCATGCTGCCTATTCGAATGATTTTATGTGAAGCTAAGTAAGAAAAAAACAAAAAAAAACCAATTTCGAAAAACAACAAACTAAGCAAACAAACATAAATAAATGCAAATGCGGATAGAGAAGTAAAGCATGCATATCCACTTTGCAATACTTTCCTTGTTGTCCGACTACCTGCGTGATGTCCTCCAACTTGGGAAGTGTGACATGCTTCCAATATATTAGGCACCTCTACATGGGATATACATTGTCGGATAACACCATCCCCGCATCGTCGAAACAAATATGGCTCATCCCAATAGTAGTGTTGTACGTCATGCATAAACTTCCTCTTTTGATGGTATGATAAATTGGCAGGTATTACATTACTCACCACAAAATTTGCAAAGTCGGCATACCATGGTAGTTTTTCTGTTATCGTCACAAGGATCTCTTCGTCAGGGATTGCATCATCAATCTCGATATCAGGCTGTGCCACATGCTCGTTCTCGAGTCTAGATAGATGGTCGGCCACTTGGTTCTCGCAACCTCTTTTATCTTTAACTTCGAAATCAAACTCTTGCAGCAACAATACCCATCGAATTAATCTTGGTTTTTGATAACGCTCAATCTACAGCTCTCGTAGGAGTGTAAAGCGATTGTTAGCAAATATAGAACCCAACCTGGGTTGGGTATCGATCCCACAGGGAATAGCTTGGCCAACAAGTAAGCAAAATTACTAAACTTTTGGTGCAAGTCTCGTAAGAGGGGGGAGTCTTGTCGTGTAAGTAATTTAAACAAAAGCTAAAAATAATAAAGTAAAGAGAGAGAGATTGTTAGGTGAGTTGTAAACAATGAGAATTGAAGCGTTGGGGTAATGTCCACCTTCTGAGGTATACGTCTCTATTGGCTATGAGTGTGTAGAGTTTTGACATGCAACTGCTTATAGAGAATTGTATTCGATGGTAAATCCAAGCGTCTTTCGACCTCAACAAGGACTATTTCACTTTAACTCTTTCGAGCTTAAAGCGTGTCTAACGGTACGAATTCTCCAAGAGGTTAGTCCAGTTACGGCACTAGCTTTTTAGTAGGAAAGGGTGTCCTACTACCTTGACATTATCTCTTTTCCAGACAAATAACCTTTCTTTCGAACAAGTTAAATGTTAGACTGGCGTATTCTTGCGTTTGCAACCGCAAAGAATGTAGATTAAGATGAAGAGAATAATGATATAAGCGATATGCGTGTCACGAACTCACAAGCTCATAGTAATAGATAGTACCTCATTCGGCTTCCATAACCCCAACAAAGAAGTTTAGTTACCCATGAGTGAGCAGGAAATCACAATTGGCATTGTTGTTATACCACAATAATGATGAATTTCGTGTAGCCCAAAAGTGGTAGGCGTTTAGGCGTGAATTCCTTAGCAAAGTAACGATTCTCTTGTTGCGGAAATTAAGAATTGAATAGATGAATAGAAGAAGAAAAATAGAATTAATGGGAAGATTAGAAGAGGTGTAATTGAGAAGTAGAATGTATATCTCCACTAAGGGAGGATTGCATCTCTCCACTAAGGGAGGAATGAATAAGAATCTCTAGCATGATAGGGTATTTATAATACCCATATCCTATTCCTACTAAGTTAATGAAATATTTAACCAAATCCTACTAAACTAGGGAAATACTTAACCCATTTGTACTAGGTTAATGTATCATTCTCCTAATCAAAATAAACTAATGAAATACATAACCCAATTGTACTAGGTTAATGCATCATTGTCCAAATCCAACTAAGTTACTGCAAGTCCCCAAAGTCTTCAGAAATGCTGTTTTAGCCCGAGACAGATTTTCCATGCATCACTTTTGGTCCTTTAGGCGTCCAAGCTCCCTTTCCTTCCTTCGTGAGCTTTCTTTGGCGTCAAGTAAGCTATAAAATGCTGAATTCTGCATCATTTATACCTGAAACTTTGCTAATCATGTTCGTTAGCTCACTTACAGGAAAAAGGACTTAAAGTGCATAAAATATATAGTTTGTTCTCAAAACATGGCAAAAATATGGGAAAAATATATTGATATAGGCGCGTAAATTCGCCTATCATCAACACCCCACACTTGAAGCTTTGTTCGTCCTCGAACAAAATATCATGTCCCTCTAAACATCAACTTAGGGTTTCACAGCAACAACACAAAACATTCGTCAAGACAAGCACAACAATTATCGACAAAGAGTAGCTTTTCGATCATTAGTAGAAACCATTTAACCTCTAGCATAGACTCGTGATGGTGGTCAACTCATATTCAAAAGTTAAGGCACAAAGAATCATGTACAACTATCCAAAACTCATCAACCATGTGTGTCTCACAATATATTACCCATAGTCACTCACAAGTATAGCATATTTTTCAAACATGTGTATCAAAATATCCTTGCTCTCGCTCTCACAAAGAATTCGTATGCAGCAACTGATGACCATAGGCTTTCCCTTAGTGTAATACTCCACTAAATGTTAGAATGCTAGGCTTAGGATCAAGTAGGTCTTTTGATGGTTGTAATGTAGGCAAAGGGACGGGTAGGACTATTTTGGCAAAGAATAGTGACTAGGTTCCTAAGCGCTTTAATACATCACTTTGTATCATTGACACTCTTTTTTTTTTCTTTCTTTTATTCTACCACCCTGGTTCTCCTCTTTTGTTTTGTAATTTTAAGCATAACTCACTTTTCAGCTTTCTTTTCCTTTTTCTTTTCACAACATACCTCTTATACTAGAACTTTTCTTTTTTGCCATAACACATTCAACCACCATTACAATTTAAAGCATCATACTCACCCAATTTCCTCTTATGTTGTCACATGACTTTTTCACTTTAAAGCACTTAGGAATTTGGATCAAATTACGGTCTTGAAAGAAAATGTATTAGGCTTGCATACAAGGTTGTCAAAGAAATAGGCTAAAGGCTCAAAAGGGTTTAACTAGGATGATGTCCATGGGTAGGTAAAACTGAAGGTAAACAAATATAGGTTGCCAAAGAAATGCCTAAATCATATCCTAAACTTACACTCCTTATTTTCGCTTTGCATACATACCAGGAAAGTTCTAGCATCAGCCACATACATAGAAGATACTATTAATCTCACACACACAAGGCACATGGTCGACTTGATTGGAAGTAATATAGACTCTCGACCCAACAAGTGAAGGAGTTGAACCACAAAATATCACATAATGAGTCACAACTAGAGTCTAAACGTCTCAATAGTCACAATTGTAACACATACTCTTGTTATAATCTCATGCTGCCTGTCAAAATAATTTCATGCGAAGCTAGAAAAAATTTACTCCTAAAAAAACTTAAAAAAACAAAAAAACAAACTCAAATAAAAAAACTTAAAAAAACAAAAAAAAACAAACTCAAATAAACAAAGTAAAACTCAAATAAACAAAGTAAACAAACAAACATAGGTGCAAACAGAGAAGTATAGCATGCGATACCACCACCCCACACTTAAACGGGACACTGCCCTCAGTGGAAAATAAATACGAAGAACCTGGTCAGTCGGACTCTTCCTCAATGTCGGGGGTCATACCCCCTTCGTCTGAATCATCATAAGAGTCGTCGTCAGAGTTCTCCTCCTCGTCAAAATCAGGCAAGCGTCGATCGTCATCAGTCGGCATATCATCATCTAGAGGTTCCTCAAAGTATACGCCCACTCCACACATCTCCCGTGCATGCATGTTCATTGGGTAGTCGTGGTCCAGCTGTTGGAGCTCTTCAGTAGTTGGAACACGTCCACCACTCATCATAGTGAATCGTGTCATGCCATGGATATGACGGAAGAAACTCTCATCACGAGCATGTCTCTCCGCAGTAGTAAGGTTGACACCATGAGTTGTTTCAGCATCTTTGACCTTGGGGAGGTCAACCTTCTTTGGGTTATGTGGGAGTTTGTGGTCAGCTGGTTCCTCTTCGATATCCTCCTTCCGCAAGATTGCTGTCAACAAATTTCTAAATGTGAAGTGGGACCTTTTGTGGAGTATGGCCTTCCTCATGGTAGATCGAATTATTGCCCCAAAGTTGATAGGGACATTCGTCATCAAAGCATAGACCAAACAAACTCTATCTCTTGATATCTTTGTGTATTGAGTCCCAGGAATAAGGCATGAGTTGACAATGCGCATCTAGATTCTTGCTTCCCTATTTAGTGGAGCATAGGGGAAGGTGTTGTGTCGGCCGGTTTCTTTATGTCTGCCCCACCTTGCCATCGATCTGCTTCCACAAAGTGTGTGTCGTATTGCTCTATAAGGAGGCCTTCTGTACAACTCTTTGAATGATGCTGTGTCGACCAAAGGTAAGCCAAGAAAAGAGTTGATCCAATCCGCGGTGAGCTGTAACACTTGGCCCGAATTTTGACTTCATTGCCTGTTGTGTTCGGCGACCAGTTGGCATAAAACTCTCTTGTTAAATCAAGGTTGCATTCTCCCATGTCGCGGAATATGAAATCCAGCTTCAATGCCATTATCTTTGCCAACATACGCGACTTCTTCTTTGCTAAGGTGTCCTTGTTGATCAAGTCGATGTGAACATATTTTCGTTCTTTGTTGTTCCTGTACCATTCTTTGGCTTCCTCCTCAAGAACCCATTTTATTCCAAACATTCTGCGGGGTAGTTGTGCCGAGGATGATTCTCCTTGGTCCTTGCGACCTCTCTTTTTTCCCTTTTGGGAAGTGGTAGCCTTCTCCTTGCCTTGCCTCGCTTTAGGTGCCATTGTACCTGAGACTAGAAATAGTGTTAGTGGCAGCACAATCTCAATCGATACAATCTATAAACAAGCATTAGGGGTACCACCCCACACTTAGTTTTGTTAACACAAATCAGTGAAGTGAAAGTGGTCGAGTACTCAGATTTTGTCGACATACGTTTTAGGATTATATTCCGACAAGAAAATCAGCAATGCATCACTTACTTGCAGCCATTGGACTACTTTCATGGTAGATATAACAACACTACTACATAGGGGTTACCACATGGAATAGTTATTCTTACAACAATCACAACCTCTTATGCCGGTAGGCACTATAAGTCTTATCCCGATGGCCGGGATAGTCTAACATGTAAGTATCCAAACAACAATCTTAAGCAATGTTCATAGCCATAGTAATTCCGTAAATACCATAACAATGCTATTGAAACCAAATTCAAGTCGGAAACAAGTCAAGATTTTCCTACGTATATGTTCACTCACATGATTTTGTATCAACTATCCGAACACATAAACATCACCAACAATCTTATACGATTTAGCAATTCATACTAGACATAGCAATGTAGTACTTACGAGAAATAAATGAAGAATAAGAGAGCACTTACTTGCTTGAAGCTTGTGGGGATGGTTTTGTGAATTGGAAGAGCAAAAGAAGAAAATTTTGAGAGGATTTAGATGTATATGCGGCACCCTTAGGTCAATTTTTAGTGTGGTTGTGTTGTAAAACTAAGTCCCCTTTATATAGGAAGAGAATGGGTCGGGTTATGACCCATTTACAATCGGTTTTGGAGACAAAAATCCCACATATGCGGCGCATAATGCTTGGCATATACATGACATATGCGGCGCATTGTCTATAGCATAATGGGACATATGCGCCGCATAGTCTATGGCATTTGTAGACATATGCATCGCATAGTCTATGGCATATGAGATACTGAGACCAAATGCCATAGCATAGGCAACGCATAGTCAAAAGCACACTTAGGAATAGGCGGCGCATAGTGTATAGCACACTAGATTCCGAGACCTTAGGCTATAGGATAGGTTGTGCATCGTTCGTGGCCTAGTTTTTCCTAGGCATAGCCTTCCTCGATGCCTATTTGGGCATGAGAAATGCTCAATCCATAGCCTTATGCATCACTATTCCTAACTTACCAACTTTACCATACAATGCGTCCAAATCGTCAATTGAAATCAATCTCCTCGTTGAATACTTATTGCACCTATTTTTTCTCAAAACCAAACGAAAACGATTAGTACGATGGGTTTCCTTCACCAAGCGCCTTAGTTTTGGTCGTGGCACGACTCTTATTTTTGGATTTTTCATTTAGCAAAACAAAACAAGTACTAGAATTAAAGGAAAAACGATAAACGATAAAACGATAAAACGATGGGTTGCCTCCCATCTAGCGCCTTATTTATTGTCGTGGCTCGACATAGTAATCTCGAGTGCTTAGACTTCGTTGAGGTAAATGGTGGATCATTTTTTGAAAGGATTTAGACGACAATGAGGCTTACCTGTGGGCATGCGATCTTTTTCGAGCTGGCTCATATGTTTCTCCGGAGAGTCACCAATTATATCATCAATATTCCACCCCATAGCTCTCTTGTATCTCTTCAGAGCAGAGATGAGAGCCTCTACGTGCTGTTCACTTAAATCATCTGCACTCTCTGGAAGTATATTTCTACATTCCAAGAACACATACCTTAGATAATCGGGGAGCTCTTGTGATTCTAGCATTGGTGGCTCGTCAATGGGAGTCTTCGCTATTAGTTGATTCTTGAGATCACAATCCGGATGCTTAGGAGTATAAGACTCTATTTCTGTTAGATCACCCATAAGTTCTTCAGAATCTTCATTATCCTCATGCTCAATATTCAGTGGCGCAGCAGACAATGGCTCAACAGTAGGCTGTTTCTCTATAGATAATGCTTTCATATCCTCTTGATGAACAACAGCTACAGATAACTCATTCATATCACTGGGCTGCTTCATGGCTTTGCATATATCAAACCGTACTACTTCGTCATTAATTCGAAACAAAAGCTCATTATCTTTCATGTCAATAAGCACACTTCCGGTTGCAAGGAAAGGACATCCCAGGATTATGGGAACTTCAGAATCCTCCTTACAATCCAGAATAACGAAGTCTGCAGGAAAGATGAATGAAGAAACTTTCACCAACACATCATTCAAGATACCCACAGGTCTTTTTACCGACCTATCAGCCATCACGAGCCTCATATTGGTTGGTGAAAGATCGCCTAGCCCCAACTTCTTGTAGATGGATAGTGGCATCAAATTTATGCTATCACCTAGATCGCACAATGCTTTGGCAAAATCCAATGATCCAATAGTGCAAGGAATAGTGAAAGCTCCGGGGTCAGCCTTCTTCTGAACTATCGACCGGGTAGCAACTGCACTACAATGATGAACATTATCCGCTAACTCATAACTTGATGCCCGCTTCTTTGTCAATAGGTCCTT
This sequence comes from Capsicum baccatum var. pendulum, assembly GCA_030864225.1. Classification (NCBI taxonomy): domain Eukaryota; kingdom Viridiplantae; phylum Streptophyta; class Magnoliopsida; order Solanales; family Solanaceae; genus Capsicum; species Capsicum baccatum. The sequence goes on along the minus strand of CM061560.1, from coordinate 80,817,924 downwards.
CATAAATTTCGCATACCCAGGCATTTGTTCAAGTGCCTCCACCAATGGAACATTAATGGTCAGCTGCTTTAACATAGTCATGAATTTGCTGAACTTCGTGTCATCCTCCACCTTCTTCAATCGTTGGGGAAAAGGTGGTAGTGGGTATGGAAGTGTTCTCTCCACGGTTCTATTCTCCTCTTGCTTCCGTTTATCAGATTTTTCAGGTTGCACAGCACTGGGTGAGGCGTCCTTGACGTCAGGAGTGGGTGCTGCGGCATCTTCTCCTTTTGTGTTGTCATCCATGTCCACAACTTCGTCAACCAATTGCTTGCCTTTTGCTGAAGTTTCCATCACCTTACCACTTCTGGTAGTGATGGCCATGCATGACCCATCATTCCTTGGGTTTTGCACAGTATCGCTCGGTAAGGTGCCAGCCTTTCTTTGATTGAATGCTGCTGAAAGTTGGCTCAATTGCTGCTCTATTTGCTTGATAGAAGTGGAATGAGAATCAACTAATTGCTTCATGGAGGACAAATCATTAATCACCTCCGTAACTCCCGCGCTCGTTGCTTCCACTCCTTTCAATAACTTAGCCATCATGTCTTCCATACTTCCAGAATTAGATGTGGTGGTATCACGTCTACCAGGGGGAACGTACAAACCACTTTTCTCATTGTTTTTCTTCCAAATACCTTGGTCTTTGCTTCCAGATTAATCATAATAGTTCCGACCTTGGTTTACTTGGGCATTCCCGCGGAAACCCCCCTGATTATTCAAGTAGTAAGCTTCTTCTTCAGAGTTGGATTCGTCTCTTCCATGTGCTACCACGGCCTTAACTTTTTCTATCTTCCCTGATAATAAATGCTTTGTAAAAAGATCCATTTGTGTTTTCAGGTGCGCCATGTCTTGATCACGTTCCTCTTGCCTACACCTCTGTTTTGCAGTCATGCCAATAGATAAAGTGGGGCTTGCTACCTTAGAATACCTGGTATGCCAAGATCTACTTTGCTTTGTCATCCGATCTAGCATATGTCTTGCCTGCCCAAAGGTGAGGTCCATAAAAGATCCTCCTGCCGCATTATCAACCACTGGCTTAGTCACCGAATTCAAAGCTCTGTATAATATCTCCATCAAGTAGACATTGGTCATATGGTAATTTGGGCACCGCATGAGCTTCGTCTTGAACCTCTCCCATGTTTCGTGGAGGGCTTCAGTTGGAAGCTGCCGAAAATTTGTGATCTCATCTCTCAACAGTGCTCTTTTGGATGACGGAAAGAATCTTTCTAGGAAAGCGTCTTCCAATTGCCTCCAATTAGTAATAGAATCAGGAGTCAGCCCATTCAACCATAGTGTTGCCTCGCCAGACAAAGATAATGGAAATAGACGTAATCGAATTGCATTCTGACCAACACCAGGATTGTCAAACGACTTGCATGTAGAAATAAAGTTGATTAGATGCATATTTGGATCATCGCCTGCTAGTCCACCAAATAATCCCTTGAGTTGCAAAAGCTTAATCATGGTGCTAGTGATATTGAACTTTGCTCCAGGTGCCAAGGGTGGCAGAATAATGGCTCCTGTGGCACCAGGTCCGGCCAGATCGTCCTCATCGTCATCAAAAGGAATTTGCATAGCTGGGCGATCAGGCCACAATCGCGCTTGACGATCTCTCCTCTGCATGGGTGCCGCCACCTTAGTAGTATGCCGTGGGTTTAGTAGCTCCTCATCGCCCAGGTCCTCATCATCGAGATTTGTTGCACGGCCTGGGTTATCAATATTTTGTTGATGCACTTGAGCAGCTATCCTCTCAATTTCATGTTGTGCATCCATTGATGCACTGAACAGACCTGAATAAAACAAAAACAACAACTAAAAGTAAAAGTACGAGAATCTTTGACCAAAGGGTCTAGTAACGATCACAAACTTAATTGACACTCGTATTCCCCGGCAACGGCGCCAATTTTTGATAACGCTCAATCTACAGCTCTCATAGGAGTGTAAAGCGGTTGTTAGAAAATATAGAACCCAACCTGGGTTGGGTATCGATCCCACAGGGAATAGCTTGGCCAACAAGTAAGCAAAATTACTAAACTTTTGGTGCAAGTCTCGTAAGAGGGGGGAGTCTTGTCGTGTAAGTAATGTAAACAAAAGCTGAAAATAATAAAGTAAAGATAGAGAGATTGTTACGTGAGTTGTAAACAATGAGAATTGAAGCGTTGGGGTTATGTCCACCTTCTGAGGTATACGTCTCTATTGGCTATGAGTGTGTAGAGTTTTGACATGCAACTGCTTATAGAGAATTGTATTCGATGGTAAATCCAAGCGTCTTTCGACCTCAACAAGGACTATTTCACTTTAACTCTTTCGAGCTTAAAGCGTGTCTAACGGTACAAATTCTCCAAGAGGTTAGTCCAGTTACGGCACTAGCTTTTTAGTAGGAAAGGGTGTCCTACTACCTTGACACTATCTCTTTTCCAGACAAATAACCTTTCTTTCGAACAAGTTAAATGTTAGACTGGCGTATTCTTGCATTTGCAACCGCAAAGAATGTAGATTAAGATGAAGAGAATAATGATATAAGCGATATGCGTGTCACGAACTCACAAGCTCATAGTAATAGATAGTACCTCATTCGGCTTCCATAACCCCAACAGAGAAGTTTAGTTACCCATGAGTGCGTAGGAAATCACAATTGGCATTGTTGTTATACCACAATAATGATGAATTTCGTGTAGCCCAAAAGTGGTAGGCGTTTAGGCGTGAATTCCTTAGCAAAGTAACGATTCTCTTGTTGCGGAAATTAAGAATTGAATAGATGAATAGAAGAAGAAAAATAGAATTAATGGGAAGATTAGAAGAGGTGTAATTGAGAAGTAGAATGTATATCTCCACTAAGGGAGGATTGCATCTCTCCACTAAGGGAGGAATGAATAAAAATCTCTAGCATGATAGGGTATTTATAATACCCATATCCTATTCCTACTAAGTTAATGAAATATTTAACCAAATCCTACTAAACTAGGGAAATACTTAACCCATTTGTACTAGGTTAATGTATCATTCTACTAATCAAAATAAACTAATGAAATACATAACACAATTGTTATTATACCACAATAAAGATTTCGTATAGTAATGGTGTGGTAGGCGTTAGGCGTGATTTCTTGCAAGTAACGTTTCTCTTGTTGCGGAAATTAAGAATAGATGAATAGAAGAAGAATTAGAAAGATGAATTAAAACTAGAATGAGAATTGTTGAGGAATAGTAGAAGAATGAAATTAGAAGTAGAATGAATATATCAAAATCTTTAGCAAAATAGGGTATTTATAATACCCATATCCTATTCCTACTAAGCTAATGAAATACTTAACCAAATCCTACTAAGCTAATGAAATACTTAACCCAATTGTACTAGGTTAATGTATCATTATCCTAATCATAATAAATTACTGCTAGTCCCCAAAGTCTTCAGAATTGCTGTTTTAGCCCGGGACAGGTTTCCCATGCATTACTTTTGGTCCTTAGGCGTCCAAGACTCCCTTTTCTCCCCTCGTGAAGCTTTCTTTGGCATCAAGTTATCCATAAAATGCTGAATTCTGCATCATTTATACCTGAAACTTTGCTAATCATGTTCGTTAGCTCACTTACAGGAAAAAGGACTAAAAGTGCATGAAATATATAATTTGTTCTCAAAACTTAGCTAAAATATGGGCAAAATCTAATGCTATAGGCGTGTAAATTCGCCTATCATCAACACCCCACACTTGAAGCTTTGTTCATCCTCGAACAAAATATCATGTCCCTCTAAACATTACTTTAGGTTTCACGGCAAAAACACAAAATATTCGTCAAGACAAGCACAACAATTATCAGCAAAGAGTAGTTTTCTGCTCATCAGTAGAAACAATTCAACCTCCAACATAGACTCGTGATGATGGTTAATTAGTATTCAAAAGTTAAGGTACAAAGAATCATACACAACTATCCAAAACTCATCAACCATGTGTGTCTCACAATATATTACCCATAATCACTCACAAGTATAGCATCTTTTTCAAACATGGGTATAAAAATATCTTTGCTCTGGCTCTCACAAAGAATTCATATGTTGCAACTGATGACCATAGGCTTTCCCTTAGTGTAATGCTCCACTAAATGTTAGAATTCTAGACTTAGGATCAAGTAGGTCTTTTGATGGTTGTAATGTAGGCTAAGGGACGGGTAGGACTATTTTGGCCAGAAATAGTGACTATGTTCCTAAGCGCTTTAATACATAACATTATATCATTAACACTTTTTCTTTCAAACAACCTTTCTACGTTTTTTTTATTCTACCACCCTTTTTCTCCTCTTTTGTTTTCCTTTCCTTTTTTCTTTTCATAACATACCTCTTATGATAGCACTTTTTTTTTCATAACACATCCAAGCACCAATACATTCTTAAAGCATCATACTCACCCAATTTTCTCTTATTTTGTCACATGACTTTTACACTTTAAAGCACTTAAGAATTTTGGATCAAATTATGGTCTTGAAAAAATATGGATTAGGCTTTTCTTATGAGGTTTGTCAAAGAAAATAGGCTTTAAAGACTCAAAAGGGTTTAACTAGGATGATGTCCATGGGTAGGTAAAAATGAAGGTAAATAATCATAGGTTGCCAAAGAAATGCCTAAATCATCTCCTAAACTTGCATTCTTTATTTTCGCTTTGCACACATACCAGGCAAGTTCTAGCATCAGCCACAAGCATAGAATATACTATTATCTCACACACACAAGGCACATAGTCGACTTTATTGGGAGTAGTATAGACTCTTGACCCAACAGATGAAGGAATTGAACCACACAATATCACATAGTGAGTCACAATTAGAGCCTAAACTTCTCAATAGTCATGATGTTAGCACAAACTCTTGTTATAATCTCATGCTGCCTATTAGAATGATTTTATGTGAAGCTAAGTAAGAAAAAAACAAAAAAAAACCAATTTCGAAAAACAACAAACTAAGCAAACAAACATAAATAAATGCAAATGCGGATAGAGAAGTAAAGCATGCATATCCACTTTGCAATACTTTCCTTGTTGTCCGACTACCTGCGTGATGTCCTCCAACTTGGGAAGTGTGACATGCTTCCAATATATTAGGCACCTCTACATGGGATATACATTGTCGGATAACACCATCCCCGCATCGTCGAAACAAATATGGCTCATCCCAATAGTAGTGTTGTACGTCATGCATAAACTTCCTCTTTTGATGGTATGATAAATTGGCAGGTATTACATTACTCACCACAAAATTTGCAAAGTCGGCATACCATGGTAGTTTTTCTGTTATCGTCACAAGGATCTCTTCGTCAGGGATTGCATCATCAATCTTGATATCAGGCTGTGCCACATGCTCGTTCTCGAGTCTAGATAGATGGTCGGCCACTTGGTTCTCGCAACCTCTTCTATCTTTAACTTCGAAATCAAACTCTTGCAGCAACAATACCCATCGAATTAATCTTGGTTTTTGATAACGCTCAATCTACAGCTCTCGTAGGAGTGTAAAGCGATTGTTAGCAAATATAGAACCCAACCTGGGTTGGGTATCGATCCCACAGGGAATAGCTTGGCCAACAAGTAAGCAAAATTACTAAACTTTTGGTGCAAGTCTCGTAAGAGGGGGGAGTCTTGTCGTGTAAGTAATGTAAACAAAAGCTAAAAATAATAAAGTAAAGAGAGAGATATTGTTAGGTGAGTTGTAAACAATGAGAATTGAAGCGTTGGGGTAATGTCCACCTTCTGAGGTATACGTCTCTATTGGCTATGAGTGTGTAGAGTTTTGACATGCAACTGCTTATAGAGAATTGTATTCGATGGTAAATCCAAGCGTCTTTCGACCTCAACAAGGACTATTTCACTTTAACTCTTTCGAGCTTAAAGCGTGTCTAACGGTACGAATTCTCCAAGAGGTTAGTCCAGTTACGACACTAGCTTTTTAGTAGGAAAGGGTGTCCTACTACCTTGACACTATCTCTTTTCCAGACAAATAACCTTTCTTTCGAACAAGTTAAATGTTAGACTGGCGTATTCTTGCGTTTGCAACCGCAAAGAATGTAGATTAAGATGAAGAGAATAATGATATAAGCGATATGCGTGTCACGAACTCACAAGCTCATAGTAATAGATAGTACCTCATTCGGCTTCCATAACCCCAACAAAGAAGTTTAGTTACCCATGAGTGAGTAGGAAATCACAATTGGCATTGTTGTTATACCACAATAATGATGAATTTCGTGTAGCCCAAAAGTGGTAGGCGTTTAGGCGTGAATTCCTTAGCAAAGTAACGATTCTCTTGTTGCGGAAATTAAGAATTGAATAGATGAATAGAAGAAGAAAAATAGAATTAATGGGAAGATTAGAAGAGGTGTAATTGAGAAGTAGAATGTATATCTCCACTAAGGGAGGATTGCATCTCTCCACTAAGGGAGGAATGAATAAAAATCTCTAGCATGATAGGGTATTTATAATACCCATATCCTATTCCTACTAAGTTAATGAAATATTTAACCAAATCCTTCTAAACTAGGGAAATACTTAACCCATTTGTACTAGGTTAATGTATCATTCTCCTAATCAAAATAAACTAATGAAATACATAACCCAATTGTACTAGGTTAATGCATCATTGTCCAAATCCAACTAAGTTACTGCAAGTCCCCAAAGTCTTCAGAAATGCTGTTTTAGCCCGAGACAGATTTTCCATGCATCACTTTTGGTCCTTTAGGCGTCCAAGCTCCCTTTCCTTCCTTCGTGAGCTTTCTTTGGCGTCAAGTAAGCTATAAAATGCTGAATTCTGCATCATTTATACCTGAAACTTTGCTAATCATGTTCGTTAGCTCACTTACAGGAAAAAGGACTTAAAGTGCATAAAATATATAGTTTGTTCTAAAAACATGGCAAAAATATAGGCAAAATATATTGATATAGGCGCGTAAATTCGCCTATCATCAGTTTTGCATCATTCTTTTTCATTAGATACCTAAGAGCTGCATGGTCTGTATGAACGATCACCTTACTACCCAATAGATAGGCACGAAACTTCTCAAATGCATACACAACCGCTAGGAGCTCTTGTTCTGTCACAGTGTAGTTCCTTTGGGCTTCATTTAGGACCTTACTCACATAGTAGATAGGATGAAATAATTTCTCCTTTCTCTGACCAAGCACAGCTCCAACGGCTACACCGCTAGCATCACACATGACTTCGAACGGGAGAGACCAATCTGGTGCTACCATGATAGGGGCTTCAATGAGTTTTCGTTTGAGGCATTCGAATGTCTTAAGGCACTCTTCATTGAAGTCAAACTTCGCATCTTTCTCCAAGAGTTTGCACAATGGACTAGCAATTTTGGAAAAGTCTTTGATGAACCGACGATAGAAACCTGCATGGCCGAGAAAACTACAAACTTCCTTCACCGAAATTGGAGGCGGTAGCTTCTCAATGACTTCGATTTTAGCTCGATCAACCTCAATTCCTCTTTCAGAGATTTTGTGCCCAAGAACGATTCCTTCTTTTACCATGAAGTGGCACTTCTCCCAATTCAGCACTAGGTTGAATTCTACACATCTTTGCAACACCATACTTAGGTTTGCCAAGCACACTTCAAAAGTCTCACCAACAATTGAAAAATCGTCCATAAATACCTCCAAAGTGTCTTCAACCATATCAGAAAAAATTGACATCATACAACGTTGAAATGTGGCTGGTGCGTTACATAGCCCGAATGGCATACGTTTGAAGGCAAACGTACCATATGGGCATGTAAACGTTGTCTTCTATTGGTCTTCGGGTGCAATACAAATCTGATTATAGCCTGAATAACCGTCTAAGAAGCAAAACCATCCTTTTCCCGCTAATCGATCTAGCATTTGGTCCATAAATGGCATTGGAAAGTGATCTTTGAGTGTCCAAGAATTCAACTTTCGGTAGTCCATGCATACTCTCCATCCAGTGACGGGTCTGATAACGCTCAATCTACAGCTCTCATGGGAGTGTAAAACGGTCGTTAGCAAATATAGAACCCAACCTGGGTTGGGTGTCGATCCCACAGGGAATAGCTTGGCCAACAAGTAAGCAAAATTAATAGACTTTTGGTGCAAGTCTCGTAAGAAGGGGGGATTGTAATAAGTAACCAAAGTAATGAAATAAAAGTTGAAAATAGTAAAGTAAAAGAGAGTATTTCGTAGGTTGTGAAACAATGAGAATTGAAGAGTTGGGGTTATGTCCACCTTTTGAGGTATACGTCTCTATTGGCTATGAGTGTGTAGAGTCTTGACATGCAATTGCTTATAGAGAATTGTAGTCGATGGTAAATCCAAGCGTCTCTCGACCTAAACAAGGACTATTTCACTTTAACTCTCTCGAGCTTAAAGCGTGTCTAACGGTACGAATTCTCCAAGAGGTTAGTCCAGTTACGACACTAGCTTTTTAATAGGAAAGGGTGTCCTACTACCTTGACATTATCTCTTTTCCAGACAAATAACCTTTCTCTCGAACAAGTTAAATGTTAGACTGGCGTTATTCTTGCGTTTGCAACCGCAAAGAATGTAGATTAGGATGAAGAGCGTAATGATATAAGCAATATACGTGTCTTGAACTCACAAACTCACAGCTATAGATAGTAACTCATTCGGCTTCCATAACCCCAACTAAGAGGTTTAGTTACCCATGAATGCGAAGGATATCACGATTTGCATGGTTGATGGCGTGAGAAGTAGGTGTTAGGCGTGTGGTTTTGGTGATTCCGTAGCAAGTAACGATTCTTTTGTTGTGGAATAGATGAATAGAAGAAGAATAGAATTAATGGAAAGATTAGAAGAGTAGATTAGAAGTGTTTGTAGTGGAAGATGATAGAGATGGAAGAAAATTAATTGTAAGAAGATTAATTGATAGTTGATTGATGAATTCCTCAAAATCTCTAGCATGATAGGGTATTTATAATACTCCTATCCTACTCCTACTAAGCTAATGAAATAAATAACCAAATCCTAATATACTAATGAAATCCTTGACCCAAATGTACTAGGGTAAGGTTACAATATCATAATCCAAATAGAATAGTGAAACACATAACCTAATTATACTAGGTTAATGTATCTTTGTAAAAATCCAGCTTTGTGTCTGTAAGTCCCCAAAGTCTTCAGAATTGCTGTTTTAGCCCGGAACAGATTTTCCATGCAGCAGATTTGGTCCTTTAGGCGTCCAGCTCCTTTCCACTTCGTTCGTGAGCTTTCTTTTGCGTCAAGTAAGCCATAAAATGCTGTATTTTGCATCATTTATACCTGAAACTTTACTAATCATGTTTGTTAGCTCATTTATATGAAAAAGGACTAAAAGTGCATGAAATAGATATTTAGTTCTCAAAACTAGGCTAAAATATGGGCAAAATATATTGATATAGGCACGTAAATTCGCCTATCATCAACACCCCACACTTGAAGCTTTGTTCGTCCTCGAACAACATATCATGTCCTTCTAAGCATCGACTTAAGGTTTTTACAGCAACAACACAAAACATTTATCAAGACAAGCACAACAATTATCAACAAAGAGTAGCTTCCCGATTATAAGTAGAAACAATTTAACCTCAAGCATAGACTCGTGATGGTGATCAACTCCCATGCAAACGTTAAGGTGCATAGAATCTTATACAAATATCCAAAGCTCATCAACCATGTGTGTCTCACAGTATAGTACCCATAATCACTCACAAATATAGCATATTTTTCAAACATGGGTATCAAAGTGTCCTTGCACTCACTCTCACAAAGAATTCATATGTAGCAACTAATGACCATAAGATTGCCTTTAATGTAGTACTCTACTAAATGTCAGAATGTTAAGATTAGGATCAAGTAGGTCTTTTGATGGTTGTAATGTAGGCTAAGGGACGGGTAGGCCTATTTTGGCCAAGAATAGTGACTAGGTTCCTAAGCGCTTTAATACATCACTTTGTATCATTGACACTTTTTCTTTCAACCTTTCTTCTTTCTTTTATTCTACCACCCTTGTTCTCCTCTTTTGTTTTTCAATTTTAAGCACAACTCACTTTTCAGCTTTCTTTTCCTTTTTCTTTTCACCACATACCTCTTATGATAGCATTTTTTCATAACACATTCAAGAACCATTACAATTTAAAGCATCATTCTTACCTAATTTCCTCTTATGTTGTCACATGACTTCTTCACTTTAAAGCACTTAGGAATTTGGATCAAATTACGGTCTTGAAAGAAAATGGATTAGGCTTACATACAAGGTTGTCAAAGAAATAGGCTAAAGGCTCAAAAAGGGTTAACTAGGATGATTTACATGGGTAGGAAAAACTGAAGGTAAACATGTATAGGTTGCCAAAGAAATGCCTAAATCATATCCTAAACTTACACTCCTTATTTTCGCTTTGCATACATACCAGGCAAGTTCTAGCATCAGCCACAAACATAGAATATACGATTATCTCACACACACAAGGCACATGGTCGACTTGATTGGAAGTAATATAGACTCTCGACCCAACAATTGAAGGAATTGAATCACACAATATCACATAATAAGTCATAACTAGAGCCTAAACGTCTCAATAGTCACAATTGTAGCACATACTCTTGTTCTAATCTCATGCTGCCTATCAAAATAATTTCATGCGTAGCTAGAAAAAATTTTACTCCTAAAAAAAACAAAAAACGTCAAACGAAAAAAAACAAAAAAAATGGACTCAAAAAAAACACAGTAAACAAACAAACATACAATCAAACATACAAACATAAGTGCAAACAAAGAAGTATAGCATGCGGATTCTACCACCCCACACTTAGACGGGACACTGCCCTCAGTGGAAAATAAATTCGAAGAACCTGGTTAGTCGGACCCTTCATCAATGTCGGGGGTCATACCCCCTTCGTCGGAATCATCATAAGAGTCATCGTCAGAGTTCTCCTCATCATCAGAATCAGGCAAGCGTCTATCATCATCAGTCGGCACGTCATCGTCTAGAGGTTCCTCAAAATATACCCCTACTCCACACATCTCCCGCGCATGCCTGTTCATTGGGTAGTCGTGGTCCAGCTGTTGGAGCTCTTCAGCAGTTGGAATACGTCCACCACTCATCATAGTGAATCGTGTCATGCCATAGAGATGACGGAAGAAACTCTCATCACGAGCATGTCTCTCCGCAGTAGTAAGGTTGACTCCATGAGTTTTTTCTGCATCTTTGACCTTGGTGAGGTCAACCTTCTTTGGGTTATGTGGGAGTTTGTGGTCAGCTGGTTCCTCTTCGATATCCTCCTTCCATAACATTGCTGTCAACAAATTGCCGAATGTGAAATGGGACCTTTTGTGGAGTCTAGCCTTCCTCATGGTAGATCGAATGATTGCCCCAAAGTTGATAGGGACATTTGTCATTAAAGCATAGACCAAACACACTCTATCTCTCGATATCTTGGTGTATTGAGTCCCAGGAATAAGGCATGAGTTGACAATGCGCATCCATATTCGTGCTTCCCTATTTAGTGGAGCATAGGGGAAGGTGTTGTGATGGCCTGTTTCCTTATGTCTGCCCCATCTTGCCATCGATCTGCTTCCACAAAGCGTGTGTCGTATTGATCTGTAAGGAGGCCTGCTGTATAGCTCTTTGAATGGTGCTGTGTCGATCGAAGGTAAGCCAAGACAAGAGTTGATCCAATCCGCTGTAAGCTGTAACACTTGGCCCCGAATTTTGACTTCATTGCCTGTTGTGTTCGGCGACCAGTTGGCATAAAACTCTCTCGTCAAGTCAAGATTACACTCTCCCATGTCACGGAAGATGAAATCCAGCTTCAAAGCCATTATTTTTGCCAACATACGCGGCTCTTTCTTTGCTAAGGTCTCCTTGTTGATCAAGTCGACATGCACATATTTCCTTTCTTTGTTGCTGCTGTACCATGCTTTGGCTTCTTCCTTAAGAACCCATTTTATTCCGAACATTCTGTGTGGTAGGTGCGCTGAGGATGATTCTCCTTGGTATTTTCGACTTCTCTTCTTGTCCTTTTGGGACGTGGTAGCCTTCTCCTTGCCTTGCCTTGCCTTAGGTGCCATTGTACCTGAGACTAGAAATAACGTAAGTTGCAGCACACTCTCACATGATACAATCTATATACAAGCACTAGGGGTACCACTCCACACTTAGTATTGTTAGCACAAATCAGTGAAGTGAAAGTGGTCTAGTACTCAGATTTCGTCGACATACGTTTTAGGATTGTATTCCGACAAGAAAATCAGCATTACATCACTTATTTGCAGCCATTGGACTACTTTCATGGTGGATATAGCAACACTACAACATAGGGGTTACCACATGGAATCGTTATTCGTACAACAAACACAACCTCCTAAGTCGATAGGTACTATAACCTTATCCCGATGGCCGGGATAGTCTATTATGTAAGCATCCAAACAACAATCTTAAGCAATATTCATAGCCATATCAATTCAGCAATTATCATAACAATGCTATCGAAACAAAAGTCAAGTCGGAAACAAGTCAAGAATTTCCTACGTATATATTCACTTCACTTGATTTTGCAACAATAATCCAAACACATGAACATCACCACCAATCTCACATGATTTAGCAAATTATAATAAGCATAGCAACGTAGTACTTACGATAAATAGATGAAGAATACGAGAGTACTTACTTGTTTGAAGATTGTGGAGAAGTTGTTGTGAATTGGAAGAACAAAAGAAGAAAATTTTGAGAGGATTTGGAGTGTTATGCGGCGCCTTTAGGGTTGTTTCTAATGTGGTTGTGTTATAAAACCAAGTCCCCTTTATATAGGAAGAGTATGGGTCGGGTTATGACCCATTTACAATCGGATTTGGGGACAAAATCACCACATATGCGGCGCATATCTCTCGGCATATCAATGACATATGCGGCGCATTGTCCATGGCATAATGGGACATATGCGCCGCATAGTCTATGGCATTTGTAGACATATGCGCCGCATAGTCTATGGCATTTGTAGACATATGCGCCACATAGTCTATGGCACATGAGATACTGAGACCAAATGCCATAGCATAGGCGGCGCATAGTCAAAAGCATACCTAGGAATAGGCGGCGCATAGTGTATAGCACACTAGATTCCGAGTCCTTAGGCTATAGAATAGGTTGTGCATCGTTCGTGGCCTATTTTTACCAATGCCTAGCCTTCCTCGAAGCCTATTATGACATGAGAAAGGCTCAATTCATAGCCTTATGCATCACCATTCCTAACTTACCGAATTTACCATACAATGTGTCCAAATCGTCGATTGAGATCAATCTCCTCGTCGCGTACTTCTTGCACCTATATTTGCTCAAAACAAAATGAAAACTATTAGTACGATGGGTTGCCTCCCACCAAGCGCCTTAGTTTTGGTCGTGGCACGACTCTTATTTTTGGATTTTCATTTATCAAAAAGAAAAAATACTAAAACGATAAAACGATAAAACGATAAAACGATAAAACGACAAAACGACAAAACAATAAAACAATAAAACAATAAAACGATGGGTTGCCTCCCATCTAGCGCCTTATTTATTGTCGTGGCTCGACGTAGAAATCTCGAGTACTTAGACTTCGTCGAGATAAGTGATGGCCATGTCATTCATCGAGTCAAGAGGACCGATATATGGCTTGACACGTTGGCCATTCACGTTGAAGATAACACTCTCATTGTTTTCCAATTCGACTACTCCAGAAGAGTAGACTTGAATGACTCTAAATGGACCAGACCATTTCGATTTTAACTTACCTGGGAAGAGCTTGAGTCTGGAATTAAAGAGTAGTACCATGTCACCTTTTTGGAAGTTTCGTCGAACAATCCGCTGATCATGATACTTCTTCATCCGCTCCTTGTATAAATCTGATCTTTCATATGCATGGAGACGAAATTCATCTAGTTCGTTCAGCTGCTCCAACCTCAGGTTCTTCACATCATCCCAATTCAGTTTCAAGTGCTTCAATGCCCACAATGCCTTGTATTAAAGCTCGATGGGTAGATGACAAGCCTTCCCATAAACTAAATGATAAGGTGACATGCCAATGGGTGTCTTGAATGCAGTCCTATACGCCCATAGTGCATCATCTAGCTTTCGAGACCAGTCCTTCCTATTCGCATTAACCGTCTTGGCAAGGATTTGCTTGATCTCGCGGTTGGAAACCTCAACTTGTCCACTGGTTTGGGGATGATAAGGCGTAGCTACCTTGTGTTGCTTGACTCCATACTTGGCCAATACAGATTTGAATAGCTTGTTGCAAAAGTGAGATCCTCCATCACTTATGATAGTACGAGGTACTCCAAAGCGAGAGAAGATATTCTTCTTTAAAAACGCTACAACACGCTTTCCTTCGTTGTCGGCCAATGCTATAGCTTCAACCCATTTTGACACATAATCCACAGCAACCAAGATGTACTTCATTCCAAACGAATTCACGAATGGTCCCATGAAATCAATACCCCACACATCAAAGAGTTCTACCTCCAGAATTTTGGACATGGGCATTTCATGGTGTTTTGAAATAGCACCTTGACGTTGGCATTGGTCACACCTTCTCACATAGTCGTATGCATCTCTGAATATTGTAGGCCAATAATAACCACTTTGCAAGACTTTCCTTGCCGTTCGATTCCCTGCATGATGTCCTCCAACTTGCGAAGTGTGGCATGCTTCCAATATAGTAGGCACTTATTCATGGGATATACATCGACGAATGATACCATCCGCGCATCTTCGAAACAAATAAGGCTCATCCCAATAGTAGTGCTGAACGTCATGCATAAACTTCCTCCTTTGGTGGTAAGATAAATTGGAAGGTAACATATTACTCACCACGAAATTTGCAAAGTCGGCATACCATGGTAATTTCTCCATTGTTGTCGCTAGTATCTCCTCGTCAGGGAATGCTTCATCAATCTGATTTTCTGGTTGCGCCACATACTCATTCTCAAGTCTAGATAGGTGATCAACCACTTGGTTCTCGCAACCTCTTCTATCTTTGACTTCGAAATCAAACTCTTGCAGCAGCAATACCCATCGAATCAACCTTGGTTTTGCATCCTTCTTCGTCATTAGATACCTAAGAGCTGCATGGTCTGTATGAACGATCACCTTAGTACCCAGTAGATAGGCACAAAACTTCTCAAACGCATACACAACCGCTAAGAGCTCTTGTTCAGTAACAGTGTAGTTCCTTTGGGCTTCATTTAGGACCTTACTTGCATAATAGATAGGATGAAACAATTTCTCCTTTCTCTTTCCAAGAACAGCACCAACGGCTACACCACTAGCATCACACATGACTTCAAACGGGAGCGTCCAATATGGTGCTACCATGATAGGAGCTTCAATGAGTTTTCCTTTAAGGCATTCGAATGCCTTTAAGCAATCATCATTAAAGTCAAACTTTGCATCTTTCTCCAATAGTTTGCACAATGGACTAGAAATTTTGGAGAAGTCTTTGATGAATCTACGATAAAACCCAGCATGACCAAGAAAATTACGAACTCCCTTCACCGAAATTGGAGGCGGTAGCTTCTCTATTACCTCTATTTTGGCGCGATCAACCTCTATTCCTCTTTCGGAGATCTTGTGCCCAAGAACGATTCCTTCTTTTACCATGAAGTGGCACTTCTCCCAATTCAGCACAAGGTTGAACTCTACACATCTTTGCAATGCCATGCTCAAGTTTGCCAAACATGCTTCAAAAGACTCACCAACAACAGAAAAGTCATCCATAAATACCTCCAAAGTGTCTTCAACCATATCAGAGAAAATAGACATCATACAATGTTGAAAGGTGGATGGTGCATTACACAACCCGAATGGCATGCGTTTGAAGGCAAAAGTACCATATGGGCATGTAAATGTTGTCTTTTCTTGGTCTTCAGGTGCAATACAAATCTGACTATAACCCGAATAACCATCCAAAAAGCAAAACCATCCTTTCCCCACTAATCGATCTAGCATTTGGTCCATAAATGGCATGGGGAAGTGATCCTTGAGTGTCCAAGAATTCAGCTTGCGGTAGTCCATGCATACTCTCCATCCAGTAACGGGCCTGAGTGGAATAAGCTCATTCTTTGCATTCGCGACCACCGTCATGCCTCCTTTCTTGGGAATACATTGCACAGGACTCACCCATGTACTATCAGAGATAGGGTATACAACTCCTGCGTCTAACCACTTGATAATCTCCTTCTTCACCACTTCTTTCATTGGTGGGTTTAGACGTCTTTGATGTTCAATGGTGGGTGTGTACTTTTCTTGAAGCTGAATTTTATGAGTGCAAATCCCAGGTGGAATACCAATGATATCCGCAATGGTCCATCAAATAGATCTAATATATTTGCGTAGAATTGCAATAAGAGTTGCAACTTGTTGCTCACCCAAATCGGCTGCTACAATGACTGGAAGAGTATTTCCGCTTCCTAAGAAGGCGTACTTCAAATGGTTTGGAAGCTCCTTCAATTCTAACGTGGGTGGTTCTTCAATAGATGGCTTAGCTGGTGGTGTGGGTCGATTCTTGAGATCAAGATCCATCTTCTTGGGAGTATAACGATATGTTCCTAATTCCGATAGAGCACAAATATCTTCATCAGAAATTTCAGCATCATCATTCTCTCTTTTCATGAGCAAAACCTCCAAAGGATCATCAAGAATTCGCTCTTCAGCAAGTAACTCTTTCTCATCATCAAAGACAACATCAGCCACAGAAAATACACTCATATCTTTGGGTTGCTTCATTGATTTGCAAACATCAAAACGCACCACTTCATCATTTATTCAGAATGAAATCTCATTGGCTCTCAAATCTATGAGCACACTTCCCGTAGCAAGGAAGGGGCATCCCAAGATTATGGGAACCTCTGAATCTGCTTCACAATCCAAGATGACAAAGTCTGCTAGAAATATGAATGAAGATGCCTTCACCAAGACATCGCATAGAATACCAACCGGTCGTTTTACCGACCTATCCGCCATAACAAGCCTCATATTAGTTGGTGTAGGATCTCCTAACCCCAACTTCTTGTAGATTGATAATGGCATCAAGTTGATGCTGGCTCCTAAGTCACACAATGCTTTAGCAAAGTCCAAAGATCCGACGGTGCAAGGAATCGTGAAAGCTCCGGGGTCGGCCTTCTTCTGAACTATCGATCGGGTAGCAATTGCACTACAATGATGCACATCATCCTTCAGCTCATAACTTGCTGCCCTCTTCTTAGTCAAAAGATCTTTCATAAACTTTGCATACCCAGGCATTTGTTCAAGTGCCTCTACCAATGGGACATTAATGGTCAGCTGCTTCAACATAGTCATAAATTTGCTGAACTTAGTGTCATCGGCCGCCTTCTTCAATCTTTGTGGAAAAGGTGGTGGTGGGTATGGAAGTGTTCTCTCCATGGCTTTCTTCTCCTCTTGCTTCCATTTATCGTTTTTTTCAGGCTGCACGTCACTAGGTAAAACATCCTTGACGTTTGAAGTAGTTGTTGCGGCTTCTTCTCTTGTAACGTCACTAGGTGTGGCGTCAATGTCTGCTGTTACGTCAACCACTTGCTTGCCTTTTGATGAAGTTTCCAGCACCTTACCACTCCCGGTAGTGATGGCCATGCATGACCCATCATTCCTTGGGTTTTGGACTGTATCGCTTGGTAAGGTGCCAGCCTTTCTTTGATTGAATGCTGCTGAAAGTTGGCTTAATTGCTGCTCTATTTGCTTGATAGAAGTGGAATGAGAATCAACTAATTGCTTCATGGAGGACAAATCATCAGTTACCTCCTTAACTCCCGCGCTTGTTGCTTCCACTCCTTTCAATAACTTAGCCATCATGTCTTCCATAGAGTTAGATGTGGTGGTGTCACGTTTACCAGGGGGAACGTACAAACCACTCTTTTCATTCTTGTTTTTCCAACTAACTTGGTCTTTGTTTCCAGATTTTTCATAATAGTTCCGACCTTGGTTTCCTTGGGCATTCCCACGGAAACCCCCCTGATTGTTCAAGTAGTTGGCCTCCTCTTCCGAATCAGATTCGTCTCTTCCTTTCAGCGCCACAGCTTTCACTTTTTCGGTCTTCCCTGATAATAAGTGCTTTGTCAGAAGATCCAATTGTGTTTTCATGTGCGCCATGTCTTGCTCACGTTCTTCTTCTCTTCTTCTTTGGTCTGCAGACATGCCAATAGATAAAGTGGGGGCTTGCTACCTCAGAATCCCTGGTATGCCAAGCTCTACTTTGTTTCGTCATGCGATCTAGCATATTGCTTGCTTGACCAAAGGTAAGGTCCATAAAAGAACCTCCAGCTGCGTTGTCCACCGCTGGTTTAGTTACTGAATTCAAGGCTTTATACAAGATCTCTATTAGGTGAACATTAGTCATGTGATGGTTTGGGTATCTCGTTAGCTTTGTTTTGAACCTCTTCCATGTTTCGTGAAGAGCTTCAGAGGGAAGATGACGAAAGTTGCTGATTTCATCTCTCAATTGAGCCCTCTTGGATGGCGGAAAGAATCTTTCTAGGAAAGCGTCTCTCAATTGCCTCCAATTTGTAATAGAATCAGGAGTCAACCATTCAACCATAGTGTTGCCAGACAGAGACAATGGAAATAGACGTAATAGAATAGCATTCTGACCAACACCAGGATTGTCAAAAGACTTGCATGTAGAAATAAAGTTGATGAGATGCATATTCGGATCATCGCCTGCTAGTCCACCAAATAACCCCTTGAGTTGCAATAACTGAATCATGGTGCTTGTGATGTTGAACTTGGCTCCGGGCGCTAATGGTGGTGGAATTATAGCTCCAGTGGCTCCGGCACCATCAAGATCATCATCATCATCGTCGAAAGCTGGTTACAAAGGTTGGCGATCATACCTATACTGAGCTTGTCGACCTCTTCGATTGGCAGGTGTTATAATTTCAGTATCACGCCTAGGGTTCAGCAACTCGTCATCACCTAAATCTTCATCGTCAGGATTTGTTGCTCGACCAGGATTATCAATTTTTTGTTGTTGGACTTGAGCAGCGGCAAGAGCAGCTAATCTTGCTTGCTCGTGTTGAGCAGCCATCCTATTGATTTCAGCTTGTGCTTCCATTCTTCTAATTCGTTGCGGTTCCGGATTGATTGGTAATAACGGTTGACCAGAACTTCTATATGGGGCATGCACTAAAAGAAAAACCTGCAGTAAACAAAAACAAAAACTAAATGTAAAAGTACGAGAATCTTTGACCAAAGGGTCTAGTAATTATCACGAACTTGATTGACACTCGTATTCCCCGGCGGCGACGCCAATTTTTGATAACGCTCAATCTACAGCTCTCGTGGGAGTGTAAAACGGTCGTTAGCAAATATAGAACCCAACCTGGGTTGGGTGTCGATCCCACAGGGAATAGCTTGGCCAACAAGTAAGCAAAATTAATAGACTTTTGGTGCAAGTCTCGTAAGAAGGGGGGATTGTAATAAGTAACCAAAGTAATGAAATAAAAGCTGAAAATAGTAAAGTAAAAGAGAGTATTTCGTAGGTTGTGAAACAATGAGAATTGAAGCGTTGGGGTTATGTCCACCTTTTGAGGTATACGTCTCTATTGGCTATGAGTGTGTAGAGTCTTGACATGCAATTGCTTATAGAGAATTGTAGTCGATGGTAAATCCAAGCGTCTCTCGACCTAAACAAGGACTATTTCACTTTAACTCTCTCGAGCTTAAAGCGTGTCTAACGGTACGAATTCTCCAAGAGGTTAGTCCAGTTACGGCACTAGCTTTTTAATAGGAAAGGGTGTCCTACTACCTTGACATTATCTCTTTTCCAGACAAATAACCTTTCTCTCGAACAAGTTAAAGTTAGACTGGCGTTATTCTTGCGTTTGCAACCGCAAAGAATGTAGATTAGGATGAAGAGCGTAATGATATAAGCAATATACGTGTCTTGAACTCACAAACTCACAGCTATAGATAGTAACTCATTCGGCTTCTATAACCCCAACTAAGAGGTTTAGTTACCCATGAATGCGAAGGATATCACGATTTGCATGGTTGATGGCGTGAGAAGTAGGTGTTAGGCGTGTGGTTTTGGTGATTCCATAACAAGTAACGATTCTCTTGTTGTGGAATAGATGAATAGAAGAAGAATAGAATTAATGGAAAGATTGGAAGAGTAGATTAGAAGTGTTTGTAGTGGAAGATGATAGAGATGGAAGAAAATTAATTGTTAGAAGATTAATTGATAGTTGATTGATGAATTCCTCAAAATCTCTAGCATGATAGGGTATTTATAATATTCCTATCCTACTCCTACTAAGCTAATGAAATAAATAACCAAATCCTAATATACTAATGAAATCCTTGACCCAAATGTACTAGGGTAAGGTTACAATATCATAATCAAAATAGAATAGTGAAACACATAACCTAATTATACTAGGTTAATGTATCTTTGTAAAAATCCAGCTTTGTGTTTGTAAGTCCCCAAAGTCTTCAGAATTGCTGTTTTAGCCCGGGACAGATTTTCCATGCAGCAGATTTGGTCCTTTAGGCATCCATCTCCTTTCCACTTCGTTCGTGAGCTTTCTTTTGCGTCAAGTAAGCCATAAAATCTTGTATTTTGCATCATTTATACCTGAAACTTTACTAATCATGTTTGTTATCTCATTTATATGAAAAAGGACTAAAAGTGCATGAAATAGATATTTAGTTCTCAAAACTAGGCTAAAATATGGGCAAAATATATTGATATAGGCACGTAAATTCGCCTATCATCAGGGTCTGAGTGGAATAAGCTCATTCTTCGCATTCGCGACCACTGTCATGCCTCCTTTCTTGGGAACACATTGTACCGGGCTTACCCATGTACTATCAGAGATTGGATAAACAACCCCCGCGTCTAACCACTTGATAATTTCTTTCTTCACCACTTATTGCATAGGTGGGTTTAGACGTCTTTGATGCTCAATGGTGGGCGTGCAATTCTCTTCAAGCTGAATTTTATGTGTACAAATTCCAGGTGGAATACTAATAATATCCACAATGGTCCATCCAATGGCTCTAATATACTTCCGTAGAATAGCAATGAGAGCTGCAACTTGTTACTCACCCAAATCTGCTGCAACAATGACTGGAAGTGTGTTTCCGCTTCCTAGGAATGCATACTTTAAATGTCTTGGTAGCTCCTTCAATTCTAATGTGGGTGGCTCTTCAATAGATGGCTTTGCTGGTGGTGTGGGTCGATTCTTGAGATCAAGGTACAGCTTCTTAGGAGCATAGCGATAGGTCCCTAATCCTGATAGAGCACCAATAACTTCTTCACAATTTTCAGCATCCTCATTCTTTCCATTCATGAGCACAACCGCCAAAGGGTCATCAATAATTTGCTCTTCTTCAAGTAATTCTTTCTCATCATCAAAGTAAACATCAGCCACCGACAATAGACTCAGATCTTTGGGTTGCTTCATTGATTTGCAAACATCAAAGCGAACTACTTCGTCATTTATTCAAAACGAAAGCTCATTAGCTCTCAAATCAATAAGCATGCTTCCCGTAGCAAGGAAAAGAAGCCCCAAGATAATGGGAACTTCTGAGTCTGCCTCAAAATCCAAAATAACGAAGTCTTCCGGAAAGATGACTGAAGAAACCTTTACCAAGACATCACATAGAATACCAACAGGTCGTTTTACCGACCTATCCGCCATTACGAGCCTCATGTTGGTTGGAGTAGGATCACCCAAACCCAATTTCTTATAGATAGATAATGGCATCAAATTGATGCTGGATCCTAAGTCACATAATGCTTTGGCAAAATTCAAAGATCCAACGGTGCAAGGAATAGTAAAAGCTCCGGGGTCAGCCTTCTTCTGAACTATTGATCGGGTAGCGATTGCGCTGCAGTGATGAACATCATCTTTCAACTCATAACTTGCTGCCCTCTTCTTTGTCAAAAGATCCTTCATAAATTTCGCATACCCAGGCATTTGTTCAAGTGCCTCCACCAATGGAACATTAATGGTCAGCTGCTTTAACATAGTCATGAATTTGCTGAACTTCGTGTCATCCGCCACCTTTTTCAATCTTTGAGGGAAAGGTGGTGGTGGGTATGGAATTGTTCTCTTCATGACTTTCTTCTCCTCTTGCTTTCGTTTTCCAGCTTTTTCAGGTTGCAAATTATTGGGGTTGACGTCGTTGACGGCAAGATTAGTTGCAGCGGCATCTTTTTCTTTCGCCTTATCATCAATGTCCACTACTTCGTCAACCACTTGCTTGCTTTTTGCTGAAGTTTCCAGCACCTTACCACTTGGGTTAGTAATGGCCATGCATGACCCATTATTCCTTGGATTTTGCACAGTATCACTAGGTAAAGTGCCCGCCTTTCTTTGATTGAGTGCTGCTGAAAGTTGGCTCAATTGCTACTCTATTTGCTTGATTGAAGTGGAATGAGAATCAACTATTTGTTTCATAGAGGACAAATCATTAACTACCTCCGTTGCTGCAGCTCTTGTTGCTTCCACTCCTTTCAATATTTTGGCCAGCATGTCTTCCATACTTCCAGAACTAGATGTGGTGGCGTCACGTCTTCCAGGGGAACGTACAAACCACTCTTTTCATTCTTGTTCTTCCAACTACCTTGGTCCTTATTTCCAGATTTATCATAATAGTTCCGACCTTGGTTTCCTTGGGTATTACCTTGGAAACCCCCCTGATTGTTCAGGTAGTTGTCCTCTTCTTCCGAATCAGATTCATCTCTTCCTTTAGACTCAATAGCTTTCACTTTTTCGGTCTTCCCTGATAATAAATGCTTTGTAAGAAGATCCACTTGTGTTTTCATATGCGCCATATCTTGATCCCGTTCTTCTTCTCTTCTTCTTTGGTTTGCAGTCATGCCAATAGATAAAGTGGGGCTTTCTACCTCAGAATCCCTGGTATGCTAAGCTCTACTTTGCTTCGTCATACGATCTAGCATATTGCTTGCTTGACCAAAGGTGAGGTCCATAAAAGATGCTCCAGCCGCATTATCCACCACTGGTTTAGTTATTAAATTCAAGGCTCTGTATAATATCTCCATTAGGTGAACATTAGTCATGTGATGGTTTGGGCATCTCGCTAGCTTTGTCTTGAACCTCTCCCATGTTTCATGAAGAGCTTCAGTGGGAAGCTGACGGAAGTTGCTGATTTCATCTCTCAATTGTGCTCTTTTGGATGGTGGAAAGAATATTTCTAGGAAAGCATCTCTCAATTGCCTCTAATTTGTAATAGAATCAGGAGTCAGCCCATTCAACCATAGAGTTGCCTCCCCAGACAGAGACAATGGAAATAGACGTAATCGAATTGCATTCTGACCAACACCAGGATTGTCAAACGACTTGCATGTAGAAATAAAGTTGATGAAATGCATATTCAGATCATCGCCTGCTAGTCCCACAAATAATCCCTTGAGTTGCAATAACTGAATCATGGTGCTTGTGATGTTGAACTTGGCTCCGGGCGCTAATGGTGGAGGAATAATGGCTCCTGTGGCTTCGGATCCATCAAGATCATCATCATCGTCGTCAAAAGCTGGTTTCATGGGTTGGCGATCATACCTAAACCGAGCTTGACGACCTCTTATGTTGGCAGGTGTTGCGATTTCAGTATCATGCCTTGGGTTTAGTAACTCGTCATCACCTAAATCCTCATCGTCAGGATTTGTTGCTCGCCCAGGGTTATCAATGTTTTGTTGTTGAACTTGAGCGGCGACAAGAGCAGCTAATCTCGCCTGTTCCTGTTGAGCAGCCATCCTTTCGATTTCTGCTTATGCTTCCATTCTGCCAATACGTTGTGGTTCAGGATTGATAGGTAATAACGGTTGACCAGAACTTCTAGTATGGGGCATGCACTGAATAAAAACCTGCAGTAAACAAAAACAAAAATTGAATGTAAAAGTACGAGAATCTTTGACCAAAGGGTCTAGTAATTTTCACAAACTTAATTGACACTCGTATTCCCCGGCAACGGCGCCAATTTTTGATAACGCTCAATCTACAGCTCTCGTAGGAGTGTAAAGCGGTCTCTAGCAAATATATAACCCAAATGGGTTGGGTATCAATCCCACAGGGTATAGCTTGGTCAACAAGTAAGCAACGATTACTAGACTTTTAGTGCAAGTCTCGTAAAAAGGGAGATTGTAATGTGTAACAAAAATATTAAAGTAAAAACTGAAAATAGCAAAGTAAAAAGAAAGAATGTTTAGTATGTTGTAAACAATGAGAATTGAGAAGTTAGGGTTATGTCCACCTTCTGAGTTATACGTCTCTATTGGCTATGAGTGTGTTGAATTTTGACATGCATGTGCTTATAGAGAATTGTATTCGATGGTAAATCCAGGTGTCTTTCGACCTATTCGAGGATTATTTCACTCTAACTCTTTCGAGCTGAAAGCGTGTCTAACGGTACGAATTCTCCAAGAGGTTAATCCAGTTACGACACTAACTGTTTAATAGGGCATGGGACCTTACTACCTTGACATTATCTCTTTTCCAGACAGATAACCTTTTTTTCGAACAAGTTAAATGTTATACTGGCGTATTCTTGCGTTTGCAACCACAAAGAATTTAGGTTAAGACGAAGAGAATAATGCTATAAGCAGCATAAGTGTCACGAACTCACAAACTCATAGTAATAGATAGTATCTCATTCGGCTTCCATAACCCCAACAGAGAAGTTTAGTTACCCATGAGTGCGAAGGAAATCACAATAGACATTGTTATTATACCACAATAAAGATTTCGTGTAGTAATGGTGTGGTAGGCGTTAGGCGTGATTTCTTGTAATTAACATTTCTCTTGTTGCGGAAATTAAGAATAGATGAATAGAAGAAGAATTAGAAAGATAAATTAAAACTAGAATGAGAATTGTTGAGGAATAGTAGAAGAATGAAATTAGAAGTAGAATGAATATATCAAAATCTCTAGCAAAATAGGGTATTTATAATAGCCATATCCTATTCCTACTAAGCTAATGAAATACTTAACCAAATCCTACTAAGATAATGAAATACTTAACCCAATTGTACTAGGTTAATGTATCATTATCCTAATCATAATAAAGTACTGCTAGTCCCCAAAGTCTTCAGAATTGCTGTTTTAGCCCGGGACAGGTTTCCCATGCATCACTTTTGGTCCTTAGGCGTCCAAGACTCCCTTTTCTCCCCTCGTGAAGCTTTCTTTGGCATCAAGTTATCCATAAAATGCTGAATTCTGCATCATTTATACCTGAAACTTTGCTAATCATGTTCGTTAGCTCACTTACAGGAAAAAGGACTAAAAGTGCATGAAATATATAATTTGTTCTCAAAACTTAGCTAAAATATGGGCAAAATCTAATGCTATAGGCGTGTAAATTCTCCTATCATCAGGCAACTTGGCTCTGATACCATAAAAGGTAGACCTAGAATTATCTCTTCATTTAAATCCTGGTTTTCCGGGTCTCCTCAGTTTTTTTTCCTGAAGAAATTTTCTAGTCAAAAAATCTGGGAGAAAATTGTTCTCCCGTTATAAATTCTATTTGAAAATCAAAACTTGATAATAATGCTTGCCATCTGGCAAATATCTGTTTAGAAATTAAATTTTTAACATCCTTTTGTAAAACATCTTTGGCTGCTTTGCAGTCTACTCTTAGTAAAAATTCTTTGTGTATTAAATCATCTTGGAATTTAGTAACACATAGTACTATAGACAAAATTTCCTTTTTAATTGTACTATAATTCTTTTGAGTATCTGTCACGCCCCGAGCCGAGGCCCTAGACATGACACGCACCAGATACTATTGCTAGTACGAGTGAACATTTTGGCACATCACATGAGTATACAACTAACATAACGAATAGAGAGAAAACTAAACAGAGTAAGATTTCTTAAAGTATAATGTCTTTCAGCAATGTTCATTAATATCACTTAATATCTGAAGATACAATGGTCATGACAAATATGACTAAAAATTACAAGATCTGTCGACAACTAAATTAGTCTGTGAAGCATCTAATGACAACTATAACTATCAGGAAAAGGCCCCGACATATCCTGAAACTGAAAAAAACATAGAGAAATTGTCATAGATAAATTTTTCCCAGGTAGAAAAGAAGCTCACTAACAGCAGAAGATGATAATCCTAATGATGCGCTTGACCGCAGACTTGAGATCCAAAACCTACATCATGAAATGATGTAGTGCCAAAGACGATCAATACGTGAAATGTATTGGTATGCAAAATAATTTCTGGAGGGTAGTACAACAAGAGATTAGAAGTAACAATGAAACTCAAATATAAGTGAAGGCAACTGGAAAGGAACATGAATGTAAAATAAATTTATAATTGACCAAGTAAAGTAGATTTAATTCCTTTTATTATTTGTGGGAGAAAGTAGTAAACTGTCATAAACCACCATGTGAGTGCATAGAGTCTGATCTCGGCCTGATCAGCTAAGTCGTCCCTTACCTTGCCGAGCATAGAACGTGACATGACATAATTTGCTAGCAAGTATCCATGGTTAGCCCCTTTTCGGGACACATAAAAAAAAGTCATCCGACCTATGTCGGCAAATATAGTTTCGGAACATTTGTCATTTCAACCTATGCCTTTACGGTCAGCTAACTAACTCCTTTATGCTCATGATGTTATCTTATTTATTTGATTAGTTCTTGGTCAAAATGTTAGTCTTGTTACATTCATGTTCATAGTTTAGCCTTTCTAGGATCATGCTCATCGTTTAGCCTCTTTAGGCTCATAATTATGTATAACCACTTTAGGCTCATATTGAGAGTTAACCGTAATAGGTTCATATTTATGAGTTAACACTATCAATATTGAAGAGTCATGATGGGTAATTTCATGGCTCAATATGATATAATTCATGTACATGATTGGAAGCATTCTTGTAAAAATATTCATATTAATATTATTAAGTATCTATTATCTAGGTCAATGGGAAAATTCCTGAGAAGTTGGTATTATTATACTAGGGCTTGCAATTTCATAATGTATAGTTCGTAGTGCAAAGAGTTTTAGGAATGTTGCGAGAAGGTGACTTTCTTATATATTGTGGAATTGGAATAATACTTTAAGAGTTCCATAAAATTTTATCTTATAACTTTAATAGAAACATTCACATAATGGCATGGCTGAGATTTTGACATAGAGGATTGGGTAAATATTATATTACAAATCATCTACAACCTGAGATTTTAGAAAACGGATTAACATGAGATCCCAGTAGAAGATAAAGTAGTTATTAAGAGTAAAAAGAGAACTCAAAATCCCAATCCAAGAATCAGACAATATCAATATGGAGAGTTCAATTTTCAAAGAGCCATTTACAAGGCAAACCGGTCATTATTTTGCGAAAACAAGAAGGAAATCATACAAAACAACCATTGAAGTGGTTATACGACAAGCGTAGTAGGCATACAACCAATACAATAGATATTCAAAAGTTTATAAAGCTACAATTGGATCAGATCAATTCAACAGTTAGAAGGATGGAAGATGATGGAGAAAAAAGATTTTTTTTTTGTTTTCTTATCCAAAGTATCTGGGAGAACATATTTATGCCTTCAATTGAGGGATAGGAGCATGGGAATTTCGTCAACCCTAGCTTATTTGTAACATCTTGGATTGGAGACCATGAATTCCAAAGAATTACAAGGAAAGAGTAGTTTGACATACCACAAGCCGTTGATGAAATTTAGTTGGCAAAGATGGAACCAACCTTGATTTCTTAAGCTAATTTTCTTGGATTTCTTGATCTTGTGTTTGTGATAAATGTGAGAGGTGTTAAGGCTTAAAAAAATGTTTAAAATTATTTGAGAAAGAGTTTTTAAAAGGTATTGGAGGTTATGGAAAAAGTAAAGGACGAAATAACCCCTCCTGGAATGTGAAAAGATAAGAAAAGAAATGAAAATTTTCGTCTGGTAGGCTATTCTGTTCTTAGTAAAACACACGTAACTTTTTACTCGGGCCTTGGATTAATGAGTTATTGGAGACATTGAAAAAAGACTTAAAAAGCTTTAATTTGATAGGTAATGGGCCACGTAACTCTAAATATTCTAGGAGAAATGCTTGTTTAAATTTGGTCCTTGTGTGAACCTATATGAAAACTTAATTATTAAAGGACATTCCCTTAATTCATATCCAACACCCCTATGCTTAAGACATGACATTTACACCTAGATACAATAAATTTTCTAGACTCATGTATAAGTACATATGAAGAGCAGTCCAACTGTTTTTTTTTGCCTGAATTTTAGGGTGTTACAATATCTCCTCGAATGATGGCTAGGGTTAGAAGGGGTACCTTGTATGGGAATACTAGAATAGTCTAGTATTTATTGAACTATTTCTTAATGACATGAACTTTCCTAATATGTGGAGCTTCATAACAAGCCATGGAAGAAACATAGAGGCACGAGTCATGGAATGCATTAGACTTAACATAGATATGTCATAGGACATGTGTTTCATGGGAAATGAACATAACAACATAAGATATGAATTTAAGTATGAGCTATAGGGATATCTTAGTTATCTAAATAGGGCTTATAGATCATGAATGGCATGACGAAGATTAGGACTTAAGTCCCATTTGGTCTGAAGTTACATAACATGAAATATAGACATAGTAATACAGGTATTTTCACCTCCAATACTGGTAGCATTAGATCTTAGCAATATCTTTTGAACCTATCTTTTCCCCCTGAATATTACACTTTATTATTTCCAAACTACAATTCTCACATGGGCACACACAAAGTACTAAAGTATGATTCTAACACATTCTTACCCTGTCCAAGCCTACTCATAGGTACAAGGTACCACACCTAAAATGCTCACGCCCATCTAAATTTCAGGATCCCATATTCTATTTCCCTTTAGAAATCTTCATATTTATTGTTGACTTGCTCTTAGGTAGTTCAAAACTCAACAAGGTCTCTCTTACATCTAAAGTTATCCCAAGGATACTTTTTTTTCTCATCATGAAAACAATCATACTCAAAATCTAATCAAGAATAATTTCCCTAATGTATTTAGCCACATAGGTATCAACGTGATATCCAAGCTCATCACTACAAAAGCATCATGGTTTCTTCCTAGCTAATACTACATAAAAATTAAAAAAATCTTCTCTATCTACCCCTGAAACTCTATGAACCGCAATTCTATGTACTCCTACCATGGGACACAACATATGAATTTATCTAACTATTACATATGACTAATCCTCATCTCACACTTCATCCATCCTTATGATCTTAGATGAACTGATACACCATAATCATCATAACAAGAAATATCTACTCACTCTTATCCAACCATTACTCAGTTGATATCATACCACTGTCATGAAATAAGGAATACCACTGAAGGTCTAGAATATAAGCACCAGGAATAGAAGAGATATTGCTAAATTACTACTAATACTTATCGTGACCTTGCTAATAAAGATATGACCTAGGAATAAAGCATAGTAGGCATGAATATTCCATGTATCAAATACATAAAACCTAAACAAAGAGTCATTCTGGGCATAGACAGGACATAGAAAAAACTAGGAACATATCTTAAAGTATCATTTCTTAGGATAGAACATAACGTAAAGCATGAATTCATGGCTCAGAAATATACTAATATATAACTTGTATTCCTAGAACCTTAGAGTAAGATTAGGATCATGGTGTGAAGCTATTGTTTCATATTCAAGGGTTAGAACATGGACATGAGTTTGCAAATAAAATTTTAATCATATGCGTAGGAATAACATGAATACATAAGACATGGGTAGAGTGTCATCTTGGATGAAGTCATGAAATATGCTAATTTAAGATTGAATCATAATGAAACTCGTTATCTCTTTTTTGTTAAAACCCTTCCTATCTGCATCTCAAGACCTTATTTTTTTCTTTACCCTATCATCTCCCCCTTAGTTCAAAGTTGACATTTAAAGTATATGGACCTATTCTCAAATCTAAGCTATCATCACTTTACTCCCCCAATAGACTATTTATTTAGGTACACAACCCTTGCTAGGACTTCCTCCCCTAATACATCTCTTAACTTTCTCTAAACTTTGCATTTATTATTTTATAATTCATACTCTTATTGGTATCCATAACCACTTCCTCTATATCAGACCTTCTCTTCTAAGTCTACTAACAACACACCTCTAAATTTGCATCCACCAACTTCAATGGAAATTAAAATTGTACTAAGAGGCTCCATATCATCTAATCCTCTCAATTCATCTCTCAAGAACATTATATAATACATACTTGACCTTCTCCACACTTTTGCAACTCAAGGGTACTAACTAGGTATACATAGAACATAATAACTTAGAATCTCATATAGCGACATACTACCTTGGGTACCTTTTTTTTTTATAATACTTAGGGTTCTTCTTTATCTAAGGACCTCAACTACAACTCACTGTTTCACTTCTATTCCATATATGTATTATTTTTGCACATTCACACTATCCCTAAATTATCAAACATAAGCTCTTCCATACACAAAAAAATCAAGCATACTAGATTTATTTTTCCAATACTAGTGCAATCACCCTTATACTGCCATTCATTTATCGTTGTGGTCGTCTAAAGTTCAAGCTTAGTGTTTAGTGCTAAAAATGGATGGCAACACTATCCGAAAATACTAATCCGAACTGTATCTTATAAAAATCAAAAACCATTTGTCCATTTAAATTTCATGACTACTTAGTCAATCTAAATCACACTATCTATCTCATTGCAGCCTAAAACCACATTCTCCTTCGCAAAATTACTATCACTTCTTACTAACACAAACTTAAGACATAATACACTTCTTTCATAAACAAGTATATCCCAAGTCATATTATCCAACCACTCTTCCCCTATTAACTACCATAAAATTTTGTAAGTCTTGATACACCCTAGCCAACACCGAAGGACATTCCATCCCATTTCCCGCTTAGTGAATACATGACTCTTGCTACATACTCCAATCAATTGTTAGGTCCACTTTTAAGCCACTATACTTTAAATTCATATTTCTAGCTCTAGAATATATTCTGCTACTTATGACTTACAACCCTCCAAATCACACCCTATTAGATGATAATACTATCCAAGCACTGAAATACATAACTTCTGGCTAAAGGTTTCATTTACAACAAGGTTTTAAAAAAATAAAGAAAATCTGAGAGTACATTGTAGTTTGATACAAGACGCACGATTAAAATGAACAAGTGTGCATTCTTATGAATCAATGGGCTTAAACACACTAATGGTCTCTGCTTAATCTCTCATGTAGTCTCTTAATTTTTTATTGGCTATATATGAGAGAACTACATAGATAGGAATTTGACCTTTAATGTTTGTACAACCTCAAAGTTAAGGCATAGTAAGAGGAATTGAAAAAACATACGAATTCACATAAGATTCTTAAGGAACCTCTATCGCATGATATAGAATATGAAAGAATAGTGACATTTTCTAAATGCCTTGCAGCCTCCAAATTATAAGTGTGGCACGCTTCTCACCCATAATTAGGACTTGACTAGACATGGCTTCACAGACACCCTAGGATACTTGAACTCTGTGCCCTGATACCAAGTTTGTCACGCCTCTAGCCGAGGCCCTAGACATGACACACAACCGATACTATTACTAATACGAGTGAATATTTTGGCATATCTCACGAGCATACAACTAACATAACGAATAGGGAGGAAACTAAATATAATAAGATTTATTAAAGGATAAAGTATTTCAACAATGTTCATTAATATCACTTAACATCTGAAGATACAATAGTCATGAAAAATAAGACTAAAAATTACAAGATTTGTCTGACGATAGTCTGTGAAGCCTCTAATGACTAACTATAACTGTCGGGAAAAGGCCCCGACATATCCTGACACTGAAAGGAACATAGAGAAATTGTCATATCTAAATTTTCCCCAGGTAGAAAGGAGGCTCACCAATAATAAAAGATGATAATCCTAATAATGCACTTGACTGCAGACTTGAGATCCAAAACCTACATCATGAAATGATGTAGCGCCAAAGACGATCAATTCGTGAAATGTATTGGTATGCAAAACAATTTCAGGAGGATAGTACAACAAGATATTAGAAGTAACAATGAAATTCAAATATAAGTGAAGGCAACTAGAAAGGAACAAGAGTGTAAATTAAATTTATAATAGACCAAGTAAAATAAATTTAATTCCTTTGATTATTTGTGGGAGAAAGTAGTGAACCATCATAAACTATCATGTGAGCGCATGGAGTCTAATCTCGGCCCGATCAGCTAAGCCGTTATATACCTTGCTGGACATAGGACGTGACATGACATAATTTGCTAGAAAGTACCCATGGTTAGTCCCTTTTTGGGACACATATAAAAAAGAGTCATCCGACTTACAGAATAATCTCTATCCTATGTTGGCAAACATAGTTTTGGGCATTTGTCATTTCAACCTATGCCTTCACGGTCAGCTAACTAACTCCTTTATGCTAAGGCTTATGCTCATGGTTTAGACTCTTTAGGCTCATAATTATGTATAACCACTTTAGGCTCATATTGAGAGTTAACCATAATAGGTTCACATTCATGAGTTAACACTATCAATATTGGAGAGTCATGATAGGTAAGTTCATGGTTCAATATGATATAATTCATGTACATGATTGGAAGCATTCTTGTAAAAATATTCATAGTAATATCATTAAGTATCTATTAACTTGGTCAATGGGAAAATTCCTGAGAAGCTGGTATTATTATACCAGGGCTTGCAATTTCATAATGTATAGTTCATAGTGCAAATGTTGCGAGAATGTGACTTTCTTATGGATTATGGAATTGGAATCATACTTTAAGAGTTTTATAAAATTTTATCTTATAACTTTAATAAAAACATTCACATGATGGCATGACTAAGATTTTGATATGGAGGACTGGCTAGATATTGTATTACAAATTATCTACAACCTGAGATTTTAGAAAACTGATTAACATGCGATCCTAGTATAAGATAAAGCAGTTATTAACAGTAAAAAGAGAACTCAAACTCCCAATCCAAGAATCAGATGATATCTATATGGAGAGTTCAACTTTGAATGAGCCATTTACTAGGTACCCTGGTCAATATTTTGCGAAAATAAGAAGGAAATCATACAAAACAACCAATGAAGCAGTTATACAAAAAGTACAGTAGGCATACAACCAATATAATAGATATACCAATGTTTATAAAGCTACAATTGGATCAGATCAATTCAATAGTTAGAAGGTTGGAAGATGATGGACAAAAAAAAGATTTTTTATTTTTTTGTTTTCTTATCCAAAGTATTTGGGAGAACAGATTTATGCCTTCAATTGAGGGATAGAAGTATGGGAATTTCATCAACCCTATCTTATTTGTAACATATTGGATTGGAGACCATGAATTTCAAAGAATTACAAGGAAAGAATAATTTTACATACCACAAGCCATTAATGAAATTTAGTTGGAAAAGATGGAACCAAACTTGATTTCTTGAGCCAATTTTCTTGGATTTCTTAAGCTTGAGTTTGAGAGAAAGGAGAGAGGTGTTAAGGCTGAAAAAATGTTTTAAACTGATTAAGAAAGAGTTTTTAAAAGGTATTGGAGGTTATGGGAAAAGTAAAGGACGAAATAACCCCTCTTGGAATGTGAAAAGATGAGAAAAAAATAGAAAATTTTCTTCTGGTAGGCTGTTCTAACTGTTCTTAGTAAAACACACGTATTTTTTTGCTTGGGTCTCGAATTAATAAGTTGTTAGTGGCGTTGGAAAGAAGACTCAAAAAGCTTTAATTTTATAGGTAATGGGACACGTAAATCTAAATATTCTAGGAGAAATACTTCTTTAAATTTGGTCCTTGTATGAACCTACACGAAAACATAATTATTAGATGACCTTTCAACTAAAACTAATTTTAGAGATTTCTTATTCCCTTAATTCATATCCAACACCCCAATTCTTAAGACATGACATTTACACCTAGATACAATAAATTTTCTATACTCAGGTATAAGTACATATGAAGAGTGGTCCAACTAGTTTTTTTTAGCCCGGAGGTTTAGGGTGTTACAGTATCGTTCCAGATTCTTGTTGTGAATCTTACTACTTTTAAAGTATAAATTACTTTAAACTGTTATATTTCTCCCAGTTTTCCCGATCTGTCTCCCAAATGGCATCAGAGCAAAGTTGCCCTAGAGGGAGTTTGAGTATGAGTAGGGGCGGCTAGAGTGTTTCGCCGTCCTAGAGCCGGTCAAAATTAGTGTTACTCTTGGAATAATTATTTTTCTGGTTAGTAATTACCGTTGTTCTTCCTCTATGTTCTTAGTTTTATTCCTTATTTTAAGTATCCATTTAATAGCGGTTTAGACGACGGCAAACCTAAAATTATTTGTTGAATTAGCTTTGAGTGTCTGAAAAATAGAGCCAGGACCCGAAGGGTGTTCCCGCCGCCAAGCTTATAGGAATAAAACAAAGAAATTTTAGAAAAAGAAAATTAGTAATTAATGCACTCAAAAATAATTATTGTAGAAGTAACATCTAAAGTATATTTTTGGCCTAGGATAGTGTTTTCTCTCTCATCTTCAAAAATTCTTATGAATACTCCAACCAACCAAAACATAATAAATAGTGTTAATATTTCTGCTATCTCTAGTAAAAATGCTAAAATAGAAAGTGATTTACAAAATTGGAATATTCAAAAAGAACATTTTAATAGAGTCTATAAAATTGGACACTTTGATTTTGTAAAAAATTATAATATTAAAACTTCTGAATCTACCATTGCAATTAATAAAAATATTAAGACTATTAAATTATTAGCAACTGAAGATATTAATAGATATAGAAAAAAATACAAGTTCCTTCACATAGGTCTTGATCAAGTAGCAGTTAAATCATTATATAGATTAGGTTTAGATATTTCTATATGTCTACTTTTAAGGGATAACAAGTTAGTAAATTTTGATGATTCGTTATTAGCAGTATTACAAAGTAAGCTCACTAATGGCCCAGTATATTTTAATTGTTATCCTAATTTTTCTACAGATATTAATGATCAAAATGTTATGGATACATTAACATTAAATATTACAACAAAAAACATGAAAAGTAAGGTAAACACAAGAAAAATAGCAAGAATATATAGAGTATCTTATAGATTAATGAAAACAACCTTTGCCCCTAAGGCTAAAATAGTTAGTAATAAAGGAGTTACTATGCTTATAGAAGCTAATCATAATCATAATAATACATTTGTCCTAAAAATGATAAAATAGGATGATGTATTAATAAAAAATAATTGTCATTTCGACTCCATAACGGCGCCAGAAATAAAAGAAGAAAATTCAAATATTGAACAAGTAGTACAATATCCAGATGGATCTATAGATTTAAAATTTCTAACATCACAATCCTTTAATCAAGCATCTTCAAGTAAAATAATGTCCTTCTCTAGACCTTCAGTCTCCAAATCTGTAGAAGAAAGGGAAGTAACATTAGAAAATACTGAAAGAAAATAAAAAGATGTAGATTTCTCAAAAACAATTCCCAAAGTGGAATATGAATAAAAAATTTTAAAAACTAAAAAATCAGGTAGTCTCACCGCTAATGAAATGCTAGGGGTAAAAGTCTCTCTATGCATGATTAGATCAAATGTAATATTTGAACCTGACTTTGAATATTTAGATAAATTATGGAATATCCCAAAAAATTCTATTAAAAGGAATGGTATAAACAAAAATATTCATTAAAAGAAAGATATTCTTGTAGAGAAAAATTGTGTAATGATATGAAAAGATTAAGATGTAGAATTGAATTTCTCAAAAGGTTTGAAATCGCAGAAAAATTAGATGATAAAAAAAATTCGGTAAACATGATTGTTAATAAATGTATACTATAAATAATAAAGTTGTAGAATCTGTAATTCCTCAGCCAGAAGAAATTAGTCTACTAGTAGAGGGTAGAATTGTTACCGTCTCACCTTTTAAATTAGATATAGTAGATACTAAAAGTGATCCTACAAATAAGGATATATATAAGATACTTCAACAAAATCATTATACAAATCAATTATTACATGTTTTATCTAAACAAATTCTCGAAGCCAAGAACAAATCAACTTTTAAAGATAAACCAAGTTCTTCTCATTATGATAAAAAGTTAGAAACTCATCCAATTTTTATATTACCAAAATTCTCAAAAGATAAATTTTCTAAATTTGAAGAAAAGTTTGAAGTAACCAACGATATTTTAAGAAAAAATAACAAAAGATTAAAAATGAATTAAAAGTCACAAATGACAAGGTTATAAGAACTTTATTGGAAAGGAATGATGATGAAATTAACAAATTAAGCTCTAAAGATTCAGTAAAAAAGAATTATTATAAAAGGCCCATATTTCCTGATATCTAGTATGAAGAAAATGACTTTTTATCTCATACTTCACATTCTGGAAGAGAAACTGCCGAAGAGATATAGATGGATTAGCAAAACATCAAATATATAATAAACTACATGAAATGGGAATGGCCATTACAACATATAAAATTGCCATGATATCAGATATACAAGCATTGTTTATGATTATATCAGGTTTTACAGGTATTATAAAATATTAGTGGGATAATTACCTCACAGATAGTAATAGACAAAGCATTTAAATGCTACTACTATTACTTAAACTATTAAGAATGAGTCAACAGGACAAACAGTTGAAAATTAAGTCTTAGAAGATGCCACCACCACTTTAATTTATAGTATAGCTAAACAGTTTATAGGAGAACCTCAGCTTTTTCAAGATAGAAGTTTAGAAATATTATCAAATTTATCATATCCAAAGTTAGACGATTTTAGATGGTATAAAGACGTTTTCCTCAACAAATTCATGGTTAGAGAAGATTGTAATCATGATTATTGGAAAGAAAAATTTATAAGTGGTTTACCAACTTTATTTGCAGAAAAGGTTAGAACAAAATTAAAGGATAGATTTGAAGGGGAAATTCCTGATAGTAATTTAACTTATGGTGATATTATAAGTTTTATAAATGTCACAGGACTAAAATTATGTACAGATATTAAACTTTAAAATCAGCTAAAAAGAGATAATAAAATAACTCGAAATGAGCTAGGAAGCTTTTTCCAAGATTTTGGTTATATAAAGTTATCAGCCCCTCCAAAGAAAGCTACCAAAAAGACTAAAAGACAACATAAAAATAATAAAGATAAATTTGAAAAATCTCATTATTATAAGAGACGATTTAAAAGATCTAAAACAGCTTCTAAAGGTGAAAATAAGACCAATAATGAAACATGTTGGAACTGCGAAAAAGTTGGACTTAGGGCTAAAGATTGTCGGGTTTCAAATAAAAAGAAAGACAAGATAAATATGTTAGAATTAGGAAACAACGTTAAAGTCAAAATTATATTCAATTCTTGATGAAAATGAAAATAGTTCTTCTTTTGAAGAAAATCTTAGGGACGATAATCAACTTAATGTAGCATACAGTTGAGATAGTAGTGAATTAACAGACCATTGTAATTATAGTGGTGCAATTTTCACTTGCGACAGTCATTCTATAAATGTTATCACTAATAATAATAAATAAAAAGAGGCCTTATTCGACATGATAGATTATCTAGAGGATCCAACTCTTAGGAGAAAATATTTAATAGCCTTAAAAGATATTGTACTTGATCAACAGGTTGATAATAAAGAAATTATTGAACCCTTTAATATGGAAAATGTACTAAAAAATTTAAAGAACATAAGTCTGAAACAACAATACAAGATCTTTAGACAGAATTATTATACTTAAAGGAAGAACTTAGACAAGTTAAGCAAAGACTTAACAATCTAGAAACAGAAACACTTGCTAATAAAATATTAAAGGATTTAACTCCAAACCAAGACCCCAAATCACATCAGTTTGAGCTTGGTGAAACATCAGGAGTAAAAGGTGACAATAAAGAAATAGATTCTCTAGAAATAGAATCTCTTGAAAAACCTCCTATAAACAAATCAGGAACTAATACAATTACTGTAGTTAAACCACAAATTTACCATACACCAATTACTACAGTTATCAATAAAGATTCTAAAATTCATAAAATTGTATTATTTGATACATGTGCTGATGAAAACTGCATTATAGAAGGATTAATTCATGTAGAGTACCTAGAAAAAGGTACTACACTTATTCTCTGCAACAGGGGAAAAATTAAAATAAATTATAGACTCCCCAAATCCCATATTTGCAATGATAGAGTTTGAAGAGATAATATTAGGTCTTACTTTTATAACTCAAATAAAATCTTATATTGCCGAGTTAGATGGCATCCACACCACTATTTTGAGAAAAAGGATTATTTTTCCCTATCTAAACAATATATCAAAAGAAGAAAGTTATTTTTATAAAAGATCAAACTATTTTTAGAGTAAATTTAGTCCAATAGGGATTAGAGGAAAACTAATCTGCTATTAAAAGAAATTTTATAGTATTATGAGTTGTCAAATTTTAAAATTTCTTTAAAATAGCCAAAACTATTTTACAAAAGATGTCAACAATTTGATTTTATAAAAAAGAGAGAAATTCTCTCCCAAAACTTTTAACATAAATTTTTCTACAGGGGAATTATGAGATCCGGAACACTAGGATCAAGGTTAAGGCCTCCATTCCAGCCTTTTCGACCAGAAAAAATTAAAAGACCCTTCAATAAAGAAGATAAAAATTCAAAAAATAGGTTTTCAGTCCTTGCAGAATTTTCTTTCCTGCCAAAGCCTATCGTTCCCCTACCATCACGAGAATCCATTACCAGTTTACCCAGGATGCAACCTCTTACACAAATATTTAAAGAAGAATACTCCTCAGCCAATAAAATCATTGCTATCCAAACCAAAGATAGTTATGCGATGAAACCACTGACGACATATTCACAAACAGTCTCCCCAGCACTTTGCAAAAGAAAGAGAAATAGAGTATTCCTGATAAAAAGTAATTTGAGATAGTAGATTTGCAAGTACTACAGATAATGGCACTTGAAAAAAAGTTTGAAGGTTTTCGAGTACCAGAGTTGTTAAAACTTTGTTATACAAATTGGGACTATGTGGAGACAGATGATTCCCTCAAGTCCCGAAGGTATTATGAGTTCATATTAACATATACTGATTCATTGCAAATCGAGCATAAGTTAGCAGATATGAATGATACCAATAGTATTCAATATTCAAAGTTTACAATCAAAAGGATATTAAGCCCATTTGAATGGTATGTAGATCACCTACATACACCCATTCATCTATCGAGAAATTACCAACCTCAGACCTATAATTGGTACGATTATAAGGCGGCCTAGTACAACTTTATGTATGTTAGGCCTAACACTCACTCTTGGTTCATGAAATATTCAAAGAATATGAAGATTGTTGTGATTCCCAGATGGTTCTACGACTGGTAGAACTAGTTTGGAGGAAATAAATAGGTATTGTCAACACAGTTTTAAAAGCAATTTGAAAAGTTCTAGGTAAAGCATAATATTTCTACACTACCAGAAAATGTAAAATGGTGTAAATTTTTTATCGGTAAGAGAATTTCATATATTATCTATTGGTCCTTCGATATTTATGAAATTGAAAGAATCAAATACTTAAACAAAACCAGTAAGATTAAAGGATGGAGTCCAATAGAGAAGCCAACAACAAGTTCATCCTCACAGAATGAATCAAACCTCTCCAAGGAAGAATTAAAAAGAAGACTCAAAGAAGCCTTGTCAAATCTAGATAATGAGAATCATTCAAAACAAATAATGGAGTTACTAGATACTGTTTCCTTATATGCCAGCAAACCGAGCAACGGAGACATGCTAGATCCATAAGGAATAGCGTAGGCATACCTTCTCAACTGAAAGAAAGGTGCCCGCACCCTTTCAAAGTTTGAAATGCTACTTAATGGGCCCCACTAACAAAACAAAGACTAGAAGATAAATGACACAAATCTTCAAGGAAGAAAAAGCCAAAATTTTCTTAAAGTCATCAAAAGACAAGTTCAACATAACAATGAAAAGATAGTCAGAGATACGTATAGAACAAATAAATAGTCATCAGCTACTACTAGATAGGCATAGAGTAAATAGCTTAGTATATACACAGATGTATAATAGATAGTGTTTGTTAAAATTAGTCAGCACTTATGAGGCCTATTTAAGGCTTTCAACTTGTAATATGAGGGAGCATTCTACAATTTCCACAACTCAAAAAAACTCTCTACTGTTCTCCCATATTTCCCATCTCCCCTCTGTAAAGTTCTCTCATTTCCCATATTAATAAAAGTTTTTTGTAAGTATAAATTTCTCTATTTCTCAACTGTTTTAGTAAATTTTGCTTTAAATTTATTTCTTCTTATTTTGTTATTTTAAAGTTGGTTTTATACTTTAAACTACTTTTTAAAGTATGAATTACTTTAAACTGTTATTTTGCTCCCCGTTTTCTCGATCCGTCTCCCAAATAGCTCATTTCGATTTATTTTACTATCCCCTTTTAGTTTTTTTTTAAGTTTAATATCTAATCCCTATTAGACTGAATTTACTCTAAAAATAGTTTGATCTTTTGTAAAATTATTTTCTTCTTTTGATATATTATTTAGATAGGGGAAATAATCCTTTTTCCCAACATAGTGGTGTGAATGCCATCTAGCTCACAATATAAGGTTTTATTTGAGTTATAAAAGGAAGACCTAATATTATCTCTTCATTAATATCTCTAGTTATTACAAAATTATTAATAAAACAAACTCAATCATTGAAAATATGGGATGAAAGTAATTTAAACTTTCAAATTAACTTTAAAATAAATTAAACATAAAATAAGAAAAAAATAATATAAAGCAAAATTAATTAAAACATTAGAGAAAGAGAGAAATTTATACTTACAAAAAACATTTATTGATTAGGGTGACATGGGTTTTTGGGTGGATTCCATGGGGTCCACCATTTTTGTGTCTTGTGCTTCTTCGTCCTGTAGTGACGTGTGTTTATGGAGCTTGTCCTTTGTTGAATGTAGAAGCGATGTTAAGAAGATTAAATTATTTTAAGCTGTTATTTTGCACCTCGTTTTCCCGATCCGTCTCCCAAATGGTATTAGAGCCAAGTTGCCTAGGAGGGAGTGCGAGTATGAGTAGGAGCGGCTAATACGTTACGCTGTCCTAGAGCCGGTCAAATTCAGTGTTACTCTTGGAATAATCAATTTTCTGGTTAGTAATTACTGTTGTTCTTCCTCTATGTTCTTAGTTTTATTCCTTAAGTTGGGTAGCCGTTTAATTACGATTTAGACATTAGCAAACCTAGAATTTTTCATTGGATTAGCTCTGAGTATAGTGAAAAATGAAGCCGGACTTGGAGGGTGTTTCCAGCGCCAAGCCTATAGGAATAAAATAAAGGAATTTTAGAAGATGAAAAATAGTAATTATTGCACTCAAAAATAATTATTGTAGAAGTAACATCTAAAGTAGATTTTGATCCTAGGATAGTGTTTTCTCTCTCATCTGCAAAAATCCTTATGAATGCTCCAACCAACAAAAACATAATAAATAGTGTTAATATTTCTGCTATCTCTAGTAAAAATGCTAAAATAGAAAGTGATTTGCAAAATTGGAATATTCGAAAAGAACATTTTAATAGAGTCTATAAAACTGGACCCTTTGATTTTGTAAACAATTATAATATTAAATTTTCTGAATCTACCGTTGCAATTAATAAAAATATTGAGACTATTAAATTATTAGCAACTGAAGATATTAATAGATATAGAAAAAAATACAAGTTCCTTTACATAGGTCTTGATCAAGTAGCAGTTAAACCATTATATAGATTAGGTTTAGATGTTTCTATATGTCTACTTTTAAGAGAACAGGTTATTAAATTTTGATGATTCGTTATTAACAGTATTACAAAGTAACCTCTCTAATGGCCCGGTATACTTTAATTGTTATCCTAATTTTTCTATAGCTATTAATGATCAAAATATTATGGATACATTAACATTAAATATTACAACAAAAAACATAAAAAGTAAGGTAAACACAAGAGAAATAGCAATTATATATAGAGTACATTATAGATTAATGAAAACAACCTTAGCCCCTAAGGCTAAAATCATTAGTAATAAAGGAGTTACCATGCTTATAGAAGCTAATTATAATCATAATAATACCTTTGTCCCAAAAATGATAAAATGGGATGATGTATGAATAAAATATAATTGACAGTTTGACTCCATAACTGAGCTAGGAACTGAAGAATAAAATTCAAACATTGAACAAGTTATACAATATCCCGACCAATCTATAGATTTAAAATTTCTAAAATCCCAATTGTTTAATCAAGCATCTTCAAGAAGAAGGATGTCTTTTTCTAGACCACCAGTCTCCAAGTCTGTAGAAGAAAGGAAGTAACATTAGAAGATATTGAAAGAAAATTAAAAGGAGTTGATTTCTCAAAAACAATTCCAAAAGTAGAATATGAATCTAAAAATTTAAAAGCTAAAAAATTATTAAGTCCCACTAGTTGTGAAATGCTAGGAGTAAGAAATTTTCTATGTATGATTAGGTCAGATGTAATATTTGAACCTAACTTTGACTATTTAGATAAATTATAGACTAGCCCGAAAAATTTTATTAAAAGAAAATGGTATAAACAAAGATATTCATTAACTGAAAGATATTCTTTTAGAGTAAAATGGTGCAATGATATGAAAAGATTAAGATGTACTATTAATTTTTTTAAATGGTTTGAAATTACAGGAAAATGATATGATCAAAATGAATCATTAGATATGATTGTTAATAAATAGTATACTACTAGTAATAAAATGGTTGAATCAACAATTCCTCCGCTAGAAGAAATTAGCCTACCAGTAGAGGGTAGAATTGTTACTGCCTCACCTCTTAATTTATATAGTAGATACTAAAGGTGATCCTACAAATAAGGATATAAATAAGATACTCCAACAAAATAATTATACAAATCAATTATTACATTTAGTTTCTAAATAGATTTTCAAAGTCGAGAATAAATCAACTTGTAAAGATACACCAAGTTCTTCTCATTATGATAAAAAGTTAGAAACTCATCCAATTTTTAAATTAATAGATTCTCAAAAGATAAATTTCCTAAATTTGAAATAACAGACGATATTTTAGGAAAAATTAATGAAAAAAATTAAAATCTAAATTAAACATCACCAATGACATTATTAAAGAAAATAAAGATAATTCATCTCCAAAAAAAATATTAATAAAGTTTGCAGTAATAAATTAGCTAATTTGTAA
The DNA here is from genome assembly GCA_030864225.1 of Capsicum baccatum var. pendulum. Lineage (NCBI taxonomy): Eukaryota > Viridiplantae > Streptophyta > Magnoliopsida > Solanales > Solanaceae > Capsicum > Capsicum baccatum. Next base: position 80,774,522 of record CM061560.1, on the reverse strand, counting down.
ATGCACTGGTTCATGCTGTATTTGGAATAATCGTGATATCAATGTTATAACCAATAGTAACAAGGAGAAATAAGTATTATTTGATATTATCAATCATTTAGAAGATGCTATCCTTAAGAAAAAATATTTAATAGCCCTAAAAAATATTGTTAGTGTAATAAAGAAATAATTGAACCGTCTACTATGAGAGATATGTCAAATAAAGAACAAAGATCAGAAATAACTTTGCAAGACCTTCAAATAGAGTTACAATACTTAAAAAGGGACTCTAAAAAATCTAAGCAAGAATTTAGCAATAAATCACTTACTGACAATTTAACTTCTAATAAAAAATCTGAACTATGTCAATTAGAGCTTGGAGAAACATAAAAAATAAAAAGAAACAATAAAGATATTAAGTCTCTAGAAAATCATTCAAAAATTGATAAAATTACAAAAGATAAAGCCCAAAGTTATCATATACCCATTACATTAGTTATAAATAAAAATTACACAATCCACAAAGTGGCATTATTGGATATAGGAGCCGATCGAAACTGCATCATTGTAGGAATGATCCCCACTAAGTACCTTGAAAAGGGTACTAAAAAATTATTTTCTGCAACAGGCAAAAGATTAAAAATAAATTATAAATTACACAATGCACACATTTGTAATGATGGAATTTTTTTCATAAATGACTTCGTAATAACCAAAGATATATATGAAGAAATAATTTTAGGTCTACCTTTCATAAATCAAATAAAACCTTATACTGTCAAATTAGACGGCATCCACACCACTATTATGGGAAAAAAGATTATTTTCCTTATCTAAATAGTTTATCAAAAGAAGAAAGTGACCTAATAAAAAATAAAACGGTCTTTGAAATCAATATAATTTCACAATAGATAAATTATTTAAAAGATGAAATAAAAATTAAAAGAATTGAATCCTCTTTAAAAAAACCCAGAAATAGAAGCAAAACTTAAAAATCTTCAAGCAGTCATAGAGCGAGAGGTTTGCTCAGATTTTCCTAATGCCTTTTGGGAAATAAAAAGGCATATCGAATTACCCTATATTGAGGGACTTAATGAAAGGACTATTCCAACAAAAGCAAGACCCATTCAAATGAACCATGAATTAATGGAATACGGTAAAAAGGAAATTAATGATTTATTAGATAAAAAAATTATTAGACCTTCCAAATCGCCTTGGAGTTGTTCAGCCTTTTATGTCAATAATAGTGCTGAAAAGGAAAGAGGTGTCCCAAGACTAGGTACCCAATACCTAATAAACGTGACCTTCTTAAAAGAACTTATAAAGCTAATATTTATAGAAAGTTTGATATGAAATTAGGATTTTGGCATATACAAATTGCAGGAAAGGATAAATATAAAACAACCTTCAATGTTCCTTTTGGACAATATGAATGAAATGTAATGGCTTTTGAACTAAAAAATGCTCCATCTGAATTTCAGAACATTATGAATAATATATTCAATCAATATGGTCATATATTGATACTTTTCATAGATGATGTTTTAATATTTTTCGAAGATATCGACCAATACTTTAAACATCTCCAAACCTTTTTAAAATTGCCAAACAAAATGGACTAGTAGTTAGTGCTAAAAAGATTAAATTATTCCAAACCTCTATTAGATTTCTTGGTCATGATTTAAATCAAGGAACCTATAAACCCATCTGTAGAGTCATAGAATTATCCTCTAAGTTTCCAGATGAATTAACTGATAAAACCCAGCTTTAAAGATTCTTAGGAAGTCTCAACTATGTTGCAAATTTTATTCCTAATATTAGATAGGTTTGTAAACCCCTTTATTAGCGTCTTAAGAAAAATCCAGTACCTTGGGGAATAGAGAACACTAATACAGTTCAAAAACATAAATCAATAGTTCAAAACTTCCATGTCTAGGGATACAGCATCCAGAGGATCTTATCATTGTAGAAACCAGTGCCTTGGACATAGGATATGGAGGCATCCTTAGACAAAGGATTTCCATAGTCTACTAAACAATTAGTAAGATTCACGTCGGAAATCTGGAATGATACTCAAAAGAATTATAGTACCATTAAAAAGGAAATTTTGGCTATAGTACTATGTATTACTAAATTTCAAGATAATTTAATAAACAAAGAATTTTTACTAAGAGTAGACTGCAAAGCAACCAAAGATGTTTTACAAAAGGATGTTAAAAATTTAATATCTAAACAGATATTTGCCAGATGGCAAGCTTTATTATCAAGTTTTGATTTTCAAATAGAATTTATAACGAGAGAAAACAATTCCCTTCCAGATTTTTTGACTAGAGAATTTCTTCAGGGAAAAAATGAGGAGAATTTTTCTGGTTAGTAATTACTGTTCTTCTTCTTCTATGTTCTTAGTTTTATTCCTTAAGTTGGGTAGCCGTTTAATAGCAGTTTAGACGTTGACAAACCTGGAATTTTCCATTGGATTAGCTCGGAGTATGGTGAAAAATAGAGCCATACCCGGAGGGTATTCCTAAAATATGGGAGATGGTAGAGAGTTTTTCTAAGTTACACAACAAATTATGGTCCCCATGGAATCCACCCAAAACCCATATCACTTCAAGACAAAGGTACACAAGTATTCATGTCACAAAGGACAAAGACACATAAGACAACATGGTGGACCCTCCAAAGGCAAAAAATCTCTTCAACAATATTTAAAAGACACATCTTTTCAAAGTCATCAAGGGCAAGAATCAACTATTCAATGGATATATAGTAATCAGCTACCGGACAGGTGTACAGAAAATAACATGTATTAGTATATAGATAGATGTAAAATAAATAGAGTTTATAAGATATGATTCAACACTTAGGTTTTCAATTTGTAATAGGAGATCATTCTGAAATTTCCACAACTCGAAAATACTCTCCACCACTTTCATATTTCCCATACTCCCTCTGTAAAGTTCTCTCATTTCCCATACCAATAAAAAGATTTTTGTAAGTATAAATCTTTCCATTTCTCTACTACTTTTCCCCTATCTAAACAATATATCAAAGAAAAAGTGATTTTATAAAAGATCAAACTATTTTTAGAGTAAATTCAGTCCAATGGGGATTAAAGAAAAACTAATCCACTATTAAAAGAAAAATTTATAGTATCATGAAATTTCAAAATTCTTTAAAAATAGCCAAGACTGTTTTACAAAAAGATGTCAATAATTTGATTTTATAAAGGGAGAAATTCTCTCCCAAAAATTTTAGCACAGATCTTCAAAGAAGAAAAAGCCAAAATCTTCTTAAAGTCATCAAAAGAAAAGTTCAAGATAAGGATGAAAAGACAGTCAGAGACACGTGTAGAACAAATGAATTGTCATCAACTACTCCTATATAGGCGTAGAGTAAATAGCTTAGTGTATCGACAGATGTAAACAAGATAGTGTTTGTTAAATATTAGTGAGCACTTCTGAGGCCTATTTAAGGCTTTTAACTTGTACTAAGAAAGAGCATATCCTTTCAATTTAATTAATATCAAAATACCAATAGATAATATATGAAATTCCAACCAAAACGTAATAAATAGTGTTAATATTTCTGCTATCTTTAGTAGAATTGCTAAAATAGAAAGTGATTTACAAAATTGGAATTTCCAAAAGAAAGGTTTAATTGTAAAGGCCCAAAAATGAGGGTCAAGATGACACTTGTCGCGACGTACCTTGACAAGCAAGCCTATCACCCAAACTGATACAAAAAAAAAAGAAAAAAATATCCCAAGATAAAGCTTCTAGAATGAAGCCGAACCATATCAGTAATCATAACAATGCGAAAAGAACTTATCGAAAATACCAATCATGCCAAAAACTAGGTGTCAATAGTGTAAGAACTCCTAATATAATCCAAGAGTCAAATACATCGGAAAAATAACCATAAAAGAATAATATTTGTCTTTGAATACTAATAAAGACATAACTACTGTAGAAACATAGAGGTGAACTTTGGATACATGAATGTCCAACCACTACCTTGGAAGCTCTAACAATCGCCAAAGTCAATTAAACAGAGGCAAACTTGAGCTAGGACCGGCATCAAAAGGGAGCAGTAGGCCTGAGTACGGTCCGAGCTGGGACCTGCATCAAAAGGGAGCAGTACGCATGAGTACGGTCCACTTGTACACAATAGGTATCATAGGCCGACCAAGAAAAGTAGTAAATAAAGCATACAAAAATACACTAAGGGAGCATCACCTACAATAAAAAAAATATTCCACAATGTTAGCCCACACCGCTTGCACTAACAGTTCTAATATATCTTACATATATTACAACATCACACTAAGATAGAACAAAAGTACGTATTATATTATATATAAGAAGAACAAGGGGAAACATGCACATGCAAGATCATCAAATACAGGTAAAAGAAGATACGATAAATACATAGATGCCAAGTCAATATGGTACTACAACACAACATAACACAATAAAGTAAGTGCAATGTATATGATGATGAAGATGATGATGATCATGATGCAAGAGGTCATCACACAACCTCCGAGATTATCACACAATCCCCGTATACATCTACAGAGGCAAGCCTCCCAACACAGGACCCATGAGGGGTTAATCAACTCTTATACAATCCATATAACTCATATATCCTTTTTGGCACATCCCTCAAAAAAGGTTTTATTAGGTGTTACAATATCGCCCCCGACACGTCCTTCGGGGAGAGTTTTAAAAAGGGGTTGCCAGAGTTTCTGAGATGTTACCACGGTGGTACCAATGTTTCATGAATGAGTATGATATGAGGATGTAATGATCACAACCAATCACAATGAGTATTTTCACAGCCAACCACAATGATATATTTGCACAACTATGTGAGCCAATATCTACTTATTATTTCAGTTTCATCCATGAATTTCCACATGTCTCATATGCCAAATAAAGTATGAATATAATCACAATACACCAATGGTACTATATTAAGCATCTTAACAATACAATACAATTATTCACATGTATTCAAGGCTATTAATATCACATAGGACCCCACACGGTCATACATATCTCATAATAACTCAATTTCGACAATTACATCACATATAGGATGCCACACGGGCACAAAACATAAATATACATTTTTCATGATTTGTTCCCACCCTTAATATGAATTTTGTATCATCATTTACTACCCAGCACTGTTGAAAAGAGTTAAGCCATAACCTACCTCAAAAGTCGAAACCGTACCGCTATATTTTGAACCCACGACCTTACTTTTCATGAATAATATTTAAATCTACTAAAAACAGCAAATATGAAATCTACACGTCAAAATAAAACCAACGACATCTATATTGACTATTTTGTATTCGGGGTCAAAACGGACCCCTGAAATAGGTTTCCAAAAAAGAAGGGCAAAATTGAAACTTTAATTCAAAAACATGTTCCCCATATTTTTAGGAACCTACAGCTGAAAACCCAATTTAAATAGAGTAAAAAATGAGGTTCAAATAAAAAAACCATTTTTGAGCTTTACCGAGTAAAATCTTTGAAATCCGGGTTAAAATTAAGAATCGAATTTGTTTTGATGGTTAAATTGATGATAAACTAATAATTATAAGATAAAAATATTATTCAAGAGAAAAGGAGTAAAATTGAAGTTTAAAATCAAGCCTTAAGATTTTTTTGTGTTTTGAGAAATTTATCAAGAAATTACTAAGAAAGTGGTGAATTCTTACCTTAAATCCGTAATAACATAAAGAATTAGGTGTTAATCTAGCTTTCTAAGCTCCCACAAGTTTCACTTTTCGGCTCTCATACTAATTTAGGGTTCTCAAGAGACAAGATGAAAAATGAGAAAAATAGACAAAAAGAGGAGAATATCAGCAATATATAGCTGAATATCTGCTATGACAACAGTGTTTTCTTTTTAAAGTCCAACATGGACTTCGATGGGGTGCCCGAGATTCTTTCGAATTTCGATATATGCAAACGAAGTATGGAACCATACTAAATTCGACGTTCCAGATGCGTTGGCAAAGTCATATTTTTGAAAAAACATCATTTTCACAAAGTTAACTCCCGAAATACAAAATTACATTTTTCAAGCCAAGGGTCAAAATGAGATTTAAAAGCCATAAAATCATACCAAACATGCTAACACCCAAAAATCAACATTATGGATCTGCTGGCGAAGTCATATTTTCCATCTAAGGTAATTTTGATCAAATGTGGGTCCAACACCTATATCTTTAATTTTTCAACTTTCCGATCAATAGGTCGAAATGAGCTCGAGTGCATCGGGACCCAAACAAAGATCTACCTAGCCTAAAATCGATATTTCGGAGCTGCTGGCATAGTCCGTTCGGTCATCCATCACACGGATCAAAAGATATTCTCATAAGTCTAAAATAAGGCTCTGAAAGCCATAAAAAACCACAATATCACATCGATGATACCAAAATGCATTGAAAAATATGCCAATCACTCCCATACCCCAGAAATAAAATAATGCAACTACTGGGAGGGGTAAAATAGTCAAATCATAGAAAATCACAAATTTCACATATTTCATAAAATTTTTAGGTCATCACATCATCCATCACTAGAAATCTAGTTAGTCCTCGAACTAAGGGCAACGAAATACTTGAATCAATGAAGAGTTGTGGATAAGAAATACACATATCAGTCTTGACCTAATAAGTAGCTTCATCTACAGGTCAATGTCGTCGCTAGACCTTAACCACGGGGATCAATCTAGAGTGCAACCGCCTAACATCCCTAGCCAAAATGGAGATCGGTTTCTCAACGAATGACAACTGCTCATCTAACTAAATTAACTCCCAATGAATAACATGAGACTCATCAGAAATATAATGATGAAGCATAGAAACATGAAAAACTGGATGAACAACTAATAGATCAAGGGGTAAAGCCAACTCATAAGCCATATCACCAACAATCCGAATAATCTCAAATGGAACAATATACCTAGGGCTAAGTTTGACCTTCATCCCAAACCACATCACACCCTTCATGGGAGAAACTCAAAGAAAAATATGATTACCAACACCAAATCTCAGGGCAAAAAGTCTACGATCAACATAGAACTTCCGCCTACTCTGATCCACTCTAATTCTACCCTGAATGACCTGGACTTTATCAAAAGAATCACGAAGTAAGTTCGTACCTGGAGGTCTCATCTCTGAAATATCAAACCAACCTATTAGGGAGTGCAACGCCTACCATATAATACCTGAAAATGAGACATATCAATACTGGAATGGTAGCTATTATTATATGCAAACTCTGCTAAAGCCAAAAGCTGCTCCCACTGATCACCAAAATCCATCACGTATTCATGGAACATCCTCCAAAACCTGGATAGTCTGCTCTAAATGGACATTTGTCTGGGGGTAAAATGTTGTGCTAAGATCAACATGAGTACCCAACTCATACTGAAAAGTCTTCCAAAAGTGAGATATGAACACAGAACCTCAATCTGAAATAATAGACACCAACATACAATGCAGATGAACAATCTCACGAATATAAATACGAGCCAATCTCTCAGCACTGAATGAGACTTGAATCAGAATAAAATAAGTTGATTTAGTCAATCGATCCACGATGACTCAAACACTATCAGAACCATGAGATGTACGAGGTGAACTAGTCACAAAGTCCATGGTGATCCATTCCCACTTTCACTCAAGAATGGGTAACCTTTGAAGCAACCCACCAGGTCTCATATGTTCAGCCTCTACCAGCTAACAACATAGGTAATGAGCCATAAAATATGCCATATCTCACCTCATATCACCCCACTAGTAGTGTTGCCTTAAATCACGATACATCTTAGTCATACCTGGTTGGATAAAATATCTGGAAAAATGTGCCTCCTCCAAGATCAACCTAATCCAGTCACCCAATCTTTGCCCCCAATCCTCAAAACTCTATCTGAATCGAGTGAGGCTTTCTTAGCCTCCCCACTCAATACTTTATCTCGAATTAACCTCAATCTAACATCATTAAACCGATGAGCTTGAATCTGCTCCATAAAAAAAGATCTAGCATCCACAAATGCCAAAACACGCCCCGGTGTTGAAATATCAAGCCTAACCATGTGGTTAGCTAAGGACTGAACCTGTAAGGCCAAATTTCTCTCTTGGTCAAAAGATGCGCCAAGCAACCCATGCTAGTCGACTTTTGGCTCAAGGCATCCACAACCACATTAGCCTTGCCCGGATGGTAGAGAATAGTCAAGTCATAATCCTTAAGCAACTCAAGCCAACAACTCTGCTTCATATTAAGATCCTTCTGGGTGAAGAAGTACTGAAGGCTACGGTGATCTGAGAAGTTCTCACAACAAACTCCATACAAGTAGTGCCTCTACAATTTCAAGGAAAACCCAACTGCATACAACTCCAAATTATGACTAGGATAATTTCTCTCATAAAGCTTCAACTGACGAGATGCATACGCAATTACCTTGCCCTTCTACATCAACACAACACCTAACCTAACACCTGAAGCATTAAAAAAGATGGTAAAGCCTACACCCTCCTTGGGAAAAGTTAATAGAGTAGCTGAAGTTAACAAATCCTTGAGCTTTTGAAAGCTCACCTCACAAGCATCAGACCACTGAAAAGAAATCTTCTTCTAGATCAGCTTGGTAAATAGACATGCAATGGATGAAAAACCCTCAACAAAACATCCATAATAACCTACCAAGCCAACAAAACTCTAAATCTCAATGGGCGAAATAGGTCTAGCCCCATCACGAACTGCTGCAACCTTGGTTGGATCAACCATAATACCTTTCTTAGTCACCACATGATCCAAGAAAGAAACAGACTCCAACCAAAACTCGCACGTAGAGAAGTTTGCATAAAACTTCTCATCCCTCAATCTCTGAAGCACAATCTACAAATGCTCCAAATAAACCAAGATATCATCTATAAATACAAAAATAAAGGAGTCAAGATACAATCGAAACAACCATTTCATCAACTCTATGAATGCGTCAGGGGCATTGGTCAACCCAAAAGACATGACCAAGAACTCATAATGACCACATTGGGTCCGTAAAGCTATCTTTGGAATATCCAAAGCTCTTATCCTCAATTGGAGATAACCAAACCTCAAATCAATCTTCGAAAACACTACAACACCCAAGATGATCAAATAAATCATTAATGCAAAGAAGAGGACACTTGTTCTTAACCGTCACCTTATTCAACTGTTGATAATCAATACATGACCCATCATTTTTCTTTACAAACAAGACAGGCATATCCCAAGGTGAAACACTAGGTTAGATAAATACCTTATCCAACAACTCCTTCAACTAATCCTTTAACTCTGCTGGGGCCATCCTATAAGGAAGAATAAAAATGGTCTTAGTGCCTAGATCAACATCAATACTGAAATCACTATTTTGATCTGGAGGCATACCAAGCAAGTCTGTAGGGAATATATCTATAAACTCACAAAAAACACAGATAGAATCCAAGGAAGAAGGTAAAACAACACTGGTGTTATAAATATGGGATAAGGAATATAAACATCCCCTCTCAACCAATTTATGAGCCTAAACATAAGATATGACCCTCTTAGGACCCAAATGAAGTATACCCTTCCAAGTATCATTGGCACACTCGGCGAAGCTAAAGTCACAGTCTTAGCAAAACAATCTAAGACAACATGATAAGGATCCAACCAATCCATGCCTAAAATAACATCAAAATCGATCAAATCTAATACAACCAAATCTACAAAAGTCTTACGTCCGATAAAAGTCACATCACAAGATTGATACGCCTGATCCACCACGAAAGAATCACCTATCGGGGTAGATACATAAATAAGCATGGCAAGAGGCTCACTAACAGAATCAAAACCCGAAGTAAAATACATAGACACATAAAAGAAAGTCAATCCAGGATCAAATAATCTAAATACTGGTCTGAAACAAATGGGGACTATACCTATAATCATAGCATCAGAAGCCTCTGCCTTAGGTTTGTCTAGTATCACATAATACTAACCACAACCACCAAATGCTTAAGTGGCCCCACGACCACTCTCATGAGCTCCACTACCTCTGCTCCTCACACCTCTGGTAGAACCTCTACCCCCACAACTAAAGTAAAAGTAGCTCTAAACACATGGCGAGGATAGTCTTTAGTCACATGGCCAGTCTCATCAGGCACATAGCAACCTCTACGACCAGTATCAACAGGAGAAAGCATAACTAGGCCCGAACAACCACCCTAAACTACTGAACTAGAAGGTCCAACACCTGAACTCTGTAAGTCCATCTGCACTAGCCTATACTATCCACGAGAATCACTAAAATCTCTACCATGGGGAGACTGACCCCTAAACTCACAAAAATGATGCACCTTCTTGGCGCCACCCTGAGATACTTGAAGAATACCCTCTGTCATCTTATCATGATCCAAAATAATCATAAATAAATATCTAAGCATAACTATTTGAGACATATCAAACTAAAGGGAGATATCCAAACCTTTCATAAACTTTTGTGTCTTTTCAGACTCGATGGAGATACTATCATAGAAATATCTAAACAGAGCAGGGAAACATGCCTCGTACTCAGCATCTATCATAGATCCTTTCTCCAAATGATCTAACTCATCCCACATCTGATCCCTCAAACTGAAAGGCACAAATCTCTCAAGAAAGGCATCAACAAACTGATCCTATGATAACTCAGGAGCATCAACAAGCCTAAAAATGACAAATGATATTCACTAATATCTCATAATATTTCTCAACTGATAGTAGTATAAGCTACACCATTCGCGCAAAATAGTGAAACACAACTCAGAACACAAGGTATGAAAGAACTTTACATGACAAAGAATAAAATAAGGGAGGTTTCCTAAAGACGTCCTATAGCCTCTCAAAGATAGATATAGACGTCTACGTACCGATCCATGAGACTCTATGAGAAATCCCATTCTTACACCATTGATACTAATAAAACTTGGCTGCTCTGATACCAATTTGTCACGACCCAAAAATGAGGGTCATGATGGCACTTATCACGGCACACCTTGACAAGTAAGCCTATTACCCAAACTGATACAAAAAGAGGAAAATAAAGAAATATTCTAAGATAAGACTTCTAGAATGAAGCCAAACCATATAAGTAATCATAACAATGTGAAAAGAACTTATCCAAAATACCAATCATGCCCAAAACTAGGTGACAATAGTGTAAGAACTACTAATACAATTCAAGAGTCAAATACATCAAAAAAATAATTACAAATGAATAATATCTATCTCTAAATACTAATAAAGACATAACTACTGTAGAAAGATAGAGGTGAACTCGGACGCATAAATGTCCAACTGCTACCTTAGAAGCTCCAACAATTGCCTGAGTCAATCAACCCGAGGCACACTCAAGCTAGGAACTTCACCAAAAGGGTGCAGTAGGAATGAGTATGGTCCACTTGTACTCAGTAGGTATCATAGGCCGACCAAGCAAAGTAGTAAATAAAGCATACAAAATATACACTAATGGTACATCTACTGCAACCAGAAAATATCCCACAATAGTAGCCTACATCGCTTGCACTAACACTTCTAATATATCTCATATGTATTGCAATATCATACCAAGATAGAATAAAAGTATGTATTATATCATATATAAGAAGAAAAAGAGAAAACATGCATATACAAGATCATCAAATATAAGTAAATAAAGATACAATAAATACATAGATGACAAGTCAATATGGAAATACAACACAACATAACACAATAAAGTAAATGTAATGTATATGATGATGATGCACGAGGTCATCGCACAACCTCTGAGATTGTCGCACAATCCCTGTATACACCTACGGAGGCAAGCCTCCCAACGCAGGACCCATGGGGGGTTGTCAACCCGTATACAATAAACATATATTATATCTCCTTTTTGGCACATCCCTTAGAAAGGGTTTTATAAAGTGTTACAATATCTCCTCATCGGCACATCCTTTGGGGTGGGTTTTAAAAAGATGTTGCCAGTGTTTCTCAGATTTTGCCATGATGGTACCAATATTTCATGAATGACTATGATATTAGGATATAATACTCACAACCAATCACAATGAGTGTTTTCATAAAAAACCATAATGATATATTTCCACAACAATGTGAGCCAATATCCACTCATTATTTCAGTTCCATCCATGAATTTCCACATGTCTTCTATGCTAAATAAAGTATGAATATAATTACAATACACCAATGGTACCATATTGAGTATCTTAACAACACAATACAATTATTCACATGTATTCAAGGTTATTAATATCACATAGGACCCCACACGGTCACACATATCACATAATAACTCAATTTCGATAATTATATTATATATAGGCCCCACACGGGTACAACATATAAATATACATTTTTCATGATTAGTTTACACCCTTAACATGTATTTTGTATCATCATTTACTATCTGACTCAGTCTGAAAGAGTTAAGCTATGACCTATCTCAAAAGCCAAAATCGGTCCACTGCACTTCGAACCCACGACCTTACTTTTCACGAATAATCTCAAACTCTATTAAAAACATCAAATATAAAATCTATGCTAAAACCAATGACCCCCATATTGATTATTTTTGGTTCGGGGTCAAAACGAACCCCAGAAATGGATTTTTGAAAAAGAAGGGCAAATTGGAACTTTACTTCAAAAATATATTTTCCATATTTTTAGGAACCTATAGATGAAAACCCAGGTCAAATTGAGTAAAAAACGTGGTTCGAATCGAGGAAAAAATATTTTTGTGCTTTACCGGGTAAAATCTTTAAAATAAGGGTTAAAATCAAGAATCAAAGTTGTTTTGAAGGTTAAATTGATGTAAAATTAATAATTATAAGATAAAAAATATTATTCAAGAGAAAAGGAGTGAAATTGATGTTTAAAATCAAGCCTTAAGATTTTTTGGGGTTTTGAGAAATTTATCAAGAAATTACTAAGAAAATGATAAATTCTTACCTTAAATCCGTTATAAAATCAAGAATTAGGTGTTAATCTAGCTTCTTAAACTACCAAAAGTCTCACTTCTAAGATCTCATACTATTTTAGGGTTTAAATAACAAGAGACAAGATGAAAAATGAGCAAAGAGAGGAGAAAATCAGCAATATATAGCTGAAAATCTGCTATGACAACAATTTTTTCTTTTTAAAGTCCAATCCATACTTCGACGGGATGCCCAGAATTATTTTGGAGTTTGCTACATGCAAACGAACAATGAAAACATACTAAATTCGACGTTTTGGATGCGTTGGTGAAATCAAATTTTTGAAAAAACATCATTTTCATAAAGTTGACCCCGAAACTCAAAACTACAATTTTCCAAACCGAGGATCAAAATGAGATTTTTAAAGCCATAAAATCATAACAAACATCCTAACACCCTAAAATTGACATTATGGATCTTCTGGCGAAGTCGTACTTTCCATCCTAGGTCATTTCGATTAAATTAGGTTCCACACCCATATCTTTAATTTTTCAACTTTTTGATCAATAGGTCAAAATGAGATCTGGTCTATCAGGACTTGAACAAAGGTCTGAATAGCCTAAAATCATTATTTCAGAGCTACTGGTGCAGTCTGTTTGGGCATCCGTCGCACGTATCAAATCTATTCCCATAAGTCTAAAATAAGGCTCTTGAAGCCATCAAAAACCACAATATCACATAGATGATACCAAAATGCATCGAAAAATATGTCAATCACTCCCACACCAAAGAAATACCATAATACAACTATGGGGAGGGGTAAATTAATCAAATCACATAAAATCACAAAGTTCACATATTTCATCATAGTTTTAGGTCGTTACATTAATAGTCTTTAAAACTGGACACTTTGATTTGTAAAAAAATTATAATATTAAAACTTCTGAATCTAACGTTGCAATTAATAGAAATATTGAAACTATTAAATTATTAGCAACTGAAGATATTAATAGATATAAAAAAATTACAAGTTCCTTCACATAGGCCTTGTTCGTAGCAGTTAAATTATTATATAGATTAGGTTTAGATGTTCCAATATGTCTACTTTTAAGAGATAATGGGTTATTAAATTTTGATGATTCTTTATTAGCAGTATTACAAAGTAACCTCGCTAATGGCTCGGTATACTTTAATTGTTATCCTAATTTTTCTATAGATATTAATGACCAAAATGTTATGGATACATTAACTTTAAATATTAAAAATAAAAAAATGAATAGTAAGGTAAATACTACAGAAATAACAATAATATATAGAGTATCTTATAAATTAATCAAAATAACCTTAGCCCCTAAGGCTAAAATAGTTAGTAATAAAGGAGTTACAATGCTTATGAAAGCTAATCATAATCGTAATAATACCTTTGTCCCAAAAATGATAAAATGGGATGATGTATTAATAAAAGATAATTGGCATTTCGACGCCTTAATAGAGCCAGAAATAGAATAAGAAAATTCAAATATTGAACAAGTTATTTAGTATCTAGATAGATCTATAGATTTAAAATTTATAAGATCCCAAACCTTTAATCAAGCATCTTCAAGTAAAAGAATGTCATTATCTAGACCTCCAGTCTCCAGTAGAAGAAAGAGAAGTAACATTAGAAGATATTGAAAGAAAATTAAAAGGAGTTGATTTCACAAAAAAAATTCCCAAAGTAGAATATGAATCTACAAATCTAAAAGCTAAAAAATCAATAAGTCTCACTGCTAGTGAAATGCTAGGAGTAAGAGATTTTCTATGCATGATTTGGTCAGATGTAATATTTGAACCTGACTTTGAATATTTAGATAAATTATGGAATAGCCCAAAAAATTCTATTAAAAAGGAATGGTATAAACAACAGTATTCATTAAAATAAAGATATTCTTTTAGAGAAAAATGGTGCAATGATATGAAAAGATTAAGATGTAATATTAAAATTTTTAAATGGTTTGAAATCACAGGAAAATTAGATGATCAAAAAGATTCGGTACATAGATTGTTAATAAATGGTATACTACTAGTAATAAAGTAGTAGAATCAACAATTCCCCTGTTAGAAGAAATTAACCTACCAGTAGAAGGTAGAATTGTTACTGCCTCACCTTGTAAATTAGATATAGTAGATACTAAAGGTGATCTAAAAAATAAAGATATAAATAAGATACTCCAGTAGAATAATTATTCAAATCAATTATTACATGTAGTATCTAGGGCTTTTGGGCTGTAGGTGACAAAAGAGTTTTAAAATGAGATGTAGGTGACATACGTCTTAATTATTGAGTGTAGGTGACAATTATTTTATTATGTCTTAAGAAAGTTGGGGAAGTTTGAAAATAACCCATAAGTTTTTTAATTTATACTTTGATCCAAATGTTAGTTAATATAACAGGAAAAGGGGGAGGGGAAAAGGCCCATTTCTCTCTTCTCATCCATTGTTGTTTTCTTTCTCTTTACGATTATTGTTATTCATTGTTGTTGCTGCTTTATTCATCATCTTTTGCTTCATTATCATCATCTTTTACTTCATTATCATCTTCATCTTCTTCTTGCCGACCATTGTTGTTGTTGTTGTTGTTGTTATTATCGCTACTGCTGCTATCTGATCAATTTCTTAGTTCAAATCTTATTTCCTATATCACTTTCCACTTCGGCATTACTTCATAGGTGACTTTGATAAGTAAAATTATGGTTTTTATTTGAATTTTTCATCTGGGTACATAGTTACTATTGTTTATCCAACAATGGATAGAACCCGATCATGAATCCACCATAAGTGTCCATAATTTAAATAGATCATTCATCTGATGCATCAGATGATTAATCTGTTACAACAGAAGATTTATCTATTGTAACAGACTAGTTATCTATTGCATCAGACTTATTATCTGTTGCATCAAACTAATTATTTATTGCATTAGACTGATTATCTATTGCATCAGACTGATTATCTGTTGCATCAGACTGATTATCTGTTGCATCAGACTGATTAATCTGTTTGGAACAACACAAATCAGACTGCTACAAACCCAACTGATAACTAATGTGTTTCAACTCTTGTTATTGCTACTGGATTCAAAATTATTCCTTACGTCCAATCGTCGACATGTTTGTTGAGAAAATAATAGACAAAATAAAAAATAAATATTCCCTCCGTCTCAAATTACCCATCCCAAATTTTCTAATTTGATTTCTCATTTTACTTATCTTTTTTCATTAATCAAGAAGACATAAATTTTTTTCCATGTTTTACCCTTGCATTAATCATTTTTTCTGCAAATTAAATTATAAACATCATTTAATAGGGATATTATGGTAAACTAGGCATGTTAGTAATTATTTTTCTTAATCAATGTGTCATCTCAATTTGGAATGGTTAATTTGAGATGATTAATCTATTGCAACAGAATATTTATCTATTGTAACAGACTAGTTTTCTGTTGCATCAGACTGATTATCTGTTGCATCAGACTAATTATCTGTTGCATCAGACAGATTATCTGTTGCAATAATTGATTAGTCTGTTTGAAACAACACAAATTAGCCTACCACAAGCCCAATAGATAACCAATGTGTTTCAACTCTTGTTATTGCTACTGGATTCAAAATTATTACTTACGTCCAACCGTCGATATGTTTGGTGAGAAGATAATAGACAAAATGAAAAATAAATATTTCCTCCGTCTCAAATTACTCGTCCCAAATTTGATAACTTGATTTCTTATTTTACTTATCTTTTTTCATTAATCAAGAAGAGATAAATTTTTTCTATTTTTTACCCTTGCATTAATCACTTTTTCTACAAATTAAAATATAAACATCATTTAATAGGGGTGTTATGGTAAACTAGGCATGTTATTAATTGTTTTTCTTAATCAATGTGTCATTTTAATTTGGGATGGTTAATTTGAGACAGAGGGAGTATGAATTAAAACGTCAAAGCAGTGTTACAGACTAGTTATCTGTAAAAACAGACTGCGTATCTGTTGCAACATATGAGGTATCTGTTTGGAACAACACAAATTAGCCCCTGCCACAAACCCAACAGATAAATCTTAAATCTTGCTATGGCTACTGGATTCAAAATTATTCCTTATGTCCAATCGTCGATATGTTTATTGAGAAGATAATAGACAAAATAAAGTTTAAATATGAATTAAAATGTCAAAGTTGATCAAACATAACTTTTTTATTAAACTAAAACAAATTAAAATACATATACATATACTTAAAAAGAAAGAAATAAAATAATCTAATTATTATTATTATTATTATTATTATTATCATCATCATCTTCATCATTATTATTATTATCGCTATCCAACCAATCTTCAATCGGCAGAAGCAGCGTCCTCCTTATCCTGCGGATCTCCCGCAACATCTTACTCTGACAACGGCCAACTCCTATTGTATATCATAAAACTACCTCTGCAGTTTTCGTACAGCATCTCATAAAATAGTGACATCCCATACTGGATCAGCCATATCTAGAACACGCATAAGTTGACAAAAAATGCAAAAACAAAAGTAAGGAAAACAATCCAAAAGTAAAGTAATACAACACATATTTACACAAAAAGCAAGAAAAAAACTTACCAGAGATGGAAAAGTTATCAATTCCTTAAAGATAAAGTAGTTGAAGGTGTAATATGAAAGAAAAGAGCAAGAAATAATAGATGTGTATAGTAGAATGAACGAGTAAGGATGGACCTAACCTATTTATAGAGGATTGAATTTGAATGAGTTAGGCAAAAAGGCGTGACTTTTCACCTCCATTTATTTATACTGGTGCCTGTTTTATTATGTTGTGGCAACATATTATATATCTATTGCATCAGATAACCCATCTGTACCAACAAATATATCATTTGTTACAACAAATCAATAATCTGTTGCATCATATAATATACCTATTGCAACATATATCTTTTTAATAATCATCATATAGTTATCTTTAATCCAAATTTGGTGACTTTTTTATTATATAAATTAAAAAAATAGATTCAAAAATAAAAAGGCGCGGCCGTTCACCTCCATTTATTAATATTGGTGACTTTTTGATTACTGTGGAAGTTATGACTTAATTAGTTCTTTTCAGTAATCATTTTTATTGAGTTGTGGCAACAGATTATATATCTGTTGCTTCAGATAACATATCTGTGATAACAGATATACCATTTATTGCAACAAATCTACAATCTGTTGCATCAGATAATATATTTATTGCAACATATATCTTTTTAATAATCATCATATCTTTTATCTTTAATTTAAAATTGGTGACTTTTTTATTATATAAATTAAAAAAATAGATTCAAAAACAAAAAGATCGACTGTTCACCTCCATTTATTAATTACATTCAAACCGGTGACATTTTGATTTCTGTGGACAATTATGACTTTGATAAGTTCTTTTCAGTAACCATTTTTATTGAGTTGTGGCAACATATTATATCTATTGCATCAGATAACCTATCTGTGACAACAGATTACCATTTGTTATGACAAATCGACAACTGTTGCATAAGATAATAGCTGATGCACATATAAGCTATCTTTTTTAATAATCAACATATCTTTTTAATCCAAATTTGGTGACTTTTTTATTTTATAAATTTAAAAAGCAGATTTAAAAAAAAATATGTCGAAGAGTCACAATCACTTATTTAAATTAAATAATTATTCTGTTACGGTTATAAATTGTGTTTATCATTTATTTCCTTATTATTTATTTATGAATCATTTTTCATATTAAATAATTTAAAAGTCATGCCTTTTCACCCTCTCAATAACAATAACAATAACCCTTTTTATCAATAAATTTGTCGCATCAGATTAACCTCAGTCGACATGTTGAGAATAAACAGAATGATAATTAAATACTAAATAAGAATTAAAAATTCAAAGTCGACCACCATGTTCAAACATAGATTTTTGAATCTCTCGGGTAGATCCGATATACAAAAGGATGAAAATACATACATACATTGCATAAATACGCTAAAATAAAGAAAAAACATAACCTAATTATTATTAATACTATTATTATTATTGTTATTATTATTATTATTACTATTATTATTATCAACCGGACAATTTTCATCCGGCAGCAGCACGACCCTCCTCAGCCTTGCTCCAAAGTCGGCCAAAATTCCTCTGGAATTCATCAAACTGCCTTTGATGTTCCTGCAAGGACTTGATTTGAATCTTCTTATACGAATCTGGATCAGCCATATTTGTATTGTAAGTGCAGTAAAATGAACGAGTAAGAGTGAGTAAGGAAGGAGGCAAGAGGGACCTATTTATAAATGATTGAATTGGAAGGGGTTAGTCAAACAAAAAGCCACCACTGTTCATATCCCTTAATTAAATAAAACTGGTGGCTTTTCAAATATGTAAATTAAAAAAATGGATCTAAATACAACATTTTATCATTTATTGTATTTTGGAAGGAAAAGAAAATTTCTTTAAAATTAATTTAACAAATGGTAATCTGTTCCAAAATATATTTTATCTGTCAGATAACTTATAATATATTGACAATCTGTTGCAACAGATGGTTATATCTATTTTCTTTTCCATTAGATATGTCATATGTTACAACAAATTAATCATCTGTCTTAATAAATGTCTATAATTATTTCACAATTTAAATAGATGTGGCATCTGTTGCAACTTTCTAGTCATCTATTTATTCAATTTAAGCCATAGATGGGCTAGGAAGAATAAGGTGCATGCATATGGATCCACTATCATATGTGTGGGATTTAAGTAAGTATTACTGATAAGGTCACTAGGACAACACAAACAAAGTATAATGTTTTTGTGAATGCAGTTTTTAACCGATTAGGCACTGATCATTCAAACAAGATCCTGCATTGTACAATTAAGTTTGATGGGTTTGAATTGATAAGGCTAATGTCCCCATGAAGATGGTGTAGATACCCTTTTATGAATTACTGACGACTGTTGCTCGTATTTATGCGTGTCAAGTTTTGAAAAGGGGTCAATATTTGGTGTCATTGCAGGGAACCAATAGCAATTGGACTTAACTTTAAGTGTGAATTGGACTCTGAGAATGCTTTTGAAGCCTCGCACTGCATCAAACAAGAATGTAAAACCAATAAAAATTCTCTTGGACCAAATTTATATGGAAGGGTTGATCGAGAAGATGATTATACGCCAGAAGGAGTCAAAGGAGAATGCCTGCGAGGGAAAGGGGAGTTGATAAAAGACTGTATCATTTGAGAGCTAATTGAAGAAGAGACATAGGGTAGAAAGTAACTTCTAGCAAATCTGGCCGATGAGATTATCTTAAAACAAGAGAAATCTGAATCAAGTGCAAATATGAAAGTGTATCTGGTAATGTAAATTCATTTGTTGCCTCTCTGAAAGAAAAATAATGTAGATGGACACTTTTCTAGGGAGATGCAACTAGGTAGCGTGGTCGGGATTATTACCTATATAGAAAATAACAAAAGACCAAGAAAGTAGCCTTACGGGCATCGAGGGTTGAAATGATGTACAAAAAGTCTAGAAAACTTCCGCCAATAGAAACTGTAGTTAAAGTAAGGAATCTAAGCGAAGACGGCAATTTTTGAATTTAAAATTGCATCCTATGCCTTTTTGTTTGTGGTTTCAATTAGGTCCATTGCTTTTGACCTGATCGGAACCACATATGAGATTGAAAGGCAAATTGAGTATCATTACTTTCTTAGCAATATGGATTAATTGATTGTGATTTCTAGCCTTAGCATGCTTTCAACATTCCTTGGAGAAGATCAGAGACTTTCTATAGTATGTAAATCCCGATAATTTTCAAGCTTTCTTCCAGCTTGCTGATTTTGTATTCAAGCTGGTCGTTTCTATATTTGAAGTTGGTATATAGTTCCTGGTCTCTTGTGAACACTACCTTCAAAGTTGTGGCATTGAACATGGCCTTCAGAATATTTTTTGCAGAAGCTTTAAAGGATACATGGAGGGTCACTGTGTTTGTTTTAGGTCAAAGTGTGTTGATGCACATTGAAGATGTGATCACAACAGTTGAACAACACACTTTTAGCGAGTGTTTCTCAATGGAACTTGCTACACCAATTTGATAAATTAATAAGCAAGGAGTTACGTAATGTTTGATCTAAACCAACTCTACCAATCCTATTAAACATTATGTAACTCCAGGCTCATTACTGTGTCATAAAATTTTGCTCAAGTTAGTGGACAAATCAAATAAGCTCAATCTCTCAGCCTTTCTGCTGATCGGTCTTCTCCAATATAGATGATAAGATATTCGTTATGCAAAAGTCTACACCGTCACCAGAATACTTACTAGAGCGCAAGTATTTAGAAGACATCAACAGTAATCTCTAAATATCAAGTGATATTGAGAGATTACTAGTCATGCATTCTTAAGACTTGCTACGACAAGAATTTCTACTGATGACAAGATATCTGTCATGCAAAAGTCTACACCATTAACAAAAATCCTGCCAGAGCAAAAGTCTTCAGAAGGCAATATTAGTAATCTCTCAATATCAAGGAAGTCTTGTACGAAAGTCTTCAAAAGACATTCAAAAATAAGGAAGTTTTCAGTAATGACTACACATAATTATGACATCAACAACCTCACCAGATACCCTGGTAGTTCAAAAGAAAAGGAAGAAATATTTTCATTTGCATTCCTAGTTTGAATGTAAATAAAAATATTTCTGCTTTTTCTTTTGAACTAGGAGTCAATCTGGTGAGGTTGTTGATGGTAATTATGTGTAGTCATTGCTGAAAACTTCCTTATTTTCAAATGTCTTATGAATACTTTCATACAAGATTTCCTTGATGTTGAGAGATTACTAGTAATGCCTTCTGTAGACTTTTGCTTTGGCAAGAATTTCTGCTGATGGTGTGGACTTTTACATGGCAGATATCGTCATCAGCAGAAATTCTTGCCGTAGCAAAAGTCTTGGGAAGGAATAACTAGGAATCTCTCAATATCACTTGATATTGAGAGATTACTATTGATGTCTTATGGAGAATTAGGCCTTGGCAAGAATTTTTGGCAACGGTGTAGAGTTTTGCATGGCGGATATCTAGTCATCTATATTGGAGAAGAACGATCAGCAAAAAGGTTGAGAGATTGAGCTTGTTTGATTTATGCACTAACTCGGGCAAAGTTTTTTTATAGGGTAATGAACCTGGAGTTACGTAACATTTGATAGTCTTGGTAGAGTTGGTTTAGATCAAACGTTAAGTAACTCCTTGCTTATTAATTTATCAAATTGGTAGAGCAATTTGTATCGAGCAACGCTTGATAAAAGTGTGTTGTTCAACTATTGGGACCACATCTTCAGTGTGCATGAACACATTATGACCTAAGAACATACACAACGACCCTACATATATCCTTTAAGGCTTTTAAAGAAAATATTCTAAAGGGCTTGTAGAATGCCACAACTTCAAAGATTGTGTTCCTGATCGACCTCAGAAAAGACCAGGAACTCTATACCAAATTCAAAGATGGCGACGAACAGCTTGAATACAGAATCTGCAAGCTGGAGGCAAACTTGAAAAT
This sequence comes from Capsicum baccatum var. pendulum, assembly GCA_030864225.1. NCBI lineage: Eukaryota > Viridiplantae > Streptophyta > Magnoliopsida > Solanales > Solanaceae > Capsicum > Capsicum baccatum. Next base: position 80,751,937 of record CM061560.1, on the reverse strand, counting down.
TATCAAAATTCACATACTAAAGAAAGATTCTGATCTTCTCTAAGATATGTATAAAGCATGCTAAGGCTATAAAACACATTCAATTATAACCATATTTCTAAGGAAGTAATAATACTAGTTTTTTCTTTCAATCTCGTTTGTGGTTCTGATCAGGTCAACAAAAGTGGACCTAACTAAAACCACAAACAAGAAGGCATGAGATGCAATTTAAAATTCAGAAATTTTTGCCTTCACTTAGATTCCTTACTTTAACAATAGTTTCTGTTGGCGAAAGTTTTCTAGACTTACTGAACATCATTTCAACCCTCGATGCCCGTAAGGATACTTTCTTGGTCTTCTGCTATTTTTTATCTAGGTGATAATCCTGACGACACTACCTAGTCACAGCTCTCCAGCAAAGTGACCATCTGCACTATTTTTCTCATAGAGAAACAACAAATAGATTTTTCATTACCGTATACACTTTCATATTTTCACTTGATACAGATTCTCATGTTTTAAGATAATTTCATCGGCCAGATTCGTTAGAAGTTACTTTCTACCCTATGTATCCTCTTCAATTAGCTCTCAGATGATATAGTCTTTCATCAACCACTTATTTTCCCTCAAAGGCATTCTCCTACTGCACCCTCTGGCGTATAATCATCACCCCAAGTAATTTGGGCTAAGGCAATAACTATATTGATTTTCCATTCTTGTTAGATGTAGTTCTAGGCTTCGAAGGCCTTCTTAGAGTCTAATGCACCCTAAAAGTTAGTTTAATCATTATTGAATCTCTTTATGATGACACCCAAACTAGATCCCTTCATAATCCTTGACAAATAAATATGAGCAATAGCCGACGTTAAATCTTAACAGGGTATCAGAACCATATTCATGGTCCCTCTACCTTATCAGTTTGAACCTACCAAAGTTAAATATAAAATTGCAGATATCTTGTTTGAATAATCTATGACTAATCAGTAAAAACAATATTCACAAAATCAGTGTACTCTATGTGTATTTCCATGATAACATTATCAGTAATACATACCTCTTACATATGAACTAGTTCTATCTACATGTAGCTTATTCCTCTGAACCTATCTTTACTGCAGTCTCTTGTGATGTTCGGGCAAAAAAATTGATGTCACAAAAAGAATATTATCCATCTGTTGCATCAGATGTAGAGTCTGTTACATCAGATTTGGAGTCTGTTACTTCAGATGTGGAATCTATTGCAACAGATATAGAGTCTGTTGTAACAGATATAGAGTCTGATGCAACAGATGTGGAATCTGTTGCAACAAGTGTAGAGTCTATTAGAATACATCAAACCAACTTTTCTAGTGGCTTGATTTTTTCCAACTGTTGCTCTGTCTGTTACAACATCAACAACAACATAAATTACAAAGAAACAACAAATAAAAAATATCAGTAACAAAGAAATAACATTTGTTCCAACACCATTAACAATATCATTAATAATTAAAAAGTAGCATCCTTTGTTCCAACACCATCAACAATAACACACCATAAGTTACAACAATGCTAACCCCAACAACAACATCAATAATAGCATAAACAACAAACAAAATACATACAATAAAATAATACTGCCAATAAGGCTTTTAAACTTCTCCCAACAGAATACTTTTTTTTACATATTATAATAAAAATTCTCAGTTCGTTTATTCAACACTTAAAAGTTTCTTCAAATTTTTTAAATAAATATGATATGGGTAAATGGTAATTAAATAAAAAATAGATGTAAATAACTTGTAAAGATGAAGACGAGAATGAAAGAGCAATAGTGAATCATACCTTAATGTGAAAAGGGGATCAAAACAACAATTTCAGTCAAGGAAAGATATGGGGATCAATTTAGATCTGAAAGGATCTTTATGAGAAAGAGAAGAGAAAAAAAGAGAAAAAAGATGTGATAACCCTGACCTAAAAAGGAAAGAAAGAAAAAGATGAGAGATGAATAAAATAAATTCAGGACTGAAGCTGAAGAAGAGATGAGATATTTTTAGATGTATTGTGTACGTAGACGTGGATTTTTCAATATTCATTAATTAATATAATTACTTTTCATTAATAATTTGAGGGGCACAAGAAAGACTAGTGACATTGAAAAGACAAGATAAAACTACTCAATGAACTAATTTATGAGTTATCCAAGAAAAAGAAACTCTTCATTTTTTACCATATTTTGTAGTTCTTACTACTTTATCTACTTAAATAGAAAGCCTTAAAATTGAAAGAAAAAAATGATTTTTAAATATATATGTTATCTGTTGCAACAGATAGAAATAGCTATTTAAGCATCCCAATAGCACAGTCATCTGTTACAACAAATACAAACATTTGTTTAAAAATCCCAACAGCTCAAAGATGGAAATTTCCATTTGATAATTAAATCAGATTTGTCATCTATTAGAAAAAATATCAATATCTATTTAAATATCCCAACAGCTCAGTCATCTGTGACGATAGATGCAAAGGTTCATTGGATAACTAAATCAGATATATCATCTGTTACAATAAATATCAATATCTGTTTGAAAATTTCCAACAACTCAGTCATCTGTCATAATAGATGCAAATTTTTATTTGATAATAAATCAGATATGTCATCTGTTACAACAAATATGAATATCTATTAGAAATTTCTAATAGCTCAGTCATTTATTCCAATAAATTTTATTATAATTGATTTAGTTGGAACTAGGTATGAATGAATGAGTTCATAAGGTTAACTATAACGTCAATTGAGTCTTTGCAATTGGTGTTAGTATTGCGTTCATCCTGACCCGAGTTATCGATCAATCACTCTGAGTTGAAATGAGCTCTCATTGACTTAATTTTAAGATTAATAGTACCTAAATTGATTTAGGTGAAACTAGGGATGAATGATATCATAGGGTCAACAACAACTTTAATTGAGTCATTGCAATTACATGGTGTTGGTATTGCGTTCATCCCAACTCGAGTCATCGATCGATCACTCTGAGTTGAAATGAGTTCTCATTAACTTAAAGTTAAGATTAATAGTACCTAAATTGATTTAGGTGGAACTAGGGATGAATTAATGATCTCATAGGGTCAACAACAACTTCAATTGAGTTAATGCAATTGTATGGTATTGGTACTACGTTCATCCGACCTGCATCGTCGATCGATCACTCTAAGTTGAAAGGAGATATCATTAACTTAATGTTAATATTAATAGTACCTAAATTAATTTAGGTGGAACTAGGGATGAATTAATGAGATCATAGGGTCAATAACATATTCAATTGAGTCATTGCAATTGCATGGTATTGGTATTGCGTTTATCCCGACCCAGGTTATCATCAATAAATATGAGTTTAAATGAGATCTTATTAACTTAATGTTAAGATTAATAGTACCTAAATTGCTATAGGTGGATCTAGAGATGAATGAATAAGCTCATAGGGTCAACAACAACTTCAGCTGAGTCGTTATAATTGCATGGTTTTGGTATTGAGTTCATCCAGATCCGAGTCATCGATCGATCACCCTGAGTTGAAATGAGCTCTCATTAACTTCATTTTAAGATTAATAGTACCTAATTAATTTAGGTGGAACTAGGGATGAATGAGGTCATAGGGTCAACAACAACTTTAATTAAGTCATTGCAATTGCATGATGTTGGTATTATGTTCATCCCGACACGAGTCGTTGATTGATCACTCTGAGTTGAAATAAGATCTCATTAACTTAATGTTAAGATTAATAGTACCTAGATTTATTTATATGGAAATATGGATTAATGAGCTCATAGGGTCAATATAACTTTAATTGAGTCATTACAATTGCATGGTGTTGGTATTACGTTCATCCCATCCTGAGTCGTCGATCAATCACTATGAGTTGAAATGAGTTCTCATTAACTTAATGTTAAGATTAATAGTACCTAAATTGATTTAGGTGGAACTAGGGATGAATGGATGAGCACATAGGGTTAATAATAACTTCAATTGAATCGTTGCAATTGTATGGTGTTGGTATTGCATTCATCCCGACCCGAGTCATCGATAGATCACTCTGAGTTGAAATGAGTTCTCATTAACTTAATATTTTAGAAACTATATCTTTTGAAATTTTAAAAATTAATTAAGAGCACTTCGGACCAAATTAACAATTTCAAAACTTGTCATTCTTTTCCAAAATTACAAATCATCCATTTACGGGAAAAACTTTTCCTCATTTTAAATCTCAAGCTCTCGCTTCTCTCTCTCTCTGTCTCTCTCTCTCTCTCTCTCTCTCTCTCTCTCTCTCTTAATAATACAGACAACAACTACTCAACATATTTCTGAACCCTTCGAAACAAATTTATTTTCTTCTCATTTTTGACCATATAGTTGTTATTTTTGACTTCATTCTTTCTTGTATTTACTGTTTCCTCTGTATTGGTAACAGAGTTCGAGAAGTGTTCTACATTTGTTCTTTATTCTAATAATTAGGGCTTTTTAGTTAATGATGAAAATGAAGACTTTTAGTTGTGTTATCTTCGAGAATGGGTTAACAATTTTGTGTTTTGATGCTAAAATAGTAGGAAGCACCCGAGAAAACCATAGTTTTAGTCTCAGTGTTTTATTGACTATTGTGGTATTATTGGATGGTGTTTTTGGTATTTTTGGTGGATGTTGTTGTTGGTGTCGGTATTTGTGTGTTTTGGTGGTGGTGTCAGTGGTCTTGGTGGCATTGGTGGTGGTCTTGGTGGCATTGGTGGTGGCATTGGTTGTGGTATTGGTGGTCCATCTATTATAATAGGTGGAAGATATGTTGGGAGCTATTAAATAGGTCTTCAAACAGATTCCCCATCTATTCCAACTGATGGGTTATCCGTTGAAGAATTTTTTTGTAATGTGGCATAGAATAATTTATTGAAATTTGTCTTACCTTCTTTTAAAAAATTATGCATACATCAAATGCAATGTATTTTTTGTTTTTCTCTTTTTTGTAGTTAAAAGATGTCTTCTAAAAGTGGATCAACTTTTGACCACCTAACAAAAATGCTAGAGTACAGACGGATTCGAAGGAACTTCCTGAACAATCTCAGTCAGGAAAAAATGAAGCTGAGGAAAGTGATAAATCCTTCTTACCAATGGGGCGTGAATTTATGTCGAAATCCCAACAATATCCTGTCAAAACCATTGGTGTCGATAGGTTCAAGTTGCGATGCCGATGGATAACCCTAACAAAGTAACTGGTGATCTTGTACTTAAATATCAGTTGGGGAAATATTTTGATGAATTAAGGAGAATTATGAGGAATGAAAACATACACAGACTTTTTTACAAGAGCTGCTTTGCATACTTTCTTGAGCTGCCTGAGTACTGCACTCTTTATTTCCCAATGAGCATGGTATATGGTCTTCTCAAGCACAGGATCAAGTATGCAGGGGATGATAAAGAACCAAAGAAGGGCAAAAAAGGATAGATGAAATCTGGATCAACTACTATGGCATGCGGGTTTGTTTTGGGTTGAAAGAGTTTGCCATAGTGACGGGCTTGAGATGCGATCATCCAGAAAAACCTCTCATCAAGGAAACATCCCACAAAGGGTCCATCATACGTAAGGAGAAAAAGATGGGTTGTTGGGCATTGTTGGATGTAGAAACTACATAGCGGAGGATTTGATGGCAAATCTTGAGGATAAAGACATACCAAATCACTACAGGGAGAAATTATGCTTACTTTGGTTTGTCCAATCTGTTCTATTGGCAAGAGAAGTTAGGAAAGTAATAAAAGATGATTTTTTGGCTCTTGCTATTGATTTTAACAAATTTAATGATTATCCCTGGGGATACGACAACTACTACTTGACTGTTGAATATTTACCGACAGAGCTATCCACAAGAACGATCACATTATACGACTTTCCTTGGGCTTTCATGGTAGAATTGATTACTATTTTTACTCATCCATTAATTTATATTGAATATAGTTATAGTTATTACGACTTTTTTTGCTTGCTTCCTGTTTACATTTTTTAGGCTTGGGCATGTGAAGCCATTTCTCCCCTCCAAAAGCAGTTCAAAGATTACCCAGATAAGGTTTCTCATTCAAGGATCCTAAAGTGGTTGGCAGCTGCAAAGGGCAGCAAAAAAAATATTAAGAAGCAGGAGGCTGATTTATTTAACCCTCCGTTTGATGCAGTATGTCTTCTTTCAACTAAAATAATTTACCTCAATGAAAGATATTCAAACAGATGTTCCATCTGTTGCAATATATGGGTCATCTGTTGTAACATATTATCCATCAAATGTAATTAGTACAATATATAGGTAATCTGTTACGACAGATAATCAATATTTTACAATAGATTAATAATCTGTTTCTTTGGATCTTTGAACCCGACTCAACAAATTACCCATCTACTGCAAACTATGCAACAGATAGGTAGTCTGATGCAACATATTGTCAATCTGTTGTAATATGTAGATCAGCTATTATGGCAGCTAGATCCATCTTTTGCATAAGTTGGCTGTGTTAACATGTAACCCAAATGCCTGCAAATTATTATTATATGATTTAAATGCCTCCTGTCTTTTTTTAGGTTGTGCATCCTTGGATCATGCATACCATTGATGAGTTGGGGATGACTTATTTTCTTACTCTAGGTCTTGTTGATACAAAAGAAGACCCAATAGTGGAGTTAATAAAGAAGGAATTGGCAGGAGTAACATCCATAAGAAGAGCAGTTAGGCAAGGTTAGCCTAATGTTGAATTTCTTCACGACCAACCTCAAACTGCAATAAATCCGGGTGCTTCTTCTGGGGGTGTTGCTAGTGGAGTTGTTGATGATGGTGGCAGCCATCTTTATGTTGCTGCTGCTGCCAGTCATGATTATGAGCATGTTGGTGCTCAGCAAAAAATAAATACATTTGAAAACACCCCTTTCAAAGGTCCCTCTTACCCCTATATCAGTCCCTCCCACCCTTACAGTGGTCCCTCTCACCTCTCTCCACTCTCATGTTCTCATTGCAAATGCAAAGAGTACAAGGACAGAGATAATAAACTCCTTAAAAAGCTAGAGGCTATTGCTGAAGCTGTCAAGAATTTAAAATCTAGGAAGGGTGTCATACCATTCAACAAGGTGAGAGATCCATGTACTCCTACAATGGCGGTTAGGAGGAAGATAAGAAACATTAGAAAAATTCTCTACGTTCTGAAAATAGAAAAAATTGCAAATCTTCCCGCTACAAGAGTTGTTGAAGTTCAGGGGCCGCTAAAAAAAGTGGACATATTCGCGGCACTTGGCAAGAAAAATAAGAAGGAACTGGAAGAAATCATAAATGGCAAGACAAGGTTAAAAAAGAATAGACCATGCATTTATGTGCCACCAAAGACTTCACGAATATGACAAATATGTGTGAGCGGTACAAAGATAATGTAAGTTCACTTTTTCTAACCTATCCTTCCAATCTACTCCCTGAAGAAGAATGTACGCAGTAGATGTGTAATCTATTGCAACAACTTGGTATTCTGTTGCAACGTAATACACATTTGCTGCATAAGTTGCGTTAGCTGGGTAATCTGTGAACTGATTCAAAGAACCCTCTGCAATAGTTTGTTTCCAATGTGTTTTTATTCTTTGCAATTACAAACCTATTAAAAAATTGTCTTCTTATACCACATTATGTTGATGAAATTCTCTGCATCATGAGGGGCAGGCAATTAGCGTACCCGGATGCTTATGATGCTGCCGATAGGATAATGGACCTCAATTTCTACAATAATTTCAAGGATAGGTATGATGATATCCATAAGCTAGCTGGTTTTGATGGCCTGGGATTTGATGAGTTAGTTTCTATGTTCCAATAGAATGAAGACGTGATTAAATATGTTAGAGGGAAGAGGCCACATCCATACTACAAGAGCTGGACCAAGGCAAAGAGAATCCTTGCAGTCATAAATATGAAAGTCAAACATTTTTTCTTTTTAAGATACTACTCTACGAGGGAAAGATTAAGGTTTATGACTGCAACTTACCTGTCTTCCGCGAGGACACAGTTTCAACCTATATGCAACCACTATTAAAGTTATTACCCAAGTTGTTGATGTAGAGTAAGCTGATGGATTATTTGCTGATGGAAGTCTTGAGGAAGGAATAATGGGTTTTTAAATGTCAAAATAAGAATATCCAGCTTCAAACAAATAGAATCGGTGCAGCGTGTAGGCCGTACTCAATTGCATACATCAAGTGTTTGATGACCGACACATAAATGACCGGTATGTGCAATGCTGTTGTGGGAAAGATGCAATGAATCTGGGCTTATGGGGTACTAACTAAATGGTTGGAGCTTGTGTATAAAGAAGCATATGTACAAATATGGAGATGAACACAATCACAATTTTTTATTTCAACCCATCTCACTTTACATGTTGTGGCAATAATTTTTATGTATGGCCAAGTTGAATTTTTATAATGAAACAGATAGTATATCTGTTGTAACAGATATAGTACCTGTTCTGATAGATTAATTATCTGTTGGAATAGGTTGGTCATCTGTTGCATTATGCAGATGTTTCCCAGTCTGTTTGTTGCAACAGATATCCAATCTGTTGCAACATATAATCTATCTGTAGCAACTGATAGGTAATCTGTTGGAACAAATCAAGAAAGTAGGAGGACCTATTATATAATTTCCAGTAGATGACCTAAATAAATGGTTAGAGCCCGTGTATAAAGAAGCATATGTACAAAGACGGTGACGAACATGATAATAATTTTTTATTTCAAACCACCTCACTTTACATATAGTGGTAATAATTTTTATGTCTGGTGAAAGTTGAATTTTTATAATGCAATAAATACAGTACCTGTTGTGACAGATTGACTATCTGTTGGAATAGGTTGGTCATCTTTTGCGTTATGCAGATGTTTCCCAGTTTGCCTGTCGCAACAGATATCCAATTTGTTGTAACATATAATCTATCTGTTGTAACTTATAGATAATTTGTTGGAAAAATAAAGAATAGGAAGACCTGTTATATAATTTCCAATAAATGACCTACGTGTTACATCTCATGTTCCAACATATGTCTAAATCTAATTGATAAGATATGTCATCTATTGTAGCAGATGTATTATCTGTTATGATATTTGAATCTAGTATTCCATTTCAATTAACCTGTTCAAAACTAGGGATTAAATTATATTCATAGACAACATAAAATAAATTAAAACCTTCAGAAATTATATAAAAATAACTCAATAAATAAATGAAATGTAGAAAAATCATTGTGGGCACAAATGATCTACTCTACAAATAAATAAATAAGTAAAACTAAGGAGGGTAGGTTATTTCATTAACGAACTTAAGCTAAAAAGATCTACTCAATATGGACAAGTTATTCTTTATCCGGCGTTGCAGAATTTGGCTTTGGTCATCGTGTATCTTTCATGTCGCTTGCGTACGGCTTCTAAGCTTTTGCTTCTCCATATTTCCATAATAGAGAAGAATATCTTTTGCAGAGTAATCCGGCATCAAGTCCATCATTTGGTAATTGTAATCTATCACTCAAATACTCGGTGTATGCGGCAACAAAAATACCGCAATCCCTATATTTTAAAAAAATAGATAATCCATACCTTGCAGTTCATGCAAGCATTGTGAAATTTGTGAAATGAAACTAAATCATGACACTTAAACTTACAGGCTACCAATGGTTTTTTGAGAAATTTCATTAACATATTGTACATCAAATGGATTACCCATTTTATCCCGATATGCTTTAACCGTCGACCAATCAGTACAAACCTTTTGGTCTAAAAAGTCACTCATATCTAGGTAACTAGGCAATATTTTTCCAGCTTTTGTATCTCAGACGTCGGCCCAGAACATGTCCTTCACGAAATCATGTCATATACTCGGATTTGCCTCTCTTTGAGAGAGATGAAAGCCAACACCCAATGGAATTCATCACCACAATTGTTTAGGATGTGCACTTCATCGACCAAATGCCAAGGTAAGCCAACTGGAATACTAAAACCTTTGATGATGTTGATTAAGCATTCCTCATTTTGAGAAACTTCTGGCTGTTGTTGACAATACCTATCATAGGCATTATTGATGTAAACTTTGTACAAACAATTGCCTATCGTGTATCTATATTGTTCTTGTGTTTGCATCTTGGCCTTCTTTCAGAGGTATTAAAAACTGACATCGATGTTTTGCACATATTATCAAATATTTTGGATCATGTAAAGAAAAAATTAATATACAGATGCAATTAAATAAACTATTAATTAATATTAATATGTATGGAATTTAAACCTTATCATTCCATATCATGACTCATGTACGCATATCATGCTTTCTAGTATACTTAGCTTCCATGACTAATGCTATTCCCCTACAGATCAGATACATTTAAACTATGTCATGTATATCCTCAGTTCAGACCTTATTGGTAAATCTAAACTATTGATATTTTATTCCTCAAGTTTCAGTCATGTGTCAAGATTAGTTTGTATCTATTCATGTTTCAAGTCCCCCTGATTTAATCCTCCAGTTAGCTCTCCTTATGGAATAGTGTAGTGATGAGCAGTTGTTTAGATAAGAGATATTATTGCATGCTTACTTTGCACGAGGGTGTAGTTGTAAAGATAGGCTTGAATGTCATGATAAATATGCAAGTAAACATTTAGCAAAGGGTCGTATTTAGAAGTTGGGAAAGTACAAAGTGTAAGTGTACTTTTAGATCCTTGACTTATGTCAGTCCCCAGCATGTAGCCATCAAAAACTCAGTTCAGTTCCAAACATGCTTGACCATAGCATTCAGGTTGTCAGTACTCAGTTATCAGTGTTTCAGTACCCTAGTTTATAGAATACCTCAGAGCCATATCGTACGCTTGGTCTCGCATTCGAAAATAATATAGAATTCATGAATCCATGCTCAGATACCACATTCTACTCAGTTAGTCCTTATCTCCTATGCATAAAACTCAAAAATCTCAGCCCAGCTATTCAGACTAAGTACAGTTTATCTTTGCAAATCCAGTATTCAACTATCAGTTATTCAGTTAATCAGATAAGTTAGTGTATTTATGCACTCGTGTTCAGCTCAGTTCATGTATCATGTCTCAGTTTTATATCCTAGCTATTCAGTCATGACTTAGTTCCTAGGTGTCTTGCACATCGCCTCAATTTCCCTGAGTAGCTCATCCAAGTCAGTATTTGTTGAGGGACATAGTGTCCCAAGGGGGAGATACATCATACCCCCAAAATTTTATGATGTAAACATGCTGCTCTATTTTCTTTTGATGAATCCATTTTGGAGAAGGGGTACTCATAAGTTAACCCTCAAACTCTAACTTCAGTCGCATTCCATGTTTTCAAGATTCAGTTTAGATCATGATATTCAGTATATTTACCACGTCCCAGACTTAGTTATGTTCTCATGTTTTCGATCATTCTTATGGAGTAATTAATCTCAAACTTATCGGTATTATCAGTTCAAGGTAACAGTTTTCCTTATCCATGCTCAATTTTTGGTTTAAACTTGATACCTTTACCATTGCATGTTCATGAGAAAGTTTAGTCATGAATTCACGCATCAGATATGCGTGATCAGCTCATCAGTACTTTCAGTCATGCATTTACGTATCATGTTAGTCATATAATCATGCATCAGATATAGATGTATTCAGCCTTTCAGTTGTGCATCAGATATGCATTCTCATTTTGTGAAAATTTACTTTATTAGAATCTTCAGTTTTATATTCATGAATCAGCTTCCCATGCATCAGATATGCATGTTCAGTATGTTATGCTCAGCTTTCAGTCATTTCAGTCATAAACCCATGTTTCAGTAGTGTATTTCTTGTACTTACTTCATCTTATCATCTCTCCCACCTTAGTTAATTTCCATTCGATGATGAATGTTCCCAAGGGGGAGATATTGTAATACCCCGTATGTTTCTAAGCAAGGAGATGAACCATTTTTCCTACGTATGAAACCTCCTATCCTATGAGTAGCATTTTAGTTCATGACATACAATGAGTATAATAGCGATAAGATAGCTTATTATACATTAAGCATGTTCATATGAGTCACTTAAGGTAATACAAGCTAAGAGTTTTTGAATCCATAAAGTTTTAGTGTTCGATTTTGTAAGGGTCATCTTTGAATGAGTATAACTTGATGTTAATAACGTATTTCTGCATATTTCTACCCACTACATTGTAAATAATTGAATTATCTTTCCAACCATACCAATTTTGCCTTAATCCAATATCCGAGCAAAAAGTTATGACCATTTTTGTGAGAGACAGTAAGGATAGACGATTGGTTAGGCGCGCGTAAGTCAGTTCCAATGCCAAAAACACTCTGTTTTGAGATATTTTGAGGGTAATTAAGTCTTTTAACACCCCTTATACATCCCTAAACTTAACCCTACAAAATATATAGCTTCTAAACATATTACAACCCTATTAACATCTCAAAGCTCATCATCCAAGAACACCATAGGGGAAAAACAAGTAGGGTTGTACAATCAAGCTTGAAGATCAAATTTCAAGGAAATTCCTCCGTCAATCATCAAGAACCTCCCTTCCAAGGTATGCGTAGTGTTCATACATGGGTTCCTTTTATCCGTGGAGTTCAAGAATCAATCTTTAAAATACAAAATTTTGGTTGATTATGGTGATATGATCATACCCATGTTGATGCTTGTTTGTTTTGCTATATAATAGTATCGGGACTGCATATCTCATGAAAGTTATGTTGTTAGTTGAAAAACATGATCTTTAGATGGATTGATAGAATGAAAGTATGAAATCCACCTATGCCTCAAAAGAATGCATGCAAGGTGTTCGATAAAATGCCTAGTATGTTAGAACTTCATATTTACATGATTTCACAATATCTAAATAACAAGTTCATGTTAGCTATACACTTCAATATGAATTTCCATGCTAATTATGTATTCTTATGGTAGTGGCATGAAGCATGTATGATGATGAATATATGAATTATGTATGCAAATTATATCCATGCTTTTCCTACCATGATTGAGATGTTGAATAAATATATGAAGTTTAATATCCCCAAATCATTACAATATGAACTAAATGTTACATGTTGCCGTTACCTTATGCTTGAATGGTTTCTATGCCCTTGCTATGAACAGTATATGTTGTTGGAATGTCCATGATATTAGAATATGATATTTATGACTTGATTATAAGCATTCCTATTTATGATAGATATTATGATGGCCTTGTACTTCATGAAATCCCCCACTCATGTATTATGGATTGTTATTGATGGTCGTGTACTTAAGAAATTCAAGTTGCATCAATTTTCTTCCATCGAGTCCTAGGGGTACTTGTACCCAAAAAATATAGCTGTGTGCCTAGAGCCATGTCATGTTTTCATGATACTCTCAGTCAAGCCTTGATCTATAGAATTTAGTCAGTCATGTGACTCAGGAAAACTCAGAAAACTCGGTAATCTCAGTAGTCCATTAATCTTAGTAATCTCAATGCTTAGTAACCTCAACAACCTCAGTATTCACAGTCAATCTCAATAACTTTAGTACTCTCAACCAGTACTCAGAACTCAGTACATTCCGCCAGTCCTTGGAATCCAGTAAACTTAGTTTAGCTCTGCTAAATAATACCAGTAGTATCAGTCCAGTTAACCAGTATCAGTTCAGCTAATCAGTGCAGTTCAGTTATTGAGATTAGCTTAGTTATTTAGTTCAGTGTCTTTTAGATGGGAGTAGAAGTTAGCACCAAGTAAACCCAAGGATGGGAACTCACCCGTCAGTTCAGGGTGTGATTCTTAGTAGTCATCCTTGTGTTCTAGAATTACGTAGCCAGCGTAGGTTGAGACATCTTAACCCATCAAATTAGGGTTGATGAGGTGGATTAACCTGTCAGTTTAGGGTTCCCACTATTCTCATTGAGTACCTGCAAGTATAGGGTTCTCACAATTGTCCTTACCAGTGACGCAGTATTGATACCCCTCTAATCGGGGCAGAGATTGGACCCAGCTTAGCTATTATAGCATATTTGGGGCATGTCGATTAGATAACTACTTCCCGCAATTTCAGTTATAGATTTTAGGACTGTCAGCTATAGCTGCCCAGTCTTAATAAACAACTCAGATAGTTCTTCAGATTTTAGTATATCAGGACTTCAGATACAGTCAACTCAAAAATAAAATTGAACTCAGATAGTTTCCTTCAGATTTATGGACTTTCAGATACAGTCACTTATGCTATCAATCACAAAAGTTATCATAACTCATGCTATCAGTACTCAGCTTTAGGACTGTCAGATACAGTCAATCAGACCAGTTCTTCATAATTTAAACTGTCAGAAACAATCATTCCTTTATTAGTAATATAGTATCAGTTTCCCAGTATTTAGTAATACAGTATCAGATCCATCACATATTATTTATTTACATATCAATATCAGTAAACTCAGTCTTTCAGAATATCATTATCAGTACACTCATGTTGTCAGTATTCAGCCTCAATAGTCAGTATCTTCACGAGTTCAGTTACACTTACGTATGCATGTATATACTCTCATATTTATATTAGTCAATATTTTTCATATATAACCCTTTGCATTTAGCCTACCTCACTCGTATACTCAGTACATTCAGACGTACTGACGCATTTGCGCTATGGTGCTTTCTCTTATGTTAAACCATAGGTTCAGAGGCATGAGCTCCAAATCAGTAGTAGATTCTAGGATCAGCAGTCAGAGTTAGACGTAAGTCCTCATCCTTTGAGGACATGATGATTTTATTTCTCTTTCAGTTTTTAGTTTATTTCAGTAGTTGGAGTTAGTTGGGGGAATGTCCCATCAACTCCTTAGTTAGTTCAATTAGAGGCTTTCAGACTAGATGTCAGATTATATGTTCAGATTTCAGTATTTATGTTTCTTTTTGGTATTGTTATGCCATATTTTTCAAATATGTATTAGTATTGAACCTTATGGCCTTACAGTGCATGTTTCTACATATTTTATGAGATATTATGCAGTTTACAAGTACAAATATCAGTCATGGGTTAGCTTGTGGTCCTTTGGGGTAATGAGCACCATGTAGCATTTTGGTTCAGAAAAAATTGGGTCGTTACACCTTCCAACCAAAAAAAATAGGCATGCCATAGTAATTTATCCACACCTCATCCATCTTATATTTGTTTTCGTACATAAAACTATGCTTGAGAAGATCATATACCATTTTTGTTTGGAAACAAACATTGTTATCCTCCGACAAATCAAGATATTGCCCTAAGCATCTTTTCCTAAAATAAGCATCCAATTTTCATTCTCGAAGTATTTTTTTGAAGGCGTTGAATGATCTTCTCATGGTTGGCTTAACTACGAAATCACCCGTTAAATCTGTGGCACCATCGCACTGTATTCTCACAGGATAATGATCAATGCTGAATGTTTTAACCAACTCTTCAGTGGAAGGTCTATTAGCATTTGGATCATCTCTTTTGAAATAGTTTTCCTCCTCTTTTTCATTATCTTCTTCTCCTGATTGAGCTACGCTTGTAAAACAAGCTCATAAAGTGGTAGATGTAGCCGAGCTGCTGCACTTGTTCCTTTACTTGGACTTGATTTGATTTCTTTTCTTTTGGGAGCCATATTATCTTAAATTAATAGAAACATAAAATAGATTATAATTGATTAATACAATGTTAAAAAAGGATAATAGTAAACCGTATGACAGACCTATTACAAAGGATGAGTAAACCGTTGAAACTAATAAAAATAGATCGCTAATCTATTGCACCAGGTATTTTATCTGATGAAACATATAACTAACCATTGCAATGGATGAGTAACTGTTGAAACCATAAAAATAGGTCACTAATATATTGCACCAGGTAGTTTATCTATTGCAACATATAACCAGCCTATTGCAATGGATAAGTAATCTGTTAGAAACAGTAAAAACAGATCACTCATCTGTTACACCAGAAAGGTTATTTGTTGCAACATATAACTAACCTGTTGCAAGGATGAGTAATCTATTGGAAACAGTAAAAATAGATCACTAATCTATTGCCCCTGGTAGTTTATCTATTGTAACATATAGCCAACCTGTTGCAACAGATGAGTAATCTATTGAAAACCATAAAAAAGATCACAAATCTATTGCACCAAGTAGTTTATCTATTGCAACATATAACCAACCTATTACAATGGATGAGTAATCTATTGAAAACAGTAAAAATAGATCACTCATCTATTGCACCAGGAAGGTTATTATTTGCAACATATAATCAACTTGTTGCAAGGAAGAGTAATCCATTTGAAGTAGTAAAAACAAATCACTAATCTGTTGCACCAGGTAGTTTATCTGATGCAACATCTAACCAACCATTGAAATGGATGAGTAAGCTGTTAGAAATCATAAAATATAGATCACTAATTATTGCACCAGGTAGTTTATCTATTGCAACATATAACCAACCTGTTGCAATGGATGGGTAATCTGTTAGATACAGTTAAAAAATATCACTCCTCGGTTGTACCAGGAAGTTATCTGTTGTAACATATAACCAAGAAAAAATGCATCACTAATTTGTTGCACCAGGTAGTTTATCTATTGCAACATAAAACTAACTTATTACAACAGATGAGTAATTCGGTAGAAACCATAAAATAGATCACTGATTTGTTGAAATATATCACACATCTATTGCAAAATGAATTATTTGTTGGATTAATATTTTTTAAATTTCTTCCTAACAGAAGAGTCTTCCGTCGCAACAGATGAATGATCTGTTAGATTGTTCATCTGTTGCATAAGATTTTCATAGTTACATTAGATTTTCATCTGTTGCATCAGATATTTTCATCTATTGCATCAGATTTTTTCATCTGTTGCATCAAAGTTTCATTTATTACAACAATATTTTTACCAAGACAAACAACAAATCAACCCAGCAACACCAACAGATCATACACACACACACACACTAAGAACATCAACTGTGACCAAAAATCACCAATAAATCCAAATCAACAGTACGATAATATAAAGAAGAAATGCCAAAAATTAGAGTTTTATTAGAAATATCAGAAATTAGGATTTTATTTAGTCCACATTTCAAATTTAATATAGAAATATTGAAATTGTTAACCAATACTAGAAGAGTAGTTGGCTCAAATTCCTCTATTTCTTGATAATTTTTTACCAGTGAAAAAGAAAATGGAACGATGAAGAACTCGAAGTTGTTTTCGCTGGAGAAGTTTTTACGTCGATTGACGATTGGAAGTTGAAAGGGAACTTGCTCGACTATTTCTACACTGAAGGTTAAAGTCTCCGGGGATTGAAGAGAGAATTTTTCATGACTATTGGTTGGGAGAGTGTTGAGAGAAGCTGTCGAGAGAGAGGAGAGAGACGGTTGATTTGGATTGAAGGGGGGTGTGGGTTGGGTTGATTTGTATTTTTGAAAAGATTAGAAAGTTTTGAAAATATTAATCAAGTCCACAATTAAGTTAATCAAGTTTTCTAATGATCGTTGACCCTTTAAGTTGGTCAATATCACTAATCCTTAATTCAAGACTTAAAAGACACCTTTCCTTCAATGATCTCTAGTATCTAAACAGATTCTCGAAGTCGTGAATAAATTAATTTTTAAAGATAAACCAAGTTATTTTCATTAAGATAAAAAGTTAGAAACTTATCTAATTTTTAAATTACCAAAATTCTCAAAAGATAAAATTCCTAAATTTGAAGAAAAGTTTGAAGTAACCGACAATATTTTAAGAAAAAATAATGAAAGACTAAAATCTGAATTAAAAGTCCCAAATGACAAGGTTATAAGAACTTTATTTGAAAGGAATGATAATGAAATTAACAAATTAAGCTCTAAATATTAAGTAAAAAAGAATTATTCTTATAAAAAGCCCATATTTTTGGACATCCAGTATGAAGAAAATGAATTTGTATCTCATATTTCACATACCGGAAATGAAATTGTCAAATGGAATATAGATGGATTAGAAGAACATCAAATATATAATAAACTACATAAAAAGGGAATGGCCATTACAACATATAAAATTTCCAGGATGTTAGATAAACAAGCATCGTTTATGATTATATCTGGTTTTACAGGTACTATAAAATATTAGTGGGATAATTACCTCACAGATAATAATTGACAAAGCATTTTAAATGCTACTACTATTACTCAAACTATTAAGAATGAGTCAATAGGATAAACAGTTGAAATCAAGTCTTAGAAGATGCTACCGCCACTTTAATTTATAGTATAGCTAAACATTTTATAGGAGAACCTCAACTTTTTCAAGATAGAAGTTTAAAAATATTATAAAATTATCATGTCCAAAGTTAGATGATTTTAGATGGTATAAAGACGTTTTCCTCAACAAAGTCATGGTTAGAGAAGATTGTAATCATGATTATTGGAAAGAAAAATTGATAGGTGGTTTACCAACTTTATTTGCAGAAAAAGTTAGAACAAAATTAAAAGATAGATTTGAGGAAAAAATTTCTTATAGTAATTTAACTTATGGTGATATTATAAGTTTTATAAATGTCACAATACTAGAATTATGGACAGATATTAAACTTTGAAAACAACTAAAAGGAGATAACAAAATAACTTGAAATGAGCTAGGAAGTTTTTGTCAAGATTTTGGTTATATAAACTTATCAACCCCTTCAAAGGAAGCTAGAAAAAAAGATTAAAAGACAACATAAAAGATATAAAGATAAATCTAAAAAACCCCATTATTATAAAAGATGATTTAAAGGATCTAAAAAATCTTCTAAAGATGAAAATAAAACCAATAATGAAACATGTTGGAACTACGGAAAAACAGGACATAGGGCTAAAGATTGTCAGGTTTTAAATAAAAAGAAAGACAAGATAAATATGTTAGAATTAGAAAACGATGTTAAAGATAAATTATATTCAATTCATGATGAAAATGAAAATAGTTCTTCTTTTGAAGAAAATCTTAGTGATGATAATTAACTTAATGTAGCATACAGTTCAGATAGTAGTGAATTAACAAACCATTATAATTGTAGCAGTGCAATTTGCACTTGTCATTCTACAAATGTTATCACTAATAATAATAACGTAAAAGAGGCCATATTTGATATGATAAATCATCTAGAGGAACCAACTTTTATGAGAAAATATTTGATAGCCTTAAAAGATATTGTTCTTAATCAATAGGTTGATAATAAAGAAATTATTGAACCCTTTAATATGAAAAATTTACTAAATAAATTTAAAGAATATAAGTATGAAACAACAATACAAGATCTTCAGACAGAATTACTTTAATTAAAGGAAGAACTTAAACAAGTTAAGCAAAGACTTAACAATCTAGAAATAGAATCACTTGCTAATAAAATATTAAAGGATTTAACTCCAAACCAAGACCCTAAATCACATCAGTTTGAGCCTAGTGAAACATCAGGAGTAAAAAGTGACAATAAAGAAATAGTGTCTCTAGAAATAAAATCTCTACAAAAACTTCTGATAAACAAATCAGGAATTAATACAATTACTATAGTTAAACCACAAATTTACCATATACCAATTACTATAGTTATCAATAAAGATTATAAAATTCATAAGATTTCATTATTTGATACAGGTGTTGATGAAAACTGCATTATAGAAGGATTAATTCCTATAGATGTAATATTCGTACTTTTCCTAGCTTAAATTTTTTCCCCAAGAATGTTAGAAGGGTTTTTTGAAAGATAAATCCACTTTTATAAATGTGTTATTTTTAATATTTTTACTTTCTGTCATGTGGGAAATTCCATAAGCTTTCCATCGATACCAAATTTGCCCAAATACGATACTTGGGTGAAGAGTTAGAGCCTTTTTAGTGAGACAGTGTATCACCTGAGCCATCAGCACGTCGCGGAGCTAGCTTAAATGGCAATTGTCAATTTCCAGTGTTGCTCCGCGATAGTGGCACGTAGCGCTAAACTTTTAGGTCTCAAACAAGGTGGTAACGCGATAGCTCCGCATTGTGGCACCATGCAGATTCCCAATTATCCAGTTCCAGTGACTTGGCCCGATAGTGGTGCGTCGCACCAAGGATGAAAATCGAGAAATTTTTTTATAAATTAAAATACGTGTCCTAGGGTTAAAAATGTTAATTTACCTACCCTATATAAGTTCAAAAACATGTATTTGAGCATCTATTAGATCTAAATATACTCTATTCTCTCAGAATCCTCTCAAG
The DNA here is from genome assembly GCA_030864225.1 of Capsicum baccatum var. pendulum. Taxonomy (NCBI): domain Eukaryota; kingdom Viridiplantae; phylum Streptophyta; class Magnoliopsida; order Solanales; family Solanaceae; genus Capsicum; species Capsicum baccatum. Next base: position 80,731,689 of record CM061560.1, on the reverse strand, counting down.
AACACATTAGGGTTTTTCATAGATGATTAAAGTTCAAAAATTTCCTCCGTCAATCTTCGTGTATTTATGAACCAAGGTATGCTTAGTGTTCATTTGTGAACTCTTTACATCCATGAAGCCCAAAAATCTCTTTTCCAACTTCAAGTTTATGGATTTCTTTATGAGTTTCATGTTGGGTTTGTTTTGTTCATGTTGAGAATGATTAATTGAATTCTAATCCATGTTGGGTAATCAATTCTATATGGAATTGATTAGAATAAATGTATATTCATGTGAACTTACGATTAAACCCTATAATGATAAAATTATAATTGAACCATGATGTCTAATTGTTGTATAATGTTGTTTACATATACTATGCCTACCATCTGTTTGATTGAATGCCTATCTGAAGGAAAAGTTCCTAACTAGCGTGATATTATGAAATCCCCATTTATGAACAAGTTTATGCATATCACATGTTTAATGAAGTGCTTCAATATATGAATAATGAATTGTATTATTGGTCATGTGTTCGAGTAAGTCATGTTATGTCAGTTTCTTTCCATCGAGTCATAGGGGTACTTGTACCCGACAACTTAGCAGTGTGCCTAGAGCCATGTCATGTTTTCATGATACTCTCAAACAAGTTACGATCCATATAACTTAGTGAATCATGTGACTCAAAAAATCTTAAAAATCTTAGTAACCTCTGTGATCTCAATATTCCCAGTAAGTCTCAGTAACTTCAGTAATTTCAGTCAGTCCTCAGATCTCAGCAGCATTCCATCGATCAACAAAACTCAGTAAATTCATTTTTAGCTCCGCTAAATGATACCATCAGTTAATTAGTTTAGTTTAGTTAATCAGTTCAGTGTCTATTTAGTTGGGAGCAGGATTCAACACCGAGTGAACCTAAGGATGGGGGCTCACCTGTTATTTAGTGAAGGGTGTGATCCTTAGAAGCAATCCTTGTGTTCCAGAACTACAAGCAGTGTAGGTTGAGATGCACCCTACACGTTTAGGGATATATATATATATACATCTCATTTGGTTTACCTACTAGGAGGGGTTGACGGAAAAGCTCCCTGTCAGCGAGGGTATACTCACAGCAGGTCTTTACTCGTAGCATGGTATTGATACCCTTCCAACTGGGGTTATAGGTTGGACACCACCAGTTCAGTTCAGGGGCATGTCGGTTAGATGATTACCTCCCATAGTCTCAGTCTCAGTAAAAGAACTCAGATTTTTTTTTAGATTTCAGGACTGTCAGATACAGTCAAATTCAGATACAATATGGAACTCAGCTAGTTCCATTAGATTTAGGAATGTCAGATACAGTCACTAATGTTATTAGTTATATCAGTTCTCAGAACTCATGTTATCAGTATTCAGCTTCAGGACTGTCAGATACAGTCAACCAAACTAGTTTTTCATAATCAAAACTGTCAGAAATAGTTATTCATGTATCATTAACATAGTATCAGTTCCTTAGTATTTAGTAATACAGTATCAGTCTTTCTCACTTATCATTGACTCAGGCGTCAATATCATTAGAATCAGTATTCATTCCTATCATGATCTTAGTTACAATTATGTAGTCATGCATGTATTCTCATGTTCATGTTAGTCAGTCAGTTAGTATTGTTCATGCATATGAACCTTTTGCATTAAGCCTACCTTACTTGCATACTAGTACATTCAAATTACTGACGCATTTGCACTATGGTGTCTTATACCATAGGTTTAGAAGCACGAGCTCCATAGAACCAGTAGCATCCTAGTTCAACGATCAGAGTTAGCAGTGAGTCCTCATCTATCGAGGATATGATAATCACATTACTATTTTAGCTTTTAGTTTATTTCAGTAGTTGGATTTAGTTGGGAACACGTACCATCAACACTTTATTCAAACAGATTAGAGGCTTTCAGACTACAGTATGTTTAGACAAGTATCTTAGTTGTTTTTGTATCGTTATACCATATTTTTCAGTTATGTACTAGTATTGAACCTAATGAACTTTCAGTTCATGTTTTTGTATTTATGATATTATTATTATCATTCAGTGCTCAGTTTACAGATATCAGTCATGGGTTAGCTTGTGGTCCTTTGGGGTCATGGGCATCGTGTAGCATTTTGGGTACTAGATTTGGGGTGTTACAATAGAGTACCTAGAAAAAGGTACTACATGCTTATTCTTCGCAACAGGGGAAAAATTAAAAATAAATTATAGACTCCCCGGAGCCCATATTTGTAATTACGGAGTTTGTTTTATTAATAATTTTTTAATAACTAGAATAAAACTTTATATTGTTGAGCTAGAAGGCATCCACACCACTATTTTGGGAAAAGGATTACTTTCCCCTATTTAAATAATATATCAAAAGAAGATTACAACAAGATATTAATCCTCATCAGAGTAAAGTGATTTTATAAAAGATCAAACTATTTTTAGAGTAAATTTAGTCCAATAGGGATTACAGAAAAACTAATCTTCTATTAAAAGAAAATTTCATAGTATTATGAGTTATGAAATTTTCAAAATTCTTTAAAATAGCCAAAATTGTTTAACAAAAGATGTCAATAATTTGATTTTATATAAAAAAAAGGAGAAATTAACTCCCAAAAATTTTTAAAAAAAATTTCTACAAGGGAATTATGAGACCCGGAATTCCAGGATCATGGTTAAAGCCTCCATTCCAGCCTTTTCGACCAGAAGAAAAGAAGAAAAGTCCCTTCAATGAAAAAGATAAAAGGCCAAACAATAATTTTTCAGTCCTGACAGAATTTCCATCCTTAGCAAAGCCTACTATTCCCCTACCGTCAAGAGAATTCATTACCAGTTTACCCAGGATGAAACCACTTAAACCAATATTTAAAGAAGAATACTCCTCAGATAATAAAAATACTATTATCTAAACCAAAAATAGTTATGCGATTAAACCACTGGAGATATGATCACAAGTTGTATTACCCTGAGTTTTCATGTCATAAACCTGTCATCTATTTCTCACATAATCTGATCTAGCCTAAAGTAATGGTTACTCATAAGTTCAAACTCTTGTTTCTATATTAGCCATATAGCTATTTTTCATAAGAATTCATGTACTCACAGATCAGTTCAGTAACTCATTATGTTTAAAATTTAGTGTTTTAGTTTATTTCAGTTGTGCACGATAGCTTATAGCCTTAGATTACTCAGTATTTTTAGCTTAATTAGCCACATTCGAGGACGAATGTTCCTAAGGGGGAGATATTGTTATACCCCGTACTTTTCCTAGCTCAATTTCACCCCTAGAATGTCAAAGGTTATCTTCAAAAAAATGAATACCTTCTTATACATGTGAAATTTTACAGATTTACACCCTCCATTGTGTGTGAAATTGAAAAATCTTTCTATCAATCCAAATTTCTCCCATATCTGACACTCGGTGAAGGAGTTAGAGCTTATTTAGTAAAGCAGTGTGCCACTTGTGCATCCACCGCATCACAGTGAAGCTGTAATTGCCATATTCTTGATCCATAATTTGAATTCTTATGTCATGAATTTAATACTAAGTATTTAAAGTTCTTATTAGATGAACAATGTTCATAGAGATCATTTAGAGCCAAGTTGAGCTAAGACCCTTTGATTCGTCCAAAGTTTGACATTCGATTCTACAAGAGTCTACTTTAAATGTACATAAATTTTTATATACATGGAATTTTTCATCTCAAGACACACCAAATTGTAGATAATAGAATTAGATTTCCAATGATACCAATTTTTCCAAAATCTGATACTCGACCGAAAAGATATAGCCATTTTTGAGAAGAGGAAGTAAGTCGAGGCGATATGCCCACGACGCGTGTTCCATCACCCCCAGCTATTTCCTAGGTCCTATTTTCGTGTTTTTAAGGGCAAAAGGGTTCTTTCCTTCACCCTAAATCGTCCATAACAATAATTAAAGACCTAAAAGCATTATTTACATCATTATTCATTCTTTTCTCTCCAAAGAAAGCCCTAGCCACCTCAAGAACACCTAAAACTCCATCAAATTGCCTTCAAGATAGTCAAGAATCTAAGCTTCCTAATTTAAGAACTTTAATAAGAAGCTTCAAGAACACCATTAGAGATTTAAAAGTTCAAGCTTTTACATTTAATTCATCAAATCCAAACTATTAAGGTATGTGGGGTTTTGAACAAGGATAATTCTTTCATATTGTGCCCAAAACTTTATTGTAATTAAAAATTTACTACAATTTATTTGATTTCCCATGAAATTCAAGTTAGGGTTTATACCCATTATCATTATTTGCAAGATTATAAGATTTCCCATGATTTAGAAGTTGAATTACATGATTATGTTTATATTTCCATGCATATTTTTGAAATTTTTAGATTTTAAGTTGATTTATCAATGTTTACATTATCAAGCATGATCATTTTGATGTTGTAACATAAGATTGACATATGGGTCATTAAGCCCTAATTAAAGATTGTTATTTCAAGATTGTTTGTGCTATGAGCACCCTATGATAAGATTATTCTCAGATGTTGATAAAGATTTAACCTTTTTGGTTCTAAGCTAAGATAAAGAATCCAATTTTGTTCATATGACTTGAGTTTTGAAGAAAAGAAAGATCATTATTGGTTTTCTTGTAAACCCTTATGCTATTTTTGAAGTGGATTTCTTAAGATCCTAAGCATAAGAATGGGAGTAGTATTTATCAATGAGATGGGTATGTTACTAAGGTTTCATGCCCAGAACTACGTTCCACTATAGGATTAAGATTATTCTCACTTCTATGTGGATGACTAATATCATGATCACTTAATAAGTTATATTCCTATGGCAAGGGTAGAACGACTCTCCCTAATGTGGGTAAGACGTTGGACTCCATGAAGAATGCTCACATGGTTTATGTCGTTAAGAAGAACCACCCAAAAGATGTCCCCTACTCTTAAAACAGTCTATTGAGTTAAAGCCTTAAGATAAAAATATATGCTTTGGAAGTTATGGTTTTAAGATTCTTAAAGTCTTGAGATGAAGTATTTCCCTTACAGAAAGTTATTTTAAAGTATTTCCCTTCTAGGAAAGAAAAACTTTTAGAAACTAAGTGTAAAGGCTCACAAATTTATTCATATTATACTTTACATATTAGCTACAGTTTTTAGCTTTCAGATTTTAGATTTAAAGAGTGAGTCCTTTCTACACTTTGATAGTATGATTTAATGAGAGAACATAAGTTCATCTTTTAGAACTAAGTGTTATGACTTACAATAATTACATTATATGCTTTACTATTCATGATTTATGATATTTAGATTTCAGATTACTCTTGCCTATGTGAGTCATTTATATTTAGCATGCATTAGTTTATAAATGATGATCATGAGATGATTTTTAACTTATGCATTTCACCCCCATATACTCATTAGATCCTCAAAGTACTGATCTACATATATGTCTATGTGCTACATTGTCTTATAATGTAGGTACAAGTTGTAGTATGCACATTCAGACTTAGACAGTGGCAGATTCTAGCCAGCTAGATGATGAGTCCTCCTACTTTGGGGACTTCAGTTAGATTTATTTATGTTCTTTACTTTCTTACTCATATGTATTGATTAGTGGTAGCTGGGGTCGTGTCCAAGCTATCTATAGTTAGTATAGTAGAGGCCTCACAGATGTCAGTTAGAGTCAATATTGTGCATTTTAGTTCCATCCTTCAGATTTATTAGAATATAGAGTTGTATTAGTATTGTATAATCATATATTCCACCATTCTCATGTTTTCACACCGTAAACTCAGTATTTATTTCATATTTAATCAGTTGCTTAATAGTATGCCAGTTCATGGGTTAGCTTAGGATCACTTGTTGTCCTAAGCACCGTGTGAAATCTCGGGATAGATTATTGGGGCGTTAAGAACTTGGTATCATAGCACAAGGTTCAAGTGTCCTAGGGTGTCTGTGAAGCCATGTCTAGTAGAGTCTTGCGGAATGGTACAGAGATATCTGTACTTTTCTTAGAGAGGCTACGAGGCATTTAGGAAAAGTTTCCTTTCTTTTCATACTCTAGATTAATAGTAAAGTTGTTTTCTTAGAATCTTTTGTCTATTCATGTGTTACCCTATAATTCCTCTATGTATTATTCTTGAGATAACATAATTAGCAAGTTCCATTTTTCTCCCCATATAATGCTCTCAAATTTGCTAGCAGAAATTTCTGAAGTCACATAAGGGGCTTGAGAGATGCTCTCCAGTGTGTCATAAGTCCCTTAATTTGAAAGTTATGCCCTCATCCTTATGAGTTGTTCAGTTGAGACAGAATTAGATATGTATTCAGATTGCCCATTAACCCTTTTCAATATAGATAATGCTCATGACAGGAAATAGTGTGAACCTAGATTGTTAAATATAGTATGTATTCGAGGGATATTATGAACCTGGAGTGTTATGATTCATAAGTAGTAGAACCTTCTTATAGTTAGAAGTATCAGTATAGAAGCATAGTGACAAGGAAAGTGGGAATGGCTCTTGATAGAAAGTATAAAGATAAACTTATGCATGCTATAGATTTTGTATTATGGTGATGTGTCCTAGTGTGTTAGTTTTGAGGAAGGTAGAGAAAGAGTTATTAGTTAAGGAGAATTATTGTTTTCTTGAAGTATGAAAGGATTTATTGATGGTCATTATTGTGTTGGAAAAGTATATGATATTAGTGAAGTGTTTGGTGGTTTAGTATCATTAATTTAGGCTTTCCTTGAGGTTCCAAAAATGAGTTTAGTTGAAACTTATAGAGCTATGATAGTAATTTAGATAAATAAAAGGGTAAATAGTAATGATGTGTAGAAAGAGGATGCGTTAATGGATTATGATAAGATAGACCATATGATTATGATCAATTATTATTGTTATGAAGTTTTAGTGGATTAGTGTTTCTTGATGTTTTATTCTATAGATTCCAAGTGAGTTTAGTATGTGAGGTTAGGTTGTCAGTCATGCGTAGGTTTGAATAGTAGATGATTTCAAGGTGGAAATAATGATTTCTTAGTTAGTGCGGCTAGCTGTGTGGGAGTAATCTAGTACGCTTGAAAAGTGTATGCAAGAGCTTAAGTTTATTTATTCATAATTTAGTATGATGTTGCAGGTACGATGTAGAGGTGTGCCCAAGGTGATAAAGGGCTTCATTCTTTTTGTAATTTATTAAGTGTTATGTGGTTAGTAGTACCCTTGAATTGATAAGTATGAATAAGGGTATGTGATATATGGTGTTCTTGTCAGTTAACTTATGGGTTATAGGATGATCATGTTGGGTATACTGCTGTAAGATCAGAGATGTGATATTAGTAGACTACGAAGGAAGTTAGTACGGTTCAACAAGGGTTTGGTGATATCCATGTCAAGTGTTAAAATCTAAGTTGGTGAGTGTTTAAGTTGTTATACGATGACTATTGGGCTATAGAAAGATAAAGTTGTACCTTAGAAGGAAGTATTAGAAGTGGGTTTTACACTTTCGGGTGTAGTCCTTCAGAGTAAGTTTATTATTTGTGGGTGTTGTTGTGTTCTAGACTATAGAGTAAAGTGGTTGTATTTTAGTAAGAGTTTTAGTAAAGGGGATCCACAGACTTGGAGTGATGTCTTAAAGCCAAGGGGTAGATATTATAAGATCCTGCAAAAATCCTCGTCATCTAAGTCCTTTAAAGCATGCCAAAAGAGGTCTCAAACTTAGGAAAATTTTAGCCAAGGGTTAGGACTTATCCTTTTCCAAAGCCCTCAACTTTGAGGAATTCATTTACAACCTTACCGATATCTGAAAGTTAATTTTTTTGTTGATTCATGATTGGGGAAGTCAATAATATATCTAGGGTGAGTTTTAGAATTTTCAGACAAGTGTAAGGGCGTGTTTGGAACTCCAAAATAGTAGCTCAAGGCGATATGACCATGGTGCCCTGCCCAGTCCAATACCTAGGGAAGCCTGTGATAGAGACCATGGTGTCTCACCCAGAGTGGAGCTCCAGAGCCCACGGCACCCTGGCCAGTCCTATTCGGGTAAATTTCTACAGTCAAGTTTCGTGTTTTTAAGGGTAAATTAGTCATTTTCCCACCCCAATCCGTCCAAACACAAGATTAAGGCCTATTCTAAACACATTAGGCTTATTTTCATTACTTTACTCTCAAGCAATACTTTAAGAACTCCAAAGCTCCTCCTCTAAGAAGTCTAGATCCTCCATTGTTACTATAAAAAAACTTTAGATTGAGGGAGTATTCGAGAAGAGTTGCTAAGCTTGAAAGTAAGAAGTTTCTTTGCCTAAGGTCTAGAGATTCTAATCTATATGTCTATATTCCAACCTATAGAGGTGTATCAATATTGTGATTCCTTAGTAAGATGTCTTGTTCAGATCATGCCCAAAATTCTTTGCTCCCTAATGTTAGTAGAATTTCGTAGAAGAGTGTTGAAGAAATACTCCATTTAAGTATGGGCAGTCAGTATGATATAGTTTATATAGCCTGCAATTCTGTTTAGCAATCAATCACATAAGCTCCTATAGATTCCCAACTTTCCACCTAGTCATACTATCCATAGTCTCACGTGTATGTCCATTCCAAGAGGTAATGTGTTTGCATCCATGTAAATTATGAATTTAGCTCAGTTTGTGCATCAAGTTCAGTTTCAGATATTAAGTCATGATTCCATTCATAAGTATCCTGTGTATCATCTCAGTTTTTTCCTAGTATTTCAACCAAATCAGTATCATTGGGGACGAACGACCCCGAGGGGATGTTGTAATACCCTAATTTTTCATGTCATAAACCTATCATTTTTTTCTCACGAAATTAGTTCCAACCTAAAGTAACGGTTACTCATAAGTTTAAACTCTCGTTTCTATCTTAGCCATATAGCTATTTTTCATAAGAATTCATGCACTCGCAGATCAGTTCAGTAGCTCATTATGTTTAAAATTTAGTGTTTTAGTTTATTTTAGTTGTTCATGATAGATTATAGCCTCAGATTCCTCAGTATTTTTAGCTTAATTAGCCACATTCGAGGACGAATGTTCCTAAGGGGGAGATATTGTAATACCCCGTACTTTTCCTAGCTTAATTTCACAACTAGAATGTCAAAGGTTAGCTTCAAAAAAATGAATACCTTCTTATTTATGTGAAATTTTACAAATTTAGACCCCCCATTGTGTGTGAAATTGAAAAATCTTTCTATCAATCCAAATTTCTCTCAAATCTGACACTCGGTGAAGGAGTTAGAGCTTATTTAGTAAAGCAGTGTGCCACTTGTGCATCTACCGCATCACAGTGAAGGTGTAATTGCCATATTCTTGATCCATAATTTTAATTATTATGTCATGAATTTAATACTAAGTATTTAAAGTTCTTATTAGGTGAATAATGTTCATAGAGATTATTTAGAGCCAAGTTGAGCTAAGACCCTTTGATTCGTCCAAAGTTTGACATTCGATTCTACAAGAGTCTACTTTAAATGTACATAAATTTTTATATACATGGAATTTTTCATCTCAAGACACACCAAATTGTAGATAATTGAATTAGATTTTCAATGCTACCAATTTTGCCAAAATCCGATTCTCGAGCGAAAAGATATAGCCATTTTCGAGAAGTGGCAGTAAGTCGAGGCGATATACCCGCGACGCACATTCCATCGCCCCCAGCTATTTCCCATCCCCTGTTTTCGTGTTTTTAAGGGAAAAAAGGTTCTTTCCTTCACCCTAAATTGTCCATAACAATAATTAAAGACCTAAAAGCATTATTTACATCATTATTCGTTCTTTTCTCTCCAAAGAAAGCCCTAGCCCCCTTAAGAACACCTAAAACTCCATCAAATTTCCTTCAAGATAGTCAAGAATCTAAGCTTCCTAATTCAAGAACTTTTAGAATAAGCTTCAAGAACACCATTAGAGATTCAAAATTTTAAGCTTTTATATTCAATTCATCAAATCCAAACTATTAAGGTATGTGGGGTTTTGACAAGGATAATTCTTTTATCTTGCGCCCAAAACTTAATTTTAATTACAAATTTACTGCAATTTATATGATTTTTCATGAAATTCAAGTTAGGGTTTATACCCATTATCATTATTTACAAGATTATGAGATTTCCCATGATTTAGAAGTTGAATTACATGATTATGTTTATATTTCCATACATATTGTTGAAATTCCAGATTTTAAGTTGATTTATGAATGTTTACATTATTAAGCATGATCATTTTGATATTTTAACATAAGATTGACATATGGGTCACTATGCCCTAATTAAAGATTGTTATTTCAAGATTGTTTGTGCTATGAGCACCTTATGATAAGATTATTCTCAGATGTTGATAAAGATTTGACCTTTTTGGTCCTAAACTAAGATAAAGAATCCACTTTTGTTCATATGACTTGAGATTTAAAGAAAAGAGAGCATAATTGATTTTCTTGTAAGCCCTTGTGCAATTTTTGAAGTGGATTTCTTAAAATCCTGAGCATAAGAATGGAAGTAGTATTTAGCACCGAGATGGGTATGTTACTGAGGTTTCTTTCCTTAGAACTACATGCCACCGTAGGATTAAGATTATTCCCACTACTATGTGGATGACTAAGATTGTGATTACTTAAGAAGTTCTATTCCGATGGCAAGGGTAGAACAGCTCTTCCCAATGTGGGTAAGACGTTGGACTCCATGAAGAATGCTCACATGGTTTATGTCAGTTAGAAGAACCTCCTAAATATGTCCCCTAATCTTAAAACAGTCTATTGATTTAAAGCCTTAAGATAAAACCATATGTTTTAAAGTTATAGTTTTAAGATTCTTAAAGTCTTAAGATGAAGTATTTCCCTTACAGGAAGTTGTTTTAAGGTATTTCCCTTCTAGAAAAGAAATTTTTTTAGAAAACTAAGTGTGAAGGCTCACGAATTTATTCAGATTATGCTTTACAGAAAGATATTGGCTACAGGTTTCAGTTTTTAGATTTTAGATTTAAAGAGTGAGTCCTTTATACACTTAGACAGTATGATTTAAAGAGAGAACATAAGTACAACTTTTAGAACTAAGTGTTATGACTCGCAAGATTTACATTATATGCTTTACTATTCATGATTTATGATCTTCAGATTTTAGAATACTCAAGCCTATGTGTTTACATTTAGTATGCATTGGTTTATAAATGATGATCATGCGATGATGTTTTACTTATGCATTTCACCCCCATATACTCAGTACATCCTCAAAGTACTGATCCACATATATGTCCATATGCTACATTGTCTCATAGTATAGGTACAAGTTTTAGTACGCACATTCAAACTCAGTCAGTTGTAGATTCCAGTCAGCAAGATGATGAGTCCTCCTACTTAGGGGACTTCAGTTACATTTATTTATGTGCTTTACTTTCTTACTCATATGTATTGATTAGTGGTAGTTGGGGTCGCATCCTAGCAATCTATAGTCAGTATAGTAGAGGCTTTACAGATGTCAGTTAGAGTCAATATTGTACATTTGAGTTCCATCCTTCAAATTTATTAGAATGTAAAGTTGTATTCATATTGTATCATCATATATTCCACCATTTTCATGTTTTTGCACAGTAAACTCTGTATTTATTTCACATTTAATTTGTTGCTTAATAGTATGCCAGTTCATGGGTTAGCTTAGGATCACTTGTGGTCCTAAGCACTGTGTGACGTCTCGAGAAAAATTTTCAGGGCGTTACATAAGTAGTCTCCCCTGCCACTTGCAAAAGAAGGAGAAACAGAGTATTCCTAATAAAAACCAATTTGATATAGTAAATTTGCAGGTACTACAGATAATGGCACTTGATACAAAGTATGAAGGTTTTCGAGTACCAGAGTTGTTAAAACCTTGTTATACAAATTGGGACTATGCGGAGACAGATGATCCTCTCAAGACCAGAAGGTATTATTAGTTCATATTAGCAAATACTAATTCATTGCAAATCGAGCATAAGTTATTAGATATAAATGATCTTAATAGTGTTCAATATTCAGAGTTTTCAATCAAAAGGATATTAACCCCATTTTAATGGTATGTAGATCACCTATATACACCCATTTCTCTATCGAGAAACTACCAACCTCAGACCTCTAATTGGTACAATTATAAGGCGGCCTGGTATAATTTTATATATGTTAGGCCTAACACTCACTCTTGATTCGTGAAATATTTGGAGCAGATAAAGACTGTTGTGATTCCCCGATGGTTCTATGACTGGTGGAACCAGTTTGGAGAAAATAAACAAGTATTGTCAACCCAGTTTCAAAAGAATTTTAAAAAGTTCTAGGCAGAGCAGAATATTTCTACACTACCAGAAAATGTAAAATGGTGTAAATTTTCTATCGCTAAAAGAATTTCGTATATTATCTATTGGTCCTTCGATAATCATGAAATTAAAAGAATCAAATACTTAAGAAAAATCATCAAGATTAAAGGTTGGAGTCCAACAGAGAAGCCAACAACAAGTTCATCCTCACAAAAGGAATCACACCTCTCCAAGGAAGAATTAGAAAGAAGACTTAAAGAAGCCTTGTCAAATCTAGATAATGAGAATCATTCAAAACCGATAATGGAGTTATTAGATACTACTTCCTCACATGCCAGCGAACCGAACAACGGCCATATGCTGGATCCACAAGGAATAGCATAGGCATACCTTCTCAATTGAAAGAAAGGTGCCCTCACCCTTTTAGCGTTTGAAAAGCTACAAAATGGACCCCACAAACAAAATGAAAACTAAGAGATAAATGGCATAAATCTTCAAGGAAGAAAAAGCCAAAATTTTCTTTAAGTCATCCAAAGACAAGTTCAAGATAAGGATGAAAATATAGACAGAAACACGTGCAGAACAAATGAATAGTTATCAGTTACTCCTAGATAGGCATAATGTAAATAGCTTAGTGTATGGACAAATGTAAAGTAGATAGTGTTTTTGTTAAAAATTAGTCAGCACTTCTGAGGCCTTTTTAAGGCTTTCAACTTGTAATAAGAGAGAGCATTTTGAAATTTTCCCAACTCAGAAAAATTCTCTACTATCTTCCATATTTGCCATCTCCCTCTATAATCTCTCCCCCATTTCCCTAATCAATAAAAAGTTTTTGTAAGAATAAATTTCTCTTTTTCTCTACTATTTTAATTAATTTTTATTTATATTATTTTGTTCTTATTTTAAGTTTAATTTGTTTTAAAGTTAATTTGAAAGTTTAAATTACTTTCAAAGATCAAATTATTTTAAACTGTTATTTTGCTCTCCGTTTTCCCTATCTGTTCCCCAAATCTCCCTCTGTAATCTCTATCTCATTTCCCTTATCAATAAAAAGTTTTTTGTAAGTATAAATTTCACTATTTCTCTACTGCTTAATTAATTTTACTTTAGATTATTTTGTTCTTATTTTAAGTTTAATTAGTTTTAAAGTTTAATTTGATAGTTTAAAATACTTTTGAAGTATAAATTATTTTAAATTGTTATTTTTCTCCCGGTTTTCCCGATCCATCCCCAAATGTATCAGAACCAAGTTACCTGGGAGGGAGTGTGAGTATGAGTAGGAGTGGCTAGAGTATTACGTTGTCTTAGATCCAATCAAAATTAGTGTTACTCTTGGAATAATAATTTTTCTGGTTAGTAATTACTGTTGTTCTTCCCTTATGTTCTTAGTTTTATTCCTTAAGTTGGGCAGCCATTTAATAACAGTTTAGACGTTGGCAAGCCTGGAATTTTCTATTAAATTAGCTCCGAGTATGGTGAATAATAGAGCTAGGCCCGGAGGTTGTTCCCGTCTCCAAGCCTATAGGAATAAGATAAAGGAATTTTAGAAGAAGAAACATAGTAATTACTGCACTCAAAAATAATTATTGTAGAAGTAACAACTAAAGTAGATTTTGGTCCAAGAATATTGTTTTCACTCTCATCTGCGAAAATCCTTATGTTTTCTCCAACCAACCAAAACATAATAAATAGTGTTAATATTTCTACTATCTCTAGTAAAATTGCTAAAATTGAAAGCGATTTACAAAATTAAAATATTACAAAAGAAAGTTTTAATAGAGTCTATAAAACTAGACACTTTGATTTTGTAAAAAATTATAATATTAAAACTTTTGAATATACCGTTGCAATTAATAGAAATATTGAGACTATTAAATTATTAGTAGCTGAAGATATTAATAGATATAGAAAAAATTACAGGTTCCTTCACATAGGTCTTGTTCAAGTAGCAGTTAAACCATTATATTGATTAGGTTTAGATGTTACTATATGTCTACTTTTAAGAGATAATAGGTTATTAAATTTTGATGATTCGTTATTAGCAGTATTACAAATTAACCTCGCTAATGGCCCACCATACTTCAGTTGTTATCCTAATTTTTCTATAGATATTAATGATCAAAATGTTATGGATACATTAACATTAAATGTTAAAACAAAAAACATGAATAGTAAGGTAAACACAAGAGAAATAGCAATAATAATTGAGCATATTATAGATTAATAAAAATAACCTTAGCCCTCAAGGCTAAAATCGTTAGTAATAAAGGAGTTACCTCGCTTAGGGAAGCTAATCATAATCATAATAATACCTTTATTCCAAAAATGATAAAATAGAATGATGTATTAATAAAAGATAGTTGGCATTTCGACTCCATAACGGAGCCAAAAATTGAAGAAGAAAATTCAAACATTGAACAAGTTAGACAATATCCTAACGGATCTATAGATTTAAAGTTTCTAAGATCCCAGTCCTTTAATCAAGCATCTTCAAGTAGAAGGATGTCCTTTTCTAGACCATAAGTCTCAAAGTCTTTGAACAAAGGAAAGTAACATTAGAAGATATTGAAAGAAAATTAAAAGGAGTTGATTTCTCAAAAACAATTCCAAATGTAGAATATGAATCTACAAATTTAAAAGCTAAAAAATCAATAAGTCTCACTGCTAGTGAAATGCTAGGAGTAAGAAATTCCCTATGCATGATTAGGACAGATGTAATATTTGAACATGACTTTGAATATTTAGATAAATTATGGACTAGCCTAAAAAATTCTATTAAGAGAGAATGGTATAAACAAAGATATTCATTAAAAGAAAGATATTCTTTTAGAGAAAAATGGTTGTATGATATGAAAAGATTAAGATGTAATATTGATTTTTTTAAATGGTTTGAAATTACAGGAAAATTAGATGATCAACATGAATCATTAAATATGATTGTTAATAAATGGTATACTACTAGTAATAAAGTTGTAGAATCAACAATTCTTCCGTTAGAAGAAATTAGCCTAGCAGTAGAGGGTAGAATAATTACTGCCACACCTCTTAAATTAGATATAGTAGATACTAAATGTGATCCTACAAATAAGGATATAAATAAGATACTCCAACAAAAATAATTATATAAATCAATTATTGCATATAGTTTCTAAACAGATTCTCGAAATTGAGAATAAATCAACTTTTAAAGATAAACCAAGTTCTTCTCGTTATGATAAAATCTTAGAAACTCATCCAATTTTTAAATTACCAGAATTCTCAAAAGATAAATTTCCTAAATTTGAAATAACAGACGATATTTTAGGAAAAATTAATGAAAAATTAAAATCTGAATTAAACTTCACCAATGACATTATTAAAGAAAATGAAGATAATTCCTCTCAAAAAAAGAAAATATTAATAACATTTTCAGTAATAAATTAGCTAATTATTGTAACTGCACCAATTCACGCTGCATTTGCAATAATCGTTGTATTAATGTTATCACCAATAGTAACAAGGAGAAAGAAGTATTATTAAATATTATCAATCATTTAGAAGATCCTATCTTTAAGAAAAAATATTTAATAACTTGAAAAAATATTGTTCTTAATCAACAATTTAATAAAGAAATAATTGAGACCTCTAATATGAGAGATATGTCAAATAAAGAACAAAGATAGAAAACAACTATGCAAGACCTTCAAATAGAGTTACAATACTTAAAAAGGAAAGCTAAAAAATTTAAGCAGAAATTTAGCAGTAAATCACTTACCGAAAACTTAACTTCTAATAAAAAATTTGAACTATGTCAATTAGAGCTTGGAGAAAAATCAAAAATAAAAAGAAATAATAAAGATATTAAGTCTCTAGAAAATCATTCAAAAATTGGCAGAATTACAAAAGATAAAGCCCAAAGTTACCATATACCCATTACATTAGTTATAAATCAAAATTACACAATCTACAAAGCGGCATTATTGGACACAGGAGCCGATCGAAACTGTATCATTGAAGGAACGATCCCCACTAAATAACTTAAAAATGGTACTACAACATTATTTTTTGCAATAGGCGAAAGATTAAAAATACATTATAAATTACACAATGCACACATCTATAATGATGAAATTTGTTTCATACATGAATTTATAATAACCAAAGATATAAATGAAGAAATAATATTAGGTCTACCTTTTAAAAATCAAATAAAACCTAATACTGTCGAATTAGATGACATCCACACCACTATTCTGGGGAAAAAATTATTTTTTCTTATCTAAATAGTTTATCAAAAGAAGAAAGTAACCTTATAAAAAAAATAAAATGGTCTTTAAAATCAATCTGATTCCACAGCAGATAAATTATTTAAAATCTGAAATAAAAATTAAAAGAATTGAATCCTCTTTAAAACTTCCAAAAATATAAGCAAAAATAAAAAATCTACAAGAAGTCATAGAGCGAGAGGTTTGATCGGATTTTCCTAATGCCTTTTGGGAAAGAAAAAGGCACATAGTCGAAGTACCCTATACTGAGGAATTTAACGAAAGGATTATTCCAACAACAAGAAGACCCATTCAAATGAACCATGAATTAATGGAATACTATAAAAAGAAAATTAACGATTTATTAGATAAAAAAATTATTAGACCTTCCAAATTGCATTGGAGTTGTTTAGCCTTTTATGTCAATAATAGTGCTGAAAAGAAAAGAAGCGCCTCAAGACTAGTTATCAATCAATTATAAGCCACTTAATAAAGTATTAAAATGGATTAGGTACTCGATACATAACAAACGTGACCTTCTTAAAAGAACTTATAAAGCTAATATTTATAGCAAGTTTGATATGAAATCTGAATTTTGGCAAATACGAATTGTAGAAAAAGGTAACTATTAAACAACCTTTAATGTTCCTTTTGGACAATATGAATGGAAAGTAATGCCTTTTGGACTAAACAATGCTCCATCTGAATTTCAGAACATTATGAATAATATATTCAATCAATATAGTCATATATTTATAGTTTACAAAGATGATGTTTTAATATTTTCCGACGATATCAACCAACACTTTAAACATCTCCAAACCTTTTTAAAAATTGCCAAACAAAATGGACTAGTAGTTAGTGCTAAAAAGATTAAATTATTCCAAACCTGTATTAGATTTCTTGGTCATGATTTATATCAAAGAACCTATAAACCCAACTGTAGAGCCATAGAATTCTTCTCTAAGTTTTCAGATAAATTAACTAATAAAACCCAGCTTTAAAGATTTTTAGGAAGTTTCAACTATGTTGCAGATTTTATTCCTAATATTAGACAGGTTTGTAAACCCCTTTATCAGCGTCTTAAGAAAAATCTAGTAACTTGGGGAATAGAGCACACTTATACAGTTGAAAAACTTAAATCAATAGTTCAAAAACTTCCATGTCTTGGGATACCGCATCCAGAGGCTCTTATGATTATAAAAACCAATGCCTCAGTCAAAGGATATGGAGTCATCCTTAAATAAAGGATTTCCACAGAGTCTACTGAACAATTAGTAAGATTTACGTCGAAAATCTGGAATGATACTCAAAAGAATTATAGTACTATTAAAAGGAAAATTTTGGCTACAGTACTATGTATTACTTAATTTCAAGATGATTAAATAAACAAAGAATTTTTACTTAGAGTAGACTGCAAAACAACCAAAGATGTTTTACAAAAAGATGTTAAAAATTTAATTTCTGTTTTACAAAAAGATGTTAAAAATTTAATTTCTAAGTAGATATTTTCCATATGGCAAGCTTTATTATGAAGTTTTGATTTTCAAATAGAATTTATAATGGTAGAAAATAATTCTCTACTAGATTTTTTGGCTATAGAATCTTTTCAGGGAAAAAATGAGGAGAATTTTACTGTTTAGTAATTACTGCTGTTCTACCTCTAGGTTCTTAGTTTTATTCCTCAAGATGGATAGCCGTTAAATATTGGTTTAGACGTTGGAAAACCTGAAATTTTCTATTGGATTAGCTCTGAGTATGGTGAAAAATAGAGCCGGACCCAGAGGGTATTCCTAAAATATGGGAGATAGTAGAGAGTTTTTTTAGTTACACAACAAATGGTGGACCCCATGAAATCCACCCAAAAACCCATGTCACTTCAAGAAAAAGGTACACAAGTCTTCATGTTACAAAGGACAATGACACATAAGACAACATGGTGGACCCTCTGAAGCCAAAAAATCCCTTCAAAAAAATTTAAAAGACACATCTTTGTAAAGTCATCAAGGGAAAAAATCAACTATTCAAAGGATATATAGTCTTCAGCTACCGGACAAGTGTAAAGGAAATAAAATGTATTAGTATATAGACAGATGTAAAATAAATAGAGTTTATAAGATATGAGTCAGTACTTAGGCTTTTAATTTATAATAGGAGAGCATTCTGAAATTTCCACAACTCGGAAATACTATCCACCACTTTCATATTTCCCATCCTCCCTCTATAAAGTTCTCTCATTTCCCATATTAGTAAAAAGTTTTTTGTAAGTATAAATCTCTCTATTTCTCTACTACTTTCCCCCTATCTAAACAATATATCAAAAGAAGAACGTGATTTTATAAAAGATCAAACTATTTTTACAGTAAATTCAGTCCAATGTGGATTAAAGAAAAACTAATCCACTATTAAAAGAAAATTTTATTATATCATGAAATTTCAAAATTCATTATAAACACCAAATTTTTTTTACAAAAAGATGTCAACAATTTGATTTTATAATGGGAGAAATTCTCTCCTAAAAATTTTAGCACAAATCTTCAAGGAAGAAAAACCCAAAATCTTCTTAAAGTCATCTGACAGTGCCCAAGCACACACACAAGTGTATGTGGTCTACCAAGTAATATAGTGTCCTTCAAGAAAGCCAAGTTATCGATCCCACAGAGACTAGATTTGGCAACAATTTGATTTGAGTTCACAATTTAGATTCACTTGATGCGAGAGTAACCAAAAGTGAGAATTAAGTATGTATATTGCAAGTAAATTAAATAATGCGTAAAGTAAATATCTTGTAAAAATCAATAGGAGAAAATCCAGGGTTGAAGCACTCTGAACAATTATATTATGCTATTGGATTTCATTCGTTAACTTTCTTATTTGGTTGTTGATTCATAGGGTTAATTGCGCGATTATGATTTCCCAACCTCTAATCTATTACCTAAGTTGAACCTTACATCTACATTGTTGAGCGGGGATGTAATAATTCACTTAAGTTCTCAACAAATATCATCCTATATATGAATCAAGTAAGGTATCTAAGTACACCCCTGTCCTAGATACTGATTCAAGTTTCTTATTTTATAAAGAATTAAGAACCATACTCTGCTTATTCTCATGTTCTATCGCCGTATTGTCTCTGTCGAGTTCACAAGGTTGACAATGGATGTATTCTAAGGGTTGCGAATCCTTAAAATAGTTAAAACGAGAATAAACAAACAACCAATATTGATAAGAAAACAAAACAAACTTAATCCATTGCAATAATAATCATGTTCTTGGCTTCAACCCCAGAAAGGGAGTTTTTAGTCACTTATATCCATAATCAACATCCAATTAATTGTATGAATAATTAAAACCATAAAAGAAAGATAAATTAAAGAAATAAAAACCTAAAAATAAGTTTTTGTAGCCTCCAATGATGTTCCAAGTGATCTAGGGGTTCAAAGATGTCCTAAAACGTGTTTTAAGACGTTATATTTATAGTATATAAGTCATGACCCACTTGGATTAGGTTCAACGTTGTTTTCCTTCAGTTCGGCACTTTTCTCCCAATTTTAGTCATTGGTGGTCACGCGACAGTGTCAAATGGCATCCTGGGCACAATTGGGCACTTAACTCCCGATTTTGGTCATTGATGCTAAGCTGTGCAATCGCGTTGAGATACTATTTTGGGATAATTTCGAATTAGGACAGCTCCGAGACGCGGTTTTTCACCATTTTGGTCCCCTTCTGAATCTAATGGCATGAAGCACGCACGCAATGTCTAAACACAGACGCTACATGTGCTCAAAACTTTCCAGGGGTTCAAATTGGTGTCCAGCTTGCATCTTGTGCTTCTGTGGTCATTTCCAAACCCTTTTAAGTTGTTTCCCCTTGATTTCAAGATTGTATATCCTTAATATACATCATAATCCATTTATCAAGAATACTATAGTATTAAAAACAACAATTTAGAGCCCAAAACAACACAACATCCTCAACAATGAACTAGAAACACAAGTTAAGCATAGGCTAAATTCACATTGAGCTTTAACTCATTGTTTTGACTCTTTTCTTGATTCAATTGACCCTTGAATATTATAACTAAGTTGTTTTACATATAAATACATAATAAAAAATTTAAGAAATCATTAAAACAAATTATAAATCAACACAATAGACTAGAAAAACACCTAGCTCAAGCTAGTTACACTAGTTTTATCGATTGAACTTTAAATGGTCAAATTGAATCAAAACTCATGTGAAACCACCATTAGACATTGTAAACACGTACTTGGACACATAAATTCTCATTTATATCATGATAAAAACGTATAGAATAAGAATCATACTCAAAAAAAGGCTACAAAGGCTAGAATAGTAATGCTAGAATGCATAAATACACCCAACATCACCACCCTACACTTAAAGCTATGTTCGTCCTCGAACAAATCTTAACTATAAACACCATGAGCTGAAGAGACTCCACACTTCTACTATATGCAAGAAATTCAAGCTAGCACTACAGTGACTACACGGAATGCAAGTTTACAACACTAAGCATGTTATACACACGTGAAAGCTCAAGAATCCTACTTCCAAAACATCCTAGCCTCAAGAATGGACTCCACAAGTAGCGAACTCATGCATATCGTTCAATCACGAACATCATACAAATCACCCACATTCATCAAACATATTCCCCTCACAACAAGAGAGTTACCCATAATCACTCAAAATGATGCAAATTATCACAGTGGGTATACAAATCAAGTTTTGCTCACTCTTACAAAGAATTCACAAGTTACACATAATGAACCATAGGCTTGTACGTAGTGTAGTGCTCCACTAATATTAGAATTATGAATTTAGGATCAAATAGGTCTTTTTCAGATTGTAATGTAAGTTAAGGGACGGGTAAGAACTATATGGGAATAGTGACTAACCTCTCTAAGCGCTTTAATACACTATATTAAATAATTAAAATCAATCTCCAACAACCAAATTACACTTATTTATTCATCCATACCTTTTGTTTTTGCCCCATCTCTTAACTAGAGTCACAAACTTGAGACTAAGAGTCTCAAAAATAGCAATTCACTCATTTAACATGATAAACCCACTTGGATCATGTAATAAAAAATAGCACCAACAAGAATATCTAACTTATTCTTAACCTAATTTTTTTTAAATTGAGCCAAAATTTGAGAATTTTCCCAACCCACACTTAAAAATCTACTTTGTCCCCAAAGTGAATTCAAAAGTAAAAGAAAGAAATACTCCCTGAGGCCTCTAGGCCTAGCTAGTAGCATCTTAACACATAAATGGGATCCATGGGACCCCACACTCAATCTTTGCCATGCTTCAAGCTTAGGTTTATGGTTCTTAGAATTTCCATGAACCTGTGACTCAACTAAAAACAAAAACTACGTGAAATAAAAACTAAAAAAAATTGAAAAGAAAACATACCTAATTAACTTGGGTTGCCTCCCAAGCAGCGCCTAATTTAGTGTCGCGGCACAACCCATATCAACTCAACCATATTCCTTCACCTTTTTACCCCCTTTTAGGAGCTATTTTTTTATTCGTTACAAACCTTTTTTACCTTTTAACATGTTAGGAATTGGTGGTTTCATCTTAGGCCACTCAATCAGGCATTTGGAAGAGGTCTTTAGTGGCTTAGGCACTCCACACTCATCCCTTCAAACACATTGATCATGAATAAATCTTTATATAAAGGATTTTCAATGGGGGCCTTATAAATATCCAATACCACCTCTTAATAATCTACCCTCATCTTGAATGTTCCTTCTCTAACATCAATTAAAGCCCCTCCAATTTCTAAGAATGAATGCCCCAAAATAATTGGTACCTATTCGTCTTCCACAGAATCAAGAACAAAAAAGTCAGCAGGAATAATAAATTTACCAACCTTTATGAGGACATCCTCAATGATTCCATCTGGATATGCTATAGATTCGTCTGCTAGCTGCATCACCACTCGTGTTTCTTTAGGATAACCCCAGCCCAATTTTCTAAACAATAATAGGGGCATTAAATTTATGCTTTCCCCTAAGTCACTTAATGCATGGACTTCTTTTTCCCCAATTTGAATAGGGATAGAAAACTTCCCTCAGTCTTTCAATTTCTTGGGGACTTTTAGTATCATTACCATGCTACACTCTTCAGTGAGTGTTACAGCTCCCACATATTACAGTTTCACCTTTTTTGCCAACACATCCCTCAAGTACTTTGCATACTTAGGCATACTCTACAGAACATCTAGCAAAGGTAGGTTAATATGCAACTCTCTGAATGTGTCAATGAACTTTTTGAACAATGCATTCTTCTTCGCTTTTATGTGCTTTTGAGGGAAGGGCAATAGCAGCATCTTCTTTTTCTCTGTTCCGCAAATTTTCCATTCAAGTGCTTAGACTTCCTTGAATTTTCAACAACTTTGTCATCTACCTGTTGGGTCACCACCTCAGCATCTACCTCTTTTGTTGTCTTAAGAAGTTCTCCTTGAAGCTCTTTACCATTTCGCAAGGTAATTACCATGACTTGTTTTGGATTTTCTATATCAGCGGTCAAACCACCTTGTGGTCTAGTATTTAGCGCTTGTTGCATCTGCCTAATCTGCAACTCTAAATTTCTCTGTGCCACTTTCTAATTTTGTAATTCTGCCCTTTGAGTGTTTAGATTCGTAGTTAATTATATTTGACTAGCTATGTATTGCTTCATTATCTTTTCCATATTGCTAGTTTATTGACTCGATTGGGCCTATGGATGTGGGGCATTCTATGACTAATTTGGTCGCTGAGTTTGCCACTTCATGTTGTAGGCATTACCATAATTTGGCCTTTGAGAATTGCCCACATACATCAAATATTTTGTATTTGAAGCACACATGGCCGCTGCATAACCACTATTTCCGCATACCTCACACCAACTTGTGACTTATTGGATAACATTGACTGTGGCTACAGGTTATGCTACTCCCAACTTCATGGTGCCAAATGTGGTATTGATGAAATTTTGCAATGCAAAAACCTGAGCTGATAGGGCTGTGAATTGGTCCACCTCCAATACACCTATAATTCTTTTTGTGGCACTTCTAGAATCTGAATGCCACTCTAGACTTCCTTGTACTATACGGTTCATTAATGCGTATAGCTCATCATAAGTTACTCCAATGCTTGACCACCGGTGGCTGAATTTAGCAAAATCTTTGTATTATGTCAAGAGTTTCTACAAAAGTATGAGCAAGTACCTCATTCGACTGTTGGTCATGTGGACAATCTCGAAGAATATCCTTGAAGCATTCCCAAGCATGATAGAGTTTTTAATCAGGCTTCTTTTTTAAGATCACTATCTCACTGCAAAGTCTCACAGTCTTGCTTGATGGAAAGAATCTGATGAGGATTGAGTTTGTATATTGCAAGTAAATTAAATAATGCGTAAAGTAAAGATCTTGTAACAATCAATAGGAGAAAACCCAAGGTTGAAGAACTATGAACAATCATATTATGCTATTGGATTTCATTTGTTAACTTTCTTATCTTGGTTGTTGATTCGTAGGGTTAAATGCGCGATTATGTTTTCCTAACCTCTAATTTGTTACCTGAGTTGAACCTTACACCTATATCATTGAGCGGGAATGTAATAATTCACTTAAGTTCTCAACAAATATCATCCTACATATGAATAAAGTAAGGTATCTAAGTACATCCCTATCCAAGATACTAATTTAAGTTTCTTATTTTATAAAGAATCAAGAACCATAATCTACTTAATCTCATGTTCTATCGCTCTATTCCCTCACCCGAGTTCACAAGGTTGACAATGTATGTATTCTAAGAGTCGTGAATCTTTAAAATAGTTAAAACGAGAATAAACAAACATCCAAAATTTATTAGGCAAAGAAAGCAAACTTAATCCATAGCAATAATAATCATGTTCTTGGCTTCAACCACGGAAAGGGAGTTTTTAGACACTCATATCTTTATCAACATCCAATTAATTGTATGAATGATTAACACCATAAAAGAAAGATAAATTAAAGAAATAAAAACCTAAAAAGAAGTTTTTGTAGCCTCCAATGTTGTTCCAAGTGATCTAGGGGTTCAAAGATGTCCCAAAACGTGTTTTAAGACGTTATATTTATAGTATATAAGTCATAACCCCACTTGGATTAGGTTTCCACATCATTTACCTTCAGTTCGACACTTTTCTCCAGATTTTAGTCATTGGCGCGTTGTGCCACAGTGTCAAATGGCATCCTGGGCACAACTGGGCACTTAACTCCCGATTTTGGTCATTGATGGTAAGTGGTGCAATCACATTGAGACACTGTTTTGGGACAATTTCGAATTAGGATAGATCCATGACGTGGTGTTTCACCATTGTGGGACCCTTTTGAATCCAACGGCAGGAAGAACGTGCCCAAGGGATAAACACAAACACCCCATACGCTCAAAACTTTCCAGGTGTCCAAATTGGTGTCCAGCTTGCATCTTGTGCTTCTGTGGTCATTTCCAAGCCCTTTTAAGTTGTTTCCACTTGATTTAAAGCTTCTATATCATTTATATACATCATAATCCATTTATCAAGAATCCTATAGCATTAAACGCAATAATTTAGAGCTCAAAACAACACATCCTCAACGATGAACTAGAAACACGATCTAAGAAT
Organism: Capsicum baccatum var. pendulum; assembly: GCA_030864225.1. Classification (NCBI taxonomy): domain Eukaryota; kingdom Viridiplantae; phylum Streptophyta; class Magnoliopsida; order Solanales; family Solanaceae; genus Capsicum; species Capsicum baccatum. Next base: position 80,706,517 of record CM061560.1, on the reverse strand, counting down.
AGGCTAAATTCATATGGAGCTTTAACTCATTGTTTTAACTCCTTTCATGATTCAATTGAACCTTGAACATTATAAATAAGTTGTTTTACATATAAATACATAATAACAACCTTAAGAACTCATTAAAACACATTAGAACTCAACACAATAGACTAGAAAAACACCTAGCTCAAGCTAGTAACAATAATTTTCTCTGTTGAACTCTAAATGCTCAAATTGAATCAAAACTCGTGTGAAACCACCATTAAACATTTTAAACACGTAATTGGACACATAAATGCTTATTTATATAAAGATAAACATGTATAAAATAAGAATCATCCTCAAAAAAAGGCTAAAAAGGCTAGAATAGTAATGTTAGAATGCATAAATACACTCAACATCACCATCAAAAGACAAGATTAAGATAAGGATGAAAAGACAGTCAGAGACACATGCAGAATAAATGAATAGTCATCAGCTACTCCTAGATAGGCATAGAGTAAATAGCTTAGTGTATGGACAGATGTAAAATAGATAGTGTTTGTTAAATATTAGTCATCACTTCTGAGGCCTATTCAAGTCTTTCAACTTGTAATAAGAGAGAGCATATACTTTCAATTTCAAGAATATCGAACAACTACTAGATAATATATAAAATTCAAACCAAAACGTAATAAAGTTTTAATATTTTTGCTATCTCTAGTAAAATTACTAAACAGAAAGTGATTTACAAAATTAGAATATTCCAGTCTTAATTGTCATGAACCAAAAAAGAGGGTCATGATAGCACTTGTCGCAGCGCACCTTGACAAGTAATCCTATCACCTTAACTAACACGAAAAGAGGAAAAGAAAGAAATATCCCATGATAAGGCTTCTAGAACAAAGTTGAACCATATAAGTAATCATATTAATGCAGAAAGAACTTATCCAAAATACCAATCATACCCAAAATTAGATGTCAATAGTGTAAGAGCTACAAATGCAATCCAAGAGTAAAATACATCAGAAAAATAACCACAAAGGAATAATATTTGTCTTTGAATACTAATAAAGACAAAACTACTGTATAAAGTTAGAGATGAACTTTGGACACATGAATGTCCAATCACTACCTCGAGCTAGGACATGCACCGAAAGGATGCAGTAGGCATGAGTATGATCCACTTGTACTAAGTAGGTATCACAGGACGACCAAGAAAAGTAGTAAATAGAGCATACAAAATATACACTAAGGGCTCATCACCTGGAATCAAAAAATATCCCACAACGGTGGCCCACATTGCTTGCACTAACAGTTGTAATATACATCTCATATATTGCAACATCAAACCAAGATAGAACAAAAGTACGTATTATATCACATATAAGAAAAACAAGGGGGAACATGCATATACAAGATCATCAAATACAAGTAAAAGAAGATACGATAAATACATAGATGACAAGTCAATATGGAAATACAACACAACATAACATAATAAAATAAGTGCAATGTATAAGATGATAAAGATGATGATGATGATGATGCATGAAGTCGTCGCACGACCTCCGAGATCATCGGACAATCTCCTTATACACTTATGGAGACAAGATTCAAAATGAAGGACCTATGGGAGGTTCGTCAACCTGTATACAATCCACTTATCTCATATAACTCTTTTGGCACATTCTTGGGAAAGGGTTTTATAAGGTGTTATAATATGTCCTCCTCGGGAACATCTCTCAGGGAGGGTTTTAAAAAGGTATTGCCAATGTTTCTCAGATGTTGCCACGGTGGTACCAATGTTGTATGAATGAGTATGATATGAGGATGTAACGCTCACAACCAACCACAATGATATATTTTCACAACCATGTGAGCCAATATCCACTCATTATTTTAGTTTCATCCATGAATTTTCTCATGTCTCATAAGCCAAATAAAGTATGAATATAATCACAATATACCAATGGTACCAAATTAGGCATCTTAAGAACACAATACAATTATTCACATGTATTCAAGGCTATTAATATCACATAGGACCCCACACGGTCATACATATCACATAATAACTCAATTTCAATAATTACATCACATATAGGCCCCCACATGGGCACATTACATAAATAGACATTTTTCATGATTAGTTTCTACCCTTAGCATGCATTTTGTATCATCATTTACTACCCAACACAATCTGAAAGAGTTAAGCCATTACCTACCTCAAAAAGCTGAAATCGGTCCACTACACTTTGAACCCACGACCTTACTTTTTATGAAAAATATCTAACTTCACTAAAAATATCAATATAAAATCTACGCGTCGAAACAAAACCAGCGACACCCATATTGACTACTTTTGGTTTGGGGTCAAAATGGACCAATGAAATGGGTTTTCAAAAAAGAAGGGCAAAATTGAAACTTTACTTCAAAAGTAAGTTTCCCATATTTTTAGGAACCTACAGCTGAAAACCCAAGTTAAATCAAGTAAAAAACGAGGTTCAAATCGAAGAAAAATCATTTTTCTGCTTTATCGGGTAAAATCTTTTAATTCTGGGTTAAAATCAAGAATCGAAGTTGTTTTGATGGTTAAATTGATGAAAAACTAATAATTATAAATAAAAACGTTATTCAAGAGAAAAGAAGTGAAATTGAAGTTTACAATCAATCCCTAAGATTTTTTGAGATTTTGAGAAATTTATCATGAAATTATTAAAAAAATGGTGAATATTACCTTAAATTCATAATAAAATCAAGAATTAGGTGTTAATCTAGCTTTCCAAGCTCCCCAAAGCTTCACTTTTAAGCTCTCATACTATTTTAGGGTTTAACTATCAAGAGACAAGATGAAAAATGAGATAAATGGGCAAAAAGAGGAGAAACTCAACAATATATAGCTGAAACTCCGCAACGACAACAGTTTTGTATCTTTAAAGTCAAATCCAGACTTCGATGGGGTGCTCGGGATTCGTTCGGAATCCGATATATGCAAACGAACTATGCAACCATACTAAATTCAATGTTACAGACGCGTTGGCAAAGTCAGATTTTTGAAAAAAATATCATTTTCACAAAGCTGACCCCCGAAATCCAAAATCACAATTTTTCAAATCGAGGGTCGAAATGAGATTTAAAAGCTGTAAAATTATACCAAAAATGCTAACAACATAAAATCTATATTATGGATCTGCTGGCGAAGTTGAATTTTCCATCTGAGATCATTTCGATCAAATGTGGATCCCACACTCATATATTCAATTTTCTAACTTTCCAATCAATAGGTTGAAATGAGCTCGGGTGCATCGGGACCCAAACAAAAAGTCTACCTACCCTAAAATCAATATTACAGAGCGGATGGCACAGTCCGTTTGGCCATTCGTCGCACAGATCAAAAGATATCCCCATAAGTCAAAAATAAGGCTCTCAAAGCCATCAAAAACCACAATATCGCATAGATGATACCAAAATGCAACGAAAAACATGTCAATCACTTCCACACCCCAGAAATACCATAATGCAACTACGGAGAGGGGTAAACCAATCAAATCATACAAAATCACAAAATTCACATATTTCATCAAATTTTTAGGTGGTTACATCATCCACCACTAAAAATCAAGTTCGTCCTCGAACTAAGGGCATAGAAATACTTGAATCAATGAAGAGTTGAGGATAAGAACTATGCATATCAGACTCGACCTCCTAAGTAGCTTCACCTACAGGGCGATGTCGCCATTGAACCTTAACCACAGGGATCAATCTAGAGCGCAACTGCCTAACTCCCTAGCCAAAATGGAGATTGGCTTCTCAACGAATAACAACCGCTCATCTAACTGAACTACCTCTGAACGAATAACATAAGACTCATCAGGAATATAATGATAAAGCATAGAAACATGAAAAACTTGATGAACAACTCATAGATTAAGGGGAAAATCCAACTCATAAGCAACATCACCAATAATCCGAATAATCTCAAATGGACCAATATACCTGGGGCTAAGCTTGCCCTTCTTCTAGAACCTAATCACACCCTTCGTGGGTGAGACTCAAAGAAAAACACGATCACCAATACAAAATCTCAAGGTACGAAGTCTACGATCAACATAGCACTTTTGTCTACTCTGAGCCACTCTAAGTCTACCTGAATGACTTAGACTTTATCCAAAGACTCACGAAGCAAGTCCATACCTTGAGGTCTCACCTATGAAATATCAAACCAACCTACTGAAGAGCGATAACGCCTACTATACAACACCTCAAAAGGAGCCATATCAATACTAGAATAGTAACTATTATTATATGGAAACTCCGTAAAAGACAAAAACCGCTCCCACTGTCCACCAAAATCCATTACGCATGCGCGGAGAATCCTTCAAAACCTGGATAGTATGCTCTGACTGGCCATCTATCTGGGGGTAAAATGTTGTGCTATGGTCAACTCGATTACCCAACTCATCTTGAAAAGTCTTCCAAAATTTATATGTGAACACAGAACCTCGATCTAAAATAATAGACACCGGTACACCAGGAAGATGAATAATCACATGAATAAAGATACGAGCCGACCTCTCAGCACTGAATGAGACCTAAACTGAAATAAAATGAGCTAATTTGGACAGTCGATCCACGATAACCCAAACACTATCAAAACTATGAGATGTACCAGGCGAACTAGTCACAAAGTCCATGGTGATCCATTCCCACTTCCACTTTCACTCGGGAATGGGTAACCTTTGAAGCAATCCACTAGGTATTATATGCTCGGCCTCCACCTGCTGACAACATAGGCAATGAGCCACAAAATATACCATATCTCGCCTCATACAACCCCACTAGTAGTTTTACCTCAAATCACGATACATGTTAGTCACACCTAGATGGATCGAATATCTGGAACAATGGACCTCCTCCAAGATCAACCTAATCTAGTCACCCACTCTCGGCATAAAAACTCGACCCTCAATCCTCAAAATTCCATCTGAATTAAGTGAGGCTTCCTTAGCCTCCCCACTCAACAATTTATCTCGAATCAACCTCAATCTAACATTATCAAAGTGATGAGCTCGAATCTGCTCCATCAAAGAAGATCTAGCATCAAAAAATGCCAAAACACGCCTCGGTGTCAAAATATAAAGCCTAACTACATGGTTAGATATGGACTGAACCCCTAAGGCCAAAGTCCTCTCTTGGTCAAAAGATATGCCAAGCTACCCATGCTAGTCGACTTTTGGCTCAAGGCATCTACAACCACATTATCCTTTCCCAAATGGTAGAGAATAGTCAAGGCATAATCCTTGAGCAAGTCAAGCTAATGGCTCTACCTCATATTAATATCTCACTAGGTGAAGATGTACTGAAGGCTCCAATAATTTCAGAAGATCTCACAACGAACTCCATACAAGTAGTGCCTTCACAACTTCAAAGTAAACACAACTACACACAACTCCAAATCATAGGTAGGATAATTCCTCTCATGAGGCTTCAACTGATGAAATGCATATACAATTACCTTGCCCTCCTACATCAACACAACACCTAACCCAATACCTGAAGCATCACAAAAGACTCTAAAGCCCACACCCTCCTTGGGCAAAGCCAATATAAGAGATGAAGTCAAAAAATCCTTAAGCTTTTGAAAGCTTGCCTTACAAGCATCGGACCACTGAAAAGAAATTTTCTTCTAGGTCCACTTGGTCAATGGAGCTGCAATGGATGAAAAACCTACATAGAACGTTGATAATAACCCGCCAAGCAACCAAAACTCCAAATCTTGGTAGGTGAAGTAGGTCTAGACAAATCATGAACTTTTGCAACCTTGGATGGATCAACCATAATACCTTTCTTATTCACTACCTGATCTGCGAAAGAAACAGACTCCAACCAAAACTCGCACATAGAAAACTATGGATACAATTTCTCATCCCCTAATCTCTGAAGCACAATCCGTAAATGCTCTAAATAAACAAATATATCATCTATTATTACAAAAATAAAGGACTCGAGATAAGGTCGAAACACCCAGTTTATAAACTCCATGAATGGGGCAGGGTCATTTGTCAACCCAAAAGACATAATTAAGAACTCATAATGACTATATCGTGTCTGAAAAGCAATATTTGGAATATCTGATGCTCTGATACTTAATTGGTGATAACCGAACCTCAAATCAATCTTCGAAAACACTACAATACCCGAAGATAATCAAACAAATCATTAATGTAAAGAAGAGGATACTTTTTTTAACCATCACCTTATTCAACTGCTGATAATCAATACCTGACCAATTTTTTTGCTTTACAAACAAGGCAGGTGCACCCCAAGGTGAAACACTAGGTCAGATAAATTCCTTATGCAACAACTCCTACAACTGATTCTTCAGTTCCTTGAACTCTGTCGTGGAAATCCTATAAGAAAGAATAAAAATGGTCTTGGTGCCCGGCTCAACATCAATACTGAAATCAAAATCTCGATCCGGAGGCATACCAGGCAAGTCCATAGGGAATATATCCAAACTCATGGACAACAAGGAAAGAACCTAAGAAAAGAACCCAAGGATGGAGGTAAAACAACACCGGTGTCATGAATATGGGACAAGGAAGATAAACATCTCCTATCAACCAATTTACGAGTCTGAACACAAGATATAACCCTCTTAGGACCTAAATAAAGTACACCCTTCCAAGATATCCTTGGAACACTCAGCGAAGCTAAAGTCACAGTCTTAGCAAAATAATCTAAGATAATGTGATAAGGAGCCAACTAATCCATGCCTAAAATAATATCAAAATCAACCATATCTAATACAACCAAATCTACCAAAGTCTCACGTCCGACAAAGGTCACAACATAAGATCGATGAGCCTGATCTAACACTAAAGAATCACTTACTAGGGTAGGTACACGAATAGGCATGGCAAAAGTCTTACTAACAGAATCAAAACCCAAAGTAAAATACACAGACACACAGGAGAAAGTTGATCCGAGATCAAATAATATAGATATAGGTCTGAAATAAATGGGGACAATACCTATAATCACAACATCAAAAGCCTCTACCTCAGGTCTGGCTGGTATAGCATAACACTGACCATGACCACCAACTGCTTAAGTGGCCCCATGGTCACCACTACGAGCTCTACTACCTATGCCTCTTGCACATCTGGTAGCACTGCTACCCTTCACAGCTAAAGTAGGAGTAGCTCTAAACATACGACGAGGACAGTCCTTGGCCACATGGACAGTCTCATTTGGCACATAGCAACATCTATGACCTGTTTGAACAGGATAAGGCACAACTAGGCTCGAACGACCACCCTGAACTGCTGAACTAGAAGGTCCAACAATTGAACTCTGTAAGACAGCCTGTATTGTCCTACACTATCTATGAGAACCACTAAATTCTCTACCATGGGGAGAATAACCTTTGAACTCACAAAAATGATGCACCTTTTTGGCGCCACCTTAAGATACTTGAAGAATACCCTCTGTTATCTTAGCATGATCAACAATACTCTAAAAGAAAGCCCTAAGCATAACCATCTGAGACATAGCCAACTAAAGAAAGATATCCAAACCTTTTATAAACTTCTGAGTCTTCTCAGACTTAATGGAAATAATATCACTGGAATATCTAGACAAGTCAGGGAAATATGCCTGATACTCAAAAATTGTCATGGAGCCTTTCTTCAAATAAGTTGACTCATCCCGCATTCGATCCTTCAAACTTAAAGGCGCAAATCTCTTAGGAAAGGCATCATCAAACTGATCCCATGACAACTCAGAAGCATCAACAAGCCTACAACCGACAAATGTTATCCACTAATCTCTCACAGCATTTCTCAACTGGTAGTTGTATAAGTTACACCATTCATGCAGAAAGAGTGAAACACAACTCAAAACACAAGTTATGAAAAAACTTAGCACGATAAAGAAAAAAATGAGGGAAGTTTCCTAAAGACGTCCTATAACCTCTCAAAGATAGATACAGACGTATACGTACTGATCTTTGAGACTCTATTGGACATCCAATTCTTACACCATTGATAAAAATAAAACATGGCAGCTCTGATACCAATTTGTCACTATCCAAAAATAAGGGTCATCATGGTACTTATCGCAGTGCACCTTGACAAGTAAGTCTATCACTCAAATGATATGAAAAAAAGAAAATAAAGAAATATACAAAGATAAGGATTCTAGAATGAAGCCGAACCATATAAGTAATCATAATAATGCAGGAAGAACTTATCCAAAATATCAATCATGCCCAAAACTAGGTGTCAATAGTGTAAGAACAACTAATATAATCCAAGAGTCAAATACATCAAGAAAATAACCACACAGGAATAATTTGTTTCTTCAAATACTAATAAAGACGTAACTAGTGTAGAAAGATAGAGGTGAACTTTAGATGCCTAAATATCCAACCCATACCATGAAGCTCCAACAATCGCCTGAGTGAATCAAGTTGAGGTGCACTCGAGCTAGTACCTACACCGAAAACAAGCAGTATGCATGAGTATGGTCCACTTGTACTCAGTATGTATCATAGGCCGACCAAGCAAAGTAGTAAATAAAGCATACAAAATATACACTAAGGGCACATTACCTGCAATAAGAAAATATTCCGCAACGGTAGCCCATACCCCTTGTACTAATAGATCTAATATATCTTATATATATTGCAACATCACACCAAGATATAAGAAAAGCATGTATTATATAACATATAAGAAGAATAAGGGGGAACATGCATATACATGATCATCAAATACAAGTAAAAATATATATGATAAATGCATAGATGACAAGTCAATATGGAAATACAATACAACATAACACAATAAAGTATTTACAATATATATGATGATGAAGATGATGATGATAATGATACACTAGGTCGTCGTACAACCTTTGAGATTGTCGTACAATCCTCGTATACACATCTAAGGAGGCAAGCCTCCCAACACTGGACCCATAGAGGTTCATCAACCCATAAAAAAAATATCATATCTCCTTTTTGGTACATCTATTGAAAAGAATTTTATAAGGTGTTACAATATCTCCTCCCCGACATATCTCTCGGGGAGGATTTTAAAAAGGTGTTGTCAGTATTTCTCAGATGTTGCCACAGTGGTACCAATGTTTCATGAATGAGTATGATATGAGGATGTAATGCTAATAATCAATCACAATGAGTATTTTCACAATCAACCATAAACATATATTTCCACAACCATGTGAGCCAATATTCACTCATTATTTCAGTTTCATCCATGAATTTCCACATGTCTCATATGCCAAATAAAGTATGAATATAATCACAATACACCAATGGTACCCTATTAAGCATCTTACCAAAATAATACAATTATTCACATATATTCAAAGCTATTAATATCACATTGGACCCCACACGGTCATATATATCACATAATAACTCAATTTTGATAATTAGATCAGATATAGGCCCCAACATGAGCACAATACATAAATAGACACTTTTCATTATTGTTTCCCACCCTTGACATGTATTTTGTATCATCATTTACTAACCATCCCAATCTGAAAGAGTTAAGGCATAGCCTACCTCAAAAGTCAAAATTGATCCGCTACACTTTGAACCCACGACTGTACTTTTCCTGAAAAATCTCAAACTCCTTTAAAAATATCAAATATTAAATCTACATGTCAAAATAAAATCAACGACATCCATATTGACTACTTTTGGTTTGGGGTGGTCAAAATGGACCTTGAAATGGGTTACCAAAAAAAAAGGGCAAAATTGAAACTTTACTTCAAAAACATGTTCTCCATATTGTTAGGAACCTACAACTAAAATCCAAGTTAAATTGAGTCAAAAATACGGTTCAAATCAAAGAAAAATTATTTTTGAGCTTTACCGGGTAAAATCTTTAAAATCCGGGTTAAAATCAAGAATCAAAGTTATTTTTATGGTTAAATTTATGACATACTAATAATTATAAGATAAAAATATTATTCAAAAGAAAATGAGTGAAATTGAAGTTTAAAATGAAGCCTTATGATGTTTGAGGTTTTGAGAAATTTATCAAAAATTACTAAGAAAATGGTGAATTCTTACCTAAAATCCGTAATAAAATCGAGAATTAGGTGTTCATCCAGTTTCCCAAGCTCCCACAAGCTTCAATTTTAAGATCTCATACTATTTTAGGGTTTAACTCTCAAGAGACAAGATGAAAAATGAGCAAAATGGAAAAAAAAAAGGAGAAAATCAGAAATATATAGCTGAAAATCTGCTATGACAATAATTTTTTCTTTATAAAGTCCAACCCAGACTTCGACGTGGTTCCCGGGATTCATTCGGAGTCCACTATATAAAAAAGAACTTTGCAACCATACTAAATTCGATGTTTCGAACGTGTTGCCGAACTCTAATTTTAAAAAAAAAATCACAAAGTTGACCCCTGAAATCCGAATTCACAATTTTCCAAACCGAGGGTCGAAATGAGATTTAAAAGCCGTAAAATCATAACATGCATGCTAAAACCCTATAACTGACATTCTGGATCTTTTGGAGATGTTGGATTTTTCATCTGAGATCATTTCGATCAAATATGGGTCCCACACCCATATCTTCACTTTTTTAACTTTTTGATCTATAGGTTGAAATGAGCTCGTGTGTATTGGGACCCAAACTAAAGGTCTACCTAGCCTAAAATTGGTATTCCGGAGTTGCTGGCATAGTCCGTTTGGCCATCCATCGCTTGGATCAAAATATATCCCTATAAGTCTAAAATAAGGCTCTCAAAGCTATCAAAAACCACAATATCGCATAGATAATACCAAAATGTATCAAAAGACATGCCAATCACTCGTACACCCTAGAAATACCATAATACAACTATGAGGAGTTGTAAAATAGTCAAATCTTACAAAATCACAAATTTCACATATTTCATCAAATTTTTAGATCGTTACATTATCCACTACTAAAAATCTAGTTTATCTTCGATATAAGGGCAAAGAAATATTTGAATCAATAAAAAGCTAAGGATAAGAACTATGTATATCAGACTTGAACTCCCAAGTAGCTTCTTCTACAGGTCGATGTCGCCACTAGAACTTAACAACAGGAATCAATCTAGAGTGTAACCACTCATCTAACTGAACTAACTCCTAACGAATAACATGAGACTTATCAGGAATATAACGGTGAATCATAGAAACATGAAAAACTGGATGAATAGCTGATAGATCAAGGGGGAAAAGACAACTTATAAGCCATATCACCAACAGTCTAAATAATCTCAAATGGACCAATATACCTGGGGTTATGTTTGCCCTTCTTCCCAAACCTCATCACACCTTTCACGGGTGAAACTCGAAGGAAAACACGATCACCAACACCAAATCTCAAGGCATAAAATCTACGATAAACATAGTACTTCTTCCTACTCTGAGCCGCTCTAAGTCTACCCTAAATGACCTAAACTTTATCTAAAGACTCACGAAGCAAGTCCGTACCTAGAGGTCATACCTATGAAACATCGAACCAACCTACTGGGGAGCGACACCGCCTACCATACAATGCCTCAAAAGGAGCCATATCAATACTAGAATGATAACTATTATTATATGAAAACTCCACTAAAGCCAAAAGCTGCTCCCACTGGCCACCAAAATCCATCACGTATGCGTGGAGCATCCTCCAAAACCTGGATAGTCTACTCTGATTGGCCATCAGTCTAGGGGTAAAATGTTATGCTAAGATCAACCCGAGTACCCAACTAATCCTAAAAAGTCTTCCAAACTTGAGATGTGAACACAAAACCTTGATCTAAGATAATAGACACCGACACACCATGCAGATGACCAATCTCACGAATATAGATACGAGCCAACCTCTCAGCACTAAACGAGACCTAAACTAGAATAAAATGAGCTAATTTGGTCAATTGATCAATAATTAACCAAACACTATCAGAACCATAAGATGTACGAGGCAAACCTATTACAAAGTCGATATCAGAACCCACTCTGACTCATATTAACATTTTGCTGGGTAAAGAAGTATTGAAGGCTACGATGATCTGAGAAGATCTCACAGCGAACTCCATACATGTAGTACCTCTACAACTTCAAGGCAAACACAACTGCACACAATTCCAAATCATAGGTAGGACAATTCCTCTCATAAGGCTTCAACTGACAAGATGCATACACAATTACCTTACCCTTTTACATCAACACAACACCTAAACCAACATCTGAAGCATCACAAAAGACGCTAAAGCCCACACCCTCTTTAGGCAAAGCCAATATAGGAGTTGAAGTCAACAAATCCTTGAGCTTTTAAAAGCTCTCTGCACAAGCATTGGACCACTGAAAAGAAATCTTCTTCAAGGTCAACTTGGTCAATGGAGCTGCAATGGATGAAAAACCCTCAACAAAACACCGATAATAACCCACCAAGCCAATACAACTCTAAATCTCAGTAGGTAAAGTAGGTCTAGCCTAATCACAAACCATTGTAACCTTGGTTGGATCAACCATAATACCTTCCTTAGTCACCATATGATCTAAGAAAGAAACAGACTCCAACCAAACCTTACACTTAGAGAACTTTGCATACAACTTCTCATCCCTCAATCTCTGAAACATAATCTGCAAATGCTCCAAATAAACCAAGACATCATCTTTAAATATAAAAACAAATAAGTTAAGATATGGTTAAAATGCTTAGTTCATCAACTCCATGAATGCGGTAGGGCATTGGTCAACCCAAAAGACATAAGAAAGAACTCAAAATTACCATATCTAGTCTGAAAACTTATCTTTAGGATATTTGAAGCTCTAATCCTTAATTGGAGATAATCGAACCTCAAATCAATCTTTGAAAATGGTACAACACCTAAGTTGATCAAACAAATCATCAATGCGAAGAAGAGGACACTTATTATTAACCGTCACCTTATTCAACTGTTGATAATCAATACATAACCCATCCTTTTTCCTCATAAACAAGATAGGTGCACCCCAAGGTGAAACACTAGGTCAGATAAATCCCATATCCAATAACTCTTACAACTGATCCTTTAATTCCTTTAACTCTGTCGGGGCCATCCTATAAGGAAGAATAAAAATAGTCTTGGTGCCTGGCTCAACATCAATACTGAAATCAATATTTTGATTCGGAGGCATACCAGACAAGTATGCAGGGAATACATCTATAAACTCATGGACAATATGGATAGAATCCAAGGAAGGAAACAAAATAACATTGGAATCACGAATATGGGAAAAGGAAGATAAACATCTCCTCTCAACAAATTTATGAACCTGAACATAAGATATGACCCTCTTAAGACCCGAATAACGTACATCCTTCCAAGCTATCCTTGGAACACTCGGCGAAGCTAAAGTTACAGTCTTAGTAAAACAATCTAAGACAGCATGATAAGGAACCAACCAATCTATGCCTAAAATAACATCAAAATTGACCATATCTAATACAACCAAATCTACCAAAGTCTCACGTCTGGCAAAAGTCACAATACAAGATCAATGTGCCTGATCCACCATTAAAAAATCACCTACCGGGGTAGATACACGAATAGGCAAGGCAAGAGGCTTACTAACAGAATCAAAACCCAAAGCATAATACACCGACACATAGGAGAAAGTCGATCTGGGATCAAACAATATAGAAGCAAGTATAAAACAAACGGGGACTATACCTCTAATCATAGCATCAGAAGCCTCTACCTCAGGTCTGGATGGTATATCATAACACTGACCACGACCACTAACTTCTTAAGTGGCCCTACGACCACCCTAACGAGCTCCACTACCTCTACCCCTTGTACATCTGGAAGCACCCTACCCCTCACAACTAAAGTAAAAGTAGCTCTAAGAACATGATGAGGATAGTCTTTGGCCTTATGGCTAGTCTCATATGGAAAATAGAAACCTCTACTACCATTCTCAAAAGAGAGGGCACAACTAGGCTAGAACGGCCACCCTGAATTGCTAAACTAGAAAGTCTAATACCTTAACTCTATAAGACCATCTGCACTGGCCTACACTATCAATAAAAACCACTAAAATCTATACCATGGGGAGATTGACCTCTGAACTCACAAAAATGATACACCTTCTTGGTGCCACCCTGAGATATTTGAAGAATACCCTCTTTTATCTTAGCATGATCTATAAGACTTTGAAAGAAATCCCTAAACATAACCAACTAAACAGAGACATCTAAACCTTTCACAAATATTTGAATCTTCTTAGATTCGATGGAAATACTATCATAGAAATATCTAGGCAGGTTAAGGAAATATGTCTCCTAATCAGTAACTATCATTGAGCCTTTCTCAAAATGATTCGACTCATTTCGCATTCGATCCCTCAAACTGAAAGGCATAAATCTCTCATGAAAGAAATCAACCAACTAAACCCATAACAACTCAGGAGCATCAGCAGGCTTACAACTAACAAATGATATTAATTAATCTCTCACAGCATCTCTCAACTAATATTAGTATAAGACAAACTGTTCATGAAGAAAGAGTGAAACATAACTCAGAACACAAGGTATGAAAGAACTTTGCATGATAAATAATAAAAAGAGAGAAGTTTCCAAAAGATGTCCTATAGCCTCTCGAAGATAGATACAGACGTCTATGTACCGATCCATGAGATTCTATTAGACATTTCATTCTTAAACCATTGATACCAATGAAACCTGGCTGCTCTAATACCTATTTGTCACGACCCAAAAATAAGAGTCATTATGGTACTTATTGCGGCGCACCTTGACAAGTAAGCCCATCACCCAAATTGATATGGAAAGAGGAAAAGAAAGAAATATCCCAAGATAAGGTTTCTAGAACAAAGATGAACCATATAAGTAATCATAAAAATATAGAAAGAACTTATCCAAAATACCAATCAAGCCTAAAACTAGGTGTCAATAGTGTAAGAACAACTAATACAATCCAAGAGTCAAATACATTAGGAAAAGAATCACAAAGAAATAATATCCGTCTTCGAATACTAATAAAGACATAACTACTGTAGGAAAATAGAGGTGAACTATGGACGCATGAATGTCCAACCACTACCTTGGAAACTCCAATAATCTCCCGAGTGAATCAAGCAGAGGTGCACTCAAGGTAGTACCTACACCAAAAGGGTGCATAGGCATGAGTATGGTCCACTTGTACTCAGTAGGTATCATAGGTCGACCAAGCAAAGTCGTAAATAAAGTATACAAAATATATACTAAGGGCACATACAAAATATACACTAAGGGCACGTCACCTGCAATCAGAAAATGTCCCATAATGGTAGCCCATACCGCTTGCACTAACAGTTCTAATATATCTCATATATATTGCAACATCATACCAAGATAGAACAAAAGTACGTATTATATCACATATAAGAAGAACAAAGGAGAACGTGCATATGCAAGATCATCAAATACAAGTAAAACAAGATAAGATAAATACATAGATGACAAGTAAATATGACAATACAACACAACATAACATAATAAAGTAAGTATCATTTATATGATGCTGAAGATGATGATGATGCACGAGGTCGTTGCACAACCTCCGAATCATCGCACAATCTCCGTATACACCTATGGAGGCAATCCTCCCAACATAGGATCCATGGAGGGTTCGTTAACCTGTATACAATCCACATATCTCATATCTATTTTCTGGAACATCCCTCAAAAAGGGTTTTATAAGGTGTTACAATATCTCCTCCCCGATATATCCCTTGGAGAGTGTTTTAAAAAGGTGTTGCCAGTATTTCTCAGATGTTGCCATGGTGGTACCAATGTTTCATGAATGAGTATGATATGAGGATTTAATGATCACAACCAATCACAATGAGTATTTTCACAACCAACCACAATGATATATTTCCATAACCATGTAAGCCAATATCCACTCTTTATTTCAGTTTCATCCATGAATTTCCATATGTCTCATATGCCAAATAAAGTATGAATATAATCACAACACACCAATGGTACCATATTAAGTATCTTAACAACACAATACAATTATTCGCATGCATTCAAGACAATTAATATCATATAGGACCCCACAAAGACAAATATATCACATAATGACTCAGTTTTGACAATTACATCACATATAGGCCCCAATATGGGAACAACACATAAATAGCCATTTTCATGATTAGTTTCCACCCTTAACATGCATTTTGTATGATCATTTTCTATCCAATAAGCCATAACTTACCCCAAAAGCCAAAATTGGTCCACTACACTTCGAACCCATGACCTTATTTTCCACGAACAATCTCAAACTCCACTAAAAACATCAAATATGAAATCTACGCATAAAAAAATCAACGACTGGTTTGGTGTCAAAACGGACCCCTCGAAATGAGTTTTCAAAATAGAAAGGAAAATTCAGAACATTACTTCAAAAATATGTTTCCCATATTTTTAGAAACCAATATCTAAAAATTCAAGTTAAATCGAGTAAAAACTAGGTTCAAATCAAAGAAAAACCATTTTTGAGCTTTATCAGATAAAATCTTTAAAATTTGGGTTAAAATAAAAAATCGATGTTGTTTTGATGGTTAAATTGATGAAAAACTAATAATTATAAGATTAAAATATTATTCATGTGAAAAGAAGTGAAATTGAAGTCTAAAATCAATCCCCAAGATTATTTAGGGTTTTGAGAAATTTATCAAGAAATTACTAAGAATATAGTGAATTCTTACTTTAAATTCGTAGTAAAATAAAAAATTAGGTGTTAATCTAGCTTCCCAAGCTCCACAAGCTTCACTTTTAAGCTCTCATATTATTTTAGGGTTTAACTCTCAGGAGAAAAGATGAAAAATGAGTGAATTGGCAAAAAGAGGATAAAATCAGCAATATGTAGCTGAAAATCTGTTATGACAATAATTTTTTCTTTTTAAAGTCCAACCCAGACTTCGACGGGGTGCCCGGGATTCATTTGGAGTCCGATATATTCAAACGAACTCTGCAACCATACTAAATTGGATGTTTTGGACTTGTTGAAAAAGTCAGATTTTCGAAAAAACATTATTTTCACTAAGTTGACCACCGAAATTTGAAATTTTAATTTTTCAAACCAATAGTCGAAATGAGATTTAAAAGCCATAAAATTACAACAAACATTTTAACACCCTAAAATTGATATTTTGGATCAGTGAAGTCAGATTTTTCATACGAGGTCGTTTCAATCAAATGTGGGTCTCACACCCATATCTTCAATTTTCTAACTTTTCGATCAATAGGTCAAAATGAGCTCGGGTGGGTTATTATGCTGTTTTTGTCTATTAATTCAATTTTTATGGTAGTTTTATGTTTTTCCCATCCTTTTAATGGATCTTCACTATATAATTGTTCTAATTTTTTCTTAACTATTTCTATCTTATTTATTGAAAATATAGTTATTTCTGTTTTATTTATCGAGAATACTAGTAATTCTATTGTATCTTCAGCGTTTTTTATATTTTCTAACTTTTGTGTAATTTTTTCACTTCCTTTTATCCAATCAGTTTTCTTTCTTATTTTATTATTAACTCTTTTTGCTCTTACTTTCTGTTTACATGGTGTTGTGAACCACCAATCGTTTCTAGTTATTATATGTGGGTATAAATTATCTAAAAATGGCATTCCTAAAAGTATATCTTTTGATGTTATTTCATAATTATAAATTTCTTCTATTGTCAATATCTTATCCCATATTTGTGTTTTTACATTCCTAGCTTTATAAGTAATTAAGCTTCCTTCATTATTAAATCCTTTAACTACTATCTTCATTAATACATATATTTTCATTTTATGTTAAGGCTCTTCTTAAGAATAACCTTTCCCTATTATATGTTATGGTTAATTGTGTATGTTCTATATTATATGGTTTTACTTGTTCTAACCATTTTATTCCTAATATTATATCTGTTTTTTGCATTTCTTCTTTTACCTCAAATTCTATTTTTATTTTTCTAATTCCTCCTATTATTATTTCTTTTTCTACTATATCTTTACTATTTATTAAACTTCTCGGTAGATCTGGGCATATATCATTATCAGTTTTTATTTCTTCATTTTTTACTAGATATTTTGCTATATAATTTTCTTCTTGTCCTGTGTTTAATAGTATTAAATGTTCTTTTTCATTTATCTTTCCTGTTATGTAATATTGATTTAAATTACTTATTGAATTTGTTTCATAACTCATTCTTTTTGATGAGCTCGATGACTCTGGTTTTTCATTAGCTATTCTTTTTGTTGTACTTATTCTATCATTTACTATCTCTAAATTTTCTTCTATATCTATGTCTCTATAGCTATAATCATTATAATCTATTGTTTTTACAATTTGTTCAAATGGGCTATCTATTTGTATCTTGTTAATCTTATTTTTCCCTGTTATTTTATGTTTTGTTGTTAATACATATAAATTTTTACATCTCGCTGTAAATATTTTACTTCCTGGGGTTAATTCTATTCCTGATATCTTCCAATATAATACTAATGATTTATCTATATTCCTATCTGTTACTGCTACTGAATAATTTGCACTTATTATAAATTTAAATTTTTGGTATATTAAATTTCCTTTTACGGCAGTTATTATGCTTTTTTCTATAGGTTTTATAATTCTATCATCTGCTAAATATAATTCTATTGGTGTATCTATTCCTTCTCTAAAACATGCTTTTATTAATATTTCTGTACCTCCAAGGTGTACATATTTTATTGGATCTCCTTTACTTTTTATATCATTTATTTCTTTATTAATTAATCTTTTCGTTACAAGTGGTATACTAGCTTTTCCTTTTGCATATCTACAGTCTATTACATGTTCTTTTTGGCATACTACATAATATTCATCTTTTTTCCTACCAAAAATATTTTTTATTGTTGGTATTTTAAATATTTTTTCTACACTTAAATCTAACTCTTTTCCTTTTATTTCATCAAATATATTACTGTCAAATATTATCTTTTGTTCTGTTCCTTCGTAATTTAAATATTCTTCCTTTGTTATTATTTTTATATCTTCTTCAGTCATTTGATTCATCTATCTCACTATCTATTTTGGTATCTGTTTCGTTTTCTGAAATTTCATATATACTATCTTCATTTTCTAGTTCATAATCTATATAATCTATTTGCATATATTCTGTATTTTCTATTTTTATTTCTGATATTTGTTTATTTTTTGGATTTTTGGGTAATTTACAATCTCTAGCTAAATGTCCTAACTTTCCACAATTATAACATGTACATTCTTTTATAGATTTTTTCTTTCTATATGGTCTTTTATTTTTGTAATTTTTTACATAATATCTTTTTCTTGGTTTCTTATATTTATATTTTGATTTTTTATATTTCTTATATTTCTTATGTCTTTTTCTTTTCTTATAATATCTTTCTTCGCATCCAAATTGGGGTGCTATTTTAAAGGTCTACCTAGCCTAGAATAGATATTTAGGAGTTCCTGGCGTAGTCCGTTCGGCTACCTATTGTACGAATCAAAAGATATTCCCATAAGTCTAAAATAAGGCTCTCGAAGCCATCAAAAACCACAATATTACATAAATGATATCAAAATACATAAAAAAATATGTCAATCCCTCCCACATCCCAGAAATACCATAATGCAACTATGGGGATGGATAAAATAGTTATATCATACAAAATCACAAATTTTACATATTTCATCAAATTTTTAGGTCGTTACATTAATAGAGTTTATAAAACTGGACACTTTGATTTTGTAGAAAATTATAATATTAAAACATTTGAATATACCATTGCAATTAATAGAAATATTGAGTCTACTAAATTATTAGCAGCTAAAGATATTAATTGATATAGAAAAAATTACAAGTTCCTTCACATAGGTCTTGTTCAAGTAAGAATTAAATAATTATATAGATTAGGTTTCAATGTTCCTATATGTCTACTTTTAAGAGGTAATAGGTTATTAAACTTTGATGATTCGGTATTAGCAATATTATAAAGTAACCTCCCTAATGGCCCGGTATACTTTAATTGTTGTCTTAATTTTTTTTTAGATATTAATGATCAAAATGTTATGGATACATAATCATTAAATGTTAAAATAAAAAACATGAATAGTAAGGTAAATACAAGAGAAATAACAATAATATATAGAATATATTATAGGTTAATAAAAACAACCTTAACCTCTAAGGCTAAAATAGTTAGTAATTAAGGAGTTACCATACTTATGGAAGCTAATCATAATCACAATAATACCTTTGTCTGAAAAATGATAAAATGGGATGATGTATTAATAAAATATAATTGGTATTTCGACTCCATAAAGGAGCCAAAAATTGAAGAAGGAAATTCAAATATTGAACAAGTTATACAATATCCAGACGAATCTATAGATTTAAAATTTCTAAGATCCCAATCCTTTAATTAAGCATCTTAAAGTAAAAAAATGTTCTTTTCTAGACCTCTGGTCTCCAAATCTGTAGAAGAAAGGGAAGTAACATTAGACGACATTGAAAGAAAATTAAATGGAGTTGATTTCTCAAAAATAATTCCCAAAGTCGAATATGAATCTAGAAATTTAAAAGCTAAAAAATCAATAAGTCCCACTGCTAGTGATTAGTCAGCACTTCTGAGGCCTATTTAAGGCTTTTAACTTGTAATAAGAGAGAGCATTCTGAAATTTTTTCAACTCAGAAAAACTCTCCACCACCTCCCTCTGTAACTCTCTCTCATTTCCCTAATCAATAAGAAGTTTTTGTAAGTATAAATTTCTCTACTATTTTAATTAATTTTACTTTAGATTATTTGTTCTTCTTTTAAGTTTAATTTTTTAAAGTTAATTTGAAAGTTTATATCACTTTTAAAGATTAAATTATTTTAAACTGTTATTTCGCTCCCCATTTTCCCGACCTGTCCCCCAAATCTCCCTTTGTATTCTCTCTCTCATTTTACTACTCAATAAAAAGTATTTTATAAAATTTCTCTCTTTCTCTACCATTAAATTAATTTACTTTAGATTATTTTGTTCTTATTTTAAGTTTAATTTGACAGTTTAAAATACTTTTAAAGTATAAATTACTTTAAATTGTTATTTTGCTCCCCGTGTTTCGGATCCATACCTAAATGGTATCAGATCCAAGTTGCCCGGGAGGAAGTGTGAGTATCAGTAGGAGTAGCTAGAGCATTACGATGTCCTAGAGATGGTTGAAATTAGTGTTACTCTTGGAATAATTATTTTTCTAGTTAGTAATTACTGTTGTTCATCCCTTATGTTCTTAGTTTTATTCCTTAAGTTGGGTAGCCGTTTAATAGCGGTTTAGACATTGGCAAACTTGGAATTTTCCGTTGGATTATCTCTGAGTGTGTGAAAAATAGAGCTGGACCCGGAGGGTGTTTCTGTCGCCAAGCCTATAGGAATAAAATAAAGGAATTTTAGAAGAATAAAATTTGTAATTATTGCACTCAAAAATAATTATCGTAGAAGTAACATCTAAATTAGATTTTGGTCCTAGGATAGTGTTTTCTGTCTCATCTGCAAAAATCCTAATGAATACTCCAACCAGCCTAAACGTAATAAATAGTATTAATATTTCTACTATTTCTAGTAAAATTGCTAAAATAGAAAGTGATTTACAAAGTTGGAATATTCCAAAAAAAAGTTTTAATAGAGTCCATAAAACTGGACACTTTGAATCTACTGTCGCAATTAATAGAAATATTAAAACTTTTGAATTATTAGCAGCTGAAGATATTAATAGATATTGAAAAAATTACAAGTTCCTTCACGTAGGTCTTGTTCAAGTAGCAATTAAACCATTATATAGATTGCGTTTCGATTTTCCTATATGTCTACTTTTAAGAGGTAATAGGTTATTAAACTTTGATGATTCATTATTTACGGTATTATAAAGTAACCTCGCTAATGTACGGTATACTTTAATTGTTATCTTAATTTTTCTGTAGATATTAATGATCAAAATGTTATGGATACATTATCATTAAATGTTAAAATAAAAAATATGGATAGTAAGGTAAATACAAGAGAAATATAAAAAATATATAGAATAGATTATAAGTTAATGAAAACAACCTTAGCCTCTAAGGCTAAAATAGTTAGTAAAAAAGGAGTTACCATACTTATGGAAGCTAATAATAATCACAATAATAACTTTGTCTCAAAAATGATAAAATGGGATGATGTATTAATAAAAGATAATTGACATTTCGACTCCATAAAGGAGCCAAAAAATGAACAAGAAAATTCAAACATTGAGTAAGTTATACAATATCCAGACGGATCTATTGATTTAAAATTTCTAAGATCCAATCCCTTAATCAAGCACCTTCAAGTAAAAACATGTCTTTTTCTAGACCTTCAATCTCCAAATCTGTAGAAGAAGGGGAAGTAACATTAAAAGATATTGAAAGGGAATTTAAAGGAGTTGATTTCTCAAAAACAATTCTCAAAGTAGAATATTAATCTACAAATTTAAAAGTTAAAAAATCAATAAGTCCCACTGCTAGTGAAATGCTAGGAGTAAGAGATTCCCTATACATGATTAGGTCAGATGTAATATTTGAACCTAACTTTGAATATTTATATAAATTATGGAATAGCCTAGAAAATTCTATTTAAAAAGTAATGGTATAACAAAAAATTTCATTAAAATAAAGATATTCTTTTATTGAAAAATGGTGAAGTGAGATGAAAAGATTAAGATGTAATATTGAATATTTTAAATGGTTTGAAATTACAGGAAAATTAGACGATCAAAATGAATTGTTAAACATGATTGTTAATGAATGGTATACTACCAATAAAGTTGTAGAATTAGTAATTCCTCCATTAGAAGAAATTAGTTTATCGGTAAAGGATAGAATTATTGTTGCATCCCCTTTTAAATTAGATATAGTAGACATAAAGGTGATCCTACAAATAAAGATATAAATAAGATACTCCAATAGAATAATTATACAAATCAATTATTACATGTAGTATCTAAACAAATTCTCGAAGCCGAGAATAAATCAACTCTTCTTTTAATTTTTATTTTGTCTTTTAAGTAATTTATTTGTTGTGTAATTAAATTAATTTTAAAGACCATTTTATTTTTTATAAGGTTGCTTTCTTCATTTGATAAACTATTTAGATAAGGGAAAATATTTTTTTCCCTAAAATAGTGGTGTGGATGCCGTCTTATTTGGTAGTATAAGGTTTTATTTGATTTATAAAAGGTAGACCTAGAATTATCTCTTCATTTATATCTTTGGTTATTACAAAGTCATTTATAAAATAAATTCCATCATTACAGATGTGTGCATTATATTGTTTATAATTTATTTTTAATCTTTCGTCTGTTGCAGAGAATAATTTGTAGTACCTTTTCAAAGATACTTAGTGGGGATCATTCTTTTAATGATGCAGTTTTGATCGGCTCCTATATCTAATAATACCACTTTGTGAATTTATGTAGTTTTTATTTATAACTAATGTGATGGGTATATGGTAACTTTGGGTTTTATCTTTTGTAATTTTGTCAATTGTTGATTGATTTTTCTAGAGAGTTAATATCTTTGTTATTCTTTTCTATTTTTGATGTTTCTCCAGGCTTTAATTGACATAGTTCAAATTTTTGATTAGAAGTTAAATTGTAAGTAAGTGATTTATTGATAAACTCCTGCTTAATTTTTTTGGCATCCTTTTTAAGTATTGTAACTCTATTTGAAGGTCTTTCATAGTTGTTTCTGATTTTTATTCTTTTTTGACATATCTCTCATGTCAGACGGTTTAATTATTTCTTTATCAAGCTGTTGATTACGAACAATATTTTTTAAATCTAATAAATATTTTCTCTTAAGGATTTGTTTTAATTTTAATTTTAATGTTTAAATTACTTTCAAAGATTAAATTATTTTAAATTGTTATTTTGCTCCCCTTTTTCTCAATCCCTCCTTTTTTTTTCTTCCCCATTTTTCCGATCCATCCCCAAATAATATTAGAGCCAAGTTTTTCGAGAGGGAGTGTGAGTATGAGTAGGAGTGGTGGGAGGGAGTGTGAGTATGAGTAGGAGCAGCTAGAGCGTTACACTGTCCTAGAGCCGGTAGAATTTATTGTTACTCTTGGAATAATCAATTTTCTGGTTAGTAATTAATGTTGTTCTTCCTCTATGTTCTTAGTTTTATTCCTTAAGCTGGGTGGCCATTTAATAGTGGTTTAGACATTGGCAAACTTGGAATTTTTCGTTGGATTAGCTCTGCATATGGTGAAAAATAGAGCCGGACCGGGAGGGTGTTCCCGTTACCAAGCCTATAGGAATAAAATAAATGAATTTTAGAAGAAGAAAATTAGTAATTATTGCACTCAAAAATAATTATTGTAGAAGTAAGATCTAAAGTAGATTTTGGTCCTAGGATAGTGTTTTCTCTCTCATCTGCAAAAATTCTAATGAATACTCCAACCAACCAAAAGATAATAAATAGTGTTAACATTTCTACTATCTCTAGTAAAATTGCTAAAATAGAAAGTGATTTACAAAATTAAAATATTTCAAAAGAAAGTTTTAATAGAGTCTGTGAAACTGGACACTTTAATTTTATAAAAAATTATAATATTAAAACTTCTGAATCTACTATTGCAATTAATAGAAATATTGAGACTATTAAATTATTAGCAACTGAAGATATTAATAGATATAGAAAAAATTACAAGTTCCTTCATATATGTCTAGTTCAAGTAGAATTTTAACCATTATATAGACTAGCTTTAGATGTTCTTATATGTATACTTTAAAGAGATAATAGATTATTAAATTTTGATGATTCGTTATTAGCAGTATTACAAAGTAACCTCGCTAACGGCCTGGTATACTTTAATTGTTATCCTAATTTTTCTATAGATATTAATGATCAAAATGTTATGGATACATTAACATTAAATGTTAAAACAAAAAACATGAATAGTAAGGTAAACACAAGAGAAATAGCAATAATATATAGAGTATATTATAGATTAATGAAAACAACCTTAGCCCCTAAGGCTAAAATCGTTAGTAATATAGGAGTTACCATGCTTATGGATAGGGGTGTAAATCGGTCGGTGATGTTCGGTATTATGTGATATTGATTCAGTTTATCGGTTTTCAATTTTTAAATATGTAAAACCAATAACCAATCAATGGGATATTTTCTTATCGATTTTAATTTATCGGTTTTTGGTCCTTAACGGATCGATTTTTGATTTAACCAATAAGAAAATACTTATAAAATAAAAATAGTAACAACTAACATAAAAAAAGAAATCTTAGTTACCGCCAAAATCCTACGCAATGCATTTTAGTTTACAAGAATCTTCAAACTTGAGCTGAATGCTAGTTAGAAAAAAATTAAATCCTAATTGTTGGAAGCTATAAATGTTTCAAGCTTCTCAATACGATAATAGCCGAGCTTTATATCGTTCCTTTGTTACCCTGAATAGGTTAATACTTTGTGAATCACTGAATTATTAATAAGTAGTGCATATGATATATATATATGCATACACATCTGTCTGTCTTTCTGTCTGTCTCTCTATCTCTCTGTCAGACTGTCTGTCTGTCTCTATGTCTATCTCTCTGTCTCTCTGTCTGTCTCTTTGTCTCTCTGTCTGTCTGTCTATCTATCTTATCTATCTATCTACCTATCTACTTATCTACCTACCTACCTATCTACCCACCTACCTATCTACCTACCTATCTATCTACCTACCTACCTACCTGCCTACGTGCCTACCTACCTGCCTACCTACCTACCTGCCTACCTGCCTACCTATCTACCTATCTATCTACCTATCTATCTAGCTATCTATCTAGAGATAGATAGATAGAAAGAGAGAGAGAGATTTATATATATAACATAAATAGGGATAAAACAATAACTTAATGTATTCTTTTTGGGTTATCGGTTTAACCGATAACCCAATAAGAAAAAAACCAAAACCGAACCATTTACCCAATAATTTTTTTTTATAAAACCAATAAAAATAAAAAACCGTTAACTCAATAACCTAATAACATTTTTATCAATTCAGTTTATTGGTCGGTTCAAATTTTGCACTCCCCTACTTATGGAAGCTAATCATAATCTTAATAATACCTTTATCCCAAAAATAGCAAAATGGGATGATGTATTAACAAAAGATAATTGGCATCTTAACTCCATAACAGAGAAAGAAATTGAAGAAGAAATTTCAAACATTGAACAAGTTATACAATATTTGGATGGATCTATAGATTTAAAATTGTTAAGATCCTAGTCCTTTAATCAAACATCTTAAAGTAGAAGGATGTCCTTTTCTAGACCATCAGTCTCCAAGTCTGTAGAGGAAAGGAAAGTAACATTAGAAGATATTGAAAGTAAATTAAAAGGAGATGATTTCTCAAAAACAATTCCAAATGTAGAATATGAATCTACAAATTTAAAAGCTAAAAAATCAAAAAGTCCCCACTCCTTGTGAAATGGAGTAAGAAATTCCCTATTCTCAAAACACTGAAATAAATTTCGAATACTGATAATAACACTAAAAAATTAAACATCTGTCTGAAATAGTCTAGTATGAAAGCCTCTTACTATCTGAATATGGAGTTGATGGGACAAGTACCCAACTAACTCCAACTACTGAACATACTGAACTTCTGAGATGCTAAGTACGATCAGGAACATGAGAGTCCAAACCTATGATATGAAACATCATAGCGAAAAGAAAGAGTATGCATCAGTATGTGGAATGTAATGCTATGATAGATGAGGTAAGGCTATAATGCATGGGCTCATATATATGAACAGTTACAGACTAAATGATATGAACATAACTGAATGAGAGTACATGGATAACTGAAACTACTGTAAATACTAATTATACAATACTTTATATATATATATATATACTGTATTTGAGACAGAATACTGAGTTCTGATAACTGAGTGACTGATATCTGAGATTAATGATAACTATATTCTTGATAACTAGGTGACTATTTTTGATAGTCCTGATTTTGTAAAACTGAACTGAGTTCGACACTGAGTCTGAAACTGAAATTGTAACTCTGGGAGAGTTCATCTAACCAACATACCCTGATTATAAACTGAGTTGGAGTCCAACTTGTGACCCCAGTTGGAAAGGTGTTAGCACTGTGCCACGGGTACTAACAATGACTATGTGGGTCCACTAAAGAATCACCCTCATTTGACAGGTGAGATAGGTGTTACCCTCAACTAGTAGGTGAACACTTTATTAACCCTCAATTAGCAGGTTGATATATTTAACCTACATTAGCTACGTAGTTATAGAACTAAGGAATTGCTACTAAAGGTCACACCTTTAACTGGAAGGTAAGCCCCCATCCCTTGGTTTTCTCTGTGCTGAATCCTACTCCCAACTGAATAGACACTAAACTGATCACTAGACTGTACTAGGCTTGACTGAACTGTTACTGATCATGTTGACTGACTGAACTGGACAGAGTTTACTGAGTTTTGTAATTGACTGAGTACTACTGTTTGTGACATTACTAAGACTATTAAATAGCTACTGTAATTCTAGGTTAATAGCTAGATTATTAGGTATTGAATACCCCCAGGACTCGATAGCATCAATAGTAAAACATGGCAAAATCTTGAAGGCATTACATTAGTTACTTATCCACCATGCATTCATTTAGACATTTTGTTAAACATTTAGAGGCATGAACTTGCACATGAATGGGACCACATGATAACATGTCATGAATTCACTACTCATTTACATAGACATTCTATCAAATACTTAAGGAGAATAATTAATGCACATGGAAATCATCAAGATATAAACATCATGGCTACAACATTCAACTTACAAATTTAAGGGTATAACATGAGCATCACATGATTCTACATACTTGCTAATTAATTCACTTGAAACTTGTATGAATCTTGATTTGAAAACCATACAAAAATACATACATGAACACAATCCAATTCAAACATATAAATCATGAAATCAATAAACTTGTAGTTTTAAAAAGGGTTCTTGAACTCCAAGGGTGAAAAGAAACCCAAGGATGACAACCTAACATACCTTGATTGTTGATTTTTTTTAGAATGGTAGTGAATTCTTGGGACTTGAATCTTCAGCTTAATGATCTAGGGTTTGTTATGTAGAGTATTTTGAGAATAAAGAATGAATTTTGCCCTTTAGGATATCAAATTTCATATTAAGGCTTAATAATGTAAGGGGAAAATGATCCATTTACCCCTACAAAATTGGATAAAATTTGCTCGACAGGGTCCTCATCGCATCGTGACCCCTACTTAGGTCAAGAGACCATCACGATGTGACCCCTGCTCAAGTTAAGCATCCCCCATAGCGTGATCCTAAGCCTGAGTTAACTGGCCCTTGCGGCGTGGCCCTATTATGACCCCTTGCTATTTTGGACATTTAAACTCACCCTTACGCTAGTCCAAAAAATCCAAAACTCGCGTGAGATGACCTACATATGACTCTGATCATGAATCAACTTAGCAATAGACATACTGAGGTCGAAAAGGTAGAAAATAATATTCTCCAATTTT
Organism: Capsicum baccatum var. pendulum; assembly: GCA_030864225.1. NCBI lineage: Eukaryota > Viridiplantae > Streptophyta > Magnoliopsida > Solanales > Solanaceae > Capsicum > Capsicum baccatum. The sequence continues at coordinate 80,677,920 of CM061560.1, read as the reverse complement.
GAAGGATAAAAATGATTCTAAGTCTTGACACTTAGCTGAAATGTTCTAAGTCCAGGACCTCTTTTGGCATGATATATAGGACTAAAATGACTAGGATTTTATAGGGTCTTACAATGTCTCCCCCTTGGGAACATTTATCCTCGAATGAGACTGACTGAACTGAGAGTAACTGAGGAACTGCACGTTCTTACATTAACATGCATAACTGAAGCATGATTGAATTCTGGAGACATGACACATGACTGAACTGTTTTATTAATGCATGAATGATATGAGAATGCTATGCAGCTGTAACTAAAAATGGAATAGAGTAAATCTAAGGAAGACTGTTACCTTTGTATGAGAATAAGTTTTCGGAGAAAAGGTGAGGATACTTTGTTCGCATATCTTCTTCTGCTTCCTAAGTAGCTCCCTCAACTGACAGATTCTGCCAAAGAACTTTGACCAAAGTAAATTTTTTTTCCTTAGTTTGCAAATATGATGATTAAGGATTTTGATCGAGATTTCCTCATAAGAGAGACTGTTTTGAATATCTACAGTCTCTATAGGGACTACAACTACTGGGTCACTAATGCACTTCTTTAGCAAGGAGACATGAAACGCTGGGTCCACTGATACTAAGTCTGCAGGTAACTCAAGCTCATAAGCTACCTTACCGAAACTAATGATAATCCTATAAGGACAAACATATCGGGGACTAAGCTTCCCTTTCTTTACAAATCTCTTCACTCCCTTCATTGGAGAGATATTCAAATACACAAAGTCTCCAATCTCAAACTCGTGATCTTTCTCCTCACATCTGTATAAGATTTATGTCAGCTCTGAGCCGTCTTAAGACTCTGTCTAATCAACTGCACCTTCTTTAAGGCATCAAACACCAAGTTAGGCCCTACTACTGCGGCCTCACCTACTTCAAACCAATGAATGGGAGATCTAAATCTCCTCCCATAAAGCGCATCAAACGGAGCAATTTGAATACTAAAATGATAGCTGTTATTATATATGAACTCAATCAAGGGTAAGTGGTCATCCTAATTTCCATTAAAGTCAACAACACACTCTCAACTATCTTCTAAAGTCTGAATAGTCCTTTTTTCTTGACCATCTGTCTGAGGGTAGAAGGTTGTACTGAGGTGAATTTGGGGTATACTGTATACCTCTATCTATAATTATGGACAATGGAACTTCGTGCAATCTGACCAACTCTCTAACATAGAGCTTGGCATAGTTCTCGGCTAAATAAGAGGTATGAACTAGGAAGAAATAGGCTGATTTGGTCATCCTATCCATAATGACCCAAATTGAATCATGCTGACGATGAGTACGAGTAAAAACTATCATGAAGTACTTGTTTACTTCCTTCCACTTCTAAGTGGGAATACTAAACTCCTGCATAGACCCACTAGGCTTCTGATGCTCAATCTTGACCTACTGACATGTAGATCACTTAGCCACAAACTCTATAATGTCTCTCTTCATTCCACTCCGTCAATAGACTTCCTGCAAGTTGCAGTACATCTTAGTCACCCCTGAGTGAATTGAGTAATGTGCACCATGTGATTCTACAATAATCCACTGTCTTATGCCATCCACATATGGAACATATAATATACCCTAACAAAGCAACACACCATCTCCCCCTTGGGAGAAAACCTCTACTTTCTAATCTCTGACTGACTCTTTCAACTTAATTAAACTGGGATCTCTTTCCTACTTTTCTTTTACCTTGAAAACTAAAGATGATTCCAAAATATTATTCACCTAAACACTACACTCAGCTGAATCAACCAACCGGATACCTAGCATGGCTAGATGATGAATTTCCTTAACTAACTTCTTCTTACAATCTTTAACATGAGCAATACTACCTATGGACAATCTACTGAGAGTATCAGTGACTACATTGGCCTTGCTCGGATGATATAAAACACTCATGTCATAGTCTTTCACCAACTCTAACGACCTTATCTAATGCAAGATCAAGTCTTTCTAAGAAAATACACACTACAAACTTTTATGGTCTGTGAACACATCAACATGCACCCCATACAAATAGTTCCTCTAATACGCCTAAATTACACTCTTGTTAGAAAAAGTAAATGGTCGCTGTCAAATATAGAAACCAACTGGGTCGGGTGTCGAATCTCACAGGGCATACAATGTTAACTAAGTATTATGGTTGTTACTAGACTGTTGATCAAAAGCTCTAGAATAGAGAGGGCTTTTGATTTATCAATTATATTCAAATGTTTGTCATATAAAGTAATCCAACTGTAGGTTATATTGCTAATAGTAATTCAATAAGAGAAGTCAAACTAGAGTTATGGTTACCAATATTCTTAAGCATCTAGGGTTGTGAACTATTTTGGATTCCCAATGAACAGTTCTTATTGCAAGAGTAATTGAATTTTATGGTTTACCCATTAGTTTCTCAACCTAAATGAGTAACTTATCCCATATTTATTTCAAACATAAGGAACATAATATTAATTAAACTATAATCTCACATGGGTTGATCCGGTTAAGGCATCTACCCTTTATCCAAAGGTTAAAGCATTTAGGTTTATGTAAACCTTTTCTTTTCCCAACAAGCACTTTTCTATTTGAACAGGTGTTGTTCTTGCGATCACTTTTCAAGTTTGCAACCAAGAAAAGTCATTAAAGTTAAGAAAAGCTTATGAAATATCAATTACTCATGGGAATCTACTAGATTCACAACCCAAAATTAGCTTTTCACATCAAGGCTCCCATAACCCTAGTTATGGGAGCTTAGCCACACATTTCCACCCAAGAAAGACAAGAAACCATTGCGTTATTCATAAATTAATTCAAAGTTTACTTACAAAAGTGACAACTGTTGTTCTTCAATCCTTAATAGAAAATATGATAAAGGAATCTAGATCCATAAATCTATAATTAATCTTAGAGAAAAACTATGGAACAATATATTTTAAGTATGGAAAACCTAATGAAAGATAAGAGATGGATAAAAGATGCCTAATAAAAGCTAAGACCGGGTATTTATATGTTCCCAAGTAAAAAGAATTTAAAATTCAAAATTATAAAATCCGCATCCAAAGAGACGGCTAAAGTGGTGGTCCATCGGTATTTTGACGACTCACCAAATTAGTCGTCGCTGATGGTACTTGAAAGCACAGTTCTGCTTGAGTCTGATGGCCAAAGTGGTGGACCATTACAAGTATGGAGGTTTACCATATAGGCCGTTGCTGATAGTCCTGGAGATCCCAGTTCTGCCTAAAACTGACGGGCAAAATGGTGGTCCTTCGAAAGACTGACGGTCCACCATATGAGCCATCGCTGAATCATCTGAAGACATGGGTTCTGTGTAGGCCTGAAGGCCAGATTGTTGGTCCATCGCAAGACTGACAGTCTACCACATGGGCCATCGCTGAGTGTTTTAGAATTCCTTGTTCTATATAACACTGACGGTTGAACTGGTGGTCCATCGCAAGACTGACAGTCCACCATTTCGACCGTCAAAAATCTTTTTTTGCTAATCTTTTGAGTCTTATCTTGTAGCTAGCTCCTTACCCTGAAACACTAAAAAACAGCATTAAATGCAACCTTGGTTGCTTGAAAAAATGTAATTTTCCCAAGAAAAAGATGAAAACTATTTCGTTAAAAGCAGGAACTTCAATACCCTCAACTTAAGATCATTGCTTGTTCTCAAGCAACTCAACACCAAGTTGCAAATATGAACAATACTATGAACCACTTCTCATACAACCATTCATTTGTCATCCAAATCATATAGTTTAACATGTCAGAGTTTATAACTGACATTGTTTCAAATTCAATTCATCTACACAACATGGATTCAAGAATCTACAAAGATCAGCCAAATTAAGTATGACTCAGGTTTCCCTCACAGACAAGGAGATCCACCACTCAGTATATTTTGTGGATACAAATCAAAACCCTCTCACTCATCAAAGAAGTAGCCAACATAGCACATATACCTATAAGCTTGCTTTTATCATCCAATGTCCCCCTTATACTTGAGTTCCAAGATCAAACAGGTCTTTTCTAGGCTAGAAATGAGGTATCAAGATAGGGTAGGAAGGAGTTTTGGATAAAATTGACTGAGAACTAGGCTTTAACTCTCCTTGCCTTCAAATTCTTCTTACCAAGGCCAATGCTTTGCTAGCTCACTTACCCTTTTCTCACTCATTCATGCTTCACCACAATAACTTCATTTTATATATATATATACACACACACACACACACATATATATATATACAAGCATCAGCCACCCTTAACTTAGAATGATGCCATAAGTCAACGTGTATATTGTATTAACTAGACCAGGGCCAAATGCTCAAATTCAAAGTCTAGAACAACTTTCCCTTAGGCAGTTAGTAGCCCTACAATAGCCACCCTCAACTTAGGTGTTTTGCCTAAGTTTAGGTATACATTGCCCATTACAAGGCCAGGGACAGAGCTAGGAGTTAACAGCTGAAAGAGAGCTAACTAGAATGCTTGGTGATTATAAAAAATTTAACAAAGGCTCAAAGAAGGGTTCAAAAATGGAAAATTATTTTAAGTGGGGTTAATTATTTTGGCTAATTTGACTAAAAGCATAAGGTGGCCTGCCATTACTTCTTATCCCATCAACTACAGAACAACATCAATTGAACCAGGCAAATTCTAGGTACTATACCATGTAATAACTAATACAAATACTCGCACACACTATGGAAACTGAGTCAAACTCATTTTACTGCTTTTATGATGTGCATCACATGTCATGCGTATTTATAGATTAATGCCAACTATAGATTCACTAACAATTGAATACATATCCCTGGAGATAAAAGTAATAGTCAAATGGAAATAGTCATAGCTTGATCCCAATATCATTCATCATCCGTATTTACAACAAGATACTAACACAAACAACACTTTTATTTCATAGACCACATCAACAACATAACAAGACTTAAAAAGAATAAAAATAAATGCAAATCTAAAGTTAAACCTAGAAAATAAGAATGCAAACTTACCATGATCCTAGACATGCCAATTCTCCTAGATTGAATATGGTAGGGCTCAAAATATCAGCAACACAACACCCTATGATACAAGTACACCACTCCTACATAAAAATATATGCATTGTCCTCAAAGCATTAAATTAAAGTAAAAAGGAATGGATATACTTGTTTTACCTCTTACCTAGTGCAATGTTGGTCCCTATGGTAGTAGGGGCACTTAAAACCTCACCCTCCTAGATCAGAGAAAATATCTCTCGAACTGATGTTGAACTTTTCTCCCTTGCTGAGGCAGCACTAGTAGATACTTCTGTTGCTTCATCTTCCTCTTTTTTCTTTCTCTTTTCTTTATCTTTCTTTGATTTATTTTGAGCTCTCTTCAAATCATGTTGTTCCTTTTGATCTGATGTCATTTCTGCTCTCTTTTACCTCTTTTTAGCTTTTCTTATAGCTCGTTCATCGATGTGCTGCTTACCTTTTCCTTTTACAGGACTTCCCATTAGGTCCATAATACCCTCAACATCATCATTTTCTACTAAAGTTGGGTTAAAATAGTCTACTATGGTTGCCTTCTCTTTAACTCTGCTATATCGGCCTTTGCCTGCTCAAATGCAGCCATGAGCTTTGCAAGATCAGGGAGGGACAGTACATCTAGTGTTCTGTTGATGTGGTGCTCCATGATGTCCATCCTAGCTTGAATATTCTGGAATGGATGGATTGCCTCAGCTATAATTTTATAAACAAAAGGCTTAAATTTTTATGCCTATTTATCTAACTGTCTCTGAAACCTCTTTTGTAGCTTCATTGATTTTGCAAAATTCTCCTGCGTTAACCTGTATTCAAAAACCTTTGCTCCTCCCATAGATTATGCAAAACCTAACCCTGCAGAAGTACTTAGAGGCATATACTCTGGTGGCACATAAGTGGTGATGGGCAAAGGCATACTTGCGAGAATTTTTATAGCATTGGGAGCTGGTGCAGATTGAGTCTGGTAAGCTGGAGGCTTGGTGACATGCATATCGATCTTAGAGTTATATTTAGACTTTTCAATGTCTTGTCTATGTAAAGCCAAGATTTCATTGTCAACTCCATGAATCAGGGGCACACCGACCTTTTGCATAACTCTATGACTAAGGATGGGAACAAAAATGCACTGCCTCTTTTATGTGCCCTCACAAATATCTCAACCACAATAATCTGGATGAAGTCAACTTGAAGCCCTGAAACCTAGCTTGACACCAATACGGATCTGTGTTTATCCAAGTTTCCATTGCCTTTTGTTGGCATCAGCCTTAAGCGAACAATATCCCACTATAACTTAGCCTTGAAGCTAATGGAATATTTTTCAATACATTTCCATGGATTAGTCAAGTAAGAAGGGTTACCATCATTACTCAATAACGAAACCACCCAAGGCCTCTGAGTGGATGCAGTTCTCAACCTATACTCAAGATCAGGTATATCAGGTAGAGCCTCGTACTCTGGCCCAAACAACATCCTATTGATTGTTCAGGCTAAAATATCAATAGTGACTCCTCAGATAGGTACAAACTCTCTATTCGGCAAGCTTACAACTTTAATACCCTTTGGACAGTCTTTTTCTAGTAGTGTAAGATAATTGGAAAAGAATTCTCTTACCCAATTTGGTTGATACGCTCCTGGTGGCCTGCTAATCCATGCTAGTTCATACTCGTTGAAACGGCATTCCAACTCAGGATATTCATTAGCTCTATTGTCACAATCTAATGTTCCTCCGTGAATGACCGTTTTATCCCTCTTGCTGTAAGTGTCAATCCATCATAGAATTTCTCTCTTGCTCCCTCTATCTGCCATCTAATCACCTGTCAAACTTGAGGATCCTTACGCTTGATAACGTTAGTATCCTCAGGTTCAGTATCCACATCAGTTGCTTTCATTTATTTGCTTACATTAGCAACCTCCGTTCCACCCTCAACAGGCTCGGCTTGATATGTAGGAACCGTTGCCTCATCTGTATTAAGCTGGTACTGCTTGTACTACTATCTCTCTCTTCTTCAGACTAGGAGAGCATAGGATTTTCCCTTTCACATTACCTGATATTGTACGCAAGTGTAGATTTTCCTCTAATCCTTTGGGATCTTCCTCCTCTATTTGGTGGAAGATTACGAACCATAACGCCTGAAAAAAAGTGAGGAATTAGTTCACAACACAAAAAGAGCCTAACAGTGAAAAATCAGACTTTATGGCCACACTGGTGGTCCGTCGGGAAACTGGTGGTCCACTAGGTGGGACGTCAGGTCTTATCTAGAAGTCCTGAAAGTTCAGAGATCAGCGATGGCCCATATGGTGGTCCGTCGCAAAGTTGATGGTCCACCAGTTTGGCCGTCGCATCTTAACCAGTGGGTGTTATTTCTGGGGTTCTTACGATGGTCTATTTGGTGGTCCATCACAAAGTTGTCCGTTTACCATTTTAACCGTCACACCCCCTTCTTCAGATTCAAGATTCAATTCAACATTTTATCAAACATTTAGCATGAAATCCTAATTTTTTTAGCAAAAATTGACGCCAACTTAACATTTATGCACATAAATCCACACTTTTGAGCATACGGGTTACTCAGACTTCACCCATATAGATTATATTATCATTTCGTACTCAAAACAAGTTAAATAAAAAGAAGAAAAAAATGAACTTTTATCAACCAACCAATTATTCATTCCGTGTTATATCAGTTCAAAAAGAAAAGACATGGAGGTGCTCATACCTTGATTTTGCAGAAGTTACTCTATTACTTGCTTGCAGCTATTGAAAACAAACTTAACTTAAAACTCTATAATTGCTTTCATGAATGTTTGAGATGAAGATAAAGAAAAGAGGTGGTCACTTAAATAGGGAAGAAGGGAGTAGATAGAGAGTCCCAAGAAGAGCAAATGCCTTTAGATGCTTTGAATCCAAAGGAATTTGGTCAATTGAAGAAGTTGAAAAGGGTACAACGTATGTAACTGCTCTTTTACTCTTTAAAATCAATTGGGACAAATATGGGTCACTTAAATAAAGAACAATTTTTAACCCAACCCATCCCAGTGCTAGGGTAACAATGACGGCTACTATGACAGTCTATCAAAAATATGACGAACCACCAGTGGGCCATCGCTCCTTACTAGAACATAGTCACTTCAGTTTTATTTCGATGATCCAAGTGACAGTCTACCAAATTTGTTATGGTCCACCACTTTGGCCATCACACCTTACCAGAACATGGTCACCTCAGTTTAATTTCGATGGTCCAAGTGATGGTCCACCAAATTTGTGATGGTCCACCACTTTGGCCATCACACCTTACCAGAACATAGTCACCTCAGTTTAATTTTGACAATCCAAGTGATGGTCCACCACTTGGCCATCGCACCTTACCAGAATCGGGGCAACTTAACTTAATTTTGATAGTTAGCGTGGTGGTCCACTAATTTAGTGACGGTCCACCACTTCAGCCGTCACTTTTATTCTAGTAGCTCAGATTTCTCCCCCTTTTAAAATTGTATTGCTCCTTCTTTTTGTTGTATTTTTAAATCCTGGACACTTCACAAAAATATCAAAAATGCACTAGAACAACAAAATAATTTAACTAATTCTTTACAATAACACACTGTGGATTGCCTCCCACTAGCGCCTGATTTATCATCGCGGCATGACTCAGTTATCTCAATTACTTAGACTTCATCGAGATAGACAATATCAATACTCCTTATCGAGTCTATTGGACTGATATACAATTTCACACGCTGCCCATTTACCTTGAAGACACTCCCATCTTCATTTTTAAGTTCTAGTACTCTAGATGAGTAGACTTGAATCACTTTAAATGGGCAGGACAATATGGATTTAAGCTTACCTGGAAATAGTTTGAGTTTGGAGTTGAACAGAAGCACCAAGTCAACTCTCTAGAAATCCTGCTTTTCAATCCTGTAGTTGTGGTACTTCTTCATTCTTTCCTTGTATAGATCAGCACATTCATAGGCTCCAAGATGGAACTTGTCGGTATCATTCAGCTGCCCAGTCTCATATTTGTTACGTCATTCTTATTCAAGTTAAGATGCTTCAGTGCCCATAATGATTTATACTCTAGATCAATTAGCAAATGACACGCCTTAACATAAACCAATTGTTATGGCGACATACCAATAGGTGTCTTGACAACCATTCGATTTGCCCATAAGGCATCATCTAGCTTCCTATACCAATCCTTCCTGTTAGCATTTATAGTTTTGGCAAGGATAGCTCTTATTCCCGATTAGAGATTTCTACCAGCCCATTAGTTTATGGGTGGTATGGTGTAGCCACTTTATGCTGCTTAAATCCATATTTTGCCAAGGTAGCTCTGAACATCTTGTTGCAAAAATGTGATCCTCCTCCATCACTGATGATGGTATGTGGTACCCCACAGCGAGAGAAGATTTTTTTCCTGAAGAATGCTACAACTCTCTTCTCTTCAACTGATGATGGTATGTGGTACCCCACAACGAGAGAAGATTTTTTTCCTGAAGAATGCTACAACTCTCTTCTCTTCATTATCTGCCAAAGTCACTACCTCAACCCATTATGACATGTAGTCAACAGCCACTAATATGTACTTTATCCCAAATGAGCTCATGAAGGGCCCCATGAATCAATGCCCCAGACATCAAATAATGCTACCTCCAGTATTTTAGACATTAGTATCTCATGGTGCTTTGAGATGGACCCTTGCCTTTGACATTGGTCACAACTCTTTACGAACTCGTAGGCATCTTTAAACAAAGAGGGCCAATAGTTGCCACTCTGAAGCACTTTTTTTGCAGTCCGATCACCTGTATAGTGACCTCCATCTGGGGTAGTATGACTCCCTTCCAGTATACTCAACATATCTACCTCTGGGATACACTTCCTAATAATGTCATTCTTATACCATCAAAATAGATACGGTTCATCCCAAAAAGTAATGAGCCACATCATGAAGAAATTTCTTTATTTGATGAAAAGAAAGATTTTCAGGAACCACTTCACTCAGCATAGAATTAGCAACATCTGCATACCAAGGTATCTTTTCAAGCATGACAACTAAGATTTCTTTATCTAGAAATGCATCATTGATCTCAAATTCATCTCTAGCTACTTGCTTTCCTTCTAGCCTTGACAGATGATCTGCCACTTGGTTTTTGCAACCCTTTCTATCCTTAAGTTCAAAGTCAAATTCTTGAAGTAGCGTACCCATCTAATCAACCTTGGTTTTGCATCATTTTTTGCCATCAAATATCTCAAGGCTGTGTGGTTGGTGTGGACCACCACCTTGGTTCCTAGCAAATAAGCCCAGAACTTCTCGAAAGCATATACTACCGCAAGATATTCCTATTCTATGATGATGTAGTTCTTTTGAGATCCATTCAGTACTTTGCTGTCATAATAGATTGGATGAAACAATTTGTCTTTCTTTTGTCCCAGGACAACTCCAAGATCAACACCGGTTGCATTACACATGATCTAAAATGGTTTTGACCAATCTGGCACAACAATAATAGGAACATCAACTAACTTCCCTTTAAGGTATTCAAATACCTTCAAGCCATTAACATCAAAGAAGAATTTGACTTCCTTCTCCAAAAGTTTGCAAAGGGGGTTTGTAATCTTTGAGAAGTCTTTTATAAACCTCCGATAGAATCCAGCATGAACAAGGAAACTACACACCCCCTTCACTAAAATAGGTGGTGGAAGCTTCTCTATAACCTCAAATTTAGCTCGGTCAACTTTGATCTCCTTTACTGAAATTTTGTGTCCAAGAACAATGCCCTCCTTCACCATGAAGTGTCATTTCTCCCAATTAAGCACAAGGTTGAACTCCTCACACCGCTGCAAAGCCTTACTCAGATTTACCAAACACGGCTTAAAAAAACATCCTACCACAAAAAAATGATCCATAAATACCTCCAAGGTGTCTTCAACCATATCTGAGAAAATAGACATCATGCACCGTTGAAAGGTAGAGAATGCATTACATAATCCAAACGACATCCGTTTAAATGCAAAAGTACCATAAGGGCAGGTGAATGTCATTTTCTCCTGATCCTATGGGGATATAGAAATCTTATTGTAACCATAATAACCATCCAAGCAACAATACCAGCCTCTTCCTATCAACCGATTAAGCCTCTGATCCATGAAAGGCATTGGGAAGTGGTCCTTCAATGTCCATGAATTGAGTTTTCTGTAATCCATACATACACTCCATCCAGTAATAGGCCTAAGTGGAATCAAATTATTCTTCTTGTTAGCCACCACTGTCATGCTTCCTTTTTTGGGCATGCACTGAATAGGTCTTACCCACTTACTATCTGAGATAAGGTATACCACTCCTGCATCCAGCCACTTGATGATTTCTTTCTTTATCACCTCTTGCATAAGTGGGTTTAGACAGTGCTGATGCTCAATAGTTAGGACACAATCCTTCTCTAGTAGGATTTTATGTGTGTATATACCAGGAGGAATACCGATAATTCCTGCAACCGTCCAACAAATAACCCTCTTATATCTCTTAAGAACAGAGTTAAGGGCATCCACCTGCTGCTCACCTAGGTCAGCCACAATAATAACAGGTAGTGTATTCCTACTGCCCAGGAACACATACCTCAAATGATCGGGCAACTCTTTCATCTCTAAAGTAGGTGGCTCTTCAATATATGGCTTGGCTGGTGGACTTGGATAATTTTTCAAGTCCAAATCTAGCTTCTTGGGTGCATAAGAATAAGACCCCTTGCCTGTCAAGGAACCTCCAGTCTCCTCAATCTTCAATACCATCTTGACAAAATTCATTAATACAGTAGATAAAGTCTCCACAATAAATATTTCCTCTATAGGTACTTCCTTCTCCTCCTCATAATAAACATCTACAATAGAAAATACGCTCATATATTTATGCTGTTTTATGGACCGGCATACATCAAATCGAACTACTTTATCATTCAACCTGAATAATAGGTCATTTGCCTTTAGATCAATAAGTACACTCTTGGTTATGAGGAAAGATCAAAGATTATGGGCACCTCAAAGTCCACCTCTCAATCGAGAATAACAAAATCAACTAGAAATATAAAACTGGCCACCTTAACTAATACATCAGATAAAATCCCTATGAGCCATTTAACAAACCTATTTGCCATAACTAATCTCATGTTCATGGGAGTAGGATCCCCTAAACCCAGTTTCTTATTTACAATAATCAGCATCAAATTTATACTAGCTGCTAAATCACATAGAGCTTTTGTGAAATCAAGAGGCCCAATAGTGTACGGGATAATAAATGCTCCTAGGTCTGCCTTTCTATGCACCAATGACCTTATGGAAATAGCACCACAATGATGAAGATTGTCCACTATCTTATAACTAACTTTACGCTTCCCCGTAAAAAGGTCTTTTATGAACATTGCATACCCGGGCAATTGCTTTAATACCTCCACCAATGGAAAATTTATTTTCAAATGCTTAAGCATAGCCATGAACTTGCCAAACTTTGTGTCGTCTTCCTTTTTTTTTAACCGATGGGGAAATGGAGGAAGTGGTTTTGGGATCCTAGTAACCACCACTTCAGTCTCTTTTCCCTTGCTCTTCTCCAACTAATCACCCTGCTGATAGTTGGATGGTGTATTATCAATTACCTCATCCAATTTCTCAGACTCTACTGAAAAACTTTCTTTATGCTCAATATCCTCTTCAATCACGTCTTCAATCACAGCTTTTCCCATGGACGGGCATGGTAATACCTTACCACTTTGTGTGGTAATGGCCATACAAGAGCATCATTTTGAGGGTTTTATACTGTATCACTTGGAAAAGTTCTTTTCTTCCTCTGATTCAATGCTACTGAGAGTTGGATTATTTACTGCTCCAACTATTTGATTGAAGTAGAGTGTGAGTTTACCAACTGACTTATGGAAGATAAATCACTCTTCATAGTAGTCACCCCAGAGTTTGTAGTCTCAACTTCCTTTAATAATTTCTCCACCATGTACTCCATGGACATCTTTCTAGTGCTAGTTACAACATTATCTCTACTTCCAAGAGGTACATATAGTCCACTCTAATCATTTTTGCTCTTTAAGTTCCCTTGACCCAATCCTTGTAACCAGCTTTGTCGTAATATTTTTGACCTTGATTTCCTTGGCTATTGTCTCGAAAACCTCCTGATTATTTAGATATTTCACCTCTTTTTCCGAATCAGAGTCAGATCTTCCCTGGTATACAACAGCTTTCACCTTCTCCATTTTTTCAAATAATAGATGCTTAGTCAGTAAATCCATCTATTTCTTAAAATGTGCCATATCCTTGTCATGTTCTTCCTTCTTCTTGCATTGCTCTGAAGTTATACTACCAGACATAATAGCGGTTGCTACTACAGAATCCCTGGTATTCCAAGCTCTACTCTATTTGGTTATCCGATCAAGCATCTTTGAAGTTTCTGGAAAAGTAAGGTCAACAAACGACCCTCCTACAACATTATCCATGAATGGCTTTGTAATAGATTTTAAATCTTGATAAAGAGTCTCCATCAAATGAATATCCATCATGTTATGGTTGGGGAATTGCATCAGTTTATTTTTAAACCTCTTCCAGGTCTCATGCTGAGCTTTAGTGGGAAGCTTTCAGAAATTACTAATTTCATCCCTCAACTGTACCCTTCTGGAGAGTGGAAAGAACGTTTCTAGGAAAGCCTCTTTCAACTGCCTTTACTTGGTTATAGAGCCAGGAGTCAGTTCATTTAGCCATAGTGTCACCTTCACAGGTAGAGACAAAGGAAACAAACACGGGTGGATAACATTCTAACCCACTCTTGGATTATCAAAATACTTGCAAATGGTGACAAAATTCACTAAATTTATATTTGGATCATCTCTAGAAATACCACCTAACAACCCCTTAAGATGAAGGAGTTGAATCATCGTATTGGTAATATTAAATTTATCTCTTGGTGCTAGAGGTGGAGGAATGATAGCTCCAATTTCACCTACTCCATCCATTATATCTTCATCATTATTCATATCAAACTGCACTGGTTGACGCTCTTGCCTTGCCCTAAAGGGACGATTCCTGTTTACATTTTAATTCACTGGTGTAGCCACATTCTTTGCATGCCTTGCTGTAATAGGATCTAACAAGTCATCATCCCCCAAATCATTATCATTATGATTAGGATGACATGCCTACTGGCCATTATTCTACTGATTTAGTTAAGCTCTAGCCAGAGCGGCTAGTCTTTCAGCATCTTGGGGGTCTGCTATTCTACCAATTAACTATAGTTCCAGATGTATTGGTAATAATGGTGCACCCGATCTCTGTGTACTTAGCATACATAATAAATTATTTAGATAGAAAAAAAACAACAAACAAAACTAAATTTAGGAAACTTGACCAAAGGTCAATTAACAAATACAACTTAATTTACAACCGTATTCCCCGGCAACAGCACCAAAACTTAAAACACCTAAATTATAATCTCGTTAGACAGTAAAAACAGTCGCTATGAAATATAGAACCCAACTGTGTTGGGTTTCAAATCCCACATGGAATACTATGTTCACTAAGTATTGTGGTTATTGCTAGATTGTTGATCAAAGGTTCCAGAATAAAGGGGGTTTTTGATTTTTCAATTATATTCAAATGTTTGTCACTGAAAGCAATCCAACTGTAGGTTAATTTTTAATATTAATTCAATAAGGGAAGTCAAACTAGAGTTATGGTTACCAAGATTCTTAAGCAGCTAGGGTTCTAAACTATTTTGATTCCCAATGAACAATTTTTATAGCAAGAGTAATTGAATTCTATGGTTTACCCATTAGTTTCTCAACCTAATTGAGTAACTTATCCCTTAATTCTTTCAAACTTAAGGAACATAATATTAATTTAACTATAATCTCACATGGGTTGATTCGGTTAAGGCATCTACTCTTTATCCAAAGGTTAAAGCCTTTAGATTTATGTAAACCCTTTCTTTTCCTAATAAGCACTTTTATATTTGAACAAGTGTTGTTATTGGGCTCACTTTTTAAGTTTGCAACCAAGAATAGTCATAAAAGTGAAGAAGAGCTTATGCAATTTCAATTACTCATGGGAATCTACTAGATTCACAACATAAAATCAGTTTTTCACATCAAGGCTCCCACAACCCTAGTTATGAGAGCTTAGCTACACATTTTCACCCCAGATAGAGAAGAAACCATTTTGTTATTCATAAATTAATTCAAAGTTTACTTACAAATGTCACAACTATTGTTCTTCAATCTTCAATAAAAAATATAATAAAAGAATCTAGAAACACAAATCTCCAATGAATTTTATAGAAAACCTATGTAACAATGTATTTTCAGTATGGAAAACCTAATGAAAGATAATAGATGGATAAAAGATGCCAAATAAATCCTTAGACGGGGTATTTATATGTTCCCAGGTAAAAAGAATTTCAAATTCAAAATTATAAAATTCGTGTCCAAAGTGATGACTAAAGTGGTGAACCCAACTAGGTTGGGTGTCGAATCCCACAGGGAATACTATGTTCACTAAGTATTGTGGTTGTTACTAGACTGTTGATCGAAGTTTCCAAAATAAAGGGGGGTTTTGATTTATCAAATATATTAAAATATTTGTCACAAAAAGTAATCCAACTGTAGGTTATATTGCTAATAGTAATTCAATAAGAGAAGTCAAACTAGAGTTATGGTTACCAAGATGCTTAAGCAGCTAAGGTTGTGAACTATTTTGGATTCCCACTGAATAATTCTTATTGTGAGAGTGATTGAATTCTATGGTTTACCCATTAGTTTCTCAACCTAAATGAGTAACTTATCCCTTAATTCTTTCAATCTTAAGGAACATCATATTAATTCAACTATATGTCACATGGGTTGATCCGGTTAAGGCATCTACCCTTTATCCAAAGGTTAAATCCTTTAGATTTATGTAAACACTTTCTTTTCCCAACAAGAACTTTTCTATTTGAGCAAGTGTTGTTCTTTGGCTCACTTTTCAAGTTCGCAACCAAGAAAAGTCGTTAAAGTGAAGAAGATCTTATGCAATATTAATTACTTATGGGAATCTACTAGATTCACAACCTAAAATTAGCTTTTCACATCAAGGCTCCCATAACTCTAGTTATGGGAGCTTAGCCACACATTTCCACCCAAGAAAGAGAAGAAACCATTGTGTTATTTATATATTAATTCAAAGTTTACTTACAAAAGTCATTATTGTTGTTCTTCAATCTTCAATAGAAAATATGATAAAAGAATCTAGATCTACAAATCTCCAATGAATCTTAGAGAAAAACTATGTAACAATGTATTTTAAGTATGGAAAACCTAATGAAAGATAAGAGATAGATAAATGATGCCTAATAAAATCTAATATTGGGTATTTATATGTTCCCAGGTAAAACGAATTTAAAATTCAAAATTATAAAATCCGCATCAAAAGTGATGGCTAAAGTGGTGGTCCATCAGTAGTCTGACGTTCACCAAATTAACCATCGTTGATGGTCCTTGAAAGCCCAGTTCTACTTGATTCTGATGGCCAAAGTGGTGGTTCATTGAAAGTCTAGCTGTCTACCATATGGGCCATCGCTGATGGTCCTGGAGAGACTAGTTTTGCTTAAAACTGACGGCCAAAATGATGGTCCGTTAAAAGACTAATGGTCCACCATATGGGCTGTTGCTGAGTCATTTGAAGACATGGGTTCTGTTTAGGCCTGATGGCCACATTAGTGGTCCATTGCAAGACTGACAGTCCACCGTATGGGCCATCAGTGAGTGTTTTAGGATGCTTTGTTCTGTATAACACTGATGGTTGAACTGGTGGTCCATCACAAGACTGACGATTCACCATTTTCACCGTTAGAAGTCTTTTTATACTAAATTTCTAAGTCTTATCCTGAAACTAGCTCCTTACTCTAAAATACTAAAAAACAACATTAAATGCAACCTTGGTTGATTGAAAACATGTAATTTTCCCAAGAAAAAGATGAAAAATATTTTGTCAAAAGCCGGAACATCAACCTCTAATTATTTAAGGCAAACACAACAACTGCTAACTCAAGATCATCGGTGGGATAATTCTTTCATGGGGCTTAAGCTATCTAGAGGCATAGGCTATGACCTTACCTTTCTACATCAAAACACACACCCAAACCAACTGTTGAAGCATCACAATACACAATAAACCTGTCTGAAACATCTGGTAAAGTCAAAACTGGGGCTGTAGTGAGTTGAGTCTTCAACTCCTAAAAACTCTTCTCATAAGAATTTTACCACTAGAACTTGACTTTATTCGAAGTCTGTTTGGACATGGAGGATGCAATAGACAAAAATCCTTCAAAAACCATCAGTAATAGACAGCCAAACCTAAGAAACTCTTAATATCTGATGGAGAGATGGGTCTAGGACAATTTCTTACTACTTTAGTCTTTTGAGGATCAACTCTAATGCCATCACCGAAAACTATATAACCGATAAAATCTATGACCTTAGCCAAAATTTGCAGTTGCTAAATTTGGCGAACAACTGATGAGCTCTAAGGGTCTGTAATACTATTATGAGATGGTCTGCATGATCATTTTCACTACGGGAGTAGACAAGAATGTCATCTATGAAGATTATGACAAACCTGTCCTAGTACTACTTGAACAATTTGTTCATCAAGTTCATGAAAGCTATGGGGTATTGGTAAGACCAAATGACATGACTAGAAATTTAAAGTAACCATACCAAGTTCTGAAAGATGTTTTTGGAATGTCACATTCTCTGACTCTAAGCTGATGATAGCTTGATATAAGGTCTGTCTTAGAGAAGTATCTGGCACCCTGAAGTTGGTCAAACAAGCTATCAATTCTAGGAAGTGGGTAATTGTTCTTGACTGTGACTTTGATCAATTGACGGTGGTCAATACACATTCTGAGAGAACCGTCTTTCTTACACACGAATAGAATTAATCCGCCCCACGGGGATACACTGGTCCTGATGAATCTTTTATCTAGGAGATCCTTTAACTATTCTTTCAATTCTTTGAGTTCTGCTGGAGCTATTTTATATGGTAGAATAGAGATAGGCTAAATATTTGGAAAAAGGTCTATTCTAAAGTCAATTTCCCCTCTCGGAAGAAACTCTAAGAAGATCTTTGGGAAACACATATGGAAATTCACATGCTACTAAAATTGACTCAAGATTAGGGGTCTTAAAACTAGAGTCTTTAACTAGAATGAGATGATAGACACACCCCTTGGATATTATTTTTCTCGCTCTAAAGTATGAAATAAGCTGACCCCTAAGTGCTGAAGTACTACCCCTTCATTCTAGGACTGGTTCATCCTGGAACTAAAAATAGATAACTCTATTTCTATGGTCAACTGAAGCATAGCATGAATGAAGCCAATCCATGCCGAGAATGACATCAAAATCTATCATCTCTAACTCTACTAGGTCTGCTGAAGCAACATTCTGAAATACCATAAATGGATAGTTCCTATATACCCATTGAGCTATGATATTTTTACCCACTGGGGTAGAGACTAAGAAGGGCTCTACTAGGATTTCGGGACTGACTCCGAAGTCGACATCTATATAAGGAGTTACAAAGGATAAAGAACATCCTGGATTCAGCAAATCATAAATATGTAAATGATAAACTTGTAGCATACTAGTGAACACATCAAAAGAACTTTCCTAATCTTGTCGGGACTGAAGTGCATAGAGTCTATTTGGGTGTTGCCCACTGGTGGCACTGGAAGCGACACTCTGCTGATTCAGGTGATCGGACTGAGCTGGGGGATGATTATACTAAACCTGTGAACCTGACTAAGGGCAATGTCTGATTCTATGACCTAGCTTGCCACACCAGAAACATACATCACTGTCATCCCTGCGGACACCCTGATGGTTTCTGTAAGACTTCTGGCAAAGAGGATTTGTTCGAGCACTGCTATCACTACCCTGAGACTTAGATCCTGGTTTCTTATCCTTATTACCATTTTGGAACTTAGGAACCAGAGAACTGGTTGAGGACAGAACTGGAAATAAAGATTTTGGGTGAAACTTAGAACGGTTACCATCCTTTGACTTAGGTTAAGCAAAATTAAAGCTACCTATTCTAGCCCTCTTGCTCTCCTTCTCTTTCTTCTTAGTCTTCTTCTCCTCTATCTAATAAGCATAAACCATCAACCTAGCCAAGTCCATCTTCTTAATTAGAATTGAGGTACTACACTCCTTAACCACACTATCAAACACACCAAATATAAACTTGCTCATCTTAGATCTGGTATCAGCTATGACATGCGGAGCATATCTGGCTAACTGAGTAAACTTGAGAGAATACTTCTTCACTGTAATGCTGCCCTGCTTAAAGTTTATAAATTCTAATATGTTAGCTTCCCTCAACTCCAATGGAAAGAACCTATCTAGAAAGGCAGTAGAAACTCCTCCCATTCTATAGGCCCTGTATCTGCGACCCTATCTGCCTTTCATTGCGTAAACCATGTATGAGCCACATTTTGTAACTGATATGCAACTAACTCATCACTCTCACTAGAAGTTACACTCATAAAATTTAAGACTTTCTGCACCATGTCGAGGAATTCCTATGGGTCCTCTTAAGACTTAGACCTTGAAAATAAATGAGGGTTCATTCGAGTGAACTCTTGAATTCTAGCTGCAGCAGTATTGGCCACTAGATTAGCCTGAACAGTAGTTGGGCATTCATTCTGGACTGCTACAGAATTGTCTAGACTAGTAAAAGTTGCTCTGAATTCTTTGTGAGAAACATGCTCATCCAGGGGATCTGCCTGAATGGGCAGAGGTGCTAGATGGTTTCTAGTTCTTATTATATTAGTCTTTTTGGGAGGCATATCTTGTAAATAAAAGGGAAACTTGGGTTAAACAGAGAATTTAACTTGATTTCATGCTCACTCGCACGACATGAATACTGAAAGAAGAGAACTTTTCCTATAAACGCCTCATAGCCTCTTATCCATAAGTATGGCACCCTACACACCTATGCATAAGACTCTACTTGATGCCTCTTTCAGAATCCCTAAGACTCTATTGAACCTTAGGCTCTGATACCAAGTTTCTAATATACTAAGTCTACACTACGGACGTCACACGGTGCTTACAATCCTAAAGGACGACAAGCTAACCCATGACTAGTACCTGTTGTGAGCCCTGAATAATAATATTGATAACATATACGGAAATATAACTGAAATGCCTTAAGGTTCTCAAAATACTAAAATAAATTTTGAATATTGATAGTAATACTAAAAAACTAAACATCTATTAGAAATAGTCTAGTCTGAAAGCCTTTAACTGTTTGGATAAGGAGGTGATAGGACAAGTCCCAAACTAAATCTGACTACTGAACATACTGAACTACTGAAATGCTGAAATAGTAACTCCGTCCTTGAAATATGAGGAGTCACCACTATAACTATTATTGATAACCTGAGTTGCTAAGTATGGTTAGGAACCTAAGCATCCGAATCTATGATATGAGACATCATAGCGCAAAGAAGAGTATGCATTACTGCATGGAATGTATTGGTATGCTAGATGCGGTAAGACTGAAATGTATCGACTCATATACATGAACAGTAACTGACTGAATAATATGAACATAACTGAATGAGAGTATATGAATAATTGAAACTGCTGTAAATACTGATTATGCAATACTGTGCATATACATACATATATATATACTGTATCTGAGATTATAATGAGACTAAATACTGATTTTTGATAACTGAGTGACAGATATATGAGATTACTGATAACTGTATTACTAATAACTGGGTGACTATGTTAGATAGTCCTGATTCTGTAGAACTGAACTGAGTTTTATACTGAGTTTGAAACTGAAATTGTAACTATAGGAGTGTTCATCTAACCTACATACCCCGATTATAAAATGAGTTGGAGTCCAACCTGTGACCTTAGTTGGAAGGGTTTTAGAACCATTCCACGGGTAATAACATTGGCTATGCGGATCCACTAAAGAATCATCCTTATCTGGCAGGTGAGATTGGTGTTACCCTCAACTAGTAGGTGAACACTTTATCAACCCTCAACTGGCAGGTTGATATATTTAACCTATGTTATCTACGTAGTTCAATAACTAAGGGACTACTACTAAAGGTTACACCCTCAATTGGAAGGTGAGCCGCCATCCCTAGGTTCTCTCGGTGTTGAATACTACTCCCAACTTCATAGACACTGAACTGATCACTAAACTGTATTAGTCTTGACTGAATTGTTACTGATCATGTTGACTGACTGAACTGGACTGAGTTCATTGAGTTCTGTAACTGACTGAGTACTATTGTTCGTGATGTTACTGAGACTATTCTGTAGCTACTGTAATTCTAGGTAAACAACTAGATTTTGGGTATTGAATACCCCCAGGACTCGATAGCATCAATAGTAAAACATGGCAAAATCTTGAAGACATTACATTAGTTACTTATCCACCATGCATTCATTTAGATATTTTGTCAAACATTTAAGAGGCATGAACTTGTACATGAATGCGACCACATGATAACTTGTCATGAATTCACTACTCAATTTACATAGGCATTCTATCAAACGCTTGGGGAGCATAATTAATGCACAGGGAAATCATCAATATACAAACATCATGGCTACAACATTCAACTTACAAATTCAAGGGTTTAACATGAGGATCACATAATTCTACATAATTGCTTATTAATTCACTTGAAAATTGTATGAATCTTGATTTGAAAACCATAAAACAATACATATATGAACAAAATCCAATTCAAACATGTAAATCATTAAATTAATAAACTTGTAGTTTTAAAAAGGGTTCTTGAACTCCAAGGGTGAAAGAAAACCCAAGGATGAACACCTAACATACCTTGATTGTTGATTTCTTAAGAATGGTGGTGAATTCTTGGGACTTGAATCTTGAGCTTGATGATCCAAGGTTTGTTCTTTAGAGGATTTTGAGAATAAAGAATGAATTTTGCCCTTTAAGATATCAAATTTCATGTTAAGGCTGAATAATGTAAGAAGAAAATGACCTATTTTCCTTCACAAACTCGGATAAAAATTGATGGATAGGGTCCCCATCGCATTGTGACCCCTGCTTAGGTTAAGCGGCCCTCATGATGTGACCCCTTTTCATGTCAAGCAGCTTTCGTGGCGTGACCCTGATCCTGGGTCAATTGGCCATCGTGGTGCTGCCTTATCGCGATCCTTTGTAGTTTTGGACATCCAAACACACCCTTACGCTAGTTTAAAAAATCTAAAACTCATCTGAGATGACCTATATGTGACCATGATCATGAATCAACTTGGAAATCGACATACCAAGGTCGAAAAGGTCGAAAATAAGATCCTCCAACTTTGAAGGCTAAAAATGATTCTAAGTCTTGACACTTAGCTGAAAGGTTCTAAGTCTGGGACCTCTTTTGGCATGGTATGTAGGACTGAAATGACTAGGATTTTGTGGGGTCATACAATAAATTTTCTAAATTTTAAATAACAGACGATATTTTAGGAAAAATTAATGAAAAATTAAAATCTAAATTAAACGTCACTAATGACATTATTAAAGTAAATAAGGATAATTCCTATCCAAAAGAAAATATTAATAACGTTTGCAGTAATAAATTAGCTAATCATTGTAAATGCACCGGTTCACGCTGCATTTGTAATAACGTTATACCAATGTTATCAGCAATAGTAACAAGGAGAAAGAAGTATTATTTGATATTATCAATCATTTAGAAGATCCTATCTTTAAGAAAAAATATTTAATAGCCTTAAAAAATATTGTTATTAATCAACAGTTTAATAAAGAAATAATTGAACCCTGTAATATGAAACATATCTCAAATAAAGAACAAAGATCGGAAATAACTATGCAAGACCTTCAAATAGAGTTACAATGCTTAAAAAGGGAAGCTAAACAATTTAAGCAGGAATTTAGCAATAAATCACTTACTGACAATTTAACTTCTAAAAAAAAATCTGAACTATGCCAATTAGAGCTTGGAGGAACATAAAAAATAAAAAGAAATAACAAAGATATTAAGTCTCTAGAAAATCATTTAAAAATTGATAAAATTACAATAGATAAAGCCCAAAGTTACCATATACCTATTACATTAGTTATAAATAAAAATTACACAATCCACAAAGTGGTATTATTGGATGTAGGAGCCGATCAAAATTGCATCATTGAAGGAATGATCCCCACTAAGTACCTTGAAAAGGGTACTACAAATTTATTTTCTGCAATAGGTGAAAGATTAAAAATAAATTATAAACTATACAATACACACATCTGTAATGATGAAATTTGTTTCATAAATGACTTTTTAATAACCAATGGTATAAATGAAAAAATAATTTTAGGTCTACCTTTTATAAATCAAATAAAACCGTATACTGTCGAATTAGACGGGATCCACACCACTATTCTGGAAAAGAAAATATTATTTTTCCTTATCTAAACAGTTTATCAAAAGAAGAAATTGATCTTGTACAAAATAAAACGATCTTTAAAATTAATCTAATTTCACAACAGATAAATTATTTCAAAGATTAAATAAAAAATTAAAAGAATTGAATACTCTTTAAAAACCCCAGAAATAGAAGCAAAAATTAAAAATCTACAAGAAGTCATAGAGAGGGAGGTTTGCTCGGATTTTCCTAATTCCTTTTGAGAAAGAAAAAGGTACATAGTCGAATTACCTAATATTAAGGGATTTGATGATAGAATTATTCCAAAAAAAGCAAGATCCATTCAAATGAACCATGAATTAATGGAATACTGTAAAAAAGAAATTAACTATTTATTACATTAAAAATTATTAGACCTTCCAAATCGCCTTGAAGTTGTTCAGTTTTTTATGTCAATAATAGTGCTGAAAAGGAAAGAGGTGTCCCAAGACTAGTTACCAATTATAAGCCTCTTAATAAAGTATTAAAATGGATTAGGTAACCGATACCTACTAAACGTGACCTTCTTAAAAGAACTTATAAAGTTAATATATATAACAAGTTTGATATAGAGTCAATAGTTTGACAAATTCAAATTGCAAAAAAAGATAAATATAAAACAACCTTCAATGTTTCTTTTATACAATATAAATGAAATGTAATATTTTTTGGACTAAAAAATGCTCCAAAAAATGCTCCATCTGAATTTCTGAACATTATGAATAATATATTCAATCAATATAGTCATATATCTATAGTTTACATAGATGATGTTTTAATATTTTTCGAACATATCGACCAACACTTTAAACATCTCCAAAACTTTTTAAAAATTGTCAAATTAAATGGACTAGTAGTTAGTGCTATAAAGATTGAATTATTCCAAACCTCCATTAGATTTCTTGGTCATGATTTATATCAAGGAACCTATAAATCCATATGTAGAGCCATAGAATTCTCCTCTAAGTTTTCAGATGAATTAACTAATAACTCAGCTTCAAAGATTCTTAGCAAGTCTCAACTATGTTGCAAATTTTATTCCTAATATTAAATAGGTTTGTAAATCCCTTTATCAATGTCTTAAGAAAAATTCAGCACCTTGGGGAATAAAGCACACTAATACAGTTCAAAAAATTAAATAAATAGTTCAAAAACTTCCATGTCTAGGGATATCGCATCCAGAGACTCTTATGATTATAGAAACCGATGCCTTGGACATAGGATATTGAGACATACTTAAACAAAGGATTTCCATAGAGTCTACTAAGCAATTAGTAAGATTCACGTCAAAAATCTGGAATGATACTCAAAAGAATTATTGTATTATTAAAAAGGAAATTTTGACAATAGTACTATGTATTACTAAATTTCAAGATGATTTAATAAACAAAGAATTTTTACTAAGAGTAGACTGCAAAATAGCCAAAGATGTTTTACAAAAAGATGCTAAAAATTTAATTTCAAAAAAGATATTTGCCAGATGACAAACTTTATTATCAAGTTTTGATTTTCAAATAGAATTTATAACAGGAGAAAACAATTCTCTCCCAAAGTTTTTGACTATAGAATTTCTTCAGGAAAAAAATGAGAACACGCGAAAAAACTGAAATAAAGACGAGGCCTCCATTTTGGCCTTTTCGACCATAAGGGAAAATGACAAAACCCTTCAACGAAGAAGATAAAAAGCCAGAAACTAGATTTTCAGTCCTGGCGGAATTCTCGTTTTTGGCAGAATTCTCATCCCTGCTAGAGACATAACCACAAGCAGTCTCCCCAGTCAAACCACAAAGAAAAGAAGAACAAAGTATTCTTGATAAAAGGCAATTTGAGATAATAGATCTACATGTACTGCCAATAAGAGCACTTGATAAAAATACAAAGGTACGAGAGTGGTTAAAGCCTTGATATGCAAAGTAAGGCAAATAATTCCTCGAGACCCAAAAATATTAGTGAGTTCATTTTAATAGAATATCTCTACACTACTGCATAATATTGAGTCCCTTCACTAGTCACTATTCAAATAAGTTTTATCAATATAAATATTTTAAATAAGATGCATATTTTACAAAATTAATAGCTTTACCAAATTATGGCACTTAATAAAGATGCATAGCATGGTTATAAAATCATTTATAACCTATAAAATGAATATTAATTCATCTACCAGTAAATTTTTGGTTCTCTAATATTATACTAAAACCCTATTTGGTCCTTTACTATATTTTACAATAAAAAGATTTGATGAATATTTACCTTTTAATAAAATGTAAAATATTAGGTAAGATATCTCTACATTATCACAAAATTTTAAATGGTTTACATATATTATTATTAGTCTGTTTTAAATATTTTATGTAAACCTCATCAAATAAATCTACATTTGATTCTTTCTCATAAAAAAATCTTGCCTTCAGAGCAAGATAATGTAGTTAACAGATACTACGATATCTGTTCAGCAAAACAGAAGACTCAACATCTTTTCTACAATCAACAAAGGATAAGCACCATAAAACATATGTCACTATAGGACGAAGAAGTACAAGACACAAAAAATGGTGGACCCTATGGAATCCACCCAAAAACCCATGTCAGTTCAAAACAAAGGTACACAAGTCTTCATGTCACAAAGGACAAAGACACATAATACAACATGGTGGACCCTCAAAAGGCAAACTATTCCTTCAAAAATATTTAAAAGACACATTTTTTCAAAGTCATCAAGGGCAAGAATCAACTATTCAACAGATATATAGTCATCAGCTAACAGACAGGTGTAAAAGAAATACCATGTATTAGTATATAGACAGATGTAAAATAAATGGAGTTTGTAAGATATAAGTCAACGCTTATGAAGCCTCTTTAAAGGCTTTCAATTTGTAATAGGAGAGCATTCTGAAAATTCGAACTCAGAGAAACACTATACCATCTCCTATATTTTCCATCTCCCTCTATAAAGTTCTCTCATTTCCCATATCAATAAAAAAATTTTGTAAGTATAAATTTCTCCATTTCTCTACTATTTTAATTAATTTTGCTTTAGATTATTTTATTCTTATTTTTGTTGTTTTAAATTTTAATTTGTTTCAAAGTTTAATTTGACACTTTAAAATACTTAAAGTATAAATTACTTTAAACTGTTATTTTTCTCCCTATTTTTCCGGTACTTAAAGTATAAATTAATTTAAACTGCTATTTTGCTCCCCATTTTTTCGATCCATCTCCCAAATGGTATATTTTAAATAATTTATCTGTTGTGAAATTAGATTGATTTTAAAGACCGTTTTATTTTTTATAAGATCGCTTTCTTCTTTTGATAAACTATTTAGATAGGAAAAAATAATCTTTTTCCTAGAATAGCAGTGTGGATGCCGTCTAATTCGGCATCATAAGGTTTTATTTGACGACTATCCTCGAATATTTTCAGTTTAAAATATATAATGTTTGATAATCAACACACGAGTAACTGCTTAAACAAAATAGAGTCAATAAAAGTTAGCATTAAAAAGCATCAATTTGACTAAAATTCTCAATGAAATGTCAATTTATTTTTCAATTACATAACCAAATGAATTTATTTTTATCAAATCAAATGAATAATACCAGAATGAAAAATATTACTTACTTGAAATTCATATATGAATATATTAGAAAAAAAAGCCTGTAATAAGATCATCACATATCTACATACAAAAACCAAAAATGTTAAAACACAAAAAGTTAAAAAAAAAAAAAAAAGAACATAAAAAAATGTTGTAAATAAAACTCGTGTGAGAAAGCTTAACATTACGTGTTATTGTGGGAGCATATATAAGAGAGGTTAAGAAGTTAAAATTTCATTATAAATCAAATTTCTTTTTAAATTCAAATTCAAAATCATATCATTTTGTAATAAAAGGATTAGGTTGTTATTCTTTCATATCCTATTTATCTTATTATTCATATTTGAATTGAGAAAAATATTTTAATAAAATTTTAGTTAATTTATAAGCTTAAAAAGTTTTTAAAAAATCTACAAATTAATTAATATAGATAGCTATAAACCGATTGTGGAGATTGGTTCAAATAGCCTTATCTTTAAATTGGTTATGTTAGATATGGATCAATTCAAATTTTAAAATTCTACAAATTATTATGTTAAGGACTTATTAAAATAACGATGAGTCATTAGAATACTCATGCTTCGAGCTTTTAAAAATATCCTCCTCCTACTATTTTTATTATTATTTTATTATTGTTAGTAATTTTTTATTTAATATTTAAATCAATTGTCCACATCAATAACTAAAACGTGATGCATTTTATTTTTTAAGTTTTAAAACAAATAACTAACCTCAAATCTCATCTAACAATTTAAAATTTACCCTATTAGATATTTTAATATTATATAATTAATGTATTTTTTTAACACAATTCATTATTATCTTATAATATATAAATTTTAATTGAGAGATATGTTTGAAATCAATTACTACCAATACTACTACGTATTATTACTGTTGCTGCAACAACTGTTCTATTTTTTAAATTTATTATTATTATTATTATTATTATATTTTCATCTTTCATTAATAGTTAAATTAAATGATTTTAAATATATTTTATGGTATGGAAGAGGTAAGCTTATGAAATAGTAAAAGAACTCTTATGCAGTAGGTTTTTATTTTTAAGCTAATTGCTTTTTTAAAGGATAATGTAATTTTAAATTCAAATACTTTTAATTTTTCAACCCAAAACTATTATTGCAATATTTATTAATCTCGTCCTAAAAATTACCAAGTTGCTTATTCTTATGCTCACTTGGATTCTTCTGGTACTTTTAGTTTTGCTATATATACAGAGAGATGTTTGCATTACAAACTTTTAAGTACACATAATTTTATAAAGATCCACTAATCAACAATACTAGTAATTATCTTTTCTTTAATACAATTCTTTCACAAGGTATGGACACATCTTCACTCTGAGTGTAGGACTTATTAGTAAAATTTTAAAATGATGGATTTTTTCTTACAAAATATGAACTTATGAGTCAAATTATGTTTTATAAAGTTCAAATCGTGAATTAGAAATCTAAATCATGGATTTCTGTAAATTTGGGCTATGGAGTCATGATTTCAAATCGCATGTCCAAACGTTGATTTGAAATCATAATTTGAAATAATAAGATGAAATCGCATGTCCAAATACCTACTAAGAAAGTGTGATACAATTGATTCGGCTATCACATAAAGCTTTTCAAAAATAAAAAGTATTTTATTTTTTCTTTTTAAAATTCATTATATTTTTAAATTTTCATTTCTAGGTCAAATTAGGAAAAAAAATTAGCTTGAACTTTACTGTAAAAACCCATATTCGAGCCTCCGAAAAGTCAACACTAAACACAAAAATCAAGTTTGGAACTTGAGTTCCCAGGTTTCCACGGGTGAGTTTACGAGTCGAGAATGAGGTCCACCGTTCATGGAAACCCTTCAAAATTTAGCAGGGTTTTACAAACATGGTATATGATTCATGAATTGACCATAATCCATGAACAAAGTGTGAACCTAATCCCAAGGTCTCCAAATATTTCTGGCTATTGATGAATAGAACCAGAGAAGCATTTGCACATATGTGAAAATAATCCAGCAGACACAAGATTTCTACCCAAGTTGATGGACCAGGCTATGATTCATGAACCGAGTTCACAACTTGTAAAGACTAGTAGAGCATGGTTCCTGTAGTTTTTAGCAACTTTCTAAAAAGTGTATTTTCGACTTTTGCTTTTACCTTATACCATGAGGTTTTGACTTTACAAAAGTATAAATATTAGATTCTTAAGTCAGTTCTTCTTTTATTCCCTAAAAAATAAGTCAAGAGCAAGCTCTAAGATAAATCAAGCATCCAAGGTTTTAGTTCCAACAAGCTTTTTTGAGTTCTTCTTCAAGTTTAGTTGCCTCCTTTAGGTAATGCACGAATTCAGTGATGGATTTCTTTTGTCCTCATACCCAAATATTGTGAAGTTATACTAAACTATGTTCAAAGCTTCGTTTTTATGTCCAAATTTTCAAATGCGATTTCTCAAATTTTATGCTGATTTTTATGGATTTACTATGAAAATTATGAACATTTTATGAAGATTATGATCATGCTATATTATTTATACTAAATTGATGTTTTACTATCATTGATGTTTTGAAATTGCTTAAATATTTATGAGCTATGATATGTTTTCAACAAGTTTGTATGTTTTTAGTTATATGCACAGACAAAAAGATATGTTTTAGATACAAGATTTTTGGCGCATGATTCATGACATGAGATTTTATCACAACCCAACCCGTCATCAGTGACACCTATACTAACCCTTAGGAGGGAGAACCAACTATACCAAAATATCAACATTAATACTTAAGCAATTAAAATAAGAACAACCATATTCATTAACTAAATCAATAATCTTTAACAGTTTAGATAAATGCAAAAACTTAACAAATGTTAATCTTAACAAAATCCTCGGGTATGGAAGTTCAACGTACCAAAGATTATAACCAAAAGTCTATTACAACAAAAATTAACAAATGTAAATAAAATATTTTTGTTCAAATTTGTAAGTACAAGATCTAGATAGAGAGATCCATGACTGTTCGAATGATGAATGCTCACTTGGTTGGCTGAATGG
Organism: Capsicum baccatum var. pendulum; assembly: GCA_030864225.1. Classification (NCBI taxonomy): domain Eukaryota; kingdom Viridiplantae; phylum Streptophyta; class Magnoliopsida; order Solanales; family Solanaceae; genus Capsicum; species Capsicum baccatum. Next base: position 80,647,732 of record CM061560.1, on the reverse strand, counting down.
ACCAAGATGATATCTCTTGTTGAGCAATATAGATAGGAAACAACAGTGAGAACTATATATTAGTCGAAACAACCAGTTAATTTGGTCAATTTGAATATAGATAAAAGTGCACTATCTAATCCAGGCAAGATAGAGACAGGGGGTCATTAGGGATCACAATGGTGATCTTATTTACCCTATGCTACTCCTTTAAGGCATGGTACTAACAACCAAACAAAAGTGGAGGCTGTTATCTGGGGTTTATCTTAGTGTCTGAATAATGGTATACAACAAGTTATCCTGGAGGTTGACTCTGAATTACTTATTCGATGTAGCGGTGTGAAAAAACTGAACCGATCGATAAATCAAACCAATAAAAATGTTATTAGATTATTGATATTGCTTTATTGGGTTAACAATTTTTAATGGTTTTATAAGAAAAATTATTAGGTAAACGGTTCGGTTTTGATTTTAGCTTACTGGGTTATCGATTTAATCGATAACCCAATAATGATATACTAAATTACTGTTTTACCCCAATTTATGTTATGTATATAAATAATTATATTACTTATTTATAATATTATATATATATATATATATATATTATACACTACTTATTCACAATTCAATGATTGACAAAGTATTAACCTATTCAGGGCAACAAAGGTACAGTACAATGCACGCGTATTGCCGTATTAGAAAGCTGGACGCATGCAGTAGCTTCTAACAACTAGGATTTAGTTTTTTTTTAACTAACATTCAGTTTAAGTTTAAAGATTCTTGTTAACAAAAATGCATTATGTAGAATTTGGCGGTAACTAAGATTTTATAGTTTTATGTTAGTTGTTACTATTTCTATTTTATGAGTATTTTTCTTATTGTTTAAATCAAAAACTAAACCGCTAAGGACCAAAAACTGATAAACCAAAAATCGATAAAAAATATATTATTAGTTGGTTATTGGTTTTGTATATTTAAAAACCAAAAATCGATAAACCGAACCAATAATGCATAAAACTGAACCAAACCAACTGATGTATACCCCTAATTCGATGGACTAGGGCTCAAAAAGTACCCCCTCGGCATTTAAAATATTCAGTTGATTCCCTTCTTAAAATCATCTCTCAATTCCAGCTATGTAATTGCAAACATGTCTATAGGGAAGCTAATTTTGTAGAAAATTCATTATCCAAGATCAGTCATAAATTTGACAACCCCCAGTATTACTTCCATTTCAATCAACACCCACCATAAGTAACAGAATACTTTAGGATGGACAAGTTGGGCATTCCATGTTTCAAGAGAAGGAAACTACAACGACTCAAAAACCATCCCTAGAGCTGCTCACTTCATTGAGTAGTATTGACTAGGAGATACAGTGTATAAAGCATCACCATGCTTGTGAAGGACATCACACATGCTTATTACATAGTCTTACATTTGTTTCATTTTATATGTACATTGGTTATGCATACATGTATTTAGCTATTGGAGGTCAGGTGTATGCCCCCTCTATATGTACAGACTTTGTTTTGATTAATGATAAGGCATGGGGGTGATGCTTAGCCCCTAAAAAATTTTAAAAAATAAATTCTCACCTTTGATATAAACTCGCACTAAGTCTACAAGTGAGGTCTTGTAGAAACTGCTGGAATATGCTCTGCACTTAACAAAAAGAAAAGTACAGGGTCAGTACCAAGCCACTATGTACTAGTAGGATCATAGTCCAACTCAACTTAATCAATGTGACACTTGACTAAAAGTTTGTGAAAAACTAGAAAAAATATGTCACCTTAACAATATGCGTTCAAGTCAGTCTATCCATCACAACTTTACATTAAAACCAACCAAGTCAAGTTAATAAATCAAAATCACCTTCCCGCAAATGATATTCAATTCAAGTGAACAACAAAAGACTCATAAAATCATTCAATTCATCAGTTTCTCTGACACATCTTATTATTATAGAACATCAAGTATTAACTCATTTCAAGTTCAATATCAAGAAACCATGGTCCATGCAAGGAATACAAAATAAGAAAACACAAAATATAACCCAGTTCACTTAAGAAATAATCGAACTCTTCAAATTATAGTGTACACACATACTAGGAATCTTATAACTATCCACTAGCCATTATATGCATGGACTAACTCAATCCGCATACCAATATTACAGAAAACTAGTATCTGCCAGGCTTATTACAAACCAAGTGTTATACCACTCTTATTCTGATGTACCAACCCTTATATTACTTGAAATCCATCAAATTATTCATAATCAATCTTTATCAAACCACCCATAAAAAATAACCAATACTATCAAACATTACAAATACATAGTGAGTTTAAATAACCACTCTTTCATGTCAAATAAAGGCCTTTTTACCAATCTCATTATAAGTTATCAATTTCCAAAATTGCATTCAATAATTAAAAAGTTCAATATTCATTAGTATTCATTGAAATAAAATAAACAAACAATTAGTTAACATGCACACATACAACTAAATTGAGCCTTAACACTAATTTAACCATAATCTATCTTAATCCTAGCCTTGCAATGCTCTAAATGACTTGAGACTAGACCCTTTAAGTAATCTCGACTTGATCATTCTCTAAAAACAAACAAACAAAACAAAAAAAATTAGTCAACTAAATGTTCACCAATTTAGGCATTATAATCCTAAATTCTTTTCCCTAAAACCAAGTTCATGGATAATTCTACCCTTCTAGGGTTTTCTATCCTTTGATCCACCATACTTCTCCATACCTCATGATTAAGAGATCAAATTCGAAGCACTTAATTCAATAATTCTAAACTATAAATAAGTAATTTCAACTCAATTTTAAGCATATCTTATCATTTTCTCTAACTTAGGGTTTAAACCACATTCCTACCATGCTCAATCTATGAAGATTTTAATGATTTGGGAATTAAGTATATATTAAATTGTGGAATAACTTATCTTAATGAAAGAATTTGAGAAGAAACTGAAGAAACTCACCTAAATTGCATTTGTTTGATCGTTGAATGTTTTTGAATGAATAATAACATTTTTAGACAAATTTTGCTATTTACTGCATTAATCCCACTATTGCAACCCTGTCCCCACTATAGAAATGTCATTATAGTGGGATCTTCCTACTACTATAGATCTGAATCAGATTTACTTCTATTATAGCAGAGAATTCTGCTATAGTAGTCTACCACTCGCTATGGTGGGGCAGGCAAGGTAGAAACTCGGGCTTGTCCCCTATTTTCCCATTTTTACAATACACTCTCAGATTTCTACCTTACGAATTAACCCATTTATGTTAAGTACGATATCCAAAGTTTGAGTAACCCAAATTTTATTCTGAAAGTCTCTATTAACTCCTTAACATATTAGCTGACACATCATGATCTTAAATCCATGAAGTACTATACCATACATTACTAAATTTTCCTAGACTACACCATACTTGATTAATCCAAGTCTAGCCTAGCCTAAAATTTTCAACACTTCATTCAGAAAGAAACTTAATCCAAATTTTCGCATGTTGAGCTATACAATAATGATGGATAGGTTCATTACAACAAATAATAATTCATCCATCATTCATCCCTAAATGATATTTAATGCAAAAGAATCTAAAATACTACTTTTCTCCAAGGGAACAACCAACTACAGATCACCTACACATTTTTGTAACATAGACACGTGGAATACTGGGTGAATGGAAATCATGCTAGAGGGCAAGTCCAACTCATGTGCAACATGCCCAACCCTTCTCAAAATAAAGTACGAGCCAACATATCCGGGACTGATCTTCCCCAACTTTTCAAATTGTATTACTCGTTTCATAGAAGACAAGTTCAAGAACACTCAATCTCCAACCCCCTTCGTCTTGTGTACGCATACGACTTTGGCAACTTTGGGTGGTCTTAAGCCTATAATAAATCACCTATACCTCTTTCATAGCTTGGTGAACCAAATCTAGACCAAACAACTCCGCTTCACCAACGTCAAACTACACAATAGGAGATTTACACAACCTACCATACAATGCCTCAAATGAAAACATACCAATAGTAGAATGGTAACTATTGTTATAGGCAAATTCAATGAGAGGTAAATGGTTTAACCAACTACCACCAAAGTCGATTACACAAACACACAACATATCTTTCAAGGAACAACATTGCATAGTTACATAATCGAGACAAGCACACCATGTAATTTTATGACCTCCTGAAGGAATAATTTTGCATAGTCCTTTACAGAATAATTAGTCCTCATTGGCAAAAAGTGAGTAGACTTAGTCACCCTATCCACGATGACCCAAATGGAGTCACACTAGTTCCGTAATTGTATAACACTGGTAATGAAATTCTTATTAATTATCTCCTATTTCTACACTGGTAGTTCAATCTCTTGGAGTAGACCACTGGGCCTCATGTACTCCACTTTTGCTTGGTGATGTATGATGAGTGGTGAGTTTACCACTAATTTGCACTCATTATTCATGCACATTACCTTATTTTGAATAAATAAATTAGGAAAAATTTATGGTTAGATGCACTGATATCTATTCTTTATAGGTATAAAGTTGAGGAGACCAGAAGATGTGGATAGGAGCTAAAAAAATAAAAAGGAAGCAAAGAAGAGAGCAACTGAAGAACTAGACGACATCAACCTCGGTTACCTCGATCGTGGTCCTCTATCTATGGTCGCAGTCATTCAAGATGGTCAGAGCAACGTGGCCATGGCACATAACCATGATCGCTTGGTCGCGGTCGCGCGAGGGCACCATACGCGATTGTGGTTCAGTAAGAATATGCCAAGGGGTAGATATATAAAAGCACTTAGACACACCCAAGCCATATTTAACGAAAAACCCTTCCTTTTTAGAGATAGCTTAACTCATAAGATACCATTGAATTCTAAACTTGAATCCCTAATTGGGCAAGTGTGCAGTTAATTTTGGAGTCTAAATTTTGTAGGATTTTTGTGAAGAATGAATGCTTTGGACAATCCTTATGGTATATCTCTCTTTACTTTCTTCATGAGTAGACAAGTAATCTAGTTTTGGGATTATATTAAACTAGAGTATAATTTGTGTGTAGGTATTGTTGTGTTTACATGATTGTTATTATTGAGTAAGGATTTCACATGCTTGAGCTTATGAGTTGGAATTTAGAGGGTGAAAGTTGCAAATATCCAAATGAATTTGATGGGATAAAACCCCAAACTTTATAAACCCTTTATCATCATCGAAAGAGAAATGAAGGTGAGCATTAGGTAAGCCATAACATCCTTAAAAAAAGGTTATAGGGGGACAAGGCAATGGTGAACAATTAAGCCTATGGTTTTCTCCCTTTGGCAATCTTATAAATAAGTATATTAGGAGTGTAAATCATGTCAAGAGCATCACCCTAGAAATAGGGATGCTTGATTGAGGTTTTGGGTGATTATAAATTTCACAATTGTTAGGTGCTCGAAAGAGCCAATGGGTGAAATCATTGTGGTTTTATTGAAAGATTAACCAGAATGACCGTCGACCTAGCCTATAATTTAGTTAACAACTAAGTTTCATGCTAAACCTTTATTAACCCACATACTTTTACATTTAGGTAGACATAATCCCAAGATTTCCCCTAACATTGTTGCTTAAAAATATGTTTTTTCCTGATCATTTGCTAAAGATTGTAAAAAAAGTTCACAAAACAAATCCTCCCATTTTATTTTACATGTTATTTTTGTTATCATTTTGGGTAATCTCATAGTAATTTGAGAACCCATAGTGTTTGGGTTACTTGACAATGACTGTCTCACCCCTTAAATATAGAAGTGAATTGAGCATTACCAAAATAGTGTCGTTGCCGGGGAGTGAAATATAGATTTTTCTTGTGTGGTGTTATTCTTACTTGGGAGTATCTAGAGTGTATTACTTTATTTTCTTTGTTGTTTTTTGATTTTTTGTAGGTAATCTTAGCATAAATGAAATTATGAGTGAAGGCAGAAATCCTGTTGATTCATTTGATATACCCACTCATGGAGAAATCCACTTAAATGGTGGGAGTCATGCGAGTAAAAACTGTATCCCGCCTTACCATGGGAACGGGGCATTTCATGTGACTATTTTCATCCTTCATATGTTGCAAGTAAAGGGGCTAAATAGAGGCCAAGCCCATGAGGATCCATACATTCACTTAAATAATTTTTTGGAAGTTTGTACTCCCTTCAATATTTCTCATATTACTCAAGAGTCCTTTCGTCTTTGGCTCTTTCTGTTCTCACTAATGGGCAAAGATTTGTTAGAGTTCCGTACACTCCCTACAAATTCACTCACTCTATACAATGAGCTCAAAAGGAGTTCTTAGATCAATACTCCTGTCCATCCAAGGTATGACACCTAAGAGATGAAATCATGAACTTTAGACAAAGAAATGGGGAGCCACTTCATGAAATATAGGAGAGATTTCATAGGAAGTTAGCCAAATTCCCAAACCATGAGATTCCAGGGAAGGCACCTTTCTAAATATTCTATTGAGCACTAGATCCTTTGAACCAAATGAAGGTAAGAAATACAGTGGAAGGGTCTCTCTTAAACTTACATATCAATGAGGCTACAAAATTGTTAGAGAGGTAACTAAACACAATCGAGAATGTCATACCCGAGACATCAATATTTCAAATAGCCCTTCACCCGAGCCGATGGTTTGTAGAGAACAAAGAAAGTGGGACGAGGATTAAGAGCAAACCATGGTAAAGATCTTGACCCAACTTGAGATCCTAACTAAGTATGTCATGGGTGCACCCGTGAAAGTGGTAAACCCCATGTCACCAAGAGCCCATTCAAAGATGAAGAAGCTAGGAGAATGGAGGAAGAAATTTGTTATTGAGCTAACCACATGGGGGGTTCTCATCGGGCCTATCGTAGGCAAGGTGCGAATCAAGGTTAGATATATCATGGTGGTGGTTGTGTTTGGGAGATGGGAAACATGAATATTGCAATTTTGTGCCTCACCGTGATCGGGATTCTAACAAAGAGTCAAGCTCTATTAGCACTAACAGAGGTAGAACGGAGGATCTCTTTGCAAGAATTTTGAACAGAGCTGAAGGAACGAACAAAATGGTTCATGAATTAAAAGAGGACTTTATTTCACTCTCTAAAATGGTGGTCTTACATTTGGCCTCTATCAAAGAACTGGAAAATCAAATGGGACTCATCTTCGCATGTCTAGATGCTAAACCTAAGAGAGCCTCCACTAGTGGCAAAATTGCCAGCCTCCAAAATGATGATAAAATCATGGATATGCATGTGGAGGGGAAAAATACAAAGGAAGAGCACTTGATGGAGGACTTGAGAGAAAAATGCCCAACACCCGATCAAAGAAGAGGTTGTCCCAGAGTCTAATCGACAAAGAGAATAAAGAGGGGTAAAGCATTGTTGGAAGGTTAATTAATGAAGGGGAGTTTGATAAGTAGGGTCTTGTGGATACTTCTTGACAAATTGATCCAAGCCAACGTCATTCCAAAACAATAACTAAGACACTGTGTGGGAGGCAACCCACAAATGCCACGAGGATGGATCGTATCCTTTTTATCATATTTTAATAGTAGTAATGTTAGTTTTCACATATGAATATCTCATGCATGTGTGACACTATGAAATACTTTGCATAAGCTTCGAAAGAAAGAAGTATGTATAATGTGAGGTGAAAACCAATCAAAGGATTAATAAGCACTAAGTGGGGAGAAAAGATGGACAGGGGAAAAAATAGGGGAGCAAATATGCCCTCGATTATTGCAATCACATTTCCATGCACGATCGCAATTACCCATCTGTCCGCGATTGCGGCCAGTCTGTTGTATTTTTGGACACAGAAGCTAGTTGATTCACAAAATACCTCCCTAATTTCCTCACACTCTCGGTCAAGTTCTTAAATGTATGAATGATATAATCTCAAGATAAATATTGATGGTGCAACATCTGAAAAGGATAGTGGTTTTTGATGAAGTTTTAGGAAGCACCCTTATCTCTTTGTTAGCTTTGTTTATGCATGCATTAGGGACACTTCTACCTTTTTAGTTGGGGGTGTTTCCTTATTCATTTCATTTGTTCTTGTATTATTGATATTGCTGCACAATTTTCTGTTCCTCTGGATAATTCTTAACTTGATTTTTATTTGGGTTGTAATATTCGGGCACTCTAATAGTGCTCACATTTGCATCGATTAACTACTTTGTTCATAGTTTGCTATTTCAATTTAAATTTCATTAGTCGATCTTTTCCTTCGTGATTGGTTTTCTAATCATAGATGCAAGGAAAGTCTGAGTACCCATGGCATCATGGTCATAGAATGCAATGGAAGTCTGAGTACCTATAACATTGATAATTTGGGGTTGCATTAAGATCCATTGGTGAAGTATGAGTAACCATATGGTGGGTTTCCCATATTATGAACTTAAATGTGATATAATAGCTTCGATTATGGCCATGATTAGCAAATTATATATGGTGCATATACAAAAGCAAACAACCCCTTCTGTCTAAAAATTTTTAAAAAATTGAAGGCATGGACGTGAGTAACTTTGTGACAAAATTTTTCCACTTCCTATGACTCCAAAAGTCGACTTTAGAAAAATAATAAATACTTTGTATTTGTTTCTATCGGGTAGAACAATTGAATCCCCTTGACGAAATTTGCATGCCCTGTGTGTGAGACTAATTATCTTTATCTCATGTGTACTTGTACTATCTAGAACTTACCCCTTTAGTCGTTCAAAGCTAATTTTTTACTGTTCTTGATTGGTAAAATGATCATAGACCATCTTGTGATTTGGAAGTCCACTTTAGCCTAAAGAGCCTAGCAATATATAAAAGTTACCCCTAATCACCCTCTTCGAGCCTTTGGACTTTTTTTTGGCAAGCACATTACAAGACGTGACCCTTCTATTCATTCTCTCTTGAACCCAATCCTCCTTGAACTTGATACTACAAATTGAGGCTAAGAGCCTAAGTTGGGGGTGGTGAAAAGAGAAAGATGCATAGTTGAGCCGTGAAGTCATAAGAAGGTTCCTACAATCTTGAAAAAGTGAAGCTTTTAGGATTTGAATAAAGAAAACATCCCAAAAAGAAAATAAAGGCTTTATTTGTATGCAAAAATTATAGAAGAAGGTAAAAAGAGAAAAGTGGGAAAACCAAGAAAAGCCAAGGTAGGCAAAATAGTAAAGTGAAAAGAAGTGTCCCAATAAGTGAAGGATAAAAAGGGTGAGATGTGAATGTTCAAGGAAGGGTGTATCTATGTTATTACCACATGATTACCTACCCCAACCCTAAACCTAAATTACAAGATCAAAAATCCCTTTGTGATTCCCAACCAAGTGTGATCATTATAGTGGTGATTGAAAATAGGGGCAAGCCTATATCATGGAACTTGTTAACATGGAGAATTTCTTGAGAGTGAGTGTTTTCACTTTAAAAGTCCTTGTTACATGATTGGTAACTAGGTGTATAAATCTTATTATTTTCTATGAGGAGGCATGTGAACTAATTGAGGTGGGTGATTTTGTTATCTTTCGCACAATTAGACAAGTGGAAGTATATAATGATTTTGGTCAACACATGATTCATCTTTTTAGTGTTAGTGTAAGACCCCACAAAATATTTAGCTTAATTCAGTCCTCTAAGTTTGTTAAGGGGTCCCAGGCTTAGAATTTTCTAGCAAAGTATTCAGACTTAAGGTCATTATAGCCTTCAAAAGTTGGCGATCTTATTTCATGGTCTTTACATCCATTATAGGTGGATATTTAGGTTGATTCATGATTAGGAATGTTCGTAGGTGTTTCCGAACAAGTTTTGGATTTGTCGGACTTCGTTTGAAGCTCCTTTGGAATCGTAAAATAGTGGATCAATATGATCTTGGTGTGCCGCATTGACTATCACATTGATAAATATTTTTCCCAGCTCCAAACATCAATTTCCAGTGAGTAGATACGGACTTGACGCAATGCATTGGCTATCATGTCAATGCCAATGACGTAGCGTGTCGGTTTGTGCATCGATGGTGTTGTTTTCAACCAATAAAATACCTCATCCTTGGGGGTATTTAGGTCTTTTTCCCTCAACCTTCATCCCCCAAAACACAAAATTAATCACTTTAGGGAAAAAATAAACTCATTCTTTCTCAAATTTACTCAATAACAAAACCCTAGAAACTTTAATTTCAAATCAAGAACTCAAGATTCCACCATCAACTTTTAGAAATTCCTTAACTAAGGTATGTGAAGTGTTCATCCAAGGGTCCCTTCCACCCTTGGAGTCCAAGAAACTATTTTAAGACTTCAAGTATATGAATTTCATGAATTCTATGTTGTGTTTGGTAATTTCCATGTTTAAAATGATTAATTGGGTTTTAAATCCATGTTTAATGATCAAGTTCATGTGGGGTTAAGTGTTTTATAGGTGTTACCATGTGAAATCCTGCTAAAGCCTTCAAATGGTGAATTTAATATTGAAATTGTGTGCTCACATGTTGATTAGTACTTTGTGCATAATTTATACCTTTCAAGTGATTGATGAATTAAGCATGTGAGTTGAATAATTAAGTTATATCATGTTAGCATGTGTTTGAGTTCATGACATGCAAGTGTTTACTAAAATTTCCCAATGAATGAAGAATGATCAAATGCTTAGTTTACATGTTTCATGTTTTCCATGTCTCTTATTTTATGTTATCGAGTCCTGGGGATACTTTTACCTGACAATTTAGATGATTACTTAGAGCCATGGTCAGTCATAGTACAGTAAAAGTTACGTTACTATCAGCAGTACACTCAGTCAGTTATAGAACTCAGGAAAAACTTAGTAGACCCAGTATTCTTCTAGTCTAGTTCAGTACTCAGTCAAGACCTTACTAAACTCAGTCAGTTAACAGAATTCAGTAGTTTCCGTCAGTCCAAGGAACTCAGTGTACCTAGTTTAGTTAAACAACAATATCAGTAACAACTCAGTCCAGCCTAGTACAGTCTAGAAATTAGTTTAGTGTCTATTAAGTTGGGAGTAGGATTCAACACCGAGCTAACCCAGGGGTAGGGGCATTCCTGCTAGTAGAGGGTTTGACCCTTAGTAGCAATCCCTGTGTTATAGAACTATGTAGCCAACACAGGTTGAGATATCTTCCTTCCAGATATATTGAGGGTTGATATATCTCACTCAAGTTATCCTGCCAGTGAGGGTTGATGAAAGAGCTCCCTGTCAGAGAGGGTTAACTCAGAGCTTGTCCATACCTGTGGCACGGTATTGACACCCTTCTAACTGGGGTTACAGGTTGGACCCTAATCAGTTTAGAGAGGGGCATGTTGGTTAGATTATTACCTCTCATAGTCTCAGTTCAAGTCTAAGTCTCAGAATAGAACTTAGTTCAATTTTATAGATTTAGGACTATCAGACATAGTCACTCAACTCAGTACTAAACTCAGTATGGTTTCACAGTATTCAAAACTATTAGATATAGTCATTTAGATAATTAGTAATACAGTATTCACAAACTTGGATATTAGTTATCAGTATTCAGATTCAGTACTCAGTATTAGCACAATATCAATTCCAGTCTATGTATTTATGCATGTACTCTTACTCAGTCATACTCATGTTATTTAGTTATTATTGTGCATGCATATGAACCCATGCATTTTAGCCTACCTCACTGAGCATTCCAGTACATTCAAAGTACTGACGTATGCTTTGCTTTGTGCTATGATGTGTTATATCATAGGTTCAGATGCACGACTCCAGAGCACCCTTAATAGTTTAGATTCTTATATTTAAGAGTAGTGGTGAGTCCTCAAAGTTCGAGGACATGCTTATTATTTATAGTACTTCAATTTTATTTCAGTATATAGTGTTAGTTGGGGGCTTATCTTATCAACTCCACTATCTAGAGAGTTAGAGGCTTTTCAAACTAGAGTAAATTTAGACAGATATTCTTCTTTTTAGTGCTTACATTCAATTTTGGTATCTTGATACTGTATTCATATTTATTTATATAGTTGAACCTTATGGCATATATTTTCCCCTATTTCTAAAATTATTATAGTATTTCTTACATAGTTATTGCGGCAGGCACCATTCATGAGTTAGTTTGTGGTCCTTCGAGATTATAAGCATTGTGTAGCGTCTGCGGTACAGATTCGGCGGGTTAAATACTTTGTATCAAAGCATAAGGTTCAACAGAGTTCTAGGAAGTCTAAAAGCTATATATAGTAGAGTCTTGTGCATGGTTTTGTTGTGCTCCACAATTATGGACAGAAGGCTACGAGATATTTTAGGAAAAACTTCCTTCTTTCAGTATTCATGTCGTATGAGTGAGCATAAGATCCAGTTAAACTCACTTTCTAATCCCAGCTTATCTTCAGTTTACAGAATATACCTCCAGAGAGGAATCAGGGAAAAGGAATGAGAGACCAGTCAGCCCCTTAGCCAGACTATTCAGATCTCTTGGGTAAGCATGTCTCCTACGCGGAGTTCAGAGCAGGCTTCACCACCCTAGCTCATTCTATAGTAGCCCAAAATAAATGTCCAACGACGGTTTTGGACAACCCAGTGGCCAATACTACTACTTCCAGGATTTGGACTTCACCTGAATGAACTCTCCATTATTTACTGGGTCAAAGTCAGATGAGGACCCTTAGGAATTTATTGATCAGGTGCAAAAGGTTACTGATATCATGGGGGTGACTGCTGTTGAGAGCGCTATGTTAGCTGTATATTAGTTACAGGATATGGCTCACTCATGGTTTAAAAAGTAAAAGGCAGCGAGAGCCGTAGATTCAGGGCCCATAGAATAGGAGGAGTTTGTAGTTGCTTTTCTAGATAGGTTCTTCCCGCTAGAGTTGAAAGAATCAAAATTTTTGGAGTTTATAAACTTAAAGTAGGGCAATATGATAGTTTAGGAGTATTCCCTCAAGTTTACTTAGTTGTCCAGATATGCCCCACATGTTGTAGCAGATGGCAGATCTAAGATGAGTAATTTTATGTCAGGGGTGTCTAGCAGTGTGGTCAATGAGTGTAGGACCACAATTTTATTAAGATATAGAAATATCCAAGCTCATGGCCTATGCTCAGTAGATAGATGAGGCTAAGAATAGGGAGAAGAAGAGGTAGAATAAGAGAGCGAGAACAGGTAGTTTTAGTTTAGCTCAGTCTAAGTCAGAGGGTGGGAATCATTCTTAGTTTTTCCCAAAATCCATAGTTCTAGTTCCGTCCTTAGCCAGTGATCCTATGCCAAAATTTAGAGACGGCAACAGAGATAGGGTATAAGGCCCTAAGCCCTAGGGTAGTGTTAGAAGTTCCATAACCAATCCCTTTTGCTAGAAGTGCGGTAGAAATCACCAGGGTATCTGCAGAGCTAGCAGTGATGTATGTTTTAGATGTGGCAAGCTTCGCAATAGAGTTATACAGTGTCCTCATGTGCGTTCACAGAGTTAGCATACCTGTCCCTCAGCTCAATCCGATCACCCGAATCAATAGGGTGCCTCATCCAGTGCCACTAGTAGGCAGCACCCAAATAGACTCTATGCTCTTCAGTCCCAATAGGATTAAGAAAGTTCTCCTGATATAGTCATTGGTACATTACAAGTTTATCATTTTTATCCTAATGCTTTGCTAAATCTAGAAGCTTCCTTGTCCATTATTACTCCTTATATAGTAGTTGATTTTGGAATCAGTCCCAAAATTCTAGCAGAGCCTTTCTCAGTCTCCACCCTAGTGGGTGAATCCATCATAGCCCGGAGGAACTGTCCAATTATGGTATCTCAGAAAGTCACATCAACAAACTTAGTCCAATTAGAGATGACTGATTTTGATGTTATTTTCGGCATGAATTGGCTTTATTCTTGCTACGCCTCAGTCGACTGCAGAAATAGAATTGTCCAGTTTCAGTTTCCAAATAAACTCATCCTGGAGTGGGGGGGGGGGGGGGTAATACATCAGCACTTAGGGTTCAGCTTATTTCTTACCTTTGGGCAAGAAAAATGATAGTTAAGGGATGTGTCTACCATCTCATCCGAGTCCAGGACACTAGTTCAGAAACCCCTACTTTTGAATCAGTATTAGTAGCATATGAATTCCCAGATGTGTTTCTAGAAGACCTTCCTGGAGTTCTTCCCGAAAGGGAAATTGATTTCAGAATTGATCTCCTTCCAAATACTTAGCCTATACCTATTCTACCATATAGAATGGAATTTGTAAAACTTAGAGAATTAAAAGAGCAGTTAAAAGATCTCTTAGTTAAGGGATTCATCAAACCCAGGGTGTCCTCATAGGGTGTGCCATCCCCATGGTGTGCACCAGTGTTATTCATACATAAAAAAGATAGTTCCCTCAGAATGTGTATACATTACCATCTGTTAAACAAAGTTATGATCAAGACCAAGTATCCACTTTCTAGAATTAATGACTTGTTTGACCAACTTTAGGGTGCCAACAATTTCTCTAAGATATACTTCAGATCAGGCTATCATCAGCTCAGAGTCAGGGAATGTGACATCCCAAAAATAGCTTTCAAAACTCGGTACGGTCACTATAAATTTTTAATCATGTCTTTTGGCCTTACCAATGCCCCAGCAGCCTTCAAGGACTTCATGAACCATGTGTTCAAGCAGTACTTAGATATGTTCATCATAGTCTTCATAGATGACATTCTTGTTTACTCTCGTAGTGAGCATGACCATGCAAACCATCTCAGAATAGTATTGCAGACTCTTAGAAATCATCAGTTGTTTGGCAAATTAAATAAGTATGACTTTTGTCTAAGGTCAATAGCTTTTCTTGGCCATATAATTTCTGGTGATAGCAGTAGAGTTGATCACTAAAAGAACGAAGCAGTGAGAAACTTGCCCAAGCCTATCTCTCTATTAGATATCAGGAGTTTCTTGGGTTGACTAGCTATTACCAATGGTTTGTTAAGGGATTTTCATATATTGCATCCCCTATATCCAAATTTACTAAAAAAAAAGTCAAATTCCAGTGGTAATATTCTTGTGAGAAGAGTTTTCAGGAGTTGAAGACTCGACTCACTATAGCTCCAGTTTTGACCTTTCCAGATGGTTCAGACGACTTTGTTATGTATTGTGTGCCTCTAGAGTTGGCTTGGGGTGTGTTCTGATGCAGAGAGGTAAGGTTATAGAGGGTGTTTTCTGATGCAGAGAGGTAAGGTTATAGCCTATGCCTCTAGGTAGCTTAACCAACATGAAAAGAACTATGCCTCTAGCAGCAATATTTTTTGCCTTACAGATTTGGAGGAACTATTTTTATGGTGTGCACGTTGATGTGTTCACTGATCATAAGAGTCTGCAGTATGTGTTATGTCATAAAGACCTAAAACCCCATTAGAGAAAGTGGTTGGAGTTTTTGAAAGACTATGACATGAGTGTTTTGTATCATCCGGGCAAGGCCAATGTAGTGGTCGATGCTCTCAGTAGAATTTCTATGGGTAGTATTGCTCATGTCGAGGATAGTAAGAAGAAGTTAGCTCACGAAGTCCATCAGTTAGCCCAACTAGGTATCCGTTTAGTCTATTCAGCAGAAGGTAGTGTATGGGTGCAGAGTAGTTCAGAATCATCCCTAGTTTGTAAAGTGAAGGAAAATCAGGATAGGGATCCCAGTCTAGTCCAGTTGAAGGAATCAGTCAGAGATAAAAAAGTTGAGGTTTTCTCCCAAAGGGGAGATGGTGTTTTGCATTGTTTGGGTCAACTATATATTCCAGGAGTAGATGACTTGAGGCAACGAATTCTTGCAGAAGCGCATGGTGCACGCTACTCGATTTATCTAGGGGCCACTAAGATGTACCGCGATCTGCTAGAGATCTATTGGTGGAGTGGAATAAAAAAAATATTGCAGAGTTTGTGGCTAAGTTCTAAACATATCTGTAGGTTAAGATTGAGCATGAGAAGCTAAGTAGGTCCATGCAGGAGTTTATTATTCCCACATATAAGTGGGAAGAAGTGAACATGGACTTTGTGACGGGTTTGCCTCGTACTCATCGTCAACATGATTTAGTTTGGGTCATCGTAGATAGGATAACCATTTTTTTCTAGTCTATACCTCTTACTCAGTCGAGGATTATACAACTCTATATTAGGGAGTTGGTTAGATTGCATGGTGTTCTGTTGTCTATTATGTCAGATAGAGGTATCCAGTTCACCTCTCATTTCTGGAAAGCATTCCAAAAGGGTCTTGGTACCTGAGTTTATCTTAGTAGAACCTTTCATCCTTAGATAGATGGTCAAGCAGAAAGGACCATCTATACTTTAGAAGATATGCTGCGATCGTGTGAAATAGACTTTAAAGGTAGTTAGGATGACCACTTGCTTTTGATTAAGTTTGCATATAACAAAAACTATCATTCCAGTATTCAGATGGCTCCATTTGAGGTGCTTTATAGGAGATGGTGTAGATATCCCATTGGTTGGTTTGAAGTGGGTAAGGCTGCAGTGGTAGGGCCTGACTTGGTATTTGATACCTTAGAGAAAGTCCAGTTGATCAGGGAAAGACTTAAGACAGCTCAGAGCTGGCAGAAATCGTATGCAGATGTGTGCAGAAAAGATCTCGAGTTTGAGATTAGTGACTATGTGTACTTGAAGATCTCTTCTATGAAAGGAGTAAAGAAGTTTGGCAAGAAGGGGAAACTTAGTCCCCGATATGTTGGTCCTTACCAAATTCTCAGTCATTTCAGAAAGGTAGCTTACAATCTTGAGTTGCCTTTAGACCTATCTTCAGTCCATCAAGTGTTTCATGTATCCTTGCTAAAGAAATGCAGAGGTGACCCATCAGATATAGTCCCCATAGAGGGCATAGATGTTTAGAACAGTCTCTCTTACGAAGAGATTCCATTCAAAATCCTTGATTATTAAATTTGCAGACTGAGGAGCAAAGAAGTTCCTCTAGTCAAAGTTCTTTAGTAGAATCAGTATTTTGAGGGAGCTACTTGGGAAACAGAAGTAGATATGCAGAACAAGTATCCTCACCTCATGAATTATATCCGGCTATATGCTCATGCACTATATATACATGTTTAGTATGATAATTCAGTGTATCAGTGATCTCAGTCATGAAATTATGTTTTAGTTGTGCATGCCCAGTGTCTAAGTTTAGTCTCTCAGTATTCTCAGTCTCAGCAGTCTCATTCGAGGATGAATGTTCCCAAGTGGGAGATAATGTAAGACCCCACTAAATCCTTAGCTTAATTCAGTCCTCTAAGCTTGTTAACGGATCCCAGACTTAGAATATTTTAGTTAAGTATTCAAACTTAGTATCATTCTAGCCTTCGAAAGTTAAAAATCTTATTTCATGTCCTTTATGTCTATTATAGGTAGATATTTAGGTTGATTCATGATCAGGAATGTCCGTAGGTGTTTCTGGACAAGTTTGGATTTTTCGGACTTCGTTTGAAGCTTCTTTGGAATCCTAGAATAGTGGATCAACGCGATCTTTGTTCTTCACATCGACTATCGCACTGATAAATGTTTTTCCCAGCTCCCAACATTAATTTCCAGTGAGTCGATGTGGACTCAACGCGACGCGTAGGCTATCGCATCGATGCCAATGATGCGGTCCATTGGTCTGTGCGTCGATAGTGCAGTTTTCGGTCATTAAAAGGCCGCATCCTTGGGGGTATTTAGGTCTTTGTTCCTCAACCTTCAGCCCCCAAAACACGAAATTAATCACTTTAAGGAGGAAATAAACTCATTCTTTCTCAAATTTGCTCAAAATCAAAACCCTAGAAGCTTCAATTTCAAATCTAGAACTCAATTTTCCACCATCAACTTTCAGAAATTCCTTAACTAAGGTATATGAAGTGCTCATCCAAGGGTCCCATCCACCCTTGAAGTCCAAGAAACCATTTTCGGACTTCAAGTATATGAATTTCATGAATTCCTTGTTGGGTTTGATAATATCCATATTTAAAATAATTAATTGGGTTTCAAATCCATATTTCATGATCAAGTTCATGTGGGGTGAAGTGATTTATATGTGTTACCATGTGAAATCCTGATAAAGCCTTTAAATGGTGAATTTAATATTAAAATTGTGTGCTCACATGTTGATTAGTACTATGTGCATAATTTATGCCTTTCAAGTGATTAATGAATTAAGCATGTGAGTTGAATAGTGAAGTTATATCATGTCAGCATGTGTTTGAGTTCATGACATGCAAGTGTTTGTTAAAATGCCCTAATGAATGAAGAATGATAGAATGCGTAGTTTACATGTTTCAAGTTTATGCCATGTCTCTTATTTTATTCTGTTGAGTCCTGGGGGTACTTGTACCCGACAATTTAGCAATTATTTAGAGCCAAGGTTAGTCATAGTATAGTAAGAGTTACGTCACTATCAGTAGTACTCTCAGTCAGTTATAGAACTTAGGAAAAATTCAGTAGACTCAGTATTCTTCTAGTCTAGTTCAGTACTCAGACCAGACCCCAGTAAACTCAACCAGTTAATAGATTTCAGTAGTTTTTGTCATTCCAAAGAACTCAGTGTACCCAATTCAGTTAAAAAACAATATCAGTAACAACTTAAGCTAGCCTAGTACAGACTAGAAATCAGTTAAGTGTCTATTCAGTTGGGAGTAGGATTTAGCACCAGTTAACCCAGGGATGGGGACGTTTCTGCCAGCTGAGGGTTTGACCCTTAGTAGCAGTCCCTGCATTATTGAACTACGTAGCGTAGGTTGAGATATCTTTGTGCCAGATTTATTGAAGGTTGATATATCTCATTAGAGCTATCCTCCCAGTGAGGGTTGACGGAAGAGCTTCCTGTCGTAGAGGGTTAACTCATAGCGTGTCCTTACTTGTGGCACGGTATTAACACCCTTCCAACTGGGGTTACAAGTTGGACCATAGTCAGTTTAGAGAGGGGAATGTTGGTTAGATAATTACCTTCTACAGTCCAGTTCCAGTTTCAGTCTCAAAATAGAACTTAGTTCAGTTCTACAGATTCAAGACTATCAGACATAGTCACTCAGCTCAGTATGAAACTCAGTATGGTTCCATAATATTGAGAACTTTTAGATATAGTCATTCAGATAATCAGTAATATAATATTCATAAACTCGGATATCATTTATCAGTATTTAGATTTAGTACTCACTATTAGCACGATCTCAGTTACAGTCTATGTATTCATACATATACTCTTACTCAGTCATACTTATGTTATTTAGTTATTATTGTGCATGCATATGAACCCATTCATTTCAGCCTACCTCACTAAGCAAACCAGTATATTCAAAGTACTGATGCATGTTTTTCTTTGCGCTATGATGTCTTATATCATTGGTTCAGACACACGGGCTCCAGAGCACCCTTAGCAGTTCAAATTCTTAGCTTTTAGAGTAGTGGTGAGTCCTCATAGTTTGAGGAAATGCTTATTATTTACAGTACTTCAGTTTTATTTTAGTAGATGGAGTTAGTTGGGGGCTAGTCCCATCAACTCCACAGTTCAGACAGTTACAGTCTTTTCAGACTAGAGTATTTTCACATAATTGTTCAATTTTTCTGTACTTAAATTCAGTTTTGGTATCTTGATACCACATTCAGATTTCTTTACAAATTTGAACCTTATGGCATATGTTTCCACCTATTTCTACAATCATTACAGTATTTATTACATAGTTATTGCAGCAGGTACCAATCATGGGTTAGCTTGTGGTCCTTTTGGATTATAAGCACCGTGTAACATCTGGGGTACAGACTCGGGGTGTTATAATTAGTAATTATTACATAGTTTTTCCCCAAAGTCTATTGTATCCTTCGCTATTCAATTTTATGATGAGGGGAGTCATTGAAAGCCTATTTTCCTATGTATGAAAACCTTTTGGTGGCCGCCATCAAGTTTGAATATTCATGATCATTAAGTGATAGAAAGAGGGCATACATATGAAATAGTCTCATAGTAAGAGATAGCATTGCTTGAGGCTAAGTAAGGTCTTAAGTTGGGGGTGTTATTGAGTAGTGATTTTACCACTCATTCACACTCATTATTTTTGTATATTACCTTATTTTGAATAAATAAATGAGGCAAACTTTATGGTTAGATTCACTAATATCCACTCTTTGTAGGTAAAAAGTTGAGGAGACCAAAAGATGTGGATTGGAGCTAAAAAAAGATAAAAAAGGAGCAAGGAAGAGAGCAGCTAAAGACCTAGACTACATCAGCCTCAGTTACCATGACCGTGGTCCTCTATCTGCGGTCACAGTCAGTCAAGATGGTTAGAGCAACGCGACCACCTTTGTCTCCAGACTTTGGTTCAGCAGGAATATGGATAGGGGTAGATCTATAAAATCACTTAGACGCACCCAGGCCATATTTAAGCTAAAACCCCTTTATCTTTAGAGATAACATTCCTCATAAGATATCATTGAATTCTAGACTTGAAACCTTAATTGGGAAAGTGTATAATTAACTTTGGAGGCTAAATTCTTAGGATTTTTGTTAAGAATGAATGCTATGGATAATTGTTATGGTACATCTCTCTTTAATTTCTTTATGAGTAGCTAAGTAATTTAGTCTCGGGATTATGTTGAACTAGAGTGTAATTTGTGTGTCGGTATTGTTGTGTTTACATAATTGTTAGTTATTGAGTATGGATTTCACCATTGCTTGGGTTTATATGGATTTCACCATTGCTTGAGCTTATGAGTTTGAATTTGGTGGGTGAAAGCCCCAAATCTCCAAATTGGTTTGTTGGTTAAAAACCTCAAACTTTAGAAACTCTTCATCATCCTCGAAAGAGGGATGAAAGTGAACATTAGGTAACCCATAACATCCTTGAAAGAGGGTTATAGGGGATAAGGCAATGGTGAACAATTAAGCCTATGGTTTGCTCCCTTGTACAATCTTAGAAATAAATGTATTAGGAGTGTAAATCATGTCAAGAGCATCATCCTAGAAATAGGTATGCTTGATTGAGGTTTTGGGTTATTATAAATTTCACACTTGTTAGGTGCTCGAAAGTGCTAACTGGTGAAATCATTGTGGTTTTATTGAAAGACTGACTGCAATGACCTTCGACCTAGCCTATCCTTTAGTTAACAACTAAGTTTCATGCTAAACCTTTATTAAATCACATACTTTTACCTTTAGGTAGACATAATCCCAAGATTTACCCTAATATTTTTGCTTAAAACAAAAGTTTTATCTGCTGATCATTTGCAAAAGATCATATAAAAAGTTCAAAAAACAAATCCTCCCATTTTATTTTACATGTCATTTTTCTTAGCATTCTGGGTAATCTCATAGTAATTTGAGAACCCATAGTGTTTCAAGTCTATAATTCACTCCTTGAGATTCGACCCCAATTCAAATTGGGTTACTTGACAACGACCGCCTCACCTCTTAAATGTGGGAGTGAGTTGAGCATTATTAATGCACCATACACTTAGCCACAAAGTTGGCTACATCCCCCTTTATATTATTCCATCAATACATCTCCTTGAGATCATGATACACCTTTGTTGAATTGGAGTGAACCGTATACTGTGATTCACGGGCCTCGGCTAAAATACTGCCTCACAACCCATCAATATCAGAACACACAACCTCGCTTGGTACCTCCAGTTTCCATCACTACCGATACAGTAAGTGAACACTTTCTGGTTACCCATATGATATTTGATATTCATCAAGAAGGGGTCTAATACCTGCTTCGCCTTTATTTTTGAACCAAGAGACGATTGGGCTACCTATTTCACAAACACACCACCATCTCCAGAGTATAAGAGACGAACTCCAAGACTATCCAAATGGTGAATATCCTTCACCAATTCCTCTTATCTTGATCCACATGAGCTAGACTTCCTATGGATAACTTGGTAACCCTATTAACAACTAAGTTTTCTTTACCTGGATGGTAATGAAGACACATATCGTAGTCCTTGAGTAACTCAAGCCATCTCCTTTGCCTGAGATTAAGATTTTTTGAGTGAACCGTACTATAGGCTCTTTTAATTAGAAAAAAATATCAACATGGACCTTATACTGATAGTGACGCTAGATTTATAATGTGAACACCACGGCTAACAACTCTAAGTGATGACTTGGATAGTTCTTATCATGAACCTTTAACTGTCTAGAGGTAGACATAACCATCTTGCCATGCTGTATAAAAACAAAACCCAAAACAACTCGAAACACATCAAAATAGATGACGAAACCCTCATTACTTTCAGGCAGAGTCAAGCTGGAGCTGAAGTCAATTTATTTTCTACCCTCGTAAGAATCAAACCAAAAGAACTTCACCTTCTTCTGAGTCAACTTGGTTAATAGGGTAGCAATAGAGGAGAAAATCTCCACAAATCTTTTTTAGTAGCTGGCTAAGCCAAAGAAGATCCGAATATCAGTTGGAGCCGTGGGTCTAGGCTAGTTCTTAACTACTGCAATATTTTGTGGATCCACCAAAATCCCCCAACTAGATATAACATGACCTTGAAATATAACAACATTAAACAATAATTCACCTTTAGAGAACTTAACATACAACTGCTGATCTTTCAAGGTCTGTAACACAATGCAGAGTTAATCGACATGATCCTCCTTACTCTTAGAGTACACAAAATATCTTCTATGAATACAATGATGAAAAAATCTAAAAACTGACAAAAGACTCTATTCATCAAGTCCATGAATACCGTTGGGGTATTAGTCAAACCAAAAGACTTGATGAATAACTCAAAATTCCTATACCGGGTGCAGAAAGCAGTCTTAGGGATATCCTCCTCCCTAATCTTTAACTGATGATACCCAAACCGAAGATCAATCTTATAAAAGGATTTGGCACCCTGAACCTGATGAAAGAGATCATCAAATATTGCAAGTGGGTACTTATTCTTTACCATCACCTTATTTAGTTGCCGATAATCAATATATATTCGAAGGGAACCATTCTTCTTACGCATGAAAAAGAAAGGTGCACCCCATGGGGACGCACTGGGATGGTTAAACCCTTGTCTAAGAGATCCTTCAACTGCTCCTTGATTTTCTTCAACTTGGCTGGAGCTATTAATACGGGGGAATAGTGATAGGAAAAGTGTTCGAACCAAGGTCGATACCAGAATCAATCTCCCTATTAGGAGTCCTTTTTAAATTCACTAACCACGAGAACGGATGTCAATGAAGTACCCTCCGAGTTAGAATATTTAACCCAGACCAAATAATAAAGACACCCCTTAGAAAGTAATTTTTGGGCCCTAAGATACAATATGAACCTCCCCTTAGGCTCTAGGAAACTTCCCTCCCATTCAATAATTGGTTTATTAGGGAATTTAAATATGGCCTCATGGGTCTGACAGTTTATTGAAGAATAGCATGAGTGCAGCCAATCCATCCCCAAAATAACATCAAAGTCAAGCATATCTAACTCTACCAGATCCACTAGAGTTTCCCTACCATCAACGGATACCACACACCTCTTATAGACTCTTTTAACAACCAAAGAGTTACCCCCTGGGGTAGACACAGAAAAAGGATTAGAAGTACACTCAGGACCAAAACTAAAATACACAACCACAAATAGGGTTATATAAGAAAAAGTAAACCCTTGATCAAGAAAATAGGACACATCATGAAAAAAGAATTTCAACATACCAGTAATGACATCACGAGATGCCTTAGAGTCCTGGCGATAAGCAAGAGCATATAAGAGATTCTAGCCAGTACCAGTACCAGAAGCAAAAGAAGCACCCTTTGGTGCAAGAGCTGATGAAGAGAAAACATTAGCCTAATTTGCCCCAGAAGCAACACTAGAAGGACAATCACGCTGCATATGGCCAATCTGACCATAGTTAAAATATCAGTTTCTCCCATTCTCACATTGGACATGGTGATATTAGACACCCTGTGCCCTGCACCCTTAATTATACTAAGAAAAATAATCATCGGTGGCTTCGGGTAAGGAGTACTAGTCATAGATAAAGAACCCGAACTCCCCCACTTCTTTTAAAGACACTTTCTCCCATCTCTACCACTCTACTGTTGGCTTCCACCCTGATCACAAATTCCAAATTTCTTACTCTTTCTATCACTAATATCAGTCTGTTTCTTCTTTTTTTCCTCAACCTGTTGCATATACAACACAAGCTGAGAAATTCTATAACCTTGATCAACAAGGCAACCATACTCTCCAGAATCAACTGACGGGACAACTCAAAAGCAAACTTTTGCATTTTAGCTCTCATGCTAGACATCAACTCAGGAGCATACCTAGACAACTAATAGAATTTTATGGTAAACTCCTTGACCGACATCCTCATACCATTGGTTTTCCACATCTTTCAATTGATAGGCAGCAAACTCCATACCTTCAACATCTGAAGTACACATAACTCGGAGGATCTTCTCTATCTCCTCAATAAAAGCTTAAGGTTCCTCCTAAACCTTAACACCAGTAAAAGTTAGAGGATTTGACCTTATGAATTCACCAACCATTGTGGCCTCAGAAGATGGAGTACTACAGTTGAGCCAACATATGAATAGACTAAAAAATTCAGCGTTCATCACATTAGCCTGAGGATCTCAAAAAAGGCTAAAGGGAACTGGTGGAACTTCAGCAGGGTAATTAGGAATTAGACCCCTAGACCGGGTTTGAACCCCATATACAGGGCGTGTCCCATCAACATTATCCTCGAGTGGGACAGAGGAGTTTCTATAAGCTTCAGATTGTCTGGGAGGCATGATCTGAAAAAGTGAATAAATGGACATTAGAGGAATCTAAGACCTTAGACTCTTTAGCTCGAAGTAAGACAACAAAAAAGAGAAATATTTCTAAATGTCTCGTATCCTCTCTCTTACAAGTATGGTATGCTATAAACCTATAAAAGAGACTCCACTTGATAACTTTGTTGATACTCAACTGACCATGAACCTAGGAGATTGATACCACTTTGTCACGGCCTGAACCAGGGCCTAGCCATGACAGGTATCTCAAGTCCTACATAGACCGGGGATCACCCTTTCATCTAGCCTAACTAGCAAAACAACCTCAAGTGTTGGATGAATATCGATAACATCACAAGATATCTCATAAAGAAACTAAAAACAATTCATTAATTGTCTATACTATCCACTAGTAATCGGATAATCATAAATCACCAAAATAATCAACCAAACCACCCAAGTTCACAATAGTCCACCAAAGCCTGTACAAAACCAAAGGTTAATAAAACGTCAGGACATGCTCCTGAAAATAGCAAAAACTGATATCTAAAAGATAGTCAAAACATAAAAAGGAAACCACAATATGAACTAGGATCATTCAAAGAATAAAAGCTCACCATTTCAATTTGACTAACTAACTGATCCAAAATCCCAATCACTAAGAAGGAGTGATAGAAGTATGGTCAGTTCCAGCATTATATGGGGATATTAAATCTGACGACGGTTAGCTATTGGAGTGCTAACAAAAAACTCAGGGATAGTAGAAAAAAATAATGCAATGATAATAGTTCAAAACTAATACAACATTGCACAATATCATATGAAATACATATATATATATATACACACACACATAATACCACATGTTGGGATAGGGAACAACACTTAACATGAATTTCAAAAATCTCAACCTAGGCTGTGTAGTATAACCATCATAAAACAAGGCACCCACGGGCTATATGATCCCAACTCTCCCTTAGCTAGATGGGCCCCAATGCGTGTATCCCTACGAACTAGAGCATATCCTTATCCGTATATGCCTTTATGGAGCACTCGAACCTCCCGACATAATCCAGTTGAATTAAAAACCAATGTATACAACATGGGTGACTTGAACCTGCCATTCATATAACCATTTCGGAGGACTCAAGCCTCCCAGTCATTTAGACACCCACACAAGCTAGCACAGTTTTTGGTGTTGGTCTATCGAGACTACCGCTTTCATGGCCCGTCTACACATCCCGCTTTTAAGCCCAATTTAAAACATTCATCGCAAAATCATAATCATCAATATAGTTACTTACCAAAGGCATCTCATTGGTATCGTCATACCAAATCTACTTTCAAGTATACAACATGCCAAGACAATTACTTCATCAATTTGGGACTCAAACCCGATGTTCAAAAGGGAAAATAGATCAATCAACCACATTGAACTCAAACCCATTAGCCAACCAAACCCCTGTGGTTTCAATTTGATTCAATTTATAGCCACCAAGACCCCTTTAAAGTTATTCATCAATCACTTATATTTTTTTACCAAAGCATTAGTTCAAAACACAATTTAAACTTGGGACAATTTTATTCTCACTGATAATTTCATAAATGGGTTGAGGGAATGCCATAATTAAAGTCAAAAATCATCAAATTTTGGGGTTCAACCATGATCCTCAATTAAGTTATCATTCCCATGCACCCACACATGCAAAACCATAGTTAAAATATGTATAATCATAATTTAAAACATAGAAAACAATATTCAATGATATTTATTCAAACCCCTCAACCTTGGTTTAAAAACTACCATTAATGATTCTTTAAAAATGCTTTAAACATATTTTATTCGTAAACTAACAATGAGGGAAGAATCATATTCCTGAATTATGAAGATTCACGGAGTGAAATTACTCTTGAACCCTTAGATGACCACTTCAGAGAAACCCTAGACAATTTTGCTCGTGAGGATTTTGAAAGAGTAAAGAGGATGTTTAATCTTGTAAAGTGTGAAATGAATGCCTAAAAAGTGTTATATAGATATGAGGCCTTAAGTTTTTCAAGTGGGAAATGTCCAAAGTACCACTAACTTAACACTGTAAGAAGCCGTTCTTGGTTTTGAGTCAACCCATTGACTCATTACCACATCATACGATTCATAGCCATGAGTCATATACTAGGCAGTAAGTTGGATACCCACATATTTTCGATCTTACAACTCCATGATCTCCACTTGTTACCTGACCATACGACTAGTTTGGTCTAGTCGTACCCAAGGTAGAATCCAAAGAGATTAGATACTGGACAACATACAACTCAACCCTACCACTCATAAAATGGTCTCATGAATCGTAGTGGGTCACTCATGATCAAAGAAAAACCTATCCAATTAACACTGGTTTGATGATGACTTGGGTTCCTAGACCCGTAACCACACCATATGACTCATATGGTGAGTCGTCAATAGGACAGTGAGCTCAAATCTCAAGGAATTTTCAAGGACCAAAATCCAAGGCATTTTACCTCTTCTCTATGTTTTAGGCATACACTAACCTATGCCTAACTAAGTAAAAAAAACAAAAAAGAAAGACCCATAAACTGTAACAACTTCAATCTCAAATCAACACTGTATTCCCCAACAACAATGCCAATATTTTGTGACATCCAAACTACACCTCTCTTAAAGAGGATATGGTCATTTCCAAATATAGTAACCTAACAAAGGTTAAGGCTAAATCCCAAGGGAATGCATGCATTCATGGCTCACAATTGTTGTAATCAATGGGCAGAACTTTAAAAGTATATAGTGTATTTGTGTAGTAATATCAAGCAAGTAACTATATCAACTGCAGTCATAATTAGTCATAGGCTAACACTAGTATTTTGTTACCCCTAGCTTCTAAACACTGTAGGCTTATCATGCTTTATTGAACTAACCTGATACCTTGAATGCAAAATCGATAAGTTATGTACCTTCTGTAGTCTTTTAGATGAGTAAAAGGATTTTACTATTTACCTTTTGAGTCTCAGAATTTCACCTTACCAACCCATCTCTTGATCCCAGTTAACTATTACCTTTTGAGTCTTTAATTATTAGATAAAACCTAACCATCTTCCTAAGATAAAACCTAGAGTCGTGGATCGACAGTTAAACTCCAAATGATTATTGTCT
Source organism: Capsicum baccatum var. pendulum (assembly GCA_030864225.1). Lineage (NCBI taxonomy): Eukaryota > Viridiplantae > Streptophyta > Magnoliopsida > Solanales > Solanaceae > Capsicum > Capsicum baccatum. Next base: position 80,619,879 of record CM061560.1, on the reverse strand, counting down.
TTATGTTTTGCTAGTTACTACTCTTCTTTTAGAGTAAATAGCAATAATCTAGGTTTGATACTAACATGTGCACCAATTAATAAAACTGTTATAATGAAGATAAAATAACACATGAATGAGACTCATTTTAGAACAACAATAGAACTTTCCCTACATTATCAATCTGTCAGGGTTTTCATAACCCTAGCTATGTGTTTCTAGCTGCTCATGCTTGTGAAAAACTTAAGAAAATTCATAATAGAAAAAATAGATGAATCACAATAATAAGAAGTATAAAAACCCATAACCGTAACCGAATTAATGAACCAAAGTAAATATAAGAGAATCCCAATATCAAAATCTAATCTTGGAATCAAAATATCTTTGCGAATATCAAAAGAGTTTAACTTCTACTCAAAAACACATAAAGGGTATATATAGTACATGAGGAAACCCTAAAGCTAAAGCCCAAATAATATAGAGGAAAATAGGGCCGGTAGCCTGCTGGGTGGGAGCAAGTGCAGGGCGTATGTCACTAAGAAAGAGAGATGGAAGTATGGCTAGTTCCTACATCATGTGGGGATACTGCATTTGATGATCGTTAGTGGTTGGAGCGCTAGCATCTAACTCAGGCATAGGGGAATAAAATAATGCCTTGATAATAATTCAAAACTAATACAACATTCAATGTGCAATATTATATATATATATATATAATACCACATGTTGGGGTAGGGAACAATGCTTAGCATAAACTTTGAAAACCTTAGACTAGGTTGCGTAGCTTAACTATCCTAAAACAAGGTACCCATAGGCTATATAGGCCTAACTCTCTCATAGCTGGAAGGGCCCAGTACGTGTAGCCACACGAACCAGAGAATATCCATATCCATTTTTCTATATGGGGGACTCTAACCTCCTAACATAATCAAGGTGACTTAAGAACTAATGTATACAGTATGGGGGAATCAAACGTCCTGGTCATTTAGAAACCCGCACCGGCTAGCAAGGTTTTTGGTGTTGGTCTATCGGGATCACCACTTTTACGACCTGGATAAATATCCCACATTTAAGCCCAATTCAAAACATGCATTGCACAATAATAATCATAAATTTAGTTAATCACCAAAGAAATATCATTTGTATCATCATACCAACTCTAGTTGTAAACGTATAGCTTGCTAAGACAATTACTACATCAATTTAGGACTCGAACTTAATGTTCAAATAGGAACATAGATCAATCCGCCACATTAGGACTCAAACCCATTAGCCAACCAAACCCCCAAGGTTTCAATTTGATTCAATTTATAGCCACCAAGGCCCCGTTAAAGTCATTCATCAATCATAAACATTCTTATGCCAAAGCCTTAGTTCAAAACACAATTTAAACTTGTGGCAGTTGCATTCTCATTGACAATTTCACAAACAGGTTGAGGAAATGTCATTATCAAAGTCAAAATCATAAAATTTTAGGTTCAACCATGACCCCTCAATTAAATCTTCATTTCCATGCTCCCACATGTGCAAAACCATAGTTAAAATATGCATAATCACAATTTAAAATATAGAAAACAATATAGAATGATATATATTCAAACCCCTCAACCTTGGTTTCAAAATCACCATTAATAATTCATGAACAATTCTTTAAAGATATATGTTTAGTAAACTAAAAATGAGGGAAGAGTCACATTCCTGAATTACAAAGATTTACGGAGAGAAATTGACTCTTGAATCCTAAGATGACCACATTAGAGAAACCCTAGCTAATTTTGCTTGAGAGGATTTTGAGAGAGTAAAGAGGATGTTTAATCTTTTAAAGTATGGAATGAATGACCAAAAAGTGTTATATGGACGTGGGTCCTTAAAGTTTGTAAGTGGGAAATGTCCAAAGCACCCTTAGATTAAAGCTGTAAGAAGATGTTCTTGGTTATGACTCGACCCATTGACTTGTCACCACATCATATGACTCATAGCTATGAGTTGTATCCAAGACAGTGAGTTGGACATCCATCTTATGACTCTATGATCCCCCCTCATGACCTAACCATACAACTAGTATGGTATAGTCGTACCCAAGATAAAATCAAAAGAGATTAGATACGAGAAAACATATGACTAACCCTACCACTCATTACATGGTCTCATGACTCTTAGTGAGTCACTCATACTCAGAGCAAAACCTATCTAATTACATACTAATTTGGTAATGAATTGGGTCTCTAGACCTATAACCACACCATATGACTCACATGGTGAGTCGTCAACAGTATAGTGAGCCAAATGCTCAAGGAATTTTCAAGGAACAAAATCTGGGGCATTTTCGTCTCTCCCCTTAGGGTCATTTGTTGTCGAATGTTGGGACCAAGAATTTACTAGCACAATTTAACCACAAACATCTCTAATCTTACCCTTAAGACAAAAAATAAAATACCAAGAAAATTTTCAATCTACCTTTAACAAAGATAGAAATTAAAGATGTCAAGAACACACATACCTTAAGCACGAATGTTTGGAATAGGGAATAAAAATTGGATACTTGGATTTGATGTCCTCCTTAGCTTCCCAAGTAGCTACCTCAAACTTTTGGTTTCACTATAGAACTTTTAATAAAGTCATGACCTTTATCCACAACTGACAAACTTGCCAAATCAGGATCCTCACTAGATCCCCCTCATAGGGTAAAGAATCCAAAACACCAATGTTCTCTAAGAGTACAACCAACTATAGATCACCCACACATTTTTGTAACATGGACACATGGAATATCAGGTGAATAGAACTCATGCTAGAGGGCAAGTCTAACTCATATACAATATTAACAACCCTTCTTAAAACCAAGTATGGGTCAATATATCGAGGAATCATCATTCCATGCTTTCCAAACCATATTACTCCGTTTATGGGAGACACCTTCAAGAATACCCAATCTCCAACCTCAAACTCTAACTCTCTTCGCCTTATGTCTGCATAGGAATTTTGGTGACTTTGGGTGGTATTAAGCCTATCAAGAATCACCTACACCTCCTCCATAGCTTGGTCAACTAAATCTAGGCTAAACATCTTCGCTTTACCAACCTCAAACCACCCAATAGGAGATCTACACCTCCAACCGTATAGTGCCTCAAACGGAGCCATACCAATTCTAGAATAGAAACTATTATTATAGGCAAATTCTATGAGAAGCAAATAGTCAAATGAACTACCAGTAAAGTGGATTACAAAAGCTCATAGCATATCTTCCAAAGTCAAAATAGTTCTTTCGTCTTTCCCATCCACCTATGGGTGAAAGACGGTGCTAAGGCTCACTTTTAGTCACTAAACTATTAATGAGTGGTAATCCTACCACTCATTCACACTAATCATGCATGCATACTACTATGTTTTGTATTAGAAAATGAGGGATTATATGGATTTAAGTACACTAACACCCATATTTTATAGGTATGAAGTAGAGAAAGTGAGCATGTATGAAATGAAGTTAAAAAGGGAGCAAATGGAAACAAAAAAAGTGCAGCTAAAAAATTGAAGCAGTCAGCCTCAGTTACCGCTATCGTGGTCGCAGTCAGTCTAGGTGGTCACCAAAGTGTGATCGCATAACCTAACCATGGTCTCAATGAAACACATGCAATCGCAGATCGGTAGGAACAGAACCAAGGACATATTTGTAAAATGTCATGGATGAATCCCAAATCATATATAAGCAAAACCAATTCTTCTTTGGGTATTGCTTACCTCATAACATAGTTTTGAATACCAATCTTGAAACTCTTCCTTTGGGTAATGCTTTACCTCATAGCAAAGTTTTGAATTCGAAGCTTGAAACCCTAATTAGGCAAGTGTGTAATTAACTTGGGAGGCTCAAATTTCTTAGTTTCTTTGTGAAGGATGTATGCTTGGGTTCACCCACATGGTATATTTCTCTTTACTTCTTCAAGAGCAGGTAAGTAATTTAGTCTTGGGGTTATGTTGAACTAGAGTGTAATTGTGAATAGGTATTATTGTGTTTACATGATTTTTAGTTATGATTTTTAGTTATTGAGTAAGGATTTCACCATTGATTGAGCTTATGAATTGGAATTTGATGGGTGAAAACTCTAAATCTCTAAATGGGTTTGATGAGTGAAAGCTCCAAGCTCTAGAAACCTTTTTTCATCCTTAAAGAGGGATTTAGGTTAATATTAGGTAACCCATAACATCCTCTAAAGAGGGTTATTGGGGGACAAAGCAATGGTGAATAATCGCGTATTTGTTAAAGGTTGTGTGAAAAGTTTTCAAACAATTCACCTATTTAATTATGCATGTCATTTTCATTAGTATTTCGGGTAACCTTATAGTAATTTGAGTAACCATAGGTTTGAAGTCTATACCATTCACTCCTTTAGAATTGACCCCAAGTTACATTGGGTTACTTGACAACGACCGCCTTACCCCTAAATTATGGGAGAGATTTGAGCGCTATAAAAATGCTGCCATTGGTGTGGAGTGAAATATAGATTTCACTTTTATGGTGTAATTCTTACTTGGGAATACCCAGAGTGGGGTAATTTACTTTATTTGTTATTTTTAAATATTTTTTAGGTGATTAAAGTGTGAACAGAGCAATTAGCGATAATGTAAGTAATTTGAGCCCATTTGATTCCCCACTAGAATATGAGGGATAATTAAATAACACAGGGAAAACAAGTGCAATTCGCATCCCGCCAACCAACAGGAATGGTGTGTTTCATGTGACTAGCGTTATGTTTCACATGTTGCAAATGAAAGGATTATATGGGGTTCAAGCATATGAGGACCCAAATGTCTATTTGAAGAACTTTGTGGAAGTTTGTGCACCATTTAACATAGAACATATTACACAAGAATCTATTTGGCTTCGACTGCTTCTATTTTTACTAATGAGCGAAGCGGTGTTATGGCTCCGCTTACTTCCACCTGATTCAATTACATCTTGGGAGGAGCTTACCTTGGTGTTCCTTAATAGATATTTCACACTATCGAAAATGCTTCAAAAGCGGTATGAGATTGTGAACTTCTGGCAATTGAATGGAGAACCACTGTTTGAAGCTTGGGGGAGATTTAATTGAAATCTAACTCAATGTCCAAATCACAAAGTCTTGGATAAAATTTTCCTTGAGATTTTCTAAAAATCTCTTGACCCATTGAATAAAACTGTGGTGAAAAATGCAGCGGGTGGCTCTACAGTGAAATTATATCATCTTGCAGCCTTTCGATTGATAGGTGAAGTATCAAACAAAATTGGGGGTGGTACACCAGTGATGCCGATGCTCCTAGGACCCCTTCTACTACCTCCATGGTGACTAATGAGAAAAGAAATCAAGATAAGGAGGAGGAGAACATGGCCAAGATGATGACCCACCTTGAGCTTTTAACAAAACATGTTATGGGTGCACCTGTGAAAGAGGTAAATGCTGTAGCATCAAAGACTATGAAGATGAGGATGACACAAAGAAGTTGGATGAAGAAATTTGGTACTTGGCAAACTACTTGGGGGGTTGCCGTCCCCTATTAAAGGCAAGGTAGGAACCAAGGTTGGAGGGATCATGATCGAAAGAGTGCTTGGAGAGATAGGGAACATGACTATGACCGCTACATTCCTCCTCATAATAGGTCTAACACCAAAGAGTCAAATGTCATCTACCCTAAAAAGTTCAGGATCGAAGATGTTTGGAAAGAATCTTGAGTAGAGTTGAACGTACAAACAAAATGGTCCATGAGTTGAAGGCTCACTTCTTCGTGCTCTCCCAAATGGTGGTGTCTCACTTCGCCTCCATCAAATAATTAGAGAACCAAGTTGGGAAAATCTTCATGCAACTAAATACAAGGGCTGGATGTGGACTTTCTGGTAACACAATTGCTAACCCAAAGAATGAAGCACAAGTCCTACCAATTGTCACTAGAAGTGGAAAAGCACTTGACGAGCCCCTTAGAGGAGATATGAGTGAAAATATGCCCAACTCTAAGGAAAAGAAGGTGATACCTCATAGAAGAAAGGCAAATGATGAGAAAGAGATAGATAAAGTGATGAGGAAGTGGGAAAAGTTGAAAATCCACAAGGAGAAGCAATGCCAACCATCCTTGTTCCTCCCCCATTCCCTCAACAATTGCATAAAAGGAAGAGAGTCACAAAATGAGAAAATTTATGACAAAATTTAGAAATCTTCCAATAAATATCCCACTACTCAAGGCAAACTATAAGATTCTGGGATACGCTAAGTTAATGAAGAAGTTAATGTCCAAGAAGAACCTCGTTGAGGGTGATACCATTGAGGTTACTTATGGGTGTAGTGCTATCAAGGATAGCAAAGTCACAGAAAAAAATATGACCTTAGAGTATTCACTATCCCTTGCATCAGTGGGACTCATGAGTTTACAAAAGTTCTTTGTAACCTTGGTGCAAGCATCAACCTAATGACCTTTGTCATCTATAAGAAACTTGGATTAGACACTTACACCGACCACAATGTGACTTTTGATGGTGGACCGGTCCATAAAAAGGCCAGTGGGTATATTGTTTGATATCCTTGTGAAGGTGGAAAAATTCATTATCCTGACAAATTTCATAGTATTGGATTGTGAGATGGACCAAGAGGTGCCATCATTCTTGATTGTCATTTATTAGCCACCGGTAGAGCCATTGTCGATCTAGACCTGGGGGAGCTAAAATTTTGAGTACAAAAAGATGTGGTCTCATTCAAAATTTACAAGTCAAAGAAGCAAATCACGAAGCTCCAAGTAGTATCCGTGGTGGATGTTGAAAATGAGAAAGTGGATGATGAAGGGTTTGAGGACTTACTGTAAGATTGAAAAAATAAAGATGTTAAGGCTCTAGGTGGGAGGCAACACACAAATGCCATGAGAGTGGCTCGTATCCTTTTTGCTATGTTCTCGTAATGTAGATGTTGTCTTTTGCATTTTAATAACCCATGTAATTGTGGCACTTTGGATTGCACTGAATGAGCTTAAAAAGGGAAAGGGTGCAAGTCTACTTTGAAAAATTTGAGTAGATAAAATTATGTGAAAATTGAGTAAAATGCCGAACAGGGGAAAATAAGGGAGAAAATTTGCTCTCAATTACCATGATCGCAGACTCCATGCATGATCACGGTTGTGCGGGTGTCGGTGATTGTGGTCCCCTGACCGTGGTCGCGATCACTTCAGTCATTTAACTCCTAGTTTCCCCTTATTTCCCTCACACTCCCTTTCAAGATTGTACTCTCAAATTTAGGCTATATTTTGGTCAAGCTGTGAGCTCTCAAACAACCCCTTTGCACATTTCTTTTGGCATCACAACTCCGGTAAGTGACATGAATCCATACTTTTATTTTGAAAATAGACCATAGAGTGCATGATTAATAAAGGAACTAAAATTGCTAATTATTATGCTTTCCATATTGTTATATTTATTATTGGTGTGATATTGGCAGCATGATTGAGATGTGCACAAGTGGAGAAATCTTGAGTACCCAATAATGTGTACAAAAGGTACACAAATGAGATATGCACGCCAAGTGTTTGATAAATTGGTCAAATGAACTTTCAATAGTAATATTTGTTTTTTGAAGGGCATATACACACACACTTATAACATTGTTTGCATGACTTTCATTTGCACCCATATTGTAGAACATGCTAGTAGTCTAAAATTAGGAAAAATATGAGCATGCAGAGCTGACACGGAACCAGCCTAAGGTGTCGTGATCACCGTCCTATACCATGACCGCAGTAATGCTAACACAGTTTTAACTCGCAATCGCGGTAATTGAGGATAGGTCTCTGCCAGGACAAAAATCATGCACTTCTAATTTTTATCCAGAAAACTCTAATCACTTAGTCCAATGAACTTTAATGATCAATATAGAACAACTTGCATGATTAAAATGACATCAAAAGATATGATGTGTATCTAGTGCTTTCAGGACAACCTCATGGATAAGTATGATCATATCTGATTCATGTCACCCATATGCCACACTCACTACTACAATGATCTTTTAAAGATAAAGTTGCTATTGGAAAGATGTATGTGTTTGGTGAATATGCCGGAGAAATTACCGACCTTCTACAACAAACTTGAAGCCACAGGGTGGAAGTGCTTTGCCTCGAATCCATTCCTTGAAAATGAACAATGGGTCTGTGAATTTTACGCTAATATTAGTGAAGTGTCTTTCTCGGACCAACTGAATGTGATTGTAAAGATTTAAGGAAATTCGGTGAAAGTTGGGGTTAAACAAATCAATGATATTTATGGGCTCAAACAGGCAGACATTGGTGAATTCAAAGAAAAGAGGTGTAAATCAGGGAATTGGTTGGCACATCAGCTATGTCCCGAAAAGGAAGTCTTGTGGACCAAAACTGAAAGTAGTATTTCCATGAACGGACTTCACTTCTGATGCTCGAATATGGTTGTACATCATTTGTAGTCAACTGTCTACTTGCACTCACATGATAAAAGTCTTTGAATTATGTGCTCGTATGGTTGCTTATATTTTAGATGGCATTCCATTAGATATTGGTCAACTCGTGGTTAATGAAATACATCATTTCAAAAACCAAGATGGTACAAATCTCTTTTACCATTTTTTTTATTACTAAGTTTTGCAAGAGACTGGGGGTGGAAGAATATGCTAGTTATACATGTGTGCATCCTCGAACCCCCATCTACCCATTGAGGATTCAATGAGAGGGTGCACAAGGTAAAAGCAAGAAAAGAAAGATCAACTTGGGAGAGCCGACATGTAGCAAACCCGAACCTCATAGGCCAACCACCATGGGACCTTTTAAAGAGATTGGAGTTAATATTACAACCATTAAAGAGCTTGTGTCTAGCTTACCTCAAGGGCCAGGAGATCTCTCCATAACACATCACTCATATGTATCACATGCTGATTATGACGAGTACAAGGAGGACAAAAATTAAGCAAAAAACTGCTGTTGATCGGCTTGAGAAAGCCTACTCTTCTTTAGCGGCATCACACCGAGGCCTCTGGGGTGCACATGAAAAGATGATCACAAGTGAGAAAAAGATGGATAAATTTTTATCAAGATATGGAAAGGGGTGAAAGGACTATGAAAGGTCCTAAAACCCTAAAATAGGCTTCCTACGTCTTAGGTGGACAGTGATGGTAAGGCCCCGACTGAGTGGTCAGATTTTGAAGAGGATGGTGATGGTGCTTGTTTTGAGAGTGATTGCAGCCCTTGATGTGGATTTAGGGAGAAATCTTATCTCTTTTATCCTTGATTATTTAGTAATGGGGACATTGCTACTTTTTAGTTAGGGGTGTCTCCTTATTTATTTGATTTGGGCATGTATTATTGATATTGTTCATACTTTTATGCTCTTTTGGATAATTTTTATTTTTTATTTGGGTTGTAATATTCGGGCACTCTGATGGTGCCCATATCTGCATGGAGTAGTTATTTTAATCTTGTTTCATTAATTTGTGATTTTATTTTCTAAACATAGATGTACGAGAAGTCTGAGTACTTGTGGCATCGATGATTGGGATTCACATTTACACCCATTGGTGAAGTCTTAGTAACCATATGAAAGTTCTCCCATACTAGATTTTGTAATGTAAGATGATAGCTTGGGTTTTTTCCATAATTAACCAAATTATACATGGTTTGGGTACAAAAGCAAACACCCCATCTGTCCGAAAATTTTTGCAAAAGTTGAAGGCATGGACGTGAATAACTTTGTGACAACATTCTCTCTCTTTCTTTAAATCCGAAAGTTGATTGTAGAAAAATAGGGGATACTGCATCCTTTTTTCGATTAAGGCAAACAATTACCCCTCTTGACAACATTCACATGCCGTGTGTGTGAGATTAATTGTATACATCTCATGTGTACTTGTATCAACTAAAACTTGCCCCATTAGTATTTAAAAACTAAATTTTGGTTGTGCATGGTGGGTAAAATTATCATAGGTAATCTTGTGATTTTGGAAGCCTACTTTAGCATAAAATACCCACCAATACATAGGAGTTACATCTAGTCACCCTTTTTGAGCCTTTGGACTTTTCTTTGGTAACCACATTATAAGTTATGACCCTATACTTACTCACTCTTAAACCCTATCCTCCTTGAACTTAAGAATGAAAATTAAGACTAAAAGCCTAAGTTAGGGGTGATGGAAGGAGAAAGAAAGTATAGTGAAACACGAAGTCATAAAAAGAAAAAGAACCTTCAAATCTAGCAAATAACATTTTTCTTTGAAATAAAAGATAGTCCATCGAAAGAATGAGTTGCATAAAGTTTCAGGAAAGCATAAGAAGTGAGGAAAAAGGGTGAAAACACTTTGGGTAAAGAAAAAGAGAAAAAGTGGATAAAGCAACAAAAGACAAAGAAGTGGCCCAATAATAAAAAAATGATGAGTATATGACGTAGAAGTTCAAGGACGGTATAGCCTTATTGTCCTAAATTGCTATCCTACCCTACCCAAAACCTATATTACAAGCTCAAAAATCTCTTTGTAATTTCCAACCAAGTGTGGTCATTATAGTGGCAATTGAAAATAGGGGAAATCCTATGGCATGGTACTTGTAACATAGAGAGCTCCTTGAGAGAGTGATTGCACTTAAATTTCCTTGTTGCATAATTGGTAACTAGTTGTGTGAACCTCTTTCTTGTGAGGGGGCATACGAGTTAATTAAGGAGGGTGATTTTGTCATCTTCCGTGCAAAGAGATAAGTGGATGTATAACATGATTATAGTCGACTTGTGAGTCATTCCTAGAGTGTTAGTAATTGTCACATAGTCACTCCCCAAGATCTATTGCATCCTTCATCACTCCATGTTATGATGAAGGGTACTGTTAATACTTCTCTATCCATGTGTGAAAAGCTTTTGTGGTAACAACCAAGTTGGAGTCTTCATGATCGTTGGGAACATAAATAGTGGCATACATGGAAAGGGTCTCATGACAAGAGGTAGTGTTGCTTAAGGACAAGCAAGGGTTTAAGTTGGGGGTGTTGATAAGTCATAATCCTACCATTCATTCGCACTAATCATACATACATACTACTATGTTTTGTAATAGAAAATGAGGCATTATATGGATTTAAGTTCACTAACACCCACAGTTTGCAGGTATAATGTAGAGAAGGTGAGCATATATGGAATCGAGCTAAAAAAGGAGCAAATAAAAGCAAAAGGAGTGCAACTAGAAACCTAAAGTAGTCAGCCTCAATTACCGCAACCACGGTACTCAGGCCGCGGTCGAGTCATTCCAGGTGGTCAGCAAAGCGCGGTCATGAAACATAACCGTGATCACATAATTGTGGCCGCAGACAAACACATCCGATCACGGATCAGCGGGAACAGGCCCAAAGGCAGATTTGTAAAATGTCATGGACGAATCCCAAATCATATATAAGCAAAAACCCTTTCTTCTTTGGGTATTGCTTACCTCATAATATAGTTTTGAATTCCAATCTTGACTTTGTGGAAACATTTTACAAAACTCGCTACACAGAACACCATCTCCCCCTTAGGAGAAAACATATACTTTTTATCTTTGACTGAATCTTTCAACATAACAAGGCTGGGATCTCTATCTTTCTTTTCTTTCACCTCAAACATTAGAGATAATTCTAAACTACTCTGAACCCATATATCACCCTCTTTTGTATCGACTAAGTAAATGCCTAGTTTGGTAAGATGATGGACTTCCTAAGCTAGCTTTTTATTACGTCTTCAACATGAGAAATACTACCCATAGATAGTCTACTGAGAGCGTTGGCCACTACATTGGCCTTGCCCGAATGATAAAGGACACTCATGCCATAATCTTTCAAGAGCTCTAACCACCTTGTCTGATAAACGTTAAGATCTTCTAAGAAAAGACATACTAAAGACTCTTATGATATATGAATATATCTACATGCACACCCTATAAATAATGCCTCCAAATCTGTAAGGCAAATACTATGGCTGCTAAATCAAGATCATGAGTAGGATAATTCTTCTCATGGGGTTTAATCTGTCTAGAGGCATAGGCTATGACCTTACCATGTTGTATGAGGACACAACCTAAACCCACTCTAGATGCATCATAATACACTATGAACCCATATGGACCATGTGGAAGAGCTAAGACTGCAGCTGAGGTGAGTCGAGTCTTCAATTCTTAAAAACTATTATTGCAAGGATCTGACCACTGAAACTTGACCTTCTTCTGAGCCAATCTGGACATAGGGGATACAATATAAGAAAATCCCTCAACAAACCATATGTAATAGCCAGCCAAACACAAGAAACTCTAATATCTAATGGAGAGACAGGTCTTTGCCAGTTTCTTATTGCTTCGGTCTTTTAAGGATCTACGCTAATGCCATCACTGAAAATAATATGACCAAGGAATGCTACTGACCTTAGCCAAAACTCGCACTTACTAAATTTGGTGAATAACTAATGATCCCTGAGAGTCTAAAGCACTGTTCTGAGATGTTTTGCATGATCACTCTTACTACGAGAATAGACCAGAATATCATTGATGAAGACTATGATGAATGTGTCCAAGTACTGCTTAAACTCATGGTTCATCAAGTACATGAATGCTGCTGAGGCATTGGTAAGACCAAAATGCTTGACCAAAAACTCAAAGTGACCATACTGAGTATGAAAAGCTATCTTCAAAAGTTCACATTCTCTTACGCTGAGCTGATAATAACTAGATCTGAGGTCTATCTTGTAGAGATAGCTGGCACCCTAAAATTGGTCAAACAAGTCATCGATTCTGGGAAGAGGATACTTGTTCTTGACTGTAACTTTATTGAACTGACAGTAATCTATATACATTCTAAGAGAACCATCTTTCTTGCGTACAAATAAGACTGGTGTGCCCCATGAGGAAATACTAGGCCTGATGAATCCCTTATCTAAGAGATACTTCAACTATTCTTTCAGTTCCTTGAGTTCTACTGGTGCCATTCTATATGGTGGAATAGATATAGGCTGAGTATCTGGAAGAAGATAAATGTCGAAGTCTATTTCCCTTTTTGGAGAAATGCCTGGAAAATCTTCGAGAAAGATATCTGAATATTTATTCACAGCTGGGACTGATTCAAGGTTGGGAGTTTTGGAACTAGAGTCCTTAAAATGAACAAGATGATAGACGCATCTCTTAGATATCATTTTTTATGCTCGAAGGTAGGAAACAAGCTGACCCCTAACAGCTGAAGTACTACCCCTTCTCTCTAGGATGGATTTATTTGGAAACTAAAACTGAACTATTCTATTTTTGCAGTCAACTATAGCATAGCAGGAATGAAGCCAATCCATACCGAAATGACATCAAAATCAGCTATATCTAATTCGACTAAATTTGCTGAGGTGACTTTCTAAAATATCATAATTGAGCAGTTCCTGTATACCTATCAGGATATGATGGTTTTAACCACTAGGGTAGAGGCTAAAAATGTTTCTACAAGAATTTCAGGACTGACTCCGAAATTGCCTGCTATGTAGGGAGTAACAAAATACAAGGAAGCACCTGGATCTAACAAGGCGTAAACATGACCATGAAAGATCTGTAACATATTAGTAACTACATCAGGAGAATTTTCCTAATTCTATCGAGTATGAAAAGGTTAAAGATGATTTGGGTGTTGCCCACTAGTAGCACTGGAGGTATCACCCTGCTGGTTTGGGCAACCGGACTGAGTTGAGGAATGGTTCTACTAATCTTACTAACCTGACTGGGAACAATATCTGAATCTGTGGCCTAGCTTTCCACAACCAAAACATACATCGTTACAAGATTTGCAAACACCCTTGTGGTTCTTACCATAATTCTAATAGGGACTAGTTTGGGCATTACTACCACTGCCCTGAGACTTATAGACTGGCTCTCTATCTCAATTATCATCTCTGAATTTCGGAATAGGAGCACTGGCTGACTAAGGAGCTGGAACTGACAACTTAGGATGAAACTAAGAATGGTTTCCTCCTTCTGACTTGGGCTAAGTAAAGTTGAAACTACTTGTACTTGCTCTCTTACTCTACTTCTCCCTTATCTTAATCTTTTCCTCCTTTATATATTGAGCATGAGTCATGAGTCAAGATAAAGTCATGTCACTATTTAGTATAGCATATCTACACTCATTAATCACGCTATCATTCACCACTAAAGGAAATTTAATCATCTTATCCCTGCCATTTGCAACCACATGAGGGGCATATCTGAATAACTATGTAAACTTAAGAGAATACTCTTTCACTATCATGTTTCTCTACCTAAGGTTGATGAATTCTAGCACATTAGCTTCTCTAAGCTCTTGGGAAAAGAATCTGTCTAAGAATACAGTGACAAACTCCTCCCACTCTATAGGACCTGCATCATCTGACCTTTTTGAATTCCACTGTTTGAACCAAGTATGATCCACATCCTACAACTGATATGAAGCTAGCTCATCACTCTCAATAATAGTCACCCCCATTATGTCTAACACCTTTTAAACCTGATCAATGAATTCCTGAGGGTCCTCATCTGACTTAGACCTAAGAAAAAATAGATAGTTCATTTAGGTAAAGTCCCGAGTCCTGGCTACGGCTGAATTGACAACTGGGTTGGCTAGAAAGATAGTTGGTCGTTCATTCTAAGTAGCAGTTGACTGAGTAAGAGTAGTGAAGGTGGCCTAAACTCAGCATGAGAAACATGTTCGTCCAAGGGATCTTTTTTGACATGTTGGGTTCTTCTCTTGGGAGGCATGTTCTGAAATAAAGAGGAGAAATGGATTAGACTAAGAGAGTGACTTGAGATTATGCTCACTGGCACGACATGAATACTGAAAGAAAGGAAACTATTCCTAAAACATCTTATATCCTCCTGCACATAAATATAGCGCGCAACACATCTATGTACAAGACTTTACTGGATCCAGCTTTCAGACTTCCTAGGACTCAATTGAACCTAGCTTTGGTACCAAGTTTGTAACACCCTAAGTCTGGTACCTGAAATGCTACACGGTGTTCGTGACCTCGAAGGACCACAAGCTAACCCATGACTGATATTTGTACCTATATACTACATAATATACTGAATAAATATGGAAATAAAGGTTGTAAGGACATAAGGTTCACACTAAATCATAAATAAAGTAATAATGTTTGAATACTGTGGTATATCAATAACAAAACAAAACTGAAAATAACTGAAGTCTAAATTAAATCTAAACACTTTTAAGTACTGTTTGAATATGAAGTTGAAGGATTATGTCTCCAACTAACTCTGTCTAGCAAAATAGAGCTGAAATAAATAATAACATAAAGTAATGATCATGTCCTCAAAGGATGAGGACTCACTGCTAACTTTGACTGCAAAAACTAGGATGCTACTGATGCTCTAGAGCTCGTGCTTCTGAACCTATGGTATAAGACACCAAAGAGCAAATGCGTTAGTACTTTGAATGTATTGGTATACTAACTGGCTGACTAACATGAACGTGAGAATGCATGTATGAATACATAATAATAGAAAGTGAGATCATGAAAACGTGATTATTGAGTATGAATACTGATAACATGAATCTACTAATATGTCTGATAATATGGGTAACTGTGTCTGATAGTCCTGAACCTAATTGAAATAGCTGATTTCTGTACTATATTTGAGTTGACTATATCTGACAGTTCTAAAATCTAAAGAACTATCTGAGTTCCTTTACTGAGACTAATACTGAAACTATAGGAGATAGCTATCTAATCAATATGCCCCAAATGCACAATAATAACTGAGTTGGGGTCCAATCTGTGCCCTGATTGGAAGGGTGTCAATACCGCACCACTGGTAGAGACAATCTGTGGTTAACGCTTATCTGACAGTGTCCCTAAAAAAGAATGGTGGATCCCTCATCTGATAGTCCTTATCCACCTCATGAACCCTTATCTGACATTGTTGATGTCTCGACCTATGCTGGCTATATAGTTCTAGAACGCAAGGATGACTTCTAAGAATCACACCCTCATATGATAGTGTGTGTTCCAATCCTTGGGTTCACTCAGTGCTAATTCCAACTCCCATCTAAATATACACTAAACATGATTAACTTGACTGAACTGACTGGATTCATAAAGTTCCGTTGACTAACGGAATACTACTGAGATTACTAAGTTATTGAACTTTTCTGAGTCATGACTGACTGAATGCTAATCAACATAGCTTGACTGAGAGTATCATGAAAACATGACACTGGATCTAGGCACACAACTATATTTTTCTGGTACAAGTACCCCCAGGACTCGATAGAAGGAAAATTACATAACATGACAATTCTTGATCATAGGAATAAAGTCCACAATTCATAGTGCCATAAGTTGGGGATTTCTTACTACACATAGTTCTCAAACTTTTATACACAGAAGGGAATGCATATAACAACATGCCATAAGTCCATCAAATCTAGTTTTTATGAACATCCCATCAACATTCATAATGCCTACAATATCATAGAAGTCATTGCTTTCATAAAGGTATAGCATGCATTTGTCATTTAGGTCACAATTTAGCTATAATACATGATTTCTAATCTCTTGGGAATTTTATCAAACACCTTATATGCACAACTTAGGCATAGATGTAATCATCAAATTATTCATCATGAACAACCAAATTTACATGTTTTCAACTCATAAATTAACACAACACATACCTTCGATGAAAGTTCCTTAACGATCTACGGTGAAATCTCTTGGATTTGGGCCTTCAAACTGAAAACCTTGCTCTTGTTCATGAGAGAAACTGATGAAAAGGAGTATATATTAGTGTTTTTATGCCTTAATCTCGTGGTTTTTTATATATATATAGGGGTGGTAAAATGACCAAATTAACTCTCAAGACACGAGAGTGTAATGCTGAAAAATTGGGTACAAAGGCTACACAAAAGGCGGCGCCTTTGGTAGAGCCTTTTTTACCCTCGGCGGCACCTTTGGTGCTGATTTGCTCACAAAGGATACACCATGGAAGGCGCCCCTTAATATCCTTTGGCTTCTGTTTCAAAATCTAAATGAGCCTTAAACGAATTCCAAAAATTCTAAAACTCCCCCGGAATGAACTCTTGCCTTGCCCTATCGCAACGCAACTTGAAAATCATAAAACGGAGGTTGGGAAGGTCGTCAAATAAATCCTCAAAGTTTGAAGGCTTAAATGAGACTAAGTGTTGAACACTTAGCTAAAATTTCTAAGTGTTTGAGCTTGTAAAGCTTAGGGAGCTGAATTTTAGACATAGAACTTTAAGGGATCTTACAACAGTCTTCCTCAAGTTGTATCTTATGAGTGCAGATGCCTAGGTGAATGCTAATAATATCTGAAATAGTCCAACATATTGCTCTTTTGTACCTCTATAGTACCGAAATAAGTGCCTCCTCTTACTGCTAACCCAAATCACCTGCAATAATCACGAGTAGCGTGTTTCCCTTGCCTAAAAACATGTACCTTAGATTCCCTAGTAGTTCTTTCAATTCCAACACCAGTGGTTGTTCGATGGATGGCTTAGCCAGTGGTGTTGGTCGATTAGAAAGATCAAGATCTAGCTTTCTAGGAGCATAAGAGTATAAACCTATTCCTGACAAAGTATAAACAGTCTCTTCGTACTCCTCAATGCCTTCACGATCAAAATTTATCAAAACTACAGGTAAAGGCTCGAAAACAAGTTTCTCCTCTATTGACACCTCCTGCTCATCCTCATAATATACATAAAGAATTGAGAACACACTCATTCCTGTATGTTGCTTCATTGATTGGTGCACATCAAATCGTACCACTTTATCCTTTATCCTAAATATGAGCTCATTAGCTCGTAAATCAATCAACATACTTTCAGTTGCGAGTAAAGGTCGACCCAAAATTATAGGAACCTCGAAGTCCACCTTACAATCCAGTATGATGAAATCCACAGGAAATATGAAGCTATCCACCTTCACCAATACATCATACAAAATACTAACAGGTTATTTTACTGACCTGTTCGTCATCACAAGTCGTATGTTAGTGGTTGTGGGGTCTCCCAAGCCTAACTTTTAATAAACAGCTAGCGACATCAGATTGATGCTCACTCCCAGATCATATAAGGCCTTAGCAATTTTCAGAGACCCAATCATACAAAGAATAGTGAATTTTCATGGATCTGCTTTCTTCTGTACCAAGGACCTTGTAGAAATAGCACTACAATGATGGAGATTGTTTGTCGGTTCGTAGCTCACCGATCTTTTCTTCATCACAATATCTTTCATAAATTTACCATATCTTGGAATTCTTTTCAAGTGCCTCTACCAAGGGCACATTCGCTGTCAATTGCTTCAACATTGCCATGAATTTACTAAATCTCATATCATCGGCCTTTTTTTCAATCTCTAAGGATGGTTTTGGGAAAGTATTAACCACTATTCCTTTTTCCTTCTCTTTCCCTTTTTCCAACTCACCAACTTGCTGATGATCAGAAGGGATATCAATGTCATCCAATTTCTTAGATTACACTGGATTACCTTCTTCAAGCTCAACATCTTATTCGGTCACCTTATCATTCACATCTTTTCCCAAAGAATGGCCTAATAACACTTTACCACTCTATATAGTAATAGCCATGCACGAACCATCATTTTGAGGGTTCTAAATTGTATTACTTGGCAACGTTCCACTCTCCCTCTTATTCAATGCTTTAAAAAGTTGGCTCATTTGTTGTTCCAACTATTTGACCGAAGTGAAGTGCGACTTTACCAACTCATAGAGGACAAAATGGGTTTCATGGGAGTCACACTAGAGTTGGTAGAATCAACTCCCTTTTACAATTTCTCCATCATGTCCTTTATGGATATCTTGCCAGAGCTGGTTACAGCATTATCTCTGCTTTTGGTAGGTACATATATCCCACTCCGATCATTCTTGTTCTTCCAGTTTCCTTGATCCTTATCCTTGTGTATAACCTTCTCATAATATGTCCGACCTTGATTTCCTTGGTTGTTGCCTCAAAAACCCCCTGGTTATTCAAATAGTTGGCCTCTTCTTCTGAATTAGAGTCATCTCTAACTTGTGATGCAACAGCTTTAACTTTTTCAGTCTTTGCAAATAATAAGTACTTGGTCAATAAATCCATCTGCGTCTTTAAGTGTGCTATGTATTGCTTGCGTTCTTCCTCTTTCTTACGTTGTTTTGCAGTCATACTAACAAACACAGTAGGGCTCGTTACCATAGAATCCCTGGTATGTGAAGCTCTACTTTGTTTTGTCATTCAATCAAGCATCTCTGAAGCCTCTTACAAAGTGAGATCCACAAATGATCCCCCTGTAGCATTATCAATAACTAGCTTTCTAATAGAGTTCAAAGCCCGATAAAGAGTCTCCATCAGATGAATATCCATTATATTGTAGTTCAAGCACTGCAACAACTTCTTTTTAAACATCTCCCATGCTCATAGAGCGCTTCAGTTGGGAGCTACATTACTGATATCATCCCTCAGTTGTACCCTCCTAGAAGGTGGAAAGAATATTTCTAGGAAAGACACTTTCAACTGCTTTCAGTTGGTTATAGAATCGCGCATTAGCTTATTTAGCCACAATGTTGCCTCCATAGATAGAGAAAAAGGAAATAAGCGCAAGCGGACCACCGAACAACCTCTTCAGATGGAGGAGTTTAATCATTATATTGGTAATGTTGAACTTTGCTCCTGGTGCTAAAGGTGGAGGAATAATATCTCTAGTAGCACCATCTCTATCCATTCTGTCATCATCGTTATTCTGATCATACTGCACAGGTTGGTGATCCAGTTTTGTTTGGAATGGATGATTTATATTCGTATTCTGATTCACCAATACGGCTATATTCTCTATGCACCTTGGTTTGGCATGACTCAGCAATTCTTCATCTCCCAAATCATCATCATTGAGATTTGGATGACGCACTTGAGGCCCGTTATTCTATTGATTAAGCTGGTCTCTAACCAAAGTGGCTAGTCTTTCGGTTTCTTATGGGTCTACCATTCTGCCAATCAGTTGAGGTTCCGAATTGAAGGGTAATAATGGTTCTCCTGAACTTCTAGTTCTTAACATAAGCAACCCTGAACCTGAACAAACAAAAACAATAAGCAAATGTAAAATTAGGAAACTTGACTAACAGTTAATTAGCACACATAAACTTAATTGACAACTGTATTCCCAGGCAACAGTGCCAAAATTTGATACACCCAAATTACACCTCCCTTACGAGAGAGTAAGCAGTCATTTTCAAATATATAACCCAACTAGTTTAGGGTCCAATCTCAAAGGGAATGTGGTGTTAATTTGATTTACTTGTTAGTCAATCAACTGATAGTTAGCAGTCTTCGGTAAATGGGGTTTTTATGAGATTAATTAGAATGTTATTTCTCACTTTAATTTCACCACTTGCAACTATTGTTTTAGTGTTTGAGATCAATGTTATGGGAAAACTAGAATTGTGTTCACTATGGGTATTGATACTTGACGTGCACTAATTGTGATTCAAGACTCTTGTGATAGACATGAACGGTAGATTATCAATATCAAAGTGTTTTCTAAATGTCTCTCAACCTATTTAGACTTTTGGCTACCTAATTCTTTCGAGCTTAATAAATCAATCTAATTAATCAGATTCTCTCTCAGGTTAATTAACCTTGTTACAACATTAATATTGAATAAAAGTTTAACCCTTTCAAGTCTCTGTTGATAATTCAGTTCCTACTAGGTCGGCTTCTTCTTTCAAGAAAGTCAATACTTTGGTGTGGTCTTTGTTTGCAACCAACAGACAATATGCATAATAGAAAAATTACCAAGAAGTTTCTACTGCCTTAAGAATTTTGATCGACTAGTTAATGTACAAGACTAAACCCATAGATCCCATAATTTGGGTTAAGTAAATTAGCTACTTATGATGTAAAAAGCAACAACACATACAGAATTCATGATTCAATAAATGATAACTTACAGAATGATGAAGGTATATAATTGTTTCTCCTTCGAGATCACAGTAGAATTCCCCAAAACTTAATTTGCAAAAAACACAGAGAAAAGCTAGTCAGAGCTGTTTTCTTTCGTGAGTTTTTTTCATTATAAAAACTTAGAACTTGTCTTTAAATACCTAGGCTAATGTTGGAATCAAATTACAGATCACAGAAAATCTCTCACATATGTGATGCCAAATGTTACGGCTTATCAGGAGTCTGATGACTTATCAGACAATGTCGCCAACTCCTCTTCA
Organism: Capsicum baccatum var. pendulum; assembly: GCA_030864225.1. Lineage (NCBI taxonomy): Eukaryota > Viridiplantae > Streptophyta > Magnoliopsida > Solanales > Solanaceae > Capsicum > Capsicum baccatum. The sequence goes on along the minus strand of CM061560.1, from coordinate 80,598,664 downwards.
AATTCCATGTTTTCTGCCTTTGGCTGACAACAAGGCTTGATGGCTTATCAGGATTTTGACAGCTTATCAAAAACTATTATCACTTCTCCACTCTAATTCCTATGCACTATTTTTGGCTAACGATATTTGTGATGGCTATTCACAATGTTGATGGCCTGTTAGACAAGTCTTAAAATGTAATATTCATGGCTGCTTACTCAAAATCTATCTCTTTTGACTCAGTTGTCATTGGTTTACATACATCTTAGATCATCTGCACTATCACAGAGAAAACAATCAAAAACAATAAAAGTTGCTAAAGAATTCATAATTATTCCAAGTTAAAAGCCTTAAATGTGCTAGCATCAAGCTCGCACATCAATACACTAGACACAAACTTACTCAGCTTAGACCTACTATAAGCTACTACATGGGAAGCATATCTAGCTAACTGAGTAAACTTGAGGGAATACTCCTTCATGCTCATGCTGCCCTACCTTAAGTTAATAAATTCTAACACCTTGACCACCCTCAACTCCAATAGGAAGAATCTGTCTAAGAAAGCTGTAGCAAACTCTTCCTATTCTGCAGGCCCTGCATCAATACCCCTATCTACTTCCACTGCTTAAACCACGTATGGGCCACATCTTGTAACTGATATGCATCCAACTCAGCATTCTCACTAGATGTTAACCCCATAATATCAATTACTTTCTAAACTATATCTATGAATTTTTGCAGATACTCTTTAGACTTGGATCCCATGAAGGAAAGAGAATTCATTCTGGTCAATTCCCAAATCCTAACTGCAGCAGTATTGGCCACTAAGTTGGCCTAAAAAGGAGTTAACTATTTATTATGAGCTACTACGAAGTTGTCAAGAGTATTGAACGCAGCCCTGAATTCTGCGTGAGAGATATGCTCGTCCAGAGGATCTGCCTGGATGGGCGAAGGTGCTGGCTAGTTTCCTGCTCCACTTTTTTTATTCTTTTTAGGAGGCATATTCTGTAAACGAAAGGAAGAAATGGATTAGACTGAGATTTTAACTTGATCTCATGCTCATAGGCATGACATGAATACTGAAAGAAGGGAATCTTTTCCTAAATGTCTTGTAGCCTCTTGCCCATAAGTGTGGCATGCTACACACTCATGCACAAGATTCTACTTGATGCGGCTTTCAAACTTCCTATGACTCTTTAAAACCTTAGGCTCTGAGACCAAGTTTTTAATACCCTGAGAGTACACCCTGGGCGTTACACGGTGCTTACAGTCCCGAGGGACCATAAGCTAACCCATGAGCTAGTACCTGCTGTGAGCACTAAATAACATAATCATAAATATAGAAAAATAACTAATATACCATAAGGTTTTAATACCTGAAACAAATACTGAATTATGAATCTAAAAAAATGACTATATGAATCTGATAAGATAAAGAAAATTTGAATAACTGACTAACATGCCAACTAAAGTCTAAATACTGAATAACTAACTATAATGTTTGAAAGCATCTAAGCTGACTGACTATGAGTTCATAGAACAAGACCAAAATAACTCCAGTAACTACTAAACTAAAGATATAAAGTAAAATAATCTGTCCTCAAAATAAGAGCACTCACCACTGCTACTGCTAAGAGTCTGAGAAGTCTAAGCATGATCTGGGAACTGAGCATCAGAACCTATGATATAATACATCATAGCATAAAATAAAGGTATGCGATCAATACTTTGAATGCACTGGTATGCTGAATAAGGTAGGATGACATGCATGGTTTCATGAACAGGAATAAGAACTATCTAAATATACATATAAAACATAAAGTACTGAATAGAGAGCATGAAATCTACAGATACTGAAACTATGTGATATTTGTAAATATTTTGTATGCACGAAAGTCTATAAATACTAAAGGTATGTAAAATCTGTAGACACTGGGAATGCACGACCAAGTATATAACATGTACTGAATAAAAGTTTATAAACTAGAAATATTGAAATAACTGATATCCGTATGCCTTGGTCAAACAACACCGAGACTGAACTACTGTTTGATTATTGGACTGAGACTGTGGGAGCTATCATCTAACTGACATGCCTCAATCTGAGCTAATTGGGGTCCAACCTGTAAACCTAGTTGGAAGGGTGTTAATACCGTTCCATAGGTACTAATGCTAGCTATGTGGATCCACTAGTCTAGTATACCGGATTGTCCCAAAGGACGAATAGTATCAGGCCAAATTTGATGGGTGACCCTTACGAGATAGTCAAGCCTATACTGATAGATGACTTGTCCTATCCTATGCTGCCTACATAGTTAGGAGTGTAGGGACTGCTACTAGTGACTCTGCCTATCTGATGGATAAGCCACCATCTCTACACTCACTCAGTGCTAAATCCTACTCCCAACTGAATGACACTGAGTTACTGACTATTTCTATGTTTAACTGACCGATCTAGTAATGCTCATAATTTATTCTAAATTTATTTTGAAGATACAGAGATGAGACTAAGTAAACAGCTATGATTTTTGGGTATTTGATACCCCCGGGACTCAAAAGTAATAATAGTAAAACAACACTAAATCTTGTAGGACATAGCATGAAGGTTTTTATTAAATAATCATTCTTGTAAGCATTTTATCAAAAACTTAATATGCATGGTGTATATAGAGAAATAGAATTAGTTTAAAGATTGTAGTAAAGCACAACTTCAACCCCATTATCACAAATCATGAATTAAATCAGTCGACAATAATATTCAAACATAGGAGTGTAGTAATAGACATCAATTTCACTAAAACATGGTATAGAACAAGATTCATGGAAATTCAGGGTTTGATAATAATTTAAAATCAAAATAACTTGAAAGGATCATAATTTTGCAATATAAATTGGATACTTGGACTCCATGGGTGAAAGGAACCCATGGATGGATGTTAAAATACCTGAGTTAATGAATTTGAGAGGATTGATAGAGAGTTCTTGAGATTTAGCCTTGAATTTGAGAGCTAGGGTTTTTTTGTTCTTGAGAAAAGGATCTTCAATTTAAGAGAAATTGATTAATGATGATTATTTAGGTCAATAATGGGTAAAATATTAGGTTTTAGGCTCATTAGGGCCATGGGAAAAGACCCAGATACCCCTAAACAAATTTAAAATGCAAAACTCAAAGCTGGAAATCCCAATTTTTGGCTCCAATGCAATGCGATGCTATCGTGTTGTGCCACTATAAATTGATAAATGAGACCTAGAAATTTTTTTGTGATGAGGTAAAATCACTATAAGCCTTTGGAATGCCATTTTGGCCACCTCCACAGCGTACTATGATCACGGAGCTTTACTGGAAAGGGACAACTCTGAGATAGGAAATCACCGCAATATGGTGGAATTGCAGAGTCTTACTAGAATTTGAAAATTGTGACTTTACACTTCTCTGCAATGTGATAGGGGCCCAAATCATAGTGTTTTATGACTGAAACTTTAAATCGCCATAACTTCTTACTTGGTTTTCGGATTAAGGCAAATTTTATATCATTGGAAAGCTAGTTCAATTTCCCACAACTCGATGGACTTTAAACGTAGAAATAAAGAGTTTTGAAAATTTATATATATGAATACTCATGTATTAAGTCCTAAAATACGCTAGGGAAATATAGGGTATTACAAACTGAGTCTTAGCTTGAGCAGTGATCACAACACTAAGAGAACGTCCTAGTTTCAAACCTGGGGTATAACATTCCTCATAGGATAAGATAATTTTATCTTGCATTAATACAAAATCTAAATTATAATGTGAAGGATCACAAAATATAAAAATATCTTTACCTCCAATAAGTAAGGCAAGAGTAAAAGTTGTTTTCAAAAGAGTATTAAGATTTTGGAAGCCCCCTTCACACTTGTAAAACCACACTAAAGGTACTTCTTTATAAGTTCATCTTATTAAGTGAGTATCAATTAAAGCAAAACCTTTAACAAACCTAGTGATAATAACTTGCCATACATAAGACTCTAAATTTTAGATAGCGAGGTGGTCCTAACCTTGTTTTATATAGAACTACCTTTACCATTTTTTCAAAAAGCACATGCACCAAAAAGGACACTAATAACATCCAAAATTCACTCTTGGATAATTTTGCATAAAGCTTCTTCTTCTTCTTTAATATTTTGAAGAAATCATATAAATATCTGTATAGTCCTCTTTACTATTAGAGTAAACCAAAATTGTCAATAAAGACAATAACAAATAAATCTAAGAATGATTTAAAGATACTATTCATCAAACATATGAAGGTCGCTAGTGTGTTAGTCAACCCAAAGGACATCACCAAAAATTTGAAATGCCCATAACGAGTCCTTGATATTATCTCAAAAATATCCTCAGGCCAGATCTTCAAATGATGATATCCTAACCTTATATCTATCTTAGAAAACACTACAATACTATAACATCTTAATTTTTTGACCCTCACAAAATTTCATGAGTTTTGGACACTTTGGGCAAGGTACACTTGAGGGTACCAATCGTACCCTAGGATACGATTTGGGGATGGCTCACTCATATGTTGAGCAGTAGGTTTGTTTCGGTTACTATCAAAGATACAAATCAATATCATACAAGTTGTATAGTATAATATGAGGTGTATAAAGCCTTGTCGTATGGTGCTTATTGATTGACCTTGTTGGGAACTGTCCAAGGTATGGTTTATGGGTACTATTCATACCCTAAGGTATGGGTTGGGGGGTTTTCTCTTGTATGTTTGTCAATATATGGTACCATGGTGAATGGTTGGTTACAATTTAGGGTACTATTCATACCCTAGGGTACGCTAAGAGGGTTGAGTCATACCCACCCGAGACTTGGTTTTCAGCTTTTAAGTTAAGGATAGTCCAAATAATTCCTACCTTAAACCCTTATATCCCTACATTATATAACCCTTGGTGTCCTCTAATAACACTTGTTAAAGGGTTAAAGCACTTTAAATAATCTCTCAAACTCACTCTTGAAGATTGGAGGCTAGGGTTTCTAAAGTGCTCTTCAAGGGGCTTAAGAATAAAGTTTCTCTTTAGAATCTTCTTTTATAAGGCATGTACCCCTTCCCTTATTGTTAGTTCTAACTAAAGGAATGTTTTAATGTATTTAAACATTGATTATGAATTATTAACTGTGGTTTTGGAAATATATGTTGAGGGTTTTGATGCATATTGTTGAACAATGGTTTAAATTATGTTTTAACATGTTTTTGGTGATGGTTTCCATATGTGGGTTATTGTTGGTCATGGTTTAACAAATGAGTCATAGTTAACCCTTATTTTGATGGTTTATGCTTTGGTTTTGGTCTTGGTAAAGGTATGCCCTCAATATATTTGATAAAATGTCTAAGAGAATGTTTTTACTCTATTGTTGAACTTTCATTGGAACTATTACACGATATTATTTATTAATTGAACCCTAAATGGATTTGGATGGTTAAAATGGTTTGAAATGTATAAATCTTTTAAATGATTAGAATGGTTTGGAATAGGTAAATGGTAAAGCCTTGATAGCTATGAAGTTTATTTGAATGAAAACCTTGTGGGGGACACGAGAATCCCCCAAGTAAATGACATGATGAAATTGGATTGAATGTTGAATTTTTTGTAGGGTATAAGGGAATCCCTCAATAAAATCTTAATAATGAAATGCTTGTAGGGTACACAGAAATCCCTAAGTAAGCTTAATAATGATGTGCTTGTGGGGTACATGGGAATCCCCAAGTAAACTTAATAATGTAACCTATGGGTTACATGGAAATCCCTTAAGGTTAGATACTTGCAAGCTATGGTAGGTATGACTATATCACTTCTAATAGCCTTGGTTAATAATAAATGGAATAATGGATTGGTTGTTTGGAAATAGTTTTAATAGGGCAATAATAACGGGGTGTGATAGCTAACCGTGAAGGTGGGAGATTAATGAACGAACACTAGAAACTCATATTTGCCGACATGAGAGTTTGGTCATGGTGACCTTATATGACACTCAAGAGTTATATGGGAATCTTCTAAGTACACACACATATGTATCATAGAGGGTAAAAGGTACTCAGGAATTCCCTACTCTTATTTTATCTTTGGTTCATGTGGATACATTTATCGGGGCTTGTTTAGGGGATTACACTGGATCCATATAGCTCGTGGGTAGTTCTAGGATGGTTAAGCTATACATACCCAGGTTAATAGCTAAACCCAATTCTTTTCCCGATATAGTTATATTTGTGTATATATGGTTATGAATTCATATGGTTGGTTTACTTGGTTTTAAAGATTGACATTATTTTATCCTTATCTTAAGTGCATGCTACAATTCACTCACTAACCAGTCTTTGGGTGGTTGTATCCCCATATGATGTAGGAACTGGCCATACTGCTGCTCCTCCTGCTCATTAATTGGATGCGGGAACAATTGGTGTTGGATTGAAGTGGTGAGTTTCCATAGTTTAAAAGACATCTATTTCATGTCATGGACTACTATATACTTTTATATTTTCATATACTTTGTTTTGGCTATAGTCGGGAGCATGTCCCAACTAGGTACTCTTTGGTTTTGGTTTAGAGTCTTTATATGGACAACTTTGGGATTAGGTATGAATTGGTTACGTTATATATATAAACATATTGGATTATTGTCTTGGTTTTAGTTTATGAGTTTGGTTTGGGTTTGATTAGGTGGCTGTTGGTGGGATTAATTTAGTTAATTTGGCCTCGGATATAGGCTTATCCCAAACTCACCACATAGTGGATGTTCTTTCTTGTTATATGCTCTAAGTTCATCTAACTCAGGGTATATTTTAGTTAGTTAGGTATTAGAGGTATTCTTTGATTCGGGTTGTACTAGATATTTCCCATTATGATAAGGCCCCGATTTGGTTCATATCAAGTTTGTAACAAAGCCTAGGTTTTAGTGTCATGGGGTGTTCACAAAGCTTTGTCGAGTAGAGTCTTACTTATAGGTATGTCGTGCACCACACTTATAATCAGGAGGCTATAAGGCATTTAGGAATGTTCCACTTTCTCATTTTTCTACTTTTGTGCTATGGAGTTAAGGTCTTGAACACTTCTCTAAATCTTCTTTTTGTTCATCTTTAACATCATGTCCTCTCAATGATCAAAAGTTTATAGAAACACACGTGTCCCACTCGAGGATAACTTAGATGGATCTAGTCTAACTCATGGGGCATAGAGTTGGTCAAGGGTCACAACTTTTGGTTTTCCCTATAAAGTCCCACCAGTCTCCACTGACCCTATTTTGGAAGTTGGCATTCATTCTTGGTTATCTTATGGAGAGGTTACCAATGTCAAATTTCATTATTTTATTAATTTATAGACCCAAATAGTGACAACTCTATCATACCTGTCCGATCGTATTAGTACAGAGAAGAATGAGGCAAGGTCGAGAAATAGGCAAGGTAAGGGGTCTCAGTTTTCTAAATAAAAAGAATGCCAATGGTATGGTGGTAAGTGGTCCAAGAGGAAGAGTTGGGTATTTCTTGACTCTTGTTCTATGGCTAGTGCTCCTACTCCTTACCTGAATCCATTGAAAGGCAGATATTTACAATGTGGTAATGCTTCTAGGGCATAAGATGTCTAATCTCAAGCTATTAGGGCCAAATCCACATCATGCTACCGTCTTTGTAGATTTTATGTTTAATCATACCGTGGTTATTGCGATGAAGGGAGGAATCATTGTTTTAGTAATGGTTAGTTGGGTCATATACAATAGGAGTCTCCCATAATGATAATTACTTTGGCAAATAGGATATCGGTTGCCACTTTTCTAGCTCTTGCACCAAGGGGTGTTGCTTCTAGTTTCAACATTGGTTGGGATCATCTTAATGACTTCACTATCCCTTGATATTCCAAGATATTTTCTAATACTAACACTGGTGTATTGAAAATTCTTTTATTGTTATGATTATTGATTACTTAGTCTGGGGTTCTCTCTCTTTTATGACCCTAATTGTGGTTGTGTATCTTGGTTTTAGTCCCGTGGTTGTTTCAAATTCTTTTCTTTCTATTTCTACCATTGTAGGTGACTCCTTAATTGCTAAAAAAGTTTATGGGGGTATGCAGTATCTATTAGTCTTAGTGGATTGGTTTAACTCAGATATAGTGGATTTTGATGTCATTTGGGGGATGGATTGATTATACTCATCCCATGCATTATTAGATTTTTAGATCCGTAAGGTTGTCACTAGGATCCATGGTAAATCTATTATGGAATAGGAGGATGGTTTTGTTCCATAACTTTTAAGGGAAAGGTTACATGATATCTTAGAACATGGAGATTGGTCTCCCAGAGGTGTCTCTAATATTTAGTCTAGGTTAAAGGTTCTAACTTAGAAGTTCTTTCTTTGTATTCATTTTTTGTGGTGCATAAATTTCTTAGGGTCCTTTCTGATGACCCTCACAGTGACATTCTAATAGGGAGGTTGGTTTGGGATTGGTCTTGTTTTGAACACTTGTCTAATTCCTATTCTTTCTTTTGTTGGCAGTGCATGGTGGTTGATGAATACTTGGTTTGATCTTAGGTGTTGATTTTGATGAAAAGAGTATGTCAACTCATTGATAGTAATGTGGAAATGGTGGAGGTAAATTAGTTAGTTGGATAAGGTGTGTGGAATGGGTAAGGTTTTTGGCTTTAGGAATACAATAGTGGTAAAGTGTGACATATAGGTCAGATTTCAGGTTGAACAAATGGATTGGAGGTTTAGTCAATAGATAGGTTAGAGCATGAAGTCTATAAAAATATACTAGGCTCGAGGTAGCGTATGGATGAATAAGATTTTGGGTATAGGAAAACCAATTGTTCCTAGTGTACATCCTTGGTGAGACCCAATTGAAACATCCAAGTTTCTCGACCTTAGAAAATTTTCTTGATTTCTTCTTTTTGGGAAAGTACGACTTAAGGGAATGAGTCATAACTTGGGTACGGGTGGTATGTTCCAATCATATGCTGACCAGTGTTGGTTGATGGGATGGATGTAGTTACTGGAATGGGTACAATTTTAGTTGTACGAGTCATATAGTTGTGTACGAGTTGTGTGGTTACTTTACTTAACCTTAGATTTGGTAAATTAAATTGGATCTGAGTACAAGTTGATCACCATTAAGTTAGGGTGCGAGTCATACCCAAGACTCGTATGGTGGTTAGTGTTCAAACCTCTAAGATCCAATTCTGCTAGGGGTACGGCTTATGGGTACTATTCGTACACTTGAATACGACTTAGGTTTAGATGGGTCGTACCACCGACAATGTTAGGTCTAAGGGGAAATCCTAGGGTATGAGAGATGGGTATGACTAGTATAGGTTAGTCGTACCATATGATGGAAGTTTAATGTAGTTTAAGTGAGGGCAATCTTAACAATTCTCCACTTATCCTAATAAGGTCCCATGACTTATATTGAACTTGGGAGGTTATTTGCCCTATTGTTCTATTCTTAAACACTTGGAAAACACTTTCAAATTCTCTCTAGAGTTCTTGGGCAAAGAAAGCTAGGGTTTTATCTTAAGGAGTAAATTGGGGCTTGTCTTGGTGATTTCTCTCCATCATCATCTTGGTTTAAGTCATGTTCTCTTCCCTCATTGTTAGTTCCAACAAAAGGCATGGTATTATACAATGTTTTCATGATTTCAATGTTGTATGATTTTGGGTTTTCAAATATGATTTGGGTGTTTTGGTTATGAATGCTTGGTTTTGGTTTTTCCATGTTTTAATTATGCTTTTATATGCACTAATGGTGGTTTTGGATAATTGGTTGCATGGGAATAATTCTTTGGTAATAGACTTTGGCTTTGGGAATACTATGACCCCAATATATTTGATAAAATACCTATAACAATGTTTTCACTATATTATTGGTTTTTCAATGGAACTTATGCATGGTTTAAACCTTGTAATGGAACCCTAAATGATATGAATGTTTTAAATGATTTTAAATGGATTAAAAAATTCTTGGTGGCCATGGTTTTGGTTTAATTGAAAATCAAGTAGGGTACATAGGAATACGCTAAGGATTGGGTAATGACAATACTTATAAGTTATAGTTAGTATGACGATACCACTATCCAATAGCCTTGGTTAATAAATAGTTAATGGTTTGGTTGGTTGCTTGGTAATGGTTTTAATTAGGCTTAAAGGGGGATGTGTAGCAAAGTCGTAGAAGGTAGAGGTCCCAGGGGGATCTAAACTAGAAACTCATATTTTTCGATGTGAGGTTTTGCCCTAGTGATCGTGTGCATGATGCCATACTTTATATTTTTAGGGATTTACTAGTCATAAAAGGTTTTTTTCCTTTGTTGTGTGACTTCACGCACTAGGGACCTTTCAGCAGGGGGAGCTAAACCCATATAGGCCGTGGGTGGTTTAGGAAGACCGAGCTACACAGCCCAAGTAAAGGTTTTAATGGCATGCTAAACTCAGTCCCCTTTCCCAGCATGGTTATATACATGTATGATTGTGTGCATATGTATGTTTTTACTTGGTTTTATAAATGGCATTATTTTATCCTTATCCTGAGTTCATGCTAGCATTTACCCGCTAACTCGTCTTCTAGTACGGTATTCTTATGCGATGCAGGAATTGATCGATCTACTCTTTTTACTTATTGATTCAGACTTTGCGGGTCAGCGATTGGACTGAAGTTGTGAGCTTTCATCTATTTGGAAGGTTATATTTCATGGATGTCATTTCATACTTTAGATTATTTATGGATATTGGTTTTGGCTATGGTTGGGGGCATGTCCCAATCGGATTTTCGTATTCCTTTTGTTAGAGGCTTTATGGTACTACTATGGGTTTTAATAGGCAGGATTGGTAGTAGTATCAACCTTAACATTAGTATTGGTATTGGGGTTGATGTTGGTTAATGATATTGTTGGTTATTCCATCATCTTTTATTTTGGGATTAATCATATTATGTTTTGGAACTTATTTGGTAATGGTTGGAGCTATGGTATGGTTTGGCTTTGTATGGTTGGATGGTTGGTAGGGGACGGCCAGACGTGGTTGGGTCGGTCTCAGTAATAGAAATTTCTCAGAGTATGTAATCTCGATAGTTACACTATCTTGTTATATGTTTGAAATTTAGCCAACTCAAGGCAGGAAGATGAAGGTTAGGTTGGGTAACGAGGGTGGTCTCTGGTCCCGGTCGGACTTTGGACACACATTATGATAAAGCCCTGGGTCAGGTCATCTCAAGTTGGTATCAATGCTTTGGGTTCATGTCCAATTGAGAGTCCATAAAGCCGTGTCTGGTAGAGTCTCTTTTAAGGATGTGTAACGCTCGACACTCATATGAGAGAGGCTACAAGGCATTTAGGAACGTATCACATTCTTGGTATTCTATTTTCAAGCTTAGAGTCAAAGTCCTATAATTTTTCTATAATCCCTAGTTATTCATTTTTTATATCAGGCCTTGACAATTTGGAATACAAGAAAACTTTTCAGTCCTATCTAGGACAATGTTGATGGGGTCCGTCCTATGTCTAGAGTTTGTATTTGATCTTAGTGTCATATCCCTGATTGTTCTGGAGTTTCTTTGGTTACTACTATTTCTCTTCAGGGTGAGGTGACTAAACCAGAATTTTGCTAGTCTATTCATACTATTGCTCAATTGGTTGTTATTCAGGCTGAACGGGATGCATTTGGTGGGTTATTTACTAAGGCCACAAGGGTTGGCCAGTTTATGAAATTAAATTCTTTAACTTTTACGGGTGTGAAGGTAGAGAAGAATCCTTAAGGTTTCTTGGATAAAATAGAGAAGATATTCAGGGTGATGCAGGTGACAAATATGGAAGGTGTAAACTTTGCAGCTTATCAGCTTAAGGATGTTGTGTACCAATAGTACAAAGAATGGGAATAGGATGCCTTTTCTGGTACTTTTCTAGATCTTTTATTTACTCAACAGTCGAGTGAAGAAAAGATGGAGGAGTTTGTAAATCTTAAGCAAATGAGAATATATTTCAAGAAATATGCCTTCAAATTTCATCAATTGTAGAGGTATACTCCTGATTTGGTGGCTGACATGAGAGCGAGGATGAGAAAGTTTTTTTCTGGGCTATCTCAAGATTTGATCTTAGAAAGAAAAAATGCTTTACTGATTAAGGATATTGACAGTTTGAGGTTACATACAGTAGGTGTAGAATGAGAATAGGAATCAAGTGAAGTTCGAAGATCGGCAGGGTAAGAAGAGAAAGTTTTATAACCAAGGAGGTGCTCAGTCGCAAGGTGGTTGGGATGGAGGTAAATGGCCAAAAAATGGAAGAAGTTCTGGTTCCTTCTCTACTGCTAGCGCTCCTTACTCGAGGCAGTTCGATGATAGGCGTCAATAAGGTGGTGATAATTTTTAGGCATAGAGTGACCAATCTCAGGTGAGTGAGTGTGAGTTAATTTCTTCATGCCCTCCTTGCCAGTTTTGTGGTCATCTTCATCGGGGTTATTGTTAGAAAGGAAGGGACAACAATTTTAAATGGCCATCCAGGCCATATGCTTAAGAATTTGTTGGTTTATAAGGGAGCTTCGGGAGCGTTCAAAGCTCCAATTGTTTTATCTTCTGATCCTTGGCCTAGTGATATGGCTTTCTGGTACCAGCACTGCCCGAAATAAGTTGTATACTCTTATATCTCGGTAGGAATCTGAAGCATCACCTGATGTCGTTACTGGTATGTTGTAACACTTTTCTTGTGATGTGTATTATCTGCTTGATACGGGGTCCACTATTTCTTATATGGACCCATATATGGTTGTATATATTGGTTTTGATTCAGAGGTTATTTTTAATCTTTTTTCTATTTCTACCTTGATAGGTGACTTAGTTATTGCTAGGAAAGTCTATAAGGGGTGTGAGGTATCTGTGGGTGGTAGACAGACTTTGGTGAATTTTTTTTAACTTGATATAGTGGATTTTGATGTTATTCTAGGGATGGATTGGTTACACTCTTGTTATATGTCCTTGGATTGTCAGACCCATAAGGTTGTCCTTAGGTTCCCTGGTGAATCGGTTATAGAGTGGGAGGGTAATTCCCTAGCTCCTAGGGGGAGATTTATTTCTTTTCTTAGAGATCAGAGGTTAATATCAAAAGGTTGTCTTTATTACTTGGTTTGGATTAAATATTTTAACTCGAAAGGTCCTTCTTTACATTCAGTTCTGGTGGTAAATGTGTTTCCTGAGGTCTTTTTGGATGACCTTCCTGGTGTTCCTTCGAATAGGGAAATAGAGTTTGGTATTGATTTAGTTCTAGGCACTCGTCCAATATCTATTCCTCCTTATAGAATGGGTCCAGTGGAGTTTAGGTAACTCAAGAATCTTCTGGATAAGGGGTTTATTCATCCTAGTGTATCCTCATGGGGTGCACCGGTGTTGTTTGTGCATAAGAAGGATGGTTCCCTTCGGATGTGCATTGACTATCAATAGTTGAATAAGGTAACAATCAAGAACAAGTATCCTTCTCCAAGGATAAATGACTTGTTTAATTAGTTGCAAGGTGCCAAGTTCTTTTCTAAGATAGATTTTTGGTTTGGGTGCCATTAGCTTAAGATTAGGGAAGAGGATATCCCTAGGACGACTTTTCATCTGCGTATGGGAACTTTGAATTCTTGGTGATGTCATTTAGTCAACAATATTTATGGACTTGATAAATAGGTTTTTCAGGTAGTTCTTGGATCTCTTCGTCATTGTGTTTATTAATGACATTCTATTTTTTTCCAAAAGTGAGGTGGATCATGCTAATCATCTTTGTGTGGTATAGCTGACCTTGAAAGAAAAACAATTGTATGCCAAGTTCTCCAAGTGTGAGTTTAAGTTAAACATTCTAACTTTTCTTAGTCATATTATTTCTAGCGGGGGGATCATGGTGGATCCGCAAAAGGTGTTTATGGTTAAAAGGTGGCCTAGACCTATTAATCCAACCAATATTCAGAGCTTCTTGGGTTTGGCTAGATATTATTAGTGGTTTAGGGAGATATTTTCAACGATAGACGCTCCTTTGACTTAGTTGACTCAGAAAAAGGTAAAGTTTTCTTGGTCGGATGCTTGTGAGGGGAGTTTTAAGAAGTTGAAAGATAAGATAGTTTTTGCTTCAGTCTTTTCATTGCCTGAGGGTAGTGAGGGGTTTGTGGTTTATTGTGATGTATCTAAAGTGGGACTTGGTTGTGTTTTGATGCAACATGGGAAGGTGATTTTCTATGTTTCCAGGCAATTGAAGGTACATGTTATCCTACTCATGATTTGGAGTTGTTGGCGATGGTTTTTGCTTTAAAAATCTGGCGGCATTATCTATATGGAGTGCACGTAGACATATTTTCTAATCATAAGAGTCTACAATATGTGTTCACTCAAAAGGAGCTAAATCTCAAGCAAAGGAGATGGTTGGAGCTTCTCAAAGACTATGACATGATTTTTCACTATCACCCAGGCAAGGACAACGTGGTTGCTAATGCTCTTAGTAGGTTATCCATGGGGAGTTTGGCTCATGCGGAGGAAAGAAAGAGGAATTGGTGAAAGATATTCAACACTTGACTAATCTTGGAGTTCATCTTTTGGACTCCAATGATGGTGGGGTAATGGTACCAAAAGTGGTTCGATTGTCTCTTGGTGCAGAGATTAAGGAGAAGCAAGTGCTAGATCCTATATTGATGAAAATCAAGATTAATGTGGGTATGAAGAAAGTAATGGTGTTTGATATCAGTAAAGATGGTACTTTATGGTACCAAGGAAGGTTATGTGTTTCTGATGTTGATGGGTTGCGACAAAGGATCTTGTCTAAGGTGCATGAATCGTGCTACATTGTACATCCCATTTCAATGAAGATGTATCATGATCTCAAGGAGATGTATTGGTGGAATGATATGAAAAAAGACGTGGCTAATTTTTTGACCAAGTGCTTGATGTGTCAACAAGTTAAAATTAAGCACATAAGACCTAGTTGGTTATATCCAGATATTGTTTTGCCCGAATGGAAATGGGAGGTAAGCAATATAGATTTTACCATGGTGTTCCTCGATCTTGAAATTAATATTATTTGATTTGGATCATCGTAGATAGGATTACAAAGTCTTCTCACTTCTTACTAGTGAGGACTACCTTTTCGGTAGAGAATTATGCGAAGTTATATCTTCAAGAGATTGTGAAGCTGTATGGGGTACCTGTTTTGATTATCTTTGATCATAGTATGTATTTTTCATCTTATTTCTAGCGGTCTTTTTAGAATGGATTGGGTACTAAGGTAAGTTTGAGTACTGGTTTTCATCCTCAGATTGATGGGAGACTTGAAAGGACTATTCAGACATTGGAGGATATGCTTTAGGCATGTGTGCTTGATTATGGTGGCAGTTGGGTTGAGCATCTACATTTGGTAGAGTTTGCTAACAATAATAGCTATCAATCTAGTATTGGTATAGCCCCTTTTGAGACATTGTATGGTAAGAGGTATAGATCTCGTATTGGTTAGTTCAAACTTGGTGAGGCGGATATGTTCGGCCCAAATTTGGTGTATCGGGCTATGAAAAAG
Source organism: Capsicum baccatum var. pendulum (assembly GCA_030864225.1). NCBI lineage: Eukaryota > Viridiplantae > Streptophyta > Magnoliopsida > Solanales > Solanaceae > Capsicum > Capsicum baccatum. The sequence goes on along the minus strand of CM061560.1, from coordinate 80,583,138 downwards.
GTAAAGTTGATTCGGGATAAGCTTAGGGCTGCCCAAAGTCGCCAAAGGTCCTACGTAGATATAAGGAGTAGATACTTGGAGTTTAAGGTTGGGGATAAGGTGTCCCTCAAGGTATCTCCTATGAAGGGAGTAATGTAGTTTAAAAAAAGAGGAAGCTTAATCCTCGGTATATTGGTCCTTATATGGTTTTGCGAAGGGTTAGAAAATTTGCTTATTAATTAGAGTTGTCTCTTAGTTTAAACTCCATTCATTCGAAATTTTATGTCTCTATGTTGAGGAATGTCTTGGTGATCATTCTTCGGTTATTCCTTTGGAGGGGTTGGGTATCTCGAACTCTATATCTTATGAAGAGGTCTTGGTTGAGATCTTGGATAGGAATGTTTGTCGATTGTGAACCAAGGATATGGCTTTAGTTAAGGTTCCGTGGAGGAACCATAAGGTTGAAGAAGCTACATAGGAAGTGAAGAAGGATATGAAGTCCAAGTATCCGCATTTGTTTTTTGTTCCTAGGATTCGTGCGGAAGGTATATGTCTTCAACACATCTTTATTTTCTAAGTTTGTTGAAGGAAAGATTAATATCTTTTCCTCTTTGTTTTCAAACTTTGTTAATGATTGGAAATATATTTGATACTGAAAATGACTCATCCATGTGATTACCCAATCCTGTTTGTCATTCGAAGATGAATGTTCCTAGTGGGGGAGAATGAAACACCCTGGTTTCTGGACCTTGGAAAATTTCCTTGATTTCTAGTTTCCGATCAAGTACGACTTAAGGGAATGAGCCATAAACTTGGGTACGGGTGGTATGGTTCAGTCATATGCTGACCAATATAGGTTTATGGGATAGATGTAGTTACTGGAATAGGTATGATTTGGGTTGTGTGATTCATATAGTTGGGTACAGGTTGTTTGGTTACTTCTCATAACCTTATATTTGGCAACTTAAGTTAGATCTAAGTACGAGTGGCTCACCATGAGTTGTAAGCCAGAGTATGAGTTATACCCAGGACTCGTATGGTGGTTAGTGTTCAAACCTCCTAGATTCTATTCTGCTAGGGGTACGACTTATGGGTACTATTTATACACTTGAATACGACTTGGGTTTATATGTGTTATACCTTGGACAATGTTGGTTTCAAGGGGGAGAGCCTAAAGTATGAAAGGTAGGTATAAGTCGTACAGAATGGGTATGACATGTAAAGGTCCGCCCGACCCTATGACGGGAATTTAATGCAGTTTAAGTGAGGGCAATCTGAACATTTTCCCACTTATCCTAATAAGGTCCCATGACTTATATTGCACTTGGGAGGTTATTTGCTCTATTATTCTATTCTTAAGAACTAGTAAAACACTCTTAAATCCTCTCTAGAGTTCTTGGTCAAACGAAGCTAGGGTTTTATCTTAACGAGTAAATTTGGGATTGTCTTAGTGATTTCTCTGCATCATTATCTTAGTTTAAGGCATGTTCTCTTCCCTCATTGTTAGTTCCAACGAAAGGCATGGTTTTATACAATGTTTTTATGATTTCAATGTTGTATGATTTTGGGTTTTCAAATATGATTTGGGGGTTTTGGTTATGAATGCTTTGTTATAGTTTACCCATGTTTAAATTATGCTTTTATATGCACTAATGGTGGTTTTGGATAATTTGTTGCATGGGAATGGTTCTTTGGTAATGGACTTTGGTTTTGGGAATACTATGACCCCAATGTATTTGAGAAAATACCTATAATGGGAGTGGCTAATGGGGGTGGTTGAGTTACACTAGCTTGTTATATGTTTAAAATTCAGCCAACTCAAGGCATGCGACTGGAGGTTGGGTTGGGTAATGGGGGTAGTCTCCGGTCCCAGTCGAACTTTGAACACCCATTATGATAAGGCCCTGAGTCAAGTCATGTCACCAATAGAGAGGAATATTGTGCTTATAGGTGTCATATGATGAAGGTATAGGTTTAATCTAAAACTCTTTTTTAGCGATGGACTTCATGGGAGGTTCTGGTTGTATATTCTAGTGGTTCTTTTCTATCTCAGTTAAGAGAGTACTTTACTAGTGTTGTATGCATTCGTAGAGTATTTATGCATAAGGTTCACATTCTATAATCGTTTTTTCCCTGGATATGAGTGTTGGCTTTACGTTAACATTTCCTATGGTATATGCGATTGTGTTTCTTATGGTATCCAGTCCTAAGGACTCTTTTTATGGTATGGTTATGTTGGGATGGTTCTTCATTATAGTATAGGTGATTTCTATTAAGTACTTAGTGCCTATGGTACCGTGTCTTATTTTACGGGTCTTGCCTTGGGTGGCATGGATAATTCTTGTACTTTAATTCCTTAATGACCTTCCTATGATTAGGGTGGTAGTGACTTGGAAAGAAAAGCATGTTGATGGTTTGTAAACGATGAATGTGAAAGTTCTTTAGTAGGGAAGATTCTAGGGTGACTACTAGAATTAAGGTTTTGTAGGGTGAGGTAAGGTTGTTGTAATGAGAAATGGTTGGGAAAGGAATAAGTGGTGAAATATCCGTGAAAGTGATAGACGGTGCGAGATCTTTGGAAGGATAGATCATACTACTAGTATAGAAGAGGTAGCCTTGACTATTATGATTGATGGATATACCAATCATTGTATTGGGTACTTAAGAAGTTTAGTGAGATATATTTTATGAATTGTTTTCATGGCATAATAGTTATATGGTTTTGAGTTTTTATATATATTGGGGGTGTAGGTTATAGTGGTTGGTTATGGTTTTGCCTTGTCTTTTACTTATGGTTTTCATATTATAATGGTGATGGAGCAGAGTAGTGTTTTGGGATAGACGAGTAGAGCCCGGTGTCATAATTTAACTCCTTTTTGCTTTGAATAGGCTTGAACATAGAAGTGATGTATATCTAGACTCAATCTCTCATAGTGATGTATCTTTGGGAAGTTGTAATTTGAATTGGACTTGCTCTCTAGCATGGGTCCCATTCATCCAGTATTCCTTATGTTTCTATGGAGGTAAGGAGTGGGTGGTCTTTTGTTGGTTTGTTCCCTTGGGTGGTATTGGTATTTTTGATTCTTTGTCCTATTAGGAGGTCGCGGTAAGGATCTTGGGTTGGTAAGTTTGCCATTTATGAACAAAGGTGTGGCTGCACTAAGGGTTCAATGGTGGAACCAAAAGTTCGAGGAAGCCATTTGGTATGCAAAATGGGACATGGAGTCCAAGTATCCATGTTGGTTCTTCATTTCAAAAACTTATGCATAAGGTATGTGTTCTTTAACTCATCTTAGTTTTCTAACTTGGTTAAAGGAAAGGATGGTTTCTCTTCCATCTTTGTTTTCTAACTTAGTTATAGGTCGGAACGTAGGGGTTGAGCTGTAAATTGTGCTTGGGGTATGTGGTGAACTTCTAATCTTGGTATATATCCTTGTCTTTTATTTTGGGTGGAGGAAAGTTTGATGTTTGTTAATATGTTACCTCATGCTTTTTCTTTCCCTTACCCGTCATTCGAGGACGAATAATCCTAGTAGGGGAGACTATAACACCTCGAGTTTTTGACCCTTGCAAAATTTCATGAGTTTTGGCCACTTTGGGTAAGGTATGAATCAAGGGTACTAATCATACCCTTGGACATGATTTGGGGATGCCTCACTCATATAATGATTAGTAGATTTGGCTTGGTTACTTTCCAAGAATGCCTCTACTTCATATGAGTCGTGTAGTGGAATATGAGGTGTATTAATCCTAGTCATATGGTGCTTATTAATTGGCCTAGTTGGAAACTATCCAAGGTACGGTTTGTGGGTACCATTCATACCTTAAGGTATAAGTTAGGGGTTTTGTTCTCGTATGTTGGTCAGGATAGGGGACCATGGTGAAAGGTTGGGTACGAGTTAGGGTACCACTCGTACCATAGGGTACGACTATGGAGGGTGAGTCGTACCTACCTGGGACTTGGTTTCAACATTTAAGCTGAGGGTAGTTCAGACATTTCCTACCTAAAACCCTTTATTACCCATATTATATAACCCATTGTAGCCTGTCATAACACTTATTAAAGGGTTAAAATACTTCAAATACTCTCTCGAACTCACTCTTGAAGATTGGAGGCTAGGGTTTCGACAAGTGCTCTTCAAGGGGCTCAAGTGTCAATTTTCTCTCCGGAATCTTCTTGTATAAGGAATGTACTCCTTCCCTCATTGATATTTTAATCTAAAGGCACGTTTTAATGTGTTTTAAACATTGATTATGAATCATGAATGGTGGTTTTGGAAACCTATGTTGAGGGTTTTGATGCATATTGTTGAATAATGGTTTAAACTATGTTTTCACATTTTTTGGTGATGGTTTGCATATGTGGGTGCTTTTTGGTTATGGTTTAACAAATGAGTGATGGGTAACCCTTATTTTGATGATTTATGCTTTGGTATTGGTGTTGGTAAACGTATTCCCTCAATGTGTTTGATAAAATGCCTAAGAAAATGTTTTTTACTCTATTGCTGAACTTTCATTGAAACTATTGCATAGTAAGGTTTTGTAATGGAACCATAAATGGATTTGGATGGTTTGAATGGTATAAATGTTTTAAATATTGGTAATTGTTTGGAATGGTTAAATGGTAAAGCTTTGATGGTTGTGAAATTTATTTGAATGAAAGCATTGTGGGGTACACGACAATCCCCCTAGTGAATGAAATTATTAAATTGGGTTGAATGTTGAATGTCTTGTGGGGAACAAGGGAATACCCCAAGCAAAGCTTAATAATGAAATACTTGTGGGGTACACGACAATCCCCCAAGTAAGCTTAGTAATGATGTACTTCTGGGGTACATGGGAATCCCCTAAGTAAACTTAATAATGTAACCTATGGGGTACATGGGAATCCCCTAAGATTGGCTAAGGACATTGCTTGCAAGGTATAGTCGGTATGATAATATCACTTGTAATATTCTTGGTTAATAATAAATGGAATGATGGATTGGTTAGTTAGAAACAGTTTTAATTGAGCAATAATGGCAGGGTGTGATAGCTAACTGTGAAGATGGGAGTTCAATGAATGAACACTAGAAACTCCCGTTTTCCGACATGAGGGGTTGGTCATGGAGACCATATATGATACTCATGAGGTACATGGGAATCCTCTAAGTACACTTTACATATGTATCATGTAGACCAAAGGGTACTTGGGAATCCCCTACTCTTATGGTATCTCCTGTTCATATGGCTACACGCTTAGGGGCCCATCCAGGGGGTTACACTAGACCCATCTGTTCCATGGGTTGTTCTAGGAAGATTAAGCTATACATACCCAGGCTAATAGTTTTGAAGGCATGTTAAACCTGGTTCCCTTTCCCGGCATAGTTATATGTATGTGTATATATGGTTGTAAATGCATATAGTTGGTTTACTTGGTTTTAAAGGTTGGCATTATTTTATCCTTATCCTAAGTGCATGCTAGCGTTCACCTTCTAACCCTTCTTCGGACGGTTGTATCCCCGCGCGATGGTTGAACTATCCATTCTACTCCTCCTCCTGCTTATTGATCGGATGTGGGTACAGTCAATATTGGATTAAAGTGGTGAGCTTCCATAGTTTGGAAGGCATCTATTTCATGGCATGGACTACTATATGCTTTTATATTTTCATAGACTTGGTTTTTGGATTTGGTCAGGGGCATGTATCGACTAGTTACTCTTTGGTTTTGGTTTAGAGGCTTTGTATAGACAACTGTGGACTTGGATATGGATTGGTTACGTTATATATATATATATACACACACACACACATTGGATTATTGTCTTGGTTTTGGCTTATGGTTTCGGTTTGGGTTGGATTGGTTGGCTATTGGTGGGATTGACTTGGTTTGGTTGGCCTCGGATATAGGATTATCCCAAAGTCACCACATGGTTGATATGGTATCTTGTTATATGTTCGAAGTTCATCCGGTTCAGGGTATATTTTGGTTGGTTGGGTTGGGTATCGGGGGTGGTCTTCGGTTCGGGTTGGACTAGAGATTGCCCATTATGACAAGGCCATGGTTCGGTCGTGTCAAACAACTTACAACTACTCAAACAAATTATCTATCCTGGGAATGGATACTTATCTCATATGGTTACCCTATTCACTTATCGATAATGTATACACATTCTCATACAATCATCTTTATTTTATAGAAACAACACTGGAGCACCCCACAGCGAAGTACATGGATGAATAAAACTCTTATCAATTAACTTTTGTAACTGAGTCTTAAGCTCTCTTAAATCAGCCGGAACCATTTTATAGGTCGAAATAGAGATGGGTCAAGTTCTCGGCTCTAATTTAATACAAAAGTTGATGTCTTGATTCAGAGGAATACCAAGAAAATGAGCAGGGATCACTTTCTAAAGTTCACACACTACAAAAACTGACTCAAGAGATAGGACCTCTGCACTAGTATCCTGAATATGTGCTAACAATGATGGACCCCCTTCCCCACTACCTTGTTAGCATGAATAAAATTAATGAGTTTTAATGTACCAGCCTTATAGACACCCTCCCACTCTAGCTTATCCATCCCCGATATATCTAAGGTTAGAATCTTAGCATTATAATTCAAAACAATATTATATAGAGACAACCAAATAATACCCAAAATGATATCAAGTCTAATATCCAAAATCACCAAGTCTATCCAATTTTAAAAACCCATAAACATCACTAAGTAAGCACGATATATGTTAGTTACTATTTTCAATCAAGCATTTCACAAATCATATCCAGCTCCAAAGTTAATTTAACAAATAGATATACAAAATAAGAACTTCGATCAAACAAGATCGGAACCATTTGATCATAAGAAAGAATGGTACCTTTGATAACCGCATCCAATGCTTTAACCTCAAAATTTCTTGAGATGGCATAATAACGTGCCCCGTCATCAACCTTAGTGACTCTCCTAGTATGTTGTGCATCACTTCTTCCATCATTACCACAACAACAATTATATATATGGATTAAATGATAACTATCATGCCTACCCTATAGTTGATTCCCACCATTTACACATCCCTATCTGTCGACCAAAACCAAAGCTCTAAACTACTACTAATCCTAAAAACTAAACTATTTACCATTAAAATAGTTTCTCATAAAATGTCCAATCCTACCATAAGTAAAACAAGCTAGATATAATAAAGGTCGGTTAGCAAAAGAGCATAAAGCCCCTTGGCTACCCACACCTAAAGACTGTTGAGTGGTCTTTGGAGGACCTTCTATAGACACTGGCAAAGCTGATGTTATAGAACGGGTAGGGTAGGCCTAAGAACTTTGACCTCTAGAGTAGGATCCACTATAGTTGCTCGAATATCGTGTCTTTTACCATCCATTTTTGCATATCCTTCCTATTTAACTCCCTCTAATTCTTCAAAAACTCAACTACCTCATTAAAGGTCTTACCTGAGGAAGTCGTTTGTAGAGATGAGATCTGCACATTAGTATTCAAACCCTTAAAAAAGTAGTGAATCTACTTTTTCTTTAAGTAACTAGTTGGAAAACCTAGAAAAGGCATGGAACTTATCCTTATAAGCTGTAATAGTCATATTGTCATGCTCAAGGGCTAGGAAATTGTTTCTCTTCTTATCCCATAAGGTGCATGGAACATACTTCTCTAAAAAAGGTGTTGAACTAAGTCCAAGTGAATAGAGAAAACAATCAAGATCAATACTCTACATACGTCCTCCACAACTACTTAGATTTTCTTTGTAGTTGAAAGGTCATAAACTCTACTTCGTATTGCTCCATAATACCCATCTTGTGAAACCTCTCATTGCATCCCATAATAAATTTAAAGGCATTATCCATATAAAAAACAAGAAAAGCTGAAGTTTTTATTTTCAGGAACTTACACAGTAATTCTTTCTTATTCCCTAACATAAATGGACCGAGTATAGGATGAGGAAATACTTATGTTCCCTAAATCTCATACATCCTAGGGGCTACTCTGGCCACATATTGTACCCATGGATATTGGTGAACAGGCATTACATGTGTAGCTTCAGTACTAGCATACCTACTCAGGATATCTAGGACTTGTTGAATTAGCTCTGAAAACACCTGCATAGGGTTGTACCTCCCTAAACTGGTGTGGCCTTCTTATGTTATAGAATCTCCTAATTTATTTCCTCATTTTTATGATCCTCAGAATAGGAAGTAACTCAGATCTCTGCTTGGCTAGGTTAGCTGCATCCCAGGCTTTACCCCTGGCAGATAGTTTCCAACCTTTTCCCCTTTCTCTTTCCCTCGCTCATCCTTAGCCCTTATCTATAGGCTCAACAAGAGCAGTTGGTGCAGGATCCTCTACTCTAGATCTATTTTCTATTTATTCACTCTTGTATTCACTATTTGGAAAAAATTGAACGAAGAAGTTAGATACCAATTTGGATCTCCATATACCAATTTGAATCAAGTCATATCATGAAATAAATAAGAAAGTGAAGTTCTTCGAAAGTTCTGTAACATCTCAAAGAAAAGTACAGACGTCTCTATACCGTTCTATAGGACTAATAGAATTATTCTGGTATAATGAGATTAATTAACCTAGGTCTGTAATACAAAAATTCTCACGACCCAAACCCATTGTGAGTGGATCCCTCACTAACCTTTCAATGGGAGAACAAACTGTACGAAAACATCAATAATAATACTTAACAACTTGAAATAATAACATCTATTTCCATTAACAAAATCAGCAATCTCTAACAAATTTAGAAAAATGTAAAAACTTAATAAACTCTAATCTTAAAGAAAATCCTCACAAACTGATGATCAATATACCAAAACTCTAACTAAGAGTCTATTACAACCAAACACTAACAAAATTAAATAGAACGTCTATGTCTGAATTAATAAAGAAAAGATAGAGACAAAGAGATCCATGGCTGCTCAAAAGATAAATGCTCAACCTTGGATCTAAAGTTCTACTAAGGTCAAGAAATAAGGCTTCATAAAATTCGCTGGTGTATGCTTTGCACTCAACAAAAATCAAAGTACAGGATATATCAATACAAAACCACTATGTATTAGTAGGATCATAGGCCAACTCAACCTAATTAATATGAACACTGAACTGAAATTTTGTAAACACGTTTCAAAGACATGTCACCTTAACAATATGCATTCGAGTGAGTCTATACTTCACAAGTCTACATTAAAATCAATCAAGTCAAGTAAATAAACCAAAATCACATTCACATAAATGATGTTCAATTTAAGTGAACAATAACAGAATTCATAAAACCATTCAATTCATATCTACCTCAGACACATCTTATTATTATACAATATCAAGTATTAGCTCATTTTAAGTACAATATCAGAAAACCATGATCCGTGCAATAAACCTAAAATATGAACAAAAAAATATAAATTAATTCACTCAAGAAATCGTAAAACTCTCCAAATCATGGTGTACAAATTTGCAATGGGTCTTATGATTTCCCACTAGCCATGACCTATATGGGAAGAGCTCAGTCTATGTACCAATATCTCAAACAACTAGTTTATGCCACCCTTATCCTAAAACAAGTTTTATAACACTCTTATTTCGATGTCTGCAACATTATCCTCCATAAAATCCACCAATTCTATCATAATCAACTTTATTAAACAACTAACGACAAATAAAAAGTAACATCAATCAGTAAAAATACATAGTGACTTAAAAGAAACACCTTTGCAAATCAAACAAAGGTTTTTTTCACCAATTTCCATATAAGTTGTCAATTTCCAAACTTGCATTCAATAATTAACAAGCTCATTAGTATGCATTGCAATGAAAAAACAAATAATCAGTAAACATACACACATATAACCAAAATGAGTCTTAAATCTAATTCAACCATAACCAACCTCAATCCAAGGCTTGTAATGCCCTAAACGACTTGAGCTTGCCCTTTCACACAATCTTGGCTTGATCATGGTCTAAAATCAAATGTTCATCAATTCTGAGCATTATGATCCTAAGTTCATTGCCCTAAAGCCATGTTTATGAACAATTCTACCCTTCTAGGTTTTTATCCTTCAGTACACTTAAATTCTCCATATATTGAGATTAAGAGATCAAATTCAGTTTAGAAAACTTAATTTAACACTTATAAGCTATAAATAAGTTAATCTAGGCCAACCTTAAGCATATCATATTGATTCCCCCAACCTCGATTTTAACCCATCATTCTCCACATACTGAATCTACGAGGATTACAAAGATTTAGATATTAAATATACATTAATTTAATGGAATAATGCATGTTAATGTTGGAATTCAAGAAGAAACTAAAGAAAATCAAACTAAATTGCTATTTTTGGATGAAAGATAATATTGTAAGTTAAAAACTACTATTTGTTGCATCGAGCCTTCTATACCGGCTTGATTGCTAATTTTCCAGGATCTGCCCATTAACTAAAGCAAACCCAAGTTGAATTTTTCTATGGCAAAAAAAATCTCGCTATTGTGAGACTGCTATAGCAACCTGCCACCTGTTATGTTGGGGTAGGTGAGGCCAAAATTCAAGATTGTTTTCAATTTTTCCACTTATACATCTCTTTCTTATATTTCCACCTTACAAACTAGCCCTTTTATGCCAAATTCTATATGTGGAGTTATACTAACCCAATTCTATTTTGAAAGTCTCTATGAACTCCCTAACCTCTCAGCTAACATGTCATGATATTAAATTTATTAATTACTATACCATCAATCGCCAACATTCTCTAAACAACACCACACCTAAAATCATTTAAGACTAGCCTATCTTGAAATTTCAACACTCCATTCAGAAAGAAACTTAACCTGATCTCTCACATGCCAAGCTATTTTTAACAGTGACACCTAATTTTTGACCAACCATAAGGTTATACACTATTTTGGTGTTTAAAATACTTTTATTTAGGCCTAAATTTTATATTTTAATATTTTATGTCCTTTCTAGAAGTATTTGAAAATTATAACAATAGAATTACATTTTGGTATAAGTTTTGTCCTTTTTAAAAATAAAAAAAGATAAAAAAAATATGTAAAAATATGTTTTGTTTTAAAATTAGGTTTTGATAAATAAGATAGTGAAAATCTTCAAGGTCACCATAACACAATGGTAGGATGAAAAAAATTAGGGTCTTATATGAGAAAACCCTCACGAACACCATAAGACAATGACAAGTTTGAAAAAAATAAAATGAGAGAGGTCAGTTGTAAGAATCAGCAAAGGGAGCTATTGATTGAATAAGTGTTTCCTATCTCAGCATGAGAACAACAAAAATAAATAATTTGAGTTCAGATTGAAGAGTGACCTATTTTAAGATTTAGAAAGCTTCGATAGATCAAACGTCTAATCTGAAATGCATGTCATGTTTTGAAACACCCAAGTCTTGAACCCTGGCAAAATTTACTTGGTTTTAAACTTACTAGACTTGGTATGACTCAAGCGTATCAATCATACCCTTTAATATGAGTAAGAGAGGGGCTTGGTGGTTCATTCGTATACTATGCAGTGTGTTTGGTGGAGGTACTACCCAAGATATGACTTATCTTAGTACGAGTCATATAGGAACATACAAGTGGTGCAAGGCAAGTCGTATGGTATTTTTTTGAGTTATCTTGTGGAATATTCCTATGGTACGATTGATAGGTATGATAAATGTACCACTCGTACCCTTAGGTATGAGTTAGGTAGGTGCGAGTCATATATGAACCAGTGTGTAGGGTCTTAGCATAGTTTTGGGTATGATTTGGGGTACCACTCGTACCCTAGGATACGGATGGTGCAGGTGAGTTGTACCCCTGGACGTGGTTTGTTTTAATTTTAAGTCAAAGGTAGTATAGATATTTTTATTTCAAAGCCTTTGTGTTCTCACATTATATAAACCTTCGTGTCCTCTCATAACACTTATAAAAGGATGGAAACACACCAAATACTCTCTCAAACTTGCTCTTGAAGATTGGAGGCTAGGGTTTCTTCATATGTTTTCAAAGGGATCAAGAGTCATGTTTCTCTTCAGAATCTTCTTGTATAAGGCACGTACTCCTTCCCTATTTATTAGTTACAACTAATGTCATGTGTATTGTGTTTTAAACATTGATTTATGAATCATGAATGGTGGTCTCAGAATATATGCTGAGGGTCTTGATGCATATTTTTTTGTATTGATTTAAACTATGTTCTTATGTGTTTTTGGTAATGGTTTGCATATGTGGTTATTGGTTGGATATGGTTTAACAAATGGGTCATTAGTAACCCTAATTATGGTAGTTTCTGTATTGGTTTTGGTCTTTATAAAGGTATGACATCAACATGTTTGAGAAAATGCCTCAAGAATGTTTTCACTCTATTGTTGAACATTCATTGCAACTTTTGCATAGTTTGGTTTGGTAATGTAACCTTAAATGCATTTGGATGGTTTTGCATGGTTTAAATGATATAAATGCTTAAAATGTATGGTATGGTCTAAAATGGTTTGGAAAATGGTTTTAAATGGTATAAATGGTAACTAAATGGTAAAGCCTAGGTGGCTATGAACTTGGTTATGCTACTGGGGTACATGAAATCCCCCAAGTGGTTTACTATGTTAAATGAAAGGGTACTCGGAAGTCCCTTAAATCTATATATGGTTGGATATGGATAGTACTTGAAAGTATGGTCGATATAATGATACCAACACTAAATGGCCTCAGGTAATAAATGGTTAATGGATTAGCTGGTTGTTTGGTAAAGGTTTTATTTGGGCAATAATGGTGGGAATGTGTAGCAAAGCTATGAAAGGTAGAGGTCCAGGGGGACCAAAACTGGAAACTCATATTTGTCAATGTGAGATTTAGTATTGATGATCGTGTGCATTATGTCACACTTTATATTGGGGGATGTAATAGTCATCCCTAGTTTCCTTCCCTAGTCGTGCGGCTACATGTGGTGTCGCCCAAAACTACACTCCAACAAGAAGTATAATGCAGTCGATTGCAAATATAATAACCTAACTAGGTTGGGGTTGATCCTACTGGTAAAATGTGAATAACTTCTTGACTTGATGTAAGCATCAAGTAATACAGGAAAGTAAATGGGGGGATTGTAGTATTAATCGAAAGTAGTAACCATATCTTGAGTGCTTTTGAGTTGTAGACAATATGAGATGAACACTAGGTTTGTCTTTCCCCTGGCTTATCAACTCCGTAAATTTCTCGTGATCAACCTAATTTTTCTATTGTTCTACATGAAAAGTCTACAAGATATATATTAACATCCGCCTAGTTAGTGTGAAGATAAATTTTACCCTTTACCAGGTAAGTCTCAGGGTATCGCCTTGTTGCTCCTTGCTATGGCCTCAGTTCACTATCAAGGGGTAGGATCAAGTGATTAGATGAGATGGCGGGAACTAAAAGATGAAGGTGAATCCCAAATCACTATCCTAATCTTCGTTTCCAAATCACAAGCTCCCTCGTGGGGATGGATGTGAATACTGACTATCTCGAGTTACTGCAGATACTTGAGATTAATTATTATGAAGAATATTAAAATACATACAGAAACCCTAGAATAAATGAGTTTCACACTTTTTCTATGTAGCTAATCCACCGGGGTTCCTACAACCGTAGTCAAGGAGATTATCCGCTCATGTTTATGCAAGAAGCTATGATTATCAATGATGAACACATAAAATTAATTGCACAAGAATAAGATGATTAAACTCCAAAGTATTTAATTGAATAAACCCTCAAATCTCAAGAACAATTGTAAAAGTATTGTAAAGTATTTTAATAATATGTAAAAGAGAGTAACCAAATAAAATATAAACCCTAGGATATTTATAGTATCTCAAAATAACATTAAAATCATAATAAAAATGGGAAAAGTAATGTTAAGTCAGCAGTCGGTATGACTTGGTCTTCACTTGTATCGGCATTATACGAGTCATACCCTACCTTCACGTATCAATTCCAATGTCTGGTATCCCAAAGCTTCAACATTTTAATCAGCATATGACTTCCTCTTACGAGTCATTCCTTAGTGTATGACTCATGTCCTTCACTCGTATCTACTTGGGACTTTGTCTTTCCAAGATTTGAACACTAGTTTGTGTACGGCATCGCTATACAAGTCGTACTCAGACTTTCGACACCTATACTATTGACACTTCAATTCCTGAGCAATAGCTTAGGTTTTTTTATGCTTATGACTTCTCTGTATGACTCGTATCCTATCTTACAACTTAGATACTTGTGTCATATCTTCCCCATACTTGGCTCTTTAAGTTGAATTTTGATTTTATTATGCATATGATTTAGCATACTAGTCGTATCAAATGAATATGATTAAAGAGCTGACTCATATAATGCTCAAAGTTAGTCTTTTTCAGGTCTTTTTCTTCTCTTTTCATTCAAACAATGTTATGGACCTATTTTACCAGCAATTTACACCAAAGTGCATCATATCCAACAAAATATCCTAAGTTCATGCATAAATTCATAGTTTTAAGTGTCAAAAGTGTTGTGTTTCCATGCCACATCAACACCCTCAACTTAGACTTTTGCATGTCATTAGGCAAACAAAACCAAATAACTATTTTCTACCATAGAGATGATGCTTAAACATGAAGTTCTTAAGCTACCCATGGCAGTGATTTTGAACTTAATTTAAATCTTATTTTCCCCTACTTCTAACTTTCAAAACTCAGCTGTGTATAATAATTTAGCATACGTAGAAACATGAGGGAATTCGATGATGGAATTACATTAGCAATAGACAATCGAGCATAGATATATATTACATTTATAAAACAACCTAGCAATCTAGCAACATGGCCTATGTGCGCTCACATTCAAAGGTATCCCATTCACTCTTCTTTTGGATAAATCAATCTATTCAGGGATATAATAAATGACTCTCTCACTTACAAAGAAGTACCACCGGTATATACAGAATGCCATAAGCTTTCCCTTGTGCTCTTTTTCTACATTTTTAGAAAGTCATGGTAAGATCACTATAGGACTTTATTTGGCTTGTAACGTAGGCTTTGGGATGGTATGATATCTTTTGGGATTCATCTAGTGACTATGCCTCCTAGATACTATGCCTTCTTCGAGGTCCACTCACTTTTCACTTATCTTATTTCCGCTCTTATGTCTCCATTTTTCTTTTGAGCATATTATAATTGGGTTAGGTGTGGTTTTCTAACACTTATTTTTCTTATTCTTTTTCTTTTGATTTTCATTGCAGCTCTTCGTTCTTTTCTTTTCACCACACCTACTCAAATTTCAACTATTTTTATTCTACCCATTTTCTCCATACTCTATTTCCTCTTATGCCCCCCCATAATAGTTATTCTCAACTTAGGTGATTTACCTGAATTGAAGTGTACAGTGTTCACAGGAGGACTAGGGCCAAAACAGGTTCATTATAAGTTAATAGGAAGGTGATAGGTATAACAAGAAAAATTGGTCTATTAAGGCTCAACTATTTAGATCTAAGGTGGTTCATTCATTTGGTTAGGGAATTTTAGGCTCAACTGGACTCACACAAAAGGGCCTATGATCATCTCTTACTTAACTATCCTAAACATAGGTAAAATCAACCAGGAAAGTTATAGATTCCAACACACCGGGAACTCAGTATATCTCACACATACTTGCACAGGGCTATATTACTAAGTGCTAGTTATCCAACTATGCGTTGTTTTGTTCCTAATTGTTCTATCCCTAATCCTAATGGCATTTTTAGATTATCAACGGTCTCACACAAGAATACCAATCGCGCATCTTTGGGAACTACCTTCTTCCCCTTAGATTTTGCATCCTCCTTCCCTTTTGCGCAACTTTCTTCTTAGAGGTTCCATCATAAACTTCCCTACTGATTTCAGATAAAGTCTCATACTCGGAATCACAGAATTCTGCACTAGCCATTTGTGCTTGCTTAATGTTCTTCTTCATAATTTTCTTGGATGAGGAAACGTTCTTTTGAGGCATGGTTCCTACAAACACTCCATTATTAGTAACTAAGTAAAGAAAATTAAGAAAAACTAAAGTTTAATGTACTTGTTCTGCTTCGAGTATGGGTCATACCTACTGGGTATGACTCATATAGAAGAGTCATATTTTGTTCAGTGCATGACCTTTTTTAACTAGTCGGCTTACAACTCCTCCTAACCAGTCATAGCGAAAGGTTATGACTCATTACCAATAGTCATAAGTTGATTATAAACATTTATTCTAACCTAAATCATCCCGGGTGCGTACAACTAAGTATGTACGAGTCTTATGGTCTAGGTACGACTCAAAAGGTTGAGTCGTATCCATTCTAGAACATTAATTTATTAAAGTTCTATATTTTCAGTGGATATGAGTCCCATTAAGACTCTCATACCAATGGTTACGAGTCGTAAGGAGTATCATATCCACTGTAACATAAAAGTCCAACTTTAAAGTTTTACTCTTTAGCAATTTCCTAAAATACCCACTATAAATTTTAGCTATATCCATAATCTTAGTCCACACAAATATATCAAATTCATTTCCTAAACCCTAGTTCTACCATAATTTTCAATTTCCAATAAGAATACCAAATCTAGGGTACCAACAATTCAATAATTGTATAAATCTTACTCAGCCCAAGTTCATAATGACAAATACTACTTCATTTCAACTTGAAAATAAGAGAAAATGAGTTTTAGGAACTTACTTCATGCTTGAAGAAGTTGAGTTTTTGAGTTAAATATCTATTTCTTCCCAAATTCGAGTTTGAATCACACAAATTGAAAGATTTTAAGTTGTTGGTAGTTTAATCAGTTGAATACACATTGATTTTGTAGATTAGTGGTTGAAATTAGGGTGAATAATGAAGTGAGTACGAGTAGTTTCAATTGGGTGCCCGATTGTGTATCTTTTTTCCCTTTTAATTAAAGATTTGGGCTGGGTCAACCTAAGATTTGACCTAGTAAGCATGGGTATGAGTTGTGTATACGATTCGTACCTACGCTTACGGATCATTTCTTTGACTCGTATAGCCCTAGAACTTACCTGGGTTTCTGTAGTGGGTACGACTTAAGGTGATGAGTCATACCTTAAGTGTACGATTCATTTTGAGAATCATATCCATTTCAAACACTTTTTTATAATTTTGATTTTTCTCCCAAGTCAATATGACTCCTACTCACGAGTAGTATCGTATATATACAATTCATAAAGAATTTGTATGACTACTTTTCACCTTCTCTAGATTTTTTCTGCATTCCTTAGTCCTGTACATTGAACAAACCTATTACCCTATAAATGAAATAAGTACAAAAATATAGGTTGCCTCCCAAGAAGAGCTTGACTTAACATCGCGGCACGACATGGCTATGTTGGATACTCAGATTTCACCAACTAGCTACATGGATTTCCTCCCATACAGTGCTTGATTTAACATCATAGCATGATATCATTGTCTTGATTACTCAGCCTTCATCAAGGTCAATCTTAGATACTTCATTCATGTCTTCTATATTTCCCATATAGTGCTTCACTCTATGTCCGTTTACCTTGAATGGGAGATCACCATACCTTTTTAAATCTAAAGCACCATAGGGATAAACTCTTATAACTGTGAATGAACCATGCCACCCCAACCTTAGCTTACCTGGAAACAAATGAATCTTGGAGTTATATAATAGCACCTGGTCACCTTTTTCAAATACCCTCTTCTTAATATTGTGGTTGTGATTCAACTTAATCTTTTCTTTGTAAAGTGTTGAACTTTCATATGCTCGCAGCCAAAATTCAATCAACTCATTGATGTTATTCAGCCTTGATTTTACTAAATCCTTCCACTCAAGATTCATCTTATTTAACGCCCATAGTGATTTATTCTCAAGATCGATTGGTAAATAACAATATTTTCCATACACAATTTGCTAAGTTGAAGCCCTTATGGAGTTTTTGTAAGTTGTGCAGTAAGCCCGCAATGCATCATCCAGCTTACTTACCCAATCAGTACTATTAGCATTCACAGTCTTTTCCAATATGCACTTGATTTCTCTATTAGATATTTCTACATGTCCACTAGTCTACGGATGATAGGATATTGCCACCCTATGGTTCACTCTATATTTTTTAAGAAGACTTTTGAATCGGTAATTGCAAAAATGTGACCCTCCATCACTAATAATAGCACAGGGCATACCAAATTGAAAAAAAGATGTTTTTCCTAAAAAATATAGTGACACTACGTTTTTCATTTTTAGGAAGCGCAATTGCTTTCACCTACTTAGAAACATTGTCAGCTACAAGTATGTGCGTCATGCGAAATGAACTCATGAACGGTCCCATAAAATCTATGCCCTATACGTCAAAAACTTCCAATTCTAAAATAGGAGTCATAGGTATTTCATGTCTTATAGAAATAGTACCTTGTCGCTGACATTGATCACAAGCAGAAGCAAAATCATGAGAATCTTTGTATATGGTTGGCCAATTGTAGCCGCATTCCAAGATTTTGTGAGTTGTGCGGGCCCCTCCATGGTAGCCCCCAACTTGTGATGAATGACATACCTCAAGTATGCTCATCATCTTTGCTTCAGGTATACACCTATGAATGAGTCTATCTACACAAATTTTGAAAGATAAGGTTCATCCCAAAAAAATTTCGTTACCTCATGCATGAACTTCTTCCTTTGCTGATATGAAAGATCATCTGGGACTAGATCAATGGTTGAGTAATTTGCATAGTCTGCAAACCATGGAATTAGTTATTGGGAAGCTTCCAATATCTATTCATCTAAAAAACTATCATCAATCTCTAACCCAGTAGCAACCTTATGCATAGCTTCCTCCTTCAGTCTATACAAGTGATCTGCAACTTGATTTTATACGAATTTTCTATCCTTCACTTCAAAATTAAATTCTTGCAACAGTAGCACCCACCGAATAAGCCTTGACTTTGCATCCTTTTAAGAAATTAGGTATTACCATATTGTATAATCAGTTTGTATAATTACCTTTGTCCCAATAAAGTAAGATCTAAACTTTTCAAAGGAAAAAACCAATGCAAGTAACTCTTGCTCCATCGCAATATAGTTTTTAAGCAGGGTTTAGTGCCTTACTAGCATAGTATATGGGATGAAGAATCTTTTCTTTCCATTGGCCTAGTATAACCCCTAAGTCAAATCTACTAGCATCATACATAATCTTGAAAGATGAGGACCAATTAGGAGACACAATGATTGGAGCAGTCACTAACTTCTCTTTTAGGCTTTCAAAAGCCTTCCTACATGCATTATCAAATTTAAATTTGACCTCCTTATTAAGAAGCTTGCAAAGAGAATTAGCAATCTTCGAGAAGTCCTTGATAAATCACCGATAGAAACCTGCATGCCCTAGAAAATTTCAAATTCCCTTTATAGAAATTGGGTAAGGTAATTTTTCAATCACCACAATCTTCATTCGATCAACTTATATGCCTCTCTTTGAAATTTTGTGCCCAAAAACAATTCCTTCTTTGACCATAAAATGGAACTCTTCCTAATTAAGTACCAAGTTGCATTATTTACACCTTTGTAGAGCCTTTGCAAAGTGAATGAAATAGTCCTAAAAAAAGTCTCCAACAACCAAAAAATCATCCATAAAAACTTCAATGGTGTATTTGACTATATCAAAGAAAATAGATATCATATATCTCTTAAATATGGTTGGGGCGTTTCATAGACCGAATGACATTTACTTGAATGAAAAGGTCCCATAAGGACATGTAAAATTAGTCTTCCCTTGGTCCTCATATGTAATACTAATCTGGTTGCACCTAAGTACCTATGACGAAAAAATAGCATCCTCTGCTTGCTAACCTATCCAACATCTAATCCATGAAAGGCATAGGAAAATGGTCCTTCTGAGTCCATTCATTCAATTTTCTATAATCCATGGACACTCTCTATCCAGTGACTGGCCTCATAGGCACTAGATCATTCCTCTCATTATGCATAACAGTTATTCTGCATTTCTTTGGAATGCATTGACTCAGACTAACCTACTTATTATCAGTAATGGGAAACACCACACCAGTATCCAACCACTTGATTATTTCCTTCTTAAACACCTCCTGCGTAGGAGGATTAAGTAGACACTAATGTTTAATAGATGAAACATATTCCGATTCAAGTTGTATTTTTTGAGTATACAAACCAGGCAGAATACCCATAATATCTGCAATGGACCATCCAATGGCCCTCTTAAAATTTTGCAATACTGACTATAATTCTTCAACTTCTGACTGACTCAGATTAGACAAGATAATAACTGGTAATGTCTTGTTGGCCCCCAAATATGCATTTCATAAGTCAGATGGGAGGACCTTCAACTATAACACTGGTGGTTCCTCAAAGGATGGGCAAGCAGGAGGAGTAATTATATTCTTTAAGTCCAAATCTAGCTTTTTTGGCACAAAATTTTAACCATTCCCATACATTGCACTTACTAACTCCTCATACGCCTCAATACCAACAGAATCAAAATTCATGATTACAACTTCCAGTGTTTCGATACCTAGTCTCTCTTCAATAAGAACAACTGCATCAGAACCATCATCCCCCTGAGTTACTGCATCAACATCATGGAATGAATCTATCTTTTTATCGTACACATTAATAACAGATATCACTCTCAATTCATCAGGCTGCCTCATAGACTTGCACACATTGATTATAATATATTCATCATTCAATCTCAGTATTAGATGTTCTAGCTCAAGATCAATTAATGTCCTTCTTGTAACCAAAAATGGTCTTCCGGGAGTAATTGGACTTGGAAGTCCACTTCACAATCTAATATAACAAAATAAGTAGGAAAAATAAAAGAAGCCACCTTTACCAAAACATCATATACAATATCAACTGGTTTTTTCACACTCATGTCTGCCATAACTAGCCTCATAGTGGTGGATTTTAAAGCTCCCAACCCTAATTTCTTGAATACTACAAAAGGCATAAGGTTGAAGCTAGTACCTAAATCACATAAATCATGCACAAAGTTGAAAGATCCTATTGTTCAAGGTATAGTGAAAGAACTGAGATTCTCCTTCTTCTCCACCATTGATCTAATGGCTATAGCAGTACAATGATGAACATTATTAACTAGCTCATAACTGACAACTTTTTTCTTGGTAAACAAATCCTTCATAAATTTTGCATATCCAGGCATCTGCTTCAATGCCTCTACCAATGGTATGTTGACTAATAACTTTTTTAGCATAGATAAGAACTTTTAATACTTACCATCTTGTTGTTTATTTTTTATTCTTTATGTATAAGGAGGAAGACGTCTTGGAATAGGCTTCAACACAAGCTTTAAAGCCTTCTCTTCTTTTTCATTCTTCTTGCTACCAACATCAACTAGTTCATCATCATTCTTATTCTCATCAATAGTAGGTATAGGTTATCCTGTAGTAACCTTACCACTCCGAGTGGTAATGCCATAGAACTAAGTATCATTTCTAGTATTTACTACTGTATTGCTCAAATGAGTTCTAGGTTCTCTCTAATTCACTATGGCTGACATCTTACCAAATTTCTTCTCCAATTTCTTGATTACTAGCATGTGACTCAACTTGCTGGTTCAATCCTGACAGATCAACTTTGATATCCTTCAGGCAGTTCTCTTGACTTTCTTTCCCGTTGACCAACTTAGACAAAAGTTCCTCCATTCTAGACTCTTTGTCTCAACTGCTTAGTGGAATGTTCTTGTCACCCTTCTCCTTATAGTTATCTTTACACCGCCAATCTCCAACTCTATCTCTACTCCTATCTCGGTATCTATCATTATAATAGTTCTGATCTTAATTCCCTTATCCTCGGATTTGAAAACCATCAATCTACGATTAATATACTTTGCCTCCTTTTCAAATTCAATATCAAATGGTTTGGAAGTATACCTCTTTGTCGCAATTGCATTCACTTTCTCAACACTCATTGACATAAATTATTTAGAAACTGAATATCTGTATGAAGTTGTGCAACCACTTGTGCGGACACATCATTAGTTTCTCCATAAGTATTTGTTGCTTTAATAGCATATGTACCACCATCATATACTGAATCTTGAGTATACCACCCTTTATTGGTCACAACATTATCATCTAGAATTTTTTGTGCAACATCCCAATGAAGATGCATGAATTCTACTCCTAAAATAGTATCTACCATATCTCTCAAAAAATCATTCAATGATCTAAAGAAGATCTCTGACAAGTTAGATCTTCTAATTCTATGATTTTTTAGCATGCTCTGCTTCTTCTTGAATTGAAACCATGCCTGATACATAGACTCTATAGGTAACTGTCTAAAATTGTAAATTTCATCCTTCAACTGTAATATCTATGTAGGAGGGAAATTTTTTTGCAGAAACTGTTTCTCTAACTCATGCCAAGTAGTGATAGATCCTCTTGGAAGTTCCCCTAACTATAGTGATACTTCACCTATCAAAGAGAATGGAGACAACTTTAATCTCAATGCTTCATGATTAACCCCTGGAATAGTATAAGATGTGAAGATACCAAAAAATTTGCAAGGTGCATATTTGCACCATCCTTAGCTGCACCTAAAAATACAGACTTTAGATTCAACAATTGGATTATAGCACTAGTGATATCAAACTTCACATTAGGGGTTTATGTAGGAGGAATAATGGCTCTAGACTCTGTAGGCACAACATAACCTAGATCTTCATCAACCTCCTCATATGGGTCTAAGTGTTGATATGACAAAATAAATAGAGCTCTAACTATCTGAACTTAACGATGAACAACCTGCCTAGGCCTAACTAGTCCACCTTACTGAACTAACTCTGCCTCTACAGCAAGTCTAGCCTCTTCGGCTTCTCTATGATCTCGATTCAATAGTTTTTATGTCAATAAAGCTATAATATTTTGTAGATATAATGGAGAATGCAAAAGTGCCATGTTTGGATCCACAGGTGGGGGATGTTGAACCCCTTCATAAACTTGTCCTGACATTTTTCTTGGTGTTTAAAGGATTCTCTCTGGTTCTAGATCAAACCGTCTTCCCCGAAAATGGTGCCAAAATTTGGTGTCACCAGAAACTACACTACAATTAAAAGTATAATGTGGTTGATTGTAAATATAATAACCCAACTAGGTTGGGGTTGATCCCACAAGGAAAACGTTAATAGCTGCTTAACTTGATGTAATCCTCGAGTAATATAAAAAATTAAATGGGGAGATTAAAGTATTAATCATAGGTAGTAACCAAATCTTGAGTGCTTTTGAGTTGTACACAATATGAGATAAAAACTAGGTTTGTATTCCCCCTAGCATCTTAACTTCGTAAATTTTTGGTGATCAACCCAACTGTTCTGTTGTTTTGCATGAAAAGTCTACAAGATAGGTAATATCAGCCACCTGGTAACCGTGAAGATAAATTTCACCCTTTATGGGGTAAGTCTCAGGGTGTCACCTTGTTACTCCTTGTTATAACCTCAGTTCACTATCATGGGGTAGTATCAAGTGATTAGATGGGATGGCGGGAACTAAAAGGTAGAGACGAATCCCAAACCACTTTCCTAATCTTCTTTTCCCAATCATAAGCTCCCTTTGGGGATGGATGCGAATGCATACTATCTTGAATTACTGTAGATACGTGATATTAATTATTCCAAAGAAGATTAACATAAATCCAGAAACCCTAGAATAGATGAGTTTTACACTTTCTCTATGTAGCTAATCTGTCGGGGTTACAACAACCCTAGTCATGGATATTAGTCGCTCATGCTTGTGCAAGAAACTATGATTATCAATGAAGAACACATAAAATCAATTGCACAAGCATAAGATGATTAAAACTCCAAAGTCTTTAATTGAATAAACCCTAAAATCTCAAGAACAATTGTAAAAGTATTGCAAAGTACTATAATAATATGTAAAACAGTGTAACCAAATAAAACATAAACCCTAGGGTATTTATAGTATCTCAAAATAACATTAATATCCTAATAAAAATGGGAAAGGTAAAGTTAATTTAGAAGTTGGTACGACTCGGTATTCATTTGTATTGGCATCATATGAGTTATACCCTGCCTTCTCGTATCCAATCCAGTGTCTGGTCTCTTAAAGCTTCAAATTTCTGTTCATTTTATGACTTCCTCTTACAAGTCGTTCCTAAGTGTATAACTCATTTCCTTCATTCGTATCCAGCTGGGACTTTGTCTTTCCAAGCTTTGAACACTATTTTGTGTACGACATCCCTATATGAGTCATTCTCAGACTTCCGACCGGTATACTCTTCAAACATCAATTCTTGAGCAGTAGCTTGGGTTCTGTTATGCTTACGACTTCTCTATATTACTCGTACCCAATCTTACGACATGGATACTTGAGTCTATATTTCCCATACTTGGCTCATTAGGTTGATTTTTGGTTTTGTTGGGCGTATAATTCAGTATATCAATCGTATTGGATGGTTATGATGAAAGAGCTAACTCGTATACTGCTTAATGTTGGGTTTTTTCAAGTCTTTTTCTTCTTTTTTGGTTCAAACACTATTGTGGACCAGTTTTACCTGCAATTCAGACCAAAGTGCCTCATATCCAACAAAATATCCTAAGTTCATGCATAAATTTCTGGTTTTAAGCATCGAAAGTGTCATCTTTCCACGCCACATCAACACCCTCAACTTAGACTTTTGCATGTCCTCAGGCAAAAAAAACCAAATAACTATTTTCAAGCATAGAGACGATGCTTAAAAAAGAAGTTCTTAAATAACCCATGGTAGTGATTTTGAAATTAATTTAAATCATGTTGTTACCCCTTACTTCTAACTTTCAAAACTCAGCTACGTATAATAATTTAGTATACGTAGAAATATGAGGGAATCTGATGATGGAATTACATTAACAATAGACAATTGGGCATCGATATATATTACATTCATCAAAAACCTAGCAACCTAGCAACATGGACCATATGTGCTCACAGTCAAAGAAATCATATTCACTCTTCTTTTGGATAAATCAATCTATTCAGGGATATAACAAATGACTCTCTCTCACACAAAGAAGTACCAGCGGTGTATACAAAATACTATAGGCTTTCCCTTATGCTCTTTTCCTATATTTTTAGATAGTCATGCTAAGATCACTATAGGACTTTATTTAGCTTGTAATGTAGGCTTAGTCATAGGTAGTTTATGTTTTCTAGAAATAATACCTTGTCACTAACATTGATCATAAGAAGAAGCAAAATCATGAGCATCTTTGTATATGGTTGGCCTGCTAAAGGATTTTGTGAGCTATGTGGGCCCCTTCATGATGACCCCCAACTGACAAGCCTCAAGCTGCCAATATCTATTCATCTGAAAAACCTCCATCAATCTCCAACCCAATAACAACCTTTTGTATAGCTTCCTCGTCCAGTCTAGAAAAGTGATCTGCAACTTGATTTTCCATGCCTTTTCTGTCCTTCACTTCAAAATCAAATTCTTGCAACAATAGAACCCACCGATAAGCCTCGACTTTGCATATATTTTAGCCATTAGTTATAGTAATACTGCATGACAATGTGTACAATCACCTTTTTCCTAATCAAGTAAGATCTAAACTTTTAAAAAACAAAAACCACTGCCAGTAACTTTTTCTCCATCACTAGATAGTTCTTTTCAGCAGGAATTAGTTCCTTACTAGCATAGTAGATGGGATGAAGGATCCTTTTTTTCTGTTGGCCTAGTATAACACCTAAGGCCAATCCACTAGCACCATACATAATCTCGAAAGGTAAGAACAAATTAGGAGACATAATGATTGGAGAATTCACTAACTTCTCTTTTAGTCTTTCAAAAGACTTCTTGCTTGCATTATCAAAATTAAATTTTACCTCCTTCTCAAGAAGCTTGCAAAGAGGATTAGCTATCTTTGAGAAGTCCATGATAAATCGCCTATAAAAACCTGCATGCCATAGAAAACTTCAAATTGTCTTCACAAAAATTAGGCAAAGTAATTTTTGAATCATCTCAATCTTCGGTCAATCAAACTCTATGCCTCTCTTTGAAATCTTTTCCTCAAGCACAATTCCTTCTTTAACAATAAAATGGCACTTTTCCTAATTAAGTACCAAGTTGCATTCTACACACCTTTGTAGAGCCTTTTCCAAGTGAATAAGACAGTCCTCAAAAGAGTCACCAACAGCCAAAAATCATCCATAAAAACTTCAATTATGTCTTTGACTATATCAGAGTAAATAGATATCATATATCTCTAAAATATGGCTGGGGCATTGCATAGCCCGAATGGAATTCACTTAAATGCAAAGGTCCTATAAGGAAATATAAAAGTTGTCTTCTCTTGGTCCTCAGGTGCAATAGTCATTTGATTGTAGACTGAGTACCCATAAAGAAAATAATAACATCTTCTTCATGCTAACCTATCTAACATCTAATCCATGAAAGGCATAGGAAAATGGTCCTTCTGAGTACATACATCCAATTTCCTATAATCCATGAACACTCTTTATCCAGTGACTGGCCTCATAGGCACTAGCTCATTCTTCTCGTTAGGCACAACAGCAATTCTGCCTTTTTTAGAATGCATTGAACTGGACTAACCCACTTTCTATCGATAATAGGAAACACCAAACTAGCATCCAACCACTTGATTATTTCCTTCTCAACCAACTTCAGCATAGAAAGATTAAGTTGACGTTGATGTTTAATAATGGAACATACTCTGATTCAAGTCGTATTTTGTGAGTACATAAACTAGGAGAAATACCCACAATATCTGCAATGGACCATCCAATGGCCCTCTTAAAATTTTGCAATGCTGACAATAATGTTTCTACTTCTGACTGACTCAGATCAGCTGTAATAATAACCAGCAAAGTGTTGTTATCCCCCAAAAATGCATATCACAAGTGAGATGCGAGGGTCTTTAACTATAACACTGGTGGTTTCTCAATAGAAGGCAAGAAGAAGGATTAGTTTTATTCTTTAAGTCCAAATCACGCTTCTATGGCACAAAATTATAACCACTCCCATACAATGCACTTACTAACTCCTCATACTCCTTGATACCATTAGAGTCAAAAATCATGATTACAATTGCTATTGCTTTGACACCTAGTCTCTCTTTAACAGAAACAACCACATCAGAACCATCATCCCATATAGTCACTTCATTAACATCATGGAATGAATCTGTCTCTTCATCATACACATTAATAACAGACATCACTTTAAACTCATCAGGCTTCCTCATGGACTTGCACACATTGAATATAACATGTTCATCATTCAATCTCATCATTAGATATCCCAGCTCTAGATTAATTAATGTCCTTCTTGTAGCCAAAATGGTCTTTTGACAAAAATTAGGACTTAAAATTCCACTTTAAAATATAGTACAAAAAAATCAGCAGGAAAAATAAAAGACGCCACCATCACCAAAACATCATATAAATACCAACTTATTTTTTCACATTCTTATTTATCATAATTAGCCTCATGGTGGTGGTTTTTGGAGCTTCCAACCCTAATTGGTTGAATACTTCAAATGGCATGAGGTTGATATTAGCACCTAAACCACAGAAAGCATGAACATAGTTGAAATATCCTATTAGGAAAGGTATAGTAAAAGCACCAGGATCCTTCTTCTTCTCCATCAATGATATAGTGGCTACATCACTACGCTGATGAACATTATCAACTGGATCATAACTAACAACTCTTTTCTTGGTAATCAGATCCTTCATAAATTTATTATATGTAAGCATCTGCTCCAATGCCTCAACCAATGGTATATTGACTGACATCTCTTTTAGCATAGATAAAAACTTTTAATATTTACCATCTTCTTTTTTCTTATTCATTCTCTAAGTATAAGGAAGAAAAGGTCTTGGAATGGGATTCAGTGCGGGCTTTGTAGCTTTCTCTTCTCCTTCATTCTGCTTATTGTTGCTCCCTATATCAACTGGGTCATCATCATTCTTTTGCTCATCAAAAGTAGGTACAGATAGGTCTATAGTAACCTTACAACTTCTAGTGGTAATGGCATGGCACTGATAATTGTTTATGGTATTTACCATTGTATTGTTCGAAAGAGTTTTGGGTTGTCTCTGATTCACTATGGCTGATATCTGACAAAATTACTGCTCCAATTGCTTGATTGTTGTAGTATTTGACTCAACTTTCTAGTTCAATCCTATAAAATTATCTTTGATATCCTTTAGGAAGTTCTCTTAACTATCTTACCCTTTCACCAGCTTAGACAAAAGTGCCTCCATTCTGGAATTTGTGTCTCGACTGCCTGGTGGAATGTACTTGTCACCCTTCTCCTTATAGTAATCTTTATGCTGCCAATCTCTATCTATATATATGCTTCTATATCTATATCTATCATTATAGTAGTTCCTACCTTGATTCTCTTGCCCTTGGTCTTTGAAATCTGCCAATCTATAATCAAGCTACTTTGCGTCTTCTTCAGATTCAATGTTGAAAGGTTTGGAAGTAGACCCTTATGTTGGAATTGCGTTTACTTTCTCAGCACTCATTGATCTAAATTTTTTTATAATTTGTACAAAGTTTTACAACCACTTATGCTACCATATCATTAGATTCTCTATACGTATTTGTTGCTCCAATAGCATGTGTACTATCACCACATTATGAATCTCGAGTATGCTGTCCTCTATTGGTCACAATAATATCATCTAGTATTTCCTATACAGCATCCTAACAAAGATGCATAAATAATCCTCCAAAAATAGCATCTACCATAGCTCTCAAACTATCATTCAATGATCTATAAAAGATATCTGGAAAGCTAGATCCTCTTATTCTGTGACTTGTGATCATGCACATCTTCTTTTTGAATTTAAACCATGCCTCACACTTAGACTCTATAGGTAACTGTCTAAAATTATAAATGTCAACCTTCAACTATAACATCCGTGTAGGAGGGAAAAATATTCTCAAAAACTATGTGTTTAACTCGTGCCAAGTAGTGATAGATCCTTTTGGAAGTACCCCTAAACATAGTGATGCTTCACTTATCAAAAAGAATGGGAACAGGCTCAATCTCAATGCTTCCTAATTAACCCTTGGAATAGTATAAGATTTTCAAATCCCAGAAAATTTGTGAGATGCATGATGCACCCAAAAATATACCCTTCAGATTCAATAATTAGATCATAGAACTAGTAATATCAAACTAATGGCTCCAAACTCTGTAGGCTTAATATAATCAAGATCTTCATCCTCCTCCTTATATAGGTTTAATATTTTATATGACAAAATAAATTGAGATCTTCCTCTCTGAACTTGATGATCAATAAACTATATAGTCCTGAATAGTCCACCTTGCTGAGCTAACTCCACCTCTGCAGCAAGTCTATCCTTTTTAGCTTCTTTACACTGTCGATCCAATATTTATTGTGCAAAAAAATTTACAATATTCTATAGATCAAATGGAGCACGTGAGAGTTTCATATTTGGATCCACAGGTGGGGTATCTTGAACCCCTTCATGGTATTGTCCTAACATCCTTCTCAAGGTTTGATGGATTCTCTCTGGTTCTAGATAAAAAAGGAGTAAGGGAATGCCTCTACTCCTAGTACTTGGCAAACACCGGCGTATGCCAAAATAAAAATAGAAAATTAAAAACCCCTAACTTTACCAACTCAATTCACTACTCAAACCATATTCTCCAACAACAACACCAAAATTTGGTGTCGCCCAAAACTACATTCCAATTAGAATATAATGTGGTCGATTACAAATATAATAACCCAACTAAGTTAGGGTCTCTCCCATAGGGAAAACACAAAAATCTACTTGACTTGATGTAATCCTCAAGTAATAAAGGAAAGTAAATAGGGGAATTGCAGCATTAATCATAAGTAGTAACCAATCTTAAGTGCTTTTGAGTTGTATACAATATGAGATGAACACTAGGTTTGTGTTCCCCATGGCTTCTCAACTCTATAAATTTCTCATGATAAACCCAACTATTCTATTGTTCTGCATGCAAATTCTACAAGATAGGTATTATTAGCCACCTAGTAAGCGTGAAGATAAATTTCACCAAGGGAAAGTCTCAGGGTGTCGCCTTATTACTCCATGCTATAACCTCAGTTCACTATCACAGGATAGGATCAAGTGATTAGATAAGATGGCAGGAACTAAAAGGTGGAGGTGAATCCTAAATCACTATCCTAATCTTCTTTTCCCAATCATTAGCTCCTTATGGAGATGGATGTGAATACAGGCTATCTTGAGTTACTGCATATACCTGAGATTAATTATTTCAAAGAAGATTAAGATACATGCATAAACCTAAAATAGATGAGATTCACACTTCCTCTATATAGCTAATACGCTAGGGTTCTCACAACCCTAGTCAAGGAAATTAGTTGCTCATATTTATGCAAGAAACCATGATTATCAATAAAAAACACATAAAATCAATTGCACAAGAATAAGATGATTATACTCTAAATTCTTTAATGGAATAAACCCTAAAATCTCAAGAACAGTTGTAAAAGTATTTTAAAGTATTCTAATAATATGTAAAAGAGCATAACCAAATAAAAGAAAAAACCTAGGGTAGTTATAGTATCTTAAAATAACATTAAAATCATAATAAAAATAGGAAAGTTAAAGTTAAGTTGACAGTTGGTACGACTCGATCTTCACTAAAATCAGCATCATACGAGTCGTACCCTGCCTTCTTATATCTATTCCATTGTCTGGTCTCCCAAAGCTTTAATTTTATGTTCAGTATACTAATTTCTCTTACGAGTTGTGCCTGAGTGTACGACTCCTATTCTTCACTCGTATCCACCTAGGACTTTGTCTTTCCAAGGTTTGAACAATGGTTTATGTGCGACATCCCTATACGAGCATACTCAGTCTTCCAACTTGTATACTCTTGACACTTTAATTTGTGAGTAGTATCTTAGGTTCTATTATGCTTACGAATTCTCTGTACGACTCGTATCCTATCTTACAACTTGGATACTTGACTCGTATCTTTCCCATATATTTCTCTTCAAATTGACTTTTGGTTTTGTTGTGCGTACGATTCAGTATACAAGTTGTATCAGATAGTTATGATTAAAGAGTTGACTCGTATACTTCTCAAAGTTGATCTTTTTTTGTTTTTTTCTTCTTTTATCATTCAAACACTATTGTGGACCTATTTTACCTGCAATTCACACCAAAGTGCATCATATCCAACTAAATATTCCAAGTTCATACATAAATTCATAATTTTAAGTATCGAAAATATCATATTTCCATACCATATCAACACAGATTGGGGCCCTTTCAGCAGGGGAGCTGAACCGATATAACCCATGGGTGGTTTAGGATAGCATAGCTACACAGCCTAGGTAAAGTTTTTAATGGCATGCTAAACCTATTTCCCTTTCCCGGCATGATTATATATATATATATATGGTTGTACACATTATGGGTGGTTTTACTTGGTTTTATAAATGACATTATTTTATTCTTATCTTGAGTGCATGCTAGTATTCACCCACTAACCCATCTTTGGGCGGTTGTATACCCACGCTATACAAGGACTGGTCATTCTACTTCTCCTGCTTAGTGATTAATTTTGGGGACATTCGTTATTGGATTGAAGTAGTGAGCTTTCATAGTTTGGAAGGCATCTATTTCATGTCATGGTTACTTTACATATTTCTTATTTTTCATAGACTTTTGTTTTTTTCAATAGTTGGGGGCATGTTCCAACTAGGTACTCTTTGGTTGGTCTAGAAGCTTTGTATGGATAACTGCAGACTTGGGTATTGTATGAATTGGTTATGCTTCATATATATACATTTGTTGAATTATTATAATTGGTTTTGGTTGGTCATTGGGTGGTTGGACTTGGTTTGGTTGGTATCAGATATAGACTTATCCTAGAGTCACCACATGGTTGGATATGTTATCTTATTAAATGTTCAAACTTTAGTTGACTCTAGGTATGCGCTTGGTGATTGGGTTGGGTAATAGGTGTGATTCTCGATCCTAGTTGGGCTTGGCATTGCCCATTACGACAAGGCCCTAGTCAGGTCCTGTCAAGTTGGTATCAAATCTTTAGGTTTTGATGTCATGAGGTTTTCACAAAATCGTGTTGAGTAGAGTTTTTCTTGTGGGTATGTCATGCACAATACTTATAATTAGGAGGCTATGAGGCAATTAGCACTTTCTTAGTTATTCTACTTTTGGGCTTTAGAGTCTAAGGTCTTGAATTCTTCTCTGAATCCTCCTTGGTTCACTCTTTGGATCAAGCCTTCTCAATGATCTAAAGGTTCTTCGAAACTCACCTGTCCTACTTGAGGACAACCTAGATGGATCTATTCTAACTCATAGGGAACATGCCCGCTCAAGGGTCGCAGATTTTTGTTTATCCCAAGGAGTCCCATCAGTCTTTACTAACCCTATCTCAGAAGGCGATACTCATGCTCAGTTACCTCAAGGTGAGGTTACCAATGCTGATTTTTGTCATCCTAATAATATATTAACCTAAATAGTGAAACTCTGTCACACCAGTCCTGTCTTATTAGTACAGGAAGAAATAAGGTAAGGTTGGTAAATAGACAAGGTAAGAGGGTCTCGATCTTCTAAACAAACAAGGAGGCCAATGGTATGTCGATAAATGGTCCATAAAGAAAAAGTGGGTGTCATAACTTCTATTCTATGTCTTGTGTTCCCTACCCAGATTCAATTAGGAGGAAGGTGTTTCTAGATTGGTAAATTTTTTTAGGGCTCAAGGTGCCCATTATCGGGACAATAGGGCCCAATTTTCATTACTTGGTCTGGGTTCCCCTCTCTCTCTTTTGTGACCCCATTTGTGGTGGTGTATTTTGGTTCTAGTCCCAAGGTTATTTTGGACTCTATTTTTCTTCTATTTCTACCTCGGTAGGTGACTCTATGATTGCCAAAAGAGTTTTGGTGGTGGTGGTGGGTCTGTGCTAATTTGTTGGTAATAAAAGAGTCTTGGTAGATTAGCTTAACTCGGATATGGTAGATTTTTATGTCATTTGGGGGATGGATTAGTTACTCTTATGTTTTTCATTATTAGATTGTTAAACTTGTTGGGATCCCAGATGAGTCAGTTTTGGAATGGGATATTAGTTTCTTTCCCTAGCTATTAAGGAAAAGGTTATATTATATCTTAGAATTCAGAAGTTGATCTCCAACGGGTGTATTTATTATTTTGTCTGGTTTAAATATTCTAACTCGAAAGGTCTTTCTTTACATTTGATTTTGGTGGTAAATGAATTTCCTGGGGTCCTTTTTGATAACCCTCATGGTGTCTTTCTAATGAGTAGGATGGTTTGTGGTTGGTTTTGTTTCAGACATTTGTTTAAATTTCTTTTCCTTCCTTATAGAATGGTTTTGATGGAGTTAAAGGATCTTAAGGAGAAATAAAGGGATCTCTTAGATGCAGGTCTCATCAGTCTTACTGTTCCCCTGCGGAGTGTTTTTTTCTCTTGCATGTCTAAGGGGAATGGTTTTCCCTGGGAATATATAGGTTGTTGGTGGGTGACTAAGAAATTAGAAGCATCCTTCTTGTGGTTAGACCATGCTTATGTATATTCTATAAGGATACTTTGCTAGTAATACATAGTGGTTGGTAGATCCTAGGATTGAACGTAGATGCTTAATCATGGTAAAGGGAGTACATTAGCTTAGGGATAGTAATGTGAGAGTTGCAGAGGTAAATTGGCGGTTGGATGAGGTTGATGACTTAAGGAATACAATTGTGGTAAAATTATAACATGTAGATCGAACATTAAAGATGAACTTATGAATTAGGGTTTAATTCATTAGATGGGATAGATCATGGTACTTGCACGTGTCTTTGTCCCTCTATTTGTACTTTATTATTGGCATGAAATTGATTATTAAATTCATTACTTTGAATGTGGGTTTTGGAACAACTAAAGACCTTGTCATGATTACTCATTTAATATATTTTCCATGGATTATGATGCATTATTCATGTTTATTTATGTTTATGAATATTATGGGATGCATGGAAATATTAAATGGATTTTTGGGTACTATGGATTCCCTAATTACTTGGTTTTGGTCTTGGAAATTATATTCCCTCAAACTATTTGTAAAATTGCCATTGAGTATGATTTTATTACATAGTTTGACTATTCTTGACTCTTTACATTGCATACATAGTTAAAGGAACATGAATTAGTTTTGGGTGGATTCAAATGATTTTGAAAGGCCTTGGTTGCTATGGTTTGATTTTAAATGGTTTTGGTTTAATTGAAAACCTTGGAGTCAATTTGGTCTCATGATTTTTTTGTATTTGTATGCTGAGCTCTAGGTAGCATTTGGTTGAATTGGGTTTTGGTCGTAGGAGAACCAAGCATCCTTGGTGTACATCCTTGGTGATACCTTTTAGAGCAGAGTATTGTGCTTATAGGAATAATGGGGTAAAGGTTGATGGTTAGTCTAAAATTTTTCTTTAGCAGTGGACTTCAAGAAAAAGTTAGGTTGCATATTTTAGTGATACTCTTATCTCTGGATTAGGAGATTACTCTACTAGTGTTGCATGCATTCTTATAGCACTTATGATGAAGGTTCATATTTTGCATTCACCTTGCTCCCTGGATATGAGTCTTGACCTTGTATTAAGTTATGGTATGTGTGGTTGTGTTTCTTTCAGTGTCTAATTTTAAGGAATTCTCTTATGGTATGGTTTGGTCAGGATATTTCTTCATTATGTTCTAGGTGGTTGTTGCAAAGTACTTTATGCCTATAGTGTTGTGCCTTATCTTTGG
Source organism: Capsicum baccatum var. pendulum (assembly GCA_030864225.1). Lineage (NCBI taxonomy): Eukaryota > Viridiplantae > Streptophyta > Magnoliopsida > Solanales > Solanaceae > Capsicum > Capsicum baccatum. Next base: position 80,548,345 of record CM061560.1, on the reverse strand, counting down.
GATCTTGACTTGGGAGGTATGGATAACCCTTGTAATTTGGTCCCTTAAATGACTCTTCTTCTTGTTCTAGGGTGGTAGTGGCTTGGAGAGCATGGTGATGTGTTGAAATGAGGAATGTAGAAGCCCCTAAGTGGGGGAGAGTCTAGGGTGACTACTAAAAGTTAAGGTTTTGAAAAGTAAGGTAAGGTTGTTGTCATGAGAAAAGGGTAGGAAAGGAATTTGTGGTGAAAATCCTTGTGGAATTAATAGAGGGTGCTAGATTTTTGTATGTATAGATCATACCACAGGTATATAAGTGGTAGGCTTAAATTTTGTGGTTGGTAGATATACCAATAAGTTGTATTGGGTACCTGAGAGGTCTAGTAAGGTATGGTTTTATCAATTATTTTCATGGCTTAGTAGTTGTATGGTTTTGGGTGTTCAATTATAGGTTGGGGTTTTGGTTATAGTGGTTGGACATGGTTGCCCATGTCTTTTACTTGGAAGTGGAGTAGTGTTTGGGGATAGATGTAAGGAGTAGAGCCTGGTGGCTTAAGTTAACTCCGTTTAGCTTTGGATAGGCTTGAACATAGAGGTGGTGTATAGCTAGACTCAAGCTCTCATAGTGTTGTGCCTTTGTAAACACTAAGTTAAATTGGACGTGCTCTCTAGAATGAGTCCATTCATTTGATAATCTATGTGTTGAGTGGAAGTTAAGGTGTGGATGGTCCTTGGTTGGTTGGTTCCTTTTGGTGGTATTGGTATCTTGAATTCCTTGTTCTTTAATGGGGTCCCGATGAGGATCATGGAATGGTAAGTTCTCTGATTGTGAACAAAATATTTGGCTTCGATAAAGGTTTCATGGTGTAACCAAAAGTCCAAGAAAGCCATTTGTGATGCGGAAGGGGATATGGGGTCCAAGTGTCGGTGTTGGTTCTTGGTTCTAGAAATTCGTCCTTAAGGTGTGTGCTCTTTAACATGCCTTTTTGTTTTCTAACTTGGTTAAAGGTGAGGAATGGTTCCTCTCTCATCTTCATTTTATAGCTTAGATAGAGGTTGGAAGGAGGTGTTGGGTGTATGGTGATTTTGTCACCTTGGTTGTGTACCCTTGCTTCTTATTTTTGTTGAGTAAAAGTTTGTTGGTTTTTAATGTGTTATCTCATGCTTGTACCTTACCCTTACCCATCGTTTAGGGATAAATGATCCTAGTGAGGAAGACGGTACACCCCAAGTCTTTGACCCTTACGAAATTCCCTTGGTTTTGGACTTACTGGACTTAGTACGACTCAAAGATACCAATCGTACACTTGGATATGAGTTAGGGAGGTGCTTGGTGGTTCACTCATACACTAGGCAATGTTTTTGGTATAGCTACTGCCTAAGATACAACTCATCTTGGTACGAGTTGTATCAAAACATACAAGTGGTGTAAGGCAAGTCGTATGGTGCTTGTTTGAGTTGTCTTGTGGAATCTTCCCATGGTATGGTTGGTGGGTATGATTGAGTGTACCGCTCATACCCTTAGGTACGAGTTAGGAAGGTGTGAGTCATATAGGAACTAATGTGTAGGGTCTTGGGTACGAGTTGGGGTACCACTTGTACTCTAGGATACAAATGGTATAGGTGAGTCATACCCCTGGACGTGGTTTGCTTTAATTGTAAGTCAACGGTAGTCCAGACATTTCCTACTTCAAAGAACTTGTGTTCTCACATTATATAAACATTGGTGGCCTCTCATAACACTTACTAAAGGATGGAAACACTCCAAATACTCTCTCAAACTTACTCTTGAAGATTTGAGGCTGTGATTTCTTCATGTGTTCTTCAAAGGGCTCAAGAGTCATGTTTCTACTTGGAATCTTCTTATATAAGGCATGTATTCCTTCCCTCATTGTTAATTACAACTAAAGGCATCGGTATTGTGTTTTAAACATTGATTTATGAATCATGAATGGTGGTTTTGAAATATATATTAAAGGTCTTGATACATATGGTTTGGTATTAGTTTAAACTATGTTTTGACATATTTTTGGTAATGGTTTGCATATGTGTTTATTGGTTGGTTATGGTTTAACAAATGGGTCTTGAGCAACCCTAATTATGGTGTTTTATGCATTGGTTTTGGTCTTGGTAAAGGTATGCCCTCAACATGTTTGATAAAATGCCTCAAAGAATGTTTTCGCTCTATTGTTGAACTTTCATTGAAACTCGTGCATAGTTTGATTTGGTAATGGAACCTTAAATGAATTTGGATGGTTTTGCATGGTTTAAATGATATAAATTCTTTAAATGTTTAGCATGGTATAAAATGGTTTGGAAAATGGTATAAATGGTGTACATGGTTTGGAAGGATTAAATGGTAAAGCCTTGGTGACTATGAAATTGGTTATGCTTGTGGGGTACATGAAATTCCCCAAGTGGTTTACTATGGTAAATGGTAGGGTACTCGAAAGTCTCTTAAGCCTATATATGGTTGGCTATGGATAGTATTTGCAAGTATGGTGGGTATGACGATACCACCACTAAATGGCCTCAAGTAATAAATGGTTAATGGATTAGTTAGTTGTTTGGTAATGATTTTAAATGTGCAATGATGGTGGGATATGTAGCAAAGCTATGGAAGGTGGAGGTCCAAGAGGGGCCAAAATTGGAAACTCATATTTGCCAATGTGAGGTTTCATCTTGGTGACCGTGTGCATGATATCACACTTTATATTTGGGGAATGTACTAGTCATCCCAGGTTTTCTTCCCTGGTCGTGCGGCTACACGCACTGGGGCCCTTTCAGCAGGGGATCTGAACCCATATAGCCCATGGGTGGTTTAGGACGGTAAAGCTACACAACCAAAGTAATTGTTTTAATGGCATGCTAATCCCAGTTCCCTTTCCCGGCATGGCTATATATATATATATGATTGTACGCATTATGGATGGTTTTACTTGGTTTTACAAATGGAATTATTTTATCCTTATCCTACATGCTAATTTTCACCCACTAACTCGTATTTAGGCGGCTGTATACCCACGCTATGTAGGGACTGACCATTCTACTTCTCCTGCTTAAGGATTCGAGGACAGTCGATACTGGATTGAAATGGTGAGCTTCTATATTTTGGAATGAAGTCATTTTATGTCATGGATTACTTTACATATTTCTTGTCTTTCAGAGACTTAGGTTTTTGGCTATGGTTGGGGTACGTCGGATTATTATAATTGGTTTAGGTTTATTGGTTTTGCCATTGGTTTGGTTGACCATTAGATGGTTGGACTTGGTTGGGTTGGTCTCGGATATAGACTTATCCCACAGTCACCACATGGTTGGATATTCTATCTTATTATATAATCAAACTTTAGCCAACTCAAGGTATGCGTTTGGTGGTTGGGTTGGGTAATGGGGACAGTTCCCAGTCCTGGTTAGGCTTAGGATTTCCCATTAAGACAAGGCCATGGTTCTAGTCATGTCATGTTTCATTAAAGTTGGAACATACCTCCAGATAAGTTTTTTCCTCCCGTCCTTGAAAGGGACACCTTTTATTTATACATTTTTTTTAATTTCTATCTTGTCATATTTCCTTGTCCATAGTACATTATTTAAGTTCCTTTTTTATGTAAAAAGGGATGCAAAATTAATTATAGTTTCTCAGTGATAACAGATGATTGTTTGGTACACATAGCATTAGCGGCAACATGAAAACATTTCTAAAAAAATTCAAGAGTATGGTTCCCCAAGAGATGAGCATTATTTTGAGGCATCAATACGAGGACAAATCAAGAATGAGTTTTAAAGAAAAAGATTGGCTACGAAACATGCATAAAATGGTATTGGATCAAAAATAATCAAGACAAGGGTTGAAAGATGAAGGTCCAAGGCCATCAAGTAAATTTTTCAATCACTAACAGTGTCAATTGTATGGATAATAGGAAGGCTTAAGGAAAATATGCACAGCATAATGAGGCCATAAATCGACTACCATTTTAAAATTCATAATTTTTCTTTATTCAGACAAGGATCAAAAAGTTTTAGAAGTTTGTAGGAAACGTTGCGCACCACAAAGTAAAGTTTTTTTAGATCTTTGCTATCTTTTGGTAATGTCATTCTTAGTTCACATTATAGGAAATAGAAAAGCCCTACTTATCTAAAAGGAAAGAGTTTCAAGTCCTTCAATTTCAAAACTCAAACATTTTTATTTTTTTATTTAAAAAAAGAAAGAGTTTTTGTTAAATTACTCTCTTGTCTTCACAGGGTACGAAACTTCTTGGTTGAATTTTAGGACACAAAACCTCTATTCTCTTCTTTCTGTACTTTTCTTCTTTGAGTCTTCATAAGATACGACATTTCTTAGATGTTTCTTCTTAAGGAACAAAATTCCTTATTTTTCTTCTTTAAGTCTTCATAGGGCACGACACTCCGGTCACCTTATTTTTTAGGCAAAAAAACTCCCTATTTTATCCTTTTAAGTCTTCACAGGACATGACAATCCGTGGTTGCCTTTATTTTTAGGAAACAAAATCCTTTATCTTTCTTCATTTAGTCTTTACTGAGTACGCCATTCTGCAAAAATCTTCTATTTTTCATTTTAATGTCTTCATGAGTATGGAATCCCTTGGTTGCCTTTGTGGAGAAAAAATCCACCATTTTTCATATTGAAGTCTTCATAGGGTATGACATCTCTTGGTTTCCTTTTAGGAAACAAAGATTCTAATTATCTTTTCATGCGTTCACAAGGTAAAAAAATTACCTTGGTTGCATTATTACAAAATACAAATCTTATCTTATTTTCTTACCTATGTTATTATCTATCATTGTGGTCCTTTTAATTAGAGTAGCTATTTATAATTTCATTAATAACTCTCAAAATTTTTCTAGTGTAAAACCGGGGGAGAAAATTTTATTCATTTTGTTGTTGTCTACTTCTCTTTGATGTATCACGGGTTTTCCTACAAAGCACAGATTTCATGATCAAGAATAGAATATCATCCTCATTAGAGTAGTGAAGAATGTTCTACCTCGAATATAGATAGAGTCATCTTGGCAAATATAGTGGATCAACATCTTAAGATTCATCTTCTTAGCATCTAATCAAGAAAACAAGCATCTAAGAATATTCTACGAACTGTCCCTGGAGGAGCATCAGTGATTTAGCCCAAGTTGAAAGTTTAAGTCTCAAATCCTAACTTCAAGATCAAATTTTGAGATCAAGTTACCCAATAGAAGAAGGTGTGGTGATAACCTAAGTTCCAAAAAGAACATGATAAGATCTTATATTTTTCCTTTCTAGTTTCATTTATTTGATGTAACAACAGGAGTCATGAAATGGAACCTCGATGGAATCTTACTAGACTCTTGAGCCACTAAATAGAGCTTCTATGGAACCTTACTCGACTCTCCACCCCGTTCTTTCATCCCTCTACCCACTCGGACTACACGTGACTTAGTTCTCTTATACCTGACATATGTAGGATGCACAAAGACAGTGCTAGATCACACCACCCTCCTTTATTTTATTTTTCATATTTTATTTTAAATGGCTAGGTCATAAGACAATCATTTCATTCACTTTTTTGCTTGAAAACTCTCCATGTTCCCTATCAAAGAGGGGCATTCTCTGAACACCTATAATTTGATTGAGTCTAAGGTTATACATCATTTTAATGTTTAAAAGTATTTTTACTTAGGTCTAAATTAGATATTTTAATTCTTTATATTTTTTCTAAAAGTAATTGAATATTATAAAAATTGAGTCACATTTTAGGATAAGTTTTTCCTTTTTTAAAAAAGATAAGGAAATCTAAATATGTTTTGTTTTTAATTTAGGTTTAGATATATAAACTAGGAGTTTTAGTATTTTATATTTATTATTAAACTAGTAATTCTAAAATTTTCTATTTATTAGTCTTAAGCTAGTTAATTAATATTTTATTATTGTGAATATATACTATCAAAAATTTATAAAACTTACACCTACCCAAACACCATAATCCACCTAAACCACTCCTGCACTGCCTAATACACCTAAACCAACCTAATTAATCTCAAACTCTAATTAACCCTCCCCAAGTAGCGGACCTGAAAAAGCTATCACTCTCTCACGTAACTACTAAATATACCCAAAAAAACAATACCACCTTAACAACCTAAATATACAAAATACAAAAACCGTAAACCTAGATAAAATCCTCCACAAACAAAAAAGAACACATATATAAACTATTAGACCCTAAAATTTCAACAATTTTATTTTGATAGCTCCATCATGTTTTAATATAATTTATAAGTATGTTTTAATATAATTTCTAAGTTGAATAATGATAAGGAATGTTAATGGTAGCATTAGGAAGTGTTTCATGATTCTTGAAATGCATTTTGGGGCTTTTGGGGACCCTAAAACAGTAATGGTTCGCGATTAGGGCGTGCCACACCGGTTAGTTACAGCATTAAGGGCGTGCAACACCCTTGGTATAGCACGATAAGGGCGTTCCTCACCCAAGGTTGTGGCAACACCAATTTTAGTTTTTCCTTAAGTTTTTTAGGGTAGTTTGGTCCTTTACATCCTAATTACTCTTACAACAAATATTAAATGATTTTCCTTCACCCCATAAGTCAAATTCCACCGTGTTTTTTCTCAAATTTCTCAAGAAAACCAAAAAAGGGTTCCTTCTCAAAAATTAAAGAATTCAAGGATCCAACTCAAGTTCCTCTCAAGAAATTTCATCAATTTCATCAAGTTCAGGTATGTGGAGTTTGAGCAAGAATCACCTTTCATCCTTGAGCCCAAATGCTAATATTCTTATGATTGAATCTATGAAATTTTAATTATGGTTCATACCCACTTTACATGGTTTTGAAGTTATGATGTTCCTTTATGAAATAAAGTGTATTTGGCAGATAAATACATTGTTTGCTTATTATTTTTATACTTCAAGTAGTATTCATGAAGTAAATTTCAATGTTCATGACACAAGTACCATAATTTGATAACTATATGTGATTTTAGCATGATTTACTTAGTTCATAAGAAGCTTGGACTTACTCTTTCAAATATTAGGCTATTACAATATAATTTATATTTCTATTTTATCTTATGATCTTAGGCAAGATATGAAATTCACATAAGTAATTAAGATTATGAGATAGAAATAGAAGCATATTGTATTTTTAGATGTACTAGCTCATAATCTTACTTTTATGGTGAATTTATATATATATACATATATATATATATATATATTATGAGCAATAGTAGGATTTGGGAGTAATACTTAGCACCGAGGAGAAAAGGTTTAGTGTACCCTAGTTCCATATAATGCGTACCGCCATAGGTTATTATTTAACTTGTCTAAATAGGCATGTGTCTTTTCCAAAAGAACATGTACAAAAATTATTCATCTTGTTCAAATGGACATGTATACGTGATTACCCTAGTTAGCCTTTATATTCTGACAAGTTATATCGGACCCTTTTAATGGAGGTTGTTGCATCAGACTCCATGTTGCTCATATGTTTATGTCAGTTAAGAAAATCTCCCACAAAAAGGTTAATTTCATAAACTAAGTTTAATGACTTACTAACTTTATTAGATATTGTTTTATGATTTATACTTTATGATATTTCAACTTTCATCTTATTCATGATAAAAGTGAGTCTATTTACAATTAGCATGCATCTTTTATTATTATGATCAGTTTTAGTTTTACTTATTGCATTCACCCCATACACTCAGTACATTACAGAAGTATTGACCATATATATGTTTGTATGGCTACATCATTTCGTAATGTAGGTTTTGGTGTTTTTCCTTAGCAGTATGATTACCTACGATCACTACCTCCTACATCCAGCCAATTGGTGAGTCATCATATTTCGAGGGCCAATTTTATATTTTTTTTATAGATGCTTATCATTATTAGTCCAAAAACATCATGCTTTTAATTTTTATCAGGTGGGGTTTGTCCTTGGCTCTTCAATTTTAGTTAGAGGCTTGTCAAGACTAGTCAGATGATTTATTTTCCTTCAGATTCTCCTATGTTTTAGATGAGTTACAATATTTTATTAAGATTGTTCACCCATTTGAACCCAACTTATGAATTATTTTCTTAGTTTCCACTCATGTTTTAAGTTTACTTTATCATGGTTCTGTGATGAGTACATATCATGGGTTAGATTTGGAGCTACTTATAGTCCTAAGAAATGTGTGATGTCCAGGGGGTAGCCTTGGGTCATTGCAAACTTGGTATCAAAGCTTAAGTCTTTAAAGGATCCTAGGGAGTCTGACAAGCCGTATTACATAGATTTTTTATCATGGGTATGAAGCGCACCATACTTATGACCGAGATTCTACCAGATATATTAGGAAACTATCAATTCTTTTATGATCTCTATCATGATCTAAATTTACCTCTATCTGCTCTAACTAGTGATTTCATATATTAGAGAATGCCTCCTTACAGAGTTTACCAGCCAGCCCAACCACCACTCGTAGATCCTTTGTATGTGAATATCTATCTTATTGAATTTTGGGATGCTTTTCAAGTGATATCTCAGGCTATAAATGCTAATGCTCAAGGTAATCTGCCAGTAGCAGTCCCAATTCAGCAAAATAGTAACTTAGCTATATCTAAAGTTTAAGATTTTATGAGAATAAATTAACCTGAGTTCTTTTTGTTTAAGGTGAATTAGGATCCATAGTTTCATTAATGAGCTAAAGAAAATTACACAAATTATGCATGTACAGAAGAAGGAAGTGTGGAATTGGCTCTTACCAGTTGAAAGATATTTCTTATGACTAGGTTATTAAATGCAAGGAAGGTAGGGGTGTTAATATAGAAAAATATGAGTTGGTATGTATTTAAGATTACTTTATATATCCTAAGGTGGAGGAGTTCATAAAACTTAGGAAGGGATCTATGTTAGTTAAGGAATATTGCCTCAAGTTCACTTAGCTTTCGAAGTATGCACTAGAGTTGTTGTTGGATTCTAGGTCTTGTATGAGTAAATCTGTCATTGGGTTGTTTTACTTGGTGATCAAGGAGTATAGTACTTTCATGTTGATCGATGATAGGGATATTGCTCTATTAATGACTCATGCTCAACAGATTGAGGCAAAGAAATTAAAGAAAAGAGAAAGGGAAACTAAAAGGGCTAGGACCAAACAATTTAATTATAGTTAGCATAAGTCCGGAGGGGAAAACCATTCTTAGTTTTAAATTTGTTCATCAGCACCTACGCCATATTAATCCAGTTCCCCTGCACCCAGGAATAAGGAGTAACAATGGGGTAGGGCACAAACTTCTAGATCTCAGGGTAACATTTTGAGGGATCCAGTTATCCAACCTGCAAGAGAAGTAGTAGAAATCATCAAAGTAAGTATTTGGATAGCAAGAAGGGGTGTTTTACATGTTCAAAGATAGACCATAGGTTGAGGTATTACCCTTCTACAAGAATGGGTAATAGAGGTACTCATCATCAAGCTCAACCCACTACTTCGGAAGTTCAATCAGATCGCTTGGTTCAATAATAGGGCACATCTTCTAGCATCAATGGTGGTTACTATTAGAATTGGTTTTATGATTTATCCACTCGCCAGGAGAAAGAGAGCTCTCCAGATGTAGTCATTGGTATTTTTTATGTCTTTCACCTTAATTTTTATGCATTATTAGATCCGGAGCCAAACCTTTCTTTTGTAACCCCATTTAATGATGTGAACTTAGGTGTAAGTCCTGAGAGTATTTTTGAAACTTTTTTAGTTTCTACTCTCGTTGGTGAGTCAGTTGTTGCTAGATGAGTATACAAAAAGTTCCCTATTATAATCCACCATGAGGTTACTTTAGAAAAGTTAATAGAGATAAAAATGATGGATTTTGATATCACTCTTGGTATGGGTTGGATCCATTCATGTTATGCCTAAGTTGATTGTCCCACCCAAGTGATGAAGTTTTAGTTTCCTAATGAGTAAGTGTAACACCCCAAAAATTGAGTCCCGAGATGCCACACGGTGCTTAGGGTCACAAGTGACCCCAAGCTAACCGTTTCATAGGTATAACTCAAAAACAGCTAATTTAAAATATAATTTTGAGAGAATGAAGCTGAAAATGTCTCAATATAGAATTTGTTCAATACAATATTGGAATTACAAGGTAAAAATTCTACTGACACATGTACAAGAAGGAGACTGAATACATCAACCACTACTACTGTCTATGAAGCCTCTACTAGTATTGCCTGTACATAAACGGGTCATGACTCCTAACCATTCCACTCAATATGGCCGACAGAAGAAGGTACAGTGTCTCTGAACTGAAACAACCAACACAAGACCTTAAACTATAAGGACTCCTTTACCTGCTACCCACATGCTGCAACTAAATAGAATAATAGATGGGGGTCAGCACAAAAAGAATGTATTGAGTATGTGGGGGTGCATACAACACTTTAAATAACATCATCAATTTCATGAAAACATGCATATAGACAATGGTGACTCACTTGGCTTGAGTTATATCAAATCATACTATTCATACTTTCATAATAAATAGTTCAAATGGTAAAATCTCATAATCCATGTAAATCATCAAAAATCATAAATTATGATAAATCATAATAAATTAACATATCATTAAAATTCATCATAGGTAATCATAATTCATCATAATATATCAACTCTTTGACTCAAATCTTGGAGTGACTCGATAATTCAAGAAATATGACTTTATGGACAGGGGAGTTTCCTATAATCGACAACCCCACGTGAGCTACGTGGAATACCAGTATTTGAAACCCCCATTAACGGGAGCATCATACTCTTTGCCAGGGAGTACGACCTTAAAACTGCAATAATCATAATCGGGCTCTCTGGCCAATAATATTATCATCAAACAACCCTACGGTGGCACATAGGTTTAGGAAAATACCAAATTTTCTTCTCGGTGCTAAGTACTGCTCCCCAACAAGCTCAGAACGCGTTAGGAGATCCACCATCATCATCACAAGGGTCTATCATAAAGACCAAAACAAATATCTCAATTTATAATTCATCAAAAATTTGTGGATTCCTAACCCCAACTTCGACTTAAAACATTTCAATCTTTTTCAACATCAACAAGGTATCAATGCATTGAACCATAACCGACTCGACATTTGGACAAGGATATGAAGACTCAATACGTAATATTTTCAATAATTCAACTCATCAAAATCATCTGGAAAAAAAAACAAAATTCATCTCAACATCTATATCAAAATCAATCTTTCACATAGTCAAAATCATCTCGACTCTGCGAGTTCAAGGTCAATGTACTCAAATGATTATTCTTTCAATTCGACAATTAAATCATGACAATAGATTTTGAAAAGCACTTGAGACCTTCAATTCATAATAAGAATACATATCCCGTAGTACAACTCAAATCATGACTTTTATCTCGAAAGCCTTTAGAAATATCAATTCATTGTAGTAGTATACAATTCATAGTATAAATTCGGAATTTAAGAAGTAGAGTAATGAAGTAATCATGTATATCCATATTGGAAAAAAAAATTCAAAGTCTTATAAATCCTTCATAAAGTAATTTGAGTGTATACCCATTTTCAAATATCATGAAATTTCAATAATAGAACTCAACCTTTTTAAATGTCAAAATGTAACAATTTATCAAGTCATGACAACATCAATATTTTTGAGAAAATATCAAGACTCATGGTAACATCTCAAATGTTATATCTCAATATGCTCAATGATTCAATTTCGTCATAAAGAAGCTTTAAGCTTATCATAAATCTCAAAATCATTCCAAAATACCATTTCAACATATATCTCAAAATCATTCAAAATAAAAATATGAAATTTATAATTATAGATATCAAGACATCTCATGTCTCAAATATATATTCAATAATTCAAATCGTCATTGGGAAGCATAAAGCTTGACACATATCTCAAAATATTATTCCAAAATACCATCTCGACATACGTCCCAAAATCATTCAAAATACCACCTCATGGTAAAAGTGTGTAATTCACAATGATAATTATTATATCATATCATGAAAACATTGAGATAATCATATAAATCAAAGTTTATTCATTCAACCATCATAATCTCATAATCAAATTATTTAGACATAATCTCACTTGCAAAATCATGTAAAACCATAATAAAATTAAAGCTTTGGGCACAAGAACGGAAGATTGCTCTTTTTCAAAACCCCACATACCTTGAAATTGACTTCTTGATTGCGAAATCCTGTTCGTACAAATAATGGGTGCTCCTCGAAGGTCTTGAAATGAGGAGTTCGTTTATCGGATTAATTTTGGATTTCTACAGTGAAATTGAAAGGTATTTGAAGGTGAAATTTGGCTAGGGTTTCATTATCCCAAATTTTTCATGGAGAAAATGAATTTTGAAGATTCAATTATGGATTAAATAGACAAATTTTCATCCAAGAGGGGGTGTGAAATGACCAAATTGCCCTTAAAAAAACAAATAATGTCAAATTTATCCTTTGGTGGACTGTTTTGATAGGCTAAATTAGATCGATCATAACGTTTTACTCCAACAGCCAAATTGGATGAAACCAATTTCATTAGAAAGAGGACTCTTAGAGCTTTTCGTTGATATATAGTATCTCACACAGATCATTATTTACAAGGAGTTATGATTGTTTGAAGTTGACCCTGAAATTCCCCTGGCTGCAGTAATTTTTAATATCCTGCACGTTTTACTGTTCACAGTTCGATCGGAATGGTCGTAGTTCAATCGGAATGGTCGTAGTTCGATCGGAATGGTCGTAACTCATCGCTCGAGTGTCCATTTTTGATGATCTACATATCGTTGGAAAGCTTATTCGATACTCTACGCAATGGTAGGTTAATGTTTTAGAAATACTACACAGAAAATTTATGGATTGCTCTAAAGCATAGAACTCAATATGTTTCTCACAAAATCTTTACGAAGAAAATTTTTTGGGGTATTATAGTACGTCATCGAGCGGGTCAGTAGTTCAGTAAATCCTAAAGTTGTTTCATCTTTTATTTAAAAGCCAAAAAGTTAATCTCAAAAGGATTTATCTATTAGTTGATTTGGGTTAAAGATACTAAATCTGAAACCCTAACCATTTAGTCAATGAGTTTTCTGAAGTCTTTCCAGATGATTTTTCTAGGGTGCCTCCCGATAGAAAAATTAAATTTGGGATTGATTATAATACTCTGTACGGTTCTAAGCTAGAAATCAGACCTTCATTCCTATGAGTGTAAACTCTAGTCCCATGATTCATACTTGAATCCATGTTTCATGATCATTAACCTAGTTTGCAGAAAGAATATGAGGTGAGAAAGATGTTTATAAGTGTCACTTAGGGCAAAGTGAGCTAAGAGCCTTTGATTCAGCCAATGTTTGGTGTTTGATTTAACAAAGGTCATCTTTGAACTAGTATTAATTTATGTATATGTGGAATTTGGCAGATTAAGACCCAACAAATTGAAGATAATCAAATTATCTTTCCAATGATACCAATTTCACCGTAATTCGATGCCCGAGCAAAAAGTTATGGCTTTGTAAAGAGGTATACGTCGCCTAACAATTTCAAACATTCACTGGAATGGGTTTTCCATAGGGTGTGTTCCTCAAACCTTAAGGTTTTCCATAGATTGTTCGATTCAAACCTTAAGGTTTGCCATGGGTTGTGCAACGCAAACCCTATAGCCAAGCGGAGTAGACACTTCATTTTTGAGTTATTTCAAGGGAAACTAAGTCATTTGACACTTTTTAAATGTCCCTAAACATAACTACACGAGATTAATAGCTCTTAAACATATTCTAACCCTATTAACATCATCATTTCATCATCTAAAACACAAGAGGATAAAAACAACTACGGTTTGCACAATCAAGCTTAAAGGTCCAATCTTTTTAGAAAAATCCGTTGTTAAGGTATGTTAGATGTTCATCCTTGGAACCTTTTAACCCATGGAGTCCAAGAATCTATTTTCAAGTTTAACGTTTTGATCTTTACATGTTATTAAGAATTATATCCATGAATTTTCATGAATCTGGACACTATATCATGCTTACAAATTATTTTTGATGGAATTTGTCCATAACACGTTCGAAGGGTGATTTTTGTATGTCATATCCTTAACCCATGAATTTTAGTACTGAAATTATGTTATTATCTCATGTTTAACTATTCCCATAATTTAACTCTTGACCCCCATGTGTTTGATGAAATACCTAAACGATTGGGTTTTGAACAATGACTACTTATTACATGTTTACAATAAATTACCTCCATGAAACTCATATGAATTTCGATCATGTATTATATTTTCAAGAGTTTTGGTAGAAATAACCCTTAGACGTTTGAAATTTGAAGTATGTTTATCTATACCTTGGTAATTTAGTTTCAAGTTATGATTTCAATTGTTTTCACGTGGAATGCATTATAGTATGTTTTAAATATTGTGGTTTCCATATCATGTTCATGTGAATTAGAACAAAAGCCCCAGTTTATGATTTGGTCATGTGATCGTGCTATCTTATAATGTATAAAAGCACCCCCATGTTAGAGTCTTGACCCCTATGTGTTTGATGAAATACTTAAGTGAATAATTGTGAAAAATAATTTCCTCCCATGGTTTCAAAGTTTTCATGTGTCCCTATAGTTATTTTTATTGAGTCTTGGGGGTTATGAATACCCAAAATTTAGCTATTTACTTAGTCTTGGTATTTCTAGAATGGTTTCAGACACGTATAAGGATTATCAGTTCAGTCAGTTATCACATCAGTCAAACTTAGACCATTTCAGTAGTACGAGTCAGTTCCTTCTTTAGTTAAACTAAGTTCAGTCCCATAATCAGTGCCAGCTTAGTTAGGAGTAGGATTCAGCACCGAGCGAACCCAGGGATGTGGGAATTCCTGTTACTACAGGGTTTGACCCTTAGTAGTAATCCCTGAGTTATAAAAACTACGTAGCCAGCGTAGGTTTGAGATGTCTTCCTGCTAGTTTAGGGTTGACACATATCACATAAGTCTTCCTGTTAGTTTAAGGTTGACAAGATGTCTTCCTGCTAGTTTAGGTTTGACACAGCCATTGTTAGTACCCGTGGCATGGTACTAGCACCCTTCCAACTAACATCACTAGTTGGATCCCTATCAGCTTAAATTTGGGGTATGTAGGTTAGATGATACCTCCAACAGTTTCAATATCAGTATTTAGTCCAGAACTCAGTTCAGTTTGCTTGGCCATAGCATATAGTTTATCAGTTATTCAGTTATTAGATTTCAGTATTTTAGTTTATAGAATAATTTAGAATCATGTTATATGCTTGGTCATGCATTCTCAGATTTTACAGCATTTACACATTCTTATCAGTTATTCAGTTACCTCATTCTACTTATTCGATCAGTTATTACTCATGCACATAACCCACACATAATAGCCTAACCTCATCTAGAATACCATTACATTCAAAGTACTGACTGCATACTCATTTTTGCACTATGATGTCTCATATAATTGGTTCGGATGCTTTGGTTCCCGACCATACATAGATATTCCAGCGTATTAGTAGCAACAACAGTGGTGAGTCCTCATATTTTAAGGAATGGTTATATTTATTTAAGTGTTTTAAGTTTAGTAGTCAGTTGGCCTTAGTTGGGGCCTATCCCATCAACTCTTATTCAGTCATTTTTAGAGGCTTTCGAACACTTCAGATAGTCAGTTAGTTTGTCATTACTTTTATCAATTTTTAGACTATTGTTTTCTGATAGTCATTTTTAGACTTATGATTCTGAAATGTTTTAGTATTTAAAACCTTATGGAAAATTCAGTTATTCCACACATGTGTATTTTGTTATTATTATTCATACCTTACACTAGTACCAACTCATGGGTTAGCTTATGGTCACTCATGACCGTAAGCATGTGTGGTATCTAGGGTGTACTCTTGGGGCATTACATTGATCTTCTTCAAGATACCCAACCTATATGTATTCCCTACCAACTAGATGGCTCCAGTAAAAATTAAGAAATTGAAGAAGAAGCTTAAAGATCTCTAGATAAGGGGTTTATTAGACCTAGTATTTCTGTATGGGATTCTCTTGTCTTATTTATGCATAAAAGGATGGTACTCTTAAAATATGTAGATATTATAGACAGCTAAACATGGTCACCATCAAGAACAAGTACCACATCGCCAGAAATAATGACTTATTTGACCAACTCTAAGGTGCCAGTTGGTTTTTGAAAATTGATCTCAGGCCGGGATATCACCAGTTGAAGGTCAGGGAATATGATATTCCTAATACTGCCTTTATAATATAGTATGGTCATTTTGAGTTTGTGGTTATGTCTTTTGGAATAAAAAAAATACTCCTACAACTTTTATAGACTTGATGAATAGGGTCTTCAAGTAGTATTTAGACATATTCATCATTGTCTTTATAGAAGACATAATCATCTTTTCACGGAGTGAGCAGGAGCATGATGACCATTTGAGGATAGCATTCCATACCCTCAAAGATTGCCAGTTGTTTTCAAATTTTAGTACATGTGAATTTTTGTTGGAGTCATTACCTTTTTACAACATGTGATTCTAGGTGCAAGTATTTATGTAAACCCTCAGAAAACAGATGCAGTGAATTTTTGCCTAGGCCCATTACTCCATTCGATATTAGGAGATTTCTGGTTTAGCCAGTTACTACATGAGATTTGTTGAGGGTTTTTCCTCAATAGCTGCTTATTGACCAAGTTGAAACAAAAGAAGGCAAAGTTTTAATGGTCAAATAAATTTGAGAAAAGCTTTTAAGAGATAAAGGGTAGATTGACTTCAGCACCATTGCTAGGTCTGCCATTTAGGTTAGATGGATTTGTTGTGTATTGTGATGCCTCCAGAGTTGGGTTAGATTGTGTGTTCATGCAAGATGGAAGGTTAATAGCTTATGCCTCCAGAAAACTTAAGAATTATAAGAAAAATTGCCGAACTCATGATTTGGAATTAGCAGTTGTGGAATTTACCTTGAAAATTTGGAGGAACTATTTATATGGTGTGTATATAGATACTTTCACTGATCGTAAGAGTCTCTAATACCTGTTCATACAGAATGAATTAAATCTTCGATAGATAAGGTGGTTGGAATTGCTAAAGGGCAATGACATGAATATACTCTACTATTTTGGTAAGGAAAATACAGTAGTTCATGCTTTAAGTAGGTTGTCTATGGGCAGTGTAGCTCATGTGGAAGAGTAGAAAAAAATTTGGCCAAAGAGGTGCATAGGTTAGCTCAAATGGGAGTATGCTTGCTTGGCACAAATGATGGTGGTTTAGAACAGTTCAGAGTTATCCTTAGTAGTTGAAGTGAAAGAGAAACAACATAATGATCCTATACTAAGCCAGTTAATGAATGCAGTTCATCAGAAGATGGCTATTGCCTATGGTGTATTTAGTTTTTCCTAGGTTTTTATAGCTAACATGCCTTTGTCAGCAGGAGAAGCTGAACCTATATAGCCTATGGGTTCCTTTAGGGTAGATCGAACTACACAATCCAGGTTTATTATTTTAAAACTCTCATGTTCATGACCCTTTACCCTATCCCGACATCCAAGATATGTATACATGAATATGTGCATGTAGCTTTGACTGAATTTGGACATGACATTATTTTATCACTTTTCCTGAGATGCATGCTAGTTCTTATCCCTTTAACCATCTTAGGACACTACATTGTTTCATGATTTAGGGTCTAAAGACTTTTCTATTGCTCATGTGCAACATTAAGTAGTGTGGTGCATTCATTAGGTTGCAATAAAATGGTTAGCTTCCATCCTTCACAAGGTCTTATCATTTCATTGTCCATTCTTCACTATCTTAGTACTTTTAGATTCTTTTGGTCACAGTTGAGGGCATGTCTGGACTTATTTGGTATTTTCAATTTAGAGGCTTTTATAGATTGATGTGGGTTGGTTATTGCTGTTTGGCTCTGTCTTTTTTGAGTTATTTATTGTTCTTATTATTACTGTTTAATTGGCTTTCGTATTGTTATTATTATTATTACTATGCTCTTGAGGTTAGGCTAAGGGGTGGTCTGTAGTCTATGGTGGGCTTGAGATACCCATCATGGCCAAGCCCATAGTTCAGTTATAACAATCTTGGTATCACAACAAGGTTTAGAGTCCTTAGGTATCAAAAAATTTGTGTCGATTAGAGTCATTTTTGTGGGCGTGTAGCATGCTACCCATATAAGGAGAAGGCTGCAAGGAATTTAAGAATGTTTCCCTTTCTTGTGATTTACTTTGTACTGTAGAGTCTAGTGTTATGAAACTCATCTAACTCCTGGCTTTCTCATATTTCATATCATGCCTCCCTAATGATCTGATAGTTGTAGAAACTCTATTGGGAACTCTGTCCTCCCTAAGGATAATATGGAGGGAACTCACCCTGTGTATGAAATGCAGACCTAGTATAGGGTCCTTGTTCCTGATTATGCCTCCCCATGTAGAGTTCCACCAGTCCCTACTAGTCCTCCTCGAGCTTCTCATACTGGTGACGCTTATGCTCAGTCGCCTTAGGGAGATATCTCTAATTCAAAGTTCCATCAATTTATTTATATGTTTACTCAGTTGGTGTCATCGTAGTCTCATCAATTTGACCATGTTGGTTTTGTTTCTCATTCATTTGAGTCACTCGGGATGGCCAATTTATGAGGTTGAATACCCCAACCTTTACAGACTCTTAAGCTTGATAAGGGTCGATATAGGTTTATTAATGTGATGGAGAATATTTTTAGGGTGATGCATCCTAGTAATGTAAAGGGTGTGGTTCATTTTTCTTATCAGCTGAAGGATGTATCTTATTAGTAGTATGAGGTATGGGAAGCTATAAGGGGTGATGATGCTGAGTAGGATGTGTGGAATGACTTTTCAGGGGCCTTTCTTGATCACTTCTTTCCTCAAGAGTTGAGGGAAGCTAAGTTGAAAAGTTTGTAAATATAAAGCAAGGGAAGATAAGCGTGAAGGAATATACTCTGAAATTTCAGCAGTTGTCCCGTTATGCTCCGAGGTTAGTGGCAACATAAGATCCAAGATGAGAAAGTTTGTTTTTGGATTGTCTCGTGATTTGGTACTGAAGTGTAAGGATGCTATGTTTAATAATGATATGGACATCTCTAGACTTGTGGTTTATAAACATCAGGTAGAGAATGAAAAAAAAGGTAGGTAGCAAAGGGAGAGAGGCAGAATAAGAAGTTTAGGTATTCAGAGCAGGGTACAGTTTAGCAAAACAATATGAAAAATAGTAGACAACCAAGAAGAGGAATTGGGGCAATTCTTATTCATCTGCCAGTGCTCTTTATCCTTAGCCTTTTGGCGATCATTATTTTTTTTATAGCAGTGGTTCTAAGGACCAGGATGCCTATTCTCAGGCTAGTGGAGCTCAGTCAGCTCCACCTTGTCCTCCTTAGCATTTTTGTGTGCAGCTTCATTATAGTTATTATGAGAAGGGGATAAATTGGTGCCATAATTATGGACAAATAAATCACATGCAGTTAGATTATCCTTCAGCCGGGATTTCATTAGGGCTAATAATGTTTTGATTGCCATATCTTTAGCTCCTGCACTAAAGGGTGCTACTTCTGGTACCAACACTGCCTGGAATCATCTTTATGAACTTGCTACTCATCAGGAGTCTGTGACATGTCTAGATGTTGTTACTGGTATGTTACAACTTTTTTGCCATGATGTTTATTATTTACTTGATCTAGATTCTACCCTATCTTTTGTGACCCCTAATGTGGCTGTGTATTTTGGTTTTGGTTCTGAAAGTATTTCTGACCCCTTTTCTATTTCTATTCTTGCGGGTGATTCTATAGTTTCTATAAAAGTCTATAGGGGTTGTATAGTGTCTATGTTTCATAGAGAGACATTGGTGGATTTGATAGAGCTGGATATGGTGGATTTTGATGTTATCTTAGGGACAGATTCAATTCACTCGTGCTATGCTTCTCTTAATTGTAGGACCCAAAAGGTCAATTTTTCTATCCATAATAAACTGATATTAGAATGGGAGGGGAGTTCTTTAGTACCCAAATGGAGGTTTATTTCCTATCTTAAAGCTTAGAAATTGATTTCAAAAGGGTATTTGTATCATCTAGTTTGGATTAAGGATTATGACTCTGAAAGTCCTTCCTTTCAATCTATCCCTATGGTTAATAAATTTCCCAAATATTTTCCTATGATCTTTCTGTGATTCCTACCGATAAGGAAATAGATTTTGGGAATGATATTCTACGTGATACTCGACAATTTCCATTCCTCCTAATAAAATGGATCTGACTGAATTAAAAGAACTAAATTAATAATTAAATGATCTTTTTTATGAGGATTTCATTCACCCTGGTGTTTCTCTGTGGGGTGATCCTAAATTTTCATGTGAAAGAAAGATGGGTATCTTCAAATGTATATAGATTACCGCCAGTTGAATAAGGTTATAGTGAAGAATAAGTATCCTCTTCCTAGGATTGGTGATATTTTTTATCAATTTCAGGGTGCTTAGGTGTTTCTCTAAGATTGATCTTCATTTGAGCTATCATCAGTTGAAAATCAGGAAGGTTAAAATTCCCAAGACTATTTTCTAAACCCGGTATAGTCACTATGAGTTTTTTGATATTTCATTTGGGTTGACTAATGCACCGGCTGCTTTCATGGATCTAATAAATTGGGTTTTCAGGAATTTCTAGATTTGTTTCTAATATTTTTCATTGATTACATCTTGGTGTATTCTAAGAGTGAGGAGTATCATCCCCATCACCTTTAAATTATGTTGCAGACTCTTAAGGACAAGAAAATTGTATGCAAAATTTTCTAAGTTTGAGTTTTGGCTGATTGTTATGACCTTTCTTGGGCACATTATTTCAAGTGAGGGGATCAAGGTGGACCCTCATAAAGTTGAGGCATTTAAGAAATGGCTTAGACCCATGACTCCACCTGACATTAGGAGCTTCTTGGGCTTTGTCAGGTATTATAGGATGTTTGTAGAGATTTTTTCTTCCATTGCTTCATCATTGACAAGATTGACTCAAAAAAAAGGTTAAGTCTTGTGGCCAGATGCTTGTGAGGGTAGCTTCAAGAAGTTGAAGGATAAGTTGACTTCTGCTCAAGTTTTGACTCTACCCGAGGATACTGATGGTTTTGTTGTGTTCAGTGATTCATCCCGTGTGGGACTAGCTTGTTTCTTCTTATTGCATGGTAAGGTTATGTCCTATTCTTCTAGAAAGCTTAAGGTCCATGAGAGGAATTATTTAACTTATAATTTAGAGTTGGCGGCTATGGTTTTTTCTTTCAAAATTTGGCCCCATTATCTATATGGGGTACATGTGGATATCTATTTAGATCATAAGAGCATGTAATATGTTTTTACTTAGAAAGATTTGAATCTCAGGCAGACGCGGTGGCTTAAATTTCTTTAAGAATTATAACATGAGCCTTCACTACCATTTAGGTAAAGCTAATGTTGTTGTTGATGCTCTTAGCAAGTTGTCTATAGGGAGTTTATCCCATGTTGATAAAGAGAAAAGAGGATTAGTGA
Source organism: Capsicum baccatum var. pendulum (assembly GCA_030864225.1). Lineage (NCBI taxonomy): Eukaryota > Viridiplantae > Streptophyta > Magnoliopsida > Solanales > Solanaceae > Capsicum > Capsicum baccatum. The sequence goes on along the minus strand of CM061560.1, from coordinate 80,526,792 downwards.
AGTACATTCATAGGTTGAATAACTTGGGAAATCATCTTTTGGACTTTGAGGATGAAGGAATCATTGTTCAAGAAGTGGTTAAATTATCTCTTGGTGATGAGGTAAAGGAGAAGCAGGCTTTGGATTTCATACTTATGCAGATTAAGGATGATGTCGGTCAGTAAAAGGTTATGGCTTTTAGGATTGGGGGAGATGGCATCTTAAGGTATCAAGGTAGGTTGTACGTTCCCGATGTTGATGAGCTGTAGAAAAATATCTTAACTAAGGCTCATGAGTCTAGGTATAGATTTTATTTGGGTACGACTAAGATGTACCATGACTTGAAGGAGATCTATTGGTGGAATAATATGAAGAGAGATATGGCAAATTTTGTTACTAAGTGTATTATTGGTCAGTAAGTCAAGGTTGAGCACTTGAGGCCTGATGGCATGTCTCAAGAGATAAAGTTTCCTATGTGAAAGTGGGAGATGACTATTATGGATTTCATTACAGGTCATTCACGGTCTCACAATCAGTGTGATTCAATCTGGGTTATTTTGGATATGATGACTATGTCTGCTCATTTTCTATCGGTGAGGACTAACTACTTGGGAGAGGATTATGCTAAGTTGATCATTTAGGAGATAGTAAAGTTAAATGGTGCTCTAGTGTCCATTATTTTAGACCGAGGTATCCAGTTTCCATCTCAGTTTTGGCATTCATTTCAGAAAGGTTTGGGACTCAGGTTAACCTTAGCATTGGTTTTCACCGTCAAATGGATAGAAAAGCAGAACATACTATTCAGAATTTAGAGGATATGTTAAGGGCCTGTGTGATTGATCTTAAGGGTAGTTGGGTTGACCATTTACCTCTTACTAATTTTGCGTACAACAACAATTATCATTCTAGCACTTAGATGACTCCTTTTGAGGCTCTTTATGATAAGAGGTGTAAGTCTTCTATTGGATAGTTTAAGATTGGTGAGACTAGGTTATTTGTCCATCACTTGGTTCATCAAGCCATGGGTAAATAAAAAATGATTAGAGAAAGACATAAGACTTCTTAGAGTCACCAAATGTCGTATATGGATGTGAGGCGAAGAGAGTTGGAGCTTGAAATAAGCAATTGCGAATGCTTAAAGGTATCTCTTATGGAAGGAGCCATGAGATTTGGGAAGAAAGGGAAGCTCAGTCCCCATTACATTGGTCCACTTTAAATTTTTAGAAGAATTAGGAATATCACATTTGAGTTATATTTTCCTATAAGTTTGGGCTCTATTCATCAAGTCTTCCATGTGTCTATGCTGAAAAAGTGTATGGGTGACCCCTCTTTGATAGTTCTTATTGGGGATGTTGGTGTTACGGATTCCATGTCTTATAAGGAAGTCCCAGTTGAGATATTGGATAGACAAGTTCCTAGGTTGAGGACCAAGGAGGTAGCTTCACTAAAAGTCTATTGGAGAAACCAAAAGGTAGAAGAGGCTACATGGGAAGCTGAGGAAGATATGAAGGCCAAGTACCCATTCTTGTTCCCCAGGTTGGATGGAAATTCTTAAGGTATGAGTTTCATTTTTCTCCTACCACTTTTTGAGTTTGTTATTTGATTTTTGCATTTTCTGTTATTCTAGTGATACTCATCATTCATGGATGAATGATCCTAAGGAAGGGGGGGCGGATAATGTAAGAACCCTTAAAATTTTGATCATTTCATTTTTTACCTTCCCGCACACGTAATATTGATTTTTGACATAAATTATGTTTGGGGATTTTAAAATATAATTTGGAAAAGTTTTGAAATTTTCAAAAGGGATTCGGGGTCATTTTGGGACGCCGGGCAGTGAGGGTTCACGATATTGGTGTGCAACAGTGGTTAGCCTCCACGATATAAGCGTGCACAGAGGATACCCTCTGCGATAATGTCGTACCATGCCAGTGTGTAAATTTCATCCAATTTTCTTTTTTTCACTTAGAGTGAGGCACTTTTGGTCTTTCTACCCTTTGTACAACCTATAAACATAAAAGTGACCATTTTCTTTAGATTTCAAAGATCAAACTCTACTTTATTAATCTTTAATAGTCCCCAAGAAAGGTCAAGGTTTTTTTTCAAGAATTCACTACTCCAGGCTCCAAACTTCAAATTGACTTTAATTTCTTATGTATTTCAGGCATATTTTTGTCTTCCTTAAACTTTAATATTACATTGTGCCATAAATTGAATGGATTTTCATGTGATTCAAATTATGGGTTTTGAAATTGGGTTGGGGAGTTTTGGTTGTTACTAATTGAATTACTTGTCCCATATTTTAAGTTGATTATGCATGCTTTAAATTGATGTTTTTGGGAATGAATTGGCACATTATTTAAATAGTTGGAATGAAGGACATGGGTTTCCCAAAGTTGTGAATTTTGGCATGAAATTGCATGGACCTCAACCTACTTTGTAAATTTGACTTTAAATATGGAAAATTGCATGGTTTAACTTGCTTTTTTAACCCAATGCATTGCATGAAGTGATATAAAAATAGATTTGGATGGCCATGGTTTGGATTTAAATGGAACTTGGGAGTCAATGTGGTTGTGTGGATTGGTTTGGTATGTTTAATTTAGCTTGTAAGAATATTGGTGTGATGATACCAAGTATTAAATGGCTTGATAAATGACTCCTGGGTTAATGAACTGGTTTGTGGGTGAATTATTTTAAATTGGGCTTCAAGGGAGTTATGTAGCTCACCGTGAAGGTGTAAGTCCCAGGGGGACGAACACTGAAAATCATGTTTGCCGGTGTTGTGGGTCTATATGACTATGTGCTTGACACAGACTTGATATATAGATATATATATATCCCATGGTGGATTTACTTTTATATCAATATTTCCTCAGTTCGTGCAACTAATACGCACTGGGGCCCTTCTAGTAGGGGAGTTGAACCCATACAACCCATGGGTTTCTTTAGGACTAATCGAGCTAAACAATCTAGGTTAATGGTTTTAAAACTCTCATGTTCATGTCACGACCTGAGACTATCCCCTATTCACAACACGGTGCTCAGATACGCAAGTGACCCTAAGCTAATCCATGGCCTGGCTAAACACTAAGAATACTTAAGCAAATAATGAGATACTGAGCAGAAACTAAACTGAAATAACATGAGTATAATAAAAGAAAAATCAATACTAGATTCAAAACTGAGGCTGCCTAACATAATTAATATGCCAAAAATATAATTATCTATCTAAAAGCCTCTAAATCAAATGAGTTGTTGGGACCATCCCCCAACTAAATCCAACTATATGGAACTAGAGTATTACTAAAAAATAAATTCTAATAATTATCCCTCGAATGATGATGACTCACCAAACATTGTTACTTATATAATGTAGAATCGTACTAAGCGTGATATGGATATTGAACGTCAGAACCTATATTATAAGACAATAAATCACAAAGAAAGTATGCGATCAGTACTTTGAATGTAATGACTATGTGAGATGGTAAATAACTGATATAGTCTGAACATGATGCATGTGACATGGTAAACTGATGAAAGACCAAGTAATACTGAACAACTAAATACAAGGTCATGCAAGGATCTGAATTTGAACTATGAACTGTAGGTTGTTGGAGATACCATTAACTAATATACCCTACTCTAATCTAATTGGGGTCTAACCTATAACCCTAATTTGATGGGTATTTAGTACTTTGCCAAGGGTATGAACACTAACTGGCATGGATCCACTAAACTAATGTCGGAAAAGACTAAGGTTTCAAACATGGTCTGACGGTTAACCCTTTAGAACTTATGATGTCACCATAGTTCTGGGACTTAGGGACTTCGACTAAAGGTCTTAACCTAACTAGTTGGTGAGCCTTCATGCCTACGTCCGGTCGGTGCTAAGTACTACTCCCAACTGAATGACAATAATAACTGAAAAGGCTCAATAATAGTAATATACTAAAAGATGAAATAAATGCATAATCTGAAAGTATTCAATAATATGTGAGTTGGAGGATCTATCACTAATAAATGTATACATGCAATTCGAGGTCATTGGGTCAAGTGTTCATAACGCACCTTATCTGAAGAATGCAACTAATCATTACAATACTACAATCTAAACGTGGTAAGAAATTTCATAACTCAAGCGTAAAATCAAGAATTTATCACTATAATGAGATTTCATAGTCATGAGTATGGGAAGATGCTCAAATTTATGGAAAAACATATATTCATGGTTTAGTTAAAGAAAGAAATTGAAAACTAAAGTAATTCGCACTTTACATGGAAACCCTAAACTTGAAGTGTAAATTAAACTTGTGGAATTGAGTTAACTTTGGGACTCAATGGGTTAAAGGAAACCCATTTATGAAATCTCACATACCTGAGGTTAGAAACCGTAATGAAATCTTTGGATTTGAAGCCTGAAGTTGGAAAACCCTAGCCTTTGCTTGAAGTAGCAAAATTGCCCCTTCTCTCTAAATTTTCAAGTGTCGAGTAAATTTTAAGGAACGTGGGACTTAGGAGTGTTTTAGAATTACTAGTCTAGGATACATACATTTCACGTGTATTCAACATTAAATACGAAAGTTGCATGTATAAAACGAACAAACTCATTATATTCAAATCAATGAAGAGACGACATTAAAAATATATAAACAGTCAAACATTTCTATAACTACCCATCATTATAACGGTATTTCACTATAGCGACCTAATTTTCTATGAAACTGATTTCATGTTACATGTTATTTCTCTATAATGACATTGTACCTATAACAACAATAACTTTTATTATAGTGGTACACTCTTTGTAAAATTACCTATCTATAACATTATATTAAATATTTAAATTTTATAAAACCTAAAATTATGTATTGTATAAAAGAAAATAATAATGATAATCATCATTAAACTAAGTTAATTGTAAGTTTTGTTAAGTTCTTCAATTTTTGTACTTTAGGACAACATAATTTCAATACCTAAAATTCCTTAGTCTCATGAGAAATCACTTGGGAGTACAGATTCGGACAATCACAAGGTAAAAAGGAAAAAAAAACTTAGAAATATATTTGGAACCTCCTGTTCCGCTTTTATTTTTGGTTAAAATTGTTAATAATTTTTCATATGTTTATTAGTAACAATTAAAGGAGATTCAAACATCAAATGCCACTATATTTGTATAGCATCACCTCTCTATAATAGCCATGAATTTTTGGGACAAATATTGCGAGTATAGAGAGGTAATTTGATCCTGATTACAATTGAGTTCATATAGAAAGGTCTACATTAAAGGAGAAAAACACTCTCTAAAAAAATTGACTCTATATTTAGAGGGATTCAAACCCAAAAATTCAAATTAAATAAGAAGAATAACCACTCTATGATGTTGGGTGTATTTATGCATTCTAGCATTACGATTCTAGCCTTTTTAGCCTTGTTTTGGGGTGATCTTATGATATATGAGTTTATAACGATATAAATGAGCATTTATGTGTCCAAGTATGTGTTTACAATATTAAATGGTGTTTTTACTTGAGTTTTGATTCAATTTGAGCATTTAGAGTTCAACCGAGAAAACTAGTGTTACTAGCTTGAGCTAGGTATTTGTCTAGTCTATGGTTTTGGGTTCTAATATTTCTAATAAGTTCCTAAGGTTCTTATTGTGTATTTAAATGTTAGAAAACTTATTTACATCATTCAAGGGACAATTGGATCAAGACAAGGGTCAAAACAATGAGTTAAAGATCAAAGTGAATTTAGCCTATGCTTAGCTAGTGTTTTTGGTTCACTATTTTGGATGTTGTGTTGTTTTAAGCTCTAAATTATTGTATTTAATGCTATAGTATGCTTTTTGAATGGATTATTATGATATATGAAGGATATAAAAGCTTTAAATTAAATAGAAACAATTCAAAAAGGCTCGTAAATGACCACGGAAGCACAAGACACAAGCTGGATGCAATTTGGACCCCTGGAATGTTTTGGGCGCGTTTCGGATGTGTTCTTGGCCAATGGTAATGTTCTGCACACCGTTGGATTCATAAGGGTCCCAAAATGGTAAAACACCGTGTCGAGTCAATTCACAATTATCCAAAAATAGTAGCTGAACACGATAACACTACTTCGTGGTGAGGACTAAAATCGGGAAAATTGTGCCCAGTTATGGCATTCACGATGTGGTGCCCACCAATATAAGGAAAATTTTGACTTTCTGAATAAGAAAAATGTAGAAACCTAATCCAAGTCGGTTGATAACTTGTCTGCTATAAATTTAATGTCTTAAAACATGTTTTAAATATCTTGGGACATCTTGCAATACTCTATATCACTTGGGACATCATTGGAGGCTATCACAACCTCCTCTTAGGTTTTATCATTCTTTAATTTTTTTTTCTTTATGGTTTGTATCATCAATCCAAGAGATTGGATGATGAATATTTCCATTAAATGCTAAACTCCCTTTCCAGGGTTAAGTCCAAGATCATAAATACTTTAATTTTGAATTAAGTTTATTTTATTTTCTTATCATTATGGTTGTTTCTTTATTCTTAATTTAACTATTCTAAGGATTATCTACCCTTAGAATAAATCAATTGTCAACCTTTTGATCTCGGGAGAGCAAATAGGAAGATAGAACATGCGAATAAACAAAGTATGGTTCTTATTTCTTTATAAAATAAGGAATTTGCATTAGTATCTAGGACAGGGATGTAATTAGATGCCTTACTTGATTGAAACATTGGATGATAGATATAAAACACTTAATTGGATTATTACATTCCCTCTCAACAATGTAGTTGTAATATCCATATTAGGTAAATGATTAGAGGCTGAGATACCATTATCATGCAATTAACCCTACGAATCAACAACCAAGATTAGCAATCTAATGGATAAAGTTCAATAGAATAGTATGATTTTTCATAAGTCTTAATCCTGGATCTCTATCCTTTGATTGTCCAAAGTCATTTATTTTTTCGCATTAGCTTAGTTTACTTTTAGGTTACAATTCTAAAACTTTATTTGCTACTCTCCTCAATTTGTTAAACAAGAATTGGATAGTTGTTTAACACAAGTACCTGTGATATATATATTTGTCTTTCCTGAAGGCCACTATATTACTTGGTAGACCACGTACACTTACGTGTGCACTTGGGCATTGTCAAGTTTTTAGTGCCATTGCAGGAGACTTATAACCAGGCAACTATCTTATTTTTAGTTTTTCTATATTGAGTTGTAAATAGTTTTTATTTAGTTTCTTTTTATTTTCTATTATTTCTCGTTTTATCACACTTCTTGACATGTCAGCCTCGGATAGATGGTTTTCAAGAGATGACGATTCTTGTTGTTTTTGTGGGGGACCACATCATGAGGTTTCCAAATTTTGATGGAAGTACAAGGACGTGACCTTCACAATATGATGAGGATACTATTCTATCTATGGAGCAGACTATAACTTGGTATTTGGTTTGTGGTCAAAGTGGTCATACTGCAACTATGTATATTGTCAATCCCGATTCAAAATTGTTAATGGGCTATGCTGAAACTACAATCAAACAGTGAAAAATCAGCCACAAATTCAATCATGGAATAACCAGCAACAGTTTCAGCAGAAACAACCAAACATGCAGGCCGCAACTCAAACTAAAAAATTGAAGGAGATACTAAAACAACTTTTAGCATCTCAAGTACGGCTGTTGGTAGACATAGAGAACCATGGGGAGGCTGCAAAGAAATTGTATAATGAAATGGAGGTAGATGTAGAGTAGACTCCCCAATCGGTTGTAGACAAAGTTGCTGATAACTCGAGGGATTCTGAGTACTCAAAAACTAAAGTTGTTGAACAAGATGAGGATATACCACCGCCACCATGTCTACAGATGCTAAGCAAAGAAAAATATGAGGAGAATATTAGCCAATTTATGGAGCAAACAGAAGAATTGCAGCCACTCGATTGTCATTTTTCTTTTTAGACTGAAATTGAGAAGGTGAATATGAGTGATTGTTTGAAGATAATGTAAATTTTGAAGTGGGATTTGTTGGGCCTCACTCAAAGCACTTTTCTACATTATGTTTAGATGATGTATTGTCTGTGGAATCATTTAAAATAGTATAAGAGTGTAAAGATATGGAACAAGAATCCTATATTCTTAATTTTGCACTAAGCAGTATAAAACACACCTCACCCCAAGGCCGAGTGGTTTACCAAGCATATTTCATTATTCATTTTCTTAGTCTTTGTACCACCCCCAAATGAGCGAGACAAAAAGATGGATGTGATGTTAGGGGTAAAATTTATATCCTCAAGGTGGAGAAAAAAGTTGATTGGATCATGCCGCGATACTAAATTAGGCGCTTCTTGGGGGGCAACCCAAGTTAAGTATATATGTTTTATTTTAAGTTTTTTGTTATTACTTCAGGTAGTTTTTGTTGAGTTGAGTTGCAGGTTGATGGGAGGTCTGAGTACCGATAACTTGAGCTAAGCAGCATGGCGAAGACTAAGTGTGGGGTCCCCTAGACCCTTTTTCTATAAAAAGATGCTACTAGCTAAGCCCAGAGGCCTCAAAAAGTATTTCTATCTATTACTTTAAAGTTTACTTCGGGGAAAAAGTAGGTTTTTAAGTGTGGGGTGGGGAAATTCCTAATTTTTGGCTCAGTTTAAAAATTTTAAAATTTTTTGTGTAAGATATTCTTGTTGGTGCTATATTTTATTGCATGATGCAAGTGTGTTTTTTGGTAAAACCATGTTGAATGAGTGAATTACTACATTTGAGACTCTTAGGCTCATTTTTATGACTCATGTACTTTTTGACTTAAAATTTGAATTCATGATATTGTTTGGTTAGAAGTGTATGAAGATCCTATTGAGTTGGGCATGTGCCATGTGAGTGTGAGGTTTTTTTATATTTCTTATTTCATATGATGTCTAGAACTTTCTAGGTGTGTGTGCAAAGCAAAATAAAGAGTGGATTTAGGAAATGACATAGGCATTTCTTTAATAGCCTTGTTTTATACCTTCTTTTTTACCTACCCTTGTGCATAATACTCGTTAAACCCCATTGAACCTTTAGCTTATTTTCTTTGATAGCCTCGTATATAGCCTAATTCCCTTCTTTGATAGACCATAATTTGATCCAAAATGCTCCTAAGTGCTTTAGTGAAAAATTGATTTAGTAAGGAGTTTGAGAAATTGAAGAAGAAAAGGTAAAATTGATTTCCCAAGGTAATAGTTATTAGTATTTATATTTGATGTGTGCTGGTTGGGAGTGATATAAATGATGTTATAAATAATTCCCATGATTGTAGAAAATGATAAAATTGAATCTTGAATGAATAAATAGTGCGCCCACCATGTGTCTATGAAAATGCTTAAAAGAGATGGGGAAAAACAAAAGAATGGGGTAAACAAAAATGATGTAAATTGGTTTTGGGAGATTGGTTTTAAATGTATAATGTAGTGTATTAAAGCGCTTAGAGAGGTTAGTCACTATTCTCAAATAGTTCCTACCTGTCCGTTAGCCCACATTACAATTCGAAAAAGACCTATCTGACCCTAAATTTAACACTCTGATATTAGTGGAGTACTTCACTAAGTGAAATCCTATGGCTCATTATGTGTAACTTGGGAATTCCTTGTGAGAGTTAGCGTAATTTGATTCTTGTACCCATTGTTATAAATTGCATTATTGTGAGAAATTATGGGTAACTTTCTTTTGTGAGGGCACATGTTTGATAACTATGGGTGATTCTTGTGATGTCTTTAATTGCACAATATATGTGATTTTGCCACTTGTGGAGTCAATTCTTGAGGCTAGAATGTTTTGAAGTAGAATTCTTGAGCTATCAATTATGTACATAACATGCTTAGTGCAGAAACTTGCATTCCGTTTAGTCATTGTAGTACTAGCTTGAGTGTCTTGCTTGTATTAGAAGTTTGGAGTTTTACCAGCTCATGGTATTTAAAGTTAAGAGTAGTTCGAGGATGAACAAGGCTTTAAGTGTTGGGTAGTGATGTTATGTGTACTTATGCATTCTAGCGTTACTATTCTAGCCTTTTTAGCCTTGTTTTGAGGATGATTCTTATTCTATATGCATTGATAATGATATAAATGAGCATTTATGTGTCCAAGTATGTGTTTACAATGTTTAATGGTGTTTTCACATGAGTTTTGATTCAATTTGAGCATTTAGAGTTCAACTGAGAAAACTAGTGATACTAGCTTGAGCTAGGTGTTTGTCTAGTCTATCGTGTTGTATTATAATATTTTTAATGTGTTCCTAAGGTTTTTATTGTGTATTTATATGTTAAAAAACTTGCTTATAATTTTCAAGGGTCAATTGGATCAAGCCAAGGGTCAAAACATTGAGTTAAAGATCAAAATGAAATTAGCCTATGCTTAGCTCGTGTTTTTGGTTCACCATTTTAGGTATTGTGTTCCTTTGATCTCTAAATTGTTGTGTTTAATACTATATGATGCTTTTTCAATGGATTATTTTGATATATGAATGATATACAAGCTCCAAATCAAGTGGAAACAACTCAAAAAGGCTCAGAAATGACAACGGCAGCACAAGACACAAGCTGGATGCAATTTGGACCCCAAGAATGTTTTGGGTGAGTGTAGGATTTGTGATTATCCAATGGTAGTGTGATGCACACCATTGGATTCAAAAGGGTCCCAAAATAATAAAACTCTACGTCGAGGTGTTGAGTCAATTCACAATTGTCCAAAAATAGTAGCTGAACGCGATAATACTGCTTCGCGGTAAGGACCAAAATTGGGAAAATTGTGCGCAGTTATGGAATTTGGAACTATACCGCGATGCGGTCCCCATCAAAATAGGGGAAATATTTCCTTGCTGAACAAGAACAACGTGGAAACCTGATCCAAGTCAGTTGATAGCTTGTCTACTATAAATTTAACATCCTAAAACCTATTTTAAACATCTTGGAACACCTAGATCGCTTAGGACATCATTGGAGGCTAACACAACTTCTTCTTAGGTTTTATCATTCTTTAATTTAGTTTCTTTATGCTTTGTATCATCAATCCAAGAAGTTGGATGATGAATATTTCCACTAAAGGCTAAACTCCATTTTCGGGGTTAAGACCAAGATCATGAATACTTTCATTTTGAATTAAGTTTTTTTTTATTTTCTTATCATTATGGTTGTTTGTTTATTCTTAATTTAACTATTCTAAGGATTATCTATCCTTAGAATACATCAATTCTCAACCTTTTGATCTCGAGATAGGAAATAGGGAGATAGAACATGGGAATAAATAAAGTATGATTCTTGTTTCTTTAAAAAATAAGGAATTTGAATTAGTATCTTGGACAGGGATGTACTTAGATGCCTTACTTGATTCAAACGTAGGATGAGAGCTATAAAATACTTAATTGGATTATTATATCCCCATTCAATGATGTTGTTGTAATATCCATATTAGGTAAACGGTTAGAGACCGGGAGACCATTTTCATGCAATTAACCCTACGAATTAACAACTAAGATAAGCAATATAACGAATGAAGTTCAATAGAGTAGCATGATTTTTCATAATCCTTAACCCTGGATCTCTATCCTTTGATTGTCGAAAGTCATTTACTTTTTTGCATTAGCTTAATTTACTTTTGGTTTACAATTCTAAAACTTTATTTGCTACTCTTCTCAATTTGTTAAACTAGAATTGGATGGTTGTTTACACAAGTCCCTATGGGATCGATAATCAGCTTTCTTGAAGGCCACTATATTACTTGGTAGACCACATACACTTGCGTGTACGCTTGGTAAATGCTAAGTTTTTGGTGCCATTGTAGGGTACTTGTAACTAGGCAACTATCTCATTTTATGTTTTTCTATATTGAGTTGTAAATAGTTTTTATTTAGTTTCTTTTTATTTTCTGTCTTTTTATCACACTTCTTAACAAGTCAGCCAGGGATTGATGGTTTTTAGGTGATGATAATTCTTTTTGTTTTTGTGAGAGACCACATCATGAGGCTTATTGTCCAGATTTTGATGGAAGTGTATGGACAGAACCTTTATAATATGATACAGATACTGTTCTATCTATGGAGCATACTACAACTTGGTGTTTCGTTTGTGGTCAAAGTGGTCATACTGCAGCTATGTGTGTTGTCAATCCCGATTCAGAATTGTTTGTGGGCTACGCTGAAAAGCAAAATTATATAAACAACTACAATCAAACTGTGCAAAATCAGCGACAAATTCAATCATGGAATAACCAAAAATAGTTTCAGCTAAAATAACCAAACATGCAGGCCACATCTCAAACAAGCAAATTGGAGGAGATGATGAAAAACTTTTTACGTCTCAAGTACAGTTATTCGCAGACATGAAGAACCATTGGGAGGCTGTAAAGTAATTGTATAATCAGCTGGAGGTAGATGCAGGGTTGACTCCCTAATCAGTTGCAAACAAAGTTGTTGATAATTTAAAGAAGTCTGAGTACTCCAAAACTGAAGTTGTTTAATAGGTTGAGGAGATACCACTGCCACCATGTATACCGATGCTGAGAAAAGAAAAATATAAGGAGAATATATATCAATTTGTGGAGCAAACATAAGAATCGCAGCCACTCGATTGTCATTTTTATTTTGAGACTGAAATTGAGAAGGTGGATATGAGTGATAGTGTAAATTTTAAAGTGGGATTTTTTGGGCCTCACTCAAAGCACTTTTCTATATTATGTCTAGATGATGTCTTGTCTGTGGAATCATTTAAAATAGTGGAAGAGTGTAAAGATAAGGAACAAGAATCTTATATTCTTGATTTTGCGCACCGATTAAACAATATAAAAACATACCTCACCCCAAGGCCTAGTGGTTTACCATGCATATTCCATTATTCGATCCCTTAGTCTTTGTACCACCCCATATGAGGGAGACAAAAAGATGGATGCGATGTTAGGGGTAAAATTATATCCTTAAGGTGTAGGAAAATGTTGATTGGGTCGTGTCGCGACACTAAATTAGGCGCTTATTGGGAGGAAACCCAAGTTAATTATGTATGTTTTATTTTTAGTTTGTAGTTTTTACTTCACATAATTTTAGTTTTTGTTGAGTCGCAGGTTGATGGGAGGTCTAAGTACCAGAACTTGAGCTAAGCATCATGGCAAAGACTAAGTGTGGGGTCCCCTAGACCCTCTTTATGTAAAAAGGTTCTACTGGCTAGGCATAGAGGCCACAGGGAGTATTTCTATCTCTTAATTTAAAGTTTACTTTGGGGAAAAAGTAGATTTTTAAATGTGGGATGGGGAAATTCTAAATTTTTGGCTCAATTTATAAATTTTAAAATTTCTTGTGTAAGATATTCTTGTTGGTACTGTTTTTTATTTCATGGTGCAATGTTTTTTTTGGTAAAACCATGTTGAATGAGTGAATTACTACTTTTGAGATTCTTAGGCTCATTTTTGTGGCTCTTGTACGTTTTGGCTTAAAATTTGAATTCATGCTATTGTTTGGTTAGAAATTTATGGTAATCCTATTGAGTTGGGCATATGCCTTGTGCATGTGAGGATTTTGTATATTCCTTGTTACATATGAGGTCTAGAACTTGCTCGATGTGTGTCCAAAGCAAAACAAAAGGAGTGTGAATTTAGGAGATGATATAGGCATTTCTTTGATAGCCTTGTTTTATACCCTTTTTTTTACCTACCCTTGTGCATAATCCTAGTTAAACCCCATTGAGCCTTTAGCTTATTTTCTTTAGTATCCTCATATGTAGTCTAATCTCCTTCTTTAATAGACCATAATTTGATCCAAAATTCTCCTAACTGGTTTAGTGAAAAATTAATTTAGTAAGGAGTTTGAGAAATTGAAAAAGAAAAAGATGAAATTAATGTTCCAAGGAAATAGTTATCGGTGTTTATATTTGATGTGTGGTGGTTGGGAGTGATATAAATGATGTTAGAAATATTTGCATGATTGTAGAAAATGAGAAAAAATGAATCTTGAAGGAATAAACAATACGCCCACCATGTGTTTGTGAAAATACTTAAAAGAGATGGGGCAAAACAAAAGAATGAGTAGTAAAAAATGGTGTAAATTGGTTTTTGGATATTGATTTTAAATGTATAATATAATGTATTAAAGAGCTTATAGAGGTTAGTCACTATTCCTAAATAGTTTCTACCAGTCCTTTAGCCTACATTACAATCCAGAAAAGACCTATTTGACCCTAAATTTAACACTATGATATTAGTGGAGTACTACACTAAGGACAAGGCTATGGTTCATTATGTGAAACTTGTGAATTCCTTGTGAGAGTGAGAGTAATTTGATTCTTGTACCCATTATTATAAATTGCATTATTGTGAGTGATTATGGGTAACTCTCTTTTATGAGGGCACATGTTTGATGAATATGGTTGATTCTTGTGATTTCTTTAACAGTGCAATATGCATGATTTTTTCACTTGTCGAGTCAATTCTTGAGGCTATGATGTTTTGAAGTAGAATTCTTGAGCTATCAATTGTGTACATAACATGGTTAATGTAGAAACTTGCATTCCGTTTAGTCATTGTAGTACTAGCTTGAGTGTCTTTCTTGTAGTATAAGTGTGGAGTTTTTCCGGATCATGGTGTTTATTGTTAAGAGTTGTTTGAGGATGAACAAGGCTTTAAGTGTTGGGTGGTGATGTTGGGTGTATTTATGCATTCTAGCGTTACTATTCTAGCCTTTTTAGCCTTATTTTAAGGATGATTCTTATACTATATGTGTTTGTAATGATATAAATGAGAATTTATGTGTCCAAGTATGTGTTTACAAGGTTTAATGGTGTTTTCACATGATTTTTGATTCAATTTGAGCATTTAGAGTTCAACTAAGAAAACTAGTGTTACTAGTTTGAGCTAGGTGTTTGTGTAGTCTATCGTGTTGGGTTCTAATGTATTTAATGAGTTACTAAGGTTTTTATTGTGTATTTATATGTGAAAAAACTTTCTTATAATGTTCAAGGGTCAATTGGATCAAGCCAAGGGTCAAAACAATGAGTTAAAGATCAAAGAGAAATTATCCTATGCTTAGCTTGTGTTTTTGGTTCACTGTTTTTGATGTTGTGTTGTTTTGATATCTAAATTGTTGTGTTTATTACTATAGGATGCTTTTTTAATGGATTATGATGATATATGAATGATATAAAGCTTCAAATCAGGTGGAAACCGCTCAAAAAGGCTTGGAAATGACCACGGAAGCACAAGACACAAGTTAGATGCAATTTGGACCCCTGGAATGTTTTGGGTGTGTGTGGGATATGTGATTGTAAAATAGGCACGTGCTGCACACCATTGGATTCAGAAGGGGTCCAAAATGGTAAAACATCACGTCGCGGTGTCTATTCAATTTACAATTGTCCAAAATTAGTAGTTGAACGCGATAACACTGCTTCACGGTGAGGACCAAAATCGGGAAAATTTTGCCCAGTTATGGCATTTGGCACTATACTGCGATGTAGTGCCCATAAAAATCGAGAAAATACTTCCTTGCTGAACAAGTACAACATGGAAACCTAATCCAAGTCAGTTTATAACTTGCCTACTATAAATTTAACGTCCTAAAACACATATTAAACATCTTCGAACATCTTGGAACACCCTAGATCGCTTGGGACATCATTGGAGGCTACCAAAACTTATTTTTAGGTTTTATCATTCTTTAATTAATTTATTTATGGTTCGTATCATCAATCTAAGGGATTGGATGATGAATATTTCCATTAAAGGCTAAACTTCCTTCCCGGGGTTAAGGCCAAGATCATGAATACTTTCATTTTGAATTAATTTTGTTTGATTTGCTTATCATTATAGTTGTTTGTTTATTCTTAATTTAACTATTTTAAGGATTAGCTACCCTTAGAATACATTAATTGTCAACCTTTTGATCTCGAGAGACAAAATAGGGAGATAGAACATCAGAATAAACAATGTATGATTCTTGTTACTTTATAAAATAAAGAATTTGAATTAGTATCTAGGACAGGAATGTACTTAGATGCCTTACTTGATTCAAATGTAGGATGATAGCTATAAAACATTTAATTGTATTATTACATCCCCACTCGACGATGTAGTTGTAATATCCATATTAGATAAATAATTAGAGGTCGGGTGACCATTATCATGCAATTAATCCTACGAATCAACAACCAAGATAAGTAATCTAACGAATGAAGTTCAATAGAGTAGTATGATTGTTCGTAATACTTAACCCTGGATATCTATCCTTTGATTGTCCAAAGTCATTTATTTTTTCGCATTAGCTTAGTTTACTTTTAGTTTACAATTCTAAAACTTTACTATCCTCAATTTGTTAAACTAGAATTGAATAGTTGTTTAACACATGTCCCTGTGGGATCGATATTCGGCTTTCTTGAAGTCCACTATATTACTTGGTAGACCGCCTACACTTGCGTATGCGTTTGGGCGTTGTCACTCTACCAGATAAAGTTAATATATCTAATAATTCATAGCATATAGAAAATCAACCACTAAATTGATTGAACAATTAATGTCTTGATACATCAATATTTTGCAGTCATAAATTTTTTATATGGAAGATAAATAAGAGTTTTCACATATAAGAAATTAAAACTCTTAGATCATCACAAAGCAGAACAAAAGTAAAAAATAAAATAAATAAAACTAAAGATACAGTCTTTAAAACCTGATCAGTGACAATAAACAGATAATTAGTACTAAGATTATTTTGTCATAGGCCACCAACTTTAACTCATTGTAATGTGTGCATGTAATTAGTGGTTGTACACTAGTTTTTAAAATTACATCAATTGTTTGAGCAATAGTTTTGAATTATTGAATAGAAATTAAATAAAATGTGTAAATTTCTAAACAATTGGATAGAAGAACAATTAAATAAGAAAAAAAAGATGCCTCATTAAAGAAATTATTTTTTTCATTTTATGTTTGTATTGCTTAAGAAATATAATTATTGTAATTTTCTTATACAATTCAAATTAGAAATTATATAAATAAAGTAAACTTTTTGTCAATTTTAAAGTGTTAAATATTATGAGTTGTTATCTTTTACAAATAGGTAACGATAAGGATTTAATTTTTGTAACTTTAATTGATTTCATTTAAATAAAAGGATCGTGTAATAAATAATTAATAAAGACATGTATTATTGCACTTCTATATTTAAATCTTAGAAATCTTTCATATATTTTTTGTTTTCTCATATATGTACGACTTCTTTATTTTAAAATATACTTTTCTCTTACCATAGAATTTATGGCTCCTTAATTTTAACTCTCCTGGCACCTTTTACCATATATTTTAGGATTCTTGAATTTTTAAAATATATTTTTCTCTTACCATATAGTTTAGGACTCCTTAATTTAAATATCATAAAGTGATTTAATAACTTTTTAAAAAAATTAGTAAATGATAGTCTTGTCTATTATATTCAACCAATGTTTCTAAAGACCTTTGTGCTTTTAATATCTACGAATATATGTTGCACATTAATAATAGCATGTAGATGTTCGAATAATCAATATTTTTCATTGGACAATTGTTATTTCATATGTCTCAGCTGGCTAAAGTGAATAATAATCACTACTGAAAAATTATACCTAGCGACGGAAAAATTTTTAAGTTGAACACAAAATTCGTGGCTACTAAAACTTTGTGAAGAGATAAAACTGCTTTACATAATCATTTAGAAATGTCGTTAGCGGATTCTAATTATTCTCTTTATTTTACAACTTTTTTATATAGAACACTTTTCTCAATTAGTAGTAAGTCTTCAAATAATTATGTTCCTGCGACACTTTCGATTCATTAGTTATAATACAAGGATTCATGAACCGTTCACTTTTCTTGTAAGAAATTTTTGGATAATAGATTTTTCTTGGATCATAACATCATAATTTTGACAAACAACTTAAATGAAAGTGGATATTACCAAGATTCATTGTTCAACATTTAAAAATTGAGTACTATCTTACACATTATGACATGTAAATTCTAATTCTACTAACCCTCGTCTTTGCAGTTTCTTTTTGTATTTTCGAAAAAAATAATAAGTTGTTAAAACAAATTGGAAAGGACATCATCTAAAAAATAACACAACTATTAATAAGTTGAGTATAAAAAAATTGATTGTTTAGATCCCTCTTCAACTTTTATTCATGTTTGCTAGATAAATTTCTGATTGTTTTCATTCTTATTGTTGGATTAAACTTTACAACCAATAGATTTTAAAGTATGTAAAGTATAAATTACTCTCAAGCAACCATGTGGTTTAATTAAAATTTTGATCCTTCTTTTTTATTGTATTTCTTTAATAGAATGTTATTCTCTAAACAAAGAACTTTGATTGTAAGTTTTTCCGTGCTAGTCTTTAGAAGATATATACATATGCCTTAGAAAAAGACTAATAAATTTAAATGTGTGATAGGTGATAGGTATTTGATAGTTATCGTTCAAGCACTTAATTTTAATTTTATATTGAATATTTTTTTGTTAGAGTTTTATACTGGAATGCGATAGACCATGACAACTATTTACCTTTTTGAATTTTCTTTTTGTAGATTTTATTTTAAAATCAATGTTTGACCATGACATTTTAAATACAACTTGAAATTGTATATGAAATTTGGAATAAAATCAAGTCCTTATTTTCTCTTTTTTCTGTCAGAATATTTCCTTTTTTGAATTATACCCTAAATTTCATGTTCAACGATTAACTTATATATTTTTTTAGTAAATGTACATTCAAACAAACCAAATATAATTAAATTGTAATCAAATATAACTTCATCATAAAAAATTAATAGTGTGTAGCTTGTATATGCAATCTAATGTATGACATTATGCAACAGTATATTTTGAGATATAACTGCTTTAGAGCAATTTTAATTGCATTTTTTTGATAGTTTTTAAAAATTGGGGTATACACCATATTTTTAAAAAGTACATTTAAATTCTAAGTATTCCTTTTGACCAAACACAACTTCAATCATTAAATAAAATAAAAAACTTGACTTTCATGACAAAACATCCACTTAATTTTCTACTAGCGCCTCACAAATAATGCTTTGCCATTATGGAGAACATGCAATCCATTGATTTGAAGGATAACTTAGATCTTTGGGGAAATTGAAAACTAATGTTGAAGTTTCTTTTAACCTAATCACTCTTTTATTAAAGGTAAATAAGGAGGTTATCATGAACATTTCACGTGTATAAATTTAAGAATATTTCCTCTATATAAAAAATAAGTGTAACTTTATCAAAAGAATATAATTTAAAATAAGTGTAATCTTAGAAATTCAAGATAAAAATTTGTAGTATGTCTTTTCAACTATTCTCACAAACTTCACTTCTTAATAGTGATCCATTTTCAAGAAACCTTTATTGAATAAGAATAGTTAATAAACTACATATTTTATATATTAATTCATGTTAAAATGGACATGATTTTTGATAAGATGACACTTTTTGAGATGAACGAAGTAAATATTTGGAGAGTTTCAGATGGACTCTGATGACATTCCATACTATGAAAAAACAATTAATTAGCGCACATGCAAAATTCTAAATTTTATTTCATTCCCATATAATAATGAATACTCCCAATTTCACCTTTCAAAATATTATTACGAAATAAAAAAGTAATCTCAAAAGGTGAATTTAATTTAGTTGAACCTCGTGTTTCATATGTCTTGTCAAATAGACCCAAGGATTGTACTATACGTTGAATTTTTACTTTATTCATGAATACTTTTGGAGAAACGCTTATCAATTCTTTCATACTGTGAATACTTTTGAAGAAAAGTTCTCTCGTTCTCTTTTTTTGTCCCTTGTCGTGTCTCTTTGTGGCATTGTTATATTTTTTTTTATAAAATTTAGTTATGCCTTTCATCGTACCAATTTTTTCTTTGTCATAAAGTTTGATAAACTACATATCATATCATAAAAAAAAGGCAAAGAAAAGATCATTACATGAAAAGAATAAGAATGAATAGCTACAACAATTTATATCATTCAAAACTAAAAATTGTCACGTGAAATTAATCATCTTTCAAAATTCAGATCATCTGTCTATATATATTATCATCATAATTTATCTTCAAGATACCTACAAAATCAATGCGCCTCAAAGTAAATTAAATATTACAAAAATATGTTTAACGTAAAAAACAATTCTAAAGCAAATAATAAAGAATGATCTAAGATCAAAAGTAAATAATCTTGTTCCATATGTTTATTGAAGATACTATTGTATTGTTGTAGAAGAATTCTCAATTTCTATAAAAATAATATTCAAAAAATAAATTATCTAAATATGGTAAATTTATATCCCCCTCCAAATAACTACTAATTTTAGAAGAATATGAATTCCAAAAATAATAAACTACTACAAATAGACATTACTGTATGATTTTTTATAGTTCTTTGAAGACTTTTGTTTGCTTCTTGCTTAATATAAAATAGGCTTCATTGTCTTATTTAAAAGAATTAAAAAAAAAAAAAACACATGATTCCTAAAACTTTGGAGTTTAGTAGTTTATTTTAAAAATTCTTCTTACCGTAGTATTTTTTTAGTATCATAAATTTTAGAACTCTTAATTTTTTATTTCTATATATATTTTTGGTTAATATTATAGTTAATATTATTAAATTAAATAAATAATAATTTGAACAAAGTAGTGAAAAGATGATTTTATCTATTGTGGAATCTTTTAATGAAGGACAAAAAGTTCAAATCACTTTTGTAAGGGGTCTTCACACTTTTAATATATCATAGATTATAGGTTATAGATTATTAAACCCTTGTAAAGCTTAAACGATGTAGTTTTGGTGTTAAAAGAGTGGGAAAGGACCAAGCAAACCCTTAAAAATCATTTAGAAAATTCCTAGAAGCAGTCCCGACGGCTCAAGTAACGACTCATAATGTCTAGCTATGAGTCATAACCAAAAGGACCCAAATATTGGTCCCTAATGCTTTCACTAGAAGTTACCATACAACTCGTAGTGTCTCACAATGACCCATAGGGTTTGACGATGATCGTAGTGTCTGAGTCGCTGTCACTAGTAGCTTTGACAGTGCTTCAGTAAATTAGCCATAAATTTATACTCCAATAATTGATCAAGGAAAAACTGAATTTCAGAAAGATAATGCTATTATCTATATTTTAGCGGGTCTTGAGATCAAAACCCTTAGTAATATAGAAGTTATTCTCGTTTGAAGTTGACTATCGCAAGATTCTTCCAAAGAATTTAATTGGTAAGGAATATTTTGACTTGTCTATAACCTAAGAGTTATTTGTTGCCTTAATATATATCTAAATTACTTCTCAAACAACCAAAACATGATATTTGGTTTTGCATGTACTTGAAGCATGTTTCTAATATTGGCTTGGATTTTTGGGGTGCTACAATATCTCTCCCTTTGATTCATTCGTCCCCGAATGAAAACTAACTAAGCTGAAGTGTTAGGGGAAAGAGCGTAATCCCTACATTAAATTCCTATGAGCTGAATAATGACTTGATAACTGATTCTGTAACTGAATTATGGACTAAACCAAACTCATAAATGCATGTTATGACATGAAAATACCTTGGTGGCCTGAGATAGAAGGAATTAATTGAGGGGAAACTATTACCTTGAGCTGGGAGTGAGTTCAAAGAGAAAAGATAAAGGTACTAGGTCATCATATCTTTCTCATTTTCCCAAGTAACTCCATCAACTAAGCGATTTCTCCACTAACATTAACCAAAGTGACCTATTTTTTTTTCAACTTACAAACCTGACAGTCAAGAATCTCAATTGGGATCTCTTTGTAAGAGGGACTTTCTATTAAACCCACACTCACTAAAGGAGCAACTGATGCTAGATCACCAAGGAATTTCTTTAACAAGGAAACATTGAAGATTGGATGCACATATGATAAATCCATAGGCAATTTCAACTCATAGGATACATTGTCGTGAACTGGGTACCAAGACCCATTTGAACCGTCTTCCAAAATCAAGAGGTAAACTGGGCACTTCTATCTGAAATAATGGTCAAAGGGACTCCATGCAATTTCACCAACTCTCTAGTATAGAGTTTATCATAATCCTCAGCTAAATCTGAAGTGTTAACTGGAACAAATGGGCTAACTTAGTCTTTCGATCCATGATATCCTAAATAGAATCATGTTGCCGACGAGAGTGGGGCAACATTGTAATGAAGTCCATATTGACCACTACCCACTTCTAAGTAGGAATACCAATATCTTAAACCATACCACCAGGTCTCTGGTGCTCAACCTTAACTTGCTATCAATTTGGACACATAGCCACAAATTTTGTGATATCCTATTTCATGCCATTCCACCAATAGGCTTCCCGTAAATCACAATACATCTTAGTGTCTCCCGAGTGAATAAAATACTAAGAACCATGAGCTTCTGCTAGCATCCACTATTTTAAGTCATCTACATTCAAAACACATTATCTTCCATGAGAATAAAGAACACCTCTCCCTCTTAGGAGAAAACCTCAACTTTCTTACTCTGGACTGCTTCTTTTAACCTAATCAAAATAAGGTCACTATCTTGCTTCTTTTTTACCTTATCTATCAATGAATATTCCAAACTATTATGAACCAAGATATTACTTTTAATTGAATCAACCAACCAAACTCCCAATTTAGAAAGTTGGTGAACCTCTTGAACTAAATCTTTCTTCTCATCCACAATGTGAGCAACACTCCCCATTGAAAATCTTCTAAGAGTGCCATCCAAAACATTGGCTTTATCCGGATTCTAAAAGACACTCATATCATAATCCTTCATCAATACTAGCTACCTTCTCTGATGAACAGTTAGGTCTTTCTAGTTGAATACATACTGAAGACTCTTGTGATCAGTAAATAAATCAACATGAACTCCATACAGATAATGCCTCCAAATATTTAAGGCAAAAACAACTTCGATCAACTCAAGATCATGAGTTGGGTAGTTTTTCTCATGAGGTTTGAGTTGTCTAGAAACACAAGTTTTTCCCAAGTTAAATCACTGAGTAGAAGGTGTAAGAGTATGAACAACACCTACATTGAATGGGTATACAACAACAAAGATGGTTAGTGGTTGGAGCGCTAGCATGTAACTCAAGGATAAAGATAAAATAGTGTAACAGTTAAAAACCATCCAACCAATACATATAACCAATACAACACACACATATACATATATACCATGTCGAAGTAGGGAATAAGATTAACATGAACTTTGAAAACATTAACCTTGGTTATGTAGCATAATCATCATAGAACAAGGCATCCAAGGGCTATATGGGTCGAGCTCTCCGCTAGCTAGAAGGGCCCCAGTGTGTGTAGCCATACGAACCAGACGATATCCATAACTGTATTTGCCTATCTGGAGGACTCAAACCTCCTGGAATAATTAAGGTGACATAGCACCAATGTATGCAACATGGGGGACTCGAACCTCTAGGCATAATCAAGGTGACATAGCACTAATGTATACAACATGGGGGACTCAAACCTCCTATTCGTATATTCAATCGGGGGACTCTAACCACCTGGTTGTAAGACACCCAAACCTGCTAGCACAGTTTCTAGTGTTAGTTATTTGGACTCCACTTTCAAGGTTTGGCTACACATCCCGCTTTAAAGCCCAATTAAAAACCATCATTTCACATGGACAACCAATTATCAATTACTTACCAAAGGCATCCCATTGGTATCATTATACTAGCCTCACTTTCAAGTGTACAATAATGCCATACCTATTATCGCTCAACTTTAGGACTCAAACCCATTAACCATACAAGCCATCAATTTAATTCCACAATAGGGACTCAAGCCTATTATCAAAAAGAGAAATAAATCAATTTAGTGTTTAGGGACTCAAACCCCTTCTAACAAAGCAAACCACCAAGGTTATCAATTATATCATTACATGGCCAACAAGGCCTTTGCAAAGCCATTTACCAAACATTCATATCCATAGGCCAATGCCTAAGTTCAAAATACATTTCAATTCAGTTTATGGTCATCAAGACCTTTACGAAAATTCAGCCTTCATTAGCAATCTTATACCAAACACTAGCGCAAGACCCAATTCATCATATGACTAGTTTATTCTCTTACGCATTTTCACAAGCACTTTGAGGGCATGTTATTATCAAGACCAATATTAAGGTAAAACCCACCAAGTTTGGGGTCGTCCATGACCCATTTGTTAAACCACAATCAACAAGCACCCATATGTGCAAACCATCACCAAAAACAAGTATAAACACAAGCTAAACCAAGAGTAAACAATACTCAACAATATACTTCAAAACCCTCAACATTGGTTTTCGAAACTACTATTCAAGAATCAAAATCAATGTTTAAAATACATGATATTTGAGAATTAACAATGAGGGAAGAGTCGCATGCCTAATACATGAAGATTCACAGAGAGATTCTTGGTCCTCAAGCCCCTAGATGGTCACCTTGATGAACCCTAGCCCCAATCTTGTTAGAGAAGTTTTAGAGAGTGTTTTGGAATATTTTTTATCCTTTCAAGTGAAGAATAAAAGACCAAATGATGTTATAGGGCATGGGTTGATGATAGGCGAATTTACACGCCTAAAGTACTATATTTTACCCATATTTTAGCTAAGTTTTGAGGACAAATTATATAATTCATGCACTTTTAGTCCTTTTTCCTGTAAGTGAGCTATCAAATGTGATTAGCAAGTTTTCAGGTATAAATGATGCAGATTTCAGCATTTTAAGGATAACTTGACGCCAAAGAAAGCTTCACGAAAGAAGGAAGGGGAATCTTACACGCCAAGGACCAAAAGTGGCGCATGGAAAATCTGTCCCGGGCAAAAACAGCAATTCTGAAGAATTTGGGGACTAGCAATAACTTAGTAGGATTAGGATAATGATACATTAACCTAGTAGGATTGGGTTAAGTAATGCATTAGCTTAGTAGAAATAGGATATGGGTATTATAAATACCCTATTCTGCTAGAGATTTTTAGACATTCCTCTATTATTCTAGTTCCAAATCCTCTTTCTAATACATTCTACTTCTGACAATTCTTCTACTTTCAATTCTTAATTTCTGCAACAAGAGAAACGTTACTCAAACAAAGGATTCACGTCATTCTTACCCCTATACCTAACGTGAGATCTTTATTGTGGTACAATGATAATGTCTATTGTGATTTCCTTTGCACTCATGAGTAGTTAAACTTCTCTGTTGGGGTTATGGAAGCCTTATGAGATACTATCTAAGGCTATGAGTTTGTGAATTCGTGACACGTAGGCTGCTTATATCATTATTCTCTTCATCTTAATCTAAATTCTTTGTGGCTAAAGACGCATAGAATACGCCAGTATAGCATTAACTTGTTCGAAAGAAAAGTTATATGTCTGGAAAAGAGATAATGTCAAGGTAATAGGGCACCAACCCCTGTTAAAAAGTTAGTGCCGTAACTGGATTAACCTCTTGGAGAATTTGTACCGTTAGACACGCTTTAAGCTCGAAAGAGTTAAAGTGAAATAGTCCTTGTTAAGGTCGAAAGACGCTTGGATTTACCATAGAATACAATTCTCTATAAGCACATGCATGTTTGAATTCCGCATAACTCATAGCCAATAGAGACGTATAACTCATAAGGTGGACATAACCCCAACTCTCAATTCTCATTGTTTTACATCTTACTAAACATTCTTTCTTTCTACTTTGCTATTTTCTATTTTTACTTTACTATTTTGATTACATTATTTGCACATTAAAATCTCCCCTTTCACGAGACTTACACCAAAAGTCTAATAATCTTTGCTTACTTATTGACCGACTATTCCCTGTGGGATCGATACCTAACCCAGTTGGGTTATATATTTGACAATGACCGCTTTACACTCCTACGAGAGCTGTAGATTGAGCGTTATCAAAAATTGGCGCCGTTGCCGGGGACAACGAGTGTCAATTAAGTTTGTGATAATTACTAGACCCTTTGGTCGAAGATTCTCATACTTTTACTTTTAGTTTTTGTTTTTGTTCTCTATAGGTTTTTATTCAGTGCATGCCCCATACTCGAAGTTCTGGTCAACCGTTATTACCTATCAATCCTTAACCACAACGTATTGGCAGAATGGAGGCACAACACGAAATTGAAAGGATATCTGCTCAACAGGAACAGGCGAGACTAGCTGCTCTAGCCACCGCTCAAGTGCATCAACTAAATATTGATAACCCCGGGTGAGCAATAAATCCTGATGATGAGGACCTAGGTGATGACGAGTTACTAAACCCTAGGCATGCTTCTGAGATCGCAACACCTGCCAACAGAAGAGATCGTCAAGCAAGGTTTAAGCATGAACGCCGACCTGTACAACCAGCTTTCGATGATGATGATGATGATCTTGATGGAGCCGGAGCCACAGGAGCCATTATTCCTCCACCATTGGCACCCGGAGCCAAGTTCAACATCACAAGCACCATGATTCAGTTATTGCAACTCAAGGGATTATTTGGTGGACTAGCAGGCGATGATCCGAATATGCATCTCATCAACTTTATTTCTACATGCAAGTCGTTTGACAATCCTGGCATTGGTCAGAATGCAATTCGATTACGCCTATTTCCATTGTCTCTGTCTGGGGAGGCAACTCTATGGTTGAATGGGTTGACTCCTAATTCTATTACAAATTGGAGGAAATTGAGAGACACTTTTCTAGAAAGATTCTTTCTGCCATCCAAAAGAGCATAATTAAGAGATGAAATCAGCAACTTTCGGCAGCTTCCAACCGAAGCTCTTCATAAAACATGGGAGAGGTTCAAGACAAAGCTTATGAGGTGCCCAAACCATCACATGACCAATGTCCACCTAATGGAGATACTATACAGAGCCTTGAATTCAATAACTAAACCAGTGGTGGATAATGCGGCTGGAGGATCATTTAGGGGCCTCACCTTTGGGCAGGCAAGCAATATGCTAGATCGGATGACAAAGCAAAGTAGAGCTTGGCATACCAGGGATTCTGAGGTAGCAAGCCCTACTATATCTATTGGCATGACTGCTGAACAAAGGAGAAGAGAAGAAGAACGTGATCAAGATATGGCGCACATGAAAACACAAGTGGATCTTCTTACAAATCATCTGTTATCAGGGAAGACCAAAAAAAGTCAATGCTGTTGTGTTAAAAGGAAGAGACGAATCTGATTCAGAAAAAGAAGCCAACTACTTGAACAATCAGGGGGGTTTCCGAGGTAATACCCAAGGAAACCAAGGTCGGAACTACTATGATAAATCTAGAAACAAGGACCAAGGTAGTTGGAAGAACAAGAATGAAAAGAGTGGTTTATACGTTCCCCCAGGAAGACGTGACACCACTACATCTGGTTTCGGAAGCATGGAAGATATGATGGCTAAACTATTAAAAGGAGTGGAAGCAACCAGCGCGGGAGTAACGGAGGTAATAAATGATTTGTCCTCAATGAAGCAATTGGTTGACTCACATTCCACTTCAATCAAGCAAATAGAGCAGCAATTGAGCCAACTTTCAGCAGCACTCAATCAAAGAAAGGCTGGTACCTTACCTAGCGACACTGTGCAAAATCCAAGGAATGACGGATCATGCATGGTTATTACTACCCGAAGTGGTAAGGTGCTATAAACTTCATCCAAAGGCAAGCAAGTGGTTGACGAGGCAGCAGACATCGATGATAAGGCAAAAGGAGAAGCTACCGTAGAAACCACCCACGACGTCCATGACGTCACACCGAGTATGTTGCAGCCTGAAAAGGCTGAAAAATGGAAGCAAGAGGAGAAGAAAACCATGGAGAAAACAATTTCTTATCCACCACCACCTTTTCCTCAAAGATTGTAGAAGATTGAGGATGATACAAAGTTCAGCAAATTCATGAATATGTTAAAGCAGTTGACCATTAATGTTTCGTTGGTAGAGGCACTAGAACAAATGCCTGGGTATGCAAAATTTATGAAGGATCTTTTGACAAAGAATCGAGCAGCAAGCTATGAGTTGAAGGATGCTGTTCATCACTGCAGCGCAATCGCTATCCGATCACTAGTTCAGAAGAAGGCTGACCCCGGTGCTTTCACTATTCCTTGCACCGTTGGATCTTTGAATTTTGCCAAAGCATTATGTGATTTAGGAGCCAGCATCAATTTGATGCCATTATCTATTTATAAAAAGTTGGGGTTGGGTGATGCTAATTCAACCAATATGAGGCTCATAATGGCGGATAGGTCGGTGAAACAACCTGTTGGTATTCTATGTGATGTATTAGTAAAGGTTTCTTCATTCATCTTTCCGGCAGACTTCGTAATTCTGGATTGTGAGGCAGACTTAGAAGTTCCCATAATCTTGGGGCACCCTTTCCTTGCTACAGGAAGTGTGCTTATTGATTTGAGAGCAAATGAGCTTTCATTGCGAATAAATGACGAAGTAGTTCGCTTTGATGTGTGCAAATCAATGAAGCAACCCAAATATCTGAACGTATTTTTTGTGGCTGATGTTTACTTTGATGATGAGGAAGAAGCTGGACCTCGATCTCAAAAATCGACCCACACCACCAGCTAAGCCATCTATTGAAGAGCCACCCACGTTAGAATTGAAGGAGCTGCCTAGTCATTTAAAGTATGCATTCTTAGGAAGCGGAAACACACTTCCAGTCATTGTGGCGGCAGATTTGGGTGAGCAACAAGTTGCAGCTCTCATTGCTATTCTACGGAAGTATATAAGAGCCATTGGTTGGACCATCGCTGACATTATTGGTATCCCACCTGGGATTTGTACACACAGGATTCAGCTTGAAGAAAATTGCACACCCACCATTGAGCATCAAAGGCGTCTAAATCCACCTATGCAAGAAGTGGTAAAGAAAGAAATTATCAAGTGGTTAGATGCGGGGGTTGTGTATCCAATCTCTGACAGTGCATGGGTAAGCCCGGTACAATGTGTTCCCAAGAAAGGAAGCATGACGGTAGTTGCGAATGAAAAGAATGAACTTATTCCACTCAGACCTGTCACCGGATGGAGAGTATGCATGGACTACCAAAAGCTGAATTCATGGACACTCAAAGGTCACTTTCCAATGCCATTTATGGACCAAATGCTAGATCGATTAGCGGGGAAAGGATGGTTTTGTTTCTTAGGTGGTTATTCAGGCTATAATCAGATTTGTATTGCTCCCGAAGACCAAGAGAAAACAACGTTTACATGCCCATATGGTATGTTTTCCTTTAAACGTATGCCATTCAGGCTATGTAACGCACCAGCCACCTTTCAACGTTGTATGATGTCCATTTTCTCTGATATGGTCGAAGATACTTTGGAAGTATTCATGGATAATTTTTCAGTAGTTTGCAAGACATTTGAAGCGTGCTTATCAAATTTAAGTATGGCGTTGCAAAGATGTGTAGAATTCAACCTAGTGCTGAATTGGGAGAAGTGCCACTTTATGGTTAAAGAAGGTATTGTTCTTGGGCATAAAATCTCTGAAAGAGGAATTGAGGTTGATCGAGCTAAAATTGAAGTTATCGAGAAACTACCACCTCTAATTTCCGTGAAGGGAGTTCGTAGTTTCCTCGGGCACGCAGGTTTCTATCAGCGGTTCATCAAAGATTTCTCAAAAATTGCTAGTCCATTATGCAAACTTCTAGAGAAAGATGCAAAGTTTGACCTCAATGAAGATTGTTTGAAGGCATTTGAATGTCTCAAAGGAAAACTAATTGAAGCTCCTATCATGGTAGCACCAGATTGGTCTTTACCGTTTGAAGTCATGTGTGACGCTAGTGGGGTAGCGTTAGGTATTGTACTTGGCCATAACAAGAGCTCCTAGCGGTTGTGTATGCGTTTGAGAAGTTTCGTGCTTATTTGTTGGGAACCAAAGTAATCGTTCATACAGACCATGCAGCTCTGAGGTACTTAATGACAAAGAAGGATGCAAAACCAAGACTAATTCGATGGGTATTGCTGCTGCAAGAATTTGATTTTGAGTTTAAAGATAGAAGAGGTTGCAAGAACCAAGTGGTTGATCATCTATCTAGACTCGAAAACGAGAATATAGCGCAGCCCAAAATTGAGAATGATGATGAATTCCCTGACGAGGAGATCTTAGCAATGATAATGGAGAAGTTACCATGGTATGCGAACTTTTCAAATTTTGTGGTGAGTAATGTGATACCTGCAAACTTATCTTACCATCAAAAGAGGAAGTTCATGCATGATGTAAAACACTACTTTTGGGATGAACCATATTTGTTTCGATGATGTGCGGATGGTGTTATTCGGCGATGCATATCTCATGTAGAGGTGACTAATGTATTGGAAGCATGTCACACTTCCCAAGTTGGGGGACATCACGCAGGTAATCGGACAGCAAGAAAGGTATTGCAAAATGGATATTATTGGCCTTCGATATTTAGAGATTCCTATGACTTTGTTAGAAGATGCGACCAATGCCAGAGACAAGGTGCTATTTCGAAACACCATGAGATGCCCATGTCGAAAATTCTTGAAGTAGAGCTCTTTGATGTATGGGGTATTGATTTCATGGGTCCATTCGTAAATTCGTTTGGAATGAAATATATCCTAGTTGCTGTAGACTATGTTTCAAAATGGGTTGAAGCAGTAGCGTCGGCCGACAATGAGGGAAAGCGTGTTGTAGCATTCTTGAATAGGAATATCTTCTCTCGCTTTGGAGTTCCACGTACTATCATAAGCGATGGAGGATCTCACTTTTGCAACAAGCTATTCAAATTCGTGTTGGCAAAATATGGTGTCAAGCAACATAAGGTAGCCACGCCTTATCACCCACAAACTAGTGGACAGGTAGAGGTTTCCAATCGAGAGATCAAGCAAATCCTTGCTAAAACGGTAAATGCTAATAGGAAAGATTGGTCTCGGAAGCTGGACGATGCACTATGGGCTTATAGGACTGCATTCAAAATGCCAATTGGCATGTCCCCGTACCAATTAGTTTATGGGAAGGCGTGTCACTTACCCATTGAGCTCGAGCATAAAACATTATGGGTGTTGAAGCGACTTAATTTGAATTGGGATGATACAATGAATCTGAGATTGGAGCAGCTGAATGAGATGGATGAATTCCGTCTACATGCTTATGAAAGATCAGACCTATACAAGGAGCGGATGAAAAAGTATCATGATCTACGGATTTTTCAACGAAACTTTCAAAAAGATGATATGGTACTTCTCTTCAATTCCAGATTGAAGCTATTCCCAGGTAAGTTGAAGTCTAAGTGGTCTGGTCCGTCCAAAGTAAACCAAGTCTACTCGTCTGGAGTAGTTGAGTTGAAAGACACTAATGGTTTTGTCTTCAAGGTGAATGGCCAATGAGTAAAACCATATATTGGTCCTCTTGACTCGATAAATTCTATGGCCACCACTTATCTTGACGAAGTCTAAGTACTCGAGGTAACTATGTCATGCCGCGACAATAAATCAAGCGCTAGATGGGAGGCAACCCATCGTTTTTCATTTTTGTCTTTCTTTCGTTCTATTACGTGTTTGCTTTTGATAAATAAAAATCCAAAAAGAAGAGTCGTGCCACGACCAAAACTAAGGTGCTTGATGGGAGGCAACCCATCGTTCTAATCGTCTTTGTTGTTTTTGAGTAAATGTAGGTGCAAAGAGGTGTAAAACGAGGAGGTCGGTTTGAAATTTTGATTTGGACGTATTGCATGTTAAAGGTGGTAAGTTAGGAATGAAGAAGCAAAAGGCTATGGATTGGGCATTGCTTATGAAAATATAGGCAACGAACAAGGCTAGGCCTATGTAAAACCAGGCCACGAACAAGGCAAGGCATATACTATGGCCTAAGCTCTAGGAATCTAGTGTGCCATAGCATAGGCGCCGCCCATACCCAAGTATGCCATAGCATAGGCGCCGCCTATGCCAATGCCTTTTGTCTCTGAATCTCATATGCCATGCAAAAGGCGCCGCCTATGCCTAAGAATACCATGGCATAGGAGCCGCCTATGCTCAACAATGCTATGCAAAAGGCGCCGCCTATTCCTAGCATAGGCAAAGCAAAAGGCGCCGCCTATGGTCACTTTTTGTCTCCAAATCCGATTTTAAATGGGTCAAAAACCGACCCAAGCCTTTCCTATAAATAAGAGACTTAGTCTTAGACCAAAAACACATTGGAAACCTAGCATAAGCGCCGCCTATAGCCTCCAAATCCTCTCCAAAATTTTCCGTTTGCTCGTTTACTTCACAAGAACATCATCCAAAGGCATCAATCAAGTAAGTACTTCTTTGTTCTTCATTTATATTCCGTAAGTACTACACTACTACGCCTATTATGAATTGTTAAATCTTGAAATAGTAGAAGTGACTTGAATGTGGTTGATGTGTTTTGATACAACTAAGTGAGTGATAGAATACGTAAGAATGATCTTAACATGTTTCCAACTTGAATTTGATTTTGATGCACTGTCATACTTTTACGGAATTGACATGGTCACAAAAATTGCATAATCTTGTCAATAGAAAGCTTACATGTTGGAATAACTTGTTCATCAAGATGAGAATTATGGTTGACTACCAACATAGGAGGTTGTGATTATTTCTAGATGCTATACCTTAATTCAATCCCTATGTAGTACTCTTGATATATCAAACATGAAAGTATTGCTAAGAATACAAGAAGTATGACTGCACTGATTTTATAGTTGGAATATAGCACCTAAAACGTATGTCGATGAAGTCTGAGTAATCGACCACTTTCATTTCACTAGTCTGTACCAACAAACTAAGTGTGGGGTGGTGCCACTACTGCTTGTTTATAGATTGTATCCATCGAGATGACGCTAACATGAACATTGTTTTAGTCTCAGGTACAATGGCACCCAAAGCAAGACAAGGCAAAGATAAGGCAACCACTTCCCAAAAAGGCAAGAAAAGAGGACGCAAAGAGCAAGGAGAGTCCTCCTCGATGCAAGTACCACGCCACATGTTCGGAATTAAATGGGTTTTAGAGAAGGAAGCAAAGGAATGGTATAGGAACAACAAAGAGAAGAAATATGTTCATGTGGACTTGATAAACAAGGAAAGCCTAGCAAAGAAAGAACCGCGAATGTTGGCCAAGAGCATGACGTTACATCTTGATTTCATCTTCTGAGACATGGGAGAATGCAATCTCGATTTAACAAGATAATTCTATGCCAACTGGTCACCAAAAAACACAGGAAGCGAGGTCAAGATTTGGAGCCAAGTTTTACAACTCAATGCATATTTCTTCAACTCCTTTTTTGGCTTGCCTGTTGTTGATCCATCACCATTCAAAGAGTTGTACAGTAGACCTCCATATAGAGCCATTCGACACACACTCTGTGGAACAAGGTCCATGGCACGGTGGAGTAGACACAAGGACACCAGACGACACAACACCTTTCCATATGCTCCTTTGAATAGAGAAGCAAGAATATGGTTGCGCATAGTCAACTCTTGCCTAATTCCAGCGACTCAGTACATAAAGATAACATGATATAGAGTGTGCTTGGTATACGCATTGGTGACAAATGTCCCTATCAATATTGGGGCAATTATTCGATCCACAATGCGGAAAGCTAGGCTACACAAGAGGTCCCACTTCAGTTTTGGCAATTTGTTGACCGCAATATTGAGGAAGGAAGACATCGAAGAGGAACCGGCTGATCATAAACTCCCACACAACCCAAAGAAGGTTGACCTCACGAAGGTTAAGGATGCTGAAACTACGCATGGCGTCAACCTTACCACTTCAGAAAGGCATGCTCGAGATGAGAGTTTCTTTCGCCATCTTTATGGCATGACTCGGTTTACAATGATGAGCGGTGGCCATATTCCAACTACTGTAGAGCTCCAACAACTGGATTATGACTACCCAATGAATGAGCACGCGAAGGCGATGTGTGGAGTAGGTACATATTTTGAGGAACCTCTTGATGACGATGTGCCGACCGATGATGATCGACGAATGCCAGACTCCGATGTGGAGGAGAATTCTGATGACGACGACTCCAATGATGATTCCGACGAAGGGGGTATGACCCAGACAAAGAGGAGAAGTCCGACTAACCAGGTTCTTCTTATTTATTTTCCATTGAGGGCAGTGTGTCCCGTCTAAGTGTGGGGTATTGGTATTTGCATGCTACCATTTATGTTTGTTTTGTTTTTCTTTTTAGTAGTTAATTTTTTTTATTAGTTAAAAAAAAAAATTTAACTTAACTTCGCATGAAATTATTCTAATAGGCAGCATGAGATTATGACAAGAGTTTGTGCTAAAATCATGACTATTGAGACGTTTAGGCTCTAATTGTGACTCACTATGTGATATTGTGTGGTTCAATTCCTTCGTCTGTTGGGTCAAGAGTCTATTCTACTCCCAATAAAGTCGACCATGTGCCTTGTGTGTGTGAGGATATAGTATATTCTGTGTTTGTGGCTGATGCTAGAACTTGCCTGGTATGTATGTAAAGCTAAAATAAGGAGTGCAAGTCTAGGAGATGATTTAGGCATTTATTTGGCAACCTAGACTTGTTTACCTTCTTTTTACCTACCCATGGACATTATCCTAGTAAACCCCTTTGAGCCTTTAACCTATTTTCTTTGACAACCTCATATGTAAGCCTAATCCATTTTTTCAAGACCATAATTTGATCCAAATTCCTAAGTGCTTTAAGTGTAAAGTCATGTGACAAAATAAGAGGAAATTAGGTGAGTATGATGCTTTAGAATGTAATGGTGCTTGAATTTGTTATGAAAAAGAATTGCTATCATAAGAGGTGTTATGAAAAGAAAAAAAAGGGAAAGAAAAACTGAAAAGTTAGTTATGTTTAAAATTGAAAAACAAAGGTGGAAAAAAGGGGTGGTAGAATAAAAGAAAGTAGAAAGGTTGTTTGAAAGAAAAGTATTAATGGCATAATGTGATGTATTAAAGCGCTTAGGAACATAGTCACTATTTCTGGCCAAAATAGTCCTACCCGTCCCTTAGCCTACATTACAATCAGCAAAAGACCTATTTGATCCTAAGCTTAGCATTCTGATATTTAGTGGAGCATTACACTAAGGTCAAGCCTATGGTCATCAGTTGCAACATATGAATTCTTTGTGAGAGTGAGAGCAAGGATAATCTTATACCCATGTTTGAAATATATACAATACTTGTGAGTGATTATGGGTGATATATAGTGAGACACACATAGTTGATGAGTCTTGGGTAGTTGTGTATGATTCTTTGTACCTCAACTTGTGGACACGAATTAATCACCATCACGATTCTATGTTGGAGGTTGAATTGTTTCTACTAATGATCAGAAAACTACTCTTTGTTAATGATTGACGTGCTTGTCTTTATGAATATTTTGTGTTGTTACTGTGAAATCCTAAGTAGATGTTTAGATGGACATAATAGTTTGTTCGAGGACGAACAAAGCTTTAAGTGTGGGGTGTTGATGATAGGCGAATTTACACGCCTAAAGTACTATATTTTACCCATATTTTAGCTAAGTTTTGAGGATAAATTATATAATTCATGCACTTTTAATCCTTTTTCCTGTAAGTGAGCTAACAAACGTGATTAGCAAGTTTTCAGGTATAAATGATGTAGATTTGAGTATTTTATGGATAACTTGACGCCAAAGAAAGCTTCACGAAAGAAGGAAGGGGAATCTTACACGCCAAGGACCAAAAGTGGCTCATGGAAAATCTGTCCTGGGCAAAAACAGCAATTCTGAAGAATTTGGGGACTAGCAGTAACTTAGTAGGATTAGGATAATGATACATTAACCTAGTAGGATTGGGTTAAGTAATGCATTAGCTTAGTAGAAATAGGATATGGGTATTATAAATACCCTATTCTGCTAGAGATTTTTAGACATTCCTCTATTATTCTAGTTCCAAATTCTCTTTCTAATACATTCTACTTCTGACAATTCTTCTACTTTCAATTCTTAATTTCCGCAACAAGAGAAACGTTACTCAAACAAAGGATTCACTCCATTCTTACCCCTATACCTAATGTGAGATCTTTATTGTGGTACAATGATAATGTCTATTGTGATTTCCTTTGCACTCATGAGTAGCTAAACTTCTCTGTTGGGGTTATGGAAGCCTTATGAGATACTATCTAAGGATATGAGTTTGTGAATTCGTGACACGTAGGCTGCTTATATCATTATTCTCTTCATCTTAATCTAAATTCTTTGTGGCTGCAGACGCATAGAATACGCCAGTATAGCATTAACTTGTTCGAAAGAAAAGTTATATGTCTGGAAAAGAGATAATGTCAAGGTAATAGGGCACTAACCCCTGTTAAAAAGTTAGTGTCGTAACTGGATTAACCTCTTGGAGAATTTGTAGGATTGGGTTAAGTAATGCATTAGCTTAGTAGAAATAGGATATGGGTATTATAAATACCCTATTCTGCTAGAGATTTTTAGACATTCCTCTATTATTCTAGTTCCAAATTCTCTTTCTAATACATTCTACTTCTGACAATTCTTCTACTTTCAATTCTTAATTTCCGCAACAAGAGAAACGTTACTCAAACAAAGGATTCACTCCATTCTTACCCCTATACCTAATGTGAGATCTTTATTGTGGTACAATGATAATGTCTATTGTGATTTCCTTTGCACTCATGAGTAGCTAAACTTCTCTGTTGGGGTTATGGAAGCCTTATGAGATACTATCTAAGGATATGAGTTTGTGAATTCGTGACATGTAGGCTGCTTATATCATTATTCTCTTCATCTTAATCTAAATTCTTTGTGGCTAAAGACGCATAGAATACGCCAGTATAGCATTAACTTGTTCGAAAGAAAAGTTATATGTCTGGAAAAGAGATAATGTCAAGGTAATAGGGCACTAACCCCTGTTAAAAAGTTAGTGTCGTAACTGGATTAACCTCTTGGAGAATTTGTACCGTTAGACACGCTTTAAGCTCGAAAGAGTTAAAGTGAAATAGTCCTTGTTAAGGTCGAAAGACGCTTGGATTTACCATAGAATACAATTCTCTATAAGCACATGCATGTCT
Source organism: Capsicum baccatum var. pendulum (assembly GCA_030864225.1). Taxonomy (NCBI): domain Eukaryota; kingdom Viridiplantae; phylum Streptophyta; class Magnoliopsida; order Solanales; family Solanaceae; genus Capsicum; species Capsicum baccatum. The sequence goes on along the minus strand of CM061560.1, from coordinate 80,489,741 downwards.
AAATTCCGCATAACTCATAGCCAATAGAGACGTATAACTCATAAGGTGGACATAACCCCAACTCTCAATTCTCATTGTTTTACATCTTACTAAACATTCTTTCTTTCTACTTTGCTATTTTCTGTTTTTACTTTACTATTTTGATTACATTATTTGCACATTAAAATCTCCCCTTTCACGAGACTTGCACCAAAAGTCTAATAATCTTTGCTTACTTATTGACCGGCTATTCCCTGTGGGATCGATACCCAACCCAGTTGGGTTATATATTTGACAACGACCGCTTTACACTCCTACGAGAGCTGTAGATTGAGCGTATCATGGGTCTTAAGGGTTTTGGGGTAGAAAATGTCTAAAATATCCCTATCTTAAAAGCTAGAACATGGTTGGAGGAAGGTACGACCCATCCCCCTAAATCGCACCCTAGGATACTAGTGTTATCCTTATCTCGTACCCTACCACCACCTTGATCCTCCATACTAGCCAACATATAACCACACAAGGGTAACTCGTACCCTATCATACGATAAGTACCCTACAACTCGTACCTTAGATAAAGTCCACTTAGGCTAAGTTGATGACATCATACAACTTGGCAACATACACCTTGTACCCTATTAGACTAAATGTATGATGCCTAACCGTACCTTGGAAAAGAATGCAACCCAACCAAGCTAACCATCATACGAGTGAGGGGGTACTAAACCATATCATAGCATATGATAAGTATGCTCAAACTGCTCCTTGGATAGAAACAGAAACTTAGGAAATTGTTTAGGGGTCCAAAGCCAAGGTGTTTCAATTATCCCTCACTTAGATCATTCGTCCTTGAATGATGGGTTAAGGCAAGAACAAGCACAAGTTAACACATTATTACACATCAAACTAACCTTTAACCAAGTTGGAAAACAAAAACTTACAATAAATATAAGAAGATCAACACATACCTCAAGTACGAGTTTCCAAGACGGAAAACAAATGCAGATACTTGGACTTTATGTCCTCCTTGCCTTCCTAAGTAGCTTCCTCGGACTTTTGGTTCTACCATAGAACATTCACGGAAGCCACATATTTCATTCGCAATCAATGAACTTGCCTATCCAAGATCCCCACCCGAACTACCTCATAAAATAAGGAATCTGAGATATCTAACCCCTCTAAATGAACAACTGATGAAGGATCACCTACACATTTCCTCAATCTAGAGACATGGAAAATCAGATGAATAGAGCTCAAACTAGGAGGTAACTCTAACTCATAGGAAACTTTATAGACCCTCTTCAAAACCAAATTTGGGCCAACATACCGATGACTAAGCTTTCCCTTTTTACCAAACTGCATCATACCCTACATGGGATATGCCTTTAAGAATACCCAACCACCAACATTAAACCTCAAATCCCTACGCCTCATATCCGCATACGAATTTTGGCAACTTTGAGCGGCTTTTAACCTATCACAAATCACCTTCACCTTTTCCAAGGTTTGGTGAATCAAATTAGGGCCAAATAACTTACCCTCACCAACTTCATACCACCCAATAGGAGAATGACATCTCCTACCATACAATATCTCAAAAGGATCCATACCAATGCTAGATGATAACTATTATTATAAGAAAATTCAATCAAAGGAAAATGGTTGTATCAGCTACCACCATAGTCAATCACGCAAGCATGAAGCATATCTTCTAAAGTCTGAATGGTCCTATACGTTTGTCCATCCAACTGCGGGCGTAAATTTGTACTAAAGCACAGCTTAGTTTCCAAACCTTTCTAAAATAACTTATAAAAATAAAATGAGAATGGAGTACCATGATCTAAAATGATAGAAATCAGAGCACCATGCAACTTCATAATCTCTGTAAGATACAACTTAGAATATTCCTCCACCAAACAACTAGTCCTCAGCGGCAAGAAATGAGCGGACTTGGTCATTCTATACATAATGACCCAAATAGAATCACATTGATTTTGAGACCAAGGAAAACCGGTAACAAAATCCATATTAATTACCTCCCATTTCCATTTGGTCAACTCTATTTTTTGGTACAAATCATCGGGTCTCATGTGTTCAAATCTCACTTGTTAACACACCATACACTTAGACACATAGTTAGGCACACTTAGTTTCATATTATTCCACCAATAACTCACCTTAACATCATGATACATCTTCATAGAACCGAGATGAATAACGTAATGAGGTCCATGAGCTTCGGCCAAAATCCTTTCCCTCAATCTGTCCACATCGAGAACACATAGCCTACCTTGGAACCTTAAGATACCATCACCACTAATCACAAAATCAACAACCTTTTGTTGACACATATTTCCCTTAATATTTATCAAAAATTGGGATCCAATAACTATTTTTCCTCTATTTCAACAATAAGGGATGACTGCAACACCTGATGCACAAATATACCACCATCCTCAGAGTCCATGAGACCAACTCCAAGACTAGCCAACTGGTGAATGTCCTTCACCAACTCCCACTTATCCTCAACCACATATGCTAGACTCCTCATGGAAAACCTTCTAAGAGCATTAGGAACTACGTTAGTTTTACCTGGATGGTAATGGAGACTCATATAATAGTTCTTCAGCAACTCAAACCACCTCCTTTTTTTAGAGATTCAACTTTTTCTGAGTAAACACATACTTTAAGATCTTATGATTAGAAAAGATATCAACATGAACCCCACAGAGATAGTGACGCCAAATCTTTAATGAAAGTACCACAGACAACAACTCCAAATCATGAGTGCGGTAGTTCTTGTAATAAAATTTCAACTGGCTAGAAGTATAAGCCACCACCCGACCATTCTGCATTAACACCCAACAAAGCCCAACATAAGAAATATCACAATACACTATGAAGCCATCATTACCCCCAGGCAGGTTCAAAACCGGAGCTGAAGTCAACTTATCCTTCAACTTCTCAAAACTACCCTCATACTCATCCAACCAGAAGAACTTGACCTTTTTCTGGGTCAACTTAATCAATGAGGCAGCTATAGTCGAAAACATTTCCACAAACCTCTTATAATAAACGTCTAAACCCAAGAAGCTTCGAATATCGATTGGAGTCGAGGATCTAGGCCACTTCTTAACTACTGCAACCTTATATGGATCCACCATAATACCTTCACCAGAGATAACATAACCAAGAAAAGTCGCAACCTTTAACCAAAAATTACACTTTGAGAACTTCGCATACAACCGCTGATCTTTCAAGGTCTCAACACAACACGGAGGTGATTAGCATGATCTACCTCACTCTTAATGTAGACCAAGATGTCATCAATAAAGACAGTGACAAACAAATTTAGAAATAATAGAAGACCCTATTCATGAAATCCATAAACATTGTCGAAGCATGAGTCAACCCAAAAGACATAACTAGGAACTCATAGTGACTATACCGAGTCCTAAAGGCAGCATCAGGGATATCCACTTCCCTAACCTTAAGCTGATGACAACCTGGCCTAAGATCAATCTTAGATAAATACTTCGCACACTAAAAATGATCAAATAAATCATCAATCCTAGGAAAAGGATATTTATTATTTATAGACACTTTGTTCAACTAATAATAGTCAATACAGATTTGAAGGGAACCATCCTTCTTATGCACGAACCTCACCAGAGCATGCAAAAAAGACATACTAGGACAGATAAAACCTTTATCTAAGAGATTCTTCAATTAATCCTTAAGCTCCTTCAACTCAGTCGGAGCCATTATTTAAGGAGGGATAGAGATAGGATAGGTGTTCGGAACAAGATCAATCCCAAAATCAATTTCCCTATTGGGAGAAATACCAAGAAGATCATCAAGAAAAACCTAGAGAAACTCATTAACCATAGAAATGGATTGTTAAAATCTTTAACTCAGACCAAATGATACAAATACCCTTTGGAGATCAACTTTTGGGCTCTAAGATAAGAGATGAACCACTCCTTGGGCACTAAAGAACCGCCTTCCCATACAATGACCAGCTCATTAGGGAATTTAAACAAGACCATACGGGTCCAATAATCTAACGGAAGCATAGCACAAATGTAAAAAATCCCCAATATGACATCAAAGTCAACCATATCCAACTCTATCAAATCCACACAAGTTTCTTTACTACAAACAGCTACCACACACCCCCTATAGACTTTTTCAATAATCACAGAGTCTCCTACTAGGGTAGAAATAGAAAAACGAACAGACAAATAATTAGGACCAAAACTAAAATACATAGCCATAAATGGGGTCACATAAGAAAGAGTGGAACCTGGACCAAGTAAGAAATACACATCATGGAAGAAAAGTTTTAACATACCAATAACCATATCGGGAGATATCTCAGAATCTTATGAGACGCAAGAGCATATAACTAATTTTGGCTAGTACCAGAAGTAGAAACAGATTAGGAAGCAGTAATTTTTGGTGTAGGAGTAGATGAGGAGGCAACCGAAATCTTGTTAGCCCCAGAATCCATTTTAGCACGACAGTCACATTGCATATGACCAATCTGACCATAATATAAATATTTGTTCTTCCTTTCCTCACATAACCCATGGTACGATCGCTCATAAAATCTACAAGGTGGTGGGATGGAGCCTACTAAGCCCCACTAGCCTGAGACCGGGTATCTCATGCCCAAAATCCACCATCAAACTGAGACCGATGATTGATAACGCTCAAACTACAGCTCTCATAAGAGTGTAAGCGGTCATTGTCAAATATAGAACCCAACTGGGTTGGGTGTCGAATCCCACAGGGAATACTTGGTCACTAAGTAAGCAAAGATTATTAGACTTTTGGTGAAAGTTTCATAAAAAAGGGGGGGATTGTAGCGTGAATTTAAGAGTATCAAAATAGTAATGTAAGAATGGAAAATAGAAGAGTAAAATGGATTGCTTGGTTGGTTTTGATCAATAAGAATTGAGAGTTAGGGTTATGTCCAGCTTATGAGTTATACGTATCTATTGACTATGAGTTATGCGGAATTCAGACATGCATGCGCTTATAGAGAATCGTATTCTATGGTAAATCCAGGTGTCTTTCAACCATCAAGGATCATTTCACTTTAACTCTTTCAAGCTTAAAGCGTATCTAATGGTACAGATTCTCCAAGAGGTTAATCCAGTTACGGCACTAACTTTTTAATAGGGGTTGGTGCCCTATTACCTTGACATTATCTCTTTTCCAGACATGTAACTTTTCTTTCAAACAAGTTAATGCTATACTGGCGTATTCTATATGTTTGCAACCACAAGAATTTAGATTAAGATGAAGAGAATAATGATATAAGCAGTATACGTGTCAAGAATTCACAAACTCATAGCAATAGATAGTGTCTCATAAGGCTTCCATAACCCTAACAGAGAAGTTTAGCTACTCATGAGTGCAACGGAAATCACAATAGACATTATTATCATACCAAAATAAGAGTCTAACGTGAAGTATGCTTTGGTAGTGCTTGTGGCGTGAATTCCTTGCAAGTAGCGTTTCTCTTGTTGTGAAAATTTAGAAGTCGATGAAGAGAAAGTAATAAGAATTAATTGAAAGAGAATGAATTGAAAGTGTTGAATAATAAGAAGTAATTGATTGAAGAAGTATGAAGTATGAAAAACTTGAGCAAAATAGGGTATTTATAATACCCATATCCTATTCCTACTAGGCTACTACGTACTTATCCTAATCCTAATAAGTTACTGCATCATTATCCTAATCCTACTAAGTTACTGTTGATCCCTAAAGTCTTTGGAAATGTTGTTTTTGCCCGGGACAGGTTTTCCATGCGTCACTTTTAGTCCCTAGGCGTCCAAGCTCTGCTTTCCTTCTTTCGTGAAGCTTCCTTTTGCGCCAAGTTATCCATAAAATGCTGAAATCTTCATCATTTATACCTGAAAAACTTGCTAATCACATTTGTTAGCTCACTTACAGGAAAGAGGACTAAAAGTGCATGAATTATGTATTTGTCCTCAAAACTTAGCTAAAATATGGGTAGATTATAGCACTTTAGGCGTGTAAATACGCCTATCATCAATGATCACCTGATAGCATTGGGTAAAGAGCACTAGCCATGGAGAATGAGCAGAACTCTCTCTTCTTCTTTGGCCATGTACCACCATCTCTACCACTTTCCTTATAAGGCTTAAATTTCTTTCCTTGTCTCTGACTAAAATCAACCTTTTTTTTTTCTCTTTCTCCACTTATTGCATGTACACAACCAACCTAGAGATATCCATGTCTTTGATCAACTAAGCTTCCTCACTCTCAAGAACTAACTCATGAGACAGTCCCAAAGCAAAACTTTCTCATACGAGTCCTCATATTAGAGGCCAACTCAGAAGTATACCTAGACAACTGATAAAATTTCAAGGCATACTCCTTGACAGGAATTCGACATTGTCTCAAATTCACAAACTCTTCCACTTTTGCTTCCCTCAACTCTTGAGGAAAGAAGCGGTCCAAGAATACACTAAAGAAATTATCCTACTCTTCGTACCATTGGTATGCCATATATTTTAATTGATAGGCAGAAAACTCAACACCTTCAACCTTTGAAGCATGCATAATTTGAAAGATCTTCTCTATTTCATTATTGAAACTTGGAGGATCCTCCTCAACTTAGTACCCATAAGCAAAAGAGGATGCAACTTCATGAACTAGAAAACCCTTATGGCCTAAGAAGATGGAGTAATAGGAATACCACAATAAGACTGAAAAGATACCAACTGAGCTAACATATGGATTGATGGACGAAACTCAGCATTCATCATTTCATCCTGAGGAGATAAACGGGGAGGCTAAAGAGAACTAATAGAACTCCAGGAAAGTCTAGAACCAAACCTCTAGATCGGGTATGGACTCCATAAGCAGAGCGTGTCCCATCAATATTGTCCCCACTTGGGATAGAAGGGTTTGCAAGATTTGTAGATCTTCTTGGAGACATGATCTTAAAGATGAGCAAACAGTCCATAGAGCATGAGGTGGACTAGTATTACTAAGCATTGCTCCAAAAATTGAGATTGCACCTTCATGCTAAGCAAACGCTAAGTATTATTGAGCATTGCTCCAAAAATTCTTTTTACACCACCTATTTCCCAATTACCACCTTGATGCTGACTGTTATTCTGATATATAGACATAGCTCTCTTAGCTTGTCTTTCTTTTTTCCTTACCTTAGCCAGCTTCTTCTTTTGCTATTCTACTTATTGTATGTGCACTGATATCCTAGAGAAATCCATGTCCCTGTTCAGCATTGCTCTATTGCATTCCAGTACCAGATCATATGATAGACCGGATGCAAACTTCCTCATGCGAGCTCTTATATTAACCGCCAATTCTGGAGCATAACGGGATAACTGAGTGAACTTTATTATATACTCTTTAACACTCATTTTTCCTTGCTTCAAATTCATGAGTTCTTCCATATTTGACTCCCTCAACTCTAGGGGAAAGAAATGGTCTAGGAAATCTTCCACAAACTCACCCTACACAGAAGGCTCAGAATTACTACCCTTCGAGTCCTCACATTTATTATACCACTGATTGGCCACATCCTTCAACTGGTAGGATGCCAACTCAACCCCTTCAACCTCATTCGCATGTATAACTCAGAAAATTTTCTCTAACTCATCAATGAACCCTTGAGGGTCCTCCTCAACCTTCATTCCAGTAAACATAGGTGGGTTCAGCCTCATGAATTGACCAACCTATGTAACCTTAAATAAACCAGATAGAGAACCCACATCTTCAGACCAACTGGTCTAAGAGGCTACCAGTTAAGCTATTATATGGATGGACTGTCGGAACTCAGCATTCGAAACTTTTCTTTGAGGAAGTTGGGGGCAGTTAACACCAGTTTGTGGAGCCTAAGGTGGACTAGTCGAAACTGGAGAAACACCCAGAGTAGTAGCATACTCTGGGGTACAATCTTTCTTATGGGTCCACATCCCATGAGTGGGACGGACATCCTCAGCTTGGGTGTTTTGATTGTTAGCTATACGAATAGACATGATCAATTTTTAAAATATAGGGAATCATTGATTAGAGAAATTCAGGCTCTACAGCAAGGACTAAATCATGAAATAAAAAGAGACATTCCTAAACGCCTAGTAGCCTCCTACTTATAAGTGTGGCACGCTACACACTTATAAATAGGACTCTACCTAATGTGATTTTTTAGATACCCTGGGACCATAAACGATGCTCTGATATCAAGTTTGTCACGACCCATATCTATGCCCAGACCACGATGAGCATCTTGAATCGTAAGGGTCCGAGTGACCCTTCTAACTGGAAATCATACGCATAATTCATATGTTTATAAAGAAAAGCAAAAAACATAATAATATGGAAACATGGTCAATCTCTTAGTCCAAATATACCATACTAAATTAAATTCAAAACATTTGAAAACACAGGACACCAGTCTGTAAAATCTTTAACAATGTAAAACAACATCTGTCTGTGACCGGGACAAAGCTCTCGGTCGGACCATGAACAAGAAACAAGTAAAGATAAGAAATAAAACTAAGTTCCTCTGTTACGAGGGAGGCTTACTAACTTCCAAAACTGATAAGTTGATTTACTGCTTAGCGGAACCCTGGGAGTGTGCCTCAGATTCTAAAATAATAGGGGGGTCAATACAAATGTACTAGTATGTTAAACAATCCAAAAATTATGCTTTTACATTACATAGGTGAAAGCGTTTCTTAAAATGATGAACATAAGATAAGTGAAAACATATGGGCATACTTTAATGACTTCAAAACAAGTCTTGGAAATCATAACTCACTCTTTATTTTACTTTCGAGCTAGATGGTGCACCCTACAAATGTACTTATCCACGAGCTATATGAACTCTTCCCTTAACTCGGTGGCCAAGCCCCCAATTCAAATTTGCTGCAAGGATTGGAGTCTGCCATTTATACTACGTCACAAGGCCATAGCCAGCATAAAATCCTTAATGCAGGACATCATAAACCCGTATAAATACGGTTTTGGTCTAAGAGTTGTCTGAACTCTATCCTTCTTCAGGTAACCAACTAGCTCTCTTTAAGCCCAATTTTTGTTCTTTAAAAATATGCTTCAGGCTTTTAAAATATTTTACACTTATTCCATCAAGGGCATATCATCTCTGGGTATCATCATACCCCAACTTGCAAGTCATTCATATCATGTCAATTTCATAGCCCATCTCATTTAGAACATGCTACTGACTACCAATGATTTACAATATTATAAGAGAGTCATCACTTTAAAATCTCAAGAAAACTCCTCCCTCATTATATCATAAATTATGTCAATCATCATGATTTTGAGAAACTTACATTCAAAACGTAGTCCATGTATTCAAAATCATGCACAATTCCAATAAACAATATATTTCATAACAAGGGAGGAAGTTCATTAATTATGCTCTAAATTTAATCCTTCAAAAGATAATCGAAAACAAATGTATATATATATTTATATATAATTACAAATTTAGTTCTATATAAAGAGGATTTAAACCAACTTATACTTTCATCAAAATGAAACCATGATGCATATCATTCAATCGTTAACAAAATCATTTTTCGAAAACATGAATATATATCTTTAAGTTTGATAAGAAGATTAAAACCCATACCCATGGAGTTTAAGGATAGTCTCGCATACCTTAGACTACTTAATCCGAAGAATAAGACCCGAATCTTGATTTGTTTCTTGGAATTCTTGGCCTAAGAGCTTGATTCTAAATCTTTAGAAAAGGACTTTAGGGTTTGGTTCTTAATGGAATTGAGTAATTTTTGGCATATTATGCCCTAATGACATTTTAATCATCTGCTTTAACGACTTGGGTCCTTTGGAAAAAGACGAGACTGCCTCTCGGATTTAAAATTTGTAATTAAATTGCTGATTTAGCCTTCACCGCGATGCGGTTATGCCTTCATCTCTATACTCACTGTGATATGGTGAAATCGTGGTGAGTCACTGGAAATTGATGATTGTTATTTTACTTTTCACCGTAATAAGGTGAAGGTCTCACTGCTATAGTCACTGTGATATAGTGAAATCATGGTGACCTTCTGTTTTCAATTACTAAACACAGCTCGAACCCTGCTCAGAAAATTTGACACTTACCCGAGACATGTTACTTACACCCTTGAACATGAATCAACTTAAAAATATATGTTTCGGGGTTGGAAAGGTCTATTTGGAAATCATTGAAGTTTAGGATCTTAAAATATGACTAAGTCCTTTAACACTTAGGGAATTTCAGGTTTTTAGCTCTTTATGCATGCTACTAAGTGTGGTATCATATCGAGAATGCCATGGGGTGTTAAAGGTTTTTCTTTTATTACAGTGTTATTTATCTTTCTGTATCCTATATTGCATTTGTGTAGCTCAATTTGTTTACCTTTCAGTCCCTATTTACCATTGATTAAGACTACACCTTCGTATTTTAGTTATAATTTTCCTATATTGAGTTCAGTTGGTCGATGATGCCTATTGAGTACCTATTTCTTTGGTTCTCATACTATACTTCTGTATTTTTCCGCTGATGCAGACCTAAGTACTAGCAACCGGCATTAACATAACTTCTACTTTTCAGTACAGATCCGGAGAAGGGTAAGCTTACTGTCATCCAAACTTATGCTCCTCTATCTATTCCAATTTAAATGTTTGTACTCGAGACTGCTTGAATATATTATGTATGTTTTGGATTCTATCTAGTAATGTAGGTATCTATTAGTAATGACTCTAGAACCAAATTTACCAGGCCTTGGGAGGGATTCAGTTGGATATTTTGGTCTTCTCTTGTTTTGATATAATTTATATTTTGCCTTTCTATTTTCTACTTACTACCATTACTGTTATCATTATATGTGGTCTTTTCTGATTTCTGCCTGTTAGCCCGTTACCTATCATTTTGAGCTATGGTTTGGCTTGTCCACTGGTGGGATGAGGTAGATGTTATTATGACTTGAGAAATTGGGTCGTGACACATATTGCTATGTTTAATTTTAAGGTCCAAAAATTCAACCTGAGCCACTATGGCAAAACTACAATTTTATTCGAAAATCTTGTTACTCATAACTTAGGGAGTTCACTGGAGGTTGATAAAAATTGCACTTATAGTCGACCTTCGAATCATCATAATACCTTTCCTAACTCTACCAACCCCCCCCCCCCCAAATTTCCTAGTTTAAAAAAAAACAATAATGAAATCACCATTAATTTATCGGGAAAGGTGTGAAAATAGTGTAAGAATCATATCCAAGAAAGAATCATTGAGAACTACCATTTTGAATATCCCAAAATTTAGTTTCCAAGCTCCAAAAATTATGATATGGAAAATACCACAAAAGCAGAAAAGTTCATTAAGTGACAGCAATGTCACACCTGTGGAGGTCTTATCACCAGTGTGACACTGCAGCCACCACATTCCTCCACAATGGCAAAGGTCGTTCACTAGATGGACCTTCACAAATGAGAGACAATCTAGATGTGAAAACTCATATGTGAAAAAGTTCCATATTCGCAGCTCTATCAATACAGTTAGGACTATATAGGAACGGTTAAGGCTAGGTTGGTTGTCCTAGCTCTGCAGGAGCAACCCCTTGGCCACTTGAGAGACTCCATCAATACGAGCTAAGGGTCGTAGATGCAATTTCACCAGAAAAAACAACAAGCAATTGTCCAACCTCACAATTAACCCTAGTAACACAACTGAAACTCTGTGAACACAAACCAAATATGCTATCCAACTTAAATAACATTCCATAATTAATGGGATCGTCTGATCACCAAACATAGATCATTACCAATGATTATTGACTAAAGTCAACTCTATGCCTTAAACCTTCATTTTTCAACCAACTGCCCAAAATCCATCTGGATGCCATGGGTTAAGAACCAATGGTCTTACAAATTAAAAAAAAGATATTTTAGAGTTGAGGAAAAGAATGAAATTTTCATACGGCCACAAAAAATCTCTAAATATTGACCAAAGTTAACCGTACTGACTCTCAAACCTACCAAAATAAAAAATTAACATAGTGTGTAATCGACTAGTCCAAAACCGTGTCACCAAGCTTGGAGATCAAATATAATATAAATCAACTACATAATGAGGTAAAATGGTCAAAGCACATCAAAAGTCAAAAACATATTGAGGACTGTTACATATAGCTAACTACTAATTACCAAATGCGGCTCACTTTGCAAATAAATAACTAAAATAATAAAGGATTTGGTACTATGTGATAATAAGAGTATTTTTCCCCTTTTCAATTTGAAGTGTTTGGAAAATATTATTTTTGACCTTTTAAACTATTCTAAAACTTTAAAAAAAAATTGTACAATTTAAGAAATTATAGAGTCGGCACTTGATTTTTAAGAAAATATCAAGAAAAAAATTAAAATACTACTTAAAAGATTCAAAACAGAAAAAATCTTGTAAGTTTAGAAATTTTGAGTAAGTAGTTTCTATTAATACTCTTGAAAGGTTGTTAAGGCACCAAAAGTATCCGCTAACTTGCGGTCATCCGGACTATTTGAAAATAACTCTTTTGACTAACTTTAAAAAGAGAAACTGACTTTTTGAAAAGAAAACGATTAAGAAAAATTGTCTTTAAGATTTGTGCAAAACAAATTCTGACGACTTAGCGGGGATTTTAACGAAGTCTAAGAAAACTAAGAACAATTAGCATATAAAGGGGAAAGTGGGAGATTAAAGGACTTAGTCCATTAGGCCCAAATCAAAAACCATGTCCTAAGCTAATTTGAACTTTTAACCCATCTTCACCTGTCCTAATCTAAATACTTGAACTTTTGGACCATAACCTGTCCTAAGCTAGTTTTCGGACCTTTGAGGCCCAAAATATGTTTCACCTGTAATAAATTACAATTTTGGCTTCGAGATCCAAATGAATGAATAACTAAATGACTAAATGAATAAATAAAAATAATGCAATAATAAAAAATTGAGACTTTTCAAGTCTCTTAATAACCTCGTCAATGGGTTTTGACCCATTTTCCTTCTTCTTTCATCTTCTTGCACCCACACGCCATATAATCGACTTTAGATTTAAAACTTTGAACCTGACTTGGAGAGATGGGCTTCATTGGTCCATTATGAAAATCAAGATGAAAGGAGTTCATTTGGAGTCCAAAACAGATTCATGGAAAGGAAAAGACAAAAGAAAAATAATTAATATGTGTTCGAAAATTCTGCACTTAGTAAATAAATGATGAGATAGAAAAATAGCATTCTCAAGCATAAAGAAATCGTAAGTTATGATATTAAAGCAAGCCAAATTATTCAACGAAAAGAAAATTAACTCATTTCTTAAACAATCTTACAAGAAATTAAATCTAGCACAATATAATTAACTAGCCTTTGAAAAGAAAACATGAATCTACAAGCATAGTTGCTTAAAATTAAAAAAAATAGGTTAACACATATTTTCTTCAAATACTATGATATGATAAAGTCTAAGACATGTTTTCATTAAACAAAGAAAATGAGAATGAGCAAGAGATGAGGAAATCTTTCATAGCACCTCAAATATGAAATGCAAGACATACTAATGCAACAACACTTTTTGATACAAGTGGACAATCAATATATCTATAACTTAGAAAAAAATCACTATAACATAACATGTGAATAACAATAGGACGTCTAAATGAATAAAACCGCTTTAAAAAAGTAAACCAATAAGCGAAGTGAAACAAATAACATATATTAAGTATATTTCAGAAATGATATTCAAAGACAAAATAGGAGAAATAGTAAAAGATCAATTCTAAGAAAAAGTGTCCAACTATGCCAACACTTATTTTAGTTCTACACCATTTCAACAAAATCTATAACCCTAAAAACTTTTCAATCTAAACAAGAGAAAATCAAGGACAATTTTGACCACGAAAATGAGTAACTCACTACTTCAAATTGAGAAACAATTTCACAAACCCTTAACAATAGTAGCCATTTTTTTTTTTGACATAAAAAAAAATAACTTTGCATACTAAAAGCAAACATATCAACCAATAACGAATTTAATAAAGCATGAGCATGCATTTTACCCATAATAATTAAAGAATAAAGCCAAAAGGCAAAACAATCAATATTAACTATTCTTTTCAACATAAAGGAAACAACTTTACATGCTAAAAAATAAACATATCCTCCAACAATGAATTTAAACAAAGCATTAGAATGCATTTTAATCAAAGATCAAAACTTTACCCATAATAATCAAAGATTAAAGCCAAAAGGCTTAACAATCAATATTAACTATTTTTTTCAACATAAAGGAAATAACTTTACTTGCTAAAAACAAACATATCCACTAACAATGAATTTAAACAAAGCACGAGTACACATTTTAAGCAAAGAATAAAGCCAAAAGGCAAAACAATCAATATTAACAATTCTTTTCAACATAAAGGAAACAACTTTACATGCTAAAAATAAACATATCCGCCGACAATGAATTTAAACAAAGCATTAGAATGCATTTTAATCTAAGATCAAAATTTTACCCATAATAATCAAAGATTAAAGCCAAAAGGCGAAACAATCAATATTAACTATTCTTTTCAACATAAAGGAAATAACTTTACATGCTAAAAACAAACATATCCACTAACAATGAATTTAAATAAAGCATGAGTACACATTTTAAGCAAAGATCATAACTTTACCCATAATAGTCAAAGAATAAAGTCAAAAGGCGAAACAATCAATATTAAATATTCTTTTTTACATAAAGAAAATAATTTTACATGCTAAAAATAAATATATCTGCCAATAATGAATTTAAATAAATCATAAGAACATCTTTTAAGCAAAGATTGAAACTTTATCCGTAATAATCAAAGAATAGGTCAAAAAGGAGAAACAATCAATATTAACTATTATTTTCAAAATAAAGAAAACAACTTTACATGCTAAAAAATATATATCCGTCAACAATGAATTTAAATAAAGCATGAGTACATCTTGTAAGCAAAGATTGAAACTTTATCTATAATAATTAAAGAATAAAGTCAAAATGGCATGTATAACTATTGTTAGCTCATTTTTATATCATGAACAAGAAAATAACCATAATATCGATACCACAACGTCCTATGGCCTTCAAGACCATCTACATCAAACAATCCAGCAAATAAAATTATAACTACGAACTATGAAGAAGACGGAGATGAAGAAGAAAAAGATAATAAAACAAAAAAAAAGGGAAAGGTGTGTTAACCTTTTTTGGGGCAGCAAAACGGAACTACAAGTTTTCTTTAGAGTCTTGATCACCACCGAAAAATGTTCAACTCGAGAACTTCGATTAGCCCATGAATTTCACGGAAAAAAAAAATTTTACTAAAAAAAAACTCTTTTTTGCTCAAAGTTTTTTTTAATTTTTTTTTCAACCTTGAGACTTTTAGACTTTGAAACTCGTCTTTCTATCAAAATAATGATAGTATTTATAGGAAAAGATGGAGATTTTGAAAATTTTAAAATTGAAAATAAGATGAGGTGGAAGATAAAGTAGGGGGAAATTGTACAATGTAGTATAATTTTTGAATTTCAAAATTGAAAAAAGGATTTTGAGGGGTATTGTACAATCTAGTACAAAAATTTGAATTTCAAATTTGAAATTACTTTTGGTGGAAATTGGGTAAAAGTTATGAGAGTTTTTAATAATTTTGGAGTTATTTAAAGTATAACCCCAATTGAAATTTAAAATTTAGCCAATATTATTTAATTTTGATCAAATTAAAAATTAATTGGCGGATTGCATTGCAATTATGGAAAATTTGATTTCAATTATGACCAAATCTAATAGATTGGCTAAATTAAATTGAAATTTGATACGAATTAATACTTTCTTTACTCCCGAGCTTCTTGATTTAATAAAATCAAACATATATTCATCCAAATAAATTATTTTTGAGAGTTAGTTATATTTAAATCAAGACTTTATCCGTTCGAATTAATTTGCAAGCTTATCTCCGTAAAAACTCAAACTTTGATAAAAATATTCATTCAAGTAATAAAATTTATACAATCTCGTATATGTGAATATGAAAAATATATAATCGTCACTTAAATGACAAAATTAACCTAAATAATATTTTAGAGCACATTTTTTATTGATGAAATAAATATTTCACTTTTATTTAAAATTGAAGAAACACGGGATTAAATTTAGTCATGAAGGGCAAAAACTAGGTGTCAACAAAGAGATAGTAGTAATACGTAAGTATATTTTTGCATGTATATGTATAATTAATTATATTTTCCAAATTTTGAATGCTTATATATAATTAATTATATGGAATAAAAAGCATTTATTATTTGATTTATTACTTTTTTGGGTCAAATTTTGAACTCCTACTCTATATGAATTCTGAATGTTTTGTCAATTTTTAATGTTTCCTAAACCAACAAACACTTGTAATCAGACAATTCACATTCTGTTCTTATTTGTAGTCCTTTTCTTCGGTCCCAATTTGCTACTCACATCACATAATATCGTCTTTTTCTTTTACTCAAGTTATTGATTATTCTTCATTCCTCTTAATCTTTGTTTGGTTATCCAAAAAAAAAAAAGAAAAAAAGAAGCTCGGTGTTCAAATCAAGATATCAAGATAATAATTTTTTATCATAGAAAAGTTTCAGAAGGAAGATTTAGTAGGCAATATTACAGGCAAAGGCAAAGCACAAGAACAATTCAAAAATGTAAGATTTTTTCCCCTTCCAGAGATGAAAATTCTTTGTGTTTCTTTCTTTTTTTACTTTTCTTTGTATCTAATCTTATAAATATTATATAAATATTGAAAACAAAATT
Organism: Capsicum baccatum var. pendulum; assembly: GCA_030864225.1. Lineage (NCBI taxonomy): Eukaryota > Viridiplantae > Streptophyta > Magnoliopsida > Solanales > Solanaceae > Capsicum > Capsicum baccatum. Next base: position 80,472,891 of record CM061560.1, on the reverse strand, counting down.
TTTTCTACTGTTAATTAATATATAATTAGAATATAAAAATAAGAAAAGCCACAAGAATTAGAAGAAAATCTCTCCCATAGATGCATAGATCAAAATGTTTGTTTTTGTCTGAAGTTTGGTTATATAATCGTTGATCACAACAAATAAAAAATATCAAAATTTAATTTAATTTTACATCAAGATTTGTGTTTTTCAGAGATGATGGTGTCTTTTTTGTTTACCTTTTTTATTGTTAGATCTTGCAAGAGAAATGTATAATATAATGAGGATTCAAGAGGATTATTTAAATATATAAATTATTATGTTTATATCCATAAATATATAAAGTATTATATTTATAATAGAAATATACAAAGTATGTTATATATAAAGTTTATATCATGTATATATCATATATACATATATAAATATACAAAGTATTAAGAAACATACTAAGCATATTTATAATATAAATATACAAAATATGTTATATATGAAGTTTATACCATGTATATATCATATACACACATATATAAAAATACAAAGTATAAAGAAACATACTAAGCATATTTATATATTTATGGTATATAATATAATATACCATAAATATGCAAAGCATGTTTTACATAGAAATAATCTGTTTAAATTATTATTTAAAGAGGATTCAAGTTACATAATATAATGAGACTTCTATTGAATCTCTTTTACTAAAACTTCTTATTTCGCATTTCCTCCCATATATTAAATAAATGATACGAAGCTTGAAAGTTTGATCAGAAAATATCAAAAGGAAAAAAAGAGAAACACAAATTTGGAAATTAACTAAAGAGATTCTTTCATCTCTCATCACACTTTATGTATATTTTATTTGGAAACTAATTAGATTGATCATTATACTATTAATATATCTTACCATGTTATTAAATTATCACGTCCTAACAATTAACTTATACATGACTTAATTACTTCATATTTTTTGACATGATCGCATCTAGAAATTCATTGTTTTTTGATTAAAATTAGGACACCAACTGAGGAAATCATTCCTACTTGTTAGGATATTGATGATACTTATAAATGAAATGGTTTGTCTGGTATCATTGTTGGCGATCACAACAGTTCCAGAGAAGATGCTAAAATCTTATGTCCCTGACAGATTGATGTGCAAATTAACGCACATCAAGAAAAATAAATGGCAGAAAAATTCCTAAGGTTACTAGTCTAAATTAAGGAGGCATCATGGTTCAGCCAAATACTAGATTTTCCTTTAATGATGTATTTTACATGTTCATTATTTCGTACTTAGAAAAAAATTAAGGATTTTCGCACTTTGTTAAATGTAATATTATCTATTTACACGTTGATAATATAATAGTTAAGGTTGTTATCTTTAATATTTTTTTAAATTTTCAGCAAATTTGATTTTATTAGAAAATTATGCAAAAGTGGCATAATTTATTTTGTATAAGATTTCTTTTGTCACAATAATTTTCTGTAAGATCCTTAAATTATCGCATCAATATAGTTCGAAGATATATATGTTTCTCTTAGATTTTATGTAGGTATTAATTAAATTCACCTAAGCATTTTTTATTTTATTTTATTTTATTTTCTACTTTATCATCGAATGTCAACCTATGGGGTGATCATAATTCTTTTTCCATATGAAGAAGCAAAATTGATCATGTTAACAAAAGTTATTTCACTTAATTTCAAATGATTATAACTTTTGTAGTTCTCTTTCAATAAAAGAGTAAATGTTTTGAGTAATTATTTAACATTTCATTACGTTCATTTCATGTGCATTACCTTTAGGGAAAGCAACTAGACTGTATTCCAATACCTGCCCAAGCTTATTGGAAGCTAAGGAGAGTTAATTCCAGAGTTGTGCTATTACATTAAGAGCCGGTTTAGCCACGGAATTTTTTTCCTTTTTTTCAAAAAAAAATTCAGAAGTTGAAAATTGTGGTGTTTGGCCATGAAAATTCAGAAAATAATTCCGGAAAATTTTTCTGAAAAGGGAAAACAGGTTTTTGTTGTTTTCACAATTTTCCAACTCAAATTCCAACTTTTAATTATTATATATAACCCCAATCTTTTAAATATAACATTACTTTTTCAATATTACGTATATAGCAGTTTTAAGGAATAAAATAATTATAATTTCAAACGTAATGCTATCCTAATTAATATATATCTCTTTTTCTCTATCATCATTATTTTTATCCCTTATTTATTTTCTCCCTTATTTAAAACATTATTTTACTGCTAATTTATATTTATACCATAAATATATAAATTATTATATTTATACCCATAAATATATAAAGTATTATATTTATAATAGAAACATACAAAGTATGTTATATATAAAGTTTATATCATGTATTTATCATATACACATATACAAAGTATGTTATATATGAAGTGTATACCATGTATATACCATATACACACATATATAAAAATACAAAGTATAAAGAAACATACCAAGCGTATTTATATATTTATGACATATGATATAATATACCATAAATATGCAAAGCATGTTTTACATAGAAATAATTTATTCACACAATGTAAAATTTTTCATGTATAAGAAAATTAAAGAAATAAATTAGCGGCACCCTAAAATTTAATAACAACTTATCATTTCCTATTTTTAGGAACGGAAAATAAAGGAAATAAATTAAATAAATTCCTAAAAATATAAATTTGTTTGAAAGATAAAATTTATTATCTAAAAAACAGGAAGCAGTGGTCTGTTAATATAACATCCATATTTAAAATTTGTAAATATGAGAAAACGGCTATTAATGTAAATATTATATATGCCATAATTGAAATTAATTAAATATGATCATGTATATGTACTTATTTTTATAATAGTGGCTAATTGTGTTCTTTTTTCATTAGTAGATAAATTTTAATTGGGTGATTTTGATAGTTTGTAAAAGTTAGGGCAATTATATTTAAAAAAAGTTTTTTTAAAGTCAAAAAAAAAATTCAAAAAAGACATGGTCAAATACAACTCTAACTTGGAAAAATTTTAGTTTTTATGCAAACGGCTAGTAAGACTCCTGTTAAAATGTCGATCACTTGGGAGATATACACTCAACTCCTCCAAGATAATATCAAATTTTCATGGAAGTTTTTGCTCACCCAATGCAGCCAAACCTAAGGTCAGATTTACTATGTGGCTACAAATGCAAGTAAGGTTGTAAACAACGGATAGACTACTGAAACACGGAATTCAAGTTGACAAACATTTTCCTTTATGTCCAAATTGTTATGAGTACATCAATCACCTATTAGTCCTTTGTCAGTATGTTAAATAATACTCAGAATCGACTGTTATAGTGGATACAATGGCAACCTGTAACCGCTGCAACCTGGGAACAACACGACAATTAACATTTAATGATCCAAAGGAAAGTACCACCAGACCCTTTTCTTTAAGCTTATCTACACAAATTTTTTACCCTATGGCGACGGTTCAAAAACAGTTGCGATATAGCTACCTCAATGATTTGACATGCATTGCATAGGTGAGCATTGCGATTGATGTATCGCAACGACTTTTGCGACGGTTAAAATAACCGTTGCAATAGATCTATCTATTGCAACAATTATTTTTAACTCCTATTGAGACGTTTCATATTATCTATAGCAGCGGTTGAGAACCGTTGCAATAGACTATATTGCAAAGACAGGAAAGCATTGCAATAACCCTATTGCAACAATTTTTGAATATCTACTGCAACAGTTATTGGTCTTTTGCAACACTTTTTGACACCTATTGCAACGGTTTTCGAATCTTTTGCAACATTTTTGTACTACCTATTGCAACTATTTTAATTAGCTATTGCAACGATTTTTGTCATCTATTGCAACTACTTCCAATACCAATTGACAGTTTAAATGAATATATTATATATATATATATATATATACACACACACACTACCTTTGATGTTTTATATACTATCCTTTGTCTTGAGCCGGGGATGTATCGGAAATAGCCTCTCTACTTCTTTCGAGGTAGTGGTATGGACTGCATACACTCTACCCTCCCCAGACCCCATGATGTGAGAATATACTGGGTTTGTTGTTGTTGTAATAATAATCAAAATTAAAATTTTATGCAACAAACTAGTAATCTAAACGCAAAAGCAAAATGTGTAAAGTCAAATGATCATTAGTTTTCCGATATAGTATCAAGTTCGGGTGACGATAAGGTTTACTAAATTCAATATCAAAAATCTTCTCTAGGTCGGTCAATTTCTTCATCTCCTTCTTCATTTTGGATACCTATAAAAAGAGAATAAATAAAGCTCAATTAGCACTTAAATGGCAACATATTTAACAAGCAAAACTTACAACTCTAATGTCATAGATCAATTTCAGTGAGTTAGATGTCACAGATCACTTCAGAATGCTTTTGATATCTACTGTAATTACAAACTTTATGGGATCTTAAAGCTGAGCCAGTGTTGTGATTCTTTGAGGAAGTTGTCCTAGATAGGAAAACTTGACAATTCATAGAAGCACCCCAGAAGGCTTGAAGGGCAAGTCATTTGAGCAGAGGATGAAAGAAGCAGGAAAACATTCTCAAGTCAGGGACCAAGTTTCATAAGATCACCAATCCAAATATGCTCAAAAAGATTGCTAAATCTAATTTTCGACAGATTACAACCTTAAGAGATTAACCAGATAATATGGTTTGATCAAATTTTAAGGTTGGGAGATTAGGTACAGACTACAGTAGTGCTACATATTGAAAGAGAAAAAAATCTAAAGCTGAGCCAGTGTTGTGATTCTCTGAAGTTGTCCTAGATAGGAAAACTTGACATTTCACAGAAGCATCACAGAAGGTTTGAAGGGCAAATCATTTGAGCAGAGGATGAAAGAAGCAGGAAAACATTCTTAAGTTAGGGACCAAGTTTCATAAGATCACCAATCCAAATATGCTAAAAAAAGATTGCTAAATCTAATTTCCGGATAACATGGTTTGACCAAATTTTAAGGTTGGGAGATTAGGTACAGACTACAGTAGTGCTACATATTGAAAGAGAAAAAAACTAAGTAAATAAATAGTAGTCTATAAAGAGACAGCTCCTACAGCTGGAAACAGTACTAGGACAATGAGGTAGAATTATGAGGATTAGATTCCCTAATCTTATTATGCTAATTATTCAGATGACCAAAAAAAAGCATTTTATGTGATAATGCAAACTTTACCATCATAAAAGAACTAGGAGGTATATGAAGGCATATTTGGCAATAGTGACCTCTAAAATGAGTTAATGTTGAAGGCAATTTCGTAAAATGAGTAGTAGGTAGAATTTGCAAACACACAATCCAAACATCACAACAAGGGATATAACTATAAGAAATTGACAAGGATGTTAGGTCCACACAAGAATTTCAAAGAGATCAAGTGCTAAATGAGTAATAAGAAAGTTGATCTCTCTGTTCTATGGTTGTTTCATGTTGCTAATAGCGGTACTAAATTTTCTGTTAAGAGCAACGTGATTAGATTCCATATTTGTTCTTAGTCCATGTGAATTGTATGCTACCGTTTCTCGGGGTGCTATACACTTCTGTAGGAGTCTATCTGTCAATATTACATCTCTCCATCTCAAAATCAAATATTTCGTATCTTTCTAAATCTTTAATTCTACCACGATATCCTTAAAAGCTTGTCCTCAGATGCAAGACATCTAAATAAGAATTACATTAATGGTACAGATACATCAACAACAACAACAAACCCAGTGTATTCCCACACAGTGGGGTATGAGGAGGATAAAATGTACGCAGTCCATACCGCTACCCTCGAAGAAGTAGAGAGGTTGTTTCCGATAGACCCTCGACTCAAGATGGTACAGATACATCAGTAAATAAAAATAAATTCTGATGTCTCATTATTATTGTACATAAAGCACAAGTCCCATTATAGTGTGTTGAGTCAAGAAAAAATAACATATGAAGTTGCATCTTTTAACTCGAGAGTTCTCAACTGCTCTTGATATTGAACAATCAACTGTTTCAGCTGATGCACTTCCTGGTTCTTATCATTGAACTCCTTTTGACGTTCATGTTGGATGGCCACTGCACGTTTCAGAATGGTATTATCTCGAAAAATCATATCTATTTGCTCCTTCAGCATCATATTTCCTGGAAGAAAGTAGACACGGATTACAACGGAAAATGATAGGCAGAGGTCAATAAAGTAGAATGTCTAAATGGTAAATCTGCAAACAAGAGTAAAATTGTTGTTCTATTACTAGTGAAGCACTACTGTAGCACAAAGTTTATCATAAAACAAAGGAAAGAAATCTTAGAATGCATAGAAGAGCCAACAATCTAGGCATGCCCAAAATAGTTTCCTAGCATAAATCCTCAGAGAAAACTAGTAAGTGTAGTAGAAAAGTACGTGAATATCATCGGCACAGTGGATAAAACTGAAAAGTTAAATATTATCCACAACTCCTTGGCAGGGAATTTGTTGTCTGGCAAAATCGATGGACTACAATATACTTAATCTGAAAATCTTGAGCTGCTGCTGCGCTTGCCCCATCACTAATTGATTTCTCTAAGATCCCAACACTCTTGTCGCATAAGTCCTGGCATCATCTGTGCTTGTAGCACTCATCATTTCCCTTACAAACAACTCCACCCATTCTGCACCATCACCACGAAGATTATTTAGGACAGAAGCAGTGTTCTCTACGCATGCAAATTAGATTCCTTCCCTCCACAAAGATGGAAATCTAGACTTGGTTAATCCAGTGAAGATCCAGTATAAATAAGAGAAATGGAATGGTTTCTGTATATCAACAAGAACCTGTAATTATCAGAGAGAAGGCTAAAACTTTAAAATTAAAAGGTGCCAAAATGGCATGTGCAAAACCAAAGAGGCCAAATAGGAGGATCCTTGGAACTTCTGTATGGCATGGAAAAGTCAGTGTTCCATGACATGAAGGATCCTTGTTTCTCAGAAGAAACCTGGAGAACAATCTGCAGATGAGACCAAATGATTGTAAGAGTTCAACAGATAGACTTGCCCAGCCTGAGGTCAAAACGTAGGTCATAAAGAAGGTGGCGTGCCCAAAAAAACATATTACCAATCAATCAACTCTTGAGGTCACGTATATTCATGATTTATACGATACAATATCATTGATTAAAGACTAGGGTAAACAAACCGATTCATTTATGTTGCTAGGGAAAAGTAGACAATGAGAAAAATAGCACAAGAGGAAAAAAAGTTAGGTGAAAGTGAGGTTTCTCCGATTCCCGAACGGACAAGTTGGAAGCAGATTTGGCACTACAACAATAACAACATACCCAGTGTATTCTCACAAGTTTATATATCTATCTAAGTTATTCTTTTTATAAATATAATCAAGTCATTAGAGGAGAAATATTTGCATCAGAATATATGAGAATTAGCAACCTGACAACTAGTTTTGTTTATGATAGACAAAAGGTCAAGAAAATATTAATCTGCCATCAAGATAGTGCTACTCTGTCTAATGTAGAAATAAAACATACAGAATTTACACAAATAAAACCTATCAGCTGGAAAAAGTTGGAAAGTCTGAAAATCACACAAGCTTACTGTAGATTACGGTAGATTTCTTATGCTTCTAATAAAAAAGGGACAGATATTGTCACAATATCAAGCTACTACAAGCCTTGGAACATTGTTGGATCTGCAATTAACATGGATGAGACTGGAAATCTATTCATCATTAGTCTACAGTGCTTACTAGTATAGTGATTAAATGCCTATATTACAAAAACCCATTATCATTAGTGGGTGAAAATTGCACACTAACCTAGAGCAGTTATGTGATACATCTACATCAGTGTTGTTAGAAGTTCCCTAGTCACGTGTCACCATCAAGACTACAAATTAACCAGTAGTACATATATAGCACCAAAGAGCAGTAGTGATAGTGAAAGTTATAAGTTGTACCATAAATATAGTACCTTAGAGCTAAAGAGCAGGCAGAGTACAACCTAATACTATCAAAAGAATGGACACATAACTATGATAGTGAAAGTTACAGGTCCACTACATGCATATACACATAAAATAAACATGCTTACCAATAGCAAATGGCGGCAGTCCAAGCACAAAATCAGCAGCATCATTGAGAACTCTTCTTGAATACCTTCGACTGTCAACTTCATCTAGATCGTCATCATCATCAAAATCCTCAATGTCGTCAACTGTTAATTCTTGTTGTTGTGTGGAACTGAGAGATAGAGATTTGGATAAACTAGACATCACTTCAAATGGTTTCAGTAAAGACTGGTTCTGAAGTTGAGAATGCTGCCAAAATTGGTGATGGTGTGGAAATAGGTACAGGCAGGGGTAATCTTCTTGCTTCACTTCAGGCCTAACAGTATTCTCAGGCATGAGCTCCCCAATGAAACATACCAACAAAAAGAACTTGAGCTCCCCAATCTCTTCAAATGCTTCACTTCACCATCTCCCCAATCTCTTCTTTGAGCTCCCCAATGAAACATACCAGCAAAAAGAACTTGCTACCTTTCACATGACACTTGATTATTTCGATCCTAACAAGACTATTTGATAGCCTAAAGACTACCAAACACACGAAATTGGCTACTAAGATGCAAATTTCAGCAACCAAACAAAGAGAAAACAACACATAGAATGGAGATGAAGAAGAAGATTACTTGAAATTAAAAGATAGATAGAAAGACCTTACCCTTATTTACCCTTATTAAGTGATTAGCACTAGAAGATGTTTCAAATCTTCAAACACACTTCACAAACAAGAGTTCAAACCTTTCTCTTAGGTGACCCAAATGAAACACTCTTCCTCAAACCACCTTTCTTGCCAAATTATCCAAAACAAGTGAAACCCTAACTTCAAATGTTCTTGGACCACTTTCGGATTCTAAGAGCTAAAACTAGAGACCAAAAACTACAATATAAGAGTAATATTCAATTTCATCAAAGTCTTGGAAAATACAAGCCAAAGGGTCTATTTATACTTATTACAAATAATTACAAAAATACCCTTAATGAAGGGTGTTCCTTTGGAGTGTAAAAATAGGTCATTAAAAGACAAGAATGCCCTTAATGAATCCCCAAATAGAGGCGGCTTTGGAGCGTATTTCAAAGATCCTCTTCACACTTTAGCATATACACTCCAATAGGTGAACTCATGAAACAATCACAAGCTTCCAACTTCGTGAACATTGCTTGAAGACCATGTAGCTTTTTGACTTGATTCCTTGTAAAAGGTTTTGTGCTCTTGGTGCTTCTCATGCTTGTATCATCCTCTCCATCTTGAACGGAATTTGTCCCCAAATTCACATCTAGCAACACCAAAGATAGAAGAAAACAAGCACACAATCCCCATTAGTACCACAAATGATATAAACATGCCAAGGAGGTACACTCTTGGAATATAGCCAATAATCCTTTGTTATGATCATAAAACACTTACTACAAGCATCACAAAGGACTTGGCTAAGATAGACATCAAGGAAAGAGGAGTGCAACAAAAGACCATCATATATATCAACAAGCCAAGGTTGTTCACATTTGAAATACATCCACGGGTCCTTTGTGTGTGACATGAAAAGCTTAGCATAAATGGAACAAAGGAGGTGGTTTTGAAAAATATCAAGAGATAAGGAAACTACAATGGTGTTAATGGCTTCACTATACCCAAAAGGTAAGACTACCTTTGGCTTAGGAACCATAAGATACATTTGTTTTATTATCTCTACAAAGGACCTCGTCAAATATGGTGCCACTATTGTTCCTAAGGTCCACCTCATCCACATATCATCATCATTCAAACAATGAAACCAGCCACCAAACTTCCTACCTCTACACAATACAAATTCAAAATTAACATGCTTATCATCATAGCTAAAGAGGTAGTATAGAAAAAAATCAAGTGTGAAGACATCATGCCGAGGGGGTACACTTTTAAAATACAACCAGAAATCCCTTGTTTTAACCATGAAACATCTAATATGAGCATTACAAAGGATATGGATAAGACAAACATCAAGGAAAAATAAGCACAAACCGAAACAATCCCTTTTCCTTCCCACCAGTACACCAGGATCAAATGGATAAAGGGGCCAAGGGAATAAACCGAGGCTACTCATTCCATTTACTAGGGTATCACACTCACCCAAAACATTATCAAAGAAGGAAGCATGTACTTCTACACTAGATGTACCCGAAATCACATCACAATATTTTAAACTCAAGGGAGTGTAGAATGTACCCAAGTTACCTTGGTTTGTACTAGGGCATCCCAATAGTGTGTGAATACTCTTGTCACTTGGTAATATGACCTTATTCAAGTTATAAGTGCTAGCACTAGATGGACACAAATCATTCTTACGAAAAGAATTGATTTTGTCATCTAAAGGATCAACTAGTGCTTGCATACTCACAACAATAGTTTGTTCATTATGCAAACTAACAACACCAAGAGTATCACAAAAGGAAGATTCATACACTTCTTCTCTAAGACAATCCAAAATTACACCACTTTGGCCACTGCTAGCCACTTCACAACAATTCAAGTTTCTAGGAGTGTTGGAGAGAGGTTTGTTACCTTGTAGATCATGAGAAGTGTTTTCTTCACTTGGTTTCACATCATGGCAGCCCTCATGCCCCACATTACAAGGGAATAGGTCAAGGTTTTCCTTTGGATTCAATTCTTCATCGCTTGTTCCCAAATAGGGACTTTCAGCCAAGGGCTTGAAGGGAACTTCCTTGGGCTTCTCCTTGGGACATCTAGGGTCTTGAACCTGCACATGAGAAGGTAAAATACTAGGCAAAATGCTAGTATTTGGGTTAGTGAGTAATAAGGATTCTTTGTGGACAAGATCCACAATCAAGCATTTTTCTTCCATCCTAACATCACTACCCACGGCTTTCTTTTCCTTTTCCCTCTTTTTTTCATACTCCTTTTGTACCTCACCCTCAAGTTTCTCTACATCTTGAGGCTTGGCCTCATTCTTTTCGGATTCTAACTTGTGGAGAGGAGACATTGGATTTTGTGAAGTGTAGGATCTTTGGACTTGTGGTATTTGGACTTGTGAAGGGTTTGGTGGACATAGTCTATCTACCCCCGCTTTTATTCTAGTCATGTGACCCTTCATAGCATCCATATCATTCCACAAGGCATCATGGCTATCTTCCATTTTCAGGCCAAGGCATCATGGTTACTCTTCATGTCTCGGCCCAAGGCCTCAATTTGAGCCATCAAGGCTCCAATAGCATCATTTTCCAAAGATTGGGAAGTAGTACCCCCGGATTCCATGGAAAAATGTACCTACAAAGTGCAAAAAACAGCAAGCAAAACAACCTACAAAACGAACAAACGAGTTAGTTCAAAAGCCTCACTTCACTCACACTCAACCTCACCTCACACTTGGTTTCACAAGTGTTGGAGAATCGGCAATACTTGGCAAGTTACTTGAGAGGTGAGAAGCTTTGGATCGGAATTGATCTTGGATTGATACAACTCAAATAAAGTGATGCACGCACTTGAACCAACAAAATACTATGAATTTAAAAATGAGAAAAGCACATAAAAATCGAAGACGCGAAATAAACGAACTCTAATCTAATTACCAACCTAGTAGGTACTTACTAGTTTGTTAATTAGTGATAGAATTAGCTTAAAGAAACTAGAATCAAAAATTAGAAACTAAGAAATCTAAGTTTAGAGTCAAATTTTGGTTGAGCACAAATGATGACTTGGCACTTCGTGGTTTGTTGTCACTTTTCGAAATTTTCAAATTTTTCCAAAACTTAATTTTGGCCAAACACTACCCTTTGGGAATGATAATTTCGGATTTAGGGATGAAATGAGGCAATTTAGGGTTCTTTCAAGTCTCAAATGAAAAATGAAATGAAATGGTCCCCCCCCTAATAATTGCACTTGTACTTTGTTTGTCCCCTTGTCCCTTCCTCCTTTTGAAAGAATGAAATATTCTTTGAATATGCTTTTGGACAAACAACTTTTTCTCCCTCTTACTTCCCTCTTTTAGATCAAACAACACATTTGAATATTCTTCTCAAACAAGGTATGATGAAGATTGAAGAACAAGATGAATATTCAAGAGTTGACCAAAGTTTGACCTTCTATCAAATGAACCCCAAATTTAAATTTTCTTGTATATCTAGGTTCCTTAGGCTAAGACAAACACAACCAACATAAAAACAGCCACAAATCACGCCTAAATCACCATGTCAAAAACGTCCATAGCTCAAAAAGCTTCAAAACTCCATAGCCATGGTGGATTCTAAGCTCAATCTCAACCAAACTTCAATCTAAAAGTAGATCTAGATTCCCTAGGTGTTAGGGAACAAGAATCTAACACAAGAAACCTTCAAAACAAAGTAAAAACTTGTAGATCTAAGTTGGAATTTTCGGATCTACAATAAACACACAAGACAACACACAATATTTTTGAGATTTTTGGATTTTTGACTCTTTTTTTTATGAGATTTTTGATATAATAACACTAAAACCAAGATTTAGAGATGTAGGAACACCCCTAAACAAGGCTTTGATACCAAATGATAGCCTAAAGACTACCAAACACACGAAATTGGCTACTAAGATGCAAATTCCAGCAACCAAACAAAGAGAAAACAACACATAGAATGGAGATGAAGAAGAAGATTACTTGAAATTGAAAGATAGATAGAAAGACCCTTACCCTTATTTACCCTTACTAAGTGATTAGCACTAGAAGATGTTTCAAATCTTCAAACACACTTCACAAACAAGAGTTCAAACCTTTCTCTTAGGTGACCCAAAGGAAACACTCTTCCCTAAACCACCTTTCTTGCCAAATTATCCAAAACAAGTGAAACCCTAACTTCAAATATTCTTGGACCACTTTCGGATTCCAAGAGCTAAAACTAGAGACTAAAAACTACAATATAAGAGTAATATTCAATTTCATCAAAGTCTTGGGAAAATACAAGCTAAAGGATCTATTTATACTTATTACAAATAATAACAAAAATACCTTTAATGAAGGGTGTTCCTTTGGAGTGTAAAAATAGATCATTAAAAGACAAGAATGCCCTTAATGAACCCCCAAATAGAGGCGGCTTTGGAGCGTATTTCAAAGCTCCTCTTCACACTTTAGCATATACACTCCAATAGGTGAACTCATGAAACAATCACAAGCTTCCAACTTCGTGAACATTGCTTGAAGACCATGTAGCTCTTTGACTTGATTCCTTGTAAAAGGTCTTGTGCTCTTGGTGCTTCTCATGCTTGTATCACTATTCAACCTGACCTACCAACCCAACCCCAACTAAACCAGAACCCAATGATCACCCCATCACAGACAAATTGTAACACCTTACATTCTAAGCTTCACAAAAAAGGAAAAGAAAAAAGACAGAAAAATGTTGTTCTTTTCCATCCTCTTATGCTGGAGATCAGATATGTGGGGCCTGGAAGCCACAGAAAAGTAGGTCGCTTACAATTTTTATCACCTTCCACCGTAATCAAATAAGATATCATGTATGAAGACTAGGTAAAACTTAGCAAAGGATGCATTTTTCGTGACAAAACAAGAGCAAAAGAAGCAGTTTAAGTTTCTTCTAAAGAAATATAAAATGCAGTAGACGTAATTACAATAGGCAGTGCAAGTAAAGGAATTACGAAAGTCCCAACCTATAACCAAAACAATTTTCACCTTCTTCTGATTTGCTGGGCCTCTATCACTTTCCTAAAAAAAAAGAAAGATACCAATTAGATGTTCAAGAAATAGTATTAACTCATTTTTGCAACAATATACGGTATGTTCACTTTATTGAGTCCCTTTTTTTCCTAAAACACAAAACCATACCAGCTAAATCAATGGTTTAATTCAAAAAAAGAAGAAAACTACCACCAGCACATCTCCTGCTGCTGACTAAGTGCTTGAATAAACCTTTGACACACTTAAACATATAACGAACCTTAGCAATTACCGATAGTAAACTATATCAACATCAGTCTTGCTCTTTTACCAGCCAGCTTGAGTCTGCGATGTAGAATATATACAATTGAGGACCTGAACAAGTTGTCCAACCTGAAAATAAAATGATTCATGGTTTGAAGAAATTCATGTTGAAGCGACTTGATAAGATTGAGTTGGGACTTAGACATTTCAGAAGCTAGACTTGGACATTCTGGTATTGTAAGGCCCATTGATCACACAAAGTGTTATCCTAACAAAAATATTTGATCTCAAATTGAGTGTCATCTTAGAATACTAGATGCTCACTCTAATCAACCGGCCTTACAATACCCGAATCATCAGCAAGGTCATCATAACAAAACAAATCTTGTGTCTTCAAATTACTCTGCTAATCTGCAACAACAACAACAACAACAACAACAAACCCAGTGTATTCGTGGGGTCTGGGGAGGGTAAAATGTACGCAGTCCATACCGCTACCTCCAAAGAAGTAGAGAGGCTGTTTTCGATAGACCCCAGCTCCAGGTAGTGAATAGTAACCAAAGTGTAGTAAAACATGATGGATGGCATAACATAAAAAAGAATAAGACATACTAAAATAAAAATAAAATAAAGTATAAATACGAGCAATACTAAATAAGATAAATAGGTGCAATAAATAAGAGATAAGCGATAGGGCATCCAGAATACGACACCCCCTAGTAGTAACAAACATTCACAGACGAGGGACACCTGTGCCCTCCTGACTAGTGGCTCCTACCTACTTGCTACAACTCACGCACTCATCCTAGCCTTCTACCCTTATTCGCAACCTCCACGCCTTCCTATCTAGGGTCATATCCTCGGTAAGCTGCAGCTGCTCCATATCGTGTCTAATCACTTCTCTCCAGTACTTCTTCGGCCTACCTCTCCTCCTCCTGAAACCCTTCAACACTATCTTCACACACCTGCGGACTGGGGCATTCGTACCCCTCCTCATCACATGCCCGAACCATCTCAACCTTCCTTACCGCATTTTATCCTCCATGGAAGCCACTCCCACCTTCTCTCGGACTGTCTCATTCCTAACTCTATCCCCTCTAGTAAGACCACATATCCAACGCAATATTTTCATTTCCGCCACCTTCATTTTCTGAATGTGGGAGTTCTTGACTGGCCAACACTCTGCTCCATATAGCATAGCTGGACAGACTGACACTTTGTAGAATTTGCCTTTAAGCTTAAGTGGGACCTTCTTATCGCACAACACTCCCGAGGCGAGCCTTCACTTCATCCAACCTGCTCCAATACGGTTCGCGACATCCTCATCAATCTCGCCATTCCGTTGAATCGTAGACCCAAGATACTTAAAACTATCTCTCTTACAAATATCCTGGGAATCCAACCTCACGACCACATCTTCCTCCTACGTCAAGTCACTAAACTTACATTCCAAATACTTCATCTTGGACCTACTCAACCTGAACCCCTTAGATTGCAGAGTTTGCCTCCAAACCTCTAATTTTTCATTCACACCTCTCCGCGTCTCATCAATCAACACTACCTCATCCGCAAATAACATACACCACGGTATCTCCCCTTGGATACTTCGCGTCAACACGTCCATCACCAACGCAAACAGAAACAGACTAAGATTCGAACTCTGATGCAACCCTTTCACGATAGAAAAATGTTCTGAGTCCTCTCCCGCCGTTTTCACCCGAGTCTTTCCTCCATCGTACATGTCCTTAATAGCTCTAATATACGGTACCGGGACCCCTCTTGCCTCTGGGCATCTCCAAAGAACCTCTCTAGGGACTTTGTCATACGCCTTCTCCAAGTCGATGAACATCATGTGCAAATCCCTCTTCCTTTCCCTATACTGCTCCACCAATCTCTTTACCAGGTGGATTGCCTCCGTCGTCGAGCGACCAGGCATAAAACCAAACTGATTCTCCGAAATGGACACAATCTTCCTCAATCTCCGTTCAACCATCCTCTTTCAAATATTCATAGGATAGGATTACTCAACCATCCTCTGAATGTCACCCTTGTTTTTGTATAACGGAATCATTGTACTCCACCTCCAAGCCTCGGGCATTCTCGCTGTCTTGAAAATGTTGTTAAACAAAATAGTTAACCACCTTAAACCTGCCCTACTTATAAACTTCCAAAAATCCACCGGAATCTCATCAGGCCCCGTCGCCCTTCCCCTCCGCATTGTACGAATAGCTTCTCTGACCTCCTCGACCATAAAGCATCTACAATAACTGAAATCACGTCTCTCCTCCGAGTGCTCCAGCTCCCCTAACTCAATGTCTTTGTCCCCCTCCTCATTCAAAAGCCTATGAAAATACTTCTGCCATCTCTTCTTAATGTGGGCATCCTCCACCAACACTCTACCATCCCCCTCTTAATGCATTTCACTAGGTCGAGGTCTCGGCCCTTCCGCTCTCTAGACTTAGCAAGACTAAACAACCTCTTTTTCCTGCCTTTCTCCTCTAGTCCCGCATATAAGCTCTCAAACACTGCAGTCTTAGCTGTCGTAACTGCAAGCTTAGCCTTCTTTCTTGCAACTTTGTAGACCTCCCTATTCCCCCTCTTCTCCTCTGCATCTTTACTCTCAATCAACTGAACATACGCCCCCTTCTTAACCTCCACTTTCTTCTTAACTTCTTCATTCCACCACCAGTCCCCCTTTTATGATGTCCTGCCCGATCCTTCAAAACTCCTAACACTTCTCTAGCCGTCTCCGTGATGTAGCTGGCAGCCTTATCCCATATAGCATCCACTTCCCCCTACAGTCCCACACCCTCAATCCCGCGACTTTCTCCTCTATCACTAGTGCACTTTCAGGCATCAAGCCACCCCACCTAATTCTAGGCCGACCCTCCCCATTGCTCTTCTTCAAAAACAAGTCCATCACCAGAAGTCTGTGCTGAGTCGAAAGATGCTCGCTCGGAATGACTTTGCAGTCCTTACATAAAACCCTATCCCCTTTCCTTAGCAGCAAAAAGTCAATCTTGGTCTTGGCTACTGCGCTACGGAAGGTAATCAGGTGATCCTCCTTCTTCTAAAAGCTCGAGTTTACCACCACTAGCCCAAAGGCCATTGCAAAAACCAACAGAGACGCTCCCTCATCGTTTCTATCACCGAAACAAAATCCCCATGCACCTCGTCGTAGCCTCCCGGAAGAACCCCAATGTATCCATTAAAGTCCCCCGCTATGACAATCTTCTCCGAACTAGGCACGCTTCTCACCACCTCGTCCAAAGCCTCCCAAAACCTTACTTTCACCTCCTCTCCCAAGCCCACCTACGGTGCATAAACACTACACACATGCAGCGTAGACCCTCCAAAGACCAACTTTATCATCATCATCCTATCACTAACCCTCTTAACCTCCACCACCTGCTCTCTAAGCTTCTCATCCACTAAGATCCCCACCCCATTCCGACGCCCGTCACTCCCCGAGTACCACAGCTTAAACCCATCCACATCTCTAGCCTTAGTCCCTACCCACTTAGTCTCCTGGACACACGCAATATTAATCTTCCTCCTCTTAAGAATCTTCACCAGCTCTATTGACTTACCCTGAACGGTCCCTATATTTCAAGACTCCACCCTCAACCTATCTACTCTCGCCTTTCTCCTCCCTCTACCACCCGTCACCGCACCAGCCCTAACATCCAAAATAGCATCCAACCTATACCCCACACCCACCCCTACCCTCCCCTCTTCACCCCCACCTAAAACTACCCCCGAACCCGACCCCCTCAGACATGACCCTATTCCACCATCAACCCTTACAGCCACCACCTAAAAATCGAAATAAGTCCAAACGAAAGCCCCAACCGATAGACCGATAGACAAGAAAAACAGAAAAGCAGAAAAGCAGTATGCAAATAATAGGCATGCACAAAAAGCCCTGATCGGCCTAGCGACTATAGAAACACCACAAAAACTACCAATAAGTGAAAAACAAGATAGTCACAACTATTCTAATAACAAACAAAACACTACCCACGAAACAGGAAAAATAATAACTAGTAAAAGTATCTAAATATCAAAGTTTAGATGTCATCGGGTAGTTCTGTGTGCTGATGGTACCGTCAATTTTGATTTCAGAATTGATTGCTGAAAATCGTGTTGCCAGAAAGCTGCTGGCGGAAACGTCGCTGGTTTTCGCTGTTGCTGGAGCGTCTACTGGTGATACCGAATCTGTGTTCTGGTGACCTTCTCCGGAGTCTAAACGGCGGGAACCCTAGTCCCGTCGGCAATATCAGCGGCTAGATGAAATATTTTCTTTAAAATAAAATATTTTCTCCATGAAGACCAAATCTCTACCAACAAAAATTGACCTACTGTCAAAATCATATAGATTATAAACCTTTTGAGTGGGATTATACTCAAATGGTACTGCTTGGACTTAATTTGTCCTATGTGAGTATTGTAGCAAAACAAGGAACCAATAACCCTCAACTGTGATAGAGAAGGTTGTTTACCATAACACAAGGACCTATGTAGATGCTACATCCCACTAGTATGTAAAGTAGTGTACAAAGATTGATGCACAATGTAAAGCAGTCATACTTCATAGATTGATTTGGCCAGATAACATTTGCTCTACCACCATTATTATGCAGTCCATACATGACAAATGTACGCGATTCTACATGGGTCTTATTTTTTCATATAAACAAGAAAAAGTAACTGCAGAGTTACAAATTTCTGTATAATAATTTATCCTAACTGTACTGTAATGTATATCTAATTCTAGATTTTCTATGTTATTTATTATCTTGTGTTGTTCTTCTCGTAGTGAGTTTTTAAATTATGTAAACTATCACATGTACTTTTTTCTAAATTTTCTTCTATCCATATTAATTTTTCTTTTAGATTTTCCATTATTTTTCTAATTTGGTTTCTATAATTAATTTCATTATTTAGATTATCTTGGTTTTCTCTAGTTTTTCTAATATATTCTAACATCCTTGATCTGAATAATATCCTTCTGGGTAAATTTCTTCGTATAACTGTTCTAGCCAATTTATGGTTTCAATTTCGTAGTCTATTACTTTTTCTAATATTATTTTCTTAATATCTGTAATTTCTATATCTTTAAGTATATATAAGATTAAAACTTTAAGATAGTCTAAATGATCTATTTTCTAAAATTGATATTTTATAGTTGTTTGTTATAGCCTTAGTAGTTTTTGCATATTTTTATTAAGAGATTTATTTTTATTTTCCATGTATTTGTCTATATTTGTTTTCATCCGTTTTTCTAGTAACTGTATATTTCGCATATCTTTTTCTAAAAATTCTATGAATTCTATGTAATTTATCATGATAAGTATTTGTAAGAGTAGTTAGGTAGGCATGGTATATAATTTACTCTAGTCATGTAATATTCACCAAATGCTTTTTCTAATATGATTTTTCTTATATCTGCTACTTTTATATCTCTAAGTGCATACAAAATAAGTATTTTAAATTTATCTACCATCACATCAGATAAATTATCATTCATTTTCATAAAATTGCTTTTTTCAAAATATTCCCTTCAATCATGTACATAACAAAATATGGTCATCTTAGATTACTATATACTAGATTATTGTTAAATAACATGTTCTTCGGTCACTATTAGCATGGTAATTTGGATACTTTTTCCCTTAAACAGTGCCTCTACTCTGGTTACTCCCCGCCACGGCTTCTTGCCTCATTGGTTTCACCTTTAGGATGGCATAGTTCTCGTTGAACGTACCTGAGTAGTATCTACAATGGTGTTCTATTGTATCCCCTGTACAGTAGCCTAAATCCCCTGTGAACATCAAGAAGAGTTTTCAGTTCTTTTGTTGTAGTCTCCACATTGCTCTGAGGCTGTTTCTTCTGCCAGTTCCCCTTTTATTACTTTAATGATCAAATTAATTGCCAGTAATGAAAGGCAGTAATTTCTTCTACCTATTGTTTCTATGATGCAATAGATATGATTTGGTGATGTCAGATCTCGGAGTATCAGATAATAGTGATTTCAGAGAATGTATGTAATTTAAATAAGCAGGAAGCTGATTGGATCCTTAAAATTGACATAGAACACCATTGTAGATACTACTCAGGTACGTTCAACGAGACAGAAATAAAATGGGAAATAAATAGGAAAGAATTATGTTCATTATATAAATGTTTGTTAGCATTTGAGCCATATATTGTATATAACAAATTTATTGTGCGAACAGATAATACACAGGTACACTGGTGGCTAACAAAGAAAATACAAAACTCAGTTACAACAAAAGAGATTCGGAGACTAGTTTTAAACATATTAAATTTCACATTCACAATAGAAGTGATCAGTACTAACAAGAATGTTATTGCAGATTACATATCAAGACAAAGCTACACAGACTGAAATGATAGATGAAAATATACATGAAAAGATACTCAACGCCCTAACTACGCTTTCATTGAAAGTGGACAGTATGGGTACTGAGATAGAAAAGTTAAAGCTAAATACTTTCATTCAAAGTATATTGATCGATCATTTGTCGAATTCAAATCCAAATTCGAAGCCGAAGCCGCCGAAGCTGAAGCTGAGAGAGCACCGACGACGGTGCGAGGCACCACCTTGGTGTCTCTCTTTCCCTTCACCATTTTCCCTCTATTTTCCATTCACATATATACTTTGGCCCAATAATCGGTACTAGAGCCATTGCTAAAAAATACCAAGAGTGCTAGACAGAATCTAAATTATACACAATATATACAAGTAGTCTCGAGTATAAAATGCTAAACTAGAATAAATAGAGGAGGATCAACCTCGAATGACAGTAAGCTCACCTTGCTCCAAATTAGTTGTGAAAAGTACGAACCCCATCAATGTCGACTGATAGTACTCAGATGTGCATCAAGAAAAAAATACAAAAATGTAGTATGAGTACCAGAGCAACGGGTACTTATTAGGCATCATTGTCCGACTGAGCTCAATACTGAAAAAGTATAACTAAAATGCTAGGGTGTTATCTAAGTCAACTAGTAAACAGGGATAGTAAGGTAAAACATCTACTAAGCTACTCAAATGCGATAAAGGAATAAGTATAAGCGAGACAGAAAATAAATAACGTAGTAATAAAGGCACATCAAACATAACCTATCTGGGCCCCAAAAGGCCCGCTAGGCACACTGAAGAAGACATTTAACCTAACCATACCCCCATAAATTCGTAGGACATATAAGAAGTAATTTAAGAAAAAAGTGTAAATAATCCATAACGAAACCAATCCCATGATACCATAGTAGCCATCCAGATGTGCACCAGCCTTGAACCGACACCAACGGATATTAAAGAGAGGGCAAATGTCGGGCCTGAACCGGCAGTGATGGATAACAACAAAAGGTCATATGCCGGGTTTGAACCAGAAATAGTGACTAATAACGAGAGGCCACATATATGATATACAATAAAAGTCACAACCAGAGGCTGAACTCAAGCCTAAATTCAGCAGAACCACAAGTCTCAGAACAATAGTAATCAGTATCAGAACTCCCAAACCACCATATCCATATGCCAGACTTGAACCGAAACTCATAGTAACCATACCTAACTATAAAATTAAAATCAAAACATACCATAATCAATGTCAAAGTGGTACCAAAATTCGTAATTAATGACAAAAATAAAGTATATGCTAACCTAAACCGAAACTAAAATACATTTAACTAACCATTCACACATCTTAGTTAAAAAGGATCAAATCCAAGGTTTCACAAATAAATTTCACATCTTAAAATGATAAATGCTATATCACACTAAAATATAAGATGCCAAAATTTACTAGAACGAGGTCCTAAACAGATAAATAAGGCATCTTATATATATATATCAAATGGTATGTAACCTACAAGTACTTATCCA
Source organism: Capsicum baccatum var. pendulum (assembly GCA_030864225.1). Taxonomy (NCBI): domain Eukaryota; kingdom Viridiplantae; phylum Streptophyta; class Magnoliopsida; order Solanales; family Solanaceae; genus Capsicum; species Capsicum baccatum. Next base: position 80,451,002 of record CM061560.1, on the reverse strand, counting down.
AAACTAGAATAACAGTCCCGTGATAAAATAACTGGTGCTTTGTTTGGTTTCCCAGTTCGGGATAACTTATCCCAGTACATTTGGTGGTATAACAATCCTAACCTAATTTTTCCCTAGGATAAAGCCATAAAAAGACACAATTACCCTTCAAACCCTTGATTATTACTTTCACATATATATAAGTATTTGTGCTGCTGAGGCTTCTTTTCTTCGTTGATGAACTTCACATGGAGAATTAATAATCCACTTTTTGGAAAGTAATTATTCAGAACTTATACACTATATCGTAGCCAAGTGCATTATTGAAACAGGTTCGATTTAATTTCCCCCTTCAAAAAGTTACACTGCAAATCAGGTAAGCATAATTTTTTGAACATATATAAAATTTTTAAATGAAATTTCCAAGGTTGCTAAGTGTAATAGTAATCACTGTGCATCTTTGTATTGAATCCCACAATTAAAGTTCCTGGCTCTCCGAGTATATGTATGCTTTCAAGGTTCACAATGAAAACAGATGTTTCTAGATCGATCGTAAGTAGTTGTTTCTCTGACGTGTTGCATGATCATATTTGAATACATTATCGACTTGATGAAGTGGTGTGACCTCTCTGATCATAGAGAATAAACCCGCAAAACTTTGGAAGCTCACACTTTTCACCCATAAGTGTCTGTCTTTTCCACAAAGGTGAATCTGAACTACGACTCTGGCAACCAAAATCAGCTTTAATTAGCTGATATCCACTAGGCGTTTATTTCTGGCTCTACCTCATAGAACTCGTAAGCACATCCTTCACCGGAACCAACTCTCCTCATGGCTCTGCACAACCCATGCTGGTTGACTCATCAACGTATTATCATTCTTGATCGTCACTTCTCCTTCTTATATTTCTCCTTAAAACATCAATTATGCAAGTTTCAATAACTAAGAAATAGGTGCATATTACCAGTAAGGTGATAGCTCCACGTGTTAAAATTTTTCATTTGTCTTATAAATTCTATATTACTTCCATTTTGTATAGCAAGTATTAGAAAATAATCAATGAAATGATTAGGAGAATGAATTATGTGCATATATTTGGAAGGGAAAAAAACTAGTCGTTGGTTTGTTTGTTCTTCCATTGCAACCTCTAGGGGTCTTCCTGATGTTGACGGACTTTAATTTGGTGCTTGAAAATTCTATAAGTGGGGACTTTTTCCCATTGAATAATTGTAGTTAGCCGTTTGTTGCTATTGTTAATCTTTCTTACTCCATCCATTCGCTTTTACTTGACAAATTTTGACTTGGCTCGCCCATTAAGAAAATGCTTAATAGCATGAAAGGGTAATTGAACTCCTTGTATAGTCTTGGAAAATTATGGCTCATGGACTAGTTTTTGGGGTTGAGATAGGCCCAATGCCCAATTTTTTGTCAACGTTGTTTTTTTTAAAGGAGTCTAAGTAAGAGAGACTTTGAACATAAATATTTTAACAAAAGATAGTGCTGCCCAAAGGAATTCTCTACATATTCTATCAAAATCCTTAAGAATATTTTAAGGAAGTGTAAAAACAACTCCCAGTAAGTTATGATAGGAGAAGAGAATAGTGTTAATACAACTCCCATTAAGTTTGTTTATATTAGTTGCCAGTCTAGTATTATCTGAAAAATGTTGTAAAGCTTTCCATAATTCTTACGGCAGATTCTTCCTTACCATAAAAAAAATTATTAACTCATTTGCAATGATGATAAATTTTATGCTCCTTACACACAAGATGGTATCTAAAATCTTGAATTTTGCCTATCAAAGCTAAAATTCTTGTCAATTACTCCGTGAATAGTATAAATAGGAGAGGAGATATTGGATCTTCTTGTCCCAAACCCCTCCTACCTTTAATTACCCATTCCCTTCACCATTACAATTAGCTACTTCTATATGTTTGATGAAGAATGATCCGGGGAAGGCTTATGATATGGTGTAATGGGAGTTTGTACAGGAGATGTTGGGGGGATATGGTTTCCTGCCAAGGTTACTTGATTATGACTTCTATAACCACAACTAGGTTCTGTGTAAAAGTTACACTTTTATAAATGAAATGATTCTTCATTTTGTTTTCCGATTTTATTTCCATGTGTATTATGGTTTTTGCTTCACAACTCTAGATATGACATGACCCTAGATAGGAAGATTCACTATGGTATGTGCTACACATACTTGTTTTTTATATGTGTTACTTATGACCAGGGTATTTTGAACACAATCTCTCTACCTTCACAAGGTAGGGTAAGGCACACCACCTTCTCGAGACACTTGTTGGATTACACTGGTTATTGTTGTTGTATTTTGTGTTTCTTTCTTCATTGGTAATCTTGTGTCTATACATGTCATATTCCAGTTAAATATTTGTCAGCATGTATACATGTGCTTTTACTTTTTATTTTTCTCGTAGGTTTTTCTTCCTCATATATTCTATTTTTGTATATTATCTAGTTTGTGAGCTCAGCATTGCAGGAACCAAGCTTAGAATCTGAATTATTACATTTGATACTTATCAAAAGGCGTGTGATTCCCTATTTTCCAACTCCTGGTGTGAGGGCCATAACACTTGAAGAAGAAGATTTGATTCCTTCAGCTCTACTCAAATTTAAACCTATCGAAACAGATTTCATCGTCTTCATAGGTTTCTGCAATGAGATTTTTCAAATCAGCGAGCCCCTCGAGAACGGATCAGTTGCTCCCTCATAAGCCCCTGACTCTTTTGCTTGACATCTACATTATTACATTGAAGACTTTAATGGGAACTTCCAATTCTTCTGTAATGGATCTGGAAAAAAGACCAACAATTCTTGATTATTTCTCTTCATATTCTTGTTTGAGCAAATCATAGAGCTTAACCTTTTTTTTTGAAAAAAAATCGAGTTTAATTATTGGTAGTTAGTCCATTTCTGCAATTATATATTTTAGGAACTACAAAGGCGTTGCCTAGTTTTGATACACGTTATCATTTTAAATTTTGCAACTTCATCAATTATAAAAAAAAGGCATCTCCATATGTATACATATATGTTGATCTTTGCTTATAAGAAAAATATATTTTGACAACTATGCATGAATATGATATATTGGCACATAATTGAACTACACAGAAAATCATAGGAATGCATACATAAAAATAATTAATTTAAATAAAGTGAAGGGGGTATTTTTGTAAAAAAGCAATATATTCTTAGAAAGAATTTAATCCTATTATTTGAGTACCACAAACCAAACAACCACTAAAAAATAATACCAAGATAACTAATCCCAATATAACTAATCCCAGCATAACTAATCCTAGCATAACTTGTATTCAAACTAAACAAACCCTTAAGGTTTAATTGAAACAAGACAAGAGACAAAACATTAAGTTAAAGTTTAAACACCAAAAACTAGTACTCTTAGCTTGAGCTATGTTCCTTCCTAATTACCGTGTTGGATTCAATTGTATTTTGAGCTTTAATTTATGGTGTTTAATGTTGGAGGATGCTTGGTGAGTTGATAAATATGATATATGGTTGATATAAAAGATGGAAATCAAGATAAAAGTCACCACAAATAAAGGAACACAGAACCAAAAGCATAGGGTACAATGTGATCAAATCTGGACTTTTGGGACTTATTAGCATGCCATGGACCTTAGGTACCACATTAGGCTCGTTCCATACCCTTGGGGACATCCAAAATTTTTATTTCCAGTAGATCACCATGATAGAAACATTCCACGGACCCTCGGACACGCTGTGAGGGCGTGGCACACTGTTATATCAAAATCGACAGCTTTGGTCCTACTATAAATAGGACACTTAAACGCTTATGTAATAACCTTGGACGACCTTGGGGATTTCAACATGATTGAGGAGGCTTAAATTAGGTTTTTTATTCATCCACTTTAGTTTACTTAGAGATTATATCATGGTTTCATTGATTGTGATTACGTGTTTGTTCCTGAGTGGCTAAATGCTCTTTTTCGGGGTTAAGGCCAAGAACATGAGTACTCTTGTCAATAATTGAATTGGTTTTGATTATTTATCATTTTTGGTTGTTTATTTATCCTTGTTATCACTATTTTAAGGATTCACGACCCTTGAAATACATGTATAACTCTATTATGAACCCTGAAGGATTAATGATCAGTTAGAACATGGGATAAATGGAATAGAATTGTAATATTCTAATTCAATGAAGTTATGATTTGTGTTTAGGATAGGAATATACCTAATACACCCTATTTGGTTCATATAAGGGATGAATATAAATGTATTTAACTTATTTTTGGCATCCTCGCCCAACGATGTAGTGTGGGGCTAAGTTAGATAATTGTTTAGAGGTTCGAAAGATTATAGTCATAATATCAACCCCAAAAAACAAAAACCAAGATAATAACCTAACCAATGAAGTATATAGCAGAATATGATTGTTCGTAGTGACTTATCCTTGGGTTTTCCCCATTATTGTCCAAGAAACTTTACTTTACCATAATATGTACTTTACTTTTATTTGCAAATCTCAAACTCTTTTGGTTACTTTAGCACTTGCTTAAATCCTGATAGTTGATATAGAATTGGATAGTTGTTTAACACAAGTACCTAGAGGATCGATACAACTTTATTAAGGATATTTTACTACTTAGTGAAACATATACACTTGAGTATGTGCTTGGACACAACAAGTTTTTGGCGCTGTTGCTGGGGACTTGAAATATAGAAACTGCTTTAGTTTTAGTTTTGCTTTTTTATTTCATGAGTGCTATTCACTTGAACTTAGTTTCTTGATTTGCAGGCACATGTTTAATAAGTTAGTAAGCTGGCAAGGGATAGGGATTTGGTTGAACCATACCACGAATCAAAGAAACGCTTACACCAACAAAGGAAAGAAGCAGTACTTCTCAATAGAATCCCACTAATTTAATAAGAAGAAGATCATCCTGCACCTATGGATGAAGATCCACCAGCCTGCGGGATAGTTCACAAAGTGGCAATCCCACTTGCGACTAATGTTACCTTCGCCATTTGAAGACCTACTACAGGAGATAGAATTTAGTTGAAACAAAACAAGTGCAACTTTTGCAAAACAGCGGTAAATTCACCGACTTGTCACATAAGATCCATAGTTTACATGCAAAATTTTCTGGAGATCAGTGACACATTTATACCCACAGAGGTATCCACAAATTATGTGAGTCTGACACTATTCCCCATCTCACTTTGGAGGGAAACTAAGAAGTAGTTGAACGCAGAGCCAACAAGTTCCATCATTACATGGGATGACTTAACCCAAAAATTCCTCATCCATTTCTATCTATCCGGCTAGACGATAAGACTGAGAGACTGTCAGTGATATTTTAAGATTCAAGTAGGAGATGGATGAGAACCTATATCATGCTTGGGAGAGATTCAAGTCTCTTCTTTGGGACTATCCACATCATCAATAGTCCAATGAGGAATTAGCTCAATCCTTTATTGAAGCCCTTGACTATAACACAAAATTTTTTCTAGACTCAGCTGTAGTTGGTCAAGCACTGGAGAAAACTAATGATGAGATCTATACATTATTGAACAACATTGCTCAAGAAAATCTTTATTGGAATGGTGATATATCCAGAAGCTCGGTGAAAAAGGTTGTGAGCATGATTAAAGTTGATAGTATCACAGTCTTAGTCGCGTAATTGTCAGCTACACATTATTAAATGATGACTCAATTCAGCAAGTTGGGTGTGTAATAGACTCCAGCACAGGTGAATGCAGTAAAATAGAATCCATCATGGTATGAAATAAGGGGAAATAATAGGCACTCTTCTGGCTTGTATGGTGTAAATCCAGAGTCTGTAAACTTTTCGGCAATGTACAAAAGTCGAATTATGGTAATATCTATAACTAAAAGTGGTAGACTCAACCCAATTATCCTTGGGGAAATAATTAGCATCTGCAACTTCATAAGTCATAGCATAATACATAGTCCCATAATATTAAGGAAACCTTGAAATAGATCCTGGCCAATAAAGAGAAAATGGTTGTTGAAATCAGAATCAACAAATTGCACAAAAACAGTTAGAGCAACAGTTTGGGCAACTAGCATAAATGTAAAATACTAGGGCTCAAGATGGTTTATTGAGTGATAATAAACCTCTGAGTCTATTTATGAAAATCACTTTGAGGAGTGGGAAGGATCTTAATGACATACGTCCAAATACAAATCTAGAGGTACATGCAGAGTTGGTTCCATAATAGGCTACAACTAAAGATGTTGATAATTTAGGAAAGTCTATGTATCAAACCTTAAAGCTGCTGGAAAAGTGAATGAGAGACCACTACTACCCTTCCCGCAGAGGCTTAAGAAGGCAAAGAAGTATGCATGCTTCAAGAAGTTATTTGAATCGTTCAAAGAGCTCCACATTAACCTTCATCTTTAAGATGTTTTACAAGGTATGACTAAGTATGCTAAGTACATGAAGGATGTGGTGACTAACAAGATAAATCTCCAGGAAGTTGAGATCATGGAATTAATGAAGAGTGCAACACTATGGTGATGAGAAAAATGCCCAAGAAGCTTAAGGACCCAAGGAGTTTCACCCTCTCCATACAAATTGGTAATAATGATGTGGTCCACGCTTTATGTGATTTGGGGGAAAGTATCAATTTGATGCCTTTATCAATGTTCAAAACTCTGGGTTTGGTGAAGCTGAGACCATGCTCTGTGGTACTCCAGATGGAAAACCGAACTAAAGTTCATCCGAAAAGAATCATTGAGGATGTACTAATCAATGTTGATAAGCTTATTATTGCTGTTGACTTTATTATTTTATATTATGATACAAATAATAGGGTGTCGATTATTTTGGGATGCCCATTATTAGCAATGGGAAGAGCATTGGTAGATGTAAGAGAGGGCATAATCAAGATGAGATTGGATTATAAAGAGGTGGTATTCAAAGTGTATAAACCACTTAACACACCTTCCCACTTTAAATATTTGTGTATGATTACATTGATGGAAGTGGATACGTATGGGGTGGGGCCCATGCCTTCAAAGACCTCTTTAGACTTCTTCATTGAGTTATCCAATCCATCACCAAAGCCTAAAGTGATAATGATTGATGAACCTGAAAAGGTTAGTGTTGAGACAAATATTGACCATGAAAGTTCACATTCAAGAGGTCAGAGACGAATAAGAAGATGTGTAAGACCCTTAAAATTTCCATCATTTTATTTTTGACCCTTCCATATTCAAAATATCGATTTGTACTTGAACTGTGTTTAGTGATGTTAAAAGGGTGTTTGGGAATGTTTCAAAATTTTCAGAAGGGGTTCGAAATTATTGTGCAACCTAAGATAGTAAGGGTCCACGACATTGCCGTGTCATAGAAGTTACCCTCCGTGATATTATCATGGCATTAAAAGTAACCTCCATAATATTAGTGTGCCACGCCAAGGTGTTAAATTCGTACAGTTTTGTTTTTTGACTTAGGGGTGAGGGGCTTTTGGTCTTTTTACTATTTCCATAATTTATAAACACAATATTGACTTTTTTTTCTTCAGTTAAAAAGATCAAACACTCTTATCCTCTTCTCTAACACCTAAACCATAAAATCTTAAGGGTTTCACTATGCATTCATCATTCGGTCTCCAAACTTCAAATTGCTTTTACATTTTTGTATGTTTCAGGCATGTTTCTCATTCCAAAACTTTGAGTCTACATTGTGGCATTGATTTGATGAATCTTCAGGTGATTTAAATAGTGGGTTTTAAAATTGGGTTGAGGGAGGTTTGGTTGTTTTTGATTGAATTACTTGTCTAATGATTTGAATTGATTATTCGAGCCTTAAATTGGTGTTTTTAGGACTAAATTGGTACTTTAATTAAATGGTTGGAATGGGAAACATGTATTTCCCCAATTGGATGAATTTTTGTTTGGAATTGACTTTAACCTCAACCTAACTTGTGAAATTGGTTTGAAACATGGATATATACATAATCTACTTCACTTTTGAAACCTTACTTTGCATAAAAGGTTAATGGGATATAAACTAGTTTTGAAAGGCGTTGGTGGCCATGGATTGGTTTTAAATTGGAAACTTTGGAGTCAATTTAGCTAATTGTTTCAGAATGACATAATGGAATTGACTAGCAAGCTGAAACTTTATTTGGTATGATGATACCAATGGTAAATGCATAATTAATAGGCTCTTTGGTATTAAAAGGGGTTGTGTAGCTCACCGTGGAAGGTGGAGGTCCCAGGGGGACCGATACTGGAAACCACATTTGCTGGTGTGGGGTTTTTTATGATCGTGTGCATAGTTCTTACATTATATATATTTTTGGAATGGCTGAAGCCTTGACGAATTTAGACCTTCCTCGAATTTCTTCAATTCATGTGGCTAACACACACTAGGGCCTTTTTAGTAGGAAGAGCTAAACCCATATAGACCATGGGTGACCTTAGGACAGTTTGAGCTACATAGTCAAGGAGAAGGATTTTAAATATTATTCTTAAACCTTGTTCCCTATCCAAGCATCTTATATATGTATATATGAATATGTGTATCTGGTTTTGACTAATATTAGACATAACATTTATTTTATGACTTTTACTGAGTTACCTGCCAGTTCTTATCCCACTGAATGTTGTAGGTCTCTGTATTGTTTCATAATGTAGGGTCCAAAGATACTTCATTTACCCCTGTGCAGAATTAGGTGGATTAGCATTTCTATCGAGTTGTTGTGAAGTAGTGAGCCTCCATCCTTGGAAGGACATATTATTTTCGAATTCTTTTATTTTTGACTAAGTACTTTTGGATTCTTTTGGTCATGGTAGGGGCATGTCTCGAACTATTTGGTATTCTGGTTTTTGAGGCTATTTTGGACTGATGTGGGTTGGTTGGTTGTTGATTAACTCTTAGTTTTCAATAGAGTTACCTAGTCCTTTTCTTATTACTGTTTAACTGGATTTTACATTAACTTTATGGTCATTTTGTGCTCATGAGGTTATGTGATGGGGGTGGTCTCTGTTCCATGGTGGGATTGAGATACCCATCATGATTAAGCCCTAATTTAGGTAGTGACAAGCTAGGTATTTGAGCAAGATTTTGAGTCGTTGGGTGTCCACAAATCTATAACGAGTAGAGTCTTTTTACATGTGTATAGCACGCCGCGCTTATCAGAAGGAGGATACAAAGCATTTAGGAATGTTTCCCTTTCTTGTATTCTATTTTTCGGCCATAAAGTCTAGTGTTATGAAATTTCTAACTCCTGGCTTTTTTGAATTTCAGATCATGCCTCCCCAAATATCTGATGTTCGTAGAAACTCTTCTGGGAACTCTTTCCTACCCGAGGACAATGTGGAGGGGACTTGCCCCGTGTATGGAATGCAGACCCAGTCATTGTTCATATCATTTTTCAACATTGCAGCCTTACACTCCAGTACCAAGTCACGGGACAACCCAAAAGCAATCTTCCTCATTTTACATCTCTGGCTAGATATGAACTCAAGAGCATATCGAGCCAATTGCTGAAATTTCAGTGCATACTCCTTCACACTCATCTTACCCTGCTTCAGATTAATAAACTCCTTTGCCTTAGATTCCTTCAATTACTAAGGAAGCAAGTGATCAATAAAGGCACCTGAAAAATCATCCCACACAGCCTTCTCAGCATCATCACCCTTCATAGTTTCCTACTTCTTATACCACTGATAAGCTAAATCCTTTAACTGATATGCAGTAAATTCCATACCCTCTACATTAGAATAATGCATCACCCTAAAAATCTTCTCCATCTCATTAATGAACCCTTTAGGATACTCCTCAACCTTAGAGCCTATACAAGTTTGGGGATTCAGCCTCATGAACTGGCCAACCCAGGTGACATCAGATGAAGGAACAACAGAACCAATACAATCCTACTTATGATACTGGGATGTCACCAATTGAGTAAACAAATAAATAGACCGATGGAACTCCACATTAGATATATCCCTATGAGGTGGCTGATCATAAGTATCACCACCCTGAGAAGCCCAAGAAAGACTAGTAGGATAGGTGGAAATCTGTGTGGAGTGGCACACTTAGGAGCAGGGACCCTTGACTGGGTCTTCACTCCATACACGGGGCAAGTACCTTCCACATTGAGGCAGAGGAAAAAGTGTATGTATTTAGAATAGGGTGGGGGTCTGTTGCACCCAAGCATACATACAAGCGTATGTGATCTCACCAAGTAATGTAATGGCCTTTTACAATATAAATATCGATCCCAAAGAGACTTGTATTAACAACTATCCCAACTAGTCCAACTATTAAGATTAACTCAGTGCTAATATAACCACAAGATTGTTTGAGAGTAAACTAAGAGTAAACTTAACAATGCGGTAAATTAAAGGTTGTTGAATAACAATGGAGAGAAAGAAGGTTTAAGGTACTATGAACAATCATTCTGTATTACAGAACTTCATTGGTTAGGTTAATTATCTTAGTTGTTGGTTCATAGGGTCAATACTAGGACAGTGGCCTTCCGAACCTTTAATCGATTATATAACTTAGCCCCACAACTACATAGTTGAGCCTAGATGTGAGAACTAGGTTAAGTGCATTCATATTTAATACCTTAATTTAACCAAATAGGGAACTTAGGTATATTACTATCCTATATGCAAATTATAACTTCATTCAATTAGAAGATTACAATCCTATTCTATCCATCCCACGTTCAATCCACTTGTTCCTCCTTCTGGGTTAACAAGATGATTATGTATGTATTTTAAGGGTCACGAAGCCTTAAAAAGTGATAATAAGGATAAATAAACAACAAATAATTCTAAAAAATGATAACCAAATCAATTCAAAATAATAGTACTCATGTTCTTAGCCTTAACACCAGTAAAGGGTGTTTAGCCGATCATTGCCATAACTATAATCACAATTATTGAATACATGTTAATATCCATAAGAAAAAGAAATTAATGGATGAAAACCATAATTTAAGTGTTCTCCATCCTCCCTTCAAGTCCCAAGGTCATCCAAGGTGTCAAACATAACAACTAAGTGTCCTATTTATAGTTGGACACAAGTTGTCGATTTTGACATAGGGCCATGCCACACCCTTATCACGGGGATTAGTGTCTGTGGAACACCCTAATCATAGTTATTTAATGTAAATGGTTATTTAGGATGTTCCCAAGTCTTTTGCACATCCCTAACCTGGTGCCTAAGATCCATCGCACGCCAATGACTCCAAAACGTCCAATTTTGGTCAAATCTTGTCCCATGTGTTTGTCTATCCTTTCCAAGCCTTGGGGTGATTTTTATACTTGATTTACATCTTTTTTATCATCCTTATATCATCATTATCAACTCACAAAGAATCCTATAGAATCAAACACCTCGATTTAGTGCTCAAAACAACATAAAATCCAAGACAATGAACTAGTAACTTAAGCTAAGAGCACTAGTTTTGTCCTTTTGATTTTTAATTTAAGTGTTTTTGTCTCTTGGATTGATTCACTTGAACCTTAAACACTATAAAAAATTTATTCCACACATTATTACATTATAATACCCTTATTAACTGATTACACACACTAGAATCCATTGATATCAACTAGAACAACACACAACACAAGCTAGTAACACTAGTTTTCTCGTCGAAACTTGAAGATACCAAATTGATTCCAAGCATATTTGAAACACACCTTAAGTATTATAATCAAGTAGTTTAACACTTTTATGCTCAATTATATCAATAACATCCCAGGTGTTGGTCTCTGAAATCTCAAAGAATAAAGCTTACTTCTCTGGCTACGACTTTCATTACGAGTCGTAAGGTGTCTTGATGGGTCATAGGGCCTCAATAGTAAGGTGTCTAATGTATTATCCCAATTTTCTGGTGTGACTACGACTAGTTTGCTATGAGTCATAAGAACGTTGTACGACTCATATAGTCCCTTTTGTAAGGTAACCAGTGAGATGCCCAAGGTGTTCTATTTTGAGTATAACTAGAAACTAATGAGTCGGTGAACTCTTTATGAGTTATATGGTCCTTCTGTAACTAGAACGGTATTAATGGCCCTAGAAATGTGACACGAACCAAACTAGGGCATTGTTGTAATAGGAAATCCTAAGTCTAACCAAGACCAGGAACCGCCTCTGTTACCCGACCCAACCACCAATGCATGCCTTGAGTTGGCTAAATTTTGAACATATAACAAGATAATGTGTCCAACCACGTGGTGACTTTGGGATAAGTCTACAACTGAGACCAATGCAACCAATTCAAACCACCCAATATCCAACCAAACTAATGCGGAAGCCATAAATCAATACCATGATAATAAGCCAATGTAAGTATACATACGTGTAACATAAATAACCCATACGATACCCAAGTCCATAGTTGTCCATAAAAAGCCTCTAGACCAACCAAAAATTACCTAGTCGGGACATGCCCCCGACCATAGCAAAAAACCACAGTCTATGAAAGACAAGAAATATGTAAAGTAAACCATGACATGAAATAGAATACCTTTCGAACTATGGAATCTCACCACTTTAATCCAACATCGACTGTACCCAAATCCGATCACTGAGCAAGAGGAATAGAATGGCCAGTTCATACATAACGTAGGTATATAGCCGCCAGTAGATGGGTTAGTGGGTGAACACTAGCATGCAATCAAGATAAAGATAAAATAATGCCATTTAACAATACAAGTAAAACCATCCATAATACATACAACCATATATATGTATATATAGAACAATACTGGGAAAGGAGACCGGGATTAGCACACCTTTAAAATCTTTACCTGGGCTGTGAAGATTTGACGTCCTAAACCACCCACGGGTTATATAGGTTCAGCTCCCTTACTAAAAGGGCCCAGTGCGTGTAGTCGCACGATCAGGGAAGAAAACCTTGGGATGATGATAACGCTCAATCTACAGCTCTCGTAGGAGTGTAAAGCGGTCGTTAGCAAATATAGAACCCAACCTGGGTTGGGTGTCGATCCCACAGGGAATAGCTTGGCCAACAAGTAAGTAAAATTACTAAACTTTTGGTGCAAGTCTTGTAAGAAGGGGGAATTCTTGTTGTGCAAGTAATGTAAACAAAAGCTGAAAATAATAAAGTAAGTAGAGAAAGAGATTGTTACGTTGGTTGTAAACAATGAGAATTGAAGCGTTGGGGTTATGTCCACCTTCTGAGGTATACGTCTCTATTGGCTATGAGTGTGTAGAATTCTGACATGCAATTGCTTATAGAGAATTGTAGTCGATGGTAAATCCAAGCGTCTCTCGACCTAAACAAGGACTATTTCACTTTAACTCTCTCGAGCTTAAAGCGTGTCTAACGGTACGAATTCTCCAAGAGGTTAGTCCAGTTACGGCACTAGCTTTTTAATAGGAAAGGGTGTCCTGCTACCTTGACATTATCTCTTTTCCAGACAAATAACCTTTCTCTCGAACAAGTTAAATGTTAGACTGGCGTATTCTTGCGTTTGCAACCGCAAAGAATGTAGATTAAGATGAAGAGAATAATGATATAAGCAATATACGTGTCATGAACTCACAAACTCACAGCAATAGATAGTATCTCATTCGGCTTCCATAACCCCAACAGAGAGGTTTAGTTACCCATGAATGCGAAGGAGATCACGATTGACATTGTTATTATATCACAATATGGAGTAATGGCGTGTAGATTAAGTGATAGGCGTTAGGCGTGAATTCCTTAGCAAAGTAACGTTTCTCTTGTTGCGGAAATTAAGAATTGAATAGATGAATAGAAGAAGAAAAATAGAATTAATGGGAAGATTAGAAGAGTTGTAGAATTGTTGTGGTGGAAGAAGAGAGGGATGGAAGAATGTATTGTGGTGAGGGATGAATCTCTCCACTAAGGGAGGAGTTAATTAAAAATCTCTAGCATGATAGGGTATTTATAATACTCCTATCCTACTCCTACTATGCTAATGAAATAAATAACCAAATCCTACTAAACTAAGGAAATACTTAACCCATTTGTACTAGGTTAATGTAACATTCTCCTAATCCAAATAAACTAATGAAATACATAACCCAATTATACTAGGTTAATGTATCATTGTCAAAATCCAGCTTTGTGTCTGTAAGTCCCCAAAGTCTTCAGAAATGCTGTTTTAGCCCGGGACAAATTTTCCATGCAGCAGTTTTGGTCCTTAGGCGTGTAGACTTTCTTCCCTTCCTTTGTGAGCTTTCTTTTGCGTCAAGTAAGCCATAAAATGCTGTATTTTGCATCATTTATACCTGAAACTTTCCTAATCATGTTCGTTTGCTCATTTACAGGAAAAAGGACTAAAAGTGCATGAAATATATAGTTTGTTCTCAAAACTAGGCTAAAATATGGGCAAAATATATTGATATAGGCGTGTAAATTCGCCTATCACCAACACCCCACACTTGAAGCTTTGTTCGTCTCGAACGAAATATCATGTCCTTCTAAGCGTCGACTTAAGGGTTTTACAGCAACAACACAAAACATTTATGAAGAAAAGCACAACGATTATCAACCAAGAGTAGCTTTCCGATTATAAGTAGAAATAATTTAACCTCAAGTATAGACTCGTGATGGTGATCAACTCGCATGCAAACGTTAAAGTGCATAGAATCATATACAACTATCCAAAACTCATCAACCATGTGTGTCTCACCATATAGTACCCATAATCACTCACAAATATAGCATATTTTTCAAACATGGGTATCAACAATATCCTTGCTCTCGCTCTCACAAAGAATTCATATGTAGCAACTGATGACCATAGGCTTGCCCTTAGTGTAGTACTCCACTAAATTTCAGAATGTTAAGATTAGGATCAAGTAGGTCTTTTGATGGTTGTAATGTAGGCTAAGGGACGGGTAGGACTATTTTGGCCCGGAATAGTGACTAAGCTCCTAAGCGCTTTAATACATCACATTGTATCATTGACACTTTTTTCTTTCAACCTTTCTTCTTTATTTTATTCTACCACCCTTGTTCTCCTCCTTTGTTTTTCAATTTTAAGAACAACTCACTTTTCAGCTTTCTTTTCCTTTTTCTTTTCACAACATACCTCTTATGATAGGACTTTCTTTTCCATAACATATTCAAGCACCATTTACAATTTAAAGCATCATACTTACCTAATTTCCTATTATGTTGTCACATGACTTTTTTTTTATTTAAAGCACTTAGGAATTTGGATCAAATTACGGTCTTGAAAAAAATGGATTAGGCTTACATACAAGGTTGTCAAAGAAATAGGCTAAAGGCTCAAAATGGTTTAACTAGGGATGATGTCCATGGGTAGGTAAAACTGAAGGTAAACAAATATAGGTTGCCAAAGAAATTCCTAAATCATATCCTAACTTACACTCCTTATTTTCGCTTTGCATACATACCAGGCAAGTTCTAGCATCAGCCATATACATAGAAGATACTATTAATCTCACACACACAAGGCACATGGTCGACTTGATTAGAAGTAATATAGACTCTCGACCCAACAAGTGAAGGAATTGAACCACAAAATATCACATAATGAGTCACAACTAGAGCCTAAACGTCTCAATAGTCACAATTGTAGCACATACTCTTGTTATAATCTCATGTTGCCTATCAAAATAATTTCATGCGAAGCTAAAATAAATTTTAACTACTAAAAAAACAAAACGAAACAAAAATAAAACAAAAGCAAACAAACATAGATGCGAATAGAGAAGTATAGCATGCAATACCACCACCCCACACTTAGTCGGGACACTGTCCTCAGTGGAAAATAAATACGAGGAACCTGGTTGGTCGGACTTATCCTCTATGTCTGGGGCCATACCCCTTGCATTGGAATCATCATCAGAGTCGTCATCCTTAGAATTTCCTCATAAGTATCCCACTTAATTCCAAGCGTGAGTCAAGGTGTTTGCAGCGGGGAGGGTTCTCCTTGCTCCTTGCGGCCTCTTTTCTTGCCCTTTTGGGAAGTGGTAGCCTTCTCCTTGCCTTGTCTCTCTTTAGGTGCCATTGTACCTGAGACTTGAAATAGTGTTAATGGTAGCACAATCTCAATGGATACAATCTATACATAAGCAGTAGGGGTACCACCCCATACTTAGTTTTGTTAACACAAATCAGTGAAGCGAAAGTGGTCGATTACTCAGATTTCGTCGACATACGTTTTAGGATTGTATTCCGACAAAAAAATCAGCAATGCATCACTTACTTGCAGCCATTGGACTACTTTCATGGTAGATATAGCAACACTACTACATAGGGGTTACCACATGGAATAGTTATTCTTACAACAATCACAACCTCTTATGTCGGTAGGCACTATAAGTCTTATCACGATGGCCGGGATAGTCTAACATGTAAGTATCCAAACAACAATCTTAAGCACTATTCATAGCCATAGTAATTCCACAAATAGTATAACAATGCTATTAAAACCAATTTCAAGTCGGAAACAAGTCAAGATTTTCCGACGTACATGTTTACTCACATGATTTTGTATCAACAATCCAAACACATGAACATCACCAACAATATTATACGATTTAGCAATTCATAATAGACATAGCAACGTAGTACTTACGAGAAATAAATGAATAATAAGAGAGTACTTACTTGCTTGAAGCTTGTGGAAATGGTTTTGTGAATTGGAAGAGCAAAAGAAGAAAATTTTGAGAGGATTTGGATGTATATGCGGCGCCCTTAGGTCAATTTTTAGTGTGATTGTGTTGTAAAACTAAGTCCCCTTTATATAGGAAGAGAATGGGTCGGGTTATGACCTATTTACAATCGGTTTTAGAGACAAAAATGCTACATATGCGGCGCATAATGCTTGGCATAGTCATCACATATGCGGCGCATTGTCTATGGCATAATGGGACATATGCGCCGCATAGTCTATGACATTTGTAGACATATGCGCCGCATAGTCTATGGCATATGAGATACTGAGACCAAATACCATAGCATAGGCGGCGCATAGTCAAAAGCATACCTAGGAATAGGCGGCGCATAGTGTATAGCACACTAGATTCTGAGACCTTAGGCTATAGGATAGGTTGTGCATCGTTCGTGGCCTATTTTTTTCAAGGCCTAGCCTTCCTCGATGCCTATTTTGACGTGAGAAATGCTCAATCCATAGCCTTATGCATCACCATTCCTAACTTACCGACTTTACCATACAATGCGTCCAAATCGTCAATTGAAATCAATCTCCTCGTTGAATACCTCTTGCACCTATTTTTGCTCAAAACCAAACGAAAACGATTAGTACGATGGGTTTCCTCCCACCAAGCGCCTTAGTTTTAGTCGTGGCACGACTCTTATTTTTGGATTTTTCATTTAGCAAAACAAAACAAGTACTAGAATGAAAGGAAAAACGATAAACGATAAAACGATAAAATGATGGGTTGCCTCCCATCTAGCGCCTTATTTATTGTCGTGGCACGACATGGTTACCTCGAGTACTCAGACTTCGTCGAGGTAAGTGATGGATCATTTTTTGAAAGGATTTAGACGACAATGAGGCTTACCTGTGGGCATGCGATCTTTTTCGAGGTGGCTCCTACGTTTCTCCGGAGAGTCACCAATTATATCATCAATAGTCCAACCCATAGCTCTCTTGTATCTCTTCAGAGCAGAGATGAGAGCTTCTACGTGCTGTTCACATAAATCATCTGTACTCTCCGGAAGTATATTTCTACTTTCCAAGAACACATACCTTAGATAATCGGGGAGCTCTTGCGTTTTTAGCATTGGTGGCTCGTCAAAGGGAGTCTTCGCTTTTGGTTGATTCTTGAGATCACAATCTGGTTGCTTAGGAGTATAAGGCTCTATTTCTGTTAGAGCACTCATAAGTTCTTCATAACCTTCATTATCTTCATGCTCAACTTTCAGTGGCACAACAGATAATGGCTCAACAGTAGGTTGTTTCTCTATAGATAATGCTTTCGTATCCTCATGATGAACATCAGCTACAGATAACTCATTCATATCGCTGGGTTGCTTCATTGTCTTGCATATATCAAACTGTACCACTTCGTCATTAATTCGAAATAAAAGCTCATTATCTTTTATGTCAATAAGCACACTTCCGGTTGCAAGGAAAGGACGTCCCAAGATTATAGAAACTTCAGAATCCTCCTTACAATCTAGAATAACGAAGTCGGCAGGAAATATGAATGAAGAAACCTTCACCAACACATCATTCAAGATACCCACAGGTCGTTTTACCGACCTATCAGCCATCACGAGCCTCATATTGGTTGGTGTCGGATCGCCTAGCCCCAACTTATTGTAGATGGATAGTGGCATAAAATTGATGCTAGCACCTAGATCGCACAATGACTTAGCAAAATCCAACGATCCAATTGTACAAGGAATAGTGAAAGCTCCAGGATCTGCCTTCTTTTGAACTAGCGATCTTGTAGCGATTGCACTACAATGATGAACATTATCCGCCAAGTCATAACTTGCTGCCCGCTTCTTTGTCAAGAGATCCTTCATAAATTTCGCATACCCAGGCATTTGTTCAAGTGCCTCCACCAATGGAACATTAATGGTCAGCTGCTTTAACATATTCATGAATTTGATGAACCTTGTGTCATCCGCCACCTTCTTCAATCTTTGGGGAAAAGGTGGTGGTGGGTATGGAAGTGTTCTCTCCACGGTTTTCTTCTCCTCTTGCTTTCATTTTTCCACTTTTTCAGGCTGAACCATGCTGGATGTGGCGTACTTGACGTCAGGAGTAGTAGCTGGGGCATCTTCTCCTTTTGCGTTGTCATCCATGTCCGCAACTTCGTCAATCACTTTCTTGACTTTTGCTGAAGTTTCAAGCACCTTACCACTTCTGGTAGTGATGGCCATGCATGACCCATCATTCCTTGGGTTTTGCACAGTATCGCTAGGTAAAGTACCGGCCTTTCTTTGGTTGAGTGCTGCTGAAAGTTGACTGAATTGCTGCTCTAGTTGTCTAATTGAAGTGGAATGTGAATCTACTAATTGTTTCATGGCGGACAAATCATTAATTACCTCCGTTACTCCCGCGCTCGTTGCTTCCACTCCTTTCAATAATTTAGCCATCATGTCTTCCATACTTCCAGAATTAGATATGGTGGTATCACGTCTGCCAGGGGGAACGTACAAACCACTCTTTTCATTCTTGTTCTTCCAACTACCTTGGTCTTTGTTTCCAAATTTATCAAAATAGTTTTGACCTTGGTTTCCTTGGGTATTCCCTCGGAAACCCCCCTGATTGTTCAAGTAGTTGGCCTCCTCTTCCGAATCAGATTCGTCTCTTCCTTTTGACGCAATCGCTTTCACTTTTTCAGTCTTCCCTAATAGATGCTTTGTAAGAAGATCCATTTGGGTTTTCATGTGCGCCATATCTTGATCACGTTCTTCTTCTCTTCTTCGTTGGTCTGCAGTCATGCCAATAGATAAAGTGGGGCTTGCTACCTCAGAATCCCTGGTATGCCAAGCTCTACTTTGTTTCGTCATACGATCTAGCATATTGCTTGCTTGACCAAAGGTGAGGTCCATGAAAGAACCTCCAGCTGCGTTGTCCACCACTGGTTTAGTTATTGAATTCAAGGCTCTATACAAGATCTCCATGAGGTGAACATTAGTCATGTGATGGTTTGGGCATCTCGCTAGTTTTGTCTTGAACCTCTCCCATGTTTCATGAAGAGCTTCAGAGGGAAGCTGTCGAAAATTTATGATCTCATCTCTCAACTGTGCTCTTTTGGATGGCGGAAAGAATCTTTCTAGGAAAATGTCTTTCAATTGCCTCCAATTTGTAATTGAATCAGGAGTCAGCCCATTCAACCATAGTGTTGCCTCCCCAGACAGAGACAATGGAAATAGACGTAATCGAATAGTATTCTGACGAACACCAGGATTGTCAAAGGACTTGCATGTAGAAATAAAGTTGATGAGATGCATATTCGGATCATCGCCTGCTAGTCCACCAAACAATCCCTTGAGTTGCAATAACTGAATCATGGTGCTTGTGATGTTGAACTTGGCTCCGGGCGCTAATGGTGGTGGAATTATTGCTCCAGTGGCTCCGGCACCATCAAGATCATCATCATCATCGTCGAAAGCTGGCTGCATGGGTTGGCGATCATACCTATACCGCGATTGTCGACCTCTTCTGTTGGTAGGTGTTGTAGTTTCAGCAACATGCCTTGGGTTTATCAACTCGTCGTCACCTAAATCCTCATCGTCAGGATTTGTGGCTCGCCCAGGATTATCAATGTTTTGTTGTTGGACTTGAGCAGCGGCAAGAGCAGCTAATCTTGCTTGCTCGTGTTGAGCAGCCATCCTGTCGATTTCAGCTTGTGCTTCCATTCTTCTAATTCGTTGTGGTTCAGGATTGATTGGTAATAACGGTTGGTAAATCAATACCATGATAATAAGCCAATGTAAGTATACATACGTGTAACATAAATAACCCATACGATACCCAAGTCCATAGTTGTCCATAAAAAGCCTCTAGACCAACCAAAAATTACCTAGTCGGGATATGCCCCCGACCATAGCAAAAAACCACAGTCTATGAAAGACAAGAAATATGTAAAGTAAACCATGACATGAAATAGAATACCTTTCGAACTATGGAATCTCACCACTTTAATCCAACATCAACTGTACCCAAATCCGATCACTGAGCAAGAGGAATAGAATGGCCAGTTCATACATAGCGTAGGTATATAGCCGCCAGTAGATGGGTTAGTGGGTGAACACTAGCATGCAATCAAGATAAAGATAAAATAATGCCATTTAACAATACAAGTAAAACCATCCATTATGCATACAACCATATATATGTATATATAGAACAATACTGGGAAAGGGGACCGGGATTAGCACACCTTTAAAATCTTTACCTGGGCTGTGAAGATTTGCCGTCCTAAACCACCCACGGGCTATATAGGTTCAGCTCCCTTACTAAAAGGGCCCAGTGCGTGTAGTCGCACGATCAGGGAAGAAAACCTTGGGATGATGATAACGCTCAATCTACAGCTCTCGTAGGAGTGTAAAGCGGTCGTTAGCAAATATAGAACCCAACCTGGGTTGGGTGTCGATCCCACAGGGAATAGCTTGGCCAACAAGTAAGTAAAATTACTAAACTTTTGGTGCAAGTCTCGTAAGAAGGGGGAATTCTTGTTGCGCAAGTAATGTAAACAAAAGCTGAAAATAATAAAGTAAAGAGAGAAAGAGATTGTTACGTTGGTTGTAAACAATGAGAATTGAAGCGTTGGGGTTATGTCCACCTTCTGAGGTATACGTCTCTATTGGCTATGAGTGTGTAGAATTCTGACATGCAATTGCTTATAGAGAATTGTAGTCGATGGTAAATCCAAGCGTCTCTCGACCTAAACAAGGACTATTTCACTTTAACTCTCTCGAGCTTAAAGCGTGTCTAACGGTACGAATTCTCCAAGAGGTTAGTCCAGTTACGGCACTAGCTTTTTAATAGGAAAGGGTGTCCTACTACCTTGACATTATCTCTTTTCCAGACAAATAACCTTTCTCTCGAACAAGTTAAATGTTAGACTGGCGTATTCTTGCGTTTGCAACCGCAAAGAATGTAGATTAAGATGAAGAGAATAATGATATAAGCAATATACGTGTCATGAACTCACAAACTCACAGCAATAGATAGTATCTCATTCGGCTTCCATAACCCCAACAGAGAGGTTTAGTTATCCATGAATGCGAAGGAGATCACGATTGACATTGTTATTATATCACAATATGGAGTAATGGCGTGTAGATTAAGTGATAGGCGTTAGGCGTGAATTCCTTAGCAAAGTAACGTTTCTCTTGTTGCGGAAATTAAGAATTGAATAGATGAATAGAAGAAGAAAAATAGAATTAATGGGAAGATTAGAAGAGTTGTAGAATTGTTGTGGTGGAAGAAGAGAGGGATGGAAGAATGTATTGTGGTGAGGGATGAATCTCTCCACTAAGGGAGGAGTTAATTAAAAATCTCTAGCATGATAGGGTATTTATAATACTCCTATCCTACTCCTACTATGCTAATGAAATAAATAACCAAATCCTACTAAACTAAGGAAATACTTAACCCATTTGTACTAGGTTAATGTAACATTCTCCTAATCCAAATAAACTAATGAAATACATAACCCAATTGTACTAGGTTAATGTATCATTGTCAAAATCCAGCTTTGTGTCTGTAAGTCCCCAAAGTCTTCAGAAATGCTGTTTTAGCCCGGGACAAATTTTCCATGCAGCAGTTTTGGTCCTTAGGCGTGTAGACTTTCTTCCCTTCCTTTGTGAGCTTTCTTTTGCGTCAAGTAAGCCATAAAATGCTGTATTTTGCATCATTTATACCTGAAACTTTCCTAATCATGTTCGTTAGCTCATTTACAGGAAAAAGGACTAAAAGTGCATGAAATATATAGTTTGTTCTCAAAACTAGGCTAAAATATGGGCAAAATATATTGATATAGGCGTGTAAATTCGCCTATCATCAGATGACTAGTAAATCCCCAAAATATAGTGTGACATCGTGCACACGGTCACTAAGACCAACCTCATATTGGCAAATATGAGTTTATAGTAATTATCACGAACTTGATTGACACTCGTATTCCCCGGCAACGGCGCCAATTTTTGATAACGCTCAATCTACAGCTCTCGTAGGAGTGTAAAGCGGTCGTTAGCAAATATAGAACCCAACCTGGGTTGGGTGTCGATCCCACAGGGAATAGCTTGGCCAACAAGTAAGTAAAATTACTAATCTTTTGGTGCAAGTCTCGTAAGAAGGGGGAATTCTTGTTGCGCAAGTAATGTAAACAAAAGCTGAAAATAATAAAGTAAAGAGAGAAAGAGATTGTTACGTTGGTTGTAAACAATGAGAATTGAAGCGTTGGGGTTATGTCCACCTTCTGAGGTATACGTCTCTATTGGCTATGAGTGTGTAGAATTCTGACATGCAATTGCTTATAGAGAATTGTAGTCGATGGTAAATCCAAGCGTCTCTCGACCTAAACAAGGACTATTTCACTTTAACTCTCTCGAGCCTAAAGCGTGTCTAACGGTACGAATTCTCCAAGAGGTTAGTCCAGTTACGGCACTAGCTTTTTAATAGGAAAGGGTGTCTTACTACCTTGACATTATCTCTTTTCCAGACAAATAACCTTTCTCTCGAACAAGTTAAATGTTAGACTGGCGTATTCTTGCGTTTGCAACCGCAAAGAATGTAGATTAAGATGAAGAGAATAATGATATAAGCAATATACGTGTCATGAACTCACAAACTCACAGCAATAGATAGTATCTCATTCGGCTTCCATAACCCCAACAAAGAGGTTTAGTTACCCATGAATGCGAAGGAGATCACGATTGACATTGTTATTATATCACAATATGGAGTAATGGCGTGTAGATTAAGTGATAGGCGTTAGGCGTGAATTCCTTAGCAAAGTAACGTTTCTCTTGTTGCGGAAATTAAGAATTGAATAGATGAATAGAAGAAGAAAAATAGAATTAATGGGAAGATTAGAAGAGTTGTAGAATTGTTGTGGTGGAAGAAGAGAGGGATGGAAGAATGTATTGTGGTGAGGGATGAATCTCTCCACTAAGGGAGGAGTTAATTAAAAATCTCTAGCATGATAGGGTATTTATAATACTCCTATCCTACTCCTACTATGCTAATGAAATAAATAACCAAATCCTACTAAACTAAGGAAATACTTAACCCATTTGTACTAGGTTAATGTAACATTATCCTAATCCAAATAAACTAATGAAATACATAACCCAATTGTACTAGGTTAATGTATCATTGTCAAAATCCAGCTTTGTGTCTGTAAGTCCCCAAAGTCTTCAGAAATGCTGTTTTAGCCCGGGACAGATTTTCCATGCAGCAGTTTTGGTCCTTAGGCGTGTAGACTTTCTTCCCTTCCTTTGTGAGCTTTCTTTTGCGTCAAGTAATCCATAAAATGCTGTATTTTGCATCATTTATACCTGAAACTTTCCTAATCATGTTCGTTAGCTCATTTACAGGAAAAAGGACTAAAAGTGCATGAAATATATAGTTTGTTCTCAAAACTAGGCTAAAATATGGGCAAAATATATTGATATAGGCGTGTAAATTCGCCTATCATCAGATGACTAGTAAATCCCCAAAATATAGTGTGACATCATGCACACGGTCACTAAGACAAACCTCATATTGGCAAATATGAGTTTCTAGTTTTGGTCCCCTCGGGACCTCCACCTTTCACGACTTTTCTACATGTCCCACCATTATTGCCCGATTAAAACCAATTTCCAAATAACCAGAATATTATCCATTTATAAACCAAGTCCATTAATCTTGGTATCATCATACCAATCCTTACTGACAAGTATTATCCATAGCCAACTATATGTAGATTTAAGGGGACTTTCAAGTGCCCTTCCATTTACCATATTAAACCACTTGGGGGACTTCTATGTTCCCCACAAGAATAACCATTTATCCTTTTACCTTTCCAAACCATTTAAACCAATTCCATTATTGCATTCACTTGAGGGATCTCCATGTATCCCGTAAGGTTTTCAAAATAGACCAACCATGACCACCAAAACCTTTACCCTTTAAACCATTCGAAACAATTTTAGACCATGTCATATATTTTAATTATTTTTATCATTTAAACTATTTAAACCATGAAAAAACATCCAAATCCATTAAAAGTTCCATTACCATACCAAACCATGCAAGAATTCCAATCAAAATTCAACAATAGAGTCAAAACATCCTTTAAGGCATTTTATCAAACATGTTAAGGGCATACCTTTACCAAGACCAAAAGCAATGCATAAACCACCATAATTTGGGTTAATCAAGACCCATTTGTTAAACCATAACTAACCAATAACCATATCTGCAAACCATCACAAAAAACATGTAAAAACATAGTTTAAACTAATACTAAATAATATGCATCAAGACCCTCAACATATATTTCGAAATCCACCCTTCCTGATTCATAAGACAATGTTTAAAAAACAATACACATGCCTTTAGTTTGAAATAACAATGAGGGAAGGAGTACATTCCTTTTACATTAAGATTCACGAAAGCAATCTTGACCTTTGATCCCTTTGAAGAACACTTGAGAAACCCTAGCCTCCAATCTTTCAAGAGTTAGTTTGAGAGAGTATTTGAGGTGTTTTAATCCTTTGCCAAGTGTTATTGAAGGCTACCAAGGGTTATATAATGTGAAACCATAAGAGATTTAAAGTACAAAATGTCCAAACTACCCTTGTCTTAAAAATTAAAACAAGTTACCTTCAGGGGCACGACTCCCCCTTACCAACCGTACCCTAGGGTACGAGTGGTACCCCAACTAGTACCCAAACATTGCCTTGACCTTACCTACTGGTTTCTATACGAATCCACCCTCCTAACTCATAAATAAGGGTATGAGTGACACCTCTATTCGTACCCATCAGTCATACCTAGGACAGACTCCACACGAACAAGACAATCATGCAACATACTCCTTACCCTACATCACTCGTATGCTCCTATATGACTCGTGTCCTAGTTAGTAGTATCTTTGATAGTTTTTCCTAGGCTATGATTGAATCATTAAGATACCCCACAAGTCGTATTCAAGGGTACAATTGGTAGCCCTGAGTCGTACCAAGCCTAGTGAGTCTAAAACCAAGGAAAATTTGCAAGGGTCAAATTCCCTGGGTGTCATAGTCTCCCACAGTAAGATCATTCATCCTCGAATGATGAGTAAAGGTAATAACAAGCATGAGATAACACATTAACACACCTCAAAATTTTCTCCAACCAAAACAGATGACAAGAACGTAAACGAAGATGAGAAAATCATCACATATCCCAAGCATGATTTACACCCCAACACATTTATTCCAACCTCTAACTAGGTTAGAACATAAAGATGCAAGAGGAACCATTCCTCACCTTTAACCAAGTTAGGAAACCAAGATATGGTGAATAACACATACCTTACGCACGAGTTTTCAAAACAATGAACCAACGCATATCCTTGGACTCTATGTCCACTTCTGTATCCCAATGACTTTCTTGGACTCTTGGTTCTGCCATGGAACCTTGACCGAAGCCATACCTTATTTGTTCGTAACCAGCAAACTTACCAACCCAAGATATAAGATCCTCATCGGGACCCCCCTTAAGAAACTAGGAATTCGAGATACCAATGCCACACAAAATGGAACAAACCAACCAAGGACCATCCATACCTTACCCCAACACAGAATATCAGATGAATAGAACTTATGCTAAAGAAAAAATCTAACTCAACTTAGAGTTTATCAAGACACATCACTATGGGAGCTTGAGTCCAGCTATACCCCACCACTTCCATGTTCAAGCCTAGACCAAGCTAAAAAGGAGCTAACTTAGGCCACCAGGTTATACTCTTTACGTCTATCCCAAAATACTACTCTGCTTTCATCACCATTATATAATGGAAACCATAAAGGACATGGACAAACCATATCCAACCATTATAACCAAAACCTCTATCCTATAATTAAGCACCCAAAACCATACAATGATCAAACCATGAAAACATTGTATAAAACCATGCCTTTTCGAGCCTCTCAAGTACCCAACACAACTGTTGGTACATCTACCAATCACAACATTCAGGCCTACCATTTATATACCCGCAGTATGATATATCCATCAAAAGATCTAGCACCTTTTATGGTCTCCACAAGGATTTTCACCACCTATTCCCTTCTTAACCATTTCCCATGACAACAACCTTACCTTACTTTCTGAAACCTTTATTCTAGTAGCCACCCCAGACTCTTCCCCGCTTAGGGACTTCTACATCCTTTGTTTTAAAACATCACAATTTTTCCCCAAGTTACTTACAATTCTAGCACAAGAAGAATCATATAAGAAGCCAAGGTACAAGAATTATCCATGCCTACCAAGGCAAGACAGAGACCTCCAAAACAAGCCATGGAACCATAGGCACAAAGTACTTTACAGCAACCCCCTAGACCATAATTGAAGATCATCCCGACCAAACTATACCATGAAAGGATTCCTTAGACTTGATATCAAAAGAAACATAGCCACACATACCATGATTAACTTAACATAAGGTTAAGACTCATATCCAGGGAACAAGGTGAATGCAAAATCTGAACCTTAAGCAAAAGCGCTAAATGAATGCATGCAACACTTGTAGAGTACTCTCCTAATCTAGATAGAAGAGAATCACTAGAACATGCAACCCGACTTATCCTTAAAGTCCACCTCTAAAAGAGAATTCTAGATTAACTACCAACCTTAACCCATTACCCCTGTGATCACCATGCTCCACTTTAATAGGTACCACTAAAGACATACGTCGGGGATGCTTTGTTCTCCTATACCCAAAATCTCATTCAACCAAATGCTACCTAGAGTACGACATAGATATGCAAAAACCATGAGACCAATTCAACTCTAAGTTTCCAAATTAACCAAAACTATTTAAATCAAACCATGGCCACCAAGGCCTTTCAAAATCAATTGGATCCAACCAAAACAAATTTATGTCCCCCTTAACCATTTATACAATACAAAGATTCAAGAATATCCCAACCATATGACAAGATTTTATTCAAGGGAAATCTAAAAAATATTTGAGGACCTAAAATTTTCAAGACCAAAACCAAATAATTTAGGAAATCCATAGTACCCCAAAATTTATTTACCATTCCCATGCATCCAATAATGTTTATAAACATAAATAATGCATCATATTCCATGGAAAATAAATTTAATGAGTAATCATGTCAAAATTCTCAATTGTGCCAAAAACCTACTTTCAAAACCATGAATTTAAGAATCGATTTCATACCAATAGTAAAGTACAAGTATAGGGACAAATATACATGAAAGCTCCATGATCTAACCTGTTGAATGACTAGATCCCCAGTCCCTCCGTTCAACTAGAACTTTCGACATATAAGTCACAACTTCCTCACTGTTGTATTCCTCAAGTCATCAACATTATGCACCCTACAAATTTACCTCTACAATTCCAGCATTGCTATCTGCAAGCTAAGATACTCCTTTTACAATGATCAAGAATCTAGATTCAAGCCTAGGATCTACCAACCACCACATACTACAAGCAAAGTACCCTTATAGAATATACATAAGAATGGTCCACCCTACAGGGAGAACACTCCCAATTGTTTAGTTACCCACCGACAACCTATCCATTTCCCCTTATGCATTCAAGAACAAAACAATCCATAGAGGAACATTAAGACTGTTGAGACCTTCATCTAAGAGATCCCTTAATTTCTCCTTAAGATCTCTTGACTCCACAGGAACCATTCTATAAAGATAGAATAGAAATTGAGCAGATGTACAAAACAAGATCAACCCCAAACCAACCTCCCCATTAGAAAGACACCATAAGGGTCATCTAAAAGGACCCCAGGAAATTTATCCACCATCGAAACCCAATCAAATAAGAAACTTTAGAGTTGGGATCTTTAACCCAGACCGACTGATAAGGGCATCTCTTTGGAGACCAATTTCAAAGATCTATGATATAACCTTTCCCTTAACAACTAGGGACCTGAACAAATACTATTCTCCTATTCCATTACTGACTTATCAAGGAGATCAACAAGTTCAAAAATCCAATAATGAATAACATAAATACAATCGATCCATTCCTTGAATGACATCGAAATCCACCATATTTGAGTCAAACAAATCCATCAATATCCCTTTTATTACCAACAGATAACACACCCCTTCATAGAATCTATTGGCAATCGAAGAGTCATCTACCGAGGTAGAAATGAGAGAAGAAAAGAATCGGAAATAATCTTCTGACATAAACCAGAATACACGACCACTAATAGGGTTATTAAAGAAAAAGGACCCCAAACTAAGTAAACCATACACACCATAAAGAAAGAAGTTTTCAACATACCAATGTCGGCATCAATAGATTCCTCAAACTCCAAGGGATAGTAAGAACATTGAGATGATACCGACTAATACCAAAACTCGAAGTAGCACACCCTTAGTGCAAGAGCTAGAGAAGTAGTAACCGATATCCCATTTGCCCAAATGATAACCCTTGTGGAACATCCCCATCATACGGGACCCAATAGACCATAATCAAAACACCATTTCCTTTTTTCTCACAACAAACATGGTGCGTCCGACCAATAAATCTATAAATAAAATGGGATGATGAGGATTGGGCTCTACTTGGAAAATCAGAAGCTGTGACCCCTGATCAGGTATGTGCCTCGTGAGTTAGACTAGATCCATCTATATTATTTTTTAGTAGAATAGGTAAGCCTCCACAACTTTAGATTATTGAAAAGATATGATCTAAACAATGAACACAGGAAGATTCAAAAAAGTTCAAGACCTTAGACTCTACAGCCCAAAAGTAGAATAACAAAGAAAGTGAAACATCCTAAATGCCTCATAGCCTCCTGATTATAAGTGTGGTGCACGACACACCCATAAGAAAAAATCTACTTAACATGGCTTTGTGGACACCCCATGACACCAAAACCAAAAGCTCTAATACCAACTTGACACGACCCTAACCAAGGCCTTATCGTAATAGGCAATCACAAGTTTAACTAGAACTGGGAACTTCCCCGTATTACCCAAACCAACCACCAACACATACCATGATTTGACTAAATTTTGAACATATAACAAGATAGCGTATCCAACCACGTGGTGACTTTGGGATAAGCCTATAACTGAGACCAACCCTATAAGGTCAAACCACCCAATTTCCAACCAAACTAATGAGAAAGACATAACTTAATACCATGATAATAAGCCAATGTAAGTATACATATGTGTAATATAAATAACCCATACCATACCCAAGTCCATAGTTGTCCATAGAAAGTCTCTAGACCAACCAAAGAGTACCTAGCCAGGACATGCCACCAAACATAGCCAAAAACCATAGTCTATGAAAGACAAGTAATATGTAAAGTAAACCAAGACATGATATAGATATCTTTCAAACTATGGAAGCTCACCACTCCAATCCAACATCGACTGTACCCAAATCTGAGCACTAAGTAAGAGGAATAGAATGGATGGTTCCTTCATAGAGTGGGTATACAATTGTCTATAAATGAATTAGTGGGTGAACACTAGTATGCACTTAGGAAAAGGATAAGATAATGCCATTTACAAAGCCTAGTAAAACCATCCATAACGCATACAACCATATATATGTATATATATATAACCATAATGGGAAGGGGGACTAAGATAGCATTTCTTTAAAACCTTTATTAGGGATGTGTATCTTTGCTGTCCTAGACTACCACGGGCTATATTGGTTCAGCTCTTCCTACTGAAAGGACCCCATTGCGTGTAGCCTCACTACCTAGGAAAAAAATCTTGGGATGACTAGTACATCCCCCTAATATAGTATGACATCATACACACGGTCACCAAGACCAACCTCATATCAACAAATATAAGTTTCCAGTTTTGGTACCCCCGGGACCTCCACTTTCCACGACTTTGCTACACATACCGCCATTATTGCCTAATTAAAACTATTTTTTGAATAATCAAACCATTATCTATTTATTAACCAAGGCCATTAATATTGGTATCGTCATACCAATCCTTACTTGCAAGTATTATCTATAGCCAACCATATGTACCCTTCTCTTGATCCCAGTTAACTATTACCTTATGAGTCTCTAGTTATTAGATGATAGTTAACAGATATTTAATATATTCCAAGTTTAGCATAGATCGGCAATTAACCTCAAATTACTGTTGTTGTTATCTTTTCCTAGTCATTGCTCCTCTTTTGGAGTAAACAACAATGTCTAGGCGGTATCCTAATGTGTGAACTCTTTAATAAATATATTATAATAAAGATAAAGCAATGCATGCCATGGGTATTAGTTTAGATCAACAATCACACTTCTACTACTTTGTTAATCTGCCAGGTTTCCACAACCCTAGCTATGGGTTTTAGCCGCTCATAAATGTGAAGAAATTAATAACATTCATAGTTGAAAGCACAGATGAAATCATAATAAGAAGAAGTGTAAAAACCCTACAACCATAACTAAATTAATGGACCAAAATAAATACAAGACAATCGCAAGATAAAAAATGGATCTTGGAATCAAAATATTTTTGTAAATATCAAAAGTGCATAGCTTTGACTAAAAAGTACAATAAAGGGTTTTTATAGTACAAGAGAAAACCCTAAAACCCAAGCCTAAATGAAATAGAAGAAAACCAGATCAATAGACACCTACTCTCTATACCTATGGTCTGTCACAGGGCGCAGGTAGTACCTGCGGTCTTAAAATATGGTGTAGGAACAGATCGTAGGTGCAATTCCTACTGCCTAGCTCTTGAGATTTCAATCTCTAGCACCTGCTCTATCCACCTGTGGTGGATAGGTCCTATATGTAGTCTGTATATATCCTTGGTAGGTGCCAGGAGTCATCGTTTTAGCTCTTTTTTACTTATCGAACATGATTTGATCAAGAACAAGCTGGAAAACATTCCAAATATCCATAATTGCTCTAAAAAGTGGCCAAAACACTTTTTTCATGAATTTAACATCCAAAACATAATTTCCTGCAAAATATACCTAAAATAGATCATATCTAACAAAATAGCCTCAGAAACTTGCATATTTTTCTTATTTGAAGCATCAAAAGTGTTATATTTCTATAGCACATCACGAGCAAGCTACAAAGTCTAGGTTAATGGTTTAAACTTCATATTCATGACCATTGTCTCTATCTCTACATTCTAGATATGTATATATAATTTTTGTGAATCTAGTTTTGACCGATTTTGACATTGGTGTTATTTTAGCCTTTACCCCTGAGTTACACGCCTGTGCTTTCCCCACTAACCATCCCTAAATGCTTTATCATTTCATGATGTAGGGTTCTAGAGATTTTCTATTGCTCTTATACAGTGT
Source organism: Capsicum baccatum var. pendulum (assembly GCA_030864225.1). Classification (NCBI taxonomy): domain Eukaryota; kingdom Viridiplantae; phylum Streptophyta; class Magnoliopsida; order Solanales; family Solanaceae; genus Capsicum; species Capsicum baccatum. The sequence continues at coordinate 80,418,992 of CM061560.1, read as the reverse complement.
TAGGTGATTTAGTATTTCTATAGATCTTATGTAAAGTGGTGAGCCTCTATCTTTTGAAAGGTTAGTCATTTTATTATTTCGACTACTGTCTTAGTACTTTTGGATTTTATTTGTCATAGTCGGGGGCATGTATCGACTTAGTGTGATATTCTGGATTTAGAAGATTATGTGGACAAGGTGGTTTGGATGTTTGTTTTTGACTTTTAGTTTCCATTTGGTTTATCTATTCACCATATCATCATGTTTGGTTAGCTTTTATTGTATTATTTTATTATTTTCTAGATGTTAGGCTAAGGAAGAGGTCTCTGGCTCACGGTGATCTTGATATACCCATCATGACTAGGCCTTGATTCGGGTCATGACAATCAACTTCCAAACCACTGAAACACCCTGGGTTATGGACCTTGCATATTTCTTAAGTCTTGAGCTTTTTTATCATCATACGACTCACCATACTAGTTGTATGGTATAGGTATGGGTCAGGTCACCCAAATCATAGTTTTTTTAGTGTTATGTGGTTAAGTTTCTATCATGGTTGTGGGTTGGTGGTGATGAGTCATATGTTCATGATACTAGGGGTATGACATCTATCCATATGTTGTCCGGTGTCTAGCCTTGATATTTTGCTTAGGTTATGATTTGAAGGGTACTTGTCATATAGTGATGGTACAAGTTAAGCTAAGGAGTCGTATGTTGGACATAATGTGGTGTCTAATTTTTTGATCAAGAATGAGTAGAGGGTACAACTTGTATGATGTGGATACAAGTTGAATGGTTCAACTGTACCCTCCTTCACCCTTATTATAATTTAAGTTAGGGGTATCTTGGATATTTTTTCTCTTGACTCCTTTTGAAACCCATGACATAAAACACCATTGGAAGCTTCTTTAACTTGTTATTCACAATCAAACACTCTCAAATCTCTCTCAAGATCTTAGTTTAAGAGATGCTAGGTTTTTCTTTAAGGAAATCAATTACGGCTCTAAAGGGGTGGTTTCTCTCTGGCTTCCTTGTTGTCTAAGGCATGTTACTCCTTCCTCATTTTTAGTTAAACTAAAAGCATGTTTTGGTGGATGTTTTTATGGTATTATTGTGGTAGTGTTTGGGTTTTGAAATATATGTTTGGGGGTTTGGTTGTTCTTGGTTGGATAATGTTTTTCCATATTTTTCTTATGGTTTTCATGTTATAATTATGGTTTGAACATGTGGTTGGATGGTAATGGTCAATTGATACATGGTTTTTGGTTTTGGAAATCTCATGCCCTTAACATGTTTGTTGAAATGCCTATGAGAATGCTTTTGTCACATAGTTTGACTATTATTGAAAACTTTGCATTGCATGATTTGGTAATGGAACTTAAATTGGTTTGGTTTGTTTTAAATGGATTGGGAAGGCTTGTGGCCATGGCTTTGGTTTAATTAGAAATCTTATGGGGTACGTGAGAATCCCCTAAGACTTGGCTAATGACATTGCTTGTAAGCTATAGTCATTATGATGATACAACCTCACAATGCCTTGATAATTGACTCTTGGAATAGCTGGTTTATTTATATGCTAAATGTTTTAATTGGGAAATAATGACGGGTTGTAATAGTTAACTGTAAAGGTATGAGTCTAATGGATGGATACTAGAAACTCATGTTTGCCGATATGAGGGTTGGTCATGGTGACCATATGCTTGTGGGTTACATGAGAATCCCCTAAGTTATACTTGTACATATGTATCATAGAGGGATAAGGGTACAACGGAATCCTCAACCCCTATGATATCTCTAGTTCATGGGGCTACACACACTGGGGCCCATTCAGGGGGTAACACTGAACCTATATAGGCCGCAGGTAGATTATGATGGTAAATCTATACAACCTAGGTTAAGGTTTTAAATGCATACTAAACCCTATTCCCTTTCTTGGCATGGTATATATATGTATGTGATTCCATATGACTAATAAGTTTGGTTTTGAATAATAGTATTATTTTATCCTTACTCCTGAGTAGATCTCGCATTCACATGCTAACCTGTCTTTGGGAGATGTATCCCCACGGTATGCAGTAACTGGCCATACTACTTCTCCTACTCAGTGATCTTGGATTCGGCAATTGCTTTGTGTTGGACTAAAGTAGTGAGCTTCCATACTACAAAAGACTCCATTTTATGCTATGGACTTCTTTTCAGAATTTTATTTCTTTCTTGGACTTTGATTTGGCTATGGTCGAGGGAATGTCCCAATTGGATGTTCTTGGATTTTAGTTAGAGGCTTTGTTTGACTGCTATAGCCATGGGCGGTGTAGGTATTGGTGTCAGCCTTGGCATTGATATTAGTATTGGGGCTGACACTGATTGGATGCTTGGTTGGATGTTTGGATAGTTTTGGTTATGAACTTTATTAAATGCCTTTTAATTATAATTGTCCTATCTTATTATATGTTCAAAATTTATCTATTATGGGGTACAGGGTGGTTATGGTTAGGTATTGGGGCCGATCTTCGGTCTGGGTCTTGAGATGCCCAAAATGACTAGGCCCTAGTTTAGGTTGTGTCAGATTGGTATTAAAGTACTTGGTTCATGGTCTCTTGGGAGTCTATAAAGCCGTGTCATGCAGATTCTCTTTTAAGGATGTGTAGCATGCCACACTCATAAGGGAGAGGCTATGAGGCATCTAGGAATGTTTCTCTTTCTTGTGTTCTATTTTTAAGCTTTAGAGTCTAAGGTACTAAATTCTCCTCTAATTAATGCTTGTTCGCTTTTTGGATCATACTTTCTCAATGATCTGACGCTCATAAAAACTCATCTATCCCACTCGAGGATAATATTTATGGGACGCATTCTGCTTATTGGGTCCAAAATTAGTCTAGGGGTCCAATTCCTGAGTTCTCTCCTAGAGTTCTACTAGTTCCCTCCAATCCTCCTCTAGATCCTCAGGCTGATATGACAAACGTTGAGTTTTATCAGTCATCCATTTGTTGGCTCAATTGGTAACTTTTTAGGCTAAGCATGGTGCATCTATTACTCTATCTTCTGAGGTCACAAGGGTTGGTCAATTTATGAGGTTGAACCCTTCAACCTTTACTGGTGCTAAGGTGGGGTAGGATCCCTAAGGTTTTCTGGATGAAATAGAAAATATCTTTCGTGTTATGTATGCCTTAAATGTGAAGAATGTGGAGTTTGCCGCCTATCAGCTGAAAGATGTGGCATACCAATGGTACGAGAAATAGCATTAGCCCAGGGGTAATAGTGATGAGTCACCTCTATGGGAGGATTTCTCTAATGCTTTCCCGGGCCACTTTTTTCCACAAAAGATGAGAGAAGCAAAGGCAGAAGAGCTTGTCAATCTGAAGCAAGGAAAAAAGTCAGTGAAGGAGTATGCCTTAAAGTTCCACCAGTTATCTCGGTATGTTTCGGAGATGTTTTCTAGCATAAGATTTAGAATAAGAAATTTCACTTTTGGGTTATCCAGAGACTTGATATTAGAAAGTAAGGCTGCCTTGTTGATCAAGTACATAGATATCTCCAGGTTGGTTGTGTACATGTAATAAATGAAGGAAGAAAAAAAATAGGCCGAGATAGGGAAGAGGTAGGGCAAGAAGTTTATGTTCTCTGAGCAGGATGGTGGCAACCAGCAGAGTGCCAAGGATGGTGGTAAGAGGACTAAGAAAAAGTAGGGCAACTTTTAATCTTACTCAACGGCGAGTGCTCCCTACCTAAAGTCGTCGGGTGGTGTTTTCAAGGTGGCAAAAACTTTAGGGCCCAGGGTGCCTAATCTCAGGATAGTTGGCCCCAGTCACCTCCATCATGTCCTCACTACAAGTTTTGTAGTAGATTGTGTTAGGATTTCTATGATGAGGGAAAGGACAAGTATTTCAACTATGGTCAGCCAGGGCACATGTTTAGAAATTGTCCTGTTGGTAAGGTTGACTCTAGGGAAACAAGGTTCTAGTTGCCTCTTTTTTACCTCCAGCACCAAAGGGTGCACCATCTGGCTTTGATACTAGTCAGAACTATCTCTATGCTCTCACTACATGATAAGAGTCCAAGGCCTCACCTGATGTCGTGAATGGTATGTTGAAACTCTTTTCTTGTGATGTGTACTTTTTATTTGATTCGGGGTCCACTCTCTCTTATATAACCTTGTTTATGGCTGTGCATTTTGATTTTGGTCCGAAGAATGTTTCAAACCCTTTTTCTGTTTCTACCTCGATAGGTGACTTTGTGATTACTAGAAGAGTCTATAGGGGGTGTGGTATCTGTTGGTATCAAAGACACTATGGTGGACCTGGTTGAATTTGATATGGTGGATTTTAATGTTATACTGGGGATAGATTGGTTACACTCGTGCTATGCGTTTCTAGATTGTCGGACTCATAAGGTCGTCTATAAATTCCCTAATGAGAATGTTATTAAGTGGGAGGGTTGCTCCCTATATCCTAGGGGAAAGTTTATATCATATCTTAGAGATCAAAGATTAATCTCCAAGGGGTGTCTCTACCCTTCAGGTGGTAAAGAGGGGTAAGCACAGAGACATAACGTATGAACTATGGCCAGACTTAGAAGGGACACTTCAGCCCCAAGCAGAGGGGGGCTGAGCATCATGTTCGCCAAGATCAATGTTGGATGTTTTGTATTTATGGGCTCTATCCTATCATCATCTATTTCGGATTAAAGATTCGAGCTCGGAAGGTCCTTCTTTGTATTTCATCTTGGTGGTAAATGAATTTCCTGAGGTCTTTCCTGATAACCTTCCTGGTGTTCCTCCTGATAGAGAGATTGGGTTTGAGATTGATTTTATTTTGGAAACTCATCCTATTTGTATTTCTCCCATATAGAATGGCTTTAATTGAGTTGAAGGAGCTCAAGGAGCAACTCAAGGATATTTTATATAAGGGTTTCATCCATCTCAGTGTGTCCCTGTGGGGTTCACCTTTATTATTCATGCATAAAAAGGATGGTTCCCTTCGGATGTGTATTGATTATCGATATTTGAACAAGGTAACGGTAAAGAATAAGTATCCTCTTCTAATAATAAATAATTCGTTTAATCAGTTGAAGAGTACTAAGTTTTTCTCCAAAATTGATCTTCGATTTGGGTATCACTAGTTAAATATAGGGAGGTGTATATCCGTAAGACCGCCTTCCATACCCGATATGGACATTTAGACTTTCTGCTTATGTCTTTTGGATTGACCAAAGTCCCTATGGTATTCATGGATTTGATAAATAGGGTCTTCAGTTTATTTTTTAATTTTTTCATTATTGTGTTCGTAGATGGTATTCTGGTGTACTTGAAGAGTAAGGTGGATCATGATAATACTCTCTATATAGTGTTGCAGATACTGAAAAAGCAATAGTTGAATGCCAGATTCTCAAAATGTGAGTTCTGGGTGCACGCTGTTACTTTTCTGGGTCATTTCATTTCTAGTGAAGGGATTGTGGTGGATCTGCAGAAAGTTTACATGGTTAAGAGGTGGCCTAGACCTATGACTCCAATGAATATTTGGAGCTTCTTGGATTTAGTGGGTTACTATAGGTGGTTTGTGGAGAGTTTTTTTACTATAGCTGCCCCGTTGATTAAGTTAACTCAGAAAAAGGTAAAATTCCTATGGTCTGATGCTTATGTGGGGAGTTTTAAGAAGCTGAAGGATAAGCTAACTTCGGCTCCAGTTTTGACTTTGCCTGAAGGCACTGATAGGTTTGTGGTCTACTGTGATGCATCCCGTGTAGGGCTTGGCTGTGTTCTGATGTAACATGTAAAAATAACTGACTGAGTAACATGAATATAACTGGATGAAAGCATATGTATATCTGAAACTACTGTAATTACTGATTATGCAATGTTGCGTGTGAATTTGCTTTACTATAATGGAGATCACTGATAACTGAATTACCGATAACTGGTGACTGTTTCTAATAGTCCTAATTCTGTGGAACCAAACTTAGTTCTGTACTAAGCTAGGTGACTGTGTCTGGTAGTCTTGATTCTAAAAACAAAACTAAGGTTTTATACTGAGTCTGAAAAAGAAACTGTAACTGTGGGATGTTCATCTAACAGGCATACCCCAATTATGAATTGAGTTGGGGTCCAACCTATGACCCCAGTTGGAAGGGTGCTAGAACCTTGCCAAGGGATACTAATAATAGCTGTGATTTAACCCTATCTCGTGGGAAAACCTTTCGTCAACCCTCACTGGCAGGAAAACTCATACGAGATGTATCAACCCTGATCTGGCAGGAAGATATCTTAACATATGCTGGCTATGTAGTTCTGTGACACAGGGATTTCTACTAGGGGTCAAACCCTTTACTAACAGGAATGCCCCCATCCCTGGGTTCGCTCGGTGTTGAATTCCTACTCCCAACTAGATAGACACTGAACTGATTTCTAGACTATACTAGGCTTGACTAAACTGTTACTGATAGTGCTGTCTAACTAAACTGGATTGAGTTCACTGGGTTCTGTTAACTGAATGAATACACCAAGTTCTGTAACTGACTGAGTACTACTGTATGTGACATCACTGAGACTATTTTGAAACTACTAAAATTCTAGGTAAATAGCTAGGTTTCGGGTATGGAATACCCCCAGGACTCGATAATGTAAATAGTAAATCATGGCACAATCTTAAGAGCATGATAACCAGTCAATTTGTCACAATGCATTCATTGAGGCATTTTATCTAACACTTGCATGGCATGAAGTTGTACACAAACTGTTATGTCATGATTTCATCCTTTAACTCACATGAACACTTTATCAAACCCTTGGGGAGCATAATTCATGCACATAATAATAATAAACAATGTCAGCATCATGATTAAAATTCCAACTCATAATTTTAAGGGGCTTTAAACATAAATCTACATAACACCACACATAGGTTAATTACTTCACATGAATCTTGTCAAAAAACATGGATTAAAAACCCAAATAACATCATAATCTTTAATACAATCCAATTTAACATGATGTTCATGAAAACAATCAACTTGTGATTTTAAAAGAGGTTCTTGAACTCCAAGGATGGAAGGAAACCCTTGGATGAATACCTAACATACCTAGATTTTTAATTTCGTGAAGATTGGGGTGAGTTCTTGAGACTTGATTCTTGAACTTGATGAATCTAGGGCGTGTTGTTGAGAGAGTTTATGAATAAAGAATGATATTTTGCCTTATAGGATGATTAATTTTGTGTTAAGGCTGAATAAGGATGGGAAAAATAACCCATTTTCCCCCACAAACCCGGATAAAATAATGCTGGACGGGGTCCCCATCGAATCACAACCCCTGCTTGGGTCAAGCAACCATTGTGATGCAACCCCTGCTTGGGTCTAACAGCCATCGTGGCGCGACCCTGAGCTGGGTCATCTGGCCCTTGCGACTCGGGCCTATCATGACCCCTTGCTGTTTTGGACATCCAAAACTCACCCTTACGCTAGTCTGAAAAATCCAAAACTCACCTAAGATGACTAGGATTTTGCGGGGTCTTACAATATCTCCCCCTTGGGAACATTCATCCTCGAATGAAAATGACTGAACAAAAATTACTGATAGACTGAGCTTACATACTTAACATGCACAACTGAAGTATGATTACATGACTGAAACTACCGATGTACTGAGTTTTCATATTGAACATGCTTAACTAAAGAATGACTGAATTTTGTTGTCATGACATATGACAGGGCTATTTCATGAAGGTATGCATGATATAAAAATGTTATACAACTGAATTGATATCAAACTCGTAAAGAAAATCTGAACATGGAATTGAGTAAATTCAAGGAAAACTGTTACCTTGAGTTGAGTGTGAGTATGCGGAGAAGAGGTGAGGATACTTGGTCCGTATGTCGGCTTCTGCTTCCCAAGTATCTCCCTAAATGGACTGATTTCACCAAAGAGCTTTTATTAGAGGAACTTCTTTGTTCCTCAGGCTGTGAAATTGATGATCGGGGATTTCGACTGGGATTTCTTAATAAAAAAGACTGTTCTGAATGTCTATACCCTCTATAGGATCTACAACTACTGGGTCACCTATGCATTTCTTTAGCAAGGAGATATGAAACACTGGATGTATTAAGGATAAGTCTGAAGGAAACTCAAGCTCGTAAGCTACCTTTCTGAAACGGATGAGGATTCAATAAGGACCGATATATCAGGGACTGAGATTCCCCTTCTTGCCAAACCTCTATAATCCCTTTATAGGTAAGATTTTCAAATAAACAAAATCACAAATCTCAAACTCTAGATCTTTTCTTCACACATCTGCATACGATTTCTGTCGGCTCTTAGATGTATTAAGCCTTTCCCTGACCAACTAGCTTTTTCTAAAGCATCAAATACCAAGTCAGGCCCTACCACTGCGGCCGCACCCATTTCAAACCAACAATGAAAGATCTACATCTCCTCCCATAGAGCACCTCAAACAGAGCCATCTGAATATTGGAATGATAGCTATTGTGATACGCGAACTCAATCAAAGAAAACTGGTCATTCCAATTACCCTTAAAGTCAATGGTACACGCTCTTAACAAATCTTCTAGAGTCTGAATGGTCTTTTCTGCTTGACTATCTATCTGAGGGTGGAAGTTTGTACTGAGGTGAACTTGGGTACCAAGACCCTTCTAAAAAACTTTCCAAAAGTGAGAGGTGAATTGTGTGCCTCTATCTAAAATGATTGACAATGAAACTCAGTGCAATTTGACCAACTCTCCGACATAGATCTTGGCATAATCCTCAGCTGAATAAGAGGTATGAACTGGTAAAAAGTGAGAAGATTTGGTCATCCTATCTATAATGACCCAAATTGAATCATGTTGGCGACTATACGAAGCAGACCCATCACAAAATCTATGTTCACTTCCTCCCACTTCCAAGTTGGAATACTGAACTCTTGCATAGCTCCACTAGGCTTCTGATGCTCAATCTTAACCTGCTGATATGTCGGGTACTTAGCTACAAATTTTGCAATGTATCTCTTCATCCCACTCCACCAATAGAATTTTCGTAAGTCGTGGTATATCTTGGTGTCCCCTAGGTGAATCAAGTAGCGAACACCATGCATTTCTGTAAGAATCTGCTTCTTATGCCATCCATACATGGCACACATAGTCTACCTCAGCAGCGTAACAAACCATCACCCCCTTGGGAGAAAACCTCTACTTTCTGATCTCTAACTGACACTTTTAGTTTCACTAAACTGGGATCCTTGTCCTGCTTTTCTTTTACTTCGGAAACTAGAGATGATTTCAAACTATTCTGTACCCATATGCTACCCTATGCTAAATTGACTAAGCGAAGACCTAGTCAGGCAAACTGATGAACTTCCTGAACTAACTTCTTCTTACTATCCTCCACGTGAGCAACACTACCCATGCACATCCTACTGAGAGAATTAACCACTATATTTACTTTTCCCAGATGATATAGAACACTCATGTCGTAGTCTTTCAACAACTGTAACCCCTTTCTCTGACATAGGTTCAGGTCTTTCTGAGAAAACACAAACTACAGGATCTTATGGTCTATGAACATATCAACATGTACTCTATATAAATAATGTCTCCAAATCTTTAAGGCAAACACTACAACTACTAACTCAAGATCATGAGTAGGATAGTTCTTTTCATGGGCTTAAGATGTCTAGAGGCATAGGCTATGGCCTTACCTCTCTGCATCAAAACACACCCTAAACCAACTCTAGAAGCATCACAATATACCATAAACCCGTGTGAACTATCTAGTAAAGTCAAAACTGGGGCTGTAGTGAGTCGAGTCTTCAACTCCTGAAAACCCTTCTCACAAGAATCTGACCACTGGAACTTGAATTTCTTTTGAGTCAATCTAGACATGGGGGATGTAATGGATGAAAACCTTTTCATAAACCATCAGTAATAGCCAGTCAAACCCAAGAAACTCCTAATATCTGATAGAGAGATGGGTCTGGGCCAGTTTCTTACTGCTTTGATCTTTTGAGGGTCAACTCTAATGCCATCACCGGAAATAATATGACAAAGGAAAGCTACTAAACTTAGCTAAAATTTGCACTTACTAAATTTGGCAAACAACTGATGGGTTCTGAGAGTTTGTAATACTATTCTGAGATGGTCTGCATGATCATGTTCACTATGGGAGTAGACAAGGATGTCATCAATGAAGACTATGATGAATATGTCTAAGTAATGCTTAAACACGTGGTTCATCAAGTCCATGAAAGATGCTGGGGCATTGGTAAGACCAAATGACATTACTAGAAATTTGAAGTGACCATACCGAGTTTTAAAAGCTATTTTTAGAATGTCACATTCTTTGACTCTGAGTTGATGATATCCTGACCTGAGGTCTATCTTAGAAAAATAACTGACACCCTAAGGTTGGTCAAACAAGTCATCGATTCTACGAAGTGGATACTTGTTCTTGACCATGACTTTGTTCAATTAGCGGTAGTCAATACACATTCTAAGAGAACCATCTTTCTTATCCACGAATAAGACTGGTGCATCACACGGGGAATACTGGGTCTGATGAATCCCTTATCTAGGAGATCCTTCAACTATTCTTTTAGCTCTATGAGTTCAGCTAGTGGCATTCAGTATGACAGAATAAAGATGTGCTGAGTATTAGGAAGAAGGTCTATTTCGAAGTTAATTTCCCTCTCGAAAGGTACTCTAGGAAGATCTTTGAGAAACACATTTAGAAATTCACATGCTACTGAAACTGAATCAAGACTAGGAGTCTTGGAACTAGAATCCTTGACTCGAATTAGATGATAGACACACCTCTTTGATATTATTTTTCTTGCTCTAAGGTAGGAAGCAAGCTGACCCCTAAGTGCTAAAGTATTCCCTCTCTATTCTAGGACAGATTCATTCGAAAACTGAAAATAGACAATTCTGTTTCTACAGTAATCTAAAGCATAGCATGAATGAAGTCAGTCCATGCCGAGAATGACATCAAAATCTGTCATCTCTAATTCTACTAAGTCTACTAAAGTAACTTTCTGAGATACCATAACCAGACAGTTACTGTATACCCATTGGGATATAATAGATTTACCCACTAGGGTAGAGACTGAGAAGGGCTCTGCTAGGATTTTGGGACTGACTTCAAAGTCAACAACTATATAAGGAGTTACAAATGACAAGGAAACTCCTGGATCTAGCAAAGCATAAATGTGCAAATGGTAAACTTGTAACGTACCAGTGACTACATCAGGAGAACTTTCCTGATCCTGTCGGGACCAAAGTGCATAGGGTATGTTTGCGTGTTGTCCGCTGGTGGTATTGGAAGCAACACCCTACTGATTTAGGCTACTACACTGAGCTGGGGGATGATTATGCTAACTTTTCAAACCCACTTGAGGGCACTCTCTGACCCTATGGACTGGCTTGCCACATCCAAAGCACACATCACTGCCAACTCTGCATACACCCTGGTTGTTTCTGCCACACTTCTAGCAAAGAGGATTTGTTCGGGAACTGCCAACACTACCCTGAGGTTTAGGGTCTGGTGCCCTATCTTTATTGCCATCTCTAAATTTTGGCATTGGAGCACTGACTAAGGACAAATCTAGAACTGAAGATTTCAGATAGAGCTGAGAACGATTACCACCCACTGACTTAGGCTGAGTAAAATTGAAGCTACCTGTTTTTGCTCTCTTGGTCTCTGTAATGCCTCAAATCTAGTACCTAAAATGCTACACGATGCTCATGACACCGAAGGACCACAAGCTAACCCATGACTGATTTTTGTACCTGAACACTGCATAATATACTATATTAATACGGAAATAAAGACGGTAAGGCTGTAAGGTTCAAAATTGTAACATAACTGATAAAACATAACATATGGATGGGGTATGAAATACCTAAAACAACTGAAATAAATTGTCTGAACATACTGGAGTATGAAAAGCCTCTAACTGACTGTACTGTCTGAATAAGGAGTTGATGGGACATGTCCCCAACTAAATCCAACTATAAAAATAAATTAATTAATGAGATAATAAAGTAATGGTCATATCCTCAAAGGATGAGGACTCAATGTTAACTCTATTGCGAAGACAGAAATGCTACTGATGCTCTGGAGATCATGCTTCTGAACCTATGGTATAAAACACCATAGCGTAAATGCATCAGTACATTTGAATGTACTGTATGTGAGGTAGGTTGAATGCAAAAGGGTTCATATGGATGAACTACACTAACTAACTGCATAACATGAACGCGAGAATACATGCATGACTATATAATAACTATAACTGAGTTCGTGATAACATGATTACTGAGTCTGAGTACTGATAACATGATATACTGATATTTATATAACTGAAATAACTGATACTGAGCAACTGTATCTGACAGTCTAGTTTTTGATAGATCTAGCTGAGTTCCATACAATTTTGAGTTGACTATAGCTAACAGTCCTGAATTCTGTAGAATAATCTGAGTACTATTACTGAGATTGAATGACTGTATCTAACAGTCTTGATTCTGTACTGAAACTATGGGAAGTAGTCATTTAATCGACATTCCCTAAATAATGCATTATAGCTGAGTTGGGGTCCATTCTATAACCCCAATTGTAAGGGTGTCAATACCGCGCCATAGGTAAGGATAATCTGTGAGTAATCCCTTATCTAACAGGTACTCTAATGAGAATGGTGGGACCCTCATCTAACAGGTTAATCCACCTCATCAACCCTCATCTAATAGGTTAGATATCTTAACCTACAATGGCTACGTAGTTCTGGAGCGCAAGAATTATTCGAAGAATCACACTCTCTACTCGCAGGTGAGTTGCCATCCTTGGGCTCTCTCGATGATGAATCCTACTCCCATCTGGTTAGACACTGAATTAATTATACTAAATTGACTGGACTAAGTTTATGGAGTTTTGTTAACTAACGGAGTATAACTGAGATCTGATAACTGACTGATATTACTAAGATTTCTGAGATTACTGAGTTTTCCTGAGTCATGAGACTGATTGAATACTACTGAACATGGCTTGACTGAGCGTATCTTTAAAGCATAACACTGGCTTTAGGTACACAGCTAAATTATTGGGTACGTGTACCCCAAGACTCGATAGCATAAAATTGACAAGACATGACTCTTCCTGGACTCACGACCATAATTAACAATCCATAATACAATCATTGGAGAATTTGATAAGGCACTTGATTATCATTGTTTGGTACATGAATAGGAAAGAATATAAAGATTTCATAATTTCATAGGCTAATCTCATGAATAATCCATCAAATAATTTCAATGCATAACAATAACAAGGAAGTTATTTTGAATATAAGGGTAAAGCATAGGTTCATCATTTTGGTCACAATTGAGTCATAAGGCATATTTCCTATTCTCTTAGGCATTTTATCAAACACCTTGTATGCATAACTATAAGCTTAGGGATGGACATTAAATTAATTTATCATGGTTGCATAAATCAACACAATTTAGTAAATTTCAATCCATATGCTAGCATAAATTTATGAAAACACATTTAACGATTCCAACTTGGGTATCTACACAACATCAACATGATCATAATCAATCCACAACATAAAAATCATAATTTATTATTTAAAAATTAGATTCTTGGGCTTCATGATAAAAGGAATCCATGAATGAACACTTGATATACCTGCGTAGATGATTTCTTGAAGATTGGTGGAGGTAAGATTGAATTCTTGACTTGGGATTAAGCATCTAAGGTTTCTTGTTCTTGGAGATTGATCTTTAAGAGAAACCCTAATTTGGTGTTGTGAATGAATTATGAAGTTATGAGCTATTGTATGGCAAAATTAGGGGTTAAAACGGGTAAAAAATACCCAAACACCCTTTTAAAAATGGCTTTAAATTGCTGAACGATATCTGTGATGGCTTGTGCAATGGTCCATCACTGGTTCGATGGTCCATCATTCTAACCGTCGCACGTGGGCCAGAATAGGGACTTACTGCCATAGTAGCTACAGCTTGGGCGATGGTCCATCACAAGTTCGATGGTCCGTCAACCTGTTTGTCACACCTTAGACAAAAGATTAAATTACTACCTTATATGTGATGGTTTAAACGATGGTCCATCGCTAGATCGACGGTTCATCAACCTGTCTGTCGCACCTGGGCAATTCTGATAGCTCTCAGTAAAATGTCCATAACTTTTTACTCCGATATTTGATTTGGACGAAATTGGTATCATTGGAAAGATAATTCAATTTCACACATAATTAAAATTTGACATTCGGAAAATTATATCTAATTTAAATATTAATCCTTTAGAAAGTCATCACTAACTCTTTTGGAGACTAGATTTGACTTGAAGAAAGTTCAGGGTATTACATTCTCCCTTTCCTTCTCCTTATTATTAGTCTCCTTTATCTGCTGAGCATGGACCATGATCCTAGATATATGCATCTACTTAATTATCATTGCGGTCTTACACTCCTTGACCACACTGCTAGACACACCTGACACAAACTTACTCATTTTAGTTCTGCTTTCTGCTTCCATATGAGGGGCATATCTAGCTAACTGAGTAAACTTGAGATAATACTCCTCCACTATCATGTTTCCCTATTTTATAGTAATAAACTCCAAAACCTTAGCTCCCCTCAACTCTAGTGGGAAGAACCTATCCAAAAAAGCAATGGAAAACTCCTCCTATTCTATGGGCCCTGCATCTGTGGCCCTCTCTGCCTTCCACTGCTAGAAACATGAATGAGCTATATTCCATAACTGATAAACGGCTAACTTAGAACTTTCACTAGAAGTCACCCCATAATATCTGCGACTTATTTCATTTGATCAAGGAATTTCTGTGGGTCTTCATCTGACTTAGACCCTATAAATGATGGGGGATTTATTTGGGTAAAGTCCTGAATCCTGTCCAAAGCAGTATTGGCCACTGGGTTGGACTGAATAGCAGCTGGACGCTTATTCTGGGCTTCTACAAAAAGGGCTTGGACGGTGAACACAACTCTAAATTCTACATGGGAGACATGCTCGTCCAGGGGGATTGTCCTGAACGGGCTAAAGTGCTGGATGGTTTCCTGCTCTTTTTTTGTTGGTTCTTTCAGGAGGAATATTCTATAAATGAAAGGTGAAAACTAGATTAGACTGAGAGTTTTACTTGATCTTATGCTCACTCACACGATATGAACACTAAAAGAAGGGAAACTTTTCCTAAAATGCCTCATAGCCTCTTGTCCATAAGGGTGGCGTGCTATACATATGCCCAAGACTCAACTTAATATGGCTTTTAGACTTACTAGGACTCTTTAGAACCTTAGGCTTTGGTACCAAGTTTGTAAAGCCCCGAGTCTGCACCCCGAATGCTACACAGTGCTCATAATCTCGAAGGACCTCAAGCTAACCCATGACTGGCACCTGCTGCAAACACTGAATAATAACACTGTAATAATGCTGAAGTTAGGCTAAATTTTCCATAAGGTTTATAACTGAAAACAAATATTGATAAATAAATACTGGAAACTGAACATCTATCTGAAATAGTCTAGTTTGAAAGCCTCTAACTGTCTAAGTATGGTGTTGATGGGATAAGTCCCCGACTAACTCTGAATACTGAATATACTAAATACTGAAATACTAAAATGATAACTCAGTTCTCAGACTATGAGGACTCACCACTAAATTTGCTACTGCTGAAAGTCTGGGCTGCTAAGTACAGTCAGGATCCCATACGTCTGAACCTATAATATAAGACATCATAGCGCAAAGAAAAAGTATGCATCAGTACTTTGAATGTACTGGTATGCTAATTAAGGTAGGATGATATGCAAGAGTTCATATGCATGAATAATTACTGACTGAGTAACATGAATATAACTGGATGAAAGAACATGTACATCTAAAACTACTGTAATTACTGATTATGCAATAATGCATGTGAATCTATTTTTACTATAATAGAGATCAGTGATAACTGAATTACCGATAACTGGGTGACTGTTTCTAACAGTCCTGATTTTATAGAACCAAACTTAGTTCTGTACTGAGCTGGGTAACTCTGTCTCGCAGTCCTGATTCTAAAAACTAAACTAAGGTTTTATACTGAGTTTGAAACTAAACTATAACTGTAGGAGTATTCATCTAACCGATATACCCCGAATATGAATTGAGTTGGGGTCCAACCTGTGACCCCAGTTGGAAGGGTGTTAGCACTTTGCCAAGGTATACTAACAATAGTTGTGAGTTAACTCTAGATGGTAGAAAGACCTATCGTTAACCCTTACTGGCAGGAAAACTCATATGAGATGTAGCAAACCTGATCTAGCAGAAAGATATCTCAACCTACGCTGGCTACATAGTTCTGTAACACAGGAATTGCTACTAAAGGTCAAACCATTCACTGACAAGAATGCCCCTATCCCGAGGTTCTTTGATGCTGAATTCCTACTCCCATATGAATAGACACTAAACTGATTTATAGACTATACTAGGCTTGACTGAATTGTTATTAATAGTGTTGTCTAACTAAACTAGACTAAGTTTACTGGATTCTATTAACAGACTGAATACACTGAGTTCTGTAATTGACTGGGTACTACTATACATGACATCACAGAGACTATTCTTAAACTATTAAAATTCTAGGTAAATAGCTAGGTTTCAGGTATGGAATACCCCAGGACTCTATAACGTAAATAGTAAAACATGGTACAATCTTAAGAGCATGATAACTAGTCACTTTGTCACAATGCATTCATTGAGGCATTTTGTCAAATACTTGCATGGCATGAACTTGTCCACATACTATTATGTCCTGATTTCATCCTTTAACTCACATGAACACTTTATTAAATATTTGGGGAGCATAATTCATACATATAATAATAATAATAAATAATGTAAGCATCATGATTGAAATTCTAACTCATAATTTCAAGGGGCCTTAAACATAAATCCACATAACACCACATATAGGTTAATTAATTCACATGAATTTTGTCATAAAATATTAATTAGAAACCCAAATAACATCATAATCTTGAATGCAATTTAATTGAACATGAAGTTCATGAAAACAATCAACTTATGATTTTAAAAGTGGTTCTTGAACTCCAAGGGTGGAAGGAAACCCTTGGATGAACACCTAACATACCTTGATGGTTAATTTCATGAAGATTGGGGTGACTTTTTGAGACTTGATTCTTAAACTTGATGAATCTAGGGCTTGTTCTTGATTATGAATAAAGAATGAGATTTTTCCCTATAGGATGATTAATTTCGTGTTAAGACTGAATAAGGGTGGGAAAATGACCCATTTTACCCCACAAACCCTAATAAAATAATGCTGGATGGGGTCCCAATCGCATCGCAACCCCTGCTTGG
Organism: Capsicum baccatum var. pendulum; assembly: GCA_030864225.1. NCBI lineage: Eukaryota > Viridiplantae > Streptophyta > Magnoliopsida > Solanales > Solanaceae > Capsicum > Capsicum baccatum. Next base: position 80,401,637 of record CM061560.1, on the reverse strand, counting down.
GTCAAGCGACTATCGCGATGCGACCCCTACTCGGGTAAAGTAGCCCTCGCAGCGTGACCTTGATCTGGGTCAACTGGACCTCGCGACGCGGAACTATCACAACCCCTTGCTATTTTGGGCATCCAAACAGACCCTCACACTAGTACAAAAAATTCAAACTCACCTGAGATGGCCTATAAGTGACCATGATCATGAATCAATTTGAAAATCAACATACTAAGGTTGGGAAGGTCGAAAATAAGGACCTCTATTTTCGAAGGCTAAAATGATTCTAAGTCTTGTCACTTAGCTAAAATTTTCTAAGTCTGGGGCCTCTTTTAGCATGCTTTTTAGCACAGAAATGACTAGGATTTTGCGGGGTCTTACATTTGGGTACAGGTCAGGTGACCCATCGTAGGGTGTCCAGTATTTGGTGGTTGAGTTTTTGTCATGGTTATGGGTTAGTGGTAATGAGTCGTATGTTCATGATATGAGGGGTATGTTGTACATCCATATATTGTCTAGTGTCTTGCCTTGATGTTCTGCTTAGGGTATGACTTAAGGGGGTACTTGTTGTATGGTGATAGTACGACTTAGGATAAGAAGTCGTATTGTCGACAGAATTTGATGTCCAACTTTCTGATCAATATACGAGTAGAGGGTACCTCTAGTATGATGTGGATACGAGTTGAAGGGTCCAACTGTACCCTCTTGCATCTTTTTTACAGTTTAAGTTGGGGGTATTTTGGATATTTCCTCTCTTAACTCTTTTTGAACCCCATGACATGAAACAACTTTGGAGGCTTTTTTAACCTATTATTCACAATCAAACACTCTGAAATCTCTCTCAATCTCTTGGTTTAATAAAGGCTAGGGTTTTCTTCAAGACAATCAATTAAGGATCTAAAAGGTGTTTTTTCTCTGTTTTCTTTATTATCTAAGGCATGTTACTCCTCCCTAATTTTTAGTTCAACTAAAACATATTTTAGTAGATGGTATTCATGGTATTATTTTGGTAATGTTTGGGTTTCGAAATATATGTTGGGAGTTTTGGTGGTTCTTGGTTGGATAATGTTTTCCTATGAGTTTCTTATGGGTCTCAAGCTATAATTATGGTTTGAACATGTGGTTGCATGAGAATGGTCAATTGATACAAGGTTTTTGATTTTGGAAATCTCATGCCCTTGACATGTTTGTTAAAATGCCTATGAAAATGCTTTTGTCGCACTATTTGACAATTATTGAAAACTTTGCATTGCATAATATGGTAATGGAACTTAAATTGGTTTGGTTGATTTTAAATAGATTTGGAAGGCCTTGGTGGCCATGTCTTTAGTTTAATTGGAAATCTTGTGGGGTAGTTTGGTTGGATGTTTGGATTGTTTTGGGTATGAACTTTATTAAATGCCTTTCAATTATAATTGTTCGGTTTTGTTATATGTTCACAATTCATATGACATAGGGTACAAGGTAGTTATTGTTATGTATTGGGGGCGATCTCCGATTCGGGTTAGAATTGAGATGCCCGACATGACTAGGCCCTGGTTTGGGTTATGTCAACCACCAAGAGATGCGGGAGCTTGAGTGAGAGGGGTGTCATATTCCTCACCCGATATTGCTCCTTTCATACTCTTCCCTTACCTTTCTCTTTTTTGTTGCCTCCGCGAGTGTCTTTTCCCCTCAGAGGGTTATTGCCATGTCACAATTCTCAATGGTATCATGATCCTTCATGGGCACGTCCATCTTCATGCATAGCTTGGTGAACAAGGAGGGCAACATAAGATCTCTCAGTGACCTCTCTCTAGAATAAAAGTGCCACCACTCATCCACATTATGCTCCCCCATGTTTATCTCAATCCTTGTAAGAGTATAAGCCACCACCAGAACCTGTCATATTTTCTGAAGTAAAAATCCTCTGAGACACCACTTGCAACCATACCATAGCCTTTACCCAGAAGTGGGTACTCTTGGTCCCTTTGAGGCTAGACCACTTCACCTTCCCCACTTGGCCCTTCAGTTCTAAGACCATAGTTGCCCACTTGATGTATGATTCCTAGACCTTGTCCTTGAAAGCAGCATGGGAGGGGTTTGGGACCCCTAAAGTATCATTGATGGTGGCAGCATATGCTAATACATTCTTTTTCTGAGTGCTAATGGTGGGGAGAGGAACGAACCAATCTACAGTCAGAATGATGGCATAGAACTATTGAATGATTTCTAGATTGCATTATGGGACAAGCATATTCAACATGACCCACACAAAGTCCTTCAGCTGGTCATAGAACCCAATTCCTTATCTTTTATATCTCTCATCATGAAAGAGAGATCCCCTCTTAATCAAGCCTTCCTCTAGAAGACTGTGGGTAACGAGACTACTAAATCTTTGGACTAGAGTTGGTGCTCCATGATTATCCTGTAATATGCTACAAATACGAGTTAGAGACCAAATCAGGGCACTTTAAGGAGAAAGAAATTTGAAAAGCTCAAGGAAAATTAAAAAAAGTTGGATATTACTACCAGGTACTACTATGGTGAAAATATCACTGCTGCAGCGGTCCCATTATCCCCAATTGGCCAACCTCCCTTCTTATGGTGCATTTTCAACTTTTCTCTAAAATTTAAATTTTTAAGCTTAGATCAGACTTGGTGAAGTCCACGTGAACCTTTTTACTCTAAAATAGGAGTGTATCACATCCAAATCATCCAAATTCATTAAAGAAGGTGACCCTTCACCTTCTACCCCTTCTATGGCTGAAATTCACCATGTACTATGTTAATCTTATGCCTAGAATATGGAAGGAGTATTGAAGAAATAAGATAATCTAAAATACATGTCAATTTGGGCAAGAATGTCACCAAAATACAAGTTTACACTAACAATAATAACTAACCAGAAGATCTTTTCCCACTCTAAAATTTTCAATCCTAATAGGTTAAAGACGTAAGGAAGTAGTAAAGCAAAAAATTAACATTGGAGAGATATTGCACAAAGAGAATTGAGAGAATTTTGAAATGGGGAAGTGAAAATATGGGAAAATTTTCATCCCTCATTTGAAATATGGTAATTCTACCACTGCAGCAGTAAGTTGCAACAGTGAATCAACTATTAAAGTGGTAAATCCCACGAGTATCTGTTTTGTCCCAAGTTCTTGTGTGTTGCAAATTTTGAAATGTTTGAGTATTTGTGGGATAGCTTATTGTGTAAGATGTTATCATAAATTTCTTTTCATAGTCGTTAAAAATTTTGGAGTGTAAACATTGGACAATACAAAAACCTACTAATGTTACGATTGGTTAGTTACATTGAGTTTTGTTGTTAATTAACCAAGGATAAATGAAATTTGCTATGGAGGATTAGATATCACTCTTTCTTCGACACGTCAGGGGTCTTAGTTTTCTTATGTTGTGCCTAGAATCATTGTATCTTCACTTTGTAGTGATTTAGGAAAGAACGGTGGGTATATTGGCACCTAACATAACAACCCAAAATGTTATTACATCAAAAATTCATTTTAGGAAAATTTTGTGACCAATAAAACCTTCTTACCAAACCTGATAGAATTTAATTCGTGGGAAAAATAAGGTCCAACATAATTAGATCAAGAATTAAATAAAAATGGGTCAGTATGCTTCCTACCACTACAGTGGTAATTTAACTGTTACTATAGTAATTTAAGCACTACAGTAACAACTCGAGTTGTAGCCAATATAAAATTCTTGTAAAACCCCTTCATTATTTCAACCTCCTAAGGTTATCCTTTTTCACCAAAAACACCCAGAATAAACCCCATGCCTAGAGCTATGAGGTTTTAAAGACCATGTTTCATGAGGGAAATTTTGAGGCACACCGATGAGAATCCAATGTGAGGTGAATCTTTGCGCATGTGGGACAACTTCTTCCTCTTAGTAGCAGCATAATTCATCTACAAGGTAGGTTATGGTTAAATTATAGTAGACTCGGGTTAGATACATGTAATAATAATAGCAATGTTTGGAGTTTCATGTCTTAGGCCTTCAAGCATGATGTTTAGATAGAAGAAAAACATTATAACTGATTTAAGCTTAATTATGTGGTAAATTATTGTTATACTCAGGGGGTGCAACATTCATCGTATGAATTAGTTAATTTCTTGAGATTTATAGCTAGTTGAACGAATACATTCACATTTTGTGTTCCATGTAGGGGGTAAGGATGACTAAAAAATTAAGGAGGGGGGTATACTAAGGTTCAATTAGGACGTCCACGGGACCCTAGGAAATCCATAAACTAGGGAAATAGTAAGGAAGCATAATTGTGAAGTAAGGGTTAATTAGTCAAACTACTTAAGAGATATAAGGGTTTAATTAAGTAGAAGAAACAACTTTGGGGGTAGCCTAGTAGCAAGGCACGTGGAAGGGTAGGTATCTTGATAAAGGGCCCCTAGAATAACAAGAGTAAAGGTATAAGGGATGAGCATTAGTACTTCATATTAGGGTATTAGGAAAATCCATGAAAAAATTTTAAAATGCGAGTGTATGTCAAAAATAGGGGATTGGCGTCGTCGTCTTGATAGAATAATTATGAACTCTTAGAAGCTGTGTGTATTGAAGGTAGAAGTTTCAAGGGTGAATTGATACCATTAGGGTTGGTATATAAATAAATAAATAAATAAATATATGTATGGCAATATAATTTGATGCATCGGTTCTTGTATATAAATAAAAGATTTGTAATTGCTTTTGGGCGCTACTCGTGATTGTTGACTGCATTTGTATATTCACTCACATTGATGGTGGTTGTGGAGATGATTTGATGGTACTGAGTATGATAATTAGATTATGTAGATGATACCATTGATTATAATTTTTTATGATGATGTGTTGATTATTATTATGATTAAATTGAGGTCATTATCAAATAATAGATTATTGACGATATTGAGAAGAGAAAGAGAAGATGCACATATATATTCATCATATGCATTGGATGAACATTTTGTATGTTGTGATAACTTGTTGATGGAAATATTTTGATAATTATAAATAATGGTTGCCTTTCTTATTCAATAGAGTCCGTATAATAGTATACTTAGTTATACCATATTAGTTTTATGACGAGTAAATTTGGGCTAACCATATGGTACCCTTGGAGTCTTAATTTGGTTAAGTCCGTAGAGCTTTCTGAAATAGGATAGGATTACACAAAAATAATGAGATAAGTTTGATTTAGAAAATGTAAGACAAAATGGATTGTCGAAGGACAAAGATACACAAAAAAATTAAGTAACAGATAGATCACAGAGATACTAAGGGTCATATGTTAATAATTGTATAATTGGGAATTAGTAATCAAATCCTTACTTGATGCCATGATTTCTTCTTACTCACTATTATTGTTGTCTATTCTAACCATGGTCGACTGATGATGCCTACCAGTACTTGTGGTTGTACTCGTACTACACTTACTATATTTGTCACGACCCGATTTTAGGTCATGATGGCACCTACTATAATCCACCAGTAGATAAGCCAACCTGTAGTCCAAAACTACTAGTAACGGACTACCAAAAGAAATGAACAAATAGTGTGAAATAGATATAATAAAAGACATACATACATACATATATATACATATACATACATACATACATATATATATATATACACACACACGGCACTCTCAAAACCTGGTGGAATCAGTACAAGAGCTTCTAATATAATAATATCTTAAAAATGAAGTACTAAATGAATATATTGATACAACCTATCTCTAAATACAATATAGAGATTAGTCTAGTACACAAGAGGGAGAATAGTAATACTCCAAATGTCAGGAGCGCACCATAAGTCTCCAAACCATAGCTGCTCCACACGACGCACACAACAATAGCTAGAGCACCTACTATGATATCCAGGCTACAGAAGTATAATATGAGTACCAAACATATGGTACCAGTAGACAACTGGGACTGAACTACAAAGATAATCCAAATATATATAACATGCAAGTTGGAATGTCAACGACACCCAAATATCTAAGAGACTAACATAATAAAACTAAGGAGGCAATAAGGATATAATATCCTATTCTAGCCATACTCAGGGATCTAAGAATATACAGTATATCAATGGTCGATATACAATTAAAGAGCTGAAGAAGGATATAAAAGTAGTATACAAGGCCAAAGAATGGATATACAATGTGAATAAATTAAGTAACGGAGCGATATATGGTAATACCATAATTACACACACACACACACATATATACATGCATGAACAAAGTAAAATCAAAAGTACAACCTAAATTAGTAATATTAGCATCTTAACGACTCCTAGTCATAGTGGGAACTAGTGATAAAGTAATTAGGACCCCTAAGCCATATGTTTAAACATGAGATAATTATCCATAATAAAATAACCGCAAGAGAAAGGAATCAAAATCAGGAATCAAAACCGTACCTCGAATCTCAGTACCATTTCAATAATCAACCTGCCATAAACTATCCATAATAACAATAAAGTAAAGTAACCCGTACGCCCAGGTAAATAGTACCTAAATCGGGCCCTATAACCTTGAAGGTCCAATCATAAAAAACACACAGCAAGAAGCACTCATGATCTATACCTGTGCAACCCTCATAAGGTTGATAGATATAAGGTATACTAGTGATAGTAATGCGCATGCAAAGATGAAAGAAAAGTATAATCCATAATACCATAATCGATCCAAGTAGAATAATGTAACCAAGTGTATACACCTCCTCCAACTCGATGGATCTCAAGGAAAGACCTACAAAGACCTCTCTTCTCTAACACAATGCCTTAAGATAAAGGGCGCCGCTAAGGGGTTCGAGAGTACCCATGTACACCGACTTGATCCCGATCCAGGATTTCTAATAATCATCATCAATCTACTCTATCCAGCACCTGAGAGATGTATATATAATAAATACATAAATTTAAATCGTGGCTAAAGGAGTGTAAGTCCATAAATCCTTTGCTCGGGGAAAACTCTGGGACTAAATCATCATAAAGTGCCGAAAGGGTCGAAATCTCTCTCGGTCGAAGTAAATAGTAATAGTAAAACCATGGTTGAAAGCAATCTTGGAAAAATCTATAAAACATCATTTTTAGTCATAAAATCTCATAAATCATTTGTTAAGGTGGTACAATTCCTGTTATGAAAGAAATTGTCTTAAAAGTGAAAAGTGGGAATAAATCCCTTTTTAGGAAAACAGTAGTAAAACCATATTTTAGTTGAAATCATACCATTAAGTGAGAGTGAATGTACTGAATCTATGCATACCATCACCAGTATCCAAACAATACATCTGCAAGCATTTAAATGGTAATAAATTAAATCACATCCTTTACAAGGATAAATTACTCAGCCAGAATCTAACTAATATCATAATTACAACCTTAGGCCTAATAATATATAATCGTCATAACCATACCATAATCTAGAAAAACCATCATAATCCACCGAGTCAAGTAGTAAACCTTATACTAAGGTGTTATTAACCTCAACTATGTCTAGCATGCTAGCAACCGAGGGTAATAGGATTATAAAAGCATAATAAGTGCTATAGCTTAAGGGTCAATTCTCCCTTCTAATTCTCAAACTCATAATTTAGGCAAGGTCACGGTGTTCTACCTATAATCACATTTTAACATCCCTATCTATCATGAAACATATATAATGCACTATCTCATGAAGAAGAGTAGATAGAAGCAGAACGTGATGCCAAACCGTAAGTTCTTGAATCGCCCCCAAATGGTTGCCTTTACTCCACGATCCTAAAATTCCACCACACTCTCAAAATAGTAATCTACACATCATAAGGAGTAAAATGAGATACATAATGCCATATTAAGGGCCGAGTTGAAATTTGGGTCAAGAATGGGCCTTGGGGCCCATAAATCAAATCTAAAATTGAATTCGTTATGACATCCCTTGAAAGACAAGAAATACATGCTCAAAGGCTGAGCACAGAATGCAAATCGGGTCTCAAATCTACCGTTAAAGCTTAGGAATTTTAAAACCTAAATCTAAGAATTTACCACGAAATAAGATTGAAATTAATGGGAAATTAATGGGAAATGACCAATGTGTGTTAGGCTAGCTTACCTTAGTTTCAATGGATGATTTTCCATATTTTAGCCGATTTGAACTTTCAATTTGGTGAAGAAATGATGGAGAAATTATGGAATATTGAGTGAGAAAAAATACAAAAAAATATCCCAGGTGCCGCTTAAGCTGTCACCTAGTCGCTAATGCAACATGCTTAAGTGGCTCCTCGACCAAGCAGTCTGGCACGATAGGCATGGGTATCTCTCAAGCGACGCCTAGGCCTCTTAAGTAGACATTGATCGCTTAAGCGGGCCTTGGCAAAATGCCAAGGCTGCTTAAGCGACACAATGTCGCTAAATCAATGACCGCTTAAATAGTCAAATGATTACTTAAACGGTTGCACCAACAACCTGATGCATCTTATTTTTCATGTCCAAAATAGACTCCGATCGGGTGCTCGAAATTTGTTTAGAACCTCATGCACACAAACCAACAATGCTACCATACCAAATTTGATGTTCTGGACTCAATGAAACCATTGAAACTTTTATCCAAGATTGTTTTAACTACATATGGGGTCCACACCTATAGTATCATTTTTTATATAATCATCTCAATAGCTCGAAATGAGTCTAGAAGATTTAAGACCTGAACCAAGGGTCCTGCTAGCCTAAAATCAATGTTCTGTAGCTAATGGCGCTGTCAAAATTCTCATTCGAGGTCACCAACTAGAAGTTTTGATCCGAGACTAATTCCTTAATAGTGAAAGCTCCAAAACTGTGAAATGACCATAAAATCTAAATGAACTATCCAATAACTGAACTGACAGTTCTGGTGAGTCATAAATGACTTGTAGCCGCTGTGGAAAGGCCTAAAATACTGAAAATACACATAAATTAAGAAAATTACCTGGAGGGTCATTACAATATCTATTACTAAAAGGATTTTCATTTGTAAAAGTCAATGGATAGAAGAGGCACGAGAACTCGAAGGATGAGGTACTGGGCCCACATATTCCGAGCAAGATATTCCAGTGAACCTCTAAGAAGAGACCACACTTCCAAAGGTTTTATCCATAGGTATCCTTTTCTCAACCAACTTTCTTTCTTCACTTCTCCAACAACCAAAGCTCAAATTCAACAACAAGCTCGCCTCGAACTAACAGAGGGAGGCTGATGCACGCAAATCTGAACCATGACATACTGATACCAGCATAACCAAGCAAAAACTCATCCAACCCTAAATGAATCCTAGGCATGAATCATGTAACCAACTCCAACACCCAAATATACTCTATTTGTCTTTCCAAAGCTGCTATCTACTCCAAACCATGAAGAAAGTCACTCGAGTCCTATCCTTGCAACTCCATCACACTAACCTCAAAGAACTGAAATTGATCCACCAAGAATCCATAATGGAAAGCATGAGAATTAGACCATAAGGTTCTACTTGGGAAAACAAATAGAGATAACCCAAGTCTGCAATCTATGCCAATGCTATAACTGGTCTGGATGACCCTCAAAACTGACAATCGAGAGTCGAAAACACAAACACTAACCACTAAATGATCTGATCTAGGATGTCCCATCAATTGAGGATGAAGCCATGATAAATACAACTCGAGAATACTACTCCTGCTGAATAAATAAACCAAAACTACGAAAAAACTGAAGATCAAGGTCAAGAGTGAAAGAAACCATCATCAAGTTCCAATAGGCCACCATTTAAACATCTATCAACCACTATCCATCTGAACTGAAGAAAATAAAATGGGTATCTAAAGAGTAGGCTTAGCCAGCCTATTGGTGAAATCTCAACTAAGACAAACTAAAAAACAAAGGCTACAACCAACCTCAAAAACTCCTAGTTGAACCTCAACACCAAGGTTGAACTATCCTATCTTAACTATCCAAACCAATCCTGTAGATGGGTAAGCATCCACACTCCAAATCCATCATAACCTCCAAGTCGTCATTCGAAGACATCAAATCCAAACTAAGCCCACAAGTCTGAACTATGTCCAAATGCCCAAATCAACCTTACTATCCAAATTAGACATATTGTTACTGGATCATGCTAGAGCCGAAATCAAAATATAGCTAAAGAACAAAAATTACAATAGAGGATAAACCACAGGCTGAAAGAACAAAAATCAACTCCATATATACTAGAGAGCATGAATCATCAAAGTATACTCAAGAACTCACCAAGGCTACAAATAGTACTAGTCATAGCCAAAACACTAGCAACTCAGTAAAATGCACCCTTATCTAGAAACTGGTTAATATAATACTCTATTTTGTAAATGAATGCCCAGTTCAATAACTAAGAAGTGGTCACAGGAAAGATCACATATCTCCACCTCTCATGCCTGTACTAAAGCAAGAACTATATCACAATAGGGAAGAAGTATCCAACTCTACACACATACCAGATCATACCATCACTGAGAGACGAACCTAACAAACCTAAAAGGCAAGTCCAAGATCTCTCAAAATCAACACTAAGACCACTATTGTTAAATAAACTAGTCAAATCAGAAAATGGGTCCCAAACTAGACAATCTCAGAAATGGGCTATGTAACCAAATTGCTAACCTTAGAACCATAACTATAGAAGACCACTCTACCTTTACTTTCAAATCTCACTCAATAACCTATCTACCCTCTCTAATATAAGAGAAAAGCAACCAACCTCACCTTGCTATAAGAGACAAATCATCCAATCAAGCTAGCCACCCAAGCCAACAAACAAGAACCACGAGGAATAAAATTCTAGCTGGATAACACTAGTCTAGTTGCCTATCAAGAAGGGGTTGATCAATGCCAATAATGACAAAAATAACAATAATGATATAATCATCAATTTTAAGAGTAGGAGCTAGAAATAATAGAACTAAATAGTAAATACCACTATAGAGCCATGATAAGGCTAATATGCCACCGTAAATAGGACTCAAACCATAAGGGAACACCCCCAAGAATTATCAGCAATGATCAACTCTATCCACTACTAAAAGAAATCATCTATGGGTCTAGTCATATAATAATAAACTCTATACCAATACATACAACTATCAGTATAAACCTACCAACGCATACAATCATCGATGGGCACAAAAACCCCAATACACATAAATGAAAAGAGTAAAGGAAGGAAATAAAAGTGCACTTAGCATGGTAGAATCTGAGGTCACGTTCTTGATGTGCGTAAGAGAGAATGAATCTGAGTGGGTCCAAACTCAAACTGAGCACCTAAATCACCAATCAATGCACTAAGTTCACTGCCTCTATGGGAATATGCTACAACACTATGATATTAGTTTAGATGGGCTGAATGAATGATAATCCCATGCCGGGGACACTCTCTAGACCAATGACCAATCTCTTTGCATATGTAACAAACCTATGAAGCCCTAACCTATCAAGAAATATGGGTTGACCCCAACTGGATGACCAACCGACACCGAGGTCACTCCCTACTTAACTAACAATCCTCTCCATAATCATAACCTACCTCAGAAGCCCTAGGATGGAGAAGAGTATACATTGACCTAGTCAGAACGACGAACTCATATTTGGGGCATTCTCTACACCAATAACTAGTCTCACCACAACTGAGGCAAGCACCTGAACTACTCTGAGGTGTTGCCCCTAATGATCTCAAATGGCCATTACAGCTTAGCGATCCATATTGAATACCGTACAAGGTTTCTTAAGAGCCACTTATAGTTTGAAACACTACCTACTAGGATTGATAGGCTACAAATAAAGTTAACCTCTACCAAGAGGATACTTACTCCTTAATCTTAACCTCCATAAGTCTCAATACAATAGCCCTCACATGATTTACAACCCGAGGGAAGAAAAACCCAACTGGTATTAAATGCTCCGATGTCAAACAAAGTGGAAAAGCTAATCCTATGATAAATCCATACACCATCTCAAGCTTTAATAGATATAGCATAGAAATATGTCTGGCCCACTCAAGAAATCTAATCTCATACTTCAAAATTAATCAGGAACCGTGCTGAATAACAATGAACCCAACTCTAGCATAAGAACTACTCGATGTGCTAGATGTTATCCCTAGCTGTGAGGTATCCACAAAAAGACTTAGGGGATCCCTAATGCCGAATTTTGAAAGGCTAAAGTAGTCGAAAACTGTATCAAAGCCTGGGTTAGCCCTAAATTCTTTTATTCATTGAAAATCTTTGACATCTACCCATGACTCTCTGACCTAAAACTGTACTAAATATCTATAAACACATGCTAATGTCCCATCCACATCTATTGACAACTTTGCATTGTCCATCTAGAACAAACGGGGTCAAAGAACACACTTTAGTCTTAAAGAGATACAAACACACGACAATGAGTCAAGAACAAAATTTCCTAAGAATGCCCTATATCCTCTCAAAAATAGGTTACAGATGTATCCATATTAATATATAGTACTCTACTAGACACTAAGCTCTTATACCAACACACCATTAAAACCTAGCATTGATACTAATTTGTCATAACCCAATTTCTCAAGTAATTATAGAACATACTTTTACCTACTAGTAGGTAAGCCAACTCGTAGTCCAGAACTATTAGTAATGGAAAGCCAACCCGTAGTCCAGAACAATTAGTAATGGACTATCATGAGAAATAAAGGAAAAATATGATACATACATACATATATATATAAAGCAGTCTCAGAACTTGGTGGAATCAGTATATAAGCTTCTAATATAATAATAAAATAAAAAACAATATACTAAATAAATATACTGATACAACAATACAATATAGAGATTAGTCTAGAACATAAGAGGGAGAATAGTAATACTTCAAATGCCAGGAGCTCACCTTAAGTCTCTAAATCATAGCTACTCCATATGATGTACACAACAATGACGAGAATCCATACTATGATCTAGAAGTTGTAAAAGTGTAATAAGAGTACCAAACATGTGGTACTCAGTAGGCAACTGCCAACTAACCTATAAAGATAATGCAAATATATAATAACATGCAAGCAAGAATGTAAACTACACCTAAATATCCAGGAAACAAATATAATAAAACTAAGGAGGCAACAAGGATAAACTATCTTATTGTATCCATACTCAAGGATCTAAGAAATATATAGAAGTATACAAAGCTAAGAAATAAATATACAACATGAATAAATGAAGGAAATAAGGGATATATGGTAACACCATATATATATATATTATATATATACTGATACAACAATACAAGATAGATAGATAGATAGATATAGATATACATAAACAAAGCTAACTTAAAGGCACAACATAAAGTAGTCATACTAGCATCATAAGGCCTCCTAATCATAATATAAACTAGTGTTAACATAATCAGGACCCTTCATCCATTCGTCTAAACATGATATAATTATCCATAATAAGATAATCGCAAGATAAAGAAATCAGAATTATACCTCGAATCTCAATACCAGTCCAATAATCAACCTGTTATGAGCTAACCATAATAACAATAAAGTAAAGTAATTAGGTAGCCTTAACAAACAATACCTAAATCAGGCCCCATAACCCTGAAGAACCAATCATCATACAACACAACAACCAACACTCATCACTTATACCTATGCAACCCTTCATAAGGCTGATAGATATAGGGTATTACTAGTGATAAGAAATATGAATGCAATGATGAATGCAAAGTATAATCCATAATACCATAACTGATCCAAGTAGCACAATGTGACCTAGTGTATACACCTTCACTAGCTTGATGTCTCATAAATAAGGACCTATGATGACCTATCTTCTCCAGCACGATGGCTCATATATAGAGGGCCCCTAAATAGTTCAGGAGTACCTGTATACACCGACTAGCTCCCGATCCAGGATTTTCACTAATAAGCATCATCATCATTATTAATTTACTCAGTGTATCATTGGACAGATGCATATATAATAAATGGATGAATTCTAATTATAGCTAAGAAAGTGTAAGTCTGTAAATCCTTTTCCTTGGGTAAGCTCTTGGACTAAATTATCCTAAAAGTACAGAAAGGGTCAAAATCTCTCTCAATCAAAGTAAATAGTAGTAGTAAAATCATGGACCAAAATCTATCTCGGTCAAATATCTCAAACATCATTTTTAGTCTCAAAAGCTCATAAATCATTTGTTGAGGTGGTACGATTCTTGTTATGAAAGAATCTGTTTTAAAAATGAAAATAGGAACAAATCTTTTTTTTTAGGAAAAAAGTAGTAAAACCATATTTTAGTTGGAATTGTACTATTAAGTGAGCGTGAATGTATCGAACATATACATGCCATCACCAGTATCCATACAATACATCAACAACCATCAAAATTAAAATAAACTAGACCTCGTCCTTTTCAAGGATAAATCTCTCACCCAGAATCCAATTGATATCATAATTACAACCTTGATCCCAATAATATATAACCAACATAACCATACCGTAATGTGGGAAAACCATCATAATCAATCAAGTCAAGTAGTAAACCTTATACTAAAGGGTTATTAACCTCAACTATGTCTAACATACTAGTAACCTAGGGTAATAGGATTCTAAAAGCATAACAAGTACTTCATCTTAAGGGTCAATTCACCTATCTAATCCCTGAACTCATAATTTAGTCAAGGTTATTATATTCTTCACATAATCATATCCTAAAATCCCTATCTAACATGCAACATATATAATGCTCTATCTCATAAAGAAGAATAGACAGAAAACTACTTTGATGCTTAACCGCAAGTCCTTAAATTATCCATAAATCATCCATCTTTGCTCCACGATCCTGAAATACCACTTGTTATTAAAATAGTAATTGATATGTCATAAGAAGTAATGAGACCTATATTTTTATATTAAGGATTGGGTCAAGAATGGGCCCGTGGGTCCCATAAATGGAATCCAAAATTAAAAATATCACGAGATCCCTTGAAAGAAAAGGAATGTATGCTTAAAAGTTGAACAAAAATGGAGCGCACATCGAGTCTCAAATCAACCGTTAAATTTTAGTAATTTTAAGACCTAAATCTAAGAATTTGCCACAACATAGGATGAAAATTGATTGGAAGATTAATGGGAAATTACCAAGGAGTGTTAGGCTAGCTTACCATAGCTTTAGTAGATGATTTCACACTTTTTCTCCTCTTTGAAATCTCAATTTGGTGAAGAAATAGTGGATAAAATGGTGGAAAATCTAAGAAAAGGAGATAAAAAGCTCCCAGGTTTCGGATAAGCGGTCACCTAGTCGCTTAAGCTATAGCCTCTAAAGCGGCTCCTCGACTGCTTAAGCAGTTTGGAACAATAGAAACAGGCATCGCTTAAGCAATGCCTAGGTCGCTTAAGCAGATATCAATCTCTTAAGCACCCTTGTCCAAATGTCCAAGGCTGCTAAAGTGATGGCCGCTCAAATTATCTCTTAAGTGGTTGAATCAACAATATGTTGCATCAGATTTTTCTAAGTCCAAAATGGACTCGATCAGGTGCTTGAGATTTGTTTGAAACCTTGTGCGCACAAATAAACTATGGTACCATGCCAAATTCAATATTTCAGACTTAATGGAACCATAGAAACTTTCATCTGAGATCATTTTGACTAAATGTGGAGCGAACACCTATAGTTCCATTTTTATGTAATCCACCCAATAGCCCAAAATGAGTTTGAAGGCTTTAAGACCTGAACCAAGGGTATCTCTATCCTAATATCGACATTCTAAAGCTTATGGAACTATTAGAATTCTCATTTAAGGTGATATTCTAGGTTTTTTAGTGTAAGACCAATTCCTTAACAATGAAAGCTCCAAAATAGAAAAATGAGACTAAAATCCAAATCAACTGTCTGATAACTAAATTGATAGTTTTGATAAGTCATAAATGACTTATAGTCATAGTAGGAAGTCTCAAAATGCCAAAAATATGCATAAATCAAGGAAATAGCTTGGAGGGGCAATACAATAGCTCCGCTTAGGGGTTTAGCCATGGTGCATGTATTTGGGGTTTCTATAAAAATGATAGTGATCGCTCCAGAGCTCTGATATATTGTGAGTTTACCACTCAGTCGCATTTTTTTATGCACATTACCTTGTTATGGATGAATAAATGAGACATAATTGTTATTAGATGCACTAATATCCACTTCTTGCAGGCATAGAGTTAAAGGGTTGGAAGGATGTGGATTAGAGATCAAAATGATCAAAAAGAGAGTAAGAAAGTGCAGCTAAACACCTAAAACAAAATGACCTCAGGTACTACGGTAACAATATGTTGACCGTAATCATAACAGTCAAGGATGGTTATTCAATCATGGTCGTGGAGGAAAAATGCAAATACGTAGCCGTGGTCGTAGCCAAACCTATGAGATCGTGGCCTAGCAGAGGATTTCAGCCCAAGGGCAAAACTATAATTGCACATGTTGATCCTATTTTGACAAAATTGACTTAAACCCTATCATGAGGGAACAATTCCATCTTCCCTAATTTTTAAGGTTTTAGTTTAGTATAGTTCATAGCCTCCATTCTTGGAGAAGAGAACATTTTATAAATTTTTGATGAAGAATAAATTGGAGACTTTCTAAGTGGAAGATTTTCTCACTTCTATTGTTGATATTGTTGGAGAGCCAAGTTTGAAGTAACATTTATTTAATTCTTCAAAAATTCATTTAAATGGAGATTATGGGTATATCTATGTTTATTTATATTATGTGTAGCTAAATGTCCCTCTTGGGGTTATGTGTGAATAAGGGTTTAAGTGTAGATGAGTTGTTGTAATTAGTATCTATTTGCTAGTTCATGTTTATGGGTTTTGTCATTGCTATGCTATTTTTGGTTGGGATTTGATGAGTGAAAGCCCCAAATACCCACAAGGGTTTAATGGGTGAAAGCTCAAAGATCTATAAAGTTCAAGGCCATTTTCAAAAAAAGGGTTTTGGGTAAACTTTAGGAATCCATGTCATCCTCGAAAGAAGGATGTGGAGACCAAAGAAATGATAAACAATTATATGTATAGTTTGTTAAATTTTCACTATCTTAGACATAAGGGTAAATATGGGGTTGACTATGCCATTGGTGTCATCCTAGAAATAGGGATGCCTAGATTGAGGTTGTGGTTACAAATTATTGAACACACCTATTAGGTATTCAAAAGAATCAATGGGCAAAAGTTTGGTGTTTTATTGAAAGACTAGCATCGAAATCTAAAATCAAGCCTACCTATATTTTGACTTACTAAATTGATGTTGATGAGTAACTCCCACATGTCACTCCCTTAGTAATTCATAATCCCAACATTCGTGTTTAATTGCTAAAACTCTAATTATTCATCGCCCCAAATTTATACTAGAAAAACCCTAAAAAAGAAACATTAGCGTAGGAACCTATCCCCTATTTTATCTTTTTGTACCATTTGTTTATCATTTTGAACTAATTTGATCTCCACTTATATTGTTCCTCATGGATTTGATCCAGACTCTAAATTTGGGTAAATATATTGACGACGACCGCCTTTCACTTAAATTGACGTGTAAGTTGAGCGTTATAAAAAATGGCGCCATTGCTGGGGAATAATTTGGAGTATTAAGTTAGTTTGGAATTTTAGTTACTTGCTTGAATTCAAGCTTGTATATATTTGTTTGTGATTTTCTTTTGTCGGTAGCTTTTTATTTTATGTTTTTTTCTCTATGGCATCTTCCGAAAAATATGATGTTGGTAGTTGGAAGTCCGACCTTGATGATCCATATCCATATCATGATGTACCACTCTTTATGAAAGATTATGAATATGCTCCCCGGAGAGACATGGATTTACCATCTCAATCTTATAGGGAGTATAGGTTCTCTTAATGTAGTGGTCGAGATAGACATTGGAGTGATTGTCCATGTGCCCCATCCCTCAATTATACTAACCGAGTTTGTAGTCCTTCTTATGAGATTGATAGGTATGATGAAGAGAATAAGGAAGAGCAAGACACCGAGTCCAATACCTATGACCCAAGGTTACAAGCCATTTTGGATTGGTTGAAAGCAGCGAAGGTAGGCCTAGAACACATCCATCAAGAATGGACAAGTATCAAGAAGGCCGTAATGGGCGAAGAAGAAAAGCTTAAAACTAACATTACCATGCCCATTACCCAAAAGTATATATGTTAAGAAGAGAAACCAAGCTATGATGATGATCTTGGTAGCAAAGAATCCTCATCGACTTCCTAAAAATCCAAATCATATGAGGAAGAAAAAGCCAAAATAAAAGAAATGAGCTTAAAGTCAAGAGAAGAATCAAAGAAAACCTCTTATGATGACTCTAGCTAATTTAGGGGTGAATATGCTTTGGAGGAGGCTAGCCCAGAATTAGGGGTTAGACCCCATTCAAACCACTTTTCAACATTATTCTTAGAGATTGTGATAAGAATCCATCCCTCCGAGCAAATGGTGCACTATGAGGAAATGGAGTCCGAGTCTTATATTTTAGAATTCGGCATTCCAAAGGATCATATAAAACCCAGACCATCAAAGACCAAGATGATTAATTTCTGATGTACAAGGAATGGCCTATTGGTGAACACTCTTTTACCCAAGAAACCAATCCAAAAGATTGATGTGAAGTCGGGTAAAAGGTTTAAGTCTTCAAAATGGCAAGATTAAAGCTTGTTGTCCAATTTACCACCTCTTCTAAGTTTTATCTTGGAAGGTTTGAATTTTTTGTACCTCTGCCGCTTATTGCATATTGAGTGAAAGTTTAGACAGAGATTCAAATTTTCTAAGTGGAGACATAAAGGGAAGGATTGGAGCTGTCGTGTTATTAAACTAAAAGCTCGATGGGAGGCAACCCATCACACCACGAAAAGTGGCTCGTATCTTTTTTTATGCATGCTAAGGTAGATTTTGATTATTATTATTTGTGTGAATATATAGTCCATAAAGTACTGGAGCTTAGAGGAATTTTGGTTGAATTTGGAAGGAAGGGATGTGTGAATTTAGCAAATTGACTAAGTGGGACATGCAAGTGACCCAGTTTTTGGTCTCAGTTACCGCAACCGCAGTCCGTGTCCTTGCGATCGCAAAGGTTGAATGACCGCGATCATTGTCTAATCAGTTTAAAAAGACCATCCTTTTTCCCATTTCCCCTACGATCCTATCTCATTTTATCTTAAAATCCTCTATAATTTTTGGGCATTCTATATCATATCCAAGCATAAATTCAACAGCTCGCATCCTTTAAATCAGTAAGTTGTCGAACTTCCTTTGGTTTTCATGTGAAATTGCTTATTTAGAACTTGTGGCATTGAAAAAGGCCTATAGTGGTGTTTTCACTGCTAGATACATGCTTAATTATCATAATCGCTATGGTTGGCTTTTGTAATTGGAGTACGTAATAATGGGGAAGTCTTGAGTACCCAAAATTGTGTTTTAAATGGTTAAAGAAATTGTGTGCAAAATATGTTTGATTTAAGGCCCCAAAGAGTCCAATTCTAATTCTTTTGAGTTTAGAGGCTGTAATCACATATTCTGGGCTTTAATAAAATGTTTAAAATATTGTTATGCCTAGTCAAAACAAAGGATTGGAGGTCAAAATTACATTTCACAGTACTGTGTAAAAACTGTCAACTCAGTATCAGGTACCGCGATCACGATACCGATGACCGCGGTTGCATCACTGAGATCGCAGTTAAATCCTCGAGATCGCCACACCTGAGGGCTGGTTCTGGTAGACAACAAAATTTCTGCCAACCCTTAGCTACCCCGAAACCTTCTATAACACCACCACATGAACTTATATATTTGTTCTAGCATATTTTTGTGTAATACCACTAACATTGGCATAAGTTGCATTACTTATAGGTTGTTAGACTCAACAATAGATATTTCAATACTACTCGATCCACGGCCACCCAATGCCAGTACTCCTATTACTACAATTACCACAGGACAAAGCTATTCCCTGAAAGAGGTATAAACTTAGATAAAGTAGATGAGAAGTTACGGAATTCCATGCCAGGCTCACTGCTACTCGGTGGATGCGTTTCACCCCAGAATTGTGCTATGCAAATGAATAGTGGGTGCGTGAGTTCTATGCAAACCTCAGTGTAGTTGCACTCACAAAACCAGTAATAACAATTTGGGTTAAGTAGGTGAACTTCAGAGTTGAGCATAGTCAATGCAGTGTATAGGCTCCCAAATACTGACATAGGGAAATTTCATACTAAGGGATGCAAGCCAGGGTCCTATATGGTTGATGTCCTATGTCCGGTAAAGGCAATCCCCTGGGCCATAACCAAAAGAGATATTCCACTAAATGACTTCAAGGCTGAAGCATAGTTATGGTTGAACATCATTTGTAACAAGGTTTCTCCTTGCACTCATATAACCATTTTCATAAAAGCCAGGGCTCGGATGGTGACATGTATTCTATCAGGAATCGCTCTAAATGTAGGAGAGATTATGAGTTCAGAATGGCAATACTTTCAAACCCATGGAGGTGCTTATCTTTCCTTTCTCTCTCTTCTAACTGATCTGTGTAAAAGAGCGGGAGTAGTAGAGTATACTGCAGATACTTGGGTGTGGCTAGGTTCCCTCATCTACCCACTCAAATTTAGAGGTGAGGTTCCTCATATAAGAGTAAGAAGATAAAAACGGACACGAGCAAAGCAATCCAAGACGACACAGATTCTTGTAGACCTTCATCAACCGACTCACTCGATGACCTCTAAAGTCAAATGAGGGAGCTTAGGGAGATAGTGTCTAGATTACCTCAGGGACCGGGAGAGCCATCCACCACTCACCACTCATATGTGACTCAGTTGGATTATGACAAATATCATGAGTAACAAAAGAAACAGTGAGCTACTGTTGCCAGTTTGGAGAGACCCTACTCAGCCTTTGGTAGGATCACTTTGGGACCTCAAGGAATCACATAAGAATATGGTAAAGAGAGAGAATAAGAGAGACAAATTCTTCAAGAAGCCATGGAAGGGGGTAAAGAGCATCTTTAAGGTGCTCAAACCGAATGACTAACCACCTTCACCGAGGTTGGACAGTGAAGACGAGGCCCCTACCGATTGGCCAGCTGATAATGGTGATCGTGATGGTGAAGAGTCGACAAAAGAGAGAGACTTATTTATTTAAGGATACCCTTTTACTTTTACTTGATTGCACTTCCAGTGAGGACATTGCATCCTTATGGTTGGGGGTGCCCTCAGATATTTACTATGATTTTTGGTTGATATTTTGGATATTGTTTTTATTCTATTTTAGTAGATTCTACATTGTTGAGGTACTCTGATGGTGCCCATGTTTTATGGATTATCATGATTTTTGTTTATTTTTAGTATTCTTTTAATTTAATTCTATTTTGATTTTGGTGATGCATGACCATCTTTTTCGTATGATGGATTGAGTGACGAAGTTCTTAAGGGTAAAGCATCGTGTTTGGGTTTAAGGCATAAATGCAGGGGAATTTTGAGTACCCATAGAACTAATGTAAGGAATGCAAGGGAAGTCTGAGTACCTGTGGCATTTTATTTTGTTAAAACTGGGGTCACTTTATACATCATTGGCGAAGTCTGAGTAGCCATATGGTTAGCTTACCTATGTTGAGCCTAAATGTTAGACTAAGGCTTTGGTTGTAGCCATAATTTATCAAATTGAGCTTGGTGCTAATGTAAAACAAACAACCCCCTCCGTCCAAAAATATTCAAAAATCGTGAGCATGGACATGAGCAACTTTGTAACAATTTTTTTTCTCTTTTTATGGTTCCACGTATTGTTGACTTGTATATAATGATAAATACTCCAATTTTGTCTCGTGGAAGGGATAATCGAACCTCCTTGGTGAGTTTTTGCATGCCATGAGTAGCAAGCTTTTTGCATTGATCTCTTGCATGTGTTATCTAAAACTTGCCCGTTGGTCTCTCAAGGCTAGTTTTGATTGTATGTGGTTAGAGAAATGATCTTAGGCCATCCTTGTGATTTTGGAAGCCACTTTATCCTAAAAATCCTACCCCAAACATGAATATAACCCCTAGTTAACCACTTTAAGACTTTGAACTTTTCTTTGGCAAACGCATTACCAGCCATGAATCATTCTTTTTATCCCTCTTTTAAACCATACCCTTCTTGAACTTGAAAATATAACTTGAAGCTAAAAGCCTAAGTTGGGGGTGGCAAAGTTAATGGAAGGAAGTTTGAGGCCACGAAGTGTTAGTAGAATGCCAAGGTGCCTAAGTGATGTAAACAAATATTTAGAAAAAAAAAGGATCCAATAAAGGATAGAATTGAATAAAAGGTTCAAGAAAAAGAGATAAAAGAAAGGTGGTTAACAAAGAAAGCGAATTACAGGCATGAGAAAATAGAGAAACAAAGAAGAGTGGCCAATAATCAAAAAAGAAAATCAAAAAGTCTGATGTTGATGTTCAAGGAAGGGAGTAGCCATGTTGTTCCCAAATAATATCCTACCATAACCCAAACCTATATTACAAGCTTAGAAAGTCCATTGAGATCTCCAACTATTTACTTTCTTTGTAGTGGCGATTGAAAATAGGGGCAAGCCTATGGTACAAAACTTGTTGCATTGAGATTTATTTTATGTGAGAAAGAGTTTGTGCACTTAAAATTCCTTGTTGCATATTTTGTATCTTGATGTAAGGAATTCTTTTTCTTGTGAGGACAACATGTGAAATAAGTTGAGGTTGGTGATCGTATCACCTTCCACAATGAGTCAAATAGAGTAAAGGTTAAGTGTTATCAAAAGAGAGTCACTTTTAGAGTATTGGTTTTTGTTGCTTGGTCGCTTTTTGAAGTCCTATGTAGCCTTGGTTTTAGTTTTTATAAGGAGGGGTGTATCAAAGTTAGCTTAGCCCATGTGCAATGAGTTATTTGTGGTTCCAATTAAAGTTGTGGTCAATGTGATCTTTATGGAATAAAGGTTGGGGTTAAATGATTGTGTCTCATAATAATAGGTAGTGTTTCTTGAGGACAAGAAAACACTTTAAGTTGGGGGTGTTGATGAGTGGTGAGTTTACCACTCAATTGCATTTATTTTTCGTGCACATTACCTTGTTATGGATGAATAAATGAGACATAATTGTTATTAGATGCACTAATATCCACTTCTTGCAGGCATAGAGTTAAAGGGTTGGAAGGATGTGGATTAGAGATCAAAATGATCAAAAAGGGAGTAAGAAAGTGCAGCTAAACACCTAAAACAAAATGACCTCAGGTACTACGGTAACAATATGTTGACCGTAATCATAACAGTCAAGGATGGTCATTCAATCATGGTTGCGGAGCCAAATTATGGTTGCATAGCTGCGGTCGCAGCCAGACCTACACGATTGCGGCTTAGCAAAGGATTTCAGCCTAAGGGCAAAACTGTATTTGCACATGCTGATCCCATTTTGACAGAATAGACTCAAACCCTATCATGAGGGAATAATTTCATCTTCCCCAGTTTTTTAGGTTTTAGTTTAGTGTAGTTCATAGCCTCCATTCTTAGAGAAGAAAACATTGTATAAATTTTGGGTGAAGAATAAATTGGAGACTTTCTAAGTGGAAGATTTGCTCAATTCCATTGTTGATATTGTGGGAGATCCAAGTTTGAAGTAACATTCGCTTAATTCTTTAATAATTCATTTCAATGGAGATTATGAGTATATCTATGCTTATTTATCTTATGTGTAGCTAAATCTCCCTCTTGGGTTTATGTGTGAATAGGGGTTTAAGTGTGTGAGTTGTTGTTGTTAGTATCCATTTGGTAGTTCATGTTTATGGTTGTGTCATTGCTGTGCTATTTTGGTTAGGATTTGATGGGTGAAAGCTCAAAATACCCACAAAGGGTTGATGGGTGAAAGATCCAAGGTCTAGAAAGTTTAAGGCCATCTTCGAAAGAAGGGCTTTGGGTGAACTTTAGGAATCCATGAAATCCTCAAAAGAGGGATGTGGAGACCAAAGCAATGATAAGCAATTATGTGTGTAGTTTGCTAAATTTACACTATCTTAGACATAAGGGTGAATGTTAGGTTGACTATTCCATAGGTATCATCCTAGAAATAGGGATGCCGAGATTAAGGTTGTGGTTACAAATTATTGAACACACCTATTAGCTATTCGAAAGAATCAATGGGTGAAAGTTTTCTGTTTTGTTGAAAGACTAGTATCAAAATCTAGAACCAAGCCTACCCATATTTTGACTTACTAAATGGATGTTGATGACTAACTCCCATATGTCACT
Source organism: Capsicum baccatum var. pendulum (assembly GCA_030864225.1). Lineage (NCBI taxonomy): Eukaryota > Viridiplantae > Streptophyta > Magnoliopsida > Solanales > Solanaceae > Capsicum > Capsicum baccatum. The sequence continues at coordinate 80,377,360 of CM061560.1, read as the reverse complement.
CCCTTAGTAATGCATAATCCCAAGATCCGTGTTTAATTGCTAAAACTCTAATTATTTATAGCCTCGAATGTATACTAGGAAAACCCCAAAAAAGAAACATTAGAGTAGGAACTTTTCCCCCATTTATATTTTTGTACCATTTGTTTAAATTTAACTTGTATCCGTCATTTCAAACTAATTTGATCACCACTCATATTGTTCCTCGTGGATTCAACCCCGACTCCAAAGTTGGGTAAATATATTGACGACAACCGCCTTGCACTTAAATTGGCATGTAAGTTGAGCGTTATCAAGCTCCTGTCCTCTCGATCTTACATATATGTTGTGTCTTGAAGTTTCTTATTCCTTGTCTAGTGCTCTTATAAAGCTTAGACTAGGTTATTGGGATTCACTATTGGTTATTGAATAAGAGATTAATTTTTAATGGATTAAATGAATGAGTTTGGGTTGGTTTTAGAAATGATTCACTTCTGTATTAATTGAATGGTTGGGTGGTAAAGGTTCTCCTATCAATCAACTCTGTCCAATACCAAATATAAATATATACATATAGACGCACGGTCTAGAATCGTGGATAACAAGAGGATAATTTCATAAATCCATTGCCCGGAGTGAACTCCAGGACTAAATTATATTTAAATTGTAGAAAGGGTCAGAATCCCTCGTGACCGAGGTAAATAGTAGTAGCAAATCATGAACCCGAATCTATCTTGGCCAAACCTCTAAAACATTATTTTTAGTCTTAAAGGCTCATAGGTTATTAATTAAGATGGTATGATTCCCATTGTGAAGAAATCTGTTTTAAAAGTGAAGAGAGGGAATCGATCCCTTTTTAAGAGAACAGTAGTAAAACCATATCTTAGTTGGAATCGTACCATTTACATTTTAGTGAGAATGAAAGTACAAAATCTATGCATGCCATCACTAGTATCCAAACAATATAATTGTAAGCATCATAATAATCATCTAAATATCAATAAGCTAATCCAGGTCCTTCACAAGGACAAAACACATCCCAGAATCCAACCAATATCATAGACACGACCTTGGGCCCAATATTTTATATATATATATATATATATATATGTATGTATGTATATACATATATATGTATGTATATATATATATATGTATATATATAGATATATATCCGGCATAACTATACTATCATAATCTGGTAAAAAACATCACAATCCACTGAGTATCATATTAAACATCATACTGAAGCTTTATTAGTCTAACCTATACCTAATATGCTAGCAACCTAGGGTAATAGGACTCTAAAAGTATACTGAGTATTTCATCTTAAGGGTCAATTCACCCTTCTAATCTCTAAACTCATAATTTAGGCTAAGTCATGATGTTCTACCCGCAATCACATCCTAACATCCCCATCTAACTTGCAACATATATCAAACACTATCTCAAGAAAAAGAGTAGACGTAAGCCTATCTCGATGCCAAACCATACTCATTGGATCATCTACGAATCATCTGTCTTCACTTTATGATCTCGAAATACCATCATGCTATCAAAATAGTAATCGACGCGTTGTTAAGAGTAAAACGAGACTCATATTTCTATATTCAAGTGGGTATAAAAACAGACCCCGAAAATGGGTTCGAAAATAAAAAGGTTAAATTGGTAATTTTATTTTAGAAATATGTTCCACATATTCATAAGAGTCTATAGCTGAAAACTCATGTGAAAATGAGTTTAAAACGAGGTTCAAATAAAGGAAAAATCATTTTTAAGCTTTATCGGCGAAAACCTCAAAACCCATTTTAAAATCAAGAATTAGAAGTTTTTTTGAAGATATAATCGAGGGAAAAAATGATAATTATAGCATTAGAAAACTTACCCATGGAAGAAATCTCGAAAACTCCTTTGAGATCGCCCAAATCCGAGCTCCCAAGCCCAAAAATACTGAAAATGGGGTTTTGATTCTGAACTTGGGAGAAAATCAGGAAAAATAAAATTTAAGTTCTTGAAAAATGGAAAAATAGAGTTATAAATTAATGGACAATGATTATATGATAAAAACACATTGAAAATCGTCAAAATTGGAGCTTCCTAGCTCCCAAAATGTCAAAAATATGATTTGGTCTTATACTCAGCGATGGCCGCTAAAGCGGCAATATGACCACTAAAGCAGTCTGATCAGAAGGTAAAAATGCCTCTAAAGTGGTAATATGATCGCTTTAGCAGTTGGTTAAATGGTCAACGGCCACTAAAGTGGCCACACCATCACCTTCAAACTTCAAAACTATTTTTTGACCCTCAAAACTCATTTGAAACCCTATGAACATGATGCAATAGTGCAAATTGATTGTAAAACATATTCTGGATCCAATGAAATCATATAAACTTTCATACTAGATTATTTCAGCTAAATGTGGGGCCCACACCTATATTTTTTTTTTAAATAATCTGTCCAATAGCCCAAAATGAGTTCAGAATCCTTGGGACTTGAACCAAGGGCCCCCTAGCCTAAAATCAATGTTCCAGAGTTGCTGGCGATGTCGGAATTCTCATTCGAGGCCATTTATTAGGAGTTTTGGTTCAAGACCAAAACCTAAATAGTGAAACCTCCAAAATAGGGAAATGATCCTATAATCCAAATGAATTGTCCAATAATTGAACCGACAGTTCTGACAAATCATAAATGACCTGTATTGTAGTGGGAAAGCTTAAAACGTCGAAAATGCACACAAAATTAAGGAAATATCCTAAAGGGTAATTGCAATATCCACTACTAAAAGAACGTTTGTCCACATAAGTCAATGGATAAAAGAAGTACAAAAACTCAAAGGGATGAGGTACTAGGCCCACATGCTCTAAGTACGGCTTTCCAAATAACCTCCAAGAAAAAATGATGCTTCCAAGGAATTTTGCTACAGGTATCCCTTTTTCCAACCAACTTTTGCACTTCACTCTCAAATAGCCAAAAGTTAACCTCAACCACCAACTGACCTCTAACTGAATTGAGGAAGGATGATGCATGCAAATCCAAACCACTTCACACTGATACTATACCAAAACTAGCACAATCAAATAAAAACTCATCCATGCTAAAGGCAAACCAACGCATGAGTCATGAAACTAACGCCACATCCAAATATAACATTTTTTTTCCTTTCCAAACTCGTTATCCACTCCAGACCAAGAAGAAAGTCAGTTGAGTCCTACCTGTGCAACTCCATCATGCTAACCTTGAAGAACTGAAGTTGATCTACTAAAAATCCATGATGGAAAGTATGAGAATAATCCCTTAAGGCGCTACCTAGGCACATAAATAGAGATAACCATGGTCTGTAATCTATTCCAATTATATAAATGATCCAGAAGAGAACCCAAAACTAAAAGCCAGGAGTCCAAAACATACACATTCACCACAGGACAATCCACTCTAAGGTATTCCACCAACTAAGTAATAAGCCATATTAAATCCAACTCAAGCATAATATACCAACTGAGTAGATCACCCAAAATCACAATAATAATTGAAACCAAGGCTCAAAGATAAAGGAACCAATACTGTATCCACAGACTATCATTTGAACATCTATCAACCATAATCCATCTGAACTGAAGAAGACTGAATAGGTAGGCAAAGAGTAGGCCTTGCCGGCCTATAGACGAAATTCCAACTAAGAAAAATTTGAAAAAAAAGTTGCACCAAAGCTCTACAACTTCCTACTAAAATCTCAATACCAAGGCTGAACAGCTTGATCTACACTACCCACACCAAACTTGAAGATGGGCAAGCATCCACAATCCAAATCCATAATAACCTCCAAACACCATTCTAAGGTGTCTAATTAGAAACTAAGCTGATGAGTTTGAATTAAGACTAAATACCTAAATTGACCTTACTATCCAAATCAGACATATCCTTGTTGAATTATGTTAGAACTAAAACCAAAACATAGTTGGATCACAAATCACCACGAGGGATAGATCACCAGATGAAAACATAAGAAATCAACTCTATATATGTTGGAGTACATAAAATACCAAAGCATACTCAAGAACTCACCAAGGTGGAAAATCGTACAAGAAACAACCACAACTCTGGCATTTGGAGAAATGCAATCTTAGTAGGAAACTAATCAATTCAATATTCCATATCAATAATGAATACTCGATCCACCAACTTAGGAAACGATCATAGGAAAGATCATCTATCTCTAACTCTCTAACTCTCTAACTCCACTAGAATAAGAATTGCACCATGTCAAGAATGGAGTACCCAACTCCACCCCAATACCAAGATCAAATCTATCACCATGAGATGGGCTAAAGAAACCTAAAAGATGAATCCAAGACCTCTCAACATCAGCATTAAAACCACTAATGAGTGATGAACTAGTCAAATCAGATGGGTCCCAAGTTGGTAAACCTCAAAAATGGGCTACACAACCCAATTGTCAACTCTAGAACCATAATAGACGCATGGAAGGTCAACTTACATTTACTGCCATAACCCACTCAAAAACTAATCTACCATAGCTTATGGAAGGGGAAAATAACCAACCTTAGCTTTCTATAAGAGAGAAACCATCCAACTAAGCTAGCCGCCCAAGCCAATGAACAAAAATCACGAGGAACAGAATTCTAACTAAATAATGCTAGTCTACCCATCTAGTAAGTGAGGATAGATAACGTCAAGAAATTAAAATAATAACAATAACAATATAAACATCAATATAAGAAATAGGCGGTATCAAAAATAAAAATCAATAGCAAGTACCACTATATGGCCACAAGAAGGCTAATATGCCAAGGTAAATAGGATTTAAACTCAAATACTACACCCATAGGAAAAAATATCAAAAATAATCTATGAGGTTAGTCATATAATGCCACTTACGTAGCATAGGTCCCACCTACGGCCCATAAGTAGCCTGTCATAGGTCTCAGAGCTGCAACTTCAGAGAATCTAAAAATGGAGTGTTGAGTCTGATAGTTACGAGGGGTAAATTACGGACCATAGGTACCACCTAAGGCATCGTAAGTGCCAGTGAAAGTTGCAGAGATTTAAAGTTCAGAGAAGCTACATATTGAAAAAATTTCTGGTACTTACGATGGGGAAACCTATAGGATGCAAGTACTACTTATGCCCTGTAGGTATCGGTTCAAAAAGAGATGCTGAAGATTTGAAAATATTAGCACTTATGATGGCCACTAACATGGCGTAGGTACCACTTACGGCTCCGTAAGTGGCCACCGACTTAGTTTTTCCTGTATATTTTGGTTTAAATTTTCAAGGTTTTTATGTACTCTATAAATACTCTTGTGATGTTTTTTTATCCAGTTTACACACTCACTTTATTCACAAATATATATTTGATTCAAATATTGACTTCTGATCTTGGAATCTCTTTGTTCTTGGTTTTTGGTTGATTAATTAATTTGAGACATTGGGTTTCATTCTTTGATTATTATGAGATTACTTCTATGTTGTCTTTATTAAATTTCATGGCATTTATTGAAGATATGAGCAGCTAAATCCCTTAGCTAGGGTTGATGAAACCCTAGTTGAATAACAAAGTAGAGAAAGTGCAATGTTATCCTTGATCAATATTCTTGCATGTATTGTGATCGTCTTTGATTTAATAGTTTTCTTAGCAGTGGTCAATGTTGAGAACCTGTCTATATTCACTACTTACTTCACAAGAGGAATCAAGATTAGGAAAAGAAGATCACCGGTAGTAATTTGAGACTATCAACCCTCATCTAATTAATTTGACACTCAAAAGGTAATAGTTAATTTGGGATATAGGATAAGGGTTAGTAAGGCAAAAATCTGAGACTCAAAAGGTAAAGAGTGAAAAATCACTAAAGGTGTTCACAAGACGGTTAGTGATACATAACTTACCAAATTCTGCATCCAAGATATTATAATAGTTTAAGAAAATATGACAAATCCATGAAGTTAAGAAGCCATGGGGAACACAGTCCTAGTGTTCACCTCAGATTGATTACAACCAAAAGCATTTAAGACTTGTTACTTTTTACTATTTACTACAAAATTGCCCTAATTTACTTTTGTGTAATTTTGGCTATTTCAATAAATTCGTGAGACAGATTCGACCTATTACCTATGGGATCGACCCCAACCTAGATGGGTTACTATAATTAATTGAAACCGCATTGTATCTTCTTAGAGGGCATAGTTTGGGGCAAATAAACAAGTAGGGACATAAAGAACAGAGTCTAGGGTGATAGAAAGTAGGGGTTTGGATTGTCCAATGCCTTTTGATTTTGTCTAGGATCCAATTGGCTAAAGTGATAGTAGGAAGAGATTATGAATAAATAATATCAAGAAAAAGTAATTTGTTACCAGAAATATAATTAGAAGTGACTGAATCCATGACCCATTATCTAAACTACTAAAATTTGAATCACAAGCAAAAGAATTACCAGCAACAAAAGGATCGGGCTAAGCAATCGAGGCTATTTATGGAGACGTCTTCTTACTTGCTCGATACTGAAGGAACTCATCATATTCTATCTAAGAAATATGAGCATTATTTTATGGTCTATTAGACTGCGGAGATGTCTACTTACGTGCTCAATTTTTAAGAAGTTTATCATATTCCTTTATGGCAAAAAGATTATAGTTGGGTGGTAGACCTTGCAAAGTATCACATCTATCTTGAGTGTGTCAAGCTTAGGAGGATAACTATGCTTGGACTGAGATTTTCCAAAATAACCTTATTCTTATTGATTCTCCATAGGTAATATATTCATTTTTTATGGTTTGGGATACTACAATAGAGGAGTCAACAGAGGGTGATGAAATTACTTTGTTTCTGGGGGTGTGGCAAGAGAAGTGGATGTGAGAATAACTCATCAATTATAGGAAATGTAGAACTAGCTAAAATCTTATCACATACTAACTCATGGTCAGTAAAGAGTCTAGCAAGTGTAAAAACTAGAAACAATGTTTGTTTGTGCTCTTTTTGTTTTTCCACACTCATAGTGACGAGCATCAATGTTACAAATTCCTTCATTATTTCTTGTGCCTACCTAAGTAAGAAGGCATATTAGATTCTTATTTCTTTAAGTTAGTCATTTGAGATATCACATCATAAAAATTAAATATGTTATTATTGTATAAAACATGAGTCTTTTTCCAAACTAAATAACATATTTGGAATGGGTGAAACAAGGGCATCAACGTGTAGATTGCCATAATCGACTATGTAATTAAGCATCAACCTTCTCCTATTAATCTTTGGCTTTTTTATCTTCATCACTAGACTTTTCTTTTTCATCTACCATACTAGCCTTGATCTTTAAGTGATCTTGAAAACCTTGACCTGTGTACCACATCTCAATCAACGAAGCCCAAGCTAAATAATTAATCTTTCTATTAATGGTTCAAAAGTGATCATAGGGCTTAAACTTTCAATTCCTATATTTTGGAGCCAAAAATATTATGCCCAAAAGACATCTTGTAAAATTTTACTTGAAAGCAACAAGAAATAGAGATCTCGCTGAAAAATACACCTCCAGATGGTGCATGGGAGCGCACAACTTGGAGTTTTTCGATGATTTTGGTCAGATTTTGGTTGCCTGAGCTTTCTGACATCTTCTTTTACTCCTGTTAAATTAGTCTCTACTTGTCCGAGTTGTCCCTCCATTTCACTCACCATACCTAAATGTTACTAATCTAATTAATACCAATTGATAGACTTTTCTATTGAAAGAGAAAATGAAACAACAAATACTGATGTTTCACACTAGATACACTAATATTATAACAAGAAATATAAAAACAACCACTCGAACACTACTAACACCTTAAATTATATCATAAGACATGAATGAACTTTAGTTATACAATACACAATCACACTGCTCTATACAAATGTTTGAGTGCAAATGCTCCAATCTTTGTACCATTACAATCACAAGGGAAGCAAGCTTCAAGTGTATCAATTCAGCTAGCTACTGGACAGTAGCCGTTAGTTTTATCAGGAACAAATAATCAAGCAAATAGGAGTTCTAATGCTCAGGATATTGCTAGTACAGACATATCTTACAGTTGGTGGTAAGATAATTAAGAAACTGGGAGCTCTAGTTTTACCGGGGTACTTCTTGATGCATTGGTGAGTCCTAATGTTGGAAAGTTGATATATATTACACCTATAAAAACTAACAAACAACTACAAGTGTGATAGAAATACTTTCTGTCCAAATAAATTTTATAACCCACAAGATGAGGACATCTTTGAGGAGGGTGAGGAAGATAAGATGGTAGATTATTGTTTTGCAAATGCAGCTAGGGATGCAGACATTTCTCCTATGCAATTAAACAAAACACAGTTAGGAGATAATGTGACTAAGGCATTTGCTTCAAGCACCTACCGATGTGACTGGCAAAGCAAAATCATATGATAGTGTCAATAGCTTCAAAAAAATCCAATAAATCCAAGAAGAAGTAATGAACTATCAAGTAATATTGGACAAATTTGAAGAAGAACACAAGAAAAAAATATTTCAGATTACTTTAGAATGACAATTTTTTTTTAATTCATATATTTGTAAAGGGAAGTTTGAGGTTGATGACTTAATTTTCTTCTTGGCTTTCATATTATTGCATTACATAAGAATCTTCATTTGTAATGTCATCATAGAGTATATTACAAACTCGATGATGATCATAGAATATCTAGTTCTCTTTAGCTCTTCCTTTTTTCATGTTTGTTAATTAGTAGATGTTTGTTATCTCATAGGATTGGTAAGATAAGGCCTAGCCCCCTTATTTGAACTTATCTCAGTTGAGGATTTTATATTTTAAAAATAAAAGTTAATAAACTCTGTCCAGTGGTATAAATTTGTCAAGAAAAAAATTTAGTTATACAATACATGAAAAAAATTTAGTTATACAATACATAACATTATGATTACATAGTTTCAGTATGCCTAAACATTCGATAGGCTAGAACTTTCCTAGAAGATTTACTTTTATTTTCTGAATATCTATTTGAAACTGTCGTACCTCATTTTCTCAAAAGAAAAAAAAACATGCAATACCTGTATAACTTTCTCATAACAGTTATTAAGTTTCTTAATTATTTATTCTAGCCTTATGAAATAAATTTTTATAACTTGAGACTCATCAAAATGCTTATTAATGAAATATCTTACTTCATTACAAAAAAGGTTACCAAAAACACAGTTGCTTCTTTAAATAATACTCATCATTGTCTTCACTTTGTTGAGAATTTCTAGAATTTTCTGTTCCTTCAGTCCATCAGGAAAGATTTGTTTCAATTGGATTTTTGATACCAGATTGCAATCATTCTTTTCATGGAAAAACTATTATGAAAATTATTTACACCTCCTAACTTTATTTTAAAAATTAAACTCTCCCTCAACTCTAAAAATTGATCATTCTCTCCCTTTCATCCTATACAATATCTATTTTATCCTTGTCATTTTCTATTCTCCATTTATGTAATATTTTTAATATTATATGCAATTTTTTTAATACATATATTGATAGAATTAATTTAATCCATTAATATTACAAGTAGAATAATCCTTTTATAAGTTTGTTACAAAATCTAATGATACTTTTTTGTGATTATCATTTTAATATTACATGCATTATATATATATATATATATATATATATATATATATATATATATATATATATATATATGCATATTTAAGTGTTATCTATCTCTTATTCTCTATTATTTATATAGATAAAAAATTGTGATTGTCATTAATGAATATTTTTCCAAATTATAATTTAAAATTTATTTGCAATATACAGGTAATATTTTAAAAAATTTTATAAAGTTATACCTTTCTTTATTATTTAATTTTAGATTGCTTTTATCTAAATATATTAATAAGGTTATCACATTATAAACTTGATTTATATTTATTTTATTTTATTTTTGTTCTTTTATTTTACTAAAGACTGACACTAATTTATATACTCGATTAATATTTACTTTTCTCATGATATTAATATTTTTATAGAAAATTTATTTATAATAGATAGATAGATAGATAGATTTTAAAGAAGTAAAAAGGAATAAATAAAGGTTGATAATGCAAGGTAGGATAGACGTTTAAAAAATTCAATCAGAAAAAAGTGGAGAGAATGATTAATTTTCAAAGTTGAAGGGGTGTTTGATTTTTAAAGTAAAATAGGGGTGTAAACGTTTTCACCCACTCCAAATTTCAAGAACTATCTTCAAATAAAGATGATTATAACATATAAAGATGATTATAACAAGTATAGCAACAGAAACTTTTATAAAAGAATAGGAGTCTCTGAAGGTTGCTTCAGTGTTACCATTTATTTTAAGTAACTAGATGTTGAAGAGTCAGTGCTAGCACGGCCCAATATATATATTTTGTCTCAATTTATATGACACAACAATAATTTAGATACTCAATTATTAAAATAACTTAAATTTTTAATTATTATAATTTATAGATATTAATATTTTTATAGAAAATTTATTTATAATATATATATATACATATATATATATATATATAGAGAGAGAGAGAGAGAGACAGTCAGATGGATAGATAGATTCTACAGAAGTAAAAGGGAATAAATAAAGGTTGATAATGCAAGGTAGGATAGACATTTAAAAAAGTCAATTAAAAAAAACTGGGGAGAATGATTAATTTTCAAAGTTGAAGTGGAGTTTGATTTTTAAGGTAAAATAGGGGATGTAAACGATTTCACCTACTCTAAATTTCCAGGACTATCTTCAAATAAAGATGATTATAACATATAAAGATGATTATAACAAGTATAGCAACAGAAACTTTTATGAAGGAATAGGAGTTTTCTGAAGGTTGCTTCAGTGTTACCATTTATTTTAAGTAACTAGACGTTGAAGGGTTTGTGCTAGCACGGCCCAATATATATATGTTTTGTTTCAATTTATGTGACACAACTATAATTTTAATATTCAACTATTAAAGTAATTTAAATCTTTTATTATTGTGATTTATAATACTCTTTCTTCTATTTCAATTTAAGTGATACTGATATAATTTCAAGAGTCAATCAAATATTTTATATCTTTTATATTTTTTACGTTTTTAATTATGTGATTTCTAATGTTTTTAGCATAATTTTTCAATAAGATAGTAATACTCTCTCTATCTATGTTTACGTGTCTTCTAATTTTTAAGTAATATATGTTACGTTATGTCTTCCTCTATCCCATCGTAATTCCTGCGGTACTGATATAATTTCGATAATCAATCAAATGTTTTATTTTGACATATCATTTTATGTGTATTTTATTTTTTTATGAAAAATAATTTAGTTTTTAATGCTTATATGACCATAAGAATTAATAAGAGATGATATAATAAAATCACGATTGAAATGACGAAGCAGACATATTTTAAATGACTTATAATAACGAATTGGAAGTGATATAACAAAATTACTATAAAAAATACTTGTGAAAATATTTAAATGGGTCTCATATAAAACATCAAGTTAATTTAAAACATCATGAGTTAGTTTATTATTTTATGTCTAATTTATCTTTTTTATTAAATATTATTAATTTTTTAATGCTTAGCTTACTTATAATAATTAATTAGGAGTGATATAATAAAATTACGATTGAAGCAGCTAAAGAAGGTAGCACAAAACATCAAAAGTTAATTTATTATTTTATTTCTATTTTATCTTTTTATTAAATATTATTAATTTTTTAATACTTAAATGGGTTATACTAATTAATTATTGTCACGGCCCGAACCAGGGCCTAGACGTGACGGGTATCTCAAGTCCCACGTGGATCGGAGATCACCTCCTGCCCCTAACCAAACCAAACACACAACATCCCAAGGTTTGCTAAATTTTGAGCATATAACAAGATAGTGTACAATAGCCTAAGAAAGTTTTACATGTATGTCCATAACGAACCACCGACGACTAGCCAAACGACCGTGCACCACCGCCTAATAACCATAGTGGTCCAAACAAAGCCTTCTAAACTATGATCTAAAATTGAATATCAATAAAGTGTCGAAACATGCCCCCTCTAATAGCCGAAAACCTAATCCAAAGGGATAGTCAAAATGTAAAGGAAACCATAATCATGAAATGGGTCTTCCGAAGTATGAAAGCTCACCACTTCAATCTGACTCGCTAGCTGATCTCGAATCAAAGTCACTGCGCATGAGGAGTAGAAATATGATTAATTTCTACATCGCATGGGTGTAACATTCAAAGACGGTTAGCGGGGTGAACTCTAGCATATAACTCAGGGATAAGGATAACATCATCATATGATCAACAGTTTAAAATCATTCAAAAATCAATGCACATAATCAAATGCATAAACATAAATATTTATATATCATATGTCAGGATAGGGAACAAGGCTTAACATGTTTTTCAAAACCTTAGCCTGGATTGTGTAGCTCAACCGTTATATCATAGTACCCATGGTCTATATGGGCCCCCGCTCTCACCCCCTGGTCAGGCTCCAGTATGTGTAGTCGAACGAATCGGAGAATAATCTCATATATATGTACATGGGGGAATCAAACCTCCCAACATATACCAAGGTGACTTAAGCGCCCGATCATATAATGATTTATGGGGGACTCGATCCTCTTTAATCATGAAATAATAATAAGGGGGACTCGAAACTCCCTGATCACTTTGACTACCGCGACGACAAACGTAATTTCCAGTATCGGTCACTCGAACCTCCGCTTTCACGACTTAGCTACACAACCATTATTAGAGCCCAATTAAAACATTTATCACACTATCTCATTCAATGAACCACAATACACATTTAGGCATACATTATTGGTATCGTCGTACCAACTACACTTGTAAGGTAACACATCATGCCTAAAATAATTTGCATTAACTTGGTGAGAACAACTCCCTTTGTTCATTAATACACGGTGGGAGACACAGACTCCCTTTGTTCATTAAATCATACCATTGTATTTTAAATATTCCTTTATATTATGCAATAGTTCAAAACTAGTTCAATTTTACAAATTTTCACGGTTCTCATAATTAGAACAAATTTCATATTATGGGGTTGGGGTCATAGCCATTTCAAAAGTCATAAGTTTGAGAAAATCATAATTCCCTAGTTCATTTACCATACCCATGCACCCATAAGTTCATAGCAAAATTTAAAACATCTAAATCATGTATAAACCATGAGAAACATTGTTCAATTCATAAACATTCAAAAACCCTAACCCTTGTTTCAAAACAAAAACACGTGAACAACACTTTGATACATATGCTTTTACAAAATTAACAATGGGGGAAGAGTAACATGCCTGTAATAGTAAGACGTACGGAGAGAAATCACCTTGAGATCCCTAAATGATCAACCTCTTGAAAACTGTAAGTGTTCTTGACCTTGAGAATTTGAGTGTATTTGAGACGTTACTTATATTGCTTTTGAGAAACAACGACACCCTAAAAGAGGTTATAAGACGTGGGTTTCTATTTGGTTAAAATGTAAAATGTCCAAAATGCCCTTAACTTAAAAGATAAAAAAGTGTTTCCTTTGATTATGAGTCAACACTGTGTCTCATAACCATTCCTTATGACTCCTCACCACGAGTCGTAAACAAGACAGTACCACCAAGGCTCCCTACACTGTTATCTTTACAACTCAATGGAACCACTCGTAATGGGACCCAATGACTCGTAGGGTCCAGTTGTATTCAACAAAGAACCCAATTTAGGACTTACTTTGGACACCCTACGATTACACTTAATGACTCGAAACTTCTCCTTGTAGCTCTTAGTGATCCACTCGTACTCAAAGCAGAATCAAGTCACAAACTTACTGGTTTGGTTACGACTCATCTCAATGACTCATCAGGACACCCCACGACTTAAAGGGTTCAGTCATAACCAGGGAAGTGAGCTCAAAACTCAAGAAATTTTCAAGGGCCAAAATTCGTAGTCTTTCAATTCTCCCCCAATTGAATCATTCATCCTCCAATGATGGGTCAAGGAAATTGCTAGCACATTTTGACTCCATATACCTCTACTCTTACCTTTAACAAACTCAAAAAATAAACATGCCAAGGAAATCACATTTTTCTTTAACAAAGTCAGAAAACAAAGATGTTAAGAATAACATATACATACCTTAAGCACGATTATTCGGAAAGGAAAACAAGAATGTAAACTTGGACTTCATGTCCTCTTCGGCTTCCCAAGTAGCCTCACCAACCTTGTGGTTCCTCTATAGAACCTTTACCGAAGCTATGTCCTTCATCCACAATCGACGAACTTGCTGATCCAAAATTTTAATCGGGACTTCCTCATACAATAAGGAATCAGAAATACCCACCTCATCCAAAGAAAGAAACGTCAAAAGATCACCTAAGCACTTTCTCAACATCGAAACATAAAACACCGGATGAATGGAGCTCAAACTAAGAGCCAACTCCAACTCATATACAACATTACCAACCCTCTTCAAGACCAAGTATGGGCCGATATACCGGGTACTGAGCTTTTCCTTCTTTCCAAGTCGCATTACACCCTTCATGGGAGATACCTTCAAGAACACCCAATCGCTAAACTCAAACTCTAACTTCCTACGCCTCACATCTTCATAGGACTTTTGGCGAATTTGGGCAGCTTTAAGTCTATCCTAAATCACCTTCATCTTCTTTATCGCCTAGTGAACCAAATCTGGGCCAAATATCTCAGCCTCACCAACCTCAAACCACCCAATAGGAGATCTACACCTTCTACCATACAACGCCTCAAATGGAGCCATCCCAATACTAGAGTGGTAGCTATTATTATACGAAAACTCTATAAGAGGCAAATGATCTACTCAACTACCACCATTGTGAATCATGCAAGCTCAAAGCATATCTTCTAATTTCTGAATAGTTCTTTGCGCTTGCCCATCCGACTACGGATGGAAAGCAGTACTAAGGCCCACCTTAGTTCCTAAACCTTTCTGAATCAAATGCCAACAATGTAATAAGAACTAAGTACCACGATCTGACATGATAGAAACAGGTGCCCCATGCAACTTCACAATATCTTAGAAGAACAACCTCGTATAATTCTATGTCAAATAATTAGTCCTCACTGGCAAGAAGTAGGCAGACTTAGTCATCCTATCCATGATGACCCAAATGAAATCAAACAGATTCTAAGATCGAGGAAGGTCAATAACAAAATCCATATTAATCACTTCTTACTTCCACATAGAAAACTCAATTTCTTAATTCAACCCATCGAGCCTCAAGTGCTTAACCTTTACTTGTTGACACACCATGCGTTTAGCCACAAAATGGGCCACATCTTACTTCATATTGTTCTACCAATAAATTTCCTTATGATCATGATACATCTTTGTCGAACCAAGATGAATGACATAACGCTACTCATGAGCCTCAGCCAAGATCCTCTCTCTCAACCTATCTATATCGGGAACATATAATATACCTTGGTACCTCAAGATACCATCACCATCAATCTCAAAATTTGTAACCTTTTGCTTTCCCACATCCCTCTTAAGCTTCATTAAGACAAGATCCAGTACCTATTTCTCCTTTATTTTAGCAGCAAGGGATGACGTTGCCGCCTTTTGTACAAACACACCACCATCCTCAGAGGCCAGAGTTGAACTCCAAGGTTAGATAAATAGAGAATATCTTTCACCAACTCCCTCTTATCCTCATATACTTAAGCTAAACTCCCCATGGATAACCTGCTAAGAGCACCAGTAACTACACTAACTTTACCTGGGTGACAGTGAAGACTCATGTCGTAGTATTTCAGCAACTTAAGCCACCTCATCTGCCTGAGATTCAACTCTTTCTGGATGAACACATATTGTAGGATCTTATGATCAAAAAAGATATCTACATGGACTCCATACATATAGTGACGCCAACTATTCAATGCAAACTCCACAGCCTGTAAATCCAAGTCATGAGTCAGATAATTCCTCTCGTGAACTTTTAGTTAGCTAGAAGCATACGCCACCACCCTACCATGTTGCATCAATACACAACCAAGTCCCACATAGGACACATCACAATAGAAAAAAAAACCATCCATTCCTTCAGGCAGAGTCAAAACTGAAGTTAAAGTCAACTTGTCTTTCAGTTTCTCAAAACTACCTTCACAAGCATCTGACCACAAAAACTTTACCTTTTTCTGGGTCAACATAGTCAACGGGGAAAATATGGTCGAGAAAATATCCACAATCTCCTATAGTAACCGGCTAAACCTAAGAAGGTCCAAATATCAGTTAGAGTCGTGGGCCTAGGCCACTTCTTAACCACTGCAACTTTCTATGGATCTACTATTATCACTTTACTAGAAATGATGTGACCTAAAAAAGTAACAGCTTTCAACTAGAACTCCTACTTTGAAAACTTAGCATACAAATGCTAATCTTTCAAGGTTTGCAACTACAGAAGTGATCAATATGATTCGCCTCACTCTTGGAATAAACCAGAATATCATCTATCAACATGATAATGAATAAATCCAAAAACTGATGGAAGACCTAATTCATCAAGTCCAAGAATGTTGTCGGGGCATTAGTCAGCCAAAAGACATGACTAAGAAGTCATAATGACCATACCAAGTTTGGAAGACAGTCTTAGGGATATCCACATCCCTAATCTTTAGTTGATGATAACCCAACCTAAGATTAATCTTAGAGAAATATCTACCACCCTGAAGCTGGTCAAACAAATCATCAATCTTGGGAAGAGAATACTTATTCTTTACCATAACCTTATTCAACTGATGCTAATCGATGTACATTCAAGGGAAACCATCCTTCTTACGCACGGACAAAACAAAAGCACCACATGGAGACACACTATAATGGATAAACCCTTTGTCAAGGAGGTCTTTCAACTGCTTCTTGAGCTCTTTCAACTCAGCCGGGGCCATTATATAGGGAGAGATAGAGATAGGACGAGTGTCCGGAATAAGGTTAATCCCAAAATCAATACCCCTATAGGGATGGACACCAGGAATATCATCAGGAAAAACCTGAGAGAATTCATTAACCATGGGAATAGATTGCAATAAAGGACCCTCCAAGTTAGAATCCTTAACCCGAACCAAATAATGGAGACATCACTTGGAAATCAACTTCTGGCTTTAAGATACGATATAAATCTTCCCTTAGGCACTAGAAAAACCCTTTCCCACTCAATAAACGACTCATTAGGGAATTTAAACATGACCTTATGGGTTTGACAATCTAAGGAGGTATAACACGAATGCAACCAATTGATAACGCTCAAACTACAGCTCTTGTAAGAGTGTAAGCAGACGCTCTGAACTATAGAACCCAACTGGGTTGGGTGTCGAATCCCACAGGGAATACTTGGTCACTAAGTAAGCAATGATTATTAGACTTTTGATGAAAGTTCTGTGAATAAAGGGGGGATTTTGTGTGTGCAAATAACGTGAACAAAATAGTAGAGTAAAAACGGAAAATAGAAGAGTAAAACGGAGTACTTGGTAGGTTTTAATTAATGAGAATCGAGAGTTAGGGTTATGTCCACCTTATGAGTTGTACGTATCTATTGACTATGAGTTATGCGAAATTCAGACATGCATGCGCTTATAGAGAATCGTATTCTATGGTAAATCCAGGCGTCTTTCGACCATCAAGGACTATTTCACTTTAACTCTTTCGAGCTTAAAGCGTATCTAATGGTACAAATTCTCCAAGAGGTTAATCCAGTTACGGCACTAACTTTTTAACAGGGTTTGGGGCGCTATTACCTTGACATTATCTCTTATCCAGACATGTAACCTTTCTTTCAAACAAGTTAATGCTATACTAGTGTATTCTATATGTTTGCAACCACAAGAATTTAAATTAAGATGAAGAGAGTAATGATATAAGCAGCATATGTGTCAAGAATTCACAAACTCATAGCAATAGATATATCTCATAAGGCTTCCATAACCCTAACAGAGAAGTTTAGCTACTCATGATTGCAATGGAGATCACAATAAACATCATCATGATCTCACGTTGGTCACAAGGGTCGTGCTTTCTCTGTCAGAAAGTGTAACGTGAATTAGGATCAAACGTTGAATGAAAAAGACTTGAATTAATTAATGAGTGAATAAGAATTTATTAGAATGGGAAGTAATAGAAGGGGGAATAAGAAGAGAATAAGAAGAGAATGCTGAAAAGTTTCAGCAAAATAGGGTTTATATAACATCCATATCCTAGTCCTATTGAAATAGGGTTTTTATCCTTGTCCTAGTCCTACTGGGTTACTGCATACTTGTCCTAATCCTACTAAGTTACTGCTGATCCCCAAGTCTTTGGAAATGCTATTTTTGCCCGGAACAAGTTATCCATGCATCACTTTCAGTCCATAGGTGTCCAAACGCTGCTTTCCTTCTTTCGTGAAGCTTCCTTTGGCGTCAAGTTATCTATAAAATGCTGAAATCTTCATCATTTATACCTAAAAACTTGCTAATCATGTTTGTTAGCTCACTTACAGGAAAAAAGGACTAAAAGTACAGGAATTATATATTTTGTCCTTAAAACTTAGCCTAAAATATGGGTAAATTATGGTGTTTAGGCGTGTAAATACGCCTATCATCAACACCCCACACTTAAAGCTTTGTTCGTCCTCAAACAAGATATCATGTCCATATAAACATCTACTTAGGGTTTCACAGTAACAACACAAAATATTCATCAAGACAGGCACAACAATTATTAACAAAGAGTAGTTTTCTGATCACTACTAGAAACAATTCAACCTCTAACATAGACTCGTGATGATGGTGAATTCGTATCCACAAGTTAATGTACAAAGAATCATACACAACTACCCAAAACTCATCAACCATGTGTGTCTCACAATATATCACCCATAATCACTCACAAGTATTGTATATATTTCGAACATGGGTATAAGATTATCCTTGCTCTCACTCTCACAAAGAATTCATATGTTGCAACTGATGACCATAGGCTTGCCCTTAGTGTAATGCTCCACTAAATATAAGAATTCTAAGCTTAGGATCAAATAGGTCTTTTACAGGTTGTAATGTTGGCTAAGGGACGGGTAGGACTATTTTGGCCAGAAATAGTGACTATGTTCCTAAGCGCTTTAATACATCACATTATCCATTAACACTTTCTTTCAAACAACCTTTCTACTTTCTTTTAATCTACCACCCCTTCTTACCTCTTTTGTTATTCAATTTTGAACAGAATTAACTTTTTATTTTCCTTTCCATTTTTCTCTCTTTTTTTTTATAACACGCCTCTATGATAACCATTCTTTTTCATAACGAATTCAAGTACCAATTCACTTTAAGGCACTACTCTCACCCAATTTCCTCTTATTTTGTCACATGACTTTACAATTTAAAGCACTTAGGAATTTGGAACAAATTATGGTCTTTGAAAAAAATGGATTAGGCTTACATATGACGCTGTCAAAGAAAATAGGCTAAAGGCTCAAAGGGGGTTATCTAGGATGATGTCCATGGGTAGATAAAACGAAGGTAAACAATCACAGGTTGCTAAAGAAATGCCTAAATCATCTCCTAACTCACACTCTTTATTTCGCTTTACATACATACCAGGCAAGTTCTAGCATCAGCCACAAACATAGAATATACTATCATCTCACACACACAAGGCACATAGTTGACTTTATTAGCAGCAGTATAGACTCTTGACCCAACGTATGAAGGAATTAAACCACACAATTATCACACAGTGAGTCACACTTAGAGCCTAAACGTCTCAATAGTAATGATTTTATCACAGACTCTTGTCATAATACCATGCTGCCTATCAGAACAATTTTATGCAAAGTTTGTAACAAACAAAAAAAAAATTCCTAAAAAAATTAAAACAAACAAACATAAATAAGCAAAACACACATAAATAAGCAAATGCAGATAAAGAAGTATAGCATACAAATACCAGCACCCCACACTTAGACGGGACACACTTCCCTCAGTGGAAAATAAATAAGAAGAACCTGGTTAGTCGGACTCCTCCTCTATGTCTGGGGTCATACCCCCTGCGTCGGAATCATCATCAGAGTCGTCATCCTCAGAAGTTCCTCATAAGTACCCCACTTGATTCCAAGAGTGCGTCGAGGTATTTGCAGCACGGAGGATTCAGCTTGCTCTTTTCTTCCTCTTTTCTTACCTTTCTGTGTGGTGGGCGCTTTTTATTTTCCTTGTCGTCCTTTTTGTGCCATTCTACTTGAGATCTCAATAAAGTCATGTTAGATTCATCTCGGAAGATTCAATCGACAAACAGACAATAGTGGAACCACCCCACACTTAATTTATTAACACAAACTAATTAAGTGAATGATGTCGATTACTCAGACTTCATCGACATACATTTAGGTGATATGTTCCAATAATATGTTCAGCACAGTCATACTTTCATGTCCTCTTAACGTTATGCAATCTTGAAAATGATTTCGTGTTTGGACTAATGCATGTTTTGAACAAAACTACTACATAGATATCGTATCAATTTATGGCATAGAAATAACCTCAACATCGCATGTTTGTAGTCACCCATGATTTTCATCTCAATAAACAAGTCATTTCAACATGTAAGCTTTCAAGTTACAAGATTATGCAATTATCTTGACCATGTCGATTTCACAAAAGTATGACAGTGTATCAAAATCAAATACAAGTTGGAAACAAGTCAAGAGCATCCATACATATTCTTTCACTCACTTAGTTGTATCAACCACATTCAAATCACCAACACTACTTCACGATTTAACAACTTATTATAGGCGTAGTATTGTAATACTTATGTAATATAAAAGAAGAGCAAAGAAGTACTTACTTGGTTGATGGCCTCAGAAGATGTTCTTGCAAAGTTAAAAGAGCAAAAATAAAAGTTTTGAGAGTTTTGGGAGGCAAAGGCGGCGCCTATTCTTTGGCATTGTAGATTCAGAGAGCAAAGGCAATGGCATAGGCGGCGCCTTTAGCTTTTCCTAGTTGAGCAGAAGGCCATAGCATAGGTCATGCCTAATGCTTTGCCTAGTTGAGCAAAAGGCTTTTGCATAGGCGGTGCCTATGCTATGGCATTGTTGAGCATAGGCGGCGCCTATGCTATGGCATTGTTGAGCATAGGCAGCGCCTAGGCTATGGCACTCTAGAATCGGAGAGCTTATGCCATAGCATAGGCCTTGACTTGTTCGTGGCCTAGATTTACATAGGCCTTGCCTTGTTCTTTGCCTATATTTTCATAGGCAATGCCTAACCCATAGCCTTTTGCCTCTTCATTCCTAACTTACCACCTTCAACATGCAATACTTCCAAATCAAAATTTGAAACCAATCTCCTCATTTACACCTTTTGCACCTACATTTACTCAAACACAACAAAAATGATTAGAACGATGGGTTGCCTCCCATCAAGCGCCTTAGTTTTGGTCGTGGCTCGACAAAATCCTAGGAAAACAAAAACAACAAAAACAATTAAAAACGATGGGTTGCCTCCCACCAAGCGCTTGATTTATTGTCGCGGCACGACATAGCTATCTCGATTACTTAGACTTCATCGAGATAGTTGGTGCATCGTTTCTTGAATGGATTCAGACGACTTTGATGCTTACTTGTAGGCATGCAATCTTCGTTGATATGACTCTTGTGCATACATATCCCAGGCGGGATACCAATTATATCATCAATAGTCCAACCCATAGCTCTCTTGTATCTCTTCAGAGCAGAGATGAGAGCCTCTACGTGCTGTTCACTTAAATCATCCGCCACACTCACAGGAAGTGTATCTCCACTTCCCAAGAACGCATACCTTAGATAATTGGGGAGCTCTTTCGATTCTAGCACTGGGGGCTCTTCAATGGAATTCTTCACTGTTGGTGAGGGTCGATTCTTAAGATCAGGGTCCAGCTTCTTAGGGGCATGAGAATAGGACTTTATTCCTGTTAGAGCACAAATGGTTTCTTCATATTCTTCAACATCCTCATGCTTACAATTCGAAAGCACCTCAGATAGTGACTCAACAGTAAGCTGCTTCTCTACAGATAATTCTTTATCATCCTTGTAATTAACGTCAGCTACAGAGAACACATCCATATCTTCAGGTTGCTTCATTGCTTTGCATACATCAAAACGGACCACTTTGTCATTCAACCGAAATAAAAGCTCATTAGCTCTCATGTCAATAAGCACACTTCCAGTTGTGAGGAAAAGGCGTCCCAAGATTATGGGAACTTCAGAGTCCACCTCGCAATCCAAAATAACAAAGTCTGAAGGAAAGATAAAGGTGGAAACCTTCACCAACACATCATTTAAGATACCAACAGGTTGTTTTATCGACCTATCTGCCATCACGAGCCGTATATTGGTTGGTGTAGGGTCGCCCAACCCCAACTTTCTGTAGACGGATAGTGGCATCAAATTGATGCTTGCTCCCAAATCGCACAATGCCTTAGCAAAATTAATAGATCCAACCGTGCACGGAATAGTAAAAGCACCAGGGTCTGCCTTTTTCTGTACTAAGGACCTTGTGGCAATTGCACTGCAATGATGAATATTATCTGTCGATTCATAGCTTACTGCCCGCTTCTTTGTTAAAAGGTCCTTCATGAATTTAGCATACCCAGTCATCTGTTCCAGCGCCTCAACCAACGAAACATTAATGGTCAGCTGTTTTAACATCGTCATGAATTTATTGAACCTTGTATCATCCGCTCTCTTCTTTAGTCTTTGAGGAAAAGGTGGTGGTGGAAGGGGAATAGTTTTCTCCACGACTTTCTTTTCCTCTTGATTCGGATTGGAGATCTTTTTGGGCTGTGGATGTGGCGGGGTGATGTCACTAACATTTTCTGTAGCTTCATCGGCGCCTTCAGGTTCTGCATTGATCACTTGTGTGCCTTTTGATGAAGTTTCCACCACCTTACCACTCCTGGTAATAATGGCCATGCATGTTCCATCATTCTTTGGGTTTTACACTATGTTGCTGGGTAGCATTCCAGCCTTTCTTTGGTTGAATGCCGCAGATAATTGACTCAATTATTGCTCTAGCTGTTTTATTGAAGTGGAATGCGAGTCAACTAATTGCTTCATTAAGGACAAATCATTGATTACCTCTGTTACTCCCGTGCTGGTTGCCTCTACTCCTTTCAACAACTTAGCCATCATATCTTCCATGGACATATTTTTGGAACCAGATGCAGTGGCATCACGTCTTCCAGGAGGAATATACACGCCACTCCTGTCAGTCTTGTTCTTCCAACTACCTTGATCACGGTCCTTGTTTCCAGAATTATCATAATAGTTTCGACCTTGGTTTCCTTGGGCATTGCCTCGGAAACCCCCTGATTGTTCAAGTAGTTGGCTTTTTCCTTAGAATCGGATTCGTCTCTTCCTTTTGACGCAACCGTTTTGACTTTTTCGGTCTTCCCTGATAATAGATGATTTGTAAGAAGATCCATCTGTGTTTTTATGTGAGCCATATCCTGGTCACGCTCCTCTTCTCTTCGCCTCTATTCTGCGGTCATGCCAATAGATATAGTAGAGCTTGCTACCTCCGAATCCCTGGTATGACAAGCTCTACTCTTCTTTGTCATATAATCTAGCATACCACTTGCTTCATTAAAAGTAAGGTCCATGAATGACCCACCTGCAGCATTATCAACCACTGGCTTAGTTACCGAATTCAAAGCTCTGTATAATATCTCCATCAAGTGGACATTGGTCATATGATGATTTGGGCACCGCATAAGCTTCTTCTTGAACCTCTCCCATGTTTCGTGGAGAGCTTCAGTTGGAAGTTGTCTAAAATTGCTGACCTCATCTCTCAACTGTGCTTTCTTGGATGGCGGAAAGAATCTTTCTAGGAAAGCGCCTTTCAATTGCCTCCAATTTGTAATAGAATCAGGAGTCAGCCCGTTCAACCACAGAGTTGCCTCCCCAGATAGAGACAATGGAAATAAACGCAGCCGAATAGCATTCTGTCCAACACCTGGATTGTCGAATGACTTGCATGTAGAGATAAAGTTGATCAGATGCATATTCGGATCATCGCCTGCTAGTCCACCAAATAATCCCTTGAGTTGCAAAAGCTGAATCATGGTGCTAGTGATATTGAACTTGGCTCCGGGTGCCAATGGCAGAGGAATAATAGCTCCTGTGGCACCAGCTCCATCAAGATCATCATCATCATCATCAAACGGTATTTGCACGGCTCGGCGTTCAGGCCGAAATCTTGCTTGACGATCTCTTCTGTTTGCCGGTGTCACAACTTCAGCATCACGCCTCGGGTTTAGTAACTCATCATGACCCAAGTCCTCATCATCAGGATCTGCTGCTCGCCCAGGGTTATCGATATTTTGTTGATGCACTTGAGCAGCGGCCAACGCAGCTAATCTAGCCTGCTCCTGTTGAGAAGCCCTTCTTTCAATTTCCTGTTGAGCCTCCATTCTGCTAATACGATGTGGTTCAGGATTGAAAGGTAATAATGGTTGAGCAGAACTTCGAGTATGGGGCATGCACTGGATAAAAACCTGCAGAAAACAAAAACAATAACTAAAAGTAAAGTATGAGAATCTTTGACCAAAGGGTCTAGTAACTATCACAAACTTAGTATACAACCGTATTCCCCGGCAACGGCGCCAATTTTTGATAACGCTCAAACTATAGCTCTCGTAAGAGTGTAAGCGGACGCTGTCAAATATAGAACCCAACTGGGTTGGGTGTCGAATCCCATAGGGAATACTTGGTCACTAAGTAAGCAACGATTATTAGACTTTTGATGAAAGTTCTGCGAATAATGGGGGGGATTTTGTGTGTGCAAATAACGTGAACAAAATAGTAGAGTAAAAACGGAAAATAGAAGAGTAAAACAGAGTACTTGGTAGGTTTTAATCAATGAGAATCGAGAGTTAGGGTTATGTCCACCTTATGAGTTGTACGTATCTATTGACTATGAGTTATGCGGAATTCAGACATGCATGCGCTTATAGAGAATCGTATTCTATGGTAAATCCAGGCGTCTTTCGACCATCAAGGACTATTTAACTTTAACTCTTTTGAGCTTAAAGCATATCTAATGGTACAAATTCTCCAAGAGGTTAATCCAGTTACGGCACTAACTTTTTAACAGGGGTTGGTGCCCTATTACCTTGACATTATCTCTTTTCCAGACATGTAACCATTCTTTCGAACAAGTTAATGCTATACTGGCATATTCTATATGTTTGCAACCACAAGAATTTAAATTAAGATGAAGAGAGTAATGATATAAGCAGCATACGTGTCAAGAATTCACAAACTCATAGCAATAGATAGTATCTCATAAGGCTTCCATAACCCTAACAGAGAAGTTTAGCTACTCATGATTGCAATGGAGATCACAATAAACATCATCATGATCTCACGTTGGTCACAAGGGTCGTGCTTTCTCTGTCAGAAAGTGTAACGTGAATTAGGATCAAAAGTTGAATGAAAAAGACTTGAATTAATTAATGAGTGAATAAGAATTTATTAGAATGGGAAGTAATAGAAGGGGGAATAAGAAGAGAATAAGAAGAGAATGCTGAAAAGTTTCAGCAAAATAGGGTTTATATAACATCCATATCCTAGTCCTATTGAAATAGGGTTTTTATCCTTTTCCTAGTCCTACTGGGTTACTGCATACTTGTCCTAATCCTACTAAGTTACTGCTGATCCCCAAGTCCTTGGAAATGCTGTTTTTGCCCGGGACAAGTTATCCATGCATCACTTTCAGTCCATAGGTGTCCAAACGCTGCTTTTCTTCTTTCGTGAAGCTTCCTTTGGCGTCAAGTTATCCATAAAATGCTGAAATCTTCATCATTTATACCTGAAAACTTGCTAATCATGTTTGTTAGCTCACTTACAGGAAAAAGGACTAAAAGTGCAGGAATTATATATTTTGTCCTTAAAACTTAGCCTAAAATATGGGTAAATTATGGTGTTTAGGCGTGTAAATACGCCTATCATCACTAGTCCATCCCTAATATGACATCAAAATCAACCATGCCTAATTCCACCAAATCTACTAGAGTTTCTCTACCACCAACAGATACCATACAACCCCTATAGAGTCTTCTAGAAACCACAAAGTCACCTATCGAGGTAGAAATAGAAAAAAGGTTAGGGATACACTCGGGACCAAAACTACAATGCACAGACACAAATAGGGTCACATAAGAAAGAATAGACCCTGGATCAAGCAAGCAATACACATCACGATAAAAGATTCATAACATACTAGAGACGTCATCGAGGGATGCCTCTAAGTTCTAGCATGTAGCAAAGGAATACAAGTGATTTTGGCCAGTAGCGGTGTTAGAAGCAAAAGCGGCACCCTTTGGTGCAGAGCTGATGAAGTGGCAACAAGAATCTTATTTTCCCCAAAAGCAACCTTATAAGGACAATTACTCTGCAAGATACCAATCTGACCACATTTAACACTTGTTCCTCCCTTCTTCATAAAACCCACTGTACACCTGTTCGCAGAATCTATGAGGAGGATATGATAGAGCAGACTGAGCCCTACTATCATGCTGAGAACGATGATCATCTGACGACTTCGGATAAGGAGCACTAGCAGTAGAGTCAGAACCAGAACTCCACCACTTCTTCTTAGATCACATACCACGATCTTTACCACTCTATTGTTGACCTCCACCTTAATAAAAAAATCTAAACTTCTTATTCTATCCTCCCCTATCTCTACCTGCTTCTTCTTCTCTCCCTTAATCTGTTGCATATACACGACCAATTTAGAGATATGTATATCCTTATTTAAAAAGCCATCCTTACTCTCTAGAATAAAATTATGGGATAACCCAGAAGTAAATTTTCTCATTTTATCCCTCATGCTAAACACTAACTTGGGAGCATATCAGGACAACTGATGGAATTTCAAAGCATAATTCTTAATCATCAACCTATCTTACTTTATATTAACAAACTCTTTCTCTTTTGTCTCCCTAAACTACTGAGGAAAGAAGCGGTCTAGAAAAGAACTAGAGAAATAATCCCATAATATGGATTCGGCATCATTTCCCCTAAACTATTCCCATTTCTCATACATTAGTATGCTACATCCTTCAACTAATAGGCTGCAAATTCTACACCCTCCACATTAGTAGTATGCATAACCCGAATGATTTTCTCCATCTCATCAACAAAACCTTAAGGATCCTTTTTTACCTTAAAACCAATAAAAGTTAGAGGATTCAACCTCATAAACTGGCTAACCCTTGTGGCCTCAGAAGATGGAGTAACAAAAGCTACATGCTCAAATTGAAAAGCTACCAACTGAGCCAACATATAAATAGATTGATGAACTTTCACATTCAACACATCAGCCTGAGAAGCTCTAGGAGGACTAGAGGGGACCAGTGGAACTCCAAAAGGGAAATCAGGAAATGGACCTCTAGACTAAGTTTGTACCCCATAAGCAGGCATGTCCCATCAGCATTGTACTCAAGTGGAACAGAGGATTTTCCATGAGCTTTAGATCATGTCAGAGGCATGATCTAAAAAGTAAACAAATGGGAATTAGAGAAACTCAAGACCTTAGACTCTATAGCTTGAAACAGAACAACAAGAAAGGAAAACATTCCTAAATACCTCGTAGCCTCCCCCTTATAAGTGTGGGTCTCTACACACCATAAAAGAGACTCTACTAGACATGGCTTTATTGGATACCCAATGACACCAAACCTAGGCTCTAATACCACCTTTGTCACGATCCAAACAAAGGCTTAACCATGATGGGTATATCAAGTCCCATGTGAAAAAAAGATTACCCCCTGCACCTAACCAAACAAAACAACCCTACCCTAAGGTCAGCTGAATTTTGAGCATATAATAAGATAGCATACAATAGTCTAAGACAGTTTTAAATAATGTCTATAACCAACCACCGACAATCAACCAAACGACCAACTGACGCCATCCAATAGCAATATTAGTCCAAACAAATCCTTCTAAACTATGATAAAAAATTGAATATCAATAAAGTGTTGGGACATGTGCCCGGCAATAGCTAAAAAATAAATCTAAAGGGATAGTCAAAATGTAAAAGAAACCATAATCATGAAATAGGGTCTTCCAAAGTATGAAAGCTCACCACCTCAATCTAACTAGCTAGATGATCCCGAATCCAAGTCACTGAGTAGGAGGAGTAGAAGTATGACCAATTCCTACATTGCATGGGGATACAACATTCGAAGACAGTTAGCGGAGTGAACGCTAGCATGTAACTTGGGGATAAGGATAACATAATGATGTGATCAACAGTTTAAAATTATTCAAAAACCAATGCACATAATCAAATGCATAAACTGATCAACGGGATTAACCTCATATATACACACATGAAAGACTCAAACCTCCCAAGATATACTAAGGTGACTTAAACATCCGATTATATAATGATTTATGAGGGACTCAAACCTCTTTAATCATAAAATAATAATTAGGGAGACTTGAACCCCCCTCCCCAATTATGAAATAATAATAATGGGGACTCGAACCTCAGTTTGACCCCCGCATCAGCAAATGTGGTTTCCAGTATCGGTCACTCGAACCTCCACTTTCATGACTCAGCTACACAACTCTCATTAGAGCCCAATTAAAACATTTATGACACAATCTCATTCAATGAACCATAATACACATTTAGGTAAACATTATGGGTATCGTCATACTAACTACACTTGCAAGGTAACACATCATGCCCAAAATAATATTCATTAACTTAGGAAGAAGAACTCTCTTTGTTCATTCATACACGACGGGAGACACCGACTCCCTTCGTTCATTAAATCATACCATTGTATTACAAATATCCCTTTATATCATGCAATAGTTCAAGACTTGTTCAGTTTTACAAATTCCCATGGTACTCATAACTACAACTAATTTAATATTATGGGATTGGGGTCATAACCACTTTAAAAGTCTCAAGTTTGGGAAAATTGCAATTTCCTAGTTCATTTACCATACCTATTATAATGCTTCGAATCTGGTACCCGAAATACTACATAGTGCTCATGACCCCAAAGGACCACAAGCTAACCCATGACTGATATTTATACCTGAACACTGCATAATATACTATATAAATGTGGAAATAAAGGTTGTAAGGCCATAAGGTTCAAAACTATAACATAACTGATAAAACATAACATATGGATGGGGTATGAAATACCCAAAACAACTAAAATAAACTGTTTGAACATACTGTAGTCTGAAAATCCTCTAACTGACTGTACTGTCTGAATAAGAAATTGATGGGATATGTCCCCAACTAACTCCAACAACTAAAATAAATTAATTAATAAGACAATTAAGTAATGGTCATGTCCTCGAAGGATGAGGACTCACTACTAACTCTGACTGCTGAGAATGGAATACTACTGATGCTCTGGAGCTCATGCTTTTGAACCTATGGTATAAAACACCATAGCGCAAATGCGTCAGTACGTTTGAATGTACTGGTAGACATATGAGGTAGGATGAATGCAAAAGGGTCCATATGCATGAACTATACTAACTGGCTGAATAACATGAAAGTAAGAATACATGCATGAATACATAATAACTATAACTGAGTTTATGATAATATGATTACTAAGTCTGAGTACTAATAACATGAGATACTAATATCTGTATAACTAAAATAACTGATACTGAGCGACAGTATCTGACAGTCTAGGTTCTGATAGAACTAGCTGAGTTCCATACTATTCTGAGTTGACTGTATCTGACAGTCCTAAATTATGTAGAACTATTTGAGTTTTATTACTAAGACTGAATTACTGTATTTGATGGTCCTGATTCTGTACTAAAACTATGGGAAGTAGTCATCAAACCGACATGCCCCAAATAATGCATTATAGCTGTGTTGGGGTCCAATCTATAACCCTAATTGGAAAGGTGTCAATACGGCACCACTGGTAAGGACAATCTGTGAGTAACCCTTATATAATAGGTAACTCTAGTGAGAATGGTGGGAACCCTCATATAAAAGGTTAAGCCACCTCATCTACCCTCATATAATAGGCTACGATGTCTCAACCTATGCTTGCTACATAGTTCTGGAGGCAAGAATTTCTTCTAAGAATCACACCCTCATATAAAGGTGGGTTCCCATCCTTAGGTTCGCTTGGTGCTAATTTCTACTCCCATCTGAATAGAAACTAAACATGATTAACTGAATTGACTAGTCTAAGTTAACTAAATTTTTGTAGACTGATGGAATTCTACTAAGATTACTAAATTTCTAAGATTTCTGAGATTACTGAGTTTACTGAGTTTTTCTGAGTCACATGACTGACTAAATTTCTATGAACATGGCTCGACTGAGAGTATCTTGAAAACATGACACCAATTCTAGGCACACAACTAAATTTTTTGGATACAAGTACCCCTAGGACTCGATAGAAAGAAACTGACAAAGCATGACTTTCTTGAATACATGACCAACATCACAATCCATAATACAATAACTTGGAGATTTCATAAAGCACAAGTTCTAAAGCACAACAATGGCTATACATATATTCATAATTAATTGGCTAAGACATTTCATCAAACACTGGACATGCATAAACTTGTACATAAATGGGGATTTCATATTATCATACTAGTATGGCAATTTTTCTTCACATAGGTATTTAATCGAGCACATGAGGAGCATGCTTTGGTTATACAATCATCAACACATCTAATAATCATGGATACATCAATAAACGTGTAAATTTAAGGGTTTATCATGATTATTATACAAATCACCACATCTTAGGGTCAATCATTGGAATATGTAATTTCAAACATGAATCAAAACCCCACAGCATCATGAATATGAATTTTAATTCAATTTAAATCATGAACATTCATAAATACACAAATCTTGGATTTTGAAAAGAGATTCTCGAGCTTTATGGGTAAAAGGGACCCATGAATCAACACATGACATACCTGGGTTGTGAGTTTCTTGAAGCTCTTTAACTTGAAGAACTTGAATTTCATAGTTTCTTGAAGAAGGATTTGGATCTTGTTCTTGAGGATTATCTTTGAGAGAAAACCCTAATTTGATATTTTGATAGATAATGAACTTATGAGCCTTGGTCTGATATAATTAGGGGTTAAAATGGGTGGAAAAGACCCAAATATCCTTTTAAAAATGACTTT
This sequence comes from Capsicum baccatum var. pendulum, assembly GCA_030864225.1. Taxonomy (NCBI): domain Eukaryota; kingdom Viridiplantae; phylum Streptophyta; class Magnoliopsida; order Solanales; family Solanaceae; genus Capsicum; species Capsicum baccatum. The sequence continues at coordinate 80,346,133 of CM061560.1, read as the reverse complement.
AAAATTACTGAACAAACTATGCGATGGTGGGTGAGAGAGTCCATCGCTGGGTTGAAGATCCACCGGTCCTGACCGTTTCACCTGGGCAGAATAGGGGTTTACTGTCTTGATTGTGACAGCTTGGGCGATGATCTATTACTAGCTCGATGGTACATTGGCCTGAGCCATCACCTTTAGGTAGAAGGTGGTCTCACTGCCTCCACTACAATGGTTTGGGCGATGGTCCATCTCTAGCTCAATGGTCTGTCGGCTATCACCATTGCCCCTAGGTAGTTTTGCCTGCCTTCTGTCTTTCGGCCATAACTTTCTCTTCCGATGTCAGATTTGGATGAAATTTGTATCGTTGAAAACTTAGAAATATCACACGTGTAAAAGTGGATTCATCTTGCAAAGCAAGTTTCTAACATTCTTGAAATGATTTCAAGATAAGTAGGAGTACGGGGTATTATAATATCTCCCCCTTGAGAACATTCATCCTCGAATGAGACTGAGTGAGAGGGGAGAAAATAAACTGACATACATACTGAACATGAATAACTGGAACATGATCTCATGTCTGACATGACTTATAACTTATTATATCATACTGAACATGCATATCTGATGCATGTGTTACTGTTTCATGAATGTGTGATTGAGTGTTCTGAGGAACTAAGTTTCCTACAATGAGAATACATACCTGATGCATGATTATATGACTGAACTTGTGCGTGAATACATGACTTAATATGCAATGGTATTTAATACCAAGTTTATAATGGAATTCTAAACATTAAACTAAATAAGCTTAAGAAGAGCTGTTACCTTGAGCTTGATCTGAGTTGGCGGAGAATAGGTGAGGATACTTGGTATGCATGTCTGCTTCCGCTTCCCAAGTATCTCCCTCAATGGACTGATTCTGCCAAAGAACTTTGACTAGAGGGACTTCTTTGTTCCTCAGTCTGGTAGTCAATAATTTCGATTGGAATCTTTTCATAAGAGAGGCTATTCTGAGCATCTATGCTCTGAATAGGGACTACAAATATTGGGTCACCTATGCACTTCCTGAGCAAAGAGACATAGAATAATAGATGAACTGAGGCTAGATCAGAAGGCAATTCGAGCTCATAAGCTACCTTGCCTAAACCCCTAAGAATTTTGAAGAGATCGACATATCGGGGACTAAGCTTTCCCTTCTTGCCAAATCTCTTTACTCCCATCATAGGAGATCTTTAGGTAGACATAATCACCAATCTCAAGCTCGAGATCCTTTCTGCACGCATCTGCATAAAACTTTTGTTGGCTCTGAGCAGCCTGAAGTCTTTCTCTGATCAACTGGACTTTCTCTAACGCATCAAATACTAAGTCAGGCCCTATAACTGAGGGCTCACTAACTTCAAACCAATCGACTGGATATCTATACCTCCTACCATAGAGATCTTCGAATAAAGCCATCTGAATACAGGAATGATAGTTATTATTGTATGCAAGCTTAATCAAAGGCAAGTGGTCATCCCAACTACCCTTGAAATTGATTGCACATGTCCTTAGCATATCTTTTAAAGTCTAAATGGTCCTTTCTGCTTGACCATCTATTTGAGGATGAAAGGTTGTACTGAGATGAACTTGGATACCAAGACCCTTTTGGAATGCTTTTCAAAAATGAGAGGTGAACTGGGTACCTCTGTCTGAGATAATAGATAATGGAACATCGTGCAATCTGACCAACTCTCTGATGTAGAGTTTGGCATAATCCTTGGCTGAATAAGAGGTATAGACTGGGAGAAAATGAGTTGATTTGGTCATCCTATCTATAATGACCCAAACTGAATCATGTTGGCGATGTGTACGAGGCAAACCTATCACAAATTCTATGTTCACTTCTTACCACTTCCAAGTAGGAATACTAAACTTCTGCATGGACCCACTAGGCTTCTGATGCTCTATCTTAACCTGTTAACATATAGAGCACATAGTAATAAACTCTACAACATCTCTCTTCATCCTACTCTACCAATAGATTTCTCGTAAGTCGCAGTACATCTTTGTGTCCCTTGGATGAATAGAGTATCACATACCATATGTTTCTACAAGAATTCGCTGCCTCAAGTCGTCTACACCTTGAACACACAGACGACCCTGACAATGTAGAACACTATCTCCCCCTTGGGAGAAAACCTCTACTTTTTTATCCTTGACTGTCTCCTTTAACTTGATAAGGAGGGTATCTCTATCTTGCTTTTCTTTCACCTCACAAACTAGAGATGATTTTGAACTACTCTGAACCTATATGTCACCCCCCTCTGAATTGAATAAGCGAATGCCTAGTATGGTAAGCTGATGGATTTCCTGAGCTAGATTCTTCTTATTGTCCTCAACATGAGCAACACTACCCATAAACCGTCTACTGAGAGCGTCGGCTACTACATTGGCCTTGCCCAAATGATAAATGACACTCATGTCATAATCTTTCAAGAGCTCTAACCACCTTCTCTAGAATAGATTGAGATCTTTCTGAGAAAAGACATACTGAAGGCTCTTATGATCTGTGAATACATCTATACAAACTCCATATAGATAATGCCTCCAAATCTTCCAGGCAAATACTATGGTTGCTAACTCAAGATCATGAGTTGGATAATTCTTCTCATGGGGCTTAAGCTTTCTGGAGCTGTAGGCTTTGACCTTACTATGCTACATGAGGACATAACCCAAAACTACTCTGGATGCATTAGAATACACTACGAACCCATCTGGACCATCTGGAAGAGCTAAAACTGGAGCTGCGGTAAGTCGAGTCTTCAACTCTTTAAAACCCTTCTCGCAAGGATCTGACCACTGAAACTTGACTTTCTTCTGAGTCAATCTGGACATAGGGGATGCAATAGTATAAAATCCCTTAACTAACCATCTGTAATAGCCATCCAAACCCAAGAAACTCCTGATATCTAATGGAGTGATAGGTCTGGGCTAATTTCTTACTGCTTTAGTCTTTTAAGGATCAACCCTAATGCCATCACTGAAAATAATATTACCAAGGAATGCTACTGACCTTAGCCAAAATCGTACTTACTAAATTTGGCGAACAACTGATGATCTTTGAGAGTCTAAAGCACGATTCTGAGATGGTCTGAATAGGCAAGAATGTCATCTATGAAGACTATGATGAACATGTCCAAGTACTGATTGAACACACGGTTCATCAAGTCCATGAAAGCTTTTGGGGCGTTGGTAAGACCAAAATACATGACTGATAATTCGAAGTGACCATACCGAGTACAGAAGGCTATTTTTGAAATGTCACATTCTTTGACTCTAAGCTGATGGTAGCCTAATCTGAGGTCTATCTTAGAGAAATAACTGGCACCCTAAAGTTGGTCAAACAAATCATCAATTCTGGAAAGAGAATACTTGTTCTTGACCATAACTTTATTGAGCTAACGGTAGTCTATACACATTCTCAGAGAAATGTCTTTCTTGCACACGAATAAGACTGGTGCACCCTACGGGGACACGCTGGGTCTGATTAATCCCTTATCTAGGAGATTCTTCAACTGCTCTTTCAATTCTTTAAGTTCTACTATTGCCATTCTATTTGATGGAATAGATATAGGTTGAGTATCTAGAAGAAGATTAATGCCAAAGTCTATTTCCCTTTTAGGAGGAATTCCTGGAAGATCTTCGGGAAAGACATCTGAATATTCATTGATGACTGGGACTGATTCAAGACTAGGAGTTTCAGAACTAGTGTCCTTAACTCGAACAAGATGATAGACACATCCTTTTGATATTATTTTCCTTGCCCGAAGGTAAGAAATAAGCTGGCCTCTGAAAGCTGAAGTGCTACCCCTCCACTCTAGGATAGGTTTATTTGGAAACTAAAACTAGACAACTCTGTTTCTACAGTCAACTGTGGCATAGCAGGAATAAATCGAATCCATGCCGAGAATGATATCAAAATCAGTCATCTCTAATTCAACTAAGTCTGCTGAGGTGACTTTCTGAGATACCACAACCGGACAGTTCCTGTATACCCATCGGGCTATGATGGTTTTATCCACTAAGGTAGAGACAGAAAAGGGCTCTGCTAGAATTTCAGGACTGAAACCAAAATCAACTGCTATATAGGGAGTAACAAAAGACAAAGAAGTTCCTGGATCTAGCAAAGTGTAAACATGCACATAAAAGATCTGTAATGTACCAGTAACGACATAAGGAGAACTTTCCTGATCTTGCCGGGACTAGAGAGCATAAAGCCAATTTGGGAGTTGCCCACTAGTAGCGCTGGAGGTGGCACCCTACTGGTTTGGGCGACCGAACTGAGCTGAGGAATGGTTCTGCTAACCCTGAGGACCCGACTGAGGACAGTCTCTAACGCTGTGACCTGGCTTGCCACATCCAAAACAAATACCACTTTCAGCTCTGAAAATACCCTGATGGTGCTTGCCAAAAGTATGGCAAAGAGGATAGGTGTGGGAACTGCTAACACTTCTCTGAGAATTAGAGCCTGGCGCTCTATCTTTGTTATCGTCCCTGAACTTAGGAGCAGGAGCACTGGCTAAAGAAGGAGTTGTAACTGATGAATTAGGACAAAACTAAGAACGATTTACTTCTTTGAGTTGGGCCGAGCAATGTTGAAACTATATGTCCTTGCTCTCTTATTCTGCTTTTCCCTCATCTTAATTTTTTGCTCCTCTATCTGTTGAGCATGAGTCATAAGCCTGGCTATATTCATGTCACTATTCAACATCGCAGACCTATACTTGTTGACACACTATCATTCACCCCAGAAACAAACTTACTCATCTTGGCCCTGCTAGTTGCAACCACATGAGGAGAATATCTGGCTAATTGAGTAAACTTAAGAGAATACTCTTTCACCGTCATGTTTTCCTGCCTGAGGTTGATAAATTCTAACACTTTAGCTTCTCTCAGCTCTAGGGGGAAGAATCTATCTAAGAATGTAGTAGCAAATTCCTCTCACTCAATAGGCCCTGAATCTACAACCCTCTCTGACTTCCACTGTTTGTACCAAATGTGAGCAATATCCCGCAACAGATATATAGCTAGTTCCACACTCTCACTAAAAGTAACCCCCATGATATTTGTAACCTTCTAAACTTGTCAAGAAATTCTTGAGGGCCTGTCTTACACCCAAAAAAGGATGGAGGATTCATTCGAGTGAAGTCTCAAATCCTGGCTATAGTTGAATTGATCACTAGTTTGGCCAAAACGATGGCGGGTCATTCATTCTGAGCAACAACTGACTAAGAAAGAGTAGTAAATATAGCAATGAACTCTGCATGAGAAACATGTTCGCCTAAAGGTTTTTCGGGCAGAGGGGCTGGCTGATTTTCATTTGTTTTTTTAGGAGGCATGTTCTGTAAAAGAAAAGGAGAAATAGATTAAACTGAGAAATTGACTACAGATTATGCTCACTGGCACGACATGAATACTAAAAAAAGGGAAACTATTCCTAAAATATCTTATAGCCTCCTGTACATAAATGTGGCGCACAACACACCCATGTACAAGACTCTACTAGATACGACTTTCAGACTTCCTAGGATACTATTGAACCTTAGGCTCTGATACCAAGTTTGTAACACCCCGAATCTGGTACCCAAAAAGATACACGGTGCTCATGACCCCAAAGGACCAAAAGCTAACCCATGACTGATATCTATACCTGAACACTGCATAATATACTATATAAATGCAGAAATAAGGGATATAAGGCCATAAGGTTCAAAACTATAACATAACTAATAAAGCATAACATATGGATAGGGTATGAAATATCCAAAACAATTGAAATAAACTATCTAAACATACTGTAGTCTGAAAATCCTCTAACTGATTATACTGTCTAAATAAGGAGTTGATGGGACATGTCCCCAACAAACTCTAACTACTGAATAAATTAATTAATGAGATAATAAAGTAATGGTCACGTCCTCGAAGGATGAGGACTCACTACTAACTCTGATTACTAAGAATGGAATGCTACTGATACTCTAAAGCTCGTGCTTCTGAACCTATGGTATAAAACACTATAGCGCAAATGCGTCAGTACATTTGAATATACTGGTATGCATGTGAGGTAGGATGAATGCAAAAGGGTTCACATACATGAACTATACTAACTGACTGAATAACATGAATGTGAGAATACATACATGAATACATAATAACCGTAACTGAGTTCACGCTAATATGATTACTGAGTCTGAGTACTGATAACATGAGATACTGATATCTGTATAACTAAAATAACTGATACTGAGTGACTGTTTCTGACAGTCTAGGTTCTGATGAAACTAGTTGAGTTCTATACTATTCTTAGTTGATTATATCTGACAGTCCTGAATCCTGTAGAACAAACTATCTGAGTTTTATTACTGAGACTGAATGACTGTATCTTATAGTCCTGATTCTGTAATAAAACTGGGGGAAGTAGTCATCTAACTGACATGCCCCAAATAATGCATTATAGCTGTGTTGGGGTCCAATCTGTAACCCCAATTGGAAGGGTGTCAATACCGTGCCACTGGTAAGGAAAATCTGTGAGTAACCCTCATATAACAGGTAACTCTAGTGAGAACGGTGGGAACCCTTATATAATAGGTTAAAACACTTCATCTACCCTCATATAATAGGCTATGATGTCTCAACCTACGTTGGGTACGTAGTTCTGGAACACAAGGATTTCTTCTAAGAATCACACCCTCATATAACAGGTGGGTTCCCATCCTTGGGTTCGCTCGGTGCTAATTTCTACTCCCATCTTAATAGAGACTGAACATGATTAACTGAACTGACTGGACTGAGTTAACTAAATTTTTGTGGACTGATGGAATGCTACTGAGATTACTAAATCTGAGATTTCTGAGATTACTGAGTTTTCCTGAGTCACATGATTGACTGAATTTCTATGAACATGGATCGGCTGAGAGTATCTTGAAAACATGACACTGATTCTAGGAACACAGCTAAATTTTTTAGGTAAAAGTACCCCCAGGACTCGATAGAAGGAAACTGATAAAGCATGACTTTCTTGAATACACGACCAATATCACAATCCACAATACAATAAGTTGGATATTTCATAAAGTACAAGTTCTAAAGAACCACAATGGCTGCACATATATCCATAATTCATTGTCTAAGACATTTCATCAAACACTGAACATGCATAAACTTGTACATAAATGGGGATTTCATATTATCATACTAGTATGGAACTTTTCCTTCACATAGGCATTTAATCGAACACATGAGGAGCATGCTTTGGTTATACAATCATCAACACATCTAATAATCATGGATACATTAATCAACATGTAAATCTAAGGGTTTATCATGATTATTATGCAAATCACCACATCCTAGGGTCAATCTTTGGAATATAATATTTCAAACATGAATCAAAACCCCACAACATCATGAACATGAATTTCAATTCAATTTAAATCATGAACATTCATAAATACACAGATCTTGGATTTTGAAAAAAGATTCTTGAGCTTCAAGGGTAAAAGGGACCAATGAATCAACACATGACATACCTGAGTTGTGAGTTTCTTAAAGTTCTTGGACTTGAAGAACTTGAATTTCTTAGTTTCTTGAATAAGGATTTGGATCTTGTTCTTGAGGATTATCTTTGAGAGAAAACCCTAATTTGATGTTGTAGATGGATATGAACTTATGAGCCTTGGTCTGATATAATTAGGGGATAAAATGGGTGGAAAAGACCCAAATACCCTTTTAAAAATGACTTTAGAATAACTAAATAAACTATGCGATGGTGGGTGTGACGGTTCGTCACTGGGTCGATGGTCTGTCGGTCCTGACCGTCGCACCTGGGCATAATAGGGGTTCACTGTCTTGGCTGTGATGGCTTGGGCGATAATCCGGCGCTAGTTCGATGGTCTGTCGGCCTGAGCCGTTACCCTTAGGAAGAAGGTGGTCTCACTACCTTTGCTGTGATGGTTTGGGTGATGGTCCGTCACTAGCTCGATGGTCCATCGGCTCTCACTATCACACCTGGGAGGTTTTGACTACCTTCTATTTTTTGGCCATAACTTTCTCTTCTGATGTCGAATTTGGATGAAATTGGTATCGTTGGAAAGCTAATTTAATTTCCCACATGATAAAAAGTGAAAATATTAGAAATATCACACGTATAAAAGTGGATTCATCTTGCAAATCAAGTTTCTAACATTTTTGAAATGATTTCAAGATAAGTAGAAGTATGGGGTATTATACCTATGTACCCACAAGTTCAAAAATATATTTAAAACATAGAAATTATGTATAAACCATAAGAAACATTGTTCAATTCATAAATATTCAAAACCCCCAAACCTTGTTTCAAAACCAAAATAATTTCATGTGAACAACACTTTGATACATATATTTTTACAAAATTAACAATGAGGGAAGAGTAACATGCCTGTAATAGTAAGATGTATGAAGAGAAATCACCCTTGAGATACCTATTCTATCAACCTCTTGAAAACCCTAAGTGTTCTTGACCTTAAGAATTTGGGAGTTTTTAAGATGTTACGTAGATTGTTTCTGAGAGATAATGACACCCTAAAGAGGTTATAAGAGATGGGTTTCTATTTGGTTAAAAGGTGAAATGCCCAGAATGCCCTCAACTTAAAAGATGAAAAAGTGGCTCCTTTGATTAACAGTCAACCCCTTGACTCATAACCACTTCTTACGACGCGTCACCACGAGTCATAACCAAGGAAGTACAACCAAGGCACCCTACACTATTATCCTTACGACTTAATAGTACCACTCATAATGGGACCCAACGATTCATAGGGTGCATTCATAGTCAACACAGAACCCAATTTGGGACTTACACTGGACACCCTACGATTACACCTAACGACTCGAAATATCTCCTTATGGCTCTTAGTGAGTCACTCATACTCAAAGCAGAATTAAGCGACAATCTTAATGGTTTGGTTACGTCTCATCCCCATGACTCGTCAGGGCACCCAACGACTCATAGGGTCCAGTCGTAACCAGGGCAGTGAGGTCAAAGCTCAAGAAATTTTCAAGGGACAAAATCTGTGTTTCAATTAGGGATGATATAGTAAAATTATGATTGAAGCAGCTGAAGCAGGCAGCACAAGTAGGCATGTCGAAGACGTGTCTGCTTAATGCCCCTTATTATTCGTAGTATTAAATATTATTAATTTAATAATTCTTAAATAATTTGTTAGGGATAATATAGTAAAATTATGATTGAAGCAGCTGAAGCAGGCATTTCGAAGACGTGCCTGCTTATTGCCCCTTATTATTAGTAGTAAAGTAAAGTAATTACAATTACACTCTTTTTGATAAATTGTATAATGCACCTCTAAAGAGATAATTAAACTAATCATTCTGTTAGAATAATGATTCTTTTTCTAGGGACTTACCATATCATGACTAACTTGAGGTGTTAAATTTGGCCTAAAAATATTGAACCACCCAACTGGCCCAAGTTTTGGGGGGTCAATAACCTACTCATTTGTTTAACTTAGTCCATTTTGACTCGCCCAATTTAGTCCATAGAAAATTGAGCTGATTATTATCTCAAATGACTCATGAGTGACTTTTTCAAAATATTTTTAAAACAAATATTTTTTGTTTTATGTATTAAATATAGACGTAAGAAAAGAGAAGATGTCTTATTAGATAGTTGAACAATTCATAAGGAAATAAATTAATTAATTAAAACATAGTAAGAATCATATATGTTGGGCTATGACCATATTTTATCCTGTTTTAACCAGTTCATCTCAGCCCTAGTAACTTTTGACACGCTTATTTATTAACACAACCATTTTGACCCACCTAGGATTAGCCCAACTAAGCTCATTTGATGCTCCTATGCCTAACCATCTCAAAGACAGCGGAAGTACTGTCCTACAATAAAGATTAGTAATGTAACACAAACTTTAGCAAAGTAAAGTAAGTTTTTGTACACTGCTTTATTTTTCTTGATTTACTTTTGAGGCAGCTCTTTGTGATAAGAATTAAACTTTTGGTGTTCGAAAGAATGTTTGCACTAATCAAGAAAATCACTATAGAAAGAAGTTACTGATAATGTGATTACACTAGTGATTTCATTAATCATATAAGTGCCTTCCTTGGAGATCAAAAAATTAAGTCTGGAGTAACCTCTGTCTTAGGAATAATAATTAGTAGTTCTTATAAATGTATTTTGTTTAATTTTGGTAATGTGATGCATCTTTATCTACTAGGTCCATGATTAGGATGAACTGATTTACTTGCCTTTATCAAGAGTAGACATCGACTATCCACTCCACTATAAAGTGTTGGGTTCAAAATCTAGAGGGCGTCATGCAGAAACTTAAAGTTTGCAAATCAAGACGGTACTAATTTAGATGACAAAAAAAAATACTAAAAACATATTATTAATATGGTTTGGCCGAACGACCTATATATTGGAAATAATATTGAAAACTTAAACCTATTGGGATAAATCTCCCCCTAAACATGACTCTTAAATGACTACATTGTGGATACTATTGTGTTATGGTACGTGAGGGGGTCTTATATTTATAAATGTCCAAAATCGTTCCTCCAAGAAAAATATTTGCCAAATATAGAAATTTTTATAATTTCCTTTCAGGAAAAATAAAAGTAATTGTGGCATTACTTTTATTTTCCTTCTAAGAAAGGTAAAATTTAAATTTGTTAAGAAAATCAGGGCAAAAAAACTAACAAATCTCCCCTTTTGTCTTCTTCATATGCATGATCTTCATTTTTCACATAATCTTCATCACTACTGCTTACCATAATTAAAACAAGGTTTAAAATATCATGGTTAAAAATTAATTTTTTATTTTTATTTTTAGAGATGCAACAGCAGGAATGTTTAAAATATGATTAAATTTCATCTCCACATGTATTTGGACAAAAAATCTTAATTATCATCAAATTGGTTGCAAATTGATTTGAACCGCTATGAACTTGTCTCAACCTCACTTCACCAAACCATTGGACTTTTGAATCGTAGGCTCTAATACCACTTGTTGGGTTTGAAATCGAGAGGGCTTCATGCGAAAGCTTAAAGTTTGCAAACTAAGATGGTGATAATTTAGATGACAAGAAAAAACAAATACTAAAAACATATTATTAATATAGTTTGGTCGAATGACCTATATATTGGAAATAATATTGAAAACTTAAACCTATTAAGAGAGATCTCCCCTTAAACAAAACTCTTAAATGACTACATTACGGATACTATTGTGTTATGGTATGAAAAGGGGGTGTTATAGTTATAAAGGTTCAAAACCTTTCCTCTAAGCAAGAGGTTTGCCAAATATAGAAATATTTTATAGTTTTCTTTCAGAAAAAGTAAAAGTAATTATGATATTACTTTTATTTTCCTTTTAAGAAATGTAAAATTTAAATTTGGTAAGAAACTCACCAATTGTAGGGGGTGCGGATAAATTGGGTAACTTAAATAGATCTATTATAGCTCTAATGGATCTATTTTTGTTTGTGCATGGATATTTCTTATCTTCTCTAATCATTTTTATTTTTAGTTTATTTATTTTAATTTTATTAATGTCCATATCTTGGGGGGTGATTGGATGGTATTTGATTAAATATTTTACTGTAATATTCTTTAGTTTTTTCTCTTAGTATTTGAAATTCTTGTTTATTATTTTGGAGGTATTCTAAATATTCTATATCTTTTGTTCTAAAATATTCAATTAAATTCTCTTTCATAAGTATTTCTGTTAATCTTATTTCTTCCATATCTTGTCTCCAATATTTTAAATACTCATAGTCTATCATTTTATCCTAAAGTAGTTGTGATGCTACAAATTTCTTTGTAATAATTTATTCTAATTTTACTATATCTGATATTAAATTCTAGGTTATCTATTTTGTTAATTATCCTGTCTTTTTTGTCTATGAATAATTCCATGTCTAAATCATATTCTAAACTGTCTTTTAATTCTAGTTGTTTTATGGTTTTAGTTATCCAAATTAATCTTTCTTTTAATTCTTCTCTTCCTTTTCTAAACTGGTTCTATAATTAATTTCTTAGTATAGCCAACTTTGTTTTTCTCTAACTCTTTGAATATATTCTAGCATTTTTAATCTGTATAATATCTATCTGAATAATAACTTTCTGAATTATTTCTACCATAGAAATCTATATTTTCTAATTCATCTTCTATCCAATTAGTACTTAGTAACTCATCTTCATAATCAAATATTTTTTCCCATATTATTTTCTTTATGTCTTCTAATTCTAAGTCTTTTATGATATATAAAACTAGTATCTTAGTTTTATCAGATATATATCTTGTCATATTATTATTATATTATGCTTAGGTTTCTTAGAAGAACTTGGATAACTTGGAATTGGATTCTAGTAATTAATTGTTTTATCATAGTATTTATTAGTTGTTTGTTTTAATCGTAATAATTCCTCTATATTTTCATTAAGAAATTCTATATATTTTATATCTTTAGTTCTCATATATTCTTCTAAATTTGCTTTCATTAGTTTTTCTATTAATTGTATATTTTTCATATCCATTTTTCAATTTTCTAAGTATACGTAATTTATCATGATTGATGTGTAGATTTGGTATGTAAGTATTTGTAAGAGTAGGTAGGTAGGTGTGGTATGTAATTTATTCTAGTCATAAAATATTTATCAAATATTTTTTTCAATATGATTTTTCTTATATCTACAATTTTTCTATCCTTAAGTATATACAAATCAAGTATTTTGAACTTATCTACCATTTCGTCAGATAAATAAGTATTTATTTTTCATATGATGTTTTTTCAAAATATTCCCTTCAATCATACACATAACAAAATATGATCATTTTATATTACTATATACGAGATTATTCTTAAATAACATGTTCTTTGGTCATTATTAGCATGGTAATCCGGATACTTTTCCCTTAAACAGCGTCTCTACTCTGGAGTTACGGAAGCCTATGTTGTTTAAAGTTATAGAAGTAGTATATATTTGGATTTATTTGATTAATTTATTGATTATGATAAAATTAGATTTAGATATCCACCAAAATATTATAAAAAGTGTTTAGATGAATAACGTACAGAAATTACAAAAATATAAAGAATTAAAACAAATAATATCTGAAAAATGTAAAGAATTAAAAATAAGGATAGAAAGACTACAATATAACATAATTGTCGGAGTTAGTAAAAATTCAATAAATGCACAAAAAAAAGAAATATCAAATTTAGAATCAACAATAGATAGTCTAGAATATATATATCAACATAACTTATATACATTTAAATAAAATGAACAAAGAAGAATTTATAATAGATGAAAAAATATATGAAAATCACGAAAGATCAAAAATAAAAATAGTATTCTCTAATTTAGGAAGAAGATATAAGAAAATAGGTGAACATTTATATTTAATGATAGAAAAAGAAGAATTAAAATTAGAAGATAAGTTGGTAGCCATGGTAAGAATAGAAAGAGATAATGAAGAAATAGATAGAAAAAGAAAATAGATAAAATAAAACAACAAACCACAGAAGAAATACGAAAAATAGAAGAAACTAAAAATAGTAGGATTGTTGAATTAGAAAAAGAACTACAAATACTAAAAGATTTATATGAAAAGAGACAGAAAGAAAAAGAAGAAAAAGATAAAAAACAAAAATTATTAAACGAGATAAATCAATTTAAAGAAAAATTAGAAATAAAAAATAAAGAACCAGAAACCAGTGAATTAGAAATAAATACAATAGATGTTGAAGAAACAGATAATTATGATTCGAAAGATAGTGAAACATATACAGAAATTCTAGAAAACATAGGAAAACTAGAAATTAATGGAGAACAAGAAGTAATTAATAAAGAAAATCTAGAACTAATAAATACAGAAGTCAATACTCTAGATAAAAATATAATACCTAGTACATCAGAGATAAGAAAACTAACATATAATTATAAAATATAGACATAGAAGAAGATTTAGAAATAATAAATGATAGAATAAGTACATCAAAAAGAATAGCTCATGAAAAACCAGAATCATCAAGCTCATAAAAAAGAATAAGTTATGAAACAACTTCAACAGTTAATTCAAACAAATATTACATAACAGGAACAATAAATGAAAAAGAATATTTAATACTCTTAAACATAGGAAAAGAAGAAAATTATATAGCAAAATATCTAGTAAAAAGTAAAGAAATAAAATTCAATAGTAATATATGTCCATATCTACCAAGGAGTCTAATAAACATTAAGGATACGACAGAAAAAGAAATAATAATAGGAGTTAGAAAAATAAAAATAGAATTTGAAATAAAGGAACAAATGCTAAAAGCAGATATAATATTAGGAATAAAATGGTTAGAACAAGTAAAACCATACAATATAGAACATACACAATTATCTATAACATATAATAAACAGAAATTATTCATAAAAAGAACTTTCACATGATATGAAAATATATGTACTTGTAAAAATAATAGTAGAAGGATATTATAATAGGTATTATACACGTATGATAGCTACAAGAGCAGAAGGAAACTTATGTAGATACAACTGTTTACCAGAAAGTAAATGGGATAAATTAAAAACACCAATAGTAGTCAAACGATTTAATAATGAAGGGAGTTTAATTACATATAAAGCTAAAAATATAAAAATACAGATATGGGATAAAATAATAACAATAGAAAAAATCTATAATTATGAACTAACATCAAAAGATATGCTTTTAGGAATGTCATTTTTAGATAAATTATACCCACATAGAATTACTAAAACAGATTGGTGGTTTACAACACCATGTAAACAAAAAGTAAAAGCAAAAAGAGTTATTAATAAAATAAGAAAGAAAATTGATTGGATAAAAGGAAGTGAAAAAATTACACAAAAGTTAAAAAATATAAAAAATACAGAAGACACAGTAGAACTAGTTGTATTTTCGATAAATAAAAAAGAAATAACCATATTTTCAATAGATAAGATAGAAATAATAAAGAAAAAATTAAGACAATTATATAGTGAAGATCCATTAAAAGGATGGAAAAAACATAAAAATACTATAAAAATTGAATTAATAGATAAAAATAGCATAATAACTCAAAAACCATTAACATATAATTTTGACGACTTAAAAGAATTTAAAATGCATATAGACGAAATAGTAGAAAGACAATATATACAAAAATGTAATGGTAAACACAATAGTCCAACATTTATAGTAAATAAACATAGTGAACAGAAAAGAGGAAAAAGTAGAATGGTTATTGACTATAGAAATTTAAATGCAAAAACTATGACATACAATTATCCAATACAAAATAAGATATTAAAAATAAGACAAATACAAGGATATAACTACTTTAGTAAATTTGACTGTAAATCAGGATAATTTACCACTTAAAGTTAGATGAAGATTCTAAGGAATTAACCACATTTACAGTACCACAAGGATTTTATGAATGGAATGTATTACCATTTGGATATAAAAATGCACCAGGTAGATATCAATATTTTATGGATAGTTATTTTAAACAATTACCTAATTGTATAGTATACATAGATGATATACTACTATATACAAAAACTAAAGAAGAACATTTAAAATTACTAGAACAACTTACAGATATAATAGCAAAATCAGGAATAAGTTTAAGCGAAAATAAAACTGAAAT
The DNA here is from genome assembly GCA_030864225.1 of Capsicum baccatum var. pendulum. Taxonomy (NCBI): domain Eukaryota; kingdom Viridiplantae; phylum Streptophyta; class Magnoliopsida; order Solanales; family Solanaceae; genus Capsicum; species Capsicum baccatum. The sequence continues at coordinate 80,330,428 of CM061560.1, read as the reverse complement.
TATGAAAAACCAGATAGAATTTTTAGGAATGGAGTAAAAATGCAACAACATATAGTAAAAAAAATAATAAATTCAAAAGAAGAATTAGATACAAAAAAGAAATTACAATCATTTTTAGGATTAGTAAACCAAGTAAGAGAATATATACCAAAATTAGCAGAGAACCTAAAGCCTTTACAGAAAAAATTAAAAAAAAATGTAGAATATAATTACAACGAAGAAGATAAAAAACAAGTTCAGAAAATAAAAATACTTTGTAAGGAATTACCAAAATTACAATTCCCAGACGAAGATAAAAAATTTACATATATAGTAGAAACAAATGCAAGTGAACATAATTATGGAGGAGTACTTAAATATAGGTACGAAAATGAAAAAATAGAACATCATTGTAGATATTATTCAGGAACATTTAGTGAAACAGAAATAAAATAGGAAATAAATAGAAAAGAATTATGTTCATTATATAAATGTTTATTAGCCTTTGAACCATATATTGTATATAACAAATTTATTGTGAGAACAGATAATACCCAGGTTCGATGGTGGTTAACAAGAAAAATACAAAACTCAGTGACGACGAAGGAAATTCGGAGATTAGTATTATATATATTAAATTTTACATTTACAATTGAAGTAATCAAGACTGACAAGAATGTTATTGCAGATAACATATCAAGACAAAGCTACTTAAACTGATTTACCAATGGAAGAAGCTAATGTCAAAGATATCTAAACAGACTTAATATTACAAGTGTTTGAACAAATAAAGTTATTACAAGAAGAAGTTATCACATTAACTACTGAAGTTACAAATATAAAAGTGTAGGTTGAGCACTATAAAAAACAAGAAGCTATTAGGAAAGATATTGTGTAGGAAGAGCACATTAAAAAACTAAACCTAGAAGGTGACGATAAGAAACACCTAAAAACTCAAATTACTAACGAAACTACAGTTACAACTGCAGGCGCAAGTGATGTATCCAAGGGAAAGAATATAGTCACTCAAAATAAACTTGAACCACCAAAGAAAAAGAATTATAACCTCAACCAGATATTCTCAAATCCATATACACCAAATATACATAAATCAGAGTCATCTATACCTCCCTAGATACATACATATTCCGAATCACTCAATCAACAAAAGCAGACTTATAACCATATCACTCGTACATATATTGATAATATTTATACCTTACAAAAATTGCTAAATACAAAACCTATCCAGAATAAAGATTTAACAAAACAAAACCAAGGATATATTACACAAAAATGTCAGAACTATGACAAACTTATTACTTTGCCTGGCACCAGTGCAAACTTAATTTCTTCATGTTACTATTATGGACTATTATCTACAGTTTACACAATTACTGGAGAAGAGTTAACAAGAATTCCAGATATTCACAAAAAATTTATGGATTATAAAAGGATTACGAAGGGACAGTTATTTTATGTTCGTTTCTACTCAGCACCAGTAGAAATATTGTTTGATGAAATAAAATAGACAATTACTATTGTTAATATAGGAATGACACAAGATTATATTATCCTTGAAGAAATATGAGAACAAGAACAGATAATAAAAAATCAAATACCGGACTTCTACCGAAACAAGAGAGTTATTGGACTTAGCAGTATATTGACTGAGTTAGCAAATAATTATATAAATCAAAACCCAGTTTGGATTTACTATAACAAAAATCAATTATTGGTTTACTCTACTTGTAAAAATATTAGAGAAAATGATAGAGAAGAGATAAGAAAATGGGTCATAACGTGTAAGACCCCATAAAATTTTAAGTCTAACTCATCTCCTTAAGGATTGATAAGAAAATCCATTACTTAGAAGAATTTTTGCTAAGTGTTCAACACTAGTCATATTTCAAGCTTCCGAACTTCGGGGATTTATTTAGCGACTTTTCCAACCTCCATTTTTTGATTTTCAAGTTGCGTAGTGATGGGGAAAGATCCTAGTATGTCTTGGTCATATTTAGAAGGCATTCTGGGTGCATTTCAGTGTCTGAAATCACTGGTTTGAAATGCTCCCGCATTCCAGGCGCATTTCAGGCCAAAATTTCAGGGTCAACTTCAAACGATCATAACTCCCTGTATATAATGAAATGGGAGGGCTGCTATATATCAATGGAAATATCTTTGAGTATTATTTCTAATTCAATTGGTTTCATCTAAATCCAACAGCGGAATAAAAATTTATGATCAATTTACTTTAGCATATCAAAACTGTCAACAGAGGGACGGCTCCGTCTTTCTCCCTTTCCTTAGGGGTATTTTAGTCTTTTTACCAACTATATATATATATACACACACAAACACAGTATTAAGGATTATTTGGACCAAAATATATCCCTTTTCATAATTTTCTATCAAAAATAAGAGAAAGGGTTTCAATTTGAAGACCTAAGTTCAAAGGATTTCACCGTTAATCATCAAGAATCTTTCATCTAAGGTATGCATAGTGTTCATCCATGGATTCATTTTATCCATGGAGATCAAGAATAAAGTTTTAAATCATGTATTGTGAATACTTTGTTGTGGTACGATTATGTTCATGTTGTATGGTTTCAAGTTGGGATCTTTATGTATTTTTATGAAGCTATGTTAGTATGTAAGTTGAAATCTATGAAATTAGTTGTTTATGATATATATATTGTTGGATGTTGATAATCAAGTTGTTGATGTTTAATGATTCCCAAGTTGGAATCCTTATGTGTTATTGTGAATCTATGACACCATGTGAGTTGAAAGCATGTAAAACTTGGTTGTTCATGATGTAAAATCTTATGGTTTCACCTATGCCTAAATTGAGCATGAAAGGTGTTCAATGAAATGCCTCGAATAATAATAATCATGTTGTCATGACTTAAGAGTACCAAGTAACAAGTCCATGCTCTATGCTTTATGATTCTACATGAATTCCACGTTATTGATATGTATTGTGGTTGTGATATGTAGTGAACATGATGTTGAAGTTAAGAAAGTACTTCCACGTTGAATGTATCCCCTCCCACGTATGAAATATAGACAACCATGTGTAGTATTGAATCCCCAACTTATGAAATTGTGAATTATGGACTTTATTCCTATGAACAAGTCAGTCATGTATGTCAGTTTTCTTCCATCGAGTCCTGGGGGTACTTGTACCCGAAAAATATAGTTGTGTGCCTAGAGCCATGTCATGTTGTCATGATATCTTCAGTCCAGCCATGTTCCATAGAATTCAGTTAGTCATGTGACTCAGGAAGTCTCAAAAATATCATGATCTCAGTCAGTGTCAGATATCAGTAGCATTCCGTCAATCAATAGAATCCAGGAAACTCAGCTCATGTACAGTTTAGTCAATCATGTTCAGTCTCTTCAAATAGGAGTAAAAGTTAGCACCGAATGAACCCAAGAATGGGAACTCACCTGCTTCAGACAAGGGTGTGATTCCTAGAAGTCCAGAACTATGTAGCAAGCATAAGTTGAGACATCAACACTGCTAGCTTGAGGGTTGATGAGGCGGACATCTGTCGTTCTCTTTTAGGGACACTGCCAGATTTGAAGGTCACTCACAGCTTGTCTTTACCCGTGGCACGGTATTGACACCCTTCTAATCAGGGCAAGGATTGCACCCCAGTTCTGCTATATTAGCATACATGGGGCATGTCGGTTAAGCTACTACTTCCCACAGTTTCAGTCTCAGCATCAGTAAAAGAACTCAGATAGTTCTTCAGACTTCAGGACTGTCAGATACAGTCAATACAGATACAGTACAGAACTCAGCTAGTTCCATTAGAATCAGGACTATCAGACACCGTCGCCCATGTTATATCAGTTATCAGTTATCAGTACCATGTCAGATCAGATTCAGTATTCATGTATCACGATATCAGTCTCAGTCTCATAATTTTGCATGTACTCTCACGTTTATATTAGTCAGTTATTTAGCATTGTTCATGCATGTAACCCATTGCATATAGCCTACCTCACTCGTATACTCAGTACTCTCAGTTGTACTGATGCATTTGCGCTATGGTTCTTTCTTTTATGTTACGCCATAGGTTCCGAAACACGAGATCCATAGCAGTAGTAGTTGATCAGTTTCATCTTTCAGCATCAGTGGTGAGCCCTCATCATGCGAGGACATATTATTTTGTTTCATCGTTGCAATACTCGGTTTTACTTAGTTATCGAAGTTAGTTGGGGACATGTCCCATCAACTCTCTTTTCAGACAGTTAGAGGCTTTCTAGACTATTATGTTTTTAGATAGTATTTCAGGTTGTTTTTGGTATTTATACCCCACCAGATGTTTGATATTCAGTTTGAACCTTATGGCCTATCAGCCTTTGTTTTGCATTATGTTTATATATATATATATATATATATATATATATATATATTATGTAGTGTACAGGTACATATATCAGTCATGAGTTAGCTTGTGGTCCCTCGGGGTAATGAGCACCGTGTAGCATTCCGATTCAGAAAATTGAGGCATTACATAACGATCCTAAATCCATAAGAGTTACCAGTCACAAGATCTATTATGAAAGAAATTACTTCAGAAGAAGCTATAGATTAATTCTGTGAATAGGTTGGCCAAAGATACAATGACCACATATGCAACAGATGTAGTGGAAGACACAACTTTATTTCGGATGTGATACTATAATAGCAAGAAGATAAAAAAACAACAGATACGACAAAGAGAAGATGAAAAGAAGATAACAACGGAGCAATAATGGAAGAGATAAAAGACAAAGATAATAAAAGCTAGAAAGCGACATGTGAATTATTGTATAGCCTTATAAATCTTGTTACGTAAATTGTATAGTTAGGAAGACTTTTTAGTAATAGCCATTAATAGCTTTAACTTTTTAGGCATAGGCTTTTGACTTTTCATGTATAGCATTGTTAATTCTTATCTTTCTGACAAAAATAGGAGATGTATATTAGGAAACGTGTAAAGTGTGTTAATAATTTACGCGCTTTCTTAGGATTATAAATAGAGAGCATTTTGCTCAGTTAGAGGTAAACCTTCATGAGTTGAAGCAAAACCCTCTCTTGTACACAAAAAAATTTTAAATTATTTAATAAAAAATAGGTATATTTCCAAGAAAAAGCTTTGAATCAGACAGCTATGGAAAATGTAGAATTATCAGATTTACCAGAATAGGTATTTATATTTATGATTAGAATAGCTAAATTCATAAATTCCTGAAAATCATGATATGATAAAATAAGTTCATGTTAGTTACTTTATAGTAGAATTATTCGAAGAATAGCATGTTAAGAAGTTTATTAGCAAAGAGGAAAAAGGAGAAAAATCCCTATTAACTATGCCATCCTTAAGGTGAAATCGGTGAGGCAAGAAAGCCGTGATAGGGGAGTAGCCAGATTAGAGGCAAAGAGTATCCGGATTACCATGCTAATAACGACCGAAGAACATGTTATTTAAGAATAATCTAGTATATAGATCTAAAATGATCATATTTTGTTATGTGTATGATTGAAGGGAATATTTTGAAAAAGCATCATATGAAAAATGAATACTTATTTATCTGACGAATTGGTAGATAAATTCAAAATACTTGTTTTGTAAATACTTGAGGATATAGAAATTGTAGATATAAGAAAAATCATATTGGAAAAAATATTTGATAAATATTTGATGACTAGAATAAATTGCATACCACACCTACCTGCCTACTCTTACAAATACTTACATACCAAACCTACACATCAACCATGATAAATTACGTATATTTAGAAAATTGGAAAATGGATATGAAAAATATACAATTATTAGAAAAACTAATGAAAACAAATTTAGAATCATATATGAGAACTAAAGATATAAATTATATAGAATTTCTTAATGAAAATATAGAGGAACTATTAAGATTAAAACAAACAACTAATAAATACTATAATAAAGAAATTAATTACTAGAATCCAATTCCAAATTATCCAAGTTATTTGTAGAAACCTAAGCATAATATGGATAATATGACAAGATATATATCTGATGAAACTAAGATACTAGTTTTATATATCATAAAAGACTTAGAATTAGAAGACATAAAGAAAATAATATGGGAAAAAAATTGATTATGAAGATGAGTTACTAAGTACTAATTGGATAGAAGATGAATTAGAAAATATAGATTTCTATGGTAGAAATAATTCAGACAGTTATTATTCAGATGGATATTATACAGATTAAAAATGCTAGAATATATTAAAAGAGTTAGAGAAAAATAAAGTTGGCTATACGAAGAAATTAATTATATAAACAAGCTTAGAAAAGGAAGATAACAATTAAAAGAAAGATTAATTTGGATAAATAAAACCATAAAACAACTAGAATTAAAAGACAGTTTAGAATATGATTTAGACATGGAATTATTCATAGACAAAAAAGACAGGATAATTAACGAAATAGATAACCTAGAATTTAATATCAGATATAGTACAATTAGAATAAATTATTACAAAAAAATTTGCAGTATCGCAACTACTTTAGGATAAAATGATAGACTATGAGTATTTAAAATAATGGAGACAGGATATGTAAGAAATAAGATTAACAGAAATACTTATGAAAGAGAATTTAATTGAATATTTTAGAACAGAAGATGTAGAATATTTAGAATACCTCCAAAATAATATACAAGAATTACAAAAACTAAGAGAAAAACTAAAAAATATTATACTAAAGCATTTTATCAAATACCATCCAAGCACCCCCCAAGATAATAACATTAATAAAATTAAAATAAATAAACTAAAAATAAAAATGATTAGAGAAGTTAAGAAATATCCATGCACAAACAAAAATAGATTCATTAGAGCTATAATAGATCTATTTAAGTTACCCAATTTATCCGCACCTCCTACAACTTTTGGATAGATTTTGTATTTAACTATTTTTGTAAGGTATAAATATTATCAATATATGTACGAGTGATATGGTTTTAAGTCTGCTTTTGCTGATTGAGTGATTTGGAATATGTGTGTATCTGGAGAGGTATAGATGACTCTGAGTTTTGTATATTTGGTGTATCTGGTTTTGAGAATATCTGGTTGAGGTTATAATTCTTTTTCTTTGGTGGTTCAGGTTTATTTTGAGTGACTATATTCTTTCCCTTGGATACATCACTTGCGCCTGCAGTTGTAACTGTAGTTTCGTTAGTAATTTGAGTTTTTAGGTATTTCTCATTGTAATGCCCTGAAAATGGGTCCTGGAGCATCACACAGTGCTTGAGGCTACGAGTATCCCCAAGCTAACCCTTTGAGCCATTTTCATTAAGTTCAACACGAATCGACGGGGTTTCCATAAATAACCCTCAAATATCAATAGAGTAATCATTATCCAAGAATAAAAGAATTTCAGAAAGAAAACAAAATATGACTTATTAGTCAACTCCCAACATCTATACTAGTCTGACAAGACTCTAAGAAAATCAATAAAACCAGCAAGCCATTGAGACATGCCCCAACTGACTTATACTCAATTATCGAATGTAAACAATTCCGTGAAACCAACATCAGACATCATGTCCTTGGAACATGAGGACTCACCACGATAGAGGATGTAGAACAGCGTGCCCAAAGAATCACTGTCGAACCTGGAACTGAGCACCTGAACCTACATTCCGAGAAAATGCAGCCCACATCCGAAGATGTGGGTCAGTACCATAGAAAGGAACCGAGTATATGGGGGTGTATTCAGTTGTATAAACATCATCATCATAAATATTTATAAGAAATATACAGGATGTATGAAAGACTCACATAGCCCGAAGAAAATCATCATAATCATGAGAGGATAAAATAAGTATAATAACACATGTGAGTCATCATATAATTTGTCAATCACTTTCAGTTCATCAAGAATATCAATTCTCATAATGTAAATATCATTTAAATCTTTCAAAAGAATAACTTTCACAATTCCACTTTCAAATCACTTCACCATTCACCATAGACACAAGAAAACACACACACACTGGGAAATCCTATAACCGACATAAACCATGTGAGCCACATGGAGTCCAACGTCCAACCCACGTTAGAGAGAGTCGTCCTATCCTTGCCATCGGAGTAGGACTATCGATATCAAATCCACACAAACTAGTGATCACTATATAAATCAGCCTCAGGCTCACTCCTACGGGGGCACGTAGTTCTAGGGAAGTAAGGTCGCTTTATACCTCCCACTTGGTGCTAAAGATTTCTTCCAGACTTAGCTCAGATCATTTCAAAGATAATCCACAACAAAATAATTTCAATAATATATAAATATACATCGGGAGACATCATGCTTCCTATCTATCAAAATCAACCACGTTGTGGATTTCTTTCACACTCGAGTTCAAAACAACTCCATTAAGACCAAAAGGTCAAATCATTCAAAATATCTCAAATATTCAACATCAACATGCTTATAACACACACTTTCTTAAAAAAACACAATTTCCAATGGGGATTCACGACCCAAATATCAAAATCATGATAAATATCATTCAAGATTCATGCTTTATATCTCCACACATGTAAATTCATCTTTCAAAATCATAAACATCAAGATTTCACAATAATCATCATAAGATATGGGTTCATGCTTCAAATTCGTAAAAATAAAATAAAAATCATGCCTTTGTAAAGAAAATTACTTTTGGGCACAAGAACGAAAGAGAGTTCTTGTTGAAAAACCCCACATACCTTGAATGATGAACTTTAGATCGATACTCATTTTTAAGATGTTAATCGTGCCTTTGAAAGATGGTTCTTGAAGTTCTTGAATTAGGAACTTGGAATCTTGAATAAATTTGCAGAATTAATGGTGAACTTTGGAGGTTCTTGAAGTTGGATGTAAGAGCTTAGGATTTTATTTTTGAGGGAATTTGATGAAATATAACATATAATGCTTCAATAGGCTTTAATATAGGGTTTGGACGGATTTTGGGTAAGTGGGAATGACCAAAACACCCCTAAAAATCAAATAATTCTTGAATCTGTCCTTTGGTGGACTGTTTTGATAGTCTGAAGTAGATCAACCATAACGTTTTACTCCGATATCCAAATTGGATGAAACCAATTTCATTAGAAACAGGACTCTCATATATTTCCCTTGATATATAGTATGTTACCCAGATCATCGTGTACGAGGAGTTATGATTGTTTGAATTTGACCCAAAACTTCACATTTGATAGGCTAAAGTAGATCGACCATAACTTTTTCTCCGATAGACAAATTGGATGAAACCAATTCATTGGAAAGAGGACTCGCAGAGCTTTCCGTTGATATATAGTAGATCACCCAGATCATTATGTACAAGGAGTTATGATCGTTTAAAGTTGGAGCAAAAATACGCCAGGCCTCAGTACTTTTTCCTGCACGTTTTACTGTTCACTACTATTCACGGTTCGATCGGAATGTTCATAACTCATAGCTCGGGTGTCTATTTTGGATGATCCACATATCATTGGAAAGCTTATTTGATACTCTACACAATGGTGGGTCATAATCTAAGACATTCTGCACGAAAAATTTGTAATTTATTTTAGAAGATAGAACCCAACACGTTTACGCATAAAATTTCAACGAAAAATTTCCCGGGGTACTACACTCATCGTCACCTTCTAGGTCTAGTTTTTTAATGTGCTCTTCCTACACAATATCTTTGCTAATAGCTTCTTATTTTTATAGCGCTCAACCTGCACCTTTATATTTGTAACTTCAGTAGTTAATGTGATAACTCATTCTTGTAATAACTTCATTTGTTCAAACACTTATAATATTAAGTCTATTTGGATATCTTTGACATCAGCTTCTTCCATTGGTAAATCAGTTTGAGTAGCTTTGTCTTGATATATTATCTGCAATAACATTCTTGTCAGTCTTGATTACTTCAATCATAAATGTAAAATTTAATATATATAATACTAATCTCCGATTTTCCTTCGCCGTCACTGTGTTTTGTATTTTTCTTGTTAACCACCATCGAACCTGGGTATTATCTGTTCTCACAATAAATTTATTATATACCATATATGGTTCAAAAGCTAATAAACATTTATATAATGAAAATAATTCTTTTCTTTTTATTTCCTATTTTATTTCTATTTCATTAAATGTTCCTGAATAATATCTACAATGATGTTCTATTTTTTCATTTTCGTACCTATATTTAAGTACTTCTCCATAACTATGTTCACTTGCATCTGTTTCTACTATATATGTAAATTTTTTATCTTCGTCTGGGAATTGTAATTTTGGTAATTCTTTACAAAGTATTTTTATTTTCTGAACTTGTTTTTTATCTTCTTCGTTGTAATTATATTATACGTATTTTTTTAATTTTTTCTGTAAAGGCTTTAGGTTATCTGCTAATTTTGATATATATTCTCTTACTTGGTTTACTAATCCTAAAAATGATTGTAATTTCTTTTTTGTATATAATTCTTCTTTTGAATTTATTATTTTTTGTACTATATGTTGTTGCATTTTTACTCCACTTCTATCTGTTTGTATTCCTAAAAATAAAAATTCTATCTGATTTTTCATTATTTCAGCTTTGTTTTCGCTTAAACTTATTTCTGATTTTTCTATTATATCTGTAAGTTGTTCTACTAATTTTAAATGTTCCTCTTTAGTTTTTGTATATAGTAGTATATCATCTATGTATACTATACAATTACGTAATTGATTAAAATAACTATCCATAAAATGTTGATATCTACCTGGTGCATTTTTATATCCAAATAGTAATACATTTCATTCATAAAATTCTTATGGTACTATAAATACGGTTAATTCCTTAGAATCTTCATCTAACTTTAAGTGGTAAAATCCTGATTTACAGTCAAATTTACTAAAGTAGTTATATCCTTGTATTTGTCTTATTTTTAATATCTTATTTGGTATTGGATAATTGTGTGTCATAGTTTTTGCATTTAAATTTCTATAGTCAATAACCATTCTACTTTTTCCTCTTTTTTGTTCAATATGTTTATTTACTATAAATGTTGGACTATTGTGTTTACTATTACTTTTTTGTATATATTGTTTTTCTAATAATTCATCTATATGCATTTTAATTTTTTTTAAATCGTCAAAATTATATGTTAATGGTTTTTGAGTTATTATGCTATTTTTATCTATTAATTCAATTCTATAGTAGTTTTATATTTTTCCCATCCTTTTAATGAATCTTCACTATATAATTGTCTTAATTTTTTCTTTATTATTTCTACTTTATCTAATGAAAATATGGTTATTTCTTATTTATTTATCGAAAATACAACTAGTTCTACTGTGTCTTCTGTATTTTTTATATTTTTTAACTTTTGTGTAATTTTTTCACTTCCTTTTATTCAATTAGTTTTCTTTCTTATTTTGTTAATAAGTCTCTTTTCTCTTACTTTTTGTTTACATGGTGTTGTGAACCACCAATCTAATTTAATTATTATATTGGGTAAAATTTATCTAAAAGTGGCATTCCTAAAAGCATATCTTTTGATGTTAGTTCATAATTATAGATTTCTTCTATTGCTATTATTTTATTCCATATCTGTATTTTTACATTTTTAGCTTTATATGTAATTAACCTTCGTTCATTATTAAATTCTTTGACTACTATTGGTGTTTTTAATTTATCCCATTTACTTTCTGGTAAACAGTTGTATCTACATGAGTTTCCTTCTGCTATTGTATCTATCATACGTGTATAATACATATTATAATATCCTTCTACTATTATTTTTACAAGTACATATATTTTCATATCATGTTAAAGTTCTTTTATGAATAATTTCTCATTATTATATGTTATAGATAATTGTGTATGTTCTATATTGTATAGTTTTACTTGTTCTAACTATTTTATTCCTAATATTATATCTGCTTTTTGCATTTGTTCCTTTAATGCAAAATCTATTTTTATTTTTCTAACTCCTATTATTATTTTTTTTTCTGCCTTATCCTTAATGTTTATTAGACTCCTTGGTAGATCTGGACATATATTACTTTTAGATTTTATTTCTTCACTTTTTACTAGATATTTTGCTATATAATTTTCTTTTTGTCCTGTGTTTAAGAGTATTAAATATTCTTTTTCATTTATTGTTCCTGTTATGTAATATTGGTTTGAATTAACTATTGAAGTTATTTCATAACTTATTCTTTTTTATGAGCTTGATGATTCTGATTTTTCATGAGCTATTCTTTTTGATATACTTATTCTATCATTTATTATTTCTAAATCTTCTTCTATGTCTATATTTTTGTAACTATAATCATTATTATCAATTGTTTTTACAAATTGTTCAAGAGGACTTTCTATTAATTATATTTTTTCCTGTTATTTTATGTTTTGTTGTTAATACATATAGATTTTTACATATTGCTATAAATATTTTACTTCCTGGGGTTAGTTCTATTCCTGATATTTTCTAATATAACACTAATGATTTATCTATATTTTTATCTGTTATTGCTACTGAATAATTTGCACTTACTATAAATTTAAATTTTTGGTATATTAAATTTCCTTTTATAGCAGTTATTACATTTTTTTCTATAGGTTTTATAATTCTATCATCTGCTACATATAATTCTATTGGTGTATCTATAATTCTATTGGTGTATCTATTCCTTGTCTAAAACATGTTTTTATTAATATCTCTGTTCCTCTAAGGTATACATATTTTATTGGGTCTTTACTTTTTATATCGTTTATTTCTTTATTAATTATTCTTTTTGTTACTAGTGGCATACTAACTCCATCTTTTGCATATCTACAGTCTATTACATGTGTTTTTTTGGCTTACTACGTAGTATTCTTCCTTTTTTCTACTAAATATATTTTTTATTGTTGGTATTTTAAATATTTTTCTACACTTAAGTCTAACTCTTTTTCTTTTATTTCATCAAATATATGACTATCAAATATTATTTTTTGATCTATTCCTTCTTCATTTAAATATTCTTCCTTTGTTATTATTTTTATATCTTCTTCAGTTATTTGGTTCATTTTTATATCTTCTTCAGTCATTTGATTCATCTAATTCACTATCTATTTCATTATCTATTTCATTCTCCGAAATTTCACATATACTATCTACACTTTCTAATTCATAATCTATATAATCTATCTACATATATTCTGTATTTTCTATTTTTATTTCTTATATTTGTTTTTTTTTGGGGTTTTTTTGGTAACTTACAATCTTTAGCTAAATGTCCAAGTTTTCCACAATTATAACAAGTACATTCTTTTATAGATTTTTTTTTCCTATACGGTCTTTTATGTTTATAAATTTTTACATAATATCTTTTTCTTGGTTTCTTATACTTATATTTTGATTTCTTGTATTTCTTATGTTTCTTATGTCTTTTTCTTTTCTTATAATATCTTTCTTCACATCCAAATTGAGGTGCTATTTTATCTTTGCAACATGTTAAATTCCTTTTTAATGATTTTTTTCATTTTTATTTCTTCTCCATATTTTTCACATAGATTTTTATACCATTGTTGTAAAAATTTTATTCTTGCTCCTAGGGTATCTACTATTTTTGCTTCATCCCAACTCTTTATTATTTTTTGAACTAAATGGTTTGGGTAATTTACTAAAATATAATCTTCTTATTTCTTTACTTTCTTCTATATTATATGTTCTTTTATAATAATATTCTTTAAATGCGCACGTATACTCATCTATATAGCACATATTATATATTGCTAGTTTTAGCATTAAATTTCTATTTCTATTTTTTTCTTTATTTTGCTCTTCTTCTTCTGTTGTTACACTGCTAAATTCATCTCTTATAGCTATATCATATTTTTTCAATATTTCTGTTGGTAGTATTGTAGTAGTTGTTGATGTTCCTTCTGTTTTGTTATCAGATCTTAATACTTTTTTACTAGCTTCGGTTAGGTTTAAAAATCATAATTTTACTGTTTCTATTAATGTCTTTTCTATATCTTCTGGTGTGTTTGTTGTATCTATTTATTATCTAATAATTTTTTTGACATATATCCTACCCATAGTTGTATTATTTTATTTGTATCTATTACACAGTCTAAATCTAAAAAGTTATAATTAATTATTTGTTTTGGTGTCCATTTATTATATTCATCATTTAGATTATATCTTTTAAACTTACTTTTGTAATTATATGTTGGTTGGTTTTCTTATCTCTGATGTACTAGGTACTATATTTTTATCTAGAGTATTTACTTCTGTATTTATTAGTTCTAGATTTTCTTTATTAATTACTTCTTGTTCTCCATTAATTTCTAGTTTTCCAATGTTTTCTAGAATTTCTGTATATGTTTCACTATCTTCAGAATCATAATTATCTGTTTCTTCAGCATCTATTGTATTTATTTCTAATTCACTGGCTTCTGGTTCTTTATTTTTTATTTCTAATTTTTCTTTAAATTGATTTATCTCGTTTAATAATTTTTGTTCTTTATCTTTTTTGTTTTTTCTTTCTTTTTGTCTCTTTTCATATAAACCTTTTAGCATTTGTAGTTCTTTTTCTAATTCATCAATCATACTATTTTTAGTTTCTTCTATTTTTCGTATTTCTTCTGTGGTTTGTTGTTTTATTTTATCTATTTTCTTCTTTCTATATATTTCTTCATTTTCTCTTTCTATTCTTACCATGACTGTCAACTTATCTTCTAATTTTAATACTTCTTTTTCTAACATTAAATAAAATGTTCACCTATTTTCTTATATCTTCTTCCTAAATTAGAGAATACTATTTTTATTGTTGATCCTTCGTGATTTTCATATGTTTTTTCATCTAATATAAATTCTTCTTTGTTCATTTGATTAAATGTATATAGGTTATGTTGATATATATATTCTAGACTATCTATTGTTGATTCTAAATTTTATATTTCTTATTTTTGTGCATTTATTGAATTTTTACTAACTCCGATAATTATGTTATACTATAGTGTTTCTATCCTTATTTTTAATTCTTTACGTTTTTCAGATATTATTTGTTTTAATTTTTTATATTTTTGTAATTTCTGTATGTTATTCATCAAAACAATATTTATAATATTTTGGTGGATATCTAAATCTAATTTTATCATAATTAATAAATTAATCAAATAAATCCAAATATATACTATTTCCATAACTTTAAACAACATAGACTCTGATACCAATTGTAGGGGGGTGCAGATAAATTGGATAACTTAAATAGATCTATTATAGCTCTAATGGATCTATTTTTGTGTGTGCGTGGATATTTCTTAACTTCTCTAATCATTTTTATTTTTAGTTTATTTATTTTAATTTTATTAATGTTCATATCTTGGGGGTGATTGGATGGTATTTGATTAAATATTTTACTGTAATATTCTTTAATTTTTTCTCTTAGTCTTTGTAATTCTTGTATATTATTTTGGAGGTATTCTAAATATTCTATATCTTTTTTTCTAAAATATTTAATTAAATTCTCTTTCATAAGTATTTCTGTTAATCTTATTTCTTCCATATCTTGTCTCTAATATTTTAAATACTCATAGTCTATCATTTTATCCTAAAGTAGTTGTGATACTGCAAATTTCTTTGTAATAATTTATTCTAATTGTACTATATCTGATATTAAATTCTAGGTTATCTATTTCATTAATTATCCTGTCTTTTCCGTCTATGAATAATTCCATGTCTAAATCATATTCTAAACTGTCTTTTAATTCTAGTTGTTTTATGGTTTTATTTATCCAAATTAATCTTTCTTTTAATTGTTCTCTTCCTTTTCTAAGCTGGTTTCTATAATTAATTTCTTCGTATAGCCAACTTTGTTTTTCTTTAACTCTTTGAATATATTCGAGCATTTTTAATCTATATAATATCCATCTGAATAATAACTGTCTGAATTATTTCTACCATTGAAATCTATATTTTCTAATTCATCTTCTACCAATTAGTACTTAGTAACTCATCTTCATACTCAAATATTTTTTCCCATATTATTTTCTTTATGTCTTCTAATTCTAAGTCTTTTATAAGATATAAAACTAGTATCTTATTTTCATCAGATATATATCTTGTCATATTATCCATATTATGCTTAGGTTTCTACGAATAACTTGGATAACTTGGAATTGAATTCTAGTAATTAATTATTTTATCATAGTATTTATTAGTTGTTTGTTTTAATCTTAATAATTTCTCTATATTTTCATTAAGGAATTCTGTATATTTTATATCTTTAGTTCTCATATATTCTTCTAATTTTTTTTCACTAGTTTTTTTCTATTCATTGTATATTTTTCATATTTATTTTCGAATTTTCTAAATATTCGTAATTTATCATGGTTGATGTGTAGGTTTGGTATGTAAGTATTTGTAAGAGTAGGTAGGTAGGTGTGGTATGTAACTTATTCTAGTCATAAAATATTTATCAAATATTTTTTCCAATATAATTTTTCTTATATCTACAATTTCTATATCCTTAAGTATATACAAAACAAGTATTTTGAATTTATCTACCATTTCGTCAGATAAATAAGTATTCATTTTTCATATGATGCTTTTTCAAAATATTCTCTTCAATCATACACAACAAAATATGATCATTTTAGATTGCTATATACTAGATTATTCTTAAATAACATTTTCTTCGGTCACTATTAGCATGGTAATCCGGATACTTTTTCCTTAAATAGCGCTTCTACTCTGGCTACTCCCCTATCACGGCTTTCTTGCATCACCGGTTTCACCTTTAGGACGGCATAGTTCTTAGGAATTTTTCTCCTTTTTCCTCTTTGCTAATAAACTTCTTAACATGCTATTCTCCTAATAATTCTACTATAAAGTAACTAACATTAACTTATTTTATCATATCATGATTGTCAGGAATTTATGAATTTAGCTATTCATAATCATAAATATAAATACCTGTTCTCGTAAATCTAACAATTCTAGATTTTTCATAGTTGTCTGATTCATAGCTTTTCCTTGGAAATATACCTGTTTTTTATTAAATAATTCAAAAGTTTTTTATGTACAAGAGAGGGTTTTGCTTCAACTCATGAAGGCTTACCTCTAACTGAGCAAAATGCTCTCTATTTATAATCCTAAGAAAACGCGTAAACTATTAACACACTTTACACGTTTCCTAATTTACGTCTCCTATTTTTGTCAGAAAGATAAGAATTAATAATGCTATACATAAAAAGTCAAAAAGTCTATGCCTAAAAAGTTAAAGATGTTAATGGCTATTACTAAAAAGTCTTCCTAACTATACAATTTACGTAACAAGATTTAAAAGGCTATACAATAATTCACATGTCGCTTTCTAGCTTTTATTATCTTTGTCTTTTATCTCTTCCATTATTGCTCCGTTGTTATCTTCTTTTCATCTTCTCTTTGTCGTATCTTTTATTTTTTTTATCTTCTTGCTATTGTAGCATCACATCTGGAATAAAGTTGTGTCTGCCACTACATCTGTTGCATATGTGGTCATCGTATCTTTGGCCAACCTGTTTACAGAATTGATCCATAGCTTCTTCTGAAATAATTCCTTTCGTAAAGGATTTTGTGACTGGTAACTCTTCTGGTTTTAGGATCATTATGACCCATTTTCTTATCTCTTCTTTGTCATTTTCTCTAATATTTTTACAAGTAGAGTAAACCAATAATTGATTTCTATTATAGTTAATCCAAACTGGGTTTTGATTTATATAATTATTTGCCAACTTAGTCAATATACTGCTAAGTCCAATACCTCTCTTGTTTCGTTAGAAGTCCGGTATCTGATTTTTGGTTATCTCTTCTTGTTCGCATATTTTATAATATAATCTCGTGTCATTCCTATCTTGACAACAGTAATTGTTTGTTTTATTTCATCAAACAATATTTTTGCTGGTGCTGAGTAGAAACAAATATAGAATAGTTATCCCTTTGTAATCCTTTTATAATCCACAAATTTTTTGTGAATATCTGGAATTCTTGTTAACTCTTCTCCAGTAACTGTGTAAATTTTACATAATAGTCCATAATAGTAACATGAAGAAATTAAGTTTGTACTGGTGTCAGGCAAAGCAGTAATTTTGTTATAGTTCTGACATTTTTTTGTAATATATCCTTGGTTTTGTTTTGCTAAATCTTTATTCTGGATAGGTTTTGTATTTAACAATTTTTGTAAGGTATAAATATTATCAATATATGTACGAGTGATATGGTTATAAGTCTGCTTTTGTTGATTGAGTGATTCGGAATATGTGTGTATCTGGGGAGGTATAGATGACTCTGATTTTTGTATATTTGGTGTATATGGTTTTGAGAATATCTGGTTGAGGTTATAATTCTTTTTCTTTGGTGGTTCAGGTTTATTTTGAGTGACTATATTCTTTCCCTTGGATACATCACTTGCGCCTGCAGTTGTAACTGTAGTTTCGTTAGTAATTTGAGTTTTTAGGTGTTTCTCATCGTCACCTTCTAGGTCTAGTTTTTTAATGTGCTCTTCCTACACAATATCTTTGCTAATAGCTTCTTGTTTTTTATAGTGCTCAACCTGCACTTTTATATTTGTAACTTCAGTAGTTAATGTGATAACTTCTTCTTGTAATAACTTCATTTGTTCAAACACTTGTAATATTAAGTCTGTTTGGATATCTTTGACATCAGCTTCTTCCATTGGTAAATCAGTTTGCGTAGCTTTGTCTTGATATGTTATCTGCAATAACATTCTTGTCAGTCTTGATTACTTCAATTGTAAATGTAAAATTTAATATATATAATACTAATCTCCGAATTTCCTTTGTCGTCACTGAGTTTTGTATTTTTTTTAACCACCATCGAACCTGGGTATTATCTGTTCTCACAATAAATTTGTTATATACAATATATGGTTCAAAGGCTAATAAACATTTATATAATGAACATAATTCTTTTCTATTTATTTCCTATTTTATTTATGTTTCATTAAATGTTCCTGAATAATATCTACAATGATGTTCTATTTTTTCATTTTCGTACCTATATTTAAGTACTTCTCCATAACTATGTTCACTTGCATCTGTTTATACTATATATGTAAATTTTTTATCTTCGTCTGGCAATTGTAGTTTTGGTAATTCTTTACAAAGTATTTTTATTTTCTGAACTTGTTTTTTGTAATTCTTTACAAAGTATTTTTATTTTCTGAACTTATTTTTTATCTTCTTCGTTATAATTATATTCTACATCCTTTTTTAATTTTTCTGTAAAGGGTTAAGGTTCTCTGCTAATTTTGGTATATATTCTCTTACTTGGTTTAATAATCCTAAAAATGATTATAATTTTTTTTTGTATCTAATTCTTTTTTTGAATTTATTATTTTTTGTACTATATGTTGTTGCATTTTTACTCCACTTTTATCTATTTGTATTCCTAAAAATTCTATCTGATTTTTCATAATTTCAGCTTTTTTTTGCTTAAACTTATTCCCGATTTTCCTATTATATCTGTAAGTTGTTCTAGTAATTTTAAATGTTCTTCTTTAGTTTTTATATATACTAGTATATCATCTATATATACTATACAATTAGGTAATTGTTTAAAATAACTATCCATAAAATGTTGATATCTATCTGGTGCATTTTTATATCCAAATGGTAATACATTCCATTCATAAAATTCTTGTGGTACTGTAAATGTGGTTAATTCCTTAGAATCTTCATCTAACATTAAGTGGTAAAATCCTGATTTACAGTCAAATTTACTAAAGTAGTTATATCCTTGTATTTGTCTTATTTTTAATATCTTATTTTGTATTGGATAATTGTATGTCATAGTTTTTGCATTTAAATTTCTGTAGTCAATAACCATTCTACTTTTTCCTCTTTTTTGTTCACTATGTTTATTTACTATAAATGCTGGACTATTGTGTTTACTATTATTTTTTTTGTATATATTGTTTTTCTAATAATTCATCTATATGCATTTTAAATTCTTTTAAATCGTCAAAATTATATGTTAATGATTTTTGAGTTATTATGCTATTTTTATCTATTAATTCAATTTTTATAGTAGTTTTATGTTTTTCCCATGCAATTTTTATAGTAGTTTTATGTTTTTCCCATCCTTTTAATGGATTTTCACTATATAATTGTCTTAATTTTTTCTTTATTATTTCTACCTTGTCCATTGAAAATATGGTTATTTCTTTTTTATTTATCAAAAATACAACTAGTTCTACTGTGTCTTCTGTATTTTTTATATTTTCTAACTTTTGTATAATTTATTCACTTCCTTTTATCCAATCAGTTTTCTGTCTTATTTTATTAATAACTCTTTTTGCTCTTACTTTTTGTTTACATGGTGTTGTAAACCACCAATCTATTTTAGTTATTAGATGTGGGTATAATTTATCTAAAAATGACATTCCTAAAAGCATATATTTTGATGTTAGTTCATAATTATAGATTTCTTCTATTACTATTATTTTATTCCATATCTATATTTTTACATTTTTAGCTTTATATGCAATTAAACTTCGTTCATTATTAAATTCTTTGACTACTATTGATGTTTTTAATTTATCCCATTTACTTTCTGGTAAATAGTTATATCTACATGAGTTTTCTTCTGCTCCTGTATCTATCATACGTGTATAATACCTATTATAATATCCTTCTACTATTATTTTTACAAGTACATATATTTTCATATCATATTAAAGTTCTTTTTATAAATAATTTCTCTTTATTATATGTTATAGATAATTGTGTGTGTTCTATATTGTATGGTTTTACTTGTTCTAACTATTTTATTCCTAATATTATATCTGTCTTTTGCATTTGTTCCTTTATTTCAAAATCTATTTTTATTTTTCTAATTCCTATTATTTTTTTTTCTGTCGTATCCTTAATGTTTATTAGACTCCTTGATAGATCTGGGCATATATTACTATTAGATTTTATTTCTTCACTTTTTACTAGATATTTTGCTATATAATTTTCTTTTGTCCTGTGTTTAAGAGTATTAAATATTCTTTTTCATTTATTGTTCCTGTTATGTAATATTGGTTTGAATTAACTATTGAAGTTGTTTCATAACTTATTCTTTTTTATGAGCTTGATGATTTTGTTTTTTCATGAGCTATTCTTTTTGATATACTTATTCTATCATTTATTATTTCTAAATCTTCTTCTATGTCTATATTTTTGTAACTATAATCATTATTATCAATTGTTTTTACAAATTGTTCAAAAGGACTTTCTATTTGTATTTTATTAATTATATTTTTTCCTGTTATTTTATATTTTGTTGTTAATACATATAGATTTTTACATCTTGCTGTAAATATTTTACTTCCTGGGGTTAGTTCTATTCCTTATATTTTCCAATATAACACTAATGATTTATCTATATTTTTATCTGTTATTGGTACTGAATAATTTGCACTTATTATAAATTTAAATTTTTGATATATTAAATTTTCTTTTATAGCAGTTATTATACTTTTTCTATAGGTTTTATAATTCTATCACCTGCTAAATATAATTCTATTGATGTATCTATTCTTTCTCTAAAACATGCTTTTATTAATATCTCTGTTCCTCCAAGGTGTACATATTTTATTGGGTCTTTACTTTTTATATCGTTTATTTCTTTATCAATTATTATTTTTGTTACTAGTGGTATACTAGCTCTACCTTTTGCATATATACAGTCTATTACATGTTTTTTTTTGGCTTACTACGTAGTATTCTTCCTTTTTTCTACTAAATATATTTTTTATTGTTGGTATTTTAAATATTTTTCTACACTTAAGTCTAACTCTTTTTCTTTTATTTCATCAAATGTTATTTTTTGATCTGTTCTTTCTTTATTTAAATATTCTTCCTTTGTTATTATTTTTATATCTTCTTCAGTTATTTGGTTTATTTTTATCTCTTCTTCAGTCATTTGATTCATCTAATTCTCTATCTATTTCATTCTCCGAAATTTCATATATACTATCTTCACTTTCTAATTCATAATCTATATAATCTATCTGCATATATTCTGTATTTTCTATTTTTATTTCTGATATTTGTTTCTTTTTTGGGTTTTTTGGTAATTTACAATCTCTAGCTAAATGTCCTGGTTTTCCACAATTATAACAAGTACATTCTTTTATAGATTTCTTTTTCCTATATGGTCTTTTATGTTTATAATTTTTTACATAATATCTTTTTCTTGGTTTCTTATACTTATATTTTGATTTCTTGTATTTCTTATATTTCTTATGTCTTTTTCTTTTTTTATAATATCTTTCTTCACATCCAAATTGAGGTGCTATTTTATCTTTGCAACATGTTAAATTTCTTATTAATGTTTTTTCTATTTTTATTTCTTCTCTATATTTTTCACATAGATTTCTATACCATTGTTGTAAAAATTTTATTCTTGCTCTTAGGGTATCTACTATTTTTGCTACATCCCAACTCTTTATTATTTTTGAACTAAATGGTTCGGGTAATTTACAAAAATATAATCTTCTTATTTCTTTACTTTCTTATATATTATATGTTCCTTAATAATAATATTCTTTAAATGCGCACGTATACTCATCTATATAGCACATATTAAATATTGCTAGTTTTAGCATTAAATTTCTATTTATATCTTTTTCTTTATTTTGCTCTTCTTCTTCTGTTGTTACACTTCTAAATTCATCTCTTATAACTATGTCATATTTTTTCAATATTTCTGTTGGTAGTAATTTAGTAGTTGTTGATGTTCCTTCTGTTTTGTTATCAGATCTTAATACTTTTTTACTAGCTTCGGCTAGGTTTAAAAATCATAATTTTACTGTTCCTATTAATGTCTTTTCTATATATTCTGGTGTGTTTGATGTATCTATTTTATTATCTAATAATTTTTTTGATATATATCCTACCTATAGTTGTATTGTTTTATTTGTGTCTATTACACAGTCTAAGTCTAAAAAGTTGTAATTAATTATTTGTTTTGGTGTCCATTTATTATATTCATCATTTAGATTATATCTTTTAAACTTACTTTTGTAATTATATGTTGGTTTTCTTATCTCTGATGTACTAGGTACTATATTTTTATCTAGAGTATTTACTTCTGTATTTATTAGTTCAAGATTTTCATTATTAATTACTTCTTGTTCTCAATTAATTTCTAGTTTTTCTACGTTTTCTAGAATTTCTTTATATGTTTCACTATCTTCTAAATCATAGTTATCTGTTTCTTCAGCATCTATTGTATTTATTTCTAATTCACTGGTTTCTGGTTCTTTATTTTTTATTTCTAATTTTTCTTTAAATTGATTTATCTCATTTAATATTTTTTGTTCTTTATCTTTTTCTTATTTTTCTTTTTGTCTCTTTTCATATAAACCTTTTAGCATTTGTAGTTCTTTTTCTAATTCAGCAATCCTACTATTTTTAGTTTCTTCTATTTTTCGTATTTCTTCTGTGGTTTGTTGTTTTATTTTATCCATTTCTTCTTTTTTTTTCTATTCTTACCATGGCTGCCAACTTATCTTCTAATTTTAATTCTTTTTTTCTAACATTAAATATAAATGTTCACCTATTTTCTTATATCTTCTTCCAGAATTAGAGAATATTATTTTTATTTTTGATCTTTCATGATTTTCATATGTTTTTTGATCTATTGTAAATTCTTCTTTGTTCATTTTATTTAGATGTATATAGGTTATGTTGACATATATATTCTAGACTATCTATTGTTGATTCTAAATTTGATATTTCTTCTTTTTGTGCATTTATTGAATTTTTACTAACTCTGACAATTATGTTATATTGTAGTCTTTCTATCCTTATTTTTAATTCTTTACATTTTTTTAGATATTATTTGTTTTAATTCTCTATATTTTTGTAATTTCTGTACGTTATTCATCTAAACAATATTTATAATATTTTGGTGGATATCTAAATCTAATTTTGTCATAATTAATAAATTAATCAAATAAATCCAAATATATACTACTTCCGTAACTTTAAACAACATAGACTTTGATAGCAATTGTAGGGGTATAAGCTAGCATTAGTTCTAAGGAAAGCAATTAAGAAGTTGTAATGCCTGCTTCCATTTGACCACGTCTGTGCCTCGAATATGTACATGAAGAACTATCTCCATACAGATGTAATTCTCATCAAAGCTAGCTTGTTGAAACCTCATTTAATTTCTTTCTCACCAAATCTGTGTTGTGGTCATAATAAAACCAATACTTGAGATTTCACCCGCACCTTATTGACTCTTTTCCTTTTGACATGCCTATTTTGCATTGCCCCATCATGGATTATACATATTTTGCTTTTTCATTGCCCCATCATGGATTCAGATCCAATTCCAAGTCCAGTTGTCATGATAATGACTCTAGTCGATCTAGATGGTTTGAGCTTCAAAAGAAACCCCAATTCCACTCATCCTGAATATCATTTCAATCGAAATCTTAAGCATAAGTCTTATAAGCATATTGAATATCCTGAATGAAACTCATCATTAGATATGTATGAAGGTTCTGCAAGAAAAATGGTAGTGGATAGCAGAGTCAGCTGTAAGTTTATGGCAAAACATGAATATGGAGACTTTAGCCCTAATACTGGTTCAAGAAATGGTCTTCAAAGTCTCTATGTCTGACTCAGAAAATTCAATGTAGGAGCAAATGAAACCTCGGTGTAGCCGAAGTGAAGTGAGTCTTAACATTTTGGAGAAGGAACATTTAGATTGCAAGCCTTCCGATTTTAAGGAAAGTGAGTATCATAATTTATGGGAGAGAGCTCCAAAATATAGTTGAAATGGTGTAGTACTAGTTCGCTTTAGGCTATGTTTTTTACAAGTTCCAGCCTAGTCCTGATACATTTTGTTAAAATGATATATAGGACCACATAGGCGGAAAGAGGCCAGTAAATGATGAAAACTATAATTTAGTTCCTGTGAAGGTTAAGGTTCCCTGGCAAAATGAGACAACAGTAAGTTTTATGGTTTTTGTTAATACATGCAACATTCTTTTCATTTTATACATGGTTGTGAATTCTATGAACCCTACTTTTATTAAAGGTTGTTAAATGAGCAACAAATGAAGTTACTGACCATCAAGAGTACTTGAGAAGAGCATCTATGAAAGTAATGCCCTGCAGAAAAATCATCAGATAAGGTTTGGACAACTTAAATAACTTGATATTACACAACCTAGTATATGTTCAGAGGCGGATCCAGGATCCGAACTCACCGGGTGCCAAGTAATTCAATCGGATTATTCATCTTTTCAGTCTATAGAACAATTAACAAATCAATCAATAATAAAAGAACAATGATAAAATGACCAAACTTAAAACTTTTAATAATATTACTAATATCATAATATCCATAATTCATTACAATTGCCCACGACGAGTTTTTATATTCTGAAAACGATCAACGATGACATCATTACTTACATTTTCAAATACATCACGCTCTATGTAACATACTAAACAATCATTTAAATATTTATTACCAATACTATTTCGCACTTCATTTTTTATGTGCTTCATGGAAGAGAATGCTCTTTCAACAGTTGTCGTAGCGACGGGTAAAATCAAAATCAACTTCACAAGTAAATAAACAAGTGAATAAGTCTCCACAAGATTTTCCTCAACTAATGCCTTTGCCAAATCACGAATTCCTTGCAAGTTGGAGAACTTGGAATTACCACCTCGCATATGAATTATGAAGGTATCAAGTTGGTAACTTATATCTCAAAGCTTTCCATCATCAAACTCATTTGGATAACACTTTGGTAAAGTCATGATTCTACCTTTGTCAAAGTTAGAAAAAGAATTAACAGGATTCAAGCTACCCATCCCAAGAAGCAAATAACTACTCACTATATCAAAACGCTCATTAAGCTCTTGAAGTTGCACATCAATGACCGCACAAAAGATTTCAACACGCAAGTGGTGCAAATAACAAACATCTAAACACTTACGCTTTGACTTTCCGGGAAAATAAGACTCATCTAATTTGGGAATCAAGATATCATGTGAATCACAAAATGAAGAAACAACATTCAACAAAGATTCCCACCCATTCTCTCTCATATCTTGCAATCTTTTCTTTGAGATGTTAAGAAACTCCACGGCATTAACAATATCTTGATCTTTTTTTTTGTAAAATCTTGCTCAACTCATTTGACATGGCCCACACTTTCAACATCAAGTGAATCATAAAAACAAATTTGAATGTTCTAACCTTTGTCAAAAGATATTCCGCTTGATTTCTGTCACTTGAAGTAGAACATTTAATTTCAATCACTCCAAGCACATGAACAATGGATGAAAAAATAACAAGAAAGTTATCCAATATTTTGAAATGTGATCCCCAACAAGTATCACCCGGTCTTTGAATCCCACGCTCTTGATTTAATCCTTGTTCGGTATGAGCTTCACCAGACTCAAGTAATTTCTTCAAATTTTCGGCTTGGTGATGACGAAGTAAATCTCGATGTTTAAAAAATCCTCCAACAACATTCAACACATTAGTAACATGATAAAAAAGTCTTCAACTTTCACATATTTGTTAGCAATAGCTACAAGTGTTAGTTGCAATTGATGTGCAAAACAATGAATATAGTACGCCGAAGGACTATCTTTCATAATTAAAGTTTTGTGACCATTTATCTCTCCCTTCATATTACTATCTCCATCATAACCTTGCCCACGTATTTTGGATAGATTTAGTGAATGATCGAAAAGCAAAGAATAAATTTCTTTCTTCAATGAGAAAGCCGATGTATCACTAACATGGATAAGAACGATAAATCATTCCACTACTTCACCCTTTTTATCAACATATCTCAAAACAAAAGCCATTTGTTCTTTGTGTGAGATGTCTTTGGATTCATCAACTATGTAACGCCCCAAGAACCCATCCCAAGATATCACACGGTGCTTAAGGTCACACGTGGCCTTAAGCTAACCCTCTAAGCCTGTCATCACTTTCAGAACTCACTGTAACACAAATCATGCTAAGATAAAGAGGAATAAGCATGTCATGACCATGCTTAGATACAAAATGAGACTGTCCTGTACAACCAAAATACCAAGATCCTGTACATACTGACATACTAATCTGACAAAGCCTCTACTATATAAGATTGAGTAGCCATTGGTACAGATCCCCATCTGACTCGTGCTGAACTAAAAATAAACGACCATTTATCAGCAAGAAAAAATGAGAGATACAAGTCCTCGAACCACGAGGACTCACCAACTGCAGAGATGTAGAAGAAGGTACTCGAAGATCACTGTCGCTGCTGAGACTGAGCACCTGAACCTTTATCACGATGAAATATAGAATACAAAAGAGTATGGGAGTCTGTACTTGGGAATGTACTGAGTATGCGGGGGTGGATGCAACATTTAAATAATATCATAAATGTATAAGAAAATCATACATGCTGACCATAATAATTCTCTTTGCTTGAATTATCTGAAACATGTTTCTCATAAATCATCAGTAGTAATACATGCTTCATAAATCTCGTAAATCATTTATCTCAACTCAAACACTTTAACTCATGACTTAGAGTGACTCGTAACTCAAGAGACTTAAATCATTATGGATGTGGGAGTTTCTTATAACCGACATAACTACTCCATGTGAGCCGCATAGAGTCCAACATTTTGCCCTCCTAAGGAGAGAACCCCACATTGGCAGGGGTGTTGTACTCTTGCAGGGAATACAACCTCAATCTCAATATCACAATCTCATACTCAACCTTTGACCCACAATCATCAACATCAATCCTACGGTGGCATGTAGTTCTAGGAAAATACCATATTTCCCGCTCGGTGCTAAATACTCCTCCCAGACTCAGCTCAGAACGTGTTAGGAAATCCACCTCAATCAATATCAACTCATGGGTCTATCATAAAGACCAAAACATAAATATATCTCATTTGTAAATCATAAACATCTTATGGATTCCTAACTCGACTCAACTCAACTCGACACAATCTTTCTCGGCATAAAAATACATTTGTTTATTAAGTCATTTCAAATATTAAAATCTTCATGGAAACATCACAAGACTCATTCTTGACTCTCAAGTTCACATATAAATATACATTCAATAGTTAAATTTCTCATGGAAAGGCATAACTCATAACACTTGTCTCAAATCGTTCCAAAATCATAAATTCATATTAAGAATATTCAACTCATGGCACTTGAGTTAAATTGCTTAGAAATCATCAATACATAATGATAATATACATCTCATGGAATAAACCCTCAATTTAGGAAACATGATGGTGAAATAATCATAAATATCAAACTTATTCAACTCAAATCTCATAAATCATGATTAAAGAAATTTGGGTGTAAACCCACTTACAAAATCATGTAAATCAGTAGTAGAAATTAAACCTTTAGGCATAAGAACAAAAGGAGTGTTCTTGTTCAAACCCCACATACCTTAGATTTTGATTTTGAAGATATAGAAACTTTATTGAAACTTCTTTCTCACACTTTTAGACCAAGACCTTACTGACTTTGACTTGAGGAGCTTAGTTCTTGAACAACTTGAAGAAATTTATGGGAGATTTCTTGAATTTCTTGGAGAGGATTTGATTTTTTGGGTTTGAAAGAAACCTATGTTTCTAGAGAATTCTTGAAAGAAATTTGGAGAGAAATAGAGAGAAATGGTCTTCTCTTCTATACATAGATATATATATATAAGGCCACAAGGAGCGGAAATGACCAAGATGCCCCTTTGAAAAAAAGTTGAAATTTATTGATCGGGGCCTGTGACGGTCGACCTGACGGTCCATCAGAGAGATTGACGGTCCACCAAGTCGTCCATCACTCGAACACTAAAACTAGAAAGTTCTGCCTCAACGTGACGGTTGGCCTGATGGTCCTTCAGAAAAGTAACGGTCTACCAAGTCGTCTGTCACTTGAGGGCCGGAAATGAGACATTCTATCTCGGTCTGACGGACACCTTGACGGTCCGTCAAATTTGTGACGGTCCACCACTTTGACCGTCACACGACATCCCAAAAAGGGAGCTACTGCCTTGGCTTGACGGGACACTTGACGGTCCACCAAGGACCTGACGGTCCACCAGGTCAACCGTCAAACCTGGGCTATCCGATAGCATTCAGTAAAATGGCCATAACTCACTCATCCGATGTCGGATTTTGATGAAATTGGTATCGATAGAAAGATTATTCGATGCTCTACATTAAAAAAGTGGAAATTAGAGAAATACAACATGGTTTAAACATAAATCACTTTGGAAGTCATACATATCCATTCAAAAGACAGATTTAGGCTTAAGGAATGATCGGGGTATTACAAACTAATATACCAAAATAATCTCCATTCAAGTCCGCAATTGTAACTTTCAATGTTTTTTTAGAACAAGCATTGACAATATCCTTTTGGATCATAGGACAAGTCAAAGTATCATTTTGTAGAGCTTTTTCTAATATCACTTTTCCCACATCCGGATGGTTGTCTCCATGCCACCGCAAAAATCCTAAAAAGTAGCCTTAATTACTTGAAGATTTACTTTCATCATGACCTCGAAAAGCCAATCCATAATACAAAAGAAGTCTTACTATATTAATTGAAGCTTCCAAACGCATTCAGTACTCACTTTTTGACTTTTCAGAATGTTTGTCAAGAACAACGTGAATTGATTGACGATAATTTGATAAATCTAGCATCTTATTGTAACATTTGTGGTGAACACTATTAACTTTAACGACATGCAAACGAAATTTTTCAAGAGCCTTATTCTAACCCTAAGACCCTTTGATGCATAAAAATCACCCATAGTTTCATGAATAAATTCATTTTTGAATAAATAACAACAAAGACAATATGCGACATCTTTCTCCACACTATACTCCAACCAAGTCGAATGTGAACCTTTAAACCAACTCAAAGCAAATTGATGCATTCTACCTCCTATTTCACTTGAAGGATATGGTTTCAAGATGGTTGACAAGGCCCTTTTTCAATATAATATTTCCTCACTTTATCTCATATTTGAGGATTATAATAAAAAATAGGTCTTCTTTCTCCCGGATCGGCTTTAAGTGAACCCAAATAGAGGTCAGTTATAAGACAAGAACGATTGACATTGACATTGCTAGAACTAGATTGAGAATAATTAACCTTCTTGAAAAAATTCTCCATCTCAATTCACAAAATTAGAACACTTTCTCCTAAATCAAGATAATTTCAAATTTGGATTTCTAGGTTCAAGAAAGAGAAACAAAATAATTTTTCAAAATAACTTACAAAGAGAGCAAGCAACAAGCAAGAGTGCAGAGAGAAAGAGCAACCAGTAGCAACAAAGCTCAAGAACATAGATGTTTTGATTTGGTCTTTTCCTTTGGAAATAGGGTTTTTGTTTTAATTTTAATGAAAGATAAGTACCTGTTAAATAATTAAATTTAAAAAAGGGTCAAAAATAAGATTAATTTTATATAAAATTGATAATAGTGTGGCTTTGTGCGGATGTGCCCTGTTTAATTGAGAATAATTACGCCTGTTGGTTTGCTGCCAAAATGATTTTTAAGAAACAAATGTTACTGGCCAGGTCGAACACATGGCCTTAGGTCTACAAGTGCAGCACTTTGCCAACTACACTAGACAACACTCTGCTATTCCGGGTGCCATGTTTAATATTTAACTATATCTCTATATATATACATCTATATATATAGAGTTTCCGTCAAAGTTTGCGGGAGGCGTGCCACCCCCACGGGCCTTAATAGATCCGCCCCTGTATATGTTAATCTGAGTTTGTATTTTAAAGTGTTTATTTAATTAGATTTTTGGAATATTGCTCCACTTTGAGATGATTATATGAGTAGATGTTATGACTATTGCGAATCATATTTACCCCTTGAATTACTTCTCAACTGATGTAACAACTACATTTCTTAATTTTGCTCCATCACTAAAAGGTTGATCATAAAACAAAGCACATATTAATATTTTCCAATATCACGTGCATTATTTCCTTGGTAGTTACTAAAAAGCAATGTATATTGAAGTTGTCCTATCCTATTAAAGCTGAAGTATTGTGTTTTATTGCAAAGCAAAGACAAAGAATCAGTTAGGTGTCAAACTCGATACAATCGTGTTACCACTTAGCAGAGTCCTGTGTTTTTAATAAACAGTCGCTACCTCCTGGTATGTGTCGCTTTCCTAATCAAAAGATAGGAGACTACCCCTTCTCCCAAAGTTATGGGGTTATTTTGTCGATTCCTTCGACATGGTTCTATCAAGTGCCCTAGTATACTCTACTTGTTCACCTGTGCCTGTTTGGGGTACGGTCAGTTCACCGGTAGGATCGCCTTCCCAATTAAAAGTTTCTTCCTGGAAGTTTTAACCTTGTTGACTATGACAACAATAGCAATGATGAACAGACTTGTGACTATGAAGGGGTTGTACGCTCTGTTCTCTCGCGACCCCTACTCTAGTCAAATAACTATGTTTGTTTTTTCTATAAGACTGTTGCGCAGATGCCACCTAGCTTTAATGAAGATGAAGAAACAAAAGATATCAGTTCATTTGAGGGTTAAAAAAATTGTTTTTTACTGAAAAACGTAACAGGTGCATTAGTTTTTGGAATATTTTGTTGGATTTCTGTGTCGATACAACTCCTTTGAATTTCTTCAGCTCAAGATAAATTCACTCGTCTGTATTCCCAGTGCCTGAGGAGATTTTTGGTGCTTGTATAGTTCAACGTATTTGTATCCCATTTTATAGCTTCATGAAATAGTAATACTGTGAGTAATGTATGTCGTCATTTAGCTTACAAAGTAAGGTACTTTCGTTATATAGACGAGGAGATTTTATTGTAATTTGTGCTTGTTATCTTTGTGCACGGACCATGCTTATTTACTATGAATCATGCATATCTTATTGGATTCCCCCTAAGGGAGTTATGCAGTGAAGTTATCACGACAAAGTGGCACCCACACTATTCTTCCCGTAGGAGAACCATCTAACCCAAGTTAATCTAAGCACTTAGCCAGTCTTAATAGAGAAAGATGGAAAAATTTCAAAATTAACCAAATATTATCTCAAAAGAAATAAAATGATAATGCGGAATTAATGAAATTATCGATTACAATTCTCAATATTCAAAAGTCATCGTACAAGAACTTCTAAAATAAAAACCATGTCTAATAGAAATATCGAAAACCAACAAAAGGTAAAGAATGTCTCCTTTTCCAAAAGAATGACAAGAATTGATGCAATGATCCATGCCAACCTGAAGATAAAGGGCGCTCACTCTTGGATCGAAGTCAACTTTCAAACACTAGAGGTGAGATTGCGTCAGAGTCTCTGGAACACAGTCTGCACTCAACAAAAGATGAGCACAAGGAAATATCAATACAAATTATTATTAACTGGTAGGTATCATAGGCTTGAGTCAACTTAGAAACATGTTATACACTTAAATCAAATAACAAGTAGACAGGACATTCAATGTATAAAAAGTAAGTCACAACAGTCAACAAGTATGTTCTAAATAGGCCACCAAAATATATTCACAACAGGCTAACAAGTATGTTCGGAATATTGACTATATTAGAACAACTACAAAGTCAATAACTCAACTTAGAAACATACAATACACATGAATCAATAAGTAATAAGTAATCAAAACATTCAAAACATAATAAGTAATCACAACAGTCAACAAGTATGTTCTAAACAAGCCAACCAAAATGTTCACAATAGGCTAACAAGTATATTCGAAATATCAACTATAATAAAATAATCACAAAGTCAATAACACAACAAATGAGGATCTATTCCACCTTAGCCTCATAAAAGTAATCTTATTAGACTCATAATCATCACAAAACAACCCCTAACTCACGTATCAACTCTAGTTTGCACATGCATGCTAAGAGTCTTATTTGTTCCAATCTAGTTATGACCTGCAGTGGACCGGCTTCTAAGTATCCATACTGGCATGATACCCGACCTTTCAAAATGATAACAATAGATATTTTATTTTACTATCACACAATATATGCCATAGTATACCAATAACACAAGTACACAAACTATCACAATATTCAATTTCATTATTCTTTAACTTATTCATTCAAGTGTTTAATAACCAAACCAAAACTATAAGCATTTATGAAGACCAATATACTAACATCCAATTTAGGTGAATATATGAAATCTAAATCAAGTCTCAACTCTAATTTAAAACCATAACTTATCTCAATCGAAAAACCCAAATATATGCTAGTCCGCGAGAGCCTTGTGCTTTCTTAAACCTTCAGATCATTTACGGTATAAATAAGCAATTAAAGAATATTCAATTAACACTCTTCAACTCTAGGCCTTTAGATTAAACCTCATTGCTTTCACTCTTTTAATAGCTTAAAACCTTAGAAAAAGGGTTTCCAACCACCAATTTGCCCCAAATGCCAATAATTCATGTTAAATGGGAGAACTTTTATGACTACCCATAGGTATTTCTCACCAATTCATATAGTTAGGGCCTAAACCCAAGAATTCCACTATAAACCCCCATTCTAAGGATTTTATGAGTTCAATGAATTAAATGATGTCAGAAGAGAGTAATGATATTACCTCAATGATGAAAACAAGTTGGTGGATATTTTTCTATCTTAAGCCAAAGCATAAACTTTTAGATTTTTAAGGACATACGCTCTGAAATTTGGAAACTCATGTATTAATTATGCCTATGACTGTTGCAATGGTCACTTAACCACCATAATGGTCCCGCTATGGTGACCAAATAACCCTCGTAGTGAAGCTCACTATAATAATATACATTGGGAGCACTAGGTTGATGAGGAATAGGTGTTGACCCTATCCAAACAACTAACTCATGCCTAGGGCATTTATTAGACCAATGACCAACTTGTCCATAGTCCAAACATGCCCCTAGGACTCTCTGATGTACTGCACCCATTGATCTAGAATAGCCACCAAGGTCTGAAGATCAATATTGAATACTCTGTTGTGTCTAATGAGAACTCTGCTTACTGTAACCACCACTGCTGACTGGATAGCCACGTATAGCCTAAGATGCTACTTATACGTAATCGACAGGCTACAAGTGATATTGATCCCTGCTGGGAGGATCCCTACTCCTGAACAAAATACCACTAACACTATACTGATGATATGTCTTTTTACCACCATCTCCATATGTCTGAATACATGCCCTCTCTGTGGTTCTCACATGATCATCAACCTGAGGGAAAGACGATCTAGCTACAATCAAATGCTCTAGTGCCAAATGGAGTGGTAAAGTCAATCTTCTAACAAATTCACGTACCAACTCAT
Source organism: Capsicum baccatum var. pendulum (assembly GCA_030864225.1). Classification (NCBI taxonomy): domain Eukaryota; kingdom Viridiplantae; phylum Streptophyta; class Magnoliopsida; order Solanales; family Solanaceae; genus Capsicum; species Capsicum baccatum. The sequence continues at coordinate 80,296,068 of CM061560.1, read as the reverse complement.
GCTCAGAATTATATAATATAGGAGAATGTCTAAACCACTTGAGAAACCCAATCTCATGCTCTGAAATAGACAGAGAACCCAGTTGAACACACTAACAAACCTAATTCTGGTCTGAGAATCACTCGATGTACCAAACATCATGTTTGTTTATGAAGTATCCACTAAAATTCTCAAAATTCCTAATGCCATATCCTGAAAAAATGAGGCGGTCATAACTTTACTGAAGCCTGGGATGCTGACCCTAAATTCTCTGGCTGATGTTGAAGGTTTTTTACAATAATCAATATCTCCCTAGCCAACATTGAGTTGAAACTTTAAAAAAATATGCAAAAATTTCATTTGCATCTATCAAGAACCTTGTGTCATCCATCTAGAAAGAGTGGAGTCAAATAAAGTACTAGAGGTTTAAAGAAATATAAACACACGACAGTGAGTCAAGAATAGAATTTTCTAAGAATGTTATGTATCCTCTCAAAGATAGGATATAGACGTCTCCATATCAATCTACATAACTCTATTAGACACTTAGCTCTTGTACCAACACACTGTAAATTTAGCTCTAATACCTATTTATCATGACCTAATTTCTCAAATCATGATGGCACCTGCTACAACCTACTAATAGGTAAGCCAACCCATAATACAAAATATCTAGTTATGGAATAATAGAAAAATGGAAGAAAAACTAAATAATAAGGAGAAGAAAGCAATGAGAAGGTAGATATATTCCCCATACCAGGTGAAGTCAGTACAAGAGATTCTAATACAATAGTAGTACAAGTGATATAGAAAATAAATATAAATTCAAGGATATCTCTGAATATAAAATAAAGATCAGTCTAACAAAAGAAACGAGCGCATGAATATTCCAAAGATAATACATCAGCGTTGAAAACTCGTACTATGATTTGCATATTGCAGAAGTGTAATATGAGTATTAAAAACATAGTATTCAGTAGGCATCGGATGACTGAGCTCCAAAGATAATACAAGTATAAATAATATATAAAGCAGGAATATGAATGTAACACCCCGTAGCATTCTCGTCTTGATACCACACTTAGTAGCATGCATGGGTAACTTGCAACCTAAAAATTTCTCCAAGGGTTAAAAAGGAGTTAGTCTTATTTTGAGCCCTTAACTTCAATGATTTTTAAATTGACCTTCCCAACCCCGAGATGTAGATTTTTGATTTGATTCATGTTTAGGGGTGTAAAGGGGATATCTTGAGGGAGTTTGGGATTTTTTGGATGCTATTTAAGATGTGTTTGGATTCCCAAACCAGTAGGTCACCGTGATCACACTGTGTTGCTGTGCCTATAGCAGTAAGCTACTTGGTGCATCGCGGAGGGCCCTAAATCAGGTTTCTGCTAAATGCTTTAAAAATCAAGAGACAGTCTCAGTTTTTTCCTATAGCCCTAAGTTATGAAAACAGAAGATTTAAAATATTTATAAAGCATTGTAGGCTCAAAAGTGATCAGTTTTTCTCAAAAACAAAACCCTAACCCTTCCCCAAAGATCAAAAGTTCAATCTTTATGTTCAAGATTTCCAAGAAACGAATCAAGATTCAGGCTCTACTCTTCGAACGAAGCAATCTAAGGTATGTGGGACTACCCTAAACTCTATGGGAATAAGTTCTATTATTTTTATCAAGTTCAATGAATCTATAACCTTGTTTACAAAGAATGTTTGATAATATTTCTAAAAGCAGGTATCATAAAATTGTTTTGATGAAAGCATGTGATGTCTTGAACTGATTTTCACAAAACTTAAATTGTAATTATGTATATATATATGATTTAGTTTTTAATGAAAAGTTTAATAGAGAGCATGATTTATGAGACCACCCTCCCAAATGTAAATTTTACCTGATTTATGCGATATGTGTATTCACTTGTATGTTTTGAACTTCATTGTCATTTGATGATAATCCAACTTGGGTTGAGGTTGTTTGTAGATTGACGATAGGGAGTCTCTTTGACTTAAATTAACCTTTTGTATGAAAATAAAGTATTTCAAGAGATTAAATAATTGACATGACCACCACATATTTAAGTCATAAATCTTTTGGGTGGTTATTTGCATGTATGGAAAGAGAAGGGTTGTGGAATTGGTATGAATGACTTGCAAGTCTGGGTATGATGATACCCAGTGATAGTGCACCCTTAATAGAATATGTGTTGAATGTTGTAAAGGCATGAAAGCATGGTTTTAAAGAAATAAAATTTGGGCTTAGAAGGGGTTAGATGGTTACCCGAAGAAAGCATGAGTCATAAGACTCAATGCTGAAAACCATGATTTGCCGACATGGGGTTACGGTACCTGCTATTTGGTCTAGTGTACCTTGATTCATGTATTCCTGACCTGGGATTAAGGTTAGGAGCCCTTTTTTGTGGACTGGTGCACTACCATGACATGTTGATTTGATTGGGACTATGACACCATACTGTGTGTTCTTGAGAGCCTTCTTTACTAATACACCAATTCTTGCGACTAACTTAGATTGGGGGCTTGGCCGTTGAGTTAATAGAAGATCCCATATAGCCCGTGGGATGATTGAATTGTGGAGCTTACCATCTATCCTAGAAATAAATAGAGAATTTTCATGATTTCCAAGAATTATTGATGTCCTTATTACTATGCCCGGGTTTACACTTATGCATTATTTTTATTGTTTTATAAATTCTCTCATTTATGTTGTATAAAAATATGTTATTTTGGGGTTGTTTTACATACAGTACAATTATATTGACCCCTATATTTCAGGATCTGAAGCTCAGTCCTGGGGTCCTGCTAAACAGTAGATTGGTTTGTCTGAGATTTGCAGTTTGTGAGCCTCCCCTATTTTGGAAGGCCGGGTTCATAGAACATTGTTATTTATTTGATTCATGGTCCGACTGGGGGCCTTGTCCCATTTTGATTTTAGACATATGTTGAATCTTGTAATGTTTTAGATTTTGCAGATGGGTGTTATGTGTTTTGAACATTAAGGATTTCCTTTCGAATTATCTATTTGAATTATGACATTGACCATGTTTCTGTATGATAATTTTTAGCATTTCTTTATATTGTATGAACGTTGTTCAAGATTGCCAGATAGATAGGGGTGCTAGGGTCTCCATGGTTTGGGATGCTCGTCGCGGGCAAGGTCTTGGATCAGGTCATGACAATAAACTATAGACAACTATCCAGAAAACTAAACATAATCATGCTAAATGAGCAGTAAAGGTAAACTATCCTATTCTATCAGTTACTAGGAAGTAAGGTACAATACCATATATCACTAACTAATATACAAATGAAGTGTAAGGGAAGAATATAAATTAGTACTAAAAGGTCAAAGGATACAAATATGCTATGAATAAATAAGAAAAGAGAGGGATATACTTTAATATATATGTATATACATATACACACATACACACCTATATAGGACTAAGAGATAATAACTTAAGGGAATCAATCTAACCTCTCGAGGAACATAGCCAAGAAGGAAAACTAATACTAGAAAAATCAGGGTCCCTATTTAAAGGATGACTAAATAGGAGTCAAACTAACTATAATGTAACTTACCGTAATAGAGAAAAGAGATAAAAAAACATACCAACAATATCAAGTTTCAGTCCATAATCATTCTTTCATAAACTAATAATAATAATCAACAATAAATTAACAGGCTAGTTCGTACAAATAACAACCTAACCAAGCCTCCATAAGTCCAAAAGGCATAAGGAAGCACTCAGCAAACAACATCATAACTTATACCTATACAACCTCCCGTAAGACCAATTGATATAAGCACCGAATAATCATATTTATGATAGACAATGCATATGAATGTATGTAACATAAATCAATAATAAAACATGTCCAATCCATGTGCCATAATAGAACAAGTGTATGCACCTCCTCTAACTCAATAGCTACCAAAGGTAGGACCTACTATGATTATCCTTATCCAATGTTATGGCTCATAGACTAAGGAACCCATAGGGGATTTGAAATATTTGTATAAACTTTTTGATCCTAAACCAGGACTTCAAATAATAATCATAATAATTTTTCTCTATGCAGTATCGAAGAGATATATAAATAAGTATAATAAGTGCACAGACTCAAACTGTGACTAAAAGAGTGTAGTTCTATAAATCTATTGTCTGATATTAACGTCGGGACTAAATCTGCATAATAGCATAGAAAGAATCAAAATCTCTCTCGATTGAAGTAAATGCTAATAGTAAAAGAGTGGATTAATAATCAATCAGCATCATCCTTAATCTAATTTTGAAAATAGCATATTTAACTTTAAAATCTCATAAATCATTAAATGAGGTGGTACAGTTCCTATTATAAAAGAATTCATTTTAAAAGTAAAAACTGAAAATAATTTTTTTCTAGAAAACAATAGTAAAATCAAGGTTTTAGCTGGAATATACCACTAAGTAATCATGAATGCGCCTAAGGTATGTATGTCATACCAGTATCCAAACAACACAATCATAGGCGTCTACACTTCCATAACTATAACCACATTTTTTCTAAGAATCAAGCACTAACCTAGTGTTCAATTGGTATCGTAACCATAACCTCGATCCCAATAATACATAATAAACATCATAAAGCCTCATAACTCGAGAAACTATGATAATCAAGGGAATAAAATTACTTAAAAGATCTAATCATAGAAATTTCGCTCAAATCACTAAGTCAAGTGGTAATTCCTATATTAAAGGATCTGTAATGTCAATCTATTTCTAAACAAGTCCATAAACAAGGATAATAAAATTCTAAGGCCATATCAAGTATTTTAGGCTAAGGTTTGGGTTATATTTCTATCCCAAATTTCTTAAATAGGTTAAGTCATGATATACTAGTCATCAACCCATTCTATAATCTCTACCTAGTATGCAATCTATATTATACACAATCTCATAGAGAAAAGTTGATCGAATCCTACCTCAATGTTGAACCCTATTCTCAAACCATTTACGATCCCATATTCTTGAACCATTTACGATCCATTCGTATTTGCTCAATGATCCTAAAATAGCATCGCACTATCAAACTAATAATTTATGCATCAATAGGAGTAAAACGATACTTATATTGTTATATAAAACTCTCAATCCAAAATTAGGTCAATAATGGGTTCGGGGGTTCGCTTATGAAATTCTAAAATTAAATCCATTACAAGGTCCCTCGAAGGACAAGGAATGTGTGCTAAAAATTTGAGAACAAATGGACTACAAAATTGGGCCAAAATCAACCCCGAAAAATCATGGAAAAGAGAAGAAAATAAGAATTAAATGGAAGAATTAGGCCAAAAACTTACCAAGGAATTAGAGAAAAATGATCATCTCAATGTCTACATAATCCCAACTCCAACTGATCAATTTTCATAAATTTTTGAGCTCCTAGGGTTTAAAATAGTGGAACTAGGGCTTGAAAATAGAGAAACCTTGTGGATATCAATTAATATTAGGACCAGGGATTACCCATCGTAGTCGCGGGGGTCTTTGGTGATGAGTGGTAAATTTGTCACTCATATACACGGGCGAATCTATTAAGGCCTGTGGGGGTGGCACGCCACCCGCAAACTTCAATGGAAACTCTATATATAGTTGTATATATAGAGAGAGATATAGTTAAATATTAAACATGAAACCCAGAATAACAAAGTGTTGTCTAGTGCAATTGGCAAAGTGCTGCACTTGTAGACCCAAGGTCGCGTGTTCGAACCTGGCTAGCAATATTTGTTTTTTAAAAATCATTTTGGCAGCAAACCAACAGGCATAATAATTCTCAATTAAACAGGGCACATCCACAAAAAGCCACACTATTACCAATTTTTTATAAAAGTAATCTTATTTTTTGACCTTTTTTTAAATTTAATTATTTAAAAGGTACTTATCTTTCATTAAAATTGAAACAAAAACTCTATTTCCAAAGGAACGAACCAAATCAAAACATTATGTTCTTGAGCTTTGCTGTTGCTGGTTTCTCTTTCTCTCTGCACTCTTTCTTGTTGCTTTCTCTCTTTGTAAGTTATTTTGAAAAATTATTTTATTTCTCTTTCTTGAACCTAGAAATCCAAATTTGAAATTATCATGATTTAGGAGAAAATGTTCTAATTTTGTGAATTGAGATGGAGAATTTTTTCAAGAAGGTTAATTATTCTCAATCTATTTCTAGTAATGTCAATGTCAATAGTTCTTGTCTTATAACTGACCTCGATTTGGGTTCACTTAAAGCCGATCCGGGAGAAAGAAGACCTATTTCTGATTATGATCCTCGAATATGAGATAAAGTGAGGAAATATTATATTGAAAAAGGGCCTTGTCAACCTATTTTGAAACCATATCCTTCAAGTGAAATAGGAGGCAGAATGCATCAATTTGCTTCAAGTTGGTTTAAAGGTTCACATTCGACTTGGTTGGAGTATAGTGTGGACAAAGATACCACATATTGTCTTTGTTGTTATTTATTTAAAAATGAATTTGTTCATGAAACTACAGGTGAGTTTTGTGCATCAAAGGGTTTTAGGGGTTGGAATAAGGCTCTTGAAAGATTTTGTTTGCATGTCGGTAAAGTTAATAGTGTTCACCACAAATGTTACAATAAGATGCTAGATTTATCAAATCGTCGTCAATCAATTCAAGTTGTTTTTGACAAATATTCTAAAAAGTCAAAAAGTGAGTACCGAATGCGTTTGGAAGCTTCAATTAATGTAGGAAGACTTATTTTGTATTATGGATTGCCTTTTTGAGGTCATGACGAAAGTGAATCTTCAAGTAATCAAGGCTACTTTTTAGGATTTTTGTGGTGGCATAGAGACAACCATCCGGATGTGGGAAAAGTGATATTAGAAAAAGCTCCAAAAATGATACTTTGACTTATCCTATGATCCAAAAAGATATTGTCAATGCTTGTGATAAAGAAACATTGAAATTTATAATTGTGAACTTGAATGGAGATTATTTTGGTATATTAGTTGATGAATCCAAAGACATCTCACACAAAGAACAAATGACTCTTGTTTTGAGATATGTTAATAAAAAGGGTGAAGTAGTGGAATAATTTATCGGTCTTGTCCATGTTAGTGATACATCGGCTTGCTCATTGAAGAAAGAAATTTATTCTTTGTTTTCTGATCATTCACTAAGTCCATCCAAAATACGTGGAAAAGGTTATGATGGAGCTAGTAATATGAAGCGAGAGATAAATGGTCTCAAAAATTTAATTATGAAAGATAGTCCTTTGGCGTATGATAACGCTCAATCTACAGGTCTCTTAGGAGTGTAAAGCAGTCGTTAGCAAATATAGAACCCAACCTGGGTTGGGTGTCGATCCCACAGGGAATAGCTTGGTCAACAAGTAAGCAACGGTTACTAGACTTTTAGTGCAAGTCTCGTAATAAGGGGGGATTGTAATGTGTAACCGAAATAATAAAGTAAAAACTAAAAATAGCAAAGTAAAAAGAAAGAATATTTCATAGGTTGTGAAACAATGAGAATTGAGGAGTTGGGGTTATGTCCACCTTCTGAGTTATACGTCTCTATTGGCTATGAGTGTATTGAATTCAGACATGCATGTGCTTATAGAGAATTATATTCGATGGTAAATCCAGGCGTCTTTCGACCTATTCGAGAATTATTTCACTTTAACTCTTTCGAGCTTAAAGCATGTCTAACGGTACGAATTCTCCAAGAGGTTAATCCAGTTACGGCACTAACTTTTTAATAGGGGATGAGACCCTACTACCTTGACATTATCTCTTTTCCAGACAGTTAACCTTTCTTTCGAACAAGTTAAATGTTATACTGGCGTTATTCTATGCGTCTGCAGCCACAAGAATTTGCATTAAGATAAAGAGAATAATGATATAAGCAGCATACGTGTCACGAACTCACAAACTCACAGCAATAGATAGTATCTCATTCGGCTTCCATAACCCAAACAGAGAGGTTTAGTTACCCATGAGTGCGAAGGAAGTCACAATAAACATAATCATTGTACCACAATAAAGATTTGCATGTTAGGTGTAAGGGTGAGGATGGCGTAAAGTCCTTTGCAAAGTAACGTATCTCTTGTTGTGGAATTTAATAGAAGAATAGAAGAAGAATAAAAATAGAATTAATGGAAAAATTAGAATTGTTGGAATAGTAAGTGAATGAATCTCTCCACTAAGGGAGGAATGTCTCTCCACTAAGGGAGGAATGAATAAAAATCTCTAGCATGATAGGGTATTTATAACACCCATATCCTATTCCTACTAAGCTAATGAAATACTTAACCAAATACTACTAAGCTAATGAAATACTTAACCCAATTGTACTAGGTTAATGTATCATTATCCTAATCCTAATAAGCTAATGACATACTTAACCCAATTGTACTAGGTTAATGTATCATTATCCTAATCCTAATAAGTTACTGCTAGTCCCCAAAGTCTTCAGAAATGCTGTTTTAGCCTGGGACAGATTTTCCATGCATCACTTTTGGTCCTTTAGGCGCTCAAGCTCCCTTTCCTTCCTTCGTGAGCTTTCTTTAGTGTCAAGTAAGCCATAAAATGCTGATTTCTGTATCATTTATACCTGAAACTTTTCTAATCATGTTCTTTAGCTCACTTACAGGAAAAAGGACTAAAAGTGCATGAAATATATATTTTGTTCTCAAAATATGGCACAAATATGGGCAAAATATATTGATATAGACGTGTAAATTCGCCTATCATCAACACCCCACACTTGAAGCTTTGTTCGTCCTCGAACAAAATATCATGTCCCTCTAAACATCAACTTAGGGTTTCACAGCAACAACACAAAAGATTCGTCAAGACAAGCACAACAATTATCAACAAAGAGTAGTTTTCCGATCATTAGTAGAAACCATTTAACCTCTAGCATAGACTAGTGATGGTGGTCAACTCATATTCAAAATTTAAGGCACAAAGAATCATGTACAACTATCCAAAACTCATCAACCATGTGTGTCTCACAATATATTACCCATAGTCACTCACAAGTATAGCATATTTTTCAAACATGGGTATCAAAATATCCTTGCTCTCGCTCTCACACAGAATTCGTATACAACAACTGATGACCATAGACTTGCCCTTAGTGTAATACTCCACTAAATGTCAGAATGCTAAGATTAGGATCAAATAGGTCTTTTGATGGTTGTAATGTAGGCTAAGGGATGGGTAGGATCAGCTGTTTCTGGCCAAAATAGTGACTATGTTCCTAAGCACTTTAATACATCACATTGTATTATTGACATTTTTTTCTTTCAACCTTTCTTCTTTCTTTTATTCTACCACCCTTGTTCTCCTCTTTTGTTTTTCAATTTTAAGCATAACTCACTTTTTAGCTTTCTTTTTCCTTTTTCTTTTCATAACATACCTCTTATGATAGCACTTTCTTTTTCATAACTCATTCAAGCACCACTATAATTTAGAGTATCATACTCACCCAATTTCCTCTTATTTTGTCACATGACTTTTTCACTTTAAAGCACTTAGGATTTTGGATCAAATTACAGTCTTGAAAAAATGGATTAGGCTTACATACAAGGTTGTCAAAGAAATAGGCTAAAGGCTCAAAAGGGTTTAACTAGGATGATGTCCAGGTAAAACATGTATAGGTTGCCAAAGAAATGCCTAAATCATCTCCTAAACTTACACTCCTTATTTTTGCTTTGCATACATACCAGGTAAGTTCTAGCATCAGCCACAAACATAGAATATACTATTATCTCACACACACAAGGCACATGGTCGACTTGATTGGAAGTAATATAGACTCTCGACCCAACAAGTGAAGGAATTGAACCACAAAATATCACATAATGAGTCACAACTAGAGCCTAAACGTCTCAATAGTTATAATTGTAGCACATACTCTTGTTATAATCTCATGTTGCCTATTGGAATTATTTCATGCGAAGCTAAAAAAAAAATTATTCCTAAAAAAACTTAACTTAACTAAAAAACAAAACACACAAAAAAAAATGAAACAAATAAAACAAAGTAAACTAACATAGAACATAGATAACAAACATAGATGCGATAGAGAAGTATAGCATGCGATACCGCCACCCCACACTTAAACGGGACACTGCCCTCAGTGGAAAATAAATACGAAGAACCTAGTCAGTCGGACTCTTCCTCAATGTCGGGGGTCATACCCCCTTCGTCGGAATCATCATAAGAGTCGTCGTCAGAGTTATCCTCCTCGTCGGAGTCTGGCAAGCGTCAATCATCATCGGTCGGCATATCATCGTCTAGAGGTTCCTCAAAGTATACGCCTATTCCACATATCTCCCGTGAATGCATGTTCATTGGATAATCATGGTCCAGCTGTTGGAGCTCTTCAGTAGTTGGAACACGACCTCCACTCATCATTGTGAAGCGTGTCATGCCATAAAGATGGCGGAAGAAACTCTCATCACGAGCATGTCTCTCCGCAATAGTAAGGTTAACACCATGAGTTGTTTCAGCATCTTTGACCTTGGTGAGGTCAACCTTCTTCGGGTTATGTGGGAGTTTGTGATCAGCTGGTTCCTCTTTGATATCCTCCTTCCGCAAGAGTGCTGTCAACAGATTACCAAAAGTGAAGTGGGACCTTTTGTGGAGTCTAGCCTTCCGCATTGTAGAGCGAATGATTGCCCCAAAATTGATAGGGACATTCGTCATCAAAGCATAGACTAAACACACTCTATCTCTTGATATCTTGGTGTATTGAGTCCCAGGAATAAGGCATGAGTTGACAATACGCAACCAGATTCGTGCTTCCCTATTCAATGGAGCATAGGGGAAGGTGTTGTGTCGTCCAGTGTCTCGGTGTCTACCCCACCTTGCCATCGATCTACTTCCACAAAGTGTGTGTCGTATTGCTCTATAAGGATTCCTGCTGTACAGCTCTTTGAATGGTGCTGGGTCGACCGAAGGTAAACCAAGAAAGGAGTTGAGCAAATCCGCGTTGAGCTGTAACACTTGGCCCCGAATCTTGACTTCGTTGCCTGTGGTTTTCGGCGACCAGTTGGCGTAGAACTCCCTTGTCAAATCAAGATTACATTCTCCCATGTTACGGAAGATGAAATCCAGTTTCAACGCCATTATTTTCGCCAACATACGCGGCTCCTTCTTCGCTATGGTGTCCTTGTTGATCAAGTTGATGTGAACATACTTCCATTCCTTGTTGTTCTTGTACCATTCTTTGGCTTCCTCCTCAAGAACCCATTTTATTCCAAATATTCGTCGGGGTAGTTGCATTGAGGATGATTCTCCTTGTTCCTTGCGACCTCTCTTCTTGCCCTTTTGGGAAGTGGTAGCCTTATCTTGTCGCGCTTTAGGTGCCATTGTTCCTGAGATTTACACAGTATTCATGTTAGCATCAATTCAAAGGAAACAAGCTATACACAAGCCATCGGGGTACCACCCCACACTTAGGTTCGTTAATACAAAATAGTGAAGTGAATTCATACGTTTTAGGAACTATGTTCCGACAAGAAAATCAGTGATGTATCACTACTTGTAGCCATTGCACTACTTTCATGTTAGGTATAACAACACTACTACGTAGGGGTTACGTTATGGTATAGTTACTTTCAACAATCACAACCTCCTAAGTCGGTAGTCAACTATAGGTCTTATCCCGATGAACAGGCTAGTCTAACATGTAAGTATCCAAGTATCAAGCTTAAGCAATTGTCATTACCCTAGCAATTCCGCAAATAGTATAACAATTCTATTAAAACCAAATTCAAGTTGGAAACAAGTCAAGATTATCTTAACGTATATGTTCACGCACATGGTTTTGTGTCAACAATCCAAACACATTAACATCACCAATAATCTTTCAAGATGTAGCAATTCATAATAGGCATAGCAACGTAGTACCTACGAGAAATAGATGAAGAATAAAAGAGTACTTACGTGATTGAAGCCTTTGGAGATGGTCTTGTGATTTGGAAGAGCAAAAAGAAAAAATTTGAGATGATTTGGAGAGAGTATGCGGCGCCTTTAGGTCTATTTCTAATGTGGTTATGTTTCAAGACCAAGTCCCCTTTATATAGGAAAAGAATGGGTCGGGTTTTGACCCATTTACAAACGGTTTTGGAGACAAAAATACCCTATATGCGGCACATAATGCTTGGCATAGTCATAGTATTGGCGGCGCATAGTGTATGGCATTTAGGGACATATGCGGCGCATAGGTCATGGCATTTAGGGACATATGCGCCGCATAGTGTATAGCATTTGAGATACTGAGACCTAATGCTATAGCATAGGCGGCGCATAGTGTATAGCACACTTAAGAATGGGCGGCGCATAGTGTATAGCACACTAGATTCCGAGACCTTGGGCTATAGGATAGGTTGTGCAACGTTCGTGGCCTAGTTTTACCTAGGCCTATCCTTCCTCGATGCCAATTTTGGCATGAGAAATGCTTAATCCATAGCCTTATGCATCCTTATACCTAACTTACCACCTTTTCCATCCAATACGTCCAAATCATCATTTGAAACCAATCTCCTCGTTGAATACTTCTCGCACCTATATTTGCTCAAAACCAATGAAAACGATTAGTACGATGGGTTGCCTCCCACCAAGCGCCTTAGTTTTGGTCATGGCACGACTCGTATTTTTGGATTTTCATTTATCAAAAGCAAAAACAAGTAATAGAACAAAAGAAAGACAAAACGATAAACGAAAAACGATAAACAATAAAACGATGGGTTGCCTCCTATCTAGCACCTTATTTATTGTCGTGGCTCGACATAGTTACCTCGAGTACTTAGACTTCGTCGAGATAAGTGATAGCCATATAATTCATCGAGTCAAGAGGACCGATATAAGGTTTAACACGTTGGCCATTCACTTTGAAGACAATGCCATTATTGTCTTCCAATTCGACTACTCCAGACGAGTAGACTTGGATAACTTTGTATGGACCAGACCACTTAGACTTTAACTTACCTGGGAAGAGCTTCAATCTGGAGTTGAAGAGAAGTACCATATCACCTCTTTGGAAGTTTCGTCGAACAATCCGCTGATCATGATACTTTTTCATCCGCTCCTTGTATAGGTCTGATCTTTCATATGCATGGAGACGGAACTCATCTAATTCATTCAGCTGCTCCAACCTCAGATTCTTAGCATCATCCCAATTCAAATTCAATTGCTTCAATGCCCACAATGCCTTATGCTCGAGCTCGATGGGTAAGTGACAAGCCTTCCCATAAACTAGTTGATAAGGAGACATGCCAATGGGTGTTTTGAATGCAGTCCTGTACGCCCATAGTGCATCATCAAGCTTCCTAGACCAATCCTTCCTATTCGCATTAACCGTCTTCGCAAGGATTTGCTTGATCTCGCGATTGGAAACTTCTACTTGTCCACTAGTTTGGGGATGATAAGGCGTAGCTACCTTATGTTGCTTGACACCATACTTGGCCAAAACTGATTTGAACAGCTTGTTGCAAAAGTGAGATCCTCCATCACTTATGATAGTACGTGGTACTCCAAAGCGAGAGAAGATATTCTTCTTTAAGAACGCTACAACACGCTTCCCTTCATTGTCGGCCAAAGCTACAGCTTCCACCCATTTTGAAACATAATCTACAGCAACCAAGATGTACTTCATTCCAAATGAATTCACGAATGGACCCATGAAATCAATACCCCATACATCAAAGAGTTCTACCTCAAGAATTTTGGACATGGGCATTTCATGGTGTTTTGAAATAGCACCTTGACGTTGGCATTGGTCGCACCTTCTTACATAGTCGTAGGCATCTCTAAATATCGAAGGCCAATAATAACCACTTTGCAAAACTTTTCTTGCCGTTCGATTGCCTGCGTGATGTCCTCCAACTTGGGAAGTGTGGCATGCTTCCAATATAGTAGGCACTTCTTCATGAGATATACATCGTCGAATGATACCATCCGCACATCTTCAAAACAAATAAGGTTCATCCCAATAGTAGTACTGTACGTCATGCATAAACTTCCTCCTTTGGTGGTAAGATAAATTGGCAGGTATCACATTACTCACTACGAAATTTGCAAAGTCGGCATACCATGGTAGTTCCTCCATTGTTGTCGCTAATATCTCTTCATCCGAGAATGCATCATCAATCTGATTTTCAGGTTGCGCCACATGTTCATTCTCAAGTTGAGATAGGTGATCGGCCACTTGGTTCTTGCAACCTCTTCTATCTTTGACCTCAAAATTGAACTCTTGTAGCAGCAACACCCATCGAATTAACCTTGGTTTTGCATCCTTCTTTGTCATGAGATACCTAAGAGCTCCATGGTCTGTATGAATGATCACCTTAGTACCTAATAGATAGGCACGAAACTTCTCAAACGCGTACACAACTGCTAGGAGCTCTTGTTCAGTAACAGTGTAGTTCCTTTGGGCTTCATTTAGGACCTTACTCGCATAGTAGATAGGATGAAATAATTTCTCCTTTCTTTGTCCAAGTACAGCTCCAATGGCTACACCACTAGCATCACACATGACTTCGAACGGGAGAGACCAGTCTGGTGCTACCATGATAGGGGCTTCAATGAGTTTTCCTTTAAGTCATTTGAATGCCTTTAAGCAATCTTCATTAAAGTCAAACTTCGCATCCTTCTCCAATAGTTTGCAAAATGGACTAGCAATTTTGGAGAAATCTTTGATAAACCGACGATAGAAACCTGCATGGCCAAGAAAACTACGAACTCCCTTCACCGAAATTGGAGGCGGTAGCTTCTCAATAACCTCTATTTTTGCTCGATCAACCTCTATTCCTCTTGTGGAGATCTTGTGCCCAAGAACGATTCCTTCTTTTACCATGAAGTGGCACTTCTCCCAATTTAGCACAAGGTTGAATTCTACACATCTTTGCAATGCCATGCTCAAGTTTTCCAAGCACGACTCAAAAGATTCACCAATAACTGAAAAATCATCCATAAATACCTCCAAAGTGTCCTCAACCATATCAGAGAAAATGGACATCATACAGCGTTGAAAGGTGGCTGGTGCATTACTTAACCCGAATGGCATACGTTTGAAGGCAAACGTACCATATGGGCATGTAAATGTTGTCTTTTCTTGGTCTTCGGGGGCAATACAAATCTGATTGTAGCCTGAATAATCGTCCAAGAAGCAAAACCATCCTTTCCCCGCTAATAGATCTAGCATTTGGTCCATGAATGGCATTGGGAAGTGATCTTTGAGTGTCCAAGAATTTAGCTTTCGGTAGTCCATGCATACTCTCCATCCAGTGACGGGTCTGAGTGGAATCAGCTCATTCTTCGTATTCGCGACTACCGTCATGCCTCCTTTCTTGGGAACACATTGTACCGGGCTTACCCATGTACTATCCGAGATAGGATACACAACCCCCGCATCTAACCACTTGATAATTTCCTTCTTCACCACTTCTTACATAGGTGGGTTTAGACGTCTTTGATGCTCAATGGTGGGTGTGCAATTTTCTTGAAGCTGAATTTTATGTGTGTAAATCCCAGGTGGAATACCAATAATATCCGCAATGATCCATCCAATGACTCTAATATACTTGCGTAAGATAGCAATAAGAGCTGCAACTTGTTGCTCACCCAAATCGGCTGCCACAATGACTGGAAGAGTATTTCCGCTTCCTAAGAAGGCGTACTTCAAATGACTTGGCAGCTCTTTCAATTCTAACATGGGTGGCTCTTCAATGGATGGCTTAGCTGGTGGTGTGGGTCGATTCTTGAGATCAAGATCCAGCTTCTTGGGAGCATAGCGATATGTCCCTAATCCCGATAGAGCACAAGTAGCTTCTTCAGAATTTTCAGCATCCTCATTCTCTCCATTCATGAGCACAACCTCCAAAGGGTCATCAATACTTTGCTCCTCTTCAAGTAATTCTTTCTCATCATCAAAGAAAACATCAGCCACCGAAAATACACTGAGATCTTTGGGTTGCTTTATTGATTTGCACACATCAAAGCGAACCATTTCGTCATTTATTCGGAATAAAAGCTCATTAGCTATCAAATCAATAAGCACACTTCCTGTAGCAAGGAAAGGGCACCCCAAGATTATGGGAACTTCTGAGTCTGCCTCACAATCCAAAATAACAAAGTCTGCCGGAAAGATGAATAAAGAAACCTTTACCAATACGTCACATAGAATACCAACAGGTCGTTTTACCGACCTATCTGCCATGACGAGCCTCATATTGGTTGGAGTAGGATCACCCAACCCCAACTTCTTGTAGATCGATAATGGCATCAAATTGATGCTGGCTCCTAAGTCACATAATGCTTTGGAAAAGTTCAAAGATCCGACGGTGCAAGGAATAGTGAAAGCTCCGGGGTCGGCCTTCTTCTGAACTATCGACCGGGTAGCAATTGCACTACAATGATGCACATCTTCTTTCAACTCATAACTTGCTGCCCACTTCTTAGTCAAAAGACCCTTCATAAACTTCACATACCCAGGCATTTGTTCAAGTGCCTCCACCAATGGAACATTAATGGTCAGTTGTTTCAACATAGTCATGAATTTGCTGAACTTCGTGTCATCCGCCACCTTCTTCAATCTTTGAGGAAAAGGTGGTGGTGGGTATGGAATTGTTCTCTCCATGGCTTTCTTCTCCTCTTGCTTCCGTTTTTTTAGCTTTTTTTAGGTTGCAATCTGTTGGAGTCGACGTCATAGCCGTTGTGGCCTTTTTCTGTGGATGCTTCTTCTGTTGCCTTATCATCAATGTCCACTACTTTGTCAACCACTTGCTTGCCTTTTGCTGAAGTTTCCAGCACCTTACCACTTCGGGTAGTGATAGCCATGCATGATCCTTCGTTCCTTGGATTTGGCATAGTGTCGCTGGGTAGTGTGCCGACTTTTCTTTGATTAATTGCTACTGAAAGTTGACTCAATTGCTGCTCTAGTTGTCTTATTGCAATGGAATGTGAGTCAACTAACTGATTCATTGAAGACAAATCGTTCTTCACCTCAGTTACGCCCATATTGGTTGCCTCCACTCCTTTCAGCAACTTGACCATCATATCTTCCATAGACATATTTCTAGAACCAGATGCAGCGGCGTCACGTCTTCCAGGAGGAACATACAAACCACTCTTATCAGTCTTATATAAACCCCAGCAACGGCGCCAATTTTTGATAACGCTCAATCTACAGCTTTAACTTTTTCAGTCTTTCCTGATAATAAATGCTTTGTAAGAAGATCCATTTGTGTTTTCATGTGCGCCATGTCTTGATCACGTTCTTCTTCTCTTCTCCTTTGTTCCGCAGTCATGCCAATAGATAAAGTGGGGCTTGCTACCTCAGAATCCCTGGTATGCCAAGCTCTACTTTGCTTCGTCATACGATCTAGTATATTGCTTACTTGACCAAAGGTGGGGTCCATAAATGATCCTTCAGCCGCATTATCCACCACTGGTTTAGTTATTGAATTCAAGGCTCTGTATAGTATCTCCATTAGGTGGACATTGGTCAAGTGATGGTTTGGGCACCTCATTAGCTTCGTCTTGAACCTCTCCTATGTTTCATGAAGGGCTTCAGTTGGAAGCTACCGAAAATTACTGATTTCATCTCTTAATTGTGCTCTTTTGGATGGCGGAAAGAATCTTTCTAGGAAAGCGTCTCTCAATTGCCTCCAATTTGTAATAGAATCAGGAGTCAGCCCATTCAACCATAGAGTTGCCTCCCCAGACAGAGACAATGGAAATAAGCGCAGTCGAATTGTATTCTGTCCAATGCCAGGATTGTCGAATGACTTGCATGTAGAAATAAAGTTGATCAGATGCATATTCGGATCATCGCCTGCTAGTCCACCAAATAATCCCTTGAGTTGCAAAAGATGAATCATGGTGCTAGTGATATTGAACTTTGATCCAGGTGCCAAGGGTGGCAGAATAATGGCTCCTGTGGCACCAGCTTCATTAAGATCATCATCATCATCATCGAACGGTATTTGCATAGCTCGGCGTTCAGGCCTAAACCTAGCTTGACGATCTCTTCTCTGCATGGGTGCCGCCATCTCAGCAGTATGTCGTGGGTTTAGTAGCTCCTCATCGCCCAGGTCCTCATCATCAGGATTTGTTGCCCGACCTGGATTATCAATATTCTGTTGATGCACTTGAGCAGCCATCCTTTCAATTTCACGTTGTGCATCCATTGATGCACTGAACAAACCTGAATAAAACAAAAACAACAACTAAAAATAAAAGTACGAGAATCTTTGACCAAAGGGTCTAGTAACTATCACAAACTTAATTGACACTTGTATTCCCCGGCAACGGCGCCAATTTTTGATATCGCTCAATATACAGATCTCTTAGGAGTGTAAAGCGGTCGTTAGCAAATATAGAACCCAACCTGGGTTGGGTGTCGATCCCACAGGGAATAGCTTGGTCAACAAGTACGCAACGGTTACTAGACTTTTAGTGCAAGTCTCGTAATAAGGGGGGATTGTAATGTGTAACCGAAATAATAAAGTAAAAACTAAAAATAGCAAAGTAAAAAGAAAGAATATTTCGTAGGTTGTGAAACAATGAGAATTGAGGAGTTGGGGTTATGTCCACCTTCTGAGTTATACGTCTCTATTGGCTATGAGTGTGTTGAATTCAGACATGCATGTGCTTATAGAGAATTGTATTCGATGGTAAATCCAGGCTTCTTTCGACCTATTCGAGGATTATTTCACTTTAACTCTTTCGAGCTTAAAGCGTGTCTAACGGTACGAATTCTCCAAGAGGTTAATCCAGGCACTAACTTTTTAATAGGGGATAAGACCCTACTACCTTGACATTATCTCTTTTCCAGATAGTTAACCTTTCTTTCGAACAAGTTAAATGTTATACTGGCGTTATTCTATGCGTCTGCAGCCACAAGAATTTGCATTAAGATGAAGAGAATAATGATATAAGTAGCATACGTGTCATGAACTCACAAACTCACAGCAATAGATAGTATCTCATTCGGCTTCCATAACCCCTACAGAGAGGTTTAGTTACCCATGAGTGCGAAGGAAGTCACAATAAACATGATCATTATACCCTAATAAAGATTTGCACGTTAGGTGTAAGGGTGAGGATGGCGTGAAGTCCTTTGCAAAGTAACGTCTCTCTTGTTGTGGAATTTAATAGAAGAATAGAAGAAGAATAAAAATAGAATTAATGGAAAAATTAGAATTGTTGGAATAGTAAGTGAATGAATCTCTCCACTAAGGGAGGAATGTCTCTCCACTAAGGGAGGAATGAATAAAAATCTCTAGCATGATAGGGTATTTATAATACCCATATCCTATTCCTACTAAGCTAATGAAATACTTAACCAAATACTACTAAGCTAATGAAATACTTAACCCAATTGTACTAGGTTAATGTATCATTATCCTAATCCTAATAAGCTAATGAAATACGTAACCCAATTGTACTAGGTTAATGTATCATTATCCTAATCCTAATAAGTTACTGCTAGTCCCCAAAGTCTTCAGAAATGTTGTTTTAGCCCGAGACAGATTTTCCATGCATCACTTTTGGTCCTTTAGGCGCTCAAGCTCCCTTTCCTTCCTTCGTGAGCTTTCTTTGGTGTCAAGTAAGCCATAAAATGCTGATTTATGCATCATTTATACCTGAAACTTTGCTAATCATGTTCTTTAGCTCACTTACAGGAAAAAGGACTAAAAGTGCATGAAATATATAATTTGTTCTCAAAACATGGCTCAAATATGGGCAAAATATATTGATATAGGCGTGTAAATTCGCCTATCATCAGCTTACTATATTCATTATTTTGCACATCAATTGCAACTAACACTTTTAGCTATTGCTAAAAAACATGTGGATGTTGAAGACTTTTTTGATCATGTTACTAATGTGCTGAATGTTTTTGGAGGATCTTTTAAACGTCGAGATTTACTTCATTATCACCAAGCCAAAAATTTGAAGCAATTACTTGAGTCCGATGAAGCTCATACCGGACAAGGATTAAATCAAGAGCGTGGGCTTCAAAGACCGAGTTATACTCGTTGGGGATCATATTTCAAATCATTGGATAACTTTCTTGTTATTTTTTCATCCATTATTCATGTGCTTGGAGTGATTGAAATTGAAAGTTCTACTTCAAGTGATAGAAATCAAGCGGAATATCTTTTGACAAAGGTTAGAACATTCAAATTTATTTTTATGCTTCACTTGATGTTGAAAGTGTTGGCCATGTCAAATGAGTTGAGCAAGATTTTACAAAAAAAAGATCAAGATATTGTTAATGACGTGGAGTTTCTTAACATCTCAAAGAAAAGATTGCAAGATATGAGAGAGAATGGGTGGGACTCTTTGTTGAATGATGTTTCTTCATTTTGTGATTCACACGCTATCTTGATTCCCAAATTAGATGAGCCTTATTTTCTCGGAAATTCAAAGCGTAAGTGTTTAGATGTTTGCTATTCGCACCACTTATGTGTTGAAATATTTTGTGTGGTTATTGATGTGCAACTTCAAGAGTTTAATGAGCTTTTTGATGTAGTGAGTAGTGATTTGCTTCTTAGGATGGGTAGCTTGAATCCTGTCAATTCTTTTTCTAACTTTGACAAAGGTAGAATCATGACTTTAGCAAAGTGTTATCCAAATGAGTTTGATGATGGAAAGCTTCGAGATTTGAGTTACCAACTTGATACCTTCATAATTCATATGCGAGGTGGTAATTCCAAGTTCTCCAACTTGCAAGGAATTCGTGATTTTGAAAAGGCATTAGTTGAGACAAATCTTGTGGAGACTTAGTCACTTGTTTATTTACTTGTAAAGTTGATTTTGATTTTACCCGTCGCTATGACAACTGTTGAAAGAGCATTCTCTTCCATGAAACACATAAAAAATTAAGTGAGAAATAATATTGGTGATCAATATTTAAATAATTGTTTAGTATGTTACATAGACCGTGATGTATTTTCAAATGTAAGTAATGATGTCAACGTTGATCATTTTCAGAATATGAAAACTCGTTGTGGGCAATTGTAATAAATTATGGATATTATGATATTAGTAATATTATTAAAATTTTTAAGTTTGGTCATTTTATTATTGTTCTTTTATTATTGATTGATTTGTTAATTGTCCTATAGACCAAAAAGATGAATAATCCGATTGAATTACTTGGCTCCCGGTGAGTTCGGATCCTGGATCCGCCCTGCTCATATATATCCAAATCTATACACACTACAATGATTAAAAGGTGTTAATGAGACAAATTTGTTGTTTGAATGCACCAATTCCTATGGTTTGTAGGCGTACAGGTGATGGGAAAAAAAGAAGTGAAGTGAGCTAAAAAGAGATTAAAAAGAAAAGAAATAGTGGAAAAGCTGCAAATCAGGAACAGGAACTAACCCTCAGTTAACGCAAACGCAGTCTGAGGGTTGTGATCGTAGTAAGTCAAAATTAGTCAAAGATGGTAATTGTGATGGGTTTTATGCAATTGCAGAAGCCGTGATCGCGAATAATGCACTGGCAATCGCGATAAGGCAAAAATCAGCCCAAGGGTAGATTTGTAATTTCTTACAGCAGGTTCCAATCTCTCAAAATAAAAAACCCTTTCACTTTGGCATAATCTTCTAACTACTTTTGAAGTTATATATAGAGAAAACTTTCAATTAGTGTATGAGGAACAATTGTATTTAATCTTTCAAAAGGATATTTTCAGTCGCAATTGGAGCCTGAAATTTTAAGATTGCTCTTACTTTATTTTCAATGGAGGAAATGAATGTAATTTAGCTAATGCTCTTCTTGCTATTTTCATAAGTAGCTAAATATTATATCTTGGGATTATATTTGAATAGGGTGCAAATGTGTGTGGATTTTTATTGTTTGTGTGCAATCTTAGCTAATGATGGTGGGTTTCATAAATACTTGATGGCCAAATTAGGATTTGTAGGTGAAAGCCCCAATTTCCCCAAGTTTCACACCATCCTTGAAAGAGGGATGTGGATGGCAAGGTATTGGTGAAAAATAATTGGATGTTAGCTTATTCCTTAACATTATCTTCGAAATAGGGATGGATTATGAATTTACTATGCCTTGGGAACCCTCATAGAAAAAGGGATGCCTAATTGAGGTTTTTGGGTATACTTTCTTACCACACCCATGAGGTATTTGAAAGGATCCAAGGGTGACATTTTTGGTGGTTGGTTGAAAAACTAGCATCAAAACCTCTAACCTAGCCTACCCATATATTCATTAACTAGGTTGTGCTTTTGATTATCATGGACTCATGCATTATTTTTTCCTAGGAAGACACAATCCCAAGACCATTTTTCTATTGGAATATGATCTATATTTATTATTTTTTATAACACCCTAGGAATTTAACCCTTGCAAATTTTCCTTGGTTTGGGACTCACTAGGCTTGGTACGACTCAAGGGTACCAATCGTACCCTTGAATATGAATTGTGAGGTGTCTTAATGATTCAATCTTACCCCAGGAAGCATGGTTGCCTTGGATACTTCCCAAGATATGACTCACTAGGATACGAGTCATATAGGAGTATACAAATGATGTAGGGCAAGTCGTATGGTGCATAATTGTTTTGGTCTTGTGGAGTTTGGCCTAGGTACGACTGATGGGTACCATTGAGGGTGTCACTCATACCCTTAGGTATGAGTTAGGAAGATAGAATCATATCGAAACAGGTAGGTAAGATCATGGCAAGGTTTGGGTACGAGTTGGGGTACCACTTGTACCCTAGGGTAAGGGTGGTAAGGGGGAGTCGTACCCCTGGATATGACTTATTTTAATTTTTAAGAAAAGGGTAGTTTGGACATTTCATACTTCAAAGACCTTATGTTCTCACGTTATATAATCTTTGGTAGCCTTCAATAACACTTGGTAAAGGATTAATACACCTCAAATACTCTCTCAAACTCACTCTTGAAAGATTAGAGATCAGGGTTTCTCAAGGGTTCTTTAAAGGGCTCAAAGGTCAAGATTGCTTTCATAAATCTTCATGTATAAGGCATGTAATACTTCCCTTATTGTTAGTTTCAACTAAAGGCATGTTTATTGTGTTTTAAACATTATTTTATGGGTCATGAATAGTGGTTTTCAAAATATATGTTTAGGGTCTTGATGTATATGGTTTGGCATTGGTTTAAATTATATTTTTACATGTTTTTGGTAATGGTTTGCATATGTGGTTATTTTTTGGTTTTGCTTTAACAAATGGGTCTTGAGTAACCCTAATTATGGTGGTTTATGCATTCGTTTTGGTCTTGGTAAAGGTATGCCTTCAACATGTTAGATAAAATGCCTCAAAGAATATTTTTACTCTATTGTTGAACTTTTATTGGGACTCTTGCATGGTTTGGTTTGGTAATGGAACTCTAAATAGTTTTGGATGGTTTTACATGGTTTAAATGATATAAATGCCTTAAGTGCTTGGCATGGTCTAAAATGGTTTGGAATGGTTCAAAGGGTAAAGTTTTTGGTGGTCATGGTTGGTCTATTTTGAAAACCTTTGGTCTTCCCTTTCATTACTTCTTTTACGTGGTGCCTTACCGCACTGCAGGCGGATGCACGGTAGCGTTTATAGTGGTGCTTTAGGATTCTAATGTATTGCATCCAAGATCAAAATGAGCTTGTCGGTGGACCACTTCCATCCCATTCTTGAGTGATCTGGAGCACAACCAACTTATCCACTGAACTAGCTAGAAGTTATCGCTTCGGATTGAAGCACTAAAAGAAAATAACCGGGAAATGCGGCGGTATGGGATGTCTTGAAAGGGACAATAAGGAAACTCGACTTGAACAGTGCGTATCTAGAAATGCTTTTTTTTAGGATCCGACAACTTATGCAGGAACTTTCCAACAGACCACTCTAATCATGATTTTGACTCTATTATGATACCTCCCTTTGTTGCAATAGAAATCGAGGATGGAGGTGACTTCGCTACACTTTTTTATAGTTGGAAATTCCAACTCGAAAGCCCTAGTACTACTGACTTTGCACCAGAAATAGCACATCTTTTGTTCTTTCCACTACTTGAAGTGATTGTTACGATCACAAAATCTTTTAGCATAGACATAGCCTAGTTTCATTTCAAAATCCCTCGGCTAAAGTCGCTTACGAGAAAATTAGTGCATGGAAATCCCTCAAGTGAATGCATTAATGGAATTGCTTTAAATGGTTTAGAATGGTAAATGGCTAATGTTTATACTTGAGGGGCATATGGAATCCCCCAAGTTATTTAATAAGGTAAATAGAAGGGCACTTGAAAGTCACCTTAAATCTATATATGGTTGGCTATGGATAATACTTGCAATTAAGGATTGGTATGATGATACCAATATTAATGGCCTTGGTTAATAAATGGATAATGTTTTGGTTAATTGGAAATTGGTTTTAATTGGAAAATAATGGCAGGATGTGTAGCAATATCATAGAAGGTGGAGGTCTCGAGGGAACCAAAATTGAAAACTCATATTTGCCGGTATGAGATTGGTCTTGGTGACGTGTGCATGATGTCACACTTTATTTGGGGGATTTACTAGTCATCCCAAGGTTTTCTTCCCTAGTCGTGCGGCTATTCGCACTAGGGCCCTTTCAGCAGGGGGAGCTGAACCCATATAGCTCATAGGTGATTTAGGATGGCAAAGCTACATAGCCCAGGTAAAGGTTTTAAAGGCATGCTATACCTAGTCACCTTTACCGGCATGGTTATATATATGTATATATTGTTGTATGCATTATGGATGGTTTTACTTGGCTTTGTAAATGGAATTATTTTATCTTTATCCTGAGTGCATGCTAGTGTTCACCCACTAACCCGTCTACTGGCGACTATATACCCATGCTATGAGGAATCAACCATTCTATTCCTCTTGCCTAGTGATCGGATTTGGGTAAAGTCGATGTTGGATTGAAGTGGTTTACTTTACATATTTTTTGTCTTTCATAGACTATAGTTTTTGGCAATGGTCGGGAGTATGTCCCGACTAGGTACTCTTTGGTTGGTCTAGAGGCTTTGTATGGATAATTGTGGACTTGGGTATGGTATGGGTTATTTATGTTACACATATGTATACTTACATTGTCTTATTATCAAGGTATTGATTTATGGCTTCCGCATTGGTTTGGTTAGATATTGGGTGGTTTGACTTGGTTGGTTGATCTCAGTTATAGACTTATCCCAAAGTCACCATGTGGTTGGACACGCTATCTTGTTATATGTTTGGGATTCAGTCGACTCAAGGTATGCACTGGTGGTTGGGTTGGGTAATAGGGGCGGTTCTCGGTCCTAGTTGGAATTGGGATTGCCCATTACGACAAGGCCCTGGTCGGGTCTTGTCATTTTTACTTATTAGTTTGAGTAGCTTTTGCTAAAACAACCTTCCAACCCACCACCATTGCCATTTTAAATTATGTATTTTATTTCATTTACTCTGCAAGTATATACTTAGATACTTTCAACACCCATAGGATTTGAATACTAAATTCACTCCTCGAGGATTCAACCTTAACTCAAGTTGGGTTATCGTAATTGACAACGATCTCCTTGCCCGAAAATCATGGAGTGAGTTGAGCATTATCAAAATAGCACTATTGTTGGGGAGTAAAACTTAGTTTTTGCTTTTATGGTGTTGTTTGTAACTTTTAGCTAACCTGTAGTGTCATATTTAACTTCAGTTGTTGTTTTTGATTTTTGATTAGGTGATCATTCTTTCTTCTTAATAACCATGAGTCAATAGGGAGTCATTAACAACCCATCATATGAAAATGTTGAAAGTATGGATTATCTTGGCACTGAAGAGCATGCTAGTTCCATCCATATTCACCCTACTAAGGGAAACGGGGTGTTTTATGTCACAAGTGTGATGAAGACTCTAACTTGCACTTGAAAAATTTTGTGGAAGTATATGTTCCTTTCGATATTGCTCACATATCACAAGAATCCATATGGTTACGCCTCTTCCCGTTCTCTCTAATGGGTGAGTCAGTGTTGTGGCTAAGATCTCTACCCACTGGGTCCATCACCTCATGGGTCAAACTTACGGAAGATTTCTTGGATCAATACTTCCTACCTTCAAAGATATTATAATTGTGAAACGAAATCATAAATTTTTGTCAATTCCATGGGGAGCCTTGGTATGTTGCATGGGGGAGATTTAAGGAAAAGCTTTTGAAATGCCCTAACCATGAAATGTCGAAGAAGATACTCCTCTAAATCTTATATAGGGCATTGGACCAAATCAACAAACCCATAGTGGACAATGCATCTAGTGGATCCCTTATTAAATCATCGTATGAAGTTGCATCAAGTGTGTTAGATCAAGTTGCTATTCTAGCTAAGGGTTGGCACATGAAGGATGCAGAGGTGTATGTGGGGGCTCCCTTATCATCCTTTATGTGTAATGATCGGGCATGTCAAGAGGAGGAAAAAGATGTAAATATTATTAAGGTAATGTTACACCTTAAACTTCTCACTAAACATGTATTGAGAACCTTTATTGAAAGAGTTAATGTTATAGATGCAAGGGATACTAGGGCATGTGAAGATGGGGAAGAAGAAATACTTGATGATAAGATGAGTTTGTTGCCTAATTATTCAAAGGTTTTCCATGTTGCCTCTCAAAGGTGAGGTGGGATCAAGGTTAGAACAATGAGAATCGAGGCATGTCTCAATGCAAAAAGGAGGGGTGAATTAATGAAGATATTTTGGCTCAAATCTTGATAGGAGTTGAGGGTAATGACAAGATAGTGAAGGAAATAAGGAATGATTTCTCCAAGGTACATCAAATGGTTGAGTCTTATTCAACTGCCATATAACAATTCGAGGCAAACGTGTACCTCATGGAAAGATAAAATAAAGAGATGTCAAGTGCTATAGTAAGAAATGCTATTGTTACTCAAAGTGGAAAAAATCTTGTCAAGGTCATGGAGATCGATGATGATCCCAACGAGAGATAAAATAATGAGCAAACCAGTGTGAAGAAAAAGAGGCCGAATGATGATTAGTTAAAGACAAATGAGGTTATCCTTGAAAACTCAAAGGTGAAATAATGCCAAATTGTCTCCATGCCACCAATCACAATTCCTCCCCCTTTCCCTCAACGGTTTAAGAAAAGAGGAGAAAATGACAAGTTTAAGAAGTTTCTTGATAAATTTAGCAACCTTTCCATCAATATTCCTTTGATAGAAGCTTTGCAAAAGATGTCGGGGTATAATAAGATTATGAAGAAGTTTGTCTCCAAAAAGCGGCTTATGGAGGATGAGACAATAAAAATAACTCATCATTATAGTGAAATTATGTCATGCACGATGGAAAAAAAGAAAAAATAACCCGGTGCTTTCATAATCTTATACACCATTGAAATGTTCAAGTTTGCAAAGGCCTTGTGTGACCTCGGGGCGAGTGTAAATTTAATGTCATGTGCCATATTTCACAAGCTAGGATTGGGAAACCACAACCTACCACAGTGAAATTGCTAATGGCTGATGAGACCATCAAGAAACCTATGGGAATATTTCATGATGTGCTAGTTAAATTTCAGTAGTTTATCATCCCGACCAACTTTGAGATTCTTGATTGTACTTTGGACCATAAAATTCCTATTATTCTTGAAAGGCCATTTTTAGCCGCAGGGAGAGCATTAGTAGATGTAGAGTGCAGAGAGATAAATTTTTTCCTAAATTATGAAGAGCTTTATTTTAATGTATGCAAGTCCATGAAACAACTAATGGACTTGCAAGTAATTTCAGTGACCAATGCTATCGATGGTGAGGTGAAAAATTATGTTGATGTGAGTTTAGTAGATGACCTATTGGTTGGAGTCTTGTGCAATTGTGAAAGATATGAAGTTTAAGCATCCGATGAAATGATTGCATCTTTAACGGGACTTGGATCTTATACCAAAAACTAGGTAAAGTTGGACCTTGATCATAAAAATTATGAGAATCCACCCGCAAAGCAATCCATTCTTGAGCCACCACAAATTAAATTGAAGTCATTGAAGCCTCACCTTTAATATGTATTCTTGGGGGATGGAGAAACACTTCCTATCATCATTGCAAGTGATCTCAAGCGCTACCAAGTAGAAGCTTTGAAGTTGGTAGTGAAAAAGTTTATTCGAGCCATCGGATGGACAATTGCGGATATCATAGGCATATCTCCCAACATTTGTTCCCACAATATAATAATATAACAAGATCATGTACCAAGTTTGGAACATCAAAGGAGGTTAAATAAACCCATGCAAGAGGTGGTAAAGAAAGAAATTATAAAATGGCTTGACGAGGGAGTCATCTATCCAATCTCCAATAGCACATGGGTAAGCCCGGTGCAATATGTTCCAAAGAAAGGTGGCATTACAGTAGTTGTGAATGAAAAAAATGACCTTGTTGCTATCCGACCGGTCACAGGGTGGAGGGTGTGCATGGACTACTGCAAGTTGAATTCTTGGATCGAAAAGGATCATTTCCCCATGCCCTATATAGACCAAATGATATATGGGTTAGTTGGGAGGGTGTGGTATTAATTTCTAGATGGTTATTCAGGGTAAAATCAAATTTGTATTGCCTCGAAAGACCAAGAGAAGACAACATTCACTTTCCCCTATGTCACATTCGAATTCAAGCGGATGCCCTTTGGTTTGTGCAACGCACCGACAACATTCTAATAGTATATGTTATCAATCTTCACGAATATGGTTAAAGAGTTGATGGAAGTCTTCATGGATGATTTCTCAGTTGTGAGAAACTCATTCGAGTCATGCCTTGAGCATCTAAACAAGGTACTTGAGAGATGTGTGGAAACTAACCTTGTCCTAATTGGGAGATATGACATTTCATGCTTAAGAAGGGTATTATTTTGGGCCACAAAATGTCAATGTAGGGTATACAAATTGATTAAGCCAAGGTCGAGGTAATTTCCAAGTTGTCCCCACCCTCTCTTCCGTAAATGGTGTTCAGAGTTTTCTTGGGCATGCCGAGTTCTATCAACAATTTATTAGGGATTTCTCCAAAATAGCTCATCCAATGTGCAATCTCCTTGAAAAGAAGTCAAAATTCAATTTTAATGATGCATGCTTGAAGTCCTTTAATTGTCTTAAGGAATTACTTGTATCGACTTTATTATTATGGCTTCATATTGGTCATATCCATTTGAAGTAATGTCTGATGAAAGTGGAATTGCATTAGGAGAGGTGTTGGGTACATAAAAGGAAAAGCTATTTCATCATATCTATTATGCGAGCAAGAGCTTGAATGATGCTAAATGTAACTACACCGTTACCAAGCAAAAATTATTGGCGGTGGTATATGCTTTTGAGAAATTTCACACCTACTTGTTAGGCACGAAAGTGGTGGTACACATGGATTATTCCACGCATAAATAGCTCATGTCCAAGAAAGAAGCCAAGACATGCCTAATTAGATGGATTTTTCTTTTACAAGTATTTGATTTCGAGGTAAAGGACCAAAAGGGTTGCAAAAGCCAAGTCGCTGACAATCTTTTGCGTCTTGAGAGTAATCATGATAAGCATTGTGAGATTGAGATTGACGATGCTTTTGCCGATGATTTAGTCATTTCAATCTTAGGAAAAGTCACACCGTGGTATGCTGACTATGCTAATTACATTATGGTGGTGTACTCTCCTAGACGCTTAATTATTATTAAAGGAAGCGATTCTTGTTCAATCTAAAAAATATGTTGGGGATGAAAACTTCATAATTTGGGAGTGCATGGACGATGTGATTAGGCATTATGTTATGGAAGTTGAAATGAAGGATATCCTTACAGCATGTCACTCCTCACCTTTCGACAATCACCATGGGGGAATTCAAACTACCGCTAAAATTCTTAAATATGGTTATTATTGGTCCATGATTCATAGGTATTCCATGGAGCGGATAAAAGTATGTCATCTATGTCAAATGCAAGGTGACATCTCAAGAAAACATGAAATTCCCCTAAAACCAAATCTTAAAGTTAAACTTTTGACGTGTGGGAAATTAATTTTATGGGCCCTTTTGTGAGCTTCTTTGGTAACAAGTGTATATTGGTGGTGGCTTATTATGTTCCTAAATAGGTAGAAGTAATGGCACTTCTGAATAATGAGACCAAAAGCGTCACTTTCTTCTTAAAGAAATATATTTTTACGTAGTTTAAAACGCCACATGCCATAATTAGTGATGGAGGATCAGACTATTGCAATTGGGTATTTGGGGCCCTTCTTGATAAATACGGGGTGAAGAACAAGGTTTCTACCCCATACACCCCCAAACAAGTGGTCAAGTTGAAGTTTCTAATCGAGAAATCAAAGTTATACTCGAGAAGACCGTGAATGTAGATCAAACTAATTGGCATGGTAGCTTGATGAGGTGCTTTGGGCATATAGGACGTCCTACAAATCACCAATTGGTATGTATCCCTAGTAATTAGTGTTTGGGAATTCATGTCACGTGCCCATCAAACTTGAGCATAAAGCCTTATGGGCGTTGAAGAAGTTAAACATGAATTAGGAAGAAGCTTCCAAGTCAAGGGTCACTAAACTTCATGAGTTGGAGGATTTTCGAATCAAGGACTATGGAAGTTTTGCATTGTATAAGGAGAAAATTAGATAAATGGCATGATGCTAAAATACTAAGGCAAGAATTTTATGCAGGCGATAGGGTACTTCTTTATAACTCTCGTTTGAAGCTTTTTATGGGAAAGCTTTGTTCTAAGTGGTTGGGCCCCTTTGTACTTTTGAGTGTTTACCCTAGTGGTTCTATTTAGGTAGAAGATCATGAGAAAAAGAGGTCTGTAGTAAATGGTCAAAGGGTGAAATACTACAATGAAGGAGGCCCCGGGGCGACAAAAGTGGACTTGGTACATTTTAAAGATCCTAAATATTGATGAAGGAGAGTCGTGCTACAACGTTAAATTAGGCACTTGATAGGAGGCAACTCATACTTTACACACTTATTGCATTTTTGATGTTTTATAGGTGTTTTGACAAAAGTCGAAAGTCCTAAAAGCAGGGGGAAAATAAAGTTGGAAAGTTGGCAGTCGTGTAGAAAAATAGAGCAAAACAGGGGAAAATTGGCCTCAGTTACATCCTATCGCAATTGTGATGTGTGAACTAATAGTAACACATTTAAGGCTTTTAACTAAGAATAATTGTGAAGTCTTAAGCAACTTTTGTCATATTTGATTGGTTTATGTTTGATTTTGCAGTTTAAGCTGATATAATAGAGAACCGACAATAATGGAAGCAAAAAAGTTGAAATCTGAAGAAATCTAAAGACAAGTGTGGCTGACGACATTTGTGATAAGTTGTCAGCCCTGTGATAAGTTATCAAGTTTGTCGTCAGCAGTAAATAGAGAACTGAACTAAGTTGATGATGTGATGACGTTTTGTGATAAGTCGTCAAGGGTCTGATAAGCTAGCAAGAATGTCGTCAGCCTGGGGCAGCACTGGAAAATTGAAGCAGAGGTTTGACGACATTTTGTGATAGGCCATCACGAAGCTGATAAGTTATCAAGTTTGTCATCAGCCTTAAATAGGAAGAGCCAAAACTGAAGAAGGAGCTGATGACATTTGTGATAAGCCGTCAGCATCCTGATAGGCTATCACAAATGTCGTCACCTAATTTGAGGGATTTCTGAATTCTATTATTTTGTTTCCATAATTAGGATAAACTATTTAAAGCTTTGTTTTAGGGTTTTCTGGGGAGTTCGACACATTGAGTTTTGAGCAATATAGTTTGATATTTTCTCTCTCTACTTTTGGCTTGAGAAAGAAATTACTTTGAAGATATTATATTCAGTATTTTGGGATTTCCTTTGTTATTTAATCTGATAATCTCTAGTTTCTAGTCATATTATGGTAAGTTTATCTTTCAAAGCATGAATTCATCTAGTTTCTTTGATTTTTATGTCATGAGCGGCTAAATTCCTTTAACCTAAATTATAGGATGTAGGGTTAGGTCTTGATAAGGTGCTGAGTGATTAGGATTTGAAAGGTTGTAGGACTTCTTGATAATTCTGAGGTTTTAATTAACGTCTATTGGTTGTAAACAATAGATAAAACCTACTTTGATTTGCTTGAGAAAGAAATCAAATATAGTAGGAAGTGAATTATACATAGGGACTTGGAAATACTCCGTTTAATAATCAGCGTTGTAACAAGGTTGGTTAACCTGAGGTAAAATCTGGGCAGTGAATATAAATTCCCTAGGTCCTAGAGGATTAGGTAATTAAATGATTAAGTAGGTCGAGAGACATTTAATCATAACTTCGATAAAGATAACTTGTTGTCCTACCTACTGTGAGAATCTTGAACCACTAGTAGCATCTGTCAAGTACGAAAATCCCTAGTGACCATAATTCTATTTTTTCATAAACTCTTGATTACGAACACTAAAACTAACGTAACCAAAAATTGCTTGTTAAAATAAAAACCCCCCATTTCTTGAAACATCCAACTATCAGTTGATTAATTTGTAAATGAATTACGTTCACACCATATTCCTTGTGGGATTCGACCCCAACCTAGTTGGGTTTTATATTGACAACGATTGCTTATATTATTAATTAGAGGTGTAGTTTGAGCATTATTAAAAATGGCCCTGTTGCTAGGGAATACGGTTGTAAACTGAAGTTTGTGTGCACAAATTGACTTTTAGTTAAGTTTCCTAGTTTTACATTTATTTGTTGTATTTGTTTATTTGTAGGATCTTTATAGTGTATGCCAAGAACCAGAATTTTTGGAGATCCATTATTACCACTTAATCCAGAATCGCAATGAATTAGAAGAATGGGAGAATAACAAAAGGCTGACAGACTGACAGCCTTAGCTCGAGTTTAGGTGAATGTGAAAAATGTTGGGCAACAAGCATGACATCTAAACCTTGAGGATGAATATTTGAAAGATGAGGAGTTGCTAAATCCTGGTAACCCAAGGCGTGCAGACCAGATAGCTCCACCAGTATGGCGTAATGTTAACAGGAACCGTCCATTCTGAGAAAGGCAAGAGTACCAGCTAGTCCAGTATGATGTCAATGATGATGATAATGGAATGGATAGAGCAGGTGCAATGGGTGCAATCATTCCTTCACCGTTGGCACCTGGGGCTAAGTTCAACATTACGAGTACTATGATCCAACTCCTCAATCTGAAGGGGTTATTTGGTGGCCTTCCTGGGGATGACCCGAACCTGCATCTGGTGAATTTTGCCACCATCTATAATCTTTTGATAACCCAGGAGTGGGCCAAAATTCTATCTGGTTGAGATTGTTCCCATTGTCTCTGTCTGGGGAGGCAACTTTATGGCTAAATAAGCTAATGCCCGATTCTATAACCAACTAGAGGCATTTGAAAGGAGCTTTCCTAGAAAGTTTCTTTCTACCTTCCAAGAGGGTACAGTTGAGGGACGAGATCAACAACTTTAGGAAACTCCCTACTAAAGCCTTGCATGAAACCTGGGAAAGATTCAAGAAGAAGCTGACACAGTGTCCGAACCATAACATGACGGACATACATTTGATGGAGACTTTGTATAGGGCTCTTAACTCTATTACAAAGTCAATTGTAGACAATACTGCTGGTGGTTCATTTGTTGTCTTACATTTCTAGAGGCTTCAGAGATGCTGGACAGAATGACTAAACAGAGTCGGGCATGGCATACTAAAGACTCTGTGGTGGCCAGCCCCACTGCTGCTGTAGGTATTACTGCGGAAAAATGCAAAAGAGAAGATGAGCGTGA
The DNA here is from genome assembly GCA_030864225.1 of Capsicum baccatum var. pendulum. NCBI lineage: Eukaryota > Viridiplantae > Streptophyta > Magnoliopsida > Solanales > Solanaceae > Capsicum > Capsicum baccatum. The sequence goes on along the minus strand of CM061560.1, from coordinate 80,262,323 downwards.
CCAAGACATGGATCACCTAAAAACACATATGGACTTGCTATCAAGCAAGATTGAAAAAGTAAAAGCTGTGGGATCTCAAGATAGGATTGAGGCTGATGCAGATGAAAAGGCTAACTATGTTAATAATTAGGGGGGTTTTCGAGGTAATAGCCAAGGGAATCAAGGTCGGAACTTTTATGATAAGCCTAGTTATAAAGATAGAGAGCAGGGAAATTAGAGGAATGACAATGACAGAAGCGGGCTATATGTTCCTCCTGGAAATTATGAGGCTGCTTCAACAAGTTCTGAAAAGATGTCCATGGAGGACATGATGGCTAAGTTATTGAAGAGAGTGGAGGTAAACAACTATGGTGTGACCACCATGAAGATCGATCTAACATCCATCAGTCAGTCGGTGCACTCGCACTCTACCGTAATCAAATAGTTAGAGAAATGGATAAGCCAACTTTCTGCAGCATTCAGCCAGAGAAAGAGCAGAATGTTACCAAGCAATACAGTCCAGAATCTATGGAATGATGGCTCATGCATGGGTATTACCACTAGAAGTAGTAAGATATTACCTAGCCCTTCTGTGGGCAAACCTGTTATTGATGAGGTAGTTGTTGATGAACCGAAAGAAGGAGGTCCAATGGAGTCTGAGAAGATGGATAATTCTGATGATGTTCCAGAGAAAGGTGAAGATAAGGAGAAGGAGGTAGTGCTGAAAACTATCCCAATATCACCACCTCCCTTTCCTTAGCGGTTGAAGAAGAAAACTAATGATGCAAAATTCAGCAAATTCATGGAAGTACTCAACCAATTGACAATAAATATGCCTTTGGTTGAGGCACTTGAGAAAATGCCAGGGTACTTAAAATTCATGAAGGACCTTGTGACTAAGAAAAGAGCGGTGAGCTACGAATTGGAGGGTAACCTTCATCATTGTAGCGATATTTCTACAAGGACCTTGGTGCAGAAGAAACCAGACCCAGACGCATTCACTATTCCTTGTACAATTGGGACTATGGACTTTTCCAAGGCATTATGTGATCTGGGAGCAAGCATAAATTTGATGCCTCTGGTTGTTTATAAAATATTGGGTCTGGGAAATCCCACACCCACCAACATACGACTCGTGATGGCGGATAGGTCAGTAAAGCGACCTATTGGTATTTTGTATAATGTGTTGGTTAAGGTGTCCAAATTTATATTCCTTACAGACTTCATCATTTTGGATTATGAGGTGGACTTTGAGGTGCCCATAATCTTGGGTCGACCTTTCCTTGCAACCGAAAGTGTGTTGATTGATTTGAGAGTGAATGAGCTCTTATTCAGGATGACTGATGAAGTGGTACGGTTTGATGTGTGTAAATTAATGAAGTAGCATGAAAAAATTAGTGTGTTCTCAGTAGTTGATGTGTGTTATGAGGATGAACAAGAGGTGTCAATAGTTGAGCAACTTGTTGTCGAACCTTTGGCTGCGGTTATAATAAATTTTAATAGTAAAGGCATCAGGGAGTATGAAGAGAGTATTTGTTCTTTAGATGGAAGGGGTTCATATCCTTGTGCTCCTAAAAAGCTGTACCTTGACCTTGCTAATCGACCAACACCACCAGCCAAGATATCTATTAAGGAGCCACCGGTGTTGGAATTGAAAGAACTACCTGGGCACTTACAGTACGTGTTTTTGGGCAATAAAAACACGCTACTTGTTATTATTATTGATGATTTGGGTGAGCAACAGGTAAACACACTTATTTCAGTACTTCAGAGGCACAAGAGATCTATAGGATGGACCATCGCAGATATTATTAACATTCCCCCTAGCATCTGCATGCATAAAATTCAACTTAAGGAAGATTGTATTCCAACCATAAAGCATCAGCGCCGTCTTAACCCACCAATGAAAGAGGTGTTTAATAAAGAGATTATTAAGTGGTTAGATGCAGGAGTGGTTTACCCTATTTTTGATAGCAAATGGGTGAGCCCAGTTCAATACGTGCCCAAAAAAGAGGGCATGACTGTGGTTGCAAATAAAAGGAATGAGTTGATTCCTCTCAAGCCTATGAATAGGTGGAGAGTTTGTATGGACTACTACAAACTGAATTCATGGACTCTGAAAGACCACTTCCCGATGCCCTTTATGGACCAAATGCTTGATCGATTGGCTGGAAGGGGGTGGTATTATTTTTTGGATGGTTATTTCAGATACAACCAAATCTGTATTTCTCCTAAAGATTAGGAGAAAATGACATTCACATGTCCATATAGCACCTTTGCATTTAAGAGGATGCCGTTTGGGCTATGCAATGTACCCGCCACTTTTTAATAGTGTATGATGTCTATCTTCTCAGATATGGTGAAAGACACCATATAGGTATTCATGGATGATTTCTCTATGGTGGGAGGTTCCTTTGAGATATGTTTGCCGAACCTGAGTATATACTTGCAACGATGTGTTGAATTCAATTTGGTGCTTAACTGGTAAAAATGCCATTTTATGGTAAAGGAGGGCATCATTCTCGGCTATAAAATTTCAGAAAAGGGGATAGAAGTTGATCGAGCAAAAGTTGAAGTTATTGAGAAACTGCCACCTCCTATTTCAGTGAAGGGAATGCATAGTTTTCTTGGACATGCTGGCTTTTATTGGATGTTTATAAAAGACTTCTCGAAGGTTGTAAGTCCACTTTACAAACTTTTAAAGAAAGAAGTGAAGTTTTCCTTTGATGATGATTGCTTGATGGCATTCGAATGTCTTAAAAAGAAGCTGGTTGAGGCCCCTATTATAGTTGCACCAGATTGGTAAAAACCATTTGAGATCATGTTTGATGCAAGCGGTGTTGCCCTTGCAGCTGTATTGGGACAAAAGAGGGACAAACTATTTCATCCGATATATTATGCCAGCAAAGCACTGAATGAAGTGCAAAAGAATTACACTATCACTGAGCAGGAACTTCTAGCTATAGTATATGCTTTTGAGAATTTCAGGGCTTATCTTTTTGGGACCAAAGTGGTGGTCCACACTGACCATGCAACCTTTAGGTATTTGATGGCGAAGAAGGATGCAAAACCAAGGCTGATTAGATGGGTGTTGCTGCTGTAAAAATTTGACTTTGTGGTCAAATATCAGAAAGGTTGTGAAAACCAGGTTGCAGATCATTTGTCTAGAATGGAAGGTGAATAGGCTATTAGTGATGAAATAGAAATAAATGATGCATTCCCTGATGAGGAGATCTTGGCGGCTACTGTGGAACAATTGCCTTGGTATGCTGATTATGCAAATTATGTTGTGAGTGAGGTTATCCTAGAAAATCTTTCTTTCCATCAAGGAAATAAATTCCTGCATGATGTGACACATTAATTTTGGGATGAGCCATATCTTTTTTGGTGATGTGCGGATAATATTATAGGGATATACATGCCGAAAGTGAATGTATTATGCATATTGGAATCATGTCATGCTTTCCCAATTAGAGGTCACCATGTAGATGACCGAATGACTAGGAAGGTGTTGCAGAGTGGTTACTATTGGCCAACATTTTTCAAGGATGCCCATGAGTTTGTGCTGAAATATGACCAATGTCAGAGGAAAGGGTCAATCTCCAAAAGACAAGAGATGCCTTTGACTAAGATGCTTGAAGTGGAATTATTTGATGTATGGGGCATCGATTTCATGGGCCCTTTTGTAAGCTCATATGGGATGAATATATTTTAGTTGCCGTTGACTATGTATCAAAATGGGTCAAAGTTGTTGCCTTGTTTGATAATGAAGGAAAGACAGTTGTTGCTTTTCTCAAAAAGAATATCTTCTCTCGCTTTGGAGTACCACGCACTATTATAAGGGATGGAGGATCTCATTTTTGCAACAAAGTGTTTCGAGCATCTATAGCAAAATTTGGGGTGAAACAACATAGAGTGTCCACTCCTTATCACCCACAAACTAGTAGGCAAGTGGAAGTGTCAAATTGAGAGATTAAAGCCATCCTAGCTAAAATGGTGAATGCTAGTCGGAAATATTGGTCTCAAAAGCTCGATGATGCCCATGACACCCATTAACATGCCACCATTTCAGCTGGTCTATGGAAAATCTTTCCACCTACCAATAGAGCTGGAACACAAGGCCTTGTGGGCACTCAAAAGGCTGAATTTGAGTTGGAAGAAGGCAACAGAGCTGAGACTGGAACAACTGAATGAGATGGATAAATTCCGTCTCAGGGCATATGAACGAGATGATCTATATAATGAAAAGATGAAAAAGTACCACGATGGAGGATAGAGAAACGAGACTTCTAAAAGGGTGACTTGGTGCTTCTGTTCAATTCCAGACTTAAACTGTTCCCAGGCAAGCTTAAATCTAAGTGGTCTGGCCCATTTAGAGTTAGTCAAGTCTACTCATCTGGAGTAGAACTTGAAAATGAAGGTGGTAGAACCTTTTAGGTGAATGGGAACGAGTCAAGCTTTATATTAGTCCGAAAGAATCGATAAAATGCATTACTACTATCTGTCTCGATGAAGTCTGAAGTAATTAAGATACTTGAGTCGTGTCGCGATGTTAAATCAGGCACTGCATGGGAGGCAACCTATGACCCCCGGGATTGATCCATTCTAGGTATACTCTAACCCTAAATTTAGATTTTCTTTGATTTTAAGTTGAGGGGGTAGAGTAAATTATTGTTGTAATATTTTATAGCCGATTAAGAGAAATACTTGTACTTGAAGAAGTTGAATTGTTTTGTGATTTTTGTACACCTCTTCAAGCGGTCTACTCCTTTAACTGTGGGATTTGCATTCAAGTGTGACCACTGTGTATCTTTGTATGGTATTAGTTTTAGTAACATAATAATCATTGCTAAATAGCTGCATGAACTGAATGAGTCATAGCTTGTGATATATGTGTGTGCCATGTGTGTGTGAGCAACTACTTATTTCCCTTTGTATGCTGAAGCCAGAACTTGCCTGGTTAGTCTTACCTAGGTTGAAGGATAGGGGTTAGGAAAGGATCATAGGTCGTTTTGATATTAGCTCACTTTAACCTAAATGACCTTCCTTATGTGTATAATATCCCTTTATCCCTGTTTTGAGCCTAATTAGCCTATTTTTTGTATGACACATGTCACCTTCCTATTTAAATCATAATGAACCTGTTTTAGCCCTGGTCCTTCTTGGACATTATGCACCTTGACTTTGGAAAATGGCCTAACTTGGTGACTATCATAGGGGTACGTGATATAGAATGAGGATAAAGAAAAATAGCATAAAAGAAAAGAATAAAAAGCTGGGTGCAGAAGAAAAAAGCAAAAAAAAGAAAAATTGTGAAAAAGATTGTAATTACAAAAAGACTACACCCATCCGAAATAAGTGTGATCAATAAAAGAGAAGAGCGGAAAAGGCTAATGAGTGAAACCTTAAAAAGCTATTGTAGGGTCAAGGAAGCTTGTCACTTTAAATACCATCGAGTATCATACCAGCCTTTAGCCTATATTACAAGCCTAAGAGAAGTCCTATAGTAATCCTAGCTGACCTATCTGAAGATCTGGGTAATGAATATAAGGGCAACCCTATGGTACTTGGCATACACTAATTGGAACTTCGTTCTGAGAATGAGTGTTTTGATTGTCCCCATGGTTACATATATAATTCTTGATATGAGATGAGGGGGATGTCTTTGCTGTGAGGGCACATTGGTTACATTGCATGTTACAGACTTGTTCGGGTAGTGTAATACTGGTCTATGCATGGTTGTTATAACTGAATTGATGCCGCATCTTGAGTCCTGCGTGTTGCATTGGTGTTCTTAATTGTTCTTGAATTGAGTGACCTTAGAGATGGTAAAAGTTTTTTGAGATGATATGGATGATTGACTATCAAATGTACTTTGTAATATCTTAGTTGAGTTGAGTTTCTTGAGGACAAACAATTGTTTTAAGTTGAGGGTGTTGATATGTGAGCTAATGCTAACGTATTTGAGGCTTTTAACTAAGAATAATTGTGACATCTTAAGCAACTTTTGTCATTTTTGATTGGTATATGTTTGATTTTGCAGTTTAAGTTAATATGATAGCGAACCAACAAGAATGGAAGCAAAGAAGTTGAAATCTGAAGAAATCCAAAGACAAGCATGGCTGACGACATTTGTGATAAGTCGTCAGCCCTGTGATAAGTTATCAAGTTCTTCATCAACAGTAAACAGAGAATTGGCCTAAGTTGAAAGATGTGACGATATTTTGTGATAAGTCATCAAGGGTCTGATAAGCTGTCAAGAATGTCATCAGCCTGAGGCAGCACAGGAGAACTAAAGTAGAGAGTTGACTATATTTTGTGATAGGCTATCACAAAGCTGATAAGTTGTCAAGTTTATCGTCAGCCTTAAACAAGAAGAGCCAAAACTGAAGAAGGAGATGACGACATTTGTTAAAAGCCGTCAGCCTCCTGATAGGCTATCACAAATATCGTCACCTAATTCGAGGAATTTTTGAATTCTATTATTTTTTTTTCTATAATTAGGGTGAACTATTTAAAGCTTTGTTTTAGGGTTTTATGGGGAGTTCGACATATTGAGTTTTAAGCAATATACTTTGATATTCTCTCTCTCTACTTTTGGCTTGAGAAAACAATTGCTTTGAAGATATTATATTCATTATTTTTGGATCTTCTTTGCAATTTAATCTGAGAATCTCTAGTTTCTATTCATCTTATGGTAAGTTTATCTTTCAAAGCATGAATTCATCGAGTTGCTTCGATTTTTACGTCCTGAGCAGCTAAATTCCTTTAACCTAAATTATGGAATCTAGGGTTAGGTCTTGATAAGGTGCTGAGTGATCAGGATTTAAAAGGTTGTAGGACTTCTTGAAAATTCTGAGGTTTTAATTAACGCCTGTTGGTTGCAAACAATAGATAAAACCTACTTTGATTTGCTTGAGAAAGAAATCAAATATAGTAGGAAGTGAATTATCAACAGGGACTTGGAAATACTCAGTTTAATAATCAGCGTTTTAACAAGATTGGTTAACCTGAGGTAAAATCTGGGTAGTGAATATAAATTCCCTAAGTTTGAGAGGATTAGGTAATTAAATGCTTAAGTAGGTCAATAGCCATTTAAGCATAACTTCGATAAAGATAACTTATTGTCCTACCTACCGTGAGAATCCTGAACCACTAGTAGCATCTGTCAGGTACCAAAATCCCTAGTGAACATAATTTTGGTTTTTCATAAACTCTTGATTACGAACACTGAAACTAACGTAACCAAAAGTTGCTTGTTAAACTAAAAAACCCCCATTTCTGGAAACATCCAACTATCAGTTGATTAATTTGCAAATGACTTACGTTCACACCATATTTTCTGTGGGATTCGACCCCAACCTAGTTGGGTTTTATATGACAACGATTGCTTACATTCTCATTGAGAGGTGTAGTTTGAGCGTTATCAAATTGCGACAGTCTAGAAAAAGTGGTACTGATGCTTAAGGGAGTCATTTTTAACCCTTTTACTTCTTTTACATATTTTTGTAAGGGCACTTCAATGCCTTATGTTGGGAGTGGGGTTACATTTGTCATGTTCGGGCATCGTAATCTAGAAGTCTCACCCCAAGCATAGAGATTGATGTGTTCTTCTTGATTTATTTTGGATGATCGTTTCCCGATAATGGATTGAGTGATGACATTCTTAAGGGAAAATCATCTTGATTGGGTCTTATGTCATAGATGCATGAGAAGTCTAAGTACCTATAGAATTGGAGTTTTGGGATCGACCTTATACCTATGGTAAAGTTTGAGTAGCCATATGGTTTGCCCATGTGAGGGACCAACTATGAGACGACAACTTGGTTTGGTGCCACTAATAGCAAATTTTATGTGGTGAAAATGCAAAGCAAACAACCCCCTCTATCTAAAAAAAATTTTTAACCAAGGGCATGGACTAAACAATTTTGTAACAATACTTTACCTCTTTTTGTGACTCCAAAGTCTTTAGCTTGTAGCATATGGTAAATACTTCCTTTGTCCTTAGTAGGAAATACTATTGATCCTGCTTGATAAATTTACATGCCATGTGCGGTGAGCGTGATTGTTTATCTCCCATGTATACTTATATCAGAACTTGCCCCGTTAGTCTGTCAAGGCTAATTGTGATTATTCTTGGTTGGTGAAATGATCTTAGGCCTTCTTTGTGAACATAGGAACCTACTTTAGCCTAAATAACCTACCCATACATAGAATAGTATCCTTAGTTACCTATTTTGAGCCTTTAAGCCTTTCTTTGGAAACCACATTAGAAGCTTTGAACCATTTGAATCTTACCCTTTTTTTGAAACCCACCCTCCTTGAACTTGAAAAATGAAACTTGAGGACAAATGCCTAAGTTGGGGGTGGTAAGTTTTGGAAGAAGTGACCTTGGACCATGATATTGTAAGTGAATGCCTAAGAAGTTAGAAAAGAGAGAAAGTGAAAAAGTGTGAAAGAAAAGAATCATCAAAAGAAGGAATAGCATGGATTGAAAAAGAAATAGTCGATAAGAAAATGCTTTAAGGAGATAGGTAAATCAAGGTAGCAAAAGTAAGCATGTGTGAATTTTGGAAACAAATGAAGTGGTATATGGTCAAAAGTTTGGTAAATGAGTGTGATGTAGATGTTCAAGGAGGGTGTAGTCACTTTGTACCCAAATGAGATCATACCCTTTCTTGAACCTACCTTACAAGCTCAAAAAGGCCCTTCGAGATCTCCAACAAAATGTATTTATAGTAATGGCGATTGAAACTAAGGGAAAGCATATGGTATGGTACTTGTTAGCATTGAGAGAATCTTTGTGAGAGTGAGTGTTTTGCACTTAAATCCTTTGTTGCATCATAGATAATTTGGTGTGTAGGATTTCCTTCTTGTGAGGAGGCATGTAGACTAATTGAGGTAGGTGAAATTGTCATCTTCCGAAAAATGAGGCAAAAGAGTATAGTTGAGTTGTTATCAATAGGGAGTCACTTCTACAGAGTTGGTGATTTTTGCATTGATTGTTCTTTAAAGTATTTGCATCCTTGAAAATTGTGTTTCATGTTTAGGGGAGTCGTGAGAATAGCTTTGCCCGTGCTTGAGAGCTACTTGTTGGTATTAATCTAGCTCTAAGTAATTGAGATCATTTGATCATTTAAATGGCCTTACGATTGCATAGTCTCATTAAGCAAGAAGTATTGTTGCTAGAGGACAAGCAAAGGTTTAAGTTGGGGGTGTTAATGAGTGGTGAATTTACCACTCATATATATCCAAATCTATACATACTACTATGATTAAAAGGTGTTAATGAGACAAATTTGTCATTTGAATGCACTAATTCTCATATTTTGTAGGCATACAAGTAATGGGAAGAAAAGAAGTGAAGTGAGCTGAAAAGACATCAAAAAAGGAAGAAATAGTGCAAAAGCTGAAAATCAGGAGCAGGAACTGACCCCCAATTACCACGATCACGGTTTGAGGGTTGCGATTGGCGCCAGTTCAAATTAGTCAAAGATAGCAATCGCGATAGGTTTTTCAAGATTGCAGGAACCGCAATAGCGATCAATGTACCAGAAATAGTAATGAGGCAAAAATCAGCCAGGGGTTGATTTATAATTTCTCACAGCTGGTTCCAATCTCTCAAAATGAAAAAAAAAACGTTCACTTTGTCACAATCTTCCAACTACTTTTGAAGTTCATATAGAGATAAAACTTCCAATTAGTGCATAAGGAACAATTGTATTTAATCTTTCAAAAAGATATTTTTAGTTTCAATTGGAGCTTGGAATTTTGGGATTACTCTTACTTTATTTTCAATGAAGGAAATGAATTTAAATTTATTTAATGCTCGTCTTCCTATTTTCATGAGTAGCTAAATATTCTATCTTAGGATTGTGTTTGAATAGGGTTCAAATGTGTGTGGGTTTTTGACTGTCTGTGTGCAATCTTAGCTAATAATACTGGGTTTCACAATTACCTAATGGCCAAATTGGGATTTGTGGGTGAAATCCCTAATTTCCCCAAGTTCCATATCATCCTTGAAAGAGGAATATGAATGGCAAGGTATTGGTGAACAATAATTATATGTTAGCTTATTTCTCTACATTATCTTAGAAATAGGGATGGATTGTGAATTTGCTATGTCTTTGGCATCCTCCTAGGAATAGGGATGCCCAATTAAGGTTCTGGGTGGACTTGCTTGCCACACCCATGAGGTATCCTAAAGGGTCTAAGGATGATATTTTTGGTGGTTGGTTGAAAAAACTAGCATCAAAATCTCCAACCTAGCCTACCCATATAGTCATTAACTAGGTTGTGCCTTTGATTATCATGGACTCATGAATTATTTTCCCCTAGGAAGACATAATACCAAGACCATTCTCCTATTGGAATATTATCTATATTTTGTTTTTACTTGGTATTTTGAGTAGATTTTGCTAAAACAACCTTCCAAACCAACCAACCACCCCCCATTTTAATTTATTTATTTGATTTAGTTTACACTACTAGTATATACGTAAATACTTTCAACACCCAGGATTTGAATACTAGATTCACTCTTCGAGGATTCGGCCCCAACTCAAGTTGGGTTAATATACTTGACAACGATTACCTAGCCCATAAATCATGGAATGAGTTGAGTGTTATCACCTGGTCTCAAACAAGGTATATAATAAAAATTCCCTATGTGAACATGAGTGAAAGTCCACAAGCATGAATACCAGTAGAGATATACCATCGCGAACGTGGACAACCAGTCATGATTGTGAAGAAGAAATTGACCTAGTCAAAGCTGACCCAAACCATGAATGTGAGAAGTAAGGCTCTCAATCATGAAGGTCAAGTATTTAATCCTTCATGAATGCGACCCTAGACTCGCAAACACAAAGAGTAAAAGAAGGTTGCACCAGATCTGGAAAACCAACAAAATGCTAAGACCTAACGGATTCCAATCGGGTGCTCGAGATTCATTCTAAATCTCATGGCCACAAATAAGCTATTCTACCATACCAAATTTGATAATATGAACTCAATGGAACCATCAAAACTTTTATCCTAGATTTTTTTATTAAATATAGATCCCACACCTACTTTTATTTTTTATTAAATCTACCCAATAACCCAAATGAGTTTGTAAGTCTTTGAACCTAAACCAAGGGTTCCACTAGGATAAAATTGACACTTTGGAGTTGATGGTGCTATCAAAATTTTCATCCTAGGATATTTACTAGGATTTTTGGACCGAGGTCAATTACTTAACAACGAAGGCTTCAAAATAGAAAATTGAACCTAAAATCCAAATGAACTGTCCGATGACCAAACTGATAGTTCTGACAAGTAATAAATGACTTGTTGCCATTGTATAAAGGATTAAAATACTATAAATATTCTAATTGAGAAAATAAACTGGAGAGTCATTAAATATAGTTTTCAGGACTAGTGGTGGGCCTTGCCGGTCCTTTCTTTAGGTCAATAGCCTAAATTAGTTTATTGTAGATCTAAGAGGCCTTTATTCATTACCTTAGTCCAAAATATTGAGCCTTAGAATTACTTAGTCAATTTAGTGAATTTCGGTTAGCTTCTTTACCCGAAGTAGAATACTAATGGACCCGTGAAATCTTAATGTTAGACTTAATAAATAAAATATGCATCATTCATAGATTTGATCACTCAAATGGAGTCTAGTACATTTTGACTTCAGAGAAACTATAATCTTGTATTGTCATTTCTTTGGGATTGTAATTTATTCTGGTTCGATTCCGGCAATTATGATTCACATGTCGTATATTTGCAGTTATGGCACTATTTTTTAGTTTCAGTTCAAGTCTGGTTATTATGATCTATTTCTGGTATTTTCTATCATGATTATATTGTTCAGATCTGGTTCAATTCTTGCATTTATGTTTATGGATGAGTTTTAGGTACATTTTACTGGTGGTTCACTTTATGTTTATTATAGATAAATTCCTTGAATTTGCGCCCATTGGACTTATGGAGGCTCGGTTGGATTGTTTCAATTCTTGTTTACATCTTCTGGGCTTATGGGGACCCATTATATGTAGACAGAAGTTTACTTTGAGTTACTTATTTTGCATAATTATCATTATTTCTCGATTTGGAGTATTATTTCTATTGTGTTTTTATTTCTGGCTTTAGTATACTTTCTCAAATTTTATTATACTTTTATTGTAATTTATCTCGTTCAGCCTATGATTCCTACTGAGTACTCATTATTTTTTATACTCATACTATACTTCTGCATCTTTTTTATAATGCAGATTCACGTATGAGCCTGGCGTCACTTTTAGGCGTATTGTTGCTCCGGAGATAGAGTGAGCTTTCAGAACCAGAGTAGATCCTCTCTCCTTTTGGATATTCTTTTGCATATTTTGAGACTACTTGTATATTTACTACTATTTAGTGCTCTTATTTTTATTTAGTGTCTTTTGTACCGACCCTACTAGGTCATGGGATACTCTTTAGTGGTTTTATTATTTTCTTCTTCCCGTACGATTTTATTTATATATATGTCACTACTTATTGACCCTATTGTGAGTCTATATTTCATGCTTGCCTTATTTTCTGTCGATTAGCCCATTACTTGTCGTTCTAAGCTATGGCTTGGCTTAACTACTGGTGGGTTAAAGTAGGTGTCATAATGACCCAAGAAATTTAGTTGTAGAAGTAACTTGTTTGTTAGCTAATTTCTTAGCTTGGATACTAATTTCCTTTTATGACTTACAAGGATTGTAATGGAGGCCGAGTTCTTTTTTGAATGGAATATGATGCAAGTTTGGAATGTGCTTATTGCATGAAATGATTTCAACTTGACATGAATAGCATGGAGTGTTTCAAAAGAGTATGAAAACCAAATACTCAATACAAGAAAAGATCAACATTGTGTTTTAGAGTGTGTTACTTCATATATGATGTACATGTAACTAAGGGCATTTATGTCTTTTCATTATTTAGTTAAATCAAGTACTATAAATAGATTAGAATGAAAATTATTGGGGTAGACAATATTTTTAGTTGAACACTCTTTGCGAGTTTTGTGGGTTTATCCCTTATCTCTACATTGGATCTCTCTTGAATATACTTTGGTAAGATTATTCATGTGTGAGTTTAATTTTCATCTTTGTTGAATTTAATCTTGTAGTTATTTGTTCAAATTAGAGAATTGCAAATCTATATTTGTTTCGCCTCTAATTTACTTCAACCATAGAGTTTTTCTTTTTTTCTTCTCTATGATCTCACCTCCATTTCTTGACTATCTCTTAAATCTCTCCATTTTGTATCTCATTTTATATCACATGCGCCCCCGACCCTTTCATACAGGGGTGGTAATGTATTAGTATATACCAATTATCGTATCAAATTAAAATTTTGTATCGTAATTTTGGTATTATGATCTTTATTATGGTATATGGTATGCATTGAAATTTATTTGATATTTTGTATTTATAAATAATATACCGAAGTATATATATATATATATATATATATATATATATATATATATATATATATAAAATTAAATGTTTAGATGGTAGAAGTTTGACTACTCTATATTGATCGAAATATATTTTTTTTTGTGATTGATTAATAAAGAGAGTTGCTTGTACATTCTTTTGAATATATATATTGTTGCATGTGCAATATTTTAATATGATATATTTGAAACATTTCTCAAAAGTCAAAGTCGTAATTCTTTATTATACAAGTACATACTAGTTGAAGTTGAACAAACTATTGTTACCAATTTATCATACTACAAAATATCAATTCCAAACTTTAAAATGCTAAATCATACCGAATTAATTTAGTATTTAGTGGAATAGTATCGTTGAAAATTAAATACCGAACCAAAGTTTCAAATATCATGTCATATCATATTATGCTCACCCCTACTTTCATGTGGGTTCACTCTAGTGTTGAGGTGCTTAAAATTACCTTAGTTGAATAGGACTAGACATCAATATATGTTGCAAGCGATCATATCCTGCACACACTCTCTCTATATATATTCAATATCCATAAATTTTAAATGTCAAATAATTAAAAACATTCAAGTTTGTACTACCTTTTTTTTTTCATCTTGTTAAATGTGTTAGATATTACATCTCTCAAATCTCAATAACCAGCATTTTTACATGACAAAACATTTTTGTAGTTTATTTGAAAGTGGAGATTACTTTGCTTGAAGATCTTTTCATTTGCATGTGGGAAATGGTTGTTGACTTTATAATTGACAAGCACATTACCGAAACACAATTTTGAAAAAAGAAACTAGGGGACCATTGTAATTTGCATAATTCTCCCTTGTGGATCCTCCTCCTTTTTTTCCCTTCTAAAATCGTACATGAATTTGTGGTGATAGTTATTATCAATGGGTTGGAAAGACAAGTGTTCTTGTCAAGGGTTGTATTAGGGACCTAGCTTGATCCTTTTTTTTTTTTGGTCCACATGTTTGTATGTTGCCAAAAAAAAAAAAAAGATTTTGATTATAAAGTGTTAGAAGAATTGGAACGTGTTAGGTATAGAAAGTATAAACAACGTAAACCCCAAGTGATTCATATATAATTACCTTCTCTCCCAATTTTTTAAAAAATTACTAAAAATCTCATATATGATACATTACTGTATTATATGATACATTGTGTTATGATACATAAGTAGCATATTTAGTGCGGTTAATAATTTAATAAGTGGTAATTAAGCATAAGACTGATTAATCAAATCCCTAAAAAATAGGAATTTTCATTTTCTAATAGTTAAATCACGTAACAACACAATGTTTTTTTTTTTTTAAATTTTGAATGCCGATTTCATTTTTGTTTAAGCTCATTTATTCAAAAAATAATTTTTTGTCAGATTTTTCATACAATTTTACGTCATGAATATTTTAATTTTGTTGAGACATTCTGGTATCTGGCAAAACGAAATTATTTATGAAAATTACAAAAGTGATGGAATTGTAGTTAGCAAAAGTGTTTCGTATTTCAGGTTAATTTCTGTTATTGCCGCAGAACTTGAGATAGATAGAGCAAAGAAAAATATAGATGTTCGTTATATTGTTGACAAAAATACGGCTCCAATGGTTATTAGAAACAACAATAGTGTTAAGGTTTACGTTGAGTTACAAAAATCTTTACAGATTTTGTAATGTATCCGTTATGCATTACAACAAGGGATAAATCGACAGAAAATCGAGAATTTGATGCTAAAACTGGTGCGATGATGTGCGTCGAAGGAACAGAATTAGATGCAGCTGAACTTGCCGTTGTTGAGTCGAATAATCAGTACTCTTTGTATGTACCAAAAATTGAAACTAGAAAATTTATCACCGATTGTCAAAACACTGAAGTTACGGTCAAGCAGTTATATAAGAATAAGAAAACTCTTAAAGTTGTAATGGAAATGTATGCGTTAGATCACAGTTTTAATTTTCGAGCATCAAAATTTAATAAAAAAGGGTATCATAATTATGTTGTTGTTGTTTTTGTGTGTGTTTGGAGTTTATATTCTTCGTATGATACATTGTAAATTATGTTTTGATCGTGTTCTTCATAAACAATATCATATATGAACATGAAATTGATTTTGTCGTAGATATTTCAAAATGTTGTTTTAAGAATTGTTTACCATAGCACAACTGTTTACCATAGCTTAGTACCCGATACATAACTTTTTTTTTCAAAATAGTTATTTTTATTTTATTAAAAACTTGTGATTATTTATTAATATATGTATCTATTGGTTGGAATGTCGTAATGAAAATTGTGGTTGGTACATGAAAGCATCTTGCTTGATGGATTCAAATCTTTTTAAAATTCGGAGATTCATTGATGAACATACATGTTCAATGAGTGATAGGGTATTAAAACAACTACAGGCTACAGTTGCCTTTGTTAGTAACTTTACAAAGCCAAATTTAGTAAACTACAAGAGGAAATATACTCCAGTAGACATTATTGAAGAAATGAAAGTTGTGTATGGTGTTGACATTAATTACATGAAATCTTAGCGTGCCAAGGAGCGTGCTATAGAAATACTTAGGGGTGGAGCTGCTGACTAATATAGACAAATGCCGAAATATATCTACATGCTAAACTCTGTGTATCCGGGATCACATATCAAGATGCATAAGACATTAGATAATGAATTCAAATATTTGTTTATAGCTTTACACCTAATGATCTATGGTTTCAAGCATTGCAGATCAGTTGTTGTGGTGGACGGTGCTCATTTGAGTGGACCGTATCAAGGGACTTTTCTTTCTGCTAGCACTCTTGATGGTGCAGGTCTGACTAATCATGTGAAATAATCTTTATTTGTTGTTATGATACATTGCAGAACATATATAATCTATTATGATACATAACTGTATAGTTTATGATACATCACTGTATAGTTTATGATACATAACCGTATATATGAAATTTAACGTATTCTTTATGGGTTGCATACACATTTTTATTATACCATTCTTTTAAAATTCATTCTTTATAATTATTTTAGGTTGAATATTACCAATTGCTTATGGTGTTGTTGACTCGGTGAACAATTCTGCATGGACATGATTTTTTGAGCAATTTAAGAATGCTTTTGGGGAGCATGAGAACATGTGTGTTGTATCAGATCGTAATGAAACAATAATTAAAAGTGCCAGCATTGTCTATCCAAATGTTCCTTACTTAGCATGCATTTGGCATATTTGGAAGAATATTTGTACAAATTTCAGAACGAGCAAGGACGGACTTAGCAACCTATTGTATTCAATGGCCAAAGCGTACAGAAAGAAAGATTTCGAATACCTTATGGCCAAGGTTGATAAAATTGATCACCGGGTGAAGGATTATCTATATGATACAGGATATGAAAAGTGATCAAGGGTTCATGCTCCTATGAATAGTGGTCAGATGATGACATCTAACATTGTAGAATGTATAAATAGTTGTTTAGTGGAGGCACGTAAATTGCCAATTTTAGGTTTTTTGAAAAAAGTCAGAAAATTATTTGGAGCATGGAACTGTAAAAACAGAGAAATTTCATCATATATAGAAACAACTTTAGGGAGAAGGTTTGACAAAATCCTAAAACTTAATGGAGTTAAAGTATCCAGAATGACGTTATATACATAACTAAATACTCTTTTTAAGTTTTATTTATTGAATATTTTTTTTATACGTTATATATATTTTTTTGTGATTATTTATTTGTTAGGTTAAGCCTGCATCAGAGTATCATTATTCAGTTTATGAATCTGGGAGAATATATGTTGTGGACTTGAATGCTAATAAATATAACTGTGGTAGATTTTAGATTGATAAAATTCCATGTCTGCACGTGATTGCAGTGTTGAAAAGTAAACATATTACAAAGTTTCTTCCGTGGTGGTATTATTACTATAAGACTATGGCATTAGTGAAGACATATGAAGTTCCAGTAGTACCTATGTCCGATAAGAAGGATTGACATGTGCCTCAATGTGTCGAAGAAGAAAAAGTCATACCACCAAAATACAAAAGACAACCTGGGAGGCCGAAAAAGGGTAGGTGTAAGAAAACAAATGAAAAACTATCCTCCAATACAAACTGTTGTGAAAAATGCGGTCGAGAAGGTCACAATAGGAATACGTGCAACTTCTTTCCCAAGGAGAATTTATGTTTAGGTTATCTGATACATTGAATGATTTGATGGACTATGTTAAGTTGTTCACTGTTAGTTTGGGTATGATTTGACTATGGTTGAATAATGTTGGAACAATGTTTAACTTGAATTATTGTTTGTTTTTATTGACTTGATTTTGTCTTATCATTTTAATTTCATTTACTATTTAATATTGTTTCTTAAGTAATCTGTCATATTACAACAAATTTTTGGATTGTTCTTCAAATTAGAAAGCAACTCTATTATGAAAAGCTATTCATTTTTATTGCAATTTTTTTCATTATAATTAATTTTATGAAACAACAATTGTATGTAACTGCACTAAAAAATAAAAAATTTGCACAAATAATTGATGCAAGTTTAAGATTCATTATACAACGTAGCTTGTAATATGATACATTGCAAGAGTTAATTGTAAAGACTGTTTCTGATACATAACTTTATAATAACTGACTAATTGAGATTTGTGTATAACATTAGAATATATGATGCATGAATATGTGATGTATCAAAACTGAATGTGAAATTTTTTTTGTTATATTTGTTCTACCTATTATGTTGCTTTAAATATCTTTCAAATTTGAACTAAGATACTTTGAATTAATATGATACATTGCATCCAGTTCTTGAAAAACTTATGTATGATACATATCTTTACAGTAACTAACTTATTGCAGACCTTGTCAACAATTTTCACATATAGAATTCATCGATTTGCATGTGTCAAATAAAATAAAAATAAATATTGATAATAACATATCATAAAATAAATTTTAATTAATTCAAAAAATTGATGAAAGTTTTCTGGAACAAAAACATCAGTATTAAACTTAGTGTCTGAAATTACATTAATAGATTCCAATAAGATAGCAACAAAAATAATGTTCAGAACATAGCTATGGAACAACCTAGCATCTACTCTATGGCTACAATATTAAACTCATCAGCTGGAGGGACATAAAATGGACGTGGTCTTGGCAGATTGTCATGGTCACTAGTATAAATCTTCTTAGACTTTTTAACTCCATAGTTCTATAAAGTGTTGCATGTCTCTTTTGAAGATATACTGCATCAATATTTGATGAGGGGATATGGATTCGATCGCTAAGAAATTCAGCATAAGCTGCCACAAAAACTCCACAATCCCTAAGCATGACGAATCATTATTTAGATGCTTAATCATGTGGGGATTTATGTTGTATTAGAAAATATGCACATGGACAATAAATGTATAATAATGTGTCACCTTAAATTATGTATAGTTAGGAAATTTTCAACAATAAAAAGTGAGATGAATTATCTCTAGATATATAAAATTGTGAGGTGATATTGACCTGTTGTGCAATATCTTCAATGTATTCAACATAAAATGGGTTTTGGTTCAGAGCACTGACTCATTTTGTCTGCGTACACTTTGAGACTTGACACTTGACAATACAGTTTGTTCAGTATTTTCCAAAAATCCACTGTCACTAAGGTATGTTGGCAGCATTACAGACAACTTGTGGATCTCATGTGATGTCTCTCTATGATGTGATGACAACATTGAGTCATATACCCGGATACATCTTTTCTTTAAAGATATCACAGCTAGTACCTAGTGAAAATTTTCATCGCAATTTACAGGAATGTATACATCATCAATCAAGTGTCAAGGCAAAGCAACCGGTATGTTGAACCCTTTGATGATGTTTATTAGTGAATCTTCATAACTTGCAACAAGACACGACCTTTTATAATCATCTTGAGTTAAGAGAGAATCACCTACGGCATCCTCAAAATAATGTTTGTATGTCGCATTAATGTACGTTTTGAACAAGTAATTAACAGTGGTGCATCGGTATTTTTGATCCTTTTGTTGCTTTGATTTCTTTCGAAGGTAGTATAATATAAAATCTCATTAAAAATTAATTTGGAAAATAAAATTTGAAATTGACAGTTATTGTAACGCCCCGAATCTGGTACCTAAAATGCTACACGGTGCTCATGACCCCGAAGGACCACAAGCTAACCCATGACTGATATATGTACCTGTATACTGCATTATATACTGTATTATGCAGAAATATAAACTGAAAGGCCATAAGGTTCAAACTGTAACATAATATCCGATAAAATATAACATTTGGGATGGGGTATAAATGCCCAAAACAAAACTGTCTAAACATACTGTAGTCTGAAAAGCCTCTAAAACATAACTGTCTGAATAAGGAGATTATGGAAAATGTTTCCAACCAACTCCAATAATAAACTAATTAATGAGATAATAAATAAATGATCATGTCCTCGAAATATAAGGACTCACTGCTAACTCTGACTGCGGAGACTGGAATGCTACTGACGTTGTGGAGCTCGTGCTTTTGAACCTATGGTATAAGACACCAGAGCGCAAATGCGTCAGTACTTTGAATGTACTGGTATGCATGTAAGGTAGGCTGAATGCAAAGGGTTTACATAGATGATCTATACTTACTGACTGAATAATATGAATGTGAGAATACATTCATGAATACATATAACTATAACTAGAGTCATGATAACATAATTACTGAGTCTGAGTACTGATAACATGAGATACTGATAACTGTATAACTGAAATAACTGATACTGAGCAGCTACATCTGACAGTCTAGTTTCTAATGGAACTAGCTGAGTTTTGCACTATTCTGAGTTGACTGTATCTGACAGCCCTAAATTTTATAGAACTATCTGAGTTCTATTACTGAAACTGAATGACTGTATCTAACAGTCCTGATTCTGTAAGTAAAACTGTGGTAAGTAGTCATCTAACTGATATGCCCTTAATACGCCATTATGTCTGAGTTGGGGTGCAATCTGTAACCCTAATTAGAAGGGTGTCAATACCGCGCCACTTGTAAGGACAATCTGTGAGTAACCCTCATATAATAGGTAAATCTAATAAGAATGGTGGGAACCCTCATATAACAGGTTAAGCCACCTCATCTACCCTCATATAACAGGCTATGATATCTCAACCTACACTGGCTACGTAGTTCTAAAACGCAAGGATTGCTTCTAAGAATCACACCCTCATATAACAGATGAGTTCCCATCCTTGGGTTCACTCGGTGCTAATTCCTACTCCCATCTGAATAGACACTGAACATAATTAACTAAACTGGACTAGACTGAATTCATTGAGTTTCGTTAGCTGACGGAATACTGTTGAGATTACTGAATTACTGAGCTTTTCTTAGTCACGACTTACTGGGTTCTATGGACCACGGCTTGACTGAGGATATCATGAAAAAATGACACTAAATCTAGGCACACAGCTATATTTTTTGGGTACAAGTACCCCCAGGACTCGGTGGAAGGAAACTGATAAGGCATGATATTATTGAATGCATGACCAATATCAACAATCCATAATATAATAGTTGGAGATATTTCATGGGAATTTGATTATCATATCTTGGTACGTGAATAAGATAACATGTATACATATCATAATTTCATAAGGCTAACTCATGATCAATCCCACAAGAAATTTCAATACATAAGAATAACATGAAAGTCATTTTGAACATAAGGTTAAAGCATACATTGTCATTTGGGTCACAATTTAGCTATACTGCATAATTTCTATCTCTTTAGGCATTTTATCAAACACCTTACATACACAACTTAAGGCATAGGTGAAATCATCAAATTTCACAAATCATAAAATATACAAATCATGAATTTTAATTTATATGATAACGTAGTTTTCATAATTTCACACAATGATCCCAACATGGGAATCAAACAGCAACCATCACAAAACTTGAGCAACCCATAACATAATAATCATGATTCATAATTTAAAATAGGGTTCTTGAGCTTTATGGATGAAAAAATCCATAAATCAACACAACACATACTTTAGTTCTTGATTTAGCGAAGATTGATGGAGAGATTTTCTTGAAATTGGATCTCCAATTGAAACCCTAGTTTGTTCTTAAGAGAAAATTGAGAGAAACTAGTATATTTTGGGTGAGGAATGGCTAAATCATGTGTTATCTGGTTTAAATAGGGGTTGGAAATTGACCCTTTTAACCTTGGATGAGTCTTTTAAAATTGGTGAAAATTTCTCGATCTGAACCCCTGGCGCGACACGGCACTATCGCACCGTGTCACTGGAATTTGAAAATTAGGAAATAGGGAAATTGTACGACGTGGATCCATCAGATTGCCACTTCATTTGTGACCTGGAAGTTTGGCATGACGCAGATAAATCACGCTGGGAAACTAAAAAAAGGACAATTTCCATTTTATCTTGTGGCACGGCGCGCCACTGACCAATATAGCATTGTTTTACGATAGGAACTTGAAATAGTCATAACTTTTTACCCGATTATCGGATTTGGACGAATCTTATATCGATGAAAAGCTTATTGAATTTCCCACATAATAAAAGGTGAAAATCTAAAAAATCCTCATGGAATAAATATCATTCAATTTAGAAGCTAATACTTGACATTCCTGGGACGAAATTAGTTAAGAAATTTAGGGGTATTATAGTTATCTTCTTTACTTATATTTTATGTATCAGAATGTATAATAATGTGTATGTATATATATATATATATATATTCAAATGTATGTATATATATATATATGTATATGTATTAGAAACTGTTTATTGTATATAAAGTAATTTTTTTTTGTAATACCTCATCGTTCCAGTAAGTGTTGGGCTGAGACATTATGTAAAACAAATTCTTTGAATCTGGTTATGCAACAACAAAACCTAACGAACTAAAATCAAGTCCTGATTTATTAGTTCTGTAGTGGTTGTCCTTAAATTTCCTACATGAGTATAATGAAATGATATTAACTTTGAGATTTTAAAATTATAAAATAATAATGAAAAAAGTAAAAATATCTGACTTCTTTTCATGACACTTTAATAATCCTTCGACAATCCAATCACAGTACTGTACGATTAGTCCGTTCGGCATATCATGGGAAATAAAATAACCATCAAACGGATACTTTCGAGTAAAATCAACTATTGCAGATTCTTTGCCTTTACAACTCGAACCAAATTCAGTTGTAAATAGTGACATGAATATTTTAGTTCGCTTCATGTTCCTTGGTGCATGAGTTTTTATGGCATCCTATTTACCTGATACGGCCAAATTACAACTCTTGTTAAAAAGTGTAAGTGGTCGCTGCCAAATATAGAACCCAACTGGGCTGGGTGTCGAATCCCACAGGGAATACTGTGTTCACTAAGTATTGTGGTTGTTACTAGACTGTTGATCGAAGGTTCCAGAATAGAGGGGGATTTTTATTTATCAATTATATTCAAATGTTTGTCACAGAAATTAATCCAACTGTAGGTTATATTTCTAATAGTAATTCAATAAGATAAGTCAAACTAGAGTTATGGTTACCAAGATGCTTAAGCAACTAGGGTTGTGAACTATTTTGGATTCCCAATGAACAATTTCAATTGCAAGAGTGGTTAAATTCTATGGTTTACCCATTAATTTCTCAACCTAAATGAGTAACTTATCCCTTAATTCTTTCAAACTTAAGGAAAATATGATTTATTCAACTATATTCTCACATGGGTTTATCCGGTTAAGGAATCTACCCTCTATGCAAAGATTAAAGCCCTTAGATTTATGTAATCCCTTTGTTTTCCCAACAAACACTTTTCTATTCGAACAAGTGTTGTTCTTAGGCTCACTTTTCAAGTTTGCAACCAAGAAAAGTCATTAAAATGAAGAAGGATTTATGCAATATCAATTAATCATGGAAATCTACTAGATTCACAACCCAAAATCAGCTTTCACATCAAGGCTCCCATAACCTTAGTTATGGGAGCTTAGCCACACATTTCCACCCAAGAAAGAGAAGAAATCGTTGTGTTATTCATAAATTAATTCAAAGTTTACTTGCAAAAGTCACAACTATTAATCTTCAATCTTCAATACAAAATATGATAAAAGAAAATAGATCCACAAATCTCCAATGAATCTTAGAGAAAAACTATGTAACAATGTATTTTCAGTGTAGAAAACCTAATGAAAGATAAGAGACGAAAAAAAAGAATCCCCAATAAAACCTAAGACTGGGTATTTATATGTTCCTAGGTAAAAAGAATTTAAAATTCAAAATTATAAAAATCTACGTCCAAAGTGACGGCTAAAGTGGTGGTCCGTTGGAAGTCTAACAGTTCACCAACTTAGCCGTCGCTAATGGTCCTTGAAAACCCAGTTCTGCTTGAGTCTGACGGCAAAAGTGGTGGTTCGTCGGATGTCTGGCAGTCCACCATATGGGCCATCACTGATGGTCCCAGAGAGCCTAGTTCTGATTAAAACTGACAGCCAAAATAGCGGTCCATCGCAAAGTTGACGATCCACCATATGGGTCGTCGCTGAGTTATCTGAAGACATGGGTTCTGTTTAGGCCTGACGGCCACATTGGCGGTCCATCACAATACTGACGGCCCACCACATAGGCCGTCTCTGAGTATTTTAGGATGCATTGTTCTATATAATACTGATGGTTGAACTGGTGGTCCGTCGTAAGACTGATGGTCCACCATTTTGACCGTCAGATGTCTTTTTCTTTTAATTTTCTGAGTCTTATCCTGCAGCTAGCTCCTTACCCTGAAACACTAAAAACCAACATTAAATGCAACCTTGGTTGCTTGAAAACATGCAACTTTCCCAAGAAAAAAATGAAAAATATTCCGTCAAAGCTATCAACACCCTAAACTTAAGATCATTGCTTGTCCTCAAGAAACTCAACACCAAATTGCAAATATGAACAATACAATGACGGGCAGTTACTACTGAACCACTTCTCATACAACCACTCATTTGTCATCCAAATTATATGGTTTAACATGTCAGAGTCTATAACTAGCATTGTTTCAAATTCAATTTATCTACACAACATAGATTCAAGAATCTACAGAGATCAGCCAAATTAAGTATGACTCAGGTTTCCCTCATAGACAAGGAGATCCACCTCTTAGTATATTTTGTGTATACAAATTAAAACCCTCTCACTTATCAAAGAAGTTGTAAACATAGTACATGCACCCATAAGCTTACCTTTATCATCCAATGCCCCCTTATAGATGAGATCTAAGATTAAGCAGGTCTTTTCTAGGCTAGTAATGAGGTATCAGGCTAGGTCAGGAAGGAATTTTGGGCAAAAGTGACTAAAAAATACACTTTAACTCTCTTTGCCTATAAATTCTTCTTACCAAGACCGTTGCTTTGCTAGCTCACTTACCCCTTTTTCATTAATTCAAACTTAACCACAATAACTCCCTTTTATTTTTATATATATCTATTTATATACACAAGCATCAGCCACCCTCAACCTAGGATGATGCCATAAGTCAAGGTGGACATTGTCTTAACTAGACCAGGGCAAAATGCTCAAATTCAAATTCTAGACCAACTTTCCCTTGGGCAGTGAACAACCCTATAATAGCCACCCTCAACTTAGCCGTTTTGCCTAAGTTTGGGTACAGATTTCCCATTAATATGCCAGGGCTAGATCTAGGACTCAACAGCTAAAAGAGAGTTAACTAGAATGTTTTGTGATCAAGAAAAATTAACAAAGGCTCAAAAAAGGGTTCAAAAATGGAAAATTATTTTTGGAGGGGTTAATTATTTTGTCTAAGTGGACTAAATGCACAAGGTGGCCTACTATCACTTCTTATCCCATCAATTAAAAAACAACATCAATTGAACCAGGCAAATTCTAGGTACTATACTATGTAAGAACTACTACAATTACTTGCACACACAGTGGCAACTGAGTCAAACTCATTCTACTGTTCTTAAGATGTGCATCTATGTCATGCATATTTACAGATTACTGCCAACTACAGATTCACTAACAGTTGCTCACATATCCTAGGAGACAAAGGTAAACAGTCAAACAGAAATAGTCATAGTTTGATGTCAACACCATTCATCACCCATATTTACAACAAGATACTAACACCAACAACACTTTTATTTCATGGACCAACATCAACAACATAAAAAGACTTAAAAATAAGAAAAATGCAAATATGAAGTTAAACCCAGCAAAGAAAAATGCAAACTTAACATGATCCTAGACATGTCGATTCTCCTAGATAGCACATGGTAGGGGTTCAGAATATCGGCAACACAACCCCCACAGAAAAATACATACATTTTCATCAATCAATTAAATTAAAGTACGAAGGAATGGGTATACTTGTATTTTCTCTTATTCATCTGAGGCATCTGTGAAGTATGGTAAGAATACTGCATCCTCACCTATTGCAATGTTGGCCCTTATGGTGGTAGGAGCACTTAAAACCTCCCCATCCATAATCAAAGAAATCATCTCTCGGACTAAGCCTGAACTTTGCCCCCTTGTTGGGGAAACACTAGTAGATACTCGTACTGCTTCATCTTCTTCTCTTTTCTTTATCTTTTCTTTATCTTTTCTTGATTTCTTTTGAGTTCTATTCAGATCAAGTTGTTCCTGTTGCTCCGGTGTCATTGCTGCTCTCTTTCTCCTCTTTTGTTTTTTTCTTGCAGCTCTCTCATCCATGTGTTGCTTTTTTTTTATCTTTCACGGGTCCTCCCATCAGATCCATAATACTCTTATTATCATCACTTACCATTAAGGCTAGGTCAAAAATAGTCTATTGTGGTTGCCTTTCCTTTAACTCTGCTATATCGGCCTTTGCCTGCTCAAATTCGGCCATGAGCTTTGCAAGATCAGGGGAGGGACAATACATCTAGCCTTTTATTGATGCAGTGCTCCATGTTGTCCACCCTAGCTTGAATAGTCTGGAATGGACGGATTGCCTCAGCTACAATTTCATCAACAAAAGGCATAAATTTTGACACCCATTTATCTAACTTTCTCTGAAACCTCTTTCATAGCTTCATTGATTTTGCAAAATTCTCCTGCATTAATCTGTATTTGGCAAAGTCTAATCCTCCCAAAGATTCTACAAATCTCGACCCTGCAGAAGTACTTGGAGGCACATACTCTGGTGGCACATAAGTGGTGATGGGCAAAGGCATACCTGCGGGAATTTCTGTAGCATCGAGAGCTGGTGCAGATTGATTCTGGTAAGATGGAGATTTGGTGACACATATCTCAAACTTCAAGTCTTCTTTTGACTTCTCAATGTCCTGTCTATGTGTAGCCAAGATTTCATTGTCAACTTAATGGATCAGGGGCACACCGGCTTATTTACATAACTCAGTGATTAAGAATGGGAACGATAATGCACTGCTTTTTTTATGTGCCCTCACAAATATATCATCCATAATAATTTGGCCGAAGTCAACTTGCATTCCTGAAACCAAGCTTGCCACCAATACGGCTCTGTGTTTATCTAAGTTTCTATCCCCTTTTATTGGCATCAGCCTTAAGTGAACAACAATCCACTAGAACTTAGCCTTGAAGCTAATGGAATATTTTTTAATACGCACTTGTGGATTAGTCAACCAAGAAGGGTTACCATCATCAGTCAATAACGAAGACACCCAAGGCCTCTGAGTGGATGCAATTCTCAGCTTGTACTCAAGATTAGGTATAGCAGGTAGAGCCTCATACTTTGGACTGAATAGCATCCTATTGATTGTTTGAGCTGAAATATTGATAGTGACTCCTCGAATAGGTACAGACTCTCTTTTCAGCAAGCTTGCAACTGACGTCCCCTTTGGACAATCTTTTTCTACTAGTGCAAGATAATTGGCAGAGAATTTTCTTACCCAATTCGGTTGATACGCTCCTGGTGGCCTGCTCATCCATGCTAGTTCATACTCGTTGAAATGACATTCCAACTTAGGATATTCATGTAGCTCCATTGTCACAATTTGTTGTTCTTCCGCGAATGGCCTTTTTATCCCTCTGGTTGTAGGTGAATCTATCATAGAATTTCTCTCGTGCTCCCTTTATCTCTCATCTAATATCCTCTCGAACTTGAGGATCCTTATGCTTGATAATATTAGCATCCTCAGGTTCAGTATCTACATCAGTTGCTTTCATTTGTTCACCCACGTTAGCAGCCTCATTTCTACCCTTACCAGGATCGGGTTGATTTGTAGCAACCGTTGCCTTGTTTGGGATTGAGCTGGTACTTCTTGTAATACTATCACTCTCCTCTTTAGACTGGGAGAGTGTAGGATTTTCCCTTTCATATTGCCTAGTGTCATACGTGAGTGCAGATTCGCCTCTACTCTTTTGGGATCTTCCTCCTCTATTTGGTGGAAGCTTACGAGCCATAACGCCTGAAAAAAGAAGTAAGGAATTAGTTCACAGCACAAAAAGAGCCTAACAGTGAAAAATCACATTGGTGGTCCGTGGGGTAATTGGTGGTCCACCAGGTGGGCCGTCAGGTTTTATCGAGAAGTCCTGAAAGTTCAAAGATCAGCGACGGCCCATATGGTGGTCCGTCACAAAGTTGATGGTCCACCATTTTGGTCATCACATCTTAACCAGTGGGTGTCATTCTTAAGGTTCTTACGATGGTCCATTTGGTGGTCCATCGCAAAGTTGACGGTTCACCATTTCAACCATTGCATCCCTTCTTCAGATTTAGGGTTCCATTCAGCATTTTGTCGAACATTTAGCATGCAATCCTAATTTTTCTAGTAAAAATTGACACTAACTTCACATTTATGCACACAAATACATACTTTTCAACATACGAGTTACTCAGACTTCATCCAGATAGAGTATATTATCATTCCAAACTTAATACAAGTTCAAGCAAAATAAGAAAATAATATGCACTTTTATTAACCAACCAATTAATCATTTCATGTTGTATCAATTCAAAAAGAAAAGACATGGAGGTGCTCATACCTTGATTTTGCAGAAGTTACTCTTTTACTTGCTTGAAAATATTGGAAACAAACTTAACTTAAAATTCTACAATTTCTTTCAAGAATGTTGTAGATGAAGATAAAAAAGAGAGGTGGCCACTTAAATAGGGAAAAAGAGAGTATATAGAGAGTCCCAGGAAGAGCAAATGCCTTCAAATGATTTGAATCCAAAGAAATTTGGTCAGTTGAAGAAGTTTAAAAGGGTACAACGTATGTAACCGCTCTTTTACCTCTTTAAAATCAAATGGGCCAAATACGGGTCACATAAATAAAGAACAATTTTTTAACCCGACCCAATGCTAGGGTAACAGCGAAAGCTACTACAACGGTCTATCAAAAATATGACGGACCACCATTTGGGCCGTCACTCCTTACCAGAACATGGTCACTTTAGTTTCATTTTGACGGTCCAAGTGATGGTCCACCAAATTTATGACGGTCTAGCATTTTAGACATTGGAATCTCATGGTGCTTTGAGACTGACCCTTGCCGTTGACATTGGTCACATCTTTTCACGAACTCGTAGGCATCTTTGAACAAAGAGGGCCAATAGTAGCCACTCTGAAGAACTTTTCTTGCGGTTCGATCACCTGCATGGTGACCTCCAACTGGGGAAGCATGGCTCACTTCCAGTATACTCAACATATCAACTTCTGGGGCACACCATCTAATAATATCATCCGCACATCTCCAAAAAAGATATGGCTCATCCCAGAAGTAATGGGTCACATCACGGAGAAAATTTTTCCTTTGATAAAAGGAAAGATTCTCTAGTATCACCTCGCTCACCACATAAATTGTGAAATCAGCATAACAAGGTATTTTGTCCATAACAACAGCTAAGATTTCCTCATCCGTAAATGCATCATTGATCTCAAATTCATCTCTAGCTGCTTGCTTGCCTTCCAACCTAGACAGATGATCCTCTATTTGGTTTTTGCAACCCTTTCTATCCTTAACTTCAAAGTCAAATTCTTAAAGTAGTAGCACCCATCTGATCAACCTTGGTTTTGCATTCTTTTTTGCCATCAAATATATCAAGGTTGCATGGTCGGTGTGGACCACCACCTTGGTTCCTAGAAAATAATCCCAGAACTTCTTAAAAGCATAGACTAATGTAAGAAGGTCCTATTCTGCGACAGTGTAGTTCTTTTAAGATCCATTCAGCTCTTTGTTGGCATAATAGATTGGACGAAACAATTTTCCTTTCTTTTATCCCAGCACAGCTCCAAGGGTAGCACCTCTTGCATCACACATAATCTCAAATAGTTTTGACTAATCCGGTGAAATAATAATAGGAGCATCAACTAGCTTCCCTTTAAGGCATTCAAATGCCTTTAATCAATCATCATCAAAGGAGAATTTGACTTTGTTCTCCAAAAGTTTGCAAAGGGGGTATGCAATCTTTGAAAAGTCCTTTATAAACCTCCTACAGAAGACAACATGACCAAGTAAACTACACACTCCCTTCACTGAAATAGAAGGTGAAAGCTTCTCTATAACCTCAACTTTAGCTCGATCAAATTTAATCCCATTTTCTGAAATTTTGTGTCCGAGAACAATGCCCTCCTTCACCATGAAGTGGCATTTCTCCCAATTAAGCACAAGATAAAACTCCTCATATCGCTGTAAGGCCCTACTCAGATTTACCAAACACAGCTCAAACGAATCCCCTACCATAGAAAAATCATCCATAAACACCTCCAAGGTGTCTTCAACCATATCTAAGAAGATTGATAGCATGCACTGTTGGAAGGTAGCAGGTGCATTACATAATCCAAACGGCATCTGCTTAAATGCAAAAGTACCATATGGATAGGTGCATGTCGTTTTATCCTAATCCTCTAGGGCTATAGAAATCTGATTGTAACCAGAATAACCATCTAAGAAATAATACCAACCTCTTCTCGCCAACCGATCAAGCATTTGATCCATA
The DNA here is from genome assembly GCA_030864225.1 of Capsicum baccatum var. pendulum. Taxonomy (NCBI): domain Eukaryota; kingdom Viridiplantae; phylum Streptophyta; class Magnoliopsida; order Solanales; family Solanaceae; genus Capsicum; species Capsicum baccatum. Next base: position 80,231,894 of record CM061560.1, on the reverse strand, counting down.
AAAGGCATTGGGAAGTGGTCCTTTAATGTCCACGAGTTGAGTTTTCTGTAATCCATACACACCCTCCATCCAGTAACAGGCCTGAGTGGAATAAACTCATTATTCTCGTTAGCCACCACTGTCATGCCCTCTTTCTTGGGTACGCACTGAACAGGACGTACCTACTTACTATCTGAGATGGGGTATACCACTCCTGCATCTAGCCACTTGATAATTTCTTTCTTCACCACCTCTTACATAGGTGGGTTTAAATAATGCTGATTCTCAATAGTCGAGATACAATCCTCCTCTAGCTAGATTTTATGTGTTCATATACCAGGAGGAATATCGATAACATTTTCAATTATCCAACTAATAGCCCTCTTATATCTTTTAAGAACAGAGATAAGGGCTTTCACCTATTGCTCACCTAAGTCAGCCATAATAATAATAGGTAGAGTATTCCTGCTGCCCAGGAATATATGCATCAAATGACCCGGCAACTCTTTCATCTCCAAAGTAGGTGGCTCTTCAATAGACGACTTGGCTGGTGGACTCGAACGATTTTTTAAGTCCAAATCCACCTTCTTGGGTGCATAAGAATAAGACCCCGTACTTGTCAAGGCACACACAGTCGCCTCCTAATCTTCAATACCATCTTCATCAAAATTCATTAATAAAACAGCTACTTCCTGCTCCTCCTGCTAATAGATATCCATAATAGAAAATATGCACATATCTTTATGTTGTTTCATAGACTGGCATACATAGAATCAAACTACTTCATCATTCATCCTGAATAGTAGCTCAGTTTCCTTTAGATTAATAAGTATACTCCCGGTTACAAGGAAAGGTCTACCCAAGATTATAGGCACATTAAAGTCTACCTCACAATCGAGAATGACAAAATCAGCTAGAAATATGAAATTGGCCACCTTCACTAATACGTCATATAGAATTCCCATGGTCCACTTCACAGACCTATCTTCCATAACTAATCTCATGTTCGTGGGAGTAGGATCCCCCAAACCTAGTTTCTTATACACAGCAAGTGGCATCAAGTTTATACTGGCTCCCAAATCACATAGTGCTTTTACGAAATCAAGAGGCCCAATAGTGCACAGGATAGTAAATGCTCCTGGGTCTGCCTTCTTCTGCACCAATGACCTTATGAAAATAGCACCATAATGATGGAGATTGTCCACCGTCTCATAACTAGCTGTCCGCTTCTTCGTAACAAGGTCTTTCATGAATTTTTCATACTCAGGCATTTTCTCCAATACCTTCACCAATGGCAAATTAATTGTCAACTGCTTAAGCATGGCCATAAACTTGCCAAACTTTGTGTCATCGGCCTTTATTTAAAATTGATGGGTAAATAGAGGTGGTGGTTTTGGGAGCATAGTAACCACCACTTCAGTTTTCTTTTCTTTGCTCTTCTCCAACTTATCACCCTGCTGATGGTTGGATAGTGTATTATCAATAACTTTATCTAGTTTCTCAGACTCCACTGGATAACTTTCTTTATGCTCAATATCCTCTGTAGTCATAACTTTGCCTACAGATGGACCTGGTAATACCTTACCACTCTATGTGGTAATTGCAATGCATGAGCCATCATTTTAAGGATTCTAAATTGTATCACTTGACAAAGTTACGCTCTTCCTCTAATTCAATGTTGCTAAGAGGTGGCTCATTTGTTGCTCTAACGGTTTGATAGAAGTAGAGTGTGAGTTTACCAGTTGACTCAAGGAAGATAAATCACTCTTCATAGTAGTCACCCCAGAATTGGTAGTCTCAACTCTCTTTAATAATTTCTCCATTATGTCCTTCATGGACATCTTTCCAGATCTAGTTACAATATTATCTCTGCTTTTAGGAGGTACATATCGTCCACTTCTATCATTTTTGATCTTCCAGTTCCCTTGATCTCTATCCTTATAACCAGCTTTATCGTAATAGTTTTAACCTTGATTTCCTTGACTATTGCCACAAAACCCCCCCTGATTATTTAAATAGTTTGCCTCTTCTTTTAAGTCAGAGTCAGATCTACCTTGGGATACAACAACTTTCACCTTCTCTATCTTTCAGATAATAGATGCTTAGTCAGCAAATCGATCTGTCTTTAAGTGTGCCATGTCTTGGTCGTATTCTTCCTCCTTCTTACGTTGCTCTGTAGCCATACCACTAGACACATTTGGTCTTACTACCATAGAATCTCTGGTATGCCAAGCTCTAATTTTTTTGGTCATCCGATCAAGCATCTCTGAAGCCTCTGAACAAATGAGGTCCACAAATGATTCTCTTGCAATATTATCTACAACTAGCTTTATAATAGAGTTCAAACCCCAATACAGAGTCTCCATCCATTGAATATCCATTATGTTATAGTTCGAGCATTGCATCAGCTTCTTTTTAGCCCCTCTTCCATGTCGCATGAAGAGCCTCAGTGGGAAGCCATCGGAAGTTATTGATTTTGTCTCTCAATTGTACCCTTCTGGAGGGTGGAAAGAATCTTTCTAGGGAGGCCTCTTTCAACTACCTCCAGTTGGTTATAGAGTCAGGAGTCAGTTCATTTATCCATAGTGTCGCCTCCCCATACAAAGACAACAAAAACAAATGCAGGCAGATAGAATTTTGACCCACTCCTGGATTATCAAAAGACATGAAAATGGTGACAAAATTCACCAAATGCATTTTGGATCATCTCCCAAAAGACCACCGAACAACCCCTTAAGATGAAGGAGTTGAATCATCATACTAGTAATATTAAATTTAGCCCTTAGTGCTAGAGGTGGAGGAATGATAGCTACAGTTGCACCTACTCCATCCATTCTATCTTTTTTGTTGTTCAGATTAAACTATACTATTAACACTCTTGCCTTGACCTAAAGGGGCGATTCTTGTTTATATTCTGATTCACTGGTGCAGCCACATTCTCGGTAAGCCTTGGGTTAACAGGGTCTAACAAGTCATCATCCCCCAAATCATCATCATCAAGACTAAGATGACATACCTATTGGCCGTTATTCTATTGATTTATTTGAGCTCTAGCTAGAGCGGATAATCTTTTAGCATCTTGGGGGTCTGCCAATCTACCAATTAACTAAAGTTTTAGATGTATTAGTATTGATGGTGCACCCGATCTCTGTGTACTTGGCATACATAATAACTCCTTTGCACAGAACAAAAACAACAAATGAAAGTAAAATTTAGGAAACTTGACCAAAGGTCAATTAACAAACACAAACTTAATTGACAATCGTATTCCCCAGCAACGATGCCAAAATTTGATATGCCCAAATTACAACTCTCGTTAGAAAGTGTAAGTGGTCACTGTCAAATATAGAACCCAACTGGGTTGGGTGTCGAATCCCATAAGAAATACTGTGTTCACTAAGTATTGTGGTTGTTACTAAACTGTTGATCAAAGGTTCCAGAATAGAGGGGGATTTTGATTTATCAATTATATTCAAATGTTTGTCATAGAAAGTAATCCAACTGTAGGTTATATTGATAATAGTAATTCAATAAGATAAGTCAAACTAGAGTTACGGTTACCAAGATGCTTAAGCAACTAGGGTTGTGAACTATTTTGGATTCCCAATGAGCAATTTTAATTGCAAGAGTAGTTAAATTCTATGGTTTACCCATTGGTTTCTCAACCTAAATGAGTAACTTATCCCTTAAATCTTTCAAACTTAAGGAACATAAGATTTATTCAACTATATTCTCACATGGGTTGATCCGGTTAAAGCATCCACCCTCTATCCAAAGATTAAAGCCCATAGATTTATGTAAACCCTTTTTTTTCCCAACAAACACTTTTCTATTCGAACAAGTGTTGCTCTTGGGCTCACTTTTCAAGTTTGCAACCAAGAAATGCCATTAAAATAAAGAAGGTTTTATGCAATGTCAATTAACCATGGGAATCTACAATATTCACAATCCAAAATCAACTTTTCACATCAAGGCTCCCATAACCCTAGTCATGGGAGCTTAGCCATACATTTCCACCCAAGAAAGAGAAGAAACCATTATGTTATTCATAAATTAATTCAAAGTTTATTTACAAAATTCACAACTATTGTTCTTCAATCTTCAATAGAAAATATGATAAAAGAAAATAGATCCACAAATCTCCAATGAATCTTAGAGAAAAACTATATAACAATGTATTTTCAGTTTGGAAAACCTAATGAAAGATAAGAGATGGAAAAAAAGATCCCCAATAAAACCTAAGACTGGGTATTTATATGTTCCTAGGTAAAAAGAATTTAAAATTCAAAATTATAAAAATTCGCATCCAAAGTGACGGTTAAAGTGGTGGTCCATCGGAAGTTTGACGGTTCACCAAATTATTCGTCACTAATGGTCCTTGAAAACCCAATTCTGCTTGACTCTGATGGCCAAAGTGGTGTTCCATCGAAAGTCTGGTGGTCCACTATATGGGCCATCGCTTATAGTCCTGGAGATCCCAATTTTGCTTAAAACTGACGTCCAAAATAATGGTCTGTCGCAAAGTTGATGGTCCACTATATGGGTCGTCGCTGAGTTATCTAAAGACATGTGTTTAGTTTAGGCAGACGACCATATTGGTGGTCCATCACAATACTAAAAGTACACCACATGGACCGCTGCTGAGTGTTTCAGGATGCCTTATTCTGTATAACACTGATGGTTGAACTGGTGGTTCGTCGCAAGACTAACGGTCCACCATTTTGACCGTCAGAAATTTTTTTCTACTAATTTTCTGAGTCTTATCCTGCAGCTAGCTCCTTACTCTCAAACACTAAAAACCAATATTAAATGCAACGTTGGTTGCTTGAAAACATGCAACTTTCCTAAGAAAAAGATGAAAAATATTTCGTCAAAAGATGGAACATCATTACCCAAGTCTTCTTCAGGAAGAATTGATGAAAATCGGCTATCATGGATGTGACATTCACTATCATTGGTTTCTTTGGGACTAATAGACTTTATTTCCATGGCAACGACTGGTGTGAAAATTCTAGCTATAATGTTATGTATCGATTCTTAAAATGCATCAGTTGAAATCTCATTGGTAGACTCCTGAAAAAGTAAAATTATTAGATATAAATTAAGTGTGTATGAGAACCCATATGTCATATATAGTGTAATACATCGTTAACATTATATCTGTGTGGCGAAATTTATAAGAAAGAACCTATAGAGTTTAGAGAAACTATTATGTATCCTAATATGTAATATTGGTCTGATGCATTTCATAAAACATTAAACTTGGTGTATACAATGTATCAGGTAAATTATATAACATGCATAACCTTCTTTTACACAAAGTTATTCATAAGTAATAACATATTTATTTCTCACCTCATGTGTTATTCGTACCTTTAATTCATTTGGAACTTCAATATTGTCTGTTTGTAAGGACGGATCAGGAAGATTGACTTTCTGTGAAAGATAGTCTGCATTTACTGTCATTGCAATGACTGGTGTGGACATGCCAGCTATGATATTATCTATCGATTCCTGAAATACATCAGATGATAGCTCAGTGTTGGACACCTGGAGAATGCAAATTGTTAGATATAGCTTCTAACTGTTATAACATTATACTAACATTAATTGGATAAAAGAGATCCCATATGAAATATATATTGTAATACATTTTTCAAATTATTTTTGTGTTTGGATTTAACAAAAAAAAGAACCCATGTTATGAAAAAAATGGTATGTATCATAAATAAATAAATATAACATGTCTGATACAATATATATAGTCCAAATTTTTTTTTATGTAATGTATCAAATAAATCAACTATCATGCATAACCTTTTTTAGAAAAGGATATTCCTAATTAACATATAATCCACAACCGTGTTTTATATGTACCTGCGGTTCATTTCAAACTTTAATATTGTCTGAGGGTAAAATGAGATCAGGGAGATTTTCTTTATGTAAAAGCTCATCAGATTGTATTGCACTAACAGGTGAGGAAATCTCAGCTATGGTGTTATCAATGGAATGCTGAAACGCAGCATTCTTAACCTCAGTTCCACTCTCCTGAAACATGAAATTGATTAGATACAACTGACAAAAAATTTGAAAATTAGTTAGATGTTAAAGAACCTGTAAGACTTATATAGGCTGAAATAATAACATTGTTGAGAAAGAATTGGCAAATATAACAATCTTTTTGCATTGAATGTGTCAATTGTACAACACATAATGCAAAATCTAATTAACATAATGATTTTCCACATTAATAACATACACTCAATATAATAGTTTTTTATCAGTACCTTCTGTACATCTTGAACTTCAATTGTCTCTCTCGGAATAGCCGGATCATCAAAATTAAATTTCAGAGAAGACTCATTTGATGGTTTTTCATCCCGTTTGTGATCTCCAGTAGATACAACATTTCCATCATCATTCTAAACACACAAAAACCCATTACATTATAAAAAAAATATACGATACACATTTTTAACATTTCTACTACTTTACCTTTCTGGTATATCCTTTGGTTTTCTTTTGGAGTTCCCATATCATCACCATCTGTGTCATTCTTTTTCATATCTCTGCTTGAACTATCGATGTCAATAACAACCTGAAAACATATAATTTTTAAAAAGATAAATATATATAAAATTTAATAAAATTTGATGTGATTATGTTAAAAGTTACTTTTGTGGAGCATCATGTTTCTCCTTCACAGCTAACATCATCTCTTCATGATGTTTTTTTATTTCTTCATGGTGTTTTTTCATTAATGCTTCAATTTTATTAAATCTTTTGTGAACCTGCATAAGTTTAACAGAGTAAATTATATATGTCAAGATAGCCAATTTTAAAAATAAAATTCATGTTGCACTTACATATGTCTTGACTAATGATTCAATTGCATTCATATCAACTTTTATCAAAACTTGCTCATAATTTGTTCCTCCAGACACATTAATTTTTTGTGTGAATTCACGCACACTTTCGACAATTGGTGGGATCTGTTCTCTGAAGTCTAGTAGAGATGGTTCATGTGGAGCTTCTTTATTTATCGGGTCAACAATTGAGTTTGATGTGCCAGAAGGTGAGTCATTGACTTCTTTAACAGAGGGGTGAGCTTTAATCTTTTCTTGACCTGTCGTCGATTCTTTTCGTTCAATGTCTGCCTTTCTTCTTTTTGAAGGCAGTGCCAATGATCTATCATACCTAGACTTTGACTTAGTTAACAGTCCGAGCGGTGGTAGAGTAGTAAAATCATCAAAATCGTCCAAAGGTAATGAACCAACTGTCATTTTAGCTTTCTGGTCAACTTTTGTCTGCTATCTGCAAGATGTGGACGGTAAAGTTGAATTGACAAAATCTTTCAAATCCATTCCAGCATGATTTGGCAATTGAAGACATTTCAGTTCATCAACTGTAGGACTTATGTTGGTATACACATACTATAATTAAGATTGAATAAAACAACAAATTCAGTTAAATGAATGTAAGGGTAATAATGTATCAATATTCTACATAACATCTAGTGATATATCATAAAATGTACAATTATGTATCAGAATGTATCATATGAGTACTGTAATATATCATATAACAGTGAAAAAAATTATTTTGTTACAAGAATTGATATGGAAGATGTCTGATCAACAAATATATTACAATATGAACGAGTTACATACTTCATCATATATTTACAAGAAAATAGATATTGGAAACATAAAAGAAAATTCCATGTGTGCAACATAAAATACAAAAAGAGATTGAAAATAAATAGAAATTACCTTTCTAAACATTTTATTCATGAACTTGTCAAATTTAGGCTTTGCTCTAACAACAAACCAGTTACATATCCTCGGTATACGATTACCAATATGGCAAGCAATATCTTTATCTACTTCAGAACAACATTCGTATATCCAGACGTTGAGAACATGTGGCATTTCTCCTAAACGATAAAGCTGCCTTTCAACGAAAAAGTCCTGTCTCAACGAGTTCATCAACTTGTTGAAAGCAATCTTTCCCCACGGATATTGTTAATATCGACCATCCTCTACCATATTGGATTCTACATAACTAACAGGTGCATCATCAGTTTCCGATAACAAAAATATATGAATGAAAAACAATATGGTCATCCGCAATGCATCCTGGTCATTGTCAAAATTTCCCATCTTATACCATTCAACAAATTTTTTTTGGAGATTCTAATTTTTGCCTCTGGGAAATACTTTGTCATTAATACAGAGCCATCTGAAGTCAGATACTGAAAGTCCTCAATGTTTGAGGTGCAATTCAGACCACTAATGGGAGCAAATTCAAATATAAAAAAATTCAGAACTGTTCCCTTGACATAAATATAGAATTCATTGGGTTATCTTGTTTACACTCAAGCATCAACAAACATTTGGTTATTTGTTCTATCTTATGATTCTCCTCCCAGATTCACATAGAAATATAAATTTATTATAATGATGGCCAATCATTAGAATAATAAGCTCAAGAAATTAAGAACAAGCCATGTGATAATCCAAAAGAAAACTATGAATAAGAGTATTAAATAGTACTCATGTTCTTAGCCTCAATCCCAGAAAGAGGGTGTTTAGCTACTCATGTTTGAATTAACCATCTAAAATAAGTAATAAATCATACCCAAATCAATCCTTGAAATAAAGAAATTCAAAGGAATGTTTATGAACCCTAAAAGAGAGAAATTTCTATTTTTCCGCCACTACTTTGCTTGACAAAGTCCCCTCACATTATCGTGGGTTTTTCCTTTTATAGTTGGGACAAAAATACTTAAAATATTCCTGATTTGTCCATCCAGTGCGTCGTGCCATGACTAAGATTGCTATTTTTCATTAAAATCTGGGAAATCGCTGAGCTCAAGTATTCCTCAACAATTATAAAATACACCCTCACCGCGACACGCCCTTATCGCAGTGAGCCACTGGATTGGGACAATTGTGAAATGATCACCCTCAGCGATGCGCTAAACCTTCAGGTCACCAAATCTAATAAACTAACTTTCTCTGTGATACGGGGGTTTCACGAAACTTCACTGGAATTCGACCATTGCTATTTTGTTGCTCATCGTGACGCGGAGTGTCATCAAATGAGGCTTTCTTCTTCTCAACTTCCCTTTTTCAGCTTAATTTCAGTCCTTGCAAATGAGGCTTTCTTCTTCTCAACTTCCCTTTTTCAGCTTAATTTTAGTCCTTGCATTTCTTAACTACTTCCATATCCTCGTTGTATCCAATTATGCACAATTCTTCATGATTTTGCACCTAAAACAACTAATCATATCCATTAGGCACAAGACGGAATAAAAGTTAAATTATACTTAAGAATTCATACAAAAGTTCTTAAACTAAGTTCGAATCTAGGTGCATATTGGTACTTTGAGCATATAAATATGCCCAAGATCAATATCACACCCCCTTACTTTAAGTTGGTGATAGCCGGATCTAAGGTCTATCTTGAAGAAATAACTCACACCTTGCAACTGATCAAACAAATCATCTATTCTCAGAAGAGGGTACTTATTCTTGACTGTGACCTTATTAAGCTGATGGTAGTCAATACACATATGCAAAGAACCATCTTTCTTTCGCATGAAAAGGGCAGGTGCGCCCCAAGGAGATACACTAGGCCTTATAAAACCTTTGTCTAAGAGATCTTTAAGTTGTTCTTTCAACTCCTTAAGCTCTGTAGGTGCCATACGGTAGGGAGGAATAGAAATAGGCTGAAAGTCATGAAGAAGATCGATCCCGAATTCTATCTCTCTATCGGGAGGTAACCCTAGGAGATCTTTCAGAAATACACCAGGAAACTCATTGACAATGTTGAATGAATGGATACTTAGGGTTTCAGACTCAATCTCCTTAAATCTAACCAAGTGATAAAAAAAACCCTTAGATATAAGCTTTCTGGCTTTGAGATAAGAAATAAAACAAATCTTGGGAGGTACTGAACTCCCTGACCACTCGAAAACTGGTTCATCAGGAAACTGAAATTTGACTAAACGAGTACGGCAATCTATAGACGCATAGCAGGAGTAAAGCCAGTCCATACCCAGGATAACATCAGAATCAACTATCTCTACTCTATCAAATCAGCAAGTGTGACTCTATGAAGGACTATAACAGGACAATTCTTGTATATTTGCTTAGCAATAACAGACTCCCCTACTAGGGTAGAAACTATAATAGGCTCAGAAATACTTTTGGGACTCCTCTCAAATTTTACAGCAACAAGTGAGGTCACATAAAAAAACTTGATTCGGGGTCCAATAACACATATACATCAAAATGAAATGCACGTAGCATACCAGTAACAACACCGGGAGAATTCTCTTGTTCATGATGGAAAGGTAGGGCATAGAACTTATTTTGGCGCTGACCACCTGCAATACTAGAAGAAGTGCCCTGAGGAGGAGCTGGACGGGCTGCGGAAGCTGATGCACTAGTGGCCTGGGTCTGGGGCCGGGTATCTCTTCTTCTCTGCCTGGCATGTGGGCACTCTCTAAGCCTGTGGCCTATCTTGCCACACTCAAAACAACCATGTTGTTCATCCAAACACTCACCCAAATGGTCCTACCACACTTAGCACAAGGAGAGAAGTTGGACTTGCTGCTCACACTCTGTTGAGGCCTGGACATAGAAAAACTGTTTCCCTGCTCTGTCCTACCTCTAGGCACTAGGGCACTAGCGGATGAGGGTACTGGCATAGAAGAACGACTCTGGAACTGAGGGTGGTTCCCTCCTTCGGATCTATCCTGACTGTACTCATGTTGTTCGGACCTGGCTCTCTTGTTACCTCTCGCTCTATCTTTTTCCCTTATCTTATCCTCCTCTATTTGCTTGTTCATCATAGTAGTGCAGCATTTTTTCAGTACTAAGCCTAACACACCTGTCACAAAATTTCTCATACCATTTCAGGCGTCGGAGATCAAGTCAAGCATATATTTTGCTAGCTGATTAAACATTAAGCAGTACTCATTAACAGTCATAAGCCCAGTCTTAAGTTCATAAACTCTTTAATCTTCTCCTCTCTTAACTCCAAAGGAAAGAACCTATCCAAGAATGCATCTTGGAATATCTGTCAGGTAATGGAAGCGTCATCCTCCCCTCTACCCTTCCTCCAAGAAACCACCCAGTCATACACAATGTCCTTCAACCTGTAAGATGCTAACTCCACACACTCTTCTTCAGACACACGTATTACCTGTGTGATCTTCCTTATCTTCTCAAGATATAACTGCGGGTTTTCCCCTGTCTTTGACCCATAAAACTCTGGTGGACTCATCCGTGTAAATTCATGAATTCTGGCAGCAGCTAAGTCACCTCTCTACTGCTGAGGAGCTGTGGCCTGATTGGCTTGGACAGTGACAGCTTGGTCCAGTGCCTGGAAGGCTACCCTAAATTTGGCGTGGGACATATTTTCATTCAGAGGATCAGCGGGCTGAGGTTGCTGATCATTGTTATTTTTTCAAGCTTGATGGGGAGGCATATTCTGAATAAGAGAGCACAAATTAATAGCTGAGAGAGACAACTTGAGCACAATGGACTTAAGAGGAAGAAACAACGTTTTCCTAAAATGTTTTGTAGCCTCTTGCTCATAGATATGGCGCGCTACACACCGATGATCAAGAATCTACTTAACGCGGCTTGTCATACTCCCTAGGACTCTCAAAACCTTAGGCTCTAATACCAAGTTTGTAACACCCCACAGCTGGGTCCCGGAATGTCACACGGTGCTTAAGGTTACAGGTAGCCCCAAGCTAACCCTTTGAGCCTTCTACTTTATATATTAGCTTACTTAGAGATAAAATGCATGAAATCAACACTGTGACATCATAAAATGAGAAATATGAATGAAATACTTGGTCTGAACAAACTACAACTCAAAGAAAATCTCGAAATGCTGATAATCTAATGACTAGTCTGACAAACCTCTACTACTCCAAACTAGAGAGCCATTGGGACAGGTCCCCAACTGACTCATACTAACTGACAAGAATTAAATAGCTACTAAATAAAATTAGAAGTCTGAGAATAACCGTCCCCGAAATATGAGGACTCACAATGGCTGATATGTAGATAGGAGTGCTTGAAAGGATCACTGGTGAGGCTGAGACTGAGCACCTGAACCTATATTATGAAAATATATGGCACACAGACAAAATATGTGGGTCAGTACTTTAGGAGTGTACTGAGCATATGGGGGAGTGTGCAATTAAAATACTCAATATCATAAGCTTTTATAGAAAACCTGCATGGTATAAAACATACTCACATAGCTTGAAATAAATATATGCCACAAGACTCATAAATTATCATGCTTTTACTTAAAACCTCAAATTATCATGACACCTGAAATTATTAGGATCATAGCTTTCAAAAACACTTATACTTTCAAAACTTTGCAACTTTAAGACTAAAACTCTTTGAAACTTGGAAGACTTTAGGACTTAGAGAACTTTAGGAACTTAGGGAGTTTCTCTTAACTGAAATAAACCATGTGAGCTACATGGAGTCCAACGTCTTACCCACATTGGGAAGAGTTGTTCTATCCTTGCCATCGGATAAAACCTTAACTTTAGTAATCACTATCTTAACCCACTTGGGGTATATCAAGAACCTACTGGGGCACATAGTTTTGGGGCATGAAACCACGAAATCAAGCCCAACTCGGTGCTAAATACTCCCCTTTACTTCAAACTCAAGAATGTGGATTTCTATCTTAACTTACAATCAAAACTCACTTCCTGATATTCTTTAAAAATTGCTAAAATCTCATTCTCAAACTCATGCTTTAACCATAAGGTTCAATTCACAACAATAGGACTTGAAATTCTCAAAACATGATATAGACGTTGAATTGTGCAACTTAAACTATAAATTGACAATTTAAAACATTAATATGTATAATAATATTACAACTCAAAGCTTGGGTAAGACATAGTTTCATAAAACTCACAATATAATAATATGATAGGAATTCTCCATGAATTTATGAAATACTTTACAAAAATATGTAACTTTTGGGCACAAGAACAAAAAGGTATTCTTGTTCAAAACCACATACCTTAAACGTGGAGCTTTTAGATGACTTCAAAAATTTTGGAAGGTTATTCACGAACTATTAGGTGTCCCTCATAGCCCTCTTAATAGGGAATTCAAATATGCAAGAATTATTGAATTCTCACGATTGAATCTCTAGATAATTGGATTTTTATGTTGAAACCCTAACCTTGTGGTTGAAGGTGTGCAGAGAATTTTGAGATGTTTAACTAAAGATAAATAGAAGAAAATACATTCTTTGAGGGTTATAAGTCCTGGGAAGTGCAGGAAAAAGACCAAAATACCCTTGCAAAAATGTTATTAAATTGCTGGAAAACAAAAGCTGACGACATTCATGACAAGTCATCACAAAAGGGTGGATTTTATGTTTTTTAGCTTAAGTTTGACGACATTTTGTGACAAGCCTTCAAACTTGTGATAAGTCATCACAAAATGTTGGATTTTGTGACCTTCTGCTTATGGTGACGACATTTGTGACAAGCCGTCAGGCTTGTGACAAGTCATCACAAAATGTTGAATTTTGTGACTTTCTGCTTATTGTGACTTCATTTGTGACAAGCTTCCAGGCTTGTGACAAGTCATCACAAAATGTCATCACGAAATTTCCAGGTTGATGCGCTGGAGTAAAATGGGCATAACTCTTTGCTCCGATAACGGATTTTGATGAAATTGGTATCGTTGGAAAGATAATTCAATTATATATATTTTGGTGGGTCATGAACTCATAAATTCAAATTATAACTAGATATATGCTCCTTTGAAGTTGATTATACCAATATCTATCTCAACAATTCAATCGACAAGGAATGTTTTGATTCATCTAGTAGCTAGGACACTTTTGAGTACCTAATACTTATCAAGCTAGATCATGTAGCTACCAAACCACTAACTTTATTTCTAACGAGCTTGAAATAGGGTTCTACTGTTAGTTGAAATTCTCGGGGTATTACAGTAATTTTAAATGTTCCTCTTTAGTTTTTGTATATAATAGTATATCATCTATGTATACTATACAATTAGGTAGTTGTTTAAAATAACTATCCATAAAGTGTTGGTATCTACCTGGTGCATTTTTATATCCAAATGGTTGCACATTCCATTCATAAAATCCTTGTGGTACCGTAAACGCAGTTAACTTTTTAGAATCTTCTTCTAACTTTAGGTGGTAAAATCCTGATTTACAATAAAATTTGCTAAAGTAATTATATCCTTGTATTTGTCTTATTTTAAATATCTTATTTGGTATTGGATAATTATATGTCATAGTTTTTGCATTTAGGCTTCTATAATCAATAACCATTCTACTTTTTCCTCTTGTTTGTTCACTGTGTTTATTTACTATAAATGTTGGACTATTATGTTAGCTATTGCTTTTTTGTATGTATTGTTTTTCTAACAATTCATCTATATTCATTTGAAATTCTTTTAAATTATCAAAGTTATATGTTAATGGTTTTGGGGTTATCATACTATTTTTATCTATTAGCTCAATTTTTACAGTAGTTTTATGTTTTTCCCATCCTTTTAATAGGTCTTCACTGTATAGTTGTCTTAATTTTTTCTTTATTATTTCTACCTTATCTATTGAAAATATAGTTATTTCTTCTTTATTTATTGAAAATATAACTAGTTCTATTGTGTCTTCAGTATTTTTTATATTTTCTAATTTTTGTGTGATTTTTCACTTTCTTTAATCCAATCAGTTTTATTTCTTATTTTATAAATAACTTTTTTTGCTCTTATCTTTTGTTTACATGGTGTTGTAAACCACCAGTGTGTTTTAGTTATTATATGTGGGTATAGTTTATCTAAAAACGGCATTCCTTAAAGCATATCTTTTGATGTTAGTTCATAATTATAGATCTTTTCTATTGTTAATATCTTATCCCATACTTGTATTTTTACATTTCTAGCTTTATAGGTAATTAAGTTTCCTTCATTATTAAATCCTTTTACTACTATTGGTGTTTTTAGCTTATCACATTTGTCTTCTGGTAAACAATTATATCTACATAAGTTAGCTTCTGCTCCAGTATCTATCATAAGTGTATAATATCTAGTATAATATCCTTCTACTATAATTTTCATAAGTACATATATTTTCATATCATGTCAAAGCTCTTTTTATTAATAATTTTTCTCTATTATAGGTTATGGTTATTTGTGTATGTTCTATATTGTAGGGTTTTACTTGTTCTAACCATTTTATTTCTAATATTATGTCTGCTTTTTGCATATCGTCCTTTATTTCAGATTCTATTTTTATTTTTCTAACTCCTATTATTATTTCCTTTTCTGTTGTATCTTTAGTAGTTATTAAACTTCTTGGTAGATCTAGACATATATACTATTATATTTTATTTCTTCATTTTTCACTAGGTATTTTGCTATATGGTTTTCTTCTTGTCCTGTATTTAGAAGTATTAAATATTTTTTTCATTTATTGTTCCCATTATATAATATTGAGTTAAATTAGTTGTTGAAGTTATTTCATAATTTGTTCTTTTCGATGATCCTGATGATTCTGGTTTTTCGAAAGCTATTCTTTTTGTTATACTTATTCTATCATTTATTATTTCTAAATCGTCGTCTATATCCATGTCTTTGTAACTATAATCATTGTTATCAATTATTTTTACAAATTGTTCAAAAGGACTTTCTATTTGTATTTTATTAATTTTATTTTTTCCTGTTATTTTATGTTTTGTTGTTAATACATATAGATTTTTATATCTTGCTGTAAATATTTTACTTCCTGTGGTTAGTTTTATTCCTGATATTTTCCAATATAATACTAATGATTTATCTATGTTTTTATCTGTTATTGCCACTTAATAATTCACACTTATTATAAATTTAAATCTTTGGTATATAAAATTTCCTCTTATGGCGGTTATTATACTTTTTTCTATAGGTTTTAAAATTTTATCATCTGCTAAATATAATTCTATTGGTGTATCTATTCTTCTCTAAAATATTTTTTTATTAATATCTTTGTTCCTCCAAGATGTACATATTTTATTGGGTCTTTACTTTTTATATCTTTTATTTCTTTATTAATTATTCTTTTTGTTACTAGTGGTATACTAGATCTACCTTTTGCATATCTACAGTCTATTACATGTTCTTTTTGGCTTACTACGTAGTATTCTTCTTTTCGTCTACTAAATATGTTTTTTCTTGTTGGTATTTTAAATATTTTTTCTACACTTAAATCTAATTATTTTCCGTTTATCTCATCAAATATATTATTATCAAATATTATTTTCTGATTTGTTCCTTCTTCATTTAAATATTCTTCCTTTGTTATTATTTTTATATCTTCTTCAGTCATTTCTGACAATAATGATATAATAAAATAGCTAAATTCATAAATTTCTAACAATAATGATATAATAAAATAAGCTCATATTAGTTACTTTATAGTAGAATTATTCAAAGAATAACATGTTAAGAAGTTTATTACCAAAGTGGAAAAGGAGAAAAATTTCCAAGAATTATGTCATCCTAAAGGTGAAACTGGTGAGGCAAAGAAGCCATAATAGGGGAGGAACCAGAGTAGAGGCATTGTTTAGGAAAAAAGTATCTAGATTACCATGCTAATAGTGACCAAAGAACATGTTATTTAAGAATAATCTAGTGTATAGTGATCTAAGATGATCATATTTTGTTATGTATATGGTTGAAAGGAATATTTTCAAAATAACATCATATGAAATAAAATGGCTACCTACTTATCTGATGGAATGATAGATAAATTTAAGATACTTGTTTTGCATGTACTTAAGGATATAGAAATAGTAGATATAAGGAAAATTATATACGAAAAGGTATTTCATTTTAATGAAAAGTTATTAAGTTCTATAGAAAACTTACACTTATATAATGATAGCTACTGCTCATATTTAGATAGTTGTTATTTAGATGGCTATTATACAGATTAAAAATGTTAGAATATATAAGAAGAATTAGAGAAAAACAAAGTTGGCTATACGAAGAAATTAATTATAGAAATCAGCTTAGAAGAGGAAGAAGACAATTAAAAGAAATATTAATTTGGATAGATAAAACCTTGGAACAACCAGAATTAAAAGATAGTTTAGATTATGATTTAGACATAGAATTATTCATAGAATAAAAAGACAGGATAATTAATGAAATAAATAACCTATAATTTAATATCAGATATAGTACAATTAGAATAAATTATTACAAAGAAATTTACAGTATTACAACTACTATAGGATAAAATGATAAACTACGAATACTTAGAATATTGGAGACGAGACAAGAAATGGAGAAAATAAGATTAATAGAAATATTTATGAAAAAGAATCTACTTGACTACATAAAAACTAAAAATATGGAACATATGGTATACCTTAAAAATAATATAGAAGAATTAATAAGGTTAAAACAAATAACTAAGGAATGCTATGACATAGCATTTCAATTAACATGATAGAACTAGTAAGTACTAGTTATCTACTAAATATCCAAGTACAAGTTATCCATGCAAATTACCCGCACTATTCACACCCCCCTACAATGAGATTTTTGTAGGAACTTACAAATTTCAAAATCTGCTCTATGTTGATATAAACATGTCCATGTTTATATAGCTAATTATAGTTGTGACTACTTAAATATATTAAGTAGGAACCGATAATTGTAGCAGCATCAAATCTCCAAGCATATTGTTAATCGATGAAAAATTTTTATAAAGAAGGGGACATAAAACCTTACATACCAAGATAAACATGTCATAATTACACATTCAAAAGATAATTCATTGATTGTATCTGTATAATAACATTAATTTCCACTATTTAAAAAAATATTGCATTTCGTGTAATATTAATGAGTTTTTTCTAAATAAATTAATATTATTATTATTATTGTTTATTAACTGACGTGATATACACATGAAAAGTACTTACAATAGACTAGTTTTCTATAAGTGGGAATTATATATGATCAAAACTTTGAGGATGGTTTGATTTTCAAATAGTACTTTGGGAGCATAATTGTTCTTCCAATTGTAGGGGGTGCGGATAGTGCGGGTAACTTAACATAGCTCTGATAATGGTATGTCATAGCATTCCTTAGTTATTTATTTTAACCTTATTAATTCTTCTATATTATTTTTAAGGTATACAATATGTTCTATATTTCTAGTTTTTATGTAGTCAAGTAGATTCTTTTTCATAAGTATTTCTGTTAATCTTATTTTCTACATATCTTTTCTCCAATATTCTAAGTATTCATAGTTTATCATTTTATCCTATGGTAGTTGTAATTTTATAAATTTCTGTGTAATAACTTATTCTAATTGTACTATATTTGATATGTGATTCTATGTTATCTATGTGATTCATTAACATTTGTTGTTCATGTATAATATTATATAAACTATCATTTGTATCTCCTTTTTCTAAGGTTAATTTTATTTTAAGTAATTTTTCTTCTAATTTTCTTTTTTCTCTTTTAAGCTGATTCCTGTAATTAATTTCTTCATATAGCCAACTTTGTTTTTCTCTAACTCTTTTAATATATTCAAACATTTTTTAATCTATATAATATTCGTCTGAATAATAACTATCTAAATACGAGCAGTAGCTATCATTATATATGTGTAAGTTTTCTATAGAACTTAATAACTCTTCATTAAAATGAAATACCTTTTCGTATATAATTTTTCTTATATCTACTATTTCTATATCCTTAATTATATACAAAACAAGTATTTTAAATTTATCTATCATTTCATCAAATAAGTAAATATTTATTCTTCATATGATTCTATTTTCAAAATATTCCCTCTAATCATATACATAACAAAATATGGTCATCTTAGATCACTATACACTAGATTATTCTTAAATAACATATTCTTTGGTCACTATTGGTATGGTAATCTGGATACTTTTTTCCTAAACAGCGCCTCTACTCTGGTTTCAACACATGAAAGTCTTGACTTAGATTGTCCTATGGCTTACATATTTATAATCCTAAAAGATGAAAAGAAAACATGTAAACTATTTACATTATTTCTAACTTTACAACTGTCAAAAAGGTAAAAGACTAACAATGGTCCTAACTTTACATTTGTCAAAAAAGTGAAAAACAAATAATGGAAAGTGACAAACTAAAAAATAGTAAAGACTAATAATTTTACACAATTATTTACGTATCTTAAGTCAAAAAGACTATTCATATGTCATTGTTATGTCATTTTCATAGCTTTTTTCTCCATTGCTCCGTTGTTATCTTTCTATCTTCCAGCTGGTGTCCTTATCTTCTTTTATTCTAGTTGAACTTCAAGGAACACATTGTTTTCTCCATGGCATTTTGAGCATTGGT
This sequence comes from Capsicum baccatum var. pendulum, assembly GCA_030864225.1. Lineage (NCBI taxonomy): Eukaryota > Viridiplantae > Streptophyta > Magnoliopsida > Solanales > Solanaceae > Capsicum > Capsicum baccatum. The sequence goes on along the minus strand of CM061560.1, from coordinate 80,212,479 downwards.
GGTCTGGATATTTGTGTCCTATTAATTTGCAATATATGGTTAATAATTCTTCTGAAATAAATTCCTTTTTAATTGCCCTTATAGATAGTTATTTTTCTTGATTAAACAACGTCATAATCCATTGTTTAACTTCTACCATATCAGACTGTCGTAGCTTTCTTGAATTTGAATAGATCATTAATTGGTCTCTTGAATAGTAGCTCCATATGGAATTTCCATTAAGATAATTGTTTGCTAGTTCTTGAATAATTGTAGCTATTCCTATAGTTCGCTTATTTGCATAAAAATTAGGTATCTCAACTTTAGGTATCTCTGGCTGTTGAACAATATCTTCCGGTATAATCATATCTCTGGTTAATCCTATTTTTACAACTTGTATAACTGGTTTAATTTCGTCATATAATATCTCTGCTGGTGCAATATAAAACTTTATAAAAAATAGATTTCCTTTGGTTATTTTCTTATAAGTGGTGAATGCTCTATATAATTCTAGTATAGTTGTTAGTTCATCTCCTTCTTGGGTATATATGGTATTTAATAGTCCATAACTGAAACAAGTTTTAACTAAATTTGGGTTAGTTTTTAGTAATGCGATTAACTTGTTGTAACCTTGTAGTTTTTGGGTTATATAGTTTGTGTTTGGTTCTTAGATATTTGTGGCTCTTGGTCTAAGGTTTAGGTGAGTCTGTATTTTGTGGATATTTTCTATATATGCTCGAGTTATATGGTTATAGGCTTTTTTATCTTGGTTTAAACTTTCTCGATATGTGGTAGTTTGTGGGGGTATGAACAAGGGATCTTTTTGTGTTTTTGGTATAAATGGTTTTTCAATTCAAATATCTTGTTCATGTTCATGTTATGATATCTTTGTCCACTAACTCTTTTGCTTGTACCTGCAGTTGTAGATTGATAAACGTTATGGGTTTTATGGAGTGTCCCAATGTCTCCTTTATCTCTGGAATTTTATTATCTTTCGATCGACATAAGCTCTGCACACTGCTGAGTCATCTGAGTCATAGCTTCAGACTTCAGTTTAACTTCATTAGTCTTTAGCTTTTCTATTTCATTACCCATACTTTTCACTTTCAATGAAAGTGTAGTTAGGGTTTTAAGTATCTTTTCTAAAGCATCATCTTCTATTATATCAGTTTGTGTAGCTTTGTCTTGATATGTAATCTATAATAACATTTTTGTTAGTAATTATTACTTCAATTGTAAACGTAAAATTTAATATATTCAATACTAATCTCCGAATTTCCTTCATTGTAACTGAATTTCATGTTTTTCTTGTTAAATCGTACCTGTGTATTATCTGTTCGTACAATAAACTTGTTATATACAATATATGGCTCAAATGCTAATAAACATTTATATAATGAACACAATTCTTTTCTATTTGTTTCCCATTTTATTTTTGTTTTATTAAACGTTCTTGGGTAGTATCTATAATAATTTTCTAATTTTTCTTGTTCATATCTATATTTAAGTACCCCTCCATAATTATATTCACTTGCATCTGCTTCTACTATATATGTACATTTTTTATTTTCATCTAGAAATTGTAATTTTTGTAACTCTTTACAAAGTATTTTTATTTTCTGTACTTGTTTTTTTATCTTCTTCGTTGTAATTATACTCTACATCATTTTTTAATTTTTTCTTTAATGGCTTTAGGTTTTCTGCTAATTTTTGTATATATTCTCTTACTTGATTTGCTAATCCTAACAATGATTGTAATTTCTTTTTTGTATCTAATTCTTCTTTTGAATTTATTATTTTTTGTACTATATGTTGTTGCATTTTTACTCCACTTTTATCTATTTGTATTTCTAAAAACTCTATCTGATTTTTCATAATTTCAGCTTTCTTTTCACTTAAACTTATTCCTGAGTTTTCTATTATAGCTGCAAATTGTTCTAGTAATTTTAAATGTTCCTCTTTAATTTTTGTATATAGTAATATATCATCTATGTATACTATACAATTAGGTAGTTGTTTAAAATAACTATCCATAAAATGTTGGTATCTACCTGGTGCATTTTTATACCCAAATGATAACACATTCCATCCTTGTGGTACTATAAACACAGTTAATTTTTTAGATTCTTCTTCTAGCTTTAAATGGTAAAATCCTGATTTACAATCAAATTTACTAAAGTAATTATATCCTTGTATTTGCCTTATTTTTAGTATCTTACTTGGTATTGGATAATTATATGTCATAGTTTTTGCATTTAGGTTTCTATAATCAATAATCATTCTACTTTTTCCTCTTTTTTGTTCACTGTGTTTATTTACTATTAATGCGGGACTATAATGTTTACTATTACCTCTTTGTATGTATTGTTTTTCTAATAATTCATCTATATGCATTTCGAATTCTTTTAAATCATCAAAGTTATATGTTAATGGTTTTTGGGTTATTATACTATTTTTATCTATTAGCTCAATTCTTACAGTAGTCTTATGTTTTTCCCATCCTTTTAATGGATCTTCACTGTATAGTTGTCTTAATTTTTTCTTTATCTAACTTATCTATTGAAAATATAGTTATTTCTTCTTCATTTATTGAAAATATAACTAGTTCTATTGTGCCTTCAGTATTTTTTATATTTTCTAATTTTTGTGTGATTTTTTTCACTTCCTTTTATCCAATCAGTTTTTTTTCTTATTTTATTAGTCACTCTTTTTGCTCTTACATTTTGTTTACATGGTGTTGTAAACCACCAGTGTGTTTTAGTTATTATATGTGGGTATAGTTTATCTAAAAACGGCATTCCTAAAAGCATATCTTTTGATGTTAGTTCATAATTATAGATCTCTTCTATTGTTAATATCTTATCCCATACTTGTATTTTTACATTTCTAGCTTTATAGGTAATTAAGCTTCCTTCATTATTAAATCCTTTGACTACTATTGGTGTTTTTAGCTTATCCCATTTGTCTTCTGGTAAAAATTATATCTTCATAAGTTGGTTTCTACTCCTATATCTATCATAGGTGTATAATATCTGTCATGCCCTATTTTTGCCAAGGTCAAAAAAAACATGACTTATTGGACTCGAAAGAATTGAAATTTTGTAAAGAGTCGCCACCTAGTTTTTAAAGGAAAATAAGAAAACCTATTTATTTGTTAATACGTATGATTAATGTTTTAGTCTGCGAAAATCTATTAAGACTCTAGGTAAGGGTTCAAATTATCCCGAAGGAAATGGGTTAGGCACTCTTCAGGATCCACAAATTTGGTACCCGTCTAGACTAAACTTATCAATAAGGGAGGAGGTATAAATTTTTAAAATAATGTAAAAGTGTATGTGTATTAAGTATAAATAATTCTTTGAAAAATATAAATGTTTAAAACCATGTAAAAGTATATGTATATTAACTATATAAATAAATCTATTATTATAAATACATGTAAAGATATGTATAAAATGTATAAATTACATGTGAAAAGAAAAGTATTTTATGACGTATGAAAAGAAATGTATCTAATGTGTCATGAAAAGAAAAGGTATTTACAAGTAACATTTTTATTTGATTAAAATTACGAACAAGTAAAATTTATTTGAGGAGAAAATACTACATAATACGTGAATCACTTGATTAACTTGATTCTTTTATGTAAATATTAAAGGCCTAAGTTTTGCCTAAAAGCGACAAAATTATGTAAATAAAGAATATCTTCATCCGGCATCCAAAAAGTAAAGTTTTCACTATCTTTTATCTGTATGTACAATTACAAATGAGAAATAAACTACAAACATAAAGCTCGAGAATTATGAATAAGTGCTTGATAAAGTAACAAAATGAACAAATAATTATTAAAGTAAGTGAAATTATGTACACACATGTACATATAGATGTATATATAAAAATAGAATTTTGTTATAAAGTGGGCTCGGATTAAGTTTTGGACTCGCCATGGCTACGAAGTGGTTGCTCGACTAATCAACCGTCCTAAATCACCTTGCCAAGATATGAATCATAAAACCTTTTGTGTTGTCGTAGTGTTATAAAAGTTTCTTCATTGCCCATATTTATTTATTTTTGTTACGTTTTTGTATACGTAATGTCCGTCTTTTATTTGGGGAGGTCTCAAAAATCCGACGGAAAGATATTTTCATCAGCCAAGCATTTATTTTTTATGTAAATAAGTAAACTTTGAGAAATAAAAATCCGTCTTTTGTTACGGGGTGGCCTCAAGTATCCGACAGAGAGATAATGTCATTGGCCATTGTATTGTATTTGTTCGTTATCAATGTAATAGAAATATAAAACAGTTAATGGACAAAATCTGTTGAAAAATTAGTCCCAAAGATAGTCAAAAAGCAAAATTTATTGTAAATAATGATGGTGTACCCACCCAATTGTCTTTTTGTAAAAGTCATTATAAGAGAGAACAACTAATACAAAGTTAGTAAAAATAATTAAAAGTACTGTGATGATAATCCGTTTTTGTTTTACGGAGGCCTCAAATTAAAGTAATTTCTCATTAGCCAAAATATGTGTAGTATTTGTTCATTATCAGTAAGTCAAACATATCAAAAAAATGAATAAAAGAGATAAGATTCCACCTAAACCATTCCAAATGTGCCAAACACAAAAACAACATCTGAGACCAAAAGTGATCCCCCAAAATGAACAAACCAGTCACAACAAGAAATGGTTCAACAAAGAAAAATTCAAAGCCACTAAAATATTAAAAGGAAACCAAAATCAGTCGGGCATCGTAGAGCATAAGAAATGTATAGATATATTTTTTGAGATAACAAAGCTTAATAATCAAAATCTGAGACATTAAAAGCTGTTAGTGGCGCCGCTTCGACCGTGTTCATCGGAGCAACACCAGAGAAACCAAAATCTTGCCTAGATCTGGCCGCGTATGGTAAGGAAGTGATGGTGATGGCACGTTAGGAGCGTGGTGGACGTGGGTGGTGGTGCGTGGGATCGAGAAGGAGAAGTGAGGTGTTGGTCAGAAGTATTGTGATGGCTAGAACTCGCCGGCCATCAACTTCGGCGAGTCAGTGAAGAAGGTGAATAGGAAAGAGGAGGAGAGGGGTAAAAGAAGAAAAAAACCCAGTTGTTGTGGTTGATGGTGTTTGCCGGAGCTTCGGTGGTGGAGCGATAGTGAGGGTTTGACAGAGGAGAAAGCGTGAGATGAGAGAGAGAGAGAGAGGATCTGATTGTGGTCTTTTTAGCATGTGTTTGTGTGTTTTTATATATATTTTATGTGTGTTTTGAAAAGAAAAATGGAATAAATAAAATATGCGTGTATATTTATGAATATGTGTGTGGGTTTGCAAAGGAAAAATGTTTATGAGTTGTAAAAAATAAATATATATGTATTTTGAAAGAGAGGAAAAAATGAACAAAAATGTGTGTGTCCAAAAAATGTATCCTCCCACCACTTATTTATACAAAAACTTGAGCACCCCTTTTATCCAATGGATAAAGGGGTGTCCTCTCTTTTTATAATAGAACACCCTTAGGTCTTTAAGTTATTGACCAAAGGATTTTCATCCTTTGACCAACGGACAAAGTAATTATCCAAAGGGTAGTATCATTGAGTGGTCGTTAACAAATGTGACGAGACAACACTGAGTGGTCATTGTCGGAAGTGACAAGACACTATTGTGTAGTTATTGTCGGATGTGACAAGACATCGAGTTATTATATTGTGTAAAAATAATCGATCCGACTTAGCATTTATGGATCGTAAAAAATATACAAAATGCATGTATTGATTTATAATTATGAAAAAATGTAAAGAATTTTGAAAATATTAAAAAATGTAATTTGATATGAAAAATATTACAAAATGTGATGTCATGTCGTGTACGTGTGTAGATGTTTGTAAGAAATGTTAAAAGATAATAAATTGATTAAAAAAATCCTAATATACAGAGAATTATAAATACATTATTAAAAGTGCAAATATGAAAATAAATTGAAAAAATCCTAAAGTAAGGATAAATATCAATAATTTATTAACAATTGTAAAAAATATGTAAAAATTATATTTTGTGTTCTTTAACGGTCAGGCGGCCCGAAGACGTTAATTTTAAGAACGGAGAGCAAAAATTGGGTGTCAACAATATCTATTATAATATCCTTCTACTATTATTTTCATAAGTACATATATTTTCATGTTAATTATCTTTTTATCAACAATTTTTCTCTATTATAGGTTATGGTTAATTGTGTATGTTTTATATTGTAGGGTTTTACTTGTTCTAACCATTTTATTCCTAATATTATGTCTGCTTTTTGCATATCTTACTTTATTTTAAATTTTATTTTTATTTTTCTAACTCCTATTATTATCTCCTTTTCAGTTGTTTCTTTAATAGTTATTAAACTTTTTGGTAGATCTAGGCATATATTACTATTAGATTTTGTTTCTTCATTTTTCACTAGGTATTTTGCTATATGTTTTTCTTCTTGTCCTATATTTAGAAGTATTAAATATTCTTTTTCATTTATTATTCCCGTTATATAATATTGAGTTAAATTAACTGTTGAAGTTATTTCATAATTTGTTCTTTTCGATGATCCTGATGATTCTAGTTTTTCGAAAGCTATTCTTTTTATTGTACTTATTCTATCATTTATTATTTCTAAATCTTCGTCTATATCCATGTCTTGGTAACTATAATCATTGTTATCAATTGTTTTTACAAATTGTTCAATAGGACTTCCTATTTGTATTTTATTAATTTTATTTTTTCCCGTTATTTTATGTTTTATTGTTAATACATATAGATTTTTACATCTTGCTATAAATATTTTACTTCCTGGGGTTAGTTCTGTTCCTGATATTTTCCAATATAATACTAATGATTTATCTATGTTTTTATCTGTTATTGTCACTGAATAATTCACACTTATTTAAATTTTTGGTATATTAAATTTCCTCTTATGACAGTTATTATACTTTTTTCTATAGGTTTTATAATTCTATCATCTGCTAAATATAATTCTATTGGTGTATCTATCCCTTCTCTAAAACATGCTTTTATTAATATCTCTATTCCACCTAGATGTACATATTTCATTAGGTCTTTAATATTTTTATCGTTTATTTCTTTATTTATTTTTTTGTTACTAGTGGTATACTAGCTCTACCTTTTGCATATCTACAGTCTATTACATGTTCTTTTTGGCTTACTACATAGTATTCTTCCTTTCGTCTACTAAATAAGTTTTTTATTATTGGTATTTTAAATATTTTTTCTACACTTAAATCTAATTTTTTTTCCTTTTATCTCGTCAATATATTATTATCAACTATTATTTTCTGATCTGTTCCTTCTTCATTTAAATATTGTTCCTTTGTTATTATTTTTATATCTTTTTCAATCATTTGATTCATCTGATTTACTATCTATTTCATTATCTGTTTCATTTTTTGAAATTTCATATATACTATTGTCACTTTCTAATTCGTAATCTCTATAATCTATTTGCATATATTCTGCATTTTCTATCTTTATTTCTGATATTTGTTTCTTTTTTGGGTCTTTAGACATTTTACAATCTCTACTAAATGTCCTAGTTTTCCACAATTATAACAAGTACATTCTTTTATAGACTTCTTTCTCCTATATGGTCTTTTATATTTATAATTATTTATATAATATCTTTTTCTTGGTTTCTTATACTTATATTTTGGTTTTTTGTATTTCTTATACTTCTTATGCCTTTTCCTTTTATTATAATATTTTTCTTCACATCCAAATTGAGGTGCTATTTTATCCTTGCAACATGCTAAATTTCTTATTAATGTTTTTTCCATTTTTATTTCTTCTCTGTATTTTTCACATAGATTTCTATACCATTGTTGTAATGACCTAAAAATTTAATGAAATATGTAAAATTTGTGATTTTGTGTGATTTAACTATTTTACCCCTCTCCGTAGTTGAATTATGCTATTTCTGGGGTGTGGGACTGGTTGACATGATTTTCGATGCATTTTGGTATCATTTATGCAATATTGTGATTTTTGATGGCTTAATGAGCCTTATTTTGGACTTATGTGGTTATATTTTGATCCGTATGATGGATGACCGAACGGACTACGCCAACAACTCTAGAATATCAATTTTAGGCTAGGTAGACCTTTGGTTTGGGTCCTGGTTCACCGAGCTCATTTCGACCTATTGGTTGGAAAGTTAAAAAATTAGAAAGTTGGGTGTGGGACTCACTTTTGGTTGAAACGACCTCATATGAAAAATTCGACTTTGCCAAAAGATCTGGAATGTCAATTTTAGTTTGTTAGCATATTTGATATGATTTTACGGCTTTTAAATCTCATTTCGACCCTCGATTTGGAAAATTGTGATTTCGGGTCTTGGGGGTCAATTTAGTGAAAACAAATTTTTATGGAAAATCTAGTATTGCCATCGCGTCCGGAACGTCAAATTTAGTATGGTTGCATAGTTCGTTTATATAAATCGGACTCCGAACAAATCCCGAACACCCCGTTGAAGTACGTATTGAGTTAAAAAAATAGTTTTTTTGTTTTTGACAGCAGTGCAGATTTCTACACTGATAAATAACATTTTTTTGACTCATTTTGCTCATTTTTTTTATCTTGCCTCTTGAGAATTAAACCCTAAATTGTTGGGAGCTTAAAAGTGAAGTTTGTGGGAGTTTGAGAAGCTAGATTAACTCCAATTTCTTGATTGTATTATGGAATTAAGGTAAGAATTCACCCTTTTCTTAATAATTTCTTCATTAATTTCTCAAAACCCCAAATATCTTAGGTTGTGATTTTAAACCCAAATTTTACTCATTATCACTTGAATAATACTTTTATCTTATAATTACTAGTTTTTCATCAATTTAACCTTCAAAACAACTCTGATTCTAGATTTTAACCCCGATTTCAAGGATTTTACTTGGTAAAGCTCAAAAATTAGTTTTCTTCGATTTGAACCCTGTTTTCCACTCAATTTAACTTGGGTTTTCATCTGTAGGTTCCTAAAAGTATGAGGAACATATTTTTGAAGTAAAGTTCTAATTTTGTCCTTCTTTTTCGAAAACCTATTTTGGGGATCCGTTTTGACCCTGAACCAAAAGTAGTCAATGTGGGTGTCATTGGTTTTATTTTTACGCATAGATTTTATATTTGATATTTCTAGTAAATTTCGAGATTGTTCGTAAAAAGTAAGGTCACGAGTTCAAGTGTAGCGGACTGGTTTTGGCTTTCGAGGTAGGTTATGGCTTAACTCTTCAGACTGGGCTAGCTAGTAAATGATGGTACAAAATGCATGTTAAGGGTGGGAACTAATTATGAAAAATGGCTATCTACGTGTTATGCCCGTGTGGGGCCTATATGTGATGTAATTGTCGAAATTAAAATATTATGTGATATGTTTGATCGTGTAAAGTCCTATGTGACATTGATAGCCTTGAATACATATGATTAATTGTATTGTATTATTTAATGTGGTACCATGGGTGTATTGTAATTATATACTGGCATATGAGACATGTGGAAATTAATGGATGAAATAAAAATAATAAATGAATATTGGCTCAGATGGTTGTGGAAATGTATCATTGTAGTTGGTTGTGGAAATATATCATGTGGTTGGTTGTGGAAATACTTATTGTGATTGGTTATGAGCATTACATCTTCATATCATACTCATTTATAAAATATTGGTACCACTGTGGCAACATCTGAGAAACACTGGCAGCACCTTTTTAAAAATATTGTAACACCTTATAAAACCCTTTCTGAGGGATGTGCCAAAAAGGACATGTGAGATATGTGGATTGTATATGGGTTGAAGAACCACCCATAGGTCCTACATCGGGAAAGTTTGGCTCTGTAGGTGTATACGGGGATTGTGCAACGATCCCGGAGGTTGTGCGATAACCTCGTGCATCATCATCATCATCATCATTATCATATATATTGCACTTACTTTACTGTGTTTATGTTGTGTTGTATTTCCTTATTGACTTGTCATCTATGTATTTGTCTTACCTTTCTTTACTTGTATTTGATGATATTGTATTTACATGTTCTCTCTTACTCTATTTTATATATGACATAATCGATACTTGTGTTCTATATCTTGATGTTTTTTTGCAATATATGTGAGATATATTAGAACTGTTAGTACAAGAGGTGTGGGCTACCGTTGTGGGATATTTTCTGATTGTAGGTGACATGCCATTAGTGTATATTTTGTATGCCTTATTTACTACTTTGCTTAGTCGGCCTATGATACCTACTGAGTACAAGTGGACCGTACTCATGCCTACTGCGCCCTTTCAGTGCAGGTCCTAGCTCGAGTGCGCCTCATCTTACTTGATTTGGGCGGTTGTTGGAGCTTCCAAGGTAGCTGTTGGACATTCATACGTCCGAAGTTCACCTCTATCTTTCTATACTAGTTATGTCTTTATTAGTATTCAGTGACAGTTATTATTCCTTTGTGGTTATTTTTCTGATGTATTTGACTCTTGGATTGTATTAGTAGTTCTTACACTATTGATACCTGGTTTTGGGCATGGTTTGGATAAGTTCTTTCCGCATTGTTATGATTATTTATATGGTTCGGCTTCATTCTAGAAGCCTTACCTTGGGTATTTCTGTCTTTTTTCTTTATTCATATCATTTTGGGTGACAGGTTTACTTGTCAAGGTACGCCACCACAAGTGCCATCATGACCCTCATTTTTGGGTCCTGACAAATTGGTAATCAGAGCAGTCAGGTTTCATTGGTCTCAACGGTGTAAGAAGGATGTCTAGTAAAGTCTCGTGGATCGGTACGTAGACGTCCGTATCTATCTTCAAGAGGCTATAGAATGTCTTTAGGAAAATTTCCTCATTTTATTCTTTATCGTGCAAAATTCTTTCATACCCTATATTCTGAGTTGTGTTTCACTCATTCTACGCGAATGAAGTTGCTTATACCTCTTATCAGTTGAGAGATGCAGTGAGAGATTATTGGATATTATTTGTTGGTTGTATTCTTGTTAATGCTCTTGAGTTTTCATAGGATTAGTTTGTTGATGCCTTTCTAGAGAGATTTGTGCCTTTTAGTTTAAGAGATCATATGTGGGACAAGTTTGATAATTTGGAGCGGGGCTCCATGATAGTTTTTTAGTATAAGGCATGCTTCCATACCCTGTCTTGATATTTCTAAGATAGCATTTCCACCGAGTTTGAGAAGATTCAAAAGTTTGTGAAGGGTTGGTTGTCTTCCTTCTGTTGGCTACAATTCATATAGTTGTGTTTGGGGCTTCTTTTTAGAGTATTGTGGATCATGCTAAAATGATAGAAGATATTCTTAGTGCATCTCAGGGAAGCGCCAAGAAGGAGCGATATTTTGGTGAGTTTAGGAGTCAGACCTCTCAAGGTAGAAATTTTATAGGTTCTCGTGGATACTATGGTAGGCCAGTGCAAGCGGCATTACAGAGTTCAGGTGGTGGACCTTCTAGTCTAGAAGTTCAGAGTAGACGTTCAGGCCCAGTTATACCTTCTCCTATTGAGACTATTCGAAGAGGTTGTTATATGTGTAATGAGATTAGCCATGTGGCCAAGGACTGTTCTTGCCATGTGTTTAGAGATAACCTTATTTCAGTTGTGAGAAGTAGGTGTTTTACCAAAGGTGCTAGAGGTAGAGATGGTAGAGCCTGTGTTGGTGGTTATGGGGCCACTCAGCCAGATGGTAGTCATGGATAGTGCTACACTATATCAGCCAGATCCAAGGCGGATGCTTCAGATGTTGTGATCGAAGATACCGTTCCGTTTGTTTCAGACCTGCATGTTATTATTTGATCCTAGATTGACTTTTTTCTATGTGTCTGTATATTTTTCTTTGAGTTTTGATTCTGTTAGGGAGCCTTTTGCCATGCCTATTTATGTATCTACCTAGGTAGGTGATTCTTTAGTGGTGGATCGGGTGTACCGATCTTGTGTTGTGGCTTTTGTCGGATGTACAACTTTGGTAGACTTGCTTGTGTTAGATATGGTCAATTTTGATGTTATTTTTGGGTATGGATTGGTTGGCTCCTTATCTTGTTGTCTTAGATTATTTTGCTAAGACTGTGACTTTAGCTTTAGTTGGTGTGGCAAGGATAGCTTGGAAAGAGTACACTTAATTTGGGTCCTAAAAGGATTATATCTTATGCTCAGACTCGTAAATTGGTTGAAAAGGAATGTTTATCTTAGTTAGCTTATATTCGTGACACAAGTGTTGTTTCACCTCCTTCCTTGGATTCTGTTCGTATTGTCCGTGAGTTTATGGAGGTGTTCCCTACGGACTTGCCTAGTATGCCTTTGGATTGAGATATTGATTTCAGTACTGATGTTGAGCCGGGCACCGAGCCCATTTCTATTTCTTCTTATAGGATGGCCACAGTAGAGTTGAAGAAACTAAAGGACCAGTTGTAGGAGTTGTTGGATACAGGATTTATTCGAGCTAGAATTTCACCTTGGGGTGCGCTTGTCTTGTTTGTGAAGAAAAATGATGGGTCTATGCGGATTTGTATTGATTATCGGTAGTTGAACAAGGTGACGGTTAAGAATAAGTATCATCTTTCTCGCATTGATGATTTGTTTGATCAGCTTCAGGGTGTTGCGGTGTTTTCGAAGATTGAATTACAGTTCGGTTATCACCAGTTGAGGATTAGAGCTTTGGATATTTTAAAAGTATCTTTTCAAACTCGATATGGTCATTATGAGTTCTTGGTCATATCTTTTGGGTTGATCAATTCCCCTGTCGTGTTTATAGAGTTGATGAACTGGGTATTTCGACTGTATCTCGACTCCTTTATGATCGTATTTATAAATGATATCTTGGTTTATTCCAAGAGTAAGGCTGAGAAGGAAGAGCATTTGTGGATTGTGTTTTAGAGATTGAGGGATGAGAAGTTGTATGCTAAGTTCTCTAAATGTGTGTTTTGGTTGGAGTTTGTTTCTTTCTTCGGTCATATGGTGATGAAGAAAGATATTATGGTTGATCCAACTAAGGTTGCTGTGGTTCGTGATTGGGATAGACTTACTTCACCCATCGAGATTTTAAGTTTTATTAGCTTGGCCGGGTGTTATTAGTGTTATTAGCTTTGCCCAAGGAGGGCGTGGGCTTTACTGTCTTTTGTGATGCTTCAGGTGTTGGGTTAGGTGCTGTGTTGATGCAGGAGGGCAAGGTAATTACTTATGCATCTCATCAATTGAATCCTCATGAGAGGAATTATCCTTCCCATGATTTGGAGCGGTGCGTAGTTATGTTTTCCTTGAAGTTGTAGAGGCACTACTTGTATGGAGTCCATTGTGAGATCTTTTCAGATCATTGTAGCCTTCAGTACTTCTTTACCAGCGAGATCTTCATATGAGGCAGCGCCGTTGGCTTGAGTTGCTTAAGGATTATGACTTGACTATACTCTACCATCCGGGAAAGGCTAATGTGGTTGTGGATACCTTGAGCTAAAAGTCGGCTAGCATGGGTATCTTGGTGCATCTTTTGACTCAGGAGAGGTCTTGGCCTTGGAGGTTCAGTCTTTAGCTAATCTAATGGTCAGTTTTGATATTTCAACACTAGGGCATGTTTTAGCACTTGTGGATGCTAGACCCTCTTTAATGGAGCAGATTCGAGCTCATTAGTTTGACGATGTTGGGTTGAGGTTGATTCGAGATAAGATGTTGAGTGGAGAGTCTAAGGAAGCCTCACCTAATTCAGATGAAGTTTTGAGGATTGAGGGCTGAGTTTGTATACCGAAAGTGGTGATCGAATTATGTTGATCTTGGAGGAGGCCCATTGTTCCAGATATTTCATCCATCCAGGTATGACTAAGATGTATCGTGATTTGAGACTGCACTACTGGTGGGGTGGTATGAGGTTAGATATAGCAGATTTTGTATCTCATTGCCTATGTTGTCAGCAGGTGAAGGCCGAGCATATGAGATTTGGTGGTTTACTTCAGAGGTTACCCATTCCTGAGTGGAAGTGGGAACACATCACTATGGACTATGTGACTAGTTTTCTGCAAACATCTCATGGTTCTGACAGTGTTTAGGTCATCATGGATCGATCTACCAAGTCAGCTCATTTTATTCTGGTTCAGGTCTCATTTAGTGCTGAAAGGTTGGCCCGTATCTATATTTGTGAGATTGTGCGTCTGCATGGTGTGCCGATGTTCATTATTTCAGATCGAGGTCCTGTGTTCACATCTTACTTTTGGAAGACTTTTTAGGATGAGTTAGCTACTCGAGTGGATCTTAGTTCAGTGTTTCACCCCAGACTGATGGCTAGTCAGAATGGACTATCCAGGTTTTGGAGTATGCTCCGCACGTGCGTGATGGATTTTGGTGGCCAGTGGGAGAAACATTTGGCTTTAGCATAGTTTGCACATAGTAATAGCTACCATTCCAGTATTGATATGTCTCCTTTTGAGGCGTTGTATGGTAGGCGTTGTCGCTCTCTAGTAGGTTGGTTTGATGTTTCAGAGGTAATACCTCGAGGTATGGACTTGCTTCGTGAGTCTTTGGATAGGGTCCAGGTCATTTAGGATAGACTTAGAGCGGCCCAAAGTAGGCAGAAGTGTTATGCTGATCGTAGACTTCGTGTCTTGAGTTTTGGTGTTGGTGATCGTGTTTTCCTTTGAGTTTCACCCATGAAGGGTGTGATGAGGTTTGGGAAGACGGGAAAGCTTAGCCCCAGGTATATTGATCCATTTGAGATTGTTCGGACTATTGGTGATGTGGCTTATGAGTTGTCTTTGCCCCTTGATCTATCTGTTGTTCATCCAGTTTTCATATTTGTATGCTTCGTTGCTATATTTTTGACAAGTCTCATGTCATTCTTTAGGATTTAGTTTAGTTAGATAAGCGGTTATTCTTTGTTGAGGATCCAGTTTCCATTTTGGCTAGGGATGTTAGGCAGTTGCGCTCTAAAGTGATCCTTGTGGTTCAGGTCCAGTGGCAACTTTCACCTGTAGATGTGACTACTTGGGAGATTGAGTCTAATATGCGTAGTTCCTATCCCCAGCTTTTCATTGATTCAGGTATTTCCTTGCTTTAGTTCGAGGACGAATTAGATTTTTAGCGGTGGATGATGTAACCACCTAAAAATTTGATGAAATATGTGAAATTTATGATTTTATGTAATTTGATTGTTTTACCCCTCCCCGTAGTTGCATTATGGTATTTCTAGGGTGTGGGAGTGGTTGACATGATTTTGATGCATTTTGGTATCATTTATGCAATATTGTGATTTTTGATGTCTTCGAGAGTCTTATTTTGGACTTATGTGGTTATATTTTGATCCGTACGATGGATGATTGAACGGACTACGCTAGCAGCTCTGGAATATCGATTTTAGGCTAGGTAGACCTTTGGTTCGGGTCCTGGTTCACCCGAGCTCATTTCGACCAATTGGTTGGAAAGTTGAAAAATTGAAAAGTTGGGTATGGAACCCACTTTTGGTTGAAACGACCTCGTATGGAAAATCCAACTTTGCCAACAGATCCAAAATGTCGATTTTAGTGTGTTGGTATATTTGGTATGATTTTACGGCTTTTAAATCTCATTTTGATCCTCGATTTAAAAAATTGTGATTTCGGGTTTCAGGGGTCAATTTTGTGAAAATGAATTTTTTTGGAAAATCTGGTATCGCCATCGCGTTCGGAATGTCGAATTTAGTGTGGTTTCATAGTTCGTTTATATAAATCAGATTCCGAACAAATCCCAGACACCCTGTTGAAGTCCGGATTGAGTTTAAAAAAAATAGCTTTTTTGTTTTTGACAGCAGTGCATAAATAACATTTGTTTGACTCATTTTGCTAATTTTCTTTATCTTGCCTCTTGAGAGTTAAACCCTAAATAGTTGGGAGCTTAAAAGTGAAGTTTGTGGGAGCTTGAGAAGCTAGATTAACACCTATTTCTTGATTATATTATGGAATTAAGGTAAGAATTCACTCTTTTCTTAGTAATTTTTTCATTAATTTCTCAAAACTCCAAATATCTTAGGGTATGATTTTAAACCCAAATTTCACTCATTTTCACTTGAATAATACTTTTATTTTATAATTACTAGTTTTTCATCAATTTAACCTTCAAAACAACTCTGATTCTGGATGTTAACCCGGATTTCAAGGATTTTACCCGGTAAAGCTCAAAAATGGTTTTTCTTCGATTTGAACCCCGTTTTTCACTCGATTTAAATTGGGTTTTCAGCTGCAGGTTCATTAAAATATGCGGAACTTATTTTTGAAGTCAAGTTCACATTTTGCCCTTCTTTTTCAGAAACCTATTTTGGGGGTCCGTTTTGACCTCGAACCAAAAGTAGTCAATATGGTTGTCGTTGGTTTAGTTTTGATGCGTAGATTTTATATTTGATGTTTCAAGTAAAGTTAGGGATTTTTCATAAAAATTAAGGTCGCGGGTTCAAGTGTAGCGGACCGGTTTTGACTTTTGAGGTAGGTTGTGGCTTAACTCTTCAGACTGGGCTAGATGATAAATGATGGTACAAAATGCATGTTAAGGGTGAGAACTAATCATGAAAAATATCTATCTACGTGTTGTGCCCATATGGGAGCCTATATGTGATGTAATTATCGAAATTAAAATATTATGTGATATGTTTGACCGTGTGGGGTCCTATGTGACATTGATAGCCTTGAATACATATGTTAATTGTATTGTATTGTCTAATGTGGTACCATGGGTGTATTATGATTATATTCATACTTTATTGGCATATGAGACATGTGGAAATTTATAGATGAAATGAAAATAATGAGTGAATATTCGCTCATGTGGTTGTGGAAATGTATCATTGTGGTTGGTTATGGAAATATATCATGTGGTTGGTTGTGGAAATAATTATTGTGATTGGTTGTGAGTATTACATCTTTATATCACACTCATTCATGAAACATTAGTACCACCATGGCAACATCTGAGAAACACTGGCAACACCTTTTTAAAAATATTGTAACACCTTATAAAACTCTTTCTGAGGGATGTGCAAGAAAGGAGCTATGAGATATGTGGATTGTATATGGGTTGACGAATCCCCCATGGGTCCTACGTCGGGAAGCTTTGGCTCCGTAGGTGTATACGGGGATTGTGCGACGATCCCGGAGGTTGTGTGACAATCTCGTGCATCATCATCATCATCATCATCATTATCATTATCATATACATTGCACTTACTTAATTGTGTTTATGTTGTGTTGTATTGCCTTATTGACTTGTCATCTATGTATTTGTCTTACCTTTCTTTACTTGTATTTGATAATCTTGTATCTATATGTTCTCTCTTGATCTATTTTATATATGACATAATCTATACTTGTGTTTTATAGCTTGATGTGTTTTTTCAATATGTGTGAGATATATTAGAACTGTTAGAGCAAGCGGTGTGGGCTACCGTTGTGGGACATGCAGGTGACGTGCCCTTAGTGTATATTTTGTATGCCTTATTTACTACTTTGCTTAGTCGGCCTATGATACCTACTAAGTATAAGTGGACCGTACTCATGCCTAATGCACCCTTTCGGTGCAGGTCCTAGCTCGAGTGCGCCTCAGCTTACTTGATTCGGGAGGTTGTTGGAGCTTCCAAGGTAGAGGTTGGACATTCATGCATCCGAAGTTCACCTCTATCTTTCTATACTAGTTATGTCTTTATTAGTGTTCGGAGACAGTTATTATTCCTTTGTGGTTATTTTTTCGATGTATTTGACTCTTGGATTGTATTAGTAGTTCTTACACTATTAACACATAGTTTTGGGAATGATTTGTGTTTTGGATAAGTTCTTTCCGCATTGTTATGATTATTTATATGGTTCGGCTTCATTCTAGAAGCCTTACCTTGGGTATTTCTGTCTTTTTTCTCTATTCGTATTAGTTTGGGTGACAGGCTTACTTTTCAAGGTATGCCGCGACAAGTGCCATCATGACCCTCATTTTTGGGTCGTGACAATTGTTGTTGAAATTTTATTCGTGCTCCTAGGGTATCTACTATTTTTGTTTCATCCCAACTCTTTATTATTTTTGAACTAAATAGTTCAGGTAATTTACTAAAATATAATCTTCTTACTTCTTTACTTTCTTCTGTATTATATGTTCCCCTATAGTAGTATTCTTTAAATGCACACGTATACTCATCTATATAGCACATATTACATATTGCTAGTTTTAACATTAAATTCCTATTTGTATCTTTTTCTTTGTTTTGATCTCTTTCTTCTGTTGCCATACTGCTAAATTCGTCTTTTATAGCTATTTCATATTTTTTTCAACATGTCTATAGGTGTTAGTTTAGTTACTGTTGTTCCTTCCATTTTTTAATCATCCCTTAATACCATTTTACTATCTTTAGTTAAATTTAAAAATCATAATTTTGTTGTTTCTATTAGTGTTCTTTCTATATATTCTGGTGTATCTGTTACATTTATACCATTGTCTAATAATTGTTTTGTTATATATCATATCCATAAATGTATCGTTTTATCTACATCTATTACACAATCTAAGTCTAAGAAGTTATAATTTTTATTAATTATTTATTTTGGTGTCCATTTGTTATATTTATCCTTTAGGTTATATCTTTTAAACTTATCTTTATAATAATATGTAGGTTTTCTTATTTCTGATGTACTAGGTATTATATTTTCATCGTCTTTTTTATCAAGAGTGTTTACTTCCGTGTTTGTATTTTCTAAGTTTTCTTTATTAATTACTTTTTGTTTTTCATTAATTTCTAGTTTTTCTATATTTGTTAAGATTTCTGTATATGTTTCACTATCTTCTGAATTATAATTATCTGTTTCTTCAGCATCTATTGTATTTATTTCTATTTCATTAGTTTCTAATTCTTTATTTTCTATTTTTTCTTTAAATTGATTTATCTCAATTAATAATTTTTGTTCTTTATCTTTTTCTTCTTTTTCTTTCTGTCCTTTTTCATACAACTCTTTTAACATTTGCAGTTCTTTTTCTAATTCAGCAATCCAATTATTTTTAATTTCTTCTATTTTTCGTATTTCTTTTGTAGTCTGTTGTTTTATTTTATCTATTCTTTTTATCCTGTCTATTTCTTCATTTTCTCTTGCTATTCTTACCATAGCTGTTAATTTATCTTCTAATTTTAATTTTTTTTTCTAACATTAAATATAAATGTTCACCTATTTTCTTATATCTTCTTCCTAAATTAGAAAATACTATTCTTATTTTTAATCCTTCGTGATTTTCATATGTTTTTTCATCTATTATAAATTCTTCTTTGTTCATTTTATCTACTTGATAGTGTTTAGATCATGTTGATATATGTATTCTAGATTATCCATTTGTGATTCTAAATATGATATTTCTTCCTTTTGTGCTTTTATTGATTTTTGGCATACTCCAACAATCATGTTATATTGTAGTCTTTCTTTTTTTTATTTTTAATTCTATTCTTTTTTCAGATATTATTTGTTTTAGTTCTTTATAATTTTTTGATTTTGTTATGTTATTCATCTGTACAATATTTATAATATTTTGGTGGATACCTGATAACGCTCAATCTACAGCTCTCGTAGGAGTGTAAAGCGGTCGTTGTCAAATATATAACCCAACTGGGTTGGGTATCGATCCCACAGGGAATAGCTTGGTCAACAAGTAAGCAAAGATTACTAGACTTTTAGTGCAAGTCTCGTAAAAAGGGGGAGTTTTGTCGTGCAAGTAATGTAACCAAAGTATTAAGGTACAAACAAAAAATAGCAAAATAAAAAGAAAGAATGTTTAGTAAGATGTAAAACAATGAGAATTGAGAAGTTGGGGTTATGTCCACCTTATGAGTTGTACGTCTCTATTGGCTATGAGTTGTGCGGAATTCAGACATGCATGTGCTTTGTATTCGATGGTAAATCCAAGCGTCTTTCGACCTCAACAAGGACTATTTCACTTTAACTCTTTCGAGCTTAAAGCGTATCTAATGGTACAAATTCTCCAAGAGGTTAATCCAGTTACGGCACTAACTTTTTAATAGGGGATGGGACCCTATTACCTTGACATTATCTCTTTTCCAGACATATAACTTTTCTTTCGAACAAGTTAATGCTATACTGGCGTTATTCTATGCGTCTGCAGCCACAAGAATTTGCATTAAGATGAAGAGAATAATGATATAAGCAACACACGTGTCACGAATTCACAAACTCATAGCCTTAGATAGTATCTCATAAGGCTTCCATAACCCCAACAGAGAAGTTTAGCTATTCATGAGTGCGATGGAAATCACAATAGACATTATCATTATACCACAATAAAAGATCTCACGTGTAGTATGGTGTGGTGCTAGGCGTGAATTCCTTGCAAAATAGCGATTCTCTTGTTGTAAAATTAAAAGTCGAATAGATGAAAAATAATGTCAACAATGAATTAATAAAGAGAATTGTTTTTATGGATAGATGGATGGTGGATGGATGGGAATTGATGGAATGGGGGAATTGTGAGGAATGAATTAAAATCTCTAGCAAAATAGGGTATTTATAACACTCATATCCTATTCCTACTAAGCTACTGCATTACTTAACCCAATCCTACTAGGTTAATGTATCATTATCCTAATCCTACTAAGTTACTGCTAGTCCCCAAAGTCTTCAGAATTGCTGTTTTTGCCCGGGACAGATTTTTCATGCGCCACTTTTGGTCCTTGGCGTCCAAGCTTTGCTTTCCTCCTTTTGTGAAGCTTTCTTTGGAGTCAAGTTATCCACAAAATGCTGAATTCTGCATCATTTATACCTGAAAACTGGCTAATCATGTTCGTTAGCTCAATTACAGGAAAAAGGACTAAAAGTGCATGAATTATATAATTTGTCCTCAAAACTTAGCTAAAATATGGGTAAAATATAGTACTTTAGGCGTGTAAATTCGCCTATCATCAACACCCCACACTTAAAGATTTGTTCGTCCTCGAACAAACTATCATGCCCATCTAAACATCGACTTAGGGTTTCACAGTAACAACGCAAAATATTCATCAAGACAAGCATAGTAGTTATCGACAAAGAGTAGTTTTCCGATCATTAGTAGAAACAATTTAACCTCTAACATAGACTCGTGATGGTAGTTAATTCGTATCCAAAAGTTAAGGTACAAAGAATCATACACAACTAACCAAAACTCATCAACCATGTGTGTCTCACAATATATTACCCATAATCACTCACAAGCATAGTATATTTGTCGAAACATGGGTAGAAGGGTATCCTTGCTCTCGCTCTCACAAAGAATTCATATGCTGCAACTGATAACCATAGGCTTTCCCTTAGTGTAATGCTCCACTAAATGTCAGAATGCTAAGCTTAGGATCAAATAGGTCTTCTACAGGTTGTAATGTAGGCTAAGGGACGGGTAGGACTATTTTGGCCAGAAATAGTGACTATGTTCCTAAGTGCTTTAATACATCACATTATGCCATTAACACTTTTCTTTCAAACAACCTTTTTGCTTTCTTTTAATCTACCTCCCTTTTGTCACCTCTTTTGTTTTCAATTTATGAACATAACTAACTTTTTAGTTTTCTTTTCCTTTTTCTTTTCATAACATACCTTTTATGATAGCAATTCTTTTTCATAACAAATTCAAGCACCATTACATTCTAAAGCATCATACTCACTCAATTTTCTCTTATTTTGTCACATGACTTTACACTTTAAAGCACTTAGGAATTTGGATCGAATTATGGTCTTGAAAAAATGGATTAGGCTTACATATGAGGTTGTCAAAGAAAATAGGCTAAAGGCTCAAAGGGGTTAACTAGGATAATGTCCATGGGTAGGTAAAAAGAAGGTAAACAAGTTTAGGTTGCCAAAGAAATGCCTAAATCATCTCCTAGACCTGCACTCCTTATTTTCGCTTTACATACATACCAGGCAAGTTCTAGCATCAGCCACAAACACAGAATATGCTATATCCTCACACACACAAGGCACATGGTCGACTTTATTGGGAGTAGCATAGACTCTTGACCCAACAGATGAAGGAATTGAACCACACAATATCACATAGTGAGTCACAATTAGAGGCTAAACGTCTCAATAGTCATGATTTTAGCATAAACTCTTGTCATAATCTCATGCTGCCTATTAGAATAATTTCATGCGAAGTTAAGTTGAAAAAAAATTTAATTAATAAAAAAAATTAACTACTAAAAAGGAAAACAAAACAAACATAAATGCAAATGCAGATAGAGAAGTATAGCATGCAAATACCACCACCCCACACTTAGACGGGACACACTGCCCTCAGTGGAAAATAAATACGAAGAACCTGGTCAGTCGGACTCCTCCTCTATGTCGAGGGTCATACCCCCTTCGTCGGAATCATCATAGGAGTCATCGTCATCAGAATTCTCCTCCACGTCGGAGTTTGGCATTCGTCAATCATCATCGGTTGGCACATCGTCAGCAAGAGGTTCCTCAAAACATGTACCTACTCCACACATCTCCCTTGCATGCACATTCATTGGATAGTCATGATCCAACTGTTGGAGCTCTGCAGCAGTTGGAACATGACCTCCTCTCATCATTGTAAACCAAGTCATGCCATAAAGATGGCGAAAGAAACTCTCATCCCGAGC
The DNA here is from genome assembly GCA_030864225.1 of Capsicum baccatum var. pendulum. Classification (NCBI taxonomy): domain Eukaryota; kingdom Viridiplantae; phylum Streptophyta; class Magnoliopsida; order Solanales; family Solanaceae; genus Capsicum; species Capsicum baccatum. The sequence goes on along the minus strand of CM061560.1, from coordinate 80,189,890 downwards.
ATGTCTCTCTGCCGTAGTAAGGTTGACGCCATGTGTTGATTCAGCATCTTTGACCTTTGTGAGGTCAACCTTCTTCGGGTTGTGTGGGAGTTTATGATCAGTGATAACGCTCAATCTATAGCTCTTGTAGGAGTGTAAAGCGGTCGCTAGCAACTATAGAACCCAACTGGGTTGGGTATCGATCCCACAGGGAATAGCTTGGTCAATAAGTAAGCAAATATTATTAGACTTTTGGTGCAAGTCTCGTGAAAGGGGGGATTGTAATGTGTAACCAAAATATTAAAGTAAAAACTGAAAATAGCAACGTAAAAAGAAAGAATGTTTAGTGAGATGTAAAACAATGAGAATTGAGGAGTTGGGGTTATGTCCACCTTATGAGTTATACGTCTCTATTGGCTATGAGTTATGCGGAATTTAAACATGCATGTGCTTATAGAGAATTGTATTCGATGGTAAATCCAGGTGTCTTTCGACCTATTTGAGGATTATTTCACTTTAACTCTTTCGAGCTTAAAGCGTGTCTAACGGTATGAATTCTCCAAGAGGTTAATCCAGTTACGGCACTAACTTTTTAATAGGGGATGGGACCCTACTACCTTGACATTATCTCTTTTCCAGACAGATAACCTTTCTTTCGAACAAGTTAAATGTTATACTGGCGTATTCTTGCGTTTGCAACCACAAAGAATTTAGGTTAAGACGAAGAGAATAATGATATAAGCAGCATACGTGTCACGAACTTACAAACTCATAGTAATAGATAGTATCTCATTCGGCTTCCATAACCCCAACAGAGAAGTTTAGTTACCCATGAGTGCGAAGGAAATCACAATTGACATTGTTATTATACCACAATAAGAATTTCGTGTAGCACAAGTGTGGTAGGCGTTAGGCGTGATTTCTTGCAAGTAACGTTTCTCTTGTTGCGGAAATTAAGAATAGATGAAGAGAAGAAGAAGAATTAATTGTAAGGTAAGATGAGAGTTGTTGTTAAGTAGAATGTATTAAAAATCTCTAGCAAAATAGGGTATTTATAATACCCATATCCTATTCCTACTAAGCTAATGAAATACTTAACCAGATCCTACTAAGCTAATGAAATACTTAACCCAATTGTACTAGGTTAATGCATCATTATCCTAATCCTAATAAATTACTGCTAGTCCCCAAAGTCTTCAGAAATGTTGTTTTAGCCCAGGACAGATTTTCCATGTGCCACTTTTGGTCCTTGGCGTCCAAGACTCCCTTTTCTCCTTTCGTGAAGCTTTCTTTGGCGTCAAGTTATCCATAAAATGCTGAATTCTGCATTATTTATACCTGAAACTTTGCTAATCATGTTCGTTAGCTCACTTACAGGAAAAAGGACTAAAAGTGCATGAAATATATAATTTGTTCTCAAAACTAGGCTAAAATATGGGTAAAATATAGCACTATAGGCGTGTAAATTCGCCTATCATCAACACCCCACACTTAAAGCTTTGTTCGTCCTCGAACAAAATATCATGTCCCTCTAAACATTACTTTAGGTTTCACAGCAACAACACAAAATATTCGTCAAGACAAGCACAACAATTACCAACAAAGAGTAGTTTTCCAATCATTAGTAGAAACAATTCAACCTCCAACATAGACTCGTGATGGTGGTCAACTCATACTCAAAAGTTAAGGCACAAAGAATCATACACAACTATCCAAAACTCATCAACCATGTGTGTCTCACAATATATTACCCATAATCACTCACAAGTATAGCATCTTTTTCAAACATGGGTATAAAAATATCCTTGCTCTCACTCTCACAAAGAATTCATATGTTGCAACTGATGACCATAGGCTTTCCCTTAGTGTAATGATCCACTAAATATCAGAATTCTAGGCGTAGGATCAAGTAGGTCTTTTGATGGTTGTAATGTAGGCTAAGGGACGGGTAGGACTATTTTGGCCAGAAATAGTGACTATGTTCCTAAGCGCTTTAATACATCACATTGTATCATTAACACTTTTCTTTCAAACAACCTTTCTACTTTCTTTTATTCTACCACCCTTTTTCTCCTCTTTTGTTTTTCAATTTTAAGCAACTTTTTAGTTTTCCTTTCCTTTTTCTTTTCATAACATACCTCTTATGATAGCACTTTCTTTTTCATAACACATTCAAGCACCAATACATTCTTAAAGCATCATACTCACCCAATTTCCTCTTATTTTGTCACATGACTTTTACACTTTAAAGCACTTAGGAATTTGGATCAAATTATGGTCTTGAAAAAAAATGGATTAGGCTTTTCATATGAGGTTTGTCAAAGAAAATAGGCTTTAAAGGCTCAAAAGGGTTTAACTAGGATGATGTCCATGGGTAGGTAAAAATGATGGTAAATAATCATAGGTTGCCAAAGAAATGCCTAAATCATCTCCTAAACTTGCATTCTTTATTTTCGCTTTGGACACATACCAGGTAAGTTCTAGCATCAGCCACAAGCATAGAATATACTATTATCTCACACACACAAGGCACATGGTCGACTTTATTGGGAGTAGTATAGACTCTTGCCCCAACAGATGAAGGAATTGAACTACACAATATCACATAGTGAGTTCACAATTAGAGCCTAAACGTCTCAATAGTCATGATGTTAGCAAAAACTCTTGTTATAATCTCATGCTGCCTATTAGAATGATTTTATGTGAAGCTAAGAAAAATTTTAATACTAAAAAAAAATTGAAAAAAAAAAAAACCAATTTCGAAAAACAACAAACTAAGCAAACAAACATAAATAAATGCAAATGCGGATAGAGAAGTAAAGCATGCAAATACCACCACCCCGCACTTAAACGGGACACTGCCCTCAGTGGAAAATAAATACGAAGAACCTGGTCAGTCGGACTCCTCCTCTATGTCGGGGGTCATACACCCTTCATCGGAATCATCATAGGAGTCGTCGTCATCAGAATTCTCCTCCACGTCGGAGTCTGGCATGCGTCGATCATCATCGGTCGGCACATCATCATCAAGAGGTTCCTCAAAGTATGTACCTACTCCACACATCTCCCTCGCATACATATTCATTGGATAGTCATGGTCCAACTGTTGGAGCTCTGCAGCAGTTGGAACACGACCTCCGCTCATCATGGTGAACCGTGTCATGCCATAAAGATAACGGAAGAAACTCTCATCTCGAGCATGTCTCTCCGCAGTAGTAAGGTTGACGCCATGTGTTGTTTCAGCATTTTTGACCTTTGTGAGGTCAACCTTCTTCGGGTTATGTGGGAGTTTGTGATCAGCTGGTTTCTCTTCGATGTCCTCCTTCCGCAAGATTGCTGTCAACAGGTTGCCAAAGGTGAAGTGGGACCGCTTGTGTAGTCTGGCCTTCCGTATTGTAGAACGAATGATTGCCCCAATGTTGATAGGGACATTCGTCATCAATGCATAGACCAAACACACTCTATCTCTTGTTATTTTGGTGTACTGGGTCCCAGGAATAAGGCAAGAGTTGACAATACGCAACCATATTCTTGCTTCCCTATTCAAAGGAGCATAGGGGAAGGTGTTGTGTCGTCCGGTGTCTTTACGTCTGCTCCACCTTGCCATGGATCTACTTCCACAAAGTGTGTGTCGAATTGCTCTATAAGGAGGTCTACTGTATAGCTCTTTGAATGGTGCTGGATCGACTGAAGGCAAGCCAAGAAAGGAGTTGATCAAATCCGCATTGAGTTGTAGAACTTGGCCCCGAATCTTGACTTCGCTGCCTGCGATTTTCGGCGACCAGATGGCATAAAATTCTCGTGTCAAATCAAGATTGCATTCTCCCATGTCGCGAAAGATGAAATCCAGATTTAGTGCCATGATTTTCGCCAACATGCGCGGCTCCTTCTTCTCTAGGCTATCCTTGTTGATCAAGTTGACATGAACGTATTTTCCTTCCTTGTTGTTCCTATACCATTCCTTGGCTTCCTCCTCAAGAACCTATTTTATTCCAAACATGCGGCGTGGTAATTGCATTGAGGATGATTCTCCTTGGTCCTTGCGACCTCTTTTCTTGCCCTTTTGGGAAGTGGTAGCCTTATCTTGTCTTGCTTTGGGTGCCCTTGTACCTGAGATTTAAACAATGTTCCTATTAGCATCAGCTCGATATATACAATCTATACACAAGCAGTAGGGGTACCACCCCACACTTAGGTTGTTGATACAAATTAGTGAAGTGAAAGTAGTCGATTACTTAGACTTCATCGCCATGCATTTTAGGCGTTATATTCCGACAAGAAAATCAGAGATGTATCACTTCTTGAAACCTTAGCAATACTTTCATGTTAGGTATAACAAGACTACTACATAGGGATTACATCCTGGTATAGTTTCTATCAATAATCACAACCTCCTATGTTGGTAGGCAACTATAAGTCTTATCCCGATGAACGGGATCTTCTAACATGTAGGTATTCAAGTGACAAGGTTATGCAATGTTCATGACTATAGCAATTCCTCAATTAGTATAACAATGCATCAAAATCAAATTCAAGTCAGAAATAGTTTAAGATCATCCTAACGTATATGTTCACTCACATGGTTTTGTATCAATAATTCAAACACATTAACATCACCAATATTTCTTCAAGATGTAGCAATTCATAATAGACATAGCAACGTAGTACTTACGAAAAATAGATGAAGAATAAAATAGTACTTACGTGATTGAAGCCTTTGGAGATGTTCTTGTGAAGTGGGAGAGCAAAAAGAAATATTTTGAGATGTTTTGGAGAGTATGTGCGGCGCCTAGGTCAAGTTTCCAATGTGTTTATGTTTCAAGACTAAGTCCCCTTTATATAGGAAAAGAATGGGTCGGGTTTTGACCCATTTAAAATCGGTTTTGGAGACAAAAAGTGACCATAGGCGGCGCCTTTAGCTTTGCCTATGCATGGTATAGGCGGCGCCTAATGCAAAGCATTTGCTAGCATAGGCGGCGCCTAGTGCAATGCCTTTAGTGACCATAGGCGGCACCTTTAGCATGGCATATGAGATTCTGAGACCAAATGATTTAGCATAGGTGGCGCCTATGCTATAGCATACTTGAGCATGGGCGGCGCCTATGCCTTTGCACACTAGATTCCGAGACCTTGGGCTATAGTATAGGCGTTGCCTTGTTCGTGGCCTAGTTTTTCCTAGGACTAGCCTTGATCGATGCCTATTTTGTCATGAGCAATGCTCAATCCATAGCCTTATGCATCTTAATTCCAAACTTACCACCTTTACCATGCACTACGTCCAAATCGTCATTTGGAACCAATCTCCTCGTTGAATACCTCTTGCACCTGCATTTTCTCAAGACCAATGAAAACGATTAGTACGATGGGTTGCCTCCCATCTAGCGCCTTAGTTTTGGTCGTGGAACGACTCTTATTTTTGGATTTTCATTTATCAAAAGCAAAACAAGTACTAGAACGAAAGAAAGACAAAACGATAAACGATAAACGATAAACGATGGGTTGCCTCCCATCTAGCGCCTTATTTATTGTCGTGGCTCGACATAGTTACCTAGAGTACTTAGACTTCATCGAGATAAGTGATGGCCCTATAATTCATCGAGTCAAGAGGATCGATATAAGGTTTAACACGTTAACCATTAACCTTGAAGACAACACCATTATTGTCTTCCAATTCAACTACTCCAGACGAGTAGACTTGGATAACTTTGTATGGACTAGACCACTTAGACTTTAACTTACCTGGGAACAACTTCAATCTAGAGTTGAAGAGAAGTACCATATCATATTTTTGGAAGTTTCGTCGAACAATCCGCTGATCATGATACCTTTTTATCCGCTCCTTGTATAGGTCTGACCTTTCATATGCATGGAGACGAAACTCATCTAATTCGTTCAGTTTCTCCAACCTCAGATTCATCGCATCATCCCAATTCAAATTCAATTGCTTCAACGCCCACAATGCCTTATGTTCGAGCTCAATGGGTAAATGACAAGCCTTCCCATAAACTAGTTGATAAGGGGACATGTCGATGGGTGTTTTGAATGCAGTCCTATACGCCCATAGTGCATCATCTAGCTTCCGATACCAATCCTTCCTATTAGCATTTACCGTCTTCGCAAGGATTTGCTTGATCTCCCAATTGGAAACCTCTACTTGTCCACTCGTTTGTGGGTGATAAGGCGTGGCTACCTTATGTTGCTTTACACCATACTTGGCCAACACGGATTCGAATAGCTTGTTGCAAAACTGAGATCCTCCATCACTTATGATAGTACGTGGTACTCCAAAGCGAGAGAAGATATTCCTCTTCAAAAACGCTACAACACGCTTTCCCTCGTTGTCGGCCAATGCTACAGCTTCAACCCATTTCGAGACATAATCTACAGCAACTAAGATGTATTTCATTCCAAACGAATTCACGATTGGACCCATGAAATCAATGCCCCAACATCAAAGAGTTCTACCTCAAGAATTTTTGACATGGGCATCTCATGGTGTTTCGAAATAACACCTTGTCTTTGGCATTGGTCGCATCTTCTAACAAAGTCATAGGCATCTCTAAATATCGAAGGCCAATAATATCCACTTTGCAATACTTTTCTTGCCATCCGATTGCCTGTGTGATGTCCTCCAACTTGGGAAGTATGGCATGCTTCCAATATAGTAGGAACCTCTACATGGGATATACATCGTCGAATAATACCATCCGCACATCGTCAAAACAAATATGGCTCATCCCAATAGTAGTGTTGTACGTCATGCATAAACTTCCTCTTTTGATGGTATGATAAATTGGCAGGTATTACATTACTCACCACAAAATTGGCAAAGTCGGCATACCATGGTAACTTTTCTGTTATCGTCGCTAGGATCTCCTCGTCATGGAATGCATCATCAATATCGATATCAGGCTGCGCCACATGCTCGTTCTCGAGTCTAGATAGATGGTCGGCCACTTGGTTCTCACAACCTCTTCTATCTTTAACTTCGAAATCAAACTCTTGCAGCAACAATACCCATTGAATTAATCTTGGTTTTGCATCCTTCTTTGTCATTAGATACCTAAGAGCTGCATGGTCTGTATGAACGATCACCTTAGTACCCAATAGATAGGCACAAAACTTCTCAAACGCATACACAACCGCTAGGAGCTCTTGTTCTGTCACAGTGTAGTTCCTTTGGGCTTCATTTAGGACCTTACTCGCATAGTAGATAGGATGAAATAATTTCTCCTTTCTCTAACCAAGCACAGCTCCAGCGGCTACACCACTAGCATCACACATGACTTCGAACGGGAGAGACCAATCTGGTGCTACCATGATAGGGGCTTCAATGAGTTTTCCTTTGAGGCATTCGAATGCCTTTAAGCAATCTTCATTGAAGTCAAACTTCACATCTTTCTCTAAGATTTTGCACAATGGACTAGCAATTTTGGAGAAATCTTTGATGAACCGACGATAGAAACCTGCATGGCCGAGAAAACTAATTGGAGGCGGTAGCTTCTCAATGACTTCGATTTTTTCTCGATAAACCTCAATTCCTCTTGCGGAGATTTTGTGCCCAAGGACGATTCATTCTTTTACCATGAAGTGGCACTTCTCCCAATTCAGCACTAGGTTGAATTCTACACATCTTTGCAACGCCATACTTAGGTTTGCCAAGCACGCTTCAAAAGTCTCACCAATAACTGAAAAATCGTCCATAAATACCTCCAAAGTGTCTTCAACCATATCAGAAAAAATTGACATCATACAACGTTGAAAGGTGGCTGGTGCGTTACATAGCCCGAATGGCATACGTTTGAAGGCAAACGTACCATATGGGCATGTAAACGTTGTCTTCTCTTGGTCTTCGGGTGCAATACAAATCTGATTATAGCCTGAATAACCATCTAAGAATCAAAACCATCCTTTCACCGCTAATCGATCTAGCATTTGGTCCATAAATGGCATTGGAAAGTGATCTTTGAGTGTCCAAGAATTCAACTTTCTCCATGCATACTCTCCATCCAGTGACGAGTCTGAGTGGAATAAGCTCATTCTTCGCATTCGCGACCACCGTCATGCCTCCTTTCTTGGGAACACATTGTACCGGGCTTACCCATGTATTATCAGAGATTGGATACACAACCCCCGCATCTAACCACTTGATAATTTCTTTCTTTACCACTTTTTTCATAAGTGGGTTTAGACGTCTTTGATGCTCAATGGTGGGTGTGCAATTCTCTTCAAGCTGAATTTTATGTGTACAAATCCCAGGTGGAATACCAATAATATCCGCAATGGTCCATCCAATGGCTCTAATATACTTCCGTAGAATAGCAATGAGAGCTGCAACTTGTTGCTCACCCAAATCTACTGCAACAATGACTGGAAGTGTGTTTCCGCTTCCTAGGAATGCATACTTTAAATGTCTTGGCAGTTCCTTCAATTCTAATGTGGGTGGCTCTTCAATAGATGGCTTAGCTGGTGGTGTGGGTCGATTCTTGAGATCAAGGTCCAGCTTCTTGGGAGCATAACGATATGTCCCAAATCCTGATAGAGCACAAATAGCTTCTTCACAATTTTCAGCATCCTTTCTCTCACCATTCATAAGCAAAGTCGCTAATGGGTCATCAATCAGCTGCTCCTCTTCAAGTAATTCTTTCTCATCATCAAAGTAAACATCAGCCACTGAGAATACATTCAGCTCTTTGGGTTGCTTCATTGATTTGCAAACATCAAAGCGAACTACTTCGTCATTTATTCGGAATGAAAGCTCATTAGCTCTCAAATCAATAAGCACAATTCCCGTAGCAAGGAAAGGGCACCTCAAGATTATGGGAACTTCTTAATCTGCCTCACAATCCAAAATAATGAAGTCTTCCGAAAGAATAAATGAAGAAACCTTTACCAAGACATCAGATAGAATACCAACAGGTCGTTTTACCGACCTATCCGCCATTACGAGCCTCATGTTGGTTGGAGTAGGATCACCCAACCCCAACTTCTTATAGATAGATAATGGCATCAAATTGATGCTGGCTCCTAAGTCGCATAATGATTTGGCAAAATTCAAAGATCCAACGGTGCAAGGAATAGTGAAAGCGTCGAGGTCAGCCTTCTTCTGAACTATTATCGGGTAGCGATTGTGCTGCAGTGATGAACATCATCTTTCAACTCATAACTTGCTGCCCGCTTCTTTGTCAAAAGATCCTTCATAAATTTTGTATACCCAGGCATTTGTTCAAGTGCCTCCACCAATGGAACATTAATGGTCAGCTGCTTTAACATAGTCATGAATTTGCTGAACTTCGTGTCATCCGCCACCTTCTTCAATTTTTTAGGGAAAGGTGGTGGTGGGTATGGAATTGTTCTCTCCACGGCTTTCTTCTCCTCTTGGTTCCGTTTTTCAGTTTTTTCAGGTTGCAAATTGTTGGGGTTGACGTCGTTGACGATAGGATTAGTTGCAGCGGCATCTTCTCCTTTCGCCTTATCATTAATGTCCACTACTTCGTCAACCACTTGCTTGCTTTTTGCTGAAGTTTCCAGCACCTTACCACTTCGGGTAGTGATGGCCATGTATGACCCATCATTCCTTGGGTTTTGCACAGTATCGCTAGGTAAAGTGCCAGCCTTTCTTTGATTGAGTGCTGCTAAAAGTTGGCTCAATTGTTGCTCTATTTGCTTGATTGAAGTTGAATGAGAATCAACTATTTATTTCATAGAGGACAAATCATTTACTACCTCCGTTACTCCCGCGTTTGTTGCTTCCACTCCTTTCAATATTTTCGCCATCATGTCTTCCATACTTCCAGAACTAGATGTGGTGGCGTCACGTCTTCCAGGGGGAACGTACAAACCACTCTTTTCATTATTGTTCTTCCAACTACCTTGGTCCTTATTTCCAGATTTATCATAATTGTTCCGACCTTGGTTTCCTTGGCTATTACCTCAGAAACCCCCCTGATTGTTCAAGTAGTTGGCCTCTTCTTCTGAATCGGATTCGTCTCTTCCTTTTGACGCAATAGCTTTCACTTTTTTGGTCTTCCCTGATAATAAATACTTTGTAAGAAGATCCACATGTGTTTTCATGTGCGCCATATCTTGATCACGTTCTTCTTCTCTTCTTCTTTAATCTGCAGTCATGCCAATAGATAAAGTGGGGCGTGCTACCTCAGAATCCCTGGTATGCCAAGATCTACTTTGCTTCGTCATACGATCTAGAATAGTGCTTGCTTGACCAAAGGTGAGGTCCATAAAAGATCCTCCAGCCGCATTATCCACCATTGGTTTAGTTATTGAATTCAAGGCTCTGTATAATATCTCCATTAGGTGAACATTAGTCATGTGATAGTTTGGGCATCTCGCTAGCTTTATCTTGAACCTCTCCCATGTTTCATGAATGGCTTCAGTTGGAAGCTGACGAAAGTTGCTGATTTCATCTCTCAATTGTGCTCTTTTGGATGGCGGAAAGAATCTTTCTAGGAAAGCATCTCTCAATTGCCTCCAATTTGTAATCGAATCAGGAGTCAGCCCATTCAACCATAGAGTTGCCTCTCCAGACAGAGACAATGGAAATAGACGTAATCGAATTGCGTTCTGACCAACACCAGGATTGTCGAACGACTTGCATGTAGAAATAAAGTTGATGAGATGCATATTCGGATCATCGCCTGCTAGTCCACTAAATAATCCCTTGAGTTGCAATAACTGAATCACGGTGCTTGTGATGTTGAACTTGGCTCCGGGCGCTAATGGTGGAGGAATTATGGCTCCAGTGGCTCCGGCTCCATCAAGATCATCATCATCGTCGTCAAAAGCTGGTTGCATGGGTTGGTGATCATACCTAAACCGAGCTTGACGACCTCTTCTGTTGGCAGGTGTTGCGATTTCAGCATCATGCCTTGGGTTTAGTAACTCGTCATCACCTAAATCCTCATCGTCAGGATTTGTTGCTCGCCCAGGGTTATCAATGTTTTGTTGGTATACTTGGGCGGCGGCAAGAGCAGCTAATCTCGCTTGTTCCTGTTGAGCAGCCATCCTTTCGATTTCGTGTTGTGCCTCAATTCTACCAATACGTTGTGGTTCAGGATTGATAGGTAATAACGGTTGACCAAAACTTCGAGTATGGGACATGCACTATATAAAAACCTACAGAGAACAAAAACAAAAACTAAAAGTAAAAGTACAAGAATCTTTGACCAAAGGTTCTAGTAATTATCACAAACTTAATTGACACTCGTATTCCCCGGCAACGGCGCCAATTTTTGATAACGCTCAATCTACAGCTCTCGTAGGAGTGTAAAGCGGTCGCTAGCAAATATAGAACCCAACTGGGTTGGGTATCGATCCCACAGGGAATATCTTGGTCAACAAGTAAGCAAAGATTATTAGACTTTTGGTACAAGTCTCGTTGAAGGGGGGATTGTAATGTGTAACCAAAATATTAAAGTAAAAACTGAAAATAGCAACGTAAAAAGAAAGAATGTTTAGTGAGATGTTAAACAATGAGAATTGAGGAGTTGGGGTTATGTCCACCTTATGAGTTATACGTCTCTATTGGCTATGAGTTATGCAGAATTTAGACATGCATGTGCTTATAGAGAATTGTATTCGATGGTAAATCCAGGCGTCTTTCGACCTATTCGAGGATTATTTCACTTTAACTCTTTCGAGCTTAAAGCGTGTCTAACGGTACGAATTCTCCAAGAGGTTAATCCAGTTACGGCACTAACTTTTTAATAGGGGATGGGACCCTACTACCTTGACATTATCTCTTTTCCAGACAGATAACCTTTCTTTCGAACAAGTTAAATGTTATACTGGCGTATTCTTGCGTTTGCAACCACAAAGAAATTAGGTTAAGACAAAGAGAATAATGATATAAGCAGCATACGTGTCACGAACTTACAAACTCATAGTAATAGATAGTATCTCATTCGGCTTCCATAACCCCAACAGAGAAGTTTAGTTACCCATGAGTGCGAAGGAAATCACAATTGACATTGTTATTATACCACAATAAGAATTTCGTGTAGCACAAGTGTGGTAGGCGTTAGGCATGATTTCTTGCAAGTAACATTTCTCTTGTTGCGGAAATTAAGAATAGATGAATAGAAGAAGAAGAAGAAGAATTAATTGTAAGGTAAGATGAGAGTTGTTGTTAAGTAGAATGTATTAAAAATCTCTAGCAAAATAGGGTATTTATAATACCCATATCCTATTCCTACTAAGCTAATGAAATACTTAACTAGATCCTACTAAGCTAATGAAATACTTAACCCAATTGTACTAGGTTAATGTATCATTATCCTAATCCTAATAATTTACTACTAGTCCCCAAAGTCTTCAGAAATGTTGTTTTAGCCCGGGACAGATTTTCCATGCGCCACTTTTGGTCCTTGGCGTCCAAGACTCCCTTTTATCCTTTCGTGAAGCTTTATTTGGCGTCAAGTTATCCATAAAATGCTGAATTCTGCATCATTTATACCTGAAACTTTGCTAATCATGTTCGTTAGCTCACTTACAGGAAAAAGGACTAAAAGTGCATGAAATATATAATTTGTTCTCAAAACTAGGCTAAAATATGGGTAAAATATAGCACTATAGGCGTGTAAATTCGCCTATCATCAATCAGCCGGCTCCTCTTCGATGTCTTCCTTCCTCAAGATTGCAGTCAACGGATTGCCGAAGCTGAAATAGGACCACTTGTGTAGCCTAGCCTTCCGCATTGTAGACCGAATGATTGCCCCAATGTTGATAGGGACATTCGTCATCAATGCATATACTAATCACACTCTATGTCTTATTATTTTTGTGTATTGCGTCCCTGGAATGAGGTAAGAGTTGACTATGCACAACCATATCCTTGCTTCCCTATTCAAAGGAGCATATGGGAAGGTGTTGTGTCGACCGGTGTCTTTATGTCTGCTCCATCGTGCCATGGATCTTTTTCCACAAAGTGTGTGTCGAATGGCTCTGTATGGAGGTCAACTGTACAGCTCTTTGAATGGTGATGGATCAACAACAGGCAAGCTAAGAAAGGAGTTGAAGAAATCCGCATTGAGTTGTAAAACTTGGCCCCGAATCTTGACCTCGCTTCCTGTGGTTTTCGGTGACCAGTTGGCATAGAATTCTCTTGTTAAATCGATATTGCATTCTCCCATGTCTCAGAAGATAAAATCAAGATGTAACGCCAGGATCTTGGCCAACATTCGCGGTTCTTTCTTTCCTAGGCTTTCCTTGTTGATCAAGTCCACATGAACATATTTCTTCTCTTTGTTGTTCCTATACCATTCCTTCGCTTCCTCCTCAAGAACCCATTTTATTCCAAACATGCGACGTGGTAATTGCATCGAAGATGATTCTCCTTGCTCTTTTCGACCTCTTTTCTTGCCTTTTTGGGAAGTGGTAGCCTTATCTTTGCCTTGTCTTGCTTTGGGTGCCATTGTACCTGAGACTAAAACAATGTTCATGTTAGCATCATCTCGATGGATACAATCTATAAACAAGCAATAGGGGCACCACCCCACACTTAGTTTGTTGGTAAAGACTAGTGAAGTGAAAGTGGTCGATTATTCAGACTTCATCGACATACGTTTTAGGTGCTATATTCCAACAATAAAATCAGAGCAGTCATACTTCTTGTAATCTTGGCAATACTTTCATGTTTGATATATCAAGACTACTACATAGGGATTGAATCAAGGTATAGCATCTAACAATAATCACAACCTCCTATATCGGTAGGCAACTATAATTCTTATTCCGATGAACAAGTCATTCCAACATGTAAGTATTCAAGTGACAAGATTATGCAATTTTTGTGACCATATCAATTCCACAGAAGTATGATAGTGCATCAAAATCAAATTCAAGTTGGAAATAAGTTGAGATCATCCTTACGTATTCATTCACCCACTTGGTTGTATCACAACACATCAACCACATTCAAATCACCAATACTACTTCAAGATTTAACAATTCATAATAGGCGTAGTAGTGTAGTACTTACGGAATATAAATGAAGAACAAAGAAGTACTTACTTGATTGATGCCTTTGGATGATGTTCTTGTGAAGTAAAAGAGCAAAAGGAAAATTTTGGAAAGGATTTGGAGACTATAGGCGGCTCTTATGCTAGGTTTCCAATGTGTTTTTGGTTCAAGACTAAGTCTCTTATTTATAGGGGAAGGTTGGGTCGGGTTTTGACCCATTTAAAATCGATTTTGGAGACAAGAAGTGACCATAGGCGGCGCCTTTTGCTTTGCCTATGCTTGGCATAGGCGGCGCCTTTTGTAAAGCATTGTTGAGCATAGGCGGCGCCTATGCCATGGCATTGTTGGGCATAGGCGGCGCCTATGCCATGGCATATGAGATTCAGAGACAAAAGGCATTGGCATAGGCGGCGCCTATGCTATGGCATTCTTAGGCATGGGCGGCGCCTATGCTATGGCACACTAGATTCCGAGAGCTTAGGCCATAGTATAGGCCTAGCCTTGTTCGTGGCCTAGTTTTATATAGGCCTACCCTTGTTCGTTGCCTATATTTTCATAAGCAATGCCCAATCCATAGCCTTTTGCTTCTTCATTCCTAACTTACCACCTTTAACATGCAATACGTCCAAATCAAAATTTGAAACCGACCTCCTCGTTTTACACCTCTTTGCACCTACATTTACTCAAAAAAAACAAAGACGATTAGAACGATAGGTTGCCTCCCATCAAGCGCCTTAGTTTTGGTCGTGGCACGACTCTTCTTTTTGTTTTTTTTATTTATCAAAATCAAACAATTAGTAGAACGAAAGAAAGAAAAAAATGAAAAACGATGGGTTGACTCCCACCAAGCGCTTGATTTATTGTCGCGGCACGACATAGCTATCTCGATTACTTAGACTTCATCGAGATAGATGGTGGATCGTTTTCTGAATGGATTCAGACGACAATGAGGCTTACTTGTAGGCATGCAATCTTCTTCGGGATGACCCTTGTGCATGCTTATCCCAGGAGGGATACCAATTATATCATCAATAGACCAACCCATAGCTCTCTTATACCTCTTTAGAGCATAGATGAGAACCTCTACGTCCTGTTCACTTAAATCATCCACCACACTTACCGGAAGTATATTTCCACTTTCCAAGAACACATACCTTAGATAATCGGGGAGCTCTTTCAATTCTATCATTGGTGGCTCTTCAATGAAAGTCTTCGCTGTTGGTGACGGTTGATTCTTAAGATCAAGGTCCGACTGTTTAGGAGTATGATAATAGGACCCTATTTCTGTTAGAGCACTCGTGGTTTCTTCATAATCTTCATCATCCTTATGCTCAACATTCAGTAGCGCAGCAGACAATGGCTCAACAGTAAGCTGTTTCGCTATAGATAATGCTTTCTTATCCTCATAATGAACATCAGCTACAGAGAACACATTCATATCGTTGGGCTGCTTCATTGCTTTGCATATATCAAAGCGGACCACTTCGTCATTCAACCGAAATAAAAGCTCATTAGCTCTCATGTCAATAAGCACACTTCCTGTTGTAAGGAAAGGACGTCCCAAGATTATGGGAACTTTAGAGTCCACCTCACAATCCAGAATAACGAAGTCTGCAGGAAAGATGAATGAAGAAACCTTCACCAACACATCATTCAAGATACCCACAGGTCATTTTACCGACCTATCAGCCATCACGAGCCTCATATTGGTTGGTGTCGGATCGCCTAACCCCAACTTCTTGTAGACGGATAGTGGCATCAAATTGATGCTAGCACCCAGATCGCACAATGCCTTGGCAAAATTCATAGATCCAACCGTGTATGGAATAGTGAAAGCACCGGGGTCAGCCTTCTTCTGAACTAGTGATCGGGTAGCGATAGCGCTGCAATGATGAACAGTATCTTTCAATTCATAGCTTGCTGCCCGCTTCTTTGTCAAAAGATCTTTCATAAATTTCGCATACCCAGGCATTTGTTCTAGTGCCTCTACCAACGGAACATTAATGGTCAGCTGCTTTAACATATTCATGAATTTGCTAAACTTTGTATCATCCGTAATCTTCTTTAATCTTTGAGGAAAAGGTGGTGGTGGATAAGGAATTGTTTTCTCCACGACTTTCTTCTCCTCTTGCTTCCGTTTTTTTAGCCTTTTCAGGTTGTAACATACTCGGTGTGACGTCATGGGCGTCGTGGGTGGTTTCTACGGCAGCTTCTCCTTTTGCCTTATCAACGATGTCTGCTGCCTCATCAACTACTTGCTTGCCTTTGGATGAAGTTTCCAACACCTTACCACTTCGGGTAGTAATAGCCATGCATGATTCGTCATTCCTTGGATTTTTCACAGTGTCACTAGGTAAGGTGCCAACCTTTCTTTGATTGAGTGCTGCTGAAAGTTGGCTCAATTGCTACTCTATTTACTTAATTGAAGTGGAATGTGAGTCAACCAATTGCTTCAGTGAGGACAAATCATTTATTACCTCCGTTACTCCTGCGCTGGTTGCTTCCACTCCTTTCAACAGTTTAGCCATCATATCTTTCATATTTCCAGAACCATATGTGGTGGTGTCACGTCTTCCTGGGGGGGCGTATAAACCACTCTTTTCATTCTTGTTCTTCCAACTACCTTGGTCCTTGTTTCCAGATTTATCATAGTAGTTCCGACCTTGGTTTCCTTGGGTATTGCCTCGAAAACCCCCCTAATTTTTCAAGTAGTTGGCTTCTTCTTCTGAATCAGATTCGTCTCTTCCTTTTAACGCAACAGCTTTGACTTTTTTGGTCTTCCTTAATAATAGATGCTTTGTAAGAAGATCCACTTGTGTTTTCATGTGCGCCATATCTTGATCACGTTCTTCTTCTCTTCTCCTTTTTTCAGCAGTCATGCCAATAGATATAGTAGGGCTTGCTACCTCAGAATCCCTGGTATGCCAAGCTCTACTTTGCTTTGTCATCCAATCTAGCATATTGCTTGCCTGCCCAAAGGTGAGGTCCATAAATGATCCTCCAGCCGCATTATCCACCACTGGTTTAGTTATTGAATTCAAGGCTCTGTATAGTATCTCCATTAGGTGGACATTGGTCATGTGATGGTTTGGGCACCTCATAAGCTTCGTCTTGAACCTCTCCCATGTTTCATGAAGAGCTTCGGTTGGAAGCTGCCGAAAGTTGCTGAATTCATCTCTCAATTGTGCTCTTTTGGATGGCAGAAAGAATCTTTCTAGGAAAGCGTCTTTCAATTGCCTCCAATTTGTAATAGAATCAGGAGTTAGCCCATTCAACCATAGAGTTGCCTCCCCAAACAGAGACAATGGAAATTGGCGTAATTGAATTGCATTCTGACCAATGCTAGGATTGTCAAACGACTTGCATGTAGAAATAAAGTTGATAAGATGCATACTTGAGTTGCAATAACTGAATCATGGTGCTTGTGATGTTGAACTTGGCTCTGGGTGCCAATGGTGGAGGAATTATGGCTCCTGTGGCTCCGGCTCCATCAAGATCATCATCATCCTCGTCGAAAGCTGGTTGCATAGCTCGGCGTTCAGGCCTGAACCTAGCTTGACGATCTCTTCTGTTAGCAGGTGTTGCGATCTCAGCAGCATGCCTAGGGTTTAGTAACTCGTCATCACCTAAATCCTCATCGTCAGGATTTATTGCTCGCCCAGGGTTATCAATATTCTGTTGATGCACTTGAGCGGCGGCTAGAGCAGCTAGTCTCGCCTATTCCTGTTGAGCAGCCATCCTTTCAATTTCGTGTTGTGCCTCCATTCTACCAATACATTGTGGTTCAGGATTGATAGGTAATAACGGTTGACCAGAACTTCGAGTATGGGGCATGCACTGAATAAAAACCTGCAGAGAACAAAAACAAAAACTAAAAGTAAAATTACAAGAATCTTTGACCAAAGGGTCTAGTAATTATCACAAACTTAATTGACACTCATATTCCCCAGCAACGGCGCCAATTTTTGATAACGCTCAATCTATAGCTCTCGTAGAAGTGTAAAGCGGTCGTTGTCAAATATATAACCCAACTGGGTTGGGTTTCGATCCCACAGGGAATAGCTTGGTCAACAAGTAAGCAAAGATTACTAGACTTTTAGTGCAAGTCTCGTAAAAAGGGGGGAGTTTTGTCGTGCAAGTAATGTAACCAAAGTAATAAGGTAAAAATAGAAAATAGCAAAGTAAAAAGAAAGAATGTTTAGTGAGATGTAAAACAATGAGAATTGAGAAGTTGGGGTTATGTCCACCTTATGAGTTGTACGTCTCTATTGTCTATGAGTTGTGCGGAATTCAGACATGCATGTGCTTATAGAGAATTGTATTCGATGGTAAATCCAAGCGTCTTTCGACCTCAACAAGGACTATTTCACTTTAACTCTTTCGAGCTTAAAGCGTGTCTAACGGTACAAATTCTCCAAGAGGTTAATCCAGTTACGGCACTAACTTTTTAATAGGGGATGGGACCCTATTACCTTGACATTATCTCTTTTCCAGACATATAACTTTTTTTTTGAACAAGTTAATGCTATACTGGCGTTATTCTATGTGTCTGCAGCCACAAGAATTTGCATTAAGATGAAGAGAATAATGATATAAGCAACACACGTGTCACGAATTCACAAACTCATAGCCTTAGATAGTATCTCATAAGGCTTCCATAACCCCAACAGAGAAGTTTAGCTATTCATGAGTGCGATGGAAATCACAATAGACATTATCATTATACCACAATAAAAGATCTCACGTGTAGTATGGTGTGGTGCTAGGCGTGAATTCCTTGCAAAATAGCGATTCTCCTGTTGTAAAATTAAAAGTCGAATAGATGAAAAATAATGTCAACAATGAATTAATAAAGAGAATTGGTTTGATAGATGGATGGATGGTGGATGGATGGGAATTGATGGAATGGGGGAATTGTGAGGAATGAATTAAAATCTCTAGCAAAATAGGGTATTTATAACACCCATATCTTATTCCTACTAAGCTACTGCATTACTTAACCCAATCCTACTAGGTTAATGTATCATTATCCTAATCCTACTAAGTTACTGCTAGTCCCCAAAGTCTTCAGAATTGCTGTTTTTGCCCGGGACAGATTTTCCATGCGCCACTTTTGGTCCTTGGCGTCCAAGCTTTTCTTTCCTCCTTTTGTGAAGCTTTCTTTGGAGTCAAGTTATCCACAAAATGCTGAATTCTGCATCATTTATACCTGAAAACTTGCTAATCATGTTCGTTAGCTCAATTACAGGAAAAAGGACTAAAAGTGCATGAATTATATAATTTGTCCTCAAAACTTAGCTAAAATATGGGTAAAATATAGCACTTTAGGTGTGTAAATTCGCCTATCATCAATACCGAAATCTGATTTTATCATAATTAGGTGGTATGTATCTCATTCTCCTATATTTTAAATGAATTATTAATTTTGTCCCGTTACTAGATATTAAGGTAATTAAGTAAGCTAATCTGTGGCGGTTTTCCTTTGTTTTATTTAACTTCTTATATTCTGGGTAGTAACTAGTTAAAATTTTTTTAATTTCTCTAAAAGCTTGTGTATTTTTAAATGATCTTCTCATATTTAACAAATAAATAACAACACATTTAATAACATAGTTCATAATTAATAATGACTTATTTAACCAACATATGTAATAATTAGATAATTTTAACATATGTCATAATTAACATATATATTTCATAACGTAGATAACATTTTAGGTCTTTTTGCATTTTTGGTGTAAATGGTTTTTCAAATATTTTATTCATGTTCGTCATTGAAGCAAAATTAATAATCCATTTAAAATCTAGAAGAATGAGACACATACCACCTAATTATGATAAAATTAGATTTAGATATCCACCAAAATATTATAAATATAAGTTAAATAAATAAAGAGCAAAAATACAAAGAATTAAAACAATTTATTTTTGAAAAACGTAAAGAATTGAAAATAAGAATAGAAAGACTACATTATAATATATTTGCCGGAGTTAGTAAAAACTCAATAAATACACAAAAGGATGAAATATTAAAATTAGAATCACAAATAGATAGTTTAGAATATATATACCAACATGAACTATTCACAATGAAATGAATAAAGAAGAATTTATAATAGATTAAAAAATATATGAAAATCATGAAGGATTAAAAATAAAAATAGTATTTTCTAATCTAGGAAGAAGATATAAGAAAATAGGTGAACACTGATACCTAATGTTAGAAAAGGAAGAATTAAAATTAGAAGATAAATTGACAGCAATGGTAAGAATAGAAAAAGAAAATGAAGAAATAGACAGAAAAAAGGAAATAGAAAAAATTAAACCACAAACTACGGAAGAAATACGAAAAATAGAAGAAACTAAAAATAGTAGAATTGCTGAATTAGAAAAAGAACTACAAATGTTAAAAGATTTGTATGAACAAAGACAAAAAGAAAAAGAAGAAAAAGATAGAGAACAAAAATTACTAAACGAGATAAATCAATTTAAAGAAAAATTAGAAATAAATAATATAGATGTTGAAGAGACAGATAATTATGATTCAGAAGATAGTGAAACATATACGGAAATATTAACAAGTACAAAAAAATTAGAAATTAACGAAAAACAAGAAATAATAATCAATGAAGAAAACTTAGAAAATACCAACACAGAAATAAATACTCTAGATAAAAAAGAAGATGACAGTATAATACCTAAAATAACAAAAATAAGAAAACCTATATATTATAAAAGTAAATTTAAAAGATACAATGAATATGACAAATGGACACCAAAACAAATAGTTAATAAAAATTATAACTTTTTAGACCTAGACTGTGTAATAGATACAGAAAAAACAATACAATTATGGATAGGATATATGACAAAACAATTATTAGATAATAATATAAACATAACAAATGCACCAGAATATATTGAAAGAACACTAATAGGATCAGTAAAACTATGGTTTTCAAACTTAACTGGAAATAGTAAGAAAGTATTAAGAGCTAATAAACCTATGGAAGGAACATCATCAACAACAACTAAACTAACACTGAAGATACAATAGAACTAGTAGTATTTTCGATAAATAAAACAGAAATAACTATATTTTCAATAAATAAGATAGAAATAGTTAAGAAAAAATTAGAACAACTATATAGTGAAGATCCATTAAAAGGATGGGAAAAACATAAAACTACTATAAAAATTGAATTGATAGATAAAAATAGTATAATAACCCAAAAACCATTAACCTATAATTTTGACGATTTAAAAGAGTTTAAAATGCATATAGATGAATTATTAGAAAAATAATATATACAAAAAAGTAATAGTAAGCATAATAGTCCAGCATTTATAGTAAATAAACATAGTGAACAAAAAAGAGGAAAAAGTAGGATGGTTATTGATTATAGAAATTTAAATGCAAAAACTATAACATATAATTATCCAATACCAAATAAGATATTAAAAATAAGACAAATACAAGGATATAATTATTTTAGTAAATTCGATTGTAAATCAGGATTTTACCATCTAAAGTTAGAAGAAGAATCTAAAGAATTAACCGCATTTACGGTACCACAAGGATTTTATGAATGGAATGTATTACCATTTGGATATAAAAATGCACCAGGTAGATATCAACATTTTATGGATAATTATTTTAAACAATTATCTAATTGCATAGAATACATCGATGATATATTATTATATACAAAAACTAAAGAAGAACATATAAAATTATTGGAACAGTTTACAGATATAATAGAAAAATCAGGAATAAGTCTAAGCGAAAAAAAAGCTGAAATTATGAAAAACCAGATAGAATTTCTAGGAATACAAATAGATAAAAGTGGAGTAAAAATGCAACAACATATAGTACAAAAAATAATAAATTCAAAAGAAGAATTAGATACAAAAAAAAATTACAATCATTTTTAGGATTAGTAAACCAAGTAAGAGAATATATTCCAAAATTAGCAGAAAACTTAAAACCACTACAGAAAAAATTAAAAAAGGATATAGAATATAACTATAATGAAGAAGATAAAAAAGAAGTTCAAAAAATAAAATTACTTTGTAAAGAATTACCAAAATTACAATTTTCAGATGAAAATAGAAAATTTATATACATAGTAGAAGCAGATGCTAGTGAATATAGTTATGGAGGAGTACTTAAATATCAATATGAAGCAGAAAATAGAACACCATTGTAGATACTACTCAGGTACGTTCAATAGACAGAAATAAAATGGGAAATAAATAGGAAAGAATTATGTTCATTATATAAATGTTTGTTAGCGTTTGAGCCATATATTGTATATAACAAATTTATTGTGCGAACAGATAATACACAGGTACGCTGGTGGCTAACAAAGAAAATACAAAATTCAGTTACAACGAAGGAGATTCGGAGACTAGTTTTAAATATATTAAATTTCACATTTATAACAGAAGTGATCAGTACTAACAAAAATGTTATTGCAGATTACATATCAAGACAAAGCTATACAAACTGAAATTATAGAAGAAGATACTCTAGAAAAAATACTCAACACCCTAACTACGCTTTCATTGAAAGTGGACAGTATGGGTACTGAGATAGAAAAGCTAAAGACTAATGAAGATAAACTAAAGTCTATAGCTATGAGAGGATGTAAGACAATGGATAATGACACTACTCAACCCAGAGAAACAATCTACTGCACGAGCTATTAAAAAAGAATTTATTTCTAACGGACTACTAACAAGATATTGTAAAATAATTGGACATAAATATCCAGATCACCAATGTTAAAGGTGTAATGGAGATATGGAAGATACGACAAAATCAACGAAGACAAGATATTCATTGTACAGATTTTATTTACGTAAAAGTCTTTAAAACTATTGTAAGTTACTATTTTTTCATAGACTTTTTAGATTCTTATGTAGACTTTAGGATCATTTAAGGCTACATAGACTTTTAGGTAGCCTACGTATAGCCTTTAAGACTTTTAAGGCCTTTTTTGTTTTCTAGCTTTTAGGTAGGATTGTAAGTTTTGTAAAGAGTTTTGTAAGGTTCATTCTATAAATAAAGAAAGCAGAAGGCATTACAAGGCAGACCTTCTCACGTTAAAGAAAATACTCTCTCCATTCCACAAAAAATATTTTGCCCAGTTAATTAAAAAACATACATACTTCAATGGAAAAATCTATGGAGAAACAAACTTCAGAAATATCAAAGCTACTCGAACAGGTATATCTATTTATGATTATGAATAGCTAAATTCATAGTTCCCAACAATCATGATATGATAAAATAAATTCATATTAGTTACTTTATAGTAGAATTATTCGAAGAATAATATGTTAAGAAGTTTATTAGCAAAGTGGAAACGGAGAAAAAAAATCCTAAGAACTATATCATCCTAAAGGTGAAACCAATGGGGCAAGAAGCCATGGCGGGGAGTAACCAGAGTAGAGGCGCTGTTTAAGGAAAAAAGTATCCAAATTACCATGATAATAGTGACCCTATAACATGTTATTTAAGAATAATCTAGTATATAGTAATCTAAGATGACCATATTTTGTTATGTACATGGTTGAAGGGAATATTTTGAAAAAAGCAATTTTATGAAAACGAATGATAATTTATCTGATGTGATGGTAGATAAATTTAAAATACTTATTTTGTATGCACTTAGAGATATAAAAGTAGCAGATATAAGAAAAATCATATTGGAAAAAGCATTTGGTGAATATTACATGGCTTGAGTAAATTATATACCATGCCTACCTAACTACTCTTATAAATACTTATCATGATAAATTACATAGAATTTTTAGAAAAAGATATGCGAAATATGCAGTTACTAGAAAAACGGATGAAAATAAATATAGACAAATACATGGAAAATAAAAATAAATCTCTTAATAAAAATATGCAAAAACTACTAAGGCTAAAACAAACAACTATAAAATATCAATTTTAGAAAATAGATCATTTAGACTATCTTAAAGTTTTAATCTTATATATACTTAAAGATATAGAAATTATAGATATTAAGAAAATAATATTAGAAAAAGTAATAAACTATGAAATTGAAACCATAAATTGGCTAGAACAGTTATACGAAGAAATTTACCCAGAAGGATATTATTCAGATCAAGGATGTTAGAATATATTAGAAAAACTAGAGAAAACCAAGATAATCTAAATAATGAAATTAATTATAGAAACCGAATTAGAAAAATAATGGAAAATCTAAAAGAAAAGTTAATATGGATAGAAAAAACCTTAGAAAATTTAGAAAAAAGTACATGTGATAGTTTATATAATTTAAAAACTCACTATGAGAAGAATAACATAAGATAATAAGTAACATAGAAAATCTAGAATTAGATATATACTACAGTACAGATAGGATAAATTATTATACAGAAATTTGTAACTCTGCAGTTACTACGGGATAAAATAATAAACCAAATAAATCAATGGATACATCTTACAAAAGGAATAAATTATTAAAAAATATTGAAACAAAATCTAAGAAATATCCACGCACAAAAAAGAATAGATTCATTAGATATATAATAAATCTATTTTATAATCTAGTTATCCGCACCCCCCTCCAAGATATAATGAATCTATTTTATATAAACTAGTTATCCGCACCCCCCTCCAAATGGTATATTTATGTCCAACTATTTTACAATATCTTGTTAGTAATCCGTCAAAAATAAATATACCAAAAATTTAAATTCATAATAAGTGCAAATTATTCAGTAGCGGTAACAGATAGAAATATAGATAAATCACTAGTATTATATTGGAAGATATCAGGAATATGATCAGCAATATAAACCTCCAAAAAACTAATAACAAATTAGAAATAATGATCAAAAGAATCATATTGTTATTGATTTATTGCAAATTCCTTTTTGTTTTTGCAAGTTAAATATAGCTTGAAGCCATCTAAAACGTACCTTAAATTTCTGGAAAAAATAAAATAATAATTTATTATTACTCGATTTATGAAATAATATTTTGATGATTTACAAGAGAATAGAATTTGTTTTCAACTTTGAAATTGGAAAGGGAATTTTTCTATTGGAGAGAATTTAGACAGAATTGGATTCTAATAGGTGTTATGCTTGGAATGTAGGAAATGAAAAGGGGGGAAAAAAGAAAGAGAAAGGTACAAAAGGCGACGGAATAGTAAGTGTAGGGAAAGAACTCGTGGACTTACATATTTTTAAGGAAAAATGATCAAATTTATCTTTTTTATTTTAAAAAATTGACTAAATATATCCTTAGTCATATTTTAGAGTCAAATTTGTCCTCGCTGTCATACTTTAGGGTCAAATTTACCCTTCTACTTTGAAAAATTGACTAAATATATCATTTGTTATACTTTGGGATCAAATTTACCGTTGATGTCATACTTTGGGGTCAAATTTACCCCTGTTGTTAAAAAACTTTTCATATTTATCCTTTCTTAATAGAAAAACTCAAATCAATGTTAAATATCCTATTTTAAAAAAACAAATAAACCTTAATCTAATTTATCCGATCCGACTCAAAGACACAAAATGACACAAATAAATATAACCCTCCATCAGTTCTATTGATCAAATTTTTTCAACGAGATTAAGCCATAAGATATTTATCAGTGCATAGCAACCCTCTCTCAATTCGTGGATCTGCATCATTGCAGAGCTCATAAAAAATGGCATTTGGCGGTCAAATGAAATTGATTAGGTCCATTAGATATTTTTCTGAATGATTGAGTTAAGAGGTTTCCCTATGTGTCAATCGTGACATCTCTTTATTCATATATCTTTATATGCATTTTAAATCAATAAAAATTTTCATCATGTCATTTGGTCCGAAAATTTATTCACTGATTCTAGAATTTAGATGTACATAGAATTACATACCAAATTTTGAAATTTGAACATATCCAAACAAGAACAAAGTTTGTAATAAACATTTTCTCTAGTTCTATGCTTCTCCATTATCCCATTTCGTTCTACGTTTTGTTCATTTGTAAACAACCTATCAGCATTGCACGTTGAAAGAGAAATATTTTTATTCGTTGAGAAAATTCTACCAACAGAACTAAGGTAGAGGTATATTTGTTTGTGTATTTTTTGTGGGTCAGATCGGGCGAATTATATTATAGTATGATTTATTTTTAAAAATTCGGCAATTTAACGTTGATTTGGATTTTTCTGTTAAAAAAATGGTACAAGTGAAAAGTTTCTTGACCATGAGGGTAAATATGACCCCCAAAGTATGAAACCGAGGATAAATTTGGCCTCAAAGTATGACGAATGGTATATTTAGTCAATTTTCTAAAGTAGTGGGGGGTAAATTTGGCCCCAAAATATGACAGTGAGAGTAAATATAGCCCCAAAGTATGACAAAGGGTATGTTTAGTCAAGTTTTCAAAGTAAAGGGGCAAAACTAACCATTTTTTCTATTTTTAATGGTGAAAATTATTTTTTCCCCTCGACTTTACTGCAAAAATTAAACTCTCCCATCAATTTTGAAGAATAAGCATTCTTTCCCTTTACCTTGATAATGTCTATTTTAACCGTGATAATTACAAATCTCCACTTGTATAATATCTTTTTGTATAATATATAATTTATTTTACTCAAGTATTTATATATTTTTTTATTTAAATTCTTTAATATTATAAGTAGAATTAATTTCTTATGAACTTGTCATAATAGCTAATGCTTTTTTTATGATTGTTATTTTATTACATGCATTAAGAATGTGTGTGTGTGGGTATATATATATATATATATATATATATATATATATATTATTTTTTTATATAGAAAGATGAGTAGTGGAACTATTAAGGGCAACATTGTAATTTTGATCAACATTAATGGCATTTATCAATTAGCTATTTTAAAAATTTCCTTCAAATATCACTTGAATTTTATTTAGAACCACAATATTACCCAACTATCACTATTTTCCTCAAAAAAATACTAAACACCTCAAAAGTATTCTTCTCTCTTAGTTGGCATACTATGTCATTAAAATAACATTTTAAAAATAATAAACCACTTAATTCATCAAACTCAGTTAACCAAAATTATAACTTTATTCTTTTTTTTATATATAAAAAATTGCATTAATTTAATTTTCATGCTTAGAAATTCTTTTCCACGCATCTCTACCATATTATTCTACATGCAATTTAAAAACTCTAGATAACTTATTTAATTTAGTAATATTATTTTCTTTAGAAAGCAACTGATCTTTGTAGGCAATTATATATAAAAACCTGAATGATCGTCTAGAAAAACAACTCTAGAAAAAAGTATAAACGCCTAAGTATGAGAATTTCTTCTTAATAAATTAATGTAATTTTTTTTAAAAAATAAGATTATAATTTTGGTTAAATGAGTTAATATTTTTATTATTTTAAAAAAATGATGTTTTACTGATATGACATGCTAATTAGAAGAGGAGAGACTTTTGAGGTATTTAGTGATTTTTTGAGAAAAATATTGATAATTGAGTGATATTATTATCTTAGCAAAAATAAAAGTGATTTTTATAAGCGATTCCTAAAACATGGATAACAATTCAAGAAAATAACTTTAGAGAAAATAAAAACTTTAAGTAATGGTAAAAGATTTCTAAGCACGTAAATTCCTTCTTAATAAATTAATATATTTCTTTTAAAGAAAAGAATAAAAATATAATTTTGACTAAATAAGTTTAATGAGTTAAATATGTCTATTATTAAAAAATGGTTTAATGACATGTCCTATCAATTATTAGAGAAAGAGACGTATGATATTTAATTATTGTTTTTATAGTGATAGTTGAGTCATATTATTATCTCTATAAAAAATTAAAAGTAATTTTTGTAGGAAATTCAAAAAATATGAGTGGTCATTCAGAAAATAACTCTTAAAAAAATATATGTCAAATTTAGTATCGATAAAGTTTTTCTAAGTATAAAAATTTCTTTATAATAAACTAATTCATTTTTTTTAAAAAAAATTATAATTATATTTTTGATTAAATGAGTTTGATGATTTATATGTTTAAAATTTAAAAAAAAAAAAGAAGAGATTTTAATGACATGACATGCCAACTAAGAGAGAAAAAGATTTTTGAGGTGTTTAGTGTTTTTTGTAGGAAAAAAGTGATAGTTGAGTGATATTGTGGTCCTAAATGAAACATAATTGATATTTGAAAGAAATATCCAAAATAAGGGTGATTATTTAGAGAATTCACTCATATTCTTTGTGCTTTCTAACCCGATTAGTCTTTCTATTGATGTCTCTATCAATAATTTGAATTTTGAGACACACTCTCAAGTTTACCTGCAAGAAGTTCAAACCCGAGTTAAACCTTCAATGGAGATTCTTTTGTAAATTTTTAACCCAGATTCAACTATTGTTTCGATTTGAATCAATCATCGTCATCAATTTCAGCAATAAGCATATGCACTCAATCGATTATCTTCAATCACTTTTTAGATTAGTAATAAATCAATAGTTAGAAAAATCTCATCAACGGAAACTCAAATGATTTGTATGAAAAAGTTATTGTTAAATTGATATCACCAAGTCAGATTTAGCTGCCAATCCCCAAAAATGAAAAATCAACAATGACAGATTTTAAAAATTTTCACCAAAAAAATTGTGATTCTGTCTTCAATTTTGACATAAAAAGACTATACCAAATCAAATATTGAGCTTCCAATTTCATCTTCAAAGGCTTCAATATTAGAGTCTCAGAATACATACGGTATGCTAACTATATTTAAATTTGAGATTTTTATATTAGATGCACTAAATATTTTTTTAGAAACTGTGAACTTAGTGTTATTTTAAGAACTTATGAGAGAATAGGTGCAATAGCTAGACGGTAATTATCTCTCCTATATCTAAATATTTATGATTCATGCATTAAGACATTTGATAAAATATTCTTATCCCAAATTTTTCTATTATTTTTCTTATGACCACGTAGAGATGAGAGATTTTTAGAACTTTAAGGGATTGTTTAATAGAATCTATTAAAAAATGTAATGCATGAATTAGATTTGTGTCCTATTAATACCTTGTTTGGTACATTTTTTAAGCCTATGTATAACTAATATTTGTATTAGTTATACACTCTATTATGTATTGAAGATAGTATTAATAGTACCAATATTTTCTATGTATTGGTAATACAAAGCATTACAATGCATTAACTTGGTATTGACATTATTACCCCTTCAAAATATTTTTCAGTTTCTTTTTCTACCATTTTTATATTTTTCAATTTATTTTTTCACCATATTATGTTGTAAAAAGTTGTTTTTGTTTCATCTCAGTCTTTTTCCATGAGAAAAAAAGTGATTTTCTTCATCTTCTTTCTTCTACTTAATCAAACACTATTTTAGGGGGCTTCAAACTTAATGAAAAATCAAAATTAGCTTCACAATAACTAGACTAGAAACTTATCGGGGCTTTCAAACATTAAAGTGATGGTGTCACTTTCATTATTTTTTTTTGTGTTAATAAGGTTCATCTCGATTGAAATTCTACGGTCATGGTGATAGTGTTCAAAACCAAATCCATGGCCTGCAGAAAAATCCTTGAAGGGGTAGATGGGGTGGCAAAAGCTTTCTTCGTATCTTCAAGTTATTGCAGTGAAAAATTTAGAAAAGTTCTTTATGATCCATGAGGTGATTAATGTCTAGGATTTTATTTTTGTATACTATGTGCGTCTACAACTATTCTGTGAACCAAAAAAAAGGCTAAAGAATTTTGTTGAAAAGACAAAGGGTACTTTTATAAAAAAAATATTATTTTATTCAAATAATTTATTGCACATTATTTCTAATATGTCACACCAAATTTTGTATATATAATAATGCCAGCATAAATAATATTAGCATAACTAATACAAACATTATTAATACAAACACTATAAATACAACTTATTTCAATATTATTCTTATATAGTCTGCCAAATCCCTAGTTATGAGTGTGTAAAGAATATTAAATACTTGATAGTCAAGCTTGACCGTATATTATTTTAAAACTTTAAGAACCACTTATTTGACACTACATATTATACACATCTACTTGTCGTTGTGTGAAAGTCGTAACAGTTTTCTACAGAATATTGAAATTTCTTTGTGGATGCTTTGTTGCTCTGTCAGCTATATATATCGAGAGAGTTAATGACTTAAAAAATCTCCATTCAAAGATTAACATATCTGACTTATGTAAATAAATTGAGAATGAGAAAGGTTGAAATTAAGTCATGTAATAGGCGACATACCACAATAGGCGTTCTAAGAGTTGTCTCTCAATTACATAAAAAGAGTGGTGGGCAAATTATTTTTTTCCTTTTTTATGTTTTAGGGTCTAATTCCTACATTTATTTAGTTTGTTAAAGTTTTTTAAAAAATAACTTAGTTGTTATATTTTTAACATAATAGAAATTTAAAATAAAAAGAAATTTTGAATATTCAAATAAATGTGACCTTTGTTATGCTTGCTACTTTGTAAAGGATGAAACTTTACTTTTTTATTTGTAAATCATGATTGTTATGAGGTAAGTATGCCAATTTAGTATTCAAATAATAGATACAACTAAAATTAAACACAAACTAATTTATATTAGAATTCAAAATGTTGGGTTCATGCATACACACACACACACTTATGTATGTCCATATATATGTGCAGATTTAGTAGGTGTTTAATCATGAAAAAAATAGAGTTGGAGTTAGAATTGTGTTTGGTCATTAATATAAATTGAAATTATTTTTAATTTTTTGTGAAAAAAAGTAGGAAAGAAAAAATTAAAAATAAATTTTACTTGTTTTCACTTTTTCAAATACAACTCAAAGTTGTATATGAAATTGTCATGGTCTAAAATTATTTTTGAAATAGAGTGAAAAAATTTTCTGGGAAAAAGTAAAAATTTTCTATGGTCAAACTGACACTTCAGTTTCACTTCTCTCTTATTTCTATATTTTTCTCATAGATAAATGTGTTTCGATTGTCACTAAGGAAATATTCTAAATAATAAATCAAAATTTATTTGCAATATAAGTAAACTTTAGTATTTAATTTGTTATAAGTAATATCTCTATTTTTATTAAATTGTATCAATTGCATTGAAATATATTTATAAATTTATCTTTATTTGTTATTTTCATTTGTATAAATAGATATTATATTTTTGATTATTATTAATAAATTAATTTTCTTAGCATGGTCATTTATTTCATTTAGAATTTCATTAACTTATATATTAAATAAGTATTCCTTATACTTTTTTTTTCGTCTAGAAAATAATATTTATTTTTATTTAAAGAAACTTACTACAATTTTTTTTAAAAAAGAAAAAAATCATGATTTTAAAAAATGATGATCAATAGTGTAAAAGTAAAATAAGTATTTAAAAAAGACAAATTGAAAAAAGGAGGAAAAATGCTTATTGGTTAAAGTTTTTTTCTTTTTTTTTTCTGGGGGTGGGGGGGTGGGGTGATTTATAAAGTTAAATTGAGGGGAAAATGATTTCACCCTATTTTTAATATGTGAGTCAAGCAATTTTTATTTACTATAAAAAAATTTAAAATATTCTTTTATGCTAGGTAATGCTTTATATGTAATTTTTAACTACAATTTTTAAAAAGTTAAAAAATTGATGTCCAAATATTCATGAATTTTTTAGGTCAGTTGACCTTAATCGAATTCAGGGACAAAAATTATGCACATGTGAGTTTGCTAAAGGAGTAAGGGGTTGAGCCTAGGGAGTGGGGAGTCGTATGGATTGGATCTCATAATCGACCTTCCAAAGGATCATTATTGGACCAATTTGGAATTGAATTGTTACTGTTTATTTTTAAAATAATACTGTTCGCAATAAATTTTTGTAGTGTTGAAAATTAATTGTAAGCAAAAACAAAATAAACAAAAAGAATAATTTTATTTAAATGAATCTTGTGAGTAAAATTCTGTTGTTCTCTTGATTCTTCTCTCCTAAATTTTCTTCATGGTTTGAGGCCTTCCGTAGCATATTTCTCAAACGTAGGA
Organism: Capsicum baccatum var. pendulum; assembly: GCA_030864225.1. Taxonomy (NCBI): domain Eukaryota; kingdom Viridiplantae; phylum Streptophyta; class Magnoliopsida; order Solanales; family Solanaceae; genus Capsicum; species Capsicum baccatum. The sequence continues at coordinate 80,157,871 of CM061560.1, read as the reverse complement.
TGATTTGAACCTCCTAGAAGTGCATTTGGATCTCCAGGAATGTCAGACAATACTCATCTTATCAAGTTGATCTTCGGGCAGAACGAGCTAATTTTCGGGTAGAACTCCGTTAATGATTCCTTTGAAGAACTATGTAGTTGATGTAGATGCTTTCTCCAATGCTTGCAAAATGATCTCAGAAAATTATGTAACCCTCCTATTTATAGTTGTAGGGGGTAGGCAATCCAAGTGTAAATAACCTCTTCTACCTCTTTTGATTGGTCCATTCAGTTCTCAAGCTTATCACAAATATTGTGTGATCAGGTTACTTGTGATTGACAACAAATATATCATTTAAGACACTTGGCGATGTTTAATTGATTGTTGAACTGGACTTGGCTTGCCACATTCTTGAACGGATGTCCTCTTCTTATTGGTCTTTAATTTGACTGGATGCCACATCACTTGACATGTGACATGAGTTTGAGCTTCAAGGTGAGATGGACCTTGATGAGGAATAAAATGGGCTTATTATTTTTACAGCTCAAAATAATTTTAGACCCAATAAAATATGAATCAAATTCAAATTTTATATGAATTTGATCCAATAAATCTTACGTGTCTATAGATGCCCCCTACTTCAAGGCTCGTTGAGGTTTTTGATTTGTCGAACCTTTTATAGAGAAGATTTGAAGTATTCGTGGATCCTTTTTGTGTGTGTGTGCACAATTTAATCCTTGCAAAATATTTAAATTTTACGAGAATAAAATGTACCTGAACTCTTCAACTGTGTCTCAATTTCCTCATTGACGTGCTAAAGACAACCAATTAACACACATTGAAGACTCCTTTTCTTTTTTTTTTGCAAAACTTGAGCATTTTTTTAAATCCGACTCCTCAAAGTCATGATAGTCTGGGTAGAATAACGTGAATTCCTTCATTAAGAGTGTAAATTATGTTCGAAACTAAACACCACATAGGATCCGAATATTAGTCTTGTGTCGAATTTTAATAGGATTGAATAATGATGTTATCACACTTCAAAAAGGATTAGGAATTTGACTTATTTTGGACACTTGGACGTCTTAGTTCTTCTTGAAGACAACTTGTTCAGTAGATTCCTTTTCAAAATCAAACTGGAGCCCTTTAGAGTCTATAAAAGAACATCACGGCCTCATTAAGTCATTGTAATTAAGCTTGATCTGCAATACAACTTGCGTTCGTCTCCTTTTTTTTGCTTTCTTTCACAATTGAGTTTTTAGGTGGCTTGGGGCATCTGTGGAAAAAAATTCACAATGCATTGTGGGAGGGTATAAATCATGAATGTCTGGTAGTATTTGAAAGTAGACTCGTGAGGCTACATTTTATGCAAAAACTACGCTTATATTCTCTTCAGATCTGCCCAGGTATCCTTCTGAAATCAGACTTTCAGTTTTGTTTCATCACTTTTCATTTGTTTTGTGTAACCTCACAAAAATTCTTATATCTTGTCTTAGGAACATCAAAATCAGAAGCCGTTTTTTGGATTGGAAACTATACTCGTAGAGATACGTCTCATGTGGAAATCATAATTAGATTGAACCTGAATTATCTCAGATATTTCTCCAAAATTGGTCTTCTAATCTTGGTTTGCTAGTTTTATCAGCTTTGCGCAGCGTCATGGTAAATTTCGTATCTCGACGTAAGAGTATTGAAATCAGGTGTGGTTTTTTACGTTAGAATGTAGATTTGTAGAGATACTTCTCACATGGAAATCATGATTAGACTACACCTGACTCATTCCAGTTATTAATTCAAAACTAGTCTTCTAATCTTGGTTCTCCAGTTTCATCAACATTGCACAGTGTCTTGACAAATCCTGTATCTTGACATATGGGTATCATATATGAAGCGGTTTCTTGCATTGGAAATTGGACTTACAGATCTATGTCACATATGAAAACCACCATTAGATAACTTCTATATTTTCTCAGGTACTTTTTCAAAGTTGCATCCTAAATCCCGAAATACTCTATTTCTCATCAGATTTGGATACTTCATGAATCTCATCTTTTGGGCCGCATCACTTCTGCATTGAGTAATATTTAAAGTACTACAAGTCTTTTATCATCGAGAATACTTCATTGCTTGGGAGATAATAAAGAATATTTTTGCTTTAAAGACAACATCTTCAAAGGACTCCAAATATGCATTCAAGCTTCATACTTTTCTTTCGTTTTCTCTTTTATTTTTTATTTCCTGAATCGCCTTAAAATTTATTATCTTGTAAAGTTTTAGAGTTAATATGGGTCACCAAAGGTCTCTAAGGTATGCTATCTAAAAGTTTTTCAATAGGTTTATATTGCTGGAACCATCTCAACCACGACAAGCTAAAATCAATAATGATTATTGAATCAAAAGTCACTTTCCCTGACACCTTTATTTTTATCAAGCTAAACTAAAGCACCATGGCAGAACTAACAGCTTCTAACAGTTGGCACCACTATTCGCTAGTCAGGCTGAAGAGTAGGCTCCCAACTTTTTCTTTTGCAGGATTCTGAAAGAGTATGAATTACTTAGAAGATGCATTAAATATCCATAATACTTTCTTGGAATCACCCATTTTTGTTTGTGATATTGGCGGAAGTCTATTTGAAGCACATATCTTCCTAAAGATCTCGACGTGCAGGTTCATAGAGCATCTCTCTTCACATTACTTTGAATTTTTTTTTGACATGGTGTCAATCTCTTCCAGGAACTAAGAAAAGAATTGCATTAAAAATCTTTTTTTAGCTTCACTAAAGGATACACGAAATATTTCTGCAGAGCTTATGATGGGACAATATTTTACTGATTAAAGCATCTTGATGGCATAGCCCAAAACCTTTGTTTTTGGAGTTTTCTTTTGCTTTTCATGTTCAAGTTATTGTATGCACTTGTTCTTTGGATAATTTGTGCCATACACACAAATTATTACCGCTGAAATAAAGCTCCTTATTATTGGAATTTGATCCAAGAAACTTAGTACATTTGATAGCGATTTCATTTTTCTTTCTTGTTGTGTTGTAGGTTTATGAGGAAACACAAACAATCCTGATATCAAAACGATGATCTACCAAATGTCCATATGATCGATATTGATCCTTTAATGCGTAACTTCCTTACTACTTGGCAATAAATAGACTTGGTGTTATGAAATTTCATCTTAAACAAGCACATAACCCATCTCATGGTATTTGCAACTTGGGGAGAAAGACTCTTTGAACTACTGTATTCAATTCTTTTTAGAGCAAGCATATGATTGTAACGCCCTGAATCTGGTACCCGAAATGCTATACGATTCTCATGACCCCAAAGGACCACAAGCTAACCCATGACTGATATCTGTACCTTTATACTGCATAACATACTGTATGATTGCAGAAACATGAACTAAAAGGCCATAAGGTTCAAGACTATAATATAACTGATAAAGATATAACATCTGAATGGGGTATAAAATACCTAAAACAAATCTGCAATAACATGATAGCCTGAATATGATAGTCTGGAAAACCTCTAATTGACTGAACTATCTGAATGAGGAGTTGATGGGACATGTCCCCAACTAACTCCAACTAATAAATTACTTAATAAGATAATAAATAAATGATCATATCCTCGAGATACGAGGACTCACTACTAACTCAAACTGCTGAGACTCGAATGCTACTGATGCTCTGGAGCTAGTGCTTCTGAACCTATGGTATAAGAGACCATAGCGCAAATACGTCAGTACTTTGAATGTACTTGTATACATGTGAGGTAGGCTTAATGCATGGGGTTCATATGCATGAACAATACTAGATAACTGACTAATATGAACATGAGAATACATGTCTGAATAGATAGTAACTATATCTGAGATCGTGATAACATGAATTTACTAATAACTAGCATGACTGATAACTGAGTTCTGATGGCTGATATAACTGATAACATGAGTGACTTTATATGACAGTCCTAAATCTGATGGAACTAGCTAGTTCCGTACTGTTCTGAGTTGATAGTATCTGATAGTCCTGAATTATGTAACTAAAACTGTGGGAAGTATTCATCTAACTGACATGCCCCTAATACGCCATTATGGATGAGTTGGGGTCCAATCTGTAACCGCAATTGGAAGGGTGTCAATACCGCGCCACTGGTAAGGACAATCTGTGAGTAACCCTCATATAACAGGTAACTCTAGTGAGAATGGTGGGAACCCTCAAATAACAGGTTAAGCCACCTCATATACCCTCATATAAAAGGCTATGATATCTAAACCTACGTTGGCTACATAGTTCTGGAATGCAAGAATTGCTTTTAAGAATCACACCTTTATATAACAGGTGAGTTCCCATCCTTGGATTCACTCAGTGCTAATTCCTACTCCCATCTGAATAGACACTGAACTGGAGTAGACTAAATTCATGGAGTTCCATTAGCTGATGGAATACTATTGAGATTATTGAATTACTGAGATTTCCTAAGTCACATGACTGACTGGATTCTATGGACCATGGCTTGACTGAGGATGTCGTGAAAACATGACACTAAATCTAGGCACACAACTATATTTTTTAGGTACAAGTACCCTCAAAACTTGATGGAAGGAAACTTACAAGGCATGACATTCTTGAATACACGACCAATATCAACAATCTATAATACAATAATTGGAGATATTTCATGGGCATTTGATTACCATAGCTTGATATGTGAATAAGATAGCATGTATACATAGCATAATTTCATAAGGCTAACTCATGATCAATCCAACAGCAATTTCAATACATAAGAATAACATGGAAGTCGTTTTGGATCACAATTTAGCTATAATGCATAATTTCTATCCTCCTAGGCATTTTATCAAACACCTTACATGTACAACTTAAGGCATAGGTGAAATCATCAAATTTCACAAATCATAAACAACTAAATTTATGGATTTCAATTTATATGCTAACGTAGTTTTCATAATTTCACATAAGGATCCTAACATGGGAATCAAACAACAACCATCACATAACTTAAGCAACCCAATACATAATAATCATGATTCATAATTTAAAATCGGGTTCTTGAGCTTTATGGATGAAAAGAATCCATAAATAAACACAAAGCATACCTTAGTTCTTGGTTTAGCAAAGACTAATGGAAAGACTTTCTTGAAATTGAATCCCCAATTGAAACCCTAGCTTGTTCTTGAGAGAAAATTGAGGGAAACTAGTATATTTTGGGTTCCAAATAGACGAATCTCATGTTAAAGGGAATAAATAGGGGTGGTAAATTGACCCTTTTAACCCTGAATGAGTCTTTTACTTTCTGTGAAATTTTCCCGAATCGGACCCCTGGCGCAATGTGGTGCTATCGCGCTGTGCCACTGGAATTTGACAATTGAAAAATTGAGGGATGGCACAACGTGGAGCCATCGTATTGCCAATTCATTTGTGACCTGGAAGTTTGGTGCAATGCAGATAAATCATGCTGAGACACTGGAAAAAGGACAATTGCCATTTTAGCTTATGGCACGACGCGCCACTGACCATTTTGGCACTGTTTTACGATATTAACTTGAAATAGTCATAACTTCTTATCCGGTTATTGGATTTAGGAAAATTTTATATTGATGGAAATATTATTGAATTTCTCACATGACAAGAAGTAAAAATCTTAAAAATTCCTCATGGAATAAACATCATTCAATTTAGAAGATAATACTAGACATTCTTGAGACAAAATTAGTTAGGAAACTTTGGGGTATTGCAGTGGTGTAACTCATTCTTTTGATTTTGGGAGATCATATTCCAACCTATGCATCTAATCCTTATTACAAGAAAGGAGTTTTGAGTTTTTGTGTTCCATCCTAAGTGAGCGAGTACGTCGTACATCTCATCCTTGAGGATTGGTGACAAAAAGCTTTGAGTCATAACATTTCCTTCTTTTTAATATTTTTTAACTCATATGATTGAAATTACGGTAAAAAGATACTTTAAGCTGCCTACGTACCTTAGATAAGAGGATCAAGTCTTAGTTCAGGATGATGAGTTAATTTTTTTTCTTTTTTTTCTTTTTTTGGGGAGCCATTAATAGTTTAGACTCATGTGGTCCAGGAGTGATTTGACTTGAAGTTTAAGCTCGTGCATCAAGGAGTATTCTGGGAAAGAATTCTTGTAATGTAACTTTCCTCCAAACCCTTTGTAATGAAGTATTGTTGCACTTCAATTTGATATTTATTCCCCCTATTGGTTGAAACAGATTTGGACTTGATCTTATGTCGACGTTTGGAAGTTGGAGTTCAGAAGTTCCTTGACATTTTTCTTTTCCGAGCAATCTATGTCCAAGTGTCACTTTTCTTATTATTGGAGAAGTCTTTTTCCATGGATTTACCTGTTATTTTCTTCAAGATTGGAACCCCAATTGGGTCAAATCTCTCAAATTGTAGCATAATGATTTTTTCAACTTTTGGTGATTCCACAGTGCGCATGGGTTGTAGAGATTTTGAAATTGAACCTTTCATATGGTGAAGTTTGGTTCTAACATGATTTGCATAAACTGTATCGTCATCATCAATGATGATCTTTCCCTCTTACATTAAGGCCATGATATTTTCCTTCAGGATGAAGCATTTTATGGTGTGATGACTAACAATGCAGTGAAATTTATAGTACTTAGGATCATCAAATTTGTTTGATTCTTCCGGTCGCTTTGACTTAGGGATTTCAATGACTTCTTTAGTTAGCAAATCGTCAATAATCCCAGGAATATCAGAGTCGGAGAAATGATATACCCTTGCTTGTAACTTTTTCAAGGTTGGTTGATTTTTCACTTCCTTGCATTTGTTATTTTGGAGCTCTCTTTCAATTTTTGTCTTGTAGAGACCTTCATAGAACTCAAAATTGTCGCCATAGATTCTCTAATTTGATCTTCTGACGAGTCCTTGAATTTTGTGACTTCTTTCCAAGGGTTAAAAATAGGTGACACCATTCTATGACTTGCAATACTTAGCTCCATGCCATAAGTGCGCGTAGCTAATTCTTTAAAAGTTTGAGGCTTAATTCCTTGAAGGATATACACAAGGCCCCAATGCATCCCTTTAATGCAAACTTAAATTACAAAAGTTTTTAAAAGTTGGTCCTTACAATCGAAGCTCAATGTTTGCCAGCGATTTATGTAGTCTACTACAGGCTCATCCTTACTTTGTCTTGTGTTTGTCAATTCCATCATGCTAACCGTATGACGGGTGCAATAGAAATAATTTAGGAGCTAACTTTCTAGTTGCTCTAAACAATTAATTAACTCAGACTCTAAGTTTGTGTACCAATCAAAGGTGTTGCCTTTCAAAGAGCAAACAAACTGTTTCATAAGAAGATCACCGTATATGCCAGTACTGCTACAAGTTTCAACAAAAGAAGTGATGTGTTGCCTTGGATTTCCCTTTCCATCAAATTGTTGAATCTTTGGAGGTTGATATCTAATTGACATCGATAAGCCCTCGATTCACTTAAATATGACTTTGAGTATCCTACAAAACTTTGTGATGGACTGCCATATTATTCCTTGATAGTGTTTGCAATCATATCTTCCAGTTGTTGAACTCTTAGAGTAAAAACTAAAGTAGATTGCTTCTCCTTTTGTGATTTAGTCTTGACAAGTGACTCATTGACATTTGTATTTTGCAGAGTAAAGATGGGTGGACAATAAGGGTTGTGTCTCGATCCTCCAGGGGAAAAGGACTCCAACTTGTTCATCAGTTGAGTGATTTAAAGATCTTTATCCTCGATAGATTTATTTAAAACTCCAACAAAGGTCAATGTCTTGATGGTTGATGCAAATTCTCATCCATATAAGTTGCATCAACCATCAAGGCATTGACCTTTGTTAAAACTAGAGAATCAATCGAATCTTTAGATTCACTAAAATTAATGCCAGTCTGAGAGAATTCATCTGATAAAAAGGACATCAAATTGCCCCAAGGAGTTGCAGTTTCAGCTGTCATATGAGATTTGCTCTTTTGTGACTTCTTCAAAGAAATAAAGTATCCAGATCCATCCCAACTGCTGGTGTTAAACTTTCACCGAGTGAGTGGACCAACATGGTTGAGCTCATCAGATGTGACAGCAGCAGAGTTCTTGCATGAGACATCTTTAATATTTTTATAGTCCATAGTAGCAGTTGAATTTAATTTACAGGAAGAAGAGATGAAGAGAAGAAATGGTCCCACTGGGCATGCCAAAATTTGTTCACAATAAATTTTCATAATGTTGAACATCAATTGCAAGGAAAAATAAAATAAACAAAAAGAGTAATTTTATTTAAATAAATCTAGTGAGCACAATTCTATTGTTATCTTGATTCTTCTATCCTAATCTTTTTTCACGGTTCGAGGGAATTTCGTAGCGTATTTCTCGAACGTAGGATGATTTGAACCTCCTAGAAATATGTTTATATCTTCAGGAATGTCAGACAACACTTGATCTTTTGTAACCCTCCTATTTATAGTTGTAGGAGGTATGTAGTCTAAATGTAAATAACCTCTTTTGCCTCTTCTGATTGGTCCATTAGTTCTCAAGCTTATCACAAATATTATGTGATAAGGTTGCTTATGATTGGCCACAAATATTTCATTTGGGACACTTGGTGATGTTTCATTGGTTGTTGAACTTTACTTGGCTCGCCACATTCTTGAACGAATGGCCTCATCTTGTTGGTTTTTAATTTGACTAGGTTGCCATGTCACTTGACACGAGACATGAGTTTTGCTTCATGGTGAGATGGACCTTGATGAATAAAATGGACTTATTATTCTTACAGCCCAAAATAATTTTATACCTAATAAAATATGGATCAAATTCAAATTTTATATGAATTTGATCCAATAAATTTTACGTGTCTGCAAATACTTAATCTTTTTAAAGACCCAGGAAGTAAAAAATGCAATTTATATTTCTACTTTTTATGTTTTATAACAACTGTTAGGGATATAATAGATATGTTCTAAATCCAACCTCATATTTGATGATTTGAACATATGATATAAATATTATTTAATATAAATATATGACATCGGATACTTTCTTTCTTAGTTATATCAAATTGTTTGGTTAATATTATAAGTTCCTTGATTAAGTTTGGAACTTGACATCATGATATAGATCATGATAATGAGAGAGTCATATTTCATATAACTTAATCTAAACATGTTCTTGATCATAGGATTACCAATTAGGACATTAGTGATCCAGTTAGATCAATATACATGCGTGGTCTTTATAAGATAAAGATTAAGTTGATCTCATTAACTAAATCACAAATGTAGATGATATGATGCATATGAAGATATGATCATTGGACAGACTCATCGGATAATTTCTAATGGTAAGAATTACCATAAACTGTCAATAGGATATTATCATGAAGAATGTGATATAATAATTTTCTTTGACATGAGATCGTCATAGTAATTAACAAGTTATTAATTATACTTTGATATTGGACACCCATGTCCATACAAAAATGGTTAAAATCAGACACTAATATCCATACGAAAATGGTTGAAAGGATGTTGGATATGGTTAAATGCTTGTAGAATTAATGATTGATGCAAGATGAAATCTATTAACTGTTGGTAATGAGTTTAAGTTTTATGTTGTCATATATTATAAACGACTAATTAAGATCTTGGCTAGGGCAATTAAATGAAAGAAGAAAAGAGTTTCTTGGGTCATTTAATAGTCAATTATAATTTAATATGCTCACATAGTTGATCACCTATTGGGATTTGACAGTTAGAACATTGAAACACCCTAGGTTTTGATCCTTAGAAAATTTCTCCATTTTTGGTTTCTAGACATCATATGACTTGGGAAACTAATAGTATGATGTGGTATAGTTTGGTGGGTCATGGTCATATGGTAACCAGTATAGGTTGGCTGTTTTCTGGCCAAGGTACAGTTGGATCATACTAGTCGTACCTTACGGTACTAATGGTAATATATCAATCGTATGTTGCCCTAAGTTAATCCTAGGTGATTCTATTCTGCCTAGGGTTTGATTTCATGGTACTAAATGTATGGTTTGGATTGGGGGGTCGTACGTTGGATAGTGTTGGGGTCCAAGGAGAGGCCTAGGGTACGAGTTAAGAGAACCACTTGTACCCTAGGATACGGTTGGTGTTGGATGGTCCTACCATCCTGTGGGAATTTTATAAAGTTTAAGTTGGAGGTAATCTGGACATTTTCCCTCTTAACCTCTTAAGGACCTACGACTTATAACACTCTTGGGACATCATTTAACCTCTTTGTAATCAATCAAACACTCTTAAACACTCTCAGATTCTCTCAAGGCTCTTGGGTTAAGGAAGGCTAGGGTTTTTTTCAAGGTGGTCAATTTGGGACTTACAAAGGTGATTTCTCTCCATATCTTTGTAATATAAGGTATTTTACTCCTGCCTCATTGTTATTTCCAACTAAAGACATGTTTTATGAATTTTTTTAATGGCATAAATGTTGTATGGTTTTGGATTTTCAAATAAATGTTAGGGGTTTTGGTTACAATGGTTGGTTACAATTTTCTAATGTCTTTTACTTGTGGTTTTCATATTATTTTGGTGGTTTGAACATTTGGTTGCATAAGAATGGTTAATTGGTATATGGTTTTGGCTTTGGAAACAGTCTGTCCCCAACTTGTTTGATAAAATACCTACGAGTGTTTTTGGATAAATTGTTGGACTTTCATTAAACTATGCATGGTGTAACTTGGTAATGGAACCTTAAATGGTATAAATAGTTTAAATGGTTTAGAATGGTTAAATGGTAAAGTCTTGGTGGTTATGGTTGGTCTAGTTTAAAACTTTGTGGGGAACAAGGGAATTCCCCAAGCGAACTTAATAACAAACATCTTGTGGGTACATGGGATTCCCCCAAGTCAACTTAATAATGTAATCTATGGGTACATGGGAATCCCTTCTTCTTTAAAAGGATGGCTAAGGACATTAGTTTCAAGCTATAGTCGGTATGACGATACCACTACTTATAGCCTTGGGTAATAATAAATGGAATGATGGTTTGGTTGTGTGGTAATGGTTTTAATTGGGAAATAATAGCGAGGTGTAATAGCTAACCGTGAAGGTGTGAGTCCAATGGACGAACACTGGAAACTCATATTTTCCAACTTGACAATTGGTCATAGAGACCATTTATGATACTTATGAGGTACATAGGAATCCCCTATGTACACTTGTACATTTGTATTATAGAGAGAAAAGAGTACTTGAGAATCCCCTAATCCTATGGTGTCTCCAATTCATTCGGCTACACGCATCAAGGCCCATTCAAGGGATTACACTGGACCCATATAGCCCGTGGGTAGTTCTAGGATGCTTAAGCTACACATACCTAGGTTAATGGTTTTAAAGGCATGCTAAATCGAATTCCCTTTCCCTGCATGGTTATATATATGTATGTATGGTTGTGAATGTATATGGTTGGTTTACTTGGTTATAAAGGATGGAATTATTTTATCCTTATCCTGAGTTCATGTTAGCATTCACCCTCTGTAATACCCTAAACTTTCTTTAAGTCAAATCTAGTCTCCAGAAGAGTTAGTGATGACTTACTAAATGATTAATGTTTAAATCAGATAGAATTTCCCCAATTTCAACTTTTTATCATGTGCGAAATTGAATTAGCTTTCCAACGATACCAATTTCGTCCAAATCCAGTATCGGAGTAAAATGTTATGGAGGTTTTACAGAGAACTATCGGAACTGCCCAGAAGCGATGGTCAGGCTAACGGACCGTCGTTCAAGCTATCGTGACTAAGGCAGTTAACCCATCTTCTGGCCAAGTGCGATAGTTAGGACCAACGGACCATCGAGCTAGTGATGGACCATCGCCCAAACCATCGCAGATGAGGCAGGAAGTTTAGGTTCTGGCTAAGTACAATGGGATGGACGATGGACCGTCGAGCCAGCGACGGACCATCGCCCAAACCGTCGCCACTTTCGATCAGCAATTTTAAGATATTTTCAAAAAGGTATTTGGGTCTTTTCCACCCATTTTAACCCCTAATTATACCAGCCCAGAGCTCATAACTTTATAATTCATCCACAACACCAAATTAGGGTTTCTCTCAAAGATCAATCCCTAAGAACAAGAAACCCTAGGTGTCTAATACCAAGGCAAGAATTCAAGATTTCCTCCACCAATCTTCAAGAAATCATCCACCCAGGTATATAAAGTGTAGATTCATAGGTTTCTTTCACCCATGAAGCTCAAGAATCCCATTTTAAACTCATGAATTGTGATTTCCATGTGGTGAGTTGATTTTAATTATGTTGATGTGGTTGTATGAATCCCAAGTTGTAGTCTTTATGTACTTTTCTTAAAATTATTCTAGTATGTGTTGTGTGAGCAGATGCCAACATATTTGAGGCTTTTAACTGAGAATCATTGCAAAGTCTTAAGCAACTTTTATCATTTTTGATTGTTTTCTCTTTGATATTTCAGTAAAAGTCAAGATGCAAGAGAACCAGCAATAATGAAAGTAAAAGAGTTGATTTCTAAGCAAGTAGAAAGTTAAGTATAGCTGACAACTTGTCTGATAAGTCGTCAGCCTTGTGATAAGATATTAGAGTTGCCATTAGCCTTAGACAGAGAATGAGATTCAGCTGGAAGAAGTGACGACACCTGTGATAGGTTGTTAGAGTTGTGATAAGCCATCAGGTTTAGGCAGTGCTTGAGGACTTGAAGTGAAGAAGGGATGGCAATTCTAATAAGTCATCACATATTTGATAAGCCGTCAGGTTTCATCATCAGCTGAAGACAGAACTTGTTCAAATGTGAAGAGGAGATGATGACATTCTTGATAAGGCATCAAACTCCTGATAACCCATCACACACGTCGTTATCTGTCTGAGAAAATACTGTGATCTGTGATTTTGTTTCCATAATTAGGATGAAGTATTTAAAGAATATCTTAGGTTTTCTAATCATAAGGGTCAAAACATCTTGAACTTATTCCAATGGAAAAGACACCTCTTTTTGGGGCTCTAAACTTAGAATTCAATTTACAATTCTTTGATTTAGTTGTGGGATATTCTTCTTGAATTTGGGAAGAGAATCAATTTCTGACTACATTATTTGTAAGTTTAATCACTTTGAATTGTGAACTCAGTTATTATTATTGCTTTCTCTTTCGTGTGGAACTAAGACCCTCAACTAGGGTTGTGGGATCTATGATTACTCCTATATTGTCTTAATAGTTGGTTAGGGTTCGAGTGATTATGGGAACATTTTGATAATTCTTTTGTATTAATAATTTTGTGTTGGTTGCAAACAATAGATCTCACCTTATGTTGATTTGCTCGAACTGAGAAATAAACTAAAGGTAGTGAATTCTCAATGAGGATTTGGAAAGGTTAAGTTCCCATCTAATGATTAATGTTGTAACAAGATTGATAAACTTGAGATAAAATCAATATGAATAGAATGATTTCCTAAGTTCAAGAGAATTAGGGAGTTCAACATCTAAGTAGGTTGAGAAACACTTAGATAGACTATTGAAACTGGTAATTTGGTGTTTCCCACAAGTCATGAGAATCCAGTAGTACAACTATTATTCAATGACGGGTTAATAATCATAGTGATCATAACCCTAGTTTCTCTTTATCATTGATTTGAACCATTAAAATTTTATCTTTGAGCTCTGAAGCAAGTTAAAACTTTAACATTTGTTTGATCATCAAAAACCCCCATTTTATCTTTTCGTATCATTTGTTTGAATTCAACTTATAGCTATATTTTCAAATTAGTTTAATCACCACTCACATTGTTCCTCGTGGATTCGACCCCAACTCCAAAGTTGGGTAAATAATTAACGTCGACGGTCTTGCACTGAATTGATGTGTAAGTTGAGTGTTATAAAAAATAGCGTCGTTGTCGGGGAAAAATTTGGTGTATTGAGTTGGTTTGGAATTTTATCCTACTTGATTGAATTCAAACTTGTAAATATTTGATTTTAGTTTTCTTTTATTTCTTGTGTTAGGTAGATTTTTATTTTAGTTTACTTATTTTTATGGCATTGTGGAATGAACATGAACTTGGTGGTTCGAAATCTTATCTTGATGATCCATGTCCATATTGTGATGTACCTCACTTTTGGCAAGATTGTAGATAAGCTCCCTGGAGAGAGATGTGTGCACCATCTCCATCCTACCAATAATATGATTGTTCTTTATGTGGTGGTCAAGATGAAAATTGGAGTGATTGTCCAAATACCCCCTCCCTCTATTGCGCTAACCTAAATTCTAGTTCTGCTTATGAGTTTGATAGGTATTATGGTCAAGAAAAGGAAGAACGAAGCACCGAGAAGAGTGGCATTGAAGCTATGTTTCAACGAATGTTGGATCTCCAGAAAGAAATGTATGATATCGTATGTGATACGTGTCAAGACATGAAGCCAATCATTCATGAGGATATGGATATAGAGGTCAATCATTCAAAGCATTCTTCTATATTATTTTTAGATAATATCTTGTCTGTGGAATGATTTAAAAGAATGGAAGAGTGTGAAGATAAGGAGCAAGAGCCCTATATTAATGTTGAGCTTGATGCTGAGCAACCCTCAGTGATTTCCCAACCAACCGAACCAACCATGAGAGATGATTCCAAGATTAAGGACATGGTGCTAGAGGCAAAAGAAGAAACAAGGAAAATCTCTAATAAATACTCTAGCCCAATTCGAAGTGAAGATGTCGAGAAGGTGAATAAAAGTGAGTGTGTAGTAGATAGTGTAAATTTTGAAGTAGGATTGATTGGGCCTTATTCAAAGCACTTTTCTACATTATGTTTAGATGATATCTTGTATGTGGAATCATTTAGAATAGTAGAAGATTGTGAAGATGAGGAAGAAGAATCCTATATTCTTGATTTTACATTAGACAAGCAACATAAAAACACACCTCACTTTAAGGCCAAGTGGTTTACAATCTCAATTCATTACCTGACTTCTTAATTTTTGTACCACCCTCTATGAGTGAGGCATGAAGATAGACTCTAAATTGAGGGTGAAATTCATATCCTCAAGGTGGAGGAAAAAACAGAGTTGGGTCGTGCCACGATACTAAATTAGGCGCTTCTTGGGAGGAAACCCAAGTTATTTTGTTATTTGTATTCATATTATGTGATTGACATTACATCTTTGCACCCAAGGTGCCACAAGTATGTTTCTAACTCTCTTAGTTTGGTTTGACGCATTCGGGACATTGCATGATTTTAAGTTGAGGATGGGGCTACTTGTGGGTGTTGATGTCCTCTTGGGGTTTCTGTTTCCATGCCACTTTTCCCCGAAGTCTTGTTCCTAGTTGATCCAGCATGTTTGGGCGTATTGTGATTTATTGTAAAATATTATAGTTGACTAGGAGAAATACAAGTACCTTAGGTAGTTATCAAGTTTTTATTGATTTTTAAACACCTCTCTAATGGTCTATTTTATAACTGTCTGACATGCATTTATGTGTGACCACTGTGCATCTTTTTATGGCATTAGTACTAGTGACATGATAACCATTGCTAAACAATTTCATGAACCGAATGGGTACTAGCTTGTGATGTACCTTTGTGCCATGTGTGTGAGATACTACCTAGTTCCCATTGTGTGTTAAATCCAGAACTTTCCCGGTTGTTCTTTCCTTGGTTGTATGATATGATTCAAATGGACACCTTAACTTTTAATGACATCATTCTAAGTGAGTACGTGGGGCATCAAGATTTGGTCACATTAAGGAAATAGGATCCTACATGGATAGGCCAATTTGAGTACACCAAAGAGCAATCCCACGTGTGAAAGATTACTTGGAGCATTGAAGATTAAGGACTCATGGTTTTAGGCCTTCATTAAGGATATTTTGGTTACTTATCCTTGTCCAAGTAACACTCCATGACCACCCTTTTTCATTAAGGGTATTGTGGTCATTTTGTTCTGTAATAAGTTAGACTATAAATAGGTTCTATTAGTTCATTTGCTAGTTAGTTTATGAAAGATGAAAGATTGAAAACTTGAAATACTCTCTCTTGAGAGTAGACCACCTTAGTATAGTCTTAGTTAGGACTTGGAAAAGTCATCCTTTAGTATAGGGCTTGGAAAATCCAATATTGTTCTTTGATTGGAAACGGTGGATCTTGAGTTGAGTCGATTACCTTGGCGGCTACCGTAAAAGTGTGTTTTTTATTATTATATTCATTTGGGATTAATGTTGAAATATACTTGGTTCTTAATCTTGTAATAATCTTGGTCTCACTATCTATCCTTTCACTATTTTGCAAATCAGTGTGTTTTTGTGTTTGTTATCTTGTATCCCTTTGTGTTGCTTGTTCTTCTCACGTTTTGTGGACTATTTTGGCATCTTGGTGGAATTATATGTATCATTTGGTATCAGATAATGTCTTGTTCTTGTTTCCACAAGATCAATATTGGGCTCGTAAACTTGAAAATAAAAAAAAAGTGTTAGAAAACTAAAAAATCAAAAAGAGGTAATCTGTCCATTTTTTGTGTTCTTGGCCGAAATTGTGTTCATGTTGTTGTTGTTTTTGTTGTTTTGTCCGAGATTTTTGACTAAATTTAGGTATGTTTTGATTGTCTTAGTTGTTTCTAAGTGTTAGTTTTGTATTCACTAACACCCTTGAGTCTAGATCCAAGTTGAGCTTGAACATTATTATTGGTATTGTTGTTACAGTTTCAAGAACTTGAACATTGTTGGTGTTGTTGTGTGGACCAAAACATGAAGGTGGTTTGAGTTCGTGTTGTTGGTATTTTGTTGTGGTTTTTAATCTTGAAAAAGGTGCTATTGATTGTTGGAGGTTCAACATGAGGCTAGGTTTTCAAACTTCTATTGAAAGTTCTTGTTGTTCTAGACTATCTTCATGTCTAGTTGCAAAAAAGCTCTTCAATAGTATTGTTTGATCCAAAAGCCAAGTGGAAAGAAGTGAGCCCTTTGTTAGTATTTAAAAAAAAATCCCAAAGACCTACCAAAAGGGAAGGGGGACAAAAAGATCTACAAAAGACTTGGTACTAAAAGAGGGAAAAAAAAATACTTTTCTAGGTGTCCAAAAGAGGAAAGGGCCACCAACCCTTCAAAAAAGTGTCTTGCCCAAAAGATGTAAGACAAGTCAAACCTTTTTGAATGTAAAAAAGGGCTCCAATCTTGATATTTTTCTTTCCCATGGCCGAAATACACTTCTTCAAGAATTGAAAATTGAAACAAAATTTCAAAGTTGGAATAATAAGAACCTTTCAAAAACCACAACCAATCCTAGACCGCCACATCACCAATTTTTGTACAATACCGAAACTTAGGGCTCAAAATCTTGGATTCTTAGTTTCTTATTGTTGATTCTTAGTTTTATTTTTTTTATTCTTATACTAATTGGCAACTATTAAATACGTACTAAGTTGTAAATTAGTTTTTGAATACGATCTTTCGTGTCTTCATTATTTGTGTGCTTTTCTCGTTTGTAACTCTTAGTAACTTCTTTATTTCAAGTTCATAAGTCAATTTTATTTTGTGTCTTAAGTCAATCAAAACAAGAATCCATTCCGTCCGCCAAGTAGGATTGACATCTTATTGACTATTGGAGATAGACAACTTTCAATATTCGTCGCTCCAATTGTGAGAATCACAAAGGTGAGTGTATCGAGTGTTGGTAAGGAGCTTTTTATTTTATTTTATTTTTTTTGTTTTCTTAGGTACCATGGCTGCACATAACTTCAAGGACACGTATGATTGCATCCATGACGATCTTGAAGATATGCAACAACACATTGAAATTATACGCCAATTGTTACCCAAACTCTTCCCTCAAAATCCAATTGTCCAAACAGCTTGCGATAAGAACTTTCTGAAGGAATTTGCTGCCCAATCTTGTGATGGACTTTCACACCGAGGTAAAGATGAACATACTCATGAACGTCAAGGTAAAATAACTAACCCTTACACTTTTGTGCATGTGAATGATAATTGTGTGGCTAGTAGCCCATTGAGTGTGAGTTATAGCTTGCCTATATGTGAGTCTATTGTTTTTTTTCCACTTGATGATGATGTACTTGTTGTGAGTGTGGATACACTAGTTGATCCTATTGATGAACGAATAGGCTCTTCTTGTAAGATCGATTTATGTTCACCTAGTGTTGAAACCATTGTGTTGAATAAAAGTACATCGTCTTGTGAAATTTATGTTGATCAACTTTTATGTGAAAATTGCCTACCACTTGAGGATGTGTGTGATGTGATTAATGAATCTCAAGTATGCTATGATGTTAAAAATATTGATCAAAGAAATAGGAGTGAACCCGAGAGCTATTCTTGGGATAATCTTGCACTTGAAATCTCTTTGAAACTTGATATTGATCTTTTAGAGAGTGATGAACGTGTTTGTTCCGAATCTGCCCGTGACATAGATCATGCTCTCTTAAGGTATAATGTCTTGTTTGAAGATGATATAACCACTCCTAATGAACCTAGTGGTGGAAATGATGGTATAGCTTGCCTTAGAAGCTATAGTCGATATGTTAACCCACTATGGTGTGACAACATTGCTCCTAAAGATAGAAATCTCTTCTTAGAAGATGAGAGTACTCTTAAGGGTAAGGGATGTGTGGTTTTGGACACTACTTCTCCTTCTACTTTGTGTGACTCTATTGTTGAGAGTACTCATGGTGATGATTGTGAAACTAGTAGTGAGTACACATATGAGGGCACCTTAGTAGAAGTCGACTTGAGTGATACCTTTCTCTACTTTCTATTTGCTCTGGATAATATATATGCTATTGTAGAGAGTATGCCATTTATTTTGGGTGAAGACCACCAGAAAGGGGAGTGTTGTCTAGACCCGTGTCTATGGCCACTCTTCCCGTTTGACCCCCGGTGCCAAATATAGAATTGGTGATGATGGTGCACCCAACTTGTTGCTTGGTTTACATGACAAGCAAAGTATCATTTTTGGTGAATTCAATAGCCAAATCCTTTATGCATTTTTCATTAATTATGTAATATTTAGTTCAAAAGATCCTTGGTTATATTCTAAATATGTGCAACCATGGCATGTTAAGGTGATTTTTCGTGCTTACCCCAACCCTTATTCCATGAGAAGTTTGTATTTGTATGTCTTTTTTTTTAGTTTTGCAAGGTTAGGATTCGAGGTCGAATCTTTTTTAAGAAGTGGAGGATGATACGATTCAAATGGACACCTTAGCTTTCAATGATATCATTCGAAGTCAGTACGTGGGACATCAAGCTTTGGTCACATTAAGGAAATGGGATCCTACATGGAGGGGACTAATTTGTGTTAGTTGTAGGATAGCATTTAGGAAAGGGTCATAGGCCGTTGTTGATATTAGTCCACTTTTAGCCTAAATGACCTTCGATATATGAATAATATCCCTTGATCCCGATTTTGAGTTTGAATGTCTATTCTTTTTATTATATCTATCACCTTTCTATTTGTATCATAATGAACTTAGTTTGACCCTGGTCCTCCCTGGACATTGTGAACTTTGACTTAGGCAAATAGCCTAAGTTAATGGTGTCTATCATAGGGGTGTGTGATATAAAGTGAGTATGAAGAAGGGTAGAAAAAATGCAAGGTTGGGTGTGGTAGAAAAAAAAAATAAGAAAAGAAAAGTTGTGAAAAAAGAGAAAATGAATGAATAAAAACTGCACCCATCTTGAGTGTGCTTTAATCAAGAAAGGGAGAAATAAGGTAAAGGTTGATAAGTAAGACCCCAAAAATAGTGTAGTGCCAAGGAGTCTTAGTTACTTTAAATATCCTTGTGTATCATAACATCCCCAAGCCTACATTACAAGCTGAAGAAAAGTCCTATAGTGATCCTAACTCAACTTTCTGAAAGCTTCAGTAAAAAAAATAAAGGCAAACTTATGGTATTTGGCATACATTGACTGGAACTTCTTTCTGACAGTGAGTATTTCTTGACTATCCCCGCATTGACATACTTGAGTTCACATATGAGTGAGGAGGCACCTTACGTTGGTAGTTGCTAACTTGTTTGTAGAGTGTAATCTTAGTACATGCATGGTTGTTGTTGCTGAATTGATGCCATATCTTGATTCTTGTGTGTCGCATTGTTGTTCTTCAATAATATGCATAGTTGTTTCTAAAATTAATTAACCTTGGAGATGGTGAAGATGTTTTGAGCTAAAATGGATGATTGACTGCCGAATATGCTTTGCATCTTCTTAGTTATGTTTTAGTTTCTTGAGGACAAGCAATTGTTTTAAGTTGAGGGTGTTGATGTGTGAGCAGATGCTTATACATTTGAGGCTTTTAACTTAGAATAATTGTAAAGTCTGAAGCAACTTTTGTCATTCTTGATTGTTTTCTCTTTAATATTACAGTAAAAGTTAAAATGTAAGAGAACCAACAATAATAGAAGTAAAAGAGTTGATTTCTGAGCAAGTAGAGAGAGAAGTATAGATGACAACTTGTCTGATAAGTAATCAGCTTATGATAAGCTATCAGAGTTGCCGTCAGCCTTAGAAAAAGAATAAGATTTAGCAGGAAAAAATAACGACAACCTGTGATAGGCCATCAGAGTTGTGATAAGTCGTTAGGATTTTTGTCAGGATTAGGCAGTGCTTGAGGACTTGAAGTGAAGAATCGACGACAATTCTGATAAGTCATCACATGTTTGATAAGCCCTCAGGCTTCATCATCAGTTGAAGACTGAACTTATTCAAATGTGAAGAGAAGCTGACGACATTCTTAATAAGGCATCAGACTCCTGATAAGCTGTCACACACGTCGTCTTCTGTCCGAGAAAATACTGTGATCTGTGATTTTGTTTCCATAATTAGGATGAAGTATTTAAAGTATATATTAGGGTTTTCTAATCATAAGGGATGGAACATCTTGAAATTATTTCAAAGGAAAAGACACCTCTTTTTGGGGCTCTAAACTTAGAATTCAATTTTCAATTCTTTTATTTAGTTGTGGGATATTCTTTTGAATTTGGGAAGAGAATCAATTTCTGACTACATGTTTTGTAATATTAATCACTTTGAATTATAAATTCAGTTATTGTTATTACTTTCTCTTTCGTATGGAACTAAAACCCAAAACTAGGGTTGTGGGATCTGTGATTACTCCTATATTGTCTTAATAGTTTGTTAGGTTCGAGTAATTATGGGAACATCTTGATAATTCATTTTTATTAATTATTTTCTATTGGTTGAAAACAATAGATCTCACCTTATGTTGATTTTCTCTAATGATTAATGTTCTAACAAGATTGATCAACTTGAGATAAAATCAGTATGAATAGAATGATTTCATAAGTTCGAGAGAATTAGGGAGTTCAACATCTAAGTAGGTTGAGAAACACTTAGATAGACTGTTGAAACTGATAATTTGGTGTTTTCCACAAGTCATGAGAATCCAGTACTACAACTATTATTCAATGAGGGGTTAATAATCATAGTGATCATAATCCTAGTTTCTCTTTATCATTGATTTGAACCATTGAAATTTTAGCTTTGAGCTCTGAAGCAAGTTAAAACTTTAATATTTGTTTGATCATCAAAAACCCCCATTGTATCCTTTTGTATCATTTGTTTGAGTTCAACTTATAGCTATAGTTTCAAATTATTTTAATCGCCACTCACATTGTTCCCCGTGGATTCGACCTCGACTCCAAAGTTACGTAAATATATTGACGATGACTGCCTTACACTAAATTGACATGTAAGTTGAGCGTTATTAGTATGTGGGTTTGAAAACTTTTAAATTGAGTTGATTAAAGTAACCATGATGTATGAACTAGTGTATATGCCTTAGTCTAAGGTTGTGCATGCAATGTGTTTGATAAAATGCCCAAGAGAATAAGAATCATGCTTTAGGACTCAATTATGACCAAATTGATGAACCCATGCTTTATCCTTATGTTCAGAATGACTTCCATGTTATTGTTATACATTGAAATTGTTTGATGGATTGTCCAGAAGATTAGCCCTATGAAATTATGACATGTTTATATATATTCCTATTCATGTACCAAACTATGATAATCAAGTGCCTCATGAAAATCTCCAATGATTGTATTATGGATTTTTAACTATGATCGTGAGTCCAGGAAGTGTCATATCTTGTCAGTTTCATGCTATTGAGTCCAGGGGTACTTGTACCTAACAATTTAGCTATGTGCCTAGAGCCAATGTGGTTTTCAAGATACTCTCAGCCAAGCCATGTTCAGTAGAATTTAGTTAGTCTCATGACTTAGCAAAACTTAGTAATCTCAGTTAGTTATCATATCTCAGTAATATTTTATCAGTCAATGGAACTCAGTGAACTCTTTCTAGTTAATTCAGTTTCTAATTAGATGGGAGTAGGATTCAGTACCGAGTGCACCTAAGGATGGGAACTCACCTGTGAGTAGAGGGTGTGATTCTTAGAAATAATTTTTGTGCTCCAGAACTACGTAGTCAGCGTAGGTTGAGACATTTAACCTGTTAGATAAGGGTTGATGAGGTGACTTAACCTGTTATATGAGGGTCCCACCATTCTTCTTAGAGTACCTGTTAGATGAGGGATTACTCACAGTTTGTCCTTACCAGTGATGTGGTATTGACACCCTTCTAATTGGGGTTACAGATTGGACCCTAACTCAATTATATTATCTCATTTGGGGCATGTCGATTAGATGAATACTTACCATAGTTACAATCTCAGTCTCAGTCTCAGTAATAAAACTTAGATAGTTCTATAGAATTTAGGACTGTTAGATATAGTCACCTAGTTCAGTATAAAACTCAGCTAGTTCCATCAGAAATAGGACTATTAGACACAGTTATTCAGATAATAGTATATCAGTTCTACGAAACTTATGTTATCAGTATTAAGATTCAGTGATTTTATGATCTCAGTTACAGTTCACATATTCATGCATGTGTTCTCACGTTCATGTTATTTAGTCAGTTAGTATTGTTCATACGTATAAACCGCTTGTATTCATCCTACCTCACTTGCATACCAGTATATCCAATCGTACTGACACATTTGTGCTATGGTATTTTTATACCATAGGTTCAAAAGCACAAGCTCCAGAGCATCCTTAGTAGATCAGACGTTTAACAGCCAGACTAGCAGTGAGTCCTCATCATTTGAGGATAGCATAATTATTATATTACTTTATTATTTCAGTAGTCTAGAGTTAGTTGGGATATGTCCTATCAACTCCATAGTTTTTAGACAGTTTGGAGGCTTTCAGACCATAATATGTTCAGACAGTTATTTCAGTTTTATTTTGGTATTAATATACCATATTTCCAGATGTTATGTTTTATTAGATATTTGAACCTTATGGCCTTTCAACCTTTTTCTGCATTTATATAGTATATTATGCAGTGCCTAGTTACAGATATCAGACATGGGTTAGCTTGTGGTCCTTCAAGATCATGAGCATCTTATAGCATTACGGGTACCAGATTCAGGGTGTTACACCCTCTAACCCATCTTTGGGTGGATGTATCCTCACATAATACATGGATAAACCATTCTACTCTTCTTGCTTAGTGATTGGATTTGAGATCAGCTCAGTTGGATTAAAGTGCTGAGCTTTCATATTTTGGAAGGCTCTATTTCATGTCATGGATGTTCTTACATACTTTGGTCATTATATAGACTATGGTTTTGGATATGGTCGGGGGCATGCCCCTACCAGATATTGCTTTACTTTTGGTTAGAGGCTTTGTGGGGCTACTATGGGTTGGTATAGGCGGTGTCGGTAATAGTGTCAACCTTGGCATTAGTATTGGTATCATGGCTGATACCATTTGATTGTATTTATGATTGTTCCATCCTATTATGTTATGGACTCATATTTTGTTATTATTTTAGTTTTGGTATGGTTATTGATTGGGTATTGGATGGTTAGACTTACTTGGGTAGGTCACGGTTATGGACCGATATCAGAGTTTAGAATTGTACAAAATGCTATCTTGTTATATTTTGGAATTCATCTAAATCAGGGTACGTTCTTCGAGGTTGGGTTAGGTAACGGGTGTGGTGGTCCTCAGTCCTGGTTGGACTTGGGATGCCTATTATGATAAGTCCCCAGTTTAGGTCGTATCAAGTTGGTCTCAAAGATTTAGGTTCATGGTCAATTAAGAGTCCACAAAGCCGTATAGAGTAGAGTCTCTTTTAAGGGTGTGTAACGCACCATACTCATAAGAGAGAGGCTACAAGGTATTTAGAAATGTTTCTCTTTCTTTGTGTTCTATTTTCAGTCTTGGAGTCTAAGTCCTGGAATCTTCTATAATCCCTATTTGTTTGACTTTCAGTTCATGCCTTAATAATCTGATGCATACAGAAAATTTTCTGTCTCAACTGAGGATAATGCTGATGGGACATGCTCTACTCACGAGGTCCATACTCGATCTGGGGTTCCCATCCCTAATTGTTCTGGAGTTCCACCAGTTTCTTTTAGTCCTCATCCGGACCCTCAGGCAGACGTGACTAATGCAGAGTCTTGTCAGTCGATTTATGTGATTGCTCAGTTGGTAGATTCTCATGCTAAGAGTGATGTATCTGGTAATACATCTGTTGAGGCCACAATGGTTGGCTACTTTATGAGTTTAAGTCCTCCAACTTTTACTGGTATTAAGGTGGAGGAGGATCCTCAAGGTTTTTTGGATGAGATGGAAAAGATCTTTAGGGTCATTTAGGCCACAAATATAGAAAGGGTGAATTTTGCTGCCTATCAGCTAAAAGATGTGGCATACCAATGGTAGGAGGAATGGGATCGGGAAAGGGGTGAGGTTAATGAGTCATCTCTGTAGGAGACTTTCTCTAATGCTTTTCTGGAATGCTTCTTTCCCCAAGAATTGAGGGAAGCAAAAGTGGAGGAATTGTTAATTTGAAATAGGGAAAGATATTGGTCAAAAAGTATGCCTTGAAAATTCACCAGCTGTCTAGGTATGCTTGGAAATAGTGTCGGATCTGAGGGACGGGATGAGAAAGTTCTCTTAAGGACTATCTCATGAGTTGATCCTTAAAAGCAAGACTGCATTGCTTATCAAGAACATGGATATCTCTAGGTTGGTTGCTTATATATAATAGGTAGAGGAGGAAAATAGAAAGAAGGTTGAGGTAGGTGAAAGGAAGGGTAAGAGGTTTAGGTTCTCTGAGCAGGGTGGATAACATTAAAGTGGTCAGAATAGTGGTAAGTGGCCAAAAAAGAAGTAGGGGAGTTCTAGTTCTTTCTCCACAGCTAGTGCTCCCTACTCGAAGTAGTTGGAGACAGGCGTCAATAGGGTAGTGATAACTTCAGGGCACAGGGTGTCGTATCTTAGTATAGTGAGGTTCATTTGGCTTTATCATGTCCTTTTTATAAATTCTGAGGTTGGTTGCATTGGGGCTTCTATGATGAGGGAAGGGACAGGTGCTTCAAATATGCTCAGCCAGGCTATATGCTTAGAAATTGTTTGGTTGGTAAGATTAATTCAGGAGCGAACAAGGTTCCAGTAGCCTCTTTATCTACTCCTGTACCCAGAGATGCGGCTTCTGCATCTATTTTTGCTTTTGATACCAGCACAAGCTGGAATAAGTTATATGCTCTTACATTTCGATAGGAGTCTTAGGCATTACCTGATGTCGTAACTGGTACGTTACTACTTTTTTCTCATAATATGTATTGTTTACTTGATTCAGGGTTTACTCTCTTTTATGTGACCCCATTTATGGTTGTGTATTTTGGCTTTGATCTCAAGGTTATTTCAGATTCTTTTTATATTTCTACCCTGGTAGGTAACTCTGTGGTTACTAAAAGAGTCTATAGGGTGTGTGTGGTATTTATTGGTAGTAAGAAGACTTTGGTGGATTTGATCAAATTTGATATGGTGGATTTCGATGTCATTCTGGATTTGGATTTTTTACACTCATGCTACACGTCCTTAGCTTGTTAAACCTGTAAGGTTGTCTTTATATTTCTTAGTGAACCGGTTATTGAATGGGAGGGTGGTTCCCAAGCTCCTAAGGGGAAGTTTATATCATATCTTAGAGCTCAAAGGTTAATCTCTAAAGGGTATCTCTATCATTTGGTCTGGGTTAAAGACTCTAACTTGGAAGGTCCTTCTTTGCATTCAGTTTCGATGGTGAATGAGTTTTTTGAGGTCTTTTCGAATGATGTTCCTGGTGTTTCTCCGAATAGGGAGATTGAGTTTGGCTTCAAACACTCATCCATTTCTATTTCTCCTTATAAAATGACTCCAGTTGAGTTGAAGGAACTCAAGGAACAACTTAAGGATCTTTTGGATAAGGGTTTCATCCATCCTAGTGTGTCCCCGTGGGGTGCACCGGTGTTATTCGTGCATATAAAGGATGGCTCATTTTGGATGTGCATTGACTATCAGCAGTTAAATAAGGTGACGATTAAGAACAAGTATCCTCTTTCTAGAATAGATAACTTGTTTGATCAGTTGAAAGGAGCCAAATTCTTTTCAAAATAGATCTTTTTTCTGGGTAGCATCAACTTAAGATTATAGTGGTGGATATCCCTAAGACGACATTCCGTACTCGGTATGGGCACTTTGAGTTCTTGGTTATGTCATTTGGTTTGACCAATGCCCAAGCGACATTCATGGATTTGATGAATAAAGTGTTTTGTTAGTTTTTGGATCTGTTTTTTAGTATGTTCATTTAAAATATTTTGGTATAATCTAAGAGTGAGGTAGATTATACCAATCACATCTGTGTGGTGTTACAGACCTTGAAGAGTAGCAGTTGTATGCCAAATTCTCGAAATGTGAATTTTGGTTGAACGTTGTCACTTTTTTGGGTCATATAATTTCTAGTGGGGGGATCATGGTGGATCCATAAAAGGTGGCAGTGGTTAAGAAGTGGCCTAGACCCTCGACTCCAATCGATATTTAGAGCTTTTTGGGTTTGGTCAGGTACTATAGGAGGTTTGTGGAGAGTTTTTCAATGATAGCTTCCCCTTTGACTAAGTTAACTCAGAAGAACGTAAAGTTTTCTTGGTTAGATGCTTGTGAGGTTAGTCTCAAGAAGCTGAATAATAAGCTAACTTTGGCTCTAGTTTTGACCTTATCTGAAGGCAATAAAGGGTTTGTGGTTTACTGTGATGTATCCCTGGTGGGACTTAGCTGTGTTTTGATGCAACATTGTAAGGTGATTGCTTATGCTTCTAGCAGTTGAAGGTGCATGATAGGAATTATCTAACTCATGATCTAGAATTGTTAGCTATGGTGTTTGTATCAAAAATGTGGAGGGACTATTTTAATGGAGTGCACGTGGACATCTTCTCAGATCATAAGAGTCTGCAGTATGTGTTTACTCAGAAAGAGCTTAACCTCAGGCAGAGGAGATAGCTTGAGATTCTCCAGGACTGTGACATGAGTCTTCACTACCATTTAGGTAAAACTAATGTTGTTATTGATGCTCTTAGTAAGTTGTCCATAGGGAGTTTAAATCAAGTGTATAAGAAGAGACGGGAGTTGGTAAAGGATATTTACTGCTTCGCTAATTTTGGAGTTCACCTTTTGGACTCTGAAAATGGTGGTGTGTTAGTGCAGAAAATGGTTTGGCCATCTCTTGGTGTAGAGATCAAGGAGAATCAAATTCTAAATCCCTTATTGATGAAAATCAAGGGTGATGTAGGTGGGGAAAAGGTAATAGTATTTGAGATTAGTGGTGATGGTACCTTGCGGTATCAAGGGAGGTTATGTGTTTCTAATGTTGATGGTTTGTGAGAAAGGATGTTAGCCGAGGCAGATGAATCACGCTATATTTTTCATCCCAGTTCGATGAAAATATATCATTATCTCAAGGAGATGTATAGGTGGAATGGTATGAAGAAGGATGTGGCTAATTTTGTGGCCAAATATTTGGTGTGTCAATACGTAAAAATTGAGAACATGAGGCCTGAAGGTTTGTATCAGGAAATTGAATTTCCTGAATAGAATAGGAAGTGATCAACATGTATTTTATTATCGGTCTTCCTCTATCTCTGAACCAATTTGATTCAGTTTGTGTCACCATGGATAGGATGACTAAGTCAGCTCACTTCTTTCCATGAGGACTAACTTTTCGGCTAAGGATTATACAAGGTTTTATATTTGTGAGATTGTAAAGATGCATGGGGTACCTATTTTGATTATCTTTGATTGTGGTACTCATTTTTCATCTCACTTTTGGTGGTGTTTTCAGAAGGGGTTGGATACTAAGGTTAGTATGAGTACTTCTTTTCACCTGTAGATGGATAGGCAAATAGAAATGACTATTCCAAAATTAGAAGACATGCTTCGTGTATGTATGATTGATTATGGTGGTTATTGGGTTAAGTATCTACCTCTTGTAGAGTTTGCTTACAACAATAGCTATCATTATAGTATTGGGATAGCCTCTTTTGAGGCATTGTATGGTATGAGGTGTAGATCTTCTATTGGGAGGTTCAAACTTTGTTTTTTCCCGAATTTGGTTTATCGGGCTATGGAGAAGGTAAAGGTGATTTCGGATAGGCTTAAGGCTACCCAAAGTTGCCAAAAGTCTTATATGAATGTAAGTCATTAGGACTTGGATTTTGAGTTTTGGGATAGGGTGTTCGTAAAGGTTTCTCCCATAAAGGGAGTAATATGTTTTTGTAAAAAAGGAAAGCTCATTCCCCGGTATATTGGTCCTTATATGGTTTTGAGGAGGGCTAGTAATGTTGCGTATAAATTGGAGTTGCCTTCTGGTTTGAGCTCTATTCATCTGGTATTCCATGTCTCTATGTTGAGAAAGTGTATAGGTTATCTCTCAGTGGTTATTTCTTTGGAAGGGTTGGGTATCTTGGATTCTCTATCTTATGACGAGATCCCAGTTGAGATCTTGGATCGGCAGGTTCGTCGGTTGCGGACCAAGGATGTAGCTTTGGTTAAGGTTCTATGGCAGAACCACAAGGTGGAAGAAGCTACTTAGGAATGGAAGAGGACATGAAGTCCAAGTATCCACATTTGTTTTATGGTTCGAATATTTATGAGGAAGGTATGTGTTCTTGATCACATATTTGTTTTCTAACTTGGTTAAATGAGGGTTGATTTCCTTGCATATTTGTTTTCCAACTTAGTTAAAGGTTGGAATGGTATATGTTGGGGTATAATTCGTACTTGTACTACCTCATCCGTTATTCGGGGATGAATGATCCTAGTGAGGGCGACTGAAATACCCTATGTTTTGACACTTAGAAAATTTCTCCATTTTTGGCTTCTGTACATTATATGACTTGGGGTTCTAGTCATATAATATGGTACGGTTTGGTGGGTCATGGTCATATGGTAACAAGTGTAGGTTGGTTGGTTTCTATCCAAGGTACGATTGGATCATACTACTCGTACCTTAGGGTACTAATGGTAAGATGTCAATGGTATGTTGCCCTAAGTTAAGCCTAAGTGATTCTATTCTACCTAGGGTACGATTTCATGGTACTAATCGTATGGTTGGGTACGCTTTGGTGGGGTGGTCGTACCATCTTGCAGGAATTTTATGCAGTTTAAGTTGGGGAAAATCTAGACATTTGCCATCTTAACCTCTTAAGGCCCCATGACTTATAACACTCTTGGGACATCATTTAATCTATTTACAATTAGTCAAACTCTCTTAAACACACTTAAATTCTCTCAAGGCTCTTGGGTTAAGAAAGGCTAGGGTTTCCTTCAAGGTGGTCAATTTGGGAATTACAATGGCAATTTCTCTCTGCCATCTTCGTAATCTAAGGCATGCTACTCCTCCCTCATTGTTAGTTCTAACTAAAATAATGTTTTACGAATTGTTTTCAAGGCATAAATGTTGTATGGTTTTGGTTTTTCAAATACATAAATGGTGGTTTGAACATTTTGTTGCATGAGAATGGTTAATAGGTATATGTTTTGGGCTTTGGAAACACTACGCCCCAACTTGTTTGATAAAATGCCTATGAGAATGTTATTGATTAAATTGTTGGACTTTCATTGAACTATGCATGGTGTAGCTTGGTAATGGAACCCTAAATGGCTTAAATAGTTTGGAATGGTTAAATGGTAAGGTCTTGGTGGTTATGGTTGTTCTAGTTGAAAGTCTTGTAGGGTACAAAGGAATCCCCTAAGAAAACTTAATAACAAACATCTTGTGGGGTACATGGGATTCTCCCAAGTCAACTTAATAATGTAATCTATGGGTACATAATAATCCCTTCTTCTTAACAAGAATGACTAAGGACATTTCTTGCAAGTTATAGTCGGTATGACGATACCACTACTTATAACCTTGGTAAATTATAAATGGAATAATGGTTTGGTTATGTGGTAATGGTCTTAATTGGACAATAATGGCGGGGTATGATAGATAACCGTGAAGGTATGAGTCTAATGGACGGACACCAGAAACTCATTTTTTCTGACATGAGGATTGGTTATGGTGACCATTTATGATTCTTACAGGGTATACGGGAGTCCCCTAAGTACACTTGTACATATGTATCATGGAGAGCGAAGGGTACTGGGGAATCCCCTACTCCTATGGTATCTCTGGTTCGTAAGGCTACACTTATCAGGTCTCGTTCAGGGGGTACACTGGACCCATTTAGCCCGTGGGTGGTTCTTGGATAGTTAAGATACACATTACCAAATTAATGATTTTAAAGGCATGCTAAACCCGGTTCCCTTTCCCAGTATTATTATATATATGTATGTATAGTTGTAAATGCGTATGGTTGGTTTACTTGGCTTTAAAGATTGACATTATTTTATACTTATCCTGAGTGCATGCTAGAGTTTACCCGCTAAACCGTCTTTGGACTGTTGTATCCCCACACAATGCAGAAACTAGCCATTCTGCTCCTCCTGCTTAGTGATCGAATTCGGGATCAGCTAGGTTGGATTGAAGTTGTGAGCTTCCATATTTTGGAAGGCTCCATTTCATATCATGGATGTTTTTAAATACTTTGGTCATTATATAGACTATGGTTTTAGCTATGGTCGGGGGCATGTCCCGATCGGATATTGTTTTACTTTTGATTAGAGGGTTTATGGGACTACTATGGGTTGGTATGGGCGGTGTCAGTAGTGGTGTCAACCTTGGAATTGGTATTGGTATTATGGCTGATACCGTTTGACTGTATTTATGATTGTTCCATCCTATAATGTTATGGACTAATACTTGGTTATTGTTTTGGTTTTGGTATGGTTATTGATTGGGTATTGGATGGTTGGACTTGCTTGGGTTGGTCACGGTTATGGACTTATCTCAAAGTCTAGAATTGTACAAAATGCTATTATCACAACCCGAACTAGGGCCTGGCCGTGACGGATATCCCGAACCATGAGGGCCCGGAATGCCCTTCTCTATCTGGTAATCATGCACAACATTCATATAATAAGAGAAGTTGCAGAAACATAATCTGCTACAGAAACATGGTCAATTCTAAATTCAACATAAGTATGGAAACTGTAAAGCAACTACATCTAAATAACATCTGACTCAGTCTGTGAAATCTTTACTACATGAAAATCTGACAGTTGTCTGAAACTGGGACAAGGCCCCTAGTAGACCAAAACTGAAATAAGTGACATAATATGAAAAGACAGGCCTTCTGGAATAGAGAAGGCTTACCACTGCACAATCTGATCAGCTGTCTGAATTATCTACTGCTTATCTTAACCCCTAGACTGAGTCTCAGAACCTGAGAGGTAGAGGGAGGGAGGGATCAATACAGATGTAATGGTACGCAGAGCATATGCAAATAATCATTTATTATTCAACATATATGAGAGTAATTTAAAACAGTTCATAAGTATATCATATAGTAAGAATTCACATGGGCATTTTAAAGACTCTGTAAAAATCATCTCAACTCTGAGAAATTTGTGTTACTTCTGCGCTAGGTGGTATACCCTACAACTATGAAAAATTCCATGGGCTATATGGAAACTGCCATTAACTCGACAGCGAAGCCCCCAACCCAAGTGTGCTGTAAGGATTGGAGTCTCTGAATCTACTATGCCACACAGCCTTCGCCAGCGTACAATAATATTCTACCCGTATCGACAGATACGATTTCAGGCTAAGAGTTGCTTGAACTTGCGCCTTCTTCGGGTAACCACCTAACCCTCTTTAAGCCTTTTTTTTAAACTCTATCAAAACATACAGTCTCTGAAAACATACTTTGAAAACATAATCTGTTATGGCATAAATACATATGGTATCGTCATACCATTGACTTGCAAGTCACATCTCTGATTATTAGTCTATCATAAATCTTTGTTTTCAAAACACAAGTTTTGGGACCACCATTTCAATAATTCAATTCAAAGAAACTCTTTCTCAAACCTCATGTAAACACATGCAAGGAACTCATCTTTGTCAAGCATTTCAGTAGTACAGTATAAGGTGGTCATGTCAAAGTTCTCAATTCACAAGTAATTCTTTCTCTTAAAACATAAGAACACATTTATATCAAGAAACACCCTCTCAACAATTTTAAATCATGCTCAAATGCTATAATATTGTGAAAATATCTTTCAAATCACAAAACCATAATCTTTAATTCAATACACGAGAGAGAGTTCATAATTTATGCTCTCAATGATCTTAAATCTCAAATTCCATAAATATACGTATACATGTAAATCAATTTAGGGGATAGAACCACAAGGTCAAAACAATAATAACATTAAAACATTCGGAGTACGTAATTTAGAACATAGATTCCAAAACCCCTTTGAAATTCATGCATAAAAATCTAAAAATCATGCTCTAATGATTTTAAGCCCATGTAGTTTTTTTAGGATAAACCCCACGTACCTCCATATCTTACTGCTGTACTTTTTAAATTACTGGGCTTTAATACCATTTGTAGGGGGTGCGGATGACTAGATTATAAAATAGATTTATTATATCTAATGAATCTATTCTTTTTTGTGCATGGATATTTCTTAGATTTTGTTTCAATATTTTTTAATAATTTATTCTTTTTGTAAGATGTATCCATTAATTTATTTGGTTTATTATTTTAACCTGTAGTAACTGCAGAGTTACAAATT
The DNA here is from genome assembly GCA_030864225.1 of Capsicum baccatum var. pendulum. Lineage (NCBI taxonomy): Eukaryota > Viridiplantae > Streptophyta > Magnoliopsida > Solanales > Solanaceae > Capsicum > Capsicum baccatum. Next base: position 80,124,810 of record CM061560.1, on the reverse strand, counting down.
TCTGTATAATAATTTATCCTAACCGTACTGTAATATATATCTAATTCTAGATTTTCTATGTTATTTATTATCTTGTGTTGTTCTTCTCGTAGTGAGTTTTTTAAATTATATAAACTATCACAAGTAATTTTTTCTAAATTTTCTAAGGTTTTTTCTACCCATATTAATTTTTCTTTTAGATTTTCCATTATTTTTCTAATTTGATTTCTATAATTAATTTCAGTATTTAGATTATTTTGGTTTTCTCTAGTTTTTCTAATATATTCTAACATCCTTGATCTGAATAATATCCTTCTGGGTAAATTTCTCCGTATAACTGTTCTAGCCAATTTATGGTTTCAATTTCATAGTCTATTACTTTTTCTAATATTATTTTCTTAATATCTATAATTTCTATATCTTTAAGTATATATAAGATTAAAACTTTAAGATAATCTAGATGATCTATTTTTTAAAATTGATTTTACTATAATATTTTGTAGTTGATTGTTTTAGCCTTAGTAGTTCTTGCATATTTTTATTAAGAAATTCTATATATTTTATATCTTTATTTTTCATGTATTTGTTTATATTTATTTTTATCTGTTTTTCTAGTAACTGTATGTTTCTCATATCTTTTTCTAAAAATTTTATGTAATTTATCATGATAAGTATTTGTAAGAGTAGTTAGGTAGGCATGGTATATAATTTACTCTAGTCATGTAATATTCACCAAATGCTTTTTCTAATATGATTTTTCTTATATCTGCTACTTTTATATATTTAAGTGCATACAAAATAAGTATTTTAAATTTATCTACCATCACATCAGATAAATAATTATTCATTTTCATAAAATTGCTTTTTTCAAAATATTCCCTTCAACCATGTACATAACAAAATATGGTCATCTTAGATTACTATATACTAGATTATTCTTAAATAACATGTTCTTCGGTCACTATTAGCATGGTAATTTGAATACTTTTTCCCTTAAACAGCGCCTCTACTCTGGTTACTCCCCGCCACGGCTTCTTGCCTCATTGGTTTCACCTTTAGGATGGCATAGTTCTTAGGAATTTTTCTCTGTTTTCACTTTGCTAATAAACTTCTTAACACATTATTCTTCGAATAATTCTACTATAAAGTAACTAATATAAATTCATTTTATCATATCATGATTGTTGGGAATTATGAATTTAGCTATTCATAATCATAAAAAGATATACCTGTTCGGGCAGTTTTGATATTTCTGAAGTTTGTTCCTCCATAGCTTTTTCCATTGGAGTATGTCTGTTTTTTAATTAACTGAGTAAAATATTTGTTATGGAATGGAGAGAGTATTTGCTTCAACGCATGAAGGCTTGCTTTGCAATGCCTTCAGCTCTCTTTATTTATAGAATGAAAAACTTTTCAAACTTTACAATCCTTTACATGTTTTTTGAAATGCTAAAAACAAAAGCTAAAAAAAAGTCAAAAAGGCTATAGGTCTAAAAAGCTACCTACCCTAAAAAAGCTAAGAAAAATCCAAATCTACATAAATGCTCTACATTATTGCTAACTTATAATCTTATCAACTTTACGTATGACTATACAATAAATGGTCTAAATATCTTGTCTTCCGTTGTCGTATCTGCTATATCTCCATTATTGCTCCTTATTTTATCTTTCCAGCTGGCATTTTGTCTTCTTTATTCTAGATGTACTTCTGGAATAATGTTATCTTTTCCGTTGCATCTTGAACATTGGTGATCTGGGTATTTGTGTCCAATTATTTTACAATATCTTATCAGTAGTCCGTCTGAAATAAATTCTTTTTTAATTGCTCTTGCGGTATATTGTTTTTCTGGGTTTAGTAGTGTCATTATCCATTATCTGACATCTTCCATATCTGCTTGTCGTAGCTATTTTGAATTTGAGTAAATCATTTGATGATCTCTCGAATAATAGCTCCATATTGGGTTTCCATTAGTATAATTATTTGCTAGTTCCTGGATAATCGTAGCTAGTCCAATAAGTCGTTTATTTGGGTAGAAATCGGGTATCTCAATTCTGGGTATCTCCAGTTGCTGAGTAACATCATCTGGTATGATCATATCTCTGGTTAGTCCTATTTTTACAACTTGTATAACTGGTTTTATCTCGTCATATAATATCTCTGCGGGTGCAATATAACACTTTATATAAAATAGATTGCCTTTCGTTATTCTTTTGTAGGTGGTGAATATCTTGTGTAATTCTTTTATATTTGTTAATTCTTCTCCGTCATTGGTGTATATGGTGTTTAGTAGTCCGTAGTCAAAACAAGTTTTTACTAGGCTTGGGTTAGTTTTGGGTAGTTCGATTAGCTTCTTATATCCTTGTAATTTTTGGGTTATACAGTTGGTGTTTGGTTCTTTGATATTTGTAGCTCTGGGGTTACGGTTTAGAAAAGTTTGTACTCTATAGATGTTTTCTATATATTTCTGGGCTGTATAATTGTAAACTTTTTTATCTTGGTTTAGGCTATCTCGGTATGTGGTAATTTGTGGGGGTATGAATAAATGGTCTTTTTGTGTTTTTGGTGTAAATGGTTTTTCAAATATTTTATTCATATTCGTGTTCTGGTATCTTGGTCGACTAACTCCTTTGCTTGTACCTGCAGAAGTAGATTGATAAATGTTATGGGTTTTATGGAGTGTCCCAACGTCTCCTTCTAGCTCTGGAACTTTAATGTCTTCTGATCGACATAGCTCTGCACACTGCTGAGTTAGCTGATTTATAGCTATAGACTTCAGTTTATCTTCATTAGTCTTTAGCTTTTCTATCTCATTTCCCATACTGTCCACTTTCAATGAAAGTGTAGTTAGGGTGTTGAGTATTTTTTCTAGAGTATCTTCTTCTATTATTTCAGTCTGTGTAGCTTTGTCTTGATATGTAATCTGCAATAACATTTTTGTTAGTACTGATTACTTCAATTATAAATGTGAAATTTAATATATTTAAGACTAGTCTCCGAATCTCTTTTGTTGTAACTGAATTTTGTATTTTCTTTGTTAACCACCAGCGTACCTATGTATTATCTGTTCGTACAATAAATTTGTTATATACAATATATGGTTCAAATGCTATCAAACATTTATTTAATGAACATAATTCTTTCCTATTTATTTCCCATTTTATTTCTGTCTCATTAAACGTACCTGAGTAGTATCTACAATGGTGTTCTATTTTTTCTGCTTCATATCGATATTTAACTACTCCTCCATAACTATATTCACTAGCATCGACTTCTACTATATATATAAATTTTCTATTTTCATCTGGAAATTGTAGTTTTGGTAATTCTTTACAAAGTAATTTTATTTTTTGGACTTGTTTTTTATCTTCTTCATTATAGTTATATTCTATATCCTTTTTAAATTTTTTCTGTAGTGGTTTTAAAGTTTCTGCTAATTTTGGAATATATTCTCTTACTTGGTTTACTAATCCTAAAAATGATTGTAATTTCTTTTTTGTATCTAATTCTTTTTTCGAATGTTGCATTTTTACTCCACTTTTATCTATTTGCATTCCTAAAAATTCTATCTGATTTTTCATAATTTCATCTTTCTTTTCGCTTAGACTTATTTCCGATTTTTCTATTATATCTGTAAACTGTTCCAATAATTTTAAATGTTCTTCTTTGGTTTTTGTATATAATAATATATCATCTATGGATACTATACAATTAGATAATTGTTTAAAATAATTATCCATAAAATGTTGATATCTACCTGGTGCATTTTTATATCCAAATGGTAATACATTCCATTCATAAAATCATTGTGGTACCGTAAATGCATTTAATTCTTTAGATTCTTCTTCTAACTTTAGATGGTAAAATCCTGATTTACAATTGAATTTGCTAAAATAATTATATCCTTGTATTTGTCTTATTTTTAATATCTTATTTGGTATTGGATAATTATATGTTATAGTTTTTGCATTTAAATTTCTATAATCAATGACCATCCTACTTTTCCCTCTTTTTCGTTCACTATGTTTATTTACTATAAATGCTGGACTATTATGTTTACTATTACTTTTTTGTATGTATTGTTTTTCTAATAATTCATCTATATGCATTTTAAACTCTTTTAAATCGTCAAAATTATATGTTAATGGTTTCTGGGTTATTATGCTATTTTTGTCTATTAATTCAATTTTTATAGTAGTTTTATGTTTTTCCCATCCTTTCAATAGATCTTCACTATATAATTGTTCTAATTTTTTCTTAACTATTTCTATTTTATTTATTGAAAATATGGTTATTTCTGTTTTATTTATTGAAAATACTACTAGTTCTATCGTATCTTCAGTATTTTTTATATTTTCTAACTTTTGTGTAATTTTTTCACTTCCTTTTATCCAATCAGTTTTTTTTCTTATTTTATTATTAACTCTTTTTGCTCTTACTTTTTGTTGCATGGTGTTGTAAACCACCGGTCTGTTTTGGTTATTATATGTGGGTATAATTTATTTAAAAATGACATTCCTAAAAGTATATCTTTTGATGTTAGTTCATAATTATAAATTTCTTCTATTGTTAATATCGTATCCCATATTTGTATTTTTACATTCCTAGCTTTATAAGTAATTAAGCTTCCTTCATTGTTAAATCCTTTAACTATTATTTTGGTGTTTTTAATTTATCCCATTTACTTTCTGGTAAGCAATTATGTCTACATAAATTAGCTTCTGCTCCTATATCTATCATAGGCGTATAATATCTACTGTAATATCCTTCCACTACTATCTTCATTAATACATATATTTTTATTTTATGTTAAGGCTCTTCTTAGAATAATTTTTCTTTGTTATATGTTAAGGTTAATTGTGTATGTTCTATATTATATGGTTTTACTTGTTCTAACCATTTTATTCCTAATATTATATCTGCTTTTTGCATTTCTTCCTTTACTTCAAATTCTATTTTTATTTTTCTAACTCCTATTATTATTTCTTTTTCTACTATGTTTTTATTATTTATCAAACTTCTTGGTAGATCTGGGCACATATCATTATCAGTTTTTATTTCTTCATTTTTCACTAGGTATTTTGCTATATAATTTTCTTCTTATCTTGTATTTAAGAGTATTAAGTATTCTTTTTCATTTATTTTTCCTGTTATGTAATATTGGTTTAAATTATTTATCGAATTTGTTTCATAACTTGTTCTTTTTTATGAGCTTGATGATTCTGGTTTTTCATCAGCTATTCTTTTTGTTGTACTTATTCTATCATTTACTATTTCTAAATTTTCTTCTATATCTATGTCTCTATAGCTATAATCATTATAATCTATTGTTTTTACAATTTGTTCGAATGGGCTTTCTATTCGTATCTTGTTAATCTTATTTTTTCCTGTTATTTTATGTTTTGTTGTTAATACATATAAATTTTTGCATCTTGATGTAAATATTTTACTTCCTGGGTTAATTCTATTCCTGATATCTTCCAATATAATACTAGTGATTTATCTATAATTTTATATGTTACTGCTACTGAATAATTTGCACTTATTATAAATTTAAATTTTTGGTATATTAAATTTTCTTTTACGGCATTTATTATGCTTTTTTCTATAGGTTTTATAATTCTATCATCTGCTAAATATAATTCTATTGGTGTATCTATTCCTTCTCTAAAACATGCTTTTATTAATATCTCTGTACCTCCAAGGTGTACATATTTTATTGGATCTCCTTTACTTTTTATATCATTTATCTCTTTATTAATTATTCTTTTTGTTACTAGTGGTATACTAGCTTTGCCTTTTGCATATCTGCAGTCTATTACATGTTCTTTTTGGCATACTACATAATATTCATCCTTTTTCCTAGTAAAAATATTTTTTATTGTTGGTATTTTAAATATTTTTTCTACACTTAAATCTAATTCTTTTCCTTTTATTTCATCAAATATGTTACTGTCAAATATTAGTTTTTGTTTCGTTCCTTCGTCATTTAAATATTCTTCCTTTGTTATTATTTTTATATCTTCTTCAGTCATTTAATTCATCTATTTCACTGTCTATTTCAGTATCTGTTTCGTTTTCTGAAATTTCATATATACTATTCTCACTTTCTAATTCATAATCTATATAATCTATCTGCATATATTCTGTATTATCTATTTTTATTTCTGGTATTTGTTTATTTTTTGGATTTTTAGGTAATTTACAATCTCTAGCTAAATGTCCTAACTTTCCACAATTATAACAAGTACATTCTTTTATAGATTTCTTCTTTCTATATGATCTTTTGTGTTTATAATTTTTTACATAATATCTTTTTCTTGGTTTCTTGTATTTGTATTTTGATTTTTTATATTTCTTATATTTCTTGTGTCTTTTTCTTTTCTTATAATATCTTTCTTCACATCCAAATTGGGGTGCTATTTTATTTTTGTAACATGCTAAATTTCTTATTAATGTTTTTTTTATTTTTAATTCTTCTCTATATTTTTTCACATAAGTTTCTATACCATTGTTGTAAAAATTTTATTCTTGCTCCTAACGTATCTACTATTTTTGCTTCTTCCCAACTTTTTATTATCTTTAAACTAAATGGTTCGGGTAATTTATTAAAATATAATTTTCTTATCTCTTTACTTTCTTCTATATTGTATGCTCCTTTATAATAATATTCTTTAAATGCGCAAGTATATTCATCTATATAGCACATATTACATATTGCTAATTTTAACATTAAATTTCTATTTGTATCTTTTTCTTCATCTTGTTCTTCTTCTATTGTTGTCATACTACCAAATTCATCTTTTATAACTGTTTCATATTTTTTCAATAATTCTATAGGTGTTAGTCTAGTTGTTGTTGATGATGTTCCTTCCATAGGTTTATTAGCTCTTAATACTTTCTTACTATTTTCAGTTAAATTTGAAAACCATAGTTTTACTGATCCTATTAGTGTTCTTTCTATATATTCTGGTGCATCTGTTATGTTTATATTATTATCTAATAGTTGTTTTGTCATATATCATATCCATAATTGTATTGTTTTCTCTGTATCTATTACACAGTCTAGGTCTAAAAAGTTATAATTTTTATTAACTATCTGTTTTGGTGTCCATTTGTCATATTCATTATATTTTTTAAACTTACTCTTATAATATATAGGTTTTCTTATTTCTGTTGTTTTAGGTATTATATTTTCATCTTCTTTTTTATCAAGAGTATTTATTTCTGTATTGGTATTTTCTAAGTTTTCTTCATTAATTACTTCTTGTTTTTCATTGATTTCTAAATTTTTTGTATTTGTTAATATTTCTGTATATGTTTCACTATCTTCTAAATCATAATTATCTGTCTCTTCCACATCTATATTATTTATTTCTAATTCCTTGTTTGTTATTTCTAATTTTTCCTTAAATTGATTTATCTCATTCAGTAATTTTTGTTCTTTATCTTTTTCTTCTTTTTCTTTTTGTCTTTGTTCATACAGATCTTTTAACATTTGTAGTTCTTTTTCTAATTCAACAATCCTACTATTTTTAGTTTCTTCTATTTTTCGTATTTCTTCCGTAGTTTGTTGTTTAATTTTTTCTATTTCTTTTTTCCTATCTATTTCTTCATTTTCCTTTTCTATTCTTACCATTGCTGTCAATTTATCTTCTAATTTTAATTCTTCTTTTTCTAACATTAGATATAAATGTTCACCTATTTTCTTATATCTTCTTCCTAGATTAGAAAATACTATTTTTAAATTCTGGTATCTTGGTCGACTAACTACTTTGCTTGTACCTGCAGAAGTAGATTGATAAATGTTATGGGTTTTATGGAGTGTCCCAACGTCTCCTTCTAGCTCCAGAACTTTAATGTCCTACGATCGACATAGCTCTGCACACTGCTGAGTTAGCTGATTTATAGCTATAGACTTCAGTTTATCTTCATTAGTCTTTAGCTTTTCTATCTCATTTCCCATACTGTCCACTTTCAATGAAAGTGTAGTTAGGGCGTTGAGTATTTTTTCTAGAGTATCTTCTTCTATTATTTCAGTCTGTGTAGCTTTGTCTTGATATGTAATCTGCAATAACATTTTTGTTAGTACTGATTACTTCAATTATAAATGTGAAATTTAATATATTTAAGACTAGTCTCCGAATCTCTTTTGTTGTAACTGAATTTTGTATTTTCTTTGTTAACCACCAGCGTACCTGTGTATTATCTGTTCGTACAATAAATTTGTTATATACAATATATGGCTCAAATGCTAACAAACATTTATATAATGAACATAATTCTTTCCTATTTATTTCCCATTTTATTTCTGTCTCATTAAACGTACCTGAGTAGTATCTACAATGGTGTTCTATTTTTTCTGCTTCATATCGATATTTAAGTACTCCTCCATAACTATATTCACTAGCATCTGCTTCTACTATGTATATAAATTTTCTATTTTCATCTGGAAATTGTAGTTTTGGTAATTCTTTAGAAAGTAATTTTAGTTTTTGGACTTGTTTTTTATCTTCTTCATTATAGTTATATTCTATATCCTTTTTTAATTTTTTCTGTAATAGTTTTAAAGTTTCTGCTAATTTTGAAATATATTCTCTTACTTGATTTACTAATCCTAAAAATGATTGTAATTTCTTTTTTGTATCTAATTCTTCTTTCGAATTTATTATTTTTTGTACTATATGTTGTTGCATTTTTACGCCACTTTTATCTATTTGTATTTCTAAAAATTCTATCTGATTTTTCATAATTTCAGCTTTCTTTTCACTTAGACTTATTCCCGATTTTTCTATTATATCTGTAAACTGTTCCAATAATTTTAAATGTTCTTCTTTGGTTTTTGCATATAATAATATATCATCTATGTATACTATACAATTAGATAATTGTTTAAAATAATTATCCATAAAATGTTGATATCTACCTGGTGCATTTTTATATCCAAATGGTAATACATTTCATTCGTAAAATCCTTGTGGTACCGTAAATGCAGTTAATTCTTTAGATTCTTCTTCTAACTTTATATGGTAAAATCCTGATTTACAATCGAATTTGCTAAAATAATTATATCCTTGTATTTGTCTTATTTTTAATATCTTATTTGGTATTGGATAATTATATGTTATAGTTTTTGCATTTAAATTTTTATAATCAATAACCATCCTACTTTTTCCTCTTTTTCGTTCACTATGTTTATTTACTATAAATGCTGGACTATTATGTTTACTATTATTTTTTTGTATGTATTGTTTTTCTAATAATTCATCTATATGCATTTTAAACTCTTTTAAATCGTCAAAATTATATGTTAATGGTTTCTGGGTTATTATGCTATTTTTGTCTATTAATTCAATTTTTATAGTAGTTTTATGTTTTTCCCATCCTTTCAATGGATCTTCACTATATAATTGTTCTATTTTTTTCTTAATTATTTCTATTTTATTTATTGAAAATATAGTTATTTCTGTTTTATTCATCGAAAATACTACTAGTTCTATTGTATCTTCAGTATTTTTTATATTTTCTAACTTTTGTGTAATTTTTTCACTTCCTTTTATCCAATCAGTTTTCTTTCTTATTTTGTTATTAACTCGTTTTGCTCTTACTTTTTGTTGCATGGTGTTGTAAACCACCGGTCTGTTTTGGTTATTATATGTGGGTATAATTTATTTAAAAATGACATTCCTAAAAGTATATCTTTTGATGTTAGTTCATAATTATAAATTTCTTCTATTGTTAATATCTTATCCCATATTTGTATTTTTACATTCCTAGCTTTATAAGTAATTAAGCTTCCTTCATTGTTAAATCCTTTAACTATTATTTTGGTGTTTTTAATTTATCCCATTTACTTTCTGGTAAGCAATTATGTCTACATAAATTAGCTTCTGCTCCTGTATCTATCATAGGCGTATAATATCTACTGTAATATCCTTCTACTACTATCTTCATTAATACATATATTTTCATTTTATGTTAAGGCTCTTCTTATGAATAATTTTTCTTTGTTATATGTTAAGGTTAATTTTTTCTAAGGAATTTATCTTTTCCAACTGCCTATTATTTCATAAATTTTTTATTGGTTTCTTATTGTTAATTTTGACATTCTCCTCAATTATTGATGTCAATTTGACCCTGAAATAGAAATGGTAGAAGGCATTGGAGAAGCCGGAGATCTTGAAATTTTTTTGTAAGGATTCTCCATGTTAACTTTTAAACTAAAGGTTAGTAATTTTAATTTTCAAGTATACATAGCAATTGTCTGCAGGAAATAATAAGTTCAAGGCTATGAAGTAGCCAACGAAATATTAGTGTGATCACTCCGTGAAGAACATTCAAATTACTATACATAGGTATAAGTTTTTAAAATCTGACCTGGCTCATCAATTATGTCCTCCTTTTTAAAATCTGACCTGGCTCATCAATTATGTCCTCTTCAAGGAGGACATCTGTTTGAATGTGGAGATAATAGTACATTTCTTTTACTATTGACATGTTCTTATTAAGAGAGAATAGATCGACAAGGTTGTTGCTCACTATATATGTTCTTAGATATCTTATTATGGAGGGACTTCGACTTCTCCACTATAATTCATATCTATTTACTATTTATGAAGAGAGTTAAGGCCAAATATGGCAAGCGTTTTTGTGTCATGCATATGAATTATTATAGAGACTAGGTAAATAAATGTTTGATTAGTTTTTTCTCTTAAAATAATTTTTTATTTTTTATCTTGCTTAGAAATCTTGCTTTTGTATTATAATTATTTACGTTATTGGTAATTTATATTACAAGTAATTGTGTTGCATTATTATGTTCATATTAATGTAGTTCATTATTCTCTTAATATTTAAAATAAATTGAAGTAAAAAAAAATAGTTACATTAAGTTTTAATTTTAAATAACCAAAGATTACACATGTGAGGCACGTGCGGTTATTACTAGTATATGTTAATAGTATGTAATAGCTAACAAAGAGAAAGACTTTACATTGAAATTCAGTTTTATTGTATAGCCTACACGTGACAATTAATTCAAAGCCAATTTGGAATTAGTCTCTGGTTATGGAATTTCCACAAGTTACCATCCACGTACGGCGGAAATGCCAGTTGGAAAAAAGTTTTTTCCAATTTTCTATTGAAAATTCCATACTAGTTTAAGTAAATTATTATTTTGATTAAATAGTGTTATATAAACCAAAGCAAAATTAAATGTGTACCTTGATATGTTGCAATGAAAGGAGTTGATTTTGCTACCGAATAAATCTGCCCCAAGTCTGCTTTGAATCTCTTCGAATCAAAGTATAATAATCATGGACTAAATGCCTTTTGGTGTTTTGTATAATAATCAATTTATTGTCTCAGCTTTTCCGTCACACACTTTCCGATAAAGAAGCATTTGAAATATATAATGGGAAGAGCAGTTTTCTTTGTAACTGTTTCCCCCAAAAGTTCAAATACGAAGGATTCTTCTTCTTATATTTTTCAGAAAAATTGAAAACAAAAAAATGGACAATCCATGACCCAAAATATCTCATATCTCCCACTTTGCACATGGTGGACAAGACCCGAGTCAGTACGACATCAACCAGACACCAATTCATACGATAAATAGTTCATGCAACCTGTGATCATCACAAGCTTTACCTATAAAGTTTTACAAGATACATATAGGAATCCAATCACATGTGGAAAGAATTCTCTACTAATATGAGGATTCTAATACTCACAATACCCCACACATCAGTCACTACTTCAATAGTTACTTATCCGATCCCTCATACTCTTAAAGAGGTGAACTCGAGTTCATGATTAACTTTATATACACAATTGCACTTGACTCCTATATGGTTAGTGTAATAGCCGTCTTGTGTAGACAAGTAAAAATATTTATTTTAATCATCTTCCCTTTCTACTCAAATCTATCTATTCCAAATTAACTGTTTTGCTAGACATGCACTGCATTGCCGAGTCTCACATGGCTATTAATAACATGATAAAGTAGCAACACAAATTGAAACTTCAAGTGTGAAAAGTTAAAATAACTTTGAGGGTCTCACACAATGAAAAAATAGGGATTCATTATTTCACTAACCCAATGGTCGCTAAGCACACGAGGTGTGAAACACGTGCTATGATATTCTCACCTTATATTGGTGCGTGTGTCTCAATATTTTTAATCATTCAACATCGTATAGATCTAGATCTAGACATTTCTAAATATTTAACTTGAGTTTCTTTCTTTAATAATTCTCAAATACATATTCTTAAAGAAACTCACATCTGGCTTTACAAAACATGTCATAATCTCATGGTGGAACTTATGTCTTCACGTTTCTCAATGTAAGAGACGATTGCTAGTGTGAGAGAGCCAATCTCGAGACTTGTTCGACACACTCTATCAATAAACATATTTTCACATGCATATAAGATTGAACATAAATTTAAGACTCTTATATTAATGATAATTACAATCAAGTCATCTTACAATATAGAAATATAATCATATCCTACGTAATCTTAGAGCCATAACATGTTTCTCAAACAAGTCTCTAGATATCGCCTTTGTAAAAGAATCAACTATCATTTCTCGTGTAGGAATGTATTCTAAATTTATTTCTCCACCTGCTACTATGTCTCTTACAAAGTTATACATAATATCAATGTGCTTGGTCTTGCTGTGATATTTAGGATCCTTCGTATATGTGATAATCACTTTACTGTCACAATATAAAATCATGGGAACCTTAGAATTCTTTGTGATGTTCAAATGCTTAAAGAATCTCTTCAACCAAACAACTTCTTGCACTATAGATGCATAAGCCACAAATTCGTATTCCATAGTTGATAGGGTTGTGCGAGTTTATTTCTTACTTTTCGATGAAATTGCACCACTATTTAGGAAGAAGGCATAACCAGAGGTTGATTTTCTATCATACTGGTCACCAACCCAATCAACATCTGTATAATCTCTTATGGATAAATTGGATCTACTATAGCATAGTGAATAATCAGTAGTTCCTTTCAGGTAACGAAAAATTCTCTTTACTACTTTCCAATGATCTCTTCTAGGATTGGATTAATGCCTGTTAACCAAACCTATGGCATAACAAATATCTGGCGAGTGAACATCATAGCATACATCAAACTCCCAACTGCACTGAATATGGTACTCGAGACATGTCTTTCTTTTCTTTTTCAGTCTATAGATACATTTCAAGGCTTAAAGTTTCACCTCTTGCAATAGGAATATCCATGGATTTGCAACATTCATTTGAAAGCGTTTCAGAATTTTCTTTATGTATGTTTCTTGAGAAAGACTAAAATTTTTCCTAGAATGATCTCTTTGGATGTTAACACCTAATATATAGTCTGCTTCACCCATATCTTTCATGTCAAATGACTTTGAAAGTCATGACTTAACAATATTCACATACTCCAAATTATTTCCAGCCAATAAAATATCATCCACGTAAAGTGAAAGAATCACAAATATTTTATTGGACTTTTTTACATAGATGCAATGATCTTCATCGATCATGGTGAAATCAAATGAAATAACTTTCTTATCAAATCTCAGGTACTACTACCTTGAAGACTGTTTTAGGTCATATATTGATCTGTTTAATTTACAAACCTTCTTTTCTTGGCCTTTAACAAAAAAACCTATAGATTATTCCATGTAGATTTCCTCGTTTAGCTCTCCATTGAGAAAATAGTCTTCACATTCATTTGGTGTAATTCGAAATCTAAATGTGCAACTATAGCCAAAAGCAAGCGAATTGAGGTAAATTTCACAACTGGTGAAACAATTTCCTCATAATCTATTCCAGCTCCTTGAGTGATGACTTCCAAGCAATACCTCCTATTATATGATGATACAATCGTTGTCAAGATATAATAACCCAACTAAAGTTGGAGTCAAATTCCAAGGGAACACATGGCTTAGTAGATCTTAGTTGTTATAGTCAATAGGCAAAACAAGAAAAGTAAATGGTGAGTTTTATTTGTAGTAATCTCGAGCAAAGAATAATATTAACTTGGTTGAAATCAGTCGTAAGTGAACACTAGGATTGTGTTCCCCTAGATTCTCAACTCCGTAGGATTATCATACATTGTTGAACCAATCTAATACATTGCATGCAAAATCAATAAGTTATTTACCTTCTGTAGTCTTTTAGACGAGTAGAAGGATTCCACCTTTTACCTTTTGAATCTCAGGATGTCGCACTACTAACCCTTATCTTGATTCTAGTTAACTATTACCTTTTTAATCTCTAGTTATTAGATTAAACCTAACCATCTTACGTAGATAGAACCTAGAAGTGTGGATCGATAATTAAAATCCAAATTACTATTGTCTTTATCTTTTCCTTGTCACTACTCCTCTTTTGGAGTAAGTAGCAAAATCTAGGCGGGATTCTAATCTGCGCACCCATTAAAAAATCAATCATAACGAAGATAAAGCAATGCATGTCATTGGTATTGGTTCACATCAACAATCGCACTTCTCCAACCTCATCAATTCACCAGGGTTTCCACACCCCTAGTTATGGGTTTTAGCCGCTCATGATTGTGAAGAAATCAATAACATTCATGTTAGAAAGCATAAATAAAATCACAATGATAAGATAAATAAAAATTCATAATAGTAAACTAAATAATCAATCAAAGTCAATACTAGGAAATCCCAAGATCAAAGAGGGATCTTGAAATCAAAATTTGTTTTTAAGTGTTAAAAGTGTGTAACTACTACTAAAAAGTACATAAGGGGTATTTATAGTACATGAGAAAACCCTAAAAATAAACACCGAATGAAATAGGAGAAAATTGGGTTGGTGGCCACTTGCTCTCTGTACCTGCGATCTGGCACAAGGCGCAGGTGTAGACCACAAGTTGAGGATGGACAAAGTCTGACAAGTTAGCTCTTGGGATTTTGGGATTTCTAGCACCCGCTCTACATGCGGTGTAGAGGTTGACTTAGTAGGTGTTGGGAGTTAGTTTTTGAGCTCTTTTTCGACTCTTGAACATGCATTGATCATGATCAAGCCGAAAAACATCCCAATCATCCATAATGTTCCTAAAGTAGCCAAAAAAAACCTTTTCACCTATTTTACAAACTTAGCAGCCAAAACATGGTTTCCTGCAAAACATCTCGATCATCCATAATGTTCCAAAAGTAGCTAAAATAGATCATATCTAACAAAAAGGCCTCAGAAACTTTTATATTTTTCTTATTTTAAGCATCGAAAGTGCTATATTTCTATAGCACATCAATACCCTCAACTTAGAATGTTTGGATGTCCTCAAGCAACAAAAAAATGACAAAACAAAAATGACGCTTAACTATGAGGATCTAAGCTATTCAAGGCAGTCAAATATCACATTAAGTTCAAATCACAACCTCCCCCTCCAATCTAAATTTTCAAAACCAACTATGTATGAACATGAAGCACAACAATGTGAAACAATTGGATCAAGGTATGACAATTACATTAGCAATAGACAACCACTCATATATACAAATTACACTATCGAACAAGAAAATAGCTAGCAACATAACTCAAGTGCCCACATAACAAAGATATCCCACTCACTCATATGAAGTAATGCATATCAATACAGGGATGATCAAGGGACACTTACACTCAATAAAGAAGTTCCAATCAATGCATGTCAAATGCCATAGGCTTGCCCTTATTTTTTTTTACCTTAACATTCAGATAGTCAAGTTACAATCACTATAGGACTTTTCTCGATTTGTAATGCAGGAATGAGGGTTGGTATAGTACATATGGACATATCAAATAACTAAGCCTCCTTGGAACTACACTAACTTTGGGGTCTCACTTACTAGCCAATTTTCTTTTTATTCCACCCTTATTTCTCCTTTTTATTATTTTATGCACATTCAGGTTGGGTGTGGTATTTTATTCCTTCTTTTTTGCTTTTTCACAATTTTTCTTTTCTTTCTCTCTTTCTTTTCTTTTTCTACCATACCCAGCCCTACTAACTTTTTCGTTTATTTTACTCTTCTTCATACCCATTTTACACTACGCACCCCTATGATAGCTACCCTCAACTTAGGCATTTTGCCCGTGTTGAGGTGTATAATGTCCAAGGAGGACCTGGGCCAAAACAAGTAAATTATAATACAAATGGGAAGGTGAATGGTGAAAATAAGAAAAATTAGTTTCTAGGGCTCAAAGCAGAGATCAAGGGATATACTTCACATGGAAGGTCATTTAGGCTAAACGTGGACTAAAATAAAAAATAGTCTATGATTCTTTCCTAACCAACTATCTTTCAACCTAGGCAAGACTAACCAGTCAAGTTCTGAATTTGACATACAAAGGGAACTAGGTAGCATCTTAGACACACATAGCACAATGTCAATATCACAAACTACTACATATCCAGTTCATGCAATTTTCAGCAAATGGTTATATTTTCCTTAATTCTAATGCCATAACAAGATCCACAAAGTTCACATATATATACATCAACACAGTTCTAAAACCTTAAAAATTTTGGAGGGGTATCAAAAATTAATCAAAATATGACTACTGACCTAAATACTCAAAATCTCCTAATTACACAAAAATAACACAATGCAAAGAAAAACACAATACAACACATAATTATCCTAGACATGCCGGTTCTACCACCATACCACGAACGACAGAAAAAGAAGACATCAACAAAAACTTACAGTGGCATGGTATACCCATCCCCAACTAAAAAAACTACACATTGTCCTTAATATGCTAAAACAAAGCAAAACATAGGGAAGTGAGAACATACCTGGGATGCATTAGGCACCCAAATTAGGAGTATCTCCAGATAGAGGCATATCAGCTGGCGAGGCGGTAGTGGTGGTGGTACACCACTAGTGGATGCACCCTTTGCTATAGATGCATGCCTCTTCCTGTCAATGAATGTAGTCTCTAAAAAATCATGCCTGGACTTTTTAACGGCCTCTTCTTCTGTCATATCAAGATTCTACAAGTCGTCTAAGTGACCTCTCTTGGTCCCAACTCTTGGGACCTCCTTCTCATCCTCCGTAAAAAATCAAAGTGTCTCATTACACACGAAAGTAATATCTAAACCACAGGGGTTAAAATCGAGAGAGTAGCTACTACATGACTCTCTACAAGATAGCGTACCTCTGCTCGTAGGATATCAAAATGCTCCCTCATCTAGACTAGATCTGGTGAACCTTTATCCGTATATCAAAATGTAACCCATCTCTCATGCTCATTCATCCATGTATGAAAATTAGCACGAAACTCTAATAGTGCATCTCTCTGAGCAGCCTCCCATCTAGACTCATCTTTCTAAAATCTAGTCCTAACCCCTGATCTTATCTGCCCGAAGAGGGTATTCATCTTGGTCTTGATAGTCTTTAATAGAGAAATTGTGTCTCTATAGCCGTCCCCTAAGCTCTAGAAAAATTCACTGGCTACAGTAATCACACCTGTCGTAAAAGCTGTAGTAGATGGGAGAGTAAGCTTTGTAGATGCACCAACCAGCTCTAAGGTCGAAGTCAGGGCTGAAGAAGAAGTAGATTATGTCCCCTCGCCCTGTGTACTCAAATCAGGAGCATCTCTATGCTCCCCTATATCTATGTCAATGCTAACACCACATCATCTCGAGGTGCTTCATCAGTCTTTGTGGAAACTGTTGGGCCCTTAGTCTGGGCCTGTGGTACTGGTGCCTGCTATCTCGATCTCCTAGAAGTACCAGAAGGTGCTAGACCCTTCATGGTCCTCATCTGCACAATCGCGATCGCAGGTACCCTCTCATCAATACTCTAGCCTTATCACATAGCCACAGGATCATGCAAGGAAATGGTATATTAGTCAGCTCACCAAAGGCTCTGTCATGTAACTCATGGTAAGGAATAACAGCAAAATCAACATCATAGACGACCATCAGACAGGTAACTATTGCTTTTCCCTTCTACGTCAATGTATTATCTAAACCAGTATGAATCAGCCTGTATCTAATCATCAATTACCAAACCTTGGCCTCTACTATCAAGAGGCATTTCCTGATCACAATTTGCCTCTCAATCCATGGGGCTGCATCACCTAGTGGCAAAATATAAATGGCTATCCACCTATAAATCTCAACCCTCTCTAGATGGTACTCAACATATCACATGATATGATGATCCGGTGTGATCCTTAGTCTGCGGTCGCACTCAGCTGTAGATGCAAGAGTGATGTAATATGGGATGAATATAACTCTGTGAATAGTCTCTGTCGATATGTCAACTCTAACCCCTCTAACTAGTGTGTGATCAAGCTAAGGCTACCATGTAAATGTGATCAGGGCTAGATAATGGCGCATAAGAAGGACTACTATAGATCTATAGGATACATACAACTCCCATACCATGGTCAAGCTATAGGATTCGAGTGGTCTAGTCATCCACTGTAGCTGATAGCTATCAAATGCTGCCCATATCTATGGTACTCGTTCTTTTCCTGGTAATTCAATATGGAGCTCCTTATAAATACATCTCGTAGTCTTGCCTAGATCCCAAACTCGACTGTCATTATCATAAATCTCCCGCATCCCTTCCACACACCACCTCCGATGCCCCTCCTCGGGAGGTGATCTGGGACATGTGCATTGAGGGATTCTGCTGTACGAAGTATTTGGGAAGCCTGCTGACATGAACCAAACTAAGGCCTAGTCGTGTCGGGTGCCTTAAGTCCAATCGGGACCGAACACCACCCCCCAATACCCAACCATAACCGCCTAACACCCTATGTCGAATGAATTCTAAACATATAACAAGATAGAACAATAAATAATCAAAGACAATAATAAAATCCATAATCATAATGATCCAACCAAACATCCAACCGGTGTCAACCCCAATACCGATACCAATGCCAAGACTGACACTAATACCGACACCGCCTATGCCCATAGTAGTCACACAAAACCTCTAACTGACAACAAAGAACATCCGATCGGGACATTCCCCCAACCATAGCAAAAACCAAAGTCCAAGAAATAACCAAAAATATGAAAAAATATCTATAACATGAAATGGAGTCTCCCAGAATTTGGAAGCTCACCACTTCAGTCTGATACAAATGTTATCCCCGAATATAAGTCACTAAGAAGGAGGAGTAGTATCATCAGTTCCTGCATCGTGTGGGGATACAACGCTCGAAGATGGGTTAGTGGTTGAAGGCTAGCATGTACTCAAGAATAAGTATAAAGTAAGGCCATTATTCAAAACCAAAGTAAATATCTAATGTAATCACATTCATACATATATATATTATGCTGAGAAAGGGAACCGGGTTTAGCATGCATTTAAAATTTTAACCAAGGTAGAGTAACTTTACCGTCATAATCCACCCACGGGCTATATGGGTCCAGTGTTACCCCCTGAATGGGCCCTAGTGCGTGTAGCCAAACGAATCAAAGATATCATAGGGGTCAGGGATTTCCATGTACCCTTCACCCTCCATGATAGATATATATAATTATGAACATAAGGGATTCTCGTGTACCCCACAAATATATAGTCACCATGACCAACCCTCATGTCAACAAATATGAGTTTCCAGTGTCCGTCCATTATACTCAAACCTTCACGGTTAGCTATCACAAACTATCATTATTTCCCAATTAAAACCTTTAGAACATAACCAAACCACCAATTACACAAGTGAACTACCAAGACATTATGAAGTGGTATCGTTATACCGACTATAGCATGCAAGCAATGTCCTGAGCTAACGCTTAGGGGATTGCAAGTACCCAACAAGTATATCTAGTAAAACCAAGCCATGGCCACCAAAGCCTTTCCAATCTAGTTAAAACCATTTTAACCAATTTAGTTTCCATTACCATCTTATGCAATGCAAAGCTTTCAATAAAAGTCAAACTATGTAACAAAAACATTCTCATTGGCATTTTAACAAACATATTGAGGGCATATAGTTTCCAAAACCAAAACCAAAACAAAGAACCAATTAACCATTCCCATGCAACCACATGTTCAAACCAACATTATAACATGAAAAACCATAAATAGAACATGAGAAAACATCATCCAACCATTAGAAACCAAAAACCCCAACCCATACTTCAAAACCAACACAAACCCATAATAATGCCATGAAAACCATTAAGTAAAACATACTTTTAGTTTGAACTAATAATGAGGAAGGAGTAACATCCCTTAGATTCCAAAGAAGACAGAGAAAACCACCCTTGAGAGCCATAATTGACTACCTTGAAGAAACTCTAGCCTCTTTTTGAACTAAGAGTATTGAGAGAGATATTGGAGTGTTTGATTTAGGAATAGTAGGTAAATGAAGTCCCAAGACTGTTTTAAGTCGTGGGGTCAAAAAAAGTGAAGAGGGAAAATATCCTGACTACCCCCAACTTAAAATGTAAAAATTTCTGCAAGTGGGTATGGTTTGGACCCCTCACTCATACCTACATCATACGAGTGGTACCTTCTATTCGTACGTTAATCATAATGCTAGAAATCACATTCTGTCCAACATAAAACTCCTTATCTTAAATCCTACCCTATCATACAACTAGTACCCTTCAAGTTATACCCTATGAAGAATGTCAATGCTAGACACTAAACAACATACAGTTTGGCACTATACTTCTCATATCATGTATATACGACTCGTATGGAGTCTTGTCGTACCAAGAAGTAAACTTGGTAAACATCACACTAAACAACATACGACTAGGGTCCCTATACCCATACCTACACCGTACGACTAGTATGGTGAGTCGTATGACTAACAGAAGGCTCAAACTCAGGAAATTTTGCAAGGGCCAAAACCCAGGGTATTTCAATTCTTCCTCACATAGATCATTCATCCTAGAATGATGGAATAAGGTAGTACTAGCACGATTAAACCCCCAAATTCCCCTACACTACCATTAAGATAGAAAACAGAGATATCAAGGAATCAATCTTTCCTTTAACAAAGTTTCAAAACAAAGACGTTATGAAGGACATATACCTTTTGCACAAATTTATGTAGCAGAAATTAGGAACGAATACTTGGACTTCATGTCCTCTTTAGCTTTCCATGTAGCCTCTTCCACCTTGTCGTTCCTCCAAAGAACCTTTACCAAGGCCACATCATTGGTTCGTAACCGACAAACCTGACGATCTAAGATCTCAATCAGGATCTCTTTATAAGATAGAAAATCCGAAATACCAATATCCTTGATAGGCACAACCTGCGACGAATCACAAACACACTTTCTCAACATAGAGACATGGAATACCAGGTGAATGAAGCTCAAACTAGAAGGCAATTCCAACTCGTAGAAAACATTACTAACCCTCCATAAAATTACATAAAAACCCACATAATGGGGACTGATCTTTCCCTTCTTCCCAAACTGCATTACTTCCTTCATTGGAGACACCTTCAAAAATACCCTATATCTAACCTCAAACTCCAAGTCCCTTCGCCTCACGCCTGCATAAGACTTTTGGTGACTTTAGGTAGCCTTAAGCCTATCCAGAACCACCTTCACCTTTTCCATAGCTTTATGAACCAAATTTGACCAAACATATCCGCCTCACTAAGCTCAAACCACCCAATAGTAAACCTATACCTCCTACCATACAATGCCTCAAATGGAGCCATCCCAATGTTGGAGTGGTAGCTATTGTTGTATAAAACTCTACATAAGGTAAGTGCTCAACCCAACTACCACCATAGTCAATCACATATGCACAAAGCATATTCTCCAATATCTGAATAGTTCTCTGTGCTTGCCCATCTGACTGCAGGTGAAAGCAGTACTCAAACTAACATTAGTCCCCAACCCTTTCTAAAACTCCTGCCAAAAGTGAGATAAAAACTGTGTACCACGATCAGAGAAGATAGAAATAGGTACCCCATACAACTTCACAATCTCATGAAGATATAATCTTGTATAATCCTCGCCAAGAAGTTAGTCCTTAATGGCAAAAAGTGAGCCGACTGTGTCATCCTATCCACCATTACACAAACAAAATCAAATTAATTATGAGATCGAGGGATATCGATAATGAAATCCATGTTGATTACTTCCCACTTCCATTTATGCAATTTAATTTTCTGATACAATCCCTCGGGCCTTATGTGCTCCACTTTCACCTGTTGACACACCATGTATTTGGCTACAAAATTAGCCACATCCCTCTTCATATTGTTCCACCAATACATCTCCTTGAGGTCATGATACATTTTTATCGAATTGGGATGAACAACATAGCACGACTCATGCGACACAACAAAAACCCTCTCTCACAAACCATCTACATTAGGAATGCATAACCTTCCTTGGTATCGCAAAGTTCCATCCCCACTAATCTCAAAGGCCATCACCTTTTTTCCACCTACATCACCCTTGATCCTTATTAAAAAAAGGGTCTAATATTTGTTATCCTTGATCTCAGCTAGAGCTGTCGATACGATTCAGCCCAGCCCATATAGACTAGCCCACACGAGATTTGAGTTTGATGGACCAGGCCGGGCTAGCCCATCAAAATAATGGGCCAAAAACACCAAGCCCATACTATTACTCTGTGGGCTGCGGGTCTCATGGGCCAGTCTACTTTTTTTTAAAAAAATAATTATAATTTAATTTTAGAATGTTAATAAACATAAATATTACCAGAAAATATTACATAGTGTTAATACTTGTTAATCAAGTCTCCAACACCCCAAAAGATACTCCTAATAGCGAAATTAAATAACTTTTGACAAAATATCCTTTGAACCAAATAAAAATACTAATAAGAAATCTAAATAGTTACATGTATTTGACTTATGGGCTGGTCTACAGGCTAGCCTAATGCACATTGCTTAAGGCTCATAGGCCATAGGCTTATCCGGGTTGGGCTAAAAAAACTTGTTCTTAAATAGGCTGCAAAAATTGAAGCCCAACTCCATCAAATTATAGGCTGGGTTGGGCTGGCCCAATGGGCCTAACCATATTGACGGCTTTAATCTCAGCATTAAGAGATAACCATGCCACTTCCTACACAAATACACCACCATCCTCAGAGTCCAAGAGGCAAACTCTAAGGTTAGTCAAATAGTGAATATCCTTCGCCAACTCCTATTTCCCTTTATCCACATGAGCTAGACTCTCCATGAATAACCTACTAAGAGAACCAATAACCACATTAGCTTTAAATGGATGGTAATAAGGACTTATATCATAATCCTTGAGAAGCTCAAGCCATCTCCTTTTCTTGAGGTTAAGGTCTTCCTGAGTAAATGTATACTATAGGCTCTTATGATCCATAAAGATATCCACATGTACTCCATACCAATAGTGATGCCAAATTTTCAATCCAAATAACATAGCTAATAATTCCAAGTCATGAGTCGGATAATATCTCTCATACACCTGTAAATGCCTGGAAGCATAAGCTATTACCTTTCTATGCTATATCAGAATGCAACTAAGTCCCATACGGGATGTATCATAGTAGACCACAAACCCATTAGTGCATTTAGGCAAAGTCAAAGTTAGAGCTGAAGTTAGCTTATCCTTCAGCTTCTTGAAACACCCGTCAAAATCATCAGACCACAGGAACCTTACCTTCTTCTGAGTTAACTTAGTCAGCGGAGCAACTATAGTCTAATAACTTTCCACAAACCTCATGTAGTAACTAGCTAATCCCCAAAAGCTTTAAATATTGATTGGAGTCATGGGTTTAGGCCACTTCTTCATCAACACAACTTTTTGTGGATCCACCATGATCTCTTCACTAGAAATGATATAACCCAAAAAAGTGACAACATTCAACCAGAATTCATACTTTGAGAATTTGGCATACAACTGCTGCTCTTTCAAGGTCTGCAATACAATATGGAGGTGATTCGCATGATCCACCTTGCTCTTAGAGTACACCAAAATTTCATTTATGAAAACAATGATAAATAAGTCCAAAAATTGACGGAATACCCTATTTATCAAATCCATGATTATCACTGGGGCATTCGCCAACCTGAAAGATATAACCAGAAACTCAAAGTTCCCATATCGGGTATAGAAAATAGTCTTAGGGATATCCATTTTTGTAATCTTTAATTGATGATACCCAGATTGAAGATCAATTTTGGAGAAAAACATAGCACCTTACAAATGATCAAACAAATCATCTATCCTTGGAAGAGGATACTTATTCTTTATCATTACCTTGTTCAACTATTGGTAATCAATGCATATATAAAGAGAACCATCCTTCTTACGCATGAATAAAATTGGTGAACCTTACGAAGACACATTAGAATGGATTAATCCCAAACTCAGTCTCCTTATCAGGGGGAACATCAGAAAGGTCATCAGGAAGACCTTGGGAAATTTATTTGCCACCGGTAAAGAATGAAAAGAGGGACCTTCTGAGTTAGAATATTTAACCCAGACCAGATGATAGATACACCCCTTAGAGATCAATATCTGAGCTCTAATATAAGATAAGAACTTCCCTAGGAGCTAGGGAACTACTTCTCCACTCAATAACTGGCTCATTAGGGAATTTACAGACAACCTTATGGGTTCGATAGTCTAGAGAAGAATAGCATGAGTGCAAGCAATCCATCCTAGTATAATATCAAAATCCACCATATCTAATTAAAATAGATCCACCAAGGTTTCTTTGCAACCAATAGATACCACATACCTCTTTAGACTCTTCTAGCAATCATAGAGTCACCTACTAGGTATAAGTAGTAAAAGAGTCTAAAACACACTCAGGACCAAAACTAAAATGCACAGCCATAAATGAGGTCACATAAGAGAAAGTGGACCCTAGATTAAGTAAATAGTACACATCTCGAGAAAAAAGTTTCAATGTACCAGTCACGATATCAAGCGATGCCTCAGACTCGTATCGAGTAGTGAGAGCATAAAAATGGTTTCGACTAGTGTCTAATCTATCTAGTGCACCCTTTGGTGCTAGAGTTGATGATGAAGCAACTGGAACCTTGATCACCTTTGACGCAACCTTACCAACAGGATAGTTTCTAAGCATATGCCCTGGCTGACCACAGTTGAAGCACCTGCCCCTTTTTTCATCAAACAAACCCCGATGCAATCTACTACAGAACCTACAAAAAGAATATGATGGAGCTGATTGGGCCCCACTAACCTGAGATTGGGCACCCTGTGACCTGAAGTTGTCACCACCATAAAAACGTCTGTCACCTGACAACTTTAGGTAGAGAGCACTAGTGGTTGAGTATGACCCAAAATTTCCCCACTTCTTCTTAGGCCACTTCCTACCATCCCTACCACTCTACTGTTGGCCACCAGCCTGCTCAGAGAACCTTAACTTCTTGATCTGTCTCTCCCTATTTCACCTTGCTTATTTTTTTTCCTCCTTTGCTTACTGCATGTACATAACCAACCTGGAGATATCCATGTTCTTAATCAACAAGGTAGCCTTACTTTCTAAAATCTACTCTCTAGATAACCCAAAATCAAACTTTCTCATTCTATCCCTCATGCTAGAAACTATCTCCAGAGCATACCGAGATAACTGGTGAAACTTTAAGGCGTACTTCTTGACAGACATCTTACCTTGCTTCAGATTAACAAAATTTTTTGCTTTAGCTTTCTCAACTCCTGAGGAAAGAAATAGTCCAAAAATATATTAGAAAAATCCTACCCCTTGCCTGATCTCATTTCTCTTACCACTAATATGCCATATCCTTTAGCTGGTAGGCAGCAAACTCCACACCCTCCATATTCGTGGCATGTATAACTCAAAAAATCTTCTCTATTTCATCCAGAAAACCCTATGGATACTCCTCCACCTTAACATCAGTAAAGGTTGGAAGTTTCAATGTCATGAACTGGCCAACCCTTGTGGCCTCAGAAGATAGAGTAACAAAAGTACCACGCTGAGACTGAGAAGCTACAAACTGATCTAATATATGTATAGACTGACAAAATTCAGTATTCTTCACATCAACCTAAGGAGATAGAAGAGTACTAAAGGGAATCAGTGGAACTCCAGGAGGACAATTAGGAACTGGCCCACTAGACCGAGTCTAGACCCTATAGGTAGAACGGGTCTCATCAACATTGACCTCAGTTAGGATAGGAGAGTTTTCATGAGCTTCAGATCATTGAGAAGGTATGATCTAAAAAGAAAACAAACAGGAATTAGAGGAGAACTCAGGACCTTAGACTCTATAGCTTGAAAATAGAACACAAAAAAGAGAAACATTCCTAAATGCCTCGTAGCCTCTCCCTTATGAGTGTAGAATACTACGTACCTTTAAAAGAGACTCTACTCAACATGGCTTTGTGTACTCCCAAGTGAACCTCGGGATCTGATACCAAACTGACACTGCCCGAATAGGGCTTAGTTATGTCGGGTGCCTTAAGTCCAACCAGAACTGGAGACTACCCCCAATACCCAACCATAACCGCCCAATACCCTATGTCTGATAAATTCCAAACATATAATAAGATAGAGGAAAAAATAATCAAAGACAATAATAAAATCCATTATCATAACCATCCATACATCTAACCAAGCATCCAACACGTGCCATCCCCAATACCAATACCAATGCCAAGGATGACACTAATACTGACACCGCCCTTGCCCATAGTAGTCACACAAAGCCACTAACCTAAAATAAAGAGCATTTGATCAGTACTTATCCATGATCATAGCCAAAACCAATGTCCAATAAAGAACCAAAAGTATGAAAAAATATCCATAATAAGAAATGGAGTCTCCCGGAGCATGGAAGCTCACCACTTCATACTAACACAAATGTTGTCCCTAAATCCAAGTCACTAAGTAGGAGTAGTAGTATGTCCAGTTCCTGCATTGCGTGGAGATACAACGGCCAAAGATAGGTTAGCAAGTGAATGCTAGTATGTACTCAGGATAAGGATAAAGTAGTGTCATTATTCAAAACCAAAGTAAATATCCAATGCAATCACATTCATACATATATATATTATGATGAGAAAAAGAATTGAGTTTAGCATGCATTTAAAATTTTAACCTGGGTTGAGTAGCTTTACCGTCATAATCCACCCATGGGCTAGTAAGGTCCAGTGACCCCCTGAATGGGCCCCAATGCATGTAGCCACACAAACCGAAGATATCATAGGGGTCAGGGATTTTTATGTACCATTCACCCTCTATGATACATATATATAATTATAAACTTAGGGGATTCCCCTATACCTCACAAGTATATGGTCACCATGACAACCCTCATGTCAGCAAACATGAGTTTCTAGTGTCTATCCATTGGACTCACACCTTCACGGTTAGCTATCACAACACACTATTATTATCCAATTAAAACCTTTAGCACATAACCAAACCACCAATTCCAGAAGTTAACTACCAAGGTATTAGAAGTGGTATCGTCATACCAACTATAGCTTGCAAGAAATGTCTTTAGCCAACGCCTAGGGGATTCCCATGTACCCCACAAGTATATCCAATTAAACTAAGCCATGGACACCCTTTCCAATCCGTTTAAAACTAGTTAAACCAATTAAGTTTCCATTACCATCTTATGCAATGGAACATTTTCAATAAAAGTCAAACTATATGACAAAAACAATCTCATTGGCATATTAACAAACATGTTGAGGGCATATAGTTTCCAAAACTAAAACCAAGAATCAATTAACCATTCCCATGTAACCACATGTTTAAACCAATATTATAACATGAAAAACCATATATAGAACATGGGAAAACATCATCCAACCATTAGTAACCCAAACCCCCAACATATATTTCAAAACCAACACAAACCTACAATAATGCCATGAAAACCATTAAGTAAAACATGCTTATTGTTTGAAATAACAATGAGGTAGGAGTAACATACATTAGATACCAAAGAAGATGAAGAGGAACCACCCTTGATAGCTTTAATTGACCATCTTAAAGAAACCCTAGCCTCTTTTTAATCTAAGAGTCTTAAGAGAAATTTTAGAGTGTTTGATTTAAGAATAGTAGGTTAATAAAGCACCAAGTGTGTTATAAGTCATGGGGTCAAAAGAATTTAAGAGGAGAAATATCCAAAATACCCCAACTTAAACTATAAAAATTTTTGTAGGTGGGTAGGGTTTGGACCCATCACTCGTACCCACATTATACGAGTGGTACCTTCCACTCATACCTTAATCAAAATATTGGACATCACATTCTGTCCAACATACGAATTCTTAACCTAAATCATACCTACCATATGAATAGTACCCTTCAAGTCATACCTTAAGCAGAATGTCAAGGCTAAACAGTGAACAACATATGATTTGGCACTATACTTCTCGTATCATGTATATATAACTCATATAGAGTCTTCTCGTACAAAGAATAGAACTTTGATAACATCACACTAACCAACATACAAATAGGGTCCCTATACCTTTACCTATACCATATGATAAGTATGGTTTGTCGTATGATCAGCTGAAGGCTAAAACACAGGAAAATTTTGCAAGGATTCAAATCCAAGGTGTTTCAATTCTCCCCCACTTGGAATATTCATCCCTGAATGATGAAATGGCGTAGTTATCTACCTCACAGTCCAAGATGCCAAAGTTAGTTGAAAAGATAAAGTTATCTATCCTTACGATCACATCAAACGATATTACCATAGGCTTCTTCATGGTGTGGTCAGCCATCAATAGCTGTATCAAGTCAGTTCTGAAGGGTTCAAGCCCAATTGCTTGAATATGACTAGCGGTATCAATTTAATATTGAACCCTAAATCACACAAGGCTCAGGCAAATTGCGATAACCCAATGGTGCACAGTATAGTGAATGCTCTAGGATCACTTTTTTTTGCACCAAGGACCTAGTCATGACTGCACTGCAGTAGTGCACACTATCAACATCCTTAATAGTCAATCCTTTATATTTTGTGACCAAATATTTCATGAACCTGGCGTATCTAAGCATTTGCTCCAATGCCTATAAGAGAGGTATGTTCAAGCTCAATTCTCTCAGCATCTCAATAAATTGCTTGAACTTACCTTCTTTTTTTTCTGCCTCAGTCTCTAAGGATAAGGTGGGGGCAGTCTGGGGATCTATATGACTTTAGGCTCAATAACTAGACTTTTATATTTATCTTTATCAATTGTATCTTTATTACATGTTACCTTCTCAGACTCAATAGCAGGTGTCTCATCATCAATAGCTTCAATAGAAGGTAGTGGGTGATCTATAGTAGTGATACCATTCCTCATAGTAATAACAAGTACATGACTATTATTTCTCAGATTTTGCATTCTGTTACTCGAAAGAGTACCTAGCTGCCTCTGGTTCAGAGTTACAGACATCTTCCCAAACTGGTGCTCCAACTACTTGATAGCAATGACATGTGACTCGACCTTCTAGATCAACACTAAAATATCAGCCTTAATATCTTTAAGGATGGCCTCCTAACTTCCTTGACCCTTCACCAACTTAGCCAACATCTTTTTCATTCTCAATTCTGCATCGCATCTATTAGGTAGAATGTACCTATCTCTCTTCTCTCAGTTGTCATCCTTCTTTCTCCAGTCACTATCTCGCTCTCTACTATAGTCTTTGTATCTATTATAGTAGTTAAGACCTGGGTTCCCTTGCCCTTAGGATCAAAAACTCTTCATCTGATGATCTCTCTTCCAATTCTAACTCGTATGCCTTGGAAGCTGACCTCTGTACTACTACTGTATCCACTTTCTTAGAAGTCACAGTTGTAAACTTCTTTGTTAGCACCCCTAAATCAGTCCTTAGTAACATAATTTCTTCTACTACTATATCATCAGCTACTCTCTGGTCGCAAGAGGCTCCAATAGCATATTTACCAGATCCCCTCTCAGCCTCTTGAGTTTTCCACCCTCGGTTAGTGAGTGGGATCTATCATCTCTGAAGCTTCCTACCAATGTAGTCTTACAAAAGCTACTGTAGAGATGATGTCTGCCATAGCTTTGGAACTGATGGTCAGGGCACTATAGAATATCTCTGATAAGCACATCCCTGATAACTGATAATTTGGCACTATACTCAGCTTCTTCTTAAAACTAAACCAATCCTCGTACATGGACTCGGACTACAGCTTTCAGAAGTTGAAGATCTCATCCTTGAGCTACAACATCCTTGATGGAGGGAAGAACCTATTTAAAAATTGCCTGCGTAACTCATTCTAAGTCGTGATAGAGCCTCTTAAAAATTCCCCTAACGATAAAGATGCTTCTTCTTTAAGTTAGAAGTGGAAAAACCTCAGTCTAAGTTCTTCCTAATCTACCCATAGAATGGTATACGGGGTGCATATCCCAAGGAAATTTGCAAGCTGCAAATTTATATCATCGATAGACAATCCTACAAATATACCCTTCAAATTTAGAAGTTGGATCATGGAACTCATGATGCAAATTATCTTTCTGAGGGTAAAATAAGAGGTACTATGACTCTAGTCTCGATTGGCTCAACATATTCCAGATCTTATTCATCATCTATATATGGCTGCATATACTGATATGATGGGATTACTTGAGCACAGGCACCTCTAGTTCTATTTTGGTTTCCACCAAGTGCTGCTCGGTGGTCTGTCATTTGTCTCTGCTCAGTAAGCTCTGCCTCTCTAGATAACCTCTAAGATTTTTCCATTGCCCTCTTCTATGCTTTAGCTTGAGAAATATTATCATCAGTCTGATGATCAACAATACTCTGCACTCCTTTTAGAGGTGAGAGAGGTACAATATCTCAAACCCCTTAAGGATTATCATCTCTCTTCTTCTAAAATATCCTACTAGGTGATTATAGTATCCTCTCGAGATTCGAATTGACTGGGATTAAAGGTTTGCCTGAACTCCATGTGCTAGGAATACACCGGTGTATGCCCAGTCAAGAACAAAAACAAAAAGAAAACCCAAAAACTACAACAAACTTAAATCACTAATCAACACCATTATTCCCCGATAATGGCACCAATTTATTGATGATGTCCAAGCAACAACTCCTATTAGATGATGATATGGTAACTATTAAAATATAGTAACCCAAAAAAGGTTGGAGTCAAATCCCAAGGGAACAAGTGGCTTAGAAGATCTCAATAGTTGTATTCAATGGGAAGAGCAAGAAAAAAATAGGGGATTTTGTTTATAGTAATCTCGAGCAAAGAACAATATTAACTTTGTGGAAATTAGTCATAAGTGAACACTGGTATTGTGTTCCCTCTAGCGTCTCAACTCTATGGGCTTATCATGCGTTGTTGAACCAATTTAATAGCTTCCATGTATAATCGATAAGTTATGTATCTTCTACAGTATTTTACACGAGTAGAAGTATTTTACCCTTTACCTTTTGAGTCTCGGGGTGTCGCACTACTAACCCTTATCTTGATCCCAGTTAACTATTACCTTTTAAGTCTTTAGTTATTAGACGAAACCTAACCATCTTATGTAGATAGATCCTAACAGCGTGGATCGATAGTTAAACTCCAAATTACTATTGTCTTTATCTTTTCCTAGTCACTAATCTTTTGGAGTAAGTAGCAATATCTAGGTGGGATCCTAATGTATGAACCCATTAAGAAATCAATCATAATAAAGATAAAGCAATGCATTCCATTGGTATTGGTTCAGATCAACAATCACATTTTCCCTACTTTTGTCAATTCATCAAGGTTTCCACAACCCTATCTATGGGTTTTAGCCGCTCATGATTGTGAAGGAATCATAACATTCATATTAGAAAGAATAGATAAAATCACAATAAGATGAATAAAAACCTATGACCATAAAATGAATAATTAATCAATGTCAATATAAGGAAATTTCAAGATCAAAAATGGAACTTGAAATAAAAATATGTTTTTGAGTGTTAAAAGTACATAACTCCTACTATAAAGTACATAAGGGGTATTTATATTACATGAGAAAACCCCAAAAATAAAGCCCAGATGAAAAAGGAGAAAATTGGGTCGGTGGACACCTTCTCTCTGTACCTACGGTCTAGCACAGATGCAGATAGTTTCTGCGGTCTGGCATAGGGCGAAGGTGCAGACCACAGGTTGCGGATTGCCAAAGTCGTGCAAGTCAGCTCTCAAGATTTTGAGATTTCTGGCACTTTTTTATCTACATACGGTCCGTAGGTATACATGCAATTCATAGGTTGACTTAGTAGGTGCCAGGAGTCAATTGTTTAGCTCTTCTTTAACTCTCAAACATGCATTGATCACAATCAAGCCAGAAAATATCGCGATCATCCATAATCGCTCCAAAAGTAGCCAAAAACATCAATTTTTGCATGTTTCATGAACTTAGCACCCAAAACATGGTTTTCTGCAAAATATACCCAAAATAGATCATATCTAACAAAAAGACCTCAGAAAATTACATATTTTCCTTGGTTTAAGGATCAAAAGTGTTATATTTCTATAGCATATTGATAACGCTCAAACTACAACTCTCGAAAGAGTGTAAGCGGTCGTTGTCAAATATAGAACCCAACTGGGTTGGGTGTCGAATTCCATAGGGAATACTTGTTCACTAAGTAAGCAAAGATTATTAGACTTTTGGTGAAACTTTCGTAAAAAAAAAGGGGAATTGTAGCGTGAATTTAAGAGTATCAAAATAGTAACATAAGAACGGAAAATAGAAGAGTAAAACGGATTGCTTGGTTGGTTTTGATCAATGAGAATTGACAGTTAGGGTTATGTCCACCTTATGAGTTATACGTATCTATTGACTATGAGTTATGCGGAATTCAGACATGCATGCGCTTATAGAGAATCGTATTCTATGGTAAATCCAGGCGTCTTTCGACCATCAAGGATTATTTCACTTTAACTCTTTCGAGCTTAAAGCGTATCTAATGGTACAAATTCTCCAAGAGGTTAATCTAGTTACGGCACTAACTTTTTAACAGGGGTTGGTGCCCTATTACCTTGACATTATCTCTTTTCCAGACATGTAACTTTTCTTTCGAACAAGTTAATGCTATAGTGGCGTATTCTATATATTTGCAACCACAAGAATTTAGATTAATATGAAGAGAATAATGATATAAGCAGCATACGTGTAAAGAATTCACAAACTCATAGCAATAGATAGTGTCTCATAAGGCTTCCATAACCCCAACAGAGAAGTTTAGCTACTCATGAGTGCAACGGAAATCACAATAGACATTATTATCATACCAAAATAAGAGTCTAACGTGAAGTATGCTTTGGTAGTGCTTGTGGCGTGAATTCCTTGCAAGTAGCGTTTCTCTTGTTGTGAAAATTTAGAAGTCGATGAAGAGAAAGTAATAAGAATTAATTGAAAGAGAATGAATTGAAAGTGTTGAATGAATAATAAAAAGTAATTGATTGAAGAAGTATGAAGTATGAAAAACTTCAGCAAAATAGGGTATTTATAATACCCATATCCTATTCCTACTAGGCTACTGCATACTTATCCTAATCCTAATAAGTTACTGCATCATTATCCTAATCCTATTAAGTTACTGCTGATCCCCAAAGTCTTTGGAAATGCTGTTTTTGCCCGGGACAGGTTTTCCATGCGTCACTTTTAGTCCCTAGGCGTCCAAGCTCTGCTTTCATTCTTTTGTGAAGCTTCCTTTGGCGTCAAGTTATCCATAAAATGCTGAAATCTTCATCATTTATACCTGAAAACTTGCTAATCACGTTTGTTATCTCACTTACAGGAAAGAGGACTAAAAGTGCATGAATTATGTATTTTGTCCTCAAAACTTAGCTAAAATATGGGTAGATTATGGAACTTTAGGCGTGTAAATACGCCTATCATCAACACCCCACACTTAAAGCTTTGTTCGCCCTCGAACAAAATATCATGTCCTTCTAAACATCTACTTAGGGTTTCATAGTAACAGCACAAAATATTCATCCAAATAGGCATAGCAATTATTAACAAAGAGTAGTTTTCTAATCACTACTAGAAACAATTCAACCTCTAATATAGACTCATGATGGTGGTTAATTTGTATTCAAGAATTTAAGGCACAAAGAATCATACACGACTACCCAAAACTCATCAACCATGTGTGTCTCACACAAGATATTACCCATAATCTCTCACAAGTTTTGCATTTTTAGAAACATGGGTACAATATTCTCCTTGCTCTCACTCTCACAAAGAATTCATATGTTGCAACTGATGACCATAGGCTTTCCCTTAGTGTAATGCTCCACTAAATATCAGAATGCTAAGCCTAGGATCAAATAGGTATGTTACAGGTTGTAATGTACGCTAAGGGACGGGTAGGACTATTTTGGCCAGAAATAGTGACTATGTTCCTAAGCACTTTAATACATTACATTATGCCATTTATGCTTTCTTTCAAACAACCTTTCTACTTTCTTTTAATCTACCACCCTTTCTCACCTCTTTTGTTTTTCAATTTTGAACAAAATTAACTTTTTATTTTTCTTTTCATTTTTCTCTCTTCCCTTTCTCTTTTTTTTATAACACACCTCTATACTAACCATTCTTTTTCATAACAAATTCAAGTACCAATTCACTTTAAGGCACTACTCTCACCCAATTTCCTCTTATTTTGTCACATGACTTTGCAATTTAAAGCACTTAGGAATTTGGATCAAATTATGGTCTTGAAAAAAAATGGATTGGGCTTACATATGAGGCTGTCAAAGAAAATAGGCTTAAGGCTCAAAGGGGGTTAACTAGGATAATATCCATAGGTAGGTAAAATGAAGGTAAACAAACACAGATTGCCAAAGAAATGCCTAAATCATCTCCTAAACTCACACTCTTTATTTCACTTTACATACACACCGAGCAAGTTCTAGCATCAGTCACAAACACAGAATATACTATAATCTCACACACACAAGGCACATGGTCAACTTTATTGGGAGAAGTATAGACTCTTGACCCACCAGCTGAAGGAATTAAACCACACACTTATCACATAGCGAGTCACATTTAGAGCCTAAGTGTCTCAATAGTAATGATTTTATCACAGACTCTTGTCATAATACCCTACTGTCTATCAGAACAATTTCATGCAAAGTAAAA
Organism: Capsicum baccatum var. pendulum; assembly: GCA_030864225.1. NCBI lineage: Eukaryota > Viridiplantae > Streptophyta > Magnoliopsida > Solanales > Solanaceae > Capsicum > Capsicum baccatum. The sequence goes on along the minus strand of CM061560.1, from coordinate 80,089,775 downwards.
AAAAAAATTCTAAATTAACTACTAACAAATAAAACAAACAAACATAAATAAATGCAAATGCAGATAACAAAGTATAGCATACAAATACCAGCACCCCACACTTAGACGGGACACACTGCCCCCAGTGGAAAATAAATAAGAAGAACCTGATTAGTCAGACTCATCCTCTATGTCTGGGGTCATACCCCCTGTGTCGGAATCATCATCAGAGTCGTCATCCTCAGAAGTTCCTCAAACTGTACCCCACTTAATTCCAAAAGTGCATCGCGGTATTTGTAGCGAGGAGGATTCAGCTTGCTCTTTTCTTCCTTTTTTCTTACCTTTCTATGAGGTGGGCGCTTTTTATTTTCCTTGTCGTCCTTTCTGTGCCATTCTACCTGAGATCTTAATAGAGTCATGTTAGCTTCATCTCGGAAGATTCAATCGTCAAACCAACAACAGTGACACCACCCCACACTTAATTTGTTAGTGCAAACTAATTGAGTGAGTGATGTTGATTACTCAGACTTTATCGACATACGTATAGGCGATATGTTCCAACAACACGTTTAGCATAGTCATACTTTCATGTCATCTTTAACTATCCTTTCCAACTCTATTTCATGTAATCTTGACAACACTTTCATGTTTGGATTAATGTACCTTTTGAACAAGACTACTTCATAGAGATTGTATCAAGTTTATGGTATAGAAATAACAGCAACATATCATGCTTGTATTCAATCATGCTCTTCATCTCGATGGATAGGTTATTCAAACATGCAAGCTTTCAAGTTACAAGATTATGCCATTATCTTAACCATGTCGAAAAAGTATGATAGTGTATCAAAATTAAATACAGGTTGGTACCAAGTCTAGAACACCCATATGTATTCTTTCACTCACTTAGTTGTATCACAACAAATCAAGCACATTCAAATCACCAAAACCACCTCATGATCTAAAAAATCATTATAAGCGTAGTAGTGTAACACTTACGGTATATAAAAGAAAAACCTACTTGGTGATGGACTTGGAAGATGGTCTTGCAAGGTTAGATGAGTAAAAAGAAAAGTTTGAGAGATTTTGGAGGCAAAGGCGGAGCCTAATGCTTTGCCTAGTTGAGCATAGGCGGCGCCTATGCTATGGCATTGTAGATTCAGAGACCAAAGGCATTGCCATAGGCGGTGCCTATGCTATGGCATTGTTGGACCAAAGGCTTTGGCATAGGCGGCGCCTATGCTATGACATTGTTGGACCAAAGGCTTTGGCATAGGCGGCGCCTATGCTATGGCATTCTAGATTCAGAGACCAAAGGCCATAGCATAGGCCTTGCCTTGTCCATTGCCTAGATTTACATAGGCCTTGCCTTGTCTATTGCCTAGATTTGTATAGGCAATGCCTAACCGAAAGCCTTTTTCTCCTTCATTACTCACTTACCACCTTTAACATTGCTCACTTTCAAATCAAAATTTTGAGACCAAGCTCCTCCTTTATACGTCTTGCACCTACACTTACTCAAAAACAACAAAAACGATTAGAACGATGGGTTGCCTCCCATCAAGCGCCTTAGTTTTGGTCGTGGCTCGACTACAAAAACAAACTCCTAGTAAAACAAAACAATTTAAATATGATGGGTTGCCTCCCTTCTAGCGCTTGATTTATTGTCGCGGCACGACATAGTTATCTCGATTACTTAGACTTCATCGAGATATATGGTGCATCATTTTTTGAATGGATTCAGACGACGCTGATGCTTACTTGTATGCATGAAATCTTCTTTGAGATGACTCTTGTGCATACATATCCCAGGAGGGATACCAATTATATCATCAATAGTCCAACCCATGGCTCTCTTATACCTCTTTAGAGCAGAGATGAGAGCCTCTACGTGCTGTTCACCTAAATCAGCCGCAACAATCACCTAAAGTGTATTTCTACTTCCCAAGAACGCATACCTTAGGTGAATGGGGAGCTTTTTCGATTCTAGCACTGGGGCTCTTCAATGGAAGTCTTTGCTGTTGGTGACGGTTGATTCTTAAGATCAAGGTCCGGCTGCTTAGGAGTATGAGAATAGGACCCTATTTCTGTTAGAGAACACATAGTTTCTTCATGTTCTTGAGCCTCCTCACGCTCAAAATTCAGCAGCTCATCAGATAGTGACTCATCAGTAAGCTGCTTTTCTATAGATAATTCTTTGTCATCCTTATAATTAACTTCAGCTACAGAGAACACATCCATATCTTCGGGCTGCTTCATTGCTTTGCATACATCAAAACGGGCCACTTCGTCATTCAACCAAAATAAAAGCTCATTAGCTCTCATGTTAATAAGCACACTTCCAGTTGCAAGGAAAGGGCGTCCTAAGATTATGGGAACTTCAGAATCCACCTCGTAATCCAAAATAACAAAGTCTGCAGAAAAGATAAAGGTAGAAAACTTCACCAACACATCATTTAAGATACCAACAGGTCATTTTACCGACCTATCTGCCATCACGAGCCGCATATTGGTTGGTGTAGGGTCGCCCAACCCCAACTTTCTGTAGACGGATAGTGGCATCAAATTGATGCTTGCTCCCAAATCGCACAATGCCTTAGCAAAATTTATAGATCCAACCGTGCAAGGAATAGTGAAAGCACCAGGGTCTGTCTTTTTCTGTACTAAGGACCTTGTGGCAATTGCACTGCAATGATGAATATTATCTATTGGCTCATAGCTTACTGCCCGCTTCTTTGTTAAAAGGTCCTTCATGAATTTAGCGTACCCAGGCATCTGTTCCAGCGCCTCAACCAATGGAACATTAATGGTCAGCTATTTTAACATTGACATGAATTTATTGAACTTGGTATCATCAGCTCTCTTCTTTAATCTTTAAGGAAAAGGTGGTGGTGGAAGGGGAATAGTTTTCTCCACGACTTTCTTTTCCTCTTACTTCGGATTAGTGATCTTTCCGGGCTGTGGACGTTGGGGGGTGACGTCATTGACGCCATCTTCAGCTTCTTCGGCGTCCTCTGGTTCGGCAACATCTACTACATCGTTGGCCACTTGCCTTCCTTTGGCTGGATTTTCCAACACCTTACCACTCCTGGTAGTAATAGCCATACATATTCCATTGTTCCTTGGGTTTTGCACTGTGTCGCTAGGTAAGGTGCCAGCTTTTCTTTGATTTAATGTAGCTAAAATTTGACTCAATTGTTGCTCCAGCTGTCTTATTGCAGTAGAATGCGAGTCAACCAATTGCTTCATTGAGGGCAAATTATTTATTACCTCAGTTACTCCCATGCTGGTTGCCTCCACTGCTTTCAACAGCTTAGCCATCATATCTTCCATGGACATATTTCCAGAACCAGATGTAGTGGTGTCACGTCTTCCAGGAGGAATATACACGCCACTTCTGTCTATCTTGTTCTTCCAACTACCTTGATCACGATCCATATTTCCAGAATTATCATAATAGTTCCGACCTTGGTTTCCTTGGGCATTGCCTCGGAAACCCCCCTGATTGTTCAAGTAGTTGGCTTCTTCTTCAGAATTGGATTCCTCTCTTTCTTTTGACGCAACCGCTTTGACTTTTTCGGTCTTCCCTGATAATAGATGCTTTGTAAGAAAATCCATCTGTGTTTTCATGTGCGCCATATCTTGGTCGCGTTCCTCCTCTCTTCGCCTTTGTTCAGTAGTCATGCCAATAGATATAGTGGGGCTTGTCACCTCAGAATCTCTGGTATGCCAATCCCTACTTTGCTTTGTCATCCGGTCTAGCATATCGCTTGCCTGCACAAAGGTGAGGTCCATAAATGATCCTCCAGCCGCATTATCCACCACTGGTTTAGTTACTGAATTCAAGGATCAGTATAGTATCTCCATCAAGTGGACATTGGTCATGTGATGGTTTGGGCACCTCATAAGCTTCTTCTTGAATCTCTCCCATGTTTTGTGAAGGGCTTCAGTTGGAAGCTGACGAAAGTTGCTAATTTCATCTCTCAATTATGCTCTTTTGGATGGCGGAAAGAATCTTTCTAGGAAAGCGTCTTTCAATTGCCTCCAATTTGTAATAGAATCAGGAGTCAGCCCGTTCAACCATAGAGTTGCCTCCCTAGATAGAGACAATGGAAATAAGCGCAACCGAATAGCATTCTGTCCAACGCCTGGATTTTTGAATGACTTGCATGTAAAGATAAAATTGACCAGATGCATATTCGGATCATCACCTACAAGTCCACCAAATAATCCTTTGAGCTGCAATAGTTGAATCATGGTGCTAGTGATATTAAACTTGGCTCCAGGTGCCACGGGTGGAGGAATAATAGCTCCTGTGGCACCAGCCCCATCCAAATCATCATCATCATCATCAAAAGGAATCTGCATAGCTCGGCGTTCAGGCTGAAATCTTGCTTGACGATCTCTTCTGTTTGTCGGTGTCGCCACCTCAGCATCACGCCTAGGGTTTAGTAGCTCATCATCACCTAAGTCCTCATCATCAGGATCTGTTGCTCGCCCAGGGTTATTGATATTCTGTTGATGTACTTGGGCAGCAGCCAACGCAGCTAGTCTAGCCTGCTCCTGTTGAGCAGCCCTTCTCTCAATGTCACATTGTGCATCCATCCTTCCAATAAGTTGCGGTTCAGGATTTATGGGTAATAATGGTTGTCCAGAACTTCGAGTATTGGGCATGCACTGACAAAAACCTGCAGAAAACAAAAACAACAACTAAAAGTAAAGTACGAGAATCTTTGACCAAAGGGTCTAGTAATTATCACAAACTTTGTTGACAACCGTATTCCCTGGCAACGACGCCAAAATTTGATAACGTTCAAACTACAGCTCTTGTAAGATTGTAAGTGGTCGTTGTCAAATATTGAACCCAACTGGTTTGGGTGTCGAATGCCACAGGGAATACTTGGTCACTAAGTAAGCAAAGATTATTAGACTTTTGGTGAAAGTTTCGTAAAAAAAAAGGGGAATTGTAGCGTGAATTTAAGAGTATCAAAATAGTAACGTAAGAACGGAAAATAGAAGAGTAAAACGGATTGCTTGGTTGGTTTTGATCAATGAGAATTGAGAGTTAGGGTTATGTCCACCTTATGAGTTATACGTATCTATTGACTATGAGTTATGCAGAATTCAGACATGCATGCGCTTATAGAGAATCGTATTCTATGGTAAATCCAGGCGTCTTTCGACCATCAAGGATTATTTCACTTTAACTCTTTCGAGCTTAAAGCGTATCTAATGGTACAGATTCTCCAAGAGGTTAATCTAGTTACGGTACTAAATTTTTAACAGGGGTTGGTGCCCTATTACCTTGACATTATCTCTTTTCCAGACATCTAACTTTTCTTTCGAACAAGTTAATGCTATACTGGCGTATTCTATATGTTTGCAACCACAAGAATTTAGATTAATATGAAGAGAATAATGATATAAGCAGCATACGTGTCAAGAATTCACAAACTCGTAGTAATAATAGTGTCTCATAAGGCTTCCATAGCCCCAACAGAGAAGTTTAGCTACTCATGAGTGCAACGGAAATCACAATAGACATTATTATCATACCAAAATAAGAGTCTAACGTGAAGTATGCTTTGGTAGTGCTTGTGGCGTGAATTCCTTGCAAGTAGCGTTTCTCTTGTTGTGAAAATTTAGAAGTCGATGAAGAGAAAGTAATAAGAATTAATTGAAAGAGAATGAATTGAAAGTGTTGAATGAATAATAAAAAGTAATTGATTGAAGAAGTATGAAGTATGAAAAACTTCAGCAAAATAGGGTATTTATAATACCCATATCCTATTCCTACTAGGCTACTGCGTACTTATCCTAATCCTAATAAGTTACTGCATCATTATCCTAATCCTACTAAGTTACTGCTGATCCCCAAAGTCTTTGGAAATGTGTTTTTGCCCGGGACAGGTTTTCCATACGTCACTTTTAGTCCCTAGGTGTCCAAGCTCTTCTTTCCTTCTTTCGTGAAGCTTCCTTTGGCATCAAGTTATCCATAAAATGCTGAAATCTTCATCATTTATACCTGAAAACTTGCTAATCACGTTTGTTAGCTCACTTACAGGAAAGAGGACTAAAAGTGCATGAATTATGTATTTTGTCCTCAAAACTTAGCTAAAATATGGGTAGATTATGGCACTTTAGGCGTGTAAATACGCCTATCATCACCTATCATTGAGTTAAACCATTCGCCACCAATCATGATTTATGCCTTTTTATTGACCCATCTTCTATGTGTTTAACTTTAAGAATCCATTTTTTCTCAATTTCTTTATGCCCAGAAGGAAGGTCAACTAGATCCCAGACTTAATTGATTTTCGTGGACTCTAATTCTTCTTCTATCACTTTTATCCATTCATCTTTTTCAAAACTCGACAAAGCCTTAGTCATAGAATTAGGTTCATCCAATTCTTTGGGAGATGCCAAGAAAACATAATCCTCAATATCATTATATCGTTTAGGTGCACCTTTTTTGGTACTCTTACATAATTGAAGTTCAGATTCCTCGATATGATTTTGGGATTCACAACTCCCACTTGGACCAAGAATCCTTTCTTGATCTGTTGTATTATCAAGCATGTCCAACGATATTATTTGAGCATCCGAATTCAATATTTCGTAAAGATTCTCATTTTTATTTATTTCACTCCTTTTGGAAAATTCATTTTCCAGGAATGTGACATCTTGTGATTCAATCTTAGTAGTACTTTCATCTTTCAATTTACCAATGAACACATATCATTTGGAGTATTTTGAGTATTTTATAAAGATACATTTCTTTTCTTTTGGACTTCGCTTTCCAAACTTTCCAAAATGATCTTTAATATATGCAGCACAACCCCAAGGTCATGGATTATTAAAGTTTGGTTATTACGAGTCCATAGTTCATAAGGAGTAGAAGATACTGATTTAGAAGGCACTTTATTCAATATGTAGGCCACAATTAATAATGCATCTCCCCTGAAAGAGATTGATAAATTTATCCGTGCCATCATGGATGTTGTCATATCCAACAATATTTTATTCCTTCTTTCAGCAACACCATTTTGTCGAGGTGTATAAGGAGTAGTTAATTTTCTTATAATGCCTTTTTCAATACACGGTTCTTCAAACTATATTGATAAATATTCATGGCCTCTATCGGTTCTTAATGCCTTTATACTTTTGTCTAATTGACTTTCAACTTCATTCATATATCTTTTGAAGCATTCAAGTGCTTCAAATTTATGAGATATCAAATAGACATAATGAAAGTGCATGAAATCATCAATAAATGTAATGAAATATAAAGCACCAGACCTTGCCCTCATATTCATTGGACTACAGAATCATATCTATAATAGAGAAAAAAGAAGGTTAATCCCTCATAGGATACGGGTGTTCTGAGGATATCAGAATGGATTAATTGCAATGGGAATTCAGCTCTTTTAGCCTTCTCAAATGGTTTACAAGTAATCTTTTTGGCAAGACAATTTTTACAACTTGGCATTTCAATTTTGGAGAAGGAAAATAGGTATCCTTTCTTTGTCAATCTATTCATTCGATCTTGACCTATGTGACCCAATATAGCATGCCACATAAGTATATCAACATCATTATTACTAGAATAACATGACATTACACAATGGTCAAAATAATAGTCATAAGTTGAAGAATTATAATAAAAAATAATAAAGCGATCATAATGACGTCCAAAACAATAAAAAAACATTACCTAGAGTTATTCTTACACTATTCTGGCTAAAAAACAAATAAAAACCAACATCTAAAAGAACAGACACAAATACTAAGTTTCATCAAAATTCTAGAGCATATAGGACGTCATGCAACATCAAAGACCGGCCTTCATGCAAGTCTACTTTGCAAGTGACAATCCCTTTGACTTAATGTTTTGCATTATTTGCTATATAAATCCACCTTGATCCAGGTGAAACTTGATGGAACTCCACAAAATCTTCTCGATCTCGACTTACATGGTCGGTGGCTCCTGAGTCTACAATCCACATAGAATAAGATTCAGTTAATAAAACAGTTCTAGAAACATATGTAGAACTTAGAGATGTACTTATAAATTTTACCTTTTTTTTCTCAGGACATTCACGAGCGAAATTCCCCAAAACTTGGCAATTGTAGTACTTTATCTTGCTCTTGTATTTCTTCTTGGAAAACCTTTTTCCCTACTTGGAATTTGGCTTGTTCTTTTTCTCAGAGGGTTCTTCTTCGGTGTCTTTATCCTTTTCATTCCTTTTCTAATTTTTCTATCTCTTGAAGCTTGAAGACCACTTGATTCTACTATAAAGGTATTAGAAGCAACTTTTACAGCACCAAGCCGCTTAACTTCAAGTTCAACATGATGGAAAACATCAGAAAAAGTTTTTATGTTATCGTTGTGGGTTAAATTAACCTTCAAGTATTCCCAGCTATTTGGAAGAGATTGGATCACTACCTGAACCTGTTGCTCATCTGAGAGAATATGACCAACACTTTTAAGGTGACCTATCATATTGGACATAACCCTAAGGTATTGCTTGATGTTTTGATCATGGCGTTTCTTGTAAGTGTCAAACGTGATAGTTAGTTGTTTGAGGCGAGTGATAGAAGTACCCCCATATGTTCCTCAAAAGTGTGCCCAAATAGCATTAGCAGTAGAAAATTCCTTACACTCATGAATGAGGCCATCAACCATAGAACTCACAATGATCCACATGCAACTGAATTAACCTTTTTCTAAGCCTTATAAGCTTCAAGATCTCTTATTTATTATGCAGTATTACCCTATTCTGGTAGACATAAGACATATTTAATACCTTTAAGAGAATTTTGTTCTTCCTGTACATACCTTATTTTATGACTCCAAATGTCGTAGTTGTCACCATTTAGTTTTTTTCCTTTGATCAAGTTGGAAATTATATTTTTTGATGCTATGTTTGTTATTAAGAGACAATCACACAAGTATTTTATCAATTATGTATGCAAGTTACACATTCAAGCAAATCATTTCGCATAGAGGTTTCATGTTTAGTGTAAAATCGAAAGGACACTTGACCAAAATTAGAAATTAATTTGTTAATGTGTATTAAAATGATAGCTTTCAATTAAGTCTTTTTTAAACTCAAATAAATGAATAAAATTCATGCAGAAGGAGAGAAACAACTTATTATATTTATAATATAAAATTAATAAAGAACTTCAAGTTACAAGTCAATTTAAAGATAAAAGCCATCCTACAAATATTTGAGATGACTTATATACACCTGAAAAGGCTCGCTAGGGCAAATCTTGTGGTAAACATTATAAAACTCTCACCCCAAGGATCATGGAGAGAATTTTCTAGAATAGCAAAATCTTTCCAATCTGAGATTTCTACATAGTTTCTAGTTCTACATGTTTTAATTCAAGAAAATGAATAAAACTAGCAACTATAATACTAGGGAACAACTTAAAAGACTTGAACTCTTTTAGCTTCTTCTCTCTTTTCCTTCGTATAACCCTCTCATTTCGTAACATATTTTGTGCCATCCAGGGGACATAATTTCGTATAATCTCACAACCTCAAAAATATATCCTTCATCGACGTTCTCTTTCACTTTGTCTCTTTACTCGACATCCAGAACTCCCACTTGGAGTGATTTGAGTTTGTCCCCGTTCATCCATGTCTGAAATAGGAACCAAGAAATAATAAGAATGGTGGGACCACTCAATGTGACCTTTTATGTCACAATTTATCGTAGAAGGCAAAATCCATTCAAAAAAACTAGGACAAATTAAAACAAAAAAAAATATCATGATCAATTTTAACCAATAATTTAAATCATAAACATGTTAAATAAATGATTCAAGCGGTTGCACAACTCCACTTAAAAATAAGATCATGTTAATGATTTTGTTAAAAAAATTTCCACGCAAATCCTTTTTTTTAAAATAAAATTATTGAAATTCATCAAAAAAAGTCAATAAAGCTTTTAAACAATAGAGTAATGTTTCATCACCTTTTTCCAAAAAATATAAGGGCAAACTAATTTTTTTATAGATTTATCAATCAAAAAAAAACTTATCAATTTTATTTAATATACTATTAATATATTAGAGAGAGGGAATAACTTTTAATTATAGGGGAAAGAGAAAAATGGCGTGCACGTTTCCCACTAAAATACAGTGCACGTTTCCACTCTTACAATTACTATGTTTTTCTCTGTCTTAAGATCATGAACACAAGTTCAAAGAATTTCTATCATCCCCCCTCCCAAAAAATAAACTTTTCTCCTTTTCTTTTACACTAAAGAACATCTTTAGTTAATTTCTTTTAACATAATTTTCATGGAAGATTGAGAGAAATAAAAGAGTACAGATCCCAGAAATAAAAATATTTGAAGAAACAAAAAGACCACAGATCTATATTCGAATCCATCGCGTGATTGTGGCACGCTGATTCCAGATTAGAAGGTTGTATATTCAATTCACATCGAGTTTAAAAATCCCGATCTATTTTTGGTTATTAATTCTTTGTAATAGATAAGTTCTTTCTTCATGAAGTTTTTACACTTAAAATACAAGAAATTATCATGCAAACATGGCCTAGCTCCAATGCCATTGTTATATAAAGCAGAGGAAGATCAATGTGTACCTTGATATATTGCAGCGGAAGAAGTTGATTTTGCTACCGAATTAATATGCCCCAAGTCTACTTTGAATCTTGTGGAATAAAAGTATAATAATCAAGGATTAAATGTCTTTTGGTATTTTGTATAATAATAAATTTTTTGTCTCAGTTTTTCTGTCACACACTTTCTGATGAAGAAGCATTTATAATATATAAGGGGAAGAGAAGTTTTCTTTGTAACTATTCCCCCAAAAGTGTAAATATGTAGGATTATTTCTTCTTATCTTTTTTTTAGAAAAATTGAAAATAAAAAAAAGGGTTGGGTCGGGTAGGTGCACATGGGCGACCCACGACCCAAAATATACAACAAATAGAAAAAGGTTAATTGGTGATTTTATATAAAGGGTGATGGAAAATTCCATTCAAAAAGTTTTATGAAAGAAATTAGGGACAATTTCATGAATAAAGGGTTTTCATTATGAAAAAGATTTCATAATGAAATAAGTTTTACTATGAGAATAGTTTTTATAAGAAAAACACTTTATTGAAATTGTGTTAGTTTTTTTTTTTGGTTTAATTTGGGATTTTATTAATCAACTAAATGTCTTAAACATGATGGACCAACCCATCCAAATAATACAACTACTAAGTCTACATAAAATAAAAAATGGACCGGCGCAATTAATTGACCCGATCCAGAAAGAAAACACACATAAATTTAGTAGGATTTCCAAATTGGTTCTTAGAGCTAAGATCCCCTCTTCTCTACCTCCTTCATCATGTTTAGCTTTGTCAACCTTCAATTCCTTCTTCTTTAGCTCTGAATGCTTAGTACCATGCCATGGTTGCATTGAGATAAGGATTATTCCAGTTTGCATGAGTAAGTATATTCCATTCTTGCTTTAGTTGTTGCTTAATCTTATATTGAGAACCTGCTTTAAATTTTCCTTTGTTAATGTCCCAGTTGAGATCTCCATTATACTGACAGTGCTTTTTGGTGCTAACATTTTGGGTCTAGTTCACTGAAGCTTGCTTCCTTCTTCAAGTAAGTCATTTCCATCTATGAGCTTGCTGACTGCCCTGTATCTTATTTTTGACAACCTGTTTCTTCTCCAAATGTATCTATAGCTGGGGTGGATATTCTAGGATGCTCGGACCCGCTGATATTTGAAAAGGAATAACTAACTAAGTCTCCTAAATCTTATCTGACCTTTTGACCCTCAATCTACTGAGATACCCTTTTTGTTGGATGGTATAGATAGGCTAAGTAGCAAATTTACTTTTTTGTTTACCCTCTCAGGTTGTAAATATAATGTATATGAAAAAACTTATTGTAGCCCTTCCACTTGCCTTATCCTTTTGCTAGTACCATCGTCAAATGTAGGAATTGTTTCTTGTCACTGTTAAGTATCTTTCTACCTGAGCTTGGTAATTGGTTGAATGCTATAAATATGAACTTCTCATGCTCAAATGCTAGATTAGCTAAGTAATCAGCAAGTTGATTGCCTTCTCTGAATATATGTTGTATTTGTACTTGCTTGTCTACCAATAATTGCTTTATCTGGATTATTGTGTCTTCTATCTTCCATGGACTTTTCCCTTTCTCAATTAAAAACTTATGCATGGCTAGAGAGTCTTTCTGAATAATTACTTTGTCCTAACTTGATTGATTGCAATGAATGGCTGCATGTAATATGGCCTTGGCTTTTGCTACCATGTTCTTTGTGTCTTTAATTGTTGACCTCTCTGTATGTATTAAATCATCATGTACATCCCTCAAGCAGAATGCCCATGAAATGCTATCTGGGTTCCTTTTTAATGCTCCATCCATATTGTATTTACACCAACCTTGCTTAGGAAATTCCTATAGCTGCTTTAGCTCTGACTTTAGGCTTTAATTGGCTTAGCTGATATAGAATTGATGGCCAGACCATTGAAAATTCCAGCGTTGGTTTTCTAATCTTCAGCAACATCCTTAGGTGCCTTGTGACATTAAAGATCAATGCACAGTGACCTCTTTGCCTTCATGCTTCTTAACATTTCTCCTCTTCTATAACTCCTACAATATGATTGTTGGTAGTGCTCTAAAATAAACCTTCTCTCTTTGCTTCACTTGATCATCCCACCATGCATATATTGTCTCTCTTAAACTCAGTCCTTAGATACTAATTCCTACAAAAGAAGAAAATTAATACTAGGTGTTTGCTCAATACCAAACCAAATAAGAAAATATAATTGAAAAGTAAAGCGTTTCTTGTTCCGTTTATTGTGGGTTGATACTTTTGAGAAAAGTATCAATACAATATTCATGATTCAATTTGTTTTTGAGTTTTGTTGATTAGAAAGTTGATAGAAAGATTGATCTTGGTGTGGATACACATAGAGTCTTCGTAGTATCAAAGAAATTATGAGCTACATTTATCATCATCAGGTTTTTCTTGAAACCTAATCTTTAGTTGTTAACAAATATTAAACGCAAGTAGTTCTCTCTAGGATTGTTTTCTGTCTTTCATTGAGTGTTACGCATATCTTGAAATCCTATAAAAACAACAATATACCCAATATATTTCTACCAAGTAGGGTCTAAGGAGGGTAAGTATATGCAGTCCATACCACTACCTCAGATGCGGGATGGAAAGGTTGTTTCCGATAGACCCTTGACTCAATATACAACAGTCCAAAAAAGAAATAGTACAGAAACAAGAAATAATAGGAATAACCACACCCAATAATAATACAAACAAAACTCACCAATTAATATGACAAATAATAAAACACTCTGAAATAATATATATTATACCTACAAGCACTACTAACAAAACAAAGTCCTCCTACCTGGTAACAATGGCGTACCCCTCATACTATCCTTCTCTACTAATTTGACACCTTCACACCTTTCTATCTGGGGTCATTTCCTTGGTAAGTTAAAGTTGCTTCATGAAATATCTAATCACCTCCCTTCAGTATTTTTTTATCTACCTCTACCTCGCCTAAATTCATCTGTAGCAAACCTCTCACATGTCTGAACTAGTACATTCGTTTCCCTCCTTATTACATACCCCAAAAACATCTCAACCTCACATCTTGCATATTGGTTTCCACCGATGCCACTCCTACCTTATCTCGAATAACTTTATTTCTAATCATATCCTTTCTCATACATCACATATCCACTATAGCATTCTGATCTCCGCTACTTTCATTTTTTAGATGTGAGATTTCTTTTCTGGACAACACTCTGTCTCATATAATATAGGCGACCTAACCACCACTCTGTAGAACTTGCCTTTGAGTTTAGAGGGTACCTTCTTGTCACACAAAATTTTATACGAGCCTCCATTTCATCCACCCTTTTCCAAAATGAGTGATGTCCTCATAATCTTATCATTCTCCTAAATCATAAACCCAAGATAATTGAAACCATCTCTATTTTGGAAGGCTTGAGTATTGAGATTTACAACCACATCTACTTCATGCGAGGCCTCGCTAAACTTACACTCCAAGTATTCTATCTTGGACCTAATCAACTTGAACCCTTTTGACTCTAGAATTTTCCTCCAAACCTCCAACTTAGCATTATTTCCACCATAGGTCTTATCAATCGAGACTACATCATCCATATATAACAAAAACCAAGTCACCCCACCTTAATTTGCAAAGTCAAAACATCCATCACCAAGGAAAATAAAAATGAGATAAAATTTGATTCTTTGTATAGCCCCATTAAGATGAGAAAGTGCTCTGATTCCCCTCCTGTAATCCTAACCTGAGTCTTGTCTCCTTCGTACATGTCCTTAATCTCCATAGAATATACCATAGGTACACCTCTATATTCTTAAAAACTCCATAAAATCTCCTTGGGGACTTTGTTATAAGCCTTCTCCAAGTTAATAAATGCCATGTGCAAGTCTTTCTTCTTCTCCCTATACTACTCCACCAATCTCCTAAGGATATGGATAGCTTCAATAGTTAAGCATATTGGTATAAAGCCAAATCAACTCTAAAAATTAATTACAATCTTTCGTAATCTCAACTCTAACACCCTCTCCCAAACCTTCATTATGTGGCTCAACAACTTGATACCCCTATAATTATTGTAGTCCTGGATGTCACCCTTGTTTTTATATAATGGAATCATCATACTCTATCTCTAAGCTTCATGTATCTTCGTCGTCCTAAAAATAATGTTAAACAACCTATTAAACTGCTCTACCCCCGTCCTTTCTATGCAATTCAAAAACTCCATCAGGATCTCGTCTACCTAGTTGTTCTACCCCATTCACCCTACAAATAGAATTATTAACCTGCTCAATCATAACTCACCTATTATATCCATATTTGTGAAGCCTCTCAGAGTGTTCCAACTCTCCCAATACAATGCTAGTGTCCCTTTCTCATCCAAGAGCTTATGGAAGTAAGATTGCCATCTCCTCCTAATAAGAACCCCCTCCACCAACACTTTATTGTCTGCATCCTTAATATATTTCACTTTGTAAAGATTTTTATCCATCCTCTCCCTAACCTTAGTTATCTTGTATAATTTTTTTCACTATCTTTACTGATACTAGCATGGATCCTTCAAGACCATTCACATATAGTAAAGAAAAAGAGCTTCAAGATTTACAAATCATATTTGCAAGGAAAGAGGCTTTAGAGGAGCTTAAAGGATACCAAAAAAAGGCATTCAATGTATAGAAGGTCAATCGACATGAAAATAGATGATGAGAAGGGGCTAAGTGTGAAAATAGCCATTTCTTAAATTCAAATATTCACAAAATATAAGATATCCAAACAAAGATCTTGTTTCATTAAAGGCATATTTGTACAAAATAATTGTCCTCTTATTTTCTTAATATAAATAGGATATTTTCTTATTTTACAAGGAAGATTTGATGAATATGTTGGAGAAATTGTAGTTTCATAGTAAATTTCCTTAAGAAAATTAGTGAAGTAATTAATGTAGTTAGTGGATTAACTGTATTGATCTTGAAATTATTGGTGAACTTTTATTTTGGCTTGATTAATCGAAGAATTACCCATTTGTGGTTCTTGTTTCATTGATTGTTCAAGCTAGAGCTTGTGTTTGAGTGTTGAAATCAACTAGGAGGTGAAGAGATCAAGTCTCTTGTTGCCCATAATTCAATACTTAGATAATAGTTCACATATTCTTTTTTTTTCTTTTACCTTCTTATTCTTCTCTCTTTGATTCTTATAATTTTGGTATCAAAGACAGGTTAAGGTTTATTTCCACAAATTTAAATTTAAAATTTTTTAAAATACCTAAAAAAATGATTTTTTTTGTTTTGATTTGTTGTTGACACTAGATCCTTATTCTTTAGTGTTTTTTTGAGCCTAAATCTCGAATTTTACTTGATTTGGATATGTAAAAAGATACCATTGAAGGGTTTTGAGCCTTAAAACTTTGTGAAATTTGAAAATTCAATTTATTTTTGGCATGATTTTGAAGGCCAAAATTTATTGGGATTTGTTCATGGTGTTGAAAGGAACAGGCGGGAGAAAATTTTATCGAATTTGGAGTTGAAATAAAGAAGATATGAAATTCTGAAGATTGGGATTTTTGTTGGTGTTCTTGAGTTTATTCATCTTATTCTTGGAGAAGAGGTTAGAAAAGTACACTTTGATCAAAAGAAATTTAAGGTCAAAGTGTTAGTGGAGCTATTTGTGAAATTTTGAAAAAAAATTAAAATTCCACGTTAGCAGTTGACTAGTCAACCCCACCACGTCAGTGCCAAATGGGAGCCAACGCAGCAGGGGACTAGACCTTTTTCCATGTCAACAGCGAAATCCCAGGCCCCGATGCCTACAGAGTGCGTGAAGGCCAAATTCAGAGAGCAGATTTTTTTTTACACTTAGTTTTTTTAGGGTCTTAAGTTTTTGGGACCCCAAAATTTTTCTAATTGTCCAAACTCCACTGGTTTTTTTCCTATACTTTCTTTCTTTAATTTTTCAAATATTTAGTGAGTAATTAATATATTTAATTACTTTTTAACTAGTTTTAAATCATCAAATCCTTTCTATGATCCCAAAAATTAAGCAACATAAGTAATTTTCCTACTTTTGTTACTTAGTTTTTTATAGTTTGATATTTTTTCGTGCTTCTTTTTATCAACTTTTCTCATATTAATTCATTGTTAAGCTTCTTGATTCAAGTCCTTTAGCCTTCAAACTAGTCATCCTTCTTTCAAGAGTCACAAGAATCCACTCCACCACAAAGGATATGTGATCTTGAAATGATTGAGCAAAGCTAGTTCACTACCAATTTTGAGACGGCGCTTTAGCAGGTAAGTTGAGATTTTACAAATGAGTGACGTGAGGCTTTTTCTACTAATATTATTTTTTAAGTTTTGTAGGTACCATGTCAAATTAAATTTATCACCCACCTCACCAAACTGGTGGCGGATATGAGTGGATTGAGAATAGAAATGAATGGAAGGTTAGGACGTATGGAGGAAAGGTTGGTATGGGTAGAAAGAGAGAAATAAATTCAAATAGAAGATGAGGGGGTAAGGAGGGCATCTGTGCAATCCACAACCATTACTCCAGAGCAATTTCACTATTTATGTTACCGTCCACAAAATCAAATCCAAAACTTCCAATAATATATCTTCCAAATAAATAACACTCCAAATTTTCCAAGACACCTACTCCATATCCCCAACCAAAACCCTATTATCCTCTATAAGAGACCAATCTTTTATGGACAACTTAATTCAATACCAAAATCTAGTTAGAAATACATCAAATGCATCCTTACATAGTTTCCACACATCACCCCCACAAAACAGATCATACATGTCATACCAAGACTACCAATACCAAAATCCACTCTATGATGCAATGAATTATGAATTCAATAATGATGACTTTTGTGAGCATGGAGGTAGAGATAATTATGGAGTATCAAGAAAAGGAGTACATCCTCAAAAATTAGGGTAGTACCATAAGAATATAGGAATAAAAGAGATAGTATAGGAAATAAAGGAGATAAGATAAGATATAGAGATGATAAGATGGAAATTAGAGGATATAGGTTTGGGGATCCACAGTTCTGGGGTGGGCTCGAGGCCTCATGGAGTTTTGAGCTAAAAATTAACCAAGGGTCCCGCAATTGGCTGAGGAGTAGGTGAGTGTGGGCCGATGGGGTGGCTAGGGCTATCTAGGTAGTGAAATGGGCAAAATAGTAAAAACAGGCCATTTTTAAGCCAAATTAAAGTGTTATGCCTATGATTTTTGGGGGGTGGTCCTAGGTCCCAATGGATTTTTTGGGTCAAAAATCAGTCGAGCCCCTCTGACTAGTTGATTATGGGATGATGAGATTGGCAAGGCCATATGGGTGGTCAAACGGGTGAAACAGCATAAATGGGCAATTTTTAGACAAAATCAGTGTGTTAAAGCCTACAATTTTGGGGGTGGGTTCGGGGATCGAGGGAGTTTCGAGCCAAAAATTGACAGGGGGCCCCGATTAGCTGAGGAGTGAGTGATAATAGGTCATCAAGGTGGGAAGGTTTATCTGGGTGGTCAAATGGGAGAAACGGTGTGTACAGACCATTTTCTAGTAAAATTAGAGTGCTATAGCCCACGATTTTGGGGTAGGCTAGGGGCCTGATAGAGTTTTAGGCCAAATATTAACTAGGGAACCCTGGCTGGATGAGATGCAAGTGAGTGTTAACTGATGGGGTAGGTGGGTCCATCTGGGTGGTCAAATAGGCAAAATAGTGCGAACGGGCTATGTTTAGGATAAATAGATATGCCACAACCCACGGTTCTGGGGTGGACCAGGGGATCAATGGATTTTTGAGCCAAAAATTGACTAGAGGCCCCCTACAAGATGAGGAGCGAGTAAGTATGGGCTGGGAGGGTGGGCAGGTCCATCTAGGTGTAAAAATAGGTAAAACCACATGGATGGGTACTTTTTGAGCTAAATAGTGTGCTATCCCATGATTTTGGAGTTAGGCCTGGGGTCCAATGGAATTTTAGGCCAAAAATTAACCCGAGGCCCTCCTAGCAAGCTGAGAAGTGGATGAGTGTGATCTGACCGGGTGAGCAGGGCCATTTGGGTGGTCGAACGAGTTAAACGACATAAATATGATGTTTTCGAGCCAAATCAACGTGCTATAGCCCATGGTTTTGGGGGTGAGATCGGCGTCTGATGGAATTTGGGATGACAATTGATCAGGGCTCCCCTAGCTAGCTGAGAAAAGGGTGAGTGTGGTTTAGCAGGGTGGGCAGAAAAATTTGGGTGGTCAAACAGGAAAAATGGAGAGAACAGTCCATTTTTGTGCAAAACAAATGTGTTATAGTCCATAGTTCTAAGGGTAGACCTGGGACTCAATTTTTGGGAAAAAAATAAATCAAGGGCCTTTCGATTGGCTATGGAGAGGGTGACTATGGGATGATGAGATGGTAGGGGCCATCTAGGTGGTCAAACATGCAAAACAGCATGAAAGAGCCATTTTAGGCTAAATCGATATGCTATAGCCCATGATTCTAGGGGTAAGCTTGGGGGACGATGCAATTTTAGGTTAAAAATCAACCAAGGGTCCTCCGACTGTCTGATGAGTGGTTTAGTATGGGACAACAGGGTGGGGGAGCTATCCAGGTGGTCAAACAGTCAAAATGGCATAAATGGGGAATTTTTGGGCTAAATCGGTGTGCTATAGCCCACAGTTTTGGGGGTAATCCCAGGGCCTGATAGAATTTTGGATAAAAAATAAACTGAGGGCTCTCCGACTGGCCGAGAAGTGGGTGAATATAGGACAGAAGGGAGTGCAACGCCATTTGGGTGGTCAAACAGGGAAAATGGTGCAAACGGGCCATCTTTTAGCCAAATCAATGTGCTATAACCCATGATTTAAGGGTGGGCCAGGGGCTTGGTAGAGTTTTAGATTAAAAATTGAACGAGCACCCCTGTATGGCTAAGTAGTGGGTGAGTATGGATATATGGGGTGGACGGGACCATCTGGATAGTCAAATGGGCAAACATCATGAATGGGCCATTTTTAGGCCAAATCAATGTGCTATAGCACACGATTTTGGGGGTGGGCTCGATGCCTGACAGATTTTTTGGCTAAAAATTAATTAGGGGACCCTAAACTAGCTGAGAAGTGGTAAATATAGGTCAGTGGGGTGGGTGGGTTCATCTGAGTGGTAAACAAGTGAAACGATATGAACAGGCTATTTTAAAGCTATATTAGTGTGGTATAGCCCATGGTTTGGGGGTGGGCCTAGGGATCGATAGAGTTTTGGGCCAAAAATCAACTGGGGTCCTTGACTTTAGATGAGGATTAGGTATATGTGGTCCAACATGGTGGGTGGGGCCATTTAGGTGGTCAAATGGACGAAATGGCATGAATGGGCTATTTTTGGGCCAAATTAGTGTGCTATAGCTCATGGTTCTAGCGGTGGGATTGGGGTTTACTAATGTTTTGGGTTGAAAATTAATTCCCACCACCCCTTCCGTAACTAGATAAGAAGCAGGTGAGTATGGGATCGCAGGGTGGCCAGGGCCATCTGGGTGGTCAAATGAGCAAAACGATGCGTACGAGCCATTTTTTTGACCAAATCGATATGTGATAGCCCACAATTCCAGGGTGGGCCTATAGCTCTATAGAGGTTTGGGCCTAAAATTGATTAATTGTGCCCTGACTGGCTGAAGAATCGGTGAATATGGGTCTATGGGATGGGTGGGGCCATTTGGGTGGTCAAATGGGCGAAACAATGTCAATGGGCTATTTATGGACCAAATCAATGTGTTATAGCCCATGATTCTAGAGGTGGGATCGGGGCCCAATGGAGTTTGGGGATGAAAATTGATCGGGTCCCTCCAAATGTCTGAGGAGCAGGTGAGTATAGGCGGTGGGGCCATTTGGGTGGTCAAATAGGCAAAACAACATGAACGGGCCATTTTTAGCCAAATCGGTGTGCTATAGCCCACGGTTCTAGGGTAGGCCTTGAGCCAGGTGGAGTTATGGTTTAATAATTGATCTAGGGCACCATAATGACTGAAGAGCCAGTGAGTGTGGGTCGTTGGGATAAACGAGGCCATCTAGGTGTCAAATGGGTGAAACAGCATAAATGGTTTGTTTTTCAGCCAAATTGGTGTGCTATAGCCTACAGTTCTAGGTATGGGCCCAATAATCGATAGAATTTTGGGCTAAAAATTAACTGGGGCCCCCCAGCTAGCTGGAGAGCGGGTGCGTGTGGGTCATCTGGGTGGTCAAATGAGTAAAACTACATAAATAGGCCATTTTCAGGCCAAATTAGTGTGCCATAACCCACAGTTCTGGGGTGGGCCCAGGGCCCAATAAAATTTTTTGTCAAAAATTTATTGGAGGCCCTCCGACTGGATGAGAAGCGTGTGAGTATGGATCGTCGGGGTGAGTGAGGCCATCTGGATGGTCAAACAAGCGATGTGACGTGAACGAGCCATTTTTGGGCCAAATAGGTGTACTATAGCCCATGGTTCTGGGGGTGGTCCTAGGACTGGGTGGAGTTTTAGTCCAAAAGTCTATAAGCACCATCAAGGTCACTTCCCAAGTTCAACTAAACTCGTGACCCCTACAAGTTGGTGGAATGGAAAATTCAAAGGGAGGGATCTTTTTCATAAATAATATCTCGGAGACGTTGAAAATGAAGTATGCTCTCATGCAATTCAAAGGCTATGCATCTACTTGGTGGGAGTCCAAGAGGCATAAAAAATACTCATCACAACTATGATTTACCTACGTGGTTAAATTGATTACACTTATGGAGATAAGGTACTTAACCCCGAACTACTACCAAGAAGTACTCAAGAAGGTATATATCTTGAGTTAAGGTTCCAAAAGTGTGGAGAAATATTATGATGATTTTGAAAATTTGAAGATGAAGTCTAAACTTGAAGAATTCTTGAAAAGTACCGTGATTCTATTTGTGGTAATTTTGAGGTATATTATTTTAAGACCTTTGAAGCTTAAACACTATGATACTTATAAAGCGGCCTTTCATGATGCCTCAAAGGTAGAAGTGGATTTGAAAGAATAAAGGTCTTACAAGGCCAAGACTTCTTCCACTTCCACATAAGATAAGAATAAAGATAATTGAAAGGAAACATCTTCGAAATGGAAATCTAAGGAAGTTAGTCAAGATACTTAAGTCAAGCTTGATCGTAAGTGCAAGGTAAGTGAGAATCCACAAGGAGATAACTATATCAAACCTAAATTTCCTTGACCTTCTACCATTCAATGCTTTCGATATAAAGGAAAGGGACATGTTGCTAGTGAGTGTCCTAATAGGAGAATGATTGTTGCACTTGGGATAGTTATAGAACAAAAGAGAAAAAAGAAGGTGATCAAAAAAGTGAGAAAGATAGTGATAAAAGGGATAAAGAAGGAGATACTTTGAGGGGTGAGGAAGAGAGGATGGATGAGAGGGAGAATTTTTCTTGTTCCTTAAGAAAGTAAGACGTTTTCTTGATGATGATCAAGAATTGAAGGTGAAAATCAATCTTTCATGTGTTGTGAGGCTTATGTGAGCCCTTTCCAAAGAATAACTTTAGCAAAGGGAGAATTTGTTTCATGCTAGGTGTAAAATCCAAGATAAAGTGTGTTCTTTAATTATTTGTAGTGGGAGTTGCACCAATGTAGCGATTATTATTTGGTGGAGGGTATGCAAATACCAATAAAAAGGCATTCCAATCCTTACAAATTATAATGACTCAATGAGAGTGGTGAGATAGAAAGTCCTCAAGCAAAAAAGTATCTGGTTTAGTATGGACAATTACAATGAGGAGTTGATTTGTGATATTATACCCATGCTGGCTTATCATGTATTATTGGTAAGACCATGGAAATTTAATAAATATGTTTTACAATATGTGAGGTCCAATAAGTATACTTTTGTAATTAAGGGAAAGAAATTTGTCCTTGCACCTTTAACTCCCTACCAAGTGAGTGAGGACTATAGGGGAATGGGGGAGCTTTGAGAGAAGATAAGGGTGGAAGAGACAAAGGGTGAAGGTGAAATTTCCACCATTATGACAAAGAAAAGAGGTGACTTGGCTAAGAACAAAAAGGATATGTGTATGACAGCTAAGCCAAGCAACTCTCTTAAGGGCGTAGATGAGGAATACTTTGTAGTGTAATTTATCAAGACCAAGATTTTATTACATGCTAACCAAGATATTGGCACTTTGCCTTGTATTATTTCTTCTCTTTTGTAGGACTATGTTGATTTATTTCAAAAGAATATGCCTAAAGGATTACCACCCTTGAGAGGTATTGAGCACCAAATTGATTTTGTGTTGGCTTCTCAAATTCCCAACCGATTGACCTATAAGAGCAATACAAAAAAGACCAAAGAGCTATAGCTTCTTGAAAAGGGGTTGATCAAAGAAAGTCTAAGTTGTTGTGCTAGACCAATCATTTTTTCCCAAAAAGGATAGCATTTGGAGGACGTGCATTGATTGTAGAGTCATGAATAAGATTACCATCAAGTATAGGTATCCATTTCCTAGACTTGATGAAATATTGGATAAATTGTCTGGCTTTAATGTTGTTTCAAAGATTAAACTTTGAATTGGGTACCATCAAATTTGCATGAAATTGGGTAATGGGTGGAAAACAACTTTCAAAATAAAGTTTGGATTGTGTGAGTGGATTATAATGCCATTTAGGTTAACCAATGCTCCAAGTACTTTCATGAGGTTGATGAACCATGTTCTTAAGCCGTCATCAACAAGTTTGTGGTGGTTTATTTTGATGACATACTTGTTATAGTAAGACTATTAAAGAACATGTGACCCATTTGAAATAAGTGTTTGATATCTTGCTACAAGAGAAACTCTTTGCCAATCTTAAAAAGTGCTAATTTTGTGTTAAGAAAGTCATCTTCTTGAATTTTGTGGTTACTAAAAATGGTATAGAGTTTGATGAGAGAAGGTGAAATCCATCTAATCATGGCCAACTACAACCATTGCAATTGAGGCAAGAAGTTTTCATGGTTTATCAAGATTTTATCAGCGGTTAGTGAAAGGTTTTAGATCAATTGTTTCTCCTTTAACAAAGTTGATAAAAAATAATGTACCTTTTATTTGGGGTGATGAACAAGAGAAGTCTTTTCAAACCTTGAAATCCATATTGCGTTCCTCACATTTACTCTAACTACCCAACTTGATAAAACTTTTGAGATTGAGTGTGATGCTTTGGGTGTTGGTATAGGTGGTGTTGACATGAGAAAGGAAGACAACAGCTTACTTAAGGTGAAAGATAAAGGGATCTACTCTTAGGTACTTGACTTATGATAAGGAGTTGTATGCACTTGAGTGGATGTCTGCTTACTAGCAACACTACTTGTGACAAAAGGAATTCATAATAAAGACCGATCATTAGTCCTTGAAACATCTTAAGGGCCAATCCAAGTTGAACAAGCGGCATTCTAAACGAGTTGTGTTCATTAAAATCTTTCCATATGTGATCAACTTCAAGCAAGGCAAGGAAAATGTGGTAGCGGATGCTCTATCAAAAAGGTATGTATTGGTCAATACTTTAGCTTCTAGGATGATGGGATTTGATGGATATATTTATTTATATATTTTTATATCTTAAACATTAATTATTTTAAATAAATATAAATAAACATATCATATTATTGCATATTTTCTAAAGAATATTATAGGAAGAAGAATACAGGAGAAAAAACAAATTATTAAAGAAATAAGAGAATTCCATGGGAGCAATCACAATTTCATAGCCACAATCGTGGAGCTTTTTGAAAGAAGTTGAAAAGCTCATGGGTGATGATCATCACCTCATAACTCACACCCGTTAAGTTAAGGAATGGAGAAGAAGTTACAAGTTGACACTTACAATCGCCACTTCAAATAATACATTTGTGTGTGCAACACTATAATTTTCTATAAATAGAGATATTTCTTTGATTATTAATCATCCAACAACATAAGCAAGATATAAGAAGTAATCTTGTTTACTTTTTCTTTCTTTTTCTTTTTGTAGAATAATATTTTTCTTTTCTTTATTGATATCTCCATAATAGAGTAATTTCTTTTTGTTGGTATAGTTGTGAAACCTGTATATTTATAATATTAAATTAACTTAACACATTCTTTGCCTGAACAGTTAATTTACATCTTCATATTGTGCTGGGATAATAACTTTTATCTAATTATTATTATCCACATCGATCTATTTTATCTCTATTTTATTCTTATATTTATTTTGTTATCTTCACTGTAACGCCCTGAGTCTGCACGCCGGACGTCACACTGTGCTTACGACCCTAAAGGACCACAAGCTAACCCATGACTGGTACCTACTGTGAACACTGAATAATAATATTAAAATAATGTGGAAGTTAGGTTGAAATATCATAAGGTTCATAATCTGAATGATAAATATAGCAACTGATAATAGCATCTGGAAACTGAATACTGTCTTAACTAGTCTAGTCTGAAAAGCCTCTACTGAACTATCTGAATGTGGATTTGATGGGACAAGCCCCCAACTAACTCTGACTAATAAAGTGTTGAATCTATTGTATACTAAAAAAATAATATCCTCGATGGATGAGGACTTACTACTGAATCTGCTACTGATAACTGAATCTGGATAAGCGTGGTTAGGAACCTGAGTGTCCGAACCTATGATATAAGATATCAAAGCACAAGAGAAAGAGTATGTGTTAGTACTTTGAATGTACTGCTATGCTATGTGAGGTAGGCTGATATACATTGGTTTGTATGCATGAATAATAACTGTTTAAATGATAAGTATATAACTGAATGAGAGTATGTGGATAACTGAAACTGTTGTAAATACTGATTATGCAAGACTGTGCATATGTGTATACTGTAATTGAGATTATACTGGAACTGAATATTGAATTCTGATAATTGATTGACTAATATCTGAGATTACTGATAACTAGGTGACTGTTTCTGACAGTCCTGATTCTGTAGAACTGAACTGAGTTCTATACTAAGTCTGAAATAGAAACTAAAACTATAACTGTGGGAGTGTTCATCTAACTGACATACCCCAATTATAACTGAGTTGGGGTCCAACCCGTGACCCCAGTTGGAAGGGTGTTAGCACCGTACCACGGGTACTAACAATGGCTATGTGGATCCACTAAAGAATCACCCTCATCTAGCAGGTGCGATATGTGTTACCCTATACTGGTAGGTAAACACTTTATCAATCCTCAACTGTCAGGTTGATATATTCAACCTACGCTAGCTACGTAGTTCTAGAACTAAGGGATTGCTACTAAAGGTCACACCCTCAATTGGAAGGTAAGCCCCCATCCCTAGATTCGCTCGGTGCTAAATTCTACTCCCAACTGAATAAACACTGAACTGATTACTAGACTGTACTAGGCTTGACTGAACTGTTACTGATCGTGTTGATTGACTAAACTGGACTGAGTTCACTGAGTTCTGTAACTGTCTAAGTACTACTGTTCATGATCTTACTGAGGCTATTCTGTAGCTATTATAATTCTAGGTAAATGGCTATATTTTTGGGGTATTGAATACCCCTTGGACTCGATAGCATCAATAGCAAAACATGGAAAATCTTAAAAACACTACATTAACTACTTATTCAACATGCATTTATTTAGACATTTTGTCAAACAATTGAGAGGCATGAACTTGCACATGAATGGGGCCACATGATAACATGTCATGAATTCACTACTCAATTTACATAGGCATTCTATTAAACACTTGGGGAGAATAATTATTACACATGGAATTCATCAAAATATAAACATCATGGCTACATCATTAAACTTGTAATTCAAGGATTTAACATGAGAATCACATTATTCTAAACACATGATACTTGTAATGAATCTTGATTCAAAAACCAGACATCAATATATACATGAACACAATCCAAATTCAAGCATATAAATCATGAAATCAATAAACTTATAGTTTAAAAAGGGTTCCTGAACTCCAAGGGTGGAAGGAAACCCAAGAATGAACACCTAACATACCTTGATTGTTAATTATCTGAAAGTTTTTGGTGATTTCTTGAGCCTAGAACTTAAAATTGAATAACCTAGGACTTTGTTCTTAAGAAGATTTGAGAGAAAGTGAGTGATTTTGCCCTTAGGATAGCTTAATTTTGTGTTTTAGGGCTGAATAAAAGTTGAAAAATTGACTTAATATCCCTCTAGATGCAAATTTAATTACAAAAAAATACACCCAGTGATGCGCAGATCGATGCACCGCATCAATGGTGTCGATGCGATGGTGATGCGCCGCGTCAAGTTTATGTCAGTTCACTACTTTAGCAACGCGATCATCGACGCGTCGTGTTGTGATCGCGTTGATCCACTATTTTGGTCCTCCAAACATGCCTCAAACGACGTCCAAAAAATTGAAAACTCATTCGAGAATACCTATTGACATCCCTGGTTATAAATCAACTTAAAAATCGACATTCTAAGGTCGTCAAGATAAAAAATAAGATCATCTAATTATGAAGGGCAAAATGATTCTAAGTATAAACACTTCACTGAAATTTCTAAGTCTGGGACCTCCTTTTACGTGCTATATATGAGTGAATTAGACTAGGACGTTTACGGGGTCTTACACTTATGGAGCAAAATTAACATATGATAACTAATGAGTAAAATAGTAGAGTGGAAATAATTTTTAGTTATTTTTTATTCCAATCTTTAATCTTGCTTCTATCGGTTCTTATCCTCATGAAGGAATTGACTAAAGCAAGTTTGTAGATTTAAATAATCTCTATCTTTTTCGTTCCAATTCGTATCCTCAGAGAGAGATTGACTCAAATAAAATTATTTATTTGAGGGGTATTTATCTTATTTCTTTCAATCTATATCCTCACGAAGAGATTGTTTCAAATAAGTTTATTGATTTAAAGATTACTCGAAAGGGATCTTTACACCTTTTAGCACAATTCAGGAAAGAAAATATTTTGATTTAATTATCACTAGTCTTAAATCATTTAACTCACACAGCCTCATGTAATGCTAACTAAATTTTTATTTCTTAGTGAGTAAAATACAATTATTTTAGTAATAAACAATTATTCTTTAAACAAATACATGTGGAGACCGAGATTATATTATAATAATATTATCAAGTAAATTCATCGATTGTTAACTCTTTTAAAATATATTTAATTTTTTTAAAGTGATTTATTTTATTTTAAGTAATTTATAATTCAAAACTCACCTTTCATAGATTTATTCTCTTGAATAGTAATCAAGATCATATAAATTTGTAGTCTAGATGGTTCCAATATCTGTGCAATAATATCTTAAGCTATACTAGAATTTGACATAGTACGAGCAACAAAAATTTTATACACTTAGGACTCGTCAAATTTTTGGTACCATTGTCATGGATTAATAAACATTTACTTCAAATTGTTTGTCTTATTACTACCTTGAGATTTGATTTTTCTATTTTTTTCAACTATTTTATATTCTAATACTTGACAAGTTTTTGAAAATAAGACTTGAAGATATTGTTGTTATAGTTATTATTATTATTATATTAATTTATATTACATTATAATATATGTAACTATTGTTTTATTTTTTTTTATCTTCATGGTTTTTGTTTTGTAGCACCTAATTAGTGCTAGGAAGCAAGATTCAAAAAAATATATGTATATATTTTCTCATTGTGAATCCACTTTATGCACTTTAAGTATGAATTTCAATCAACCAATTAAAAATTAAATGTTATTAAATTGGTAGAAAAATATTGTCAAAAGGCTATTATCTATGACTATTATGATAGCAATCACCAAAGCTTTGAATGCCAAACAAGTACCGCATTTTTATTTTCAAATTCTGGGAGAATGAAAAATATTGAAGAATTAATTAATAAAATTTGTGAAACATCCATTACTTGTGAATATTGTGGAGGCAATCACCTAGTTCATGAATGTCAAACAGGTAATTCATATTTCTTTGATTCTTCGTATGAACAATCTTATGTTGTTTTTAGTTCTTTTAGGTACATTGACTCTAGTGAATATAATTTCAAATTGGAGTGCAATTAATACTCACAATAGGATCAACATATTGAGAGTGAACCATTTTAAGAGGAGAACGTGAATTTGAAGAAAACTGTATATACTCTCTTTAAGAATATCAATGAAAAATTGCACATAATTATAAAATCATTACGAATCTAAAAATGAAGGTAAATGAATTAATAAAAAAATTTAAACTCCTATAATGATGGTAAACTTTCAAATGAAACCACATTTTGTGAGGATGAAACAATTAAATAAAAGAGCCTATGAAAAAAATATACTGCTCACGATGAAAAGACTAATTTAGTGAAGCATGATAACAATAAATTTTGATGGAACACAACTCAACAAGTAACAATGCATATTAATTTTTTTAATCCACATAAATTTATTAATTTTGAGAAAAATGAGAATGAAGAGGTCACAAGCATAAAAATAATATTATTTGATCATTGTTCTACAAATACTTTTATCATTATAACTTTTTAAATTTTGTTTTTGGAGATTTTTAGGAAAAAGCATGAAATGATCCTTGTGAAAAATATAAAATAAAATTAACAATTATCATGCACGATTATTTTTTTGCTCGAGATAAAGTCAAGAATAATCGGATGATCCAAAAGAAGAGAATACTTTATAAGGTTGTTGGTCAAGTGTGTTTGGGCAAAATTTTCAAGAATCAAGAAAGAAAATTTGATTCAGAATTGGGGGCGGAATTCACAAGCTTTCAAAAAAAGATATTTTTTCTCCTATTGTTTTTAAATTATTTGTCAAACACGTGATGATATTTAAGTGAGGATAGAAAGTATATATATTTACACAATATATATTATATATTAGCATAATTTTTTTTATTTATAGCATAACTTATTGAATACACTTTCACGAATTTCTTTGTTTGATTCTTTGTCATGGTCGTAAAATTTTGAACTGAACACTTTTAAAAAAGCTATAGTAATGAAAATTTTAAAAATAAATTGAATGACTATCATTCATGGGTTATATGAATATCTTTTCAAATTCATATTTGAACGAGTATAACTTTTTGAATATATAGAATTTGGCAGATTAAGACCCGCCAAATTATAGATAAAAAAATTAGCTTTCTAACGATACTAATTCTGCCTTAATCCAATACCTGAGAGAAAAGTTATGCCTTTTTTCATGTGAGGCAGTAAAGGGTCGCGATAGCCCCGCGACGCGAGGGCTACTTAACCCAATTAGGGGTCGCAATGCGGGGGCTATTCCCGTATAGTTTCAGCTTTATATGGGTCAAGGGGCACTTTAGTCTTTTTCCCTAAACCCCAAAACATCCAAAAGATGATTTATATCACCCAAAACCCGTCCATAACCTTAAAATTCATTCCCCAAAGGCATAATTTTCCTCATTACCTAATTCCTCTCAAAAATTCAACCCTAATCCTTTCCCTAAGATCAAGAATTCCAATAAAATAAATCAAGATCCGGGTTCCATCTTTCAAATTTTATAATCTAAGATACGTGGGGCTGTCCTTAAAACTCTATGGGCATAAATTATGGTTTTATCAATCTTTGAAAGCATGTCATGATATTTATAACAAGGGTTAGAACAATTATTTTGAATAGTCAAATAATGGAAACCTTTTTATTGATATATACATGTTGTTTTGGCCTCAAGGCCTCCCCTTGAAATTGATTTTTTGTATGTATATATGTAAATATGCATTTTCAGTTCATAAGGATTAAATTGAGAGCATGAATGATCAAACCCCTCTCGTGTTGCATTTCTTCTTGACTTCGCATGTTGTGGATTATGACATTGCATGATTGAAAGCAAGAGATAAGTGTTTTAAATATTGTTATGAACTTGATCTTGTCTGAGAATTGAAGAGAGGGTGATTTCGCATCTTATAACTATTTTATGGTTTGTAAATGCTTAAGAAGATTATTGAAAGAATTTCATGGTTTATTACACAAGAAGTGACCACCACATATTTGTGAATTGAAATTGAGGATCTTTGCCTATGTTTTCATGAATTTCACTATATGCATCCTTAATACTATTTGAATAGTTTGGTGGTCTGAAAATAATGTTTTGAAAGAGAAGACTGTAATATGATATTGAATGGCTCAGACATGACTTACAAGTCTTGGTGTGACGACACCAAAATAGATAATGCCATAACAGACTCAAAATAGAATAAAAATCAGATTTTACTCAGATTTACAGATTTGAATTTATAAAGATGTATGTTCAGAAAAGGTTTAAAATGGGCACAATAAGATATTAGTTGGCTACCCGAAGAAGGAACGATTTCAAAAAACTCATTACCAGAAATTGTGTTTTTCCGATACGGGTTATTAGTCCCCTAGAGGGATTATACACTTGCCTAGTGCCCTATGGTGTATTAGAGACAGAGACTCCAACCCTTGCGACAAACTCGAGTTGGGGGCTTGGCTGCCGAGTTAAGGGCAGATTCTATATAGCCCATAGAATTTCAGAGTTGTAGGGTATATCCCTAACTCAAAAGTAATACAAATACCAGAACCGCATTGATAAGAATATTTTATGATTTTCAAAGAATTGCCCATGTGTTTTTAACTATTTCATGCATGATGTTTCATGACTTTCTCTCACCTATTTTTATATATAATATAAATACATTATTTTGGATTTCTCTGCGTACCAGTACATCTTTATTGACCTCCTATATTTTAGGATTTTGAGACACAGTACTGGGGTCTCGTTAAGCAGTAGATTGACTTGTCAGAAGCTTACAGTTGGTGAGCCTCCCTTATTTTGAAAGGCCTAATATATATATCATTATTATTTTATTTTGATTCATGGTCCGACAGGGGGCCTTGTCCCAGTCTTCAGACAAAGGTTGTTTATAGTTAGTAGAGATTTCGCAAACTAGTGTCAGATATTGTTGATCTTTATGAACTCATTTAGTATTAATTATTTTGAATTAAAAGATGACCATGATTCTGTTTTGTTATGTATTTCCTCATTTTCTCTTTGTATATGAATGGTGTATGTGATTACAAGTTAGAAGGGATCTCAGGCCTTCATGGTTCGGGATGTCCGTCATGGCTAGAGCCCCGGTTCAGGTCATGATAGAATGTGATTTGAGGTGAAATACTAGGTTGATTTTTGAGTTGAAAAATTAAAGTATGCCTTCTTGTTAAGTCATGAGCAAAATTGACCTACCTAAATTATGTTTATCCCTCGTCATTCCCTTGATCCTAAATAAATCATCTCTTGTTTTATTGATAAGCCGAATTTTCATTCAAATTTAATCTTTGTTATCACATATATTCATTCACTCTATTCCTATAGAGTCGATAAAAAATTAAATATAAAAATAGTGCGAGGAGTAGTTATAAGAAAAAGAAATAAACATTGATTCTTCTTTATCTTATTGGTATTATAAGAATATTATCAAAAAAACTTACAAAAAAAATTATTGGAAACTACTTCCTGAAAAATAATTAAGTGAGGAAAAAATTATTTGGGATGCCGATCATGACTAGGGCCTCGGTTTGGGTCATGACAAACTTGGTATCAGAGCACGATTCATGGTCCCAGGGTGTGTGCGAACTCGCATTGAGTAGGGCCCTATTTATGGGTGTGTAGTGTGCCACACTTATAAGTAGGAGGCTACAAGGAGTTTAGAAATATTTCTCTTTCTTCATGTTCTAGTTCATGCTACGGAGTTAGAATATCCCTTTTTATACTCTAGTTTGTGCTCTGGTGTCGTCCATACGAATGTAAAGTTATCCCAATTCTTTTCTTACTCTGATGTTCTTAGATATGTTTCATTGTTGAGGTAATTCAAGAGTAGAAGATTAGAATCCAAATGATGTGGTCCTTTTTTGATTGAGTTATAAAAGATTATAAAACTATGCAAGGACTTGAGAAGAGTCCATTTTTTCTTCAAGATGTATTGATTCTAGTGTAAACTTTGATTTTGATAAAATCGTGCTTTTCAGATAGAGGTATTAAGTATATTCGATCCTTTTCAAAATTTATGTTGCAGATGTCATGCTTAATGGGAATGATGTGTAGTAGAATATTGGAACTGTATTTACACTCGAGTAGTAGTATAAGTTAAAGTGTTAGTGTCATGACACATTAGTAATGAGATTGGACCAAGATGTTGGTGATATGAAGTCACAAGGTTAGAAGTTAGGATGAGGGAGACTTTTGTGTATATAAATATTTTTAGTTGTATAACCATTGATTGAGGGATGATTTTCCATTTTATAGTGATAGACTAATGTGGTTGTAATATTTATAGATTGTAAGGTATTCGATAAGGAAAGTGTTTGACTATGATTATTATCTATTCAAGAATAGGGAAGGAGCCCAGAGTGGATAGTTATGGTGTTTATAGAAATCCCTTGTAGGTTGTGAATGGAAATGTTTAGATTTGACAATAAGTTATAAGTATAGACTCATTGTTGTTTATGGAATTTGAAGGTAGTCTAAATGGGTGCTTAGGTAAGTAAGTATGATGTGAGAAAGTATAATATGTACATAAGATTGTATAGGGTTATAATATAAGATTAAGTTGACCATGTCTATTATATGACCTTACCCCCTTGACCTTCTGTTCTTTAGTAGTTGTAAACTAGTACTACTTGTGAGAAGGTATGTAGTAGATTTTGAGGTGTAGTAGTAATTTCATGGAGGTGATTTGGTTGTAGGTAGTATCTAGGTGAAATGAGATATTTGGGTAGAATTTTCCAATTTGATGGACTAGCATGTTATGTTGCATTCCTCATTGGTGGTAGATGATTGATGCCAGACTATAGGCTTGAATTTTAGATGTAGAATAGGGTGGTAAGAATAGTAGCTTAAAATTAATGATGTATGTTTTGTGGGAATGAATTAGTAGGCTTGATGTGATGTGTGAAATATCCTAGATTGATAATTTATGAAAGATTTAAGTGGTAATTATGAGGTATATATGTATATAAGGACTAGTGTTAAAATGATGAATTGTGGTTGAGTCATTAAGTGGATAAATGCGTAAGTATATAATAATAAGTTGCATCCCCTGGTAGTATGGCGTTACTCATTAGGTAAGATTTTATGATATGAGTTATGCGATTAACGGTCTAATGTTAGGAGGTTAAGTAGTGGAAAGCTGATTTTTTTATATGATCGGAGTGAGATTGTGTATGCTCATAAGACTGCGTGTTGTAGGTTGATGACAATAGAGGATAGCAAAAATTAAGAGTATTGTTCTGGAAAAGCAATGCCTTTAGAGTATACTTAAAAAGGGGAAAAGTTTAGCAATTATGCGTATAAGTATTTTACGTATCTAGTTTGTGTTCTTAAAAAAATTGTAGTATAGAGAAGTCTAGTGAGTTATTGTTCGGTGCTCGTTAGAGTTGAATTGATGAAATACTGGTAGGCAATATGAGCCTTTGGTATGGTTTTACAAATTTTATTAAGTTGTAAGTCATGTGATTAGAGTTGTAATGTGAGTATTCTAAGGATTTAAAGATAGAGTATTTAGTGTTTGGAAGCGTGGATGTCCATACTCATAATAGTGTTAGTCATAAGTTGGTGACTTTGGGTGTTATAGGAAGTTATGAGTAATGTTCCTGAACGGATGTCCTAAAAGGAATTTAGTGTCATTGTATTAGAAATAAATGAGAGGAGTTGTATTCATATAATTGATATCTCTTTTAGTGATAAGGAGTGTGAATGTGTACGCTCATGGGAGTGAGAGTTTTAGAATAAGGGCTATAGAGGTTAGCGAAAGTTAAGAGATGCATTTTTTTCCAAAAGACAAGACCTTCAGAGTATAGTTATCCATAAGGAGTTTAGAGTTTAAGCATGTGGTGATGTCTCTTTTATGTTGAGAGTTGTGGCCATAGAATTGGTAAGGGGATATATCTGTAAGTCTAGGATTGTGACTTTGATCTAAGGGGGAGATAGAGAAGTAAGTTAGTTCCCAAATTTTTCTCAATGCGGCAAGTTGTGGGAAGGAGTCATGATGAACCTAATTCTACTCAAGCATAATCCTTCTACTTCAATTTAGGAGAGTATTCTGCTAATGTCTTACGTCATCTATTCATGTTTTGCCTATGCCTAATGTTTGAACTTTCTATGTAACTCATGTCATGTTTCGACCTCAAAACAAGAAGAAATAATGTCCCTCAGTTATCTAATATTTTGAGTATCCAAGCCATATGTCATGTTGCTCATGATCCAAATCTATGTCTCATAGCATGTGTGGTCCTAAGAAAATATGTTTCAATATGTTACGGAATCATCTTATGTCAGAATTAGCCAAAGTGATAAAGTTTATGCTAACTTATGGAAAAATTTCAGCTCTTTTCAAGAAATCACTTTAAGTGAAATCCTTGTCTTAGTTGTTAATGACATAAATTTCGGCGTTATGTCATATAGCTCATGATATATGTATCCATATTTCTCATTTTGGTCGGTCCTAGGGAAATCATGTTGTGTTGTGTTCGTGTCGAATGACTCTTTACTTATGATCCAAACAGTTGATATCTGAAGCACTCCGTGTCTATTCTATCGTATCTTTAGTTTATGTCCATCCTCAAGTAGTGCAATAATTATGAGTGATGGTCTGATAATGTTACTTTCATTCATGATGTTTATGCTTAGGTCCCTTAATGACCCTCTGTATGTTAGTATGCTGGTGGTTATGGAAGCATAGTAGTGTGTTAGGTATGGGAGAAGATGTTCTTGAAGGTGAAAATTTTTATGTGATTCTCGAGCTGAGGTTATGAGTGAAAGAGAAAATAAGAAGATGAACTTTTATTGTGTGAAATAGCTAAGAAGGAGAAATATGGAGACAATCTTTTTGAATATGATCGAATTTGCTGGTCTTAGTGGGGGGAAATCCATGTAGTGTGTGTAGCAATGATTAGGCTTGAATGTTTTGGTTTTTGAAAATGCAAACCTATGTTCTATATGGTTGGTACTCTCTAAAATAGCTCTTGAGTGTGTTTGATGGTAGTGATAAGATGAAG
Organism: Capsicum baccatum var. pendulum; assembly: GCA_030864225.1. Classification (NCBI taxonomy): domain Eukaryota; kingdom Viridiplantae; phylum Streptophyta; class Magnoliopsida; order Solanales; family Solanaceae; genus Capsicum; species Capsicum baccatum. The sequence goes on along the minus strand of CM061560.1, from coordinate 80,054,150 downwards.
AAATATTCTTAAATGTATGTAAAGTACAGGGTCCATAGCTTAAGTAAGCACTTCTATTCTTTGAGTTAAACTTCAACATAGGAGTATTATAAGTAGGACTCAAATTCTCATGCTTAGATGTGTGATTGGGGAATTGTAAGTTTGCGAGTGTGAAGTAAGCTATTTAATGTTTGTGGTGTAGATGATTAGTGCCTTTAAGTTTAAGTCTATTCGTGGTACTTTGTAAGGTAGAGAATTCTTCTAATCCTATTTTCCGCAAAAACTTATTCATGATTAGTACCAATATAAATCAGGTCTATGATCATCAAACAAACCCCTACCATATGTGGTGATGATAATGATTCATAGAACTCATGTGCAGGATCAGCCCTATGTAAAGTCTCATTATCCCATGTTTCATGATTACGCGTTTCGCTAGGGGTTATCATGAAGCTTGTTTGATGCCTTTGCACATTTTGTCGAGAAAAATGTTCAATGTGATACTACGTTCTTTATTCTACACTCTTAGAGCTTCAAAAGGTCCCTACCCATCATTCGAGGACGAATAATCCCAAGGGGAAAATAATGTAACACCCCGTATTTTTGAGCTAGAAATCAAAAAGTTATTCCTTTTTTCGTGTGAAGCGGTAAGAGGTCGCGATAGCCTTGCGATGCGAGGGCTACATAACCCAACTAGGGGTCGCGACGAGGGGGCTATTCCCGCACAGTTTCAGCTTCTTAAGGGTCATGGGGCACTTTGGACTTTTCCCTTAAAACCCCAAAACGTCCAAAGGATGATTTATATCACCCAAAACCCGTCCATAACCCTTAAAATTCATTCCCAAAAGGAATAATTTGCCTCATTACCCAATTTCTCTCAAAAATCCAACCCTAATCCTTTCCCTAAGATCAAGAATTCCAAGAAAACGAATCAAGATCCGTGTTCCATCTATCAAGATCCGAGTTTCATCTTTCAAATTTTATAATCTTAGGTACGTGGGGCTGTCCTTAAAACTCTATGGGGATAAATTATGGTTTATCAATCTTTCAAAGCATGTTATGATGTTTATAACAAGGGTTTGAAGAATTGTTTTGAATAGCCAAATAATGGAAACCTTTTTATTGATATGTACATGTTGTTTTGGCCTTGAGGCCTACCCTTGAAATTGATTTTTGTACGTATATATGTAAGTATGCGTTTTCAGTTCATAAGGATTAAATTGAGAGCATGAATAATTAAACCCCTCTCGTGTTGCATTACTTCTTGACTTCACATGTTATGGGTTGTACATTGCATGATTGAAAGCATGAGATAAGTGTTTTAAATATTGTTATGGACTTGATCTTGTCTGTGAATTGAAGAGAGAGTGATTTCGTATCTCATAAACATTTTATGGTTTGTAAATGCTAAAGAAGATTATTGAAAGGATTTCATAGTTTATTACACGAGAAGTAATCACCACATATTGTGAATAGAAATTGAGGATCTTTGCCTATGTTTTCATGAATTTCACTATATGCATCCTCTATACTATTTGAATAGTTTGATGGTCTGAAAATAATATTTTGAAAGAGAAAACTGTAATATGATATTGAATGGCTCAGACATGACTTGCAAGTCTTGGTATAACGACACCAAAATAGATAATGTCATAACAGACTCAGAATAGAATAGAAATCAGATTTCACTTAGATTTATAGATTTGAATTTATAAAGATGCATGTTCAGAAAAGGTTAAAAATGGGTACAAAGAGATGTTAGGTGGTTACCCTAAGGAGGCACGAGTTTAGAAAACTCATTGCTCAAAACCGTATTTTGCCGATACGGGTTATTATGTCCCCTAGAGGTATTATACGCTGGCCTAGTGCCCTGTGGCGTATCAGAGACAAAGACTCTAACCTTTGCGGCAAACTCGGGTTGGGGGCTTGGCTGCCGAGTTAAGGGCAGATTCCATATAGCCCGTGGAATTTCAGAGTTGTAGGGTATATTGCGTAACTCAAAAGTAATATAAAGACCAGAACCGCATTGATAAGAGTGTTTTATGATTTTCAAAGAATTGCTCATGTGCTTTAAACTATTTCATGCATGATGTTTCATGACTTTCTCTCACCTATTATATATATATATACACACACATTATTTTGGATTGCTCTGTGTACCAGTACATCTGTATGAAACCTCTATATTTCAGTTCTTATCTTTATTATTCTAAATCTTTAATCTTCTTCTAACAATTCTTATCCTCACTGAGGGATTAACTAAAGCAAGTTTGCAGATTTAAATAATATTTATCTTATTTGTTCCAATCTCTATCCTCATGGAGAGATTAACTCAAATAAGATTATTGATTTGAGAGGTCTTTATCTTATTTCTTTCAGTTTGTATCCTCGCGGAGAGATTGTTTCAAATAAGTTTATTGACTTAAAGATTACACGCAAGGGGTCTTTACACCTTTTAATATATTTAGGCAAGAAAATATTTTAATTTAATTATCACTAGTCTTAAATCATTTAATTGACTCAACCTCATGAAATGCTAATTAAATATCTCCTTTTTAGTGAGTAAAATATAATTATTTTAGAAATGAACAATTATTCTTTAGAGAAATACACATGGAAACTGAGATTATATTATAATACTATTATCAAGTAAATTCATCAATTCCCAACTCTTTTAGAATATATATATAAATCTTTTTAAAGTGGTTTATTTTATTTTAAGTTATTTATAATTCAAAACTCATATTTTATCGATTTAATTTCGTTAAATAGTAATCAAGATAATATAAATTTGTAGTCTAGATGGTTTCAATCTCTGTGAGATGATATCTTAAACTATACTAGAATTTGACAAAGTACGAGCAACAAAAATCTTATACACTTTGGACTCATCTGAATTCTATTCTGTGAAATTTTATTTTACATATTGCAATTTTATGATTTAAATTTTTCTTCAACTTTAAAATGATTCTTACTTTTATCCTCCCTATTTTTTCATTTGGTTTAATGATTTGTAAATATTCATATTTTTCTTTCCAATTTCTTCGTCGTGTTTATATTTTTTTTTAGATTTTTAGATTTGTTTGAGTGAGATGTGGGCCTTCATATTTTGGTAAATTTGATGTCTTAAGTCATTTCATGTTGAATTATTTTGAAGTTTTATGTTTTAAATTCAATCTTTATAAGTTTTTCAAGAAGTCTGCTTTGTGAGGTTTGATGTACTATAGAAATAAAGCACTTATGATGCTTAAACTTGGAAAATATGCATGCACTTAAGGCTATTTTGTTTGATTTGATGTGTTTTTGGAGTATTTTGCAGGAAATTAGGTTTTAAATGCTAAATTCGATAAAAAGATGAAAAGTGATGTTTTGGCCACTGACTTGGTCATTTTCGGGCATTTATGGCACTTATCGGATGAACGTGACCAAAGCATGTGTTGAAAATTGAAGTTTAGAAGCTTGGTTGCAAGAATTGGAAAGCCTGACACTTACCTATATCTACATGTGGATCACATGTAGCACTTGTGCTCTGTATGTGACTAAGGTAAGTACTAGAATCGAAAATCCGGAGAGTTGACAGTGCTTCAGTAATTTGAACATAACTTTTCACATCGATATCGGATTAAGACGAAATTGGTATCGTTTGAAATCTAATTCAATTATCTATATGATGGTGGAGACTTTGGCACTTATCTATGTATACATGCAGACCGCATATAGCACATGTGGACCGCATGTGGGTAAGGTAAGTACCAGAAGTCCAAATTCCCGAGAACAGAAGATGCAGGAATTTTTTCTGACCTTATGGATACAAATAAGTGGAGATATTCTATAAAGCCTTGACCATAAACACGGTGCCTAACCATCAAATTTTAAGGACAAGCTTGTTGGAGATATTCTATAGAGCCCTGGCCATCAGTTCTAGAGCCATGTCGGACACTATCTCTGGATGAGCCTTTATGAAATTACTATCGGAGATAAGTATTACGAATCAAATCTCCCTAACTAACCGGGGATGGAAAACTTAGGTCGATGAGAGAGGTTCTAATACTTATGCCTTTAGAATCTCCAGTGACTAGAGAGTAGCTGATGATTCTGTGGCGCAAGAGATTACGCTGCTGAGTACTGATCATGGGTTGTTGGCTAAGCAGTTTGCAACGATAAATTTTGAGAAAGTGAATGCAGTAGGAGCACAAGGTGCAGCTTCCAGAGCTTATGAGTTTGAACTAGAAGATAAGGCTAGGTATTCGGATTGTCAATTGGAGGGTTTTCGAGCCCAAGGGCAAGAATACCAAGGTTGAAACTACGATAATGACAGATATAGAGACCACAGTAGAGCCAGAGACGGTGAATAGAAATAGAGAGATAATTACAAGGAGAAAGAAGATAGGTACATTTCGCCTGGCAAAAGAGATACAGAATCAAGAAAGGAAGAAATATTAACCAAACTGGTGAATGGGCAAGAAAGTCAGGAGGATAGCCTCAAGGAGATCAAGACTGATATTTTAGGTTTGACCCAGAAGGTTGAGTCTCATGCAATGGCTATCAAGCAGTTTGAGCATTAGTTTGCTCAGATGTCTGCCACTTTGTATCAAAGGCAGTCGGATACCCTCCCGAGTAACACAGTGTAGAATCCTTCAAACCTCAATCATTGTCTAGCTATCACAACTAATTGTGGTGCCAATACTGATGATCCCCTTATGCCTACTATTGAGGAGCTATAGATTGATAGCGTTGAGAGTGATGAGACACCTAAGGTAAAGGTCAAGAAGTTAATATAAAGTGATGATGATTTTGAGTATGATAGTGGTGAGGGTTGGGTCATCAATCCCAATGATAATGTGCACCCTTGTAGTATGACTCCTCCATTACAATTAGTGGAAAAGGGGAGGACCCCAGAGCAATCACCATTCCGTGTTCAATTGGGCCTTTCAATGTCAAAAATATTTTATATGACTTGGTATCAGGAGTAAATGTGATGCCACTTATTGTGTACAAGATTTTGAGGATGGGAGAAATCAAACCTACATCCATAAAACTTTTGATGGCTAACTCATCTATGAAGAAACTAGTGGGTGTTTTCTGTGAAGCAGAAGTAAGGGTGACATCCCTTATGTTCCCCATTGATTTCACAGTTCTTGATTATGAGATGAATATTCATTCCCCCCTTATATTAGGTAGACCCTTCCTATCCACTGGTAAGGTATTAATTGATATGGACTTTGTAGAGATCAACTTCAAACTGAATAATAAGCTAGTAGTTTTTTGTATGTTTATGATAGTGCAGCAACCAGATGATATGCGAGTGGTATTTGTGATAGACACTATTTATGAGGATATTGTTATAGAGGCCATTGTGCCAGATACACCAGGTGTTGAGGAGAGAATAGAGGTGATGGATACTCGGTTATCAATTATTAAGACTGAGATGGCGACATTATATAAGCAAATTCAGCCATGGGTCCAAACTACATAAGAGATAGATGAGGTTAGACCGCAGTTTCACACCAAGCTGTTATGTCAAAGTTACGTGCTAATTTACATGAACATATTGATGATTATGAGAGATGTATGGAAGACCAATTTTTAGAGGTTGAGGTGCCTTATCTAGGAAATATGAGGGAGAAAGTGGATATCTTGCGAGCAGAGGTGCGCTCTCTCACAGAGAGCCATATAACTGTTATCCCTCATATCATACCCCTAGTTGTTCAGATGCCACATTCGCGTGGTCCCATATGCTTTGATTTATTTATGGAGGATGATGTATCGGTCCTCATAGTTGGGACCAATAGAAGCCGAGAAGGGGACCAGAAGAATCTAGACAGGCCATATGAGCAAGCCCTAAAAAGGGCCACTCTTGATTCGATAGAGACTGCGTTTGTTGATAGGGAGAGGCATACCAAGCTAGTTGTGGGTACATATTTTCACTGTGCAACACCACCACCATGACCTCTGCCAATAGATATACCCTGTTATACCCCGTACTTTTTCCTAGCTTAAATTTGTTCCTAGAATGTTAAGGGTAAGTTTCAAAAATGAATACCTTTTAATTTCATGTAGAGTTTTCAAGATTTAGACCTCCATTGTGTATAAAATTGGATAAGATTTTCATCGATACCAAATTCGCCCAAATTCGATACTCGATTGAGAAGTTAGGGCATTTTTAGTAAAGACAATTTCATAATTTTCAATTCCAGTAGACCTCCACAATTATACCGCATCGCGGAGAGGTCCAATTTCCAAGTTGTCCAAATCTAGTAGACCAACGCGGTAGTGGAACATCGCGCTAGTGGCCAAAATTACATTCCAAATGCGCACCGCGATTGCTCCGTTTGCAGAGGACATCTAGTTCCCACTTCGCCATTTTCCAGTAAGCCACCGCGATAGTGGCACATCGTGATGGCCAGCCAAATTGGGTTTTTTGTTCCCTTTTCCAGTTCCATTTAGAAGTTTAAAAAAGGTATTTTGGTCAATTCCCAATCCCCTAATTCATAAATAACACAAGATTAAACCCACTTTAAGCCTATTATGCTCATTATTCATCAATTCTCTCTCAAATAAAAACCCTAGAGTTCAAAGCTTCTTCTCCAAAAAATTAAACTCCACCATTGTTTCTCCAAGGAAGCTCTAAATTGAGGATTCCCAAAACAAGTTAATCAAGAACTCATATTCATGAACTCAAATAGGAATCAATAATTCAAGTTTCTTCATCTAATCATCAATCAAGGTATGTGGGGTTTATGAACAAGGATCTTCTTTCATCCTTGTGTCTAAAACCAAGTTTTAATTACAAATTCATATGATCTTGAATGAATACTCATGAGATTTAAATTAGGGTTCATACCCATTATTGTTATTTACAAGATTATGAGATTTCAAGTGTTTTAGAAGATAAATTGCATGTCTTTTTTCAGATTTTCATGCCTATTAAAGAAATTTCCAGATTTTGAGATGAGTTATCATTGTTTTCATTATCAAGCATGATTATTATGATGTTTTAAAATATATTTGATGCATGGGTTATCAAGCCCAAGATTATATATTGATGTTTCAAGAAAGATGATGCTTTAAACATCTTATGATCAGATTATTTTCAGATTATTCAGTAAAGCTTTGATCTTTTGATCCTCAGACAAGATTTAGAGTCTACTTTACAGATTTATTGCAGATAATAAAATTTAGAACAACTTTATTCACAGATTTAATTAGATAAAAGTACAACTGGTTTCAAATAAACCCTTATGCTAGTTTTAAAGTGGATTTCCAATAGAATGAGCGTAACTTAAAGTGAGTAGTATTTAGCACCGAGCAAAAAGTGTGGGATTAGAGTGCCCTATCTTCCACAGAACTATGTAGCCAACGTAGGTATAGATTATCAGATTATTCCCACTTCTATGTCAATGATAGTTACAGATGTGATCACTTAGCTCAGGTTATACTCCTTGGAAGGAGTATGACACCTCTCTCCATCATGAGGTTTTCCCTATAGAGGAATAAGATGTTGGACTCCATGTTAGCTCACATAGTTTATGTCGGTTAAGAGAACCTCTCTACTAGTTAAAGTAAAAGATTAACAGAAAATATTTTAAGAAAACTAAGTGTAAGGGCTCACAATTTTATTCAGATTATGCTTTACAAAAATATAAGAGTTACAGATTTCAGCTTTTAGATTTTAGATTTAAGAGTGAGTCCTTTCTACACTTAGACGGTATTATTTAAAGATAGATTATTAGCACAACTTTCAAAACTAAATGTTAAGACTCACTAGATTTATAAAGTATGATTTGTTATTCATGATTTTAGATTTCAGTATTTCAGATATTCCAGCTTATGTGGGTCATTTACGTCTATGTGCTACATTGTCTCATAATGTAGGTGCAGGTGCTCAGTATCAGCAGCAAGAGTAGTTCGAGCATCCCCATCTACATCCGACAGTTGGTGAGTCCTCATAGTTTGGGGACTTATTCATTCAGATTTTGCAGGTTATTAGTTTATATAATTGAGTATTCTTTTCAGACAGTTTGAGTTAGTTGAGGGTTTGTCCCAGTGACTCTCTAGTTATTAGTAGTAGAGACTTGTCAGATTGCTAGTTTTAATTCAGCTTATTCAGTGTTGAGATTTCATACATTATTTCAGATATTATATTCAGACAGTTTTTTGTATTTAGTAAGTCCTCTATGTCTATATTTCCTTTATTATGAGATTTAGATTTAGTAACAGCCAGACAGGGTTAGCTTAAGGCTACTCATAGTCTTGAGCACTGTGTGACATCTCGAGATCAGATTTTGGGGTATTACAGACTTGGTATCAGAGCCTAAGGTTGATAAGAGTCCTAGGGAGTCAGACAAGCTGTGTTACATAGAGTCTTCATCATGGGTGTGAAGCGCACCATATTTATGAGCACGAGGCTATGGGACGTTCTTAGAAAATCATCTATTTCTTTCATGACCTATCGTGCTTATAGTATCTCTATCTGCTTTTAACTCATGCTTTTGCATGATAGTTTAATATGCCTCCTCGTTGAGCTAATCCGTAGAAATGATAACCAACCACCCCGGCCCGTCAATCCTCTGAATGCAAATGTATCCTATGCAGAGTTTAGGGCCACTTTTCAAGCTCTGGCCCAAGATGTGATTGATAATATTTAGGGAAACCATTAAGCTGCAGTCCTACTTCAGCAGAATGGTAATTTAGCAGTAGCCAGAATCCAAGACTTTATGAGAATGAATCCGCCAGAGTTCTTTGGGTCAAAGGCAGGTGAGAACCCACATCTTTATTTAGATAAGGTAAAGAAGATCACCCAGATTATACATATTTTTTAGGAGGAGAGTATAGATTTAGCATCTTATAGATTGAAGGATGTAGCATAGGATTGGGTAGTTATGTGGAGGAATAGTAGAGGTGAGAATGCAGCTCCTATGAGTTAGCAGGTATTTTAAGATACTTTTCTAGATAGGTTCTTTCTATGTGAAATGAGAAAGGATAAGATAGAGGAGTTTGTGAACCTGAGGCAGGGCTCAATGACAGTGAAAGAGTACTGCCTTAAGTTTAACCAGTTATCTAATTATGCCCCAGATACGATGGATAATCCTAGGACGAACATAAGTAAGTTTATTACTAGAGTATCTAGCTTGGTAGTCAAGGAGTGTAGGACTAACATGCTTATTAGAGACATAGAGCTTTCTAGATTGATGATTTATGCTCAGCATATTGAGGCAAAGAAGTTGAAAGGGGGAGATAGAAATTATAAGAGGGCTAGAATAGGGCAGTTTGAGTATGGCCAGGCTAGGTATAGAAGGGATAATGATTCACAGTTTTAGAATTGTTTATCAATGCCAGCACCATCTTCAGCTACTGCTCTCACTCCCAGACCTAGGCAGGAGCAGTGGGGTAAGTCTTCTATGCCCAAATCTCAGAATAGTATAAGTGGAAGGCCCAGTTATCCTTTATGTGCTAAGTTTGGTAAGAATTATCTTGGTGAGTGTTTAGATGGATAGAAGGGTTGTTATGGTTGTGGTAAGTTGGGTTATAAAATTAGAGAGTGCCTGCATGCTAAGCAAGGAAACAGAGATATTTGTTCCCAGACTCAGGCAACTAGTGCATTAGCTCCTTTAGGTCGCCAAGTCCTCCTCAGGGTGCATCATCCAGTACCAATGTCAGTCAGCTCGAGAATCAATTTTATACTTTACCATCCCACCAGGATCAAGAGGATTCACCAAATATTATTACTGTTATGCTTTGTGTCTTTTATCTTAATGTTTATGTGTTGTTAGACCCTGGGTCAAGTTTCTCTTATGTGACCCCGTTAGTTGCAGTGAATTTTGAAATAAGTACTGAAAAGATCCCTGAGCCTTTCTTGGTTTCTACTCTAGTAGGTGAGTTGATTGTTGCCAAATAGATCTATAGAAAATGTCCTATCAGTATCCTTCATAAAATCATGTTAACAGACTTAATAGAGTGAGATATGGTTGACTTTGATCTTATTCTTGTTATGGATTGGCTCCATTCTTGTTATGTATCCATAGATTGTCGTACTCGAGTAGTGAAGTTTCAATTTTCAGATGAGCCAATCTTTGAGTGGAAAGGTAATTCGGTGTCTCCCAAGAGTCATTTCATATCCTATCTTAAAGCTAGAAATTTGATTTCTAAAGGGTGCATTTACCATATAGTTTGAGTCAAAGACACTAAGTCTGAGACTCCAATAGTTCAGTCAGTGAGTTTTCTGATGTCTTTCGCGGAGATTTGTTAAGGGTACTTCCCGATAGGAAAATAGAATTTGGTATTGACCTTCTCCTAGACACTCAGCCTATCTCTATTCCTCTATATCGTATGGCTTTGGCTGAGCTTAAGGAGTTAAAAGAGAAGCTCAAAGATCTTATCTAAGGTCTAGTGTTTCTCCATAGGGCGTTCCCATCCTATTCATGAAAAAAAATAGCTCTTTACGTATGTGCATTGACTATCGTCAGCTGAATAAAGTTACAATCAAAAACAAATATCCTCTTCCTAGAATTGATGACTTATTTGATCAACTCTAAGGTGAGAGTTATTTTTCAAAGATAGACCTTAGATCAGGCTATCATCAGCTTAAAGTAAGAGAATATGATATCCCAAAGACAGTTTTCAAAACCTATTATGGTCATTTTGAGTTTCTAGTCATGTCCTTCGGGCTAACCAATGCCCCATCAGCTTTCATGGACTTGATAAATAGAGTGTTCAAACAGTATCTTGACATATTTATCATAGTCTTTATTGATGATATTCTTGTCGCTCTCGTAGTGGTGATGGTCATGCAGACCATCTTCAAATCATGTTGCAAACTCTTTGAGATCACCAGTTGTTCGCCAAATTTAGCAAATGTGAATTTTGGCTAAGGTCAGTAGCTTTCCTTGGTCATATTATTTTTAGTAAGGGCATTAGAGTTGATCCCTAAAAAACAAAAATAGTAAGAAATTGTCCTAGACCTATCTCTCCATCAGACATTAGGAGTTTACTGGGTTTAGCTGGCTATTATAGACATTTTATTGAGGGTTTCTTGTCTATTATGTCCCCTATGTCTAGATTGACCCAGAAGAAAGTTAAACTTTAATGGTCAGATTTCGGCAAGAAGAGTTTTCAAGAGTTGAAGACTCGACTCACTTCAGCCCCAGTTTTAGCATTACCTGATGATATAAATGGTTTTGTTGTGTATTGTGATACCTCTAGAGTTGATTTGGGTTGTGTGTTGATGTAGAGAGGTAAGGTTATAGCCTATGCCTCTAGACAACTTAAGCCTCATGAAAATAACTACCCTACCCATGATCTTAAGTTAGCTGTTGTTGTGTTTGCTTTGAAAATTTAGAGACATTATTTGAATGGGGTATATGTTGATGTGTTCACGAATTACAATAGCTTGCAGTATGTGTTTACTTAGAGGGAGTTGAACCTTTGTCAGAGAAGGTGGTTAGAATTGTTGAAGGATTATGATATGAGTGTGTTGTATCATCCAGGAAAGGCCAATATAGTGGAAGATGCCCTTAGTAGATTGTCTATGGGCAGTTTTGCTCATGTGGAGAATGATAAGAAGGAGATAGTTTGGTAAGTTCACCAGTCCGCTAGATTGGGTGTGAGATTGGTTGATTCAGCTGAAGAAAATATTTGGGTTCAGTATAGTTCCAAATCTGCTTTAGTTTCGGAAGTGAAAGAATAGCAAGATAAGGATTTTGGTTTGTTCAAACTGAAGGAGTAAGTTAAAGACCAAAAGGTAGAGGTTTTCTCCCAAGTTGGACATGGTGTGTTGAGATACCGGAGTAGATTATGTGTCCCTTGTGTTGATGATTTGAGGCAATGGATTATGGTGGAAGCTCATGGTGCGCGTTATTTCATTCACCCAGGAGCCACCAAGATGTACCGCGACTTGCGGGAAATCTATTGGTGGAGTGGTATGAAGAGATGTATAACAAAGTTTGTAGCCAAGTATGCAACTTTTCAACAGGTTAAGGTAGATCACCAAAGACCTAGTGGTACGTTGCAAGAGTTTAGTATCCCCACTTGGAAGTGGGAAGAGGTGAATATGGATTTTAGAGTTGGTTTACCCCATTCGCGTCGTCAGCATGATTTGATTTGGGTTATAGTAGATAGATTGACTAAGTCAGTGCATTTCTTGCCAGTTCACATGCCTTACACAGATGAAGATTATGCTAAGTTGTATATCAGAGAGTTAGTCAGATTGCATAGTATTTATTTATCCATCATCTCAGATAGGGTTACTCAGTTTACCTCTTAATTTTGTAGTGCCTTTCAGAAGGGTCTTGGTACCCAAGTTCATCTTAGTTCAGCCTTTCATCCATAGACAGATGGTCAGGCAGAAAGGATCATTAAGACTCTAGAGGATATGTTGAGGGGTTTGTTCTTAATTTCAAAGGTAGTTGGGATGAGCATTTACCGTTGATTGAGTTCGCTTATAATAATAGTTATCATGCTAGTATTCAGATGGCTCCGTTTGAGCCTCTTTATGGGCAAAGATGTAGATTGCCAGTTAGTTGGTTCGAAGTGGGTGAAGCCACTTTGATTAGGCTAGACATGGTATTTGAGGCCATAGAGAAAGTTCAATTAATTCGAGAAAGATTGAAAGCAACCCAGAGTCATCAAAAATCTTATGCAGGTGTAAGAAGAAGAGACCTTGAGTTCGAGGTTGATGATCTTGTGTATTTGAAAGTTTCACCCATGAAGGGGGTGAAAAGATTTGGCAAAAAAAAGAAGCTTTGTCCCTGGGGGCCCTTTCCAAATTTTGAGTCGTGTTGGGAAGGTGGAATACGAGCTTGATCTACCCACAAATTTATCCTTAGTTCATCCAGTATTCCATGTGTCCTTGTTGAAGAAGTTCATGGACAATTCAGCCATTATAGTTCCTCTAGAAAGTGCAGATATTCAGAATAGTCTTTCATATAAAGAAGTCCCAGTAGAGAACCTTGATCAGCAGATTCATAGACTAATGAACAAAGAAGTTCTCTTGGTCAAAGTTCTGTGGAGAAATCAGTCCGTTGAAGGTGATACTTGGGAAGCCGAAGCAGACATGCATACCAAGTCTTCTTATCTCTTCTCCACGAACTCAGATTTAGCTGAAGGTAATAGTTTTCCTTCATTCAATTCTTTTCCAGCCTCAGATTCAGCTATGTAGTTGTTTCCATATAAACTCATGTACTCATAGATCAGTTCAGTAGCTCATACGAGTTGTGCATGATAACTTATAGCCTCAGATTCCTCAGTATGCTCAACTTAACTAGTCACATTTGAGGACAAATATTCCCAAGGAGGATATATTGTAATGCCCTGTACTTTTTCCTAGCTTAAATTTGTTACTAAAATATTAGGGGTAAGTTTCAAAAATGAATACCTTTTTATTTCATGTAGAATTTTTCAGATTTGGACCTCCATTGTGTATAAAATTGGATAAGCTTTCCATCAATACCAAATTCACCTAAATACGATACTCGGTTGAGAAGTTAGGGCATTTTTAGTAAAGCGGTATGCCAACTGGGCAGTCACTGCATCGCGGTGAAGGACAATTTCATAATTGTCAATTTCAGTGGACCTCCGTGATTGTACCGCATCACAGAGAGGTCTAATTTCTCTATTTTCCAAGTCTAGTAGACCAACGCAATAGTGGAGCATCACGCCAGTGGCCAGAATGGCATTCCAAAGGCGCACCGCGATTGCTCCACGTTGCGGAAGACATCTAGTTCCCAGTAAACCACCACAATAGTGGCGCGTCGCAGTGGCTAGTCAAATTGAGGTTTTGTTCCCTTTTCTAGTTCTGTTTTGAAGTTTAAAAGGGGTATTTTGGTCAATTCTCTAGCCCCCAATTCATGAATAACACAAGATTAACCCCATTCTAAGCCTATTATGCTCATTATTCATCAATTCTCTCTCAAATAAAAATCCTAGAGTTTAAAGCTTCTTCTCCAAGAAATGAAATTCCACCATTATATCTCCAAGGAAGCTTCAAATTGAGGATTTCCAAAACAAGATAATCAAGAACTCATCTTCAAGAACTAAAATAGGAATCAATAATTCAAGTTTCTTCATCTAATCATCAATCAAGGTATGTGGGGTTTATGAACAAGGATCTCCTTTCATCCTTGTGCCTAAAACCAAGTTTTAATTACAAATTCATATGATTTTGAATGAATACTCATGAGATTTGAATTACGGTTCATACCTATTATTGCTATTTGCAAGATTATGAGATTTCAAGTATTTGTTTTCATGCCTATTGCAAAAATTTCTAGATTTGGGATGAATTATCATTATTTTCATTATCAAGCATAATTATTATGATGTTTTAACATGTATTTGATGCATGGATTATCAAGCCCAAGATTATATGTTGATATTTCAATAAAGATGATGCTTTAAGCATCTTATGATCAGATTATTTTTAGATTATTCAGTAAAGCTTAGAACTTTTGATCCTCAGGCAAGATTTGGAATCCACTTTACAGATTTATTATAGATAACAGAATTTAGAACAAATTTATTCATAGATTTAATCAGATAAAAGCATAATTGGTTTTAGATAAACCCTTATGCTAGTTTTAAATGGATTTCCAACAGAATAAGCATAGCTTAAAGGGAGTAGTATTTATCACCGAGCAGGAAGTATGGGATTAGCGTGCCCTATCTTCCACAGAACTACATAGCCAACGTAGTTATAGATTATTAGATTATTTCCACTTTTATGTGGATGAAAGGTACAAATATGATCACTTAGCTCGAGTTATACTCCTTGGCAAGAGTATGACACCCCTCCCCAGCATAAGGTTTTCCCTATAGGGGAATGAGACGTTGGACGTCATGTTAGCTCACATTGTTTATGTCGATTAAGAGAACCTACCTTCTAGTTAAAGTAAAAGATTAACACGAAAGCTTCTATGAAAACTAAGTGTAAAGACTCATAATTTTATTCAAATTATGCTTTACAAAAAGACAAGAGTTACAGATTTCAGTTTTTAGATTTTAGATTTAAGAGTAAGTCCTTTCTACACCTAGACAGTATAATTTAAAGATAGAGTATTAGCACAGCTTTCAAAACTAAATGTTATGACTCACTAGATTTATGAAGTATGATTTTCTATTCATGATTTCAGATTTCAGTATTTCATATATTCCAGCTTATGTGGGTCATTTACACTTAGAATGTATTGTTTTACGAATTATGATGATGAGTTGATGTTTACTTATGCATTTCACTCCCTTATACTCAGTACATCATCAAAGTATTGATCCACATATACGTATATGTGCTACATTGTCTTATAATGTAGGTGCAGGTGCTCAGTATCAGCAGCGTGAGTAGTTCGAGCATATCCATCTACATCCGATAGTTTGTGAGTCCTTATAGTTCTGGGACTTATTCATTCAGATTTTGCATCTTATTAGTTTATATGATTTAGTATTCTTTTCAAACAATTTGAGTTAGCTGGGGGTTTCTCCCAGAGACTCTCTAGTTATTAGTAGTAGAGGCTTGTCAGATTGCTAGTTTTGATTCAGCTTATTCAGTGTTGAGATTTCAGATATTATTTCACATATTATATTCAGATAGTTTTTCGTATTTAGTAAGACTTCTATGTCTATATCTCCTTTATTATCAGATTCAGATTTAGTAACAGGCAGACAGGGTTAGTTTAAGGCAACTCGTAGTCTTAAGCACTGTGTGATGTCTCGAGACCAGATTTTGAGGTGTTACATACCCTCATCTTGGGAAGATCATGACATGGACGCTTAGTGCATCCCAGGTATGTCCTCATTCCCTTTTTTTATATTACTGCAGCACATTAAGGATAGTGTACAACTTTTTAGTTGGGGGTTAGTTATGCCATAATCGCCGCGGGTTTTTGTTGTCGTGCTTCTTTTCCTGTCGGCCACCGTATGATTGTAGAATCAACATGTCTAAGGTAAAATTTGTGTCGTATTGTGTTTTATTTTGTGTTGTGGTTTTTCTGTAATTTGGAGATTTTTAAGTATTTATGGCAGTTTTCATGTTTTTGATTTATTTTGAAAAAAAATGATACCACTCAAAAATTGTATTTTAGAATTGTATGAATGTATATATGTGTGAATATAGTGGATCTTACTATGGCATTAGGATTAGGGACATGATAATCACATACTAACAGTTGCATGAACAGGTTAAGTAATAGCTTGTAATGTTGACTCTGTGTCATATATGTGTGAGATGCTACTTAGTTTTCTTTGTATATTAAATTTAGAACTTGTCTGGTTAGACTTGCCTAAGTTGTAGGATGGTCGGTTAGGAAAGGAGCATAGGTCATTTTTATTTTAGTCTATTTTTAGCCTAAATGGCCTTCCCAATGTGAATTAGTATCTCTTGATCCCTGTTTTGAGCCTTATAGCCTATTTTTCTTGTTTCATGGTTCACCTTCCTATTTATGTGCAATAACCTGTTTGGTCCATTCCTCTTTGGACATTGTGCACCTCAACTCATGTAAATCGCCTAAGTTGATGGTGGCTATCATAGGGGAATGTAATGTCAAGTGGGTATGTAAAAGAGTGAAATAACAGAAAAAACTAATAGGGCTAGGTGTGGTAGAAAAAGAAAAAGAAAAGAAAAATTATGAAAAAATGGAAAAGAAAGAATAAAAGACCATACCCAACCTGAATGTGCAATAAAAAATAAAATGGGAGAAATGAGGGTAGAAAAAAAAGAAAATTGGCTAATAAGTAAGACCCTAAGGTTAGTGTTGTGCCAAGGAGATGTAGTCACTTGATATGTCCATATGTACCATACCAATGCCCCCAAGCCTACGTTATAAGTCGAGAAAAGTCCTATAGTGATCCTAGCCTAACTGTGTGAAAACTAAAGTAAAGAAAATAAGGGCAAGCCTATGGTATTTGATGTACATTAATTGGAATCTCTTCTGGGTGTAAGTGTCTCTTAACTGTTCCTGCGTTGACAAGCATTATTTCATATGAGTGAGTGCGACATCTTTGTTGTGAGGGAACATGAGTCATATCGCTAGTTATTTACGTGTTTGGGTAGTATAACGTGTCCATATGCATGGTTGTCTATTGCTAATGTAATGCCATACCTGGGTCCCATTGTCTCACATTGTTGTGCTTCATGTTTATACACAGTTGGTTTTGAAAAGTGAGATAGGAGGGGTGTTGTAATTTGAGCTTAAAGTGTTGATTGACTGCCTTGAATAACTTAGATTCTCCTAATTAAGCATCATGTTTTGTTTTGTTTTGGTGCATTGTGTTTCCTGAGAACATGCAAATGTTTTAAGTTATAGGAGTGTGAAAATTGAGGAAAAAACTAAACTTTTCGAATTTTGAGCTTTTCTTCAACTTTTGCAATCCCTCATTTTTGTTGGAAACTAAAGACTAGTTTTTCAGGTACACTTGGAACTAAAAGATGCTAAGAAAATAACACTTATACATTGAGGAGACAGGATGAGTCCCCCCGAGCCTAGTGGTTCATGGAGGAGTACCCGATTGTATGACTTAGAAAAACTGCAGAGAGGGTGGCACGCAGTGTTAATGGAGGAAAGATATGCCAGGTATTCGAGACTATTATATTGGGTAATATGGGACAACCTCTACCTAAGCAGTCATAGTGGTCCAGACGTCCATCCTTTACGCAGCCTAGGTCTTAGACTGAGGTTGTTCAGATTGTCCAGATTACATAGGAACATGTAGCCCGAGTGAGGATGAAGTTGACATGTAGATCACCTCCATATTTTCCTTTGCTAGATGATGATGATAATGATGAGGCAGATTCAAATCCATCTTCATAGGTTATAGCTTAGGATCGCAGTCTGAGGAGGGGTCCCAAGATTCATCCAAGGCTGTAGAGCAGAAGGAGTCATTAATGGTACCCCAGTCTGAAGAGGGTGATGTAGTTCATGTACAGTAGTCAGATGTACCCTAGTCTGAGTAGGGTACAGAGCAGGCTTCACCTGAGGTGCCTATTAAAGATGAGGAGGCACCAGTCCAGCAGGGGCAGAGTTCTGCACCCACACATGCCTTTGAGGCACCTCTTGAGAAGGAAAATCTGAGGTGCTGTGTGAAGGGGATGCAGATGACATATGACATATGCAGTCGTATATCAGAGGCCAACAGGCCTAAGAGGCTTATTTTTTAGGAGCATAGGATTGATTTATCTGGGCTGAGTAGAGTACCATAGTTGTGGGTTTTCTTTGACCATTCTCAGTTAGAGTGGATGACTAGACCACTCAATTCTTATAGCTCGGTTGTGGTGCGGGATTTTTACGCATCATATCATGCCACAATAGTTCTTATGATGGCAGATTTCCAGAACTGGTGAGACACATGAGCAGCCACAGCTTGATCAGACCTTTATGAGTGGGGTCAGGGTTGATCTTTTAGCAGAGACTATTCACCGGGTCATTTTAGGTCCAAAATACATCACTTTCACATCCACGGTAGAGTATGACTAAAGATTGAGAGTTACACGTGATAGACAAATTATGTGAGAGGCTAAGCATAGATGGGGAGAGTCGAGATATCTAGGTGGATAGCTGGCTAAATTTCACTTTTGGATAATGAGACCCCGTGGATCGAGGGACATGGTATGATAAAGAAGGGTTCACTGACTTTTGATGCCAAATTTTGGTGGTTGCTCATCTGATATCGACTATTCCCTACTGCTTCAAATAATGTGTTGACCTGGGAGGGAGTAGCCCTGATTGCTAGTTTGATGGCTGGATATGTTATTGACTTTACAGCCATCTTTCAGCAAGATATTTATGATAGAGCTTTTGAGGAGGCAATGAATTTTCCATTCCCTTGCCTGATTCAGAGGTTATGTGAAAGGCCGGTGTACTTGAGATATCTATAGTAGATGAAAGAGTACTTGAGACAGCCATTGCACAGACAAAGAGTATGAAGGATCCGATATGCCCCACCCTTCCTAGGAGATCTAGTGAGACTGTCGTAGTACCTCAGGCCCAAACTAAAGGTCCATTAGTTTCCACAAAGCCTAGTTATATACATGGAGGTGATGTGGGATTTAGTGTTGATCTTGAGATAGGGGAGTAGAAAGAGGCCCTAAATTTGAGTACTCAAGGTGAGGGGACACCATCCGCTTCTTCATTATCCCCGGCTTCGACCTGAGAGCCAGTAGGTGTATCTTTAGAGCCCACTCACCCATCCACTACAGCTTCTTCTACAGGTATGATTACACTATCTTGAGATTTCTTACAGAACTTAGTGGAAAATTAGAGGGCCATTGATGCTCGATTATGGGTTGTTAAAACTAAGATAACTACTCTATACAGGAAAATTTGATTAAGGGTACGAACTAAATTTGAGATAATAAAGGCTAGATGGGAGGCTGCACAGAGAGCTGTCCTATCTGAGCTATGTGTTGATTTATAGGCATGTCTTGATACTTTTCAGAGATATGTAATATCCAGATTTGCAGAGTTAGAGACATCAGATCTAGCCCATATAAGATAAGAGATGGATAAATTGTGTGTAGAAGACGTTCCCTCACAAAGAAACATATGGAAGCCACTTCATCAGTCATACCCCTAGTGGTCAAATATCACCTCCATATGTACCCCAAGCATTTTGATTTCTTCACGGAGGAAGATGAGGAGGTCCCAATAGTTAGGGTCGAGAGATGACGCATAAGAGACCTACAGGATCCTGATATGCCTATGACTAGGCCTTTAAAAATGCCAGATATGATTCAACGAATTCTGTAGTTGTTGAGAGGCTGAGGCGTGTAGATATAGCAGCGAGTGAATCTTCTAGTAGTGCACCGCTACCGCCACCGCCTCCACTAGTTGATATGCCCCACCTGGGGATGCTCATGACACGAACTCTTAGTGCGTCCTAGGTATGTCCTCATTCCTTTTACTTTATCTAATGCTAGCACATTGGGGATAGTGCACAGTTTTTAATTAGGAGTGGGCTATATCATAGCCACCACGGGTTTTTATTATCGTTCTAATTTTTCTATCGGTCGCAATATGGTTGTAGAACTAGCATGTCTAGGTTAAAAATTGTGTCATACTATATTTTATTTTGTATTGTGAAATGTTTTTGTGTAATTAGGAGATTTTTAAGTATTAGGATAGTTGCCATGTTTTTGATTGATTTTTTGAGAAAAATGATACCCCCTTCAAAATTTTAGAACCATGTGAATGTATATATGTGTGAACATTGTGGATCTTGTTATGTCATTAAGATTAGGGACATGATAATCACTTGCTAACAATTTCATGATACGAATAAGTACTCGCTTTTAATGTTGACTCTCTATTATGTTTGTGTGAGATACTACTTAGTTCGCATTGTGTGTTAAATTTTGAACTTTGCAAAATAGTCTTGCCTAAGTTGTAGGATAGTCAGTGAAGAAAGAATCATAGGCTGTTTTTTATTTTAGTCTACTTTTAGCCTAAATGACCTTCCCTGTGTGAAATAGTATCCTTTGATTCCTGTTTTGAGCCGTATAGATTGTTCTTCTTATTTAACCATTCACCTTCCCATTTGTGTTGCAATAACCTATTTTGTCATTCCTTCTTAGACATTATGCACCTCAACTCAAGCAAATTTCTTGGGTTGAGGGTGGCTATCATAGGGTGTGTAATGTAAAGTGGATATGTAGAAGGGTAAAATAAGAGAGATAAAATTAGTAGGGTTAGGTGTGGTGGAAAAAAAAAGAAATAGAAAAGGAAAAGAAACATTGTGAAAAAGTGGAAATGGAAAGAATAAAAGACCACACACAACCTGAATGTGAAATAAAGAATAAAAAGGGAGAAATAAGGGTGGAATAAAAAAAAATTGGCTAACAAGTGAGACCCCAAGGTTAGTGTAGTGACAGGAGACGTAGTCACTTCATATGCCCATATGTACCATACCAGCACCTCAAGACTATATTTCAAGTTGAGAAAAGTTCTATAGTGATCCTGGCCTGACTGTCTAAAAACTAAGGTGAAGAAAATAAGGGAAAGCCTATGGTTTTTGATGCACATTGATTGGAACTTCTCTTATGAGTATGAATGTCTCTTGATTTTCTCTGCATTGACATACATTATTTCATATGAGTGAGTGGGACATCTTTATTGTGAGGGCACATGAGTCATATTGCTAGTTGTTTATATGTTTGGGTGGTGTAACTTGTACATATGCATGGTTGTTTGTTGCTAATGTAATGCCATACCTTGATCCCATTGTCTCACATTGTTGTGCTTCATGTTTATACACAGTTGGTTTTGCAAAGTTGAGATAGAAGAAGGGGTTATAGTTTGAGCTTAAAGTGTTGATTAGCTGCCTTGAATAACTTAGATTCTCCTAATTTAGCATCGTGTTTTGTTTTTTTGTGTGGTGTTTCCTGAGGACATGAAAACGTTCTAAGTTGAGGGTATTGATGTGCTGTAGAAATATAGCACTTTCAATGCTAAAAATGAGGAAAATATACAAATTTCTTAGGTTGTTTTGCTAGATATGATGTGTTTTGCGTATGTTTTGTAGAAAACTAAGTTTTGGATGCTAAGTTCATAAAAAGGATGAAAAATAGAGTTTTTGGCTACTTAATTAATCAATTTTTGGTATTCATGACACTTTTCGAATATACATGACCCAAGCATGTAATGAAAGTTGAAGATTTGAAGCTTGGTTGCAAGTATTGGAAGGACTACACTTGCCTATGTCTACATGTGAACCACATGTTTCATATGTGGTCTGTATAAGACTAGGGCAAGTACCAAAATTGAAGATCTCGAGAGTAAAAGATCTGAAAAAAACTTTCGGCCCTTACCTATGTCAACATATGGACCGCATGTGGGTAAGGTAAGTGCTAGAAATCCAAAATCTCAAGAGAAGAAGCTGCAGTACTTTTTTTTAGCACATATAGGTGTCTACTTGCGCGTAGCCTCAAGCCGCATACGGCACATACACCCAAGGACAAGCCACATGTGGACACACAGAAGTGGCCATCGACCTTTTTTCGTCCTTTTTAATTCGGGCTTTGATTTTTGGGTTTCCTCATGTTCTATAAATACCTCTTGTGTTCCTCCTAGCTTCTCAACTAAGTAGACTTATCGTGAACTGTCAAACTATTCCAATGTGTTACATGCAGGATCTGATAAGTTATGTACCATATATTGTCTTTTGGACTAGTTGATGGATTTTACTCCTTACCTTTTGAGCATCAGGATGTTGCCTTAGTAACGCTTATCCTAGATCCCAATTAACTAGGTTTAGTACGGCTACATCCTGAGACTAAAAAGGTAAATGGTGAAATCCATCAACTAGTCCAAAATACAATTGATGGTACATAGATTATAAGATACTACATACAAGGCATTAGAATATTTCTACAATGTACGGTAAGTCTACTGAGTTGAGAAGTCAGGTGGAACACAATCCTAGTGTTCGCTTAGATTTTTTACAGCCAAGAGCAACCAATTCTTCTCCTTTTTCTATTTCAAACCGCCATTTTACTTTTCCATACTTCCCTACTATTTCGAAAAGTTTGAGAAGAATTTTTGTCCTATTCCCCGTGGGATCGACCCCAACCTAGTTGGGTTACTATATTTGACAGTGACTTTTTTATCCTTCTAAGGAGGTGTAGTTTGGGCGTTATTAAAAATTGGCTTCATTCTTGAGGAATACAATTTTAAAGTCCTTTATTAAAGTTGTGGGAGTTATTGGATTTTATTTTCTTTTATTTTGTTTGTTTTGTTGCCTACTCTTCTTGAGATGACAACCTGGACAGAGCAAGTATGGAGTGATGATGACTCCATATTTATTGATCCTTTTTCTTTTGATATAGTGCATAACTGCAGGAGCGTGATAAATATATTGTTGGAACATAATGAGAGCATGTTTGACACATTGGCACTCTTGGCAAAATGAAATCAAGAGCTTGTTCAAAAGGTTGATAGTTTTTTTTTGGTATTCACCACTTACAATTATAATTAGATGCAAAATTTATTGCGTGTAACGCCTATCAACCTAGTTATCGGTGGTGTGAGACTAAAAAATTTCTGAAAAGCCAACTGGAGGAGCTAAATTTGGAGGAGTCTAAAATTGCTCATGCTCTTATGGATAGTGCCACGCTGAAGAAGAACATATTAAAGTTGTGTGAGGATGTAAATAAGACTGCAAATCCTGATTTGGGTGTGTTGGACCTTATTCAAATCATTTTTCCAAATTGTGTTTCGATAGTCAAATTTTGATTAAGCCATTCGAAACTGTAGAAAAACGCAACAAGGAGGAAGAATATGTCTATATCTTGGAATTTGTTAAGCCAACATCAAAAAATTACATTCCTCAAATAAGGGATAAGAAGTACCATCGGCTATATTTACTTCTTGGGTCCTTTATTTTCATACCTCCACCCCTGGAGCATAATGGAAAATTAGAAAAACAATTAGGGGTGCAGTTTATAAGTTCAAGGTGGAAAGAGAAAACTAAAGGCTACTATCGGGATACCTTGATGAAGCCTGAGTAATCAAGGTACCCATGGGCTTGTTAGGGAAGTTTGAGTACCCAACCAAGTCCCATTATGCCGCAACATAAAATCAAGCGCTTCTTGGAAGGCAACCCAAGGTATTTTGTTATTTGTATTCATATTTGCCTGATTGATGTCAGATCTCCATACCTATGGTCCCATAGGTATATTTCTACCTTTCTTTTTTGTAGCAGTTTGATGTATTAGGGATAATACATGATTTTAAGTTGAGGGTGGGACTTCTTGTGGGTCTTGATATCCTCTTGGGGCTTTTGTTGTCGTGCCTCTTTTCCCCGGAGTCCTATTCCTAGTAGAGCCGGCATATTTAGGCGTATTGTGTTTTATTTTGTGATGTTTTGTATTTTAACTAGGATAAAAATGAGTATCTAGGTAGTTAACATGCTTTTGTTGATGATACCTCTTCAATAGCTTATTTTTGAACTGTGTGATATGTATATATGTGTGTGACTATTGTGAATCATGTTATGGAATTAGAATTAGGTACATGATAATCATAGCTAACTTGTGCATGAACCGGATAGGTAATAGCTTGTGATGCAATCCAGTGCCATGTGAGTGTGAGATACTACTTAGTTCCCTTTGTGTGTAAAATTTAAAACTTGCCCAGTTAGTCTTGCCTAGGATATTGGATAGTTGGTTAGGAAAGGATCATAGGTTGTTTTTTATATTAGTCACTTTTATCCTAAATGATCTTCCATGTGTGAACTATACCCCTTGATCCCTGTTTTGAGCCTTATAGGCTGTTTATTTTAACCTTTCACCTTCTAATTTGTGTTACAATGAACCTATTTTGGCCCTGATCCACCTTGGACATTGTGCACCTCAACTCAGGTGAATCATCTAAGTTGAGGGTGGCTATCATAGGGGTGCGCAATGTAAAGTGGGTATAAAGAAGGGTAAAATAAGAGAAAAGAAAGTAAGGTTGGATGTGGTAGAAAAAGAAAAACAAAAGAAAATTTGTGAAATTGTGAAAAAGAAAGAATAAAGAAACCACATCCAACCTAAAGGTGCATAAAAGAATAAATAGGAGAAATAAGGGCGGAAATAAAGTGAAAAATTAGTTAAAGTGTGGACCCTAAAGTTAGTGAAGTGCCAAGGAGTCTTAGTTACTTGATATATCCATATATAGTATAATATCCCCCCAAGCCTACATTACAAGCCAAATAAAGTCCTATAGCGATCCTAACTCGACTTTCTGAAAACCAAGGTAAAGAAAATAAGGGCAAGCCTATGGTATTTGATGCACACTGATTGGAACTTCTTTTGTGAGTGTGAGTGTCTCTTGACTGTCCCTGCATTGACATGCATTATTTCCTATGAGTAAGTGGGACTTCTTTGTTGTGAGGGAACATGGGTTGTATTGCTAGTTGCTTACTTGTTTGGGTAGTGTAACTTGTATATATGCATGGTTGTTTGTTGCTATTGTAATTCCATACTTGATTCCTTTATGGAACATTGTTGTGCTTCATGAATACACACAGTTGGTTTTAAAAGATTGAACATGGAGAGGGTAAGGATCTTGAGCTAAAATTGATAAGTTACTGCCATATGTACTTAGGTTTCTCTTAGTTAAGCCTCGTCATGTGTTTTGTTATGTTTTATTGCCTGAGGACATGCAAAGTTCTAAGTTGAGGGTATTGATGTGCTATAGAAATATAGAACTTATGATGCTTAAACTTGGAGAATATGCATGTACTTAAGGCTATTTTTTTAGATTTGATGTGTTTTGGGAGTGTTTTGCAGGAAATTAGGTTTCGAATACTAAATTTAAGAAAAAAAATAAAAGTGATGTTTTTGGAAACTTACTTGATCATTTTTGGGCATTTGTGGCACTTATCGGAAATATATGACCAAAGCATGTGCTGAAAATTGAAGTTCAGAAGCTTGGTTGCAAGAATTGGAAGGCGTGGCACTTACCTATGTCTATATGTGGACCACATGTAGCACTTGTGGTCCGTATGTGACTAAGGTGAGTACCAGAATTGAAGATTTGGAGAGTTGATAGTGCTTAAGTAATTTGGACATAACTTTTCACCCCGATAGCGGATTAAGATGAAATTGGTATTGTTGGAAAGTTAATTCAATTATCTATCTGATGATAGGGACTTTTTCACTTAACAATATCTACATGTGGACCGCATATGGGTAAGGTAAGTGTGAGAAGTCCAAAGTCCTGAGAGCAGAATCTCTAGGAATTTTTTCTGGCTCTTGTAGGTGTCTACATATGCCCATCCTCAAGCTGAATGTGGCATATGTGCCCAAAGCCAGACCTCAACTTTTCCAGATCATTTTGAAATCGTTTCCTAGGGTTTCCAAGTATCCCAATGACTCTTCTATATGGTTCTAAGTATTATTATGTACGTTTAGTTAGGTTTTCATATTTTATTTAGGATTTGAATTCTAAGGTTTCTTGTAATCTATAAATATCCTTTAGGTTTTGTTTAGTTTACTAAATCATTCAGACATTCACATATTGATTGATTCAAAAAGAGGCCCTTTGGGGTTAAGTTCACAAACATCTTATTGTTCTTGGTTAGTTATTCAATTTAAGACTTTGGGATTTATTCTTTTAATATTGTGAGATTTATTCAATAATTTTTTCTGTGGATTCCATGGTTGATCTCAAAACTATAAGGGGTGAATTTCCTTAGATAGGGTTCTAGGAACCCTTGCAAATTAACGAGGTAGAGAAAGTGCTAAGTCATTCTAGATAAAGATTCTTGCATGTATTAGGTTTTCTTTATTCTTATTAATTTCTTAGCAGTGACCAACGTTAAGAATCCCCCTAGATTATTGCAACTTACTCCAAAAGAGGAGTAGTGACTAGGAAACGAAGATCACACAACAATTTGAAGATTAATTGTCGATCCAAGCTAATAGGTTTTTCTGTGTAAGATGGTTATCTATCATCTAATAACTTGAGACTGAAAAGGTAATAATTAACTGGGATCTAGGATAAGGGTTAGTAAAGCGACATCCTGAGACTCAAAAGGTAAAGGGCAAAATCCATCAACTAGTCCGAAAGATGGTTGATGGTACTTAACTTATCAGATCATGCATGCGAGGCATTGGAAAATCTCGATAGTGCACAATAATTCTACTGAGTTAAGAAGCCAGGGGGAACACAATCCTAGTGTTTGTCTTAGATTGTTTACAACTAAGAGCAACCGATTCTTCTCTTTTTTCTATTTCAACAAATCCCTATTTTACTTTTCTATATTGCCCGACTGTTTTGAGAAGTTTTAGAAGAATATTATTCCTATTCCCTGTGGGATCAACCCCAACCTAATTAGGTTACTATACTTGACAACGATCGTTTTATCCTTTTAAGGAGGGGTAATTTGGGCGTTACCGAAAATCTGGATATTTTTATATAAATTAACACTTACGATGCTTAAACTTAGAGAATATACATGTAATTAAGTCTATTTGATTAGATTTGTTATGTTTTTGGATTGTTTTGCAGGAAATTAGGTTTCGAATGCTAAATTCAAGAAAAGGATGAAAAGTGATGTTTTTGGCCACTTGATTATTTTGGGACGTTTGTGGCACTTACCCAATGTACGTGACCAAATCATATGTTGAATCTTGAAGTTCGGAAGGTTGGTTGCAAGAATTGGAAGGACTGGCACTTACCTATGCCTACATATGGACCACATGTACCACTTGTAGTCCGTAAGTGACCAAGGTAAAGTACCAGAATTGAAGATACGGAGAGTTGATAGTGTTTCAGTAATTTGGACATCACTTTTCACCCCAATATCGAATTAAGGTGAAAATTGCTTCATTGGAAAGATAATCGAATTATCTATTTGATGGTGGGTATTTTAGCACTTATGTCTATATGCGGACCGTATGTAGCACATGTGGACCGCATATGGGTAAGGTAAGTGCCAGAAGTCCAAAGTCCCGAGAGCAAAAGTTGCAAGAATTTTTTCTAACACTTGTACGTGTTTACATGCACCCATCCTTAGGCTATATGTGGAACATACGCCCAAGTTCAAGTCGTATGTGGACACAGATATATGGCCACCGACCTCAACTTTTTTGGATTATCCTGAAATCGTTTCCTAGGGTTTCCATGTATCCCAATTACACTCCTATGATGTTTCTAAGTCTTATTATGTATGTTTGGTTAAGTTTTAAAATTTTATTTAGTATTTGAATTCTAGGGTTTCTTGTAATCTATAAATACCCTTATGGCTTTGTTTAGTTTACCAATAAATTCATCGATTCATATATTGATTGATTCAGAAAGAGGAATCGTAGAATCCAGGATAAGGGTTTCCTGGCACTTTTGGTTTCTACATGCGCCCAGCCTCAGGCCGCATGTGTCACATGCGCCCAAGGCCAGGCCATATGTGGAAACAGGTAAGTGGCCACTGACCTCAACTTTTCTGGATCGTTTCAAAATTATTTCTTAAGGTTTTGATGTATCCCAAATACACTCTTATGATGTTTTTAAGTCCTATTATGTATGGTTAATTAAGATTTTTTATTTTGATTTGGATTTGATTTCTGGTAATCTATAAATACCCCTTAGGCTTTGTTTAGTTTAGTCATTGACTCATTCACATATATTCAGGGATAGGCCCTTTGGGGCTATCCTATGCTCTTATTATTCTTGGTTTGTTTTTACTTTGTTATTCAATTTAATTCTTTGTAATTTCTTCTTTCAGTATTGAGATATTGATTTTGTAATTTTGTTTGTGGATTCCATGATTGATCTTGTAACTATGAACGGCTAATTCTCATAGCAAGGGTTGTGGGTACCTTGGCGGATTAATGAAGTAGTGGAAGTTCCAAGTCATTATAGATAAAGATTCTTGCATGAATTGGGTTATCTTTGCTTTGATTTCTTTCTTAACGGGTGCACAGGTTAGGATCCCGCCTAATTATTGCTAATTATCCAAACAATGAGTAGTGACTAGGAAAAGAGAATCATAATTGTAATTTAAAGTTTAACTGTCGATCAACACTAATAGGTATTATCTAAGTAATATGGTTAACTAGCATATAATAACTAGAGACTCAAAAGGTAATAGTTAACTGGGATCAAGAATAAGGGTTAGTTAGGCAACATCCTGAAACTCAAAAGGTAAAGGGTGAGATCCGTCAACGAGTCCGAAAGACCATTGGTGGTACATAACTTAATAGATTTTGCATGTAAGATATTGAAATATTTCAATAGTGCATAATAAGTCTACTGAGTTGAGAAGCTAGGGGGGACACAAGCCTAGTGTTCGTCTTACATTGTTTACCACCAAAAGCAACCAAGGCTTGTTACTTTGAGCTAGTTACTATAAATCCCCCTCTTTTTACTTTTTTGCACTACCTGGTAATTTCAATAAGTTCAAGATAGATTTCTGTCCTATTCTCTCTGGGATCAATCCTAACTTAGTTGGGTTACTACATTTGATAGCAATTGTTTTATCCTTCTAAGGAGGGGTAGTTTAGGCGTTACAAAAATTAGCGTCGTTACTAGGGAATATGGTTTTAGAGTTCTTGATGGAATTTTTTTAAGTTATTGGGTTTTATTTTCTTTAATTTTACTTATTTTGTTTCCCACACTTCTTGAGATGACAACCTAGCTAGAGAAAGTATGAAGTAATGATAACTTCTTATTTATTGATCCTTTTTCTTTTGATATGTTGCATTACTGTAGAAGCATGATAAATATATTGTTGGAACATAATGAAAGTATATTTGACACCCTAGCGCTCTTGGCTAAATGAAATCAAGAGCTTATTCAAAAGTTGATAGGTTTGGCTTTGATATTCACCGGTTACAAGGAGAATTGGATGCAAAAGTTGTTACGTGTAACACCCAACAACCTAGTTATAGGTGGTGTGAGAGTAAAAAATTCTGAGAAGCCAACTTGAGGAGCTAAAATTGAAGGAGTCAAAAATAGCTCATACTCTTATGGATAGTGTCACGCTTAAGGAGATCATACTAGAATTATGTAGGGATGTAACGAAGGATGCAATTCCTAAGTTGGGGCGTATTGGACCTCATTTGAAGTATTTTTCTACATTGTGTTTGTATAGTCAGATCTTGATAGAGCCATTCGAGCCTGAAGAAGAGTGCAAGAAGGAGAAATTATATATCTATATTCTTGAATTTGCTGAGCCAGAATCAAAGAACTATATTCCTTATGTTTGATCCAAAAAGTACTGCTTGCCATATCTATTTATTAGGTCCTTTATTTTCATATTACCACCCCTGGAGCATAATGGAAAAACAAAAAATCTAGTAAGGGTAAAATTTATAAGTTCAAAGTGGAAAGAGAAATTTGAAGGCCAACTCTTGGGCTACCTTGATAAAGTCTGAGTAATCAAGGTACCCATGGGCTTGTTGGGAAAGTCTGAGTACCCAACCAATCCCCATCATGATGTGACGTAAAATCAGGTGCTTCTTGGGAGGCAACCCAAGGTATTTTGTTGTTTGTACTCGTAGTTGCGTGATTGATGTCAGATCTTCGCTCCTATGGTGCCACAGGTATGTTTCTACCTTTCCTCTTTTGTAGCAGTTTGATGCATTAGGGATAATGCAAATTTTAAGTTGAGGGTGGGACTTCTTGTGGGTCTTGATATCTTTTTGGCATTTTTGTTGTCGTGCCTCTTTTCCTCGGAGTCCTATTCCTAGTAGAGCCGGCATATTTAGGCGTATTGTGTTTTGTTTTGTGATGTTTTGTGTTTTAACTAGGAGAAAAAATGAGTATCTAAGGAAGTTAATATGTTTTCGTATTGATACCCCTTCAATAGCTTGTTTTTAAAGTGTGTGATATGTAATATGTATATAACTATTGTGGATCTTGTTATGGCATTAGGATTAGGGACATGATAATAATTTGCTAACAAGTGTATGAACCAGATTAATCGTAGCTTGCAATATTGACTCTGTGTCATATATGTGTGAGATGCTCTTAGTTTCTTTTGTGTGTTAAACTTAGAACTTACTCGGTTAGTCTTGCCTAGGTTTTAGGACAATTGTTTAGAAAAGGATCATAGGTTGTTATTCATATTAGTCTATTTTTAGCCTAAATGACCTGTCATGTGTGAAATGTATCCCTTGATCCCTAAGTTTGAGACACATAGCCTATTTTTGTTGTTACACCTTTTACCTTTCCATTCGTGTTGCAATAACCTGTTTTAGCCCGTTTCTCCTTGGACATGGTACATCTCAACTCGGGTAAATCGCCTAAGTTGAGGGTAGCTATCATAGGGGAGTGTGATGTAAAATGGGTATGTAGAAGAACAAAATGAGAGAAAAATATAGTAGGGCTGGGTGTGATAGAAAAAAAAAGAAAAATTATGAAAAAGTGAAAAAAAAATAAGAAAACCACACTCAACCTGAATGTGCAATAAAACAAAAAGGGAGAAATACGGGTGGAATAAAAAGAAAGATGGTTAATGAGTGGACCCAAAAGTTAGTGTAGTGTCAAGGAGGCCTAGTCACTTGATATCCATATGAACCAATCCAGTCCCCCGAACTTACATTACAAGACAAGAAAAGTCCTATAGGGATCCTAACTTAACTGTCTTAAAGCTAAGGAAAAGAAAATAAGGGCAAGTCTATGGTATTTGACATGAATTGACTTGAACTTATTTTTGAGTGTAAGTGTCTCTTGACCGTCCTTGCGCTGACATGCTTGATTTAAAATATGAGTGGGGGGGGAATTCTCTTAATGTAAGGGCACATGGGTTACATTGCTAGTTGTTTACTTAATTCGATAGTGTAACTTGTATATATTCATGATTGTTTGTTGCTAATGTAATGCCATTGATTGACTCATTTGTGTCACATTGCCGTGCTTCATTAATACATGCAGTTGGTTTTAAGAGATTGAACTTGGAAAGGGTAAGGATCTTGAGCTAAAATTGATGTTTGACTGTCATAGTCATCTTAGGTTTCTCTTGGTTAAGCATTATCGTATTAATTTGTTATGTTTGGTTTCCTGAGGACATGCAACGTTCTAAGATGAGGGTCTTGGTGTGCTATAGAAATATAGCACTTACAATGCTTAAACTTGGGAAATAAGAATGTACTTTAGGATATTTTGTTAGATTTGACGTGTTTTTGGAGTATTTTGCAAGAAATTAGGTTTCGGGTGCTAAATCCAAGAAAAAAATGAAAAGTGATGTTTTTGGCCACTTACTTGGTCTTTTTTGGGCATTTGTGGAACTTATCGGATGTATGTGACCAAACCATATGCTGAAACTTGAAGTTGAAAGTTTAGTCGCAAAAATTAGAAGGCCTAGTACTGTAACGCCCCAAAAAATGGGTCCCGAAGCGTCACACGATGCTTAAGGCTACGAGTAGCCCCAAGCTAACCCTTTGAGCCATTTTCATTCAGTTCCACACAAATCAACGGGGTTTCCATAAATAACTCTCAAATATCAACAGAGTAATCATCATCCAAGAATAAAAGAATTTCAGAAAGATAACAAAATACGACTTATTAGTCAAATCCCAACATCTATACTAGTCTGATAAGCCTCTAAGAGAATCAATAAAACCAGCGAGCCATTGAGACATGGCCCAACTGAATCACACTCAGTTATCAAATGTAAACAATTCCGTGAAACCAACATCATACATCACGTCCTCAAAACATGAGGAGTTACCACGACAGAGGATGTACAACAGCGTGCCCGAAGAATCACTGTCGAATCTGGAACTGAGCACCTGAACCTACATTCCAAGAAAATGCAGCCCACATCCGAAGATATGGGTCAGTATCATGGAAAGGAACCGAGTATATAGGGGTGTATGCAGTTTTATAAACATCATCATCATAAATATTTATAAGAAATATGCGGGATGTATGAAAGACTCACATAGCCCGAAGAAAATCATCATAATCATGAGAGGATGAAATAACTATAATAACACATGTGAGTCATCATATAATTTGTCAATCACTTTCAGTTCATCAAGAATATCAATTCTCTTAATGTAAATATCATTTAAATCTTTCGAAAGAATAACATTCACAATTCCACTTTCAAATCACTTCACCATTCACCATAGACACAAGGAAACACACACATACTGGGAGATCCTATAACCGACATAAACCATGTGAGCTACATGAAGTACCAACGTATAACCCACGTTGGGAGGAGCCATCCTATCCTTGCCATAGGAGTAGGACTATCGATATCAAATTCACACAAACTAGTGATCACTATATAAATCAGCCTCAGGCTCACTCCTATGGGGGCACGTAGTTTTAGGGAAGTAAGGTCACTTTATACCTCCCACTCGGTGCTAAAGATTTCTCCCGAACTTAGCTCAGATCATTTCAAAGACAATCCACAACAAAACAATTTCCGCCTCAGCTTCCCAAGTTGCACCCTCAACAGATTGGTTTCGCCACAAAACCTTGACCAAGGGAACTTTTTTGTTCCTTAGTCTTCGGATACTGAAATCAAGAATCTCAACAGGAATCTCATTAAAAGAAAGATTTTCTTGAATGTCAGTACTCACAGAGGAATCCACTGCCACAGCATTGCTAATATACTTTCTAAGCATGGAGACATGTAATATTGGATGAACAAAGGACAACTCGGAAGGTAAATCGACCTCATAAGCTACCTTACCAACACGGCTAAGAATTTTGTAAGGACCAACATAATGGGGACTAAGCTTCCCCTTCTTTCTGAATCTCTTTACCCCCCTAATGGGTGAACTTTTCAGATATAGTAGGTCACCAACTTCAAACTTAAGGTCTCTCCTTCTAACATTTGCATATGACTTCTGACGACCCTGCACAGTTTTCAACTTCTCCCTAATCAACTTAAATTTTTCCATAGCCTCAAATACCAAATCATGACCACTCACAGCCGCTTCACCCGCCTCGAACCAACCTAAGGGTGATCTATACTTCCTCCCATATAAGGATTCAAACAGAGCCATGCCAATACTAGAGTGGAAACTGTTATTGTAAGCAAAATCTATCAACGGTAAGTGATCATCCCAACTTCCCTTAAAGTTAAGTGCACAAGCTCTCAACATATCCTCTAAGGTCTGGATGGTTCGCTCATCCTGACCATCGGTCTGCGGATGAAAAGAAGAACTCAAAAGCACTTGGGTACCAAGACCCTTCTAAAAAGCTTTCCACAATTGCGAAGTGAACTGAGTACCCCTATCCGAAATGATAGACAAGGGAACTCCATGCAGTCTGACTAGCTCTCGGATATACAATCTAGCATAATCCTCAGCAGTATATGAAGTATAACAGGCAAGAAATGAGCAGACTTATTCAACCTATCAACCACAACCCAAATGGAATCATGATGGTGTCGGGAAAGAGGTAAACCAATCACAAAGTCCATATTTATCTCTTCCCACTTCCAGGTGGGAATACTAAAAGTTTGCATCATACCACTAGGTATTTGGTGTTCAATCTTAACCTGTTGGCATATTGCACACTTACCTACAAACGCTGCTATATCTTTCTTCATGCCCCTCCACCAATAGATTTCCCATAAGTCTCGGTACATCTTGGTGGCACTAGGATGAATAGAATATCGTTCCCTGTGCACTTCAGCCATAATCCTCTATCTCAGATCATTAACATTTGGGACACACAATTTACCCTACAATCTCAACACACCATCTCCCCCTTGGGAGAAAACCTCTACTTTTTGGTCCTTGACTAACTCCTTCAGTCTGACCAAACTAGCACCTAAGTATTGCTTTTCCTTCACTTCCAAAACCAAGGAGAATTCGGAACTACTTTGAACCCCTATACTACCTTCAGTAGAGTCAAACAACCTAACCACCAATCTATCCAAACGATGTACATCACGTGCTAATTCTTTCTTACCTTCTACCACATGTGAAACACTACCCATGGACACTCTACTTAGGGCATCCATCATAACATTGGCCTTGCCCGGAGATATAGCACACTCATATCATAGTCCTTTGACAATTCTAACCATCGTCTCTGCCTAAGATTCAATTCTCTCTGGGTATCCCTGGGAGATCATTCGAAAAGACATCAGAAAACTCATTGACGATGTTAATAGACTGGAGACTTGGAGTCTCAAACTTAGTGTCTTTGACTCTAACCAAATGGTAAATACACCCCTTGGAAATGAGTTTTCTAGCTTTGAGGTAAGAGATAAAATGACTTTGGGTGACACAGAATTCCCAGACCACTCAAACACGGATGCACCCGGAAATTGAAACTTGACCACTCGAGTTCGACAATCAATAGAGGCATAAGAAGAATACAGCAAGTCCATACCCAAAATCATATCAAAATCTACCATGTCTAACTCAATCAGATCAGCCAACAAGACTCTATGAAGAATGGTAACAGGATATTTTTTATACACTTTCTGGGCAACCATCGAATCACCCACTGGGGTAGAAACTAGGATAGGCTCAAGAATAATCTCAGGACTCATTTCAAAATTCATAGCAACCAAAGGTGTAACATATGAGAAACTGGATCCAGGATCCAACAAAGCATACACATCAAACTGAAATATACGAAGCATACTAGTAACAACATCGGGAGAGTCCTCCTATTCCTGGCGGGACGGTAAAGCATAGATTCTATTTTGGTGCTGCCCGCCAGCATTGCTAGAAGAGGCGCCCTGAGCTGGGGCTGGGCGAGTCGCTGGAACTGAAGCACTAACAGTCTGAGTCTAGGTCTGAGGGCGATAGTCACGACGTCCTCGTCCATCCTGTGGACAATCTCTAACTCTATAACCCATGTCACCACAATGAAAACAACCCCTCTTCTCACCCCAACACTCACCCAAATGAGCCCTACCACACTTAAGACACAGGGGATGATTTGGCTTACTGCCAGCACTGTACTGGGACCTGGATGCATATGACCTACTACCTTGCTCCTGCCTACCTCTAGGCACGGGAGCACTAGCAGATGACGGTGCTGGCATAGATGAATGATCCTGGTACTGAGGGCGACTCCCTCCCTACGATCTAGTCTGACCCTATCTGTGCTGCTCGAACCTAGCTCTCTTATTCCCTCTCATTCTATCTCTCTCCTTAGTCTTGTCTACCTCAATCTGTTGGGCATGAGTCATCAGCCTAGAAAGATTCATCTCACTATTCAGCATAGCAGACCTACACTCCTTAACCACATAACTAGACACTCCAGTCATAAACTTACTCATACTAGCCCGATTATCAACCACTAAGTCAGGAGCATACTTTGCCAATAGATTGAACTTTAGACAGTACTCCCTAACAGTCATAGAGCCCTGTCGCAGGTTCATAAAATCTTCCACCGTCACCTCCCTCATCTTCAAAGGGAAAAACTTATCCAAGAATGCATCCTGGAACTCTTGCCAAGTCGTAGGGATATCTCCCTCACCTCTACCTTTCCTCCAAGCAAAAATCCAGTCATAAGTAAGGTCTTTCAACCTATACGCAGCCAACTCCACACTATGTTTCTCAGATATATGCATCACCTGAGTAATCTTCCGCACCTCCTATAAAAACAATCGTGGATCCTTATTAGACTTGGACCCATAGAATTCCAGTGGATTCATCCGCATGAAGTCACGAATCCTAGCAGCAGGTGAATCACCTCCGTACTGCTGTGGAGCTGGGGCCGGGTTGGCCTGAACATTTGTAGTAACAGCTTAGGCCAGCGCCAGAAAGGCTACCCAAAATTCAGCATGAGACACGTTTTCATTCAATGGGTCAGCGGGTTGAGGTTATTGACCATCATTATTTCTTCTCACTTGACGTGGAGGCATATTTTGTAAAAAGGAGAGCACGAATCAATAGCAGAGAGAGACACTTTAAGCACAATAGACTTTTGAAAGAAAGAATCACACTTTTTCCTAAAAAGTTTAGTAGCCTCTTGCTCATCGATGTGGCGTGCTACACACTGATGATCAAGACTCTACTTAACGCGGCTTGTCAGACACCCTAGGATACCTTAAAACCTTAGGCTTTGATACCAAGTTTGTAATGCCCTAAAAAATGGGTCCCGAAGCGTCACACGATGCTTGAGGCTACGAGTAGCCCCAAGCTAACCCTTTGAGCCATTTTCATTCAGTTCAACACAAATCAACAAAGTTTCCATAAATAACCCTCAAATATCAACAGACTAATCATCATCCAAGAATAAAAGAATTTCAGAAAGATAACAAAATACGACTTATTAGTCAACTTCCAACATTTATACTAGTCTAACAAGCCTTTAAGAGAATAAATAAAACCAGCAAGCCATTGATACATGCCACAACTGACTCATACTCAGTTATCAAATGAAAATAATTACATGAAACCAACATCAGCCATCACATCCTCGGAACATAAGGACTCAACACGACAGAGGATGTACAACAGCATGCCCGAAGAATCACTGTCGAACTTGGAACTGAGCACCTGAACCTATATTCTAAGAAAATACAACCCACATTCGAAGATATGGGTTAGTACTATGGAAAAGAATTGAGCATATAGGGGTGTATGCAGTTTTATAAACATCATTATCATAAATATTTATAAGAAATATACAGGATGTATGAAAGACTCACATAGCCCGAAGAAAATAATCATAATCATAAGAGGATGAAATAACTATAATAACACATGTGAGTCATCTTATAATTTGTCAATCACTTTCAGTTCATCAAGAATATCAATTCTCATAATGTAAATATCATTTAAATCTTTCGAAAGAATAACTTTCACAATTCCACTTTTAAATCACTTCAACGTTCACCATAGACATAAGGAAACACACACACACTGGAAGATCCTATAACTGACATAAACCATGTAAGCTACATGGAGTCCAACATACAACCCACGTTGGGGAGAGCTGTCCTATCCTTTCCATCGGAGTAGGACTATCGATATCAAATCCATACAAACTAGTGATCACTATATAAATCAGCCTCAGGCTCACTCCTACGGAGGCACGTAGTTCTAGGGAAGTAAGGTTACTTTATACCTCTCACTCGGTGCTAAAGATTTCTCCCAAGCTTAGCTCAGATCATTTTAAAGATAATCCACAACAAAACAATTTCAGTAATATACAAATATACATCGGGAGACATCATGCTTCCCATCTATCAAAATCAACCACGTTGTGGATTTCTTTCACGCTCGAGTTCAAAACAACTCTATTAGGACCAAAAGGTCAAATCATTCAAAATATCTCAAATATTCAGAATCAACGTGCTTATAACACACACTTTCTACAAGAAAAAACACAATTTCCAATGGGAATTCACAACTCAAATATCAAAATCATGATAATTATCATTCAAGATTCATGCTTTATATCTCCACACATGTAAATTCATCTTTCAAAACCATAAACAACAATATTTCATAATAATTATCATAAGATATGGGTTCATGCTTCAAATTCATAAAAATCAAATAAAAATCATGCCTTTGTAAAGAAAATTACTTTTGGGCACAAGAACGAAAGAGAGTTCTTGTTGAAAAACCCCACACACCTTGAATGATGAACTTTAGATCGATACTCATTTTTGATATGTTAATCGTGCCTTTGAATGATGGTTCTTGGAGTTCTTGAACTAGGAACTTGGAATCTTGAATAAATTTGCAGAATTAATGGTGAACTTTGGAGGTTCTTGAAGTTGGATGTAGGAGCATAGGGTCTTCTTTTTGAGGAAATTTGATGAAATATAACATATAATGCTTCTAATAAGCTTTAATATAGGGTTTGGATGGATTTTGGGTGAGGGAGAATGACCAAAATGCCCCTAAAAATCAAATAATTCTCGAATCTGTCCTTTGGTGGACTGTTTTGATAGTCTGAAGTAGATCAACCATAATGTTTTACTCCGATATCCAAATTAGATGAAACTAATTTCAATAGAAAGAGGACTCTCACATATTTCCATTGATATATAGTATCTCACCCAGATCATTGTGTATGAGTATTTATGATCATTTAAAGTTGACCCAAAAATTTACTTTTGATAGGCTGAAGTAGATCGACCATAACTTTTTGCTTCGATAGACAAATTGGATGAAACTAATTTCATTAGAAAGAGGACTCGCAGAGATTTCCGTTGATATATAGTAGATCACCCAGATAATTATATAAAAGGATTTATGATCATTTAAAGTTGGAGAAAAAATACATCAGGCCTCAGTACTTTTTCATGCAAATTTTATTGTTCACTACTATTCACGGTTCGATTGGAATGTTCATAACTCGTCGCTCGGGTGTCCATTTTGGATGATCCACATATAATTGGAAATATTATTCGATACTCTATGCAATGGTGGTTCATAATCTAAGACATTCCATATGGAAAATTTATAATTCATTCAAGAAGATAGAACCCAAACCGTTTACTCACAAAATTTCAAAAAAAAATTCCCGGGGTATTACAAGTACTTACCTATGTCTACATGTGGACCACATGTATCACTTGTGTTCCGTATGTAACTAAGTTATGTACCACAATTGAATCTCCAGAGAGTTGATATCGCTTCAGTAATTTAGACATAACTTTTCACTCTGATATCAAATTAAGGCAAAATTGGTAGCGTTAGAAATCTAACTAAATTATCTATCTAATTTAGGTGGAATTTAAACTTACCTAAGTATACATGTGGACTTAATTTAGCATATATGGACTACATTTGGGTACGGTAAGTGCCAAAAGTCCAAAATCTCGAGAGCAGAAGTTATGGGAATTTTTTTTGCACTTGTAGGTGTATATTTATGCCTATCCTCAGGACGCATGTGGCACATGTACCCAAGGCCAGGCCACATACAGACATAAGTAAGGGACCACCGACCTCAACTTTTTTGAATCATTCCAAAATTATTTCATAGGGTTTCCATGTATCCCAAATACATACTCCTATGTTGTTTTTAAGTCCTATTATGTTTGGTTAATTAGTTTTTCTATTTTCATTAGGATTTGATATCTAGGATTTCTTGTAATCTATAAATACTCTTTAGGCTTTGTTTAGTTTATTGATTGACTCATTCACATATATATTCAGGGATAGGCCCTTAGGGGATATCCCATATATCATTGTTCTTGGTTTGTTTTTGCTTTGTTATTCAATTTAAGACTCTAATTTCATTATTGTGAGATTGATTTTTTAATTTTGTTTGTAGATTCCATGATTGATCTCATAGCTATGAGCGGCTAAATACCTTAGCTAGGGTTGTGGGAACCCTGGTGGATTAACAAAGTAAAGGAAGTGCCTAGTCATTCTAGATAAATATTCTTGCATGTATTGGGTTTTCTTTGCTTTGATTGCTTTCTTAATGGGTGCACAAGTTAGGATCCGGTCTAGATTATTTCTACTTACTCTAAATGAGGAGTTATGAGTAGGAAAAGAGAATCATAATAGTAATTTGAAGTTCAGCTATTGGTCCATACTAATAGGTATTATCTAAGTAAGATAGTTAACTATCATCTAATAACTAGAGACTCAAAAGGTAATAGTTAACTGGGATCCAAAATAAGGATTAGTAAGGTGACATCTTGGGACTCAAAAGGTAAAGGGTGAGATTAGTCAACGAGTCCAAAAGACCGTAGGTGGTACCTAACTTATCAGATTTTGCATGCAAGATATTGGAATAGTTCGATAGTGCATGATAAGTCTACTGAGTTGAGAAGCCAGGGGAAAGACAATCCTAGTGTTTGTCTTAGATTATTTACAACCAAAAGCAATCAAGCCTTGTTACATTTAGCTAGTTAATACAAATCCCCCATTTTTACTTTTCCGCACTACCTGGTGATTTAAATAAGTTTGATACAGATTTTTGGCCTATTCCCTGTAGGATTGACCCCAACCTAGTTGGGTTACAATATTTGACAGCGATCACTTTATCCTTGTAAGGAGGGGTAGTTTGGGTGTTATCAGAGTTGCATTTGTTTTCATAGTTTTTTTTATGTATCATGTTAAGGTTTCAACCTTAATGGGTAATTCAAAATATTTGTTTTCATGCTTTCTGGCATTAGATATTAATGATTCATTCTTTATAGTTTATTGAGAATTCTTGGTTTTGGTTATCCATACTTTTTCCCTGATGTTATTTTGATTTGGATAACTATTTTGTTAAGTTTCAGCTCTTATTATGCACATTAGGTATTCACTGAAATTCCTCTCCCACATAAAAACTCTAGTTACAACCAGCATAAATATCCTTCGAAAAACATGTACCATAACCATCTTCCTGTGTGTATTCTGGTCATATGTGTGGGATTTGATTGTTCTTCATCTTTGAACCCCCCTCTCTTGAAATACCTTGATTTCTAGACCATAGAAAATTTCCTGTAATTTTAATCTTTGGACCTAATACGACTCATAGGTATGGGCCGTATCTTGGGGTACAGATGGTATGGTCCAGTCGTATACTGACTAGTGTTGGTTGGTGAGATAGATTTTGGTTACTGAAATAGATACGACACTTAAGCTTATGAGTTATATTGGTGGTTACAGATTATTTTCTTCCTTAATTTAATCTTACACTTGGTTACTTAGGTTGGATCTGAGTACGAGTGGCTCACCATGAGTCGTAAGCTAGGGTATAAGTCGTACCCAAGACTCGTATGGTGGATAGTGTCTAAATATTTCTTGGGTTTTAAATATGCCAGGGGTACGGATGAAAGGTACAGATCGTATGATTTGGATACGTCTTAGTTGGATGAGTCGTATGTTGGACAGTGTATGATCCCAAGGTTGAGGCTGGGGTACGAGTAAAGGGTACCACTCGTATTGGAAGGGTACGACTCGTGTGAGATAGTCGTATCCCTGTGATGGGATTTTGATGAAACTTAAGTGGAGGTACTTTAGACATTTCCCCTCTTATCCTACTAAGGCCCCATGACTTCTAACCTATTTGGGAGGTTATTTACCCTATCATTTCATTCATTAACACTTAGAAACTTTTCTAAAACACTTTATAATTCTCTCAAGAGCTTTTGCCCAATGGAAGCTAGGGTTTAAACTAGAGGATTGATTTGGGGCTTGTCTTGGTAATTTCTTTCTGTCATCATCTTGGTTTAAGGCATGGTATTTTCCCTTATTGTTAATTTTATCTAAAGGCATGATTTTATGAATGTTCTTATCATATCATTGATTGTATGATTTTGGTTTTCAAATATGATTTGGGGTTTTGATTTTAAATGGTTGGTTATGGTTTTCCATGGTTTTAATTATGCTTTTATATGCATTGATGGTAGTTTTGGATAATTAGATTGCATAGGATTGGTTTAATGGTAATTGTAATTAGTTTTGGTCATATTATGCTCCCAATGTGTTTGACATAATGCTTATAAAGATTGTTCATTGCATTGGCTACATTAATGGAACTCTTGCAAGTTTTAAAAACTTGGTAAAGGAATTATGCATGGTTTAAATGGCTTGGAATGGTAAATGGATAATGGTTGTGCTTGAGGGCCATATGGAATCCCCCAAGTAGTTTAAAATGGTAAATGGAAGGGCACTTGAAATTCCCCTTAAACCTATATATGGTTGGCTATGGATAATACTTGCAAGTAAGGATTAGTATGACGATATCAATATCAATGGCCTTGGTTAATAAATGGAAAATTGTTTGGTTATTTGGAAATTGGTTTTAATTAGGAAATAATGGTGGGATGTGTAGCAAAGTCGTGAAAGGTAGAGGTCCTAGGGGGACCAAAAATGAAAACTCATATTTGTCGATATAAGGTTGGTCTTGGTGACCGTGTGCTTGATGTCACACTATGTTTGGGGGATGTACTAGTCATCCCAAGGTTTTCTTCCCTAGTTGTGCGGCTACCCGCACTGGAGCCCTATCCACGGGGGGATCTGAACCCATATAGCCCATGGTTAGTTTAGGACGGCAATGCTACACAGCCCAGGTAAAGGTTTTAAAGGCATGCTAAACCCAGTCCCTTTTCCCGACATAGTTGAATATATGTATATGTATATGTATATGTATATGTATATGTATATGTATATGTATATGTATATGTATATGTATATGTATATGTATATGTATATGTATATGTATATGTATATGTATATGTATATGTATATGTATATGTATATGTATATGTATATGTATATGTAAATCTATATGTATATATGTGTATGTGTATGTATATATGTGTATGTACATATACATGTATATGTAGATGTCTATATATATGTATATGTGTATGTATATGTATATGTATATTTATATATATACATATATATATATGTATGTATGGTTGTGTGCATATGGATGGTTTTACTTGGTTTTATAAATAGCATTATTTTATCCTTACCCTAAGATCATGCTAGCGGTCACTCGCTAACCCCTTCTACTGGCGGTTGTATACTCACGCTATGCAGGAATCGACCATTCTACTCCTCCTACATAGTGATTGACTTGGGGATCAGCATTTGGACTGAAGTGGTGAGCTTCCATCCCTTTGGAAGGCTCTATTTCATGTTATGGATATTATTAGACACTTTGATTTTGTTTTGGATATTAGTTTTGGCTATGATTGGGGGCATATGCCAACCAAATTTTATTATTCTTTTGGTAAAGAGCTTTGTGGTACTTCTATAGGTTG
This sequence comes from Capsicum baccatum var. pendulum, assembly GCA_030864225.1. Classification (NCBI taxonomy): domain Eukaryota; kingdom Viridiplantae; phylum Streptophyta; class Magnoliopsida; order Solanales; family Solanaceae; genus Capsicum; species Capsicum baccatum. The sequence goes on along the minus strand of CM061560.1, from coordinate 80,011,103 downwards.
GAATGGATGGAACCGATATTGGTGTCGGCCTTGGCATTGGAATAAGAAGAAGGGCTGGCATCATTGGATGATATTGTTGGTTGTTCCATCGTATTTTATTTTGGGATTAATTATATTATATTTTGGAACATCTTTGGTTATGGCCTGGTTTATGACCCTGATTTTAGTATTGGTTTGGTATGGTTGGATTATTGGAATGGGATGGTTGGACTCCTTTGGGTCGGTCACGGTTGTGATCTTATCCCAGAGTCTTTATGTAAGCTGTTACACTATCTTGTTACATGCTCGAAATTTAGCCAACTCAGGGCAGGCGGCTGGAGGTTGGGTTAGGTAACGGGGGTGGTCTTCGGTCCTGGTAGGACTTGGGATGCTGTAACGCCCCAATTTTCTAAATCGGATCACTACACGGTGCCTATGATCCCGAGGGACCACAAGCTAACCCATGACTGATATTTGTACCTGTATGCTGTAATATATGACGTAATAATGAGGAAAATATGAACAATAGGCCATAAGGTTCAACTGGATAAAATATCTGATAAATTATAACATCTGTATGGGGTAACGAATAACCAAAACAACTGAAATCTGAACTAAATCAAAAGCCTCTAAATACTGTCTGAATAAGGAGTTGAAGGAACATGTCTCCAACTAACTCCGTCCAGCAAAACTGAACTGAAATAATAAATAAAATAAAATAATATCATCCTCGAATGGATGAGGACTCACTGCAACTCTGTGATTGGAATGCTACTGCTACTGCTGATCTGGAGCTCGTGCCTATGAACCTATGGTGTAATCTGAAAGAAAGCACCATAGTGCAAATGTGTCAGTACAATTGGGAGTACTGAGTTATGAGTGAGGTAGGCTAAATGCAAAAGGGTTTGCATGCATGAATGATGCTATCTAATTGATTAATATGAATGTAAGAGTGCAAATATGCATTCATAGTAACTGGAATTGTGAATACGTGATAATTAGATCTGTACGCTAATACATGGTTTACTGATATCTAACATGAATAACACCGGAATCATGATAACATGGGAGGCTGTGTCTGACAGTCCTGAATCTGATGGAACTACCTGAGTTTCATACAGTAACTGAATTGACTGTATCTGACAGTCCTAGACTACTAAAATCTGAAGACTATATGAGTTCTTTTACTGAGACTGAGAATAAAACTGTGGGAGGTAGTTGTTTGACCGACATTCCCCAATACCGTATATAGCTAAGTTAGGGTCCAATCTATGCCCCGACTGGAAAGATGTCAATACCATACCACTAGTAAGGACAGTTGTGAGCGACTCTTAGCTGGCAGGTACCCAAAATGAGAATGGTGAGAACCCTAAACTGACAGATTAATCCACCTCATTAACCCTAATCTGACAGGTTAAGATGTCTAAACCTACGCTGGCTACGTAGTTCTGGAACACAAGGATGATTATTAAGAATCATACCCTAAACTGGCAGGTGATTTCCCATCCTTGTGTTCACGCGGTGCTAGATTCTACTCCCATCTGAAGAGAATAAACATGATTCAACTGATGGTACATGGACTGAGTAACTGATTTCCATTGACTGACAGAATAGTACTACTATCTTAGAATTAACTAAGATCATGAGATTTCTGAGGTTTCCTGAGTCACATGACCGACTGAGTTCTATAGATCATGGCTTGACTGAGATTATCGTGATAACAGGACATGGCTCTAGGCATACATCTATATTTTTTGGGTACAAGTACCCCCAGGACTCGATGGAAGGAAACTTACACACATGACTGACTTGATCGTAAGAGTAGAGTCCACAATTTACAATATCATGAGTAGGGGATTTCACACTAAGCATAGTTCTCAACATCTTATACATGGAAGGAAAATTCATACAATATGTATATACTTGCATAGCTTCAATATCATGGTCAATCCATATCACAACAACAACACATATCACTTACATGGAATTCATGGGAAATCGTAAAGCATAGAGCATGGACTTGTCATTTAAGCACCATTAAATCATGGGACATGAATTCTATCAACCTAGGCATATTATCAAACACTTTGCATGCATTCTTTATCTTAACTGTGTTCATGAATTTCACCATATTAATCCACATAAAGATCATGGGTTTCAACTAACAAACATATATACTTCATGAAAACACCTTTAGATATCATCTTGAAACTTAAACAACAATCATCAACATGTACATGCTCATATCACAACAAGACAATCACAAAATATTTAAAACATGGTTCTTGATCTCTATGAACGAAATGGATCCATGGATGAACACTACGCATACCTGACTCAAGGTTCTTGATGTTTTTGAACTTAAAGGATTTGAAATCCTTTGATTTTCTTTGAAGAAGATTGGGTTTTATTCTTGGAGATTAAATTTAGAGAGAAACCCTAGTTTTTTTTGTTTGTGAAATAATAATGAGCAAAATGGTTGAATTCGGACTCATCGGGGTATATATAGATAAGTGATAAGTGAACAAAATACCCCTGTTAAAATAGCTTAGACATAAACTGAACGTGGTGTGTGACGACCCGACTGACGGTCCGTCATTTCGACCGTCATATGTGGACCAGAAATGGGGTTCACTGGATAAGAGTTGACGGCCTGGATAATGGTCCATCAAAAATCTAATAGTCAGTCCACTCGTCCATCAATCCTTATCCAGAATATGGCCCTACTGCCTTGGCTGTGATGGTCAAAGTGGCGGTCCGTCACTTGTTTAGAGGTCCGTCAACTTGGACGTCGCACCTAGGTGTTTTGGTCAGTTCTGAGTAAAACATCCATAACTTCCTCGTCTGGTGTCAGATTCGAACAAAATTAGTATCGTTAGAAAGCTAACTCAATTTCCCACATGATAGAAAGTAGAAATCTCAAAAATACAATGGGTACAAAAATAGATTTGTATTTCAAATCAAGTACTAGCATCCTTGAGATGATTTCTACCTAGGAATAAGCATGGGTATTACAATATCTCCCCCTTGAGAACATTCGTCCTCGAATGAGACTGACTAAGAGGGAAAATAATAAATGAACATGAACTAAACATGAGTTACTGAGACATTACTTCATAACTGACATGCTAAATATACTGAACTCATGCATATCTGATGCATGGCTTACTGATACATGAATGCGTGACTGAGTGTTCTGATAAATTGAGTTTCTCATGACGAGAATGTATAGCTGATGCATGACTTTATAACTGAACTGATACATGAATGCATGACACAGTATAAAATGGTAGTAGATACCATGTGTATGAAGGGGAACATGAATATGAAACTTAATAAGCCTAAGGCAAACTATTACCTTGAGCTTGATCTGAATCAGCGAAGAAGAGGTAAGGTTACTTGGTATGCATATCTGCTTCTGCTTCCCAAGTATCTCCCTCGACGGACTGATTTTGCCAAAGAACCTTAACTAGAGGGACCTTTTTGTTCCTTAATCAACGAGTCCGATATTCTAAGATTTCGACTGGAATCTCTTCATAAGAGAGACTATTCTAAACATCAATGCTATAAATTGGGACTACAACTGTTGGGTCACCTACGCACTTCTTGAACAAGGATACATGGAAGACCGGATGAACTGAGGCTAAATCTAAAGGCAATTCGAGCTCATAAGCTACCTTTCTTAAATGACTGAGAATCCTGAAGGGACCAACATAGCGGGGACTGAGTTTTTCATTCTTGTCAAACCTCTTCACTCACTTCATGGGAGAGATCTTGAGATAGACATAGTCATCGACCTTGAACTTGAGATCCTTCCTACAAACATCAGTATAAGACTTCTATCGTAACTGACCAGCCTGGAGTCTCTCTCTGATCAACTGAACTTTCTCTAAGGCGTCGAAAACCAAGCAGGACCTATGACTGAGGCCTTACTAACTTCAAACCAAACAATTGGAGATCTACACCTCCTGCTATAGAGAGATTCGAATGGAGCTATTTTAATATTGGAATGATAGCTACTGTTGTATGCAAACTCAATCAAAGGCAAGTGGTCATCCCAACTTCCCTTGAAGTCAATTGCACACGCCCCTATCATATCTTCAAGAGTCTGAATGGTCCTTTCTACTTGACCATCTGTCTGAGGATGAAAAGTTGTACTGAGATATACTGGGTACCAAGACCTTTTTAGAATGCTTTCCAAAAGTGAGAGGTTAACTGGGTACGTTTGTCTGGCATAATAGATAATGGAACACCGTGTAATCTGACCAACTCCCTGATATAGAGTTTGGCGTAATCCTCGGCTGAATAAGAGGTATGAACTGGAAGAAAATGAGCTGACTTGGTCATCCTGTCTATAATAACCCAAACTGAATCATGCTGATAAAGAGTTCGAGAAAAACCCATCACGAAGTTCATGTTCACTTCTTCCCACTTCCAACTAGGAATTTTGAACTCCTTCATGGGTCCACTAGGCTTCTGATGCTCTATCTTAACTTGCTGATATGTAGACCACTTAGCCATAAACTCTGTAATATCTCTCTTCATCCCACTCCACTAATAGATTTCTCGCAGTTTGCGGTACATCTTATTGGCCCCTGGATGAATAGAGTATTGCGCACCATGCGCTTCTGCAAGAATTGCTGCTTTAAGTCATCTACACCTAGAACGCACAAACGACCCTGACAATGAAGAACCTCATCTCCCCCTTGGGAGAAAACCTCTAATCTCTGATTCTGAACTGACTCTTTTAGCTTGACAAGGCTAGGATCCCTGTCTTGCTCTTATTTCACCTCAGAAACTAGAGATGACTCTAAACTACTCTGAACATATATACCACCCTCTAAAGAATCGACTAAGCGAACACCTAGTCTGGTGAGCTGATGGATTTCCTGAGCTATCTTCTTTTTGCTATCCTCAACATGAGGAACACTATCCATTGAGAATCTACTAATATCGTTGGCCATAATGTTGGCCTTGCCCGGATGATAAAGGACACTCATGTCATAATCTTTCAAAACCTCTAACCACCTTCTCTGACAAAGATTGAGATCTTTCTAAGAAAATACATATTTGAGACTCTTATGATCTGTGAAGACATCTACATGAACTCCGTATAGATGATGCCTTCAAATCTTCAAGGCAAATACTACGGCTGCTACCTCAAGATCATGAGTAGGATAATTCTTCTCATGGGGATTTAACTGTCTGTAGGCGTAGGTTATGACCTTACCATACTGCATAAGGACAGAACCTAGACCCACTCTGGATGCATCACAATAAACTACAAAACTATCTAAACTATCTGGAAGAGCTAGAACTGGAGTTGAGGTGAGTCGAGTCTTCAACTCCTGAAAACTCTTATTGCAAGAATCTGACCACTGAAACTTAACCTTCTTCTGAGTCAATCTAGAATAGGGGATGAAATAGAAGAAAATCCCTCAACAAACTATCTAGCCAATCCCAAACAACTCCCAATATCTGATGGAGAGACAGGGCGAGGCTAGTTTTTTACTGCTTCGATCTTCTGAGGATCTACTTTAATGCCATCACCGAAAATAATATGGCCAAGGAATACTATTGATGTTATCCAAAACTTGCACTTACTAAATTTTCCAAATAACTGGAGGTCTCTGAGATTCTGAAGAACAATCCTGAGATGGTTTGAATGATCACGCTCTATACGGGAATAGACAAGGATATCATCTATGAAGACTATGACAAACATGTCCAAGTACTACTTGAACACCCAGTTTATCAAGTCCATAAAAGCGGCTGGGGCATTGGTAAGACCAAAGGACATAACTAGAAACTCGAAATGACCATACCGAGTACGGAAAGCTGTCTTTGGGATGACATATTCTCTAACTCTAAGATGATGGTAGCCCGATTTGAGGTCTATCTTGGAGAAATAACTGGCATCCAAAAGTTGGTCAAACAAGTCATCTATTCTGGGAAGAGGATACTTGTTCTTGACCGTAACTTTGTTGAGCTAGCGATAATCAATACATATCCTAAGAGAACCGTCTTTCTTGTGCACGAATAAGACTGGTGCACCCTATAGGGATACACTAGGCCTGATGAATCCCTTATATAAGAGATCCTTCAACTGGTCTTTTAGTTCCTTGTGTTCTACGGGAGCTATTCTATATGGCAAAATAAAAATAGGCTGAGTATCTGGAAGAAGATCAATGCCGAAGTCTATTTCTCTTTCGGGAGGAATGCCTAGAAGATCTTTGGGAAACACATCTGAATACTCATTTACAACGGGGACTGATTCAAAACAAGGAGATTCAGAACTGGAATCTTTAACATGCATGAGACGATATACACACCCCTTAGAAATCATTTTCCTTGCCCGAAGGTAGGAAATAAGCTGACCCCTGAAAGATAAACTACTACCCTTCCATTCTAGGATGGGATCATTCGGGAACTGAAACTGAACTACCCTGGTTCTACAGTCGACTGTGGCATAGAAGGAATAAAGCAAATCCATGCCAAGAATGACATCAAAATCAGTCATCTCTAACTCGACTAGATCTGCTAACGTGGCTTTCTGAAAAATCATAACTGGGCAATTCCTGTATACCCGCTGAGCTATGATGGTTTTACCTACTAGGGTAGAGACTGAAAAGGGCTCTGCTAAAATTTTAGGACTGATTCTGAAATCGCATGTTATATAAGGAGTAACAAAAGACAAGGATGCACCTTGATCTAGCAAAGCATAAACATGAACATGGAAAATCTATAATGTATCAATAATGACATCAGGATAATTTTAGTGATCCTATCAGGTCTGAAGAGCATAGAGTCTGTTTGGGTATTGCCTACTAGGAGTACTGGAAGCAGCACCTTGCTGATTTGGGCGATCGGACTGAGCTGTGGAGCGATTCTGCTGACCCTGCGGACACTCTCTAATCCTGTGTCTTGGCTTTCCACAACCGAAACAAATATCTCTACCAGCTCTACAGGTACCCTTGTGGTTCTTACCATAATTCTGACACAGCAGATTAGTTCGGGCACTATTGACACTGCCCTGAGACATAGAGCCTGGTGCTCAATCTCTGTTGCCGTCTCTGAATTTTAGCATGGGGCATTAGTGGAGGAAGGAGATGGAATTGCTGGCTTAGGATGAAACTGCAAATGGTTTCCTCCTTCTGATTTTGGTTAAGCAAAACGAAACTGCTTGACCTTGCTCTCTTGTTCTGCCTCTCCCTAGTCCTAATATTTTGCTCCTCTATTTGTTGAGCATGAGTCATGAGCTTGGCTAAAGTTATATACTATTCAGCATCGCAGACCTATACTCATTTACCACATTATCATTCACCCCTGACACGAACGTGCTTATCTTAGCCCTGTTATCTGCAACCACATGAGGGGCATATCTGGCTAGCTGAGTAAATCTGAGAGAATACTCCTTAACCGTCATATTTCCCTGCCTGAGGTTGATGAACTCTAGAACTTTTGCCTCCTTCAGCTCTTGGGGAAAGAATCTATCTAAGAAAGTCGTGACAAATTCCTCCTACTCTATAGGACCTGGATCCTCTAACCTCTCGGACTTCTACTATTTATACCAAGTGTGAGCAACATCCTGTAACTGGTAGGTGGCTAACTCGTCACTCTGACAAGAAGTAACTCCCATGATGTCTATGACCTTCTGGACTTGGTCAATGAATTCCTGAGGGTCTTCATTAGACTTAGACCCAAAGAAAGATGGAGAGTTTATTCGGGTGAAGTCCCGAATCCTAGTTACAGCTGAGTTGGCCAATATATTGGACGGAATAACTCGTGGCCGTACATTTTGTGCAGCCACAAACTGAGCAAGTGTGGTGAATGCGGCCCTAAACTCCGCATGAGAAACATGTTTGCCCAAAGAATCTTTGGGCTGAAGAGCTGGCTGGTTTCTTCTCTTTGGAGGAATATTCTAAAATAAGAGAAGAACGGATTAGACTAAGAGTTTAACATCAGATTATGCTCACTAACACGATATGAATACCGAAAAAAGGGAAACTGTTCCTAAAATATCTTATAGCCTCTTCCACATAAATGTGGCGCACAACACACCCATGCATAAGACTCTACTAGATATGGATTTTAGACTTCCTAGGACTCTACTGAACCTTAGGATATGATACCAAATTGGTACCACCCCAGTTTTCTAAACCGGATCGCTACATGGTGCCCATGATCCCAAGGGACCACAAGTTAAACCATGACTGATATCTATACTTGTATACTGCAATGTATGACATGATAATACAGAAAACATGAACAATAGGCCATAAGGTTTAACTGAATAAAATATCTGACAAATCATAACATCCGTATGGGGTAACGAATACCCAAAAAAACTGAAATCTAAATCAAATTTGAACTAAATCTGAAAGTCGCTAAATACTGTATGAATAAGGAGTTGAAGGAACATGTCTCCAACTAAATCTGTCCAGTAAAACTGAAATGAAATAATAAATAAAATAAAATAATATTGTCCTCAAATGGATGAGGACTCACGGTATCTCTGCGACTGAAATGCTACTACTACTGCTGATCTGGAGCTCGTGTCTATGAACCTATAGTGTAACATGAAAGAAAGAACCATAGCGCAAATGCGTCAGTATATCTGGGAGTACTGAGTATATGAGTGCGGTAGGCTAAATGCAAAAGGGTTTACATGCATGAACGATGCTAACTGACTGACTGATATAAATGTAAGAGTGTGAACATGCATTCGTAGTAACTGGAATCATGAATACGTGATAATTAGCTTTGTACACTAATACATGGTTTACTGATATCTAATATGAATAACACTGGAATCATGATAACATGGGTGGTTGTGTCTGACAGTCCTGAATCTAATGAAACTACCTGAATTTCATACTGTAACTGAATTGACGGTATCTGACAGTCCTGGAATACTAAAATCTGAAGACTATCTAAGTTCTTTTACTGAGACTGAGACTAAAACTGTGGGAGGTAGTTGTTTGATCGACATGCCCCAATAATGCATATAGCTAATTGGGGTCCAATCTCTACCCCGACTGGAAGGGTGTCAATACCGCGCCACTGGTAAGGATAGCTGTGAGTGACCCTTAGCTGCCAGGTACCCAAAATGAGAATAGTGGGAACCCTAAACTAACAGATTAAGCCACCTCATCAACTCTAATCTAACAGGTTAAGATGTCTCAACCAATGTTGGCTATGTAGTTCTGGAACACAAGGATGATTACTAAGAATCACACCCTAAACTGACAGGTGAGTTCCCATCCTTGGGTTCACTCGGTGCTAACTTATACTCCCATCTGAAGAGACTGAACGTGATTTAACTGATAGTACATAGACTGAGTAACTGAATTTCGATGACTGGCAAAATAGTACTACTATCTGAGAATTAATTGAGATTATGATATTTTTGAGGTTTCCTGAGTCACATAATTGACTGAGTTCTATAGATCATGGCTTGACTGAGATTATCATGATAACATGACATGGCTCTAGGCATACAGATATATTTTTTGGGTATAAGTACCCCCAGGACTCGATGGAATGAAACTAACACACATGACTGACTTGATCATAAGAGTAGAGCCCGCAATTTACATAGAAGGGAAATTCATACAATATGTATATACTTGCATAGCTTTAATATCATGGTCAATCCATATCACAACAACAATGCATATCACTCACATGAAATTCATGGGAAATAGTAAAGCATAGAGCATGGACTTGTCATTTAAGCACCATTAAATCATAAGACATGAATTCTATCAACCTAGGCATATTATCAAACACTTTGCATGCATTCTTTTAGCTTAAGTGTGTTCAAGAATTTCACCATATTAAGCCACATAAAGATCATGGGTTTCAACTAACAAACACATAAACTTCATGAAAACACCTTTAGATATCATCTTGAAACTTAAAGAACAATCATCAATATGTACATGCTCATATCACAACAAGACAATCACAAAATATTTAAAATATGGTTCTTAAGCTCTATGAAAGAAATGGATCCATGGATGAACACTATGCATACCTGACTCAAGGTTCTTGATGTTTTTGAACTTGAAGGATTTGAAATATTTTGATTTTTTTTTAAGATTGGATATTAAATTTATAGAGAAACCCTAGTTTTTTTTGTTTGTGAAATAATAAAGAGCAAACTAGCTGAATTCGGACTCATCTGGGTATATATAGGCAAGTGGTAAGTGGCCAAAATACCTCTGTTAAAACGGCCTGGAAATAAACTGAACATAGCGTGTGACAACCCAACTGACGGTCTGTCAGAAACTTGATGGTCCATCATTTTGACCGTCATACGTGGCCCAGAAATGGGGTTCACTAGATAAGAGTTGACGGCCTGGATAACGGTCCGTCAAAAATCTGATGGTCCATCCACTCGTCCATCAATCCTTTTCCAAAACGTGGCCCTACTACCTTAGCTATGATGGTCAAAGTAACGGTCCATCACTTGTTTGGCGGTCTATCAACTTGGACGTCGTACCTGGGCATTTCGGTCAGTTCTGAGTAAAACATCCATAACTTCCTCGTCTGGTGTCGGATTTGGACAAAATTGGTATCGTTAGAAAGCTAACTCAATTTCCCATGTGATGAAAAGTAGAAATCTTAAAAATACCATGGTTACAAAAATATATTTGTATTTCAAAGCAAGTACTAGCATCCTTGAGATGATTTCTAACTAAGAATAAGCAGGGGTATTACAGACGCCCATTACGACAAGGCCCCAGGGTGGGTCGCGTCATCTCTTATTCATAAACTTACTAACCCTATATATAGTCTTATTATTTTTGCTCCTTTTTCCAGGACGATCTTACTTAAAATTTTGTCCTCCTTATGATTTAAATATTGAATTGAGTACGTCTTTTCTATGAAAATCGGTAATTAATTTCAGTTTTCACGGTTGATCTGGTACCTATGTGAGTATAAATATATACATCATAAACAATAAAATTTTATTTAATTCTATTCAACTAGAAAGTGATAAGCAATATCGGCAAGATCTTCCTGCAGAGTTTTAACTTGAAATGTTTTATTACAAGTTTATCCGTTAGTTTACTCTATCATATGTTGCTATTTCATTTGTATCTTCTATTTCCATAATGAAATAGAGTCCACCATAATGTATCAGAGGATTCTTCTGATGCCATCACAAAAGAAATTGCTAACTAGACCTGTAAGTTTCAGGTAGTAGACAGGTTTCAACCTTGCAAGAGTAGAGACTGATCTGTCCATTTTCAGACAATACTTGTGCAGGATGAAAGTGTAAGTTTTTCTCCATATATACTCTCCCTAAAATCCAGATTTGATACCCTAGACATTGTTATCTACGATAGTCCCTTATAAACTACAAGTTATTTGTTAAGATAAAATGAATTCACAACTCGTACAAAGAAAAGCTAAAAATTCAGACAACTTACTCTAAAAATTGTACTTGTATATATAAACTCTTTCTCCTTTTCCTAACTACAGGAACAATAGGTTTCCATAGTACTATACGGGTATGACATTCCAAAGTACGAGAAGTTGTTTGCCCTTTTAAGATATATCTGGTTTCTTGTGCGAAAGTTAGAGATCCTTGTGGTTACTCAATATAGGTTGGTAAATATGAATGAGTGGTTGACAAATAGACAATTGTTTATCCCTTTACCAACAATGATAGATTGGAAGCACCTCTACCTACTCCAAGAAAGTTGAATGCACTTCTTTTCTCATCCATTGAACGCCAACATCCAGGACCTCTTTTCCCTATCTACTAAGTAGGCATTACATATATAATTACTACCTAATAAGTTAATTCGTATTACAGCAGACTTACTGGCAGTAGTAGCTAACTATAGCATTATACAGTATACAGCTAACCAAAGTAAGCATTTTTGGAAGCGATTGTGATGGACCAGAGGTGAGTTAGTTTCCCCCTTGCATAAAGTTCATCAAACCTTTTGTTTACATACTAAAATATACTTTACTATAATAATTTCTATGCATTGTATATCGACCAACAAGAAACCTTTACTATTTACTATATAGGATGACCCTGACAATGAAGGAGCTAGATTATTACATCACTTGCATGAGTATCCCATCATTCTTTCCAAGCGTATAGGCATTATTGAATTTCGCAGTGGTGTGTTTCCTACACCATTCTCTACAACTTTTCCTTTTTACTTTTTCTTTTTGTGTATTCAATTAAAACTGTTCCCCATCTTTCACACACGCAGATTTAAGATTCGAAACAAGATATCAATCAATGATCTTAACAAGTCCTAGGTACGTGCAAGCTACTACATTGATGAACTAGTGTACATTAGCTTACTCCTCCTTAATAGTGATGTATTCAAATATTTTTCTTATTTGAATTAACATTTTCTAGGGTAAAGCATAACGAGCAACTGTTGTTGTGTTACACTTTGAGATGCTCATCGTCATAGCCTTCCTCATTGAATCTTGCACCTTTTGAAGATAAAGTACTATCTATATCCACCATTCCAGAATTTTTAGCTACTGTTAGTTTGTTCCACAACATGTACATATCGGTACTAACTATTTTCATACCCGAGAATGAATGACAACCTTTCTTATACAACACAAACAGAATCAAAAGTCTATCTTTGTAATAGTGTACCCATAGGTGCTCAAGAGTGCAATCTAAGAAGATTTATTCACGTAAAATCTGAGCATGGTAGATTTTGATGATCAATTTGGCAGGATGGAAAAAAAATCACTTTCTAGAGTGAGAACATAGAAATGTCTATTTTTTGACATATTCTGACTGTGTGGTTTATGTTAATCATCTTCATACAAAAAGTTGGATTTTTTTTGCCTTAAAAGATAATATATTTGAACAAACAGACACTTCAAAATTATAATCCAAGGTTTTATCACAAATACTGTCAACAAGTTTGTAATGTTACTGTACTTTAATGTTGTAGGTACAAACTTTCCCCGTGTAAGCTAGAATATCACTTTTCGACTATCCTCAGTCATTTTACTTGCTCACCTGCTCAAACTACAATCACTATGTATGCACCAAAATAAAAAAATTAATCCAGTGCTTCAACTGTAGGCCACACCGGTATTAGTCACCAGGTAACTACTACTTTTACCGCATCATATAAACTCTGTATTCTGCACTTTATTGTTCCTTCCTTTTCCATAAAAAAATTAAAAATATTACTTAAATTAGGAGTGACATAAATAGTAGTTACTAGACTTCTTTTAACAGATTCTACATGAGAATGGATTTTGTTTTACCTTCTTCATTTTCTACCCGGTATTAATCTAATTCTTCAGCTCATGGTTCTTGTTTCTAATTTAATAAAGACATGTGCATACGATATCAATACCACACACAAGGAGGTAAAAGGAAATAAAATTTAGCTAATATATCAAAATAGTGGTTACTGGAAACCGTTGATGGACTATAAGACAGACCTAACAGATATGCTATACAATTCATATCTTATATTTAGTTCATGACAAACTAACTTTCACCAAAAATGTTCCAATATGTATCTGTTTTATTGCACATTTTGTAGTTGTACATTTTTTTCTCAGAATAGAACTTCAAATTATGTTGAAAGGTATTGAAAGGTCCTTTAACCTCAGCATTTCTAAATATGCACTTCTTTTGATCAATATCAGATATTGTCTTAATGCTCTGTAAGTTTTTCACGTTAGTGATTATAGTTGTTTGCATCATCCCTTAAGTGTTGTTTTGGTTGATCTTTGGTGTATTACCTTAGACTGTATTTACAGTATTTATATGACATCTCAACTCCAAACCACCCCCTTAAAGCTAAATGCTTGTTCAATCTCTTTTGATAGACAAAGTTATCCCAGTAGTTACTAATGAACCCTTTGGAATTTACTACCAATCTTGTTTTAGATGAAGAAACTGTATACGGTCTAAAAATTAGTTTTAATTAAAGAATTTTAGGGGGATAATTTACCCCCTTAAAGATAAAGTGCATAATTGAAATTTTGGTCAAAGAATTAGGGGGTAATTATGCCTTTTTCCATTGTAAAATAAAACAAACAAGTGATTTTAATAATTTTTCATTGCAATGAGAATTACAAACAAAGCTACAATGATCTTGAGAGATTTTTAGGAGCTATTCTTGAGTATGGTGGTGAGAAATATGAATTATATTGAACTTTGGATATCTATAGAAAGTCCACCACCTCAGTTTACAGCCCCATTCATGGTCGTGAATTATTTGCAACCTTCAAATAGACCATATATGTATTCAAGGTCGTAGAACCCACCGTAGACTGATGGTAGACTTTTATATAAACCCTTAACTTAGGCCACTGTTAAATTTGACTCCAATCATAGCTGTAAAACCCTTTTATGGTCCACAGAACCCACAGTGGATGAGCATATCTCAAATGTATGGTCATAAACTACACCCCTTGACCCAACACTTAAACCTCAAAATTTAGGCCCTATACTTTATGTCATGTACCAGTGTATGCACTGTATGTCACCATATCTACTCATGGATTGTCTTCTTTATCTAGGCCTCACATATCTATGTATAATAACATTCTTATGAACTAATGCTCTTACTGCTATAGGATTAATTTCTCCTCAAATCTTGCAAGTGTAAGTGATTAGATGGATGTCAACTTAGTTGCACATGTACTAATAGTTATGGGGTATTATAACCTGATTGTATGTTGTTTGCATATGAGTGGGGATCTTCATAAATATTATTGGTTCATTTGATATATCCCCATAATTAGGATTGTGATGATACATTTGAGAGGGTATTTGTGGTAGCTCCTGATTAGGATAAAGATATGTAAGACTCGACATTTATAATCTACAATGTAGGAATGAAGGAAATTTGAGGCTCAGGAAATTATTCTAGTTAACTTTTTGCTTGGACATATTAACTACTAGCTATTTAATGTTATTTCTTAGTATAGTTTATTACTACTTGTACTCCAACTTGTGATAATACCAGGGGATGGTATGTAATAAGGTGAACTTTTTTGGTTGAAATTACATTGTTTAAACATGGTTTAAATTTTGAATATATAGTAGATATTGAAGCTACTTTAGCTTATTTATGTATTTACTCATCTATATTTTAAAACCCTTAATGAAATTCTGTGAAACATCCTAGGTTTTGACCCTTAGAAAATTTCTTGGAATTTCTATTCGCCAGACCCAATATGACTCATATGTACGAGTTGTATGTTGGGGTACGAGTGGTATGGTCCTGCCGTATGTTGATCAATGTTAGTTGGTGGGATGGTTTTGTTTACTAGAATCGGTACAACTTAGGGGTATGAGTCGTAGGGCTTGGTATGAGTCCTATTAGGGACTCGTATGGTGGGTAGTGTTTGATTCTTTTGGTATTTTATTTTACCAAAGATATGGGTCATGGGTATGGATCATATGTTGTGGTTACAACTTGGTTTAATGAGTGAGTATACTAGATAGTGTCTGATCTAAGGGTGAGGCTTAGATACGAGTGATTGGTACCGATTGTGTTGGGAGGGTACGACTCGTATGGGTCAGTCATCTCCCTATGATAGGATTTTGTACAACTTAAGTGGGAGTATTCTGGACATTTTCCTACTTACCCTAATTATGACCCATAACTTCTAATATACTTAGGAGGTTATTTACCTTATTATTTTATTCATTAACACTTAGAAACTATTCCAAAACACTCCATAATTCTCTCAAGAGCTTTTGGGGCAAGAGGATTAGGGTTTCAACTAAAGGATTGCTTTGGGGCTTGTCTTGGTGATTTCTTCCATTATCTTGTTGGTTTAAAGAATGATTCTCTTTCCTCATTGTAATTTCAACTAAAGGCATGGTTTATATAATTGATTTATGGTTTTACTATTTCAGGATTATGCTTTTCAACTATTATTTGGGGGTTTTGATATTATATGCTTAGTTATGGTTTTCTATGGTTTTAATTATGCTTTTATATGCATTAATACTGGTTTTGGATAATTGGATGGCATGGTAATGGTTTAATGGTCTTTGGAATTGGTTTTATTTATATTATGCCCCCCAATGTGTTTGATAAAATACTTATAAAGGTATATTCATTGCATTAACTTCTTTTAATGGAACTCTTGCTTGTTTTTAGCTTATGTAATAAAGTTTTAAATGGTATAAATGGTTTGGAAAGTCTAAAGGCTAAATGGTTATGCTTGTGGGGAACATAGAAGTCTCCCAAGTGGTTTAATATGGTAAATGGAAGGGCACTTTAGAGTCCCCTTAACCTAAATGGTTTGGATATGGATATTAGTTACAAGTAGGAGAGTATGATGATACAACTAATATTGGCCTTGGTTAATAAAATGGTAAATGGATTGGTTGGTTATTTGGAAATAGTTTTAATTAGGCATTAATAGCTGGGTGTGTAACAAAGCTGTGGAAGGTGACAGTCCTGGGGGGACCAAAACTAGAAACTCGTATTTGTCGATATAAGGATTGGTCTTAGTAGACCGTGTGCATGATGTCACACTATTTAGAGATGTACTAGTCATCCCGCGGGATGTTTCCTGGTCGTGCGGTGACACGTACTGGGCCCTTTCAGTAGGAGGGGCTAAACCCATATAGCTTGTGGGTGGTTTAGGACGGCCAAGCTACACAGTCCAGATAAGGTTTTAAAGGCATACTAAACCCGGTCCCCTTTCCTGGTAAGGTTAAATATATATATATATATATATATATATATATATATATATATATATATGGTTGGTTGGTTGCATTGGATAGTTTTAATTGGTTTTATAACAGGAATTATTTTATTCTTATACTGAGATTTATGCTAGCGGTCATTCGCTAACTCATCTACTGGCGGTTGTATACCCACGTTATGCAAGAACCAACCGTTCGACTCCTCCTACATCGTGATTGACTCGGGTATAACATTTGGACTGAACTAGTGAGATTCCATCCTTTTGGAAGGCATTAAGTTGTGTTATGGATATTGTTAGATGTTTTGACTTTATTTTGGATATTGGTTTTGGTCGTGGTTCGGGGCATGTCCCAACCAAATTTATTTACTCTTTTGAATAGAGGCTTTGTGGTACTTCTGGGGGTTGGTATGGGTGGGATAGGTATTGGTGTCGACCTTGGCATTAGAATAGGTTGGAAGGCTAGCATCATTGGATATAATTTCTCACTGTTCCATCGTATTACTTTTTGGGATTGCTTATATCATATCATGCTTTGGTTTTCTCTTTGGTTTTGGTCTTGTTTATGGCCTTTGGTTTGTCTTGGTATGGTTGGATGGTTGATTTGGTATGGGTGGACTTAGTTGGGTCGGTCATGGTTGTGACCATATCCGAGAGTCTTAATGAGAACATTTACGCTATCTTATTATATGCTCAAAATTTAGCCCATCTAAAGCTGGATATATGTAGTTAGGTTGGGTAACAGAGGGTGGTCCCTAGTCCTAGTTGGACTTGGAATTCCTATTACGACAAGGCTCGGGGTTAGCACATGTTAATTTGGTATTAGAGCCTAGGTTCATGGTCACTTGGAAGACCTCAAAGCCGAGTCGAGTAGAATCTCTTTTAGGGGGTGTGAAGTACGCCACACTCATAAGGGAGAGGCTACAGGGAATTTAGGAATATTTTGCTTTCTTGGTATACTATATTCAATATTGAGTTATTAATCCTAGAATCTTCTGTGATCCTTGTTTACTCATTTTTTAGATCGTGCCTCCTAGATCTAGTTCACAAAAAAATTCTTCCATCCCATTTGGGAATAATGCTGAAAGGGTACGTCCTATTTCTAGAGTACATATTCGATCTCATTGTCCTATTCCTGATGGTGTTAGAGTTTCTCCTATTCTGGCTAGTTCTCCTTAGGTCCCTTAGGGCAATGTGGCGAATGCAAAACTTTGTAAGTCTATTCATGTTATTACCCAGTTGGTTGCTGCTCAAGCTGAGTAGGGTATGGCTGGTGCTTTATCTATTGAGGCCATAAGGATTAGTCAATTTATAAAGATGATTCTTCCAACTATTATTGGAGTGAAGGTGGATAAGGATCCATGGAGCTTTTTGGATGAGATGGAATAGATCTTTTGGGTGATACAGGCTACTAATGTACAAGGGGGTTAACCTTGTACCTTACCAGATCAAGGATGTTGCTTATCAGTGGCATGAGGACTGGGACAAAGATAGAGGTTATATGGAAGAGGAAAGTTTGTGAGAGGCCTTTTTAACGCCTTCTTGGATAGGCTCTTTCCTCAAGAGTTAAGGGAAGCTAAGATGGAGAAGTTTATGAACCTCGAGAAGGAGGGATATCAGTAAAGGAGTATGCTTTTAAGTTTCATCAGCTATCAAGGTATGCTCCTGACTTAGTGGCTGGTATGAGGTCAAGAATGAGGAAGTTTGCTTTTTGGTTGAATAAGGATTTGATTATGGAAAGCAAGAATGCCTTGCTGATTAAAGATATGGACATCTTGAGGTTGATTGTTCATACGTAGTAGGTTAGAAATAAGAAGAGAAGGTAGGCGAAGTTTGGGGATAGGAAGGGAAAGAGGAGCAGGTTTTCTGATTAGGGAGGTGCTCAGTCTCAGGGTAGTAAAGTTGGTGGAAAATGGCAAAAAAAGAAGTGGAGGAGTTCTGGCTATTTTTCTGCTAGTGCTCCTTACCAGTCGAGAGACAGGCATCCTCAAGATGGTGACAAGTCTCGAGCACGGTTGCCCAATCTTAGGCAAGAAGAGGTTAGTCAATTTTTTTATGTCCTATTTGTCTATTCTTTGGGCATCCTCAATGAGGTTATTGCAATGAAGAAAGGGAAAAATGCTTCAAGTGTCGCTAGGCAGGCCATCATCTCAGGGATTATCCGGTCAATAAGGTTGCTACAAGGGCGAATAAGATTCATATAGCTTCATCTTCTGCTCTGACACCTAGTGGTGTGGCATCTGTTTCTGTTACTACTCCTGGTTCTAGTGTTGGTTGGAAAAGGTTGTATGCATTGGCATCCTAACAGGAATTCAAGGCATCACCTGATGTCATTACTGGTACATTACAACTTTTCTCTTATGAAGTATATTATTTGCTTGATCTGGGTCCACTCTTTCTTATGTGACTCCATTTGTGGTTGTATCATTTGGTTTTAATTTGGAAGTTTTTTTGAATCTTTTTTCTATTTCTATCCCAATAGGTAACTCGACATTGCTAAGAGATTCTATAGGGGGTATGGTATCTGTTGGTGGCAAGAAGACCTTGGTAGATCTGTTTGAGTTGGATATGGTAGATTTTGATGTAATTCTAGGTATGGATTGGTTGCATTCTTATTATGCGTCTTTGGATTGTCGGACCCATAGGGTTAATTTTAGGTTCCCTGGTGAGCTAGTTATAGAATAAGAGGGTGTTTATTTAGCTCCTAGAGGGAGGTTTATTTCTTATCTTAGAGCTCGATGGTTAATCTCCAAGGGTTGTCTTTATCACTTATTTCGGATTAAAGATTCTAACTCAGAAGGTCCTTCCCTATCTTCGGTCCCTGTGGTTAATAAGTTTCTAGAGGTCTTTCTGGATGATCTTCCTAGTGTTTCTCTAGATAGGGAAATAGAATTTGGTATTTATTTGTTTCTGGATACTCATCCAATTTTCATTCCTCAATATAAAATAGCTCCGGCTAAGTTAAAAGAACTCAAGAAGTAATTTAAGAATCTGCTGGATGAGAGATTTATTCATTCTAGTAATTCTCCATGGGGTGCACCAATGTTGTTTGTGTGCAAGAAGAATGGTTATCTTCGGATGTGCATTGACTACAGGCAGTTGAACAAGGTGACGGACAAGAATAAGTATCCTTTTCCTCGAATAGATGACTTATTTGACCAATTGCAAGGTGTCAAGTTCTTCTTTAAGATAGATCTTCGGTATGGGTACTATCAGCTTAAGATTAGGCAGGTGGATATCCCTAAGATGGCTTTTCGTACTCGGTATAGGTATTTTGAGTTCTTGGTGATGTCATTTGGGTTGAACAATGCTCCAACAGTATTTATGGACTTGATGAATAGGGTGTTCAAGCAGTATTTGGATCTTTTTGTCATTGTGTTTATTGATGATATTCTGGTTTATTCAAAAAAGCGAGGTGGATCATGATTATTAGCTCCGTGTGGTGTCGCAGACCTTAAAGAAACAACAATTGTATGTCAAGTTCTCTAAATATGAGTTTTGGTTGAATGCTGTGACTTTCTTGGGTCATATAATTTCTAGTGAAGAGGTCATGGTGGATCCACAAAAGGTTATTGTGGTGAAAAGGATGCCTAGGCCTATGACTCTATTCGATATTCGAAGTTTCTTGGGTTTATCCGGGTATTATAGGTGGTTTATAAAGAACTTTTCTTCGATAGTTGCTTCTTTGACTAAGTTGACTCAGAAGAAGGTTAAGTTTTCTTGGTCAGATGCTTGTGAAGGGAGTTTTGATAAGTTGAAGGATAAGTTGACTTTGGCTCCAATCCTGACTTTGCCAAAGGGCAATGATGGGTTCGTGGTTTATTGTGATGTATCTCGAGTAGGTCTTGATTATGTGTTAATATAGCATGGGAAAGTGATTGCCTATGCTTCCACACAGTTGAAGGTACATGAGAGAAATTATCCTACTTATAATTTAGAGTTGTTGGCAGTTGTGTTTGCTTTGAAAATATGGTGGCATTATTTGTATGGTATTCACGTAGATATTTTTCCTGATCACAAGAGTCTATAGTATGTGTTCACTCAGAAAGAGCTTAATCTCAGCAAGAAGAGATGGCTTGAGCTTCTCAAAGATTATAATATGAGTCCTTACTACCACCCAGGTAAGGCTAATATACTTATTGATGCTCTTTGTAGGTTATCTATGAGGATTTTGGCTCATGTAGAGAAAAGAATAAGACAATTGGTGAAGGACATTCACCGCTTGGCTAATCTTAGAATTCTTCTCTTGGATTCTAAGGAAGGTGGTGTGGTGGTGCAAGAGGTGGTTTGACCATCTTCTGGTGTAGAGATTAAGGAGAAAAAAGTAATGGATCCTATCTTAATGAAAATCAAGAGTGACATTGGTGGGCAAAAGGCAATGGTGTTTGAGACCGGTGGTGATGGTACTTTACGATATCGAGGGAGGTTATGTGTTCTTGATGTTGATAGTTTGCGATAATGAATTTTGGCTGAGGCACATAAGTCGCGCTATGTTGTTCATCCCAGCTCGACAAAGATGTATCATGATCTAAAGGAGATCTATTGGTGGAATGGTATGAAGAGAGATATGGCAGATTTTGTGGCTAGGTGCATGGTGTGTCAAAAGGTTAAGGTTGAACACATGAGGCCAAGAGAGTTGTATCAAGAAATTGATTTGCCTGAATGGAAATGAGAAGTGATCAATATGGAATTCGTTATTGGTCTTCCTTGGTCTTGAAATGAATGTGA
Source organism: Capsicum baccatum var. pendulum (assembly GCA_030864225.1). Classification (NCBI taxonomy): domain Eukaryota; kingdom Viridiplantae; phylum Streptophyta; class Magnoliopsida; order Solanales; family Solanaceae; genus Capsicum; species Capsicum baccatum. The sequence goes on along the minus strand of CM061560.1, from coordinate 79,989,701 downwards.
TTCTATTTGGGTCATCGTGGATAGGATGACTAAGTATGTTCACTTCTTACCAGTACGGACTACCTTTTCGGCGGAGGATTATGTGAAGCTGAGCTTCAGGAGATTCTAAAGCTGCATGGGGTGCTTGTTTTGATTATTTTTATAAAGGGTTGGGGACTAAGGTTAGTCTGAGTACTATTTTTCATCCGCAGTCAGCTGGGAAAGCAGAAAGAACTATTCAAACATTGGAGGATATGCTTCGGGCTTGTGTAATTAATTATGGTGGCAGCTGGGTTAAGCATTTACCTTTGGTGAATTTTGCTTACAACAATAGCTATCATTCTAGTATTGGTATGGCATCTTTCGAGACATTGTATGACAGGAGGTATAGATCTCATATTAGTTGGTTTGAGCTTGGTGAGGCAGACATGTTTGGCTCTGGTTTGGTTTATCAAGCGATGGAGAAGGTCAAGGTGATTTGGGATAGGCTTAAAGCTGCCTAAAGTCTCCAAAAGTCCTATGTGGATGTTAGGAATAGAGACTTGGAGTTTGAGGACGGGGATAGGGTGTTTCTCAAGGTGTCTCCCATGAAGGGAGTAGTGCAGTTTGGCAAAAAGGAGAAACTCAATCCTCGGTTTATTGGCCCTTATGATATTTTGAGGAAGGTGGGAAATATTGCTTATGAGTTGGAGTTTCCATCTAGCTTAAGTTTGGTTCATCCGGTCTTTTATGTTTCTATTTTGAGGAAGTGCATTGGTGATCCTTCTTTGGTTGTTCCTTTGGAAGGATCGAGTATTTCGGAATCTCTGTCTTATGAAGAGGTCCCAGTTAAGATATTAGATAGGCAAGTTCATCGGTTACGAACCAAGGATGTGGCTTCGGTTAAGGTTCTATGATGGAACTATAAGGTGGAAAAAGCTACTTAGGAAGTGGAAAAGGACATGAAGTCCAAGTATCCGTATCTATTTTCTGCTCTTGGGATTCGTGCAGAAGGTATGTGTCTTCAACACATTTTTTTCTTCTGAGTTAGTTAAAGAAAAGATTAATATCTTTACCTCTTTGCTTACAAACTTTGTTAAAAGGATGTTTGATAAGGCAAATAACTCTGTATATGGTTACCCCTACCTTGTCTGTCATTTGGGGATGAATGTTCCTAGTGGGGGAGATTGAAATATCCTGGGTTTTGGCCCTTAGAAAATTTCCAGGAATTTTTGTTATCCAAACCCAATACGACTCATGGGTACGAGCCGTATGTTGGGGTATGAGTGGTATGGTCCTATTGTATGCTGACCAATGTTAGTTGGTGAGATGTTTTTGGTCATCGGAAAGGGTACGACATAAGGATATGAGTCGTAGGGCTTGGTATGAGTCGTATCTAGGACTTGTATGGTGTGCAATGTCTGATCCTCCTAGTATTTCATTATGCGAGGGATACGGGTCATGGATACAAATCATATGTTGTGGTTACGACTTGGTTGGATGAGTCATATACTAGATAGTGTCTGATCCAAGGGTGAGGCTTGGATACGAGCGGTGGGTACCGATCGTATTGGGAGAGTACGACTCGTATGGATCAGTCGTATCCCTGTGACGGGATTTTGTGCATCTTAAATGAGGGTATTCTGACATTTTCCTACTTACCCTAATTAGTACCCACGACTTCTAATACACTTAGGAGGTTATTTACCCTATTATTTTATTCATTAACACTTAGAAACTATTTTAAAACATTCCATGATTCTCTTAAGAGCTTTTGGGGCAATAGAGCTAAGGTTTTAACTAAGGAGTGCTTTGGGGCTTGTCTTGGGGATTTCCTTCCATTATCTCCTTAGTTTAAGGCATGATTCTCTTTCCACATTGTAATTTTAACTAAAGGCATGGTTTATATGATTGATTTCATGGTTTTACTATTTCATGATTATGGCTTTCAACTATTAATTGGGGGTTTTGATATTAAATGATTTGTTATGATTTTAATTATGCTTTTATATGCGTTAATGGTGGTTTTGGACAATTAGATGGCATGATAATGGCTTAATGATTTTTGGAATGGGTTTTGATTATATTTTGTCCCCAATGTGCTTGATAAAATGCTTATAAAGGTATATTCATTGCATTGATTTCTTTTAATGGAACTCTTGTTTGTTTTCGGCTTATGTAATAAAGCTTTAAATGGTTTATAAAGGCTAAAGGCTAAATGGTTATGCTTGTGGGGAACATGGAAGTCTTCCAAGTAGTTTAATATGGTATATGGAAGGACACTTGAAAGTCCCCTTAACTTAAATGGTTTGGCTATAGATATTACTTGCAAATAAGCGGTGGTATGACGATACTACTAATATTGGCCTCGGTTAATAAAATGGTAAATGGATTGGTTGGTCATTTGGAAATGGTTTTAATTGGTCATTAATGGCGGGGTGTGTAGCAAAGCCATAGAAGGTGGTGGTTCGGGGCCAAAACTGAAAACTCATATTTTGCCGATATGAGGATTGGTCTTAGTAGACCGTATGCATAATGTCACACTATTGGGGGATGTACTAGTCATACCATAGGATGCTTCCCTGGTCATGCGGCTACATGCACTGGGCCCTTTTAGCAGGAGGAGTTGAACCCATATAGCCCGTGGGTGGTTTAGGACAGACAAGCTACACAACCCAAATAAGGTTTTAAAGGCATGCTAAACTCGGTTCCCTTTTCCGGCATGGTTATATGTATATATGTATATGGTTGGTTGTATTGGATGGTTTTACTTGGTTTTATAATTGGCATTATTTTATCCTTATCCTAAGATTCATGCTAGCGGTCACTCGTTAACCCATCTACTAGCAGTTGTATACCCACACTATACAGGAATCGATTGTTCGACTCCTCCTACATGGTGATTAACTCAGAGACAGCATTTGGACTAAAGTGGTGAGCTTTCATTCTTTCGGAAGGCATCATTTCATGTTATGGATATTATTGGATGTTTTAACTTTATTTTGGATATTGATTTTGGCCATGGTTGGGGGCATGTTCCCACCGAATTTATTTACTCTTTTGGATAGAGGCTTTGTGGTTCTTCTGGGGGTTGGTATGGGCGGGATCATTATTGGTGTTGGCCTTGGCATTGGAATAGGTTGGGAGGCTGGCATCATCGGACATAATTTCTCACTGTTCCATCGTATTACATTTTGGGATTGATTATATCATATTATGTTTTGGCTTTCTTTTTTGTTATGGCCTGGTTTATGTCCTTTGGTTTGTCTTGGTATGGTTGGATGGTTGATTTGGTATGAGTAGACTCGATTGGGTCGGTCACGGTTATGACCCTATCCCAGAGTCTTCATGAGACCATTTACGTTATATTGTTATATGCTCAAAATTCAGCCCATCTAAGATTGGATATAGGTGGTTAGGTTGGGTAACAAGGGGCGGTCCTCGATCCTGGTTGGACTTGGGATGCCCATTACGACAAGGCCTAGGGTTGGGTCGTGTCATTCTGGCACCATCGTTAAGTGATACTAACTTTTCATTCCGCCATCACCAGTATGATGTGTTCTCCATTACCTCTGGTTATTGGCTGATCAGGACCTTTAAGAATCTTGTATAATAGAGTGGTACTTTTCTAATTTCTTTGCTAGTATATGATAGTCCATTGATTTATGTTTATTGACAATTTCATCTATGTTCTGTTTAGGCATACTACTACTGTTGTTTCCTTAGGTCTTTGTATGTACTTGATGAAAATATACTATGTTGTTGTTTGTTTTTTATTTTCATAATTATTAGATATTTGATGCTAAAGACTCAATCTTTATGATTTGTTTAAAATTCGGGTTTGTATGTTTTTGAGCTCTCTCCGTTGTTTTTCTCAAAGGGCTACTGTAGTAGAAAGTTAAAGTTTTTTTGGGCTTCATGATGATGATGGAGTTTGGAGCTTTGTGGTGAATGGAAATGGTGTGTATGTTGTGAAGATTACAGTTTTTGTTGAGTAAAGTTGATAAACGGGGTGATTTTTTTTTGGTTTGTATTATTAATGGTACAATTAAGTATGTTAACATGTTGCTGCTGCATTCTGTAGTAGTTGAGGTGCTATTACCAGATTTAGGATATCTGTATATTCTCTTTTGATGGTATTGCTATTTTTTACCTTTTTATTTTAAAAATCTGCTATGCATTTTACTGTGCTTTTATTTCAATCACAAGTGCCACTTCAACATTGACATCACAGATGCCAGCAGTACAATTACGGCAACAATCTTAGAAACGTTGGGAGAACGAATATTGCCCCTAATTGCCGAAAAATATATGAGAGTGTTTTTATCTAGGTACAGAAATACATACTACTACCAACGTGAAACTCCTTTTCTTGGAACTTTCTTCTATCGATAAATAAAAATACCACATTATGCGAACTCCTAGTTAATGTGCTACTTTTACCTTTTTTACTTAGCAACAATCATTGTCTATTGCCCGTGTAAATCGCCAACTTGCTCATAAACTGTTTAAGCTCCAGCTACAAAAGTCAATCTTCAAATTTCCAGAACAAAAACCTGGTATGCTGGCTGTTTCATCCTCCGTTGAAGCAAAAACCACAATTCTTGCAACATCACCATTACCCACGGGTCCCACAGAGACAGGTAAGAAGTAAAAATTGAACCATCCACACCAACGAAAAAGGACTAAAAGTAATAATACTTCAATATTTTGTTTGCTATCATACTCCACATCCCTTTTACCTGAGCTCTACCAGTTATTCAAATATTTACATAGTGATAACAAATGTTGTAGTTATCGTGCCTATTCATATAGGTTGATTTTCTCAGCATAACACTAATATCTTCAGTATTATTAGTAGCAAATAGGTAGGTCTAACTTACAGATTATAAGAATTTTTCTACTGAGGTGAAATTTATTCCATCTATGTGACACAATCAGGTAAATAGAATTATGACACTCCCCTTTATTACACCTTCTCAACGCTCTTACATTTCTGTCACGGATGGCCGCTACCCAAGTTTTAAATTTTGGTTGCTTCTATCAGCTTCATCACACGGTATACCATATACATGTGGATTTTGGATTTCCTATACTAACATCATATAGCGGGATGCATAACAAACTTTTTGCCTTGTGATGTAAATAAATGGCAATCGACATCTCAATGTACAGCAACAGTTTACCATGGCAAGCCTACATATTGATTGTTTTTGTATGTAAATAGCTTCTACAAATGATGAAATTTTATGTAAATAGTTTTCCTATGAAATATTTACATATTATTATTTAGAGTCTTTCTGCCGGTGACAAAAAATGATGTCCATGCTTATCATTGGGCCCGTGCTTGCATGGGCTTCTCCGTCTAGTTAATATATAAGTGTAGATGAAGTTGTTGAAGTAGGCAACTCATGGCCGACATGCTTTCTTCAGTTGTTTCAACCATGATTTTACTATATCACCCTTAATTAATTATTATAAGTCATTTATGTTTAGAAAATTAATAACATTAATAAAAAATAAAATAGACATTTATGACATTCTTGTTTCAACTGCTTCAACTGTCATTTTACTATATCATTCCTAATTAATTATTATAAATCATCTAAGTATTAAAAAATTAATAATATTTATTAAAAAAAGTATAAATAGACATAAAGGGATAATTAACTCTTGATGTTTTAAGTTAGTTTGGCGTCTTAGATGGGGTCTACTTAAAAAAAAAATTCACATGTATTTTATATAGTAATTTTGTTATATCACTTCTAATTAGTTATTATAAGTCATTTAAGACATGTTTGCTTCAATCGTGATTTTATGATATCACCCCTAATTGATTATTATAGGTCATCTAAGCATTAGAAAATTAATAATATTTCATTAAAAAGGTAAAATAGAAATAAAATGTTAAGTTAACTCTTGATGTTTTAAATTAACTTGACGACTTATATGGTACTCACTTAATTTTTTTTACGAGTATTTTTTATAGTAATTTTACTTTACCACATCTAATTAGTTATTATAAGTTATTTAAGTATTAGATAATAAATAATATTTAATAACAAGGATAAAATAGATATAAAATGATAAATTAAAAATGTTTGCATGAAATATTTTGCTATAGAAACATCTGTGTCAAAAAAGAGTATGAAAGTAGTACACCTATTGAGATTTAAATGATTAGATTCAAGCAAAAAATTAAATGTAGATACGAGCTAAGATGTGAATGGTCAAAATTTTAATTTTTATTAGGTACAAATAAATGAAGTATAACATACTTAAACAAGAAAGTTAAATTTTAAATTTTTTTTACTACTTTTTCATTTTAATTTACGTGACACCATTTGATTAAGCATGGAGTAGAAGAAATAGAATGCTAGTTGAAATTCGTGGTAAAATAAACCATAAATTTTATATGGTCATAAAATATTTCATTAAAAAATAAAATAAAAATTATAAAAATAAATTATTTCTAAAAATATAAAAACAACATTCTTTTAGGAACAAATTAAAAAGCAAAATGTGGCAAATAAACTTAAAAAAAAAATAATGCACGTGAGATATGCCATTAGTAGACGACACAAGATACAAAATTATAAATTATGAAATACTTGTTATATAATATGGATGTCAAGTGACAGGTATATGTGTGAAATATTAGAAATAATAGTTAGTAGTCAAGTTGGATTTGAAGACCAAAACTTTCCTTGTTCAATTAGAATTTGAATACATACATAGTTGGCCAACTTGCCATTTTGCCAACTTGAAGTCAAGTTTGGTGTGCTTAGTAAGTAAGTTTGGTGTCTATAAATAGCCACCATTTGCACATTTTATTGATATATCAAATGTAGTAAAACAAGAAGTATTACTAAATTTCCTAAAGTTCTCTCCTTTCTTTAAAGTTTGATATTGATATTTTATCTTTATTTATATAACACGTTATCAACACGAAACCCTACTGTATCAAAATTTGACGGCTAAGGTATTACTCTCTCATTCTTTTAATATGTTTAATCTTACAAAACTTGAGTTTGTTGCCCTTCAAAGCTCGGGCAAGAACTATTTTTCATGGGTATTGGATCCTGAAATCCATTTAGATGCTATGGGTCTTAGAGACGCCGTTAAAATTGAAAATAAATCATCAAAACAAAATTGTGCTAAGGCCATGATATTTTTGCATCATCATATTGACGAAATTTTGAAAATTGAATATCTTACTATTAAGGATCCACTTGTTTTGTGGAATAACATTAACGAAAGGTATGACCACCTAAAGATGGACATTCATCCAAAGGCTCGATATGATTGGATGCATCTTAGGTTTCAAGACTAAGTCTGTGCATGAGTATAATTCTACCATGTTCAGAATTTCTTCTCAATTAAAACTCTGTGGAGATACTATTACTGATGTTGATATAATGGAAAAAACACTCTCTACCTTCCATGCCTCGAACGTACTTTTACAGCCATAATATCAAGAAAAAGGTTTCAAGAAGTATTCTGGACTGAGTTCTTATCTTCTTGTGGCTGAACAAAATAATAATTTGTTATTGAAAAATCATGAAAATCGACCTACTGGATCGACACTATTTCCATAAGTAAATGAGGTGTACGCCCACCATGCTAAGCGTGGAAAAGGTCAAGGACCTGATTCCGGATGTGGACATAACCATGGTTATGATTATGGTCAAGAAATAAATCATGTTCCTAGTGTTAATCATTCAACAAAGAAAGGACACCGTCAAAAGGAACAAGGAAAAGATGAGAAACATGATGCGGTTAGAGCATGTGTTTATTTTTGATGTGGTGCAAAGGGATACTGTGCGCGTGATTGTCGCACTCCCAAACATTTGGTTGAGATTTAGAAAGCATCACAAAAGAAGAAAGAAAAAAATCCTGAAGCTAATTTTGTCTCTGAAAATCATGTTGACATCTCACACTTGGATGTAGTAGATTTCTTCGAGCACCCTGAAAAAAAATAGATCACTTGATTGGTGATGGTTCTGTGGCTATGAAAGAATGAATAAGTTTATTTATTTTTGTTAATAGTAGTAATTAGTAAACTAAAGATCATGTAGTAGTACTAGTTTTTTAATTAGTTTTATTTTCTTACTGGTCATATTATCGTAGATTCATTAGTAAAGTGAATCTATTTTGGTCGCGTTATGATTAAATAGTATTTTAATATATTTTTAGTTATGATGGATGTTATGTTGTTGTCAAATCAATAGTAGACTCTTTTATCTAAAAATGAATGGATCTAGTTAAAATTAATTTCGCAAAGTAACATACATGTTTTGATTAAACAGATCTTTTTGTAAATTCCATAGCAAAATGATAACTATGAGTAATTGTTATATTACTTAGCTTTTGTTTTATACAAATATTTTATTTATATATTTTATTTTGTGTATGTTATTCTATTTGAAGATATGGATAATTCTCAAAGCAACTTATCCCATTATGAAGACATTTGCTTGATTGATTCTGGCACAATACATACAATATTTAAAAATGAGAAATATTTTTCTTATTTAAGTATGGGCAAGATAAATATTACTACAATTTTTGGTAGTACTAATTTGATTGAAGGCTTTGAAAAAGCCACTATAATTTTGCCTAAGGGAGCTAAACTTATCATAAATAATGCTATATTTTCTCCTAAGTCTCGGAGAAACTTATTAAGTTTTAAAGATATCCGTGAAAACGGTTATCATATCAAGAAAATGGATGAATTGAATCTTGAATATCTTGGTATTACCAAGAATGTCTTTGGGCAGACATGTGTCATAGAAAAGTTCCCTGCTTTATCTTCTGGCCTGTATTGGACAAAGATTAGTGCAATTGAGGCACATTTTATAGTAAATCGAAAGTTTACTAATTTAAATATTTTTTAACATTGGCATGATCTATTGAGACATCCTGGATCTATAATGATGAGACGAATCATAGAAAATTCAAATGGGCATGCATTAAAGAACTTGAAGGTTCTTTCAAATGATGAATTTTCTTGTACTGCTTATTATCAAGGCAAGTTAATTGTGAGACCATCACCAACTAAGGTTGAGATTGAATCCCTGCATTTTTAGAACGCATACAAGGGGATATTTGTGGACCTATTCACCAACCTAGTAGGTCATTTAGATATTTCATGGTCCTAATTGATGCTTCTTATAGATTGTCTCATGTGTGCCTATTGTCATCTCGCAGTTTGATATTTGCAAAATTATTGGCACAAATAATATGATTACGGGCACAATTTCCTGATAATAAGATTAAGTCTATTCGCCTTGACAACGCTGCAGAGTTTTCATCCCAAGCATTTAATGATTATTGCATATCAATTGGGATAAAATTTAAACATCTTATAGCTCATGTACACACTCAAAATGGTCTTGCTGAGTTATTAATTAAATGTCTTCAATTGATAGCAAGACCATTGCTTATGAAAACTAAGTTGCCCACCTCTGTTTGGGGTCATGCAATTCTACATGCTGCGATGCTTGTCCATCTCATACCGATAAATTATCATAAATTTTCTCTGTTATAATTGATTTTGGGCTGAAAGCCTAATATATCTCATCTAAGAATTTTTGGATGTATTGTGTATATGCCTATTTCACTACCATTTAGCACAAAGATGGTTCCCTAAAGAAGGTTAGGAATTTATGTTGGGTTTGAATCACCCTCCATTATTCGTTACCTTGAACCATTAATGGGAGATATGTTCACTGCTCGATTTATAGATTATCGATTTAATGAGACACTCTTCCCAAAATTAGAGGGAGAAAATAGTGTAATCAATAGAGAGATTTTGTGAAAAATTCATTACTATCTCATCTTGATCCACGTACTTTTGTATGTGAACAAGAAGTACATAAAATTATTCATCTGCAAAAAATTACAAATCAAATTCCTGACGCATTTACTGATTTGAAAAAGGATTACTAGATCACATATACCTGCAGAGAATGTCCCAATTTGAATTGAGGTTCTTGTAGAACCATCTACAAGTGTCATGGCTAATGAGTCCAAAGTATTCTTGAAGTGTGGTAGACCAATGGGTTCAAAGGATCGAAACCCTAGAAAAAGAAAAATAAATGGTCAAGATGACACTACGAAAGATCCTCATATGAAAGTTTAAGATTTGAGTGATATTGATATCCTTAAAGGAATCAATAAGCCTAAAACTCAAGAAAATGAGGAACTATACATAAATTTAAGTAATATTGGAACTAATTTGAATTGATCTGAAATAATAGTGGATTATGTCTTTGCATATAATATTGCAACAAAAATTATGCAAGATAGTGAAGATCTTAAACCGCAATCTATCACAGAATGTCAACAAAGAAATGATTGTCCAAAATGGCAAGAAGTAATTTAATCAGAATTGAATTCACTTGTCAAACATGAAGTTTTTGAACCTATAGTTTAAACACCTAACGGTGTTAAGCCTGTTGACTATAAATGGGTCATTGTGTGAAAAAGAAATGAGAAAAATGAAATACAAAGGTATAAAACACTCCTTGTTGCACAAGAATTTTTACAACAGCCTGGTGTCGATTATAAAGAGACATATTCACCAGTTATGGATGCAATAACATTGCGTTATCTGATTAGTTTCACTGTCCATGAGAGACTTGAAATGCATTTGATGGATGTGGTTATAGCCTATCTCTATGGGTCACTTGATAATGAGATATACATGAAAGATCTAGAAGGATTTAAGATGTCAGAAGCATATAGTTCAAAGCCTCGAGAAATGTATTATATTAGATTGCAAAGATCATTATATGGTTTGAAGCAATCTGGACGCATGTGGTATAACCATCTTAGTGAATATTTATCTAAGGAAGGTTATACGAATAATGAAATTTGCCCATGTGTTTTTATAAAGAAAACAACATTAGAGTTTGTTGTACTTGTTGTCTATGTCGATGACATAAATCTTATTGGAACTTCAATAGAGCTTCAAAAGGCAATTGATTACCTAAAGAAAGAATTTGAGATGAAAAATCTTGGAAGGACAAAATTATTAAGAATTTGACAAACGGTATTTTTGTCCATCAATCTGCCTAAATAGAAAAGGTGTTGAAAAGGTTTTATATGGATGGAGCACATCCATTAAGTACTCCGATGGTTGTTCGATCACTTGATGTGAATAAGGATCCATTCCAACCTCAAGAAAAGAATGAGGAACTCCTTGGTCTTGAAGTACCATATCTTAGTGCAATTGGTGCACTAATGTATCTTGCAAATACTATAAGGCCTGATATAGCCTTTTTAGTTAATTTATTAGTAAGGTATAGTTCTTCTCCTACCAGGAGACATTGAAATGGTATCAAACATATATTACGGTACCTAAAAGGGACTATCGATATGGGCTTATTTTATTCTAAATATTGTAGTCCCGATCTTGTTGGTTATGCTGATGTTGGGTATTTATCTGACCCACATAAAGCTCGATCTCAAATAGGCTATGTGTTCATATGTGGGGGTACTACTATATCTTGGAGATCAACAAAGCAGTCTATTGTAGCCACCTCATCGAACCATGCTGAGATAATAGTTATTCATGAACCAAGCCGAGTGTGTGTGTTTGAGGTCCATGATATACCTTATTCAAGAAAAATATGTTTGAAATGTGACAAAATACCCACAATTTTATATGAAGATAATGCAACATGCATACCACAACTAAAAGGAGGATTTATAAAAGGAGACAGAACGAAGCACATCTCGCCAAAACTTTTCTACATACACGAGCTCCAGAAAAATGGTGATATCAACGTGCGATAGATTTGTTCAAGTGAAAATATTACTGATTCATTCACCAAGTCTCTACCAACTGCAACTTTCAAGAAGATGGTGCATAAGATTGGGATGCGAAGGTTCAAGTCATTAAATTGAAGTTTTCATTAGGGGGAGTAAAATACGCGTAGTACTCATTTTTCCTTAACTAAGATTTTGTCCCAACCGGGTTTTCCTGGTAATATTTTTAATGAGGCAACACTAAAGACGTATTACAAGATGTGTGTACTCTTTTTCTTTCACTGGGCTTTTCCTATTGGATTTTCCTAGTAAGGTTTTAACGAGACAGATTATCTATTAATGGACATCCAAGGGAGAGTGTTATATAATATGGATGTCATGTGACATGTATATGTATGAAATATTAGAAATAATAGTTAGTAGTCAAGTTGGATTTGAAGACCAAAACTTTCCTTGTTCAATTTGAATTTGAATACATACATAGTTGGCCAACTTGCCAACTTGCCATTTTGCCAGCTTGAAGTCAAGTTTGGTGTTCTTAGCAACTAAGTTTCGTGTCTATAAATAGCCATCATTTGTACATTTTATTGATATATCAAAAGTAGTAAAACAAGAAGTATTACTAAATTCCCTAAAGTTCTCTCCTTTCTTTAAAGTTTGATATTAATATTTTATCTTTATTTATATAACAATACTTCATCTATTTCATATTATTTGAACTACTTGCCACATGCTTAAGAAACTTTTAAGTAAAGGTGTAGTTTACTAAACTAGCTTTGTAATAATATTTTAAAACTCCAAAATTGACTACTACTACTTTATGTAGTTGTTTAATATCAAAGATAGTATGAAAAAAAAGTAAATAACTCTCTTGATTTATAAAAATGGGCAAGTAAATTAGAATATCTATTTTTAGTAGGAGGGTCTAGTAAAATAAAATGAATAGAGTATTTAAAAAGTAGTTGTTTCAATTTACTTGTCCAATTTACAAAATTAAGAGAAGTTTATCATTTTTTTCATACTATCTCTATCATTAAATGATGCTATAAGATATTCCCTTCTTTCGTTTTTACTTGCCGTACCATTAAAAATTGATATGACTATTTTATCATACTATCCCCATTAATTAATGTTTAGTGTTAGATATTGCAAAATAATTTGGAGAATAAGTAATTAATATTAAAGGTAAAATATGAAAAAAATAATTATCTTTTCTTGATAGGTCAAAAGTAACAAGTAAAAAGAAAATTAATTTTAAAAATAAATGAAGAAAATATTAATAGTCAAACTTAATTTTTTGAAATATAAATAATAAATTTTTATGAAATATTTTTTAACGCAAGTGTAAGTCAACAAGCGCGAGTTGAAGTAGTAAAATAAATAATAAATTTATAATAAATAATTTTTAATGGAAGTATAAGTCAACAAGCGTGAGGAGTTGCTCATGTAACATGCCTCTAAGATTAGCATTGAGATTTATTTTATTTTTTTGTGATTTTTTAAACATTTTCTTTTATTTTAAAAAGTTGAAATTTCACCTAAATATTTATAGAATATTAAAAGATAATGACATTTAATTTTTTTCATCATTTTTTTTGTTTCACATTCGGTGTTCGGTGCCCGCATTGGAGCCTTGACTAATCCGGATCATGCATTGCAGGGCCCATTAAGGTGGTAGCGCTCCCAACAGAGTTTTCTCCATACCCAAGATCGAATCCCTGACATCTGATTAAGGGTGGAGCAGCCCCATCCATAACACCACAACCTATATTGATAATTTCTTTCATCATTAATGCTATTAATCTCTTTTTTTTTTTTGTTGATATTTTTCATTAATAATTGTATTTTAAAAGCTATATTTAAGAGTAATTTCAAGAGTTTGGCAATATTATTTAGGAAATAAAAAGTTTGTGAAGACAATAAAAGATTGTAATAGATGATATTGGAGAGTCATGAAACTTTAGTTTTTTTAGTGAATTTCTTTATCTTTTCTTCTATATCTTCCATTCTCTTCCAAGTTCCAGCTTTCTTATATACTAGTTAATTTATTCACGTTTCGCGAGGTTATAACAATACAAATAATTTATTAAATAATATATAGATAGATTTTTATATGAAAAGGATATAAAATTAAAAAAATACAAAAAAAAAACAAAAAAACAATTACACCGATTCAACCGCTTCTCAAAATAATAGACGTACAATTCATAGAGTAAATATGTTAACATATAATCATCTACTTTAGAAGGTGAAGAGCAAAATATTTATTCGTGTAATTATAATGATTAAAAATAAATCAGATAATATACGATTTCTCAAAGTTAAAAAGAAAGAAAAAGAAGAAATAAATAAAACATAAAGGTTTCTTTTTTTATGTATATAAATTTTTTAAAAATAAATTAGATAAATACACAAACATTTTAAAATTAAAAAGAAAAAAAATGAACAAAACATAAATGGTTCTTTTTAGTGTATATAGAATTTTAGAATTAATTGCCTTATTTTCCTCCCTCGCCTTCATGTTTCTTTATATTTCTCAAATTTTATGTATGTATATTTATTAATAGTCCTAAAACTTAATCATAACTAAGACCAAATAACGAATATATTTCAATTATTAAAACTTATTTAGCTATGGGTGGATGTTGGTTGCTTTGTATTTCTTTACATGTGATTAATGGAAATAAGAGAAACGGGTGAAAGTCCAACAAGTATAATTTGGTCCTTTTCTCACCTTCAATCTCAATTTTTTAACTGAAATATTAGGCCTCATTTGGTTATGAAAATTATAATTTTTTGAAATTAGAGTTGAAGTTGTATTTGACCATAAATATAAATTAAAAGTTGTTTTTAAAATTTTATGAGAGAAGTATGAATGAAAAAAAGTGAAAAAACTTGTTTTAACTTTTTATTTGTTTTTACTTTTTTAAATAAAATTCTGTAATTATATTTGAAATTTTCATGATCAAATACATATAATTTTTTCTACAAAAATAAAATAATTTTTTTAAAAAAATAAAAACTTTTCATGACCTGCAAATTTTTCCAACCCAAAATAAAGAAAAGAAAAAAAAATAATTAGTGATAGTAATAAGCAAAGACACTAATTTTTAATTCTTCATAGTCCAACCTTAGTTCTCTTCTCTCTCTTTCACCTGTAGCACTTTTTTTTTGTGTGTATTGCTTCCTTTGCTGCACAATTTGGAATTGGAAAAAATTATCAGATCAAACATTACATGCTATTACTTCACTTTTACCACCTGATCTCTTCCTCTAACAATCTCTCTTTCCTAATTATACAACCAAAATCTCAAAGCCTTCAAAATCACTGATTTTTTTTATAATTTTTTTTTATAAAAAAATTGCTAACTTTCATTTTCAGTCGTTTTCCAAAGTTTAAGCTATCTCGTGTTGTTTTTTTCCTATATTTTTGGAAGACACATTTCAGTTTCTTGAATTTTTCACTTCACTCCCTCAAAAAGCGTTTCCACATTTTTTTGACTAGTAATTTTTTGGTGAATTTAAGGAATAATTTGTATTTGAGGTGATTGGAAATTGGAGATTTTTGTAAATGAATGGGAGGGGTTGGAGGTGAAATTGGTGTTTGGGGTTTGCAGATTTTGGGGCTTTGTTGATAGCATGAATTCAGAGGCCAATCGAGTTGGTGGGCAAGTGGAAAGGGATATTGAGCAGGTAAATGTTTATAGAATTATTACTGGCAGATTGAAATTTGTTGAGTGTTATTGTGTTTGTTAGGTAATCGGTATTAATATATTGTTACTGATAAGCTGAGACCAGGCGTAGTTGATTTGATTGTATTTTGTTTATTATAAGCTGAGCATAGTTAGTTTTAGATTGAGGAGGGTGTGTTTCGTTATTGATCAGCTGGGCCCAGCTAGTTTTGAATTGAGAAGTAGTTGATTTAATTGAATTTAGTTATTGATAAGTGGTTCCAATTAGTTTGGAGTGGAAATGCGGTTGATTGATTTGTATTTTGTTATTGATCAGCTGGGCTCAGCTAGTTTTGGATTGATGAGTAGTTGATCTAATTGAGTTTAGATTTTGATAAGTGGTTCCAACTAGTTTGGAGCGGAAGTGCAGTTGATTGATTTGTATTATATTTTGTTATTGATAAGCTGACCCTAACTAGTTTGCGGTAGAAGGGTAGTTAGATAGTATTTCATTATTGGTAAGCTCTGGAAACTTGGGGAATGTCCTATTATTTTTACGTAGTATATATGACTGCCTTTTTTTGAAGTTATGAGAATGCGACAATTATTTTCGCTGTCTCCTCTTTGGTTTTGTTTTTAGCATTAAAAGTATTTTTGGCATTCTGTGGTGAGAATTCACAATCAGGTTCCTCCTTATGGGGTGTAATGCAAATAACTGATAAAAGAAAGCGTGTTTAACTGAGACAAAATTCTGCAATGCTCATTTGATACAGAATAGGAACGACAATTAAGTTAATAATACTCGGATAGCATGAGTGATAAAAGAAAGCCTGTTTAATTGCGACGATAATTCTGTAATTCTCATTTGATGCATAGAATAGGAATGTCAATAAGGTAATAATATCTAGGATAGCAGTTCTGACGAATCTGGGGATGTTGTTTCTGCTGTTGACATGGTAATAATTTAAAGGATTGATGTTAGATTGCAAAAGCAATCATGTTGAATTAAGTATTTTGAATCTAAGTTGCTCGGACTCTTCACTTCTTCATCGCTGCATCCTGTTGACACGAACGGGTGTGTGGATATGGGATCCATATGGATATGGTCAATAAATTTTGGGACTTCGACAAAGATCGATCTAGAAAGTCTACACGAATACATTGATTTATGAAATCAAAACAAAAGCTAGGGTGAAGTCATAATTTAGGCATATGTCTTTTAATCGCTAAAGATATTTGTATTAAAAAGTCCGCAACCAAAAGGTGCTTTCAAGACAAGAAGTCTATCAAGACCTCTACATCATTTGCAGTAGCCATTTTACACCCAAAAAAAGCAGTAAGGAGATGCATTTGTACTTAAGAATAGATGCATATTCAAACTTGCTCTAAAAAATTCGCGCATTCCTTTCTTTCCAAATAGTCCACCATAATTTAGCAAGTTTCTATAACTCTACTTTTAGATAGTTGAGTTAATTTTAGCTGAATCAGGAACTCTATCCATACCTGGATCCATAATCCCAACAACCACCACCACCACCACCACAACAAACCCAATGTAGTTCCATAAGCAGGCACCCGGAATATTAAACTTAGATCATGAAGGATCTGACCTCCTCCTCCTCTGAGGTATTGGTATGGACTGCGTACACTTACCCTCTCCAAACCCTATTTGGTGGGAATATACTAGGTATGTTGTTGTTATTGTTGTTGTTGAAGGATCTGACCTCCAAATCTGCACATGTATCGAACAACCGCGCCTAAGTCCGAGCAACTTAGTTTTCACTTACCACCTAAGTAGAACTACTTTGTTTCTTGTTTGTTTATTTATTAGTTTTAAAATTTCTGGACGTCTTTAGTCTCATTCAGCTTGTAATTACTTCTTATGATCTACATCAGGCCATAACTGCTCTAAAGAAGGGTGCATACTTGCTCAAATATGGAAGAAGGGGGAAACCAAAGTTTTGCCCCTTTCGGCTGTCAAATGTAAGTATCAGCTCATGTTTCTTTAGCCTATGTAATTTACTTTGTACTTTTGTGTTCTTCCTATTTTTCTCTGTATCATCTATGCATATTCTTGTAAGATTTTCTCTATCATGTGTATCATCTATGCATATTCTTGTAAGATTTTCTCTATCATGTGTACCTACTGAACCAAAAGGAAAAAAGATTTCTGATAAGAATCGGGTTATGTTGATAAACAAGAAAAATAATGCGGAAGCAAAAAACCCTAAGATTAAAGATAAGAAATTAAACATAGATGAAATTTGAGAATAAATCCCCAATTTTGAGATGAAGTGCTAAGAACCCTAATTGATCTTAGTATTCAAAATTAGTGGATTAAGACTAATTATGATACCAATAGAGTCAATTCAAGAACTGAAATCCAAAGGTGATCTAGACCCCTGTTTTGAAGAAATTAAAGACAACAATTAGTATAAGACTGGTCACCTTCTTTAATTAACTTTAATAGAAACCAAAGATATCAAGTTAAGAATTAATCTTATTTCCTAAAGAATCGTTGTAGCCACACACAAAGGTGTAAATAAGAGAAACTCTCAATTAATAATAATGTTGTCTTCCCAAAAAAACAAAATCCATCCCTATATATATAGGGAAAAAACCTATCTCAAATAGCATGGGATTTGAATTCTACTTTTATGGAAAATAAATAAATCTAGGAAACTTTAAAACTAGGAAACTTTAAACTAGGAAAATAATATCAAAAATAAATCCCTAACAAAATAAGGAAAAGTTCACAAATTTAATCAAAAATCATATGGCCCAATCTTCTTCCGTTTGGACTTGGACTTGAATCGTGAAATATGTATAGCACTTAGCCCATGCTTCTCCATAATTCTCGAGCTCGTTCTTAGGTTTTTTCTTCCATCATAAGTTCTTCTTGATTCACATTGAAGCCCGTCAATTTTAATGCAAGTGGACTAGACTGGATGCTATCATTCCCCTCTTCTTGAAAACAATTCGTCCTCGAATTGGAATCTCACAAAATCAAGAAGACATACAATAGTAAACAACATTCATTACTTGAAAGCAACAATGGTAGGAACAAAACAAGATAGTGACCATGTGTCCACTTAACCCAATTAATCCTTGCATGTATAAATACACCTTTATAAAGCATGTGGACATCATCATCCCTATAGAAAATTCTCTTCCTTGAGCACAACAATATTCACGTTTGGATGACGTAGGGAATGATATGTGCCTCTCCAATTTAGCTCTATCAATAAAGTACTCCACTGGGCTTGTTAAAGACGTCATAAGCTCCGTAAAATATGTATCAAATTTAACACTTTTATGATATAGCCAAGCATCATCAATTACACTTCTCAAAGATTTTTCCACATAAAATTTATCCACATATGCATAGGAATTTTCAAGAAGGTTAGAAGAACCTTTCAATCTCAAAATAGAATCTCCACCAAATTCTAAGTAATTGCTCAAATTCTCCAACAAGGAATCATGAATAGGTTCAACAAAGGGTATTTGATCACGAATATCAAAATATTCACGTATTTCCCCATCACTAGTAGCAAACATCTTTTTAACCTTACAATCACCGAGACTTGAAGAATTAGGTCTTATCTTGGTCTTATGTAGCAAAGGAATAATATCACTTCGTGTTTTCTTGCTTATTGGCGTTAGATCTACATCTGCCTTGTTGGACTTCTTGTCATGAATCTCATCTTGGACAAGTCCAAAATAATTCTTTTTACCTATATTCTTCTCGTGAACAAACATATGCTCAATTGAACATGTAGTATTAAGTTCAACAACCTTAGGATTAAGTTCATCCAATAAAGACTTTTCAATGCAAACTTTTCCATGAGTACCTTAGCAACTAAAAGAAGAAGTAGGAAGGTTAGAGCTAGAATAAGAAATAACCTCACTCAAACTTCCTTGATTCTCTTTCTCTACCTCATTATTATCCCTCTGTTTATTACTCTCATGATCATCTCTCCTTTCTTTTCTCTTGACCTCACTTGACATCCCGTTCTCTTCACACAACACGACCTTTCTTCTTTCCTCTCTTGGAATATCAACATGCTCCCTCTTACTCCTATCATTCTTTTCTCTCTCAAAATTTTTCATTGCTTCTTTCATACGTTTGTGATCTTCATAAACTTAGGATGGAGTTAAAGGTACAAGTTTATATTTTCTTCCGTTTAGCTCAAGAGAAACTCTATTCTCCCCCTTATCATAAATTGCATTCCTATGAAACTGCCAGGAATGCCTAAGCTTGATATGACAATCTTGCATTGGAATTACATCACAAAGAACATTATCAGAGTACCTTCCAATGGAGAAAGAAATCATGCATTGCTTAGTCACCTTAAGTTCACCGAAATCATTGTGTTTGATGCATGTAAGTTTCAACTTCACCATGTATGAACTTATCACATTAGCATCACTTTCAAAATCAATAATCATAGAGTAAATATTATCCTTTATCCCACACCTTGTATGAAAAACACTTATCCGTAAATCAGTTATATTCACCTGATTAGGTGGGTTTTGGGTGACCTCTAATGCATCGAGTCGAGCAGAAATCCTTCTAAGTGCCTCGGCTATGTCCTTGTTTTGAGTCCTAGCATCAGTATCTTTTTGAGACATCTCCAAAAGTTAAATTAAACAAAAACTCTCAATTTGATCCCCTTTTTTGATCTCACCCTTTCTTACCCTTTTCCCACTCAAATTACTACCTTTGGCTGGATCCTTTGGGATTTATATATACAACCTTATTAGCAACAACTTTTTAGAAGTAAGATGTAGAAAGAAAAGAATTTATCAATACCCAGATAAATTAGGTCTGATGAGACAAGGAAAAAAGACCAATTGGTGTAAATAGTAAAATTTTCAAATTTCCCCTCTTCTTGATTTTCCTTGTTGATGTTGGAAATCAAGAAACACAAAAAAAATCTAATTTTTTTTTTTGATAATACCTTAATTCTCAAACAGAGAATTTTTTTTTTTTGGCTATGTAGCTTACAACAACAACAACAATAAACCCAGTGTATTCCCACATAGTGAGGTCTGGAGAGGGTAATATGTACGCAGTCCATACCAGTACCTCCGGAGAAGTAGCAAGGCTGTTTCCGATATACCCCCGGCTGTCTTATTCCTTATTTCTTATTTCTGTTATTCCATCCATCCTGTATGGGTGCCTTGGTGTATGGGTGTCTTATTCCTTATTTCTGTTATTCCATCCATCCTGTTTCATGTTTTATTATGATTTTGTTTACTATTTTTTGTCTTGAGCTGGAGGTCTATCGGAAACAACCTCTCTACTTCTTCGGAAGTAGCAGTATGGACTGCGTACATTTTACTATCCCCAGACCCTACTTTGTGGGAATACACTAGGTTTTTGTTGTTGTTGTGTAGTTTAATATCTATGACGGTCTTTGCTTTTGCCAATTTGGCTGCAATGCAAAATAACCCTGATGTTTGAGACTTTAGTTTTTCTTATAGTTGCTTAATTTCTTGTTTGACGTGTAACTACTTCGTTCTACAATTTTTAAGGCAATAAGAACTTCTAGATTCTATTTAACTTTACCTTTATCAAAAAAAAAAAAGAACTTCTAGATTCTATAAAGCAGAAGCTAGTAGTCTATCAGGTTTTGTGGTAGATGCATTATTTTTTGCCTAATTTTTGGAGCTTAGGTACTTTGGCGTGACCCTTGTTTGTGAAATGCCTAATGGAGAATTGGTTTCAGGATCTCATATTATGTGTGGTACTGATCTTTCTTTTTTGGATCAAGGGCAAGAGGGGGAGTTTTTCTTAGTCTTGTTAAAAGTATAAGTAGAAGAGAGAAATTTAATTCCTAACAATGGTTAGCAGGCTACACATTTCTTATTGTAATTTCCATCAACAATCTCCTATTGATTTACAGGTGCTCTCAAGTTTGTGGAATCTTCAGCTTTGTGTCTTCTTGTACATAGGTTACCCAAATGTGTTGCTGCCTATCTATTTGAGAAACCCATTTAGGTTCTGATCCGAGTTACCTGACAATCAGTTTACAAATGCTTAACATATTATACCTTCTCCTCTATTTAAAAAAATGCTTAGCATTTCAGTTCCTTTGCCTTTATTGTTTGTTCAGAATTGGTGTCTCTGTCGGAGTTATTATGTTTCAGATAAGAGGAGTACCATTTAAATTTTAGAAATACTACATGATATAAGGAGAACAATACCTTATCAAACATGAAAAGTATGCATCAAGTAGTTCAGGCTCCTTAATCGTTCTGCTAATATGTAAGCAGTATGTAAATTGTGACATCTGAATTGCATTACACCCAAAAAAAAAAAAAAGTAAAAATAGCGCTGTGCCTATGCAGGATAATATTTAAAGTCGAGTTACAAGTAAAATGCAGAAAAAGTTGGTAATCAGATTGTCTTCAAAATCCTACCCTTTTCATGTTATCCAACAACAACAACAACAACAACAAACCCAGTGTATTCCCACCTAGTGGGGTCTGGGGGTAAGATGTACGCAGTCCATACCTCTACCTCTAACGAAGTAGAAAGGCTGTTTCCGATAGACCCCCGGCTCAAGACACGAGATACCACACAAATACATAGTAAAGCACAGAACAAGATTTCATAACATAACTGCGGCACCCATAAGTAATAGAAAACAGAGGAAAGCACCCAGGTTCGTAATAAAACATGGAACACGGAATCATAACAAGGATACTACCCCCACCAAGTAATTCCCTACACTAGCGACCCAAACTGGCCCTAGTCTTCTGCCCTAATTCGCGTCCTGCAGACCTTCCTATCTAGGGTCATGTCCTCGGTGAGCTGTAACTGCTCCATGTCCCGCCTAATCACCTCACCCCAGTACTTCTTCGGCCTACCCCTACCCCGCCTAAAACCATCCAACGCTAGCCTCTCACACCTACGAACCGGGGCATCCATGCCCCTCCTCTTCACGTGTCCGAACCATCTCAATCGGACTTTCCGCATCTTGCACTCCACTGGAGTCACACCAACTTTCTCCCTGATAGTCTCATTCCGAACTCTATCCCCTCTAGTCAGCCCACACATCCAGCGCAACATCCGCATTTCTGTCACCTTCATTTTTTGGATGTGGGAATTCTTAACTGGCCAACACTCCGCTCCATACAACATGGCCGGACGAACTACCACCCTGTAGAATTTGCCTTTAAGCTTGGGCGGCACCTTCTTATCACACTACACCCCAGAGGCGAGCTTTCACTTCATCCATCCCGCCCCAATACGGTGCGAGACATCCTCGTCAATCTCACCGTTTCCCTGGATCACGGACCCGAGATACTTGAAACTATCCCTCTTACATACCTCCTGTGATTCCACCTTCACTACCACCTCATTCTCCAGCCTCACGTCACTAAACTTGCATTCCAAATACTCTGTCTTGCTTCTGCTCAACCTGAACCCTTTAGACTCAAGAGTTTGTCTCCACACCTCTAATTTGTCATTCACACCCCCTCGAGTCTCATCAATCAGAACTACATCGTCTGCAAAAAGCATACACCACGGCACCTCTCCTTGAATACGCCGTGTCAACACATCCATCACCAAAGCAAACAAAAAGGGACTAAGAGTAGTTCCCTGATGCAAACCTGTCAAGACAGTAAAATGCTCTGAGTCTCCTCCCGCCGTCCTCACTTGAGTTTTCGCTCCATCATACATGTCCTTAATTGCTCTGATATATGCCAGCGGGACTCCACTCACCTCCAAGCACCTCCATAGCACCTCCCTGGGGACTTTGTCGTATGCCTTCTCCAGGTCGATAAACACCATGTGCAGGTCCTTCTTCCTTTCCCTATACTGTTCCACCAGCCTCCGTACCAGGTGAATTGCCTCCGTCGTCGAGCGGCCAGGCATAAATCCAAACTGATTTTCCAAAATAGACACTATCCGTCTCAGCCTCACCTCGACCACTCTCTCCCAAATCTTCATAGAGTGACTCAATAACTTAATCCCCCTATAGTTATTGCAACTCTGGATGTCACCCTTATTCTTATAGAGAGGGATCATGGTACTCCACCTCCAAACCTCGGGCATCTTTGCCGTCTTGAAGATTTCGTTGAACAATCCAGTCAACCACCTTACACCAGCCTCTCCCACGAACTTCCAGAACTCCACCGGTATCTCATCCGGCCCCGTCGCCCTACCCCTTCGCATCCTGCAAACAGCCTCTCTAACCTCTTCTACCTTAAAACGTCTACAATAACTAAAATCCCGACACTCCTCTGAGTGCTCCAGTTCCCCTAACACAATAGCTCTATCCCCTTCGTCATTCAAGAGCCTATGAAAGTACGACTGCCATCTATTCTTAATGTGGCCGTCCTCCACCAACACTCTACCGTCCTCCCCCTTAATGCACCTCACCTGGTCGAGGTCATGACCCTTCCTCTCCCTAGCCTTAGCGAGTCTAAACAACTTTTTCTCCCCTCCTTTCCCCTGTAACCCTGCATACAAGCTCTCGAAAGCGGCCGTCTTAGCTGCCGTGACTGTTGACTTAGCCTCCTTCCTAGCTAGCTTGTACTCTTTCCTGTTTACCCGCTTCTCTTCTTCGTCCTTACTCTCAACCAACTTAGCATACGCCCCTTTCTTAGAAATCATTCATTTATGCTGAATAAACTATATAATTTTCCATAAACATATGCACCTAAAGTAGTTCTTTACTCAGGTATACTGGTTTTCTCACAACAGAAAGAGAATCGACCATTTTGAGAACTATACTTCTTGCTGTTAACCGCAGCGTGTAGTTCAACATCATCAAATGCATTTATTCTTTGTTTCCTTCTTCCATGTTGCCCCATAGCTCTGATTTAATGCTTGATTCTGGCCATTTCTTTGTCTGTCATTGCTGAAGACCTTGATTGTAACAGTAACCTTCTTTTCATGAGAGAGAGAGAGATTTCATGCTGCATAGATTGTTTATCTTTACTTCCCTTTATTAGAAGTTGGATTTCTGCTGTATTACTGATAGCATAATTTGCTTCCCTGTTTTAAGTTAGTCTGACGTCTGGACTATACATATCAAAAAAAGTTAGCTATCAGAAAAAAAAGTTAATGTGAAGTCTGCACTACTTTGTGTTCTTTGGAATGTAGCGCTAATTGAGAATCAATAGAGTCTAAAAGTTTATTCTGATTCTGGTTGCAGGATGAGTCTGCTTTAATATGGTTTTCAGGTAAAGAGGAGAAACACCTGAAGCTAAGTCATGTGTTAAGAATAATATCTGGGCAACGCACTGTAAGTTCTCCCCATGGTGGAAAGCCTATTTCTGTTATGCAACTTTTTTTGTATTGGTATCTCTATCATTCAAATGAATCCATCTGCGTATCTTTTGGGGGGGTATAGGTACAGAGGTGTGAGAATGTTTTCAACACTCCAATGTCACCCCTGTCAAAAGAAAACAGATATCTAGTTCATTTCGTAGATGGTATTGGCACCTTTTCTTGGGCCTTAATAAGCTTCTAGTTAGGCAAGCATCCCTGTTCTCTTTCCATTAGTGATCCCAAAGAAAAGAAGGTAGGATTTACTGCCATCGTGGTTTAGGCTTGTATATTGACAGGCATAGCTTTAATAGAGAGGGTGCGCAGTTGGGGGCTTGACTAGAAGGGGAACTTGAGGTAATATCTGATAAAGTTAGGGAGAACCTAAGTATTGTTCGGGAATAGTTGTGAACTTGGTAACTGTGTGCTAGACACACTAGTCTCATCAAATGTCTTTATCTTTTATGTTCGATGTGATAATGTAAACTTTTTATTAACAACAATCTTAGAGAGTAGATGAAAGATGAAGAAGTAGATGGGTGGAGAATGAATAGGACCAAGGTCCAAACACTGCATAAGGAAGGTTGCCCACAAGCCTTAATTGATTTGGTTAATTGTGCTGTATGAATCTGTCAGTATTTGTCTTTATTGTCTTCTCCCCGCACCCCTCCAAATCCCCCTCCCTCCATACACACCCACACATCTTGCTATAATTGTCAAGCATAACAAGGAAAAGAATATGTTTTCACTGATCTGAACTATTACTGCTGTTCTATTTTCAGCCAATTTTTCAAAGGTATCCACGACCCGAGAAAGAGTATCAGTCATTTTCACTTATATACAATGAGAGATCGCTGGATTTGGTAAGAGTTTCATTAGTAACAGCTGTGTCTTTCCTTAAAAGAAAAAAAAATTATCATGATTCTTTTTGCTCTGTATTATTCCATCAGGAATTGGTTCGTGCACCAAACTCACCTCACCTTTGCTTATCATTCTCTCTTCTTAGATATGTAAAGATAAAGATGAAGCGGAGGTTTGGTTTAGTGGTTTGAAGGCCTTAATATCTCGTGGGCATCAGAGAAAATGGAGAACAGAATCAAGGAGCGATGGAATTTCTTCCGGTGCTACTAGTCCTAGAACATATACACGAAGGAGCTCTCCTCTGCATTCTCCATTTAGTAGTGGTGACAGCTTACAGAAGGTACTATAGCATTCACATGTCTACTCATGCATATGCAGATTAAATATCTCCTTTAATATTTTCATGTTGATAGGGTAATTATCTTGGTTCTATTTGTCTCTTTGGGACGTTGAATGATGAGATCCTATATGTCCTTCAGGATGGCGGTGATCAGATTCGTCTTCATAGTCCATATGGAAGTCCTCCAAAAAATGGTCTAGATAAGGCATTTTCAGATGTAATTATGTATGCTGTACCTCCTAAGGGTTTTTTCCCTACAGATTCTGCTAGCGCTTCTGTTCATTCCTTATCTTCTGGAGGTTCAGATAGCATGCATGGTCAGATGAAGGGAATGGGAATGGATAATTTTAGAGTAAGCCTTTCAAGTGCAGTTAGCTCATCAAGTCAAGGTTCTGGTCATGATGATGGTGATGCCTTGGGGGATGTTTTTATCTGGGGGGAAGGCACTGGGGATGGTGTCCTGGGTGGTGGACCTCATAGAGTTAGCAGTTCTTTTGGTGCCAAATTAGATTCTTTGTTTCCCAAAGCTTTAGAGTCTGCGGTGGTATTGGATGTTCAAAATATAGCTTGTGGTGGCCGACATGCAGCACTTGTGACTAAGCAGGGGGAGACTTTCTCCTGGGGTGAGGAATCGGGAGGTAGGCTTGGGCATGGTATTGATTCTGATGTTTTGCATCCAAAGCTTATAGATTCACTCAGCCATTCAAACATTGAGCTTGTTGCATGTGGTGAAAATCATACTTGTGCTGTAACACTCTCTGGGGACTTGTACACATGGGGTGACGGTGATTTTGGTCTTCTCGGGCATGGAAATGAAGTTAGTCATTGGGTCCCCAAAAGAGTAAATGGACCCTTAGAGGGCATACATGTTTCATATATCTCGTGCGGGCCCTGGCATACTGCTGTGGTGACCTCTGCTGGTCAATTATTTACTTTTGGCGATGGTACTTTTGGTGTTCTTGGACATGGAGACAGAAAAAATGTCTCTAAACCTAGGGAAGTGGAGTCTTTAAAGGGGCTTCGAACTGTACGAGCAGCTTGTGGGGTTTGGCATACCGCAGCGGTTGTCGAAGTCATGGTGGGAAGCTCAAGTTCAAGTAATTGTTCATCAGGAAAACTTTTTACTTGGGGAGATGGTGATAAAGGTAGACTAGGGCATGGTGACAAGGAGTTGAAGCTAGTACCTACCTGTGTTGCCTCTCTTGTCGAACCAAACTTTTGCCAGGTTGCTTGTGGACACAGCTTGACAGTTGCATTGACGACTTCTGGTCATGTATATACAATGGGAAGTCCGACGTATGGTCAATTAGGTCATCACCAAGCTGATGGGAAGTTGCCCCGTCGTGTTGAAGGCAAGCTGGCAAAGAGTTTTGTGGAGGAGATTGCTTGTGGAGCATATCATGTTGCTGTCTTGACTTCCCGAACTGAAGTTTACACATGGGGAAAGGGGGCAAATGGAAGATTGGGTCATGGTGATACTGATGACAGAAATTCTCCAACTTTAGTGGAAGCTTTAAAAGACAAGCAAGTCAAAAGTATTGCTTGTGGTACTAATTTTACTGCTGCTATTTGCCTTCATAAATGGGTATCGGGGGTCGACCAATCCATGTGTTCTGGCTGTCGTCTTCCTTTTAACTTTAAAAGAAAACGCCACAACTGTTATAACTGTGGGCTTGTCTTTTGTCATTCATGTAGCAGCAGAAAATCACTGAGGGCATCAATGGCACCAAATCCCAATAAACCCTATCGTGTCTGTGACAACTGCTTCAGTAAATTGAAAAAAGCTATGGAAACCGATGCTTCTTCTCAGTCTTCTATGAGTCGACGAGGAAGCATGAATCAGTCATTAACTGATATAACTGACAAGGATACTAAGTTGGATACAAGGTCTCGACCTCAACTTGCTAGATTTTCTTCAATGGAATCCTTCAAACAAGTAGAAACCCGTTCTTCCAAACAGAAGAAAAAACTTGAATTCAACAGCAGTCGTGTGTCACCTATTCCAAATGGTACCTCTCAGTGGGGAGCCCTCAACATTTCCAAGTCTTTCAATCCAGTATTTGGCTCATCCAAGAAATTCTTTTCAGCTTCAGTTCCTGGATCAAGAATTGTTTCTCGAGCAACATCACCAATATCTAGACGTGCCAGTCCACCTCGTTCTACTACACCAACTCCAACATTGGGTGGACTTACATCTCCAAAGATTGTTTTGGACGATGCTAAAAGGACAAATGATGGCCTTAGCCAAGAGGTTATCAAATTAAGAGCACAGGTATGTCATCTGTCTTAGGCGCAGTTATCTACCTCTAATGCATTTTCCTCTCTTTGCTCCAATATCATATCCTTTTTGCTGATGTGAATCAAAAAAACAAAATTTGAGCTTCTCTATTAATCTAAATGTTTGGACATTCTCCGTAATGTGAAGTGTCCAACGTTGGACTTGAAGCAAGAAATCCTCTAGAATTTCGATGGAGCACCATAATCATAGAGTTAAGAGTCCACTGGAGCTTGAGAAAACTTGTCAAATACTGTTTTAGTACTTGTGATCAAGGGTGTATGGCTATGCATAATCTTTTCTAGTAATGGTGAAAACTTCATCCAAGTTCATAAGTATTACTTTGAATGGATAGCACGTGATAGTATGAGTTTATATGGAGAAAATCAAAGAATTTGTTGAGAGGTAAAATCAGAGAGTTATCTACGTCTCCAAGTGCTGAGTTTTAACAATTTTTTGAGCCTCCAGGTCACTGCTGTCTTCTTTTAGGTACTATCTTGTGGAGTGATACGGTTGTTGCTGCTTTGTACTGTTCAATGGATCTGTCATGCTAAAATCTAACCTAAAGGACAATCAACTGATCAAAACCATAATCTGCCTGGAGAACAAAAGAGAGTTTTGCTTGCAAGAGTGCATGACCGGAAGTTGGAACCCTTTACTCCTATAATGTCTCTGCTAGTCTACTTCATTGTAGATTGAGGAGGATTGCTGTTAGAAGTCTTACACCTGCATAGAAATAGCATCTACATTTGGACCTGAAACTTAAGTCACTGCCACGACTTGTCTTCTCTTTAAGAACATAGAACTAAGATTATCCATAGGCATCTGGCATCCTATCATTTTCCAAGAATATTATGAGGGCATTTCTGTAGCATCCTTGCCCAACACCAGGTCTCTGGTAATTTATGTCAGGTGTCCAGATATATATGCACAGATTAACTTGACCATAAAGAGCAAAGTTGTCATAGAAAATACATTTTAGGACTCGTGATTGTTGTCAATGCGAGAAAAATGTCTTTCATATCCTTATATTTGGCAAGTAGCTTTATTTGTTATATGCATATTGTCATGAAGATGGTTGAATTTCATTCTCTTAGCTATTACACAATTAGTACAACAACAACAACATATCCAGTATATTCCCACAAAGTGGGGTCCGGGGAGGGTAGAGTGTACCCAGTCCATACCACTACCTCAGAGGTGAGGTAGAGAGGTTGTTTCCGTAGATCCCCAGTTGGAGACCAAACAACATAGAATGTATTAAAATGTGTCTCTCATTTCATTTTACTTATTCTCCAGACCCAATTTGTGGGGTTACACTTGTATGGTTATTGTATTCATTTTACTTAATTTTGAAGAAAATATATCTTGTCCCAATAATAATTAAACTAAAAAAACACTTGTCATAGCAAAATTGAACTAAAAAGAAACAAAAGAAAGTGGACCTCGTTCCTGTATGTACTAAAACAAAAAGAAGTTAAATAAAGAAAATTGTCTCTCCTATTCCAAAATAGAAAGAGGTACAATATCTTCCATCAAGATTTTAAGATGATTTCTCAGTTACATCATTTACTACATAAAAGATATGCATTTAATCTTACTAATCTTTGTTTTCGTGCTTTGGACATTTATCCAATATGTTTATTAGTACAAATTATTATAACAACAACAACATACCCAGTATAATCCTACTGTACGGAGACCTTACCCCTACATCATAGGTAGAGAGACAATTTTCGATAAACCATTAGCAGGTCTAAAGTAGTTCAGAAAAAGAAGTAATGGAAGTACAAGGAATAATAGATGGTAAGAAAAAACAACAAATAATAACAAGACATAACTACTATAAAATAATATGATAGTTCAAGAACAAGAAACAACAAATAACAATAGAATTCGAGAGACAAGAAACTACCGGAGCAATACTACAACTACTAGTAAGGACGAATAATAAGACAACACACTGTGACCTATTAACTTTCTACCTTAATTCGTGTCCTCAATAGCCTCCTATCTAAGGTCATGTCCTTGGTAAGCTGAAATTGAGCCACGTCTCGTCTTTATCTCTCCCTAATACTTATTTGGTCTACTTCCTACTCCTGAGACAATCCATAGCCAGCCTCTCACACCTTTGCGCTAGGGCATACAAACATCTCTTCACATGCCCGAACCATCTCAGTCTCTCTTTCCTTATCTTGTCCTTTTTCGGGGCCACTACCACCTTGTCCCGGATATCCTCATTTCTAATACTACATGATATCCTCATTAAATACTTTCTCTCCTGGTATATCCTCACACCCAATATACTCATTTATGCACCATTGAAGTTTTTGACTATCCAACACTTTGCCTTATACAATATAGTCGATCTAACTACCACTCTGAAGAACTTGACTTTAAGTTTTGGTGGCACTTTTATATCACACAATTACATCCACTCTGCACCAATAAGGCGAGTGACATCCTCGTCAATCTTCCCATTCCCTTGGATAATAGATTCAAGATACTTGAAACTTCTTCTGTTTTGGATGACCTGTGTATCAAGCCTTACTTCCAAATCTCCCAGCACGCTGCCTTTGTCTCCCTCTTCGTTCAAAATTTTGAAGTTTATGAAAGTACTACTGTCATCTCCGTTCAATGAGTGTCTCCTCTACCAATACTTTGTCGTCCTTGTACTTGAAGCATTTCACTTGATCTAGGTGACATGGCCATTCTTTTTCTCACCTTTGTTAGCCTGGTCAACTTCTTATTCCCGCCCTTTTCTTCTAATTCTATGTATAGGCGTTCGAAAGTCGTTGTCTTTGCCATCACAACGGCTAACTTTGCCTCGTTCGCTAACTTATACCTTTCCCTGTTTGTCCATTTTTCCTCCTCTTCCTTACTTTCCACCAACTTCGCCATATGCAACCTTGTTAGCCTCCACCTTCCCTTGGACTTCTCAATTCTACCACCAGTCCCCTTGATGCCCACCTAATCTACCTTTCGAGACCCCAACACCTCTCTAGCTGCTTCCTTAATGCAATTAGACATCCTGCACACATATTGGTAGAATCCCAAGTACTCCCCCAAGCCCCCGTAACCATCAACCTCTCCCCATCTCTCCCTAACCGGTCGTTCACAACCCTCTTCATCCTTTTCCTCTTGATCTCCAAATGCATTGCGAGGAGTTTATGCTGGGTCATAAGGTTCTCACTCGGGATAAATTTACCGTTTTTTATAAAGATTTAGAAAAACAAGGAAGTGTGAATTTTAAAAATGTTTCTCGTTTCTAATGTGAACTTGGGAAATTAGAAAATAAAATCTTGAACACTTCGAAATAAATTTATTGCTTTTATTATGCCACTATACAAGGAGAGTGGAGTTTATATTTATTAAAAACTTATTACATTCATTTTCTTGTTTTTTTACTTTTCAAATTTGTGGCAGGATCTGTGTACTAATGGAATTTAGGTGTTCTTTGGAAGACAATTACTTACGTTAATTTTAAAATTTTACCTTTCAGGTTAATTCAATTTAAGTTTCTTTATTTCACTTTATTTAATTATTTATTTTACTTTCTCGAAGAAAGAATGATAATAAGATCTCCACAGAGAGCAAACGTGGGGTCTTTGGGTCAACAACTTAGTCACGAAACTAATTTCATTTATTTCATTTTTTATTTGGACGAAAGAACAAGAAAAGGAACTCAAGGAAAGAGAAAAATTAGGGTGTCTAGGCCATGTAACAATGGAATTAATTTGGCACTAGAACAAAATTAGACCTTGAAAAACTTGTGCTAAGCGTGCTTATCAAAAATATAAAAAAATCTTGTGTTAAGCATGATAAAAGGGCTCTGATGTCTAAATAATGAATTTGGCATAGAACTAATTTAGACCTTCAACAAACTTTTACTTAGAATGATAATGGGCTCATGATGTTAAAAGAATGAAGTTTTTGTTTTACTTAATAAAAAGTCAAATAAAGAATATAAGGAAATACTGAAGTTTTTACAAATGAATTCTATCTATAAGTTTATCCAACATGAAATGCACTTACAAAGGGTAAACAAGTCTAATCAACATTTTGTGCAGAGCTCCATGTTTTTACAATAGAATAGATAGATAAATATTGCCTCATCAAAAGAGACCTTTAATTATTTTTAGCCTTTCCGCTTTCTTCTTTAATTTTTTGTGGGTTCTGGGTGGAGGTTAGAAGGGGTAAGAATGGAATAATTGAGTTATGTACAGATTTAGGCTTATTCCTATATGAATTGCAATTGGTTACGCTAACAATGTAAGCCTTCTGGAAAGATGCGATTATAGTCCATCAATGATATTTCTCTTCTGGTTGAGTTTAGTAGTCTCCCAGTCAAATGCCCTTTTGTGTAGAACTATGTATTTTGATGATGCCCTTTTGTGGAAATTTTACATTTGAATAAATATCAACCAATCAACTACATCTCAATCCAAATGAAGTAGAGTCGGCTTGAGAATCTTCTTAATCCATTTTGTTCTATTCATATCTATTACATTGCAACACCGTGTAATCTGTCTTTTTAGGAAAATCAGCAGTGTTCTATTCTAGCACACTTTTACCCCAACATGCATATTATTTTTATATCTACTAGCTGATATCGCTTATATGGATCCTCTTTTTCCATTTTATGATGTTTAGAAATAAGAGCACATTTATTCCAAAAGAATTTAGGTCTTCTTGGAGAATCTTCCTTGGAATGATTTTAGGTCTACTTTTCTCCCTTTTGTGACTTTCAATCATCAAATTAGCACACCTATAGACCAGTAAATCAGGAGGCTTACATAGGACACGACCAAGCCTTCTCGGGGAAGCTTCATTTCCACTGTGTCCTTCAATTGTTCTACTTACCCCCTCAATCAGAATTCATATATGGTCATTGTGATCTTGTCCATATTCATCATAATATCTTGCATTTTTACGACATTCATCCATGGATATGTGGGTTTGAAGCCTCAATGTTTACTCCTTTATAATACCCTGGTACCTCAATCATCATATAAAATTTAGTGGAGAAAATGGCTAAAAGCCCTCCAACGTATTATCATTTTACCAACTACACACTTATTCATTACGGGAGTCCTATTACCTCCTTGGACTATTAAAAGCAGAAGTATTTACTCCCTAAATGCTGAGGTGGCAAGGGAAGTATAGTGAGAGGAAAAAAATCATTAAAACCTTAACTTTATAAGTATTTCATTTATTTCATATTAATTTTATACCTTTTTGTTGTTTTTTACTCTTATTTATCTTTTCTTTTTTGTTTTCTTTTTCTCTTCAACACTTCGCCGAATTTAAGTTGCCGGAAAGTATCATGGACTCACCTTACTATTCAGTTACCACTGACACTATCTCCTTGCCTTCATTTTCCAGAAGAAATCGGCTCACCTTCTTTCAATCATAAACTTCAATTTTTTTTTACACCACTATCAACTTTTTGCCGCCGCAACTCCGTCTCCACCTTCCTTTTCCAGATCTGAAAACCCTTGACCTCCATTACTTGTGGAAAGAAATTACTTCACTAAAAGAATGAAAAAGAAAAAAGATATAACAAAATAATAGAAAAACGGGTGATGAGCGATGGCAATGGCAGACTCCCATCAAACAAATGTCAAACAAAAAGAAAAAAAAAAGACAAAAAAAGGAATGGATAAGAAAAGGGGAAAAATTAGAACAATGAAAAAGAATGATATTTTTTTAAAAGTAGTATTACGTGCAGGGCGCGTGTAGTTCACCACTTGATATAAATCTAGGTGTAGCTTTTTAAGGGGGTCTATTTTCCACTTTTAAAAAAAGAGTGTCTGTGGGGGGAAGGGGGGGGGGGGGGGTTAATAGGATCCCCGTGATGAATAAGTGTATAGTTGGTGAAATGGTAATGGATTTTTATTTGGGGGGGGGGGGGGGGGGGGCTTAGTCGTTTTCACTTTGTTAGTATCTTTTTATCCATAGCAAATTTATTTATTACTTCCCGTTTCAGGCGCCTTTTTAGTTTTGTGCTACATCTTAAATCTGTAATGTCATTGTCATGAAAGACCGAGTCTATCATCTAAAACTGTCTGTATTTATGCATCACAATTTTGTTGAAATTGAAATCTCCGATTCAAATAATTTATTAATTTCATTTAAAAAAAAGCATTGTGTTGAACGATCTTCATTATAGGTGGAAAATCTCACGCGCAAGGCTCAACTTCAAGAGATAGAACTGGAAAGAGCTACTAAGCAGCTAAAGGAGGCAATAACCATTGCTGGAGAAGAGACTGCCAAATGCAAAGCAGCAAAAGAAGTGATCAAGTCACTTACTTCTCAGGTAAGCTGCTTTAAATTTCTGGTCAAGAAGTTGCTTGCATCTGTAATGACATACATGTCTGTCTTCTAACTGAGCTTCTCAGAGCTAACTGTTTCGGTTTTAACTTAATCAAATGCTCCGTATCAAAGAACTTAATGAAATGCTGCAACTATTACAAATAAGAAAGTATTCTACTTAATCTTTTAGAAGTGGATTAGGAAAATAAAACTTTCATTTACTCAAATAAATTCTAACTGCTTATTTTGTCAAGTATTCTTTCAAGTAGGATGGTCTAACATAGATAAATGTATGCATACGTCTATAATTTTTATACAGTTAGTTCAATATATAACAAAATGAATTTCAGTCCAACTATGAATGTGGTTCTTATTATTGAGAATATTTCTCTGTTTTGGTCAATATGAGAGTTTGTATTTTCTTTTGTCATTTGGAATTATCAGTTATACTAAAAACACTTAATAATGTGATTTTTTCTTTTGTGTCTTTGGGTTATAAGTTTTTGTTCATTTGTTACAATACTTGTCAAAAATAGATAAATGACTTGTTAAATCTGATACTATTATTTGGATGACTTGTTACAATACTTGTCAAAAATAGATAAATGACTTGTTTGATCGGTTTACAGCTAGGCCTATTTGCTTGATGGTCTAATATATATGTGTGTCATCACGGAGTTCAATTTCTTGAATGACGCATGGGCTGTTTGTCGTGTCAAACCAAACTATGTTGCATGGTCTTGTGGAAATCCAGGTTGTCTTCAGGGTCAGTTTCATTGGAGGAATGGGTTACTTAACTTGAAGTGGGTCAACTGTGAGTCAGGCAGTGTTTCAAGAAAAAGATAAGGTCCATGGAGAAGTGAAGCGCACAATTACAAATATTTAAAAATACTAAACCTATATGAATTCTTTTGAGATGAAGTCATGAAACCTCCCACTGTCCCAATTCGGGTTTTGGCTCCACAGGTACACCTCTAGACGCCAAACATCTCCTAAGGACCTCTCTTGGGACTTTTATCTTATGTATTTTTTAGGTCAATGAATACCATCTGTAAGCCTCCCTTCTTGTCCCTATACTACTCGAACAATCTCCTTACAAGATGAATGACTTCTGGCACCCAAGGTTGCGGCCTAGTGGTCGATAAAGTGGATTGAGAACCATGAGATTTCAGGTTTAGATCCATGCAGAGACAAAAATACTAGGTGATTTCTTTCCATCTGTCCTAGCCTTGGTGGACAGAGTTACTTGGTATCTGTTGCTGTTGGGAGGTGACAAATATCTCGTGGAATTAGTCGAGGCGTGCGAAAGCTGTCCCGAACGCCACATTTATAAAAAAAAAAGGCTATTGTAGTCGATCGCCCGGGCATGAATCCGATTTGGTTCTCATGGATAAACACATCCTTCCTCGTTCTCACCTCGACCACCCCCTCTCAGACTTCCATAGTATGGCTCGGTAGCTTGATATACCCCTCCAGTGATTGCAATTTTGAAAATCACCCTTGTTCTTGTACAACAGAACCACTGTACGCCACCTCTATTCCTCTGACATTCTAGTTGTCCTAAATATGACATCAAACAACCTGGTCAGTCACTCCATACCTGCCTTGTGCGTGTTCTTCCAAAAATCCAGGTAAAAATTTAGGACGGGTAGAATGCCAATGAATGGGGGTGGAGTACAATGGTGCTGCTGTACAAGAACAAGAGTGATATTCAGAATTTCCCCACTGAAATTCCTCCTAAATTGGAGCTTCTGTCCTGTTTCATTGTAACTGTCAGCCACTAAACAGCTCCTGTCTGGTTTGATGCTTTAAAGAACAGGAAATTTATCCTTGAGTTTTCCAGCCAAATGTCCTCCTAGAATTTTATCCAATACCTCTCTAATCTGATACCCCCATCGCTCAAAGCTTGCTAATGTTCTTCCAGATTGCTCCCATATTTGAGTAAAGAACCATTTTTAGTTTCCAGAAATCGTCTCTACCATGATTTATGGCAATGACATTTTTCCATACCTCTGTTTTATGTTCAATAAATCTCCATAATCATTTACATAGTTAACTCTTATTATGTTGCCTGAGAATTTTGAGTCCCATTCTACCTCCCTTTTTGGCCAAACATTATATCATTCCATTTTACCAAATGCAGTCTTCTCTTTTCAACATTTCCTTCTGAAGGAAACCTGTTTCTTACCCTATTGATTCCCCTTTTAACACTAGCTGGGATAGGCAACAAGGATGTTAAGTATGTTGGAATCCCATCAAGAACACTATTGACCAACACTAACCGTCCACCAAAAGACAGGTGTTTATGTCTTCTGATGTGCTAAATTTTTTCTCATTTGTCCGCAACCCCTTGCACCAAGTGGAAGACCCAAATATGTGGTAGGGAACCTTTCAACTATGCATTGCAGAATCTTTGCCATCTTCTGAGTTCGCAGTAAAAAGCTGCTCTTGTACATCTTATATGACTACTTTAATCTTGCAGCTTTTCTCAAAATTTGCATGTTTGGATAGTCTTTTTGTGTTAACAAAGTAACTGAATGTGTTTTTGGTTCAATAACTGTATTTGATCAACAATCTACTTCATCTGTTTCAAATAGAATGTCATTTGTTTCTCTCCCAAAATAAATTTGTTTCATACTGTTTTATATTCCTGCAAAAGTTAAGTGGACCAAAATTTTATGATTTGCAAATTTTACTTTTAACTGTTAGCAGTTAATCTTTTAAGTTCATATAGAATGTAGCTTGAGTTTAAAGGAGTGAAGGTACTCAGTCAGGAAAACAATAGAGGGAAAAAGAACGTTTCTCTATAATTTGCTTGCTAATCTTTTGGATTCATGAGCTTTTCATAGTTGAGCTTGTTTTCCACAGTGGTCAGCTTATGTGCCATTGTTCGTCTTGTTGCCCCTTTTTGATAATATATAGATGCTTTTTAAAGGTATTGTATGCATAATTTTCTGTTGATCTGTCTTTCATTAGCTTCTCTTGCTGATAGTGTATTTTGTCGTTTTTATCTTTTATAGCTGAAGGAAATGGCTGAGAGGTTGCCTGTAGGTGCTTCACGGAACATGAAGTCTCCTACATCTTTTTCGTCGGGTTCCAATCTTACCGCCAGTGACATACCAAATGGCTGTGTTGACCGAGTCCATAGTCAACTAACTTTTCAAGATTTGGAGTCAAATGTATCTAACAATCAACTACATTCTAATGGATCAAGCAATGTCAGTAATCGCAATGCTGTTCAAACCAGACAGGGGTTACCAGAACCAACGACAAGAAACGGGGCTAGAACAAAAGAAGGCGATTCTCGCAATGAGAATGAATGGGTTGAACAAGATGAATCAGGTGTATATATTACACTAACCTCCTTACCAGGAGGTGTCAAAGATCTTAAACGTGTTCGCTTCAGGTGCGTTAACTGTGGTTTTAGATCATTAAATTTGATGGAACTTTATCCCCTCTGCATTCTTCTAGTTGAAAACGATCTCCCTGTAATAATTTGTTTCTGCCATTAATAGAGGCCAACTATGGATGATTTTAGGCGGGGTAGAGGTAGGCCGAAGAAATATTGGAGGGAGGTGATTAGGCATGATATGGAGCCGTTACAGCTTACGGAGGACAGAACCCTTAATAAGAAGGTTTGGAGGATTCGGATTAGGATAGAGGGTTAATGGGTAAGAGTTCGGCTGTGATAGTAGGGATGAGTGCTTGGTTTGTATCTGTGCCTGGAGTTTCTTGTTCATGGTGTTTCGGTGATGTATATGATTTTGAATAGATAGTTTATAGTATTACCTTATGGGTGTCTTGTTTTCTTTATTATCTAGCAGTGTGTTATCCCTTGTGTGCTTTTATATTTTTTGTTTGTTATTTGTTATGAGCCGGGGTTCTATCGAAAACAACCTCTCTACTTCATCTGAGGTAGTGGTATGGACTACGTACACTTTACCCTCCCTAGACCCCACTTTGTGGGAATACACTGGGTATGTTGTTGTTGTTGTAATTTGTGCGAGTACATTTTAAGGAATATGGTTGCGCTATGTCTCTGATAAAGTGATCCATCTCTGTTTAAGAATATTCTGTCTAGGAATGGCTTCTATCCTTGGACGGTTCCTAATTTTTCAAAAAATTATTTTTAGGTTGATGCAGAAGATCTTATTTAAGTTTGTTTACAAGATCCTTTGTGTATTCAGCTCTTTTGCATGAGGCTATTAACTACTCTCTCCATTTCTTTTTATTTGCTCCATTTGGGTTGGGCACATCTCTTAATAAATCCCTTACTCCTATAAAATTAAAAGTAATTTTACTAATATAGTCCCAATTAAATTTTATACCTCTTTCCAAATCATTACATTTATTGAACAAGGCATAATAGGAAGATTTTGTTCAAAACTATTCTTGAAAGATTCAAGGAGCAAATATTTAGGAATATAAGCACAACCCTAATGGAGCAAGTAAAAACGAATGGGAAGAGTATATGCTTCTATGTTGGTTGTCTGTGGATCTCCCGTTTCTGCTACTTGATATCTATGTTGCTCAGATTCTTTAAACATGCCGATGGGTGTGTGTTGGGTCCTCCAAAAGTAATTTTTAAGGATCCGACACGGGTGCGGCAACTTTTCTGGAGAGTCCGAGCAACTTAGCTTGACATTATCAAAACTTTGTTCTGAGATTTAGATATCATAAATGGAGCTGCATGCTCAATGAGGATTCTTATAGCCAACCCCAACTTGCTTGGCGACTGAGGCGATTGTTGTTGTGCAATGCATTCATCTATGGTAGAGATTTGTATCCCATGCAGAATAAGCTTGAGATCTTAGTGACATTCTAGTTCTAGATGATCCCTAATTTTCCTTGAAAGACAAATCATTTAGGATTGGAGCAGTATTAGTTAAAGTGAAATGCATACAGATTCATATAAGCCGGCCCACATAGTTTGGGATTGAGGCATAGTTGATTGATTGAGAATTCATTTCTAGAATCCTGCAAAAAAAGAAGGGTTGTGTTTGTGTGCTTTGAAACAATTGTAGGGTGATTTCAGTGACATTATGTGTTTGAATGCTTTAAGCTGCATGCAGTCGCTTTTCCCTTGAAAATCAAAAGACTGATGTGTGTTAAATGCAGTCGAAAGAGATTTAGCGAGAAACAAGCTGAACATTGGTGGGCAGAGAACCGAGCTAGAGTTTATGAGCAGTATAACGTGCGCATGGGGGACAAGTCGAGTGTTGGCACTGTAAGCGAGGACTTACTGCATTGAAACATGCTAATAAATTTGTAAGTGATTTTTTGTTTCTTGGCCTCTTCTTCCCTGGCAGAAGATCTCTGCTTCAGGGGAGAAAATCATATTCATCGATTAGTTTGGCTTCTCAAATTTGTGGGGTGTAGCAGGTGTTGCCATAAAAAGAACTAGGAGTAGAGGTTTGCGTTGTAAGTTTTCGTTAGATTTTTCTTTTTCTTCTTATGGCTTGACCTGTTCTTCTATAATTACTTTTTTCATTTCCCCCCTCCATAATGTTGTTTGTGGGGGGAATTGAAAGTGAGATGTAAAGTTTTAGTAAGCTTGCTCTTATTGGGAGTAGCTTCCTTGTAAATTTCCAAAGTACATGCATCTTCAGATTTCAAATCCCTACCCTTTCTGCTGCAAGTGTACAATTACTTAATTTGTCTTTCTCCCTCTCAACTATTTGAGGCGTGTAATCTTTATTTTCTTCCTTGTGATAACCTCAAAATCCCCGAGGACCAATTGGTGCACGGTCCAAAACTCAGGGGACAATAACTCGTCTTTCAACTCCTCTTCACTTAAATATCAAGCTTTTATTCATGGTAGGTTCGAACACGTAACATGCACCTAACCAATATGTCATGCAGTATTCTATGGCCACGATGTGGTGTTCCCAAAAATAATTACTACTAAGTAGCAACTCATGTAAGGTGGTCAAGTGACAGGTGCTGATTTTGTTAACAAAACCCTAGGAAAAAACTGAGGGACAGAGCCCTTCGTGAAAATACAAATTGGGAGAACGATAATTTTGGTGCTGCTTGTTTAACAGTTTAGATATAAAAGTTTGGCTTCTTGATATTGCGGCTAAGACTACCTAAAATGACAACAATCTAGATTGACTTCATGATGTATTAATTTAGAACTCAAAAAACTTCAATAATAGTTTTATAAGTTGCTCGAACATAATGAGGGATGTAAATTCTAAAGCAAAAGTTAAATACGGGAAGTTGAATTTGCGCTCTAAAAACATACGTTGATGACCACTTTACAGTGCAAAAAGAGTTTGTCACTACAAAAACAAAGAACAAAAGAAAGGGAAAGAAAATTGTACCACTCCTCTGTCACCCTTGTCACACGTGCAGATTCATGATTTAAATTTTATATATTCCTACAAGGACTTTAAGTTAATACTATATAAGAATTATTGGGTTTACATTCATATATTTATAGGTATTTAATGAATCCATCAACATAAATACAAAGCCTACGAAAAACTACTGGCGTAAGTGAACATGTAAAATATGCTAGATCCACAACGGTTGCGGCATATGTATAAAAGTGAAAAGCAGAGAGAAAATCACAATCGTTCAACTTTGACGGATGAAGCGTACGCTACTTTGGAGTTTGTTTTCTGAATTTTAAAATTACACTAATCGCGATATGATTGTTTTTCAATTACAAAAACCAAAAAATAGCCATTGTGACATTTAAGCAAACGGAAGGACCTGAATTTCTATCAACCTCTCTCTGTTTTGAAATTTAATTGTTACGTGAACCCAAAAAAACAGCTATATTTTTGGAACACATAGGAAAGCCCGACCTTTGCACAACTGATAGCCTAAAGACTACCAAACACACGAAATTGGTCATTATGATGCAAATTCCAGCAACCAAATAAAGAGAAAACATCACATAGAATGAGATGAAGAAGAAGAACGCTTGAAATTAAAGGATAGATAGAAAGACCCTTACTCCTATTCAATGATTAGCACTAGAAGATGTTTCAAATCTTCAAACACACCTCACAAATAAGAGTTCAAATCTTCCTCTTAGGTGACCCAAAGAACTCACACTTCCTCAAGCACACCTTTCTTGCCAAATCATCCAAGACAAGTGAAAACCCTAACTTTCAAATGTTCATGGACCAAGTTTTGGTTCTAAGAGCTACAACTACAAGACTAAAGCTACAAAATATGAGTAATACTCCATTTCAATTCATCAAAGTCTAATGAAAAATAAGCCTAAGGAGTCTATTTATACTTATTACATTAAAGATCAAAATACCCTTAATGAAAAGGGGCTCCTATGGAGTGTAAAGAAAAAGCATAAAAAAACCATTACACCCTTAATGAATGGGTGATCATGTAGTGTTTTGATGTGATCTTCTTAACACTTCAACATATGACGTCTTTTTGGTCTTCACAATTATTCTTCTAACACTTGGACCTCTCGGGCATCTCATCAAGGCAAGCTTCCAAGCAATCTTTCATACACGGGATTGTTCTATTGTGGGCTTAAAATGGGTCCCCCATGCGTTCTCCTGTGCCCTCAATGTGACCACAATTGGGTTCTTTTTGTGTTGGCCTCGCAGAATGTCTTCAAAAACTAAGGTGGCCATTTGACTTGTACCATCCTCCCCTTCTTGAAAAGGATTCGACCTCGAATCCAAACCTAGTAAAACCAAAGAGAGGACAAACAAATACAAACTCCTCATGGCATGATGGTTAGGGTTAGCACAACAAATCATCTCAACATGCCAAGGTTGCACATATTTGCAATATAACCAAGAATCCTTTAAATTAAATATTAAAAGTTCAATGAAAGATGCACAAAGGATTTGGTTATGGAATTCGCCAAAACTGATACTTTGCTTGTCATGTAGACCAAGAAACAAGTTGGGCGCTGATGATAGGCGAATTTACACGCGTAAAGTACTATATTTTACCCATATTTTAGCTAAGTTTTGAGGACAAATTATATAATTTATGCACTTTTAGTCCTTTTTCCTGTAATTGAGCTAACAAACGTGATTAGCAAGTTTTCAGGTATAAATGATGCAGATTTCAGCATTTTATGGATAACTTGACGCCAAAGGAAGATTCACGAAAGGAGGAAAGCAAAGCTTGGACGCCAAGGACCAAAAGTGGCGCATGAAAAATCTGTCCCGGGTAAAAACAACAATTCTAAAGACTTTGGGGACTAGCAGTAACGGATTAGGATTAGGATAATGATGCAGTAACCCAGTAGGAATGGGTTAAGTAATGCAGTAGCTTAGTAGGAATAGGATATGGGTGTTATAAATACCCTATTTTGCTAGAGATTTTTATTCATTCCCCCATTCCATCAATTCCCATCCATCCACCATCCATCCATCCATCAAAACAATTCTCCACCACCCTCATCCCTATTCCATCCTTCCCCTTTCTTTATTAATTCATTTTTGACATTATTATTCATCTAATCAATTCTTATTTTTCCACAACAAGAGAAACGTTACTTTGCAAGGAAGTTCACGCCTAAAAATGCCACACCACACCTTATTACACGAGATCTTTATTGTGGTGTAATAATAATGTCTATTGTGATTTCCTTAGCACTCATGGGTAACTAAACTTCTGTGTTGGGGTTATGGAAGCCTTATGAGATACTATCTAAGGCTATGAGTTTGTGAATTCGTGACACGTGTATTGCTTATATCATTATTCTCTTCATCTTAATGCAAATTCTTGTGGCTGCAGACGCATAGAATAACGCCAGTATAGCATTAACTTGTTCGAAAAAAAAGTTATATGTCTGGAAAAGAGATAATGTCAAGGTAATAGGGTCCCATCCCCTATTAAAAAGTTAGTGCCGTAACTGGATTAACCTCTTGGAGAATTCGTACCATTAGATACTCTTTAAGCTCGAAAGAGTTAAAGTGAAATAGTCTTTGTTTAGGTCGAAAGACGCTTGGATTTACCATCGAATACAATTCTCTATAAGCACATGCATGTCTGAATTCCGCACAACTCATAGCCAATAGAGACGTACAACTCAGAAGGTGGACATAACCCCAACTTCTCAATTCTCATTGTTTTACATCTTACCAAACATTCTTACTTTTTACTTTGCTATTTTCTGTTTTACTCTACTATTTTGTTCACATTATTTTGCACGATAAAATCCCCCTTTTTTTACGAGACTTGCACCAAAAGTATAGTAATCCTTGCTTACTTGTTGACCGAGCTATTCCTTGTGGGATCGATACCCAACCCAGTTGGGTTATATATTTGACAACGACCGCTTTACACTCCTACGAGAGCTGTAGATTGAGCGTTATTAGGCGCATCAACATCATCAATTCTATATTTGGCGCCGAGGTCAAACGGGAAGAGTGGCCATAGACATAGGTCTAGACAACACTTCCATTTCCCATAGGCTTCACTCAAACTACACGACATACTCTCTACAATGGCATACATGTCATCAAAAGCAAGTAGAGAGTAAAGAAAGGTATCACTCAAGTCAACTTCTACTAAGGTATCTTTATGCGTGTACTCACCACTAGTTTCAACATCATCGCCATAAGTACTCTCAACAATAAGATCACACGTAGTAGAAAAAAAAGTAATTTCAAAGCAATGGACACCTTCCCTTTCTATAGAAGTACCCTCAAGTATATACATACCACCACCAAAGTCAAAGAGATTATTACTTAAGTTTTCACAAGAAGTAAGTAATTCATCCTCATAATCATCAAACATGGGTGGGGTTTCATACAAAGGATCACAACCACAATCAATTTTCAAGGAACAATCACTTATTGGGTTTCTTAAGAATTCAAGCAAGTCAAAATTATCATTACCCAATTGATCATTCCTTTCCAAGACCTCACATTCCCTTCCCTTAAGAGTACTCTCATCTTCCAAGAAGAGATTTCCATCTTTAAGAGGAATGTTGTCACACCATAGTGGGTTGGCATATAGGCTATAACTTTCAAGACAAGCTATACCTTCAACTTCATTCTCACCACTAGGTTCATTAGGAGTGAACTCATCATTTTCAAACAAGCTATTATCCTTAAAGAGAGAAGGATCTATCCATGAAAAGGATATAAAATATGCAAATCCATTCTCTAAAAGATCGTTATCAAGCATCAAAGATATTTCAAGCACATGGTTATCCCTATGAGCAAAACCGAGAGTAGAACATTCACTAGAGGTTATGCTAAAGGGGTTACTCCTATTTATTTGATCAATATTTTCAACATCATCACTCACTTGAGATCCATTAAACATATCACATACATTCTCAAGTGGTGGA
Organism: Capsicum baccatum var. pendulum; assembly: GCA_030864225.1. Classification (NCBI taxonomy): domain Eukaryota; kingdom Viridiplantae; phylum Streptophyta; class Magnoliopsida; order Solanales; family Solanaceae; genus Capsicum; species Capsicum baccatum. The sequence continues at coordinate 79,944,923 of CM061560.1, read as the reverse complement.
AAAATTTCACACATAAGTTGATCAACACAATTCTCACAAGATGATGTATTATCATTCAACACATTAGCTTCAAAACTAGGTGGACATAAATTGATCTTACAAGAAGAGTCAATTCTGTCATCAATAGGATCAACTAGTGTATCCACATTCACAATATGTACATCATCATCAAGGAGAAAAGAATCAATAGATGATATATTATCATTCAACACAATGGTTTCAACACTAGGTGGACTTAAATTGATCTTACAAGAAGAGTCAATTCGGTCATCAATAGGATCAACTAGTGTATCCACACTCATAACACGTACATCATTAACAAGAGGTAAAGAATCAATAGACTCACAAATAGATAAGCTACCACTCATGCTCAATAGGCTACTAGCTATTCAATCATCGTCCACATGTACAAAAGTGTATGAGTTTGCTATTTTACCTTTATGTTCTTGAGTACATTCTTCTTTGCCTTGGTTCGGATCATGGCAGCCCACTTTCTCCTTTGAGAATCTCACATCACAAGGGAGTTTGTCAAGTCTTCTCCTTTGTTTCACCTCTTCATCTCTTTTTCCCAAATTGGGATTTAGTGCACTAAGCATTTGGCACATATCTTCAATGAAGCTATGAATATTGTTATTGATACGATCAAACGTGGCATCAAAACTATAGGCAGCTATGAAACCTCTACCATAATCCTCAATTTGGATGGGTGAGTTTCGAATTTGAGGTCTTTAGGGAGGTGGATTTGGCCTTTAGTTATTTGGTACTTGAAATTGTGGTATTGGAGGTGGTTGATGGTATGGTCTTTGGTCCATGGGATTTGGCATTTGGTAAGTGGTATGTTGTGGGGGTATTAGGTTCGGATTTGGTGGTGGAGTTTGAGTTTCAAGTCCCTCTTGTTGGACTTGGTTCATTTGGTGATGTAATGGTCTTTGTAGGGTCTGGTTAGGGGATGTTTGGGGTGGGTTTAGTGTTTGGTTTTGTGAAGTATAAGATCTTTAGACTTGAGGTGTTTGGAATTGCGGAGATTTTGGTGGACATAGTCTATCAACCCTCGCTCTAATTCTAATCATGTCACCCCCCATTGAATCTATATCAATCCTTATAGCATCATTTCCGCTCTTCATTTCTTGACTCAAGGCCTCCATTTGGGCCATCAAAGCTCCCATAACATCATTTTCCAAAGGTTGGGAAGTAGCACTTTCGATTTCTGTGGAAAATGTACCTACGAAGTGCAAAAAACAGCAAGCAAAATAACCTACAAAACGAGCAAACGAGTTAGTTCAAAAGCCTTACTTCACTCACACTCAACCTTACCTCACACTTGGCTTCACAAGTGTTGGAGAACCGGCAATACTTGGCAAGTTACTTGAGAGGTGAGAAACTTTGAATCGGAATGGATCTTCGTTTGAAACGACTCAAAATAAGTGATGCACGAACTTGAACCAACAAAAATACTATGACTTGAAAACGAGAAAAACACACAAAAATCGAAGACGCGAAACAACGGACTCTAATCTAATTATCAAACTAGAAGGTAATTACTAGCTTACTAATTAGGGATACAATTGACTTATAAGAAACTAGAATAAAAAAAAAACTAAAAACTAGAAAAATCTAATTTTAGGGTCGAACTTTGGTTGAGTACAAGTGATGACATAGCACTACGTGGTTGGTTGTCACCCTTCGGAATTTCAACTTTTTCAAAAATTATTTTCGGCCAAACACCCTTAGGAAAGAAGAGAATTCAATTTTGGGAGGGAAAATGTTCAAGTTTGATGCCCTCTCAAGCTTCAAAATGGATGAGAAATGAATTGGTCCCCCCTAATAAATGCACTTGTACTTTGTTTGTCCTCTTGTCCCCTCCTCTTTTTGGAAGATTGGAATATTCTTTGAATACGCTTTTGGACAAATAACTTTTTCACACTCTTTCTTTCCTTTTTTTTGGATCAAACAAGAACCTTGAATACTCTTCTTCACTAAGTTATGAAGATCATGGATGAACAAGATGAATATTCAAGCGTTGACCAGGTTTGACCACCTTAAAAATGAGCTCCAAATCTAATTTTTTTTGTAGCCCTAGGCTCCTTTTGTCAAAAAAACTTAAACCAACCAAAAATCAGCAACAAATCAAGCCTAAATCACCAAGACAAAAATGTGTATAGCACAAAAAGTTTCAAAACTCCATAGCCATGGTAGATCTAAGCTCAAACTCAACCAAACTTCAATCTAAAAGTAGATCTAGACTCCCTAGGTGTTAGAGAACAAGAATCTAACACAAGAAACCTTCAAAACAAAGTAAAAATTTATAGATATAAGACACTAAATTCGGATCTAACACAAGACAACACAAGACACCATTTTTTTTGTATTTTCTGATTTTTTGACTCTTTTTTGATGAGATTTTCTATATAAGAACACTAAAACCAAGATTTAGGGATGTTGGAACAACCCTAAACAAGGCTTTGATACCAAATGATAGCCTAAAGACTACCAAACACACGGAATTGGTCACTATGATGCAAATTCCAGCAACCAAATAAAGAGAAAACAACACATAGAATGGAGATGAAGAAAAAGAATGCTTGAAATTAAAGGATAGATAGAAAGACCCTTACTCCTATTCAATGATTAGCACTAGAAGATGTTTCAAATCTTCAAACACACCTCACAAATAAGAGTTCAAACCTTCCTCTTAGGTGACTCAAAGAACTCACACTTCCTCAAGCACACCTTTCTTGCCAAATCATCCAAGACAAGTGAAAACCCTAACTTTCAAATGTTCATGGACCAAGTTTTGGTTTTAAGAGCTACAACTACAAGACTAAAGCTACAAAATATGGGTAATACTCAATTTCAATTCATCAAAGTCTAATGAAAAATAAGCCTAAGAAATCTATTTATACTTATTACATTAAAGACCAAAATGCCCTTAATGAAAAGGGGCTCCTATGGAGTGTAAAGAAAAAGCATAAAAAGACCATTGCACCCTTAATGAATGGGTGATCATGTAGTGTTTTGATGTGGTCTTCTTCACACTTCAACATATGACTTTCCTTGAGTCTTTTTGGTCTTCACAATTATTCTTCTAACACTTGGACCTCTCGGGCATCTCATCAAGGCAAGCTTCCAAGCAACCTTCCATACACGGGATTCTTCTATTGTGGGCTTAAAATGGGTCCCCCATGCGTGCTCCCGTGCCCTCAATGTGACCACAATTGGGTTCTTCTTGTGTTGGCCTCGCAGGATGTCTTCAAAAACTAAGGTGGCCATTTGACTTGTATCAACAACCCCCTGTCCTTTCGGGTGAGCGCTTTCCTATAACCTGCTTATTGTTCAATATCTCGCAAACCACACATGAGATGTAAATCGTACTAGGCAAGCTTCATGCTACAAGCTCATAGCTGAGGCAGACGAAGGTTGAATTGAATACGTAGGAGACCCACCTCCAAACCACTCAAACCTACCTGTTTGCGGGCAAAAGAAATTAAAATGGGAATTAAAATTGTATCACTTGTCATGTTCAGCTAAATGTCATTATGAAGATGAATCTGACTACATATCCTCCGTCTGCTTACTTAACAAGTTAATAGAAAAATTTAATGGACCGCTATTTAATCTGTACTTGTTTAAATTTGTTTAATCTTTGAACTCCTGCTTAGTTGTGTACGATGGTATTTTTTGAATTTATAGCAATTGAAATATAATCATCTGAAAAATGGGTCTTGAATTGCAAATATGAAAAGTGAGTTTCCATACTAGTGTTTTGTTTATTTGAATAGCAAATTGAGATACCTATGGTTGAAAAATAAGGTACTATTAAGTAAAATGAAATAAGGGTAAACAACATAAATTTCAGATTTTAGCTAGTTAATTATCTTTTCTTTCAAATTTGTTATTTAATTTTTTTCTTTTCTGAATTATAAATGTTCATATATATTCCTCCACTTTATTATACATTATAACTTATGTATAGTTAACCGTTTTAACGATATTTAAGAAAATAAATCAAGTCTAATAATCATCCAAGATTGTACCTTATTAATGGGTAATTAATGAATCCCTTAATTATGTAAATTTTTCAAAAAGTATACTCCTAGAAAGAAATTTACCACATAAATCACCTAGAAAATTTTAAAATCAAAGAGAAAAGACCCTAATAAAATAAAGGAACATAAAAAAATTGAAAAAATAAAATAAAAGACTCATATAAAGAAAACAAGACAACGATAATGTATAAAGCATATTCGTATACATAACATACTTATGTATAATGTAAATATGGTGAAACATAACTGCAGTAATATATAAGGTAAACCTATACATAAAAAATTACTATGAAATATATAAAGTAAAAAATAGCAACAATAAATCATATACTTAAACATAACATGCCTAAGTATAAGGTGAAATATACCTGCAAAGTAAAATCTAAAAATTGGGTCAAACCATATAAATTGCATAACACAGACAACTCTTATACATAACCCTTACACTTATAAGATGAGAATATTTCAAGTCATATACATACCATTGACAACTCTTATACACAACCCTTGCATGTATAAATAGCAGAATGGGTCAACCATATACATTGTGTATCAATGTATATGGAGTGAAAATTACAGCAGATCTTCCAAAAAGTTGCGTCATTACTTTTATACACAACATAGCCATATATAACAATGCATAAAATACTGGGTATGTTATTGTATAAGAATGCATAAAATCGAAAAAAAAAATACAGATTAAAAAGCAAATCACAAAACCTTAGATTTGGTAAAGTTGAAAAAATAAAATAAACAACTAGAAGATGATTTGGTAAAGTTGAAAAAATTCTTAGATTAAGAAACTGTAGATCTTTTATTTGGTAAAATTGAAAAAATCCTGAGATTAAGAAACCGTAGATTTTTTATTTGGTAAAGTTGAAAAATAAATAAATAAACAAACCTTAAAAATAAATTAAAAAAGATGATGCAGTTGAGTAATCTGATAAGATATCTTTTAAAATTTGAAATCTTGAAATCATCAGATAATGCTAGCTTGATATTAAATATAGTGGAGCACTAACCGATCTAAAAAGAGATGCTTTGCTATGCATGAGGGTTTTGGAGAGAGAGTGTATAAATAAGATATTTGTAATTAGTTTTGCCAAATGAAATTTTATGTAATAATTGTAACTTAAAGATGTATATTTATGTAAATTCTAGATGAAATAAATGGATAAAGCAATTACGGGTCGGAATGAATGAATTAACTTAAGCCACCATGGATCATGGAATAAAATGAAATGGCATGAAGAGCCTGTTTGGATTTGCTACCATCTTTAGGTGCTTTTAAGACAAAAAATATAACTAGTGTTTGGGTAGGATTAAAAAATGTTTCAGGGATGACAAACATTAGAAAAAAAAGCTAAAAGCCACAAGTTAGAAATTCTATAAATTAGAAATCCTAGCTTTTAGCTATATAAGTGCATCCAACCAAGCTGTAAAATGAGGCACAGTGAGTGAAATGCAAAAAATTGATGAATGCATATTGGATTGTCCCCCAACCAAAAATATTTGAAATTTGCAATTACCCAGCTAAACTTCAACACCGAATCAAACGCCAGATAGAATTGTCTGAAATTTGAACCTGATCAAAGTCAAATTTCAGACAAACATAACTTCAAAATCGGAGTATCAGTGCACCTTTTCCCACGTTGAACTCAGGCCCTCGCATGCCCACAACCAAACAGCAAAGTTCAAAACCAGGTATGTATCTATCATTCGAAAATGCTAAAAAGCTTCTTTTTCCCCTTTTTATGTGGCAAGGACAAGCATACTACCATAGCCTGCCGAGTTATAAACTGCTGCTAAAAGGTAAGAGAGAAGCTCAATTTTGAATCACCAATTACCAGAGTACTTGACTCAAATATACTGGAATTGCACAAGCACATTATTCTGATAACAACAATTCAATTCCATGCTCTACGACAATCAAAATGTTCGACACAGCTAGCAAATATATGCTTAGTAAGACTTCCCACAGTGTATCAAGCTTCCAGCACCCAAGAAGAGACCAAAAATAGCTGCACTTCCCAAAGTAGTTTGCCCAATATATCTGATTTTCAGAAGTCCAGGCACCTGCAATTTCCATTAACTTAATTTTGTTATTAGGGCCAAAGAAAACAACATTGAGCAGCACTTTAATCAAATTCTCTTAAGTAACAAGTAAGTAACAAGTCCACATTTGTTTATTTAAAGCAATACTGTTCGGGTCACACCTCGACATTCCTTCGGATACCTGGTATACCTCCCACAAGTATAGGTAACAGGTAACTATATCCAGCCATGCAACAGCTTAGGCTGATGGAAGACTAAGTTTTTTTGTCTCTACAGAAATTTGAACCCTAGTCTCCAGTGTTTGCATCCGCAGTAATAAGTCTGTTATGCAACCATAGTATGAGACTGCTTGCTCATTTGTCTACTCCCCCTTCCCAAAAGAAAGGGAAAGTGAACTAAAAGCAAAAGAGAGCATTTTTCAAGTATCACTACAATGAGAGGTACTTCTTTCAACCATAGTATGAAACTGCTTGCTCTTTTGTCTACTCCCCCTCCCCCCCTTCCCCCCAAAAAAGGGAAAGTGAACTAAAAGCAAAAGAGAGCACTTTTCAAGTATCAATATAATGAGAGGTACTTCTTTCGATCAAAATGGATCATAAAAGAAAAGGAAAAGGTTACTGTATAAATAGGATACTCAATGCCCTTGATTTTTTTTCATAACTTACACATGCGAAATGTCCATCACAAACCTCTCCCTCATTCACCAGAATTACTTCTGATTTTTCAGTATTGTGTTTGTAAAGAATGGATCTTGGGCCTAACTCAACCTCAAAAGCTAGCTCTTAAAGGGGAGGATTGCCCAAGTCCAAATAAGGAGACCAATTACCCATCTCTTTTCCGATGTGGGATACTTAACACTCCCCCACACGCCCAGGCCTCATTAACTGGAGCGTGGACAATATAATATGGGGCCCAACATCGGTGAACAAAGATTTGGAATGGGCCTCGTTTTGATACCATGTAAAGAATGGATCTTGGGCCTAACTCAAGCTCAAAAGCTAGCTCATGAGGGGAGGATTGCCCAAGTCCATATAAGGAGACCAATTACCCATCCTTTTTCCGATGTGGGATACTTAACAGTGTTAAATATTCCAACTTTCCCGAAAGGACCTAACATCACAGGAAATTATGAACAGACCTCACTGAAACAAAAATTACAAGTCCGTATGCTTGTCAACATTTTCAGCCTCTAAATAGTAAACTCTAGAAGAGCTAGCTCTGTCATCATCCAGTTATCCGCTACCACCTATTATTGGTTGCTTACAGGTTGACATCAGATAAGAATGAGGCTTATGTACAAAGAAAAAGTCAATTTTATTATTCACGCTAACTAATGCATTGTTAAATGGAGATGAGCTTTGGACAAAAAAGTATAAGGCAACTATAACTTTGCATAAAACTTCACAGTTTTGTTGGAAAATTTAATGGAAGAGACCAGCTTGTCTTCAAAAAATGATGAAGACGACCATCAACGAAACAACACGTGCAATGCAATAACAGTCCGTCAACATCTTGCACTGCATTAAAAGTACAAAAGCAAGCTACAACTCTTTAATAAATTCTTAATGTGTCATAGCAAAAAATTCTAAGGCAGGTCACGTGATAAATATAGGACCTACTGTTAAATAGAGACTAATGAAAGCTAACTTTTTAATGGAAACGGGAATCACTATTAACCTTTAGGTTGCTGATTTTATAGGCGAACTGTCCATAAATGGACACAAGAAAAGAACTGGTGGAGTGCAGGTAATTAAGATGTTCATTCTGCGTTCGAACTCTAATATCTAGGGTAATCAGTAAACCAAAATCGCATTTAAGATCCAAGATCTACTGGGAACTGTTCAGAGAGCTGATACCTTCACAATAGATCATTTACAGTTCACAATATGCTGCCAAACAATATCATGAATTGAGATCAGATAACAAAGGGCAAGCTAGCTAACCACAGCCTGCAAGATGCATATAGCTGTCTCTGTACTGCCATAAATTCAATAATGAAAGAACAAAGGCAATAATTAGGGGTGGGCGTTCGGTATTCGGCTCGATATTTTTATAGTTCGGATTCGGTAATTTGGTAATCGGTATTTGAGAGTAGATACCACATACCATACTTGTAAACATCGTTTCGGTAATTCCGTAATCGATAAATTAAACTTCGATTCGGTACGGTATTTGGTAATACCATATTAAAATTGGAGATGTACAAACTACGTTTGAACTTCAAAGAGTATATTTAATAGAAACCCTATTTAGTATTCTTTTTTGTGCTTTTTACGAATATATTACCAAGGTTCAAGAGATTCTTCGGGATGACTAATACTATTGCCTATCGGATTATTTAGACATATCGTATTATATATATATATATATATTAAATAATCCGGTATTCGGTAAATACCGAATACCAAACGATATTAATATCTTGTACCAAACCCAATTTCGAATACCGAAATATTGAAATCTTACTCCCAAATACCATACCAAATACCGAATTACTGAATACCAATTATCAAATTTTCGGTTCGGTTCGGTAATTCAATTTTTGGTATTTTATACCCAGCCCTAGCAATAATAGTAACTTGTTTTCAACAGATCAGAAAACTAGAGAGAGAAAGAATTTTACCTTGAACCTAACAGCCTCGTAAGTCCCATATACAGCACCTATAAATACATGCATCAGATGCACCGCCAATTTACTAAATACACTGAGAACATTCAATCTAGACATTAATGTTGGATCTTATTATTTTTCAGATTGAAACAATCAGTGTCAAATTAGTAATATTATCGTCATTTCTATCTGAGACAAATGTGACAAATGTGCTGAGAGTAAAGATATGACAAAGTAGTTAACAAAGAATCTGTCACTTATGGCATCACAAAGTCAAGATGGTTCTTCAGACATGACCCAGAAAGGTAAGAACAAATTCCAAGTTTTAAAGCCTCAAACTTCCCTATCACAGGATTACTAATCAAGCCAAAATAAAGAGATCTGGTTAATTACGAAAAAAACAAATCAGCACTGTCACTTTTTAGCATCGGTATACAATTAACTCAGTCGAGAAAGATTGGGCTACCTAGGAGCTTGGAATTTGGATACTACTCAAAGCAAAGCATCAAAATAAACAAATTACTTAAACATCTGTCAAAGATGATGACTTTAGCCAGTAGTAATAAAGGCTTCAAAATACTCTTAAGGGATTTGGTACGATTTTATCTATGTATAAGTATAACTACTACATGTATTATATACCTATTCGATATTATAGGATGTATAACTAATACATAGTAAACCATGGTATTAGCAATACAAAGGTATTAATACAAGCACACAAATGGTTAAAGACAAAGCTTCACTTCAAACATCAAATTGAATTGTGGATAAGAAATAATCCCCAGCATGATTAATCCCAACATCACTAAGCTCAGCAATATTAATACACCATAGTCGGTACTATTCTTAACACACACTACCAAACCACCCCTAATAGACTTGGACACAACCATCGTTGAGTTGCAATAATATAATTTTTATCTGTCTACCATAACATTGCCCCAGATCATCAAGAATTAGAGCTTATTTTCCAACTATTTAATGCCCGAATCAAAAAAAAAATCGAACGAACTTGTTAAAATATTCAACCATAGCATCAACCCAGTTCACCTTAAACCCAGTTAATCAAGAATTAAAGCTCATCCGAGTTTAGTTGGTCTCCAATGTGGGAGGAAAACCGAAAAAAATAAAAATAATAGGGATTTTAGGGTTTACCGACAGCGCCACCAACAGCACCACCAACAGCAACACCAGCAGTTACTCTCGCTAGACACCCATCTCTTGCCATCTCTGATTCACTCAAATGCACCGTTTTCCAACAAATGGTTTTTTGTTATGATATATGTAAACCTTGCCTGCCTTGGAACGCAGTTCTCTGTTGCTCCCTAATTACTAAACTTTTACTTTCACAAAATGTTGAGGACCCATTTTGACCATACAATTTCATAAATAATTTAAATTTTTAAACATTAAATAAATTAATATTTGGATTAATTCTTTTTTTAAAAAAACTTCTAAAAGTTCAAATTTTACATAAAATTTTTATATTTTACTCCCTCCGTCCCAAATTGAGATACACATTAATTAAAAAAATAATTAATAACATGACTAGTTTACCATAATGATCCTATTAAATAATGTTTACATTTTAATTTGAAGAAAAAATAATTAATATAAAGGGTAAAACATGAAAAAATAATTTTGTCTCTTCTTGATTAATGAAAAAGGATAAGTAAAATGAAAAATTAAATTAAGAAATTTGGGACGGAGGGAGTATAAAAATACCCGATCATTATTTTCATTGTGTTATATTGTAGTCTAATGCATGAAAGTTAGGATTCATTTTTTTATGGAAAAATTATCTAAAAGAACAACTTAAGTTACAAAACTACGAAAAATTTCTCCATTTTAAAAATATTATAAATATCCCAACATTTATTACTTTTACTAAAAGTTGAGATACATGTTAAAGAGCCCCTCATTTTACAGCTTACTTTACCAAATTAAGAACTCTTTCCTCCTTATTCTACGTCATTATTTCAGCGGCGATTTCAATTCTATTTTTTCCTCTAATTCAAAATTTTTAATCAAGATAAATTTTCCCCCTAAATCATATTCAATTTCCTCCAATCTTATCTGACGATTTTTTTTCAAAAAGCTATAATTTGGCAATGTTTCTTCCAATCTTATTTAACGATTCTATTAAAAAAAATAAGGGACCATGTTGAATTTTTTCTCAAAATTATTATCCAAAACCTAGTGTTTATATTGTCTTGTACCTCGGTATATTGGCTTCAAAGCCCTCTCTGTGAGCTTTTTGTAAGTTCTTTTTCCCCAATGATTGATATGTGGCTTTTGTTACTTAACTCTTAAATTTCTGTTAGATTTTTTGAATCATGTCCATGCGTGTTCTTATGATTGCTATTTTCTGCTTTAGTAATTTGTAGGTTCATACGTAACATAGCTATGACACTTGAATGCGTTAGACAAGTGTTGGGTTTGATATTTCTTGTATCTCTTGTCCTCTGTTTTTGTTCTTATATGTATCTATTGTTTTTAAGATTTAGTGAAATAGGCATATCAAATATACATGTTAGTAAGCTTAATGATATATATTGTGTACGAGGTTGTTTTGTATGTATCTCACATTATTTTTTATTTTGATTCAGTTATTTATACCAAAGATACATATTATGTAAAACAATAGATACATTTTAAGTTTTTTATATATCTGATTTTGTGTTATTGTAGATTCATGTATGTCTTGTTATTTCAGATCTGAGTAATTTTATGCTTAGATAAATATTTAGACATACATGATACTTTTTTCAATATCTTGTATCTCTTGTTATTTGTTTAAGTTTTATATGTAACTCTTGTTTTTAAGTTTTAGTGAAATCAGCATACCAAAGATACATGTTAGTAAGCTTAAAGATTATGAGGGGTATGTTATATATATCTAGCATTTTTTTTAAAATTCAATTATTTATATCAAAGATACATATTCTGTAAAACAATAGATACAATTTAAGCATTTTCTATCTCTGGTATTGTATTATTGTAGATGTATGTATCTTTTGTTTTTGCCTATATATATATTTCTTGATGTTCATACTTCTCTATATTTTTCTTTGCAAGTTTGTCCCATATGTAATGAAGAGGTCTCATCCACTAATGTCACCAAGGATCTATAGCTCTATGACACTTTGTATTAAACCAAATTATTATATTGAAAGCAGTCAATGATTTATTGAATATGTCGAGGAAAATGCACAAGTTTTTCATTAACATATTCTACTTACATAAATTCTATTTGAATTGAGGTGTGTGACCTTCATGTATGTTTATTGAGTATCTTTATATATGAACTTCCACTTTGTTCAGAAAATAAACTACTTTCGTTTCTAAGATGACCAAAAGCGGATCCAGAATTTTGAATGCACGCTGATAAGGATAGGCTCCTTCTTTGACTAAGTTATGCAAATTGTCAAGTATCACGCTGTAAAAGTTCTATACTCAAGAGGTAAAACAAAACTAATGTTTGCAAAATGCTAAGTAGGAAAACTCAAGATTCATTAGAAATTAAATTTTTTTAGTAGTAAAGTTTGTAGAATAGAAAAAAAAAAGATACATATTCTGACAACTTATGATCCTTAGTAAGTCTTTTCAAGCTATAACACATAACAATGCTTCTTTGATTTAAAAGAAGATTGGGAATATACAATATGATGGACTTGAAAAACCTAAAAAGAAGAACAAAAGAAATTTTCTACAAAAGAAAATAGTATTGTACTAAAAAATAGTGTTCGAGCCAATTTGCACGCACCATGAATATTTCATGGGATAGCTGCTATTTACCAACAACACAAATACTAGATAATTCTATCCACCAAATCTTGAAGGATCAATATAAAAATCATCTAGTATTTTGACATCTTATAATTCTAAGTGAGTTTTTTCATGCTATAGAACAGAACAATGCTTCCTTGAATTTCAAGGAGGATTTGGGGCATATACAATAGGATGGACTTGTAAAACCTAAAAAGAAAGAGTAAAATAAACTCTCTACAAACAGAAAATAGTATACTACAAGTAAAATGCAAAAACAACTTTTTTCTTCTCGTTTCAGCTGAATCACGTCCAATTTATGTTGCTCGAACTCTTTAAAAATGGTGCGTGCATGTTTGAAGGATCCAGCAAGACCGAGACATCTATTTTTGAGAGTCCAGTAACATAGTCTCCAACCAATATGAACCTCATAATCTGTTACAAAAAATAAGATGTATTTTAACATACTGAAAAAATAATGAGAGATACATACACTAAATCATCGTGCATAAAAAGTAATAAGAGATATATACACTGCATAATCTTTTTTATGTTTATATCACTAAAACTAAAACATCACGAGATACATATTATACATAATCAGATTACGAAAGATACAAAAACATGAAAAATGAATCATGTGTGGTAAAATATGTATCTCAGCCAACTTAACATAACTACAAAAGTGTTACATAAAACAATAATCAATTTTATGTTAGATACATAATCTATTAAACAGAAGATAATTAACTACTTCTGATACGTTAAACAAGATACATACCTTTTCTTGTCCGATATTTTTACATAGAAATTGAAGGAATGCTCGATGGCATAACTTGCTATAAAATTCGAGTATACTTATCCTTGTAAATTTGCCCAACATTAACTTCACTATTTTTGCAATCTGTAATGATCTTGTTCCCCTTCATAGACAAAGAAGTAGAACAATTAGAATTATAACTAGGAAAACTTTCATAAAAGAACAAGCTCCAAACTCCATGGAAAATGAAACCCTAATCAGCTAGTCGCCGGCGTCGGCGACTTCGGCGGAGCGGTCGAAAACTCCACTACAACCTCCATCATCAACCACCAATGACAATGAAGTAACTAAAGAATTTAGAACGGTAGAAGAGTTGGTAGCTAAAGCTATAACAAAATCAAGAAAAAAAGTCGTACAAATTGTTCGGAAACTGATTATGTAAGAGATCATGTTTAAAGTTGGAATAACAAACAAATTACATTTTTTCATGGGATTTTATTGAGTTTTTATCTTAATTAGTTAGGTTAATTGCTATATTAGTGCTAGTTAGCCGTTACATCCCTTAAAATATGCTAATTAGTTTAATTATTACATGTATCTATAGGACGTATCTAACTTAGGTTATATGTATCTTCAAATGCTAAACGTTGGGATTTAATAAAATTTTGAAAATATTTGAATTTTTTAGTAAATACTAGTAAACATGTCGTTGTAGATGTAATTTTTACTTTTTTTTATGTTACTATAAGCCAAAAAAGTTAGTATGTGTTAATAATTAAAACCGAGTGTTAGATTAATAATTAATAAAAAATTAGGTGAAATGATCTAAGATCCTTGTACTTGTTTGAGTTTGTATTTTTGATACCTTCCTACTCAAGCTATTGTCATCGAAACCTTTATACTCAAAAAAACATAATATTATAAGCCCCTTTGACCATTGACCAACCTTATGTGGCATATTTTTACCGACTCAGATGTAATGCATGATATAACTTATATTTAAAACGTGTGAATATGATACATTTGATTAAAAATTATTAAATTCATGAAGAAACAGATCAAATAAAAGAAAAAAAGCAAAGAAAAGAATAAAGCTGAAAAAGTTCTCCAACCCCTCCCTCTTCTTCAACATCTTTGCCGTTTACAGAATGAACATTCTCTAATACCCCACATTTTGGACTAGAATGAAAATCCGTCATTCCTATGCGTAGACGTTTTAAAAGCCGCGAATCCTATATAAATTTACTGTGTTAATCAATTATGTAGTGTAAAAATCTATTTGAGCATGAACTTAGATCATATAGGTCCCCTAACTCAAGTACAAGTTGAAAGCTTTCCTATCGTTCAAGTTTGAGTGAGCGTCAAAACTTGGGTCAACTTCAATCGATCACAACTCATTGTATATGATGAACTGTGTGGCTTAATATATATAAAATTAAAGATCTTTTAATTATCTTTCCAACGATACCAATTTTGCCTAAATCCGATATCAGAGCAAAGAGTTATACCCATTTTACTCCAGCATGTCTGGCTGGGAAACTGGTGACGACAATTGTGGCAAGCCGTCATGCCCGTGAAGGCCTATCAGCAATGTCGTCAGACCTGGGCAGATTTCTGACCCTGGTGACAATATTTTGTGACAAGCCGTCACGCCCGTGAAGGCCTATCACCAATGTCGTCAACCTTAACCAGAAACTCAAAATTTCACCCTTTTGTGACGACAATTCGTGACGGCCTATCACCAACTTAACGGCTTGTCACTAATGTCGTCAGCTATTTTTTCCAAAATTGAGGTACGTTTTAGTAAGGGTATTTTGGTCTTTTTCCTTCACTTCCCATGACTTATAACCCTCAAGGAGCGTA
Source organism: Capsicum baccatum var. pendulum (assembly GCA_030864225.1). NCBI lineage: Eukaryota > Viridiplantae > Streptophyta > Magnoliopsida > Solanales > Solanaceae > Capsicum > Capsicum baccatum. Next base: position 79,929,817 of record CM061560.1, on the reverse strand, counting down.
TTATCTTCCATTCTCTTTAGTTAAATATCTCAAAAAGCTCTATCATACACTCTCAGCCACAAAATTAGGGTTTCTTCTCAAGATCAAAACTCTCATGAACAAGCCCTAGGATTTTCATAGAAGAGTCTATTTCAAGGAAATTTCGCCCTCAATCTTCACGAATTCTTAATCTAAGGTATGCGTATGTTCATCCATGGGTCCCTTTCATCCATGGAGATCAAGAATCATGTTTTAAATTATAAATTGCAATTTTCTTTTCGTATTATGACTATATTCATGTTGATGATTGTTGTTTGGATTCAAGGTTATATCTTGATGTGTTTTCATGAAGCATGTGAATAGGTTAGTTGAAACCCATAAATTTTGGATGGATTAAGATGGTCGAATTGATAAATATACCTATGCCTTAAAAATAGTGCATGCAAGGTGTTTGATAAAATGCCTAAGGAACTAGAAATCATGCAATATAGCTAAATTTTGACTAAGTGAAGGATTCATGATATGCCCCTATGTTCCAATGATTTTCATGTTGATATTATGTCTTGTAAATATTGTTGGGATGTTCATAAACTAGTCTTATGAGATTATGCCATGCTTACTTACAAATCCTACTTATGTACAAAATGTATGATATCCATGCACTTCATGGAATTCCCCAAGTTATGATATTATGGATTGGTGATGTTGGCCACGTACTCAAGTCAGCCATGTGTGTCAGTTTTCTTCCATCGAGTTCTGGGGGTACTTGTACCCAAAATAATTTAGCTGTGTGCCTAGTGCCATGTCATGTTATACGATACTCTCAGTCAAGCCATGGTCTATAGAATTTAGTTAGTCATGTGACTCAGGAAAACTCAGTAATCTCAGCAGTCTTAGTAGTTCAGTAACCTCAGTACTCAGTAATCTCAGTGATCTCAGTAACAACAGTATTCCTAGTGATCCCAGTAATTTCAGTACTCCCAGTCAGTCCTCTGAACTTAGTACATTTCTTTAGTCAAGGGAACTCAGTAAACTTAGTTTAGCTCTGCTAAATAATACGACTAGTATTAGTTCAGTTAATCAGTATCAGTTCAGCCAATCAGTTCTGTTATTCAGTTTAGCTCAGTTATCCAGTTCAGTGTCTTTCAGATGAGAGTAGGATTCAGCCCCGAGTGAGCCTTGGGATGGGGACTCTATCGCTAGAAAGGACGGAGATCCTTAGAAGCAATCCCTAAGTTTTAGAACTACGTAGCCAGCGTAGGTACGAGATGTCACCCGTTAGATAGGACTGGCATACTTAAGGGTCACCCGTTAGCAAATTTATATGTATAGGACTAATCCCAGGAGTCACCCGCTAGATTAGGACTAACTCCACAACAGTTGTCTTTACTGGTGGCGCGGTACTGACACCCTTCCAGTCAGGGAAGAGATTGGATCCCAGTCAACTTAGCTTGGGGCATATCGGTTAGATAAACACATTGCACAGTTTCAGTTATAGATTCAGGACTGTCAGATACAGTTAACTCAGTTTAGTAATACATATTTAGTACTGTTAGAGACAGTCAATCCTTATCATTATAAATAGACTTCAAGATCACCCATTAGACAAGACTGATCTCAACTATAGTTAAACAGTATCAGAATCATCAGATTTAAAGATCACCCGCTAGATAGAACTGATCTCAAATTCAATTACTCCATATAGAATGAAACTCAGATAGTTCCATCAGATTTCAGACTGTTAATACAATTGCTCAGTATCAGTTATATCAGTTTTGTCGATCATCACAGTATATCAGTTATGTTAGTTGTCATAGCTTACTTATTAGTATCTCATTATCAGTAAAGTCATGTCGTCAGTATTCAGACCCAGTAGTCAGTATCACCATGAGTTTAGTTATAGTTGCTTATGCATGTATGTATTCTCACGTTCATATTAGTCAGCATTGTTCATGCATATAACCCTTTGTACTTATCCTACCTCACTCATATACTCAGTATATTCAGACGTACTAACGCATTTGCGCTATGGTGCTTTCTCTTATGTTACACCATAGGTTCAGAGGAACGTGTTCCAGATCAACAGTAGACATTATTCTTATCAGATGTTTTTATTTAGATTTGAACCTTATGGCTATTCAGTAGATATTTCTACATTTTTATGTTATATTATACAGTGTACAGGTATAGATATCAGTCATGGGTTAGCTTGTGGTCCTTCAGGGTCATAAGCACCGTGTAGCATTCCGGTTCAGAAAAACCAAGGTGTTACAAACTTGGTACCAGAGCCTAAGGTTCAATAGTGTCCTAGGAAGTCTGAAAGTCGTATCTAGTAGCGTCTTATACATGCGTGTGTTGTGCACCACACTTATGTGCAAGAGGCTATGAGGTGTTTTAGGAATAGTTTTCCTTCTTTCATGTCTCAGATCGTGCTATAGCAAGGTTCTCTAAGAAACTCATGTAGATTCTCATCATTCTTCACTCATGTTAATTCCACCTTACTTTCAAGGTAACAGAAATAGTGAAGCTCAAGTCCTAAAGATAGGGCTTTCTCAGACAGTATCCCATCAGTTAAGTTATGTGCCAAAGTTGTACGGATCTCATTCATGATCATGAGAACTCATTCTCGAACCCAGATTTAGATATGCCATCAGATCCCTTCTCAAAATCCTATGATAGCATATGACCCAGAGTTAGAAGCATGAACCCAGGAGTTTAGCAGTAGAAAAGTTGGGATACGATATCCAAATTGAATAGATTATGTATTCATGGGGATAGTTGTGCTATAATGAATTAGTAGGCTTGAATTGTGTAAGTTAGAAAATTTAAGTTTAGTGAATTACAATTAAGCATAATGATGTGGATGTAATATTAGTAGTATGTGAGGAAACAGAGGTAGATGATGTGTTTAGTAACGCGAGCATGTGTTGATCAGAGTGTAAGTATGTAATGATGATTGCAATTCAGTTCAGAGATTAGTTTAGTGTTCATAGACTAATGATGATGGATTAAAGCCAAGGGAGAGATGGTAGATCAAGTACCTAAGTCAAGCTCTTAGATTCCAGTAGTAGTGCCAGTATGTACAGAAAAGCAGTTAGGGAAGAAGATTCCTGACCCATCCTTATCTCAGCGTAAAGCTTCGTACTTCAGTCAGCATAATGCCTATGCATAATTCATGTCTCAGATTCCATGAATATAACTTATGTTCACACTCATTCTATAGAATCGTGTGCGTTTTCAGTTCCTAGTATAGGGAGTTCAGTTCTAGATCACTCAGTGTTACAAATTATGTTCCATGAACTTAGAAATTCTAGACTCAGGTCATGCAGCTTATGACTCATGTACGTATATCATGTTTTACAGTATACTCAACTTCCATGACTCATGCTACATCCCTACTAATCAGTTAAATTCAGACTATGTCATGCATACCCTCAGTTTAGACCTTTTGGTACACACATGGTATTTATATTCTATACCTCAGACTTTAGTCAAGTGCCAAGTTCAGTTATGTGTCTATTCATGTTTCAGGTTCTCCTGATTTAACCCTTCATGAGCTCTCTTTATGAGAATAGTGTAGTGTTGAGAAATTTCTTAGATAGAAGAGAGTTAATGTTTCATGTTAAGAGTAGATTATTGCATGTATGTTTTATACGAGGGTATAGATACGAAGATAGGTTTGAATATCCTGTTAGTATCAAGTAAAGGGATAGCAAGAGGTAGTACTTATAAATTGAAAAAAAAAAATTCAGAGTGTGAATGTATATTCAGATCCTTGACTTATGTTAGCCTTTATTATGCGACTATCATAACTCAGTTGCCATCTCAGTTACAGTTTCAGTACTCAACACTCAGTAATTAGTGCTTAGTCTCAGAATTCCCCAAGTTATGATATTATGGATTATTGATGTTGGTCACATACTCAAGTCAGCCATGTGTGTCAGTTTTCTTCCATCGAGTCCTGGGGTCACTTGTACCCAAAATAATATAGCTGTGTGCCTAGTGCTATGTCATGTTATCACGATACTCTCAGTCAAGCCATGGTCTATAGAATTCAGTTAGTCATGTGACTCAGGAAAATCAGAAATCTCAGCAGTCTCAGTAGTTCAATAACCTCAGTACTCAATAATCTTAGTGATCTCAGTAACAACAGTATTCGTAACAATCTTTGTAATTTCAGTACTCTTTGTCAGTCCTCAGAACTCAGTACGTTCCTTCAGTTAAGGGAACTAAGTAAACTTAGATTAGCTCCGCTAAACAATACCACTAGTATCAGTTCAGTTAATCAGTGTCAGTTCAGCTAATCAGTTTAGTTCAGTTATTCAATTTAGCTCAGTTATCCAGTTCAATGTCTTTCAGATGGGAGTAGGATTCAGCACCGAGTGAGCCTAGGGATGGGGACTCAACCACTAGAAAGAATGGAGATCCTTAGAAGCAATTCCTAAGTTCCAAAACTATGTGGCCAGTGTAGGTACGAGATGTCACCCGTTAGATAGGACTGACAAGCTTAAGGGTCATCCGTTAGCACATTTATATGTATAGGACTGATCCCAGGAGTCACCCACTAGATTAGGACTGAATCCATAATAGTTGTCTTTACTGGTGGCGTGGTACTGACACCTTCCAGTCAGGGCAGAGATTGGACCCCAGTCAGCTTAGCTTGGGGCATTTCGATTAGATGAACAATCCCACAGTTTCAGTTATAGATTCAGGACTATTAGACACAGTCAATCAGACCAGTTCTTCATAATCCGAACTGTTAGAAATATTCATTTATCTATTTAGTATCTCAGTATCAGTAAAGTTATGTCGTCAGTATTCAGACCCAGTAGTCAGTATCAGCATGAGTTCAGTTATAGTTGCTTATGCATGTATGTATTCTCACATTCATATTAGTCAGCATTGTTCATGCATATAACCCTTTGTATTTAGCCTACCTCACTCGTATACTCAGTACATTCAGTGTACTGACACATTTACGCTATGGTGCTTTCTCTTATATTACACCATAGATTCAGCAGTAGAATTCCAGTCGCAGAGTTACAGTGAGTCCTCATCTATTCGAGGACGATATTATTTTAATTCATTTATTATTTCAGTTCAGTTTTGCGAGACGGAGTTAGTTGGAGACATATTCCATCAACTTCTTATTTAGACAGTTTAGAGGCTTTCTAGACTATAGACTGTCAGACAGTTATTTCAGATTTGTTTTGATATTGTTATACTATTTTCAGACATTATTCTTATAAGATATTTTTATTAGATTTGAACCTTATGTCCATTCAGTATATGTTTCTATATTTTCATGTTATATTATGCAGTGTATAGGTATAGATATCAGTCATGGGTTAGCTTGTGGTCCTTTGGGGTCATAAGCACCATGTAGCATTCCGGTTCAAAAACATCGGGGTGTTACACATCCACCCACTCATAGCCCCTCTCATAATTGTTCCCCCCAGTCACTTTCCCATCCATCTACACCTTTCATCTTTAAAAAGAAAAGAACAATATTTATTAACATTAATATAGAAATAGTGTTCTTTCATATATGAGTTTATGTATGGAGAGTGATAAGGGGTACTAAAAACTTAAAAACTCCATTAACAAGCTTGGGAAATCTTGAAAAACAACAAATGGGTCATGACAGTTTGTGAAATTAATTCAAAATCTTGATTGGGGTTCAATTAATTTGTATTTATGAACTTGTAATTGAAAATTCAAATGAAATGGGAAAATGTTTAAACTATTTCAGAATTAATTTTGTGCTCAATTTATAAGCAAATGTGGAAAAGGTGGTTGTAAAGCATTTTTCAGATTTTACAAAAGTGGTATATTTGATCTAGTTTATTTTTTAAAATTTAATTTTGATGTGTTAGTTAAAAATGATGTGAAATTTCACATGTAGTAGGTGTATTACACACACCCTAATTGACTGAAAAAGTATTTAAAATTCTGTATTTTATTGAATTTAGTAATTCAGTTGACATAAGATTGAGTAGGAGGGTTTAAAATACAAACTCAGACAAGTATAAGGCTCCATTAGATCATTTCATGAAAAGATAATGTAGGAGGCAACTTATAGAAAAGGAGGAATAGTACTTTATTACACTTCACTTTCGTATATATCAATTACAAAGGGGGAAGGCCATATATAGTCCAACTACTTGGCAAGCAAGTAGCTTTATTTGATGCCAAAGTAACCGTGTTAGATAACAACATCAGTTAATATCCTTGGGCTTCAAGGATAAAATTTACATAGTCATCCATACTTTTAGCCATATGACACCTATCTAATACACAACACTTCTACCTGGATGCCCATGTAATAGACAATCTATTGAATAACATTTGAGTGCAACCTAATTAAAACCTTACCAGGAAAATCTAGTGGGATAAAATCTTAATTAAGGAAAAAATAGTAGAACACATATTCTTAAGAGTGCAATGCATATTCTTACTCCCCCTGATGAAGGATACAATTCAGATGGTTAGGTTTTCACATTTTAATCTTGTGTATCATCTTCTCAAAAGTTGAAATTGGTACAGATTTAGTGAATAACTCTGTAGAATTGTCACTTGAATGGATTTATTGTACATCAATATCACCATTCAATTGGAGATCATGTGTGGAGAATAACTTTAGAGAGATGTGCTGCATTCAATCATTTTTTACAAAGCGTCCTTTTAATTAAGCTATCATGCTACCATTTATTTCTAGGACTATGGGTATCTTGATAGCACACTTCAGATCATATCTCTCTTTGATGAAATGTATATATATGTATATATGAAATGTATAAATATATGTATATATATAAATATATATATACATGATCTCAATCATACACATTCTCTACTTGCTTTATGAATAGAAAATTATTTCAGCATGATTTGAAGAAGTAGCTATAATAGACTGCTTTATAGATCTCCATGATAGAGTAGTACCTCCATATGTAAGCATATAGCCTATTTGAGATTGAGATTTATGTGGGTCAAATAAATAACCTTGATTTACATGACCAACAAGATCTCCACTATCTTTGTTAGTATAAAACAGACCCATATCAATAGTCCCCTTTAGATATCACAATATATGCTTAACTCTGTTACAATGTCTACGTGTAGAGGAAGAACTATACCTTGCTAGTAATTTAACAAAAAATTCTATATCAGTCCTTGTAGTGTTAGAAATATTCATAAGTGCACCAACAATACTGAGATATAGTACTTCAGGACCAAGAATCTCTTCATTATCTTTTGGAGGTTGGAACAGGTATTTACTCGCTTCAAGTGATCGATCAACTATTGGAGTACTTAATGGGTATGATATATCCGTATAAAATTATTTCAACACCTTCTCAGTATAGATAGATTTATGGATAAAGACCCCACCTGTTAAATGTTCAATTTGCAGACTAAGATAAAGTTTTATCTTTCCAAGATTTTTGTAATAATTCTCAGAACATTTTCTTTGTTTTCATGCTTTTTTTTCATTTAAAGCTTTCATTTATGACTTGTTGGACTGACAGTTCAATTACTTGGCAATTCATTTGGCTTTTAGAGCCATTTACCTATTTTAGAGCTTTTGAAGTTAAGAAACAGGTATCTAGATGAAACCTCAAATAAACAGCCTTGAATGTTATTTTTAACAATCTCATTAGTTGTGGAATATCAATTTTAGGCTAGGGGGATCCTTGGTCTGGGTTCAAAGGCCTTTAAACTCATTTTGCACTATTAGGAGGAATTTTGGCTAAAATGACTCCTTGGGGGATGAGACCAATTTTTTTTATTGAAATATTTCTGAATGAAAATTTAAATAGCATCATTAAGTTTGAAATGTCGAATTTGGTAGGTTAGCATATTGTAAATATGAAATTCTGTACTAATCCGAAGTACCCGATCAAAGTTCATTTGTACTTGTTGAACTTGGATGGTGACAAATATCTGGTGCAGTTGCTTAAGTGGCCAAGATACCACTTTAAAAATAGCCATTTTAGTGGCTGGACACCTCTTAAGTGGAATCCACTTTAGTGAAGCCTGGCCAACCAAGGCCTGGTCTCTTAAGCAACCTTTGGGTGCTTTAGTGATCTTTAGCGGTTATTTAGATGATAAAGTGATCTCATTTAAAGCTTATTTTTGTAAGTTTAAATCATAATTTAAGACCACTATAAGATCTATAAGTGGGAATATTTGAGCATGTAAAATTGCCTTTATCCCAGGGAGGCGATTTTGAGTGTGCAACATCATTATCTTGTATGTAATTCGATCCAATTTTTGCTTAAATTGGTAATTGAATTCCTTGTTTCTCCAATTTTTTTTATGACTGGTTTTGGCACTATTTTGAGCTTGATTTAGCCAAATTTAAGTGGCAATTAATCCATGAGTTTTATGGGAAGCTGTGGCAATTTTAATTTGTGATTTTGCAAGAGGGCCCCATGTGAGATTTTTAGTCTGATTTTTGTCTCAAAGCATTGATATGTAATATGGATATCAATTTTCTCATTTTGATGCATATATCATTATTTTGGTAGTATGAGAGCTCTTGGAGGTTTCTCGAAAGGGAAAACTTTGACTTAGAGGATTTACTGAGTGATCGACGACGTCCAGGTAGGCTGGCTTACCCTCTTTTAGATTGAGCTTAATTATAATATTAACATATTATTATGATAGTATTATCCTGGTAATGGTTTTATCACTTTTAAGTCATATTTAGTGGGTTACGACCTCTTATTGGTAGAATCCAGGCCTATTTCCCCTTAGTATAGTATATTATCACCCTTAGGACTATAATTAGTATATAAATAGCTTAGGATGGCATTGGGAAGCCATAGACTAGATTCAGGAAGATTCTTTCTTAAGTTGGGTTATCAAGACCTCATTGTGGACGCCACCATCCATGTTTTGATAGAATAATAGAAATTAAGCACCTTTAGGCTAAGTTGGAAGCTTGATAGGATACCTTAGGCCATTATTTGGGTTTGGGATTAACTTAGACCTAATTATTCACCTATTTATCTTTTTCCCCAGGTAGGATAGTACCTGAACCTAGCACACTCTGCCTTGATTTAGGAAGAGAACTTATCGAGCCTTAGTAGGTTTAGAAAGTAGAGATTTAACTTAGTGATCTGATATTATGATGATAGTTTGAAGACCTTAAACTTTCATTTGCTATTCCATGCTTAGATATTTATATATATATTTATGTTATATTTCAGTTTTTGTTCAAGTCCGGCATACGCTCTATTGCTACCATTATGATTTCTGGCACAAGTTTGGCAATGGTTTATTGTCATGGTTTGCTCATTATGGAATCAACTATTGAAGATATGATTTGTTACTTATAAGTTTTGTTTGAGCCTGGCATCAATCTATAACTATGGTCTGGTTATTCTAGTATTGATTATGGTCTTTACTGGGAGCTCTAACAATTATACTTGGTTCTGGTATAGTATTTGTAATAGCTTTATATGGATTATTTGTTTTTTCATTGATATTTACTATTTTTGATTTGAGGTCGATGTCTTTCCTCTCGTTACTATCACTGGTTTTGATTCAAGCCAAGTATATTCTATCATTATAGATCTGAGAATGGCATAATTAAAGGTTATGTATGCTTCTTATCTAGTTTTTCTCTTGTTCGCAGCCACCAAGCTTATGGGGGAATGAAAGGGTTATATATCTTCTTGGGTGGGCCTTCTGGGCTTATAAGGGCCTAGTTAGGTTTTAGTTAGTCCTTTGCTTTTACTTTCGAGATATATATTTTCTTTATCGCATTTCCCTAACATAGCTATACATTTACATTTCTATCCCTTTTACTGTTAACTTAACTTATACTCTCGCACTTTATATTTATGCTTTTAATGTATTTGAGCTCATTCGACAGATGATGCCCACTGATTACCAATTTTTTTGGTTCTCATGCTTCAATTCTGCATCTTTTCCCTGATGCAAATTTGAGTACAAACCATCGACACTAATATCATTCTTGGGCCTTGCACTGATTTAGAGACAAGATGAGCTTTATAGAGTTCAAAGTTGATCCTCCTTTATCTACTTCAGTTACATCCTTTTGTACTCCAAGAATACTGTGTACATATGTATATTTTGGATACTTTCTAGTACTCTTCTTTTTAGTCTTAGTGGCTCTTAGTATCGACTTTACCAGGTCTTGTGAGGGATTTTTTTTTTTTATATTTTGTCCTCTTCCCTCGCTTGTATAGTATATTATGTTTGCATATCCTTTCTGCTTCTGCCTATTATATTATTGTTGTTGATTTCTTTTTTGTTTTCTTTTACCTTCAACTTGCTAACCCATTACTTGCCCTTCTAGGCTATGGCTTGACTTACCTACTGGTGGGTTGAAGTAAGTGCCATCATGACCTAAGAAATCAGGTCATGGTAGCTTGGTATCATAGCCTTGGTTTCACTGATATTATTGGTACAAGAGCTGATGATTAGTAGAGTTCCACGGATCGATACAGAAATATTGTATCCTATCTTTAGAAGACTATAGGACATTCTTAGGAATCTTATCTTTTTTGGTTCACTTTTATCTAGTGCATCTATATTGGTTTCTAAATTCTTATTTTTTTACTCTTTAAAAGTTAGTTAGGATGTGGGGTACAATATCAATTGCTCTTTCAATTCTCGTAATTCTGCTGGGGCCATTCTATACGGAGGAATGAAGATTGGTTGGGTGCCTGGTATTACATCAATACCAAACTCTACTTCTCGTTCAGGAGGCAAACCTGGAAGATCTTCAGGAAATACATCAGAAAATTTATTTACCACCGGAACAACGTGAAGAGTTGGTGGCTCCGCTTCTGTATCCCTTACTCTAACTAAATGATATATGTATCCCTTGGAAATCATTTTTCTCGCTTTGAAATATGAAATAAATCTACCTCTTGGTGCGCCAATCTTACCTTGCCATTCAATAACCGCTTCATTAGGAAAATGTAAATACATCTGTTTTGTACAACAGTCAATTTTGGCATAACAAGACGCCAACCAATCCATACCCATTATAACATCAAAATCTACCATTTCTAGTTCTACAAGATTGGCCATCGTGTCTCGACCACACACAGTTACTACACAATCTTTATAAACTCTTCTAGCAATAATAGATTCCCCAACCGGGGTAGACACTTCCAACGGCTTTTCTAACAATTCGGGGGTTCTTTTGAACTTTCCAGCAACGAAAGGAGTAACATATGATAATTTAGAACCGGGATCAATTAGATTATATACATCAAATGAAAATATGGACAACGTACCCGTAACCACATCTGGGGAAGCCTCTAGATTCTGTCGATCCGCTAAAGCATAAGTGCGATTCTGAGTCCCGCTGGATATGGCGACTCTTTTTTTATTTCTAGCGTGACCCGCAGGTCGTGCGCCCCTACCAGAATAAGATACCGGTGATGATGATGCAACAGCTGATCCCGAAGGTCGTGATACGACACCTGCGCCCTTTCGTGGGCATTCTCTCATCATATGCCTCGTCATACCGCACCAAAAACAAACATTTGTTCCCATTCGACATACACCCATATGATGCTTTCCGCATTAATTACATAGCTCTTGAGAAGGTCTCGATTGGCTCATGTTCCCTTGCCCATGATAACCCACTGATCGCGAACTATGACCCTCACTTCTTTGCCCAAATTGACTGCCTCTGAACCCCTGATGCTGTGGTGGAGCACTAGCTGCAGAATAAGAAAATAATGGCCTAGGTGGTCTAGCGAAAAATTGAGGTCTAAAACCTCCCTGTGGCGCCATAAACTGCCTTGTAGATCTGGCCCTCTTAGAAGATCCGCTTTCAAATTCCTGTGTTCTTTTTCTTTGCCTCTGATCTTCCATTTTCTGTGCAAATGCTTGGATCCTAGCTATATCCATGTCTTTATTCAGTGCAGCAATAGTACAATCCCTAACCAAATACAGATCCAATCCATTCACATACCGATGAACTCTGTCATCCATAGTAGCTATAACATTAGGAGCATATCTGGACAAGGAATTAAATCGAAGACTATACTCCCTCACACTTGTATTACCCTGCCGAAGATTTAAGAACTGATCCGCACGGGCCTGACGAGTCTCATATGGAAGATAATGATCAATAAATGCCTCTTTGAACTCTTTCCAAGTAGCTGGGGGTGCATCAATGCCCCTTGACCGTTTCCAGTCTTCATACCAATATATAGCCTCCCCTTTGAATCTATACGCGGCTAACTCCACTGTCTCTCTACCCGATACATACATCACCTCTAGGGCCTTTTGGATCTGATCAATAAAGTCCTGCAGATCTTCATTAAGATCGGATCCGGTAAAAGTAGGCGGATCCATCTTAAGAAAATCTTGCGTCTGAAGACTAGCCGCCCTATCAGTATCGCTAGAACCCGCGGCAGGAATAGCTTGCCCTTGGACTTGCCCAGCAACTATACGAGTCAAAAGTTGCACTGCATTTCTATGATCTTGATCAACATCATTAATAGGTGGCTCTGGGGATATAGTTCTCCTCTCCCTTATTTCTTCCGGACTGGGGGAAGTTTCTGATGCATGCTCAGCTGGAGCCTCACTTTGATTAGCTGGTATAGTGGGTGACTTACTAGTGCCCTCTCCGGCAGCCATATCTTTTACCGGTATTCTTGCTTCTGGTAACCTGCATCATTACTATAATAAGAGAAACAAACTGATTCAGTGGTCCACTATGACTTCATATACAATATAAACTCTATCGCACGATCTAAGACATGAAGAAAAGAAATAATTCCTAAATGTCCATAGCCTCATGTTTATAGATGTGGTGCGCAACACACCGATAAACAAGACTCTACATAGACTTGGCTTTGTAGACTCACTAGGACGAACTGCTCTGATACCACTTTTGTCACGCCCTAAAATCCCATCGGGCCGGACTAGCACCCGAAGCCGAGAAGGCCTGGGAGAACCCGTTCAAATACCTGTACTTTCACTTACATGTCACCAAAAATTTGGACAGCACTTCGTTGCATATAGAAGGGTCTAATTACCTGTATCAGTACAACACGCACAAATATATATATATAATACTTGGCCGTCGGGGCCACCACATATACAAATATAACATCACTATATAAACTCCCATGACTTTACCCTTCCTTATGTCTACAAAGCCTCGAGGATATACATGACATAACTAGGGTCGGGACAAACCCCCGCCCACGCGTGACTCCTGTACAATAACAAAACATAAGGAACCGACTCGGAAAGCTCCGAAGCAAACTGGAGCTCACCAACAATAGCTGTATGACCTGGCTCCTATCTATGCTGTGAATGAGCTGAAGCACCTATGCCTGCAGCATGAAATGCAGGTCCCCCTTGAGGGACGTCAGTACGAAATATGTACTGAGTATGTAAAGCTGTAAATAATCATATGTGATATAGGGGATCAAGAAAATCAGACGCAAGTGAATAAATCATAATAGAAGTGAACCACACTTCATAAACACTTTTAGGATCATGTACATTATCATTAATCTGAATTGGGTTCTTGAATTCAAACACATTTGTGGAACGGTATACATTCGTTCATTTCATTCTTTACAATTATCATTCGCCATTACCTCCTCCTCCTGAACCTCCAACCACCTAACAATAATCAATACTGTATCGTACTGTGACCATTAGGCTGCCCCCAGTACATATCAAATGGGATCGACCCATGCTAGGCTTATGCCCCTAGGATACCACCCACACGTATATCAAGTAACACACATAAGAGATCTTTCCAATAACTTAGTTCAAAAGCTTTAGAGATTATTACATTAGTGTTCATGCCAATATAGTACCTTTGGAACAATGATACATCAATAGGAATCAAGTAATAGACCTTCTATACAATAACGATGTAATAAGGACTCATTGGTACATCAACAATGTGTTTCAGAATCATCAATATCACAACAATGAAATAGGAGCCTTTTGGTATATCAACGAAATATTTTGACACTTTATAGAATGGAAACAACTTCGTTGGCAATGTAGAACAATACATGTTTTTGGACAACCTCGGAATCTTACTTGATGGAACATTGGTGTTTTCATGCCAAAGAACATTGTTAGAGTATGCTTTACACACCTAGTTGTAGATTCGGATATCAATTCAACACAACTTCCCTCCTTTACAAATCACTTATATACAATGAAATGTTTGGCATCTAGTATTAGCAACCCAACACCACAATTCTCTTCCATAATTCCATACAACCAATATTTGCAAAACATTCCAAAAACCAACTTGAACAATAGGTTTATGTGTATATATATATATATAATCATTTCAATACCACATCATCAATACCACATCATCACACCAAATCCCTTCACAATTCAACATAATCCAACATCATTTCCCAATCATCTTTCAACAACAATCACATAACATACTTCTTATGCTCACATGCATATATATATATATATATACATATTCATATAAATAACACCAACATAATTTACATCCTTACCATAAAATGGCCATTTTGATTTCGAAGTCTTGTTGGCACAAATAAGGGGTGCTTCTCGAAGCCCTCGAGACGGTGAACACAACTACGGAATCAATTTGGATTTTCTACGATTGAATCACAAGATAATTGGAGTTGAAATTAGGCTAGGGTTTCTTATTTTCAATAATTTGATGATAATTGATGGATATGAGACTAATTATATGTATATAATGATCAATTTTCGTCCATGAGAATGACCATATTGCCCTTAAAAATTTAAGTAAATCCGAATCTGCCCATGGTGGACTGTTTTGATAGGCTAAAGTAAATCGGCCATAACTCTTTGCTCCGATATCATATTTGGGTGAAATTGGTATTGTTGGATAGATAATTCAAAGGCCTTTAATTTCATATAAAGTAGGCCACCCAGTTAGTCCTGTACAAGGAGTTATGATCGTTTGAAGTTGACCCTAAAAATCTGTTTTGAGAGGCTGAAGTAAAATGAGTATAACTCCTTACTCAGATGTTGGATTTGGATGAAACCAATTGCATTGGAAAGAGGACTCAAAGATCTTTCTTTTGCTAGGTCGCCGATCTCCCAGTTTATTATATTGAGGGAGTTATGATCGTTCAACTTCGACCCAAAAAACTGGCAGGCCTCAGTAGTTTGTGTGCAGGAAATTTTCCTGCACATTTACTGTTCACAACATCCCGGCCACCGTTTTATAGTTTCGAACGTGCTCGATTATATTCGAAACTTATCCATTTTTGGAAATATTTATATCATTGGAAATCTTATTCAATAACCTTCGTATGGAACCATCGACGGGCAAATTCCGGTATAAATAAAATAAAAAATTAATTCCATATAAATAAGACCAATACACGTACTTGAATACGCCAATACATGTACTTGAATACGGGGTATTACACTGTATAACTGAATTGAGTTCTATACTGAGACTGAAACTAAAACTGTGGGAGGTAATCATCTTACTGACATGCACCTCTTTGAACTGATTGGGGTCCAACCTATAACCCCAGTTGGAAGGGTGTTTGTACCATACCACGGGTAAAGACAAGCCGAAGAGTTACCCTCATATGGCAGGTACTCTAATGAGAATGGTGGTACTCTCAATTGTTAGGTTAAAAGACCTCATCAACTCTCAACTAGTAGGTTGATGTCTCAACCTACACTGGCTACGTAGTTCTAGAACACAAAGACTGCTTCTCAGGACCACACCCTCTATTGGCAGGTGAGTCCCCATCCTTGGGATCATCGGTGCTAAATCCTACTCCAAACTGAATAGACTCTGAACTGATTTCTAAACTATTCTAGGCTGGACTAAACTGTTACTGTTACTTATAGTGTTAACTGACTGAACTGAACTGAGTTTACTGGGTTCCATTAACTAACAGAGTACTACTGAGTTTTGTTAGCTGAATGAATTTACTAAATTCTAAATAGATAACTGAACTGAGATTGGCTTCTGAGTATTACTGTTCGTGATACTACTGAAACTAATCTATAACTACTATAGCTCTAGGTAAACAACTAGATTTTTAGGTAACGAATAGCCCCAGGACTCGATAGCATAAAAGCAAAACATAGCATAAACTTAAAAAGCACAGCGGTGCACACTTGTTCATAATTTATTCATAGAGACATTTCATCAAATACTTGTGAGATATAAGCTTGCACATATGATAACATGGCATGATTTTCACCTTTAACTCACATGAGCAATTTATCAAGCACTTGGGGATCAAAATCTATCCACATGATACTAAGCAACATGTAAGCATCATACTTTCGAATCCCATTTTGCTAATCAAGAGCTTGTAACATGAACTCACATGATACTACACACATGATAAATGATTTCACATGAAACTTGAAATAAACCATGGATTTAAATACAATTAACATCATAACCATGAATACACTCAAATCCCACATGAAATTCATGAAATCAATTAACTTGTAGTTTAAAAGAGTTTCTTGAACTCTAAGGGTGGAAACAAACCCTTGGATGAATTCCTAACATACCTGGATGCTTGAATTTGTGAAGACTGATGGTGAATTTCTTAAATCTTGATCTTGACTTTGTTGGGTTAGGGTTTGTAGCTTGAGAGAATTTGAGAGTAAGTGAGTATATTTTTCTTAATGAGGGCTGAATTTTATGTTTTAGGGGATGATTAAGGGTGAGAAAATGACCTAATATCCCTCTGGACGCGGGTTTTTAATGACTGAAAGCATACCCAGTGGCGCAAAGACTGATGCACTGCATTGATGGGATCGACGCTATGCTCAGTGCGCTACATCGAGTCCGCACATCTCACTATAATTTGACACTGGGATCTGGGAAAAACATTTATCAATGCGATAGGCGATCCGGTGCGTCGAGATCGCATTGAACCACTAGTTTGGACTTCCAAACATGCATCAAACGATGTTTGAAAAATTTGAAAACTCATTCGAGAATGCCTACTGACATTCCTGATCATGAATTAACATAAATATTGATATTTTAAGGTCATGAGGGTTGTGAAATAATATTACCAACTTATGAAGGCTAAAATAGTTCTAAGAACAAACACTTAGCTGAAATTTCTAAGTATGGGACCCCTTGTCAAGATCTACGGGTTGAGTTAAGCTTAGAATTTTTGTGGGGTCTTACAATTTCTCCCCTTGGGAACATTCATCCCCAAATGAGACTGATTATGCTTAGAAATGCTGATGACTGGGTTTATACACTGAACATGCATGTTTGATAAATGGAATACAAGACTGAAAGTAAGGATAAGTTGAGTTTTCATACTAAATATGCATATCTAATGCATGAGTACATGTAACGCCTCGAGATCTCATCCTGAGATGTCACACAGTACTTATGACCCCAAAGGAGTACAAGCTAACCTTTTACTAATATCTGTACTTGTACATTGCACAATGTCTAAAATAAATGCGGAAACTAGCCATAACGTTCAACACATCCATGAATACTCATAATACAGAAAATTGAATACTAATACATCCATATGAAAAGCCTCTAAACTGTCTGAACTGTGGAGTTGATGGGACAGGTCCCCAACTGACTCCATCAACTGAAAATAAACAAAATCTGAAACAATAATAGTAAACTGAGATTCGTCCTCGAAAGAAGAGAATTCACTACTACTGCTGCTAATGGGGACTGAACTGCTGAGGATAATCTGGATCCTGTGCCTCTGAACCTATGGTGTTAAATAAAATACCATAGCATAAATACATCAGTACAGAAATGTACCGAGTATGTAGACAAGGTAGGCTCATGCAAGGGCTCATGTATGCACAATATCTAAACTGAATAATCATGAAAGATGCCGCATGAGAACACATATATGAATGCACAAAACATGAACACAATCGTCACAACTCTAGATACTGAAACTTACATACCACTTTACTGCAGACTGAACTCACTATTGACACTGACATATTGAGTCATTAAATTTTCTGATATTGATAACTGAGGATATGAATGTGCTTACATCAAGGACTGTACTCTTAGCTTACTACTTTCGACTGACAGAATTAGAGATCAACTTTGCTAATAGATTATTTTGGAAGCGATTATCAATGATAAGAAGTATAATTATATCTGAATCTGACGACAAGAATATTCAATAGAATTATAATACTGTGATCAAGCCTGTTTGGCAGCATATCTCTGAATATGATATCAATCAACTGTATATGTGACCAAACCTATCTATCGGGATGGTCCATAAATCAATGAAACTATCTGAGTTCCTCATAAAGATAAATAACTGTATTTGACAGTCCTGATTTCTGAAGATAGATTATGAAACTGAGATTGAATCTGAAACTGAAACTGTGGGAAGTAGTCACCTAATCGATATTCACCAACCTACCACAGGTAGGGTCCAACCTGTGCCCCAGTTATAAGGATGTCATTAATGCGCTATTGGTAAAGAAAACTCTATGTGACCCTCATCTAGCAGGTCCTTAAACGAGAACGGTAGAGCCCTCGTCTAACAAGTTAAGCCAGCTCATCTACCCTTATCTAGAAGGTATAATATCTCTCATCCACTCTCAACTAATAGGCATGATGTCTCAACCTACGCTGGCTACGTAGTTCTGTAGCACAAGAATTGCTTCTAAGAATCACACCCTCTACTAGTAGGTGAGATCCCATCCTTGAGCTTGCTCGATGCTAGTTTATACTCCCAACTGAAAGACTTAGAACTAAATTCTCAACTGAACTAAATCTAACACTGATCATATTATTCAAAAGGTCTGACTGAGTTACACAGAGATTACTTATTTTTGTATCTGACGGAAAAGATATTAAATCATGGTATTTGACTGACGATACAGATCTTGAATGGATTACTCGAATTTCTTCTAAGATTAGGATTGAATCACTTGAATACTATTAGAACTAAGCTGATTACAGGTCTGAGGCTAGGTTACTAGCGATACAGAGATTATAGAGATAAATGAGATTACCGAGCTTTATTAAGCTTCGCACTTGTCTGAGGAAACAGAGTTCTATAGTTCACTAAGTTTTAAGGATCATGTATCGATTGGAATTATCAAGAAACTGACACAGGCTCTATATAACAACTCTATTTTTGGGTATAAATAACCCCAAGACTCGATAACATAAAAGTAAGACATAATCATTTTTCATCACAAATCATTCATGCATCATCACGGTCATCCATTTATCACTACCATCATTCATTCATCATTACAAGAATTCATTCATCATTATAATCATTCATGTATTATCATAATTGTTAAAGAATCACTTCAAGTAGTTGGGCATCACAACATACTTTCCCTCTAAAGATTCTTAGGACATCGCATTAAGCATTTAGGAAACATAGACCTGTATTCATCATCATATACTAGCCTAGGGAAGACATGTTATTAGATTATATCCCATTCAACGAGATCTTACATCAAGTACTTCATACCTATATCAATCTTGTCATGTATTTGGCTATCACTTGATTTGGGGGAAACTTCATACTAACATATCACTATTTACTTGCTAACCAGTAGACATGTATTAAAAGCTTAGCATACATCAAAGAGTACAAAATCGGGGAATTTACAACCATCATATCTCAACTTATTCCTTTATTCCCTAGGGTCTTTCAACAACCACTAGACACGACCGATTTTATACCTACTTGGGGATTTCATGCTATGTTGGCACATTTCACTAACTAAGGCATTTTGTCAAACACTAGGAATGCATGGACTAGCTCACAATTTGGAGTTTCCTATTCAACATACTATAGCGGCCGTTATGCTTCACCTAAGATCTTTATCAAACCTATGGGGAACGTTCTTCACTTATTCAACCATTTATACACCCAAAAGTCATGAACACATAATATGGAAAAACAACTTCAAGAGGGTCTATCATAAACATCACATGAATTCCACATACTAGGGTCAAAACTCATAAATTTTGTAGGCAAACATAAATCAAAACTCAACAACACATTAAACATCCATTTCAAATCATACGAATCATTAACAACTCATAAACACAAAAATCTTTTAGTTTTAAAAAGGATTCTTGAGCTTCTTGGCTGAAAGGGACCCAAGAATCAACATCTACATACCTTAACCTTGAAATTGGATGAAGTTTAGTGCTTGAAACTTTATCTACACTTGAAATTAATAAATTATTTAAGCCCACACTATGAGGAACATGATTCTTGAAGATTTATGGATGATTTTTGGAAGATTAGGGTTCTTAATTGAAACCCTAGTTATACTCTCTTGAGAGACTTGAAAAAGAAAATGATTGAATTAGGGTTTGAATGAGGGTTTCTCATATTTATAGAGGCTCAAAAAGGGTGGGAAAATGATCAAAATACCCTTGCAAAAACTCCCTTGAATTGCTGGAAAAATTTACTTGACGCCATTCGTGACAGGCCGTCATCATAATAGGCCATCATTAATGGTCATCACAAAAGGGGTCCAAATTTTTGATTTTCTGTCCAGGGCTAACGACGTCATCAAAAATGTCGTTAGAATGTGATGACGTCATCAAAAAGGGCGTCAGAAATGTGATAGCCCGTTAGAAATGTTGTCACCATTTTCTAGCTTAACATGCTGGAGTAAAATGGGCATAACTCTTTTCTCCGATATCAGATTTAGGAGAAATTGGTATCGTTGGTAAGCTAATTCAGAGATATTTGATTTGATATCTAGAAAACCACCCAGTTCTTAATATACAACAAGTTATGGTCGATTGAAGTTGACCCAAATTTTGACAGTCACTAAAACTTGAATGATAGGAAAGTTTTCAACTCGTTCATGAGCTAGGGGGCCTCTATGATCTTAAGTCATGCTCAAATAGATTTCCACACACTTTCAAAGTATTTCATACTTGGGACGATATTTCTTAAACATTTTGACTCGGATTTTTTCTTTACCAAATACGCTCTAAGGCTCAGACTGGAAGAGAATTTAGCGGGGCACTACAGTACATGTCTGAACTGATTTGTGAATGTATGAATTTATATGCAACGGTAATGGATACTATGTTTATAACTGTAACTGAGTATATTACTAAGCCAATCTAAGGAAGACTGTTACTTTAAGTTGAAAATACTGATGATCCTGAGATCATTTACTGAACATGCACAACTGAAGCATGATTACATGACTGAAAGTACTAACATACTGAGTTATCATACTGACATGCATGACTATAGCATGACTAAGTTCTGAAAACATGACACATGACTAAGCAGTTTCCCGAAGGTATGCATTATATGAGATTGCTATACAACTGAACCGATACAGAGTTGTAAAGGTAATCTGAGCATGGAACTGAATGAATCAAGGAAAACTTTTACCTTAAGCTGAATTTGAGATTGCAGATAAGAGGTGAGGATACTTGGTCTGTATATCTGCTACTGCTTCCCAAGTAGCTCCCTCAATGGACTGATTTCGCTAATGAACTTTGATTAGGGAAACCTCTTTGTTCCTCAGTCTGTGAATCCTGATGATCGAGGATTTCTAATGGGATCTCTTCATAAGAGAGACTATTCTGAACAACTATACTCCCTATAGGGACTACAACTGCTGGGTCACCTATGTACTTCCTAAGCAAAGAGACGTGAAACACTAAATGTACTGAAGCTAAATCTGAAGGAAATTAAAGCTCGTAAGCTATTTTTTTGAAATGACTAAGAATTCTGTAAGGAACGATATATCGAGGACTGAGCTTTTCCCTTCTTGCCAACCTCTTCACTCCCTTCACGAGAGAGATTTTCAAGAATATGAAATCACCGATCTCAAATTCGAGACCATTTACTGGACACTCATGAACGGGAACATGAGAACATAACTGAGCCTAAAATGTGATACATGGCCTGAATATCATAAACCAAACTGATTCCTTAGATACATGCCATGACATAGGAATGGTCATATGGATGAGATTGGAATGAAAGAGTTAAACTTATAAGTACTCATTACTCCAACTGGATCTTGTTACGTAATGATAAACTAAAAGGTTTAGGACATGAAAGCTTCGGGGTTATAGTGCATCTCCCCCTTGGGATATTATGTCCTCCGAATAATGTTGACTTGGCTGAGATACTAAGGAAAAATTGGGATAATACATAGTCACCTACGAACTAAATCGTGACCGGATATCTAGGATCTGAACTGAGCTGAACTTGTAACTACCAAGATGCTCCATTATGGAATGGTCATACTCTTAAGACTTCGGATAGGATGACTGGGTGGAAAGATAGGAAACCATACAAACTTGTCAGCTTGACTGCTAAACTAAATTGCTGGATTTATGGACTAACTCATACTGAAAACTTATACTCAACTGGTGTATTTCTTTGACACTCTTTCTATTAAATTCTACTGACTTTAGGGAGCGAAAAAATCTTGGCATGGTCTGAATAAGAAATCACCATGTGGCTACAATTCTATAATGTGGAGTAAGGACTATGAAAAATCATCTATGATAGAGTTACTAAGCCTTATACCCTGCAACTACTAACTTGCAATCTTAGCTATATTTCTGAACTATTCCCTCAACTGGAATTTCTATTTCAACACTGCATTTCACTTGAGGCTACTAAAAATATTTACATGGGCACTGAGTATACAACAACAACAACAACAACAAACCCAGTGTATTCCCACCTAGTGGGGTCTGGGGGGGGGGTAAGATGTACGCAGTCCATACCTCTACCTCTGAAGAAGTAGAAAGGCTGTTTCTGACTAATTGAATGGCTGATAGCTGAATACTAGTCATGTAAGACTGAACTATACATATTCTAAATAACTGGACTGAAACCGTATAGTATTATGCATATGAGGTAAGGACTGATTGAGCATTATGAGATAACTGAGCATGAATTCATAAAAGCTGTATTATTTGAGGATGAAAGACCCAACGTATAACATGATTCTAAAATAGTCTATAAACTGAGGTACTAAAATACTGATAACTGAATAACTGCTAACTATATGCTATGGTCAAGCAAACCTAAAATTGAATTGAGTTACGGATTTGATTACTCGACTAAGACTGTGACTAAGACTGTAACTAAGATGGCAACTGAGAAATACTATGCTGAACTCGACACTTAACTGAGGCTTGAGGAATAGAATACCAGCATCATGGATTTATCAAGAGATCTAAACTAAGGATATACATGACATAATCTGAATTTAGCCGACTGTTAGGAGTGTAGCATGAGTTATGGGAACTGAGCATACCGTAAAGCATTAGTGCATAAGTCATGAGCTGCATGACCTGAGTTTGGAGTTTATGTATATATAGAACATGATTTTTAACACTGAGTGAACTGGAACTCCTTATACTAAGAACGGTAAGCTTACATAATTTTTTTTTATCATGTGCACGAATATGAGCTGTGATCATAGAGTTGACATGTAAGGTGTGAATAGATATTGTGATAGCTGAAGTGCAAAACTTTGCACTGAGGTAAGGATGGGTTGGGCATCATCCCTTCCCACTGCTTTTCTATACATACTGATACGACTACTAAAAATCTGGAAGCCTGACTTGGTTACTTATTCTACCATATCCCCCTTAGGTTAAAGCTGTTATTCTAAGTCTGTGAACTACTTAATAGACTTTAAATCAAACTAAAACTACTCTACTCTCGAGCCTGAGATATAATAATACTCATAAACACACAACTCATTCTGAAGGACTACACCTGATAATGTAAGGTCCACTGCTAGTACTTTTTTCTGATACATGATTCTTAGCTTTCTATTACCCCAACAATCATCATATAGCAACCTCAATACTGGCTAACTTAGAATTTCAACTCTTCTTTCTACTGGTTCAGTAAAAAAAATTCATACTTAAATTCACTGAAACTGAGGTACTACCTCTTCATTCACGGACAGGTTCATTTGGAAACTGAAAATGGACAACTCTGTTTCTGCAGTCAACTGAAACATAGTATGAATAAAGCCAATCCATGTCAAGAACGACATTAAAATCTGTCATCTCTAATTCTACTAAGTCTGCTGAAGTGACTTTCTGAGATACCATAACTGTATAGTTCCTGGATACCCATCGGGCTATGATAGATTTACCCACTGGGGTAGAGACTGAGGAGGGCTCTACTAGTATTTCAGGACTAACTCCAAAGTCAACACCTATATAAGGAGTTACAAAGGATAAAGATTCTCCTGGATCTAGTAAAGCATAAACGTACAAATGATAACTTGTAATGTACTAGTGACCACATTAGGAGAAATTTTCTAATCCTGTCGGGACTGAAATGCATAAAGCCTATTTGGGTGTTTCCCACTGGTAGCACTGGAAGTGGAACCCTACTGATTTGGGCGACCGGACTGAGTTGAGGGACAAATATGCTGACTCCGCGAACCTGACTGAGGACAATCTTTGATTCTATGGACTGGCTTTCCATATCCAAACCACAACCCACTACCAGTCCTACACACGCCCTGATAGTTTTTGTCATATTTTTGGCAAGAAGGATTTGTTTGGCCACTCTTTGGCCTCGGCGTTTTGTCCCTCTTATTCTTTCTCTCTCTTTTCCTATATCTTTTCTCCTCACTCTGTAGAGCTTGAGTCCTAAGCCTAGATAGGATTTTATCTAGCTGATTATTCTGGGCTACTACTAAATAATCTAAGGCAGTGAAAGCAGTCCTAATTTCAAAGTGAGACATATGCTTATTTAGGGGATCTACCTGAATGGGCGGAGGCGCTAGCTGGTTTCTTGTTCTCATTCTGTTAGTCTTTTTGGGAGACTTATTTTGTAAATGGAGAAAAGGATTAGACTTAGATTTTAACTTATGCTCACTCATACGACATGAATACTAAAAGAAGGGAAGTATTTCCTAAAACGCCTCATAGCCTCTTGTCCATAAGTGTGGAGCGCTACACACCTATGCATAAGACTCTACTAGATGCGGATTTTAGACTCCCTAGGACTCTGTTGAACCTTAGTCTCTAGTACCAAGTTTCTAATGCCCCGAGTCTGTACTCCAAATGCTACATGGTGCTTACGACCCCGAAGAACCACAAGCTAATCTATGACTGATATCTACTGTGAGCACTGAATAATAATACTATAATAGATGCAAAAATAGGATGAAATGGCATAAGATTCAAATTTTGAAATACTGGTAAATAATAATATTTGATAAATATCTAAAATCTAAATATAGTCTGAACTAGTCTAGTCTGAAAAGCCTCTAACTGAACTGTCTGAATATGGAGTTGATGGGACAAGTCCCTAACTAACCCCAACTACTGAACAACTAATAACTGTTAACTAAAATAAAAGCATTCCCTCGATAGCTGAGGACTCACCACTGAAGCTGCCGTTGATAATAGAATTTGTCTATGTACGGTCAGGAACCTAAGCATTCGAACTTATGATATGAGACATCATAGAGCAAATAAAGAGTATGCATTAGTATATGGAATATACCAGTATGCCAGATGAGGTAGGATGATATGTATGGGTTTATATATGTAACAACCTGAGACTACCCTCTAGTCGTTACATGATGCTATGGTCTCGAGGGACCACAAGCTAACCCAAGAGCTGGTACCTTATGTGAGAACTGAATAATATAATCATGAATGCAAAAGAATAACTAAAATTCCATAAGGTTTTAATAATGAAATAACTACTAAATTATGAATCTAATAAAAATACTGAAATCTGAATAGTTTGAATAGCTAATTATAGTGTCTAAAAAGCCTCTAAACTGAATACTGTGAGTTGATAGGACAGGTCCCAACTAACTTTACTAAATACTGAGATAAAGACATAAAGTAATAGAATCTGTACTCGAATGATAAGGACTCACCACTCCTACTGTTCTTCTGATAATTTGAGAATCTAGGTGTGATTCAGGAATTGAGCGTCAACACCTATGATATGAGACATCACAGTGCAAAAGAAAAGGTATGCGATAAGTACTTTGAATGTATTGGTATGCTAAATGAGGTATCCTGATATACATGGTTTCATGAATAGAAATAATAATAATTAACTGGACATACATGTAAAGCATGGAGTATTGAATAAAGAGCATGGAATCTGTAGATACTGAAAATGCATGAAAATCTATAAATACTGTGGATGCTTAACCAAGCATATAAAATGAACTGAGTAAATCTATAAACTAAAACACTGAGATAACTGAAATATATATGCTTTGGTCAAACAACACTAAGACTGAATAACTGGGCTGGGACTGTAACTGAGACTATATCTGAGACTGTGGGAGGTATCATCTAACCGACATTCCCCAATTTGAGCTAATCGAGGTCCAACCTATAACCCTAGTTGGAAGGGTGTTAATACCATGCCACGGGTACAAACAATGATTGTGTGGATCCACTAAACTGATATAATGTCCAAAGGAATAAGGGTGTAAAGCCTGAATTGACGGATGATCCCTGTGAGATAGTCAAGCCTAATCTGATGGGTGGATACTCATATCCTATGCTGGCTACGTAGTTCTGGAGTATAGGGACTTCTACTAATGACTCTGCCTATCTGATGAAGAAGCCACCATCCCTACACTCGCTCGATGCTAAATCCTACTCTCAACTGAAAGACACTAAGATACTAGACTGTTCTGAGTTGAGTAACTGATACTGACTATTCTGATAATACTCATAATATAATTTGAAGACTATTCTGTAATGTACCGAGGTTAGACTAAATAAACAACTATGTTTTTCGGGTATTCAATGCCCCAAAGACTCAAAACAATAATATTGAAAAGACACTAAAGCTTAAAGACCAAAACATGAAGGCTCTTATTAAATAAATCACTCTTGTAGGCATTTTATCAAACACTTGTAGTTCATGGTTTAAAACAACTATATGAATGTCATGGAATTTGTAGGAATAACATGAATTCATCATAAAAACATCAAATCATGATTTAATTCAATAAATAATAATATTAAAACATGGAGGATTAAATAATAACAATAATTTCATGGTAACATGGTAGAGAATCATAGTTCATGGAGATTCATGGGTGAAATCAAAATTCAAGACATAATAACTTAAAAAGATCATAATTTAAAAGAGGTGCTTGGACTCTATGGATGAACATCTAACATACCTGGGATGATAAATTTGGAAGGATTTATAGAGAGTTCTTGATATTTGACCTTGATTCTTGAGAGCTAGAGTTTCTTGTTCTTGATAGAGGGGATTTTTAATTTGAGAGAAAGTAAATAATGATGAGTATTTAGGCAAATTATGGGTTATATTTCGTGTTTAGGATGAGTTTAGGGCTTAGGAAAAATATCCAATTACCCTTACATAAATTTAAAAACACAAGTTGGAAACTGAAATCCTAATTTTTGGCCTTGGCGCGACGAGCCAAGCCACTGAAAAAGGGATAACTGGGACCTAGACAAACGCCGTGATGCGCCACCGTCATGGTAACCCTGTGGATGCCAATTTGGCTATCTCCGTGACATGCCATGATCGTGGAGGCCCACTGGAAATTGACAAATGGGAAATTGGCCTGCTCCAGGATGCGCCATGAATGCGGAGTCACACTGGAAATCGAAAGTATTTGTTTAGGTTGCCTACGCTATGCGCTAAGGGCTAAAATAATGATGTTTTGTGAATGAAACTTAAAATCGCCATAACTTCTTACCCAGTTTTCGAATTTGGGAAAATTTTATATTGTTGGAAAGCTAATTGAATTTACTACGCAATGGCACGTTCGAAACTGAAAAATAGTGAGTGTTTCAAAAATTTCATATATTAATACTCATGCATTGGGACTTAGATTATTCTAGGGAAATACGAGGTGTTACAATATCTCCCCCTTGGGATCTTTCGTCCCCGAATGAAACTAGTTAAGCTGAGGGAACTGATGGACTTAGCTTACACACTGAATATGAATGTTTGATGCATGAAATGGATGACTGAACTGATTCATGAATGCACGACTGATATGAACATGATGTGCAACTGAAGCTGAGCATGACAGAGAAAAGAAAATCTTAAGAAGATTGGTACCTTATACTGAATCTGGATTTGTGGAGAAAATATGGGGGTACTTGTTCGGTATATCTGCTTCTACTTCATAAGTGGATCCCTTAGCAGAATGATTCTGCCAAAGATCTTTGACTAATGAAACTTCTTTGTTCCTTAGTCTACGAACTTGATGATCAAGAATTTCGACTGGAACTTCCTCAAAGAAAAGACGGTTCTGAATATCTACACTTTGTAAGGGAACAACTATAGCTATATCACCAATACACTTTTTCAACAATGAGACATGGAACACTGGGTGTACTAAGGCTAAATCTGAAGGCAACTTAAGCTAGTAAGCTACCTTTTTGAAATGACTGAGAATTCTGAAGGGACCAATATGTCGGGGAATGAGTTTCCCTTTCTTTTCAAATCTCCTCACTCCCTTCATGGGAGATATTTTTAAGTACACCAAATCACCGACCTCAAAGTAGAGATCCTTTCTCCTCATATAGGCATACAATTTTTGTCGGCTTTAGGTAGCCCTAAGCCTTTCTTTGATCAACTGAACCTTCTCTAACGCATCAATCAGGACCTACTACTGCAACCTTTTCTACTTCAAACCAACCAATTATAGATCTACATCTCCTATCATAGAGAGCCTCAAATGGAGCCATACGAATACTGGAATGATAGCTGTTATTGTATGGAAATTCAATAAAAGGAAAATAATTATCCCAACTACCCTTGAAATCAATAATGCATGCTCTTAGCATATCCTCAAAAGTCTGAATGGTCCTTTCTGCTTGGCCATCTGTTTGAGGGTGGAAAGCTGTACTGAGATGGACTTGGGTACCAAAACCCTTTTGGAACTCTTTCCAAAAATAAGAGGTAAACTGGGTACCTCTATCTAAGATGATAGATAAGGGAACACCATGAAATCTAACCAACTCTATGAGATAGACATTGGCATAGTCCTTGGTTGAATAAAAGGTATGGACTGGCAAGAAATGAGCTGATTTGGTCATCATATCTACGATAACCCAAGTGGAATTATGCTGATGACAGGTACGAGGCAAACCTATCACAAAATCCATGTTCACTTTCTCCCATTTCCACATGGAATACTAAACTCCTGCATAGACCTACTAGGCTTCTGGTTCTCAACCTTGACTTGATGACATATAGATCACTTAACTACAAACTCTACAATATCTCTCTTTATCCCACTCTACTAGTAGATCTCCCGCAAATCACGGTACATCTTAGTGGTCTTTGGATGAACAGAGTAACGCGCACCATGCACTTATGTAAGAATTCGTTACCTTAAATCATCTACAACAGACATACACAATCTACCCTAATAGCGCAACACACCATCTCCTCCTTGGGAGAATACCTTTACTTTCTGATCTTTGACTGATTCTTTCAACTTAACTAGACTGGGACCTCTATCCTGCTTTTTCTTTACCTTGGAAACTAGAGATGACTCTGAGCTACTTTGTACCCATAAACTACCTTCTGTTGAATTGAGTAAACGGACATATAGTCGGGCAATCTGATGGACTTCCTGAGCTAACGTCTTCTTACCATCCTTAACATGAACTATACTACCCATATATATTCTACTAAGAGCATCAACCACTACATTGTCCTTACCCGGATGATATAGAACACTCATGTCATAATCTTGTAATATCTCTAACCATATTCTCTAATGCAAATTCAAATATTTCTGAGAGAACACATACTAAAGGCTTTTATGATCTGTGAACACATCTATATGCACCTCATACAAGTAATGCCTCCAGATATTTAGGGTGAATACTACTGCTGCTAGCTCAAGATCATGAGTCGGATAATTCTTCTCCTGAGGCTTAAGCTATCTAAAGGCGTAGGCTACGACCTTACCTCTCTATATGAGGAAACAACCCAAACCTATCCTGGATGCATCACAGTAGATAACAAACCCATTTGAACAATCTAGTAGAGTCAATACTAGGGCTTCGGCGAGTCGAGTCTTTAACTCCTGAAAACTCTTCTCGCAAGAATCTGACCACAGAAACTTAGCTTTCTTCTGAGTCAATCTGAACATAGGGCATGTAATAAATGTAAACCCTTAAACAAACTGACGGTAATAGCCAGCTAAACCCAAGAAATTCCTGATAGCTAATGGAGAGATAAGTCTAGGCCAATTTCTCACCGCTTCAGTCTTTTGAGGATCAACTCTAATGCCATCACTGAAAATAATATGACCAAGGAATGCTATTGATCTTAGCCAGAATTCACACTTACTGAATTTAGCGAACAATTGGTGATCTCTAAGAGTCTGAAGAACTATGCTGAGATGGTCTGCATGATCACTTTCGCTACGAGAATAGACAAGACTGTCATCAATTAAGGCTATGACGAACATGTCCAAGTACTGCTTGAATGCTCGGTTCATCATGTTCATGAAGGCTACTAGGGCATTCATATGACCAAAGGACATGACTAGAAATTCAAAGTGACCATACTGAGTTCGGAAAGCTATTTTCAGAATGTCACATTCCCTGACTCTAAGCTGATGATAACTTGATCTGAGGTCTATCTTAGAAAAATAGCTGGCACCCTGAAGTTGGTCGAACAAGTCATTGATTCTAGAAAGTGGTTATTTATTCTTAACTATGACCTTGTTCAACTGATGGTAGTCAATACACATTCTGAGAGAACCATCTTTCTTACGTATGAATAGAACAGGTGCGCCCTATGGGGAGATGCTAAGACTGATGAGTCCCTTATCTAAGAGATTCTTTAACTGTTCTTTCAACTCTTTGAGTTCAGTTGGAGCCATTCTTTATGGCAGAATAGATATAGGCTGAGTATCTGGGAGAAGGTCTATTTTGAGGTCAATTTTTCTTTTGAAAGGAACTCCGAAAATATCTTCAGGAAACACATTTGAGAATTCATTTACTACTGGGACTGACTCAAGAGTAGGAGTTTTTGAGCTAGAGTCTTTGACTCGTACAAGATGGTAGACACACCCCTTGGATATCATCTTTCTCGCTCTAAGGTACGAAATTAATTTGCCCCTAAGAGTGTATTACTACCCCTCCATTCAAGGATTGGTTTATTTGGGAACTAAAAATAAACTATTCTATTTCTACAATCAATCGAGGCATAATATGAGTGGAGCCAATCCATGCCGAGAATGATGTCAAAATCCATCATCTGTAACTCCACAAGATTAACTAAGGTAACTTTTTGAGATATTGTGACCGGAAAGTTCCTATAGACCTGCCTGGCTATAATGGAAACACCTACTAGGGTAGACACTAAAAAGGGCTCTGCTAGAGTTTTGGGACTGACTCCAAAATTGACAGCTATAAATGGAGTTACAAAAGAAAGAGAAGCTCCAGGGTCTAGTAAAGCATAAACGTGTAAGTAAAAGACCTACAACATACCAATAACTATATTAGGAGAATTTTCCTGATCTTGGCGGGAATGAAGAGCATATAATCTGTTTGAACGCTGACTACTGGTAGCACTGGAAGCGGTACCCTATTAAGTTGGGAGGCCGGATGGAACTGACGACTGATGGGATTGGCCCTATTGGTGAACATCCCTACCCTTTTGAGCAACTACCTAACACTCCCAAATACGATGGCCTGGCTTGCCACACCCAAAGTGAACATCACTACCCGCTCTACACTCCCCCTATGATGTCTACCATATTTCTAAAATTGAGGATTTGTATGAGCACTGTTAATACTGATTTGGGACTTAGATCCTAGTGACCTATCCCTATTGTCGTTTCTGAATTTGGGTACTAGGGCACTAGCTGAAGAATATTTTGGGGCTGAAGACCTTTGATGAAATTAAGGACGGTTACCACCTTCTAACTTTGGCTGATTGAAATTAAAACTACCCATCCTAGCTCTCTTGTTTTCTCTTTCCCTCTTCTTAATTTTCTGCTCCTCTATCTGTTGAGCATGGACCATCAATCTAGAAAAGTCTGTCTCACTAATCAGCATTGCGATTCTATACTCCTTGACCATACTATCAGATACACCAGCCACAAACTTACTTATCTTGGACCTACTATCAGCTACCACATGAGGAACATATCTAGCTAACCGAGTGAACTTGAGAGAATAGTCCATAACACTCATGCTGCCTTGCCTCAAATTAATAAATTTTAATACCTTGGCCTCCCTCAACTCTAATGGAAAGAATCTATCTAAGAAAGCCATGGAAAACTCTTCCCATTCTATAGGCCTTGCATCAATACCTCTATCCACTTTCAACTGCTTAAACCAAGTATGGGATACATCCTGCAATTGATATGCAGCCAACTCAGCACTCTAACTAGACGTCACCCCTATAGAATTCGTGACCTTTTGAATCATATTTAGAATTCCTGTAGATCTTCTTTAGACTTGGATCCCATGAAAGAAAGAGGATTCATTCGAGTGAAATCCCAAATTCTGGTTGCAGCAGTATTAACCACTGGGTTGGCTGAAATAATAGTTGGCCGTTTATTCTGTATTGCTATGAAGTTTGCTAGAGTAGTAAACGCAGCCCTGAATTTCGCATGAAAGACATACTTATCCAGAGGATCTTCCTGGATGGGTTGAGGGGCTGGCTGAGTTACTGTTCTTCTTAGGAGTCATGTTCTGTAAACGGAAGGAGAAAATGAATTAGACTGAGTGTTTAACTTAAGATCATGCTCAATTCCACTACATAAATACTAAAAGAAGGGAAATTTTTCCTAAACACATCATCTATAAGTGTGGCGCGCCACACACCCATGCAAAAGACTTTACTCAACACGACTTTGAAACTTCCTAGGACACTTTTAAACCTTAGGATTTGATACTAAATTTGTAATGACCCGGGACTACCATATAGTCATTACATGGTGCTTACGATCCCGAGGGAGCACAAGCTAACCTAGGAGCTAGTACCTATTATGAGCACTGAATAATATAATCATGAATGCGGAAGAATAATTGAAATGCCATAAGGTTTTAATAATAAAATAACTACTGAATTATGAATCTAATAAAAATACTAAAATCTGAATAATCTGAATAGCTAACTATAGTGTATGAAAATTCTCTAAACTGAATAATATGAGTTGGTGGGAAAGGCCCCAACTAACTCTACTACCTACAGAGATAAAGACATGAAATAATATAATTTATCCTCGAATGATGAGGACTCACCACTGCTACTGTACCGCTGATAATTTAAGAATCTAGGTGCAATCCAAGAACTGAGCGTTAGCACCTATGATATGAGACATCATAGCGCAAAAAAAGGTATGCAATCAGTACTTTGAATATACTGGTATGCTAAATGAGGTAGGCTGATATGCATGGTCTCATGAATAGGAATACTAATAATTAACTGGACATTCATGTTAAGCATGGAGTACTGAATAAAGAGCATGGAATCTGTAGATACTGAAAATGTATGAAAATCTATAACTACTATGGATGCATGACCAAACATACATATTAAACAAAATCTATAAACTAAAATACTGAGATAACTGAAATCTATATGCTTTGGTCAAACAACACTAAGACTGAATAACTGGGCTGGGACTGTAACTGAGACTATATCTGAGACTATGGAAGGTATCATCTAACAGACATTCCCCAATTTAAGCTAATCGGGGTCCAACCTGTAACCCCAATTAGAAGGGTGTTAATACCGTGCCACGGGTACTAACAATGGTGGTGTGGATCCACTAAACTAATATAATGTCCAAAGGAATAAGGGTGTCAATCCTGAACTGACAGGTGACCCCTACGAAATAGTCAAGCCTAATCTGATGGGTGACTACTCATATCCTACTCTGGCTACATAGTTTTATAGTATAGAGACTGCTACTGATGACTCTTCCTATCTGAAGGGGAAGCCGCCATCCCTACACTTGCTCGGTGCTAAATCCTACTCCCAACTGAAAGACACTAAGACACTTGACTGTTCTGAGTTGAATAACCGATATCTGACTATTTTGATAATGCTCATAATATAATCTAAAGACTATTATGTAATGTACCAAGGCTAGACTAAATAAACAACTATGGTTTTTGGATATTCAATACCCCAAGTACTCAAAACAACAATACTGAAAAGACACTAAAGCTTAAAGACCAAAACATGAAGGCTCTTATTAAATAAATCACTCTTGTAGGCATTTTATCAAACACTTGTAGTTCATGGTTTAAAACACCCATAGAAATATGATGGAATTTGTTTGAACAATATGAATTCATCATAAAAGCATTAAATCATGATTTAATTCAATAAATAATAATATTAAAACATGTAGGATTAAATAATAACAATAATTTCATGGTAACATGGTACAGAATCATAGTTCATGGAGATTCATGGGTGAAATCAAAATTCAAGACATAATAACTTAAAAAGATCATAATTTTATAATTTAAAAGGGGTGCTTGGACTCTATGGATGAACATCTAACATACCTGGGATGATAAATTTGGAAGGATGTATAGAGAGTTCTTGAGATTTGACCTTGATTCTTGAGAGCTAGAGTTTCTTGTTCTTGATAGAGAGGATTTTTAATTTGAGAGAAAGTGAATAATGATGAGTATTTAGGTCAATTATGGGTTAGATTTTGTGTTTAGGACGAGTTTTGGGGCTTAGGAAAAATATCCAATTACCCTTACATAAATTTAAAAACACAAGTTGGAAATTGAAATCCCAATTTTTGGCCTTTGCGCGACGCATCACTATCGTGCCAAGCCATTGTAAAAGGGACAACTGGGACCTGGACAAATACCGTGATGTGCCACCATCACGGTAAGCTCGTGGATGCTAATTTGGCCATCTCCGCAACATGCCATGATTGCAGAGGCCTACTGGAAATTGTCAAACAAAAAATTAACCTACTCCGTAATGCGCCATGATCGTGGAGTCATACTGGAAATTGACAATTATCATTTGGGCTGCCTAAGCGATGCGCTAAGGGTCAAAATAATAGTGTTTTGCGTCTGAAACTTAAAATCACCATAACTTCTTACCCAGTTATCGGATTTGGGAAAATTTTATATTGTTGGAATGTTAATCAAATTTGCTATGCCATGACAGGCTCTAAACTGAAAAATAATGAGTGTTTTAAAAATTTCATATATGAATACTCATGTATTGGACATAGATTATGCTAGGAAAATACAAGGTGTTACAATACGCATGAATAATAACTGACTGAGTAACCTAAATATAACTGACTGAGAATACATGTATAACTAGAACTGATAAAATACTGATTATGCAATACTATGCACATATCTACATATACTGTGTCTGAGATCATAATAACACTGGATACTGTGTTTTGATAACTGAATAACTGATATCTAAGTTTACTGATAGCTGTATTACTAATAGTTGGGTGATTGTTTCTGATAGTCTTGATTTTGTAGAACTGAACTAAATTCTATACTGAGCTAGGTGACTGTGTCTGACAGTCCTGATTCTGTACAACTGAACTGAGTTCTATACTGAGACTGAAACTAAAACTGTGGGATGTAATTATCTAATTGATATTCCCCTCTCTGAACTGATTGGGGTCTAACCTATAACCCCAGTTAGAAGGGTGTCGGTATTGTGCCACGGGTAAAGACAAGCTGAAGATTTACCCTCATCTGGCAGGTACTCTAATGAGAATGATGGTACCCTTAACTGGCAGGTTAAAACACCTCATCAACCCTCAACTGGCAGGTTGATGTCTCAACTTACGCTAGCTACATATTTTGGAAACACAAGGACTATTTCTAAGGATCACACTCTCTACTGGCACAAGTCCCCATTCTTGGGATCACTCGGTGTTCAATCCTTCCCCCAACTGAATAGACTCTGAACTGATTTCTAAAATATTCTAGGCTGGACTAAAATGTTACTGATCGTGTTAACTAACTGAACTGAACTGATTTTACTGGCTTCCATTAACTAACAGAGTACTACTGAGTTCTATTAGCTGAATGAATTTACTAAATTCTGAACTGATAACTGAACTTAGATTGGCTTCTGAGTATTACTGTTTGTGACACTACTGAGACTAATCTATAACCACTATAGCTCTTGGTAAACAACTAGATTTTTGGGTATTGAATACCCCTAGAACTCGATAGCATAAAAACAAAACATAGCATGAACTTGAAAAGCACAACGGTGCACACTTGTTCATAATTTATTCATAGAGACATTTCAGCAAATACTTGTGAGATATAAGCTTGCACATATGATAACATGGCATAATTTTCACCTTTAACTCACATCAGCAATTTATCAAGCACTTGGCGATTAAAATCTATCGACATGATACTAGGCAACATGTAAGCATCATACTTTCAATTCCCACTTTGTAAATCAAGGGCTTTTAACATGAGTTCACATGATACTACACATGATAAATAGTTTCACATGAAACTTGAAATAAACCATGTATTTAAACACAATTAACATCATAGCCATAAATACATTTAAATCCCACATGGAATTCATGAAATTAATTAACTTGTAGTTTAAAAGAGTTTCTTAAACTCCAAAGGTGGAAAGAAACCATTGGATGAATACCTAACATACCTGGATGCTTGTATTCATGAAGACTGATGGTGAATTTCTTGAATCTTGATCTTGACTTTGATGGGTTAGGGTTTGTGGCTTGAGAGAATTTGAGAGAAAGTGAGTGTATTTCACTTAATGAGGGATGAGTTTTGTATTTTGGGGGCTGATTAAGGGTGATAAAATGACCAAAATATCCCTATGGATGCAGACTTTTAATAAATAAAAGCGTACCTAGGACACACAGACCGATGTGCTGTGTTGATGGGGATCAACGCTATGCTCGACGCGCCGCGTTGAATTCATGTCGGCTCACTATAATTTGACATTGGGAGCTGGAAAAAACATTTATCAACGTGATAGGAAATGCGGTTCATCGAGATCACATTGATACATTGGTTTGGACTTCTAAACGTGCCTCAGACAATGTTCAAAAAATCCAAAACTTATCCGAGAACGCCTACTGACATTCCTGATCATAAATCAAATAGTTTGATATTTTAAGGTCTTGAGGATCGTGAAATAAGATAGACAACTTATGAAGGATAAAATAGTTCTAAGTACAAACACTTAGCTTAAATTTTTAAGTATGGGACCCCTTGTCAAGCTCTTAGGGTTGAGTTAAACTTAGAATTTTTACGGGGTCTTACAGATTATCTCTTATATTTAGGCTAAGAGACTGGTATTGAGGGGTTATAAGTCATTCCTTGCTTGTATTTTGGAAGTTAATTCTGTGTGTCCTATGCTTGACTCTGCTCATATTTTTCATGATTTTCCTAATGCTTTCCACATCGACTTACTTGGCCTCCCTCTCGAGCAAATAATAGAGTTTGATATTGACCCAAACTATTTTTATGGCTCATTATTGTATGGCTTCTGCCAAGCTAAAAAAGCTAAATATTCAGCTTCAGAATCTTCAGGAAAAGGGTTTCATCAAACCAAGTATATCATCTTTGGATACTTTTGTTTTGTTTTAGAAGAAGAAGGATGTCATGACCCAATCTTCTAGATCTTGCCCAACACCTACCCACAACTACCCCCTATAGGAGAACCCTAAATGATCCACTATTTATTCAATCCCGAAGTTACTACAATATTTACTTAGTCAAGTTATGTCTTCAATATGACTAACTAATCAATAGTTTCAACTATGATTACCCAATTAGATTTATTCCACAACCAATTTAATATATCTAATACATTAAATAAATTCAGAAAGTCACTACAAAAGACTCCTTAGACCTAACCTAAATTAGTACAAAAGCATTAGACAAGGTATAGGGACGTCCAAAGACAATATCCGTGCAAGATCTACAGGGCAGGAGCTGTTAGAGAATAATCGTCGTCACTTCTATAGAAACTCCAACTAACCTGCAACATGGCTATATCCCAGAAAAGAGATATATTTAATGTAGTATTAGTACAAACTGTATGCACTGATGGGTATCATTGGCTGACTAAGGTTAGAAACAAATAATAATGATAACGAATAGGAAAGAAACATGACTTAACTTTTATTCTGGTCTGTAAATCATATTCATAAAAGTATTATTACTTGAACCCTGTCTCTCTATGAACCACCTAACATTTATCATCTTTGCATATCCGTATTCTTTGGGTAATTCAACCTATCTTACTATATTCTTTCAACTTATGTTACTCTATCTTTATCTTAGTAGTTCTAGCTTTATAGGTTTAACTACATTATTAGCTATCGGGATTGCAACAACCAAGACAACTGATAGTATCAACAACTTTACAAGAAAGAGATTATAATACACATCATGTATACAATTATATACACGGGAAAACATGAGTTGTACATAATTTAGGATGTACCTTATATTCACACTAGGCTACAATGACCAGTCATAACCATCAACATAAATGATCTATTCAAGGGACCACAATATATCATCTAATACCCTATCCACACAAGGAATCATAATATCTCATCAACATAACTCGGTCGACATAAAAAACCACCAATAACATATAAATATAAATCCACAATCAATGCATATGAATGAATGTATGTATATAATTATACATAATTTCTCTTTCTTTCTCAACTCATCTTCAATATGGTACCTGATCTATCATAATCAACGTATCATATCTGCACCAGTATGGTACCAATTCTATCATAACCAGCATATCATATTCATAGTGGTGTGGTACCTGAACCTCTATCACCATATATCATCAACAATGTGTATGAAAATACAAATATAGTCAATAATTATATGCAATGCATAAGGACAAATGACAAACACCCAATTGAAATCAGATGCAAGTAACAATAATCGAAATAAAACTTACAATTAAAGACAACCAAGTAATTAAAACTAATAATCACAAGTATGCTTAAAGGACTATTTACTACTTTCTCAATTAAGCATTATCAAATCCAACCATTAATCAAGCCATGTCCAAAGACCAATTCATAAGGTATCCATTTAGGAGTGCATATTCTACCAAGGTTGATATCTATACTTTAATTTATTATCCTATTTTATTAATCAATCTGAATCTCTTTTATTCATATTGAACCAGTAATTTAGTTACTATCTAATAACCCTTTCATTCAAGTCACAATTAAGCTTTCAAGGTGATACCCCCTTTAGCCAATTATCCAACTATCGACTCGATTAATTTATAATTATAACTATTGTTATCCAGCATTACACATCTTACTTTCTGGAACTTGCAAAACTTAATATTAGGTTCTTAAGTTATATCATCATGTCCTCTTATCACAATCAATACTCCTAACTATATTCTAGCAAGCATGTCTCTTACTTCAAACGTACACAATATCAATTTCACCCCTTTTTAAGACATTAGAGACTAGCTTATAGATTAGAAGGTCACCTAATTCTTTTATTATTATTCACATTCACATAATAACTCTATCATTTATCAACCAAGTCATACAAATAAAATACTTATCAAGGGATCCACACAAAAGACAATAGCATACAGTTATATTATTATTATATTATTTTTAACTAACTATCACTCTTACCATATCCCACTAATTTTTCATGCCACAAGTATCTCATCAGTTGAGTATAACAACAATCCATGATAATATTTAAGCCTAACCAAATTTTTAATAATTTAATCCATCGAAACACCATGCCCGAAGACCTAAGACATGAAATCTCCTAATATTACTATTCAAATTAAGTACTTCTATCCCAATTCTACTATAAGTCAACCATAACATACCTCGATCGATGATCTCAGAATAAGTAAGCCGCACCAAAATTACTTTATCCTTTATTTCTTGCTTCTAAGCCCAAATATCTAAAAATTAAACAATTATAAGAGTAATTAAGCAGTTTCTCTTTGAATAAACAATTTAGGAATCTAACCCACTAATTTTACTCTTATTCATGCTCTAAAATATTATCCAAAGGTTAATTACCCATTAAGAAGCTATATCATATTCAACCTATGTCCATTAACGTAGTTAATCTAAAGGTTCCATTTTTTATAGAATCCAAGTTCTCCAACCACCAATTTCATGTTTTACAATCACTAATTCATGCTATTAATCATTACTAAATAGTTTTGAAGTGATTCTAGGTGATATTTACTCAACCTATAAGTTTTTCCCAAAATATTATGAATTTAGGGTTTAAATCACCAAGAATTACACCATTAAAGATTATTCTAAGGATTCTAGGATAATAAAAGATTGAAATACAAAGAAGATGACAAAAGGGACTTACCTCAATGAAGAATTTTCACCCCAACCTTGAACAAATTATCCTCTAGGGATTTAGAGTGAAATATTAGAGTTTTAGGGATAAAACCTGTCAAAATAAGCACTAAATGATATCTATTACTACTAAAATATTTATGACTTCCACGAGAAAATTCTTAGCCCAAATATTTAGTAAAATGGTCATAATATTTTACTACAAAGGTGAATTAATGAACGGTCAGATGTATTGAAAATAAGACTCAACGATCTTTAATTTGGTTGATATTTGGACTTATAAATATTTATATTCTAGGATATATGCTTATCTAAAGTTGACCATAATTTTAACTTAGCTAAAAACTCAATCGGTAAGAACACATTCAACTTAACTTTGTGCTAGGGGTATTGTATGACCTTAGTACATGTCCAATGCACTCTCATACTAAAGAATTGGTCCTATAATTTATGATTAATGAGGTTTTTATTCTTTTACCATAGTTATTTTTAGTAACTACGAAATGAGTCATTACAACGGAAAGGTTTTATGCATATGTATATTAACTACAAGTAGTTGAATAAGATGACAGTGAAAAATAAATGTCCTATACCTCATACCAATGATATGTTTGACTAAATTTAGGGTGAAATAGTATTTTGTAAGATGAATTTAAGGTTTGGTTATCATCAGTTAAGGATTAGGGATGAGGACATCACTAAGATAGCATTCAGGACTTGATACCACCATTACAAGTTCTTGGTAATATCTTTTGGGTTGGCCAATACCCCTAAATCTTTTATCGATTCATGAACTATATTTTAGGCCTTATTTGGACTCTTTTATGACCATTTATATTATGAAATTCTTGTATATTTGAGGTGTAGGGAGGAGAATGAGAATCATTTAAGATTATACTCTTCATTTTTAGATATTGTAGGATTTATGCCAAATTCTCAAAGTGCATGTTCTAGCTTAAGACGTTAGCTTTATTGGGGCATGTGACATTTCAATTTTATCACATGAATTGTATTTATGGCCATTAGTATTTAATGACTTTTACTTTTCTTAACTATTAAAAGAGAAAATCATCATGTCTCTTTACTAATATATATTTTAGTTTTTCTTCTTTGGACTTCAAAAACATCTGGTGAGATTTGGCTCTTGTGCTATTTTCTCTCACCGAAAAACTACTACTATATTACCTATGGAGTAATATGTACTAGTATTTCCTTTTCTATTCCCAATTCTCATATACAAAGTTGTCCAAAAAATAAAATGTAAAAAATAAGAGGCTATTCGTGATTGGGCTAGGCCTATGTTTTCTGCTGAGATTTATAGTTTCATTAGGTTAGTAGGATAATATAGGTGGTTTGTTGAGAGATTTTCTACTATTGCATCTCCTACAACTACCTTGACTAGGAAGGAGTTTCTATGTTAATGGTCCATAAGATGTGACGCAAGCTTTTTGATGCTCAAAGACTTGCTCACTTTAGCTTGTATTCCGACTCTTCCAATTGAGAGTGAGGGTTTCACCATCTATTATAATGCTTTTGGTGTTGGTTTGGGTTGTATTCTAATGTAGTGGGGTTGTGTTATTGCATATGTATTGATGTAGGTGAAGGTTCATGAGCGCAACTACCCCTATCATGATTTGGAGTTGGTAGAAATAGTTTTTACACTTAAGAATTTGAGGCATTATTTGTACGGTATTTATTATGATATCTTCACTGACCATCATAGTGTTCAACATATTATGACTCAAAAGGATATTAATTTTATGTACTACATAAAGATTGAACTGCTAAAGAACTGTGATATCTCTATTCTATACTATACAAGCAACGCAAATATGGTAGCAGATTCTTTGAGTCAAACGATAGTGAATATGGGTAGCTTAACCTTTATTTCTATTTCTCAATGATTGTTGGCTTTGGATATCTATTCCTTAGATAATTTTATGGTGCAACTTGATATTTCTAACCCCGGGAGGATTCTTTCTAGTGTTGATATTAGGTCTACCTTATTGGAGTAGATTTGGGGTCGTCAGTTTGCAGATGACAGACATCATAGCATTCAAGATAAGGTGCTAAGCTATGAGTCCTCGAGGCATAACTTAGTGTTGGAGGAAATTCAGAGGTTTGAAGGTTGTATTGTCATTCCAAGAGTTGGAGAGTTGACTTAGTTGATTTTTTGAGAGGCCCATAGCTCCATATATTCTATTCACCCTGGGACAACTAAGATGCATAGGTATTTGAGGTAATATTACTAGTGGAGTGATATGTAGAGACAATAGTGGAGTTTATGGCTCGATGCCTATGTTCTCGGCAAGCAAAGTACTAGTATTTGAGACTTGGTGGATTGCTTTGGAGGCTACCCATTCCTAAGTGGAAATGAGAGAGGGTTACCATGGACTTTGTAGGTAGCTTTCCTTGCACTTCTTGTGGATTTTATAACATTTCGATCATCATGGATCAATTGAACAAATCCTCCCATTTCATCCCTATTCTAATCTTTTTTAGTGCCATGAAGTTATCCTGTATCTATATTCATAAGGTGGTTTGCCTTTATGTAGTACCTATGTCTATTTGTCACGACCCAAACCAGGGCCTGGTTGTGATGGGTATCTCAAGTCCAAAAGAAATAAAGACCACCCCCTTTTCCTAGTCAAATGAAACACAATATATGTATAACAGCGGGTTTCCAAACATAATATAAGATAGATAAGTATGACTCAGAAGAAGTTTAAGAATTCTATAACCAATCCCAAGTCCATAGTAATCCACAAAGCCTCTAACCAGAACCAAATCAATCTAAGTATGGACATGCCCATGATGATAGCAAAAAAGAAGAAAAACAGTAGTCTATGACACAAAGAAACATGAATTTAAAATGATAACCCTTTCAGTGAATGGAAGATCACCACTTCAAAGTTAACAACTCACAACTCATAAATCTATCACTGTGCAGGAAAAATAGAAGTGCCTTTGGACCCTACATCGCGTGGGTATACATCATCTGAAGATGGTTAGTGGGATGAGCACTAGTATGTAGCTCAGGGAAGAGATAGAATAATGCCATGATTAATAATCCAAAACCAGTCCAAAATCTAAATACACACAAGCATATGCATATAATAAAAATATATATAACATGTCGGGGTCGGGATTAAGGCTTGGCTTGAAATTAAAACATTAGCCTAGACTATGTAGCTCAATCATCATTAAAGGAACCCATAAGCTATATGGGTCCGGCTCCCCCCACCGGAAGGGCTCCAGTATGAGTTATCCACAT
This sequence comes from Capsicum baccatum var. pendulum, assembly GCA_030864225.1. Classification (NCBI taxonomy): domain Eukaryota; kingdom Viridiplantae; phylum Streptophyta; class Magnoliopsida; order Solanales; family Solanaceae; genus Capsicum; species Capsicum baccatum. The sequence goes on along the minus strand of CM061560.1, from coordinate 79,886,223 downwards.
GAACTGGAGGTATCAAGGAATACCATGGAATGCCCTTGACCCCACGTCAATCTAGGATACAAATATATATAAAGTGTGACACATGTACATGGTCATCAAGACCAACCCTCACGTCGGCAAATGTGAGTTTCTAGTATAAGCCATTCGAGACCCACATCTTCACGACTTAGCTACATAACCCCCTTTAAGCCCAATGAAAATATTTGAACTTCCCAATTCATTGAACCATAGTACATATTAATGCATACACTATTGGTATTATCATACCAACTACACTTGCAAGGTAACATCAACATGCTATTTCAATTATCATTACTAGGGGGAATCCACGACGACCCTACAAGCTCCAATCATTCATCCACACGGGGGAATTCATGACCCTATAGGTTAAATATTTTTTAAGTTGGGGGAATCCATGACCCTACAAGGTTTAATTTAAAATCAATGTATGTTTATTAGCTTTTTATGCCATGCAATAGTTCCAAAAGTGGTTTCAATATGCATATACTCATGTTCCAAAGCCAAATTCATCAGGTTAGGTAGAGGTTAAATAAATTCTATTATCAAAATCATCAATTTGGGGAAATCCACGACCCCCATTCCAATTTACCATCCCTATGCACCCCAATTAGTTCAAAAGTTATCAATACAAACCATAAAGCATTCATAAAAGCCATGGGAAAAGCATTTCAATCATTAATGTTCAAAAGTCCTCAATACACATTCATAATCAACAATTTAAATCACATGAATCACAATTTAAATACATGCTTGAACCCATTACTCTGAAGCTTGAACCCTAGCTTGGAATTGATATGAACACTTAAATTTGTTTCCTATACCCTTGATGATGAAATTAGGGAGAAAACATTGTGAATTAACTTGAATTTGTAGCCTTGGAAGTTATTTTTGGAGAAGCACCCTTAATTGGTGTTCTTGAGGATTTGGAGAAGAGGGATTATGCATTTGGTGTGTTTTAGGGTTATGGGATGATAAATTCATGTTGCTATCAGTTATAGGATAGTTTAGGACGTAAATGACTTGTTTACACTCAAAACATTGAAGAGAAATATGGGTTTTAGCATTTCTAAAAATCGGTCCATGCCACGGCAAAATTGTGGAGCACAAGGTCCATGCCACGTTGAAATAGATAACCCTCACTGGTTCCTCATGAAAATTCTCATAACTTTTTACTCGGATATCGACTTAAGGAAAAATTTAATACATTGGAAAGAGGAATCAATTATATTTAATTTAGAGGGTATTGCTCCCTAAAATTCAATATATTCTAGATGTTATAAAAATTCAAAGTTGACTCTTGTAGGATCAAATACTAAAATTTGGTCGAATCAAAAGTTTTTAACTCAACTTTGCTCTAAGAATTTCCTATGAACATTATTCACCTTAAAAGCACTTTACACACTAGGTAAATAATCATGAAACTTATATCTATATACAAATCATTGGATTTGAGTTTATACACATCAAAACAATGATTTGAATTCTAGTCGAAAAATGTAGGGTGTTACACTCTATTTTAGACTGAGGTTCTCAGTTTACTTTTAGATTCTAAAGGACATTTCAGGAGGATTTGGTTACCGAAGTTGACCTTAGCACTATCTTTCATCTCTAGACTAATGGGAAGTCAAAGAAAACTATTCAAGTTTTGGAGAATATGATCCATTCTTGTGTTTTGTATTTCAGAGGTCAATGGACCAATTTTTAGCTTTTGTAGAGTTTTCTTATAATAATAACTTTTATTTGAGTATTCAGATGGTCCCATTCGAGGCATTGTATGGTAGGCATTATCAATCTAAGGTTGGTTTATTTGAGACTTCTAAGGCTATACCCCGTGGTATAGATTTGCTTTGTGAGTCATTGGATCAGGTTTGGGTGATTTAGGATAGGATACGAATGACTTAAAGCAAGAAAAAAAGTTATGCTCACTGTAGGCTTTTTTCCTTGATATTCAGAGTTGGTGATCGAGTCTTTCTGCATGAGTATCACCCATGAAGGCGTTATGAGGTTTAGGAAGAGAGGAAATCTTAGCCTAGGTGTATTGGACTCTTTGAGATCATACAAACAGTTGGGGAAGTAGTATATAAGTTGGATTTTCATCTTTAGTTAGCCATCTATCTCATTTTTCTAGTATCTATGTTGTGGTTCTATATTCAAGATGAGTCTCACGTGGTTTTGCGTGGCTCGGTTTAGTTGGATGAGAGGTTGACCTGTGTTTATTTTGGCCAGAGCTGTTAAAAGGATACACTCCAAAGATTTTCTTGTAGTTAAGGTTTAGTGGCAGTACTATTTTTTCAAGGAGGCTAGATGGGAAATCGAGTGTGATATGCAAACCAGTATCCATATATGTTCAAGCCTTTATGTACTTTTTTATCCTTTACTTTAAAGGACAAAAGTTCTTTTTAGTAATGGATGTTGTAATGACTCTCTAGGCCATTTATTTTATTTTTTATGCTTTTTTATACATTTAGAGCATTCCTGTAGCTGTCCCAAGTCATTTTTGAGTTATCGAGATTAACAGTTCAGTTATTAGGGGGTTTATTTGGCTTTTAGAGCCATTTCTCTATTTTAGAGCTGTTAAAGTTAAAAAATGGGTCTCAAGTCAAAAACTTAGTTAAATGGTATCAAATTCCTTTTCTAATAGTTAAATCTACTATGGGATTTCAATTTTAGTATAGGGTGACCCATGGTATGGGTCTCGAGGCCTCCAGACTTATTTTGGGCTATTGCGAGAAATTTGGCTAAAATGGTCCCTTGTGTGTAGGACCAACTTTTTATTAAAATGACCCTAGATAGAAATTCTGATGGCTTTGTTGAGTTTAGAATATTGAATTTGATAGGGTAGTATTGTTCATTTATGATGATGAGATTCTAAACCAATCTCAAGCACTCAATCGATGTTTGTTGGAACTTATTGGACTTAGCTAGTGCCAAGTATCTGGTGCAAGTGCTTAAGCGGCCAAGAGACTACTTTTTAGTTAGTTTCTTTAGCGGTAGCCTCTTTAGAAACTAGGAATTTCTTAAGTGGAAGACTCATTAGCATCCCTGGACTACTTTTTCTTTAACAGATCTTGGCCATTCAAGGCCTGGTCGCTTAAAAGACCCTTTAGTGATGACTACTTTAGTGGTCATTTAGCCGTTAAAGAAACCACTAATAATGCATATATATATTTCATCTCCCTCATATCCAACTTATTTTCCTAAGTGTAAATCACCATTTAAGATAGTGGTGAGCCTGGTTTAAGCCCGATGAGGTGGTTTGGAGCGTGTATCATCATTATCTTGTAAGTCATTTGATCCAATTTTTGCATAAATTAGTAATGAATTCCTTGTTTCTTTGGTTTTATTCGGACTAATTATGGTAATGTTTGAAGCTCGATTTAGCTAAATTTATGTGGAAATTGATCCTTGAGCTCTATGTGATGCAGGGATGGTTTTAATTTTATGATTCCACAAGCGATCCCCATATTGGGATAGGTCTATAATCATGACCAAACCAAGCAAATCCAACCAATAACCGTACCAAAACCAAAACAATAACCTTTTCCTAGCCATAACATAACATAAAGGGATGGAATAATCATAAATTCAATCAATTGTATCAACCCCAATACTAGTGCCAATACTAAGGTTGACACTAATACCAACACCATCCATTCCAACTCATAGTAGTTCCACAAAGCTTCTATCCAAAAGAAAAACAATATCCGGTTGGGACATGCCCCCAACCATGGCCAAAACCAATATCCATAAAATAACCAAAGTATGTAAAGACATCCATGATATGAAATGGAGACTTCCAAAATATGGAAGCTCACCATAGGAGTATGGGATTCTCGAGTACCCTTCTCTCTCCATGATACATATGTTCAAGTGTACTTACGGGATTCTTGTGTACCCTATAAGTATCACACCCTGCCATTACTGTCTAATTAAAACCATTACCATACAATAAAACCACCATTCCATTTATTATTAATCAAGTCTATAAGTAGGGGTATCGTCATAAAAACTATAGCTTGCAAGCAATGTCCTTATCCAACCTTTTAGAGAAGAAGAGATTCCCATGTACCCATAGAATACATTATTGTATTAGCTTGGGGGATTTCCATGTAACCCCAAAAGTATGTTCATTAATTAGTTTGCTTGGGGTATCCCCTTGTACCCCACAAGGGTGTTGAATTAACCATAACCATGACTACCAAGACCTTACCATTTAACCAAACTATTTAGGGTTCCATTACCAAGTTGTACCATGCAACAGTTCCAATAAAAGTCCAACAATATAGTAACAACATTCTCATAGGCATTTTATCAAACATGTTGAGGGTATAGTGTTTTCAAAGCCAAAACCAAGTACCAATTAACAACTCCCATGCAACAAAATGTCCAAACCACCATTCAAACATGTAAATCCATAATTAAATATGGGACAACCATAACCAAACCATTGTAACCAAAAGCCCAACATACATTTGAAATCCCAAAAACATGCAACAATTATGCCATGAAAGCAATTCATAAAGAATGTGATTAGTTGGAACTTACAACGAGGGAGGAGTAACATGCCTTAGATTGAGAAGAAGATGAGAAGAAATCACCCCTATGAGCCTCAATTGACCACCTTGAAGGATACCCAAGCTTTTTCTTAACCTAAGAGTCTTGAGAGAGTTTTGAGTGTTTGATTGATTGCAAATAGGTTAATGAAGCCCCAAAAAGGTGTTTTAAGTTGGGGGTCCAGTTATAAGGGGAAATTTATAGATGACCCCCAACTTAAACTGCATAAAATTCCTTCAGGAGAGTATGACTCCACCATACCACCTGTACCCTAAGATATGAGTGGTACCCACTACTCATACCATGTGCATCCCTTGGACCCCAACACTGTCCAAAATATGACCACCAAGCCCCAATCATACCCAAGCATATGACAAGTACCATGAAACTATGCCCTAGGCAACATCAAGAGGGGTTAACACTATCCAACATATGAGTTGGACTATAACACTCGTACCCTATATAACGACTCATTCTGAGCCACTTGTACTTAGATCCAAGTTAAGTTACTAAGTTTCAGATTAAGTGAAGGAAAAGCCAACCACACGACCCGTCACCCACCATATAACTCATAACCTCCCAAGTTGTACCCATTTGAGAAACTTAACCACCTAACACTGGACAACATATGACTGGACCATATTAACCGTAACCTACTATACAACTAATACCCAAACTTGATGATGTCTACAAGAGAAAAACCCAGGAGAATTTCTAAGAGTTAAACCCAAGAGTGTTTCAGTCTCCCCCCACTAGGATGATTCTTCCCTGAATAACGGAAAAGGTAGTAAAAGTACGAATTACACCCCAACATAACCATTCCAACCTTTACCTAGGTTAGAAAACAAAGGTGTGATCAAGAGCACATACCTTCCACATGAATAGCTGGAGAAGAAAACAAATGTGTATACTTGTAGTTCATGTCCTCTTTCGCTTCCCACGTAGCTTTTTCCACCTTGTGGTTCCACCATAGAACCTTAACCAAAGTTACATCCTTGGTTCATAATCGACGAACCTGCCGATCTAAGATATCAATAGGGATCTTTCATAATATAAAGAATCTGAGATACCCAATCCTTCCAAAGGAACAATCGATGAAGGATCACATATGAACTTTCTTAACATAGAGACATGGAATATCGGATAAATGGAGCTCAAACTAGATGACAACTCTAATTCATACACAACATTACCAACCCTCCGTGAAACTACATAACGACCAACATGCCAGGGACTAAGCTTCCCTTTTTTCCCAAACTGCATTACTCTCTTCACCGGAGACACCTTTAGGAACACCATATCCCCATCCTTAAACTCTAAGTCCCTATGTCTTACATCTGCATAGGACTTCTGACAACTTTGGGAAGCTTTAAACCTATACCAAATCACCTTCATCTTCTCTAAATCCTAATAAATGAAATATGGTCCAAACATATCCACTTCACAAAGATCGAACCACCCAATAGTCGATCTACATCTCCTACTATACAATACCTTAAAAGAGGCCATCCCAATGCTAGAATGATAACTATTGTTGTAATTAAACTCTACAGAGGTAGATGCACAACCTAATTACCAGCATAATTAATCAAAAATGCACGAAATATATATCCCAATGTCTAAATAGTCCTTTCTGATTGCCCCTCCATTTGCGAGTGAAAAGAAGTACTCAAACTAACCTTAGTTTCCAACCCCTTCAAAAATGACCGCCAAAAGTGAGATGAAAACTACATACCACGATTAGAGATAATAAAAATACGTACCCTATGCAACTTCACAATCTTATGAAGATACAACCTCCCATAATCCTTAGCCAACAAGTTAGTCCTCACTGGCAAGAAGTGAGCTAAGTTTGTCATCCTATCCATGATGACCCAAATTTATCAAATTGAGTCTGAGACCGAGAAAGATGGTATAAAAATCCATGTTGATTACCTCCAATTTCTATTCCTACAATTCAATCTCCTAATAAAAGTCTCCAGCCCTCATATGCTCAATTTTAATTTGTTGACACGCTAAACACTTGGCCATAAAATTAGCCACATCCTTTTGCATACCATTCCACCATTACATCTCCTTAAGATCATGATACATTTTCATTTAAGCTGGGATAAACAGCATAGTGCGATTTATGCAACTCAGCTAATACCTTTTCTTACAAAACCATCAATGTTTGAAACACATAACCTCCTTTGGTACCGCAAGGTACCATTACCACTGATCTCAAACACCATTACCTTTTTCCCACCTACATCACTCTTGATTTTTATCAAGATAGGGTCTAAAATTTTCTTTTCCTTGATCTCTGCACCAAGAGATAACTGAACCATTTTCTATACCGACACACCACCATTCTTAGAGTCTAACAGACAAACCCCAAGATTAGCCAAGCGGTGAATGTCCTTTACCAATCCTGCCTCTCCTTATCCACATGAGCTAAACTCCTCATAGATAACCTACTAAGAGTATCAGCAATAACATTAGCCTTACTTGGAAGATAGTAAAGACTCTTGTCATAGTCCCTGAGATTCTTAAGCCATCTTCTTTGCCTGAGGTTAAGCTCCTTCTCCATAAACACATATTATAGACTCATATGATTGGAGAAAAAGTCCATATGCACTCCATGTAAATAGTGCCACCAAATCTTTCATGCAAATTCCATAGCTAAAATCTCTAAATTATGAGTCGGATAATTCCTCTCATAAACTTTTAACTGCCTAGAAGCATAGGAAATCACCTTACCATGATACATAAAAACACAACCAAGTCCTATCGAGACACATCACAATAAAATCTAGAACCTTTATTGCCTTCAGGCCAAGTCAAAATAGGAGCCGAAGTTAGCTTATCCTTCAGCTTGTCAAAATTACCCTCAGAAGCATCTGACTAAGAAGAAGACCAAGAAACTTTACCTTCTTCTTAGTCAACTTAGTCAATGGTGCAGCTACCATTGAAAAACTCCCCATAAACCTCCTTTAGTATTCGAACAAACCCAAGAAGCTTCGAATGTCAATTGGAGTCGTGGGTCTAGGCCACTAATTAACCACTACCATATTTTGTAGATCCACCATGATTGCCTTACTGGAAATAATATGACCTAAAAAACTGACAGTATTCAACCAAAATTCATATTCAGAGAATTTACATATAGTTGTTGCTCTTTCAAGGTCTGCAATACCATACGAACGTGATTATCATGATCTACCTCACTCTTAGAAAAATACCAGGATGTTATCAATGAACACAATGACAAAAAGATCTAGAAACTGATGGAAAACCCTATTCATCAGATCCATGAATCCCGTTGGGGCATTAGTCAACCAAATGACATAACCAAGAACTCAAAGTGCCTATACTGAGTATGAAAAGCCATCTTAGGGATATCCATCTCCCTAATCTTAAGATGATGGTACCTAGACCAAAGATCTATCTTAGAAAAGAATTTGGCACCTTGCAACTAATTAAATAAGTTATCTATCCTTGGAAGAGGATAATAGTTCTTAATCATCACCGTATTCAACTACTGATAGTCGATACACTTTCAAAGGAAACTATCCATATTACACACGAATAACATTGGTGCACCCCATAGGGATACACTAGGATAGAAGAAACCCTTATCTAAAAGATTCTTAAGTTGCTCTTTGAGTTCTCTCAACTTAGCTAGAGCCATTTTATATGGAGGAATATATATTGGACAAGTGTTCAAAACCAAATCAATCCCAAACTCAATCTCCCTATCCAGAGGAACACCAAGAAGATCATCCGTAAAGACCTTAGGAAACTCATTACCACCAAAATTGAATGCAAAGAAGGACCTTTTGAGTTAGAATCTTTAACCCAAACTAAATGATAGACAAACCCTTTAGACATTAAACTGCGAGCTCTAGGATATGATATAAACTTTCTCTGAGGAGCAAGGGAAATATCCTCCCATTCAACAATCGGCTCACCAAAAAACCCAAAGACAACCGTACGGGTTCAATAATCTAAGGACGTGTATCATGAATGTAACCAATCCATATCCATAATAGCATCAAAATCTACCATATCTAATTCAAACAAATCCACCAAAGTCTCCTAACTACCAACAGATTCCACACCCCCTATAGACTCTTTTAGCAACCACAGAGTCACCTACTGGGGCAGAAATAGAAAAAAGATTTGAAATAACCTCGAGATCAAAATCAAAATACACAGCCACAAATAGGGTCATATTAGAGAGAGTGGACCCCAAATCAAGTAAATAATAAACATCCCAAGAAAAGATTTATAATGTACCAATAATGGCATTAGGTAATGCCTCAGACTCCTGTCGGGTAGAAAGGGCATATAACCTATTATGGCCTATGCTAGTACTAGAAGAAAAAATAGATGCAGAAGAAGCACTCTTTGGTGGAAGAGCAGATGAACAGGCAACCAAAACCTTATTTTCCCCTAAAGCAACCTTACCAACCAGATAGTTTCTATGCGCATGGCCTAACAAACCACATTTGAAGCACCTGTCCCTAGCCTATGATTGGGCATAATGAGGACGACTGAGCCCCACTAGCGTAGGATTGGGCACCCTATGCCATGAAGTTGTTGGTACCCTACTGATGCCTATCACCCAACTACTTCAAGTAAAAAGAACTATCTGTAGAGAAAAAACCAGAACTCCCTCACTTTTTCTTTGGCCACTTACCACCATCCTGACCACTTTGTATTTGTCTAGCCTACTTAGAAAACCTGAACCTCTTACCCTGCCTTTCACCTATCTTAGGCTCATTCTCTTTTCCTCCTCTACCAGTTGCATATGAACAATCAACCTAGAAATATCCATGTCTTTGATCAACAATACTGTCTTACTTTGAAGGTTTAACTCATGAGATAGTCTTAAAGCAAACTTTCTCATCCTAGACCTTATATTAGACACCAATTCTGGATTATTCCTAGATAATTGGTGAAATTTTAAGGCATACTCCTTGACCAATATCTTCCCCTATTTTAAATTAACAAATTCCTCTACCTTTACTTCTCTCAACTCCTGCGAAAAGAAGCGATCCAGAAAAGCATTAGAGAAAGTCTCCCATAAAGATGACTCCTCAAAATTACCCCTTGCCTGATCCTATTCCTCGTACCATTGGTATGCCACATTCTTTAGAGATAGGCAGCAAAATTCACCCCTTCCACATTCGTGGCCTGCATGAGCCTGAAGATCATTTCCATCTCATCCACAAAGCCTTAATAATCCTCTTTCACCTTATCACTAGTAAAGATTAGAGGAATCAACTTCATAAATTGGATAACCCTTGTGGCATCAGAAGATGCAATACCAGATGCACCACGCTTAGTCTGAGAAGATACCAACTGATCAATCACATGAATCGACTAACAAAACTTCACATTTGTCACCTCGACCTAAAGAGGACTAGATAAAATTAGTAGATCTCCAAAAATATCAGGGACTGGACCCCTAGACCGAGTATGGATCCCATGAGTAGAATGTGTCCCATCAACATTGTACCTAGTTAGGACAGAGGAGTTTCTGTAAGCTTCAGATCATTGAGGCATGATCTAAAAGACAAGCAAATAGAAATCAGATAAATCTAAGACCTTTGACTCCAAGAGTGAAATAAGAACACAAGGAAGAGAAACATTTCCTAAATGCCTTGTAGCCTCTCCCTTATGAGTGTGGCGCACTAGACACTCTTAAAAGAGAATCTACTCGAGATGAATTTGTGAACTCCCAATTGACCATGAACCTAAGGCTCTAATACCAACTTGACATAACCCAAATAAGTGCCTTGTCATAATGGGCATCTCAAGTCCAATGGGACCAAAGACCACCCCCAATACCCAACCCAACCAACAACCTAAACTATGTGTCAGATGAATTCTAAACATAAAACAAGATAACATATTTGTATTAATCCAGATGTTAGGATAGGTCTATAATCGCGACCAAACCAAGCAAGTACAACAATATAAACCTAACTAATAACCATACCAAAACCAAAACAATAACCAAGTTACTGTCCATTATGCTAGACTCTATCTTAGGGAGTTGGTGAATTTGCATGGAGTTGCTTTGACTAATATTTTAGACAGAGGTACCCAATTTACCTCTCATTTATAGAAGACATTTTAGTAGGGTAGTGGCACCCAAGTTTATCTGAGTACAACCTTTCACTTGTATATAGATGGTCAGGCATAGAGGACCATTCAAACTTTAGAGGACATATTGACATCCTGTGTAATTAATTTCAAGGGTAGTTTGGATAATCATTTTCCTTTGATTGAGTTTACCTATAATAATAACTATTACACTTGCATTCATATGGCTCCGTTTGAAGTGCTTTATGGTAGGAGGTGTAAGTATCCTATTGGTTGGTTTGAGGTTAGCAAATCTGCGTTGATAGGGCTAGATTCAATGCATAAAGCAATGGAGAAGGTTTAGCTGATTAGAGAAAAGTTGAACATAGGCAAAAGCCATTAGAAATTCTATATAGATGTAAGGAGAAGGGAGCTTGAGTTTGATACTGGTGATTTTGTTTATTTGAAAATTTCACATATGAAAGGGATGAAGAGGTTTGGTAAGAAAGGGAAGCTCACTCCCTGCTATGTTAGGCCTTATAAGATTTTGGGTAGGTATGGGAAGGTGACCTATAAGTTGGAATTTTCTGCTGAGTTGGTATCATCATACCAGTATTCCATGTCTCCTTATTAAGAAAATATAGTAGAGAGCCAACATCAGTAATACCTTTTGAAAGGATTGGTGTGGAGGATATCCTATCTTATAATGAAGTCTTAGTTAAGATCCTTGATTTTTAGATTCCAGTAATGAAGAGATTGTTTTTGTAAAGGCTCAATGGAGAAACCAGCCAATTGAGGGAGCTATTTAGGAAGCAAAGATGGATATGATGACCAAGTAACCCCACTATTTCTCTTCAGACCTAGTCCCAGCATGAGGTAATAGTTTCCTTAATTAATTAATTCTTCTGTTTCTATCTCAGCTATCCAGCCATCTTTATGTCATAACATGTATTCATGGGTTCTGTGATATCCTACATTTTGGGCTAGCTTTGAACCATCATTTCTATGTGCGTAAGATTTAAACCTATTATTTATATATGAATATATGTGTCATGATCATCAACCTAGTGTGTGAAGTTCTTTCAAGGTGAAAATTGATCATAGGAATCACTTATAACAAAGTTGAGCTAAGAGCCTTCGATTTGGCCAAATCTTCGTATTCAATTCTATAGTGGTATACTTTGAACGTGTATAAAATTTTATATATGTGGGATTTTTAATATCAAGACCCATAAAATTGTAGATAATTGAGTTAGATTTCCAATGATACCAATTTTGCCTTAATCCGATACTCGAGTGAAAAGTTATGGTATTTTTTGTAAGACGCTGTAAGGGTTCACAATTTAGTTGCGACGCGTTGCTCCCCTCAACAAGATAAGGGGAGCGACATATTTCTCTCTTAACACAATAAGGGAAGTAATGCAAAGCTTATTCCCTCTCTATTTAGCTTCTTAATGGTCAAGGGACACTTTGGTTCTTTCCCCTCAGCCCTAAATGTCCAAGGCGTGAATTAAAGCACAAAAAAGGGCATTATTTGCCCATATTATTCAAATCAAATCACATTAAAACCCTCCCATTCCCAATAACAATGATTTAAAATTCTTCTCTCAAGAACACAAGAATTTAAGTTTAGAATTCAAGATTTCTTTAAGAAGTTTTTCAATTACAGTATATGGGGTTTATGAACAAGGATCCTCTCTCATCCTTGTGCCAAAAACTTACTTCAAAGATTAAAGATCATGATTTTAAATTAGGGTTCATATACAATTAGCCATATTCTTGAATTATGATATTTCCATGAGACTAAAGGCTTTAAGTGCATCAAGATTTACTTATATCCATGTTTCCTCACAAATTTTACATTTAAGGCATGTTACTAGCTTTATCATGTAAATTATGGTTCTATGTGATTACAACCCAACTTATATTCATGGTTGGTCAATACCAAGTCAAATTGTTAAACTTATGTATTTAGCCCTGTGAACATGATCCCCTTTTCAAGTTCACTTACTTCCATGTCATAGCCCATTGATTTCATGTTGAATACCCGAATTATGGAATTAGACATGTAATCATGTTGTTATCTCATGTCTAAGACATTCCCATGTTTAAGTTCATGATTTTCACATGTTTGATGAAAGGTCCATACTTTTGGGTTTGAACCATAATCCCATACTATAGTTTTTAAGTTTTGATATCATAATTTGTGGTCATTTAGTGATGGCGGGTTATGAACACTCGATACCTATGTGTTTTACTTGATTTTAATTTTTCAAGTAATAAGTCATTCAGATCATGATTTTAATATCATATTCAGAACACCATGATCATGTTAAGCATTATCAGTTTATATGTTAATAATTACCTTAGAATCCATATGCACTGTTATTTTTAGAATACCATGACCTGAGCTTATTAGTTATTAATTATCAGTACATGCACTAGTTAGTATTTTAGAGTCATTCAGTTGGGAGTAGGATTTAGCATCAACTAAACATAGGTATGTCGTCTCCACTGTTAGTTAGGCATGTGACATTAGTAGCAGTCCTTAAATTCCTAACCTATAATGATATCATAGATTTAGAAGGGTCTCCCATCAGTTAAGCTTTACACCCTCGTCCTTTGGGACATCAGTTTAGTGATCACTCTAGTTCAGGTTCTACCTCGAATGGACCATCCATCCTCAATGTGGGTCAGATGTTGGACTCCATGATATCTCACATGGTTTATGTTGGTTACATGATAGCTCCTATAGTTTCAGTTAGTATTCAGTATGTCTTATCTTAGGTTTGCTTGACCAAAGCATACAAATTTTCAATTATTTAGTTATACAGAATTCATTCTTTCAGACTATAGATTATCTTAGAAATATGTTTATGCTTGGTCTTGAATTCTCAGTTTTACATGTCCATGTTATTTTTTTCACGTTCAATATCCATGCATGATCCTCAGTTAAATTGTATAGTCTATTCAGTTTTACTTGATATTTACAAATAGTATTCATGTTTTACTGCCTCCCAGCTTCAGTTCTACATATTCTACAAGAGTAAAGGTTTAAGAAACTAAGTGTCATAATTCACCCGCTTATCAGGTTATGTCTGTTACTCATGTTTTAAGATACTCTAGCTTTCAGTTTATCTTAGTCTCTTGGTGAGTCTACTAGCACTTAGCATGCATATTTTAAGATAATGTATCTACTCAGTTTTACTTATTGCATTCACCCACACTTACTCAGTATATTACAAAGTACTAATCCACATATATGTCTATTTCCTACATTGTCTCATAATGTAGGTACCACTTGTAGCCTATGCATCATAATCAGGCGGTTTGCAACTTTAAGCCAGCAGGTGATGAGTTCTCTAATATCTGGGACTCCATTCAGTTTTAGTTCATGTAATGTATTGTATTTATTCATATGTATTGATTAGTGGTAGTTTGAGACATGTCCTAACTATTTATAGTCAATATAATAGAGGCTTCATAGATTGTCAGTTAGAGTCATAAAATATAAATTCCAGTTCTCTCTTAAGTTTTATCCGATTGTAAACTTTATCAGAATTATACTATCCAGATTATGTCTTGATTATGTTTTCACACCCCAAACTTAGCTATTTTATATACTTTAATTCAAATGCTCAAGTATCATACCAGTTCATGGGTTAGCTTGGGATCACTTGTAGTTTTAAGATCGTGTTACGACTAGGGGGTAGTCTTGGGTCATGACAAAACTTAGTATCATAGCCCAGAGTTCAAGTGTCCTAGGGTGTCTATGAAACCGTGTCTAGTAGAGTCTTGCGCAATGGTATGGAGACGTCTTTACATTTCTTCAAGAGGCTACAACGCGATTAAGAAATGTTTCCCTTCTTTTATGTCTCAGATTGTGCACTAGAAGTGTTATCTAAGAAATTTATTCAGATTTGTACATTACTCTATTCGTGCTAACTCTTTCTTATTCTTGAGGCAACAAAAATAGCAAAGCTTAAATCCTTAAAAATAGATTTTTTCCCTAGACAGTCCCCATAGACAAGTTACGGGATTGCATATAGGCTCAAAATTATCCCATCAGTGTTTTTAAGTTCTGAGGTTTGAAATATTTCATTCATGTTCATAAAAACCGTGCACTAAGCCAAATTCAAATATTCTTTTAGATCCCTTCTTAGAATCCTATGACAACATGTGACATAGAGTTAGAAGCATAAACCTAGAAGTTTACCAGCAGTAAAGTGAAAATAGTGTTTATCTGGATTTAGTAGATTATGTATCCATGGAGCTAGTTGTATCAAAAGTGAATCAGTAGGCTTGGAATAGTGTACGCAAGAATTTAAGTTGTTGATTCAAAATTAAGTATGATGACATGTGTATGATCTAGAGTTATACCCAAGGTGATATGGGATTGTATTATTTCAAAGTTTTAACAGTATGTGTGCTTAGATAGTACCCTTGAGTTGATAAGTGTGAATGAGGCTATGTAGTATATGATGTTCTTATCAGCTAACTTATAGGTTATAGGTCGATGATGTTGGGTATGTTTGTATAATGATAATTCTCATGGTTTAGGAAAAAAATATAAGTTTAGAGATATGATATTAGTAGGCCATGAAGGAAGTTAGTATGGTTCATTAAATATTTAGGGATATCTATGTTAAGTGTTATAATCTAAGTTTGAATTGTGGATGATTGAGCTAATGGAAAGAAGAGTTAAAATTCTAGATGGCATGAACTCAGGGTATGGTGACACTCATTTAGATTCTAAGTTAGTCAGGTTTTAACTAATATGATGACTATTAGAGCTCTAGAAAGTTAAGAATTATATCTCAGAAGGAAGTATTAGCAGTGGATTTTACACTTTAAGATATAGTCTTTTAGAGTGAGTTTATTATTTTTGTGTATTGTTATGCCTTGAACCCTAGAGTAAAATGGTTACAGTCTAGTTTAGAGTTTATTAAAGGATTCCACAGACTTAGAATGATAGCTTAAATCTAAGAGGGAGATGATAGAACAAGGAACCAAGTCAGGCTCACAAATTCTAGTAGTAAGGTTGGTGTGTTGTAGATCAACAGTAGGGGAGGAAAATGTCTGACCCATTCTTATCTCAATGCAACATTTTGTACTTCAGTCATCACGATATCTACTCATGCATTATATGTCATCTCCATAATCATAGCTCATATTCATGCACTTTACATCGAATTATGTGCGTTTCTAGTTACTAGTATAAGGAGTTCCAGTTGGATCAACAGTACGAATAATTTTTCATAAATTTATGAACTCCAAACTTAGGTCATGTAACTCATGACTCATGTACTCATGTTTTACAATATGTTCAGTTCCAGGTGCTCATGTTACACTTTTAATTATCAGTAAGATTCAGATCATGTCATGTATATCCTCAATTTTGATCTCTGTAATTACTTTATGTCATGGATACTCTATTCTTCAAGCCTAAGTGAAGTGTCCAAGTTATGCATAATATTCTTTCATGCCTTAAGTCCTCATGTTCTAACTTTTAGTGACCTCTCCTTATGTAATGATAGTGGTGATGAATAATTATTTAGATGGGAGAGAGTAAATATCTCATGTTTGAGAAAGATCATTGCTTGCTTGTTATATCTCAATTTATAAGTGTGAAGGATGATTTAGGCAGAAATTTTGATATATGTCATGGTTAATTGAGAATTCTATGTGTGTCTTCCTAAAGATAGTGTAAGAAAGCTGTTATTGATAGGGGTTTAGAGAATATGAGAAAGAAGCTTTATGGTTGTTTGCCTAGAAGTTCATATGTGGTTATGATGGGTACATTGTGATTTAGTGAATTCCTAGTGAGGTTCAATTTAGTTGTTGACATGGTAAGAAGAATTATTCTTGAGATGAGAAGTTATGAGACACGCCTAGGGTATTGAATTCATGGTTCAGACTAGTGTTATGTGCAGTACCTAGTGATTTTGAGTTAGTCTTGAACATAGTGAGGGTATATAGATCAACTCAGACTTGGGGTTAAGCTTGAGCATTAGAAGTTTCCTTACTTAAGGCATAGTAGTGGTATCCCAGCTTATATTTCATAACCCTACGTTCCATGTTATAAAGTTATAGATATATTAAGATTCCTTATTCAGATATCTTATTCAGAATATTTCAGTTGATTATAAGCTTCTGGTATAATTTAGTTTGTATAGCTAGTAACTCAATTTAGCAATCACACAGACAAGTTCCTATGGTTTTCCATCTTCCATCTAGTCATGCTCTCCGAAGTCTCATGAATATGGCTATTCCATGAGGTAATTCATTCACATCCATACAAGTTACGAATTTAGTTCAGTTCAAGCATCATGTTTTAGATTCATCTAGTTAGTCATGACTTAGTTCATAAGTGTTCAGTACGTGCATGATCTTAATTTTCCAAGTATTCTAGCTTAGATAGTGTAATACCCCTTGTATGACCTTGGTCTCACGGTACTTGTTTCTATTGAATCATTTATGACTTTTCAGTTCTATATGTATGATTGTATCATGAACATTTCAAGCAAGTTCTAAACTCTCAGCATGAATCAACTCCTTATAGTAAGTAAAGTCAAGTCAGCCTAGAAATCAGTTTCATGATAAAGTTATAATGCTTCAGCTTAGCTATATTCTTCATTAAAATACATCTCATGTGTATATTATTCCATACTTCTACGTCTTCAACAAGTTCCTATTCATCATTCGAGGATGAATGATTCCAAGGGGGAGATAATGTAACATCCCGCATTTTTGGGCTAGACTTTGAACCGTCGTTCCTACGTATGTAAACTTTAACCCATGATTTGTATGTGAATAAATGTTTCATGATCATTAACATAGTGTGTGAAGTGGTTTTGAGGTGAAAATTGCCCGTAGGAATCACTTAGAACAAAGTGGAGCCAAATCTTTATATTCAATTCTACTAGGGTATACTTTGAATATGCATAAATTTTTATATATGTGGAATTTTTCATCGCAATACCCAAAAAAGTGTATATAATTGAGTTATCTTTCTAACGATACCAATTTCGCCTTAATCCGATATTCGAGTGAAAAGTTATGGACTTTTTTGTGAGACGCAATAAGGGTCCACGATGCATTTCTCTCTCAATGAGATAAGGGGCACAACGCGTTGCTCTCTCAACGCGATAAGGGACACGATGCAGACTTTATTCCTTCTTACGGGTCAAGGGGCACTTTAGTCCTTTCCCCTCATCCCTAAACGCCCAAGGAACAAATTAAAGTACCAAAAATGGAATTATTTTCCCATCTTCTTCAAATCAACTCACATAAAAACCATCCCTTTCTGAAGAACAATAATTAAAGATTCTTCTCTCAAGAACACAAGGATTTAATTTTTGAATTCAAATTTCATCAAGAAGTTGTTCAATTAAAGTATGTTGGGTTTATGAACAAGGATCCTCTCTCATTCTTGTGCCCAAAACTTACTTTAAAGATTAAATTTCATGATTTGCAATTAGGGTTCATATCCAATTAGCCATATTCTTGAATTATGATATTTCCATGAGATTAAAGGCTTTAAGTGTATCAAGATTTACTTATATCCATGTTTCCTCACTAATATTATAGTCAAGCCATGTTATTAGCTTTATCATGCAAATTATGGTTCCATGTGATTCAAACCCCAAACTTACATGTCATGGTTGGTCAATACCAAGTCAAATTGTTAAACTCATGTATTTAGCCCTACGAACATAATTCCTTTTTCAAGTTCACTTACTTCCATGTCGTAGCCCATTGATTTCATGCTGAATCCCTGAATTATGAAATTAGCCATGTAATCACGTTGTTATCTCATGTCTAAGACATTCCCATGTTCAAGTTGATGATTTCATATGTTTGATGAAAGGTCCATGCTTTTGGATTTGAACTATGATCCTATATTATAGTTTTTAAGCTTTATTATCGGAATTTATGGTCATTCAGTGCTGGAGGGTTATGAACACCCGATGCCTATGTGTTTTACATTATTTTCAATTTTAAGAAACAAGTCAGTCAGATCATGATTTTAATATCATATTCAGAACACCATGATTATGTTGAGCATTATTAGTTTATATGTTGATAATTACCTCAAAGTCTGTATGCACTGTCAATTTCAGAATACCATGACCTAAGTTTATGAGTTATCAGTTATCAGTGCATGCACCAGTTAGTATTTCAGATTCTTTTAGTTGGGAGTAGGATTTAGCACTGAGTGAATGTAGGGATTGCATCTCCCCCCTCAGTTAGGCATGAGACGTTAGTAGCAGTCTATAAGTTCCAGACCTACGACACCACCGTAGATTTTGAGAGGTTCCCCATCAATTAGGTAAGACATCCTCTTCCTTTGGGACATCAGTTTAATGATCACTCCAGTTTAGTTTCTACTTCGATGGAAAGGATAGAACAACCCTTCTTAACATAGGTCAGATGTTGAAATCCATGTTAGCTCACATGATTTGTATCGGTTACAGGATAGCTCCCACAGTTTTAGTCAGTATTCAGTATGTATCAGCTCAGGTTTGGTTTACCAAAGCATATATATTTTTAGTTATTCAGTTATATAGAATTTAGTCTTTTAGATTACTAATTATCTCAGAAATATGTTTATTCTTGGTCTTGCATTCTTAGTTTTACGTGTCCATGATATTTTTTTCATGTTCAGTACCCATGCATGATCCTCAGTTCAGTTTTTAGTCTATTCAATTTTACATGACAATTACAAATAATATTCATGTTTTACCGCCTCCCAGCTTCAGTTTTACATATTCTACAAGTGTAAAGCGTTAAGAAACTAAGTGTAGTAATTCACCAGTTTATCAAATTATGTTTATTACTCATGGGTTAAGAAACTCCAACTTTTAGTTTATCTCTGTCTCTTGGCGAGTCTACTAGCACTTAGCATATATGTTTAAAGATTATGTATCTACTTAGTTTTACTTATTGCATTCACCCACGCTTACTCAGTACATTCCAAAGTACTGAACCACATATATGAATATATGCTACATTGTCTTATAATGTAGGTACCAGTTGTAGACTAAACTTCATAATCATATGGTTTGAAACTTCCAGCTAGCAGGTGATGAGTTCTCCAATTTTGGGGACTCTAGTCTATTTTGTTCATGTACTATATTGTATTTATTCATATGTATTGATTAGTGGTAGTTGGAGGCATGTCTCAACTATCTATAGTCAGTATAGTAGAGGCTTCATTGATAGTCAGTCAGAGTCAAGAAATGTAAATTCGAGTTCTCTCTTCAGTTTTATCAGGTTGTAAACTTTTTCAGAATTATATTATCCAGATTATGTCATGATTATGTTTCCGTACCTAAAACTTAGCTGTTTTATATATTTTTATTTAGATGTTTAAGTATCATGCCAGTTTATGGGTTAGCTTGGGATAACCTGTGGTTCTAAGCACCGTTTTACGACTAGGGGGTAGTCTCAGATCGTGACAAGTTCAATTCAGTTCATACGTCGGTAATAAGTTCAGATATTGGTTCATGATTCAATTCTTAATGATTCAGTGCAAGATCCCAACTTTTCCCTAGCCTCTCAACTTAGTCAGTTTTATTTGACGATGAATGATCCTAAGGAGGGGTATTGTAATACCCTAAGTTTTCAAGCTCTAGAACCTTCAAAGGATGGGCCATTAAATTATCTTTCCAATGCCACAAGTCTCACCTTAATCCGATGTCGTGGTAAAATGTTATGGTATTTTGTTTAAAGGCACTGTCAAGCTGCCAGTGGTAATGATTCAAGCAATGACTCATTACAAGATGTAATAAGTCGCGTAACAAGTCATGACCTAGACTCATTACTATCGTAGTGAGTAACCCAAAAATTTATCTTACTGGAAACAAATCTAACACATAACTCATTATCAGACATAATGAGTCATCGTGTGGACTCGTTGCCACACCAATGAGGAATCCACAAATCTAGTTGTAGACTACGACAACTCCTAACGACTCGTGATAAAACCTAACGAGTCATTAGGAGGATAAGTCGTGATAACAATAGAAATATAAATGTCCCATACCTAAGAACCTCAAGCGATGACTCAGACCACGACTCGAGACCAATCATAACGAGTCGTGATGTGAGTCGTGACAACTGAATCGAGAAATTTCTACACTATCTTAAGGACTTTCTGGTATTTTTTAATCCTTTTAACCCCAAACCCACGTTTTTTGGGTGCTCTAGTATCAATTACTGAGGGATTAAATTGCCCTAACACTTTATAAACTCCAAAATTATTACGCTTAGCCAAAAAGAAGTGATTTGCTTCTTCTCCAAAGAAGACAAGGGTTCTCCAAGTTTAAGCACAAGTTCCAAACAATAAGGCTAAGAAAGTATCGAGGATGAACTATCCTATTCCAGCCACACTCAGAAATCTCAACACTATACCATATATCCCTATCCAATATACGAATAAAGGACGAAGAAAGATTTTATATATATATATATATATATATATATATATATATATATATCAATATGCAAGGCCAAGGAATAAATATACAATATACTTAAATGAAGGAAGGGATATATGGTAATACCATACTACATATAGCTAGATATGCTTACATATATAGTAAGGTCATCTCGAAGCACAACCTAGATAATAATATATTTATTTTAAGGCCTTGATATTATCCCATCAGGGTTTATTACTAACAAGATCCAGGTTTCTAATCTATTTGTCTCATGAGGAATTAATCGGGCATAATAATGAAATCGTAAGATAGAAGAGGCCATAATCATATCTCAAATATTGATACTGAATCAATGACAAATCTCTCATAAACTAGACATAATAATGATCATAACAATGATAATAACAATGTCAATAACAACGTGAGTAACCAACTATCCCTGACAACTAAATGCCTAATCTAGCCTATACGTACCCCCATCCCCCAGGCTCGGAAGGCTCAATCAACATACAACAATACAAGGCATAGTCATCATCCATATCAATGCAGCCGTCCCATACAAGCTAATATACATAGATGCATATTGGTGATAGGCGACGATTATGGAAGGATGAATGCAAGGTACATAATCAATATCACAACCTTATCATCATAACCATCTCCTTCATAATTGTCATCATTATGACAATCATCATCATCATCATCATCAACCTTTGTCAGGAATATATATATATATATATATATATATATATATAATTGTCATACATAAGGCTAGTCAGACTTGAAATGGTAGACATGCACATAAGCACATCAATGTAATCACCCTCTAGCTTTGCCGGATGTCAATAATATCATCATAACATCCTGCAATCTTGCCGGGTATCATCAAATCATCATAATATTCTCTGGCCATTCCGGGCATCATCACATCATCATAATATCCTACAGTCTTGCCAGGCATCATTACACCATCATAATATCTAAATCAACGTCAATAATAGAGGGCGAGTCCCACAAGGGATAAGGTAAAGTGCAATTCCCATGAGGGATAAAGTAAATAAACATAAAAGAGAAGCACAATAGAGTATATGTCCATAATTTATATTTTATCAGCAATATCACATTATCCATAAGCGTATATATATATATCACGTTCATAAGCATATATATACATATATATATATATCACATTCTTTTATCAGTTATCTATTGTCCATAAGTTCATAAGCCTATTGATCGGAGTGATCTTTAGGGCTAAATCATTACAAAGTGTAGAAAGGGGTCGGAACATCTCTAACTATAGTAAATAATAATATCACATCATAGAATGAAACTAATCTTGACAAAGTCTTTAAAAATATCTTTATTAACCTCTTTTAACTATAAGTTATTCATTAAAGATTGGCATTTATTATTATGAAGAAATCCATTATTAAGGAAGAAAGTGGGCTTTAACCCTTAGTTAGTGACAATAAATACAATATTATAATCTAATCGGAATCATATCAATCATCGATGCAACGATCATGAATGTATCAAATCCATGCATGGCATCACTGGAATTCAAACATTGGAGTCATTAACATCATACTGCATCTTCCTCCACCCTATACCAAAGAGATGTGTACATCAACACACATACACAAACTTTCTCTCTCTCTCTCTCTCACACACACACATATATATATATATATATTCATAAACTACAATCATACCCTGTACAAGGATAAACACTTCCCTGATGGTCAACTCGTATCACAACATGGCCTTGGGGCCCAATAATGTGTCCGAAACAATTATAATCTCATAATCACGGCTTTTGCCCCACATACATATCCAGAACCCATATCAATACTTATATTAGTAAGACATCTCGTATTCATAAGTCATAGCCTAACCATGAGGCATAAAATATTTATAGGCCTTACAGAATAATTGTAATCGTCTCACATCTAGGAGGCATAGCATACGTAAGACATCTCACATCTAGGAGATATGACATATCATTGAGCCATAACTCATAACTAAGAGGTATATCATATCCATAAGACATCTCATATATATATAGTTCATGTATCATAACTAAGAGGAATATCATCTCTATAGGACCAATATAATATCTAAGAGGAGTAACATCTCTAAAGTCCCAATATCATATCTAAGAAAAATATAAACTCTATAGGCCATTAATCATTATCCAGGGAAAGTCATCACAATTTTCCAAGCTATGAAGTAACCTTATTCTAAAGGCTCAATAGTCTCAACTGGGCCTTATATCCGCAACTAAGTCCACACGGGATAACACGAATCTTGGCCAGAAGAATCCACTTCTAATCCTCAGTTTTTGCATCTAGGCAATTTATCCCTGAACTAGGCTAAGGTATCTAGTTCATCTTATAGATGTCAAGTAAGCCATAACCAATCCTAATATAGGAATTTCGTCTAGAGTCAAGGGCATTTAATTCAACTCTATTAAAATTTTTGTTTCAAGATCACTAGACTATCCCAACTAAGGTTAATCATACTAACCATGGTTCCAATACTTAAACCACATCCCAAACATAGCATCATATCATATCTATGCCACATATTAGTCCAATCTAGGGAAAAGGCAATAGGATTTTGAAAGGTAATAAGCATTTAACCTTACGGGTCCAAAACCTTCATCTAATTCCCAAACTTTAATAATCAAGACTAAGTCATTTTACTCATAATCGATCTTAAAAAATTCACATTCACACATAATATATATCATAAATCATCTTATGAACAAGACTAGATAGAAGCCTATCTCAAAGCCGAACCTTAAATCCTTACATCAATCACCAATGCCCATCTTCACTTTATGATCCCAAAATGCCATCATACTATCAAAATTGCAATCTATTTATCAATACGGGAATAACGAGATCCATATTGTACCATTGTGCTTTGGGTCCAAAAAGACACAAAAACCCTAAATAGGTCTCATGAATACATTTTCAAGGCCAACCCAACATGCTATAAGAACTCAAGGAATTAAAACCCTAAAAAATAGGTGTAAACCAAACAAACTTAGGGATAAAATTAAGCCCTAAGTGAATTTGGGATTTTGGGTCAAAACTTAGAAATTCATCAACAAAGTGATGAAACATTACCTGAATTCAAATGATAATCATGATAAAAAATGTTTAGCAAGATTCCAAGTCACCCACTGATGAGTGGTGAGTTTACCACTTATTCACACTCATTTTTCGTGCACATTACCTTATTTAGAATGAATAAATGAGACAACATTTATGGATAGATACACTAATATCCACTCTTTGCATACATAAAGTTAAAAAGACCAAAAGATGTAGAGAGGAGCTAAAAATAATAAAAAGGGAGAAAGGAAGAGTGTAGCTGAAGACTTGACTACATCAGCCTC
Organism: Capsicum baccatum var. pendulum; assembly: GCA_030864225.1. Classification (NCBI taxonomy): domain Eukaryota; kingdom Viridiplantae; phylum Streptophyta; class Magnoliopsida; order Solanales; family Solanaceae; genus Capsicum; species Capsicum baccatum. The sequence continues at coordinate 79,861,719 of CM061560.1, read as the reverse complement.
GGTTATCATGGCCACAATCCTCTATTCACAATTACAGTCAGCCAAGACGATCAGGGTAATATGGTTGCAGCACAGAACCATAATCGCGAGGTCGTAGACAGATGTCCGCAATCAGGGTATGTGGGAATAGGCCCAGGGGCATATATGTAAAAGCACTTAGATACATACTAAGCCATATTTAATAAAAACACCCTTCCTCTTTAGGGAATCTTAGCTCATAAGATATCTTGGAATTCAAGACTTGAAACCCTAATCTTGGGCTAGTGTGTAATCAACTTTGGAGACTCAAATTTCTTAGTTTCTTATTGAAGAATGGATGCTTTGAATGACCCATATGGTATATTTCTCTTTAATTTCTTCATAAGTAGCTAAATAATTTAGTCTTGGGATTATGTTGAATTAGTGTGTGATTGTGTGTGGGTATTATTATGTTGCATGAATTTTAGTTGTTGAGTATGGATTTCAAAATTGCTTGAGCTTATGAGTTAGGATTTGATAGGTGAAAAATCCAAATTCCCAAATGGGTTTGAAGGGCAAAAGCTCCAAGCTCTAGAAACCCTTTGTCCTTCTTGATAGAGGGACTTAGGTGAATATTAGGTAACCCATAACATTCTCGAAAGAGGGTTATCGGGGGACAAGGTAATGGTGAACAACTAAGCCTATAGGTTACTACCCTTTGCAATCTTAGAAGTAAGTCTTTAGGGATAGTAATTCATGTCAAGAGCATCATCCTAGAAATAAGGATGCTTGGTTGAGGTTTTGGGTAGTTATATAAAATCCACACTTGTTAGGTGCTCGAAAGAGCCAATGAGTGAAATCGTTGGGGTTTTATTGAAAGATTGACCTCAACAACCTTCGAATTAGCCTATCCATCAATTAACAACTAAATTCCATACTAAACCAACATGATCCCACATGCTTCACCTCTAAGGATACATGATCCCAAGATTCTTCTAAACCTAGAATTCTAATCAAAGATATCATTTATTGATTACTTACTAAAGGTAGTAGTAAAAAAGGTTCCCAAACAAATCCCCTATTTAATTGTACATGTCTTTTTCTTTAGCATTCCGGATGACCTTATAGTAATTGGAATACCCATAGGTCTAAAGTATATAACATTCACTCCTTGAGATTTGACCCTGATTTACATTGGGTTACTTGACAATGAATGCCTCATCCCTTAATTAAGGGAGTGAGTTGAGCGTTATCACCCACAAGACTCAATTTTGAGTCATCATACCCATTTAGGGTTTTCTGGTCTCAAGAATGAAGAGAAAATGCCCAAATTCGCGACATTGGGGTATATTTTTAGACCCTTCAGTCAAGGACATGGCGATCGTAATCACTATGACTGTAATCACCATGTATCGATTACCATAAGACTTGCCACAGTCACCGTAGAGCGATCATGGTAATCCTTAGGTGGTCGCCATAGCACCAGCACCGGTAACTTGTAAATTTTTTCAAGTTTGCAACGATGCCTAGAGATTTATTCACAATTTGATTTTCACAAATAAACTATCTAACCCCACTAAATTAGACGTTCTAGATGCATTGGTGAAGTTGGATTTTCCATCCAAGGTCGTTTTAACCAAATATAGGTCCCACACCCATATCCTCTGACTTTTTCACTTTCTAACCAATAGATCAAAATGAGCTCAGGTGTATTGGAACCAAACCAAAGGTCTACCTAGCCTAAAATCAATTTTTCGGAGCTGCTGGCACATTTGGAATTTACATGCGAGATTGTCTTACTAAAGTTTTTGCCCGATTGCCATTTGGAACTAGTGAAAACTTATAAATAGGGAATTGGTTCTAAAAACCAAACAAATTGCTCAATAACTGAACAGTCAGTCCCAACAAGTCATAAATGACTTGGGGCAGCTATGGAGAAGCTCAACAGTGAAGATAAATGGAAATATGAGAAATGACCGAAAGGGTCATTACAATATCCACTACTAAAAGGACTTTCATCCCCAAAAGTTAATAGATTGATAGAATCTCAAAAGCTCGTAGGGATGAGGTACTGGGTCTGCCTACTCTGAGCATGACTTCCCAAATAACCTCTATGAAGAGAGAAAACTTCTAAGGGATTTCACCACATGTATCCCTTTTCAAATAGCACTCTCACTTCACTTCCAAACAACCATTACTTAACTTTAACCACTAATTGGCCTCCAACTGAACCAAAAAGGGAGATTCACGTAAATCTAAACCAAAACACACTGATACCATCATAATGTCCGCACAAATCCACAAAGGCTTATTTGAGCCAAAACCAACCCAATACATGAGTCATACCACTGACTCCAAATCCAAATATAACCTTCCCTTACCATTTTGCACCTGCTATCCACTCCAAACTAGGAGAAAAATCACCTGAGTCCGATCTGCACAATCTCATCATAGAGAACTCAATAAATTGAAGCTGAAATGCTGAAAGTCCATACAACAAATATGAGAATAACCCCATAAGGCACTGTCTGGGCACAAAAATGGAGATAATCAAGGAACGTAATCTATGCCAAAGCTATAGCTAATCTGGATGGTAATAAAAATCCAACTAAAGTATATTACCCTTATTGAGAATATTATTTGGACAATTATCAACTATAGTCCATCCGAAGTCGAGAAGACTATAGTCCATGAGCAATCATTTGGATAGTTATCAACTATAGTCCATCCGAAGTTGACAAGACTAAATAGGTAACCATAAAGTAGGCTTAACCAACCTATAAATGAAATCCGAACTGAGGTGAATCTGAAAATAAAGGTTGTACTCAGCTCCATAGCTCTAAGTTGAAATCTCAATATAAAGGTTGAACCACTCAATCTTTAACTACCCAAATTATGCATGAAGATGGGTAGACATCTATACTCCAAATTTATCATAACTTCCAAATTACCATTCTAAGGAGTCTAATCCAAAATTGAGCCATTTAATCCAAACCATGATCAAATACTTATATTGATCAAACTATCTGAATTAGGAATATCTGTTCCATATCATGCTGAGCCAAATTGAAACATAATTGAAGAACAAAATCACAACAGAGGATAAATTACTAGTTGACAACATAAGAAATCAATTCCATAACCCTGGAGGGAACAAATCACCAAAACATAATTAGGAACTTCCCAAGGTTGCAAACCATAGTATCAATGGTAAAACTCTAGCAACTTTGGGAAATATAACTCAAGACAGCAACTAACCAATCTAACACTCCATCTTGACAAAGAATAGTCATAGGCACATATCATCAAGGAGCTATTCTTCACCAAGACTCATCAAGATGAGCAAACTCTGAGATGGGAATTTCCTAAATTCACCCAACTAGTACAATTATCACTCAATCCATCCATGTATGCCATCATCGAAGAAGAAAAATACCAATCTCAAAACCAAGGTTAATGCCAAGACCATCACTAGAAGTCAAACAACTCAAGCTAAAGAATTTCCAATTTGCAATCTAAAAAGGCCACCTGCCTCTATCTCTCCAACTTCACTAGGCAATACCATATCACAGTAAGATAAGAGCATCCAGCCTCCACACTAATAACAAGGGAACAAACCAACCACATATAAGACATGAATCCACGACATCTCAACATTTATATTAAACCCACTATCGGGTGACAAAATAGACACAAATGAAGAATGGACCCCAAATGGATAAAGCTAAAAAATAGGCTATATAAAAAGGGATATTCAATACAAAGCCTTTGTAACCTAGGAGGTAAGTCTAAAACCCTCAAACTCAAGATCGGGCAATATAACTAAATTGCCAACTTAAGAATTATACAGAACAATGGAAGGTCAACTTACCTTTGATACCATAATACATACTCAAATCAATCTAACACAGCAGACCTAGAGGGAAAACAATCAACCTCGCTTCGCTATAAGAAAGAAATCATCAATCGGGCTATATCTATTTAAGCTATCGAATAAGATCACAAGAAAATGAAATTCTAACTAGACAACACCAGTGTAAACAGCAACCCAGCAAGGATCAATGACATCAGGTAATAATATCAAACAATATCAATAATCTCAAGCAGTGATAACAATAGTAACAATAATATCAACATCAATATAATGAATAGGTGGTACCAAAATGAATTATCAATATCATGTACCACTCAAGGGACACAATAAGGCCAACATGCAAAGATAAATAGGACTTAAACCCAAAAACTACACCTATAAGGGAAAAATGTCAATACATATCTACTTCATCTACTACTAAAAGAAATAGATCACAGAGTAGTAATATAATCATGAATTTAATACTAAGGAACACAATAACCAATATGAACTCATCAAAACATGTAATCATCAATGGGTATGAAAACCCCAACACATATACTAAAAAGATAAATATGGGAAATAAAACCACACTGTCATGGTAAAATCAACAATCACATGCCTGATGAGCATAAGGAGAATAAATTTGAATGAGTCCAAACTCGGACCGATTGACTAAGTCATCAAGTAAGGCGCCAAGATCACTATCTCTAACTAAAGGTGCCACAACATGATAAGGCTCATCTAAATGGGATAAATGACTAGAAATACCATGCCGGGGACATTCACTAGACCAATAATCAATATCTCTATAGTAGTAGATACTCCCAAAGCTTGAAACTTAGAGATCAACACAACCTAATGCCCAAATAGCTGACAAACAGATACAAAGATTAATATCTACTATACTGGTCATCCTTTCCGCAATCATAGCCTATCTTAGAAACTATAATCTGGAAGGGAATACATGCTAGCTCTTTCTAATTACTAACTCACATCTGGGGTGCTCTCCAACCTAATATCTCATCCCTCCATAACCAAAATAAAATCTCGGATAAAATTCCAATAGCACTATATTGATGGCATGGCCTCTTACCGCCACCTCTATGAGTTTCAATATATATAATAAACAATAGCGGCCACTTCCATGAGTCTCAATATATATGCTCTCTATAGTCCTTTCTTAATAAATAATATAAGAGAAAAGGGCCCAACTGCTATTATATGCTCTAACTCCAATTAAAGTGGCAATGGTTGTCCTTTAACAAATCCCTACACCAAGTCCTTTTCTAAAGGATATAGCATAAGAATAAGTCTAGCCTGCTCAAGATACCAAATCTTGTACTAAAAAATTGGAAAAAACCATGATGAACACCAATAGACCCAACTATGTTGTGAGAACTGCAAATATCACCTATGATTATGAAGGATCTATAATAGACTTGGGATCCTCAATTCTAAACCTCAAAGGGCTAAAGTAATTTGATACTGTGCTAAACCTCTAGAATGCATGCAAAAGTCTCATCTACATCCATCAATAATGTCGCCCACCTTGCATAATTTATTAGGGACATAATAAAGTCAAAGAATATGTTTGAGGTTTATAGCAATGCTGTCACATGATAATGAGTAAAGAAGTGAATTTCCTATAAATGTCCATGTAGCCTCCCGAAGATAGGTTATGGATGTCTCTACATCGATCCGCTGGACTTTACTAAATAGTTAACTCTTATAATAATACATTGGTGAAACCTAAGCTCTGATACCAATTTATCATGACCCAATTTCTTGGATCATGATGGTGCCTACTGTAACCCACTAGTAGACAAGCCAAACACGTAGTCTGGAATGATTAGTAATGGATTACCAAATGTAATAAAAGATCAAATACATAAGTAAATCCCAAAACCTGATGGTATTAGTGTAAGAGCTACTAATAATACAAGAGTACAAAGTGAAGTACATTGAATACACTAGTATGACTTATCTTTGAATACAATATAGAGACTAGTCTAATGCATAAGAGAGAGATAAGTAATACTCCAAACATCAGAAACTCACTCTAGTCTCTGAACCATAGATAGTCTATACATTGCTCACATCAACAATGTAAACTATACTATAATCTGCAGGCTACAGAAGTATAGTATAAGTACCAACGAATGGTACTGAGTAGACAACTACCGATTGAGGTCCAAAGATAAAGCAAATATATATAACATATAAATAGAATAGAAACTACACTAAGTGTTCAACAACCATAAAATAGCCAGTGAGATAATATGGATAACCTATCCCATTTATGTCTAATAGACTAACATAATAAGGCTAAGAAAGTATCAAGGATGAAATATCCTATTCCAGCCATACAAAAAAATCTTAACTATACCGTATATCCCTAGCCAATATATGAATAAAAGATGAAAAAATATTATATATATATATATATGCATATATATATATCAATATACAAGTCCAAGGAATGAATATACAATATAAGCAAATGAACGAAGGGATATACGGTAATACCATAGCTATATATAACTAGATATACTCTTATATAGATAAAAGTAAGGTCATGTTGAAGCACAACCTAGATCATCATATCTTTATTTTAAGGTCTCGCTAAAATCCTATCAGGATATAGTACTAACAAGCTCAGGGTTTCTAATCCATTTGTCTCATGAGGAATTAATCAGGCATAATAATGAAATCGTAAGATAGAAGAGGCCAAAATCATACCTCAAATCTTGATACCAAATCAATAACCAATCTGTTATAAGGGAGACATAATAATAATCATAACATTGATAATAATAATATAATTAATAGAGTGAGTAACTGGATATTCCGAACAACCAAATCCCTAATCAAGCCTATGCGTACCCCACCTCCCCAATCTAGGAAGGCTCAATCAGCATAAAATAACACAAGGCATAGTCATTACCTATATTTATGCAATTATCCCATACCAACTGATAGACATAGACACATACTAGTGATAGGTGATGTGCATATAAGGATGAATACAAGGTACAATCAATATCACAACCTTATCATCCTAACCATCTCTATCATCAGTGGCATCATCATGACCATTATTATCATCATAGTCAACCTACGGCCTTGTTGGATATATTATATATATATCTGACATACATAAAGCTAGATGGACTCAAATTGATTAACATACACATAGGTACATCAATGTTATCACCCTCCGACCTTTCTAGGTATCAATATCATCATCATAACATTGATGACGTCTAAGCTACACCTTCTCTCAAAAGATGATACGTTTGCTGTCAAAATATAGTAACCCAATAAAGGTTGGGGTCAAATCCTAAGAAAACATATGGAATCGTGGATCTCAGCAGTTATAGTTAGTGGAAAAAAATAAAAGTAAATGGGGGGTTTTGTGTGGTAATCTCGATCAAGTAACTATATCAAATTTGGTTATAATCAGTCGTAGGTGAACAATAGGATTATCTTTCCCCTGGATTCTCAACTCCGTAGGCTTATTGTGCTTTGTTGAACCAACCTAATACTTTGCATGCAAAATTGATAATTTATGTGCCTTATTCAGTCTTTTGGATGAGCAAAAGGATTTCACCTTTTACCTTTCGAGGATCAAAATGTGTCCTTACTAACCCTTATCTTAGTCCTAGTTAACTACTGCATTTTGAGTCTTTAGTTATTAGATGAAAACTAACTATCTTACTTAGATATTACCAAGTAATATGGATCAATAGTTTGTAATGCCCCAAAATTTGGGTCCCAGGATGTCACACGATGCTTAGGGGTGCTAGTGACCCCAAGATAACCCTCCTACTAGCATAACTCTTAAACAGCTAGATAAAATGCTTAAATCTATATAAAGTTAGAGAAAATATAGAACTTCTCTGAACTTGATTAATATAAACATGAACTTTACAACTCTACTTTTACAAATGAAGCTGAAACTGCATACGTCAACTTCTACTGACTGTCTATGAAGCCTCTACTGGTACTGACTTCAGGTAGATGCGTCATGACTCCCAACTACCCAATCTCAATACGACTAAAGTAATAAAAATACAATATTTTTTGAACTGTATAACTGACTCATGCCCTCGAATCAAAAGGACTCATCACCTGCTGACTGGAAACTGCGAACTAACTGAATATGATATCTGCGCTATAACTTGTATCTACATTATAAGGCACTGTAGCATTTAGAAATATATGGGGGTCAGTAATTTAAGGAATGTACTGAGTATGTGGGGGTGCAATGCAACATTATAAATAATATCATAAATGATTATGAAAATCATTCATGCTAACGATAACAACTTTCTTCGCTCGAATTAACTGAAATACATTTCTTGTAAATCATCAATAGTAATCTAAGCATTATAAATCTCATAAATCATTATACTTAACTCAAACTCTTTAAATCATGACTTAGAGTGACTTGGTAACTCATGAAACTTAAACTCTTATGGACTTGAGAGTTTCTTATAACCAACATAACTACACCATGTGAGCCATATAGAGTCCTACGTTTTACCCTCCTAAGGAGAGAACCCCACATTGGCGGGGGTGTCGTACTCTTGCCAAGGAGTACAACCTTAATTTCTCAATCACAATCCCATACTCGACCTCTGGCCCACAATCATCAATATCAATTCTACGGTGGGACGTAGTTTTGGAGAAATACCACATTTCCCGCTCAGTGCTAAATACTCCTCCCAGACTCAGCTCAGAACGCATTAAGAAATCCACCTTAATCAATATTAATTCATGGGTCCATTATAAAGACCAAAACATAAATATATATCTCACCTGTAAATCATATGCAACTATGGATTCCTAACTCGACTCAAAATGAAATAATCTTTCTCAACATCAAGATGTATCAATTCATTTAGTCACGACAACATTAATAACTTTGAGAAAATATCAAGACTCATTATAACAACTCAATCTTATGAATCAATATACTTAATAATCCAACTTTTCATAAAGAAGCTTAAAGGTTGACATATGTCTTGAAAACACTTGAAATACCAACTCATGGTAGAATATAAAATTCACAATATTAAATATCAAGTCATAATTTGGAAGTTGTAAAATAATCATGTATCAAAAACTTCAAGAAAACATCATAGAACTCATTCTTGTCTCTCAAGCTCAATATCAATATATATATATATATATATATATATATATATTCAATAATAAAAATTCTCATAGAAAAGCTTAAATCATGACTCTTATCTCAAATCATTTGGAAATCATCAACTCATAATAATAATAATAATCAACTCATGGAATAAGTTCTCAATTTAAGAAATAAAATGATGAAATAGTTATGTGTATCAATCTTGAATAGCTCAAATACCATAAATCATTAATAAAGTAATTTGGGTGTAAACCCATTTTGCAAAATCATGGATATCAATAGTAGAAATTAAATCTTTGGGCACAAGAATGAAAGAAGTGTTCTTGTTCAAACTCCACATACCTTGATTATGGATTTGAATGAAGAAACTTATTATAGACTGATTTTCCACTTCTTGAGTTAGGGTTATTGATGCTTTTGACTTGGGTACCTTGAATCTTGAACCAATTTATAAAATCTATGGTTGGATTCTTGATGTTCTTAGGAAATTTGGATTGGATTTTTGAGAGAGAAATCCAAGTATTCTTGACGAAATGGAAGAAGAATGAAGTTTTCTTCTTTACTTGGATACATATAGAGGGTCAAAATGGGTGTAAAAGACCAAAATACCCTTTTAAAAATTCCCCTTAATTGCTGAAAAAAATGGCTGACGACATTCATGATAGGCCGTCAGACCCGTGATAGGCCATCACGAAATGTTGTCACAAAAGGATCGAATTTTTGATTTTCTACCTAAGGCTGATGCAGTTGTCACAAATGTCATCAGAAAGTGACGACGTCATCAGAAATGGCATAAAAAACGTGACAGCCCGTCAGAACCGTCATCATCGTTTTCCAGCTTGACCATGTTGGAGTAAAATGGGCATAACTCTTTGCTCCGATATCTGATTTTGGTGAAATTGGTATCATTGGAAAGATAATTAAATTATATATATTTTAATAGGTCATGAGCTCAAAAATTCCAAGTATAATGAGAGATATGATCATTTGAAGTTGACTATACCAATATCCTTCCCAAGAACTCTATCGGTAAGAAATGTTTTCATTCGCCCAATCATTAGGAAATCTTTAAGGACTTAATACACACCATACTTGATTAGAAAACAAATAAAGCACTATAATTTATTTATCAAGAGCTTGATTCATGGTTGCATTATTGGTTAGAGTCTCGGGGAATTACAAAATGGCTCTAACTTCCTCACCGGGTGTCCGATTCGGGTGAATCTTATGTCGATGAAAATCTTATCCAATTCTCCACATGTTTGAGAGTATAATTTGGGGAAATACAACATAAGATAAATAAAAATCAATTTGGAAGTCATCCATATTCTCTCAAACGATGGATTTAGGCTTAAGAAACGATCGGGGTATTACATAGTTAAACCTCAAATTACTATTGTCATTATCTTTTTCCAGTAACAACTCCTCTTTGGGAGTAAGTAGAAATGATCTAGGAGGGATTCTAACATTTTCCACCACTAATATAACTATTATAATAAAGATAATGAAATACATACATGGGTATTAGTTCAAAACAACAACACTTCCCATACTTTGTCAATCTGCCTGGGTTTCACAACCCTAGATATGGGTTTTTATCTACTCATGCTTATGAAGAGATCAATAACATTCATAGTAGAAAGAATAGAAGAAATCACAATGATAAGAAGTATAAAAACCCACAACCATAACTAAATTAATGAACTGAAGTAAATATAAGAGAATCCCAAGATCAAAATTGAATATTGGAATCAAAATAGGTTTGTGAGTATCAAGAGTATGTACACCTACTAAAAAACACATAAAAGGTATTTATAGTACATGAGGAAATCCTAAAACCAAAGACCAAACAAAATAGGAGAAAATAGGGTCAGTGGATACATGTGGCCTGTACTTGCGTCCTGACCCTGGGCATAAGTGATACCTGCGATGAGTAGGCTGAGCTAAGGTACAGGGAATAGGTACTGGATGAAAAAATTCCTGCAGGTCAGCTCTAGGGAATTTTCACTTTTGTCACTTACTTTGGCTAATTTCGGTCCGTAGGTCCTACTTGTGGCCCATAGGTTTACTTGGTATGTCCTAATTTTTTCATACTTTTCACGAACTTAGCATCCAAAATATGGTTTTCTGCAAAACGTTCCCAAAATGCATCATATTTGAAAAATAACCTCAGAAACTTGCATATTTTTCTTGTTTTAATCATCAAAAGTGCTATATTTCTATAGCACATCAACTCCCTGAACTTAAAATGTTTGCATGTCCTCAAAAAATAAAACACAATAAAAACAAAAACAATGCTTCTTAACTAGGAGAATCTAAGCTATTCAAAGCAGTCAGTCAATACTTTAAACTCAAATTACAACATCCTCATCCTATCTCACTTTTTAAAACCAACTGTGTATGAACATGAAGCACAACAATGTGACACAATGGGATCAAGGTATGCTAATTACATTAGCAATAGATAATCACGAATATATACAAGCTACACTACCCGAAATAAGAAAATATCTAGACATATGAATCAAGTTCCCTCACAACAAGGATGTCCTACTTACTTATATGAAGTAATGCATGTTAATGAGGGATGGTCAAGAGACACTTACACTCAGAAGAGAAGTTCCAATCAATGTACATGAAATGCTATAGGCATGCCTTTATGGTACATATGGACATATCAAGTGACTAAGCCTCCTTGGCACTACACTAACCTTGGAGTCTCACTTACAAGCCAATTTTCTTTTTATTCCACCTTATTTCTTCATTTTTATTCTTCATTACACATTCAGGGTGGGTATGGTCTTTTATTTTTTTTTTACTTTTCAATAATTTTTCTTTCTTTTTCTTTTTCTCTTTCTTTATCTACCACACCCAGTCCTACTAACGTTTTCTCTTATTTTACCCTTATTCATACCCAATTTACATGACACACCCTTATGATAGCCACCTTGAACATAGGTGTTTTTCCTGAGTTGAGGTGCACAATGTCCAGGGAGGTCAAGGGCCAAAATAGGTTCATTGTAATATCATTGGGAAGGTGAATGGTGAAACAAGAAAAATAAGCTTATAAGTCTCAAAATAGGGATCAAGGGATACAATTCAAACATGGAAAGTCATTTAGGTTAAAAGTGGACTAAAATAATAAATGACCTATGATCCTTACCTAAACAATTATTCTTTAACCTAGGTAAGACAAACCAAGAAAGTTCTGAATTCAACATATAAAAGGGAACTAGGTAGTATCTCTCACACACATGGCACAAAGTCCATATTACAAACTTCTGCCTATCTGGTTCATGCAATTGTTAGTAAGTGATTATCATGTACTTAATCCTAATTCCATAACAAGATCCAAAATGTTCACACATATGTACATTCACATAGTTCTAAAACACACAATTTTGGAGGGTATCAAAATCAATCAAAACATGACTACCGCGCTAAATACTTAAAAATCTTCTATTTACACAAAAACACATCACAATATGAAATAAAACATAATAAGTCACAAAATTATCCTAGATATGCCAATTCTATAATCATACCGTAGCCGCCATATAAAGAATCACGGCAACCAAAACCAGCGGTGGAATGGTATACCCACCCCAATTAAAAATTGTGCACTATCCTCAATGTATAAAAATAAAATAAAATAGGGGGAAGTGAGAACATACCTTAGAAGTGCACGGAGTAGGAATTCATTCGACTCATTTACCCAGCTTAACCTCAAGTTTGCTGCATCACGCCACTATAAATTTAGCCTTTCAACACCCATAGTGCCTTATGCTCAAGCTCAATTGGTAAGTGACATGCTTTTCTATGCATAAGATGATATTGAGAGGAACCTATGGGGGTCTTATAGGCTATCTGGTAGGCCCATAATGCATCATCTAACTTTCTAGAATAGTAAGTCCTGTTGGCATTCATAGTTTTTGCCAATAAGGACTTTATCTCTCTATTGGAGACTTCTACTTGCCCACTTGTATAAGGATGGTTATTGGAACCCTTGGGGGTTGCACCATAAAGTGAAGGACTAAGTCCCTCAAAATCAATCACAAGCAAAGTACACAAAAATGATCAGGCAGTAAGAGACAGTGTAGGAAGAGTAAAAATACAAGATTATAATATGGAAACCCAGGAAGAGAACCCACAGCTTGCCCTCACAAGCACCAAAGAAATCCACTATAGTAAACCTCTAGATTACAGTCCAAATTTCAGCCTACCTCTAGGCTCCTTTCGCTTGTAGTAACTCTACTACAAGCTTATCTTGGTAACTCTATAAGGACACTCTCTACTAATTAACTCTAATCAATCTTACACTTAGTAAACTCTACCTAAGAACCTCAATCAACAAAAAACAGTACTCGTATAACATGAGTATTTCATTTACAAATCAATACTCAAGAACACTCACTCACTTTTTAAATGTACTGTAATAATAAGAATATGTGTAATGCTTGAGTAGTCTTAAAATAGAGATTTTGCTAGCTTTCTTCACTTTTTTAAGTTGTGCAAAAACCTTAGTTTGATGAAGATCCATATATTTCCTTTTATAGATGAGGTGATGATTAGGGATAAAATATCATTGGACCAGCTGTCCTAATCAATATAAATAACACATGCAAGTTTGTTATGCAAGAGGACAAAACTGTGCAGATAATGCGTGCTAGCTATACTGTACCTTCCACATCTAGGGACCTGCTCCCTTGCGGTTAGCTGCTCATCATTAAAACTACATATAGAAATTTTCCCCCTTTTTGATGATTACAAACCAATTATATAGCTTTGAGCATTAGTTCACATTCATTATATTTAATCTGTGTGATTACCACCTTAAGATAAATGTTCCCCTTATCATTATTTTTCCTCCATCATCATTTAACATAGGGACCTGGTCCATTATTTTCATTTGTAGGAAAAACCTGTGATTTCTTCCTTCTATCATCATGCATCTTCATTTAATGCATTTTCACACTTCCCCCTGTCAACATGAATCCTTCATTCATCTATTCAATATATCACATGGTTCCCATATCAGCATGCCATTAAATTCTGCAACTCATATTACTTAGTACCTGGTCCCTACTACATGAACTTAGTATTTCCCCTTTGGCATCATTGAATAGTAAGAACAATAAACTAAAAGTAAATTAAGCATAAATTTGTTAACTGATGGCCACTGGGTCAACACTAACGTGAAGAATAACTTTATAATTTAAAGAGAACAAATGTAACACACAAAGTAAAGTTTCATTCATAAGCAGGATACATGTTATTGGAGTTCATAAATTAAATGTTCTTAGGGAAAAAGCCGCTAGAATAAAAAAAAGATTAACAAGTGACTGGGATTTTTTTTTAAAGGAGTAGGGTCAGGTTGTTGTTGAGATGCCTTATCTCTCCATTTAGTCTAAGTACCTCATTAGTTAAGATTGACACTTTTTTCTTCAGTTCAACATTCTCAGTTCTAAGAATTTCAGTGTCACATGGGCTTTTTTTTAGAGAAATGCTGAATTGTCACCTGGAGCTTGCTATTTTTTCATCCTTGGTAGCTAGGTTGAACTTCAATTCCTTTATATCTTTGCTAAGCTACCTTTGATAAAAACTACCTAGTTTGACACATTCAGTCTTGACCAGTGTTTTCATGTCAAGAATTTGAACCACAGATCCTTGGGTTCTAGAATCACAGATAATGATATAATGATTATGTACTTTGTTCAACCAAACTCCATAAGGTATGCCATGATTTCCATTTTCCCAAGAAACACCTTCTAAATATGTTCTATCATCAATGCAGGTAGAGTAATGAACTCAAAGCAACTTAGGCATTCCATCACATTTAATTCAGTGGATAAGGCAATGCTTCTGTTTTGTGACTAAGTAGAATTATCTGGTTCACAAAGTCAAAAATCAATTGAAACTCACTCTTTAATGAGTTCCTATTTACTATAGCCATAGATTTCCCTTTGACTTTGGATGCATTTTCTAAAAATTCTATTGAAGATAGTTGCTTGGAGACCATTCTCACCCCATATATAGAAACTTCCAAAATTCTTCTAGTGTTTCCTCATTCAACTTTATTTCCTTTCCTTGGACCTGTGCAATTAGACTTATCCTATATTTTGAGAATTCCAAAATGAAATAGAATTCCCTGACTATCTCATAAAAAATAGTGGGAATAGGTCCTTCCATAAGATATATCCAACCTTGATGTTTAACTAGATCTACTAATTCTACCACCCTAAGTTCTGTTAGCATATTTGAATAAAAAATGCTTCCAGTTAACATCTTTTGATTCTTGAAGAACCTGTTTATAACTTTCTTGAATACAACCTTACTTTTCTCCCCATTCTTTCTTCTAGTATAAATGATCACAGATTCTCTTTCAAATACTTTTCTCTTCTTAGGACTAGGTCCCTCAAGAGTCAGCTACTTCTCAGTAATACTTTCAGACTATTTTTCAGAGTTTCTTTGTGTTTTAATGATATAATTTTTCTTGGGATAAACTATTATCTTTCCTGGGATTTTGACAACAAAATGAGGTTTTTAGCTACCCAGGTTTCATCCACCACAACATCATCAGAATAGTTTTGAGGATTCAGGGATGATTCTTCATTAACAAGATGAGTAATGAAGGAGTTAAGCTTTGGAAGAGCAGGGGAAGAAGGATGTTTTTTAGAAAGGTCTGGGAAGGAACTTTTAAACATGCTGAGATTAAAATCTTTTGAAGGACATGGAAATGGGAGAGTGCAGCCATTAAGAATGTATTTTTCTTAGAAGGTCTATTTGGGATTTGGATCTTCCCTTTGGTTGAGAGAACAAGTGGATGCAGCTAGATTTAGGGGAACAATAAGCACAAGGAAGGTTTTCTTGGAGGAACAATATATGATCATTTTCAGACTTTTTGGTGACTTTCTCTTTTTAGAATAGGATAACTTTTACTGATACAAGCACAAGGAGGAAAAGACTTTTTCTTGATAGAACATAAGAAATTTGTACATGCATGATACTCACCTGAGAGATAGGACCAGGTCCCTCTCTAGTTTGAATAAATCTCTAACTTTGTGCTTGTCACAATTGTCTAACTCCACAGTTACTCCCGTAGGTGTATACCTACAAGGGTGTGGTACTGACTTAGACCAACATGCACCTAATTTACCAAGGATACCTTTTTTCTGGACATAACCAATTTTATGAGGAGATACTAATTCACTTGATAGTAGGTCAGGTTAGTTTGATCAATCCCAATACCAGCTTGATAGATTCATTACACCACATTATACCACAACTTGTTTGAGAAATAGGTTTAGGGACTAGGTCCTAGACTTGACATTCTTCAAATGTCCAGAGTTTCTTCTGCATTTCTTTGAACTTGCCAACTTTTTGTATATCCTTGAGCTCATTCTTGGGATAGGAATGCTAATCATATAAGACACCTTCACCTTGAAGTATTTTAGGAAAGAGAGTATAATCATACCTTTCATTAACAAACTTGATCCATTACTTAACAGGAGGATTTTTCTAATTACAAACCATTTCCCCCTCCTATACTTATACACCTTTTGGATAGTTTATCCCCAGGTGGACATGTTTAACACTTATTATTCTTGCTCTGAGCCAGCTTTGACAATCTAGTTTCAGGTGTCTATCTCTTTCACAGTGAGTGAATAGAGGCTTGCAGACCTTTTCCTTAGCATCATGAGCAATCTTATCTTGATACCCAAAAAGTTGGTTTACCTCTTGATAACCAATACCCTTCCCATTATTAGCACCTTGACTAGTTAATTTAAAAAGGTCTCCAGAGGATATAGTCTATTTTAGGGATTTTTAAGTTCTTCACTTAGACAGACTAGGTCCCTTTCTTACTCCTCATTTTTTTGAAGTACAGTTATGAGAATCCTCTAATTTTTCTTGAAGATCAACCTGAAACTTTGAGGATTTATTCTTCCCTTTACACCTAGAAGCATATACTTTCTCCAGTTAACTTACCCAACTCAGATTTTCAAGTTTCAGCTTAGCAATCTGTTGCTTAATTTTTGATATTTGGAAAGTCAAAGATATAAAATCAAGCTCCTGATCTTCTATTTTTTCTTCTAAAGTATTATTCTTTTCTTTGTCACCAACATCATACCTTTTGTCTAGTTGACTCACTAAATTCAGATTTTTAGATTTCAACTTAGTAATCTACTCTTCAGTTTCAGATATTTGGAGAGTTAGAGCAATTAACTAAAGCTCTTGACCTTCCACCTTTTATTATAGAGAAGATTTTTTCTTGGTCATTTCATACATAGAGTTAATCAATATATTTGCAAGTTTTTATTATCTTTCTAGTAGAATAGTTGTCCAAGTTTTCTTTAAGGTCAGAAAGAATTACCTCATTTTCTTCTTCACCTTCAGTGTTTGTCATAAAAGCAAACAAGGAATCATAGATAATTGGACTTTCTTCCAGTAAGAGCATAAAAACATATTCACTCTTCTTATCTTCACTTAAATCACTAGAATAGTCTCCCTATTCTGCCAGAGTTATCTTTACAGCATACTCAGCTTCTATCTTTCTTCTTGAATTTTTAGGGATCTGGTCCTTTTTCTTTTCTTTGTCACCAACAGTCTTGAGGTAATCCTGATAATCCACTTTGTGCATGGGACAGTCCTTAATGAAATAATCAGGACTTCCACATTTGTAACAAACCTCAACATTGCCTTCGATTTTACTGCTACTTCCTCTTCTTTGGAATTGACCACTTTTCTTCATGGCACGTACAACTCTTTTAGTCAAATAGGCAAACTTAGTGCCATATTTATCTGGATCGTGTTTGGAGGATTTTAATACCAGTTATTTTCCCTTTTTACATCATTTTTCTCCATCCCTTGTTTCTTCTTGAGCTCATGGGTTTTTAAATTTACAATCAGTTTATCCATGATAAGGGTCTTCAGGTTTCTGGCTTTAGTTATGGCATCTACTTTGCTTTCCCAATACTTAGGAATAACACCAAGAATCTTTCTTACTTTATTATACACTAGAATCACCTCTCCTAAGTAATAAAGCTCATTTGTGATTGAAGTGAATCTTGTATGCATTTCTTGGATAGTTTCTTCTTCTATCATGGTGAAGCTTTCATATTGAGTAGTCAACATCTCTACTTTTGAATCCTTCACATCAGTAGTAACTTCAAGTGCGGTCCTTAAGAAATCCTAGATCTTTTTAGCATTTTCATAGGCTGAGATCCTATCAGATTCATCAGGACCTATACCACAGACCAACAATTTCTTGGCCTTGTAGTTTTTCTTAACTTTCCTTCTATCTTCATCATTATATTCTCTCCTGATTCTTACTACTATTCTTGTTATTTCTTCTTTATTGACTTCTTTAACTGGAACATAAGGACCATCAATAATTATATCTATAAGTTCACTATCTTTAGACATAATGAAGTCAAACATCCTGGTTTTACCCCACCCATAATATTGCCCATTGAATCTTGGTGGTCTAGCGGTAGATTGACCTTATTCTAGATTAGGTGGGGCATCCATGCTAACCAAGACACTCTAGGTGTGAAACTTTTAACGTAATCTTTAACTGATACTAATTGTTAGAATCTTTAGGGGTTTCACCACACAGTGAGGGACCAGGTCCCTCAAAATCAATCATAGGAAAGTACACAAAATGACCAGGAAGTAAGGGATATTGTAGTAAAAGCATAAACACAAGATTTTAATGTGGAAACCCAAAAAGGGAAAAACCATGACTTGCCCTCACAAGCACCAAAGAAATCCACTATAATCAACCTTTAGATTATAGTCTAGATTTCAGTATACCTCAAGGCTTCTTTCACTTATAGCAACTCTACTATAATCTCATCTTGGTAAGTCTACCAAGGACCCTCTCTACTGATTAACTCTACCTAAGCACCTCTCTCAATAAACTAAAACACTACTTGACTAACATGAGTAGTTCATTTACAAATAAATACTTAAGAACACTTACTCACTCTTTAAGTGTACTGCAATGATAAGAACATAAGCAATACTTCAGTAGTCTTAAAATAAATATTTTGCTACCTCTCTTCACTCTTTTGATTTGTGCAAAAACCTCAATTTGATGAAGATGAATCTCATTCCTCTTATAGATGAGTGCTGATTAGGGCTGAAAGATCATTGGAAAAACTATCCTAATAAGTACAAAATGGCACCTATAAATTTGTTACATAAGAGGACAAAACTGTGCCGACAATGTGTGCCAACTGTACTGTACCTTGCACATCTAGGGACCTGGTCCCTTGTAGTTAGTTGCTTATAATTAAAACTAAATATAGAAATGGTAAGGTGTTGCCACCTCATGAATTATGCCATATCTATCAAGTAGTGCTTTGAACAAGAAGTTGCAGAATTTGAGCCACCATCACAGATAATTGCACGTAGAGTGACGAATCGGGAAAAGATGTTTATCTTTAAAAAGGCAATGACGCTTCTACCTTCATTATTTGGAAGTGCAACTGCATCCACCTATTTTGTCCTTTAAGCCTAATAGCCTACCACGCTTCATACATGTTTGACATTCAGAGCTATGACTGAAAAGCACATTCATTGTTGGGATATGCAACTTATTTATCCTTTTCAAATTAGTAAATGCATCTAGCATTCGATTTTCTATCTTCTGTAAGTGAATGATATTTTGGACCTCATGTTTACATATAGGGGTACGAGGATCAAAATGAGACAATGATGAAACTTTCCACATAGTTTTTCTTTTGATTTCTTATTTATCTCCCCTTAATTGAGGGAAATATGTTTCGTCAAATCGATAATCTAAAATTTGGTAGTGAATAATCTTCCATCACTGGTTTAAGTTCGAAAAATATGGAGGGTAATTCAAACCCAAAATATATTCCTAACCTTCTCTGGGGGCCATCTCAGTTCATTGTAGTGGTGCTACTAGCACATTTACAACACATCCTAAAATTCATAGATGAGAAATATTTGGTTCATGACCAAAGATCAATTATGGCGGAGAGTATTTATTTTACTGAGCTAGTTTGAGGCAAACAAGTTATATTGAATATAAGATAGCATGATCCAAAATAGTAGTTTTTTATTTTATTTTCATAAGTATTGATCTTGCTATCAATTGTAGGCCCTTAATATATAACTTAGCAAGACCATTCTGAGTATGAAAATGAGCAATACGATGTTCAACTCTTATCCCAATTGATACAAAATAATCATCAAAAGCTTGGAATGGAAATTATATAGTATTATCGAAGTGAATAGACTTAATGGGATAATCTGGGAATTCTGCCCTTAATCATATTTTTTAAGTCAATAGTTTTGGAAACTCCAGGTTGTGAGATAATAAGAGGCACACATAAGACCATCTTGAAGATGTGTCTTTCAGGACCGTAAGTTATCTACATGAACCACTTGTCAGGACCCAATTGGTCATGATTTTCACCCATACGACCCTATGGTAGGAGAACCATACTAATATCACCATTACACATTTAATTGTTACTCTCTCTTACAAATTTCAATGTACCCAATTAGTTCAAAGAATTTTATTTAAATAACATCTTAGTTGACAATGTCCTCATTGATAATATCTAATAAAGTGTAGATGCCTCTATTTGTTACAATCCTCGGGACCTGAAGTCATCATATAAGAACATCTACAAAGAATAACTAAAACAAAAATGAATACAAATATCCAAAACATAAACAAATAGGAAATTTTCTTAGTCCCTGATCAAAGTACAAAACATTTAGAAATCTGAAGGTTGCCCGAACATGATGCTAACCTTTTAAATCTAGATTGAATAACTATCTAAAGTTGAGGTAGAGTGTCAACTACTAGAATATGTTCTGCACTCAATAAAATAAGTGTAAAGATAGCATCAGTACATCAATAAGTATCAACAAGCATCATTGGTCGATTAACTTAATAATGTACAAGTAAGCAATTCAAACAAGTATAAAAGAAATCATGACAAAATTCATCATCAATGATATCAGACAATTAACACATCATGAAATATTATATAATTACACTCACAAGTTCACTTTTATAGGCTTGTACACTTATTCAATTCATTAACCCTTCATCATTACACATATTTGTCAAATAACACTCAACGCATCTAAATGAGTGGATGTATGCAAGATGTCTGCATAATTTCTTACACTTCTCATCTTATTCATCACATTATAATGTACCATCATGATATCCAACACATTATCATAGAATAATATATTTTACCAGTCTAGTACCAAACCAATTATCATAACATATCATTGTATCGGCATGGTTCCTGACTCATCGCCTTAAAACCCCAACCAAATGCAATGAAAATGCAATGCAATCATCAAACTATAAACCATGCTAGAAAGCAATCATAAATGTTCAAATAATAATAAGCATAAATCCAAGTAAGTCTAAGTGCTACACAAAACCAAAACCTACCTCAATTTCCTTGCACAAAGTCACTTTTAAGCCACACTTTTCCCTTTTCATTTCTTTGAATTTGTTATTGGTCTACACAACTACAAGAGCATGCACATATTTTAGTAATCCATATTTTTTCATCACTAGGGTTCAAAATCATTGATTTTATCCATATGTTTACCTAGTTTCATTTTTTTTGGATCTTTCTTACCATTTTAACATCATGAACACTGCTTGAAAAAACATAATAGTTGAAATCGTAGTCTCATTAGTGTTTTATAACACCCCTAGGATAGTTAGATACTAAATTTATAAGCATTCTCATTCTTTTCATCAATTTTTATAAATTAGAATTTAACCCCTAAACCCACCATTAATCCATTTTCTAAGGTAAAACGAGGTAGATTCAAGTCTATAACAAACTTACATACATCGAAAGATGAACAACCCCAAAATTACTCTGAAAATCTCTTATCTAGAGTACCCTATTACATTTTTCAAAAAGTAGGAAATAAAAACAATTTTTGGGTTTTAAGACTGGCATTTTTACTATGCATTATTGGTGCTATAGTATCGCTGCAGGGGTTAAATTTCTACTATATCAATTCTCGCATATTTTTTTTGGAGGCCTCTATTGTAGTTTCCTGATCCCTATCACAATATCACTACAACAATTACTTTTTCCATTACAGCGGTGATGTACTATGGTTCCATGACACTTTCGATGCTTAAATCAATAAAATTGTGTAAGCACTTAGGTATTCTTGTTAGATGTGATGTGCTTTTGTATTTATTTTGTAGGATAACAGAGTTCGAGTACAAGAATGAGCAAAATAGATGATAAAGAGGTGAGAAGGTTACAAATGAGCCCTACCTATGAGTTGTAGGTAGTACCTATGGTCCCATAGGTAGGCCACATAGGTTGATAAGCCAAAGTTTTGCAAGTTAGTTATGTTCTTTGATTCCTATGCCCCCTACCTACGAGGCATAACTACTACCTACAGATCATCGGTACACCTCATAGGTAGGTGATCTGTAGCTTGAAGATTCTCCTAATTTCCATGAGCCCAATTATGCTTTATAGGTACTATGTATGACCCAGAAGTGGGGTCGTAGGTTGGTGGCGACTCAAGTTTCCTACTATGTTTATAATAGGTTTTCTAATGTATCTATAAATATCCATTGAATATTTTATTACTAGTTTACACAACTTATACACTTTTTACATTGTTTTGAGTTCTGAGATTCATTATTGATCTTGGAATTATTGTTCTTGGTTTTTTATGGTTTGAGATTAACTTGAGATTTTGGGTTTTCATAATTATTCTTTGTAAGTTCATTCTTATTCTTTCATCTATGAAATCTATGTGTGTTCTTATAATCATGAGTGACTAAATCCCATAACTAGAGTTATGGGAACCCTGATGGATTAATAAAATAGAGAAAGTGCATAGTCATTCTAAATTGGTGTTCTTACATGTATTGAGATTTCATTCATTTTGATTGCTTATTTGATGGTTGAAAAAATTTGGAACTCACCAATACTCTATAATTTTTAAGAGAGAGATAACGATTAAGAAAAAGAAGTCACAATAATAATTTAAAGCTACCAACCTTTATCTAATTAACTTAAGACTCAAAGAAGATAGATAAACTGAGATCTATGATAAGGGTTAGTAATGCGACACTCTAAGACCGAGAAAAAAAGAGTGAAATTCATGGAAATCAAGGTTGAGAGATGGTTAGGTGATACAACACTTGTTAGGTTTTGCATGCAAGGCACAACGAGCATGATAAATCTGCGTAGTTATGAAGTCAGGGGGAACATAATCCGAATGATTGTGTCATATTAATAACAACCCTAATTTTCCAACATTGTTACTATTACTCTTACTATTACAAAATCCCCCTATTTACTTTCTACAATTTCTAATTACATCAACAAGTTTGAGATAGATTTTCTACCTATTTCTCATGAGATCGACCCTAACCTTGTTTGGGTTTCATATATTACAAGTGACCGCATTATACTTTCTTGGAGGTATAATTTGGGTGACATCAAATTTTTGCTCCTTTGCTCGGAAATACAGTTATAGAGTGATTCCTTGAGGTTGTTAAAGATTTTAGTTTTTTTTGTTTATTTTTGGTTTTCTACTATTTCTAGGGGATACACCACTGTATGCCCAATACTCAGAGTCAAGGAAATCCCCTAATTTTGTTTGATCCTAAGTTTGAATAGACCTTATGACAATCATAAGCTAGAGAGAAAAGAAGAGTATGAGTATGGATCCCAACACAAAAAGGGTTCTAGATAACCCATCTGCATTAACTTGACCACTTCTGTATAGTATTCAAGAAATATCCAAGTAAACCACAAACTGGTTGATACCAAAGAGAATGTGAGGTTAGCACTTGACTGACGTTTTGAAAAAAAGGATAGACTGGAGGAAAAAGATCATCGAGAAACACCTAACAGGGATAAATTTAGAAGGAATAGATTTTAATTACCCACTTATCAATACTTGCCAATTTATGATAATTTGAAAGAAGATTTAAGGTATGTTGAATCGACCGGGACATGTATAGGGACAAAACTAGAGAGTGGGATGGTGACTAGAGGAGAAAGAATGATTAAAAAGAGAAGAATGGTCTTTATGTTCCACCGAGGAATCATGATGCTGACTCTAAAATGGAAGTATTGCTAGATAAGTTTGTGAAGGGTTTAAAGAGCCAAGAAAGTTTCCTTAAAAATATTAAGGCAGATATATTAGGATTAAATTAGAAAGTAAAATCACATGTAATCGATATTAAGAAGCTTGAGGAGTAGTTTGGGATGGTGTATGCCACTTTGAATCATTGTCAACCAGTCACTTTTACTACTAATATGATTTAGAATCTAACGAATGACAATCATCGTTTAGCTATCACTACTCAGAGTAGTAGGGCTATTATTGATCCACCTAAGCCTGTGGTTGATGATGTAAGGAATAATACTATTTTTAATAATGTGGATGAAACTGAAATTAAAAAGTTGGTGATGAATAATAAGGCATCTTTGAAGCCTACAGTCATAGAAAAAAAAGCTAAAAATAAAGGAAAGGTTAAGGAGGTCACACCACCACGAAAATCCATTACTTGACCTCCTCCACCTTTCCCCCAATAATTGAAGAAAAAATCCAAAGAATCAAAGAATAAGAAGATTATTTCTATGTTGAAGAAGTTGACAGTGAATATCCCTCTTTTTGAAGCTCTCGAACAGATGCCTAGCTATGAAAAATTTATGAAAGATTTGGTCACAAAGAAGAGAATTTTCAGTCTTGAGAATGTTGGTAATTTTCATCATTATAATGTCATTACCTCTTGATATCTTGTGTATAAAAAGGGTGACCCTGGTGCCTTCATAATTTCTTGTACAATTGGGTCATCTAAATTTGTCCCGGCTTTATGTGACTTAGGTGCAAGTATTAAATTGACACCATTGGTAGTGTTCAAACAATTAGGCTTGAGATCCAAACCCTGGATGATCCAATTATTAATGATAGATTGTATGGTCAAAAAATCCCCTAGGCTTATCGTTTGATATTTTGGTCAAGGTGGACAATTTTATATTTTTATCTTACTTTGTTGTCTTAGATTGTAAGGTTGATTTTGATATGCCCGTAATTTCGGGGAGGATATTTTTAGCCATAGATAGAGCATTGGTGGATATGGAAAGAAGTGAGAATAAGTTTAGGCTAAATAATGAATATGCCAGACTTAATGTTCGTAGATCTATGAAGAAGTCAATTGACATGAGGGTGGTGTCAATAATAGATAGTCTTGATGACATGGGAGGACAACTCTATGTCTACCTTGATAAAGTCTGAATAATTACTGTCCCCATGTTGTGCTGCGACATTAAATCAGGCACTGCTTGGGAGGCAACCCAAGGTGTCCTGTTATTTATGCATTTATGATAATTTGTGTTATTTTTGATTGACATAAGATCTACACACCTAAGGTGCCACATGTATATTCCCAACTCTCTTTCTTTGTGGTGGACTAATGCATTGGGGACAATGCATGCTTATTTTTATAGGGGTAAGGATACTGTGGGTCTAGATGTCCTCTTGGGGTTTTTGTTACCATGTCTCTTTAACTCAGAGTATCATATATAGTTGAAATATTAGGTATTATTTTGTTTCATGATATATGTTATGTGTTGTTTTTGCATAATTAGAAGAAAAATAAGGAACCTAAGTGCAGTAAAAATGTTTTGAGTTATTTTTAATTATTTGAAAAATATGATACCCCTCCTAAAATTTATTGTGAACTGAGTATTGTGATTATATGTGTGACCATTGTTGAATCTTATTATAACATTGGTATTAGGGGCAGAATAACCATAGCTTGGCATTGCATGAACCGGATAGGTAGTAGTTGATTTACTTAGTTCACTTTGTGTGTTTAATTCAAAACTTGCCTGGTTAGTATTGCCTAGGTTGTAGGATAGTTGGTTGGGATATGATCATCTGCCATGTTTGAATAAGTTCACTCTTAGCCTAAACGACCTAAAAAATGATAATAAGTATCCCTTGATCCCCAATTTGAGCCTAAATTGACCTATTTTCTTAATTTCACCTTCCCATTTAATTACAATGAACCTAATTTAACCTTGGTATCTCCTTGGACACCATGCAACTCAACACAGGCAAATTACCTCAGTTGAGGGCGGTTAGCATAGGGGTGTAGAGTTGAAAATGGGTATGAAGAAAGGTGTTGAATAAAAGAAAAAAAAGTAGGGTTAGGTGTGGTAGAAAAGTATGAAAGAAAGAAAAAAGAGAAAAAGAAAAAAATCAGAGAAAAAGAAGAAAAAAGTGAATAAATGCAAAGAAAAAAGGAAACAACACCCAATTCGAATAAGCAATAAAGGAGTAAAAGGGAGAATATCAGAGGCACAACAAAGTAGTAGAGCCAATAAAGTAAACGTAGTGTCAAGGTGGGTGAGTCACTATATACCATATATATCCTACCTACCTCCAAGCTGTAATACCTTGAGTATGCACACCGGATGTCGTACAATGGTCATAATCCTAAAGGACCACAAGCTAACCCATGATTGGTACCTGCTACAATTACTGAATAATAATACTGTATAGTGTAGAAATTAGGCAAAAAATTGCCATAAAGTTCAAAACTAAAAACAAATGTTGAATACTTAAAATCAATACTGTAACCTGAACATCCGTCTGAAATAGTCTAGTTTTGAAAGCCTCTAACTGTCTGAATGTGCAGTTGATGGGACAAGCCCCCAACTAACTTTGACTACTGAAAATATACTGAAATTGAAATAACAACGCTATCCTTGAACTATGAGAACTCACCACTAACTCTGATCCTGATAATCTGGGCTTCTAAGTGCGGTGAGGAGCCCCTGCATTTGAACCTATGATATAGGACATCATAGCATAAAAGAAAGGTATTCGTCAGTACTTTAAATGTACTGGTATGCTAGGGAGGTAAGGATGAATGCATGGGTTCATATACATGAACAATAACTGACTGAATGGCATGAACACAACTGAATGACAGTATATGTATATCTGAAACTATTGTAAATAATAATTATGCAATGCTATTCATATAACTACGAATAGTGCAACTGATATTTCATTAACACTGGATAATGAGTTCAGAAAAACTGAATGACTGATATCTGAGTTTACTGATGCTGTATTACTGTTAATTGAGTGACTATTTTTTACAGTCCTGATTCTGTAGAACTGAACTAAGTTCTATACTGAGTTTGGCGACTGTATATGACAGTTCTGATTTTGAAATTGAACTGAGGTTTTATACTAAGTTTGAAACTAAAACTGTGGTAATGTTCATCTAAACGACATTCCCCTATTATGAACTGAGTTGGGGTCCAACCAGTGACCCCAGTTGGAAGGGTGTTAGCACTTTTCCAAGGGATACTAACAATGGCTATGAGTTAACCCTCTCTGAAAAGAAGCTTTTTTGTCAACCCTCACTGGTAGGAAAACTCGTACGAGATGTATTAACCCTAGACTGGCAGGAAGACATCTCAACCTATGCTGGCTACATAGTTCGGTAATGCAGGGATTGCTACTAAGGGTCAAACCCTTTACTGACAGGAATGCCCCCATCCCTGGTTTACTCGATGCTGATTCCTAGTCCTAACTGAATAGATACTGAGCTGATTTCTAGACTATACTTGGCTTGACTAAACTGTAACTGATCATGCTATCTATCTGAATTAGACTGAGTTCACTAAGTTTTGATAACTGACTGAATACACTGAGTTCTATTAACTGGATGAATATACTAAGTTATATTATTTGACTGAGTACTACTGTATGTGAAATCACTTAGAATATTTTAAAACTACTTTAAATCTAGGTAAACAACTAGATTGTCGGGTATTAGATACCACAAGACTCGATAGCATAAATTGTAAAACATAGCATATTCTTGAAAACATGATAGCTAGACACTTTGTCACAATTCATTCATTGAGGCATTTTCGCAAATATTTGCATGGCATGAACTTGTATACACGCTAACATGATATGATTTCATTACTCAACTCACATGAACAATTCATCAAACACTTGGGGAGCATATTTATACACATGATAATACTATAACATGCAAGCATCATGATATAAATCCCAAACTCACAAATTCAAGGGCTTTTAACATGAAACCATATAACAACACACACGTGCTATTTGTTTCTCAAGAAACTTACAATTAATCATGGATTATAAACCCAACTACATCATAATCATGAATACAATCAAATTCAACTTGAAAATCATGAAAAAAAATCAACTTGTAATTTAAAAATGGTTCTTGAACTCCAAGGGTGGAAGAGAAACCTTAGATGAATATCTAACATACCTTGATACTTGAATTCGTGAATATTGATGGTGAATTTCTTAAATCTTGATCTTGACTTGATGGACTAGGGTTGTTCTTGAGAGGATTTTAGTGAATAATGAGAGTATTTTACTAATTGAGGGGTTTAATCTCATGTTTTGGGATGATTAAAAGTGGAGAAAATGTCCCAAATACCCTTCTGGATGCTGATTTAAGTATCAAAATGCATCCCCAATGATGCAATGACCATCGCGTGGCATCGAGTTTACATTGGTTCACTGGAAGCTGGGGAAAAATTATCTATCGATGTGATGGGTGATGTGACGTGTCAAGATCGCCTTGACCCATTATTTTGGTCACCTAAATATGATTCAAATGAGGTTTAAAAAATCCAAAACTCACCCGGAGTGACCTATTGGCAAACCTGATCATGATTCAATCCAAGGATCGACGTTTTAAGGTCATCAGGGTCGCAAAATAGGATGTCCAACTTATGAAGGCTAAAATAATTTTAAGTATAAACACTTAGCTGAAATATCAAAGTTTAGGACCTCTTTTCAAGCTTTAACAGACTGAGTTAAGCTTAGAATTTTGCGGGGTCTTACAATATCTCCCGCTTGGGAATATTCATCCTCGAGTGAGACTGACTAAGTTGAGAATACTTATAGACTAAATCTATATATACTTAAATTTCACAACTAAAGCATGATTATATGAGTGAAAGTACTGATATACTGAGTTATCATACTGACATGCATAACTAAAGCATGACTGAGTTCTAAAAACATGACACATGATTGAGCTATTTCATAAAGGTATGCATGATATGAGAATGTTATGCAACTGAACCGATACAGAGTTGTAAAGGTAATCTAAGAATGGAACTGAGTAAATTCAAGGAAAACTATTACTTTGAGTTGAGTTTGTGTTTGCGGCGAAGAGGTGAGGTTACTTGGTTTGCATATCTACTTCTTCTTCCCAAGTAGATCCTTCAACGGACTGATTCCACCAAAGAACTTTGACTAGAGAAACCTTTTTTTCCCTTAGTATTTGAACTTGAAAATTGAGAATTTCAACTGGGGTTTCCTCATAGGAGAGGTTGTTCTGGAGATCAATGCCCTCTATCAGGACTACAACTACTGGGTTACCTATGTACTTCTTTAGCAAGGAGACATAAAACACTGGGTGCACTGAAGGTAAGTCTGAACATAACTCAATCTCGTAAGTTACATTTCCGAAACGGCTAAGAATTTGGTAAGGACCAACATATTGGGGACTGAGTTTCCCTTCTTGCGAAACCTCTTCACTCCCTTCATAGGAGAGATTTTCAAATACACAAAGCCACCAATCTCAAACTTGACATCCTTTCTTCGCACATTTGCATACTATTTCTGTCGGCTCTGAGCTGTATTAAGACTTTCCCTGATCAAATAAACTTTTTCTAAAGCATCAAATACCAAGTCAGGCCCTACGACTACGGCCTCACCCTCTTCAAACCAACCAATAGGAGATCTCTATATTCTCTCATAGAGCACCTCAAATGGAGCTATCTGAATGCTGGAATGATAATTATTATTTTATGCAAACTCAATCAAGGGAAAGTTGTCATCCCAACTACCCTTGAAGTCAATGGCACAAGACCTTAACATATCTTCCAAAGTCTAAATGGTCCTTTCGACTTGACCATCTGTCTGAGGGTGAAAGGATGTATTAAGGTAAACTTGGGTACTAAGGCCCTTTTGGAAGGCTTTCAAAAAATAAGAGGTAAACTGGGTACCTCTATCAAAGATAATAGATACTGAGACTCTCTGTAACTTGACTAATACTTTGACATAGAGTTTGGCATAGTTCTCGACAGAATAAGAGGCATGAACTAAGATGATTTGGTCATCCTGTCTACAATTACCCAAATGAAATCGTGTTGATAATGAGTATGGGAAAAACCCAGCACAAATTCCATGTTCACTTCCTCCCACTTCAATGTGGGAATATTGAACTCCTACATAGATCACTGGGCTTCTAATGCTCAATCGTAACCTGGTGACACGTAGAGCACTTAGCTACAAACTCTGCAATGTCCCTCTTCATCCCACTCTACCAATAAATATCCCACAAATCATGGTACATATTAGTGGCCCCTGGATAAATAGAGTAATGTGCACCATGCATTTCTTCAAGAATTTGTTGCCTCAAGTCATCTACACGTGGCACGCATAGTCGACCCTGGCAATGCAACACACTATCTCCCCCTTGGGAGAAAACCTCTACTTTATGATCTTTGACTGACTCTTTCAAATTGACTAAACTGGAATCTCTTTCCTACTTTTCCTTTAACTTTGAAACTAGAGATGATTCTAAACTATTCTGCACCCACACACTACCTTCTGCTGAATCGACTAAGAGAACACTTAGTCGAGCAAGCTAATAAACTTTCTGAACTAACTTCTTCTTACCATCCTCCACGTGATCAATAATACCAATAGACATCTTATTGAGAGTATCATCCACTACATTGGCCTTGCTCGGATGATACAGGATGCTCACGTTGTAGTCTTTCAACAACTCTAACCATCTTCTCTGATGTAGGTTTAGATCTTTCTAAGAAAACACATATTGCAGGCTTTTATTGTCTTTGAAGACATCTACATGTACCCCACACAAATAATGCCTCCAAATCTTTAAGGAAAATACAACATCTTCTAACTCAATATCATGAGTGGGGTAATTCTTTTTATGAGGCTTAAGCTGTCTAGAGGCATAGGCTACGAATTTACCTCCCTGTATTAAAACACACCCCAAACCCACTCTAGAAGCATCAAAATATACCACAAAGCCATCTGAGCCATCTGGTAAAGTAAAAAATGGGGTGTAGTGAGTCAAGTCTTTAACTCCTAAAAACTCTTCTTACAAGAATCGAACCACTGGAACTTGACTTTCTTCTGAGTCTATCTAGACATGGGGGATGCAATGGATGAACTTTCTTCAACAAACCATCGGTAATAGCCATCCAAACCCAAGAAACTCCTGATATTTAATGGACAGATAGGTCTGGGATAGTTTCCCACTGCTTCAGTCTTTTGAGGATCAACTCTAATGCCATCACCGAAAACTATATGACCAAGGAAAGCTACTGAACTTTAGCCAAAATTGGGACTTACTGAATTTAGCGAATAAATGATGATTCTAAGAGTTTGTAATATTATTTTGAGATGGTCTGCATAATCATGTTCACTGCAGGAGTAGTCAAGAATGTCATTAATGAAGACTATAACAAACATGTCCAAGTACTGCTTGAGCACGCGGTTTATCAAGTCCATAAAAGCTGCTGGAGCATTGGTAAGACCAAATGACATGACTAGGAATTTGAATTGACCATACTGATTTCTGAAAGCTATTTTCAAAATGTCATATTCTCTGACTCTGAGCTGATGATATCCTAATCTGAGGTTTATCTTAGAAAAGTAACTGGTGCCCAGAAGTTGGTCAAACAAGTCATTGATTCTAGGAAGTAGATACTTGTTCTTAATTGTACTTTATTTAGCTGATGATAGTCTATACATATTCTAAGACAAATGTCTTTTTTTACGCACGAATAAAACTGGTGCACCCCAAGGAGATATGCGGGGTCAGATAAATTCCTTATCTAGGAGATCCTTTAACTCTTTGAGTTCTTATAGGTCCATTCTGTATGGCGGGATAGAGATAGGCTGAGTATCTTGAAGAAGGTCTATTCCAAAGTCAATTTCCCACTCGGGAGAGACTCTTGGAAGATCTTTGGGAAACACATCTGGTAATTCACATGCTACTGGAACTAACTCAAGATTAGGAGTCTCTGAACTAGAGTCTTTAACTCAAACGAGATGATAAACATACCCCTTAGATATCATTTTTCTCTCACTAAGGTAGGAAAAAAGCTGCCCCTAAGTGCTGAAGTACTACCCCTCCACTCAAGTAGAGCTTCCTTTGGAAACTAAAAATGGACAACTCTATTTCTGCAGTCAACTGAAGCATATCATGAATCAATCCAATCCATGATGAGAATGACATCAAAATTGGTCATCTCTAATTCAACTAAGTGTGTTGAAGTGACTTTCTGAGATACCATAATCGGACAGTTCCTATACACCCGTCAGGCTATGATAGATTTACCCACTAGGATAGAGACTAAGAAGGGTTATGCTAGGATTTCAGGACTGAATCTAAAGTCAATAGCTATATAAGGAGTTACAAAGGACAAATAAGCTCTTGGATCTAGCAAAGCATAAATATGCAAATGATAAACTTGTAACGTACCAGTGACCATGTCAAGAGAAATTTCCTGATCCTGTTGGGACTGAAGTGCATAATATATATTTGGGAGTTGCCCACTTTTAACACCTCGAATCTAGTACACAATTTTATACGATGCTCATGACCTCGAAGGACCATAAGCTAACCTATGACTGATATATGTACCTGAACACTACATAATATACTATATAAATGCAGAAATAGTAGGCTAAAATATTCCATAAGGTTCAAAACTAACAAGCATCTGATAAAAGCATATATGAATAATATGGTATGACAATACCAAAATAGAAATAATGTCTGAAACATCTAGTCTGAAAATATTGTAGTATGAAAGCCTCTAAATTATCTGAATAAGGAGTTGATGGGATATGTCCCCAATTAACTCCAACTACTAAAATAAACTATGTAATGAAGAAATAAAGTAATGATCATGTCCTTGAAGGATGAGGACTCACTGCTAACTCTGACTACTGAAACTGAAATACTACTGATGCTTTGGAGTTCGTGCTTCTGAAGCTATGGTAAAGAATAAAAGACCATATCACAAATGAGTCAGTACGATTGAATGTACTGGTATGCATGTGAGGTAGGCTGAATACAAAGGGTTCAAATGCATATACAATGCTAACTGATTGTATAACATGAATACATGCATGAATAAGTGACTGTGACTGAATTCAGGATGGTACTGACTACTGAGTCTGATTACAGATAACATGAGTCACTGATAACTGATATAACTAATACTGAGTAACTTTATCTGACAGTCTAGGTTCTGACAGAACTGACTGAGTTTCGTACTATTCTGAGTTGACTATATCTGACAGTCCTAAAATTTTTAAGAACTATCTGAGTTCTATTACTGAGACTGAGTTTGAAACTATAATTATGGGAAGTAGTCATCTAACTGACATGCCCCAAATAAAGTAGTATAGCTAGGTTAGGGTCCAATCTATAACCCCAATTGAAAGGGTGTCAATACCGCACCACTGGTAAAGATAAGTTGTGGTTGAACCTCATCTGAAAGTGTCCCCAATAGAGAACGGTGAGACCCTCATCTGACAGTGTTTATCCACCTCATCAACCCTTATTTATCAGTGTTAATGTCTAAACCTATACTTCTACATAGTTCTGGAATCAAGGATTGCTTCTAAGGATCACACCCTCAACTGTGAGTTTGTGTCCTCATCCTTGGGTTCACTCGGTGCTAAATCCTACTCCTATTTGAATAGACACTGAACATGATCAACTAAACTGAACTGGACTAAGTTCATTGAGTTTTATGACTGATAGAATGTTACTGAGATTACTGAAGTATTGAGCTTTCTGAGATTACTAGGATTACTGAGTTTACTGAGTTTTCCTGAGTCACATGACTGACTAAATTCTACTAAACATGGCTTAACTAAGGATATCGTTAAATACATGGAACTGGCTCTAGGAACACAACTAAATTATTGGGTACAAGTACCACCAGGACTCAATAGAAGGAATTTGACAAGGCATGACATTCTTGAATACACGATCAACATCAACAATCCATAATACAATAAGTTGAGGATTTCATGAAGTACATGGTTATCATAATCTTGTACATGGTAGGAATGCATATACTTAATGTCATAATTTCATACTCTAACATCATGAGCATTCAAACAAACATCTACATTGCCCATCAATAGCATGGGAGTTATTTAAACATAAGGGTAAAACATGAATCCTTCACTTAAGTCACAATTGAGTCATATTACATAATTTCTAGTCTCTTAGGCATTTTGTCAAATACTTAAGGTGCATGACTTAGGGCATGGCATAATCATTTAATTAACATATCATAACCAACTAAAATTCATGGTTTTCAACTCACATGCTAACATATTTTCATAAAAACACATAAAGATTCCAACTTGGAAATCATACAATAACAACCACATGAAGATAATCAACACATAACATGAATATCATAATTCATAGTTTAAAACTTGATTCTTAGGCTTCATGGATGAAATAAATCCATGAATGAACACTACGCATACCTGAGAAAGGAAACCCTGAAGGTTCTTGGAGTTCTTGGATGGATTTCTTAAGATTGACCTTGATTCGGAAGGGTTAGGGTTTTGTTTTTCTTGAGAGAAAATGTTCTTGATATTGGGGAAAAAGTGAATAATAAGTCACTAAGGATGTTTTTAGGGCTTGAATCTCACATCTGGGTGGAATAAAATCATGGGAAAAGACCCATTTAACCCTAGACACATCTTTTTAATTTTTGTGAAAATTTCCTGATTTGAACCCCAGGCGCGATGCGGAGTTATCGCGTCATGTCTCTGGAAAGTAATAGCCAAAAAATTGCATGGTGGCGCGATGCGGTACAATCGTGTTTCCACCTTGGACGTGACCTGGAATCTCACTGCGACGTGGTGGTATCACGTTGGAACATTGGAAAAAGGACAATTGTGAACAGGGCCTTTGGTGCGACACGTCAATATCATGGAGCAACACTGTAAACTGACAATTGGTGTTTAAGCTGGCTCCATGGCATACTGATGGATCAAGTGCTACACTGTCTCACTAAAAGGGCTCTAACTCTTTGCCTAGGTGTCAGATTTGGGCGAATTCGGTATCGATAGAAATCTTATTGAATTTCCCACATAAAAAAGTGAAAATCTTGAAAATTCCTCATATATAAAATTGTATTTTTCTTTAAATCATGTCTTTGGCATATTTAGGATGAATTTAAGCTAGGTAGAAGTATGGGGTATTACACCTCTGGTGGCACTAGAAGCGATACCCTACTGATTCAGGCGATCAGACTGAGCTAAAAGATGATTAAGCTGACTCTTCAAACCCACCTAAGGACACTCTCTGACCTAGTGTCTTGTCTTGCCATATCCAAAACACACATCACTGCCAGCCCTGCAGACACCCTGGTGGTTTTTGCTATACTTCTAGCAAAAGAAATTTGTTCGAGCACTTCTAACACTACCCTGAGGTTTAGGAACTGGTTCCCTATATTTATTGTCATTTATGAATGTTGGCACTAAAGCACTGGCTGAGGACAGAGCTGGAACTAAAGATTTTGAGTAGAAATAAGAACGATTTTGACACTCTGACTTAGGCAAAGTGAAGTTGAAGCTACCTGTTCTAGCTCTTTTGTTCTCTCTCTCCTTCTCTTTATTCTTAGCCTCCTCTATCTACTGAGAATAAACCATGATCTTGGATATGTTCATCTCATTAATCAGCATTGCAATCCTACCCTCCTTGACCATACCGTTAGACACGCCAGACACAAACTTACTTATCTTAAATCTGCTATTATATACCACATGGGGGCCATATCTGGCTAGCTTAAAATTGAGAGTATATTATTTCACTATTATGTTGCCCTGGTTCAGATTAATGAACTCCAAAAACTTTGCTTCCCTCAACTCTGGTAGGAAGAACCTATCCAGAAAAGCAGTAGCAAAATCCTTCCATTCTAAGAGCCTTGTATCTGCGACCCTCTCTACCTTCTACTGCTTAAACCAAGAGTGAGCCATATCCTACAACTGATATATGGCCAACTCAGCACTCTCACTAACTGTTACCCCATAATATCTATGACTTTCTGCACCTGATCAAGGAATTTCTGTGGGTTCTCCTCTGACTTAGACTAGATAAAAACTAGAGGGTTCATTTGGGTGAAGTCCCAAATTCTATTTGTAGTAGTACTGGACATTGGGTTGGCAGGAATGGTAGTTGGGCATTCATTCTAGGCTACCACAGAATAAGCTATAGAGTTGAAAGCTTCTCTAAATTCTTCATGGGAAACATGCTCGTATAGAGGTTTTGGCTAGACAAGTGGAGGTGTTGGCTGATTTCCTATTCTCCTTCTATTATTCTTTTTGGGAGGCATATTCTATAAATAGAAGTAAGAAAAAGATTTGACTGAGAGTGCAACTTGATCTCATGCTTACTCGCACGATATGACTACTTAAAGAATGGAATCTTTTCCTAAAATTCCTCATAGCCTCTTATTCATAAGTGAGGTACACTACACACCCATGCAAAAGACTCTACTAGACGTAACTTTCAGACTTCCTAGGACTCTATTGAACCTTAGGCTTTGATACCAAGTTTGTAATGCTCCGAGTCAGCACCCCGGACATCACACGATCCTCATAATCTCGAAGGACCACAAGCTAGCCCATGATTGGTACTTGCTACAATCATTGAATAATAATACTGTATAATGTGAAAAATAGGCAGAAAATTTCAATAGGGTTCAAAACTAAAATCAAATGCTAAATACTAAAAATCAATACTATAAACTGAACATCTGTCTGAAATAATCTAGTCTGAAAAGACTCTAACTGTCTAAATATGGAGTTGATGGGACAAGCTCTAAACTAACTCCGACAACTAAAAATATACTGAAACTGAAATAACAACTATATCCTCAAACTACGAGGACTCACCACTAACTTTATTGCTGATAATCTTGGCTACTAAGTGCGTCAGGAGCCATCATAATGCAAAATAAAGATATGCGTCAGTACTTTAAATGTACTATTATTCTAGATGAGGTAAGGCTGAATGCATGAGTTCATATACATGAACAATAACTGACAAAATAACACTAACATAACTGAATGAGAGTACATGTATATCTGAAACTGCTATAAATACTGATTATGCAATGCTATGAACATAACTACAATATTGTAACTGAGATTTCATTAGCACTGGATAATGTGTTCAGAAAAATTGAATGAATGATATCTGAGTTTACTGATACTGTATTACTGTTAATCGAGTGACTATTTTTGATAGTCCTAATTCTGTAGAACTGAACTGAGTTCTATACTGAGCTGGATGACTATATCTAATAGTCCTGATTCTGAAATTGAACTAATATTTTATATTGAGTATGAAACTAAAATTGTGGGAGTGTTTATCTAACCAACATTTCCTGATTATGAACTGAGTTAGGGTCCAACCTGTGGTCCTAGTTGGAAGGATGTTAGTACCTTGCCAAAGGATACTAACAATGGCTATAAGTTAAACCTTTCTGACAGAAAGCTCTTTCATCAACCTTCCCTTGAAGGAAAGATCATACGAGATGTATCAACCTTAGACTGGTAGGAAGATATCTTAACCTACGCTGGCTACGTAGTTCTGTAATACATGGATTACTACTAAGGGTCAAACCCTTTATTGATAGGAATGCCCCCATCCGTGGATTCACTCGGTGCTGATTCCTACTCCCAACTGAATAGACATTGAACTAATTTCTAGACTTTATTAGGCTTGACTGAACTATTACTGATCGTGTTGTCTATCTAAATTGGACTGAATTCACTGAGTTTTGATAACTGACTGAATACTCTGAATTTTGTTAACTGGCTAAATATACTGAGTTCTATTATCTGACTGAGTACTATCGTATGTAACATCAATGATACTATTGCAAAGATACTGTAAATCTAGGTAAATAACTAGATTGTTGGGTATTAGATAGCCCCAGGACTCGATAGCGTAAATTGTAAATATAGCACAATCTTGAAAACATGATAGCTAGACACTTTGTCACAATTCATTCATTGAGGCATTTTAGGAAACATTTGCATGGCATGAACTTGTATACACGCTAACATGATATGATTTCATTACTCAACTCACATGAACAATTCATCAAA
This sequence comes from Capsicum baccatum var. pendulum, assembly GCA_030864225.1. Lineage (NCBI taxonomy): Eukaryota > Viridiplantae > Streptophyta > Magnoliopsida > Solanales > Solanaceae > Capsicum > Capsicum baccatum. The sequence goes on along the minus strand of CM061560.1, from coordinate 79,823,458 downwards.
CACTTAGGGAGCATAATTTCTACACATGACAATAGTATAACATGCAAGTATCATGATCAAAATCCCAAACTCACAAATTCAAGGGCTTTTAACATGAAACCATATAACAACACACACGTGCTATTTGTTTCTCAAGAAACTTACAATTAATCATGGATTATAAACCCAACTACATCATAATCATGAATACAATCAAATTCAACTTGAAAATCGTGAAAAAAATCAACTTGTAATTTAAAAATGGTTCTTGAACTCCAAGGGTGGAAGAAAAACCTTAGATGAATATCTAACATACCTTGATACTTGAATTCGTGAATATTGATGGTGGATTTCTTAAATATTGATCTTGACTTTATGGACTAGGGTTGTTCTTGAGAGGATTTTAGTGAATAATGAGAGTATTTTACTAATTGAGGGGTTTAATCTCATGTTTTGGGGATGATTAGAAGTGGAGAAAATGTCCCAAATACCCCTCTAGATACTAATTTAATTACTAAAAAGTGTGCCCAACAACGCGCCTACCAACGTGCCTCATTGATGGCATCAATGCAATAACCATCGCACAACATCGAGTTTGCATTGGTTCACTGGAAATACACTGAAAACTGGGTAAAAATTATCTATTGATGCGATGGGCGACGCGATGCATTGAGATCTCATCGACCCATTATTTTGGTCACTCGAATATTATTCAAACAAGGTTCGAAAACTCTAAAACTCACTCGGAGTGACCTATTGACACACCTGATGATGATCTAATCTAAGGATTGACATTTTAAGGTCATCAGGTTCATAAAATAGGGTTACCAACTTATGAAGGCTAAAATAATTCTAAGTATAAACACTTAGCTAAAATTTCTAAGTATGGAACCTCTTTTCAAGATTTAACGGACTGAGTTAAGCTTAAGATTTTATGGGGTCTTACACAATCCTACATTACAAGCCTAGAAAAGTTCTATAGTGATCCTAGTCAAATTGTCCAAAAATCTAAGGTATAGAAAATAAGGTCAAGCCTATGGTATTTTATGCACATTGTTGCAAATTCTTTTAGATTATGAGTGTTATATAGTTCCTACATTTACATGCATTATGATGCTGTGAGAGTTGGGACTTCTTTTTTCGAGGGTACATGGGTTGGATTTTTTATTCTGTATTTGTTCGAGTAGTGTCAATTGCATATATGCTGGGTTGTTTGTTGCTAATGTAATGCCATAAGTTGATTCCTTAGTATCATACATGTTGTTAAGCTACATGGATCCACACAGTGATGTTTAATGTGTGAATAGGAGGGGGTAAGAAATTTGAGCTAAAATGAGTTTACTTCCGTAAGTGCCTTAAGTTTCTTTTAGTTAAACATCATGTTTTTTTATTATGTGTTAGTTGCCCAAGGACATGCAAATTTTTTAAGTTGAGGGTGTTAATGTGCCATGGTTCCATCTCAGTTTCATTCTTAAAACAAAGAAATTGTACAAGTACTTAAGTATTCTTTTTATATGTGATGTGCTTTTGTGTTTATTTGTAGGAAAATGGAGTTCAGGGATAAGAATGAGCAAAAGGGATGAAAAGGAGCCGAGAAAGATACCTATGAGCCTATAGGTAGGCCACGTAGGTTGATGAGCCTGATGTTCTATGGTTTCATAAAACATATGATAAAATTAAAGAATAGGCATATATTTAAAGCTATTTTGTTGGAGTTGTTGGGATTTTGGTGTGATTTTATAGGAAACGAGGCATTGGAAGCCAACCAAAAGAAAGCAGAATGAAAAGCCAAAAAATGACCAGTTACCTTGGAACCCACACGCCATAGCTACCACCTACTGGGCGTACGTGGTTCTGTATGTATTAGAACTTGGAAAAGGAGAGACATAATTTTTGGACTAGAACCTACGCCCCCACCTATAGCTGTAGGTATAGGTGGATCCGTAGGTAGCTGCTGAGGCATTTTTTCTAGATTATTTTGGATTTATTTCCCAGGGTTTCCATTTAACCTAAATATACTCCTATGATGTTTTTACTACTTATTATGTACATTTATTCAAGTTTTCCTCTTTTATTAGGATTTGAATTCTAGGTCTTCCATGTAATCTATAAATACCCTTTTTATCTTTCTTACTGAGTTTAGCCAAGTTTACACCCTTGGGGGATACTGTATACTCTTATTGTTCTTGGTTTGTTCTTGGTTTGTTTTTGGTTTGTTGTTTAATTTGTGACTTTGGGTTTTCTTTTTTAATTATTTTGAGATTGATTCTATGATTTTTTATATGAATTCCAAGAATTATCTTGCAACTATAAGCGGCTAATTCCCATAGCTAGGGTTGTCGGAACCTCGGCAGATTAACAAAGTAGAGAAAGTGCCGAGTCGTTCTAAATAAAGATTCTCGCATGTATTGTGATTTTCATTGTTTTAATTGATTTATCAACGGTGGCCAATGTTAATATCCTGCCTATATTCACTACTTGTTTCACAAGAAAGGTAGAGAGTAGGAAATGAAAATCACAATAGGTATAACTACTACCTATGGATCATAGGTAGGTGATCTATAGCCTAAATATTCCTGTGATTTCCATGAGTGCACTAACGCTCTGTAGGTACTACCTATGACCCGTAAGCGGGGTCATAGGTTGGTGTCGACTCAAGTTTCCTACTTTGTTTAGGATAGGTTTTATGATGTATCTATAAATATCCATTGGATGTTTTGTTATCAGTTTACACCCTTTATATATATTTTACATTGTTTTGAGTTCTAAGATACATTATTGATCTTGGAATTATTGTTCTTGTTTTTTAGAGTTGAGATTAACGTGAGATTTTTGGTTTTCGTTATTATTCTTTGTAAGTTCATTATTATGACTTCATCTATGAAATGTATGTGTGTTCTTACAATCATGAGCAGCTAAACCCCATAACTAGAGTTGTGGGAACCTGATGGATTAATAAAGTAGAGGAAGTGCATAGTCATTCTAACTTGGTGTTCTTGTATGTATTGGGATTTCTTTCGTTTTGATTGCTTTCTTGAAAGTTCCAAATGTTAGGAACTCACCTATATTTGATACTTTTTTAGAGAGAGGTAGCCATTAGGAAAATGACATGACCACAGTAATTTGAAGCTACCAATCTTTATCTAATTAACTTGAGACTGAGAGAAGTTAGTTCAACTGAGATCTAGGACAAGGGTTATTAATGAGACACTCTGAGAAAATGAGGAAATGAGTGAAATTCACCTAAACCAAGGTTGAGAGATGGTTAGGTGATACAAAACTTGTTAGATGTTTCTTGCAAGGCATTGAGATAGTCTGACGAGCATGATAAATCTGTAGAGTTATGAAATCAGGGGGAGCACAATCCTAGTGATCATCTCATATTTATAGAAACCCTAATTGTCCAACATTATAACTGTTAATCTTACTATCACAAACCCCTTACATTTACTTTTTCAATTTCCAATTACCTTAGCAAGCTCGAGATAGATTTTTGACCTATTCCTCATGGGATCGAGACCAACTTTGTTGGGTTCTATATTTTACAAGCAACCATGTTATACTTTCTTGGAGGTAAAATTTGGGTGACATCAAGTAGTCCAAGACAAAAACTCGGGACCCCTTTTGTAGTTTTCGTCATTTTGCAATACACACTACGAATCTTGACAAAGCAAACCAACCCCTCCACGATAAATACTATAATTGGAGTACCATAACTCTGCCGGAAGTTTCTATGCTTTTTATACTCGTTGTATATCCAACCATTCAATCAAACTCAACTATTATTGTTTATATAAATACAAAATTTTATTTACCTACCACATTCTCACATTTGATCCAAAACTATACTAGCCCTAATTCCTCAATCTTTAGCACTGAGGATTCCAAGTGCATCTTTTACCTCCTAATTCAGTGTAACAACATTTTGGGTCATTACATTAGATACTAATGTTTCCCAAATTACACCTCTCAAAAAGTGTAAAGCAATCTCTAAATCAAATATAGAACCCAATAGGGTTGGGGTCGATCCCATGAGGAATAAGACAATATCCTATCAAGAGTTTGTTTATGTAACTGGTAATTTTAGTAATCAAAAAAGGTTTTTTTAATGTAAATTTAAATAGTAGAAGTTGTTGGCTGATTGGACTTTGATCCCAATTTTTTTTTATAGAGTGGATCCCAAGTTTTTTTTACAGGTTGCGTGTGCTAGCAGACCATCCAGATGCCTTCCAGAAAATCTAACAAAATATGTATCATCTAATCAACTCTTGACCTGTGTTGAGTGAATTTTTCTCATTTCCTCTAGGACATAAGTGTTTCATTACTAACCCTTGTTTTATGCTATCAGATTAACTCTCCCGATTAAGGCTTAAGTTAATCAGATGATGGATGATAGCTTTAAATTTCTATTATTATCTCCTTTTATCAAAATCTACCACTGTATCTCTCTCTCACACACAAATTTAGAATACATGTGAGTTACTAGTGTTTGCAATCATTAAGAAAGAAATCAAAGGAAAGGAAATACCAATATACGCAATCGCACCAGTCTAGAATGTCTTCGCACTTAACCCACTTTGTTAATTTATCATGGTTCCCACAACTCTATTTATGGGGTTTAGCTACTCATGAATGTAAGCATGCAAGATAAATTCATATATGAAAGCATAATTTTGCACTTACAAGAATAAGATGAAAACTCTGAAATCTCAAATTGAATAAAAGTCTAAAAAACCAATATCAATAGTTCCAAGATCAATAATGTGTCTACGAACCACAAAATAATGTAAAAGTGTGCAAACTAGTCATAAACCAAAATGAGAGTATTTATAGATACAAAATGAATCCTATCATAAACTGTGTAGGAGAATCAGGTTATCAACATGCTACGACTCATGTATGGAGTTGTAGATTAGACTCACGAGTCATCAGTATCATTTGTGAAAATAAGAAACATCATGACCCTAAAAATTCTTATTCATAATCTGGTTCCACGAGTTGTAGATCAAGTCCATGAGTCATAGGTCTGAGTCGTAGAACTCAAACTCAAATTTCATCCTCAGAGCTCCATCTACGAGTGGACTTCATGGGTCATGGGTTCTCTATATGGGATGTGGATCACACCCTTGACTCTGCAATTTTTTTTACTTAACAAATTTTATTTCTTTTTTTCTCAGATTTTCCTCCGCAAGCTGTTTTCTTGCACAATCATAAAAAAACACATCATACCTTACAAAATAAGAATGTTCTTGCATAATTTCTTTGTTTTAAGCATCAAAAGTGCCATGAAACCATGGAACATCCATACGTTCAACTTAGAACATTTGCATGTCCTTAGGCAAATAAAACACAATAAATACACACAATGCCTAACTAAGAGAGAAACCTAAGCTACCTACGATAGTTAATTCGTTTAATTTTGCACAAAATTCCTACCCCCTCCTATGCACAACTTTTAAAACCATTGTGTGTATATCATGCAACACAATATCATGACACAAAAGAAATCAAGTGATGTAATTACTTTACAAATAAAACCAAGCATATAAGTAAATGACATTATCCGACAGATAAGAGTTAACAATGTAACCCATGTACTCTCACAATAAAGAAGTCCCATAATATAATATTACACTAATGAATATAAATGTAGGGACTACATAGAAGCACCCGCACTAACACTCACAAATAATTTCAAACAATGTGTGTGAAATACCATATCCTTGCCCTTACTTTCTATGCCTTAGTTTTTTGGACAATTGGACTGGGATCACTATAGGACTTTTCTCGGCTTATAATTTAGGATAGGGGCTAGGTTTATTACATATGAGTAATAGTGACTCAAACCTCCTTGACACTACGCTTATGCTTTTGGCTCCATTTTTTTAACCATGATCATTTTATTCAATTCTCCGTTAGTTATTTTTAGATTGGGTGTGGTTTTGCTTTATACATTCTATTTTTTTCTTCTTTTTTTCTACTACACCCAAATCTACTTTCTTTTCTTTTGTTAACTTCTTCTTCATACCCATAGCCAACTATGCACCCCTATGATAACCACCCTCAACTTAGATGATTTTCCTAAGTTGAGGACACAATGCCAAAGAAGGTACCAGGGCCAAAACAGGTTTATTATAATTAAAACGGGAAGATGAATGGGTTAATACAAGAAAATTGGTCACCTAAGGCTCTAATTTGGGATCAAGGGATAGTTATTTCATTTGGTAGGGAATTAAGGCTAAAAATGGACTTATGAGTTGTCAATGATCCTGTCCCAACCAACTATCCAACAACCTAGTCAAGATTAATGAGGTAAGTTCTGGATCACACACAAAGTAAACTAAGTAAACACCTTACACCCATATAGAACAAGGTTACTTCCTTGGCTAATACCTATTAGATTCATGCATTACTAAGTTACAGTCATTTTGTACCTAATATATTACCTACAAAATCTAATAGTAGTTACAATTTCACATATAAACAATACACAATTTACAATAAAATTTTAGGAGGGGTATCAACAAAAATAGTTCAGCACTATAAATCATTAGAAAAATTTGACTGCACTAAGGTTCCTTATTTTTCTCCTTATCAAACAAACAAAAATAACCCAAACACAACAAAGCACATCATAAACATACCATCTCTATAATGATAACATACTTTGGGGGAAAAGAGATACGATAATAAAAACCTTGTGGACTAAAAGAAAATAGTACCATCCTCTACTAGGAAGACGGTTTGATATCTATCCATGAATGACATAAGAAAGTGATCCTTCTGGGTCCATGAATTCAGTTTCTAGTAGCCATGAGTACTTTTCATCTAGTGACTGATCTCAAAGGAACTAATTCATTTTTCTTATTGGGAACCACAATGATTCTACCCATATTTGTGATACACTAAATCAAGCTCACCCATTTTCCGTCGACAATCAAGTAAACCACACTTGCATCTAACCACTTGATGTCTTCTTTCTTCATAACCTCTTGTATGTGTGTATTTAATCTTTACTCTGCAAAACTGACACTAAGGCATCAACCTACCACGTTAATAAATCAGGTTCAATAATCAATGGCAAGGTATTATTATCCCCCAAGAATGCATAACGTTAATAAGAAGGAAGGGTCTTTAATTCCAAAACTAAAGTCTCCTCGATAGATGTTTTGGCCAAAGGATTTTCTCTATTTTTCAGATCATTATCCAACCTCTTTGATGTAAAAGTGTATCAACCCCTACCAATAAGCACATTTACTATCTTATCATACCCATCAATACCATTACCGTCAAAATTCATGATCACAGTTACAAGTGCATCAACGTTATGTCGCTCCTTTATAGGTGCTACCAATTTGTCTTTGTCTACAGTGTGTATCTTAAAAACCACATGCATATACTTTGGACACTTCATCTATTAAAATATATTAAAGGTAAATTACTCATCATTAATTCTTAACTTCATCTATCCTATCCCCATGTCAATGATCTTAGGCGTATTTATACTCTTAAGTGTCATTATCTATGCTTTAAGGACTTTTTGTGTGCTTAATGAGTTAATAAGGGTGTAATTATGTACTCATATGTTTAAGAACATGTTTAGAGTGTTTAAGGTTCAATCATAACAAGTTAAGAATCAAAATGAACACATTGAGTTTAGACAAGAAAACTAGTGTTACTAGCTTGAGCTATGTATTATTCTAGTGTAGCTCGGTAGACTCTATTGTGTTGAATGAAATAATGCTTGTTATTTGATGTTTTAGGAGACAATTGGAGGTGTTTTTGAATCTAAGTGAATCCTATAAACAATTACTAAGAAATTGGAAAATAAGAATCAAACTCACTATGATAGAGGAGTCAAATAGAGCAAAATCGATAACTTGGGAGTACCCAACTCCACCTGAAATGCTCTCAAACCTCAAAGTAAATATAGAACCATAATCCAAAATGGTAGAAATAGGCAACCCATGAAAATGAACTATCTCTCAAACAAAGTATAGGCTAATCTCTTAGCACTAAATGTCATCCCAATAGGAGTGAAATGTGTTGACTTGGTCAAGTGATCTACCATAACCCAAATACTATCCGAACAATAGGAAGTGTGAGGCATACCACTACAAAAATCCATAGTAATTCATTTCCATTTCAACTTTAGAATGGGTAACCTTTGATTCAATTCACCTGGTCACTGATGCTCGGCCTTTACTTGATGATAACATAGACAACGAGCTACAAAATCTGCCATATCTCTCTTCATACCACTCCATCAACTGTGCTACCTCAAACATCTATACATTATTATATTATGATTGTACCAGGGTGAATAAAATATCTAAAGCTGTGAGACTCATGCAAAATCTTAATCTGTGAAACACAAATATGACCATCAAATCTTAAAACACCCTCATAATCCATAGTGACCCTATCGGACTCACCACTTAACACCTGGTCATGAATAAATCAAAGTATGCTATCCTTAAACTGACAATCATGAATTTTCTCAAATAATAAATGCCTCGCCTCCGTACTAGAAAAAATCCTCCTAGGATCTAAAATTTTAAGGTGAACCATCAAGTTAGCTAAGGACTGAATGTCCTATGCTAATGACATCTAATAAAATGAAATACAAGCGTAGCTACCCATACTCACTACCTTGCGACCAAGACATTTGAAACCATATTTGCCTTGCCCAGATGATACAAGATAGAAATAGCATAGTCCTTATATGACTCTATCGATATATGCTCTCAGGCATTAAGCTCTATCTAGGTCATAAGATGCTAAAGACTTGGATGATCGGTTAAAATCTCACAGTGTACACCATACAAATAGTCCTCCAAATCTTAAGCGCAAGAACTATGACCACTAACTTTAAAACATGAGTGGTGTAGTTGCGCACATGCACCTTAAGCTGTCAAAAAACATAAGAAATTACACAACCCTTCTGCATTAATACATAACCTAGACTAACACCAGAAGCATCACAAAACATGATTAATCCCTCACCCTTAATAGAAAGATCTAACACAGGAGTTGATGCAAGAAAATCCTTGAGCTTTCCACAACTCTACTCATACTTCTTAGACCATCGAAAAGGAACCTTCTCCCGAGTCAATCTAGTCATAGGGGCTGAAATAGTAGAAAAGACCTTAATGAAGCATCAATAATAACTGACCAAACTAATGAAGCTACGAACCTGAATCGATGATGTAGGTCTATCCCAATCACGAATAGCCTCTATCTTGGCTGATTCCACCATAATGCCTTCTTTATACACCATATGTCCAAGAAATGTCAATGACTCAAGCTTAAATCCACACGTGGAGAACTTGGTAAAAAGAATTTGATCTCTCAAGCTTTGGAGCACGATCCTTAAATATTGTGCATGCTCTTTACTACTCCTCAAATACATAAGGATGTCATCAATGAACATGATCAATAAGGAGTCCAAATAAGGGTTGAGTACTCAGTTCATTAAATCCACGAGTGTGGCTGGGGTATTAGTAAATGCAAAAGACATCACCAAGAACTCATAATGACCATAACGGGTCCTAAAAGTTGTCTTTGGGACATCCTCGGCTTGAATGCTCAACTCAACTAATGGTAACCAGATCTCAAATTAATCTTAGAAAAAATTATTGTACCCTAAAGATGGTCAAACAAATCATTAATGAGAGGCATAGGATAACAGTTCTTCACCGTCACCTTATTAAGCTGCCTATAATCAATAAACATATCCATGGAACAATCTTTTTTGTTCTCAAACAATACAGGAGCTCCCTAAGAAGACGCACTCAGTCTAATAAAGCCCTTACCAAGAAGATTCTAAAGTAGAGAATTCAGCTCCTTAAGCTCGACAAGAGCTATATAGTAAGGTGCTATAGAAATAGGTATGGTGCTAGGCTCGAGATCAACAACAAGCTCAATCTCATGAATAAGGGGAATGCCAGGCAGGTCAGTAAGGAACACATTAGGAAACTCGCAAAAAATAGGAACAGAGTCAAATGATAGACTCTCCACACTAGTATCACAAATATAAGAGAGATAAGACTCGCAACCTCTCAAATAAGTCTATTAACACATATATGAGAGATAATCCCCATCGGCTCACATATAACAACTCCCTACCACATGACTGGGGGTAAACAAATATGACTAAGGTAACAGTCTTGATAAAGCAATCCATGACCACATGATAGTGGGATAACTAGTCCCTGCCTAAAATTATATCAAATCCACCATATCACGAATAATAAGATCAACATAAGTATCGACATTACTAATTGTCATAACACATGATTAGAATACTCGATCCACTACTAAAGATTCACCCAAGGGAGTAGATACATGCAACATCACAGATAATAAATCACTAGTCAACTCCAATCGTGGTACATAATAAGTAGAAATATTAGAATAAGTGGATCCCCAATCAAATAAAGCAAGGGACGACTAGAGGCACACTAAATTCATACTTGTAAAAATAGTATCCAAAGGCTCAGCCTCGGGTCTAGTAGGTACGGCATACAACTAACCACGCTCGCCACTTGGCTGGACACATGATTGACTTCTTGTCTTGCCTGCCTAAGAACCTCCTCAATTACCCTAGGAACCACTCATGTGACCACGAGAACCATTTGTAGCTAAGGGATGTACTGCTCTAAAACAGGAAACACCCTGTGCTGAAAATAATTGCCCCATGACTAAGGCACTAATGCACAAAATAATCAAAAGACTTGCAATCATAACATACCCTTTGGGATGAACCAGAACAACCAAATCTGATTGACATAGAATAGCCACCACAACTAAAATAATTAGAGGATAGACTCTTCAAAGACTAACTACTGCCCTGACCAAGGCAATCACCAGCACTAGATTAACCTCCATCTTCCTAAATCGGTCGACTAGGCAGACTCAATGGCTGATAGGATGGACACAGAGAATACCCACCACAAGAGCTACTACCTTTAAATTGGAAACTACTACAACTCCCTATGAAACTGCCCTGATATCTAGCCCTCTTATTGTGGCCCTTTTGGGTCTCACAATGCATCTCCTCCATCACTTGGGCATAATCCAAAACCTTAGCAAAAGATCTACCCACAATAACTAAACTCTAACTAGAAATATAAATATGGATTCTTAACTCTCTAACAAAGAAACAAGTCTTTGATGCTCACTGTTCAAAATAGAAGTTGCATACCTAGATAACTCATGGAAATGAGCCTCATACTCTGCAACTATCATGGAGCCCATCTCTAATCTAGAGAACTGATCCCTTAAACAATCTCTAAGACTACAAGGCATATACTTCTCCAAAAATATCTAGGAGAACTGAGTCCAAGTCAAGGGAGAATATCCAATTAGTATAGAATCCACACAACCTCTCCACCAATGAAGAGACCACAAGTCCAACTGAAATATGGTGTAATCCACACCATAAATCTCAACAAGGCCTAAACCATGGATCCTATCATCATAAGTAGTTAAAAACTTATATACATCCTCGATTGGGGCACCAAATAACCTAGACTGACCAATCCCAAGAATCTACACAACATCTTCTGCTTTTCAAAAGGTATACCAGGCTGGGAAACCACTGGCTAAGAAACTACCAACTGAGAAACCATGCAGGAGAAACCTTAACTCTTGGAGCCATAACTACAGGATGTACCCCCACCTTAGTACCACTTTGATTAGTAGACTGTGCACCATTAGATGATACATCAACAACTATCCTCAAAGTATAAATCAATGTATCTATGAGAAATAAAGAAGGAACAAACCCTGGTGGAGCCTAGGTTGGTCCCTGGCCCACTATTGACTGTAGTGGAAGAATTTGTAGCTCAGGTGCAGTAATAAAATATGGGGAAGGCAACCTATTTTGGACCCTAGATGGGGACATATCACGAGGCTGTTCATGATCTCTAGGTCATCCATGAATAGGAAAAGGATCCCTAGGCTCAGTCTCAAGACCCTCATCTCGTGAAGCGGTGGAACGTGTCCTGACTATTTGTAAAAGTGTAAAGTCAAAGGAATATTCTACAAACCAACTCAGACTCTTAGTACGATATGAGTGAAAAAAGTAAAGAACTCCTAAGAATACCTTATAGCCTCCAGAAGATAGGAAATGGAAAACAACATTTAGATCCGTAGGACTCTCCTAGACACTTGCACTTGTACCAACAATACCGCTGAAATCTAGGCTCTGATACCAATTTTTCATGACCCAAATTATGAGTCATGATAGCACCTACTAAATCTAACCAATAGCTAAGCCAATACCATAATCCAAAGGTAACGTAATGGGTTAATTTGAAAAGAAATTCCCAACATAGGCTAAATTTAGTGAACACAAGTTATAAATAAACACAGTATTCTAAAATAGATAAATAGTCAGCACAAGAATGCCGATCCCATAACTTGGTAGAGCTAGTATAATAGAATCTAATGTCAATAATACAACCCAAAAGATTTAGAATATGGTCAATACATCTGTCTCAATACAAAAGACTGAATAACAATAAGATTGAAGGAAATGGGTAACTTAAAACTTAAAGAGCTCACCCTATCTACAAAAGATCAACTCTGCACAAACAATGATCAATAGTGACATCTAGTAGTCGAATTTGAACCAAAAGGTACAAAAGTGTTGTATGAATACCAAAACAATAGGTACTCAGTAGGAATCATCGAATGACTGAGCTAAATCATAATATAAGAACGATAAAGTGCAAGATAACATGAGTAAGTCAAGTACAAAATCAAACCTGAATCATCTCCAACATTACTGCACATAATTAGTAAATAACCTAAAATAATAATGATGACACAACATAAAGCGGTCAAACACGTGGAAACATAATTACAAAATTGGTTCCCATACTCCCAATAGTGCAAAAACTAAAGAACGCATCACAACCTCCCATACGACTAGAGAGCACACATAAGGATAGAATAATTTATGCATGCATTATTTACAATAACCATCATTATAATTCAGCCATTATCTCACAATTCATCATTATTCAAGATTATGCAAACACTTGTCAATTTACCAGCACTATTCTATAATCCACTAATTATGCATTAATTTTCTCTAATCACTAGCATTATTTTTCAACTAGCCACCATCTATCTATTCTTCATCATTTTTATTAGCTAGGCATCCTCTACCTCTAGCCATCATAATATTAGTTAGCATTATTTTTATACCATATTTAACATGGAATATTTACAATTATCATCTAAAATCAAATTGGGAATAAATATAATCAAGACTCGGAATTAAACCATCCATAAATATCATCAAGAATCAAAATTAAAATGGTCAAATGGTCATAAATATGAACAAGACTTGGAATGGAACGGGTCACAAATATCAATAAGATTCAGAATTGAATCGATCATAAATATCAGCAAGACTTGAAATTGAATCGGTCATAAATATCAACAAGACTTAAAATTTAAACAGTCATAAATATCAACAAGACTCAAAATTGAATGGGTCAAAAATATCATAATCATCATCATAATAACTTCATCAATAGCCTAAACAATCATGGAATGAATCATCACATTCACCCACATAATGATCAAGTATAACAATTTCTCATTATTGCCTCAATAGGCCTTTTAAAGAGTCTAATAAGCATAAGGGTTCACCCAAACTAGCATGTCTTCACCTAAGTTAGGTTAAGAGTTCACTTCTATTCCTCGAGTTCTATTTTAGGCAAATTTCTATCCGAACTAGGCTTAAGGTATCTAAATCCACTCTTAGGTATCAAACAAGCCTTAATTAGTCCTAAGATACGAAATTCGCCTAAAATATGAGCAACTAGGTTAATTAACCCTAATTTGGGTAACTTAAATCATTCTCATGCTAAGCATGATGGATAAATTCCAATTCACCAAAAGCATAAGGGAACAAGCTAAAGGATTCAGGGTTACGTTATCAAGATAGCCTAAACAACTCAACTAACCCCCAAGTCTTGAAATTTTATCTATCCAACACCTCAAACCCATTCCAATCCAACATAATATCATAAATATAGTATGAAGTAGCTTATTCTAACAAAGGTTAAACCTAGCCTACCTTGGCGTTGAAGAAAGCTCAAGAAATTTCTAAGCCTTTGTTTTTCCCTTTCGAGAAGCCTCCTCAAGATGCCAAGATATAAAAACACATTCTATGTATCAATACAAGAGCATCTATACCCATGTTACACCATTGTACTTTGGTTCCAAAAATTATGGCCAAAACCTCCATGTAGGTCCCACTCAAGGAAAATCATATTTTCAAGACTAACCCAACATGATATTGTATCGCCCCTAGAGTATACTGTGGATGCCACACAATTCTTGGAACCACAAGTGATCCCAAGCTAACCCATGAATTGGTATACTGTTAAACAACTGAATTATAGTAAAATAAATATCAAGTTTTGTTTTGTAGAAACATAAGCATGGAAGAATATAAATAAATACATTACTGATAAAGTTTGTAATTTGATAAAACTGAAGGAAGAAACTGAAATCTACATCACTGACTCTGACTGGCATCTATGAAGCCTCTACTATACTGACTATAGATAGCTAGGACATGCCTCCAACTACCACTAATCAATAAATATGAAAATAAATAAACTATACATGAATTAAAACTGTTTAAAGTTCTCGAAGTAAGAGAACTTATCACCTGCTGGCTGGAATCTACAACTGTCTGATCTTGATATACGGGCTACAAATGGTACCTACAATATAAAATAATGTAGTTGCAAAGAAGTATATGTAGATTAGTACTTCTGGAATATACTAAGTGTGCAGGGGTGAATGCAATAAGTAAAACTAATTTCATACGTAATATTAAAACGTGAATGCTAAGTGTAAGTAGACTCACCAATAGAATGGAATAAACTGAATGCTAAAAATATCTTAAACCATGAGTGACAAACATACTAGGATAAGAAGGTAAATCTTTACACTTAGTTTCTGTAAAACTTTACTGTAATAATATAAGTGAAACTAAATCCAGGATATGAGAAAATATGAATACTAAGTCTGAAACTATGTGATGAAAATAGACATAGCATCAAAGATCTGGATATACAATTATACTGATAATGAATACCTAAACATACAAAACCAAACTTGACATATACTAAGATTAACTGATTAACTGAATGACTGATAGTTGAATAATGGTATGTAAGACTGGACTGTACCTAGTCTAAATTACTGGACCAAAACTATCGAGTACTATACATATGAGATAAGTACTAGTTGAAAAACATGAGATGATCGAACATGAATGCATGTGAACTGTATTATTTGAGAATGCTAGAGCAAGCGTATAACCACATTCTAAAATAGTCTGTAAACTAAAATAATGAAATACTGATAACTATATGCTATGGTTAAGAAAACCTGATACTAAACTGAGTTCTGAACTGACTACTGAATATGAAAATTGTAACTGTGGTTGTGGGAATTATCATCTAACCAACATACCCTGATTATAGACTAATCTGGGGTCCAATCTCTAACCTCAGTTGGAAGGGTGTTAGCACCATGCCATGGGTTACTAATAGTATCTTCGACAACCTTGATCTGGTAAGAAGACTCATTTGATGTATATGGTTATGTCAACCTTAGTCTGGCAGGAATATGATTTACCCTATGCTGACTACGTAATTTTATAACTCAAGGATTGCTACTAAGGGTTAAACCCTCTGTTGGAAGGAATGCCCCCATCCCTGGGTTTTCTCTATGATGAATCCTACTCCTAACTAAATCGATACTAAATTGATCACTAGATCGTATTAGGATTGACTGAACTCACACTGATTCTGTTAACTGACTGAATGCTACTGTTTGGGACACTACAGAATCATTTTATTCGACTGGAGATTGGAAAAACAGAAAAAATTTGGATATTCATAACCCCAAGGACTTAATAACAATAACAACAATACCATACTAAGGTTTTGCGGACATGATAAATAGTCATTGATGTTGGGTGTATTTATGCATTCTAGTATTTTTAGCCTTATTTTGAGGATAATTCTATGCTATAAGGGTGGATAATAAGATAAATATGTATAAAAGTATCAAATTATGTGTTTATGATGTTAAGAGTGAGTTTCAAATAAGTTTGTACCTAGAAGATTCATTTAGAGTTCAACTTAAAAAACTAGTGTTACTAGCTTGAGCTAGGTGCTTGTCTAGTAGATTCTGATGGATTCTATTGTGTTTAAAGTGTTCCAAATGTTATTTTATGTGAAAAAACTTTTTTACAATGCTCAAGGTCCAATTATATGAAGCCAAGGGTCAAAAGAATGAGTTAAAGATTAAAGTGAAATTAGCCTATGCTTAGCTCGTATTTCTAGTTTGTCGTGTTAGAGTTTGCATTGTTTTGAGTTTTAAATTGTTGTGTTTAATGCTATAGAATGCTTTTTGAATGGATTATTATGAATTATTAAGGATATAAAAGCTTTAAATCAAGTGGGGACAACTTAAAAAGGCTTGGAATCGCTCAACGAAGGCATAATACGCAGATTAATGCACTTTTAGACCACTGGAATGTCTTGAGCACGTGTCGACTGTGGTAGTGTCCAATCGGCATGTGAAAAATACCAATATATTCATAAGAGTCCCAAAATATCAACCAATATGCGCGTGGGGGTCCTAAAGGCTATTAGCAGGCACGACATGCAATTAACCCTACGAATTAACAACCAAGATTAGCAAGTTAGCGAATGAAGTTCAACAACATAGTATAATTGTTCTTAAGCTTTAAACCTGGGATACTATCCATATATTGTCCTAAGTTATTATTATTATTTAATTAGTTTTTATTTATAACTTCAAAACTCTAGTTGCTCCTCTCCTCAATTGGTTAAACTAGAATCGCATAGGAGGCGGATGCAAGTCCCTGAGAGATTGATACTTGGAATTCCTTGAAGCCACTTTATTACTTGATAAGACCACGTACACTTGTATGTGTGCTTGGGCACTGCCAAGTTTTTGGAACTGTTACTGGGGACTTGTAACTATGCAACTATCTTATTTTTAGTTTTTCTATATTGAGTTGTAAATAATTTTTATGTTTTTTAGTATCTTCTTATTTTCTTTTATTTCTATTTTTATCTTACTTCTTGATATGTCAGCCTAGGATAAATGGTTTTCAAGTGATGACGATTCTTGTTGTTTTTGTGGGGGACCATATCAAGTGACATATTGTCTAGATTTTAATGGAAGTGTGAAAACGGGACCTTCATAATATGATGTGGATGTTGTTCTATCTGTGGAGCAGACTACAACTTGGTGTTTGGTTTATGGTCAAAGTGGTCATACTGTAGCTATGTGTATTATCAATCCCGATTCAGAATTGTTTGTAAGCTATGCTAAAAGGCAAAATTATATAAACTACTACAATTGAACGGTGTAGAATAAACCACAATCATGGAATAACCAGTAGCAGCAGTTTCAATAGGTCCAACCAAATTAGTCAACTAGTAACATAGAATAGATGCTGAAACAAATTTTAGCATCTCAAGTACAGTAGATAGAAGACATGAAGAACTATCGGGAGGCTATATAGGAAGTGGATAATAAGCTAAAAGTAGATGCAGAGTTGACTCGCCAAATAGTTGCAGACGAATTTGCTGATAATTTCAGGAAGTTTAAGTACTCAAAAACTAAAGTTGTTGAACAGGTTGAGGAGATACCACTGCCACCATGTCTATAGTGGCTAAGCAAAGAAAAGTATGAGGAAGATATTAGCCAATTTATGGAGCAAACACAAGAATCGCAGCGACTTGATTGTCATTTTTATCTTGAGACTAAAATTAAGAAGGTGAATAAAAGTGAGTGTGTAGTAGATAACGTAAATTTTGAAGTAGGATTGGTTGGGCCTCACTCAAAGAATTTTTCTACATTATGTTCAGATGATATCTTTTCTGTAGATTCATTTAAAATAGTAGAAGTGTGTGAAGATGAGGAACAAGAATCCTATATTCTGGATTTAACACCTGATAAGCAACACAAAAACATACCTCACTTTAAGGCTGAGTGGTTTAGCATACATATTCCATTACTTGGTTCCTTAATCTTTGTATCGCCACACTATGAGTGAGGAAAAAAGAAGGATGCGATATTGGGGGTGACATTTGTATCCTTAAGGTAGAGGAAGAGTTTGATTAGGTCATACTGCGATACTAAATTAGACGCTTCTTGGGAGGCAACCCAAGCTAAGGTATGTTTTCTTTTTAGTTTAGAGTTTTTACTTCACGTGGTTTTTGTTTTTGGTAGAGTCATAGGTTAATGGGAAGTCTGAGTACCATAAACTTGAGCTTGAAGCATGACAAAGAATGAGTGTGGGGTCCTATGGATCTCTTTTGAGTGAAGATGCTACTAGCTAGGCCTAAAGGCCTCAAAGAGTATTTCTATCTCTTAACTTTAAATTCACTTTGGGGACAAAGTAGATTTTTAAGTGTGGAGTGGGCAAATTCTCAAATTTTAGCTCCGTTTAAAATTTTTTAGGTTAGGAATAAGTGAGATATTTGAGTTGGTGCTATTTTTTATTACATGATGCATGTGGTTTGTTTGATAAAAGCATGTGAATTGTGAGAATTGCTACTTTTTAAGACTCTTAGGCTTTTTTTTATGACTCTTGCACTTGATGGCTTAATTTTGAATTCATGTTATTGTTTGGTTGGGAGTCTATGATGATCCTATATGAGTTAAGTATGTGCCATGTGAGTCTGAGAATTTTGTATATTTCTTGTTATATATGATGTCTATAACTTTTTCGGTATATATGTAAAGCGAAATAAAGAGTGTGGTTTTAGGAGATGATATAGGGATTTCTTTGATAGCCATGTTTTTACCTCTTCCATTTGTCCTAGCCTTATGCATCATCCTAGTTAACCCCAATTGAGCCTTTAGCTTTTTCTTTGGAAACCTCATAAGTAGCCTAATCACTTCTTTGATAGACCATAATTTGATAAAAAAAGTTCCTAAGTGCTTTAAGGAAATATTGAAATAATAAGGAGTTGAGAAATTGAAGAAGAAAAAGGTGAAATTGATGCCCCAAGGTAATAGTTATTGGTGTATAATTGATGTATGGTGGATAGTTGTGATATAATTTATGCTAAAAATATTATCCTTATTGTGAATAAAGAGTAAAATTGATTCTTGTGGTATTAAACTATTCGTCCACCAAGTATTTGTGAAAATGCTTAAAAGAGATGGGGCAAAAACAAAAGGTATGGGAGGATGAATAAATGTAAATTGGTTGTTGGAACGTGATTTTAAATGAATAATGTAGTGTATTAAAGATCTTAGAGAGGTTAGTCACTATTCCCAAATTGTTCCTACTCGTTCCTTAGCCTATATTATAACCCAAAAAAAGTCCTAATTGATTCTAAGCTTTACATTCGACTATTAGTGGTGCATTATACTTAGGGAAATCCTATGGTTCATTATGGGTAAAAGAGAACCCATGGATAAACTCTCATATGCCTTAATAGATGATTTGAAATTGAAAGCTTGACTTTAAAGCCTTGGGAATATTATTGAAAACTTTTTCTTGAACTTCTTTGATTAGGAACCTTAATTTCTCAATTGTACTGAAGAAAATTTAATGAACTTCTTGGGGTTCTTGAGGGGGCTAGGATTTTCTTGGAGAGAAAAAGATGAGAAATCATATATCTAATGCTTTTGGATGCTAAACTTAAATATCATGTGCAGATTTGTGTGAGGTGACCAAAGTTCCCCTAGACCCTTTAGGAACTAAAATAATGTGTGACATAGTTCCGTGATGCAGTTGCCATCGTGTTGTGTTGCTAATCGTGTCAATGATCAACGCATTGCGTCCCAATCGCGTTGGCTTACCGTCTCTCACAAAAAATGCCATAACTCTTTTGGTCCGGTATTGGATTAAGGTAAATTGATATCGTTGAAAAGCTAATTCAATTATCTATAATTTGGTGGGTCTTGAGCTACAAAACTTCACGTACATAAAAAGTTATACACGTTTAAAGTAGACCCTTGTAGAATCAAATATCAAACTTTGAACGAATCAAAGACTCTAAGCTCAACTTTGTTCTAAGTGATTCTTATGAATATTTTTCACCTCAAAAGCACATCAACCATGAGGATAAAGATCATGAAACTTATATTCACATGGGAATCATTTGGGTTATAGCTTATACACGTAGGAACGATGGTTTGAAGATAAGCCCAAAAATACGAGGTGTTATAGATATCATGCCCCTAGAGTCAAAACCATCAAAAATGGGTGAAACCAAACTATATTTTGGCTAAAATCAAGCCCTAAAGGATTTAGGACTTTGGTCAAAAAATAAAGAAATTCAAACATGAATTTGAAGGATTCTTATCGTAAATCCAAAGATATTCATGAAAATATATGTTAATCAAGCTCCTAAATCACCCCAAGACTCAATTTAAAGTTATCACACTTGTAGGGTTTTTGTATGGAAGAGAATGGGTCAAAATGGGAAATTTTATGACCTAAGGGGTCTTTTTATACCCCTTCTAGGTCATTAGGTACTACAATCGCACAACCAAGTATGCAATTGCACAACCTGGATACAAAAATAGATATGGAGATCACCATTCTTATTAGTGTGATAACACTACCTTCTGCACATCATGTGTGATCACGGGCCACACCAGATGGCAATTGAAACTTAAAATTTTCCAAGTTTCTACTAAGTCCTTGGGATTCATTAAAAATTTGATATCCACAAATAAACTATGTAACCACACTAAATTCAATATTCTAGATGTAATGGCGAAGTTAGATTTTTCATACGAGGTCATTTTGATAAAATATGGACTCAAATTTCCAATTTTTCAACTTCCCGATTAATAGGTCAAAATGAGATTGGGTGCATTAAGACCCGAACTAAAGGTCTACCTAGCAAAAAAATATTCCAAAGATATTGATGCAGTTATAATTTGTATCCGAGATTGTTTTACTAAAGTTTTTGCCTAGTGTCCATTGGGAACCAACAAAGACTTCAAAATAGGAAAATGGTTCTAAAAATCAAGCGGACTGCTTGGTAATCGAACATTCAATCCCAGCAAGTGATAAATGACTTAGGTCAATTATAGAAAAGCTCTAACAACAAAAATAAGTTAAAATACAAAAAATAACCTGAAGGGTCATTATAGACCACAGGGGTGCACCTCAAGCCCTATCGTTTCCCCTAATTGTCTTATCTTAATGTTAGATGTGTTATGTAATCCCCAAATACTAGTTTGAGGCCTCAATCTGTGAGGAAGCCTCTGGGACATCCAAAAGTTGATTATAAGCCTCCTAAGTAAGGGGTAATGTTGTCAATGCATATATTTTGTATTGGGATACATATATACGACCTAAAACATTATAAAAGGTTCAATTAGTCATAATTTCATGCCACCTTTATATCAATACATGACTTGGAGAGGAGAGAAGCAATCAAGGGGCTAAAACTAGGGTTCTTTATTCTCTAACTTTGATTTCTTGTAGTTTTACTTTATGAACTCCTATATGGTTATTCTTCGTACGAATATAAGTGGATAAAGATCCTTATTATAAGATTGAGTCTACTAAAATGATCGATTAATTATGGTTTAAAGTTAGTTTATATGTTTGTCAAGTATGTGATTATTCTTCTGTTCGTATTTTCTATTCTAAAATGTGTATCATATCTTTAATTATTAGAATTTAATTATTAAAGCATGATTTGTGTTTAGGAGAAGATATACCTAAAGGCCATACTTAGTTAACGAAACGAGAAAAGAGTTTAATAAATCCAAGTTAAAGACTCACATCTCTGCTCAATGATGTGGTTGTGAGATTAATTTGGGTATATGACCTAGAGGATGACCATTCCAAAGTTATAATAGCAACCCTATAGATTTATAATCATGATAAACACCAACACCGATAAGAAACCATAGTTGTGCATGACTATGAAATAAATGCCTCAACCGTGAAAGTACTCCATATAGTGTTTACAATCCATAGTTGATACCATATAAATTTTTTCTATTTGGTTTATAGTTACCAATGTCAATTTCGTAATTGGTTACAATCGCACTTATTCAATCTAATTATTAACGCTTAAAATAGATAGTTGTTGATTACCAAGTCTTTGTCAGATTGATATTCAGCTCAAAAGGGCCACTGTGTTACTTTTATGACTGTGTACACTTACGTGTCTACTAGGGAGGAATAAGTTCCTTAGTCGGGGACTTGAAAATTGGAAACTATCTTATTTTTAATTTTGCTACTTTTTTTTATAAGTGCTAATGACTTGATCTTAGCATTTGAACTTGCAAGTACATGCCTTAATAGCTGGTAAGCTGGTAAGGGAAAAGGATTTGGTTAGCCCATATCTTGAAATGCTTACATTAGTTAAAGACAAAAGTAGTACTTCTCTATCGTATACCAAAAGGTCAACATGACAAAGCTAATCCTACTGTCATAGCTAAAGAACAACCAATCACAAGACAATACACAAAGTGGAAATCCCAATCCAACCAATGTTACCTTTTCCATCCACTGACCGTAATATGGAGAAACAAAATACTGTGCATTTATTGTACAATAGTGTGAAGTTTATAGGCCCATCATATGAGGATACCCAAGTTTATCTATAAAACTTCTTAGAGATTAGTGATACTTTTATTCTGTAAGGAGTTTTTATTGACTACGTATGGTTACTCTCTTCTCATTCTCACTTTTGGAGAATATAATGAAATAGTTGAAGGTAGAACCTTTAAACTCAATCACTACATGGAATACTTGGTGAAGAAGTTTCTTATCTGATTCTTTCCATTAAGAATAACTACTAGGTTATGGAGAGAGATTCTGAGTTTTGCACAAAAGTTGGATGAGAACTTATATCAGTCATGGGAGATATTCAAATATCCTCTCTAAATTTGCCTGCACCACCAACAAACTAATGAGATATTGGCTCACATTTTTGTTAAATCTCTTGATAACACCAGAATATTTTTTTTAGATTCAGTTGTAAGTGGTCAAGCATTGGAAAAAAATTATGATGAGTTATACACGTTGTTCAATTGAATTACATAAATTAATGTTGAATGACAGGGTGATATGTCTAAAAGTATAGTGAAGAAGCATACCGAGATGATTGAGTTAGATAGTGTCACAAATTTGGCTGATCAATTGGCATCTTTTCAAAATTAAATAATGACACAGTTCAGAAAGTTTAGTATGAACCAACCTCAGGCCCAAGTAAATGCAGTGCAGTAAGTGCAGTATTGGTATAAGATTTGTGGTATTAGTGTTCACTCTGCAAACTTATGTAGAGAAAAACCAAAATTAGTTAATTTTGTGGGCAATGAATAGAATGATAATCAGAACTATAGTAATGCCTACAATTACCACTAGAAGAGTTAACCCAATTACTTATGGGGCAGTAATCAAGTTTAGACTCATCAATGACAGAACATGCAGAATAACACATAGGCTAGTAATATTGAAAAGATGTTACAAAAATTTAGTCTATCTAAGAAAAAATGGCTGATGAGATATAGTATCAACAAATTACTCAGAAGAACTTGGAGGCATGATTGAGGCATTACCTCAGTCATATAATACCTCTAGGGGTTTCCCTATCGATATAGAGAATCCAAAACAAGTGATGGAAGTTACCTTGAGGAGTGGTATAGACTTGATTGATAGACCTCCAAAGAAGAAGCATGAGGTATAAGTAGAGTTAGTTCCACATCAAACAGAGGAGAAGAAAATGTAGAACAAAGAAGATAAAAACTTAGGAAAGTCTGAGTATCCAAAAGAAAAGATAGCTAAGTGTACATAAGAGAGACCCCTACCATTACTTACTCAAACATTTAAATAGGCTAAGGAGAGTGCATATTTTAAGAAGTTCTTTGAAACGTTCAAAGAATTTCATATTAACTTCTCATTGTTAGATGTTTTCCAAGGTATACCTAAGTATATGAAGTACTTGAAGGATGTGGTGACCAATAAGACCAAGCTGGACGACATTGAGGCAATAACACTCACTGGAGAGTACAGTTCGGTCATGATAAGCAAGATGTCAAAAGTGATGTGGTCCATGCTTTCAGTGACTTGGTGTCAAGTATATACTTTATGCCCCTATATATTTTCAATAATCTTGGATTGGGAAAATTGAGGCCATGTTACGAGTGGTGGCAGAAGGAATCATAAAGACGTTCTCATTAAGGTTGATAAGTTTATTATTCCTAATTATTTCATTATACTTATTATAATGTAGATAATAAGGTATCGATCATATCGAGGCACCTATTCTTGGAAACTAGTGGAGTACTTATTGATGTAAGAGATAACACTCTAACAATGAGAATGAATGATAAAGAGGTGGTCTTTAAGATATACAAAACACTCAGCAAACCCTCATATTATAAGTACTTGTGCATGATCACAACCATGGAAGTATAAGAGTGTGGGGTGGCCTCTTTGTACACTCTAATAGTGTGGGTCAAGCCATCCATTAAGCGTAAAGTTTAGAAAAATAAAGAGGAACCTAAAAGGCAAGTGTGGAGAGAGTTGCAAATCTTAAGAGTGGACACTTAAGAGGTAAGAAAAGAGTAAGAAGATGGGTGCAGAGTAGGAGAAAGATATTAAAGGAAAATGGATGAAGAGTATGATATGCATCATGCTGGAACAATAACCACTGATTGGGAGGCAACCCAAGTAAAGGTAGGCATTTTATTTACTTATTTTTTTAGTATCACCTTTATTATTATTTTTGTTTGAGTCACAGGTTGATGGGAGATTTGAGGATCATGGTAAAGAATAGGTGTGGGGTCCATAAAACCTCGTTGATGATTAAGATGTTGCTATCTTGGCCTTGAGGCTTCAAGAAGTATTTTTATCCTTACTTTTAATTTATCTTTCAGGGATAAAGTGTGATTTTAAGTGTTGGGGGGGGGGGGGGCGAATCTTTTGATTGGTTGGGGTGAAATATTTCTATATAATTTCTATTTCTATTTATTTTTCTAGTTTCTTACTAAATTTTAAAAAAATACAAAAAGATTTTCTCTTTGTTTGTTTTTAAGATGTTTTTAGATTGTTGTTGGTGTTAATCTAGTAGGGGCGCACTTTACCCACCCCTTTGTTTTTATTTTTGGTTCTTTTCCAAGGGTGAGCCTTTTGAACCCAGTATCCCTGTTTCATTTTTAGGAGTAATTTAAAGAATTTTGTCATTAGGAATAAATATGATGTTATTTCCAAGTGATATGTATGATTTCATGATGCAAGTTAGTTTTGAATATAAAAAATTCCTTTTGAATGAATTGAATGACTACTTTTGGAACACCTAAGATCTTGTATATGACTTGTGTGATGTTTACTTAATTCTAAATTGTTTTTATTACTTGGTTTATAGTCTATAGATATCTTACTTGATTTGAGCATATGCCATATGCGAGTGAGGTTTTTGTTATATTCCTTTTTGTATGTTGATGTCTAGAACTTTATTTGTGTGTAGGTAAAGAAAAATAAGAAATTATGGGTTTAAGAGATGATGTAGGCATTTATTTGATAGCCATATTTTATACCCTCTTTATCAACTCTTATTGCATGACCTTAGTTAGCCTCATTGAGCCTTTAGCGTATCCTTTGGTAGCCTCATATGTAGCGTATTCCTTTTCATCCAATTTACTATAATTTGATCCAAAACTCCAAAGTACTTTATTTGAATGATTGAGATATTAAGGAGTGTAAAATTGAAAAAGGAAAAGAGTGAAAATGAAGCCCCAAAATAGTATATATTGGTGTGTTAAAAATGTGTATATATTATTGGTGTGGATTAGTGCAATGAAAAAACAAATTGATCAAAAAGTGAATCATATGTTGATAGCAAATACTCCCTACTTAAGATATATAAACTAGCTTACAAATATGGGTCAAAACAAAAGGGAAGTGGGAACATAAAAGTGGTGAAAATTGGTTGATTATAGAAGAGTCTGATGTTAATTATGATGTGTTAAAACGCTTAGGGAAGTTAGTCACTATTACTGCCCAGAATAGTTCCTACCCCTTTATTTGCCTGCATTACAACCCTCAAAGTCCTAAATTATCTTGATCCTTCATATTCTAATGTTATTGGAGTACTACACTAAGGGACATCTTATGTGACATGTGAATTCCTTGTGAATGGTAGTGAAATTTGATACTTACACCCATTTTGTATGATGGATTGCATATTTTGAGTGAATGTGGGTGACTTTTCTGGTGAGGGCACATGTATGATGATGGTTAAGTGATTTGTATGATATATTTTATAATTAATATTCATGAGTTTTCCAACTTTGTGGAGTCAATTCTTGAGGTTAGGAAGTTTTGAAGTAGTGTTCATGAGTTTTCCATTTGTAATACGACACACTTAATGTGGAACTAGCTCTTTATGTAGTCATCAGAGTTGTAGCTTGAGTGTGTTAGTTATAGTAGTGATTTTAGAGTCTTCCTTTATGATTCTTGATGTAAAAGAGTTTTTTGAGGAAGAACAAGGCTTTAAGTGAGGGGTGATGATCTTAGGCGTATTTATACTCCTAATGTCATTATCTATGCACATTAGCTTAGTTTTGAGGAATTATTTGTGTTATTAACGAGTTATTAAGGGTGTGATTTTTTATTTATGTGTTTAATAACATTTTTATATTGTTTACAGTTCAGTCAAAACAATTTAAGAATCAAAATGAACACAGTGAGTTTAGACGAGAAAACTAGTGTCACTAGCTTGAACTATGTGTTGTTCTAGTGTATCTCAATGGACTCTATTGTATTGAATGAATTAATGATTGTTATTTTATTTTGTAGGACACAATTTGAGGTGTTTTGGGAGATAATTTAAGCCTACAAACAAGTACTAAGAAGTTGTAAAACAAGGATCCAACACACGACTAGATAGGAGCCAAATAGAGCAAAATCGGGCACTTGGGAGTACCCCTTGCACCGCACACCCCAAGTAAGGATATAGGGTGAACCAAAAACCAATCACGATATATCATGGTATTTAAATCGTATTTTGTGTTCTCCAAAACCCCAAACACGAGTTTGAGGCCTTTCCGCATGAGGCAGCCTCCAGGATGTACACAAGTTGATCTTAAGCCTCTGAAGTGAGGGGTAATGTTGTAAATGCATATGTTTTGTGTTGTGATACCTATGTAAGACCTAAAACACTATAAAAGGAGCAATTATTCACATTTTTATACCATCTTTGGATCAATAGGGTTTTTTTCCTTTAACTAAAATTTCTTGTAGTTTTACTTAATGAACTCATCTATTGTGATTATTTGTAAGACTATGAGTAGCTAAACGCCATAATTACATGGTTGAGGCTACTAACATGATTTTGTAATTATGATTTAAAGTTGGTTTATATGTTTTCAAGTATGTGATTGTTCTTATGTTCTTGTTTTACTATTTTAAAACGTTATGAGCTTTAGGATAAATTATAGTCACAAAAATAATTGACCGTATGAGTTGAGGGAAGGAATTAACAATTTAAGGAGTGTGGATAATATATTTAATCATTAGAATCTAATTATTAAATAATACAGCCCACTTGGTTAATGAATATGGGAAGATAGTTTAATACATCCAAGTTTAAGACATGTATCCCCACCCAACGGTGTAGTTGTGAGATTGATTTGAGTAGATGACTTAGAGGATGATCATTCCAATTTATAATATCAACCCCATATATTAAAAATCATGATAAAAAAATAACACCAACTAGAAACCATAGTTATGCATGCATGTGAAGTAACCTCAACCTTGGGAGTTCTCCATATACTGTTTATAATCCAAATTCCATAGTGTTGTTATTTTTTGCTATTTAGTTTATAATTACCAATCTTGATTTCTTAATTGGTTACACTAGAACTCATTCAATCTAATTATTAATGCTTAAAGTGGATAGTTTTTGATAACTAGGTCCCTTTAAGATTGATATTCGGCTCGAAAGGGCCACTGTACTACTTTAACAACTACGTACACTTGTGTGTGCGCTAGGGAGCAACAATAAACCAATGCCCTATACGTGGCTAGTAAAGGCCTTCCTAATATGATAGGGACCTAAAAGTCAACCTCACAAACAAAAATCACACAATTAGCTAGAAATATGTAAGATGCTACATTCACCAATACATCACACAAGATACAATGGGTTTTTTCACAGTGTGATCTACCATAAATATTCTTATAGAGGTCAATTTAGGTGAACCCAACTCTAACTACTTATATAAGAGTAGCGACATCATGTTAATTCTAGGTCCTACATCACATAAGGCCTGTGTAAAATTTGAAGAACCAATATTATAAGGAATGGTGAATACTTCTAGATCTTTCTTATTTACAACCAAGTATCGAGAGGCAATGGTTCTATAGTGGTGCACGTTATCAACAAAATCAAAGCTCACCGTCCTTTTCTTTGTCACCAAATCTTTTATAAATTTTTCATAACCTGACATCTGCCCTAGAGATTCTACAAAAGGGATGTTCAAAGGCAACTCTTTCAGCATAGAAATAAACTTCTAATACTTCTCCTTTTAGGCTTTCTTCTTTAATCACCAGGGAAAAAGAGGATGAGGTGGGGAATGGGCTTCAATATTGGAGTGATTTCATTAACTTTTTCTTTGTTAGCATCAACTTCTTTCTCTACAACTAAAGGCTTCTAAGAGGCCTCATCATTCATCACCAACTTTTCTATTTAATTCTTATCCACATTATCAATACTTATGGGGTTATTCCACATGTTATCAACCACAGGTATAGGTGGATCAATAGTGGCCTTACCACTCCGATTAGTAATAGTAGATAATAATTGTTGTTCTTTGAATTCTAGGAAATATTTCTAGGAAGAGTGCCGAGTTAACACTTATTCAATATGGCAAACATATGCCCAAACTGCTGCTTAAGCTGTTTGATTGTGGTTAAACGTGACTCTACCTTATGGTTCAACCCTAAAATGTCTATCTTGGTCTCCTCAAGGCAACTATCTTGACTTTTGAAACTCTTTATAAATTTTTCAAGTAATACTTCCATTCTCAAATTTCCAGATTCAGCATCCCTATTCCCCGACAAAACATAAAGGCCACCCTTTTTCCTTGTAGTCATCTTTCCTCCTGCTCACTACTCCTGTCTCTATACCTCTATACATAATAGTTTTGACCTTGATTCCCTTGCTTCAAGTTCTAATCCCTTTTTTTGTTGATGTATCATGGCTTTATGACACTTTTGACGCTTAAAACTAGAAAATATTCAAGTACTTAGGTTTGTTTTGATAGATATTATATGTTTTTGCGTATATTTTGTAGGGAACTAGGTTTTGGAGTATAAAATGAAGAACAAGAGTTACAATTATTGAAGGGACTACTTATGATGCCACTTATGTGGCGTAGGTCCCATCTATAGCCCATAAGTAATCTGTCATAGGTTTCAAAGATGTAGTTATAGAGAATTAAAAGTTGGAGTGTTGATCCTGCTAGTTACGATGGGTAACTTATAGTTCGTAGGTACCATCTATGACATTGTAAGTACCAGTGCATATTTCAAATACTTAAAGTTAGAGAAGCTACATGATGGAGATTAATTTTATGATTTCTGTATTGAATTTCATGTAGTTTCTTGCAACTATGAGAGGCTAAATCCGTTACCTAGATTGTGGGAACCCTGGCATTATAACAAATTAGGGGAAGAGTGAGGTTCTTCTAGATTATTATTTACACTTGCATTATGATCTTGTTTAGTTTAATTGTTTTATTAGTGGTGGAAAACATTGAGAACCTACCTGTATTCGAGATCGTCTTCAAAAGAGAATTTAGATTGGGAAAAGAAGATTACAACAGTAATTAGAGTGTAAAAACCCTCATCTAATAACTTGAAACCTAAAGGTGATGGTTAAACTGGGATCAAAGACAAGAATTAGTAAGGCATCACCCTAAGACTTACAAGGTGAAGGGTGAGATTTATCAAAATATTCACACGATGGATGGTAATACCTAGCTTGTTAGATTCTGCATATATGGCAGTGAGATAGTCTGATTGAGCATGATAAACCGAAGCAGTTAAGAAGGTATGGGGAACACAGTTTTAGTGCTCATCTTAGATTTATTACAACTAAAAGCAATCAAGACTTGTTAGTTTTCACTGTTTACTACATATTCCCCTATTTACTTTTCTGTACTTTCAACTACTTCAACAAGTTCATGAGACAAATTCAACCTGTTCCTTGTGGGATAGACAAAACCTAGTTGGGTTACTATAATTTGATAGAGACCACATTGTATCTTAATGGAGGATATAGTTTGGGAGACATCAAACTTTAGTCGTTGCTGGGGAATACAATTGCAGATTTATTAAGTGAAGTTGTTGAGGTTGTTGGGTCTTACATTTCTATTCTTATTGGGGTGTACATCAATGTATACCCAGTGCTAAGAGTCAAGGCAATCCCTTGATCCTATTTAATCCAAATCCAAAAAGAATCCTACAATAAAATCGTAGGATGTTAAACCTCGACTGTGAAGTTCATCATGAGTAGCTTCAAGAAAATCCATAGGACTTCCCTCCCTAAACTATACGTGCTCAGGAGAAAACTGCATAAAATACTATATGGTTATTAAATAATGCTAATATAAGGAGGGATGTGAGGCTTCCCATTGTGCAACATAGAAGGCAAAGAGAGCAAGACAAAGACGTGAAATTGATCATCGAGCAGAGATCGATAGAGGTAGAAGAAATAGATAGCCATTACCCCTATATTTTTAGTATTTTCTGGAGGTAGTGGACACCTCCAAAACTCTAAACCATGCTTTGATACCAAGATTGTCATGAACCGAACCAGTGCCTAACCATGATCGGTATCTCTAGTCCACCATGGAACGGA
This sequence comes from Capsicum baccatum var. pendulum, assembly GCA_030864225.1. Taxonomy (NCBI): domain Eukaryota; kingdom Viridiplantae; phylum Streptophyta; class Magnoliopsida; order Solanales; family Solanaceae; genus Capsicum; species Capsicum baccatum. Next base: position 79,792,541 of record CM061560.1, on the reverse strand, counting down.
TACCACCCCTATTGCCTAACCTCATAAGAACAAAATAATAATAATAATAATAATAATAATAATAAAAATAATAATAACAAATGGGAAGCCTATTAAACTAGTAATAAAAGATGAATACATAATTCTATGAAAACTAAGAGTCAATCAATAACCAACTAACCCATGTCTATCCATAATAGCCTCTACACCCAGAAGAATAGCTAGTTGGGACATTCCCCTGACTATGACCAAAAAAAGAATCCAAAAGTACTGAGTAAGTAATGAAAAAAGAATGAAATGATAGAGCCTTCCGAAGGATAGAGGCTCGTCACTTCAAAATAACTTATAGATTGTGCTAATTTACCTAATGTTGCACAGGATCAATAAAAATGTCTTCGAAGCCTAAATTATGAAACAATGTAGCATCCTAGGATGGTTAGTGGGATAGTCACTAAAATGTAACTCAGGGAAAGTGATAACATAATACCATATCCAAAATCAGTCAAACCACATGCACATATTTAGAAATACATATATAAGATGTTGTGATAGGGTAAAAGGTCATGAACAAGAGTGTTTTAAAACCATTAACCTATACTATATAGCTCTATCCGTCCTAAGGGAACCCACTTGCTATATGGGTTCAGCTTTCCTACTGAAAAGGTCCCAACACGTGTTAGCCACATGAACCAGGAAAATTCGGGAGTCATTAATTAAGGAATTTAGCACTTGGTATCATCATACCAATATTCTTTCAAGATAATACATTTATGACAAACCAATCTACACAACCAAATTACACTCCCAAGTTCCATTATAAATCTAAACCATGGACACCAAGGGCATCCAAATCTATTTTTATATCCATGTATATATTAATGCAATGTATTAAGTTCAAAATCAAGTTAAACAATGCAATTTTTCCATAATAAACATCAAATTCACAAAGTGGGTTGAGGTTTATGCAATTCCAAGAAAAAATTCACCCAATTTGGCGAAACCCATGTCCCTCATTTTAACAATTTAAATAATGTACCAATTTATTCCCAAAAACATCAATCAAAAGCATGAATAATCAATTCAAATCATGGGACAAGTAATTTAACCATTAATAGCCAAAAACCCTCAACACAATTTCAAACCCATAATTTAAATCACATGAAAACTCATTAAATCAATGTTACAATGTAAAATTAAAGTTGGAGAAGAGAAACATGTCTAAATACACAAGAATTCAAAGTTAATTTGAAGTTTGGAGCCCGAATGATGAATGCACACTGAAACCCTTAAGCTTTCTAGGTTTTTTCGTACGAGATAAATAAAGTAGAGTTTGATCATTGAAAACTGAAGGAAAAGGTCCTCTTTTATGTTTATAAGTCGTGGAAATAGTGAAAAGACCAAAATTCCCTCACCCCTAAGTAAAAAAAAAAAAACTAGATAAAAATTACACTTGACATGGCATGCCATTACCATGGAGGGTAACCTCTGTGGCACAGTGATATTATAGAGGCACACTACCTCTGTGGTAAATTACCTTTTACCATCCCTAAACATAACTCAAGTAAAATATTAATATTACGCATGCAGGAAGTTCAAAAGTAAAATGATCAAAATTTTGAGGGGACTTACAAGTTTCTTTATCATTCCGAGTGGTAATAGTTAGAAAATGACCGTTGTTCTTAGGATTTTGAACTATGTTGCTCAGAAAGGTGCCTGAATCCCTCTGATTCAAAGTTCCAAACATTTATCCAAACTGATTCTTCAATTTATTTATCGCAATAATATGTGACTCTACCTTTTGGGTCAATTTTAAGATGTCTGCCTTAATTCCTTAAAGCAAGTTTCCTAATTTTCCTAACTCTTGAACAACTTTGACAACATCACCTTCATCTTCGACTTAGTGTCATGACTTTCTAGTGGAACATACATAGCACTATTCTCCTTCTATTCATCCTTACATCTTAGGTCACCATCTCACTCACTACCTTTATCTCTGTATTGATCTCTGTATTGATCTCTGTAATAAATCTGACCTTAGTTTCTTACCCCTTAGCTCAGAAATCCACCAAATCTGGATCTACATATGTTGCCTCTTCTTATAAAGTAGAATCATACAATTTAGAGGCCTTATATTTTAAGCCAACTAAATTCATCTTCTCAGAATTCATCATTGCGGACTACTTTGTAAGAGCCCATATCAGTTCTAAGTTGCACAATCTCTTATGCCATAGAATTATCAACCAATCTATGCTTGATAAAAGTCCAAATAGCATATGTGGCAGTACCTCTCTCTACCTCCCAAATATACTATCCTCAGTTGGTGAGAAAGATCTGATCTAATATAACTGATGTTGTCTCCCAGCATATACACATGAATGCTCCTGCGTTTTCCATGGCTCATAAATTTGTGTTAAGGGCTTTATAGAAAATCTCAAACAAGCTCACCCAAAAATCCTATGGTTAGGGAACATTATTAACTTCTTTAACCATGTCTTATACCTAGACTAAGAGTGTAACTACCTAAAATTATACATCACATCCTTTAACTGAAGTATTCTGGGTGGTGGAAAGAAACATCTAAAAATTATCGCTGAAACTCATTCCAAGTAGTGATTAATCCTCAAGGAAGTTCCCTTAACCATAATGTAGCTTCACTAGTCAATGAAAATAAGAACAAATAAAGTCTCAGTATTTCCTAATTTACCCTAGCTATAGTGTATGAAGTGCAGATCTAAGTAAAGTTTTGAAGGTGCATGTTTACATCATCTATTGGCAAGGCTGCAAACATACATTTCAGATTCAAGAGATTGATCATAGCACTAGTAATGTTGAACTTCACACCTAGTATCAAAATAAGGGAAATGGTAGCTCTTATCTTGGTAAGCTCAACGTATCCCAAATTCTTCTCTAGATCCTTATATGGAGGTAAGTACTGATAGACTGGAAGTATTTGAGCTCTACCCCCTCTAACTCTATCTCAATTTTTATTGAGTGTTGATGGATGATTTATTTCTTATCTCTACCTTACTAGCTCCACCTCCTTACCATCTACTTCTCTCATCTGGTTAGAAGTTTTTGCTAATAACTGCTCTATTCTTTAATCAATAATGTATTGAACATTCCTAGGAGGAGGAGGAGAAGGAGGCATAATGTTACGATCATCTCAAACCACTTCAATATGGCCTTTATGTACTTGTACTTCAATCAATAATAAATTTAATTCTCAACAGCGGAAACAAAATTTTGATATTTCCCAAAGATACACCTCAAACTAAAGTTAGAACAGTTGATACCAAATGTAGTAGCCCAGCTCAGGTTGGGATCGAAACCATAGGGAATATATGAACTATCTTTCAAACTTTCTAAAACCAATGGGTAGTACAAGAAGGTAAATAGAGGGATAGTAGTTTTAAATTGAAAAAAATAATAAGTCACGGAATACTTTGGTTATAATCAATCTAAAATGAACACCAGGACTATGTTCCCCCTGGATTCTCAAGTCTGTAGGTTTATCATGCTCCGTTAAACCAATCTAATAAATTGCATGCATAATCTGATAAGTTATGTATCACCAATTATCTTGTGGACTCACCAGTGAATTTCACTCTTTACCTTTTGAGTCTCAGAGTGTCTCTTTATGAACCCTTATCCTAGATCCCAAATTAACTATTCCCTTTTGAGTCTTAATTTATGAGATAAAGATAATTATCTTAAGTAGGTGAAGATGATTTTCTTATTTTGACAATTAACTCCAAAATACTGTTGTGATTTCTTTTCCAACTCTCTACCTCTCTTTTGAAGTAAGTAGGTAATATAGATGGGATCCTAATAGTTGTAACTACTAAGACATCTATTAAACTAAAAAGGACCACAATATATGCAAGAATATCGATATAGAACAACTTTGGTCTTCCCCAACTTTGTTAATCTTCCAGGGTTCCCAAAACCCTAGCTAAGGGATTTAGTTGTTCGTTGTTGCATGACAATCCATAGAATTCAACGAAGAAAGCATAAAATCAATACCGCAATAATAGATGAATAAACCCAAAAGTCTCAAATTAAATAATCAACCAAAATTAAGAAAAAATTAATCCTAAGACCAAAATCACATCTCAAAATCAAATATATGTTTCTAGGTAATAAGAGTGCATAAGAAAACTAAAAAATTTCAAAAGAGTATTTATAGAGTACAAGGAAACCCTAAGAATCAAGTCATAAATAAATAAGGAAAATCAACATCGGTGACCACTTATGTGGCTACCTACGGGGCATAGGTGGTACCTATAGGGTGTAGGTTGTCCCATGTAGGTGACTAGAGCTAAAAAATTCTGAAAACTTCTCAAAATCTAATGGTTTCTATCACTTACGAGGTGTATGTATGAAACTCCCTAGGTTTTGACCCTTGGAAATTTTCCAAGGTTTTTGGATTCTGGATATCATTTAAGTTTGGGAACTATTCATATGGTAGTGTTTGGATAATATGGTCCTATTGTATGTTGTCCAGTGTTGGGTGGTTATGTTTCTAGAATGGGTACGAATAAGGTGAGTATGAGTCGTATAGTGGGTGACGGGTCATATGGTTAGGTTTTTCTTCACTTAATCTGAAACTTAGTAACTTAACCGAGATTTGAGTATGAGTGGTGCACCATGAGTCATGAGATTGGTACGAGTGGTATAGTTCTGCTCATATGTTGGATAATGTCAACCCCTCTTGATTCTTCCTAGGGTACAATTTCATGATACTAGTTTTATGCTTGGGTATGATTGTGGCTTGGTGGTCATATCTTGGACAGTTTTGGGGGTCTATGGGATACCCATGGTATGAGTGATATTACTACTCGTATCATAGGGTATGGGTGGTATAGTAGAGTCGTACCCACCTGCGAAAATTTTATGCAATTTAATTTGGGGGTAATATTGACATTTCCCCTTAACACTCTATATGACCCCATGACTTAAAACACCTTTTTGGGGCTTTATTATCCTATTCTCAATCAATCAGACACTCAAAACTCTCTCAAAATCTCTCAATACTCTTGGGTTAAGCAAAAGTTAGGGTTTTCTCTAAGGTGGTTAATTAAGGCTCATGGGGGTGATTTCTTGTTATCTTCTTCTCAATCTAAGGCATGTTACTCTTTGCCAACTTAGAAATGTTTTATGAATTGCAATCATGACATAATTATTTTAGGGTTTTGTATTTTCAAATATATGTTAGTGGTTTTTGTTATATTGGTTTAGTTATGGTTTCCCTATGTTTTAATTATGGAATTACATATTTCAATGGTGGTTTGGACATTTGGTTGCACAGGAGTGGTGAATTGGTACTTGATTTTGTCTTTGAAAACATTATGTCCTCAACATAATTGATAAAATTCCTATGGGAATGTTTTTACTATATTGTTGGACTTTTAATGGAACTATTGCATAGTACAACTTGGTAATGAAACCCTAAATGGTTTAAATGGTTAAATGGTACGGTCTTGGTTGTCATGGTTATGGCTAATTGAATATCCTTGTAGGGTACAAGGGAATCCCATAAGCAAACTAAGTAATGAACATACTTGTGGGGTACAAGGGAATCCTCCAAGCTAACTTAATAATGTAATCTTTAGATACATGGGAATCCTTTCTTCTCTTAAAGATTGGATAAGGACATTGATTGAAAGCTATAGTCGGTATGACGATACCACTAATTATAGCCATGATTAATAATAAATGGTATGGTGGTTTGGTTGTATGGTAATGGTTTTAATTGGGCAATAATGATGGGGTATGATAGCTAATCGTGAAGGTATGAGTCTAATTAATAGAAACTAGAAACTCATGTTTTCCGACATAAGGAGTGGTCATGGCAACCATAGATTATACTTAGGGGATACACGAGAATCCCCTAAGTACATTTGTACATATGTATCATGGAGAACGAGGGGTGATCGGGAATCCCTTACTCCTATGGTATATTCGATTCATAAAGCTACACATATTAGGGCCCATTTAGGGGGTTAAATTATACCCATATAGCCTGTGGATGGTTCTAGAAAGGTTAAGCTATACATACCCAGTTTAATGGTTTTAAATCATGATAAACTCGGTTCCCTTTCCTAGTATGGTTATATATATGTGTGTATGGTTGTGAATGCATATGGTTACTTTACTTGGTTTTAAATACTAGTGTTATTTTATCCTTATCTTGAGTACTTGCTAGAGCTCACCTACTAACCCATCTTTGGGCGACTATATCCCTACGCGATGTAAAAACTGGCCATTCTACTCCTCTTACACAGTGATCGAATTCAAGATTAGCTCGATTGGATTGAATTAGTGATCTTCTATATTTTGGAAGGCTCTATTTCATATCATAGATGTTTTTACATAATTTTTTAATTTTATTGATATTGGTTTTGGCTATAGTTGGGGGCGTGTCCCAACCAAAAATTATTTTTTTCTTGGACAGAGGCTTTATGGAACTACTATAGGTTGGAATGAGTGGTGTTGGTATTGGTGTTAGCCTTAGTATTGGCATTGGTATTAGGACTGTGTTTGATTGAATTTATGATTGTTCTATCCTTTTATGTTTTGTTATGGATAGGAACTTGGTTATTGTTTTGGTTTAATAAGGTTATTGGTTGGTTTTTAGATGGTTAGACTTGCTTGGGTTGGTCACAGTTATATACCTATACTAGAGTCTGGGTTGATACAAATATGTTATCTTATTATATGTTTGGAATTCATCCGACACACGGTTTATGCTAGTTGGTTGGGTATTAGGGGTGGTCTATGATCTTAGTTCAACTTGAGATACCAATTATGACAAGGCGTTAATTTGGGTCATGTTAAGTTGGTATTATAGCCTTAGGTTCATGGTCAATTGGGAGTCCACAAAGCCTTGTCTAGTAGAGTCTCTTTTAAGGGTAAGTAGTGCGGCAACACTTATAAGGAAGAGGCTATAAGACATTAGGAAATATTTCTGTTCCTTTTGTTCTATTTTCAAGCTTGGAGTCTAAGGTCTTGGATTCATCTAATTTTTATTTTCTTTTCTTTCAGATCATGCCTCAATGATCTGAATCTTAAGAAAACTCCTCTGTCCTAACTGGGGATAATACTGATGGGACATGTTCTACTCAGGGAATCCATACTCAGTCTAGGGATCCAATCCCTGATATTTTTAGAGTTCTACCAGTTTCTTCTAGTCCTCCTCAAGCCGACGTGACGAATATGGAGTTTCGTCAATCGAATTATTTGATTGCTTAGTTGGTATCTTTTCAGGCTCAGTGTGATGCATATGGTATTGCATTTTCTAAGCTTACAAGGTTGGCCAGTTTATGAGGTTGAGTCCTTAAACCTTTATTTGTGTTAAGGTGCAGGATAATCCTTAGGGTTTTCTGAATGAAATGGAAAAGATCTTAAGGGCCACGAATGTGGAAAGGGTAAATTTTTTTTCCTACAAGCTAAAGCATATAGTATACCAATGGTACAAGGAATGGGATCAGTAAAGGGATGATATTGAGGAGTCATCTTTGTGGGTAACTTTATCCAATGCATTTCTAGACCTCTTCAGGAGGGATAGGATAAGAATGTTTGTTTAAGGACTATCGCGTAAGTTGATCCTTGAAAGTAAGACTACATTCCTTCTAATGGACAATGATATTTCTAGGTTGGTTATTCATATGCAACGGGTGGAGGAGAAAAAGAAAAAGAAGGCTGATATAGGTGAGAGGTAGGGTAAAAGGTTCAGGTTCTCTAAGCAAGGTGGACAACAACAAAGTGGTTGGGATGGTGGCAAGTGGGCAAAGAACAAATGGGGGAGTTCTAGTTCTTTCTCTACAACTAGTGCTCCTTACATAAAGTAGTTGGGTGATAGGTGTCAGTAAGGCGATGATAACTTCAGGGAATAGGGTTCCCAATTTCAGGCTAATAGGGCTCAGTCGGCCTCATCATGTTATCTATGCAAGTTCTGTGGTTGGTTACATCAGTGTTTTTGCATTGAGGGGCAAGATAGGTGCTTCGAATATTGTCAGCCAGGCCATATGCTTAGAAATTATCTAGTTGGTAAGGTTGCTTCGGGGGATAATAAGGTTCTGGTTACCTCTTCATCTGCTCTTGTACGAAAAGGGTGTTGCTTCTGCATCTATTTCTGCTTCTAATAGCAGCACAGGCCAGAATAGGTTATACACTCTAGCTAACTGAAAAGAATTTGAGGCATCACCTAATGTCATAACTGGTACGTTACAAATCTTTTCTTGGGATGTTTATTACTTATTTAATCTAAGGGTCTACTTTATCTTAGGTGACCCCATTTCTGGCCATGTATTTTGTTTTTTATCCCTAGATTATTTTTGATCCTTTTTCTATTTCTACCCCGGTAAGTGACTCTGTGGTTGCTAAAAGAGTCTATAGGTGGTATGTGGTATCTATTGATAGAAAGAAGACTTTGGTAGATTTTTTTAAATTAGATATGATGGATTTTGAACTTATTTTGGGTATGGATTGGTTATATTTGTGCTACGCATCCTTAGATTGTCGGACCCATAGGGTTGTCTTTTGGTTCCCCGGTGAGCCGGTTATTGAATGAGAGAGTGGTTCCGTAACTCTTAAAGGGAAGTTTATATCATATCTTAGAGCTCTGAGGTTAATCTTTAAAGGGTGCCTCTATTATTTGGTCTGGGTTGAAGATTCTAACTCTGAAGGTCCTTCTTTGCATTTGGTTCCAGTGGTGAATGAGTTTCTTGAGGTATTTCCAGATGATCTTCCTGGTATTCCTACAGATAGGGAGATTGAGTTTGGTATTGATTTGGTTCCGGAAACTCATCCAATATCTCTTTCTCCTTATAAAATGGCTCCAGCTGAGTTATGGGAACTTAAGAAGCAACTTAAGGATATTTTAGATAAGGGTTTCATCCATCCTAGTGTATCCCCATGGGAACACCAGTGTTATTCATGCATAATAAGAATGGTTCCCTTTAGATGTGTATTGACTATCGACAGTTGAATAAGGTAACGATAAAAAACAAGTATCCTTTTACAAGAGGTGCCAAATTCTTTTCTAAGATAGATCTTTGGTTTGGGTATCATCAGCATAAGATTAGGGAGGTAGATATCCCTAAGACGACCTTTCGTACCTGATATGGGCACTTTGAGTTCTTGGTTATTTTATTTTGTTCTACCAATGCCCTAGCGATATTCATGGGTCTGATAAACAGGTTCTTCCATTAGTTTTTGGATTATTTAGTCATTGTGTTCATTGATGATATCCTGGTATATTCTTAGAGTAAGGTGGATCATGATAATTAACTCTGTGTGGTGTTACAGACCTTAAAAGAGCAGCAGTTGTATGCCAAATTCTCTAAATAAGAATTCTATTTGAATGCTGTCACTTTTTTGGGTCACATTATATATAGTGAGGGGATCATGGTGGATCCACAAAAGGTGGCGATAGTTAAGATCTGGGTTAGACCCATGACTCTCACCGATATTCAGAGCTTCTTAGGTTTGGTCGAATACTATAGGAAGTTTGTGAAGATTTTTTTATGATAGTTGCCCCGTTGACTAAGTTGACTTAGAAAAAAGTAAAGTTCTCTTAGTCAGGTGCTTGTAAAGGTAATTTCTAGAAGCTGAAGGGTAAGCTAACTTTTTATTCGATTTTGACATTGCCTGAAGGCAATGAATGGTTTGTGGTTTATCATAATGTATCTCGAGTGGGACTTGGTTGTGTTCTGATGCAACATGGTAAGGTGATTGCCTATTCTTCTAGGCAATTGAAAGTGCATGAGAGGAATTATCCAACTTATGATATGGAGCTTTTAGATTTGATCTTGCATTGAATTTTGGCAGCACTATTGTATGGAGTGCATATGGACATCTTTTCTAATCATAAGAGTCTACAATATGTTTTTACGTAGAAGGAGCTTGAAATCAAGTAGAGAAGATGACTTAGGCTTCTCAAAGACTTTGACATGAGCATTCACTATCATCCAGAAAAAGCTAATGTTGTTGTTGATTCTTTTAGTAGGTTATCCATGGGGAGTTTAGCTCACGTGGATAAGCAGAGGTTGGAGTTGGTAAAGAATATTCACTTCTTTTCTAATCTTAGGGTTTGCCTTTTAAACTTCGAGAATGGTGGTATGTTGGTATAGGAAGTGGTTAAGTCATCTCTGGGTGAAGAGATTAAGGAGAAGCAAATGCTAGACCCTATTTTGATAAAAATCATGAGTGATGTAGGTGGGTAAAAGGTAATGGTGTTTAAGATCAATGGTGATGGTACCTTGTTGTATTAAGAGAGGTTATGTGCTTCAAACGTTGATGGATTATGAGGAAAGGTATTTGCCTAGGCACATAAAATATGCTACGTTGTTCATCTCGGTTTAACAAAAATGTATCATGATCTCAAGGAGATATATTGGAGGAATGGTATGAAGAAGGATATGGCTAATTTTGTGGCCAAGTGTTTAGTGGACAATAAATGAAATTTAAGCACATGAGGCTTGGAGTCTTGTATTAGGATATTGAATTGCTGGAATAGAAGTGGGAGGTGATCAACTTGGATTTTGTTATCAATCTTCCTTGATCTCTAAATCAATTTGATTTGGTTTGGGTATTAGTGGATAGGATGACAAAGTCGACTCACTTCTTGCAAGTGAGGACTAACTTTTTGGCTGAGGATTATACGAGGTTGTATCTTCATGAGATTATAAAAATGCTTGGGGTACTTAATTCAATTATCTCTGATAGTGGTACGTAGTTTTTATATCACTTTTGGCAGTCATTTCAGAAGGGGTTGGGTACTAAGGTTAGTCTGAGTACTGCTTTTCACTAGTAGATGGATGGACAAGTAGAAAGGACTATTTAGAAATCAGAAGATATATTTTGTACATATATGATTGATTTTGGTAGTAATTGGGTTAAGCATCTACCTCTTATAGAGTTTTCTTACAATAATAGCTATCATTCTCACATTGGGATGGCCCTTTTTGAGGTATTGTAGGGTAGTAGGTGTAGATCTTCTATTGGGTGGTTCGAGATTGGTGAGGTAGATATGTTTGGCTTGGATTTAGTTTATCAGTCTATGAAGAAGGTAAAGGTGATTCGGGATAGAATTAAGGCTGCCTAAAGTCGCCAAAAGTCCTATGCGGATGTTAGGCGTAGGTACTTAGAGTTTGAGGTTGGGGATATGGTTTTCCTAAAGGTATTTCCCATGAAGGGTGTAACAAGGTTTGGGAAAATGTGGAAGATCAGTCCCCGATATGTTGGTTCTTATATGGTTTTGTGGAAGATCAATAATGTTGCATATGAATTAGAGTAGCTTTCTAGTTTCAGCTCCATTTATCTGGTATTCCATGTATCTATATTGAAAAAGTATATATGTGATCCTTCATCGATTGTTCCTTTGGAAGGATTGGGCATTGCAGATTCTCTATCTTTCAAAGAGATCCTAGTTGAAATCGTAGATCAGTAGGTTCGTCGATTGCTGACCAAGGATATAGCTTCGGTTAAGGTTCTATGGCGGAACCACAAGATGGAAGAATTTACTTGGGAAGCGGAAGAGGACATAAAGTCCAAGTATCTACATTTGTTTTTCTGCTCTATATATTCATGCTAAAGGTATGTGTTCTTGATCACATCTTTCTTTTCTAACTAAGTTAAATGTTCGAATGGCTATGTTGGGGTGTAATTCATGCTTGTTCTACCTTGTCCTTCATTTGGGGATAAATGATCCTTAGGGGGGGGGGACTGTAACACCCTGGGTTTTTACCCTTAAAAATTTTCCTTAGTTTTTGGCTTCTGGACATCATACGGTTTTGGGTTTTATTCATATGGTAGGGTATGGGTAATATGGTCCTATTTTATGTTGTCCAGTGTTGGGTGGTTTAGTTTCTGGAATGGTTATGACTTGGGTGGGTTCGAGTCCTATAGTGGGTAATGGGTCATATGATTTGGTTTTACTTCACTCAATCTGAAACTTGGCAACTTAACTTTGATCTAGGTACGAGTGGCTCACAATGAGTCATGAGATAGGGTAAGAGTGGTATAGTCCAACTCGTATGTTGGACAGTATCAAACCTTTTTGATTCTGACTAAGGTACAGTTTCATGGTACTAGTCGTATGCTTGGGTATGATTGGGGCTTGGCGGTCATATGTTTGATAGTTATGGGGGTCCAAGGGAGGCCCATGGTACGAGTGGTAGGTACCACTTGTATCATAGGGTAAGGGTGGCATAGTAGATTCGTACCATCCTACAGGAATTTTATGCAATTTAAGTTAGGGGTAATATGGAATTTCCCCTTAGGACCCTATGACTTAAAAGACCATATTGGGGCTTCATTAACCTATTCACATTAATCAACCACTGAAAACTCTCTCAAAATCTCTCAAAACTCTTGGGTTAAGCAAAAGATCGGGTTTTCTTCAAGGTGGTAAATTGAGACTCATATGGGTGATTTCTTTCGTATTCTTCTCAATCAAAGGCATATTTCTCCTCCGTCATTGTTAATTCCAACTAAAGGCGTGTTTTATGAATTCCGTTCACGGAATAATTGTTGTATTATTTTGAATTTTCAAATATATGTTGGGGGTTTTGATTATAACTGTTTAGTTATGGTTTTCCCATGTTTTAATTATACACTTTCATATTTCAATAGTGGTTTGGACATTTGGTTGCATGGGAGTGGTTAATTGGTATTTGGTTTTGTCTTTGAAAACAATATTCCCTTATCATGTTTGATAAAATTCCTATGAGAATGCTTTTAATATATTGTTAGACTTTTAATGGAACTATTGCATACGATAACTTAGTAATGAAACCCTAAATGGTATAAATGGTTTGGAATGGTTAAATGGTAAGGTCTTGGTGGTAATGATTATGGTTAATTAAATATCCTTGTAGGGTACAAGGGAATCCCCCAAACATACTAAGTAATGAACATACTTGTAGGGTACATGGAAATCCCCCAAGCTAACTTAATGATGTAATCTATGGGTACATGGGAATCCCTTCTTCTCTAAAAGGTTAGTTAAGGACATTACCTGCAAGATAAAGTCAGTATGGCAATACCACTACTTATATCCTTGATTAATAATAAATGGAATAGTGGTTTAGTTGTGTGGTAATGGTTTTAATTAGGCAATAATGGCGCAGTGTGATAGCTAATCGTAAAGGTGTGAGTCTAATAGACGGACAATGGAAACTCATGTTTGCAGACATGAGGTTTTCATGGTGACCATACATAATACTTATGGGGTACACGGGAATCCCCCTAAGTACACTTATACATATGTATCATGGAGAGCGATGGGTACTCGGTAATCCCCTACTCCTATGGTATCTCCAGTTCGTGCTGCTACACGCATCGAGGTCCATTCAAGGGGTTATACTTTACCCATATAGCCCATGGTTTGTTCTAGGATAGTTAAGATACACATACCCAGGTTAATAATTTTAAAGGCATTCTAATCCCAGTTCCTTTTACCTGCATGGTTATATATATGTGTGTGTATGGGTGTTAATGCATATAGTTGGTTTACTTGGTTTTAAACGCTGATATTATTTTATGGTTATCCTGAGTACTTGGTAGAATTCACTCTAACCTATCTTTGGGCAGCTGTATCTACACATGATGTAAGAACAGGCCATTCTAATCCTCCTGTTTAGTGATCAAATTCGAGATCCACTTAGTTAGATTAAAGTGGTAAGCTACCATATTTTGGAAGGTTCCATTTCATATCATAGATATCTTTACATACTTTGGTTATTTTATGGATATTGGTTTTGTATATGGTTGGGGGCATGTCCCAACCGAATATTGTTTTTCATTTAGATAGAGGCTTTGTGGAACTACTATAGGTTGGAATGGGCGGTGTCGATATTGGTGTCAGCCTTAGTATTGGCATTGGTATTAAGGCTGATACCATTTGATTGAATTTATGATTGTTCCATCTTTTTATGTTATGTTATGGACAGGAACTTATTTATTAGTTTTGTTTTTGTATGGTTATTGGTTGGGTTTTGTATGGTTGGACTTTCTTGGTTTGGTCAAGGTTATAGACCTATACTATAGTCTGGGTTGATACAAATATGCTATTTTGTTATATATTCGATATTAATTTGACATAGGGTTTATGCTGGTTGGTTGGGTATTGGGGGTCATCTCCGGTCCCGGTTAGACTTGAGATGCCCATTACAACATGGACCCAATTTAGGCCATGTCAATTTGGTATCAGAGCCTTAGGTTTATGGTCAGTTGGGAGTCCATAAAGCTATGTCGACTAGAGTCTCTTTTAAGGTTGTGTAGTGCACCACACTCATAAGGGAGAGGCTACAAGGCATTTAGGAAATGTTTCTCTTCCTAGTGTTCTATTTTTAAGCTTGGAGTCTAGGGTCATGGATTCATCGGATTTCCATTTGCTTGTGTTTGAGATCATGCCTCAATGATCTGAAGCTTACAGAAACTCCTCTGTCCCAACTGGGGATAATGTTGATGGGACACATTCTACTCAAAAAATCCAAACTAAGTGTAGGGGTACAGTTCCTGATATTTTTGGAGTTCCATCGGTTTCTTTTAGTCTTTCTCAGGTTGACGTGATGAATGCAGAGTTTTGTCAGTCCATTTATGTGATTGCTCAATTGTTAGCTTCTTATGCTAATCATGGTGCATCTGGTATTGCATCTTCTAAGGACACAAGGGTTGGCCAATTTATGAGGTTGAGTCCTCCAACCTTTACTGGAGTTAAGATATAGGATGATCGTCAGTGTTTTCTGGATTAGATGGGAAAGATCTTCAGGGTCATGCAGACCACGAATATAGAAGGGGTGAATTGCATTACCTTTTTGCTAAGGATAGGCATACTAATGGTGTGAGGAATAAGATCAAGGAAGGTGTGATGTTGAGGAGTCATCCTTGTGGGAGAATTTCTTTAATTCTTTTCTGGACTGATTCTTTCCTCAAGATTTGAGGGAAGCAAAGGCGGAGGAATTTATTAATCTAAAATAGGGGAAGATGTCGGTCCAGGAGTATGTCTTGAAATTTCACCAACTGTCCAGGTATGCTTCGGAATTAGTGTCTGATATAAGGGCTAGGATAAGAAAGTTTCCTTCAGGACTGTCTCATGAGTTGATCCTTGAAGGTAAGACTAAGTTGCTGATTAAGGACATGGATATTTCTAGGTTGGTTGTTCATATGCAATAGGTAGAGAAGGAAAAGAGAAAGTAGTCTGAGATAGGTGAAAGGCAGGTGATGTGTGAGTAGATGCTAACACATTTCAGGCTTTTAACTAAGAATAATTGGAAAATCTTAAGCAACTTTTGTCGTTTTTGATTATTTTCTCTTTGATATTGCAGTAAAAGTCAATATGCAAAGAAAATCTAAGACAATAAGAGCAAAAGACGTGAATTTGGAATAAGTGACCAAGAAAGTGTAGCTGATGACTTGTCTGATAAGTCGTCAAATTTGTGATAAGTTATAAGAATCATCATTAGCTATAGACAGTGTGAGGTAGTGGGAGCAGAAGTGTGACGACATTCCCTAATAAGCTGTCAGGTGTCTGATAAGCCGTCAGGAATGCCGTCATCCCAAGGTAGAAATCATGAAAGTGGAAGAGGACCTGATGTTAATTCTGATAAGTCGTCAGACTCCTCATAAGCCGTCAGAGTCTCATCGTCAGCTTAAGGCAGAAATTATCAAATTTGGAGAAGAAGATGATGAAAATTCTGATAAGTCGTCAAACTCCTCATAAGCCATCAGAGTGTCATTATCATCCTAAGGCAGAAATCATCAAACTTGGAGAAGAAGCTGATGACATTTCTGATAAGTCGTCAGACTCCTAATGAGGCGTCACACTTTGTCGTCACCTGTGCAACAAAAGATCTGTAATCTATGATTTGTTTCCATAATTAGTTGAAGTATTTAAGGCATAATTTAGGGTTTTTTCTGAGGATCTTGAACTTCACGTTTTCATCAAGTTTTCTCTGCAACATTATAGTTTAATTTTGGAGAAATTATTGTTACCATTGTTTTGTGATTTTATACTGTGATCAAATCTGAGAAATACTTATTGCTATTCATCTTGCTGCAAGTTTATCTATCAATTATAAATTCAACTTGTTGTCTTGCTTATTATATTATGAGTACCTAAACTCCCTTAACCAGAGTTGTGGGATCTATGGGTTTGGGTTTGTAACGTAACTTAGTGTTCAAGATTCTAATGGTGGTAGAAACTTCTTGTTAATTCCATTATTTTATATTCTGACTATTGGTTGCAAACAATAGGCCTTGCTTACTAGTGATTTTCTTGAGATAAGAAATCAACCCTAGTAAGAAGCGAATTATCAACAAGGACTTGGAAGCATCAAACTTCCATTTAATAATTAATGTTGTAACCAGATTAATTAACTTGAGATAGCATCCTGTTATGAAATATAAATTCCCTAAGTTTGAAAGAATTAGGTGGTTAAATGTATAAATAGTTTGAGAAATATTTAGACATTACTTCGACAAGGATAGTCTGTTGTTCTTGCCTACCACAAGAATCTTGAATTGAGAAGTAATTATTCCCAACACCCATAGTGAACATAACTATAGTTTCCCTTATCATATTGATTTCAAATACTGAATTGAGAAGTAATTATTTGCTACCTTTCCAAAAAACCCCATTCACAGGAAACTGCTAACTATCAGTTAATTAACCCATAGATTACTTAAATTCACATCATATTCCCTGTGGGATTCGACCCTAACCTAGTTGGGTTATATATTGACAACGATCCCTGACATTCTCGTAAGAGAGGTGTAGTTTGAGTGTTATAAAAAATGGTGCCATTGCCAGGGAATACTATTGTAAATTGAAGTTTGCGTGCGCTAATTGACTGTTAGTCAAGTTTCCTAGTTTTATGTTTATTTGTTGTTTTTGTTTCCTGTAGGAATTTTGTGGTATATGATAAGAACTAGAAGTTTCAGAGAAACCTTATTACCATTTAATCCGGAACCACAACTAATCAGCAGAATAGTAGACCAGCAGGAGGCTAACAGGTTAGCAACCTTAGTTAGAGCTTAGGTGAATGTGTCGAATCATGGTCAACAAGTACTACATCCAAATCCAGAAGATGAAGTCTTGGGAGATGAGGAGTTGCTAAACCCTGGTAACCCAAGGCATGCAAAGCAAATAGCTGCACCAGTACAGTGTAATGCTAACAGGAACCGTCTGTTCTGAGGAAGGCAAGATCACCAACCGGTCTAGTATGATCTCAATGATGATGATGATGGAATGGATGGAGCAGGTGCAATAGGTGTAATTATTCCTCCACTATTAGCACCTGGGGCAAAATTCAACATTACGAGTACTATGATTCAAATCCTTCATCTAAAGGGGTTGTTTGGTGGACTTCCTAGGGATAATCCAAACTTGCATCTGGTGAACTTTATGACCATTTGTAAACCTTTTGATAACCCAGGAGTGGGTCAGAATGCTATCTATTTGAGATTGTTTCCGTTGTTTCTGTCAGGGGAGGCAACATTGTGGCTTGATGAGCTGATGCCCGATTCTATAACCAACTGGAGGCAGTTGAAAGGAGCTTTCCTGGAAAGGTTCTTTCCACCTTTTAGCAGGTTACATTTGAGGGATGAGATCATTAACTTTAGAAAGCTCCCAACTGAGGCCTTGCATAAAACCTGGGAGAGATTCAAAAAGAAGTTGATGCAGTGTCCGAACCAAACATGACGGACATACACTTGATGGAGACTTTGTACAGGGCTCTTAAATCTGTGGCAAAACTGATTGTAGATAATGCTGCTGGCGGTTTTCTTTTGATCTTACATTCCCAGAGGCTTCAGAAATGCTAGAGAGAAAGATCAAATAGAGTTAAGAATGGTATATCAGAGACTCTGTGGTAGCAAGCCCCACTATTTCTGTTGGTATGACTGCAGAACAACGTAGAAGAGATGAGGTGCATGATCGAGACATGGATCACCTAAAAATGCAAATGGACTTGTTAACCAAGAATTTACTATCAGGTAAAACTGAGAAAGTGAATGTTGTGGGATAGCAGGGCAAAGTGGAGTCTGACTCAGAAGAAGAGGCAAACTATGTAAATAATCAGGGTGTTTCCAAGGCAATAGCCAAGGAAATCAAGGTCGGACTTATTATTACAAGGGTGGATATAAGAACCAGGAGCAAGGAAATTGGAGAACCAATAATGATAGGAGCGGGTTATATGTCCCTCCTAGAAATCATGATGCTACTACAATAAGTTCTGAAAAGATGTCCATAGAGGACATGATGGCTAAATTGTTAAAGAGAGTGGAGGCTACCAACTCAGGGGCCACTACCATGAAGATCGATCTGTCCTCTATGAGTCAGTTGGTAAACTCGCACTCCACTTCGATCAAATATCTGGAACAGAAAATGAGCCAATTCTCTGCAATGTAGACCCAAAGGAAGAGTGGAATGTTACCTAGTGATACAGTTCAGAATCCACGGAATGATGGCTCATGTATGAAGATTACCACTAAAAGTGATAAGATATTACCTGGCCCTTTTGTGGAAAAGGTAGAGTTGAAGATATGATTGAAGTAGATGATGAACCTGAAGAAGAATGTCCAGTGGAGTCTGGGAAGCTGGATGGTTTTGATGATGCTTTGGAACAAGGAAAATAGAAAGAGAAGGAGGTAGTGGTTACCACTATTCCAAAACCACCACCTCTCTTTCCTTAACGGTTGAAGAAGAAAATGGATGATGCAAAATTTAGCAAGTCCATATCAATGTTAAAGCAACTAATAGTGAACATGCCTTTCGTAGAGAAACTTGAACAAATCCAAGGATATGATAAATATATAAAGGGTCTGATGATGAAGAAGAAGGCAACAAGCTACGATCCGATGGATTATCTCCCCCATTGTCGTGCCATTTTTACATGATCCTTAGTGCAGAAGAAGGCCGACCCTGGAGAATTCACTATTCCATGTATAATCGTGTCTTTCAATTTTGCTAAGGCCCTATGTGATCTGGGGTGAGCTTAAATATAATGACGATAGCCTTGTATAAAAAGATGGGTTTGGGGAATCCTACCCCAATAGACATGCATTTGGTGATGGCGGATAGGTCTATAAAGCGGCCAGTAGGAATATTACATGATATATTGGTAAAGGTGGCCGACTTTATACTTCTTGCTGATTTTGTAATCCTAGACTGTGAGGTGGACCTTTAAGTACCCATTATTTTAGGTAGACCATTCCTTGCGACTGGGAGAGTGGTAGTGGACATGGAGTTGCATGAGATGAAGTTCAAGTTTAATGACAAAGAAGCAAGATTTGAAATGCACTCATCCAAGAAACAGCAAAACAATATGAGTGTCTTCCCAATCATGGTTGTGTTTTATGAAGATGGGAAAGAGGTATCACCATGGTATCTTGATGAATTCTGAGTAGTCAAGATAACCTAGTCGTGCTGCGATATTAAATCAGGCGCTATTGCGAGACAACCTAAAATTTTTATGTTTAAATGTAAGTTATTCTAATTTTTCAGATAGTAAGCATAATGAACTGAAGCGTTATGCAGGGGTCTAGGTAAAATTTGATGTAGACAGCCAAGTGACCCTGATGACAGACGTGATGAGCTATCACAATTGTTATAAGCCATCAGATATGTCGTTATAAAATCCAAAAGAAGAAAACACTCTGCCTAAGGTTGATGACATCTGCGATGAATTATCAGACATCTGATAACCCATCCGGCAATTTTTGGCCTAAATACTGAAAATTAGACCCAACCCACAGTCAAAACCTTTCACTTTCCCGCGTATCTTCTTTCTTTTCTTTAAGTTTTATTTCCTTCCATGTTTAGTTTATTTACTTACTCTTTTCAAATTTATTTCCTAAGTAAAATAAGAAAAATATCCTTCCTTATGAGTGTGGGTTTAAAGTCAAGATCAAGAGCTTTTCTTTCATCTGCTACTTCCTCTCACTTGCGTAACCAAGTTGAAGTTGCTTATCAGGTATTCTCATAACTCAATTCTCCTCTTCATTAGGTAAGTAATGCAACTGATTTATATCTTAGTCTCAAAGATATTGAGGCAATCTTAACTTGCCATTGTGTGAAAAAAATAGAATCTAGGGTTTACCGTGTTGCATTGTGCGTAAAAACCTAGGGCTTAGCTCAAGAACACAACTGCATGTGAACTAGGTGGCAAATTCTCAAGGCATAGAAAATCTTCTATGATAGGCTTCTTAGAACTAAAAAAAAAGACCATTAAAAGCCCAATATTTGAAGAAAAGAATATCATCACTACCGGGTTGAGAAGATATTCTGAAGTGGAGCATAAATTTTGAGATTACGACTTGGGACGGACCGCGAAAGGAGGAAACTCATTTTTCCCTACACTAGTCTAGGAGTTCTATGTGAACTATCAGGCTCGATTAAAGAACATGGGCAGAGAAGGGGAGAAATAAGAAGATCAACCCTTGTTTGATAGAGTTCTAGTACGGGGTGTGATGGTGGATCGCATAGAAACAACAATCAATAGATTTCTTCATGGCCCTAAATTCACTCCTCAGGCCAATTCACCTATATTCTCTGCTAGGTTAAAGCATCATGCAAATCAATGGTCTTAGTTAGCCGCCCTCATAGCTTAAGAAGAACTTGAATGGCTAACTAACCTAAATAAAAGGATTTTCAAGGCCTCTTTGACTCAAGAGGCAAGGTTCTGGTGGGGTGTAATGCACACCCATTTGATGCCTACTGAGGGAGATAACATCTTTGGAGATAATAGAGCAATACTGGTCATAATTCTTGTGGCTAAACTCAAATTGAACTTTGGAGAGATCATTGTTGAGGAGATTAAAATTCAAGTCTCAAAAACTGACACGACATATCCTTTCCCTTGTCTAATTATGAGGTTGTGTAATGCAGCCAATGTACCTGAGGTTGCAGGTATAGACAATGAACTACCTACAAAGAAGACCCACAACCCCATCTGATATGATAAAAATCAGTCGAGGCTGACACTTGACAGAGGATCAGGGGCTGCAACAGATCCACCGGATATAGATACCAGCTCAGTACCTAATGTAGAGGTGTAGAATTGTGAAGCTTTACCACCGACATCCTTAACACTAGTAGCTTCAGTGCTTAGAAATAAAACAAATTCTTCAGCTGCTACATTTACCGCAGAATTTGCCTTCAACCCGATAAATTTTAGGAGAATGGAAAAACAAGCCAAGTGGTGTGAGGCTTGGCTACAACTTTTTGCCAAGCAATTTGTCTCTGCAGTAGACAAGAGTATTAAGGTCATACTTGAGCCCTTCTGAGCCTTTCCCAATCGGATTGATGATTTAGAAAACTATTTTAATACACGGTTAAGAGAAATGTCGGGCTCAAACTTTGGACTATTTAGATTAGCCTTGAACAAGGTAAAGGCAGATGTAGAGTATTATAGCAGCACCAACTTATGATGTTGGTAGATCCAGCTATTGATGAGTCTGAGGGTGAAATCTTATTTCTTGATCTCATAGGAAAACCAATAAAGCAAAAGAAGAAGAAGGGTGAAAAGAAAGGTAAGGGTAAGAGATAAAGGACTAATAGCGATAAAGAAAGAAAAGTGGAGAAAAAGGTGAGAAGAAAGGCAAAAAAATAGGAGACAAATAAGGTGATGATCGAGTCCTAAGCTGACAATGAGAAATAGGAGGAGGCCCTACGAGAAAGAGTCGTAGGTGCCTCAACTAGTAGGTCTTCAACAACTTCTAGGATAGATATGTCAGAACTAAGGAAGGCTTCCAATGGACATAAGTCAGCTGAGGATACAGCTGCAGGGTCAGGGACTCATGATCCCCATGCTTGATCTACTCTAGGTATACCCTAAACTTTAGTTCAATTTTTCTTTGATTTTAAGTTGAGGGTGTAGGGTGAGTTATTGTTGTAACATTTTGTAGTTGACTAGGAGAAATACAAGTACTTGAGGCAGTTAACATGGTTTTGTTAGTTTTTGAACACCTCTTAAATGGTCTGATTATTTAAATTGTGATTTGCATCTAATTGTGACCACTGTGTATCTTGTTATGGTATTATTTCTAGTGACTTGATAATCATTGCTAAATAATTGCATGAACTAAATAAGTAGTAACTTGTGATATACTTGTATGCCATGTTCGTGTGAGATCTTACTTAGTTCTCTTTATATGTTGAATCTATAACATTCCCAATTAGTCTTACCTAGGTTAAAGGATAGGGGTTAGTAGAGAATTATAGGCCATTTAGATATTAGCCCACTTTTAGCCTAAATGACCTTCTCTGTATGCATAATATCCCTTGATCCCTATTTTAAGCCTGAATAGCCTATTTCTTTTTGTGATACCTATCACCGTCCTATTTATATCATAATGAACCTATTTTGGGCCTGGTCCTCCTTGGAAACTGTGCACCTTAACTTAGTCAATGGCCTAAGTTGAGGGTGGATATCATAGGGGTGTGTGATGTAAAATGAGTTTGGAGAAAGGTAAAATAAAAGAAAAGAATAAAAAAGTTGGGTGCGGTGGAAAAGAACAGGAAAAGAAAAGTTGTAAGAAAAAAAGAAGTGATTGTAGAAAAGACCGCACCCATCCTGAATAGGTGTGATCAAGGAAAGAGAAGAATAAAAAAAGGTTAATAAGTGAGACCCCAAAAGCTAGTGTAGTGTCAAGGAGGCTTAGTCGCTTTAAATATCATCGAGTATCATACCAGCCCCTAGCCTACATTACAAGCCAAAGAGAAGACCTATAGTGATCCTAGATGACCTGTCTAAAAATCTTGCTAATGAAAACAATCACAAGCCTTTGGTATTTGGTATACATTGATTAGAACTTCATTCTGAGAGTGAGCATCTTTTGATTTCCCCTATGGTTACATATGTGATGTATGATATAAGTGAATTGGGACTTTTTTATAGTGAGGGCACACTGGTTATATTGCTATTTGCTAACTTATTTGGATAGTGTAATATTGGTACATC
Source organism: Capsicum baccatum var. pendulum (assembly GCA_030864225.1). Classification (NCBI taxonomy): domain Eukaryota; kingdom Viridiplantae; phylum Streptophyta; class Magnoliopsida; order Solanales; family Solanaceae; genus Capsicum; species Capsicum baccatum. Next base: position 79,769,595 of record CM061560.1, on the reverse strand, counting down.
TATGGTTGTTGTTGCTGAATTGATACCATATCTTGATTCCTATGTGTCGCATTGTTGTTCTTCGATAATATGCACAGTTGTTTTTTTTTTAAATTAATTGACCTTGGAGATGGTGAAGATGTTTAGAGATAATATGGATGGTTGACTGCCGAATGTACTTTGTATCCTCTTGGTTGTGTTTTAGTTGCTTGAGGAAAAGAAATTGTTTTAAGTTGAGGGTATTGATGTGTGAGCAGATGCTAAAACATTTGAGGCTTTTAACTAAGAATAATTGCAAAGTATTAAGAAACATTTGTCTTTTTTGATTGTTTTCTCTTTGATATTGCAGTAAAAGTCAAGATGCAAGAGAACCAACAATAATGGAATTAAAAGAGTTGTTTTCTGAGCAAGTAGAGAGGGAAGTATTGCTGACGACTTGTCTAATAAGTCATCATCCTTGTGATAAGCTATTAGAGTTGTCATTTACCTTAGATAGAGAATGAGATTCAGCTGGAAGAACTATCAATAACCTGTGATAGGCCGTCGGAGTTGTGATAAGTCATCAGGCTCGTCGTCAGGCTTAGGCAGTGCTTGACGACTTGAAGTGAATAAGCGATGAAAGTTCTAATAAGTCTTCACATATCTGATAAGCCATCATGCTTTATCATTAGCTGAAGACAAAACTTGTTCAAATATGAAGAGGAGCTGACGACATTCTTGATAAGGCATCAGATTCCTGATAAGCCATCACACACGTCGTCATCTCTCCAAGAAAATAATATGATCTACGATTTTGTTTCCATAATTAGGATGAAGTATTTAAAGCATATGTTAGTGTTTTCTAATATAAGGGGCGGAACATCTTGAACTTATTCAAAAGAAAAAGGAACCTCTTTTTAGGGCTCTAAATGTAGAATTCAATTTTTAATTCTTTGATTTAGTTGTGGGATATTCTTCTTGAATTTGGGAAGAGAATCAATTTTTGACTTCATCTTTTGTAAGTTTAATCACTTTGAATAAAGAATTCAGTTATTTTTATCGCTTTCTTTTTCGTATGGAACTAAAACCCACAACTAGGGTTGTGGATATATGATTATTCCTGTATTGTCTTAATAGTTGGTTAGGGTTCAAGTGATTATGGTAATATCTTGATAATTCTTTTGTATTAGTTATTTTCTATTGGTTGAAAACAATAGATCTCACCTTATATTGATTTGCTTGAACTGAGAAATAAACTAAAGGTAGTGAATTATCAACGAGGATTTAGGAAGGTTAACTTCCTATCTAATTATTAATTCTATACCAAGATTGATCAACTTAAGATAAAATCAGTATGAAAAGAATAATTTCGTAAGTTATATAGAATTAGGGAATTCAACATCTAAGTAGGTTGAGAAGCACTTAGATAGACTGTCGAAACTGATAATTTGGTGTTTCCCAAAAGTCATGAGAATTCAGTACTACAACTATTATTCAATGAGGGGTTAGTAATCATAGTGATCATAACCCTAGTTTCTCTTTATCATTGATTTGAACCATTGCAATTTTAGCTTTGAGTTATAAAGCAAGTCAAAACGTTAATTATTGTTTGATTGATAAAACCCCACATTTTATCTTTTTGCAACATTTGTTTAAATTCAACTTGTAGCTATAGTTTAAAATAAGTTTAATCACTACTCACATTGTTCCTCGTGGATTCCACCTCGACTCTAAAGTTGGGTAAATATATTGACGATAATTGCCTTGTACTAAATTAACGTGTAAGTTGAGTGTTATCAATAGGGTAAGAGGTTTAGTTTTTCTAAGCAGGATGGACAATAACAAAGTGGTCGGGATGATAGTAAGTGGCTAAAGTAGAAGTGGGGGAGTTCTAGTTCTTTCTCTATAGCTAGTGCTCCTTACCCAAAGTAGTCAGGAGATAGGCGTGAGCAGGATGGCAACAACTTCAGGGCACAAGGTTCCCAATCTCATGCTAGTGGGGCTCAGTCGGCCTCATCATATCCTCCTTGTAGGTTCTACGGTTGGTTACATCAGGGTTTCTGTGATGAGGGGAGGGGCAGGTGCTTAAAATGTTGTTAGTAGAAACTATCGATTAGGTAAGGTTTCTTTGTGGGAGTATAAGGTTTTAGTTGCCTTATCATCTAGTCCTACACTAAAGGATGCTTCTTCTACGCTTGTTTTTGCTTCTGGTATCGGCAAAAGCTGAAATAGGTTATATGCTCTTACTACTCGACAAGTGTCTAAGGCATCGCCTAATGTCATGACTGGTACATTACAACTCTTTTCTTTGGATTCTTATTGTTTACTTGATCTGGGGAGTTTTTATCTTATGTGACCCCATTTGTGGCTGTGTATTTTGGTTTTTATCCCTAGGTTATATTATATATTTTTTTTGTTTCTACCCCAATAGGTGACTCTGTGGTTGCTAAAAGATTCTATAGGGGGTGTGTGGTATTTGTTGATAGTAAAGAGACTTTAGTGGATTTTGATGTTATTCTAGGTAATGATTGGTTACATTTGTGCTATACGTCCTTAGATTGTCGGGCCCATAGGGTTATCTTTAGTTTCTTTAGTTAGCTAGTTATTGAATATGAGGGTGGTTACTTAGATCCTAAGGGGAAGTTTATATCATATCGTAGATCTTGGAGTTTAATATCTAAATGATGCTTCTATCATTTGGTTTAGGTTAAAGATTCTAACTTAGAAGGTCATTTATTTATTCGATTTCGGTGGTGAATGAGTTTCCTGATGTCTTTCTGAATGATCTTCCTGGTTTTCCTCTAGATATAGAGATTGAGTTTGGGATTGATTTGGCTCCAGATACTCATCCAATATCTATTCCTCCTTATAGAATGACTTTGACTGAGTTGAGGAAACTTAAGGAGCAACTTCAGGATCTTTTGGATAAGGTTTTTATCGATTCTAGTATATCCCTGTGGGGTGCACTAGTGTTATTCATGCGTAACAAGAATGTTTCCCTTTGGATGTGTATCGACTATCGATAATTGAATAAGGTGATGGTAAAGAAGAAGTATTTTCGTCAAATGATAGATAACTTTTTTTATCAGTTCCAAGGTGCCAAATTTTTTTATAAGATATATCTTCGGTCTGGGTATCATCATAGAAAGATTAAGGAGGTAGATATCCAAAAGAGGGCTTTCCATACCTGGTATGGGCACTTTGAGCTCTTAGTTATGTCAATTAGTTGGACCAATACCCCGACGACATTCATGGATCTGATGACCAGGTTGTTCCATCAATTTTTGGATCTTTAGTCATTGTTTTCATTAATGACATCCCAGTATATTCTATAACTAAGGTGGATTATGCTAATCACCTCTGTGTGGTATTCTAGATCTTGAAAAAGCAGTAGTTGTAAGCCAATTTCTCTAAATGTGAATTCTAGTTGAACACTTTCACTTTTATGGGTCATATTATTTCTAGTTAGTGGATCATGGTGGATCCACAAAAGGTGGCAATGGTTAAGAAGTGGCCTAGACCCATGAATCTAATTGATATTCAGAGCTTCTTGGGTTTGGATGGTTACTATAGGATATTTGTGGAAAGTTTTTTTTTATGATATATTCCCCATTGAATAAGTTGACATAAAAGAAGGTAAAGTTCTCTTGGTCAGAAACTTATGAGGGTAACTTTGAGAAGCTAAAAGATAAGCTAACTTTGGGTCCGGTTTTGACATTGCCTGAAGGCAATAAGGGGTTTGTGGTTTATTGTGATGTCTCCTAAGTGGGTCTTGGTTATTTTCTGATGCAGCTTAGTAAGGAGATTGCCTATGCTTCTAGGCAGTTGAAAGTGCATGAGAAGAATTATGTTACTCATGATTTGGAGCTTTTAGTTGTGGTGTTTGCATTAAAGATTTTGCAGCACTATTAGTATGGAGTGCATTTGGACATATTTTCTTATCATAATAGTCTACAATATGTGTTTATGCAGAAGGAGCTTAACATCAGATAGAGAAAATGGCTTGAGCTTCTCAAGGACTTTGACATGAGTTGTCACTATCACCAAGGTAAGGCTAATGTTGTTACCGATACTCTTAATAGGTTGTCCATGGGGTGTTTAGCTCATGTAGATAAGGAGAGTTCGGAGTTGGTAAAGAATATTCACCACTTATCTAATCTTGGGGTTCACCCTTTGGACTCCGAGAATGGTGGTATGTTTGTACAAGAAGTGGTTTGATTATCTCTTTGTGTAGATATCAAGGAGAAGTAAATGATATATCTTATTTTGATAATAATCAAGAGTGATGTAGGTGGGAAAACGATAATGGAGTTCGAGATCAGTGGTGATGGTACCTTATGGTACCAATGGAGGTTATGTGTCCCAGACATTGATGGTTTGCAAGAAAGGATATTAGCTGAGGCATATAAACTACGATATGTCATTCATCTCGGTTCGACAAAAATGTATCATGATTTCTAGAAGATGTATTGGGGGAATGGTATAAAAAAGGATGTGGCTAATTTTATGGCCAAGTGTTTAGTTTGTCAACAAGTGAAAGTTGAGCACACAAGGCCTGGAGCCTTGTATCAGGAGATTTAATTACCAAAATAAAAATAAAAGGTGATCAACATAGGTTTTGTTACCGGTATTCCTCAGTCTCAAAATTAATTTGATTTGATTTGGGTCATCATGGATAGGATGACAAAGTCTGCTCACTTCTTACTATTGAGGACTAACTTTTTGGCTGAGGATTATGCGAGCTTGTATCTTTATGAGATTGTGAAGCTACATGGGGTACCTATTTCGATTATCTCTGATAATGGTACACCATTTTCATCTCACTTTTGGAAGATATTTTAGAAGAGGTCGGGTACTAAGGTTAATCTAAGTACTATTTTTCACGAGTAGATGGATGGGCAAGCAGAAAGGACTATTTAGACATTGGAAGATAGGCTTTATGCATGTGTGATTGATTATAGTGGTAATTGGGTTGAGCATCTACCTCTTGTAGAGTTTGCTTACAACAATAGCTATCATTCTAGAATTGGGATGTCCCTTTTTGAGGCATTGTATGGTAGGAGGTGTAGATCTACTATTAGGTGATTTGAGCTTGGTGAGTCGGATATGTTTGGTTCGAATTTGGTTTATCAAGCTATGTAGAAGGTAAAGGTGATTTGGGATAGGATTAAGGCTTTCTAAAGTCGCCAAAAGTCCTATGTAGCTGTGATGCATAGGGACTTAGAGTTTGAGATTGGGGATAGGGTATTCCTAAATGTGTCTCCCATTAAGGGAGTAATGCAGTTTAGGAAAAAGGGAAAGCTTAGTCCTTTGTATGTTTGTCCTTATGTGGTTTTGCGGGGGATTAGTAATGGTGCGTATGAATTGGAGTTGCCTTCTAGTTTGAGCGCCATTCATTCGGTATTCCATGTCTCTATGTTGACAAAGTGTATAGATGATCCTTCATTAATTGTTCCTTGGGTAGGATTGAGCATCTCAAATTTTCTGTCTTATGAATAGATCCCGATTAAGATCTTGGATCGACAAGTTCATCGGTTGTGGAATGAGGATGTAGCTTCGGTTAAGGTTCTATGGAGGAACCACAAGGTTGAAGAAAATACTTAGGAAGGGAAAGAGGACATGAAGTCCAAGTATTTATTTTTTACTCTGGATATTCATGTGGAAGGTTTGTGTTCCTGATCATATCTTTGTTTTCTAACTTAGTTAAAGGTTGGAATAGTTATGTTGGGGTGTAATTCGTGCTTGTACTAACTTGTCCATCATTCGGGGACGAATGATCCTAGTTGGTGAGACTGAAATACTCTAGGTTTCGACCATAAAAAATTTTCTTGGGTTTTTGGCTTCTAGACATCATATGTTTTTAGGTGCTAGTCATATAGTAGGGTACGTGTAATATAGTCCAGTCATATATTGTTCAGTGTTAGGTGGTGTTGGGTGATTGAGTTGCTGGAATAGGTATGACTTGGGTTGGTACGAGTCGTATGGTGGGTGATGGGTTGTATGGTTGGGTTTTTCTTCACTTAATCTGAAACTTAGTAACTTAACTTAATGGTATGAGTGGTATAGTCCAAATGGTATGTTCGAAAGTGTGAAACCCTCATAATTCTACCCAGTGTGCGATTTTATAGTACTAGTCATATACTTAGGTATGATTGGGGCTTGGAGGTCGTATGTTGGATAGTGTTTGGGGTCCAAGGGATGTCCATGGTACAAGTGGTGGGAACCACTCATATCTTAGGATACGAGTGGTATGGTGGAGTCGTACCCTCCTATATGAATTTTATGCAATTTAAGTTGGGGGTAATCTGTACATTTCCCCTTATAACTCCTTGGGACCCTATGACTTAAAACACCTTTTTAGGGCTTTATTAACTTATTTACAATTAATCAAACACTCAAACAATTTTCAAAACCTCTCAAAACTTTTAGGTTAAGCAAAAGCTAGGGTTTCGTTTAAGGTGGTCAATTGAGGCTCAAATGGGTGATTTCTTCTCATTCTCAAACTAAGGCATATAACTCTTCCCTTATTGTTAGTTCCCACTAACTGCATGTTTTATGAAAGGCTTTCATAGTTTAATTGTCATCTAGTTTTGTATTTTCAAATATATGTTGGGGATTTTGGTTATGATAGCTCGGTTATGGTTTTCCCATGTTTTAATAATGGATTTACATGTTTCAATGGTGGTTTAGACATTAGGTTTCATAGGAGTGGTTAATTGCACTTATTTTTTTCTTTGAAAACACTATGTCCTCAATATATTTGATAAAACACCTATGAGAATGCTTTTACTAGATTGATCGAATTTTACTGGAATAATTACATGGTACTTTTTGGTAATAGAATCCTAAATGGTATTAATGGTTTAACTGGTTTGGAACGGTTAAATGGTAGGGTCTTGGTTGTAATGATTATGGTTAATTGATAATCCTTGTAGGGTACAAGGGAATACCCCAAGCAAACTAAGTAATAAACATACTTTTGGGGTACATGGGAATCCCCCAACCAAACTTAATAATGTAATCTATGTGTACATGGGAATCCCTTCTACTCTAAAAGGTTGGATAAGGACATTTCTTGCAAGCTATAGTCGGTATGACAATACCACTACTTATAGCCTTGATTAATAATAAATGGAATGGTGGTTTGGTTGTGTGGTAATTGTTTTAATTGGCCAATAATGGTGGGGTGTGATAGCTAACCGTGAAGGTGTGAATCCAATGGACGGACACTGGAAACTCATGTTTGCCGACATAATGATTGGTCATGGCGACCACACATGATACTTACGGGGTATGCGGGAATCCCTTAAGTACACTTATATAAATGTATCATGGAGAGAGAAGGGTATTAGGAATCCCCTACTCCTATGTTATCTCCAATTCGTACGTCTACACAGATAGTTGCCCTTTTAGGAGGTTACACTTGACCTATATAGACCGTGGGTAGTTCTCGGAACGTTAAGTAACACAAACCCAGGTCAATGATTTTAAATGCATGCTAAACCCGATTTTTTTCCCATCATGGTTATATATATGTTTGTGTCTGTATGGTTGCTAATACATATGGTTGGTTTACTAAGTTATCACATTTCATTCCTATCTACATGTCCATTAGTTCTGAGAGATTATCCCATGTCTATGTTTGAGAGATAGTCCATTCTTATAGTGTGACTATTTCTATTATTTAAAATTGTGGTTTCGTGTTCACTTTGAGGTTTTAGAGAACTTTTTAGGAGTATTTGGGTACTCATGTGGATCTTAGTACAACCTTTCATCCGCAGACAAATGGCTAGTTAGAACGAAGCATTCAGGTGCTTGAGGATATGCTCCAAGCATGTGTTATGAATTTTGGAGGCTAGTAGGAGCAGCATTTAGCCTTGGTAGAGTTTGTATAGATAAAAACTTTCATTCGAGTATTGAGATGGCACCTTCTACGGCTTTGTATAGTAGGAGATGTCATTCTCATATTAGATGGTATGAGACTTTCGAGGTTATGCCCTGTGGTACTGATTTTCTTCAAGATTTGTTGGATAAAGTTAGGGTTATTCAGGACAGGTTGAAAGTGGCTAAGAATAGGTAGAAGGCCTATGTAGTCGAAGTATTTTTGCCTTGAGATTTGGAGTTAATGACCATGTATTCCTCCGTGTATCTCCTATAAAGGGTGTGATAAGATTTGGGAGAAAGGGCAATCTCAGTCTTAGATATATTGAACATTTTAAGATTCTTCATGCAGTAGGCGAGGTGGATCATGATTTAGATCTAACTCAAGATTTTGTACTGTTCATTAAGTTTTCCATGTCTCTAAGTTGTGCTGATATATTCCTAATCCATCTCGTGTACTTAGATGAGACTCAGTCCAGTTGGATAATCATTTGACCTTTGTAGTAGAGTTGATGCTCATTTTGGATAGTGATGTAAGGTAGTTGCACACTAGAGAGATTCCTGTATTTAAGGTATAGTGGAGGCACCTCCCAATGGAGGAAGCCACTTAGGAGATCGAGATCGATATGTGAACCCAATATCCTCACTTGTTTGAGACTTCAGGTACATCCTAATCCTTAACTTTTGCAGAATAAAGTTCCTTTAGTAGTTGATACTGTAATGACCCTTCAGGTCATTTTCCATATTTCTACTTATTTTAAATATTAGAGCCTTTTCGTAGTTACCCTAAGTCATTTTTAACTTTCTAGATCTGACAGTTCAATTATCGAGCAGTTCATTTAGTTCTTAGAGCCATTTCTCTATTTTAAAGTTTTTGCTAGTTCCAAATGGCCATTGTATTAAATCTTCAGTCAAAATGACCTCGTATGCAAATTTTGACTACGCCAACATCTTTGTAATATCAATTTTAGGCTAGGTAGACCTTTGGTTCGAGTCCTGAGGCACTCAAGATCATTTTGACCTATTGGTTGAAAAGTTGAGAAAATGATCTATGGGTGTGGGACCTATATTTTGGTCAAAATGACCTCAGATAGAAAATCCAATTGTTCCATAGAGTCTGAAGCATCGAATTTAGAATGGTTCTAAACAAATCCCTAGCAAGCCCATTTTGGGACATGGAAAAATTGGTGCACTAGGTTTCTGGTGCACCACGATAGAGGCACCTTAGACTGGGATCCCAACTCCCCTTACAGAAGAGATGCAATGATTACAAAGTGGTGAGATGATCGCGATTCATGTTGCAACAGTAAGATACCGTGATTTGAAGGCCTCAGGTCTCAATAGCGACTACTTAGTACTTTAACTGGGTATAAAATTACCTTTTTCCATGAATTTGGGCCATACTTTATCATTCCCTTGAAAGCTAAGAAGCCTAAATAGTGTGAGACCTTAAGATTGAAGCTTGCTGGTGATTGGGAAGCTAGATTAATATTTATTTTTTGATCATCATTCATTTAAGGTATGAATTCACTCTTTTCTTGGTGAAATTTCTTGATTATTTGCTCAAAACCCTAAAGCCTTTAGGGCTTGATTTTAGTCCCAATTTAGCTTGGTTTTCACCTATTTTTGAGGATAATGATTCCTTAATCTTTAAGAATATTGGGTTGATTTTGAAAATATGATTTCTATAAGTGGGACCCACATAGGATTTTTGAGGTAATTTTTGGACCCAAAGCACAATGGTGCAATATGAGTATCTTGTTGATAAGTAAAAGGTGTTTTTGATAGCTTGACATCCTGAGGAAGCTTCATGAAAGATAACAATAGTGGTTTAGCGGTTCGTTGAGCTTTCTTTATCATCAAGGTAGGCTAGGTTTATTTCTTGTTAGATTGAGCTATTTCATAGTATTCTTATGATATTGTGTTAGATTTGGGGTGGGTTTTAGGTGTTGGATTGATGAAATTTAAGGCTTGGGATCGTTGGACCGATTAGGCCACATTGAAACCATAGAGTTGAACCCTTAGCTCGCTTGCTTATGCTTTAGGTGAATTGAATTTCATTCCTCATGTTTAGCATGAGAATGCCTTAGATCACTCAAATTAGGCATAACTGACCTAGTTTCTCATATTTAGGTAAATTTCCTATTTTGGTCTAATTGAGGTTTGTTAACATCTAAAACTGGATATTAGATACCTTAAGCCTAGTTCGGGTAGAAATTTTCCTAAAATTAAACTTGAGGATTAGAAGTGGAATCTTAATCCACTATAGGCTATGACACATGTTAGTTTTGTAAACCCTTTAAGAGTATTAGACTCTTGGAAATATGTATCGAGGTTATATTGAGAAATATTAATACTTGACAATTATGTTGGCTGATGTGAGGGTTGACGCCTATTGACCATGCTATTACTTATGAAAATTGAGCATATTATTTATGATGTGGATTATATACATTTATTCAGTTCGAGTCCAGAAGATGATTATGTTGATGATTATATATACCTAATTTGAGTTTGGACGATGACTATAGCACTATTGATTATATTTATTGGCTTGAGTCTGTCTAATGATTACATACCAGCTCAAGTTTGGATATTTATTATATTTATCGATTCGTGTTTTGTTATTCATTATTTACTTGTTCACGTTTGGTTATTGATTATATTTACCAATTTGAGTCCAAATATGCATATTATGCTATGATGAAATACTTTTTATGATTGACGATACCGGGATGTGAGATGTAAAGGTAGAAATTTGGTTAATTCGGAAAATGAGGGAATGGTTATAATGTAGTATAACATAAATGGACTCTAGTAATTAAAAGGATTGATTAATAAATGATGATTAGCTAATAAATGGCGATTAGTTAGAAACAACGATAAGGTTGTTAAATGATGGTTACCTTACGAAATTTGGGTAAATTATGGAATGATGGTTAAATGATAATAATGGTTATTTATAATGTCGGTTGATTTTTTATTCTTCTCTTAAGTGTACTCTCTAGTCAAATGGGAGGTTGTGATGAGTTCTTTACTTTTCTGAACAACTAGGCATATGGAAGCCAATTTTGTAGTTGTGATTGCTGATGTGATATTATGTTATGTTTTGTTATTATTCTGGTTACTTACTGATTATATACGGCGGCATTGGAGATGATTCAAGTTTATTTCTATACCTCAACTTAGTTATGTTATCTGTCAGTTTATCATACTTATATCATGATTTAGCTCAGTCAGTTGATGATGTCTACTGAGTACCCATTGTTTGGGTATTCATACTATACTTCTAAACCTTTTCGCTCCAGATCCAAGCACTAGTTGCCCCCATTGATTTATGTTCATGCGATGTTAGTATTTGGACGTAAGGTGAGCTCTTGGAGTTTGAGTCTCCCATTTCCTTCTATCATTCTACATTTAGTTTTTGTTTTTGAGACAGTTTTATGGACTATTCAAGACATTGGAGTTATATTATTATTAGATGATCTTATACTGGTACACGAGGTTGTGGGATGGTATCTTGTATTGACTGTTTTATCTATCCATAACATTTTTCTTATTATGAATCATGTTCTTGAGTTTCGCCTATGATGGGCATATCCTACTGAATTAATGTGTTAGCTCCAAGTTATGGTTTGGCTTACCTACTGGCGGGATTTAGTAGGTGCCATCATGTCTTGTAAATTAGGTTGTGACACCGTAACTGATAAAAATTTTGGGATTAAAATTTTAAAAATTTGGGTCGAACCGAAGTGAATCTGATTTGGACCAGCCTGCTAATCTCTTCAAATACCCCACACCCAATCCTATTCTCCGCTATTCTTAAATTTTATAACTCCTTGATTTTGAATTTTCCAACTCCCTCTAGAATTCATAAAACAAAAGAATTCTTCCCATTATAAGTGCCAACAAGTCCATTTGCACACACAAGGCATTCAAGATAGGGTTTCATTAGACTTTTCATTTTTATGCTTCCATCACCGAGATTAAGGTAAATTATTTTTTATCCTACTAGTTAGTTTCAGCCATTTTAGATCCTACGCACAAGTCCATTGTGCTTTAACAAAGAAAAGTGAGTTAGTTCTTGAATATTCTTGGAAAGTGTATAAAAATCATAAATCTTATGTATAGAAGCCTAGAATAATCCAACAATCATAAATCTAAGGCACCTAGTATACCTCCACGTAGATTTAGTCAGGCACTCAACTTGCATCTACATAGGTCTGGAACCAAATAGCCATATCTAGACTAGTTCCTAGGCTGGGGTTGAAGTCAACCAGGAATTCATCACCACACTCTCCCCAGTTTGAGGAGGAAGAGAATACTTCTGAGGATGGGTCTGAGGAGGAAAATTCAAAGAGCATCTAGGAGGTTAAGTTTAGATTGGTGCCTGGTATAGTTGAGTAGGATACACAGGACCCCCCCAGTCTGAGTAGGGGTTAGAGGATGAGTTGGTCTCAGCGAATGAGTCAGCGTCAGTAGTACCCCAGTCTGAGGAGGGGTATATCTCAGGTACCACTTTAGGTTTCATCTTATCTAACACCTGAAATAGAGCTCCCCACCCAGGAGCCTCAGCCTCCCATTTTACCTCTGATTAAACTGACTTTTAATTACACACTTCTCTACTGTGCCAACAGTTGAAATAAATTCATGAAGGTATGTAAAGGTGATGTAGTTGATTTATGAGTAGGATAAATTTATTACTGAGAAAAGTCATCCAAAGATGACTATTCAAGACTAGATAAGGTTTGAGTTATTAGGGATAGCATAGGAACCAGACCTGCGGGCCTCTTTTAAGCGATATCAGTTAGGGTGGATAACTCGACCCTAGGGATCCTACAGCCAGGCCTTGGACCTAGAGTTCTCACTACCACAGTTGCTTTGGTTACACTTATAGGAGGTAGATTCATAGACAATCCCCAGTAAGAGCATACTTTGTTAAGAGGAGTTCAGGTTGATATTTCAGCAGTGGTCATCTACCGAGTTCTTTTTGGGCCTGACTATGTCACTGCGACATCTACTGTAGAGTGTTAATTTTGGTTGAGATTAGCGTAAAACATACACTGCATGAGTTGTACTAATTATAGACAATAAAGTTTGGGTTAGGTGAGATAGATCGCTAGCCAAATTTTAGACTTAAGTGATAATACCCCTAGATTAAGGGTAAGGGAGAGATTTAAAAGGTGGCACTATATTTTACTACCAAGTTTTGATGGGCAGTGGTATGCTTTTGATTGTGTCTAACTACATCAAAAAAAAAATTGACATGGGATAGAGTTGTACTAGTTGTGAGTTTTCTGGCAGGAGTTGAGATACTGGATATCCTAGCTAGGCTTGAGCATGAGTTGGACTCATAGTTCATCCTAGGTATATCTTGATTCCCTTGATTTGTATTGAATTCACGCACTGAAGACAGTGCGCAGTATTTTAGTTTGGGATAGGGGTGTACCACAACTGTCCCAAGCGTTTATTGTTGTGCTTATTTTCCTATCAGTTGTATTATGATAATAGAACCGACATGTCTAGGATGTAATTATGTCATATTAAATTTATTTTGTAATATTTTGTGTTGTTTTTGTGTAACTAGGAGAAAAATAAGTACCTAAGGTAGTTGATGGATTTTTTTGGTGCTTAAATTATTATTTTTTTGAGAAAAAATGAGACCCCTCTAAAACAATTTGTTTGTAGTTGTGTGATATGTATATATATGTGACCACTATGAATCTCTTTATGGCATTAGGATTAGAGACATAATAATCATAGATGGAATTTGGATAAACCAAATGGGTAGTAGTCTGTGATACGATCGTGTACCATGTGTGTTTGAAAGGCTTACTTAGTCCCTTTTGTGTATTAAATCTAGAACTTGCCCGGTTGTTCTTGCCTAGGTTGTAGGATAGTCAGTTAGGAAAAAATCGTAGGTTGTTCTTAAAATTAGTCCACTTTTAGACTAACCTACCTCCCAAATGAGAATAAGTATACCTTGATCCCTGTTTAAGCCTACATAGACCTATTTCCTTGTTTTTACCTTTCACCTTCCCAATTTGGAGACATTGTGCACCTCAACTCAGGTAAATTGTCTAAGTTGAAGGTGGATATCATAGGGGTGCGTGTTTATAAGTGGGTATGAAAAAGGGCGTAAATAAGAGAAAAGAATGTAGGGTTCGGTGTGGTAGAAAAGAAAAATAAAGAAAACAAAGAAAGAAAAGCAAAAAGAAACAGAAAAAGCAAAAAAAAAAATAAGAAACCGCACCCAACCTAAATAAGCTAATAGAAAGAAAAAGGGAGAAATTAGGGAGGAATAAAAGAAAAAGTTTGTTGATAAGTGGACCCTTAATATAATTGTAGTGTCAAGGAGGCTTAGTCACTAAATTCCTAAATGTACCATACCAACCCCCAAACCTACATTACAAGCCAAGTAAAGTTCTATAGTGATCCTAGTCCAACTGTCTGAAAGCTAAGGTAAGGAAAATAAAGGCAATCCTATGGTATTCTGTGCATATTGTTGTAACTTGTTTGTGAGTGTTAGCGTCTGATGATTGTCCCACATTAAAATGTATGATTTTACCGAGTGAGTAGGACTTTTTTATTTTGAGGCTACATAGGTTATGGTGCTAGATGCCTATCTATTCGGGTAGTGTGATTTGTGCATATGGCTGATTATGTTCTTTTAATATAATGTCATAGTTTGATTCACTTATGTCACGGTATTGGGTTGCCTTGATGCCCTCAATTGGTTTTGAAAAGATTGAAAGTAGGAGGGGTTTATGGTTTAAAGCAAAAATTAGGATTGACTGTCACAGGTTTCTTAGGTTTCTCTTGGTTAAGCATCATGTTGTGTTTGGTTGTGAATTTTTCATGTTTTATTGCCTGAGTACATGGAAACATTCTAAGTTGAGAGAGTTGATGTGCCATGGTTTCATGGTACTATAGATGCTTAAAATCGAAAAATATACGAGTACTTAGGGTTTTTTTGTAGATATAATGTGTTTTTGTGTCTATTTTTTAGGGAACTGGGTTTTGGAGCATAAAATGAAGAATAAGAGTTAAAATTGTAGAAGGACCCACTTACGATGCTACTTACATGGCGTAGGTCCCATATACGGCCCGTAAGTGGCCTGTCATAGGTTTTAGAGATGAAACTTTAGAGAATCAGAAGTTGGAGTGTTGATCCTGCTAGTTACAATGGGTAACTTATGGCTCGTGGGTACCACTTATGGTGCCCTAAATACCAGTAAATATTGTAGATACTTGAAGTTTAGAGAATTTGCAGGATCTTTTGGTACTTATGATGAAGCAACCTACGGGACATAATTACCACTTACACCTCGTAGGCACCAGTACAAGAAAAGTTGATGCAGTTGATAAAGATTGGGACTTACAAAGGACACCTACGTGGCGTAGGTACCACTTCTGACTCGTAAGTAGCGCCATAAGTGGTCATCAACTTAGTTTTCCCTATATGTTTTGGTTTATATTTCCAGGGTTCTAATATACTTTATAAATACTCTTTTGATGCTTTTTAGCTAGTTTACACACTCATATTATTCTAAAACATATATTGATTTCAAGATTGACTTTAGATCTTTGAATTCTTGTGTTCTTGGTTTTTGGTTGATTAATTAATTTGAGATTTTCGGTTTTATTCTTCCATTTTTATAAGATTACTTCTATGCTTTCTTATTGAATTCCATGGCATTTCCTGTGACTATGAGCGGCTAAATCCCTTAGCGAGATTTGTGGAAACCCAAGCAGAATAACAAAGTAGGGGAACTTTAAGGTTCTTCCAGATCATTTTTTACACTTGCATTATGATCTTCTTTAGTTTAATTGTTTTCTTAGAGGTGGCCAATGATGAGAACTTGTCTGTATTCTAGATCAACTTCACAAGAGTGATTGAGATTAGGAAAAGAAGATTACAATAGTGATTAGAGGCTACAAACTGTCTTCTAATAACTTGATACCCAAGAGGTGATAGTTAAACTAGGATCAAAGACAATGGTTAGTAGGGTGTAACTATAAGACTCGCAAGGTAAAGGGTGAGATTTATCAAAACATTCACAATATGATTGGTAATACCTAGTGTTTTAGATTTTACATGTATGGCAGTAAGATAGTTGGATTGAGAACGATAAACCTATGAAGTTAGGAAACCAGGGCGAACACAGTACTAATGTTCATCTCAAATCGATTGCAACTAAAAACAATCAAGACTTGTTACTTTTCCCTATTTACTACTAGTTCCCCCATTTACTTTTATGTACTTTTGGCTACTTTAACAAGTTAGTGTGACAAATTTGACCTATTCCCTCTAGGATCAACCCCAGCCTAGCTGGGGTACTCCAATTTGACAATGACCATATTGCATTTTCTCGGAGGTTATAATTTGGGTGACATCATCCCTAGGCTCAAAAACACATCATTTCTCTATCAAGATACTTATCTTCTTTCTTAGAATTTGACTCTTCATGTATAGAAGCCTTACCTTGTGCACCCACTTCATTTACCATTTCTACTCCAACTATCATAAATTTCTTCATAAGTAAGATAATTTTAGTCTTCCGCTATGCCACCTCTTTAGCCACTAACTCATCTAATTCTCTATATTTATTAGAGGCACCAATCGAATAAGTATCAATTGATATATCTACCTCTTGAGTATTGCCATCCTCGATTTCTTTTAGTGATCTATTTTAAGAGTTTAGGAGCATGTGACAAGCATAGACACGTGATGGCCCACCCATAGCAGTATCTGATACAACCTTAATATTAGATTTTGAGGCTCTATAGAATATCTCAAGCAATATTTTGCCTGTAATTTTGTGATTTGGAACATTCTACATATTCTTCTTGAACCTCAACCATATCCCCTATATTTCCTCTGAATACAACAGATAGGAAATTCTAGATCTCATATTTCAATTGCAGTATTTTGAAGGGTAGGAAAATATGGTCCAATAACTAAGTCCTCAACTCATTCCAAGTGGTGATGGATCAATGAGGCAACTCAGCTATCCACAAATTAGTCTCCATCATCAAAGAGAATAGGAACAACCTTACTTATATGGCCTCCTGACTCACCCCAAGATTATATGAAGTGAAAATCACCAAAAAATTCATAATATGCATGTTTGCATCATTAGTAGGTAGGCCATCAAACACCCTCTTCAAATTCAGCAACTAGATCTTTTCAGTCAATATCAAACTTATTGCCTTGAGGATTTTTTGAGGAATTATTCAACCTATTTCAATTATATCAATATATTCCAAATCTTCTTCACGATCATCATTCACTAGAAGATATTGTTGGATGGGTATCTATCCTATATTTTTTCTTATTCTGTTCTAATGTCAAGTGTTGTTAGATGATATTTCTCTTTCTTCCCTAGCTTCTCATCAGACAACTGCTTGCCTAGCATTTTTATCAGCCACTAAGTAAGCAATAACTTGCACTATAGTTTCCAAAACATCATGCTGAATTGTATGATTCAACACTGTTGAGTTATCATGAACCTCTTCGAGCAGAGCTCCTTGATCATGAATGCCTTTTTTCTCTATCTTTTGATTTTGTCTCAAAGTTCATTCAAGTTCAGGATCAAATAGAATCAGGAAATTGTCTTGACTCCAAGTACTGTACATACACTGACGTGTGCCATAGAAATAGAAGAAAATCAAAAATCAATAAATGAAACTAACAACTTCAGCAAACTCAATCTATCACTTCATAACTGTATTCACCAGCAACTATGCCAAAATTTGATGTCACTCAAATTACATGTCTCAAAAAGTATAAAGTAATTGTTGAATCAAATATAGAATCCAACAAGGTTGGAGTCGATCCGATGAGGTGTAGGCCAAAATCCATAATGAGTTTTTCTATGTAATTGGCAATTTTTGTAAATAAAAAGGGGTTGTAAAATTAAATTGTACTAGTAACAGTTGTTGGTTGGTAGTATTGTGATCAAAATAAGACAAAACACTAGGATTGTGTTCCCCGTGTCTTCATAACTATATAAGTTATTCATCCTAGTAAACTATCTCGATGCCTTACATGAAAAATCTAAAAAAATATGCATCATCTAAGTATCCCTCATCCTTATTTGAATGAATTTCACTCATATCCTCTCGAATTTAGAGCGTTTCCTTATCAACCCTTGTTTTATGATCACAAATTAACTATCTTGGATAAAGCTTAACTTAATTAGAAGAAGATTGAGAGCTTTAAATTTCTGTTGTTATCTCCTTTTCTCAATTATACCTCTCTCTCGATCAAGTTTAAAATACAGAAGAGTTCTTAATATTTGCAACCATTAAGAAAGCAATCAAATCAAGGAAAAGACCAAAACATACAAGCATACTGATCTAGAATGACTTTGCACTTAACTTGTTTGGTTAATTAATTATGGTTCCCACATCCCTAGTTATGGGATTTAGCTACTCATGATCGTAAGCATACATGACGAGTTCATATAAAAAAGCATAGTTTTGCACTTATAAAAATAATATGGAAACTCTGAAATCTCAAATTAAATAAAAACCCTAAAAACCAATATCAATAGTTCCAAGATCAATAATGTGTCTAAGAACCTTAAAATAAAGCGAAAGTGTATAAACTAGTCATAAAACCTAATAAGAGCATTTATAGGTACAAAACAAACACTATCCTAAAATATGTAGCTGAACCAGGTTGGCAGCAACCTACAACTCATGGATGGAGTTGTGGATCAGATCCACGAGTCACTAGTATTATCCATGAAAATCAAACAGCATATAACCTGCAGATTCTTATTCAGAAATTAGTTCCATGAGTCGTGGATCATGTCCATGAGTCATGAGTCTAAGTCGTGGAACTCAAACATAATCTTCATCCTTAGAACTCCCTCTATGGGTGCAATTGATGGGTCGTGAGTCCTCTACACGGGTCATGGATTACACCCATGAATCTCCAATTGTTCTTTATATAACATATTTTAATCCTTTTTTCTCAGATTTACTGCCAAAACCTATTTTTTGTAAAATCATCACAAAAACACATCATATTCAACAAAATACCTAAGTTCTTGCATAACTTAATTATTATAAGCATCAAAAGTGTCATGAAATCATGGAACATAAAGACCCTCAACTTAAACCAATTGCATATCCTATGGAAAATAAAACATAATAAACATTCACGGTTCTTAACAAAGGGAAACCTAAGGTACCTATGACAGTCAATTATTTAATTTAGAACAAATTCCTACCCTGTCCTTTGCACAACTTTTAAAATCATTGTGTGTAGCTCCATAATGTTGATTTTAGGTTACGGAGATCTTTGATCCAGGTCCCAAAGCTTTCAAACTCATTTCCAGCTACTAGCCAGAAATTAAGAAAAATGGCACTTAGGTATGGGAACCACTTTTCGTTCAAATGATCTTGTATGGAAATTTCAATAGCACCATTGATTTAGGAACATAAAATTTCATAAGTTAGCATAGTTTTTTGTATTCATGGAATTCAAGATAAATCTCGAGGGATCGGTGGAGACTTGGAAGAATTCCAAGTCTTCAACGGGTGCACTCAGTTTGTAAATCTGCCAAACAGACCCTTTGGATGCTTTATCAGTGGTTGATTAAGTGGCCTTCTAGGAGATTTAGCAGTCTGGCCAGCCCCAGTAAAGAACTTTAGCGGCAAGCAAACCGCTAAAGCACATGTAGCTTTAGCCCCAGCTTGTCTACTTTAGCGGTATGCCAGGCATAAGTAGGTATCACTTTAGCAACACCTAGGATCTTTAGCAGTGACCCTTAAAGCATCCCAGTTCCTACTTTAGCAATACCTGGGATTCATTAAATACCCTAATTAGCCTAATTTTATCCATTTCTCACACATGTTCAAGAGTGAAAATCCTACAAATTGTGGAAACTTGGGAGAAACATTAATAGGTGATCATAAGGTGTTTGTGAGCTTGAAGTAATGTTGATCATAAGGTGTTTGTGAGCTTGAAGTACTTACTTCTTTCTCTGAATTCATGATAAGTTTTCATTAATTTAATTTTTAATTTCTCAATAATTTCCCAATATCTCTATATTATTGGTGGGTTGATATTTTACCATTTGAGCTCATAATTTACCCATTCTTAAAGGTAATTATTCTATGAGCATAGAGGACATGTTGATAGTTAAAAGTGGGACCCACATGATATTCTTACGTAATTTTATACCCGAAGCATAAAAATGAAATATGAGTACTATTGTGCTCATATTGATGAGTAGATTTTCATTTTGTTAGTGTGGCATCGTTTAAAGTATCCTCAAAAGGAAAATTCACTGATTTAACAAATTTCACCGAGCTTTATTTGGTGTCTAGGTAGATTAGGTTTATCTTTCATTTATATTGAGCTTAATCATACTATATTTATGAAAATGTTCTAGATATGGGTTGGAAATCAGTTCTTGGAGGCATAATTAGAATAAATTTGACTAATTAGCATATTAAGGAACCATAAATTAGACGTAATTAACTTACTTATTCGTGCTTTTGATATAATTTCTATCCTTGGACCAATTGTGGATTTTTTAACATCTAGAAGTAAATTTAGATATCTTATCCTAGTCCAGAGTAGAAATTGCCTTAGAATGGATTTTGGGGATTATAAGTACGCCCCTCTGACCCACCTTAAGCTAAGACTCTTGTTATCTCCTTGTAAACTTCTAGATATGCTACTTTATAAAAATCCATATCATAGAGATTTAGAAGGCTAGATTTGTGATACTTATTCTAGGTTAGTGCTTGGGAGTTTATTAAGTTCAAGAAATAATAATGATGATATTGAGTTCTGGTTCGAGTTCTTCATTGAGAGGTTATTTATGATATTTTACGGTATGGAAGGATTCATGGTTATAATTTTGAGATCTGGTTACTTAGAATTTTTTTACTTTTTGCTTCTCTTTGATTTCACCCTCGGAGCTTATGGGGGCTACGTTAGGTTATTTATTTTTCCATACTTACTAGCTTATTGGGGTCAATTTTGTCGTATTAGTTATACTTTCTTTCATATTATCATTCTCATTATTTATTTATAGCATTTAGATCATTATTCAAGGTTTCCTCTTACCTTGACTTAGCTTATTTAACTTGTATCTTTATTGTATTTATATTATGATTAAGCTTAGTCGACCAATGATGCCTATTGAGTACCCATGGGATTGGTACTCATTCTACACTTCTGTACCTTTTAGGTGTAGTTTTGAGTACTAGTTTCTACCGTTGATGTTGCAATTATGTTTACTAGAGTTTAGAGATAGGGTGAGCTCTCAGTGCTGAGTTAACCCTTTTCTCCTTTTTAGCTTTAGCTTAGTCTTACATTAGTCGAGACTAATGTATATTTAACTATTACTGTACCCATATTCCTTTTGTTAATGGCTTTTATAGTGATACTACCAGGTCATGGGATGTTATTGTTATCTTATCTACTTATTAGATAATTATTATTACTTTATTTGTTGTAGTAAGTCTTTACTTGAAAATTTCCCTCTTTTATTCCATTTTCCACCAAATTAGCCCTTTGTTTATATCTAGGGATACGATTTAACTTACCTATTAGTGGGACAGGAACCAACCTATACTCCATCGGGGTTTATTTCATCTTTATTGCTTAAGGATGCATTGGTTTAGATCTTATGATTATTCGGTGGTGCACTGTCTGATGGTTCACAGACTATAGATCTGAGTATTACTAAGGTGGGGTAAAGCCTAGAGCTATGGCTCCCAGATTTGAGGTCCATTCTGCACTAGTGGTTACTCAACTAGTATTTTCTCAGTCAGTAGTCTCCCAGCCAGCTATGTCTATTGAGAAGCAGAAGATGCTGGGTATATTTTTAAGATTGACTCTACCTAGGTTTTTTAGTACACTGGGTGAGAATGCCTATGAGTTATTAGCTTCAAGCTAGGATGGGCTTTGTAATTTGGGCCTAGTTGATACTCGTGGTGTGGATTACATTATATTTCAATTGGATTTGGAGGCTTGACACTGATGGAGAGGTCATCTTGATTTCAAGACAACTGGATCTCCCTTTGTGACATGGACTTAGTTCTTTGAGTTCTTTTTGGAGATGTATATATCTCATACCCATAGAGATCATTTAAGAGATCAGTTCTTGAGACTAGAGCAGGGCTTCGTGACATTTGTCGAGTATGAGGCTCAATACATGAGTTGGATAGGCATGCTACATCTATTTTACCAACCGATTGTGAGCAGGTTTGGTGTTATATTTGAGGATTAAGATTTCATATCTGTACTACAAAAAGTTGGTTGTTGTGGGTATCTTTTGCAAGTTTTCGATCATGCCCAGGTCACAAAAAAGATGCATCACGAGGCCCAAGGGGGCAATGATAAGAGGCTGATTTTATTATATTAGACATGGTGATTTTTTTATGTGATTCTGGGCATGGACTGTTTATCCCACTATCATGCGGTATTTTTCCAAGACCATTACCTTAACCATGCCCGGCATACCCTAGTTGTGTGGAAGGGATCTATTAGTCGCAAGTCGATGGGGATTATTTCTTACATTTAGGCTAGAGACTTATTTTGAGGGGTTGTGGGTCTTATCTCATTTATATTTGTAATGTTAGTGTAGAGAGTCCACCACTTGACTTTGTTTCTATAGTTTGTGAGTTTCCTGATGTCTTCCCTACCGCTCTACCTAGTCTTCTTCTTGAGTGTGCTCTTGAGTTTATTTTATATCTTGAGTTGAGAACCTAACCTATTTCTATGTCACCTTACCGTATGGATCCTGCAGGTCTTAAGGAGATAAATTCTTAACTTTAGGATCTTCTCGGTAAGGGTCTCATTAGATCGAGTGTGTTACCTTGGGGTGCACATATCTTGTTTATGAAGAAAAAAGATGGTTATTTTTATATGTGTATAGACTAAAATAGCTTAATAATTTGATGGTGTAGAATAGTATCCAATGCCTTCAATTACTAATTTATGTGACTAGCTTCATGGAGAAGCAGTGTTATCAAAGAATGACTTGAGTTTCAGTTATCATCTGTCGAGGATTCAGGCTGAGGACATCCCAAAGATAGCCTTCAGGACTACCTATGGTCATTATTATCTTCTAGTGATGTCTTTTGGGTTAACCAATGTTCCAGCAGCAATTCTGGATTTGATGAATGATATCACCCAAAGCTACACTTCCAATAAAGGATTAAGTGGTTGATGCAAAATATAGTAACCCAACTCAGGTTGGGGTTCAACCGATAAGGAATAGGTGGAACTATCTCTCATGTTTTTTAAAATCACCAGTAATTACAAAGAATTAAATGGGGGATTTTTGTTGTTATCTATGAAATGTAACAAGATATGGAATGCTTTGGTTGTAATCAATCTGAAATGAACACAAGGACCATGTTCCCCCTAGTTTCTCAACTTCGCAGGTTTATCATGCTCTGTTGAACAAATCCAATATCTTGTATGCAGAATTTGATAAGTTATGTATCTCTAACCGTCTTGTGAATGCCTTAGTGAATTTCACTCTTTACCTTTTGAGTATAAGAGTGTCGCCTTACTAAACCTTATTATAGATCCCAGATTAACTATTACCTTTTAAGTCTCTAGTTTTTTATATGAAGATAATTATCTTAAGTAGATGAAGATGATAAGCTTATATAGACAATTAACACCAAATTATTGTTGTGGTCTCATTTTCCTACTCTCTATGTCTCTGTTGAAGTAGGTAGTGAATATAGGTGGTTAATGTTTCAATTGCTAACAAATCTACTAAACTGAAGATGACCACAATATATGCAAGAATATCAGTTTGAGACAATGTTACACTTTCCCTACTTTGTTATCTGCCAAGGTTCCCACAACCCTAGCTAAGGGATTTAGCCACTCATTATTGCAAAATAGTCCGTGGAATTTGAAAAAAAAAACATAGAATCAATATTGCAATAATAGATGAATAAAAGCTAGAGTCTCAAATTGAATAATCAACCAAAATCAAGGACAAAACAATCCCAAAACCAAAATAAAATCTTGGAATCAAATATAGTATTGTAAGTACTAAGAGTGTGTAAACTAACTAAAAACGTTAAAAGGGTATTTATAGAATACATAGAAAACCTAGGAAACCAATCCAAAACAAAAGAAGAAAATCAAAGTTGGTGCCCTTTTTTCAACTTCTAAATCCTTGTTTCTCTACTTCTCTGACACTTATTCTGACACCAATGCCATGTAAGTAGTACTTATGGGTCGTAAATGCCCATGTAGGTGGTTCAAAACTTCAATTTTTCCTTATTTTCTCTAGTTTAGCTCAAAAACCTGATTTTTTGTAAAACACAACATAAAGCAAATCATATCTTACAAAACGAGCTAAGTAACTTGCATATTTTTAACATTTTAAGCATTGAAAGTTCTATGAACCATAGAACATCAACACCCTTAACTTAGAATATTTGCAAGTCCTCAGGAAACACAACATATCAAAACAACATGATGATGCTTAACTAGGAGAAACCTAGCCTATCGGCGGTAGTCAATCATCAAGTTTAAGCTCAAAACATTACTCCCCCTCCCCCTTCTAATTTTAACACTTAAAACCAATTGTATGTATCAATAAAGCACAATAATATGAAACAAGGGAATCTAGATATGGCATTAAATTAGCAACAAATAACTATGAATATGTGCAAGTTATATTATCTAAACAAGTAAGCATCTAGCAACACAACCCATGCCCCCTCACATTAAAGAAGTCGTAATCGCTCAATAGAATAATACATGTCAACAAGAGGATGTATCAATAGACACTCACACTCATAAGAGAAGTTCTAAAAATATGCATCGAATACCATAGGCTTTTCCTTATTTTCTCTACCTCAGTTTTCAGACAGTCGGGTTAGGCTCACTATAGGATTTTACTTAACTTACAATGTAGGCTTGGGTGGCTGATATGTTACATATGGACATTTGGTTACTAAGCCTCCATAGCACTACTTTTACTTTGGGGATCCACCTATCAACCAATTTCTTTTATTCTACCTTTATTTCTCTATTTTTAATTCCTTTATTGCACATTCAGGTTGGTTGTGGTTTCTTTTATTCCCGCTTTTTTTTCTTTTGTTTTTTTCTACCACACACAGCCTTACTTTCTTTTCTCTTATTTAACCTTCTTCATACCCACTTCACATTATGCACCCCTATGATAGCCACCCTAATCTTAGGCGATTTATTTGAGTTGAGGTGCACAATGTCCAAGAAAGACTAGGGCCAAAATAGGTTCTTTGTAATAAAAATAGGAAGGTGAAAGGTGCAATAAGAAAAATAGTCTATACAGGCTCAAAATAGGGATCAAGGGATACTTTATTCATATTTGGAAGGTTGTCTAGGCTAAAAGTGAACTTATTTCAAGAACGGTTGATGATCCTTTCCTATTCGACTATCTTACAACCTAGGCAGGACTAACCGAGAAAGTTTTGGATCCAACAGACATAGGGAAAAAAGTAGTATCTCACATACATATAACATAGAGTATGTATCTAGGGTTGCGTGGAGGCACTGGCTGAGAAAATAAGGGGATAAAAAAAGAGATAAATAGAATCTAGATCAAAGTAAAAGAGCATACCTCTACTAGCAATGTGGCCACCTCTTCCCAAATCTCACCTATGTTAGGAGCTTCTATGATGGTGAACCAATTCGATACTTGTATCTCAAAAGCATCAATATGGGTGTGCAACGTAGCAGGAAATCAAACATCTGAATCTAGAATATAGACCATATCCTAGTCCCAGTTGTATCTAATGTCGTTCAGGCCTAGGTTGGATCTATACATACAGGGATGCAAGCTTAATCTTTACATTCCCAAGTTGGGTATCAGCAACAACCTAGAGCTTTACTAAGTGTTGTAAAAACTCCCATGGCAGGGCTATCAAACCTATGGGTGGAGCTATAATAGAGGGATAAGAGGTATAGAAGATGCCCCAACTGGCTTAGAAATGGAAGTCGGGGCTAAAGTAGTAGTTGGGGGGGCCTCTCCCTGATTACTCATATCAGGCACATCTCTATGACCACTTATCTCAAACTCAAATACCCACATCATTAACACCGATCTCCAGTCTATTAGCATGCCCTGTCAAAACTGAGGGGCCCTCAAATTGGGTCGTAATCATTAGTAGAGGCACACTAACTCTCTAGGCAAGGACTGGATTTGTCGGATCCTTGATCATAATCGTTTGTGCAATGCTAATCATCTCTAATTTGTTATCAATATGTGAGATCTCAAAAGAACCTGCCTCATCACATAACTATTGAATGAGGTAACGGAATAGCAAACTAGTCAAAACCCTATATGCTCTCTCATGTACTTTATACTTAATAATAATGGCAATGTCAATCTCATAACCTACTATTAATCTCCCAATCAATATAGCTCAGTCCCACATCAATAGATTATCCATTGTAGTTGGACATAATTGAAACAAACCACGGTGCACCAGAACTTTATGGTAAAGTTCAATGTCGCCTTTTTAATATCCCCCAATCCCTCGATCTAGAGTGAGCTATCTCCTATATCAAAAATCAAGTTGGCGATCTATCTCATCATATCTAGCCTTTGTCTCCTATGATCAGCATCGTTTATCACCTTTCTATCCCTTAAATACCTTAATCCCTGGTCACACTTAGTAGTAGATACCAATACAACATAATCAAGCCAAAAAAATAAACCAACGGATGTTCACTGCTGAAAGATCAACTTGAACCCCTCTCACTAAAAAGGAATCTAGCTTTGACTATGTTGCACCTTTACTGCCTCTAGGTGTGTTCACGTAGAGTTTATTAATTTCTAAAGCACATGCAAGGTACATAAACTTTTATATTTTATAAACCTTTTCAACTTCTACTTCTAATAAGGGCATGCTCACAGGGTTTTAATTCAATAACAATGCACTAATTTCAACTTTGTTTGATTATTCTAGGCTCCTACAAACAAGAACGTTTGAATTTCACATAATTTTAAAGCATATTCAAGTACTAACTCATTTATTCTATGTCAATATCATATTATACTATTCATAGGAGTGTCAATATCATATTACTCTATCCATAGGAGCCAAGAAGTTTACCTTGATTTTTGATTTGGAAAGATGAATATAGAAGCTTGAAGCAGTTTTGAAACCCTAGCCTTAAATGATATTGATGCATGAAAGTGATGGATTGAGGGATTAGTCTTGCTTTATATAGAATTTGATCAGAAGTTGAAGAGTTTAAATTTTAGAGAGAGGTGGAAATTTAAGGATTGTAAGACCTAATGATTGGCTTTTAAGCTTTTAAAAGAGAGTGTAGGCCGCTTTTGGGTCAATTCTGGAATGGGGAGGCCCAAAATTTGAAAAAAAAATTAGGCCCAAGAAATTTGTCACCTATGGGGCCCCTACTGCCCGTAGGTGACAGGATTTTTTCTTGGCCCTCTAGACTTTGTGTTCTGATATCTAAGACAATCCTTTTAAGGTCATAAATGGTATTTATGACACTGTAAGTATGCTCATAGGTAAAAGTTTAGAAATCCCCCAAAATTTCCTTCTAACATTTATTTTTCAACTTACCTGGCCTGAGTGGGACTTATGACCCCATGAGTGGATCAATGAGTCCCCTTACCTAGAATATTCTGAATTAAGCAATGATTTATTATGTTCCAGGTTGTTCCTTATACTATAGAACTACAAAAAATAAACCAATATAAACACTAAGATGGTGGTTTGACTCCCATTCAGCGCTTGATTTAACATCATGGCACACGTGGCTATACTGATTACTCAGACTTTAGAAACAAACCCATGGGCTGCCTCCTATATGACTCTTGATTTTACACTGTATAATGATACGGGTACTTTACTTACTCAGAATTCATCAATGTAACCAAATGAGTGGCCTCCTAGGTCATCAATACAATGTATTACCAACACATCCGTTATGTCGATTGGCTTCTTCATTATTCTACAGATATTGAACGTGACCATCTCATTATTCAATATGAACTTGAGCTCTCCTTTCTCTATATCTACCATCGCTCTTCCCATGGACATATCTCTACAAGATTATGGGCATCTCAAAGTCAATTTAACCATCCAAGATAACAAAGTCAGTCAAAAAAATAAAGTATCAATTTTCACTAAAACATCGAATGATATGCCCACGATCTTCTTCTATGTATGGTCTTCCATCAACAATAAAATAGTCTTTGGTTACAATGAACTCAATCTCAACTGTTTGAACTTAACCAGTGGCATCAAAATAGTACTGGCCCTTAGTTCACACAATGCTCTGGCAAACCTAGAAGACCCAATGGTGCATGAGATTATGAATGCTTTGAAATCACCCTTCTTTAGTGATAGAGATCGAGAAGTAATTGCACTAAAATGGTGCAACCCACCAACATCCTCAAAACAAATTGCTCTCTTCTTCACCAACTCCTTTATAAACTTAGCGTACCCAGGCATCTACTCAAGAGCCTCGAGAATAGGGATATTCAAGCTCAACTCTTTCAGCCTATCAATGAACTTCTTAAACTTCCCTTCTTCCTTATTTTGATTCAATATTTGAGGAAAAAGTAGGGGAGGTTGAAATATTATCTCTACATCATGATCATTGACCTTTCCCTTACCTTTGTCCTTCTTAGTAATATAATCCACACCTTTAACCTTTTTTGACCCCACTTTAGGTGTCTCATAACTATAGCACTATCATTCCTTGTCTTAGCAATAGTATGCATAGAAGTATCAATATTTGTCTTAACACTTTGAGTGGTGATGGTTAGACAATGATCATCATTCTTAGGATTTTGCACTATGTTGCTCGGAAGGATGCCTGGTTGTCCCTGTTTCAAAGTTGCAGACATTTTTCGAAACTTCTGCTCTAATTTCTTTATTGCAGTAGTATGTGACTCTACCTTCTAGATCAATCTTTAGGTGTTTGGCTTAATCTCCTTCAGTCAATTTTCCAGTCTTTCCTGACCCTTGACTAGCTTGGACAACAAATCCTCCATCATTGACTCAGTTTTATGGATATTACGTACCACTTCTCTGCTTGTAATCATCATTGCATCTCTCATCACTATCTCTCTATTTGATCCTACCATTGTACCTATCCTCATAATAGTTTTGACCTTGGTTACCTTGCTCTTTGGCTCAGAAACCTGCCAAATCTCTATCTAAGTACTTTGCCTCTTTTTCTAAATTAGAATCATATGATCTAGAGCCTTACCTTATGAGTCTATTATATTCACCTTCTCAGAATTCATCATAGCTAACTGCTTTGTCAATATCCCAACCTCCGTTTTAAGAGGAGCAACCTTTTGAACCACTGTATCATTAATAACTATATGCTCGTTAGAGACACTAATAGCATAACTGCTAATACCTTTTTCATCCTCCTAAGGATGCCACCCCTAATTGGTGAGAGAGATTTGCTCTAATATATCTGATGATACCTCCCAATGTAGGCGTATGAATTCTCCACAAATAATAGTGTCTTTCTTAGCTCTCGAACTACTGTTAAGGCTTGATAGAAGATCTCAATCAAGCTTTACCCCAAAAAAATATTGTTATGCACTATCTTTAACTTTTTTTTTAATTAGAACCATGCCTCATACATTGACTCAGAGTGTAACTATCTTGGAATCATCTATCTCATTCTTCAATTGAAGCATTTTGGACGATGGAAAGAAATGATCCAAAAACTGCCTCCACAACTCATTCAAAGTACTGATTGATCCTCAGAGAAGTTCCCCTAACCACAATGTAGTTTTATTAGTTAAAGAGAAAAAGAGCAACTTGAGTCTAAGAGCCTCCTAATCTACCATAAGTATAGTGTATGTTGAGCAAATCTGAATAAAATTAATAAGATAAATGTTTGTGTCATCAATTGGCAATCCCATAACATACCATTCAGGTTCAATAGTTGGATCATAGCACTGGAAAAATCAAACTTTACATTTGGTAGCAATGCAGAAAGAATGATAGCTCTTATCTCAGTAGGCTCAACGTATCCTAAGTCCTCCTCTAGATCATTATATGGTGGTAAGTACTGATAGGATGGGAGTACTTTAGCTCTAACCTTGTATCTCTTTCTCAATTTCCATCAAGGTCTACTCAATGATCAACTCCTTTTTTTGCCTGGCCAGATTTTCATCCAGAGCTATACGTTAGTCATCTACTTTCTACATTAGTCGGTAGCTTCTGCAAATAATTACTCAGTGGTTTAATCAACTATTTTCTCCACTCCAGGAGGCAGAGGGGAAGGCAAATCATTAGGCTATTTCGAACCCTTTAAAGCTCATCTTCGTATATATGTTCTATTATCCAATAATTTAATTGTAAGATTCTCTCTAGTTTAAGATTAATTGGGATTAAGTTATTTACTTGACTCCTAGTGTAGGACATACACCGGCGTATGCCTTAAGAAGAATAAAAAAATAAAACCCAAAGACTCTAACAACTTCGATCAATAATCACACCATATTCCCTAACAATGGTGACAAAATTTTGATATCTCCCAAAGCTATACCTCTAATTGAAGATAAAATGATTGAGGAAAAATACAGTAACCTAATCAGGTTGGGGTAGAACCCACAAGTAATACATTGAACTGTCTCTTAAGTTTTCTTAAATCACTAGGCAGTACAGAAAAGTAAATGGGGAGTTTTTGTTATAATCTATGAAAAGTAAAAAGATGTAGAATTCTTTGGTTGTAATCAATCTGAAATGAATACTAAGACTACGTTCCCTAATGGCTTCTCAACTCTGAAGGTTTATCATGCTCTGTTGAACCAACCCAATACTTTGTATGCAAAATCTGATAAGTTATGTTTCACTAATTTTCTTGTGAATGCCTTAGCGAATTTCACTCTTTACCTTTTAAGTCTCTGAGTGTCGCCTTACTAACCCTTATGTTAGATCCCAAATTAACCATTACTTTTTGAGTCTCTAGTCAATTAGATGAAGATAATTTTCTTAAGTAGATGAAATGATTAGCTTATATCGACAATTAACTCCAAATTACTATTACGATCTTCTTTTCATACTCTCTACCTCTCTTTTAAAGTAAGTAGTGATTATAGGTGGGCTCTTAACATTTGCAACAGCTAAGAAATATATTAAAATAATAATGACCACAATACATTTAAAAATATCAGTTTGAGATAACATTGCACTTCTCCTACTTTGTTAATCTGCTAGGTTCCCACAACCATAGATAATGGATTTATCATCATGTTATTCTAAGACAATCTATGGAATTTACAACAACAACAACATACATAATGTATATCCACCTAGTGGGGTCTGGGGAGGGTAGAGTGTACGCATACCATACCACTACCTTTGGAGAAGTAGATAGGTTGTTTTTGATAGACCCCCGGCTTAGGACCGATAACAATATAACAAACACAAAAGATAAGTGCATATAACTAGTATGGTACGCAAGACAAACTAACAGTATAACAAACACAAAAAATAAGTAGATATAAACTAGTACGGTAAGACAAATAAACTAACACTTCTAGCCAAGCACAAGAAACTCCATCCACAGAGGAGCACACCCCTACTAGTACCACTGCACTCCCACTCTCTAACCCTCTACCCTAATTTGCGTCCTCCACACCTTCCTATTAAAGTTTATGTCCTCTATTAGCTGGAACTACTCCATGTCATGCATAATCACCTCAATAGAATTAATATTTCAATGATAGATAAATAAAACCCAAAGTCTCAAATTGAATAATCAACCATAGTCAAGAACAAAAAAATCCCAAGAACAAAATTAAATCTCAAAATCAAATATATATTTGCAAGTGATAAGAGTGTGTAAACTAACTAAAAATATCAAAATGGTATTTATAGAATATATGAAAACCCTTGGAAACCAATCCTAAATAAAAGAGGCAAATAGGAGTTGGTGGCTACCTACGGAGCCACTTACGGGCCATAAATGGCACCTATGGACCGTAGGTGGCCCCACATAGGTGCTAGGCTTCCAATCTTCTGTATGACTCTCTGAACTTCAACTTTATGGATTTTGGACTGGCACCTACGGACCGTAGGTGGAACCTATAAACTATAGACACCCTTCGTAGGTAGTAGGGCCCTTTTTCTAACTTTTAAATCTCTATTTCTCAGTTTCTCTAACACTTATTCTAGAATCTACGCCACATAGGTAGTAACTACGGGTTGTAGGTGCCCACATAGGTGGTCCAAAACTTTAATTTATCCTTCTTTTCTCTAGTTTAGATCCAAAAGTTGGTTTTTTGTAAAACACAACACAAAATACATCATATATAACAAAATGACCTAAGTAACTTGCCTAGTTCCATTCTTTTAAGAATCAAATATGCTATGAAACCATAGCATATCAATGAACCCCAGAGCTTGCCATATTTGGATTCTTTTGTGATTGTGTTAATCGATGACATTCTTATGTATTTGAGGAGTAGGGAAAAACATCTACAATATTTGAGGATTGTGCCCTAGACTTTAATAGATCATAAGTTTTTCACAAAATTCTCAAAGTGTGAGTTTTGTATTAAGTCAGAGATATTTCTAGGATATGTCTTATCTAATAATGGGATTATGGTGGATCTAGTAAAGATTGAGGCTATTCATGATTGGACTAGGCCTATATCTCTATCTGTTGTTTGTAGCCTCATCTATTTGGTTGGTTTTATAGGTGATTTGTTGAGGGTTTTTCTACTATCATAGTGTTGATGACTATATTAACCCAAAAGTACATTTCTTTCTTGCGGTTTAAGTGAGAGTAGAACTTTTGGTAGCTCAATAGATTTCTCACTTCATCTTTTGTATTGACTCTTCCTATTAAGGATGGAATATTCACCATATATTATAATATTTTGGCATTATTTTGGGTTGTTTTTTGATGCAATAGGGTTGATTTATTGCTATGCATCATGGTAGTTAAAGGTCCGCGAGCGTTACTACCCCACTCATGATTTGGAGTTGGTGGTGTTATTTTTCACACTTATGATTTAGAGGCATTACTTTTATGTTATGCATTATGAGATCTGCATGGATCATTATAGTCTTTAGAATCTTATGACCCAGAGGAATTTTAACTCTAGGTAGTGCAGATGGATGGAGTTGCTTAAGGATTATGACATCTTTATCTTATATAATCAGGGCAAGGAAAATATAGTATCGGATGCCTTAATCTAAAAGGAAATGATTATGGGTATCTTGGCTTCTATCTCGGTTTCTTAGAGTCCATCGTCATTGGACATCTAGTCCTTAGACAACGTGATAGTAGGACTTGACATATCTGACCACAAGGGATTTTTGCTAGTGTTAAGGCAAGGTTTACCTTATTTGTGTAGATTTGGAGTTGTTAGCTTAAGGATATGAGACTTTGTGTTATCCATGATTAAGTGTTGAGTGGTGCATCTAAGAGGGGTACCATATATTTTGAAGGTGTTTTGAGATTTGATGGTCGTATTTGTGTTTCAAGGGCTTGAGACTTTATCTGATTAATATTATGTGTGATTCACAGCTCCAAATACTTTATTCACCCAGGTATAGCTAAGATGTTTAAGGATTTGAGGCAGCATTATTGGTCAAATGGTAAGAAGAGAGAGGTAGCAGACTTTGTAGCTTGTTGCTTATGTTGTCTGTAGGTAAATATTAAGCATCAAAGACCTAATGGCTTGATTCAGAGGTTACACATTGTCGAGTGGAAATGAGAGTGTATCACCATAGACTTTGTTAGTAGTCTATGTTGAACCTACCATGATTTTAATGGTAGTTGGTTCATTATAGATCAGTTTACGAAGTCAGCATATTTCATTCCTATTCATATGTCCTTTATTTTTTGAGAGATTGGCCAGTATATGTGTTTGTGAGATAGTCCATTTTCATGGTATGCCGATATCTATCATTTCAGACTAGGGTTCAATGCTCACTTTTAGCTTTTAGAGAGCTTTTTAGGAGGAGTTTGGAACTTAGGTAATTCTTAGCACAAAATTCCATCATCAGACTGATAGGTAATTGGATCAAACTATTCAAATTCTTAAGGATATGCTCCAAGCCTGTGTTATAGATTTTGGAGGTCAGTGGGAGCAATACTATGCAGTGGCAAGTTCATGCATAATAATAGCAACCATTCAAGTATTGAGAAGGAGCTATTTGAGGCTTTAGATAGTAGGCA
This sequence comes from Capsicum baccatum var. pendulum, assembly GCA_030864225.1. Taxonomy (NCBI): domain Eukaryota; kingdom Viridiplantae; phylum Streptophyta; class Magnoliopsida; order Solanales; family Solanaceae; genus Capsicum; species Capsicum baccatum. The sequence goes on along the minus strand of CM061560.1, from coordinate 79,735,568 downwards.
TTGTCATTCTCTAGGTAGTTGGTTTGAAACCTCTGAGATTAGGCCCCGTGGTACTGACTCACTTCAGGAATCATTGGATAGAGTCAGGGTGATTCAGGATAGGTTGAGGGCAGCTAAAATTAGGAAGAAGTCTTGTGTAGATTGTAGACTTTGTGCCTTGAAATTTGGAGGTAGTGACTAAATATTTCTTTGTGTATTGACCATTAAGGGTGTGATAAGGTTCGGGAGGAAAGGCGAGCTCAACCCTAATATATTGGACCTTTTGAGATCCTTTGCAAATTTGGAGAGGTGTCTTATGAGTTGTACCTACTCCTATAGTATTTTATTGTTCTTTCGATTTTCCATGTCTCTATATTGTGGCGGTACATTCATAATGAGTCTCATGTGCTTCGGTGGACTCGATTTAGTTGGATGAGAGGTTGAATTTCGTGGAGGAGCCTATATGTCATACGGTTGAGCTCTAGAAATATTCCAATAGTTAAGGTTTAGAGGTGACACTGCCCAGTAAAGGAGGCTACTTGGTAGATCGAGAGCAATATGTCAGCCCAATAACCTCACCCGTTCAAGGCTTACCAGTATCCTCACCTGTTCGAGGCTTAAGGTATATCCTAACCCCTTATTTTTATGGATGAAAGTTCTTTTAGTAGTTGATTTTGTAATGAGCCTTCAGTCCGTTTAGAGCCTATAGTTTCCCCTGCTGGAGCTGACAACTCAGTTATCGGGTAGTTCATTTGGTTTTAGAGCCAATTCCCTATTTTAAAGTCTTCGCTAGTAATAATTGACTACCAGGAAAAAAATTAAATTTAATGACCTTGTATGTCAATTCTGATAGTTCCAATAGCTTTGGAAGATCTATTTTAGGCTATAGGGACCTTTGGTTCGGGTCTCAAGAATTTCAAACTTATTTTGGTATATTGGTCGGAATTAAGAAAATGGCACTTGAGTGTGGGACAAACTTTTCATCGAAATAACCTTGGATGGAAATTATGACTATTTTATTGAGTTTAGAATGTTGAATTTGGTAGGGTAGCCTAGTTCATTTGGGTTCACGGGGTTCCAAAAAAATCCTGAGGGATTGGTAAAGACATGAAAGAATTCCAAGTCTTCAGCTGGTGCATATGTTAAAGTGTCCCTTTGGGCGCTTTTACGAAGGCTGCATAAGCGGCCTTCCAAGAACTTTAGCAGCCTGTCCAGCCCCAGCGAGCTTCTTTAGCAACAAGTTGACTGCTAAAGTGCATGATGCTTTAGCGCCAGCTTGTTCGCTTTTGCGGCATGCCAGGCATAGGTGGGTACTTCTTTAGTGATAGTTGTGCGCTTTAGTAATGATTGCTAAAGCGGCCTAGTGCCTGCTTTAACGGCACCTAGGAGCATTAAATGCCTCAATTAGCCCAATTTTCTCCCACTTTTCACACATGTTCACGGGTGGAAAACCTTAAAAAGTTTGGAAACTTAGGAGTAACAATAATAGATGATTTTGGATGTTTATGATCTTGAATTACCTATTTATTCTCTGAATAATTGCTATGTTTTCATTAATTTCATCCTTAATTTCTCAATGATTTCCCAAAATCCCTAGATAATTGGTGGGTTTATTTTAGCACCATTTGAGCTCGGAATTTACCCATTCTTGAGGATAGATATTTCTTGAGCGTAGAGAGACGTGTTGACATCTCAGAAAGTGTAATTCCACAAGCATGCCCTATATAAGATTTTTATGTAATTTTGGACTCGAAGCACAAAATGCAATATTGGTATCGTTGTTCTTGTGTTGATGAGTAGATTATTATTTTGTTTGTTTGGGATCTTACAAAGGCTCCACTAAATTTAAATTCACCAATTTAGCAAAGTTCACCAGGCTTTCTTCGGCGTCCAGGTTGGCTAGGTTTACCTTTCTTTTAGATTGAGCTTAATCATAGTATATTTATGATAATATGCTAGATATGGGTTAGAAATTAGTTCTTGGAGGCATAATTAGTATAAATTGGATTATTTAGCCTATTAAGGAATTGTAAATAAGATGTAATTGACTTAGTTGTTCGTGTTTTATGTAGAATTGCTATATTAGAACCAAATATGGCTCTTTTAATATCTAGAAGAAAATTTAGATACCTTAGCCTAGTTCGGGGTATAAATTTCCTTATAACGGATTTCAGAGATTAGAAGTGGTCTCCTCCAGCCCAATATAGGCCAAGACTCTTGTTAGCTCCTTGTATACTTCTTGACATATTACATTATTGAAATGCATATTGTAGAGGTTGAGAAGGATAGATTCATGGTACCTATGCTAGATAGGTTCTTGGGAATTGATGATAAATCTGGTTCAAGTTCGGTGATTTATGATTTTGATTTTTGATTCAATATTGATAATTTATGATTTGAGTTTTGGTTAAAGTCCAACAATTTATGCTATGAGTTTCGGTTCAATTCCGACTAATATTAATGATGATATTAAGTTCTTGTTTGAGTTTGGTACTGAGACATTATTTATGACATGCTACGATATGAAAGGATTTGTGGTTATGATTTTGAGATACGGTTACTTAGAATGCTTTTCGATTATTTCTTCTCTTTGACTGCACCCTCCGAGCTTATGGATACCTTCGTTGAGTTATTTACTTTTCTGCACTTACTGGCTTATGGGGTCCAGTTTTGTAGCATTAGCTATACTTTCTTTTATATTATCATTTCGGCTTTTTTTAATAGTATTTGGAGAATTATTCTAGGTTTTCTCACTTATGTTGACTTAGAATATTTATCTTGCATCATTATTGTACTCATATTATGCCTATTGAGTTTCTGTGGCTTTAGTACTTATACTACACTTTTGTACCTTTTTGGTGCAGATCCAAGTACTAATTGCTACCATTGACGATGCGATCGTGCTGACTATAGTTTAAAGACGGGGTGAGCTCTCAGAGCTGGAGTTGACCCTTTTCTCCTTCTACTTTTTCTTAGTCCTTCATTATTTGAGACTGTTGTATCTTTGACTATTACTGTACCCATATTCCTTTTGTTATTGGCTCTTGTATCAATGCTACTAAGTCGTGGGATGTTATTGTTATCTTATCTACCTTTAAAATTATTATTACTTGATTTATTGTTGTAAGTCTTTACTTGCAAATTTTTGGCTTTTATACCATTTTCGACCAAATTAGACCATTGTTTATAACTCCTAGCTATGTTTTGGCTTACCTATTGTTAGGATAACGTAGGTGCCATCATCACTCAAAAATCAGGTCATGACAATACATATGGGTAATAGTGACTCAACCCTCCTTGACACTACACGTATGTTTTTGGATCCACTTATTCAACCACGCTCATTTTATTCTCCGTTATTTATTTTCAGATTGGGTTTGGTTTTTCTTTGTACTTTCTATTTTTTCTTTATTGTCTTCTTTTCTTTTTGCTACCACACCCAAATCTACTTTCTTTTCTTAACTTCTTATTTGTACCCTTATCCAACTACGCACCCATATTATAGCCACCCCCGACTTAGGTGATTTTCCTGAGTTGAGATACATAATGTCCAAGGAGGAACCAGGACCAAAATAGGTTCATTATAATTAAAATAGGAAAGTGAATGAGTTAATAAAAGTAAATTGGTCACTTAAGGCTCAAATTCAGGATCACAGAATACTTATTTCACTTGGTCAATCATTTAGGCTGAAAGTGGACTTATTCAAGAATGGCATGTGATCTTTTCCTAATAAACTATCCTACGACCTAGGAAAGACTAACTGGTCAATTTTTGGATCGCACATACAAAGTGAACTAATTAAACACTTACACTCACATAGAACATGGTTGCATCCTCAACTACTACATATTCTGTTCATATATTACTAAGCTATAACCATTATGTCCCTAATATAAAGCCATAAAAAGACCCAACAGTGGTTTCAATCTTACATATTGATGAGACATAGTTTACAATAAAATTTTAGAATGGGTATCAACAAAAAAGTTAGCATCATAAATCATTACAAAAAGTTGACTGCACTAAGGTTCCTTATTTTTATCCTAATCAAACATATAAAAATAACACAAATACAGCGAAACACATCCTAAACATGCATTCTATACTATGGTAGCATACTCTAGGGAAAATATACATGACAATAAAACCCTGAGGACCATGAGAAAATAATACCATTCTCTACCAGCAAGACAGTCCAACATCTGGTCTATGAACGGCATAAGAAAGTGATCCTTCTAGGTTTATGAATTCAGATTTTGGTAGTCCATGCATACTCTCTATCTGATGGTTGGTCTCATAGGAACTAGCTCATTTTTATCAATAGGGACCACAAATATTCCACTCTTCTTTGGTATACACTGAATCAGGCTCACCCATTTACTATCGATAATTGGGTAAACAACACCTGCATCTAACCACTTGATAATTTCTTCCTTCATAATCTCTTTGATGGGTGGATTCAATCTTCACGGATGCTCAATGTTAGGTATACACTCCATCTTAAATTGAATTTTTTTTAATGCAATTTTGGGTGGAATCTCAAGTATGTCAGCAAGGTTCCAACCAATAGCCCTCTTGAACCATTGCAAAACTAACACAAAGGCATCAACCTGCCACTCTAATAAATCTGTTGCAAAAAAACAAGCAAGGTATTTTTGTCCTCTAATACTGCAAAATGTAAATAAGAAGTATGGGCCTTTGATTCAAAAATTGAAGGCTCCTTAATAGAAGTTTGACCGGTGGAGTTTCTCTATTCTTCAAATCAAGATCTAGTCCCCTACCAACAAGTGCATTCACCATCTTATCATACCTATTAATACCATCACTGTCATAATTCATGATCACCATTGCAAGTGCCTCAATACTAAATCATTCCTTAATAGGTGCTACTAACGCATCTTTATCTATAGTTTTTATCACAGAAACCACACGCATATACTTTGACTGCTTCATTGATTGACATACATTATAAGTTAGCTTGCTCATCAATAAGTCTAAACTTCATCCGTTCTATCTCCATGTCAACCAATTCCCTATCCATGGCTAGGAAAGGCCATCCTAATATGATAGGACCTTCAACCTCACAATTAAGAATCACAAAATCAATTGAAATATGAAAGATGATACTTTCACCAACACATCACACAAAATACTGATTGGTTTTTTCACAATGCAATTCACCATTAAAAGTTTTATAGAGGTTAGGTGACCCCAACCCTAAATTCTTAAACACAAATAGCAGAATCATGTTAATGCTAGCTCCTAGATCACATATGGCTCATGCAAAATTTAAAGAACTAATAGTATAAGGGATGGTGAATTCTCCCAAATCATTCTTCTTTTTAACTAAAGATCGAGAGGCAATGGTGCTATAGTGGTTCTGGTTATGAGTAGGCTCAAAGCTCATTGTCCTCCGCTTTGTCACTAATCTTTCATAAATTTCCATAACCCGGCCCCATCTCTAGAGCTTCCATAAGAGTGATGTTCAGAGATAACTTTTTCAACATAGAAATAAACTTTTTATATTTTTCCTCTACGGCTTTCTTCTTTAACCATGGGGAAAAGGTGGAGTGGTCGGGATATTGGAGTGACCTCCTTACCTTTTCCTTTGTCAACATTAGCTTCTTTCTCTGCCACTAGAGGGTTATGAGAGGCCTTATCATTCATAACCAACTTTTTTTCATTTTTATACATATCACCAATGCTTATAGAGTCATTACTTATGTTATCAAACACAGGCATATATGGATCAATAGTGGCCTTACCACTCTAAGTACAAATAGCTAGATAATAATTTTTGTTCTTTGGATTCTCAATAGTGTTGATAAAAAGAGTTCTTGGTTTATGTCAATTCAATGTATCAAATATCTACCCAAACTACTACTCAAGCTACTTGATAGTGGTTGCATGTGCATCTACTTTATAGCTCAACACTGAAATATCTGCCTTGATATCCTTAAGGCAACTATATTGACTTACAAGTTTTGCAAGTAGTGCTAATATTCTTGAATTTTTAAATTCAACATCCCTATTCCCTGGCAGAACATAAAGGCCACCTATTTCCTTGAGTCATATTTCCTTATCCAGTCACCATCATGCTTACTACTCCTATCTCTATAGCTATCTCCATGATAGTTTTGACCTCTGTTTGCTCATCTCGAGTCCTAAATTTCTTTATTAGACCCTTATCCTTTAGCTTAGAAACCTTTCGTTTCTCTATCAAAATCCTTAGCTTTTTCCTAAAAATTCAACTCTTCATGTTAGAATCCTTACCTTATACATTGATCTTGGGTGTATTTACACGCCTAAGCACCATAATTTATCCATATTTTAGCTATGTTTAGAGAACAAAGTGCCTAGTTTCTTATGTTTTTACTCTACTTCTATGTAATTGAGCTAACCGATGTGATTAGCATAATTTCAGGTATTAATGAGGTAGATAAAGACATTATGGGACTATGGAATGCGGATGAAATATGACACAAGAGAGAGTAAGAGAGGTACTAATGAGGAAGATCACGACACTTTGGGGATCTGTGGATAGCAGAGGAAACTTCACATAAAAGAAAAGCAGCTTTTGGACTGAATGTGATATATGGGAACTTTTTCCCGGGAAAACTCAGTATTTTTAAATAGTTGAGAACTCAGTAGCAATTTATTAGAGAAGGATGTTATTAAAATCCTTATGGCTGAATTTTTAGAGGATTCATTATTCTGTATTTTTTTTTGGAAAGAGCAGAGAAGGGCAGCTTAGCTTGAGAGAGAGAGAAATGTTTTTTTCTCTTGCTCTTAGTATTCGCACACCAATATCGTCTTTTAGTTTTTGGTATGATGAATATTTCTATTGTGATTTTCATTTTATTCATGAGTAGCTAAGTTTATTAGTTAGGGTTATGGAAAGCTTGTAGCATACAATCTATTACTTTGGGTTTTGAATTTATTATGCATTGATTTGTTTACATCATACTCTCTTCGTTTATCTTGAATTCTCGTGGTTGAAAACATAGAGGATATACCTTAAAACACAACTTGTTCGAATGAAAGGTTGTTTTTCGGAAAGAAGAGTAGTGACAAGAAAATAGGATTACCAACCCCTATTTCATATGTTAATGCCTTAGAAGGATTAACGACTTGGAGATTTCGTATTGTTTTTGGTAAACACTTTTGATTTGAGAGAACTAAAGTGAATTAGTTATTGATGGTTGAGAAACACTAGGATTATGTTATTAAATACAATACATTTCTCTATAAGCATGATGCATGTTTGAATTCGTAAAGCCCAGAGTTAGAAAGTATTGAAAACTACAAGGTGGACATAACCCTAGCTTGCTCTTTCTCTGAATTTGAATACTACTACACTTATTTCATGTTGTTAAATTAAAACCATTAATTTATAAACTGAATCAAATCCCCCCTATTTATTTTATGGAAATGAACGATTAAAAGTCAACTAATCTACATACAACTTAATTAGCACCATATTCCCTATGGGATTCGACCCCAACCAAGTTGGGTTATACATTTGACAATGACCACTTACCTATGCTCACTGCCTTACTTAGACGATAGGTTAGGCGCAGCCTATGTCAACATAGGCTATAGCTTAGGCGCCGCCTATGTCAACATAGGCGATAGGTTAGGCGCCACTTATACCATTGCCTATGCTCACTGCCTCACTTAGGCAATGAGTTAGGCGCCGCCTACTTATGCTTAGGTGATTTCATGGGTGCCGCCTATCAGTGTAAGTTTTCCTAATAATCCATTTTTTTATTGGATCAACTCGACCCAAATCTCACCCTTTAATAGAATCCACACCATGAATTCCCAAAGTCATCCTTATTTCACTCCTAACCTGCATAAGATTGCTCTCACCATTCTCTTTGTCTTTCAACATTAACTATCTCAAGAATTTTTCTTTGCTTTCACCAAACTTTCATCTTCAAGGTAAGTTTTACTTTATTAATCATTATTTATTGTGACTCTATGTTATAGCTAAGTGATTTATTAAGGATTATGAATTAAATTCTTGCCATGATGATGTTGTGAAAGTGATGGAATTTTGTATATCTTGATATGGTTGAAAGTGCAGAGCATGATTCTGTTCAAAAAGTTCTTCCTTGAAATAGAATTGGGGGAATTGATGTGAATGAATTGTATTATGACTGATGCTGATGCACAATGTCAAAGTGTATGTCGGTAAAGTCTGAGTACCCGATAAAAACACTTAATTGGTTTATACTAACAAATTAAGTATGGGGTGGTGACTTCACCATCTCCATCTTAATTGAAGTTAACTTGATTATGTTTGACTGACGTGGATGATATGGGTGATGTGATGAGTATAGGAAAAATGGTTACAATGATGATCTACATGCAGGTGGCATGACGCCTAATGTGGATGAGAAGTACTACTAGCCAGGTTTTTTATCTTGTTATTTACACTGGGGACAGTGTTGAGCTTAAGTGTGGGGTGGCTGGGTACTTTGCTACTTGCTTTGTAAGAAAATAGGGCCTATACTTCTAGATAGGATTAGTTATTTTGTTTATTTTGTTAGTTATGTAGTTAGAATTAGGTTTTTTTCTCGATGATGGATGGATGATGACAGTCTTAAGAGAAAATTAGTCATTTAATTACATGTAACTATTCTTGTGAATTACATGACATTATAACATAAGTAAGTGATAGATCATTACGTTTGAAACAACTAGGCTCTAGTTGTGACTCTTGTTGTGATTGTTGGTTTTATTTGAATTCATGTAATTATTTGGTTGAGAATCTATAATGCTCCTAATTGAGTTGACCATATGCCATGAGTGTGTAAGACTGTTGTATATTCCTTATTGCAACTGATGCTAGAACTTTCCTGGTGTGTGTGCAAAGCGAAAAAAAGATCGTGAGTTTAGGAGATGATTTAGGCATTTCTTTGATATCGAACATGTTACAATGAACTTATTTTAGCCCTGGTCCTTCTTGGACATTGTGCACCTCAACTAAGGCAAATTGCTTAAGTTAAGGGTGTCTATTATAGGGATGCACAATGTGAAAAGGGTGCAAAATATATATATATATATACTTATCTATATATATATATATATATATATATATATATTTGAAAGGGTTGCATACTCCCACCATAGTGTTATTAATTGAGCTTAATGAGTTGGGGTAAAAAGCAAATCTATGAAGGTAGAAGAAGTGGAAGTTGGTAGTTAGAGATTGGTCTAGATTGCGTAATGTAGTGTATTAAAGTTCTTAGGAAAGATAGTCACTATTTTTGGCCAAAATAGTTCCTACCCATCTATTAGCCTGCATTACAACCCGTAAAAGACCTATATAATCCTAATCTTAGCATTCTGATATTAGTGGAGTATTACACTAAGGGAAATCATATGGTCATCAGTTGTAATTTGAGAATTCTTTGTGAGAGTGGGCGCAACTTGATTCTTGGACCCATTTTGTTAGAAATTGTATGATTGTGAGTGATTATGGGTAACTTTATTGTTGTAAGGGCACATGGTTAATGAAGGTTGGGTAATTTATATGATTTCTATGCTTAAAGGATATGCATGAAATTTCCAACTTAATGAGTCTATTCTTGAGAGTAGGTTGTCTCTAGTAATGATTCCTGAATCTACTTCTTGTTCATAATTGTTGTGTGAGCCTATTTGAGCATCTTGTCTTCCTTTGTGGGTGCTAAGGCTTGTGTAGTATGTATAAATAGATATGTTGTTTGAGGACGAACAAATCTTTAAGTGTGGGGTGGTGATCTTGGATGTATTTATACGCCTAAGCACCATAATTTATCCATATTTTAGCTATGTTTAGAGAACAAAGTGCCTAGTTTCTTATGTTTTTACTCTACTTCTATGTAATTGAGCTAACCGATATGATTAGCATGATTTAGGTATTAATGAGGTTGATGAAGACATTATGGGACTATGGAATACGGATGAAATATGACACAAGAGAGAGTAAGATAGGTACTAATGAGGAAGATCACGGCACTTTGGGGACCTGTGAATAGCAGAGGAAACTTCACATAAAAGGAAAGCAGCTTTTGGACTGAATGTGATATATGAGAACTTTTTCTCGGGAAAACTCAGTATTTTTAAATAGTTTAGGACTCATTAGCAATTTATTAGAGAAGGATGTTATTAAAAGCCTTATGGCTGAGTTTTTAGAGGATTCATTATTCTATATTTTTTTTTGGAGAGAGCAGAGAAGGGCGGCTTAGCTTGAGAGAGAGAGAAAAATGTTTTTTACTCTTGCTCTCAGTATTCGCACACCAAGATCGTCTTCTAGTTTTTGGTATGATGAATATTTCTATTATGATTTTCATTTCATTCATGAGTAGGTAAGTTTATTAGTTAGGGTTATGGAAGCCTTGTAGCATACAATCTATTACTTTGGGTTTTGAATTCATTATGCATTGATTTGTTTACATCATACTCTCTTCGTTTATCTTGAATTCTCATGGTTGCAAACATAGAGGATATGCCTTAAAACACAACTTGTTTGGAAGAAAGGTTGTTGTTCGAAAAGGAGAGTAGTGACAAGAAAATAGGATTACCAACCCCTATTTCATATGTTAATGCCTTAGAAGGATTAACTACTTGGATATTTCGTATTGTTTTTGATAAACGCTTTTAATTTGAGAGAACAAAAGTGAATTAGTTCTTGATTGTTGAGAAACACTAGGATTATGATATTAAATACAATACGTTTCTCTGTAATCATGATACATGTATGAATTCGTAAAGCCCGGAGTTAGAAAGTATTGAAAACTACAAGGTGGACATAACCCTAGCTTGCTCTTTCTCTGAATTTGAATACTACTACACTTATTTCATCTTGTTAAACTGAAACCATTAATTTTTGAACTGAATCAAATCCCCCTATTTATTTTACGGAAACGAATGATTAAAAGTCAACTAATCTGCATACGACTTAATTAGCACCATATTTCCTGTGGGATTTGACCCCAACCTAGTTGGGTTATATATTTGACAATGACCGCTTACTCTCTCGTAAGAGAGGTGTAATTTGGGTGTATCATGCATCCACTTCAGTTACCTTTTCTGAATAACTACTATCAATTGGTTAATAAGCAAGACAATCTTAACCCTCATCTATATTAACTCTTAAGTTATTGCCTCATATAATACTCTCTTCTCATTGGAGGCACCAATTGAATAAGTACCGACTGATCTATCTACCTCCCGAGTATGCCAGCCTTGATTGGTTTTAGTAATCTTATCAATAATTTCAAAAGCATGCTCCCAGGATAGATTCATGAAGGCTCCACCTATGATAGTATTTGCCACAACCTTAGTATTAGAATTTAAGGATCTATAGAATATCTCAAGCAACTTTCTACCCATGATTTTATGATTTGGAACATTCTACAGCTTTTTCTTGAACCTCAATTATGTCTAGTATAGTGCCTCTGAATGAAACTATCAAAAATTATAGATTTAATATTTCAATTTTAGTATTCTCGAGGAAGGGAAAAATAGGTCCAAGTAATGAGTCCTCAAATCGTTCCAAGTGATGATAAATCCGTGAGGCAATCACCTAACCACAAAGTCACCTATCCCATCAAAGAGAATAGGAACAAACTCAATCATATAGCCTCATGACTCACCATAAGTAAATTTTTTAATGTCCAGATCCCCATAAAATTCATAATATGCATGTTTGAATCATCAGTAGAAAGGCCAAATACCCCTTTCAAATTTCGCAACTGGATCATTGCACTCATAATATCAAACTAGGTACCTTGAGGTAATTCTTTAGGAATGATTGCATTTTTTCAATTGGCTAAACATATCGTATATATTATTTTGGATCATCATACGTTGACAGACATTGTTGGATAGTCTATTGTCCTCTATTTTTTCTTATTTTATGCTTCACATCAAGTGCTACTAGAAGATCATCCTCTTCTTGTCTAGATCTTTCTTCCCTAATTTTTCATCGGGTAGCTGCTTTCCTAGCATTTTCCTCAACCACTAAGCAAGTAATAACTTTCTCTGTAGTTTTTAGATATTTTTATTGAAGTGGCAGATTCAATGTTGTTGATTCATAATGAACAACTTCGAGCTGGGCTCCTTGATTGCCTTGACTTCGAGTACTGGCCATACACCGGTATGTTCCCTAGAAACAACGGAAAAGAAAAGGTCAACAAATAAAACCAATAACTTCAACAAACTCAAGCTATCACTTTGTAATTGTAGTCCCCAACAATGACGTCAAAATTTGATGTAGCCCAAATTACACCTCTCAAAAAGTATAAAGAAGTTACTGAATCAAATTTAGAACCCATCAAGGTTGGGTTCGATCCCACGAGGAATAGGCCCAAATTTTTTCTAGAGTTTGTCTACATCACTGGAAATTTTAGTAAATAAAAGAGGGGTTTTAAAAGTAAATTATAATAGTAACAGTTGTTGTTGATTGAATTGTAGTCAATATGAGACGATCACTAGGATTGTGTTCCCCGTGACTTCACAACTCCACAGGTTGTTCGTGCTAGAAAACTATACAGATGTCTTGCATGCAAAATCTAACAATATATGTATCATCTAACCATCTCTTAACCTTGGTTAAATGAATTTCACTCATCTCTTGTCGGACTCAGAGCATTGCATTACTAACCCATGTTTTATGACTCTGATCAACTATTTTAGTTAAGGTTAAAGTTAATTAGATAAAGGTTGATAGCTTTAAGATTCTATTTTTAGCTCTTTTTCCCAGTCTCTACCTCTCTCTTAAGCAAGTCTAGAATACAAGTGAGTTCCTAACATCTGAAATCGTTCAGAAATCAATCAAATCAAAGGAAATGCCAATACAAGCAAGCGCACCAGTCTAGAATGACTTTTCACTTAACTCATTTTGTTAATTCATCAAGGTTACCGCAACCCTAGTTATGGGATTTAGCTACTCATGATCGTAAGCATGTAAGAAGAATTCACATATGAAAGCAAAATTTTTCACTTACAAGAATGAGATGAAAATTCAAAAATCTCAAATTGAATAAAAACACTAAAAACCAATATCAATAGTTTTAAGATCATTAATGTGCCTAAGAACCTCAGAATAATGTAAAAGCTTATAAACTAGTCATAAAACATAACGGGAGTATTTATAGATACAAAACAAATTCTATCCTAAACTCTGTAGGAGAACCAGGTTGGCAACATCCTACTACTTGTGAATGGAGTCATTGATTATAGCCACGAGTCATCAGTATCATCTGTGAAAATCAAACTACATCATGACCTGTAAAATCTTGTCCAGAAGTGGTTCATGAGTCATAGATCAAGTCCACAAGTCGTGGGTTTGAGTTGTGGAACTCAAACTCAATCTTAATCCTCGAAACTACAGTTACGGATGCCCCTCATGTGTTGTGGGTCCTCTTTACGGGTAGTGGATCACACCAGTGAATCTCTAAATTTTTCTTACTTTACATATTTTCTTCCTTTTTTTTCTCAGACTTTCCTTTGAAACAAGTTTTCCTATACAATCATCAAAAAAACACATCATACCCAACAAAATACCTATGTTCTTGCATAATTTCCTTGTTTAAAGCATCAAAAGTTCCATAAAACCATGGCACATCAGATACCAATTTACTAGAGGTTCATCCCCAAATGACAACTGGACCAGAAATATAACAAATGGAATAGGTTGTACCTGAATCAATGAAAATTATGGATACCACTTAGTCATGACTTATATCTCTCATATTACTTCATCAATGTTATGGCTCATTCACTGCACCATTACATAAGGAATAGCTTATGTCCTCGACTTTCTTACATCTTTTTCAAAAATAGAAATTTGTTCCTCTTCATAGGATAGTTCATTATCGAACAATTTCAAGTCCCAATACATAATGTAGTCACTATCTCCATGATATTTCTTTAGCATAGATACATAAATGATGGGGTGAATTCTGGAAACACTAGGGGATAAGTGTCACGACCCAACCTCGAGACTGGCCATGATAGGTTTCGCAAGCCCACCAAGGGATAGAGACCAACCTCTTAGCCTTACCACAAGAGCATAATAAAGTAAATAGTGGAAGCCAACCTAACTAATGATAGATAAATGACATCGAAAGAAAATGTAAAGAGTCAAAACAATATATTAACAGCATCCCACTTTTGTCCACAAAAACCTCTAAAAATCAGAAATACCAACAAAATCGGGACATGCCCCCGACTGTGACCAAAAATGATCAAAAAGTACTAAAACAATAAAGAAAGAACAATGAAATGATAGGTCCTTCCAAAACATAGAGGCTCACCACTTCACAGTAGATCCACAGAAATACTGAATCACCTAATGCTGCACAAGAGCAATAGAAAACCCTTTGGACCCTACATCAAGAAATAATGTAGTGTCAAGGGACGATCTTTGGGGTTAGCACTGGCATAACTTAGGGAAAAGGGATAGAAAAATGCCATTGTCAAAACTACATGCACAATATTTATATATACATATATAGGATGCTCGGATAGGCACAAGGGTCATGAACAAGAGATTTTTAAGGTATTAACTTGAACTATGTAGCTCGCTCTATCCTAAAGGTACCCACAGTCTATATGGCTCTAGCTCCCCCTACTGGAAGGGCCCCAGTATATGTTAGCCACATGAACTGAGGAAAGGCTAAAGATATCAAGGCTATAGCCCTCCCAAATATATATATAATGTGTGCACCAAACAAATATTCACATGGACCCCCAACGCCGACAAACGTGGTTTCCAGTGCTGATCCCCCCGGGACCTACACCTTCATGATGAGCTACACAATTTCTTTTAAGACTAATTTAAAATAATTTGCACATAAAAAACCATTAACCAAGGAGTCATTCATCAAGGAATTCACAAACATAGTATCATCATATAAATATGCTTTCAAGCTAATATAATTATGCCAAACCAATCCATATAACCAAATTGACACCCATGTATCATTTAAAATCCAAGCCATAGCCATCAAGGCCATCTAAATCAATAGTTATCAATTTATTCCTTTAATACAAGGTAATGGGCTCAAAATACAAGTTAGACCATACAATTATCCATATTCAAAATCAAGTTTACAAAGTAGGTTGAGGTTAATGCCATTATCAAGTCAAAATTCCATCAATTTGGGAAACCCATGTTCCCATTCGAACTATTAAAACAATGTATCAAATTTCTCTCAAAACCATCAATTTAATCATAAATAATCCATTTAAAATATGGGAAACATAATTCAAGTACACCCAATCAAAATTCCTCAATCCATTCAAACTCACTATTTAAATCACATGATTATCCAATCAATTTATGACATAATGTAAACTTCAAGTTGGGGAAAGAGAAACGTGCCTGAAATACACAAGAAATTGAAGACAAATCAAAGTTTGGAGCATGGATAGTGAATTCCTTGAAAAATCCTTAAGCTTTTTGGGTTTTGAATTTAAGGAGAAAGAATGGTTTTAATCTTTGAAAACTGAAGAGAAAAAGGTTATTTCATGTTTAAAAGTCGTACAAAAGGTAAAAATACCCAAAGACCCAAAGCCCCTCACCCCAAGTGAAAAAAAATTAAATATTTTTAACATAGCAGTGTGGCACAACAATATCGCGGAGGTAGCCTCCATGCCATGCTGCTATCACAGAGCTCTAGTGGTGCGGCATACTACTATCGTGGAGGCACACTGCCTCAGAGTTCCAAAGTAGTGTCAAACCCCTATTGAAAATTCTAAAACTTTCCCAAAACACCCTTCTAATATACCTAATCATAATGAAAGTCAAAAATTGTTGTTACGGACGTGGCGGGGTCAAAAATAAAATTGTTGAATTTTTACGGGGTTTCACATTATTCCCCCTTAGGATCATTCATCCCCAAATGATGAGTTAGGATGCCTTTAGCATGTGAATAGCAAGAGTACAACAGAACCAAAAGACAAATTCGAAGTACGATAAGAGGAAAATAAAACTCATACCTCAAGAACTTTCATCAAACGCAGGGAACAAGAATGGGTACTTAGCTTTCATATCTTCTTCAGTTTCCTATGTAGCTTCTTTTACCTTTTGGTTTCTCCAAATAATCTTTACTGAAGCTACATCCTTGGTTCTAAATCTATAATTTTTCTTGTCCAATATCTCAACTAGGACTTCCTCATAAGAAATGAATCTAACACCCCAATATCCTCAATAGGCACTATCAAAGATAGGTCACCTACACACTTTTTCAGCATAGACACATGGAAAACAGGATGAATATAAGCTAAACTCGCAGGCAATTCCAACTCATAAGCAACATTCTCAATTCACCGTACAACTTAATTCAGGCCAACACAAAGAGTACTGAGCTTTCCCTTCTTTCCAAATCTCATGACTCCTTTCATAGGATACAACTTCAAGAGTACCTAATCACTAACTTCAAACACAAAATATCTTTGCCTTACATCTGTATAGGACTTTTGGCGACTTTGAGCAGTCTTTAGTCTTTTTATAATCACCTTTACCTTCTCATAGCTTGTGGACCAAGTCAGGACCAAACAACAAAGTCTCACCCACCTCAAACCATCTAATAAGATACCTACACCTCCTAGCATAAATAGCTACAAAATAAGCCATTTAAATGCTGGAATGATAACTATTATTGCAAACAAACATAATAAGAGGTAAATAGTCAACTGAACTACCTTTAAACTCAATCATTCAGGACCTTATAATATCCTCCAAAGTTTGAATAGTATGTTTTGCTTATCCATCTATTTAAAGATGGAAAGAAGTGCTAAGGTTCACCCGAGTACCCAAACCTTTTTGAAACAAACACCAGAAATAAGAAGAGAACTGTATACCTTGGTCTAAAATAATGGACACCGACGCTCCATAAAACTTCACTATCACCTGAATGAAAAACTTACCATAATCCTCTCTTGAGTAGTTAGTCCTCATAGGCAAGAAGTGAGCAAACTTAGTAATTCTATCCACAATGATCTAAGTAGAATCATATTGAGTGTGAACCCATAATGAAATCTATATTGATCATCTCCCACTTTTACATGGGAATATATATCCCTTGATACATACCACCAGGCCTCATATGTTCAACCTTGGACTTGCTGACAAATCATACACTTAGAAAAAAATTCACCACATCTCTTTTCATATTATTCCACATTAGATTTTTTTAAGTCATAAAACATCTTAGTCGAACCCGGATGAATTATATATTGGGACTCATGAGCTTCAGTTAAAATCCTTTCCCGTAGCCCATCAACATTAGGAACACATAAAAGATAAAGGCTCTCCCTACTGGAAGGGCCTCAGTGCATGTTAGCCGCACGAACCGAGCAAAACCAAGAAAAGGTTAAATACATAAAGTCTATAGCCCTCCCAAAATATATATATATATATATATATATATATATATATATATATATATACATACTTTGTGCACTAAGCACATAATCACATGGACCCTCAGCGTCAGAAAATGTGGTTTCTAGTAGTAATCCCTCTGAGACTTACACCTTCATAGTGAGCTACATAATTTTATTTAACCCCAATTTAAAATAATGCACATAACCAACCAGTAATCTAGGAGCCATTCATTAAGGCATTCACCAATATGGTATCCTCATACCAATATGCTTGCAAACTAATATATTTATGCCAAACCAATCCATATAACCAAACTAACTCCCAAGTACCATTTAAAATCCAAGTCATGGCCACAAAGCCATCTAATAAGTGGTTACCCATTTATTTCTTTAATGCAATGCAATAGGTTCAAATTGCAAGTTAAAACATGCAAGTATCCATATTCAAAATCAAGTTTACAAGGTCGGTTGAGTTTAATGCCATTATTAACTCAAAATTCCATCAATTTGCGGAAACCCATATGCCCCACTCCAACCATTAAAGCAATGCTTCAATTAAGTCCCAAAACCATTATTTTAAGCATAAATAATCCATTTAAAATAGGATCGGTAATTTCCAGTAATTCCAATAAAAATCCCTCAACCCAATTTCAAACCCACAATTTAAATCATATGAATATCTAATCAATTTATGTCATAATGTAAAGTTCAAGTTAGGGAAAGAGAAACATTTTTAAAATACACAAGAAATTGAAGACAATACAAAGTTTAGAGCTTGGATGGTGAATTCCTTGAGAAAACCCTTGAGCTTTCTTGGGTTTGGAGTTAAAGAGGAGAAAAAATGGTTTTGATCTTTGAAAACTAAATAAAAAAGGTTTATTTTATGTTTAAAAGTCATACAAGGGTAAAAAGACCCAAAGCCCCTCACCCCTTGTGACAAAAACAAAAACTGGACATTTTTAACACAGCAACATGGCACGCCAACATTGAATAGTCTAGCCTCCATGCACTCTACTATCGCAGAGCTCCAGTGGCATGGAACACTACTATAGCTGAGGCACACTACCTCAAAGTTCCAAAGTAGCCTTGAACCCCTTCCAAAAATTTTGGAACATTCCCAAAACATCCTTCTAACATAACTAATCATAATTTAAGTCAAAAATTAACGTTACGCATATGGGAGGGTCAAAAATAGAATCACTAAAATTTTATGGGGTATCATATTAAGGCCAGCCTATATGCTACCGACCTCACTTCCTTTAATACCTAAAAAGGTCCTATGTACCTTCATCTCAACTTGCCCTTCTTGCCAAATCATATTTCACCCTTTATTGGTGACACCTTAAAAGTACTTCCTCTCTCTTCTCAAACTTTATGTCTCTTACATTTTTATTCTTATAGCCTTTTGTCGGCTTAGAGCCTCTATGAGCTTCTCTTGTATGAATATCACTTCTCTGTAGCGTCCTTAAGTATATTAGTGACCCAAGGCCTCACCTCAAATACGTTAAACCACCCAATTGGGTATTTACATCATCTACTGCATAAGGCCTCAAAAGGATCCATGTTAATACTACAGTGATAGTTGTTATTGTAAGCAAATTCATATAATGGTAAGTATTAGTCCCACTACTACCAAAGTCCATAACATAAGCTCCAAGCATATCTTAAAGCACATGGCTTGTTTGTTCTAATTGACCATCATCTTATGGAGGAAAAGTTGTTCTTAGTTTCAGTCTATAAACCAGCTCAAAGTAAAACCTTTCCCACAAATAAGAGGTGATTGTGTACCCCTGCCAGACACAATTGACATGGTAATCCATGCAATCTTACAATCTCCTTCACATAAATTTTGCCTAACTTGGTCGCATTATAGTCAACTCTTACTATAATAAAGTAAGCTAACTTATTTAAACGATCAACAATAACCCAAATAGAGTTCCATTTCTTGAAGTTTTCTGAAAGGCCCACCATAAAATCTATCATTATCAGTTGCCACATTTATTTCAGAATGAGAATCCACTAAAATGTGCCACTAGGCTTCTAATATTTGTACTTAATTTTGATAATTCACCATAAAATCGACAATGTCACACTTTATCCTCTGCCACCAATAGTGTTGCCTCAGGTCTCTATACATATTTCTGGCTCCCAGATATATGGAGTACTTGGAATTATGTGTGGGCATTTTTTCTAATAAGGCTTCAGTTGCCTCAGAGCATAGGCAATCATATTTTTATCCTACATCAACACATCACCTAAACCAAAATTTGAGGCATCATAAAATACAATAAAATCTTTACCCTCAACAGGCAACGTTAGTACTAGAGCCGAGTCAATAAATTTTTTACCTATATCTTCTCACATTTTCCATCCCTTTTGAATAAAACTTCCTTCTGAGTCATGTAGATCATGTACGAAGTAATAGCAGCATACCTTTTAACAAATTGGAAGTAGTAACTGCCCAATCCCATAAAACTACAAATCTCTGTCATGTTTATCAGTCTAGAACAATTCTTAATAGCCCTAAGTTTTTTCAAGTATACCCTAACCCCTTCTTTAGAAACTATTTTCCCCAAGAAGCACACCAAAGAAAGACATAATTCACACTTAGAGTACTAAGCATACAATTGTTTCTCCTTAAATAATTTAAACACAATATGCAAATAAGCTTTATGCTTTTTCTCTCTCTTAGAATAAAAAGTATATTATCAATAAGAATAATAACGAATGAGTCGAAGAAGGAATTGAACACTCCATTCATCAAGCTCATGAAAGCAACTTGGACATTGTTCAAGACAAAAGACATAACTAAAAACTCATAGTGCCCGTAATGAGTTTGGAAAGTAGTCTTTAGGGTGTATCGACCCTAATTTTTAGTTGATGGCAACCCAACCTTAAATTAATCTTAGAGAGAACTGCAGGCCCTTATGACTGGTCAAACAAGTCATCTATCCTAGATAGGGATACGTGTTACGAATAGTCATTTTATTCAACTGGTGGTGGTCTATGTCCTTATACTACTATCTTTATTTTTTCACTAAACACTGGTGCAACCCAAGGAGAGAAAATTGGGTGAATGAAGCCCTTTTCCAACAACTCCTGTAATTGGTATTTTAAGTCCCTTAACTCTGCATATGCCATATTATATATGAGATAAAAATGGGTCTCATTCCCATCTTTTGGTCTATACAAAATTCTTTTTGATATGGAGACATATTAAGATGATCGTCAGTAAAAACAACTAGGAAATCACAAACACTGGAACTGATTCTATTGGAAGAGCTATAAATTTATCTTATTGAAGATAGGTTAGAAATTCCCTACACCCTTTTCATATTAATTTCTGAGCATAAATTGCAGACACAACCCTTGCAAGATTAGGCTTAAAATTACCCTCCCATTCTAACTTTTCTTTCCAAGGATCGATACCATGATGATTTTGGCATAACAATTAAGAACAGCATGATGAGGAAATAACCAATTTATCCCTAAAATAATATAAAACTCTGCCATATATAGGATAACTAAGTCCACTAGGGTCTTAAACCCCATGAACATTATGGAACATGCACGATATACGTATCAATATAAATAGACACCCCCAATCAATGTAGACACATACATGGGAGTATCAAGATATTCAAAGTCTGATTCCCAATATTCCCAACCCATAATTAATTTCACAGGTGAATAAGAAAAGGTGGAGCTAGGATCAAACAATATAAAAGCCATATAAACATAGACAAGAATAGTAGTACCTTTAATCACTGCACTGGAAACTCATAAAGATATGCAGTTACCACCCTAGCTTCCAACTCTACCACCCTGAGCTCCATTTAATGAATTTGTCCTCCACCTAAAATGGCCTGGTTTCCACCCCTATATTAGCCACCATACCTACTTCATGGAGGACCCCTGTTATTTTCACATCTGCTATGACCTGCTGAAACTAGGGCAGTAGAAATTGATCACTACGTTAATGGACTTGCAGATAAGAAGTTAGGTTTATACCTTTGGATATGTCTCATACCTCCATACTTAAAGAATTTATACCCCAAAGTAGTCCTCTCAATTAAAGAGGAAGAAGCAGTATAGTTATCGGCTCAATAAGGCTGACAACTGATCCCAAATGAGCCTATTACAAACCTTGGTACGGCTGAGTGTTAGGCCTTCGAACAACCATGCCCCTTTGAGAAACTACCACTAAATTGGCCTAAAGTTTGAGACTTCTTATCTTCTCTTATACCTCTCTCTATTTATCACGTTCTTTATCCATTTTGGAGAATTCAATAACATACTAAAAGGACCTACCTATCATTTCTATACATAAGGTAGCCAACTAAATCCCTGAATTAAAACCCTTCAAGAAATACCTAATCTGCTTCTCCTCTGAGGTAATCAACCGTAGTTCATAATGGAACAATGCATGAAACATGGCCTCATAGGCCATCACAGATATGTTACCCTACTCCAAAATTAGAAATTTATCCTTTTTCTTGTTACAATAAGTGCAGGAAATATATTTCTCAAGGAATATATTCTGAAATTGAGTCTAAGTATAGGTAAGGAAAATCTACACTCTATAAATGACCTTCACTACTATTATCCTTATTGTGCAGCTGAAAAGAAACAAAATCCACTCTATAATTTTTTATAATATCCATTTTGTGAAAATGTTCATGACAATCTATCGAGAATTCAAAAGAATACTCAAAATTTGTACCTTGGAAAATCAAGGGATTCACCATCATAAGATTATAAAATAGCTCATACTCGTTATCTTTCATTACTGGTCCAAGCACCTATTGGGAATACACCCAAATTTAAGATCTTGCATCCATTCTTGGTGCTACATCAGTAGCATATTCCAATGTTGGGGTGCAGTACAGTAGGAATCACTAAAGTGTAGCCAGTTCTAGTCAAGCTACCCAAGAATCCCAACACCTATTGGATCACCTTTGCAAACAAGGTCACATGAGTTGAACTATTAGGTGCTAGCTCTACATTCTCTGGAGCTATCATATATTTTTCCTTAACCACCTCCTTTTATTCATAACATGTCTTAGGGCATCCTGTGGTGATGAAGGGAATGGTGATCTTTGCCTTATTGGTCGCCCAACTACTTATGCTCCACCCGTAGCGGGCATTGTTCCACGTCCTCCCCTTCTTACCCTTTCTTTAACCCGAGGTTTTTCCCAGACTGCGGCCTCAATAAGGGGTGCAAGTGCTATTGCTAGTAGTGCTACAGGTGCTACTATTGCTCTGGTGGAATGGGTATTAACCACCTGTAAATAAGAATGAAAGGATTACATACTAATTTAGATCACCAGCTACCAATTGGAATCAAGTTATAGCACAAAAGAAGGAAAGAAATGAATTCATTCCAAAGGTCTCATAGCCTTCCAAAGAAAAATATAGTTGTCTCTATACGGTTACGTAGGACTCTACTAGACCAGTTCCTCTATGATGATATCTATGAACCCAGTGCTATAATATCATCTCTGTCATGATCCAAACAATAATGACTGATACCCACCATACCTTATAATGGGAGAACCATACTAATCTTAACCTTACACACTTAACTATTATGCTCTCATACAAATTTCCATATAGAAAATTAGTTCAAAGGGGCTTTATTTAAATTACATCTTATTGATAATGTTGTTATTCATAATAATGAATAAAATACAAAAACTTCTATTTATTATAATCTCCAGGATTAAAGTCGCTGTAGAAGAAGTAAAATTGAGTCTAAAACTAATATAAATATCTAAAAACATAAACAAAGATGAAATTGTCTTAGTCTCGTATCAAAGGACATAACATCGTAGAAGATGTGAAGATTGCCTGAACATGGTGCTCACCTTCAAAATCAGGAATGAATAACTATCTAGAGCCGAGTTCATATGCCAACTGCTGAAATATATTTTGTACTAAACAATAAAGAAGGGAACAAGTAGAATCAGTACATTAATAAGTACTGGTAAGCATCATAGGTGACTAACTTAACAATGTACAAGTAATCAATTCAAACAAGTATAAAAGTGATCATGACAAAATTCATCATCAATGATATCAGTCAAACAACACATCATGAATCATCAATAATTACACTCACAAGCTCATTTTTATAGGCTTCTACACTTATTCTATTCATCAACCCTTCATCATCACATATATCTATCAAATAGTACTCCTGTATGCAAGATGCGTGCATAATATCTTATCCTTCTCATCCTCTTCATCACATCGTAACATATCGGTGTAGCACCTGATCTATTATCATAGCGTATCATAGTTTATCGAAATGGTACCTAACCTATCACCTCAATACCTCATCAAAATGTAATGCAATCATAAAATCACAAACCATATTAGAAGGCAATCATATATGTTCAAATCACAACAAGCACAAATCCAATAAAGTCTAAGTGTTACTCAAAACCATAACTCACCTCAACTCATTTGCTTAAAACTATAACTCACTTAACTCCTTTGCTCAAAGTCAAATTTAAGCCACACTTTTAATTTTTTTTTCTCGTTCAATTCATTCTTGATCTATACAACCACAAGAGCATACAGATATTTCAATAATCCACCTCTCTTTCACTACTAGGGATCAAAATCACTGATTTTAGCCATAATTGTACTCTATTTCATCATCTTAGGATTTTTTTTATCATTTTAACTTCATGAACACTACTTGAATTAATATATTACTCAAAATTCTAGTCCCACTATTATTTTCTAACATCCTAGGATCAGTACGTACCAAATTTTAAGCAATCTCATCATTTTTCATCAATTTTCATAAACTAGGATTTATCCCCTAAACCCATCTTTAATTCATTTTCTAATCAGTTTTTAAGGTTAAACAAAGTGAATTCAAGTCTAGAACATAATTAATTACCTTTAAAGATGAACAACCTCAAAAATTTTCCAAAACCATCTCTCACTAGTGTCTTGCTGCATTTTTTAAAAGTGAAGAATGAAAATATTTTTTGAATTTTAAGACTAAATTTTTAATATGTGTCACCACTAAAGTATATAATTATCTTTATAGTAGATAGTTACTGTTATAGCAGTTAAATTTCTAATGTAGTGGTCCACACTCATTTTATTGGAGGTAATTATTGCAGCTTCCTTGATCGTTGTCACAATATCGCTATAGCTTCTACTTTTTCTAGTGCAGTGATCTGAAGGTAGAAACTTGAGTTCCCTTCTCTATTTTTCTCATTTTACAACACACATTATGGATCTTGATAATGTGAACTAACCCCTCTAAGATAAATATTATAACTTAAGTTTTATAACTCTGTCTCAAGTGTCAAAAGTTGCTATGGTTTTTTAAACTCATTGGATATCCAAATTTTATATCAAACTTAGCAATTACTATTCACATAAATAAAAAATTTTATTCAAATACCACACTCTAAAATTTGAGTCAAAACTAGACTAGTCTCGAATTCCTCAATTAGCTAAGGGGAGTCTAAGCCACATATATCTCATGTATACGTTCTAGGAAATTGGGGATTCAATGCTAAATTTCAGTGGCAATGGCTTAGTTATCGCTTTACCTTAATAACAAACAACACACAAAAATTTATCACTTGCAAGAATCTCCAGGTTCTTTAACGAATGCTCATTTGTATTGTCAATGATTCGTCTGTCATTATTGATTTAGGGTGAATCAGTTAGTCATTCCAGAGTACAAATATATATAAATAGGTAAACTTTTGATTTATGATCGAGTGTGTTTCAATTGCACTAATTTTTGCATAATAAAGACCTGATATAAAATTGACAATTTCTCCAACACATATTTCTGGACTGAGACATTTTTTTGTAATACCAATATATTTAATATTTATTTTATTTATCATCTCAACATGATAGACTGCTCACAGTAGTTCTACCTATATAAAAGATCATCAGAGAGGAGACAACTCATTTATGATTCCACGTCGAGAGAAAAACAGCCCAGATCACCAGCTAAGGCCCCTAAATAACCGCTCAGTGATAAAGGAGGTAGGGGTGCGGAGCCAACCAAGATCCATTTTGAAGGATTTGTTTTAAACTTAACAAGTTTCTCAGAGATTTAGAAGAGAATAATGAATCTTCTATAGCAACTTTCGTCCCTTGAGGTAGAAATATGGTAGCTCTCCGGAGCCTTACAAATTTGAATTATCAAAAATTATTGTAAAATTTTCTTTTTTCCTAAGTAAGTAAAAAAAGTATTTCTCATATTTAAATATGGAATACGTTGTCCACTATAAATTATATAAATATCCTCACAACTATTGATTTAAATAAGATTTGAGGAGCATTCGTATATCCTTCTAGATGAAAATATAAATAAAGTTAACATTATAATATTACTAGCAAACAACATATTAAACAAACTTTATATATTTACAAACTTGATAAATACTAAAAACATGAATATAAGCTAATACAACCAACAAAAAAGTAAATAGAGTATTATATATCTGTCACCGTCAAGGTGATCTACATTTCCTTCAGGAAATTTAAAAAAATCTGCAATATCTAAATGCATAGGCTTAATATTATCTCCGGACATAAAGTTTTTTTTTTTGCATTATTATCCATATTCTTGAGGGATGCCTGATAGAGATCAACTAGGTGTCTTGGCGTATGACAGGTACGCGATAAATACCCTTTTCCTCTACATCAATAACATATATTTTTTGTATTTTTGTTTTGCATAACTTCAAACTTTTTACTCTTCAATGTGAATATTGAGGGTTATTATTTAGTGCAAGGCAATCACTATGATTAAAAATTTTTCCTTGATCACGACTGGAGATAGGACCATTTTCACGCTTGAATTGGTGAAAATCTATAGTATTCACTTCAAGACATGGAGCAGTACTAGTAGGTCGGATTTCATGGTTTATCATCAAAAGATCATTATGTTGTTTAGCAGTAAGAAGATGCAAAATTAGTTCAGAATATTTTTAAATCTCATTTCTCGATATTGTTGTTGTAGAAGCATATTTGAGGTAGGAAAAGTGGAGAATATTTTCTCTAGCATATCATAATTTGTGATACTTTCCCCACATAAATTTAACTGTGATTTAATTCCAAACATTTTAGAATTATATGCAGTTAAATCTTATTTATTATCTCAAATGAGTCCATTCATAATGTGTCTGTGGAGGAATGACCATCTTCAGGTAGTCATATTTATCTTCTAGGTTACTTCATAGTATAAGAGGATCCTTAATTGTGTGATAATCAATTTTTATGTCTTCATCAAGATGATGACAAAGAAATATCATAGCCTCAACACAGTCTTCATTCGATGCCTGATTATTATATTTGAAGATGTCTGCGAGACTCATCACATCCAAATAGATCTCGACATCAAGTGCTCAGAATAAGTAGGTTTTGCCCCACATATACAGGACAATAAATTCACATTTAGATATAATGATATTATTTTAAAAAAAGTAAGTTCTTATCTTTATTGTCTTTAAAAGTAATTTTTTTAAATGACAGTATCTCATACTAATAACCTATTAATTAAATAATGAAGTGTTAAACTAATAAAAGCCAATGGAGGCAACTTAGAGAAAAAGAGTAATAGTACTTTATTTCACTTCACTTTCGTACATATCAATTACAAAGGGAGAAGGCCATATATATATATAGGCCAACTACTTGGCAACCAAGTACCTTTACTTAATGCCAAAGTAGCCGCCTTGGACAACAACATCAGTTAATATACTTGGGTTCAAGAATAAAATTTACATGGTCAATCATACTTTTAGCCATATGGCACATATCTAATATACAACAGTATGGTACATTTCCTTTAGGTTAAAAGAAGAAAGAAAAATGAAGATAAAAGACAATACTTGTAAAAATAAGAATCATCCCATTTAGTGTGAATGAGAAAAATTAAGAGAAAAAAATTGACATTTTTATTTTTGATTTTAAAGGCATGCTACATCACTTATATATATATATATATATATATATATATATATATATATATATATATATATATATATATATATATATATATATATATATATATTGGTTAAATCATAAGAATTAAGTATAAAGAAGTTAAGGAGACATAAACACAAATAGATTAAAGGTTTTTGTAATTCACGAGATATAATTATATGTAAAATTAAATATGATAGATTTTTAATAATTGAATAAATTGATTAATTAAAAAAAGAATGAAGAAAGAATCAAAAAGGTGAAAAAAGATAAATATGATTGGAGATCATAGAGAGGTCACATACCTTATCTATGTTTCTCCTTTATATTATATATAGATTATTTCAATACTTGTTCAATTTATGAAATGAAGAAAAATTGTTATATTCTTTCCTTTCTACTTTTAGTATTAAATAGCTAAATAACATTATAATAGACAAATTAAATGTTAGAGTTATTAGAATTTATATATATTTATTGAATTAATTATGAGAAGACCATTTAAAAATAGAGAAGTTTTTAGAAAAATTAAAGAATCTTTAGTTAGTAATTATTCAGAATATATAAGTTTAAATAAAACAAAAGAAAATCCACAGAGATTAGCTTACCTAATTACATTAATATCTAGTATTGAAGCAAAATTAATAATCCATTTAAAATCTAGGAGAATGAGACACATACCACCTAATTATGATAAAATTAGATTTAGATGTCCGCCAAGATATTATAAATATGGCTTAAATGAATAAAGAGCAAAAATATAAAGAATTAAAACAATTTATTTCTGAAAAACGTAAAGAATTAAAAATAAGAATAGAAAGACTACATTATAATATATTTGCCGAAGTTAGTAAAAACTCAATAAATACACAAAAAGATGAAATATCAAAATTAGAATCACAAATAGATAGTTTAGAATATATATACCAACATGAACTATTCACAATAAAATGAACAAAGAAGAATTTATAATAGATGAAAAAATATATGAAAATCACGAAGGATTAAAAATAAAAATAGTATTTTCTAATTTAGGAAGAAGATATAAGAAAATAGGTGAACATTTATATCTAATGTTTGGAAAAAAGAAGAATTAAAATTAGAAGATAAATTGACAGCAATGGTAAGAATAGAAAAAGAAAATGAAGAAATAGATAGGAAAAAAGAAATAGAAAAAATTAAACAACAAACTACGGAAGAAATACGAAAAATAGAAGAAACTAAAAATAGTAGGATTGCTGAATTAGAAAAAGAACTACAAATGTTAAAAGATTTGTATGAACAAAGACAAAAAGAAAAAGAAGAAAAAGATAAAGAACAAAAATTACTGAACGAGATAAATCAATTTAAGGAAAAATTAGAAATAAATAATATAGATGTTGAAGAGACAGATAATTATGATTCAGAAGATAGTGAAACATATACAGAAATATTAACAAATACAAAAAATTTAGAAATCAATGAAAAAAAAGAAGTAATTAATGAAGAAAACTTAGAAAATACCAATACAGAAATAAATACTCTTGATAAAAAAGAAGATGAAAATATAATACCTAAAACAACAGAAATAAGAAAATCTATATATTATAAGAGTAAGTTTAAAAAATATAATGAATATGACAAATGGACACCAAAACAGATAATTAATAAAAATTATAACTTTTTAGACCTAGACTGTGTAATAGATACAGAGAAAACAATACAATTATGGATAGGATATATGACAAAACAACTATTAGATAATAATATAAACATAACAGATGCACCAGAATATATAGAAAGAACACTAATGGGATCAGTAAAACTATAGTTTTCAAATTTAACTAAAAATAGTAAGAAAGTATTAAGAGCTAATAAACCTATGAAAGGAACATCATCAACAACAACTAGACTAACACCTATAGAATTATTGAAAAAATATGAAACAGCTATAAAAGATGAATTTGGTAGTATGACAACAATAGAAGAAGAACAAGATGAAGAAAAAAATACAAACAGAAATTTAATGTTAAAATTAGCAATATGTAATATGTGTTATATAGATGAATATACTTGCGCATTTAAAGAATATTATTATAAAGGAGCATACAGTATAGAAGAAAGTAAAGAGATAAGAAAATTATATTTTAATAAATTACCCGAACTATTTAGTTCAAAACTAATAAAAAGTTGGGAAGAAGCAAAAATAGTAGATACGTTAGGAGCAAGAATAAAATTTTTGCAACAATGGTATAGAAACTTATGTGAAAAATATAGAGAAGAATTAAAAATGGAAAAAACATTAATAAGAAATTTAGCATGTTGCAAAAATAAAATAGCACCTCAATTTGGATGTGAAGAAAGATATTATAAGAAAAGAAAAAGACATAAGAAATATAAGAAATATAAAAAATCAAAATATAAATACAAGAAACCAAGAAAAAAATATTATGTAAAAAATTATAAATACAAAAAACCATATAGAAAGAAAAAATCAATAAAAGAATGTACTTGTTATAATTGTGGAAAGTTAAGACATTTAGCTAGAGATTGTAAATTACCTAAAAATCCAAAAAATAAACAAATATCAGAAATAAAAATAGATAATACCGAATATATGCAGATAGATTATATAGATTTTATGAATTAGAAAGTGAGGATAGTATATATGAAATTTCAGAAAACGAAACAGATACTGAAATAGATAGTGAAATAGATGAATCAAATTACTGAAGAAGATATAAAAATAATAACAAAGGAAGAATATTTAAATGAAGAAGGAACGGAACAAAAAATAATATTTGACAGTAACATATTTGATGAAATAAAAGGAAAAGAATTAGATTTAAGTGTAGAAAAAATATTTAAAATACCAACAATAAAAAATATTTTTACTAGGAAAAAGGATGAATATTATGTAGTATGTCAAAAAGAACATGTAATAGACTGCAGATATGCAAAAGGCAAAGCTAGTATACCACTGGTAACAAAAAGAATAATTAATAAAGAGATAAATGATATAAAAAGTAAAGGAGATCCAATAAAATATGTACACCTTGGAGGTACAGAGATATTAATAAAAGCATGTTTTAGAGAAGGAATAGATACACCGATAGAATTATATTTAGCAGATGATAGAATTATAAAACCTATAGAAAAAAGCATAATAATTGCCGTAAAAGGAAATTTAATATACAAAAAATTTAAATTTATAATAAGTGCAAATTATTCAGTAGCGGTAACAGATAAAAATATAGATAAATCACTAGTATTATATTGGAAGATATCAGGAATAGAATTAACCCCAGGAAGTAAAATATTAATAGCGAGATGCAAAAATTTATATGTATTAACAACAAAACATAAAATAACAGGAAAAAAATAAGATTAACAAGATACGAATAGAAAGTCCATTCGAACAAATTGTAAAAACAATAGATTATAATGATTATAGCTATAGAGATATAGATATAGAAGAAAATTTAGAAATAGTAAATGATAGAATAAGTACAACAAAAAGAATAGCTGATGAAAAACCAAAATCATCAAGCTCATCAAAAAGAACAAGTTATGAAACAAATTCGATAAATAATTTAAACCAATATTACATAACAGGAAAAATAAATGAAAAAGAATACTTAATACTCTTAAATACAGGACAAGAAGAAAATTATATAGCAAAATACCTAGTGAAAATGAAGAAATAAAAACTGATAATGATATGTGCCCAGATCTACCAAGAAGTTTGATAAATAATAAAAATATAGCAGAAAAAGAAATAATAATAGGAGTTAGAAAAATAAAAATAGAATTTGAAGTAAAGGAAGAAATGCAAAAAGCAGATCTAATATTAGGAATAAAATGGTTAGAACAAGTAAAACCATATAATATAGAACATACACAATTAATCTTAACATATACAAAGAAAAATTATTCATAAGAAGAGCTTTAACATAAAATGAAAATATATGTATTAATGAAGATAGTAGTAGAAGGATATTACAATAGATATTATACACCTATGATAGATACAGGAGTAGAAGCTAATTTATGTAGATATAATTGCTTACTAGAAAGTAAATGGGATAAATTAAAAACACCAATAATAGTTAAAGGATTTAACAATGAAGGAAGCTTAATTACTTATAAAGCTAGGAATGTAAAAATACAAATATGGGATAAGATATTAACAATAGAAGAAATTTATAATTACGAACTAACATCAAAAGATATACTTTTAGGAATGCCATTTTTAAATAAATTATACCCACATATAATAATCAAAACAGACTGGTGGTTTACAACACCATGCAAACAGAAAGTAAGAGCAAAAAGAGTTAATAATAAAATAAGAAAAAAAACTGATTAGATAAAAGGAAGTGAAAAAATTACACAAAAGTTAGAAAATATAAAAAATACTGAAGATACAATAGAACTAGTAGTATTTTCGATAAATAAAACAGAAATAACTATATTTTCAATAAATAAGATAGAAATAGTTAAGAAAAAATTAGAACAATTATATAGTGAAAATCCATTAAAAGGATGGGAAAAACATAAAACTACTATAAAAATTGAGTTAATAGACAAAAATAGTATAATAACCCAGAAACCATTAACATATAATTTTGACGATTTAAAAGAATTTAAAATGCATATAGATGAATTATTAGAAAAACAATATATACAAAAAAGTAATAGTAAACATAATAGTCCAGCATTTATAGTAAATAAACATAGTGAACAAAAAAGAGGAAAAAGTAGGATGGTTATTGATTATAGAAATTTAAATGCAAAAACTATAACATATAATTATCCAATACCAAATAAGATATTAAAAATAAGACAAATACAAGGATATAATTACTTTAGCAAATTCGATTGTAAATCAGGATTTTACCATCTAAAGTTATAAGAAGAATCTAAAGAATTAACCGCATTTACGGTACCACAAGGATTTTATAAATGGAATGTATTACCATTTGGATATAAAAATGCACCAGGTAGATATCAACATTTTATGGATAATTATTTTAAATAATTATCTAATTGTATAGTATATATAGATGATATATTATTATATACAAAAACCAAAGAAGAACATTTAAAATTATTGGCATAGTTTACAGATATAATAGAAAAATCGGGAATAAGTCTAAGCGAAAAGAAAGCTGAAATTATGAAAAACCAGATAGAATTTCTATGAATACAAATAGATAAAAGCGGAGTAAAAATGCAACAACATATAGTACAAAAAATAATAAATTCGAAAGAAGAATTAGATACAAAAAAGAAATTACAATCATTTTTAGGATTAGTAAACTAAGTAAGAGAATATATTCCAAAATTAGCAGAAACTTTAAAACCACTACAGAAAAAATTTAAAAAGGATGTAGAATATAACTACAATGAAGAAGATAAAAAACAAGTTCAAAAAATAAAATTACTTTGTAAAGAATTACCAAAACTACAATTTCCAGATGAAAATAGAAAATTTATATATATAGTAGAAGCCAATGCTAGTGAATATAGTTATGGAGGAGTACTTAAATATCGATATGAAGCAGAAAAAATAGAACACCATTGTAGATACTACTCAGGTACGTTCAATGAGACAGAAATAACATGGGAAATAAATAGGAAAGAATTATGTTTATTATATAAATGTTTGTTAGCGTTTGAGCCATATATTGTATATAACAAATTTATTGTACGAACAGATAACACACAGGTACGCTGGTGGTTAACAAAGAAAATACAAAACTCAGTTACAACGAAAGAGATTCGGAGACTAGTTTTGAATATATTAAATTTCACATTTACAATTGAAATAATCAGTACTAACAAAAATGTTATTGCAGATTACATATCAAGACAAAGCTACACAGACTGAAATTATAGAAGAAGATACTCTAGAAAAAATACTCAACACCCTAACTACGCTTTCATTAAAAGTTGACAGTATGGGTACTGAGATAGAAAAGCTAAAGACTAATGAAGATAAATTGAAGTCTATAGCTATAAATCAGCTAACTCAGCAGTGTGCAGAGCTATGTCGATCAGAAGACATTAAAGTTCCAGAGCTAGAAGGAGACGTTGGGACACTCCATAAAACCCATAACATTTATCAATCTACTTCTGCAGGTACAAGCAAAGGAGTTAGTCGGCCAAGATACCAGAACACGAATATGAATAAAATATTTGAAAAACTATTTACACCAAAAACACAAAATGACCATTTATTCATACCCCCACAAATTACCACATACCGAGATAGCCTAAACCAAGATAAAAAAGTTTACAATTATACAGCCCAGAAATATATAGAAAACATCTATAGAGTACAAACTTTTCTAAACCATAACCCCAGAGGTACACACATCAAAGAACCAAACACCAACTATATAACCCAAAAATTACAAGGATATAACAAACTAATTGCACTACCCAAAACTAACCCAAGCCTAGTAAAAACTTGTTTTGACTACGGACTACTAAACACCATATACACCCAAGACGGAGAAGAATTAACAGCCATGGAAGAATTACACAAGATATTCACCAACTACAAAAGAATAACG
Organism: Capsicum baccatum var. pendulum; assembly: GCA_030864225.1. Lineage (NCBI taxonomy): Eukaryota > Viridiplantae > Streptophyta > Magnoliopsida > Solanales > Solanaceae > Capsicum > Capsicum baccatum. The sequence continues at coordinate 79,701,665 of CM061560.1, read as the reverse complement.
AAAGGCAATCTATTTTATATAAAGTGTTATACTGCACCCGCAGAGATATTATATGACGAGATAAAACCAGTTATACAAGTTGTAAAAATAGGACTAACCAGAGATATGATCATACCAGAAGATATTACTCAGCAACCGGAGATACCCAGAATTGAGATACCCGATTTCTACGCAAATAAATGACTTATTGGACTAGCTACGATTATCCAAGAACTAGCAAATAGTTATACTAATGGAAGCCCAATATGGAGCTATTATTCCAGAGATCATTAAATGATTTACTCAAATTCAAAAGAGCTACGACAAGCAGATATGGAAGATGTCAGACAATGGATAATGACATTACTAAATCCAGAAAAATAATCTACTGCAAGATCAATTAAAAAAGGATTTATTTCAGATGGACTATTGACAAGATATTGTAAAATAATTGGACATAAATATCCAGATCACCAATGTTCAAGATGCAATGGAGAAGATAATATTATTCCATAAGTACATCTAGAATAAAAATCAAGAAGACAAAATGCCAACTGGAAAGATAAGATAAGGAGCAATAATGGAGATATAGCAGATACGACAACGGAAGACAAGATATTTAGACCATTTATTGTATAGTCATACGTAAAGTCATAAGATTATAAGTTAGCAGTAATGTAGAACATTTATGTAGATTTGGATTTTTCTTAGTTTTTTTAGGGTAGGTAGCTTTTTAGACCTATAGCCTTTTTGACTTTTTTTTAGCTTTTGTTTTTAGCATTTCAAAAAACGTGTAAAGGATTGTAAAGTTTGAAAAGTTTTTCATTCTATAAATAAAGAGAGCTGAAGGCATTGCAAAGCAAGCCTTCATGCGTTGAAGCAAATACTCTCTCCATTCCATAACAAATATTTTACTCAGTTAATTAAAAAATAAAAATACTTCAATGGAAAAAGCTATGGAGGAACAAACTTCAGAAATATCAAAACTACCCGAACAGGTATATCTATTTATGATTATGAATAGCTAAATTCATAATTCCTAACAATCATGATATGATAAAATAAATTCATATTAGTTACTTTATAGTAGAATTATTCGAAGAATAATATGTTAAGAAGTTTATTAGCAAAGTGGAAACGGAGAAAAATCCCTAAGAACTATGCCATCCTAAAGGTGAAACCAACAAGGCAAGAAGCCGTGGCGGGGAGTAACCAGAGTAGAGACGCTGTTTAAGGGAAAAAATATCCAAATTACCATGCTAATAGTGACCGAAGAACATGTTATTTAAGAATAATCTAGTATATAGTAATCTAAGATGACCATATTTTGTTATGTACATGGTTGAAGGGAATATTTTGAAAAAAGCAATTTTATGAAAATGAATAATTATTTATCTGATGTGATAGTAGATAAATTTAAAATACTTATTTTATATGCACTTAAAGATATAAAAGTAGCAGATATAAGAAAAATCATATTAGAAAAAGCATTTGGTGAATATTACATGACTAGAGTAAATTATATACCATACATACCTAACTACTCTTACAAATACTTATCATGATAAATTACATAAAATCTTTAGAAAAATATATAGAAACATACAGTTACTAGAAAAACAGATGAAAATAAATATGAACAAATACATGGAAAATAAAGATATAAAATATATAGAATTTCTTAATAAAAATATGCAAGAACTACTAAGGCTAAAACAATCAACTACAAAATATTATAGTAAAATCAATTTTAAAAAATAGATCATCTAGATTATCTTAAAGTTTTAATCTTATATATACTTAAAGATATAGAAATTATAGATATTAAGAAAATAATATTAGAAAAAGTAATAGACTATGAAATTGAAACCATAAATTGGCTAGAATAGTTATACGAAGAAATTTACCCAGAAGGATATTATTCAGATCAAAGATGTTAAACCAAGATAATCTAAATAATGAAATTAATTATAGAAATCGAATTAGAAAAATAATGGAAAATCTAAAAGAAAAATTAATATGGGTAGAAAAAACCTTAGAAAATTTAGAAAAAAGTACATGTGATAGTTTATATAATTTAAAAAACTCACTACGAGAAGAACAACACAAGATAATAAATAACATAGAAAATTTAGAACTAGATATACATTACAGTACAATTAGGATAAATTATTTTACAGAAGTTTGTAACTCTGCAGTTACTACAGGATAAAATAATAAACCAAATAAATTAATGGATACATCTTACAAAAAGAATAAATTATTAAAAAATATTGAAACAAAATCTAAGAAATATCCACGCACAAAAAAGAATAGATTCATTAGATATAATAAATCTATTTTATAATCTAGTTATTCGCACTCATGTTAAATGATAAACAGAAAGTACCATTGGTTTATTGATATGAGATTATTGGACTAATGGGTTTCAAATGATTTTGATAATATTTTTACTGTGCTATCGTTTCCATTTTGGTTTTAACATTTTAGTTAATGATTAAATTGATGATCTAATAAATTATACTAAAATAACGTGCTTTAGTAACTTTAAGTGTTTCATTGAGAAAGTTGTGAATAGAAGAGTTTAGGTGATAATTTAAATCAAGTACAATAAGTTTTTGAAGTCATTCTTTTTATTACTACTATATATAAGAGGGAATATCAATTTTGTTATAAAATATATATTGCAATATGGATGTCCACTAAATGTAATCTTCAATTATTCTTCATCATTATGAGTAGTAATATCCATAATTCCACCATCTCCACATTGATCATCCACAATTTCATAATTTTTTTCATATTCTCCATGGTTAAATGTCATATTTATAACACCTTTTGATATTTCTATATGTGGTTCTATAAATAAAGGCATAAGGATTTGTATTATATATGCTTGAAACACTTAGATACTTGGAAGAATAAGAAATTTCTCCTCCCTCTATCCTTCATTTCTTGTATACTTTATTGCTTCATATTCTTATTCTTGCTCTTGAATTTAAAATTCACTATCAGCACAAGGCTCTAACCCACTGAGCTATACGAGCAGGTAACATCACCTCAGGTAATTAAAATAAAAAAATCCTTTACGTTCAAAAAATATTCTCACATGTTTTAAGTTCTACAAAGATGGATATATCACTGTTTTCTCTTTAAATTTTCTATTTATAATGTATTGGAAGCACTTATTTTTTATGCTACATTAACTTTTCTTCGCTATTGGTCTTAAGGGTAAAGCAATTTTTCCTCAATAGATTTTAGTGATATTACAATGAAATGCCTTTTATTTTATTGATTTTAACTACTGGTAGTTATACTTTGGACTTGAACGGCCTCTTGCCAACAGATATTTAGACGTTTAGACAGCAACATTTATTTATTGTTAGCGTTTTAGGCCTATTTGTTTACACTTAATGAAAGTCTGAATCTGAATGGTTCAGACTTCACCCCATTTAATGCATTTTTATTTTTTTCTAAAAAGCCTCTTAAAATTTCTGAAAATATCTGAATCGCTCAGATATGAAAAAGAGTCTGAATGACATTCAGATTCTTTTTAAACCTAAATTTTATATCCTAAAAAATCTTAAACTGCTCTATTTTTTCTCACTAAATACGTTGTTCTGTCAGCCTCTCTCTTTAACGTTACTCTCTCTCCCTCTCTTCAATGTTGCTCCCTCTCCATCTCTTCAACGTTGCTCTCTCTCCCTCCCTCTCTTCACGTTGCTCTTTCTCTTCCTCTTCCTCTTCACATTGCTTTCCTTCTCTTTCAAGTATGACTCACCAAAATCTTTTATAAATATTTTATTATCAATCTGTGCATTCACTATTTGTTGCTCAAAAATTCGAATTTTTTGTTTGTAATTTTTTATTTTGATTATAAAATTTGTAGTGTTTTGAGTAATAGTTGTAGTTGAATAATAGAATCTTAAAATTTATTTATTTATTAGAAAACTGAATCATGTAGTGGCTCAACATGATTTCTCATGGAGACCTTGATTGTTAGAATGTTAATCTTTAAATCAAATCGAATTAGTGTATAGTTCTATCTTGATTATTTTTCCATTCTCGAGGAAAAAAAATCAAATTGAACTATATGCTATAGACAAGGAGGTAGAAGCTAAGGCTTAGTGAAATTGTCAGAGGATTTCACTTTTGAACAAAATATCTATTATGGGAATCTTTTATTTGTGTGGATAAAATTGGTTTCGATTTAATGAAATTGTCAGAAGGTTTTACTTTTGAATTGCCAAAGTATTGTACTGTCATTTTGTTTCAAATGAATAAATGTTTAATTGGAGTCAAATGGAAAAAAGATGGGAACTTTTTTGTTTGTGGGTAAAATTGGTTTTGATTTAGTATTGCACATTATTCTTCTTGATAGTTTTGTTACAGTGCTTTGTGTGAATCTATTTAGAGGTAACAGAACATTCTTATAAAATAAAAAAATGCACCAAACACGAAGACAAGTCCAAGTCAATCTTATTCTTATCAGGAAATTAATTCCAGTAAAAGACTCTTATTTTTTTACTTTTTTTTATTTTATTAATTTTATATTTGATAATGAAATTAAAATTTATATTTCAGTTATGGAACAAAGTAGTGACAGATTGATTTGGACACTGGATGTTCTAATTTTTTTTTTTAGAATTTTATATTCAAGAAGTATCATTCAACGGAAGATGTGGAAGTAGTTTGAAAGCCGAATTATGAGATAGAATTAAAGATGTCTTGGTGACTACACATAACTTTGTAGCTATACAAAATAAGATGAAAAACCAATACGATTATATGACAACAACAACAACAACAAACCCAGTATATTCCCATATCGTGAGATCTGGGGAGGGTAGAATGTACGCAATCCATACCACTACCTCCAAAGAAGTAGAGAGGTTGTTTCCGATAGACCCCCGACACACCAATACGATTATATAAAAGAAAAATATCAAACTTAATTGTCACTAAATAAAATGATAGGCAATATTTATGATCCAACAACCAACGCCATTCAAATGTCTAATAGTGGGTGGGAAGAATATATAAAGGTTAGTTCATTATATAGTATTTTTTTTTTCTTCTTTTATTTTACTATAAAGAGAACAGTTTAAGGTGTATATAAAAAGTATGACTTCTTATATTTGAATATAGGCCCATCCAAAAGCAAGGTATTGAAGAGACTATCACTACCCTTTCAAGAACTTTGTACAACACTCTTTGAGGGTTCTACTGCAACAGGTGTTCATGGTTGGAGTTCAAGTTGTAAAACTCCACAGCCTGGTACCCCTTCTGCATCTACTAATATAGATCTTGATGATTTATAAGATCTAGTTGATGAAAAAAAAATATGAAGCTTTTAAAGATTTTCCATCTCAATCTTTAATTTCAATTGAAAAAAATTGGGAAAGAAAAAAAAAACATCATCTCGATTGAAAATTGATGAGAAAATAAGTACCGCATTGAAATTATTGATTAATAAAAATAGTGCACCTGAAGTTGAGGAATGTATGAAAAAGTTATATGGACTTGGATGAGGAGATCTGTTGTACTCTGCAACTGTTAGTATACTTTGTGAATGTGATAGCTATCAAAAAGCATGGATGAAACTAACAGAGACTGCTAAATTAGAGAATTGGGTTAAAGTCATAAAAATAATGGATATTCTTAATTTTATGAATTACTAGTATATTTATTAGATGTAGATTTCAAGAAGTCTAGTTTTTATTTTTTTTTAGTTAATTTTTATAATAATTTTTAAACTTTGTAATGTTATATGTGATGCTTATGAAACATGTTTGTTGGTGAACTATATTATTTTTATGTTTTGCTATGTCTGGGGGTATAAAATTCTTATAATCACTTTGTTATTGTTATATGTAATTTTTGATCTTGCAAAATATGTAGCTAGTTGTTCTTATTATTGTGCATTATTTTTTTATTTTTAAAATAGATTCGACATGGATATTGATGATCACATATTATGGTTGATAAGCTTAAATTGGCAAAGAAAATGTTATAGATTCACATATGATCAAAGAAATAAAGATTTAACATCATCTTTATCTGGTCAAAAATATACATTTGAATTATTGTCTGATTTTAATTGACAATGTATAGAATTGATGCGCATGTCATGTGATGCATATGTTCGGTTATGTCAATAATTTAAATAAAATGGATGGCTCACTAATAGCAAACATATATTCATCGAAGAAAAGATAGCAATTTTTTGAACTATTATAGGACATAATGAGCGTTACGTCGTTATCAAGGGAATATTTCAGCATTCTTCGCATACAGTGCACAAGTATTTTCACGAGGTTCTTGAGTCAATGATGAAATTTGAAAAAGAGATGATTGCACCTACAATATTTGATTCAAATATGAATAGTCCTAGTGTTCATAATAAGAGGTTGCAAAAAATTTTTAAGGTACTATTTTTATATTATTAGTATAGAATTTTAGAAGAATATTTATTCATTATGTTGACATAAATTTATAAATTGATTGGGTGCAATAGGTACACTAGATGAGACATTAGTACACGTTTTTGTTCCTTCTAATCAACAAATTATTTACAAAGGCAGAGGAAAAGATAAATGCTATCAGAATGTTCAGGCAATCTGTGACTTTAATATGGTCTTCACTTATGTTTATGCTGGATGGGAAGGGGTAACACATGATGCACGAGTTCTAATAGAAGTTGTATCTAATCTAGAGAATGTGTTTCCATTTCCTCCATCTAGTAAGCAATACATTTTAAATTATTAAAATAATTATTTAGCCTTTTAATAAGATAAACTAACTTTTTTATTTTAACATCAGATAAATATTATCTATATGGTGCGGCATATTCTAATACTCTAGGTTTTCTAGCACCATATCGTAATATTAGCTATTGTTTAGGAGATTATCATCATAGGTGTGCCATAACTAAGGACAAAAAAAATTAATCATGCTTATTCACAACTTATAAATATTATTGAACGTTCTTACGGAGTACTGAAAGCAAGATTTCCTATATTGAATAAGATGGCTCCATATCCTATAAATATCCAAAAAGATATTGTTATTGTTTGCTTTGCAGTTAATAATTTACTAGGAAGGAATGCATCAATGATGAATTGTTTAATCTATTTAATAAACATCAAGTAATATTTGATGAAGAAGGACTACAAGAAGAAATATTAGAGGAAACAAATGGGCCTAGCTGGACAATATAAGATTCTCAGATAATGCACAGTATTCGTGAGAAACTTGCACTCAAGTTAATGCAATGAAGTTGAAGCACTTGAAAGTTCAATAATTTAGCTATTTGATTTTTTTTCATTAGTGAAATGTTAAAATTAGATAATTATTAGTTAGTTATTCAAATTCTTAAATATTTATGCATTTAAATCAAAATTATATCTGACTAATAATTTTAGTTTGTAGGATTAGTTTAATTGATAGATTAATTTGTGTTAAATTTAATTTTTTATGATTACATCTTATCACAATAATTTTTAATCGATATTATTTTTTAATAATTTATATAGTTCAAAAATTATATTTAACATAATATATTTATTTATATCTTTAATTATCACTCAAATAATGTTTGTTGTTTAAGTTCATACTTTCTCTAAATTTTTTCCATATACTATAACATTTTATTACTTTTTAAATTTGAATTTCATATTTATTATAAATAAATAAATTACGTATATTCAAATGTTAAAAAAACAAATAGTCTTACTCATTCAGTATTCAGATCTAGAAACCACATCTTAATCATTCAGATATCCAGTCAGATTCAGACGTCTTAATCTTAAAAAAAGAAATGCACTCTTAATTGGAATTACAAGTCTTATGAATATTTTAATAGAATATTGCATTTCGTTATGTTTTTTAATTTAATTTCTTAAAAGATTTTTTGCATAATATTTTTGTCCAAGAATCAATAAGGTTTATGTTTACTTTGGGGCGTTTTGATAATATTTTAAACTTATGCTAGTGATAAGTTTTTTTAAGGGGTGAATGAAAATCCCAAATTCACAATGACATATTGCTGACAACTTCAAGTCAATGTGTTTTGGCCTATTAATTCACTGGAAAGGATAAGGCGGCGGGTTCAAGTTCCTTCATACCAAAAGGTAAATAAACCATGGGATTGTAATGACAATATGTTGGATTCAAATTCCTTCTATTCATGGCCAAAGATGTTTCTTTATGAATAAGACGTTGTGTTTAAGTCCTAATGCACTATGCAACATAGTGATAAAATAATGATGACTAGAGCAAAATAATATGTTTTTGATGAAAGTCATGAAATTTGCCACATTGATTTCCTCCATTTCTTGATATAAATGTGGCAGCAGTACATAAAAATCTGAAAGAAGACAAATGATTAAAAATGTATGTGGGCGTAGATGAACAAAACTATAATATTCATTAGTTTGATAACAATGAACGAAAGAACACTATGAGTTCTCCAAATTGTCCTTCAAAAGGTAAAGTTAATCTTTCTGTTCACCATTGATAAGACTCAACTTACACGTCAATAAGTGCAAGGCGGTCATCATCAATATATTTATTCAACTTTAGAGCCGGGGTCGAATCCACGAAGAACAATGTGAGTGGTGACTAAATTAGTTTGAAATGATAGATACTAGCTAAATTCAAACCAATAGTACAAAAGGATAAAAATGGGGGGTTTGAAAGGTATCACACTTAATATTTCTTTTTAATTTTTTTCGGGTACAAATTCAGGGCTACGAATAATTAGATTCTAGTCAATTAGGCATGGATTTTAGGATTATGCTTTCCTAGGGGCACATACATATAAACGTGTGATAATCTGATACATATTCTAAAGGTTGGTGATGTGGTAGGGTAGGTTAGAAATCCTTGAGGCTAGTTTGTCAACAAAACCTCAAGGGTGTCACTTATTGACCCTTTCAAATAACTAATGAGTGCTTCAATAAAAACCACCTAATACCTCAATTAGACATCCCCATTTCTAGGATAGTTCCCTAAGTATAGTCAACTTCACAATCACCCTTATGTCTAAGATAGTGAAAATTAGTCAACCATGCTCATAAATTATTTATTATTGTCATGGTTCCAACATCCCTGTTTCAAGGATGATGTGGGTTCCTAAAGTTCACCCAAACTCCTCTTTCAAGGATGATTTGAGCTTTCAAGATGTGGGAATTTTAATCCATCAAACCCATTAGGGTATGGGGATTTCACCCACAAATCCCAACCAATTTACTCAAGCAATAGTAGAATCCAACATCACAAACTAATAAATGAACAAATAAAACACATCCCACACATATTCACACCCTATTCTAGCATAATTCCAAGACGAAAAACTAGCTACTCATAAGATAAATAAGTAAAGATTTTACCCAAAATCTCTATTGATTTGATTTGATAAAATCTAAGTGAATGTTACTTCAAATTATGAGATCCAACAAATCTTCAATGAGAGTTCAATAATTCTTCACTTGGAAGTGACTCCAAAACATTCTTTACCCAAAATTTATACAATATTTTCTTCTTCAAGAATGAAGGCTAAAATCCTAGAACAATGTTTAAAAATTGGGGAAGATGGAATATGGTGACTGATTAGGGTTTGAGTCTTCTTTTTTTTCAAATTTGAGAGTAGTCACGTGTTTTTATATTTCTGTCCTTGGGCTATATTTTTTTGCTAGACCACGATCGCATAGGCTTGGCCATGACCGCGGCTACCGTGATCAAAATTAGCTCACACAATCGTGGTAGATTGACCTTATTGACTGACCGCAATCGCAGTCCTCAGACCACGACCACGATAACTGAGGTCATTTCTACTCATGGTCTTCAGTTACCCTTTCTTTCTTCATTTTGGTCATTTTTAGCTCCGACCCACATATTTCTATTTCATCAACTATGTTCCTGCAAAATATGGATATAAGTGCATTTAATCATAATTATGTCTCATTTATTCATTCAAAACATAGTAATGTGCATGAATGTTGAGTGTAAATGAGTGGTAAAATCACCACTCATCAACACCCCAAACTTAAAGCTTTTATTTGTTCTCAAGCAACACTACCCCTTATTATGAGACATTACACTTTTATGCCTAATTTTCATGCCTTAAAGATCACAATGACTTAAGCTTATTCATTACCACAAGTACCTCATTGCACATGACTAAGCTATTCTTAGTATACCCCTCATCATAAAAAAATGTAATATCTAAAGATGCACAAGACTTTAAAGAGCAACCAAGCAACAACGACCAATACTCAAAAAGTGACTCACTTTTGATCAAAAATAAGCTATACTCCACTAGCCTCATTACTCGAAAGATGACAAAATAACCTACCTCAACTTGTTCACATGCCTCCTCACAAGAAATAAAATTCCATGCACCAAGATACCAAATATGCAACAAGGAATTTAAGTGCAAAAACTCTCTCCCTCACAAAAGAACTCTCTGTGTCAACAAGTGTCATACCATAGGCTTTCTCCTATTTTCAATCGCCACTACAAAGAAAGTAAATGGTTGAAGATCTCAAAGGATATAATGTATGTTTGAGTTTGGGTAAGATATCATTTGGGAACAACATGACTACACCCTTCCTTAAACATCTACATCACACTATTTAATCCACCATTTTTACTATGGGCCACTCCTCTTTGATATTTTCTCATTTCATATGCCAACTTTTTACTTCCTTTGTTTACCCATTTTCTTCTACTTCTTTTTCTTGAAATTTGCATGATATTCTTTCCTTTGTTGGACCTTTTCTCTTTCTATTCATTTGTTTCAATGCTTAGGCACTTAGACATTTCACTTATAACTTTGTGGCCCCATACTTACTTCCATCAATCTTCACCATATCCAACTTAGGCTTTTAGCCTCAAGTTATATTTTTAAGTTCAAGGAGAGTATTGTTCAAGAGAGAGATAAAAAGAAGGATTCATGACTTGTAATATGTGTGCAAAGAAAGGTCCAAAGGCTCAAAGTGGATAAATAGGGGTTACACTTATTCATGGGTAGGCTTCTTAGGCTAGAGTGGGCTTCCAATATCACAAAGATAGCCAAAGATCATTTCTCCAATCAAATACGATCAAAATTTGCATTGAAAGACTAATGGGGAAAGTTCTAGATAACACAAGTATATAAGGCATTAATGCAAATGGCTCACCACACATGGCATGTTCGCCAAGGAGGCTCAATTGCCCCTCTCATTTGAGATAAAATTGGAGTTTTATCACTATTAACAAGTCAAATATTTGTGGAGTCACAAAAAGAGAAAGAGTTTTATTACAAGGTTGCTCACGTTCATGCCCTTGATTTTTGATAAATTTTTGGACAGAGGGGGTTGTTTGTTTTTCTTTTGCACCATTCTCAATTTGCTAAGTTGCAGCCACAACTAAAGCCTTAGCCTCACATTTTGGCTTCATATGGTCAAACCAACCATATGGCTACTCAGACTTCACTAATGGTGTACAGTAGGATCCCAAATTTAAAATGTCACAAGAACTCAGACTTCCCTTGCATTGATGACTTAGATGACATGGGTACTCAAAATTCCCCTACATCTATGGTTCAAAATCCAAACATAACGTTTTACTCTTAATAATGTCATCACTCAATCTATCATAGGGCAAGACTCATTTTGCATCACCATAATCAAAATAAAACTAAAGTAAAAAAAAAAAAACTAAAAATAAAACTACATGATAATCTATGAAAACGTGGGCACCATCAGAGTGCCCAAATGTAGCATCCCCAAAACAAAATAAAACATCATCCAAAATCTCATCAAATAACACCATACATAACAAAACATATATTAGAACAATACAGAGGCACCCCCAACTTAAAGCTAGCAGTGTCCCTACCGCATAGATAATAAGGAAAGAAAAAAGGGTGCTCCCTGAATCATCCTCAAGAAGTGGTCTCTCCGACAGACCCTGCATCAACTCCACCATCCTCAACAACCGACCAATCAGCAGGGGCCTCATCATCACTCTCAACTCAGGGAGAAGGCAATCTATCATAGGGTTTTAGGACCTTCCACAAGCCCTTAACTCCCTTCCACATTTTGGTAAAGAACTTGTCCCTCTTCTTCTTGATGTTCCAGCTTTTGACAGAATATTTTTCATTTTTTACTTAGGAAAATTGCATATTTTTAAGCAACCAAGCTTGCATTTAATGCTAGTTTTTAGTGTTTCAAGGTAAGGAGCTAGTTGAAGGAAAAGACTCAAAAAAGTAGCAGAAACACACTTCTGACGGTTAAAATGGTGGACCGTCAGTCGTGCGATGAACCACCAAATCAACCATCTGATCCAAAATGAATCCACGACTCTAGAAGACTTAGCGACGGTCCATGTGGTGGACCGTTAGTCTTGCGATAGACCACCACTTTCGCTGTCAGCGCAAAACAGAACCAGGCATCCTGAAATGCTCAGTGATGGCCAACATGGTGGACTGTCGGTCTTGTGATGAAACACCACTTTAATCTTCAAGATTATCCAGAACTTGACTCTCAAGGATTATCAGCGACTGTCAAAATAATGGACCGTCAATCTTGCAACGGGCCACCACTTTGGTCGTCAGTCTTATCCAGAATGTGACTCTCCAAGATCAGCAGTGACATTCCAAATGGTGGACCATCAACCTTGCGATGGACTACCACTTTGGCCGTTACTTTAAATGCGAGTTTTATAATTTTGAATTTTAAATCTTTTTTAACTATGAACATATAAATACCCAATTTTGGATTTTATTAGGTAGATTTTATTTTTATTAGATTTTTTTATACTGAAAATACGTTACATAGTTTTTCTCTAAGATTCACGACAGATTTATGGATCTAGATTCCTTTATCATATTTTCTCTTGAAGATTAAGAACAACAATTGTGACTTTTTTAGGTAAACTTTTAATTAATTTACGAATAACACAATCGTTTCTTCTCTTTATTGGGTGGAAATGTGTGGCTAAGCTCCCATAACTGGGGTTATGGGAGCCTTGATATGAAAAATTGATTTTGGATTGTGAATCTAGTAGATTCCCATGAGTAATTGATATTGCATAAGCTCTTCTTCACTTTAATGACTTTTCTTGGTAGCAAACTTGAAAAGTGAGCCTAAGAACAATACTTGTTCAAATAGAAAAGTGCTTGTTGGGAAAAGAAAAGGTTTATATAAATCTAAAGGCTTTAACCTTTGGATAGAGGATAGATACCTTAACCGGTTAACCCATGTGAGATTATAGTTGAATTAATACTATGTTCCTTAAGTTTGAAAGAATTTAGGGATAATTTACTCATTTAGGTTGAGAAACTAATGGGTAAACCATAAAATTCAATTACTCTTGCAATAATAATTGTTCATTGGGAATCCAAAATATTTCACAACCCCAGATGCTTAAGCATCTTTGTAACTATAACTCTAGTTTGACTTCTCTTATTGAATTACTATTAGCAATATAACCTACAATCAGATTACTTTCTGTAACAAATATTTGAATATAATTGATAAATCAACATCCCCCTCTATTCTGGAACCTTCGATCAATAGTCTAGTAACAACTACAATATTTAGTGAACATAGTATTCCCTATGGGATTCGATACCCAACCCAGTTGGGTTCTATATTTGACAGCGATCGCTTACACTTTCAAATGAGAGTTGTAATTTGGGCATATCAAATTTTGGCACCGTTGTCGGGGAATACGGTTGTCAATTAAGTTTGTGTTTGTTAATTGACCTTTGGTCAAGTTTCCTAAATTTTACTTTTATTTGTTGTTTTTATTTTGTACAGGGTAGTTATTGTGTATGCTAAGTACATGGAGATCGGGTGCACAGCTATTACCAGTACATCTAGAACCGTAGTTAATTGGCAGAATAGCAGACCCCTAAGATGCTGAAAGATTAGCCGCTCTGGCTAGAGCTCAAATTAATCAGCAGAATGATAGCCAGCTGGCATGTCATCCTAATCTTAACGATGATGATTTGGGGGATGATGATTTGATAGGTCCTGTTAACCCAAGGCGTGTAGAGAATGTGGCTGCAATATAAATCAAAATGTAAATAGAATCAGCCCTTTAGGGTAAGGCAAAAGCGTCAACCAGTGCAGTTTGATCTGATTAAAGACAAAGATAGAATGGATGGAGTAGGTGCAACTGGAGCTATCATTCCTCCATATCTAGCACCTAGAGCTAAATTTACTATTACCAGTATGATGATTCAACTCCTTCATCTTAAGGGGTTGTTCAGTGGTCTTCCCAGAGATAATCTAAACATGCATTTGGTGAACTTTGTCACCATTTGCAAGTCTTTTGATAATCCAGGAGTGGGTTAGAATGCTATCCGCCTATGTTTGTTTCTATTGTCTCTATCTGGGAAGGCTACACTATGGCTAAATGGACTGACTCCCAACTCTATAACCAATTGAAGGCAATTAAAAGAGGCTTTCCTAGAAAGGTTCTTTCCATCCTCCAAGAGGGTACAGTTGAGGGATGAAATCAGTAACTTTTGATAGCTTCCCATTGAAGCTCTTTATAAGACCTGAGAGTGGTTTAAAAAGAAGTTGATGCAATGCCCAAACCATAACATGACCGATATTTATTTGATAGAGACTCTTTAATGGGCTTTGAACTCTATTACAAAGCTAGATGTGGATAATGTTGTAGGAGGGTTGTTTGTTGACCTTACTTTTCTAGAGGCTTTAGAGATGCTTGATTGGATGAACAAATAGAGTGGAGCTTGGCATACCATGGATTCTATGGTAGCAAGACCTACTGTGTTTGGTAGTATGACTGCAGAGCAACACAAGAAGGAGGAAAAAAGTGACCAGTACATGGCACACTTGAAGACACAGATGAATTTTCTGACTAAGCATCTATTGTCTAGAAAAATGAAGAAGGTAAAAGTTGTTGCATCCCAGGGAAGAGCTGACTCTGATCCGAAAGAAGAGGCAAACTATCTAAATAACCAGGGGGTTTTTGAGTCAATAACCAAGGAATTCAAGGTTGGAACTATTACGACAAATCTGTTTACAAGGATAGAGATCAAGGGAACTAGAAGAGAAGAATGATGGGAGTGGACTATATGTACCTCCTGGAAGCAAAGATAATGTTGTAACTAGTTCTGGCAAGATATCCATGGAGGACATAATAGAGAAATTATTAAAGGGAGTTGAGGCTACCAACTCTGGAGTGACTACAATGAAGAGTGATTTGTCTTCCATAACTCAGTTGGTAAAATCACACTCTACTTCTATCAAATAGTTGGAGCAGCAAATAGGCCAATTCTTATTAGTATTAAATCCAAAAAAGAGCGGAATATTGCCAAGTTATACAGTTCAAAACCCTCAAAATGATGGCTCTTACGTAGAAATCACCCATGGAGTGGTAAGGTATTACCATGCCCGTCTATGGGTAAAACAGTGATTGAAAATATGATTCAAGAGAAGATTGAGCATGAAGAAAGTTATCCAGTAGAGTTTGAGAAACTAGATAAAGTTATTGATAATAAACCATCCAACCATCAGCAGGTTGATGAGTTGGAGAAGAGCAAGGGAAAGAGGACTGAAGTGTTGGTTACTACGCTCCCAAAACCACCTCCTCCATTTCCTCATCGATTGAAAAAGAAGGCCGACGACATAATGTTTGTCAAGTTTATGTCCATGCTTAAGAAGTTGATGATTAATTTGCCATTAGTGGAAGTATTGGAGCAGATATCTGGGTATGCAAAGTTTATAAAAGACCTTATCATGAAGAAATGGATAGTTAGCTATGGGTTGATGGATAATATACATCATTGTGATGCTATATATAGAAGGCCTTTGGTGTAGAAGAAGGTAGACCCAGGATCATTTACCATCCCATGCACTTTTGGGCCTCTTGATTTTGCAAAAGCTCTAGGCGATTTCGGAGCTAGTATAAACTTGATGCCATTTACTGTGTATAAGAAACTGGGTTTGGGGGATCCTACTCCCACAAACATAAGATTAGTTATGGAAAACAGGTCTATGAAGTGGCCCATGGGGATTCTATATGACGTATTAGTTAAGGCGGCCAGTTTTATATTCTGAGCTAATTTTTTCATTCTTGATTTTAAGGTAGACTTTAAGGTGCTCTTGGGTAGACCTTTGCTCGCAACTAGGAGTGTACTTATTAATATAAAGGCAAATGAGCTACTATTTAGGCTGAATGATGAGTAGTTTGATTTGATGTATGCCTGTCCTTGAAGCAGCATAAAGATATGAGCATATTTTCTATTGTGGATGTTTATTATGAAGAGGAGCAGGAAGTACCTATAGAGGAAAAATTTGTTGTGGAGACTTTAGTTGTTATATTGATGAATTTTGATCAAGACGGTATTGAAGATTATAAGGAGACTATGTATGCCTTGACAGGCATGGGGTCTTATTCTGCTGCGCCCAAGAAACTGGATTTGGACTTGAAAAATCGTCCAAGTCCACCAGCCAAGTCATTATCGAAGAGCCACCTACTTTGGAGCTGAAAGATTTGCCTGGTCATTTGAGGTATGTGTTCCTGGGCAGTGGAAATACACTACCTATTATTATTATGGCTAACTTAGGTAAGCAACAGGTGGAAGTGATTATCTCTGTCCTTAAGAGATATAAGAAGACTATTGGTTGGATTATTGCAGACATTATCAATATTCCTCCTTGTATATGCACACATAAAATCCAACTAGATGAGGATTGTGTCCCAACTATTGAGCATCAGTGTCATCCAAACCCACCTATGCAAGTGGTAAAGAAATAAATCATCAAGTGGTTAGATGCAGAAGTGGTATACCCCATCTCAGATAGTAAGTGGGTAAGTCCTATTCAGTGCGTGCCTAAGAAAGAAGGCATAATAGTTGTTGCTAACGAGAAGAATGAGTTGATCCCACTCAGGCACGTTACTAGGTGGAGGGTGTTTATAGATTACAAAAAACTCAACTATGGACGCTGAATGACTACTTCTTAATGCCTTTCATCGATCAGATGCTTGATCGGCTAGTGGGAAGGGGTCAGTACTATTTCTTAGATGGGTATTCTGGTTACAACCAGATTTCTATTGCTCCAAAAGATTAGGAGAAGACAAAATTTATGTTCCTATAGGGCACATTTGATTTTAAGAGGATGCCTTTCGGGCTGTGTAATGCACTTGCCACTTTTCAATTGTGTATGATGTTGATATTCTCTGATATGGTTGAAGACACCTTGGAGGTGTTTATGGATGATTTCTTGGTTTTCGGTGATTCTTTTGAGCTCTGCTTACTGAATCTTAGTCGGGCGTTGCAGCGGTGTGAAGAGTTCAACCTTGTCCTTAACTTGGAAAAATGCCACTTCATGGTGAAGGAATTCATTGTTCTCAGCCACAAAATTTCATCTAAAGGTATTGAACTAGATAAGGCAAAGGTTGAAGTGATTTAGAAACTACCTCCTCCTATCTCAGTTAAAGAGGTATGTAGCATTCTTGGTCATGTGGTCTTTTATTGCAGATTCATAAAGGATTTATCAAAGATTGCAAACCTACTTTGCAAATTTCTAGAGAAAGAGGCTAAGTTTACTTTTGGTGATGACTGCAGAAAGGCCTTTGAATGTCTGAAGTTGAAATTGGTGGAGGCTCCAGTTATTCTAGCTCCTAATTGGACAAAGTTGTTCGATATTATGAGTGATGCTAGTGGAGTGGCACTTGGAGCTATTCTTGGACAAAATAAAGAAAAGTTGTTCCATCCGATATATTATGCAAGCAAGGCCTTAAATGAGGCTCAAAAGAATTATTCGGTGGCTGAACAGGAACTTATAGTAGTGGTGTACGTTTTTGAGATGTTTTGGGCATATCTGTTGGGTACCAAGGTAGTGGTGCACACTGACCATGCTGCCTTAAGGTACATAATGGCAAAGAAGGATGCTAAGCCAAGGCTGATATGATGGGTATTGCTACTTCAGGAATTTGACTTCGAGGTCAACGATCGAAAGAGATATGAGAATCAGGTAGAAGATCACCTATCTAGACTCGAAGGTGAACAGGAATCCAAGAATGAGTTAGAGATTGATGATTCCTTTCCGGATGAGAAAATATTGGCTACAGTGCTTGAAAAAGTACCTTGGTATGTGGTCTTCACGAACTATGTGGTGAGTGAAGAACTATGTGGTGAGTGAAGTAATACCAGAGATCTTTTCTTTTATCAAAGAAAAAAATTTCTCCATGATGTGACACATTGCTTCGGGGATGAATCGTATCTTTTTTAGCAGTGTGCTGATAACATTATTAGACGGTGTATCCTACAAGTAGGTATGTTGAGTGTATTGGAAACGAGTCTTGCTTCCCCAGTTGGAGGTCACCATGCAGGTGATCGAACTGCAAGGAAAGTGCTTTAGCGTGGATACTATTGGCCCTCTTTGTTCAAAGATGCCTATGAATTCATTAAGAGGTGTGACCAATACCAAAGGCAAGGGTCCATCTCAAAGCACCATGAGATGCCAATGTCTAAAATGTTGGAGGTAGAATTATTTGATGTTTGGGGCATTGATTTCATAGGAACTTTTTGTGAGCTCATTTGGTATTAAGTACATATTATTTTTCACTGACTACATGTCAAAATGGGTTGAGGAAGTGGCTCTAGCAAATAATAAAGGGAAGAGAGTTATTGCATTCTTGAGGAAAAACATCTTCTTTCACTTAAGGGTGCCACGTACCATCATAGTGATGGAGGATCACACTTTTGCAATAAGATGTTTAGAGTTGACTTGGAAAAATATAGAGTTAAGTAGAATAAAGTGGCGAAGCTATACCACCCACAAACCAGTAGGCAGGTTGAAATCTCTAATTGGGAAATCAAAGCTATCCTTTCCAAAACTGTAAATGCTAGCAGGAAGGTTTGGTCTAGAAAGCTGGAGGATGCCTTATGGGAATATCGAACTACTTTTAAGACACCTATTGGCATACCGCCATACCAATTAGTTTATGGCAAGGCGTGTCATTTGCCAATTGATCTAGAGAATAAAGCATTGTGGGAACTGAAGCATCTTAACTTAAATTGGAATGTGTCAGTGAATATGAGACTGGGACAACTGAATAAGATGTGCAAGTTCCATCTTGGAGCTTATGATTGGCCTGATCTATACAAGGAAGGAATGATGAAGTACCACGACCATAAGATTGAAAAGCGAGATTTCTAGAAAGGTGACTTGGTGCTTCTGTTCAAATCCAGACTCAAACTGTTTCCAGGTAAGCTCAAATCCAAATGGTCCGGCCTATTTAAAGTGAGTCAAGTCTACTCATCTGGAGTAGTGGAACTTGAAAATTAAGATGGAAGTGTCTTCAAGGTAAATGGGTAGCGTGTGAAACTGTATATCGATTCAATGAACTCGATAAGGAGTATTGATACTATCTATCTCGATGAAGTCAGAATAATTGAGATAACTGAGTCATGGCCCGACTATAAATAAGGCGCTGGTAGGAGGCAATCCGCAGTGTGTTGTTGTAAGGAATTTGTTAAATTATTTTGTTATTCTAGTGCATTTTTGATGTGTTTGTGAAGTGTACAGGATTTAAAATTTAGCAAAGAGAAGGAATAATACAATTGGAAAAAGGGTTGAAAATCTGAACTATTGGTATAAAAGTAACGGCCGAATTGGTGGACCACCAGTCACCTAACGGACCAACATTTCAACCATCACAAAGAAGCTGAAAAATTCATTCATTGGAGAAAGATGACGGCCAAAGTGGTGGAACATCACAAATTTGGTGGACCATCACTTGGACCGTCGAAACCAAGCTGAAGTGACCATGTTCTGGTAAGGAGCGACGACCTAAATGGTGGTCCGTCGGATTTTCGAAGGACCGTCGTAGCAGCCGTCGTTGTTACCATAGCACTGGGTCGGGATGGGTTAAAATTGTTTTTTTATTTAAGTGACCCGTATTTGGACTAATTGATTTAAAAAGGTAAAAGAGAGGTTACATACGTTGTACCTTTTTCAACTTCTTCAACTGACCAAATTCCTTTGGATTCAAAGCATCTGAAGGCATTTGCTCTTCCTAGGACTCTCTATATACTCCCCTTTTCCCTATGTAAGTGACCACCTATTTTCTTTAGTTTCATCATAAACAACCTTGAGAGAAAATATAGAGTTTTAACTGAAGCTTGATTTTATAATTTGCAAGCAAGTAAAAGAAGAAGCTACTGCAAAACCAAGGTATGAGCATCACCTTGTTCTTCTCTTTTGGAATTTCAAAAACATGAAATGACTGAGTGATTTGTTGATTAAAATTCCATCTTGTGTTATTCTCTTGCTTTGAGTTGCTGTAAGCTCGGGAACTTGAATATGCACTGTTGAGTGAAGTCTGAGTAACTCACACGTTTAAAAGCAAGAAATTATGTGCATAAGTGTGAAATTGGTGTCAATTGTAGCTAAACAAATGATGTTGCTAAGAAAATGCTCGAATAATTGCCGAATTGAAAATTGAATCTGAAGAAGGGTGTGCGATGGTTTAAGTGGTGGATCATCACTTTTGTGATGGACCACTAAATTAACCGTTGCAAGGACCCAGAGATGAAACCCACTGGTTAAGATGCGACGGACAAAGTGGTGGACCGTCAACTTTACGACG
Source organism: Capsicum baccatum var. pendulum (assembly GCA_030864225.1). Taxonomy (NCBI): domain Eukaryota; kingdom Viridiplantae; phylum Streptophyta; class Magnoliopsida; order Solanales; family Solanaceae; genus Capsicum; species Capsicum baccatum. The sequence continues at coordinate 79,681,064 of CM061560.1, read as the reverse complement.
GACCACCATATGGACGTCACAACTCTCTAAATTTTTAGGTATTCTGGATAGGACCTGAAAGCCCACCTGGTGGACCACCAGTAACCCGATGGACCACCAGTGTGGCCGTCAAGTCTAAGTTTTAACTGTTAGGCTGTTTTTGTGTTATGAACTAATTCTTTACTTCTTTTTCAGGTGTTATGGATCACAAACTCCCACAAAATAGAGAAGGAAGATCTCAAAGGGGTAGAGGTAAATCTGCACTTGCTTACAACACCAGGCAATGAGAAAGGGAAACTTCCATGCTCTCCTAGTCTTAAGAGGAGAGCGACAGTAGCACAAGCAATACCAGCTTAAGCCTAGATGAGGCAACGGTTGCAACAAATCAACCCAAGCCTATTGAGGATGAAACTGAGGATACTAACGTGGGAGAACAAATGGAAGCGATAGATGTAGTTACTGAACCTTATGATGCTAAAGTTATCAAGCATAAGGATCCCTAAGTTTGAAAGGAGATTAGATAGCAGATAGAGGGAGCACGAGAAAAATTCTATGACGGATTGACACCTACAACAAAAGGGATAGAAAGCTCATTCGCAGAGGAACATCAAATTATGACAATGGATCTACATAAATATCCTGAGTTGGAACATCATTTGAATGAGTATGAACTAGCATGGATGATCAGGCCACCAAGAGCGTATCAACCAAATTAGGCAAGAGAATTCTTTGCCAATTATCTTGAACTAGTAAAATGGGACTGTCCAAAGGGGATGTCAGCTGTAAGCTTGCCAAATAAAGAGTCTGTACCTGTCGAGAAGTCACTATCGATATTTCAGCTCAAACAGTCTATAGGATGTTGTTTGGGCCAGAGTACGAGGCTCCACCTACTATACCTGATCTTGAGTATAGGTTGAGAACTGCATCCACTCAGATGCCTTAAGTGGCTTCATTATTGACTGATGATGGTAACTGGTAATGCTTAAACTACACCTCTCTTATGAGAATGTAAGCAATCATTGTCAATATATAACCCAACTAGGTTGGGGTCAAATCCTATAGGGAATATGGTGTGAATTTAAGTTATCTGCGGGTTAATCAACTGATAGTTAGCAGTTTCCTGTGAATGGGTTTTTTTGGAAATATAGCAAATAATTACTTCTCAATTCAGTATTTGAAATCAATATGATAAGGGAAACCAAAGTTATGTTCACTATGGGTGTTGGGATTTGACAGACGCTAGTAACGGTTCAAGATTCTGGTGGTAGGTAGGAATAACAGACTATCCCTGTCGAAGTTATGTCTAAATGTTTCTCAACCTATTTAGACATTTAACTACCTAATTCTTTCAAACTTATGGAATTTATATTTCATAACAGGATGTTATCTCAAGTTAATTAATCTTGTTACAATATTAATTATTAAATGGAAGTTTGATACTTCCAAGTCCCTGTTGATAATTCCCTTCTTACTAGGGTTGATTTCTTATCTCAAGTAAATCACTAGTAAGCAAGGCCTATTGTTTGCAACCAATAGTCAGAATATAAAATAATGAAATTAACAAGAAGTTTCTACCACCGTTAGAATCTTGAACACTTAGTTATGTTACAAACCCAAACCCATAGATCCCACAACTCAGGTTAAGGTAATTTAGCTACTCATAATATAATAAGCAAGGCAGCAAGTTGAATTCATAATTTGATAGATGAACTTACAATAAGATGAATAGCAATAAGTATTTCTCAAATTTGATCACAGTAGAAAATCCCCAAAAAATGGTAACAATAATTTCTCCAACTAGAGAGAAAACTTGATGAAAACATGAAGTTCAAGATGCTCATAAAAACCCTAGAGTATGCCTTAAATACTTCAGCCTAATTATGGAAATGAATCACAGATTACAGATATTTTCTCACACAGGTGACGATGAAGTGTGATGCCTCATCAGGAGTCTTGCAACTTATTAGACATATGGTTAGCTTCTTCTCCAAGTTTGATGATTTTTGCTTTAAGCTGACGATGAAACTCTGACAGCTTATCAGGAGCCTGATGACTTATCAGAATTATCGTCATGTCCTTTTCCACTTTCATGATTTCTGCCTTGGGATGACGGCATTCCTGACGGCTTATTAGACACCTGACGTCTTATCATGGAATGTCGTGACACTTTTTCTCCTACTACCTCACACTATTTATAGATGGCGATGATTTTTATAACTTATCACAAAGTTGACGACTTATCCGAATTATCATCGCTTCTCACTTCAAATCCCATTCTCTGTCTAAGGCTGACAGCAACTCTGATAGCTTATCACATGGCTGATGACTTATCAAACAAGTCGTTAGTTATACTTCCCTATTTACTTACTCAGAAATCAACTCTTTTACTTCCATTATTGCTAGTTTTCTAGCATTTTGACTTTTACTGCAATATCAAAGAGAAAACAATAAAAAACAACAAAAATTGCTTTAGACTTTGCAATTATTCTCACTTAAAAGCCTCAAATGTGTTAGCATCTGCTCACACATCAACACCCTCAACTTAAAACAATTGCTTGTCCTCAAGAAACTAAAACACAACCAAAAGGATACAAAGTACATTCGGTAGTCAACCATCCATATTATCTCAAAATATCTTTACCATCTCCAAGGTCAATTAATTTAAGAAACAAATGTGCATATTATTGAAGAACAACAATGCGACACACAAGAATCAAGCTATGGCATCAATTCAGCAATAACAACCATACATGTCAAGATTACAGTATCTAAACAAGTTAGCAACTAGCAACGTAACCAGTGTGCCCTCACTACAAAGAAGTCCCACTTCACTTATACCAGACATCACATATGTAACCATGGGGGTAATCAAAAGACGCTCACTCTCAGAATGAGGTTCCAATAAATGTATGCCAAATACCATAGGCTTGCCCTTATTTTCATACCCAAGATTTTCAAACACGTCAGCTAGGATCACTATAGGTCTTCTCTTAGACTTGTAATGTAGGATAGGAGCTGGTATGATACTCGATGATATTTAAAGTGACTAAGTGATAACGCTCAATCTACAGCTCTCGTAGGAGTGTAAAGTGGTCGTTAGCAAATATAGAACCCAACCTGGGTTGGGTATCGATCCCACAGAGAATAACTTGGTCAACAAGTAGGCAACGATTACTAGACTTTTAGTGCAAGTCTCGTAAGAAGGGGGAATTGTAATGTGTAACCAAAAAAATAAAGTAAAAGCTGAAAATAGCAAAGTAAAAAGAGGAAGAATGTTACGTAAGTTGTAAACAATGAGAATTGAGGCGTTGGGGTTATGTCCACCTTCTGAGTTATACGTCTCTATTGGCTACGAGTGTGTAGAATTGCGACATGCATGTGCTTATAGAGAATTGTATTCGATGGTAAATCCAGGCGTCTTTCGACCTATTCGAGGATTATTTCACTTTAACTCTTTCGAGCTTAAAGAGTGTCTAACGGTACGAATTATCCAAGAGGTTAGTCCAGTTACGGCACTAGCTTTTTAATAGGAAAGGGTGTCCTACTACCTTGACACTATCTCTTTTCCAGACAAATAACCTTTCTTTCGAACAAGTTAAATGTTATACTGGCATTATTCTATGCGTCTGCAGCCACAAGAATTTGAATTAATATGAAGAGAATAATGATATAAGCAGCAATACGTGTCACAAACTCACAAACTCATAGCAATAGTTGGTATCTCATACGGCTTCCATAACCCCAACAGAGAAGTTTAGTTACCCATGAATGCGAAGGAAATCACAATTTGCATTGTTGTTATTATACCACAAGATTGATGATTTTCGTGTAGCACAAGTGGTAGGCATGAGGCGTGAATTCCTTAGCAAAGTAACGTTTCTCTTGTTGCGGAAATTAAGAATTGAATAGATGAATAGAAGAAGAAAAATAGAATTAATGGGAAGATTAGAAGAGTTGTAATTGAGAAGTAGAATGTATCTCTCCACTAAGGGAGGATTGTAAGAAGATGTATAGCATGATAGGGTATTTATAATACCCATATCCTAATCCTACTAAGCTAATGAAATACTTAACCAAATCCTACTAAGCTAATGAAATACGTAACCCAATTGTACTAGGTTAATGTAACATTATCCAAATCCAAATAAACTAATGAAATACTTAACCCAATTGTACTAGGTTAATGTATTATTATCCTAATCCATATAAGTTACTGCAAGTCCCCAAAGTCTTCATAAATGTTGTTTTAACCCGGGACAGATTTCCCATGCATCACTTTTGGTCCTTTAGGCGTCCAATCTTACGTTCCTTCCTTCGTGAGCTTTCTTTGGCGTCAAGTAAGCCATAAAATGCTGATTTCTGCATCATTTATACCTGAAACTTTGCTAATCATGTTTGTTAGCTCACTTACAGGAAAAAGGACTAAAAGTGCATGAAATATATAATTTGTTCTCAAAACATGGCACAAATATGGGCAAAATATATTGATATAGGCGCGTAATATCGCCTATCATCAACACCCCACACTTGCAGCTTTGTTCGTCCTCGAACAAAATATCATGTCCCTCTAAACATCAACTTAGGGTTTCACAGCAACAACACAAAACATTCGTCAAGACAAGCACAAAAATTATCAACTAAGAGTAGTTTTCCGATCATTAGTAGAAACCATTTAACCTCTAGCATAGACTCGTGATGGTGGTTAACTCATATTCAAAAGTCAAGGCACAAAGAATCATACACAACTATCCAAAACTCATCAACCATGTGTGTCTCACAATATATTACCCATAGTCACTCACAAGTATAGCATATTTTTCAAACATGGGTATCAAAATATCCTTGCTCTCGCTCTCACAAAGAATTCGTATGCAGCAACTGATGACCATAGGCTTGCCCTTAGTGTAATACTCCAATAAATGTCAGAATGCTAAGATTAGGATCAAATAGGTCTTTTGATGGTTGTAATGTAGGCTAAGGGACGGGTAGGACTATTTTGGCCAGAAATAGTGACTAAGTTCCTAAGCACTTTAATACATCTCATTGTATCATTGACATTTTTTTCTTTCAACCTTTCTTCTTTCTTTTATTCTACCACCCTTGTTCTCCTCTTTTGTCTTTCAATTTTAAGCATAACTCACTTTTCAAATTTCTTTTCCTTTTTCTTTTCATAACATACCTCTTATGATAGCACTTTCTTTTTCATAACACATTCAAGTACCAATGCATTCTAACGTCTCATAATCTCCCAATTTCCTCTTATTTTGTCACATGACTTTTTCACTTTAAAGCACTTAGGAATTTGGATCAAATTACGGTCTTGGAAAAAATGAATTAGGCTTACATACGAGGTTGTCAAAAAAATAGGCTAAAGGCTCAAAAGGGTTTAACTAGGATGATGTCCATGGGTAGGTAAAACGAAAGTAAACATGTGTAGGTTGCCAAATAAATGCCTAAATCATCTCCTAAACTTACACTCCTTATTTTCGCTTTGCATACATACCAGGCAAGTTCTAGCATCAGCCACAAACATAGAATATACTATTATCTCACACACACAAGGCACATGGTCGACTTGATTGGAAGTAATATAGACTCTCGACCCAACAAGTGAAGGAATTGAACCACACAATATCACATAATGAGTCACAACTAGAGCCTAAACGTCTCAACAGTCATAATTGTAGCACATACTCTTGTTATAATCTCATGCTGCCTATTAGAATAATTTCATGCGAAGCTACGTTAAAAAAAAAAAAAAAATTTTAACTACTTAAAAAAACAAAAAAAAACGAAAAACTAAGCAAACAAACATGAATACAAATGTAAATGCGGATAGAGAAGTAAAGCATGCAAATACCAGCACCCCACACACTGTCCTCAGTGGAAAATAAATAAGAAGAACCTGGTTAGTCAGACTCATTCTCTATGTCTGGGGTCATACCCCTTTGCATCGGAATCATCATCAGAGTCATCATCCTTAGGAGTTCCTCATAAGTATCCCACTTAATTCCAAGAGTGAGTCGAGGTGTTTGCATCGAGAAGGGTTCTCCTTGCTCTTTTTGTGAAATGGTAGCCTTATCTTTGCCTTGCCTTTTGGTGCCATTGTACCTGAGATCTCAATAGAGTCATGTTAGCATCATCTCAATGGATACAATCTATGAACAAGCAGTGGAGGTACCACCCCACACTTAGGTTGTTGGCACCAACTAGTGAAGTGAAAGTGGTCGATTACTCAGACTTCATCGACATACGTTTTAGGTGCTCTATTCCAACAATAAAATCAGTGAGTCATACTTCTTGTACTCTTGGCAATACTTGCATGTAAGATTATATCAAGACTACTACATAGGGATTACATCAAGGTATAGTATCTATCAATAATCACAACCGCCTATGTCGGTAGGCAACTATAAGTCTTATTCCAATGAACAATTCATTCCAACATGTAAGTATTCAAGTGACAAGATTATGCAATGTTAATGACTATAGCAATTCCGCAAGAGTATGACAATACATCAAAATCAAATTCAAGTTGGAAACAAGTTAAGAGCATTCTAACGTATATGTTCACTCACTTGGTTGTGTATCAGCAATTCAAACACATGAATATCACCAATGATTCTTCAAGATATAGCAATTCATAATAGGCATAGCAACGTAGTACATACGAAAAATGGATGAAGAACAAAAGAGTACTTACGTGATTGAAGCCTTTGGAGATGTTCTTGTGAATTGGAAGAGCAAAAAGAGAAATTTTGAGATGATTTGGATGGATGTGCGGCGCCTTTGGGTCAATTTCTAATGTGGTTATATTTCAAGACTAAGTCCCCTTTATATAGGAAGAGAATGGGTCGGGTTTTGACCCATTTCCCAACGGTTTTGAAGACAAAAATACCACATATGCGGCGTATAATGCTCGGCATAGTCATGACATATGCGCCGCATAGTCTATGGCATTTTGAGACATATGCGCCGCATAGTCTATGGCATATGAGATCCTGAGACCTAATGCCATAGCATAGGCGGCGCATAGTCAAAAGCACACTTAAGAATGGGCGGCGCATAGTGTATAGCACACTAGATTCCGAGACCTTAGGCTATAGGATAGGTTTTGCATTGTTCGTGGCCTAGTTTTACCTAGGCCTAGCCTTCCTCGATGCCTATTTTGGCATGAGCAATGCTCAATCCATAACCTTATGCATCCTTATACCTAACTTAGCACCTTTTCCATACAATACGTCCAAATCATCATGTGAAACCAATCTCCTCGTTGAATACTTCTCGCACCTATATTTGCTCAAAACCATTGAAAACAATTAGTATGATGGGTTGCCTCCCACCAAGTGCCTTAGTTTTAGTCGTGGCACGACTCTTATTTTTGGATTTTCATTTATCAAAAACAAAACAAGTACTAGAACGAAAGAAAGACAAAACGATAAACAATAAATGAAAAATGATAAACGATGGGTTGCCTCCCATCTAGCGCCTTATTTATTGTCGTGGCACGACATAGTTACCTCGAGTACTCAGACTTCGTCGAGTTAAATGGTGGATCATTTTCTGAAAGGATTTAGACGACAATAAGGCTTACCTGTGGGCATGCGATCTTTTTCGAGCTGGCTCATACGTTTCTCCGGAGAGTCACCAATTATATCATCAATAGTCCACCCCATAGCTCTCTTGTATCTCTTCAGAGCAGAGATGAGAGCCTCTATGTGCTGTTCACTTAAATCATCTGCACTCTCTGGAAGTATATTTCTACTTTCCAAGAACACATACCTTAGATAATCGGGGAGCTCTTGCGATTCTAGCATTGGTGGCTCGTCAATGGGAGTCTTCGCTGTTGGTTGATTCTTGAGATCACAATCCGGTTGCTTAGGAGTATAAGACTCTATTTCTGTTAGATCACCCATAAGTTCTTCATAATCTTCATTATCCTCATGCTCAACATTCAGTGGCGCAGCAGACAATGGCTCAACAGTAGGTTGTTTCTCTATAGATAATGCTTTCATATCCTCTTGATGAACATCAGCTACAGATAACTTATTCATATCGCTGGGCTTCTTCATGGCTTTGCATATATCAAACCGTACTACTTCGTCATTAATTCGAAACAAAAGCTCATTATCTTTCATGTCAATAAGCACACTTTCGGTTGCAAGGAAAGGACATCCCAGGATTATGGGAACTTCAGAATCCTCCTTACAATCCAGAATAACGAAGTCTGCAGGAAAGATGAATGAAGAAACTTTCACCAACACATCATTCAAGATACCCACAGGTCTTTTTACCGACCTATCAGCCATTACGAGCCTCATATTGGTTGGTGTCGGATCGCCTAACCCCAACTTCTTGTAGATGGATAGTGGCATCAAATTTATGCTAGCACCTAGATCACACAATGCTTTGGCATAATTCAAAGATCTTATGGTGCAAGGTATAGTGAAAGCTCCGGGGTCAGCCTTCTTCTGAACTATCGATCGGGTAGCAATTGCACTACAATGATGCACATCTTCTTTCAACTCATAACTTGTTGCCCGCTTCTTAGTCAAAAGATCCTTCATAAATTTCACATATCCAGGCATTTGTTCAAGTGCCTCCACCAAGGGAACATTAATGGTCAGCTGCTTTAACATAGTCATGAATTTGCTGAACTTTGTGTCATCCGCCACCTTCCTCAATCTTTGGGGAAAAGGTGGTGGTGGGTATGGAAGTGTTCTCTCCACGGTTTTCTTCTCCTCTTGCTTCCATTTTTCCACTTTTTCAGGTTGCACAGTGCTGGATGTGGCGTCCATGACGTCAGGAGTGGGTGCTGCGGCATCTTCTCCTTTTGTGTTGTCATCCATGTCCGCAACTTCGTAAACCACTTGCTTGCCTTTTGCTGAAGTTTCCAGCACCTTACCACTTCTGGTAGTGATGGCCATGCATGACCCGTCATTCCTTGGGTTTGGCACAGTATCGCTAGGTAAAGTGCCGACCTTTCTTTGATTGAGTGCTGTTAAAAGTTTGCTCAATTGCTGCTCTATTTGGTTGATAGAAGTGGAATATGAATCAGCTAATTGTTTCATGGAGGACAAATCATTGATTACCTCTGTTACTCCCGCGCTCGTTGCTTCCACTCCTTTCAATAATTTAGCCATCATGTCTTCCATACTTCCAGAATTAGATGTGGTGGTGTCACGTCTACCAGGGGGAACGTACAAACCACTCTTTTCATTCTTGTTCTTCCAACTACCTTGGTCCTTGTTTCCAGATTTATCATAATAGTTCCGACCTTGGTTTCCTTGGGCATTCCCGCGGAAACCCCCCTGATTGTTCAAGTAGTTGGCCTCATCTTCCGAATCAGATTCGTCTCTTCCTTTTGACGCAATAGCTGTCACTTTTTCGGTCTTCCCTGATAATAAATGCTTTGTAAGAAGATCCATTTGTGTTTTCAAATACGCCATATCTTGATCACGTTCTTCTTCTGTTCTTCTTTGTCTGCAGTCATGCCAATAGATAAAGTGGGGCTTGCTACCTCAGAATCCCTGGTATGCCAAGCTCTACTTTGTTTCGTCATACGATCTAGCATATTGCTTGCTTGACCAAAGGTGAGGTCCATGAAAGATCCTCCAGCTGCATTATCCACCACTGGTTTAGTTATTGAATTCAAGGCTCTATACAAGATCTCCATTAGGTGAACATTGGTCATGTGATGGTTTGGGCACCTCGCTAGCTTTGTCTTGAACCTCTCCCATGTTTCATGAAGAGCTTCAGTGGAAAGCTGACGAAAGTTGCTGATTTCATCTCTCAATTGCGCCCTCTTGGATGGCGGAAAGAATCTTTCTAGGAAAGCGTCTCTCAATTGCCTCCAATTTGTAATAGAATCAGGAGTCAGCCTATTCAACCATAGTGTTGCCTCCCCAGATAGAGACAATGGAAATAGACGTAATCGAATTGCATTCTGACCAACACCAGGATTGTCAAACGACTTGCATGTAGAAATAAAGTTGATGAGATGCATATTCGGATCATTGCCTGCTAGTCCACCAAATAATCCCTTGAGTTACAATAACTGAATCATGGTGCTTGTGATGTTGAACTTGGCTCCGGGCGCTAATGGTGGTGGAATTATGGCCCCAGTGGCTCCGGCACCATCAAGATCATCATCATCATCATCGAAAGCTGGCTGCATAGGTTGGCGATCATACCTAAACCGAGCTTGTCGACCTCTTCGGTTGGCAGGTGTTATAATTTCAGCATCACGCCTAAGGTTTAGTAACTCGTCATATCCTAAATCCTCGTCGTCAGGATTTGTTGCTCGCCCAGGGTTATCAATGTTCTGTTGTTGAACTTGGGCAGCGGCAAGGGCAGCCAATCTTGCTTGTTCCTGTTGAGCAGCCATCCTTTCGATTTCTGCTTGTGCTTCCATTCTTCCAATGCGTTGTGGTTCAAGATTGATAGGTAATAACGGTTGACCAGAACTTCTAGTATGGGGCATGCACTGAATAAAAACCTGCAGTAAACAAAAACAAAAACTAAAAGTAAAAGTACGAGAATCTTTGACCAAAGGGTCTAGTAATTATCACGAACTTGATTGACACTCGTATTCCCCTGCAACGGCGCCAATTTTTGATAACACTCAATCTACAGCTCTCGTAGGAGTGTAAAGCGTCGTTAGCAAATATAGAACCCAACCTGGGTTGGGTATCGATCCCACAGAGAATAGCTTGGTCAACAAGTAGGCAACGATTACTAGACTTTTAGTGCAAGTCTCGTAAGAAGGGGGGATTGTAATGTGTAACCAAAACAATAAAGTAAAAGCTGAAAATAGCAAAGTAAAAAGAGGAAGAATGTTACGTAAGTTGTAAACAATGAGAATTGAGGCGTTGGGGTTATGTCCACCTTCTGAGTTATACGTCTCTATTGGCTATGAGTGTGTAGAATTGCGACATGCATGTGCTTATAGAGAATTGTATTCTATGGTAAATCCAGGCGTCTTTCGACCTATTCGAGGATTATTTCACTTTAACTCTTTCGAGCTTAAAGAGTGTCTAACGGTACGAATTCTCCAAGAGGTTAGTCCAGTTACGACACTAGCTTTTTAATAGGAAAGGGTGTCCTACTACCTTGACACTATCTCTTTTCCAGACAAATAACCTTTCTTTCGAACAAGTTAAATGTTATACTGGCGTTATTCTATGCGTCTGCAGCCACAATAATTTGCACTAAGATGAAGAGAATAATGATATAAGCAGCAATACGTGTCACGAACTCACAAACTCATAGCAATAGTTAGTATCTCATACGGCTTCCATAACCCCAACAGAGAAGTTTAGTTACCCATGAATGCGAAGGAAATCACAATTTGCATTGTTGTTATTATACCACAAGATTGATGATTTTCGTGTAGCACAAGTGGTAGGCGTGAGGCGTGAATTCCTTAGCAAAGTAACGTTTCTCTTGTTGCGGAAATTAAGAATTGAATAGATGAATAGAAGAAGAAAAATAGAATTAATGGGAAGATTAGAAGAGTTGTAATTGAGAAGTAGAATGTATCTCTCCACTAAGGGAGGATTGTAAGAAGATGTATAGCATGATAGGGTATTTATAATACCCATATCCTAATCCTACTAAGCTAATGAAATACTTAACCAAATCCTACTAAGCTAATGAAATACTTAACCCAATTGTACTAGGTTAATGTAACATTATCCAAATCCAAATAAACTAATGAAATACTTAACCCAATTGTACTAGGTTAATGTATTATTATCCTAATCCAAATAAGTTACTGCAAGTCCCCAAAGTCTTCAGAAATGTTGTTTTAACCCGGGACAGATTTCCCATGCATCATTTTTGGTCCTTTAGGCGTCCAATCTTACGTTCCTTCCTTCGTGAGCTTTCTTTGGCGTCAAGTAAGCCATAAAATGCTGATTTCTGCATCATTTATACCTGAAACTTTTCTAATCATGTTTGTTAGCTCACTTACAGGAAAAAGGACTAAAAGTGCATGAAATATATAATTTGTTCTTAAAACATGGCACAAATATGGGCAAAATATATTGATATAGGCGCGTAATATCGCCTATCATCACTAAGCCTCCTTGACACTACACTAGATTATGGTGTCTCACATATTAACCTATTTTTATTCTTCTCTTTTCTTGATCACACATATTCAGGATGGGTGCGGTCTTTTTTACAATCACTTTTTTTTTTCACAACTTTTCTTTTCTTGTTCTTTTCCACCGCACCCCATTTTTTTATTCTTTTCTTTTACTCTACTTTTATCTATACTCATTTTACATCATGTACCCCTATGATAGCCATCCTTAACTTAGGCCATTTTCCTAGGTGAAGGTGTACAGTGTCCAAAGAGGACCAGGGCCAAAACAGGTTCATTATGATATAAATAAGACGGTGATAGGTATCATAAAAAGAAATAGGCTATTCAGGCTCAAAATAGGGATCAAGGGATATTATGCATATAGGGAAGGTCATTTAGGCTAAAAGTGGGCTAATATCAAAACGGCCTATGATCCTTTCCTAACCCCTATCCTTCAACCTAGGTAAAACTAACCGGGCAAGTTATGGATTTAACATACAAAGGGAACTAAGTAAGATCTCACATGCACATGGCATACAAGTATATCACAAGTTACTACTTATCCAGTTCATGCAATTTTTTAGTAATGATTATCAAGTCACTAGAACTAATACCATAACAAGATGCAAAGTGGTCACAATTCGATGCAAATCACATAGTTAAACAATCAAACTATTTAAGAGGTGTTCACAAAATAACAAAACCATGTTAACTGCCTCAGGTACTTATATTTCTCCTAGTCAACTACAAAATGTTACAACAACTCACCCTACACCCTCAACTTAAAATCAAGAAAACCCAATCTAAGGGTTAGGGTATACCTATAGTATATCAAGAACGGGGATCATGGGTTTTCTCCCATGTAGCGCCTGATTTAACATCGCGACACGACTCAGGTATCTCGATTACTTTAGGCTTTATCGAGACAGATAGTAGCAATACTTTTCATCGAGACTTTTGGACCGATATAAAGTTTTAATCATTTCTCATTAACCTTGAATATATTTCCATCTTCATTTTCAAGTTCTACTACTCTAGATGAGTAGACTTGACTAACTCTAATCGGGCCTGACCACTTGGATTTAAGCTCACCAGGGAATAGTTTGAGTCTGGAATTGAACAGAAGCACCAAGTCACCTTTTTGGAAATCTCATTTCTCAATCCTCAAATCATGATACTTCTTCGTCTTTTCGTTGTATAGGTATGCTCTTTCATATGCCCTGAGATGGAATCAACCATCTCATTTAGTTGCCCTAGTCTTAGCTCTGCTGCCTCTTTCCAATTCAAATTTAACCTTTTGAGTGCCCATAAAGCCTTGTTCTCTAGATCTATTGGTAAGTGGAATGCTTTGCGATAGATTAACTAGAATGGTGACATCCTAATAGGTGTCTTGAAAGAAGTCCAATATGCCCATAAGGCATCATCGAGCTTTCGAGACCAGTCTTACCGACTAGCATTCACCGTTTTGGCTAGAATGGATTTAATCTCTTGATTTGAAACCTCCACTTGTCCACTAGTTTATGGGTAATGTGGAGTGGCTACTCTATGATATTTCACCCCATATTTTGCTGAGGCAGCTCAAAATATTTTGTTGCAAATATGAGATACTCCATCTCTTATAATAGTATGTGGTACTCCAAAGTGAGAGAAGATATTCATCTTGAGAAAAGAAACAACCTTCTTTCCTTTATTATCAGACAAGGCAACAACTTTGACCTATTTTGAGACGGAATCAACAAAAACTAGAATTATTTCATCCCATACGAGCTTACAAAAGAACTCATGAAATCAATGCCCTAGACGTCAAATAATTCTACTTCAAGCATTTTAGTCAAAGGCATCTCATGTCTTTTGGAGATCGACCCCTGCCTATGACATTGGTCGCACTTCAACACAAACTCGTGAGCATCCTTGAATAATATTGGCCAATAGTAGCCACTCTGTAACACATTTCTAGCCATTCGGTCACCTGCATGGTGACCTTCAACTGGGGAAGCATGACATGCTTCCAATATACATAATACATCTCCTTCTGGCACACATGTTCTTATAATATTGTCAGCGCATCACCAAAAAAGATACAGCTCATCCCAGAAGTAATATGTTATATCATGAAGGAATTTCTTTCTTTGATGGAAGGAAAGATTTTTTGGAATGACTTCACTCACAACATAATTTGCAAAATCAGCATACTATTGCATTTTCTCCATAGCAACAGCCAAGATCTCCTCATCAGGAAATGCATCATTTATCTCTATTTCATCACTAACTGCCTTCTCACCTTCCATTCTGGACAAATGATCTGCAACTTGGTTTTTACAACCCTTTCTATCTTTGACTTCAAAGTCAAATTTTTGTAGCAGCAACACCCATCTAATCAGCCTTGGTTTTGCATCCTTCTTAGCCATAAAATACCAGGATGCATGGTTAGTGTAGACCACTACCTTGGTCCCAAGCAGGCAAGCTTTGAATTTCTCAAAATCATACACTACAACCAGGAGTTCCTGTTCAGTGACGGTGTAGTTCTTTTATGCTTTATTCAGTGCTTTGCTTGCATAATATATTGGATGAAATAGTTTGTCGTTCTTTTGTCCCAATACAACTCTAAGGGCAACACCGCTTGCATCATACATGATCTCAAATGTTTTGACCATTCCAGTGAAACAATGATAGGGGCCTCGACCAGCTTCTTTTTAAGGAATTCAAATGCCTTCAAGAAATCATCATCGAAGGAGAACTTCACCTCTTTCTCCAAAAGTTTGCAAAGTAGATTTCCAAACTTCGAAAAGTCTCTTATAAACCTTTGATAAAGGCCAGCATGTCCAAGAAAACTACGCACTCCTTTCACTAAAATAGGAGGTGGTAATTTCATAATAAATTTAACCTTGGCTCGATCAACCTCTATCCCTTTTACTAAAATTTTGTGCCCAAAATGATGCCCTCATTTACCATAAAGTGGCATTTCTTCCAATTAAGCACCAAATTGAATTCAATACATCATTACAAGGCCATACTTAGGTTTGACAAACATAACTCAAACGAATATCCCACCATAGAGAAATTATCCATGAACACCTCTAAGGTATTCTCAATCATAACTGAGAAAATAGACATCATGAACCGTTGAAAAGTAGCGGGTACATTGCATAACCCAAATAGCATCCTCTTAAATGAAAAGGTTCCACATGGGCATGTGAATTTCGTCTTCTCCTGATCTTCAAGGGCAATACAGATCTGGTTATATCCAAAATAAACATCCAAGAAGCAATACCACCCC
Source organism: Capsicum baccatum var. pendulum (assembly GCA_030864225.1). Lineage (NCBI taxonomy): Eukaryota > Viridiplantae > Streptophyta > Magnoliopsida > Solanales > Solanaceae > Capsicum > Capsicum baccatum. Next base: position 79,665,717 of record CM061560.1, on the reverse strand, counting down.
ATTCTAGCCAATCGATCAAGTATTTCGTCCATAAAGGGCATTAGGAAGTGGTCTTTCAAAGTCCTTGAGTTTAGTTTGTGGTAGTCCATGCAAACTCTCCACCCAGTCACAGGCCTGAGTGGAATCAACTCATTCCTTTCATTTGCAACAATAGTCATGCCTCTTTTTTTGGGAACGCATTGAACTGGGCTTACCCATTTACTGTCAGAAATAGGGTAAACCACTCATACATCCAACCACTTAATAATTTCCTTCTTAACCACCTCTTACATTGGTAGGTTAAGACGGTGCTGGTGCTCGATGGTTGAAGTACAATCTTACTCAAGTTATATTTTGTGTGTGCAGATGCTAGGGGGAATGCCAATAATATTTGTGATAGTCCATCCTATTTCTCTTCTGTACCTCTGAAGTATCAAAATAAGTTTTTCTACCTGCTACTCGCCCAAATCAGCTGCAATAATAACAGGTAGCGTGTTTTCATTGCCTAAAAATACATACCTTAAATGCCCAGGCAGTTTTTTCAATTCCAAAACCTGTTGCTCTTCGATGGATGGCTTAGCCGGTGGTGTTTGTCTATTAGCAAGATCAAGATCTAGCTTTTTAGGAGCATAAGAGTATGAACCCATTCCTGACAAAGCACAAACAGTCTCTTCGTACTCCTCAATGCCTTCACGATTAAAATTCATCAGAACTATGGCTAAAGGCTCGACAACAAGTTTTTTCTCTATTGAACCTCTTGCTCTTCCTCATAATATACGTCAACAATTGAGAACACACTCATTTATTTATGCTGCTTCATTGATTGGCACATATCAAATCACACCACCTCATCATTCATCCTAAATAAGATCTCATTATCTCACAAATCAATCAATATACTTCCAATTGCGAGGAAAGGTCAACCCAATATTATGGGCACCTTAAAGTCCACCTCGCAATCTAGAATGACAAAATCCATAGGAAATATGAAGCTAGCTACCTTTACCAACATATCATAGAAAATACCAACAGGTCATTTTACCAACCTATCAGCCATCATGAATCGCATATTGGTGGGTGTGGGGATTTCCCAAACCTAATTTTTTATATTCAGCCAGCGACATCAGATTAATGCTCGCTCCCAGATCACATAAGGCCTTAGTGAATTCCAGAGACCCAATCGTACAAGGAATAGTAAATGCTTCTAGGTCTGCCTTCTTATGCACCATGGACCTCATAGAAATAGCGCTATAATTATGGAATTATCCTCCACTTTATAGCTCACCGCTCTTTTCTTTGTCATAAGGTCCTTCATGAATTTAGCATACCCTGGCATTTTCTACAGTGCCTCCACCAAAGGCACATTTATTATTTACTGCTTCAACATTTCCATGAATTTACTAAATTTTCTTTCATCAACCTTCAAATTCAATCTTTGAGCAAAGGGAGGTGGTGGTCTTGGGAGAGTTTTAACCACTAATTCATTTTACTTCTCTTTCCCTTTTTCTAACTCATCAACCTGTTGATGAATAGAAGGGATGTCAATGTCGTCTAGCTTCTTTGACTCCACTGGATTATCATTTTCAAGCTCACCATCTACTTCAATCATATCTTTAACTCCACTTTTGACCATAGAAGGGCCAGGTTATATCTAACCACTTCTAGTAGTAATCGCCATACATGATCCATTATTCTGAGAATTCTTAATCATATTACTAAGTAACATTCCACTCTTTCTCTGGCTTAGCACTGCGGAGAGTTAGCTTATTTGTTGTTCTAGCTATTTGATCGAAGTGGAGTATGAGTTTACCAACTGAATCATAGAGGATAGATCGGTCTTCATAGTAGTCACCCCTGAGTTGGTAGCCTCCACTCCTTTTAACAATTTAGCCATCATGTCCTCCATGTACATCTTTTTAGAACTTGTTGTAGAAGCCTCATGATTTCTAGGAGGCACATATAACCCGCTTTAATCATTATTGCTTCTCCAATTTCCTTGCTCCTGGTTCTTATATCTAGCCTTGTCATAATAAGTACGACCTTGATTTCTTTGTCTATTTTCTTGGAAACCCCCCTGATTATTTACATTGTTCACTTCTTCTTCTGATTCAGACTCTACTTTTCCCTGCAATCCTATAGCCTTTACTTTCTTAATTTTACCTGATAGTAAATTCTTGGTTAGAGGGATGACCTTGGCTCAGCGGTAAGCTTTCTTACCATGGTGTGCCAGGGTCGGGGGTTTGAAACGCCCTTCCAGCGAAGCTGGGGTGAGGGCGCGTAGGTCAGGCCCGGAGTGGTCCCCCCCTCCCCGACACCTACGAAGTAGGTATGAATTGGGTCATCCCTTTAGTAAATGCTTGGTTAGCAAGTCCATTTGGATTTTTAGGTGAGATATGTTTTGATCATGCTCCTCATCTCTTCTGCATTGTTCCGTAGTCATACCAATAGAAATAGTGGGGCTTGCCACCACAGAATCTATAGTATGCCATTCTCAACTCTGTTTGGTCATTGTCTTTAGCATTTATGAAGGCTCTAGGAATGTAAGATCAACAAACGAACCACCATCAGCATTATCTAACAATTGGTTTTGTCACAGAGTTAAGAGCCTTGTACAAAGTATCCATCAAGTGTATGTCCGTTATATTGTGATTCAGACACTTCATTAGCTTCTTTTTGAATCTCTCCCAGGTTTCATGCAAGGCTTCAGTTGGGAGCTGTCTAAAGTTACTGGTCTCATCCCTCAACTGTACCCCCTGGAAGGTGGAAAGAACCTTTCTAGGAAAGCTCCTTTCAACTGCCTCAAGTTGATTATAGAATTGGGTGTCAGCTCATTAAGCCATAATGTTGCCTCCCCAGACAGAGACAATGGAAACAATCTTAAATGGATAGCATTCTAACCCACTCCTGGGTTATCAAAAGATTTACAAATGGTGATAAAGTTCACTAGATGCAAGTTTGGATCATCCCTAGGAACGCCACCAAACAACTCCTTTAGATGAAGAAGTTGAATCATAGTACTGGTAATGTTGAATTTCTCCCCAGGTGCTAACGGTGGAAGAATAATTGCACTCGTTGCACCTGCTCCATCAATTCCATCATTATCATTGAGGTCATACTGGACTGGCTGGTGATCTTGCCTTCTTCAAAACAGACGATTCCTGTTAGCATTACACTGTACTGGCGTAGCTATTTGCTTTGTACGCCTTGGGTTACCAGGGTTAAGCAATTCCCCATATTCCAAGCCTTCATCCTTAGGATTTGGATGATGTACTTGTTGAATTTAATTTTACATATTCACCTGAGCTCTAGCTAAGGCTACTAACCTCTCAGCCTCCTATTGGTTTGCCATTCTGCCGATTAGTTTCGGTTCTGGATTAAATAGTAATAATGATTCTCCTGAACTTCTGGTTCTTTGCATACACCACAAAAGTCCTACACCAAACAAAATCAACAAATAAACATAAAACTAGGAAACTTGACTAACAATCAATTAGCTCACACAAACTTAAATTTACAACTGTATTCCCCCAAAACGGCACCATTTCTTATAACGCTCAAACTACATCTCTCTTACAAGAATGTAAGCAATTGTTGTTAATATATAACCCAACTAGGTTAGGGTCGAATACCACAGGTAATATGGTGTGAATTTAAGTTATCTATAGGTTAATCAACTGATAGTTAGCAGTTTCCTATGAATGGGGTTTTTTGGAAAGGCAACAAATAATTACTTCTCAATTCAGTGTTTGAAAGCAATATGATAAGGGAAACCAGAGTTATGTTACTATGGGTATTGGGATTTGACAGATGCTAGTAACGGTTCAAGATTCTTGTGGTAGGGAGGAACAACAGACTATCCTTGTCGAAGTTATGTCTAATTGTTTCTCAACCTATTTAAACCTTTAACCGCCTAATTCTTTCGAACATAGGGAATTTATATTTCATAACAAAATGTTATCTCAAGTTAATTAATCTTGTTACAACATTAATTATTAAATGGAAGTTTGATGCTTCGAAGTCTCTGTTGATAATTCGCTTCTTACTAGGGTTGATTTATTATCTCAAGCAAATAACTAGTAAGAAAGTCCTATTTTTGCAACCAATAGTCAGAATATAAAATAATGTAATTAACAAGAAGTTTCTACCACCGTTAGAATCTTCAACACTTAGCTACATTACAAAGACAAACCCATAGATCCCACAACTCAAGTTAAGGGAATTTAGATACTCATAATATAATAAGCAAGACAGCAAGTTGAATTCATAATTTTATAGATGAACTTACAGTAAGATGAATAACAACACGTATTTCTCAAATTTGATCACAGTAGAAAATCCCAAAACAATGGTAACAATAATTTCTCCAAAAGTAAACCGTAATATTATAGAGAAAACTAGAGAGAAAACTTGATGAAAATGTAGAGTTCAAGATGCTCAGAAAAACCCTAAATTATGCCTTAAATACTTCAACCTAATTATGGAAACAAATCACAGATTACAGATCTTTTCTCGCACAGGTGACGATGAAGTGTGATGCCTCGTCAGGAGTCTGACGACTTATTAGAAATGTCGTCTTCTTCTTCTCTAAGTTTGATGATTTCTTATTTAGGTTGATGACGACAATCTGACGACTTATTAGGAGTCTGAAGACATATCAGAATTGTCATCTGGTCCCCTTCCACTTTCATGATTTCTTCCTTAGAATGACTACATTCCTGATGGCTTATCAGATACCTAACGGCTTATCAGGGAATGTCATCACACTTCTTCTCCCACTACCTGACACTGTCTATAGCTGGTGGTGATTCTTATAACTTATCACAAAGTTAATGACTTATCAGAATTGTTGTCGCTTCTTCACTTCAAATCCTATTCTCTATCTAAGGCTAACGGAAACTCTGATAGCTTATCACATTACTGACGACTTATCATACAAGTCATCAGCTATACTTCCCTCTCTACTTTCTCAGAATACTTCCCTCTCTACTTGCTCAAAAATTATTATTTTTACTTCCATTAATGCTGGTTCTCTTGTATCTTAACTTTTACTGCAATATCAAAAATAAAACAATCAAAAATGACAAAATTTACTTAAGACTTTGCAATTATTCTCAGTTAAAAGCCTCAAATGTGTTAGCATCTGTTCACACATCAGTAAACCCTCTTGGTTGACTTATCCACGGGAGCGTATCACAAAATATTACATTAGCTTCAAGGCTAAGTTCTGGTGGGCTGTTGTTTGCTTAATGCTGATGCCAATAAAATATGACGAAAACTTGGCTAAACACAGAGTCGTATTGGTGGTAAGCTTGGTTAAGGGCTGCAAGTTGACTTCATCCAGATTATTATGGATGAGATGTTTGTGAGGGCACATAAAACAACAAGTGCATTGTCTTTCCCATGTTTAATCACTGAGTTATGCAAATAGGCTGGTGTGTCCTTGATTCATGGAGTTGATAATGAAATCCCGACTATAGATAGATGGGACATTGTGAAGTGGAAAGATGACTCAAAGTTTAAGATGCATGTCATTAAGCCTCTAACTTACCAGACTTAATCTTCACAACTCCCGATGCTTTAGAAATTCCTACAGGTATGCCTTTGCCCATCACCTCTTATGTTCCACCTGAGTACATACCCCCAAGTATATTTGTAGGGTTAGGTTCTGCACAGTCTATGGGTGGAGTAGATGTTTTCGAATATAGGTTAATGAAGGAAAATTTTGCAAAATTGGTGAAGCTGTAAAAGAGGTTTTAGAAATAGTTAGATAAATGGGTGTCAGAATTCAAACCTTTTGTTGATGGAATTGTAGCTGAGGCAATCAGTCCATTCCAAACTATTCCAGCTAGGATGGACAACATGAAACACCACATCAACAAAAAGCTAGATTCACTGTCTCTCTCTAATCTTGCTAAGCTCATGGTTGAATTTGAGCAGGCGAAGGCTGATATAGTAGAGTTAAAGGGAAGGCATCCATAGCAAACTATTTTTGACCCAACCTTAGTGGTGAGTGACGATGATAAAGGCATTGTGGGCCTAATATTAACACCTGCAAAATACAAAGAAAAGAAACACATGGATAAATAAGTGGCAAGGAAAGCTGAAAAGAGGACAAAAAGAAAAGAAATGACAGCGAAGCAACAAGAACAACATGATCTGAAGAGAGTTCAAAAGAAATCAAAGAAAGATGAAGAAAATAGAAATAAGAAAGAGAAAAATAAAGTAGCTAAAGTATCTAAAAGTGCTGCCCCAGCAAGGGGCAAAGTTTAGCATCAGTTCGAGAGATGAATCCTCCGATATATGAGGGTGAGCGTTTGAGTGCCCCTACCACCATAGGGTCCAACATTGCACCAGTTGAGGACACAAGAGCCTCACCACACTTCATAGACTCCTCATATGAATAAAAGTCAAAACAAGTATATCCATTCCTTTGTACTTCAATTTAATGCTTTGAGGACAATGCATATGTTTTTATGTGGGGGTGGTGTACTTGTATCATGGGGGGTTGTGTTGCCAATATTCTGAACCCTACTATGTGCTATCTAGGAGAATCAGCATGTCTAGGATCATGTTAAGTTTGTATTTTTATTTTCTAGGTTTAACTTTAGATTTTAATTTTTCTTATTTTTAAGTCTTGTTATGTTGTTGATGTTGGTTGATGAAATAAAAGTGTTGTTTGTGTTAGTAGCTTGTTGTAAATACGAATGATGAATGATGTTGGAATCAACCTATGACTATTTGCATTTGACTGTTTACTTTTGTCTCCTAGGATATATGATCAACTATTAGTGAATCTGTAGTTGGTATTAATCTATAAATACACATGAAACGTGATGCACATCTTAAGAATAGTAGATTGAGTTTGACTCAGTTGACACTATGTGTTCGAGTATTTGTATTAGTTCTTACATGGTATAGTACAGTACCTAGAACTTGCTTGTTTTAGTTGATGCTATTCTATAGTTGATGGGATAAGAAGTGATGGCAGGCCACCTTGTGCTTTTAGTCCACTTATACATAGTAATTAATCCCACCAAAAATAATTTTCCATTTTTGAACCCCTATTTAATCCTTTGTTAATTTTACTTCATCACCAAGCATTCTAGTCAACTCTTCTTCAGATGTTGACTTCTAGCTCTGGCCCTGGCCTAGTAATGGGCAATGTGTACTTAAACTTAGGCAAAACACCTAAGTTGAGGATGGCTTATTGTAGGACTGTTAACTGCCTACTGAAAAGTTGGTCTAGAATTTGAATTTGAGCATTTGGCCCTAGTCTAGTTAAGATAATGTGCACCTTGACTAATGGCATCAGCCTAAGTTGAGGGTGGCTGATTCTTGTATATATATATATCTAAAAAAAGGTTTTATCATGGTAAAGCATTAATAAACGAGAAAAAGGGTAAGTGGGCTAGCAAAGCAATGGCCTTGGTAAAAAGAATTTGAAGGCAAAGATAGTTAAAGCCTAGTTCTTAGTCACTTTTGCCCAAAATTAATTCCTAACCTAGCTTGATACCTTATTACTAGCCTAGAAAAGACCTGCTTGATCTTGAAACTTAGCTATAAGGGGGAATTTGATGATAAAGGCAATCTTATGGTTGCATGTGCTATGTTGGTTACTTCTTTGATGAGTGAGAGGGTTTTGATTTGTATCCACAAAATATACTGAGTGGCAGATCTCCTTGTCTGTGAGGGCAAACTGAGTCATACTTAATATGGATGATCTCTGTAGATTCTTGTATCCATGTTGTATAGATGAATTGATTTTAAAACAATGCCAGTTATAGACTTTGACATGTTAAACCATATGATTTGGATGACAAGTGAATGGTTGTGTGAGAATTAGTTCAATAGTAAAGTCCCATCATTGTATTGTTCATATATGCAATTTGGTGTTGAGTTGCTTGAGGATAAGTAATTATCTTAAGTTGAGGGTGTTGATGTTCCAGCTTTCGACGGAACATGTTTCATCTTTTTCTTGGGAAAATTGCATGTTTTTAAGCAACCAAGGTTGCATTTAATATTGGTTTTTAGTGTTTTAGGGTAAGGAACTAGCTGAAGGAAAAGACTCGGAAAAGTAGCGAAAACACAATTATGATGGTCAAAATAGTGAACTGTCAGTCTTCCAATAGAACACCAACTCAATCATTAGATCCAAACAGAATCCATGAATTTAGAAGACTCAGCGATGGCCTATGTGGTGGACCGTCAATCTTGCAATGGACCACCATTTTAGCGGCCAGCGCAAAACTGAATCAAGCATCCTAAACTGCTCAGAGACGGCCAACATGGTGGATCGTTGGTCTTGAGACGGACCACCACTTTGGTCGTCAGGACCATCCAGAACTTGACTCTCAAGGATCATCAGCGATGATCAAAATGGTGGGCCATCAGTCTTGCGATGGGCCACCACTTTGGCCGTCAGTCTTATCCAGAATGTGACTCTCTAGGATTAGTAGCGACGGCCCAAATGGTGGACCACCAACCTTGCGATGGACCACCACTTTGGTCGTCACTTTGGACGCGGGTTTTATAATTTTGAATTTTAAATCCTTTTTGACTAGGAACATATAAATACCAGTTTTAGGTTTTATTAGGAATCTTTTATCTTTTATTAGGTTTTACCATATTGAAAATACATTGTTCAATAGTTTTCCTCTAAGATTCATTGGAGATTTGTAGATCTAGATTCTTTTATCATATTTTTTCTTGAAAATTGAAGAACAACAATTGTGACTTTTGTAAGTAAACTTTGAATTAATTTATGAATAACACAATGATTTCTTCTCTTTCTTGGATGGAAATGTGTGGATAACCTCCCATAACTAGGGTTATGGGAGCCTTGATGTGAAAAGCTAATTTTGGGTTGTGAATCTAGTAGATTGCCATGAGTAATTGATATTGCGTAAACTCTTTTTCACTTTAATGACTTTTCTTGGTTGAAAACTTGAAAAGTGAGCCCAAGAACAACACTTGTTCAAATATAAAAATGCTTGTTGGGAAATGAAAGGGTTTACATAAATCTAAAGGCTTTAACCTTTGGATAGAGGGTAGATGCCTTAACCGAATCAACCCATGTGAGTTTATAGTTGAATTAGTACTATGTTTTTTAAGTTTGAAAGAATTAAGGGATAAGTTGCTCATTTAGGTTGAGAGACTAATGGGTAAACCATAGAATTCAATTACTCTTGAAAAAACAATTGTTCATTGGGAATCCAAAATAGTTCACAACCCTAGTTGCTTAAGCATCTTGGTAACCATAACTCTAGTTTGACTTCTCTTATTGAATTGTTATTAGCAATATAACCTACAGTTGGATTACTTTCTGTGAGAAACGTTTGAATAGAATTGATAAATCAAAATCCCCCTCTTTTCTAGAACCTTCGATCAACAGTCTAGTAACAACCACAATACTTAGTGAACACAGTATTCCGTATGAGATTCGACACCCAACCCAGTTGGATTTTATATTTGACAACGACCACTTACACTCTCTAACGAGAGTTGTAATTTGGGAGTATCACTTCTCCCTCTTCTTTATCTTGTCATGCAAATCCTTGAAATTCTTGTGAGACTCTGCCAATATTGACTATGCTCTCTTAATCCTGGCCATAGTGGCTCCCTATGTCTCCTGCTCCTTCTTGTATTTCTCATAATCTACAAGTGACACATATGAGTGATGCCTGGTGGATTGCTGTCCTGGCCCCTGAGCCAAACTTGAAACAAGCTCCCTAATGGCCCTAATATCCATCCAATGTCCTCCAAGGGCCTCATAGTGGATGGTTTGCATGATTGACTTTTTAGCTGTCGACTTACCTAAGTTGACTTTTCTCTTTTTACTCTGACTCAAAGAACCCTCACCCCGGATCTTTAATGGGAAGATGCGGGGACCTGGATGCCCCTAGGTATATATAGCATATTCCTTTACTTTTGTCCTTCTGCATAACTCAGTAATAAGGTAAGCAAAGAAAAGAGATGTACCCCCTTGGCTCTTAAAGTGCATCCACTTTGAAAGAACAATCTCTCCTACATTTAGATCAATGCTAGATAATATGTAAACCACTATCTGTGAATGAAAATCTATGATAGTTGTCATGTGTGTGCAAGGCGACACTCTATTACAAATAATAGCCAACCAAAGTCTAGCCTATGCTGAAAAATCATTCATAGAAATTCCTCTCTTACTGGTTCCCAAGGAACTTCCTTGCCAGGACATAATATGTTCGCCATCCAGGTCCCTATCTCACATGCTTTTGCCTTAAATGGAGCCATATCCATATCAGGAAGCCCATATACCTCATTTACCCTCTCAGCTATGAAATATACTTCCTTTTCCCAAATAATCATCACAGGTTTTGTGAGAGAGACTACGCTAAGGTTAGCGAAGAACCTATGTACCCAATGCTCATTAGCATAGCAGGGTTCTTGTGGAAAGCACATCCACTAAATAGCAGTAAGTCTTGCATGGAATCCAAGGAGTTTCTCCTATACTTTATCAAGTCAAATACCCCTTTCTGGGAGTAATTTTATCCTAGGAAGATCAACATTGTAAAGGTTTTGGCATTCAACTGACATAAATTAGTTATTGTCAAAGTCCCCTATCTTAGCAACCTAGTACCTGTAAGCAACACAATCTAGACCATTATTAGTATTATCACAAAAAAATCATGCTAGATTAATTAGATAAGCTCATGTGGCAGTGTTGTAGAAGGTTTGAGAGTGAGAAATGGGTGTGCAAAAATTTTTCCTTCTACAGACGACTGCCCTCAGGTATGGCAATTGCGGAGCAATAATTGCGATCAGGGTATAGTAATCATGGTCATCGGGACCGTGATCGCGGTACCTGAGACCATGATCGACAGTTCTGTACCTCACTAAAAACACATGATTTTAACACCTAATTTGTGTTCCAACTTGGCACATAAGCATCATGATAAAATAACTTAAGCCTATAAAGCAAGAATATAACCTCAAACTTGAAGAAATTAACATTGAATTCATTGGGGAATTAAAATAAACACATGGTGTACATGTTAATTTCAACAATTTTAGGCCTAAATTAGGGTATTCGAGACTTCCCCATTAGTTTATACACCATCTACAGTAGATAATCACCACAATACTAAACAACAAGCATATATTTCATGTTAAAAACACTATCTCAGGCCTTTCCCTAAAATATAAGTTCTAAGCATACAATAATATTAAAAACAAGAGAGTTTAGGAAATATACCAAGTTAGAGGATGCAAAGGATAGAGATGAAAACTTGGATACGCTATGCAATGCCAAAAAATAGAGAGAATTTGAAAAGAGGTGCGTGTGGATAAAATGGCAGCCTGATGGTCATTTAAACTAATTTGACCACGATCGCTTCCTAGTTCCACGATCGTATACATTCGGCCTCCTCAATCATGGTGCCAAGGGCTGTGGTCGCGATAACTATGACCAAAATTAAGGTCTCCTGCACTCCTCTATTTAGTGCACATATGCCAATTTCACTGTTTCCTTTTTCAATTTCGATCAAAATTCCTTATAGCACTACCTTTTCATGGATTATGCATGAACAAATGCAAAAATAAAATCTACTCTATCAAGCATAAGTAAAAGGATACAGTCTAGTATTAGTGGCTTGATGGGGTGCCTCCCATCAAGCGCTTAGTTTATTGTCTTAGCATGACGCCTCTTCAACTCCTATTTGTGCTTTCACTTATAAGATTTGAATCTCTATCCATACTTTTGTTTATGATGCATTGAGAGACAGAGGGACAGAAGATTTAGATCTTCCAAGCTAAAACTTGTAAGATATAAGAAAATAACGAGGGAGATTTTATCCGCCATTTTGAAGACTTAAACCTTTTACCTAATTTCACATCGAATTTGTAGTTTATCTCCTAGGGTAAAGGTGACCACATCAGTAAGCCACTAGTTGTACATTGAAAGTTGAATTCCTTGTCCATTGATGGTGGGGATTTTATGTTCTCCTTTGGAATGTCAAATCTCAAATTATAGGAATCGTACTCCTTCTCCCCACAATCATCATTCATCTAGGTGGATGGATTCTCATCACATCCCCTAGGCACAATGTTGAAAAGTTGTTTGAATAAGGTCTATCCCTAAATTTTGGAATTATTTCCTCATTAGCACCTACACCACAAAATGCGCTAGAGTCATAATAAGAGATGTTCTTTGATTCTTCTTTTGACTCTAGTGCTATTTCATTTATTTTGGCATCTTCACCATATTTTATTAGGTAGATTGGGTAATCTCTGAGGATTCTTCACTACCAAGACCATCATCATATCTTGGTTTCTCTTCTTGATTGATATCCTCTTGGAAAATTGGGAAGGTAGTGGTGTTTTCAAGGTTTATCTCCTTGTCCACTTCCTCCATCTTGGCAATCTCCCTTCCAAATGCCTCATTAGATTGATGTTCTCTTGAACATTCTCCCTTATTGTAGTTACTATATCCAAGATAGTTTGAAGCATTGCTTTTAAACTTTTGGACCCAGTATGTTTCTCTTTCTTATTCTCTATATAAGACCTATCAAACTCATAAAAAAAACTAGCTACTCGGTTAGCATAATAAGGGAGGCATTTGGAAAATCACTCCAATGTACATCTTGACCACCACATAAAGAATAACCATACTCTAAATGGGATCAAGATAGTGATTTCATCTCTCTCCGAGGAGCATATTTACAATCTCTTTCAAAGTGCGGTCGATCATAATATTAACATGGATTGTCAAGATAGGACTTCCAACTACCAAAAATATATTTTTCAATAGATGCCATAGAGAAAAGCAAAACAAAAACAAAAATCTACCAAACATAAGAAGTAAAAGAAAATCACAAACAAATATTTACAAGTTTGAATTCAAGCAAGTTATCTAGAATTCCAAAATAACTCAATACGCCAAATTGTTCCTCGGAAACAATGACATTTTTATAACGCTTAACATATATATCAAATTAAGTGCAAGTCAGTAGTCATCAATATATTTACCCACTTTGGATTTAGGGTTGAATCCATGAGGAACAATATGATTGGCAACTAAATTAGTTTGAAATGATAGATACTATCTAATTTTAACCAATAGTACAAAAATATAAAAATGGGGGGTTTGAAAGGTATCACAAATAATATTTCTTTTTTTAGGCACAAATTCTGGGCTACAAATAATTAGAGTCTAGTCAATTAGGCACAAATTTTAGGATTATACTTTCTTAGGGGTGACATATGTATGAGAGTGTAATAACTTGATGTAAATTCTAAAGGTTGGTGATGTGGTAGGCTAGGTTAGAAATACTTGAAGCTAGTTAGTCAATAAAACCTCAAGAGTGTCACTCATTCACCTTTTCGAATACCTAATGAGTGCTTTACTCAAAACCACCTAATACCTCGATTAAATACCCCTATTTCTAGGATAGTTCCATAAGTTTATTCAACTTCAAAATCACCTTTATGTCTAAGATAGTGAAAATTAGTCAACCATGCTCATAAATTATCTATTATTGCCTTGGTTCCTACATCACTCTTTCAATGATGATGTGGGTTTCTAAAGCTCACCCAAACCCCTTATTCAAGGATGGTTTGAGCTTTCAAGATCTTGGGATTTTCATTTATCAAACCCATTTGGGTATTTGGGGCTTCACCTATAAATACCAACCAATTTACTCAAGTAATAATAGAATCCAACATCATAAACTAGTAAATGCACAAATAAATCACATCCCACACATATTTACACCCTATTCAAGCATAATCTAAAGAGGAAAAACTAGCTACTCATAAGATAAATAAGTAAAGATTTTAGCCACAATCTCCATTGATTTGATTTAAGAAAATCTAAGTGAATGTTACTTCAAACTATGAGATTCAACAAATATTCAATGAGAGTTTACTAATTCTTCACTTGGAAGTGACTCTAAAATATTCTTCACCAAAAATTTATATAATATTTTATTCTCTAAGAATGGAGGCTAAAACCTTAGAACAATGTCTAAAAATTGGGGAATATGGAATATGGTGAATGATTATGGTTTGAGCTTCTTTTTGTAAAATTTGGAAGCAGCCATGTGCTTTTATATTTCTTCCTTTAGGCTGCATTTTTCCGCTAGAACGAGATTACATAGGCTTGGCCATGATCGTGGCTACCACGGGTGCAATTAGCTCATGCGACCATGGTAGGATAACCTTATTAACAAACCGCAATCATGGAACTCAGACCGCGATCGCGGTAACTGAGGTCATGTCTGCTCTAGGTCTTCAGTTGCACTTTCTTACATTTTCTTTGTTCATTTTTATCTCCAACCCATATATTTATATCTCATCAACTATGTGCCTGCAAAATGTGAATATCAATGCATTCAATCACAATTATGTCTCATTTATTCATTCAAAACATGGTAATGTGCATGACGTTGAGTGCTAATGAGTGGTAAACTCACCACCCATGAACCATCAATTTGGTATAAAAGATATTAGGCACATGGTTGTTGTGTGACCTAGTCTTGATAGATTTTATAAATTCTTTATCAAATGAATAAAAAGAAAAGTGAAAATTCACTTGGCCTTTCAAAGTGATGTTGATGTGTGTGATATAAATATGATAAATGTCAAGTCATAGTGGTAATGTATTATGTTGTCCAATAACTTCATAACTCCATATGTTTTCCATACTTTTGTGATCTCTTATAGTATTCAGCATGCATAATCAATTGGTTAGGTATCATCTAACCAATTAGATTATTCCCCTTGTAGATGACTATTCCCAAGTACAAAGGTTCATGTGTCATGGGTTTTGCATTGCTAACCACTACATATTATCCTAATATAGTCATTCCCATTTATCGGCTCAAGGATAATTAAATGAAGATAACTCCAAGTCTTGTTGTTGATTTGCTATTACTATCTAATTATCCTTGTTGTACATATGATCATTTCCCATTTCTTGAAGAGAATGCGACTTGTAATAAGCATTATAAATGCTCGGTCATTCTTAAAAATGAATGTGTCTATATATATTAAAGGTTATGAATAAAGATGTACTTATGTATGGTTGATAAATACTAAAAACTTACCTCTATGTGAGATTTGAGAGAAATAAAGATCTTTCATATAAAAAGTTCATTGATGTTGTAGTATATTTTATCACGATCTACTAAAAGCTAAAAGTAATAAATGATTCTTTCCTATAAAAGTTTTTTTCCATGCCCAAAATAGTTATTATGAAGTTGTTGAATGAAGTTATCATTAATCATGCAAATTTGATATGACAAAAGGACTTTGCCAAATGTTATAAAAATAAATTATTAAAGTCAAAAGTAAAGCAAGAAAGAGGTCTTGCATACAATGATTTTGCCTATAAAGACAATAATTTCTATTCCTAAATGGATATAGTCACCATACAAATGATGTTTTAAAATATAAGGTTTAAATCTCCAAAAGAAACTTTTTTATGTTTCAAGAAATTGACAAGAAATTTTATATTTAATTATTTTGAAACTATACAATGTGAAAATATTTTATACCTTCATATTACTATAATAAAAATGGGTTAGAAATATTTATGTTAAAGGCTACTCATTGTCCTCCTATTTGTTGATATAAATATGGGCATGGTGATGGAATTATATGCAATAGTAAACTAAACGTTTATAGAAAATATATAAGTTGGTATGACCGATTGACTATCTCGGTTTAAATGTGATGCAAAATTAATTGAGAATTCATGTAATTATCATTGAAAATAAAAAATTTCTTCAAGATTCTCTTATATTTCTTGTTCTCACAATAAAATATTGTCAATTAGGTTTGAGGTTGTATCCCTAAATTTTTGAAATGTATAACAAGGTAAATAGGGCCCTTTATCTTTCATATGGACTGTTTACTATGAAATAGGATGCATTTATGGTTGGTCGCATGGATTTGCTATCAAGTTGTAAATTGATATTTGTAAGGTTGTTTGCTCAAATTATTAAATTAAGAATATGATTCCAAACTATAAATTTGATAATACTGATTGATTTAGCATAAATTAGGTGCCTCTAATTATAGTGAATCATTGTTTACGAGAATAAATCACCCAAAAAGAAAATTTAGGATGAGCGTGTTTATTTAACACGCACCAACACTTGTATGCATCAAGTAAATAATGTTCTTCTTTATTGTTGTTTCAGGGTCAGGAACCAAATAAATTCATATAGAAATTTAAATATTCAGCATCTGATTTAATTGCTTCACCATGCACAAACAAATCCCTAAATAAGCTTGGGGTAAATGTTAGATTTCCTATTATTAGGGGAGATATGAGTAGTATCTAAAATGTATGGAATTAATTATCTAAATCCTTGTAGAAAAATAAACTTAAAGTTCAAGGGATAATTCATAATTTGAAAAATGTTGCAAGTTTATTGCCAGATGCATTTTCTAACCCTATGTTATAATTCAACTGTATGTAATGACCCTCCAGGTCATTTTCTACTTTTTCCCACTTTTTTCATTT
Organism: Capsicum baccatum var. pendulum; assembly: GCA_030864225.1. Lineage (NCBI taxonomy): Eukaryota > Viridiplantae > Streptophyta > Magnoliopsida > Solanales > Solanaceae > Capsicum > Capsicum baccatum. The sequence continues at coordinate 79,649,234 of CM061560.1, read as the reverse complement.
AGAGCTTTTTGTAGCTGTCGCAAGCTGGAGCTGATAGTACAGTTACCAGACAGTTCATTTGATTTTTAGAGTCAATTGCCTATTTTCAAGTCTTTACTGGTAAGAATTTACAATCATGAAAAACATTAGGTTAATAACCTTATATGCCAATTTTGATATTTTTATCATCTCTAGAATGTCGATTTTAGGATAGGGATACCTTTGGTTTGGGTCCCAAGGCTTCTGAACTCATTTTGGGTTTTTCCTCAATATTTGGTAAAAGTGCCCCTTGGGTGTGTTGCCCCCATTTCATCAAAAAGACTCTAAATAAAAAAATCAATGATGCCATTGAATTTGAAATATAAAATTTTACAGGCTAGCATAATTCCTTTGTGTTCACGAGATTCCAAATAAATCCCGAGGGGTCAGTGGAAACTTGACAAAACCTAAGTTCAACTGGTCCATGGACTCAGTTGGTACATCCTCTTAAGAGGACCTATGGTCACTTAAGTGGAGGCTTCTTTATTAGACAAGTTGTCGCTGTAGTAGCGAAGGATGGTTCTGCCTTAGTCGCTTTAGCATAACCCTTACTGCTAAAGTAGGTGTCGCTTAAGAAACACCTTGACCACTTTAGTGGGGGGTGACCCAAGCCAAGGACCATTGTAGCGGTACTATGTCACTTTGATAGACCACTTAGGCAGTAAAGTGACCACTTAAGAGGAACCTACGAGGGCATTAAACTTTGCTCTTACCCAATTTTCTCTCATTTCTCACAAGTCTTAACAACCATAAAGCCCTAGAGAGAGTGAAAAATTAGGAGACTAATCTTTGGGTGATCGTGGGGTGTCGGTAAGCTCGGAATAATAATTTCCTTGTCGTAATCCTTGTAAGTTTTTCTCAAATTCTTAGTTTAATTCTCCAATTTAGTCATAAATCCCTAGTTTATTGATGGTTTGATTTTACTATTATTTGAGCTTAGAATTTACCCATTCTTGAGGGTAAATAATCTTTAAGCATAAGGGAACAAGTTGACAGTTTTAAAAGTGTGACTCAGCTAGTGGGCCCCATATGGGACTTTAACTTAGTTTTGGATCCAAAACATAAAAATAAAATATGGGTATCACTATTCTCATATTAATATGTAGACCACTATTTTGATAGCGTGGAATCATGTGGAGGCTTCTCAAAAGGGGGAATCACCAATTTAGCAAACTATATCAAGCTTTCTTTAATGTCCAGGTAGGCTAGGCCTACCTTTTTCTTAGATTGAGCTTAATTATATTATTGATACAGTATTGTGCTAGTTTTGGGTCAGAAATTTTGACTTAGAGTTATATTTAGTGGAATTTGGATTATTTAGCCACTTTAGAAACCGAAATTAGGCAAATTTGACTTGACTAACCATTCTTTAGGTTGAATATCTATCTTAGTACTTAAGGAGACTTATAAAGTATCTTTTAGTGAGATTTTGGAGCCTTAGTCTAGTTTGAGATAGAATTTACCTTAGAATGGACTTTTGGGGTTACAAGTGGGCCCCTTCGGCCACCTTAGCACAAGATTATTATTAGCTCTTTATAGACTCAATATGCCTTTATACATTATCCTATTTATATTCTTGACTCTGAGGAAGATTTAGATATATTATGGCTTATTCTAAGTTGTTATTTAGGAGATTTTAAGATCAATTCAAGTTCGACATCTATGATGATGTTATTTTTAATTCAAGTTTGATATTCATGATATTATTTCTGGTTTAATTTCAGTATATAAGATACTATTTCCAACTTAAGACTGACATTGAGAGGTTATTTATGATGGTTATGGAATTGATTCGAGTTTGGTATTTATTATGGTATGGAGCGATCACAATTTTAGACTTTGGATGGTTGGAATATTTATCGTCATTACTTCTCCTTGATTGCATCTACCATTCTTATGGGGGATCTGCCATTGATCCATTTACTTTTTTTTGCATCTTCTGGGCTTATGGGAGCCCAGTTATCCTAGAGATATCTCTTTATCAATATTTATTTGGTCATTTAATTTCAATATTTGGAGCATTGTTTCAAGTATGTATCTTCCCCCGACTTAGCTTATTATCATGCATTTTATTGTATTTATATTAATATTTAGCTCAATTGGCCGATGATGACTACTGAGTACCCATTGCTTTTGTACACATACTATACTTTTGTACCATTTTCTAATACAGATTCGAGTACCAGCTGCCTCCGTTGATGCCATATTAGTATGTGCCAAAGTTCGAAGATAGGGTGAACTCTTAGAGTCGAAGTTAACTTTCTCACCTTTTTTATGTTTTGATGGTCTTTTTGTTTGAGACTATTGTACATTAACATTGTTAGTACTCTTATTTTTTTGCTAGAGGCTCTTGTACAACCTTAATAGGTCATGGGATGTTTTCACTCTTTTCATTGTTTCTCTTTAGTTATGTTATTATTCTTATATTCTGTGGCTTATAATCTATTTACTTGAATAATTTTGGCATTTATGCCATTTTCCACCAACTAGCCTGTTACTTATCATTGCGGGCTATAGTTTGGCTTACCTATTGATTGGGTAAAGTAGGTTTCATCATGACTCGTGAAATTGGATAGTGACAAATTGGTATCAGAGCTAGGTTCATTAGTATTATTGGTACAAGAGAAAGTGTCTAGTAGAGTCTCGCAAATTAGAATGATGAAGTTCATTTCTTATCTTCGAGAAGCTATAGGACATTCATAGGAGATCTTCACTTTCTTCACTTATTTCGTGCTAAGAGTTTGTGTTGGTTTCTAACATTCATTTAGTGTCACTTTTTTCATATGTCTAGGACGTGAGCTATTGCTATGAGAGCTAAGAACCTTGAGTCCGTGATTAATGTAAGACCCCGCAAAAGTCCTAGTCATTTCAGTCTTTTATAGCATGCCAAAAGAGGTCCCAAACTTAGAAAATTTCAGCTAAGTGTTGACACTTAGTCTCATTTTTTGGCCTTGATATTTCAATGGCATCATTTTCTATTTTTTTCCCTTATATTATTGATTTTAAAATTAATTCATGATCAGGGATGTCAATAGGTCAGCTTGGGTGAGTTTTGAAATTGAACATCATTTGAGTCATATTTGGATGACTAAAATAGCAAGCCAATGTGATCTCGATGCGTTGCATTGGCTATCGCATCGATAGCATTGACACGACACACCGGCTATTGCGTCGGCACCATCGATGTGATATGTCGCCTGCCGCGGTGCTGGGCATATTTTACTCATTAAATTCTAACTTTCCATGGGCAATTAGGTCCTTTTCCCTCACCTAATTTATCCAAAACACAAAATTAAGCTTCCAAAATGGCAAAATACATTCATTATTCACAAAATCCTCTCAAGAAATAAAGCCTAGTTCATCAAGCTCAAGATTAAGTTCCAAGAAATCCCTAACAATCTTCACAAATTCTGTCACTCAGGTATGTTAAGTGTTCATCCTTGGATTTTCTTCCACAATTGGAGTTCAAGAACCCTTTCCAAAACTTCAATTATGATTCCCATGTTATGAATTAAATTATGCTCATGTTTGTGTTGTTATTTGAGTTTCAAAGTTAAGGAAATCTGAGTTTCATGTAAAATAGATCAATTGGTATGTTGGTTGATGTAGATCTCATGTCAAACCCGTAAATTGTGAATTGATTGTTGTAGTCATGATGCATTAACATGTTGTTCATTCCCATGTACAAGGTTATTCCTCCTAAGTGTTTGATAAAATGTCTAAGTGAATGAATTATGCATTGTGATCTTTCGGTGATCTTAGTATTGAAATCATGCTATTACAACATGTTTAAACTAGTCCCATGCTTAAGTTATGCCTTGCAAGTAATTGATAAAATATCCATATGAGTAAATCATGCATGGTAACCTATTGTTGTGTTGTTAACGTTATGATATGAGTTTATCTATTATGCTAACGAGTCCTAGGTATTTATTACCCGAAACCTAGTTGTTCACTTAGTTGCAGTAGTTATAGAATATTCCTAATAAAGGTCAAGAATAGTAGTACTTAGTCAGGTAACAGAACTCAATGAACTTAGTCCAGATCAGTCAGTCAACACGATTAGTGTCAGTTCAGTCAAGCCTAGTACAGTCTAGTGATCAGTTCAGTGTTGATTCAGTTGGGAGTAGGATTCAACACCGAGCAAACCCGGGGATGGGGGCATCCCTACCAGTAGAGGGTTTGACCCTTAGTAGCAGTCCCTACATTAAAGAACTACGTAACTAGCGTAGTGTAAGTCTTCCTCCTGCCAGACTAGGGTTGACGCAATTATATATATATTTCATGAGTCTTCCTTCCAGATTAGGGTTGACCCAACATTGTTAGTATCCCATGGAAAGGTCCTAACACCCTTCCAACTAGGATCACAGGTTGGACCCCAAATAAGTCTATACCAGGGTATATCGGTTAGATAAACACTCCCACAGTTATAGTTTCAATATCAGTACTCAGTATATAACTCAATCAGTTCTATAGAACCATGGCTATTAGTTATCAGTTACTCAGCCATCACAGTTCAGTACTTAGTTTCAGTATAATTCAGTTACACGATGTATATCTATGTGCACAGTATAGTGTATTCAGTAGTTATAGTTTTGCATGTACTCTCATCCAGTTACTTTATGATGTTCATTCAGTCAGTTATCTACTTATACATATGAACCCATGTATATCAGCCTTACCTTACTTAGCATACCAATACATTTAAAGTACTAACGTATACTTTTTCTTTGTACTATGATGTCTTATATCATAGGTTTGGATGGTTAGGTTCCTGACCGTACTTAACAGATTAAGATATCAACAGTAGTTATAGTGGTGAGTCCTCATATTTTGAGCATAGAGTTTGCCTATTTTAGTATTTTATCAGTTCAATAGTTATTTTAGTCAGAGTTAGTTGGGGGTTTGTCCCATTAACTCTATATTCAGATAGTGAGAGGCTTTCAGACTAGCATAGTTAGTTATTCAGTTTTCAGATGTTATTATCAGTTATACTCAGTATTATTTTAGTATTTTGAGAACCTTATGGCATTTTTAGATTTCTTTCATATATATATTTCAGCATTATATTCAGTGCTCACAGCAGGTACCAGTCATGAGTTAGCTTATGGTCCTTCGGGGTCGTAAACACCGTGTGATGCCCAAGGTACAGTCTTAGGGCATTACAATTATAGATCCTATCGAACGATGTGGATGGACTAAAGGTTGAGGGCAGACGAGAGTTGCAACCACATTTAGAGGTAAGGATACGGAGTCTTTACCTGACCCTCTTCCTGCTCCCAGACTAGAGATTCCTCTTCCCCAGCCAGTGGTTAGCTAGGGCGCAACACAGGATCTACTGGGGTTTATTTCTTCATCCTCAGTGATGCTTTAGTTCAGATATTGGGTTTGGTTGGTAGTGTACTTTTAGATGGTGCTCAGTCTATGAATCAAAGTGGTATTGAGAAAAGAGCATAGCCTATAGCTGTGGCCTTTAGAGTTGAGATCTATCTAGAACTGGTAGTCCCCTAGCCTTCTATGTCTGCTAAGGAGAAAAAGCTATTAGGTAGTGTTTTGAAATTGACTTTGCCTAGGTTTTTTGGGGCACCAAACGAGGATGTATTTGAGTTCTTGAATGCTTGTAAGGATAGGCTCCATAATTTGGGCCTAGTGAAGACTCAATTCTCTGAGGTTTTCTTGGAGAAGTATATGCCTCGTAGCCTTAGATATAGTTTGATAGACCAGTTCTCAAGATTAGAGCAAGGTTCCATGACAAACTTGGAATATGGGTATTGATTTTATGAGTTAGCCAAGTATGTTATATCTATCTTGCCGATCAAGTATGAGAAGATTCAATATTTTCTTCGACGGTTGAGACTTTCTCTTTTTATGTCTACAAAATATTTGGTTGCCACTAGCAAGTATTTTATTAAGGTTTTTGATCATGCTCAGATCATCAAGGAGATGCATAGCAAGATGTAAAAGAGAAGTAATAAGAGGTTAAGTTATCAGGGTAGTTTCAATAGAAGCCAAAGTGGCTTATAGTTTAGAGGACGAGGTTCTAAGGGTATGTACCATCCACACTTATCTTATTAGCATCAAGGTTAGGCTACGAGGCATATTTTTGTTGTACTTTAGCTTACTCAGAAGGGACAACATAGCTACAGTAATAATTCTATCTAGAGTAGTGGTCAACCTTCGAAAGATACATATTTTGATTTTTTTATCTGAGGTAGTTATTTTGGATTAGTTAGATCTTTTGGGTACAGTGCAGCTCCTAAGGCGTGTTATGAGTGTGGGTCCTTTAGCCACTTCTCTTGAGACTGTCCCCAGCGTAGGAAAGTTGTATCGATAGTGCAGAGTATTTCATTAATTAGGACAGTACTGCCCTCAACTAGCTGTGGCAAGTAGGGTTATCGAGGTGGTCCTTAAGGTTCTCATTAAGGTTCTCGAGCAGGTGATCATTCAGGTTCCTATTCAGGTGGTAGGTGAGATTAATTATATGTTGTACCTGGTAGGCTCAGAGGCAGAATCTCCAGATGCTCTTATTACACGTATGATACTAATGTGCCATTAGAGCGTCTTTTGTTATATTTGATCTAGTATCCACTTATTCTTATGTATCTGCTTATTATGCACCATGATTAGAGTTGTTCTACAATTTTTTATTTGTGCCATTATGTGTATCTACTCTTGTGGGTGGTTCATTAGTAGTGGATTGGGTTTGTAGATCATATGTTGTCACTGTTTGAGAATTTATACTCTGGATCATCTTATTATTCTTGATATGGTGGATTTTTACATGATTATGGTCATGGACTAGTTATCCCCTTATCATGCAATATTAGATTATTTTACCATGACTATTACCTTACCCATGCCTGGCATACCCTCAGTTGTGTGGCAGGGATCTATTACCCATGCATCGATGGGGAATATTTCTTATGTTCATTTTAAGAGACTTATAACAGGGATTATTAGTCTTATCATTCTTATATTCTTAAAGTTAGTACAAAGAGTCATTTTCTTGAATCTGCTTCTATAGTCGGTGATTTTCTTTATATTTTCCCTACCAATCTATCTATTATTTTGCCTGAGCATGATATTGAGTTAATTATTAATCTTAAGTCCAACACCTGACCTATTTCTCTGGCACCTTACCATATGGATCCTATTAATCGTAAGAAGCTAAACTCCCATCCTTAGGATATTTAAGGTAAGTATTTCATTAGTCCAAGTGTATTACCTTGGGGTGCTTCTGTCTTATTCGTAAAGAAAAAATATGGTTCCTTGTGTATGTGTACTTATTACAGGTAACTAAATATAGGTATAGTGAAGAATAGATATCATATGCCTCATATTGATTACTTGTTTGACCAGCTTCAGGAAGCAGCTGTGTACTCTAAGATTGACTTAAGACCTGGTTACAATAAGTTGAGGATTCGGGTTAAAGACATTCCAAAGACAGCCTTCAGGACTGTCTATGGCCATTATGAGTTCCTGGTGAAGTCTTTTGGGTTGACCAGTGCCCAAATACGTTCATGGATTTGATGAACCATATGTTCAAACATTATTTAAACTCTTTCATAATTATGTTCATCAATGGCATTCTTGTATATTCAGAGAGTAGGGAGGAGCAAATCATTTCAGTTACTATGCTCTAGACTTTAAGAGATCATAGGCTTTTTTCTGAATTATCAAAGAGTGAGTTCTAGCTCGAGTCGATAACATTCCTAGGAAATGCAGTGTATATGGTGGAATTATGGTAGACCCAGCAAAGATTGATCCTATTCGCCATTAGACCAGGCCTACAACTCTATCTGAGATTTGTAGCGTTATTGGTATGGTTAGTTAGTATAGATGGTTCATTGATGGTTTTCCTACTATTTTCACGCCAATGAATTTACTCAAAAAGAGGTTTCTTTCCAGTGGTGTGAGGAGTGTGAGTCAAGATTTTAATATCCCTAGGGTTTTCTCACTTCAACTCCTATATTGGCTTTTTTTATTGAGGGTGAATGATTTATTATATATTGTGATGCCTCTGGTTTTGTCTTGGGTTGCGGGTTGATGTAGTTGGGCTGAGTTATTGCTTATGCATTGAGGCAGCTAAAGGTGTATGAGCGCAACTGCCCCACTTATGATTTGGAGTTGGTAGATTTTGCGCTTAAGATTTAGAGGTATTATTTATATGGAATGCATTGTGAGATCTATATTGACATCATAGTCTTCAGCACCTTATGACTTAGAGAGTGCTTAATTCTAGGTAGTGTAGATGGATAGCATTGCTAAAATATTATGATATCTCTATTTTCCAAAAATATTATGACATCTCTATTTTATATCATTCGAGTAATGCAAATGTGGTTGCGGATGCCTTGAGATGAAAGGGGTGAGTATGGGTGGGTTGGCTTATATTTTGATTTTTAAGAGGCCGTTAGAGTGGAACCTTCAGTCCTTAATCAACTTGATGGTGAGACTTAATATTTCAGACTCCAGGAGGATCTTTCCTAGTGTAGTGGATAGATCTACCTTATTTGAGTAGATTCGGAGTCATCGGTTTAAGGACAGGGGACTTGGTGTTATCCGTGATCAAGTTTGGAGGGGTGAGTCCAAGAGGACTACCATGGATTTTAAGGGTATTCTAAGATATGATAGCTGCATTTCTGTTTTGAGGGTTAGTGACTTGATTTAGTTGATATTCCATAAGGCTCATAGCTTTAGTTACTCTATTCACCATGGGACAGTTAAGATGTACAGGTATTTGAGGTAGCACTTTTGGTGGAGTGGCATGAAGAGAGATATGGTAGACTTTATGGCTCATTACCTATATTGTCAATAGGTGAAGGTCTAGCATTAGAGTCCTGGTGGTCTAATTCAGATATTGCCTATTCTCGAGTAAAAGTGGGAGCGGATCATGATGGACTTTGTTAGTGGTTTACCTTTGTTAGTGGTTTACCTCACACCTCCCATATTTCTGAAGGCATTTGGATCATTGTGGATTGATTAGCCAAATCAGAAAATTTCTTTCCTATTCAGATATCCTTAAGTACATAGAGGTTATCCTGTATCTATGTTCATGAGATAGTTTTCCTACATGAGTGCCTATATCTATTATTTTAGATAGAGTCTCAAAATTTAATTCTAGCTTCTGAAGGGGTTTTTATGAGAAGTTGGGTACTCAGGTGGATATAAGCACCACTTTTCACCCTCAAACCAATGGGGTGTCGAATCAGACTACTCAAGTTTTAAGGACATGATGCAAGCCTGTGTTATGGATATTGGAGGTGAGTGGAGCAGCACTTAACATTGATGGAGTTCACATATAATAATAACTACTATTTGAGTATTGAGATATTACCATTTGAGGCACTTTAGAATAGGCATTGTCAATCTTTGATGGGATGGTTTGAGACCTTTGAGGTTAGGCAACATGTTACAGACTTGCTTCGAGAGTCATTGTATAGAGTATGGGTGATTCAAGAAAGACTGAGGATAGCTCAAAGTAGGAAGAAGGCATATACAGATTATAGACTTCGTGCCTGAAGGTTTGTAATTGAAGATCGGGTATCCCTTTGATAATGGCCCATAAAGGGCGTGATGAGGTTTGGGAGGAAAGGGAAGCTCAAGCCCAGATATATTGGACCTTTTGAGATACTTCACACATTTGGAAAGGAAGCTTATGAGTTAGACTAGCCCAAATTTTGTCATTGGACACCAAGTTTTTCATCTTTCTATATTGCAACGTTATATCCCCGACAAGTCACATGTGTTTTGATAGGACTCGGTTTTTTTGGATGAGATATTGACCTTCATGGAGGATCCAGTGCTCATATTAACCATGAAAGTCAGGCGATTCCGCTAAAAATCTAGATTTTTTTTGCCTCTGGAAATTTCTTGCCTTTGAGCTTACTGCCAAGATTTTGACTCAACTTATGAGTCGAAGGTGTAATTACAGATCGTAGGATCAAAATCATAGGGTGACCAGTATAGGTACCAAAGTTTCTATCCTGGGTATGATTAAGACCATTACATTCGTAGTGAGATATTATGAGTCGTAATGTAAGATTCATAGTACCACCAGTGTAGTGGTGCCTTGTTTCTATTGTGGCTATAACTAAACCCTGTGAGTCATAATGTGTGACTATAAGTCGTATGGTACAACTCGTAAGGTTACCATTATGGTGCATTGGAACACTGCCTAGAATACGAGTCAAGGGGATGACTCGTAGTCAGTCGTTACAAGTTGTAAGGTGACCCATAACAATTGTGCAGTAATTTTTTAGTATTTTTATTAAGGGCACTTTGGTCAATTCCCTCTTTCCCCACTTAGACCCCCCGTCCATAAAAAACCAAAAAAGGTTTATTTTCATCCTTTATCAAATCAAATAAGTCTTAAACACTCGCAAATTCCAAAGTCAAGAATAAGCTAGGATTTCTAAAGGTTGATCATTTAGAGCTTTAAAGTGGTGATTTCTCTCCATAATTGTGATACTTTCATGCATGTGCTCCACTTAAACTTGTTTTACTAAAAATATATGTTTAATTGGTTATTCATGTGGATTTTAATTTGGATTTTGATATGGGTTGAGGTTTTTGGAATGAATGTTACATGAATTGGATTCCTATGATTTTATATGCACTGTTTATGCTTTATCAATGGTTTTTTAACTAATTGGGTGCATGGGTATGGGAATTGGAAAAGGGGGTCGAAGTATTCCCCCAAATTGATGATTTTGGTTTTTGATTTGTTTTTAAAATTGTGTTCCCTCAACCCACTTTCATAATTGAATTTAAAAGTTTAGTTAATCGCATGATTTGCCTTATTTCTCCATATTATTGCATGGCATAAATGGTTAAACGGATAGAAAAGAGTTTAAAAGGACTTGTTGTCCATGTTTCTGATATTAAACTTGATTTAATGAACAAAGGGATCATGGCATTCCGCCAACTGGATTTAATGAACAAAGGGGGGCATGGTATTCCCCCATGTTAGTGGAAATGGTATGACATAATTATAAGCTTGCAAGCATAATGGTATGATGATACCTGTGGTTGATACTGTGATGAATAATTCCTTGTTTAAATGGATGGATTATGTAAAACTTGTTTTAATTGGTCTTAAATAGGATTGTGTAGCCCACCGTGGAAGGCGGGGGTCCTAAGGATACCAATACTGAAAACCACGTTTGCTGGCATGGGGGTCTTTATGATTGTGCTGATGGTTCACACACACACACACATATATATATATTGGATTGGATGGGGTTGAGGTATTCCTTGTATCATCCTTCAATTTTCCTTATTTGTGTGGCCAACACGTGTCGAGACCCTTTCAGCAGGGGGAGAAGAACCCATATAGATCTTGGGTGACCTTAGGAGAGTTAGATCTACACCATTTAGGTTAATGATTTTAAATTTCATTATAAACCTTATTCCCTATCCCAACATCTTGTATATATATATATATGTACATATATATATACATGTATATATATGTATATATATACATGTATATATATAGAGATGTATATATGAATGTATGTGAACACGAACATTGAGTTTGGACTGGATTTCTAGTTGACATTATTTTATCCTACCCTGAGTTACATGTTAGTGACCACCCCGCTAACCACCTCTGGATGTTGTAACCCCATGCAATATAGGGAACGAAGACACTTCTGCTTTTCCTGCACAGTGATTAGGTAATTCCTAGTTCGATCGTGAGTCAACTTGAAGTGGTGAGATTCCACACTTCAAAAAACCCTCATTTTATGCTCTCATTTCATTTTGTTTTGGACTATTTTTGTTTGGACTCTTTTGGCTATTCTCGGGGACATGCCCCTACTTAGGTTGTTCTTGTACTTTAGAGGCTTTGTGGATTACTATAGATTGGGATGGATGTTAAAGACTTTACATTTTTTTATGAGTTAGTTTAGTTTCAATATCTTGTTATATGTTTGAAATTCATCCGTTGCTAGATGTATTGTGCTCTGGTTGGCTAGGGTATAAGGGCTGGTCTTCGATCCATAGTGTACTTGAGATACCCATCATGAATAGGCCCTAGTTTAAGTCATAACAAAGTTTATATCATAGCTTAAGTTCATGACCATTGGGTAACCATAAAGTCATGTCAAGTAGAGTCTCTTTTATGGATGTATAGCATGCCATACTTATAAGGGAGAGGCTATGGGGAATTTAGGAATGTTTTCCTTTCTTGTGATCTGTTTATCGGGCTATAGAGTCTAAGGTATTGAAATCTCCTCTACTTTTGGTTGTTCATCTTTCAGATCAGGCCTCTCTAAAGATATGATGCTCGTGGAAACTCCTCTATCCCACCTAAGGAAAACATAGATGGAATTCGCTCTTCTTATAAAGTATACACCTGATCTAGATCCTCTGCTCATGACTACCCACATGGAGTTCCACCACTCCCTACTAGTGCTCCTTGGGATTCTCGAGTTGATGATGTTCATGCCCCACCGCTCTAAGGAGATATTTCAAATGCCGAATTTTGTTGATCTATTCATCTGCTGACTTAGGTGGTGATTTCTCAATCCCGTTAGCTTGACCATTTTATCTCTTTTAATTCATATTCTAAGGTCATTAGAGTTGGTCAGTAGGCTCTAAGGTTGAGGAGGTTCCTCAAGGGTTTGTTAATGAAATGGAAAAGATACTCAGGGTGATGTATGTTACTGATGTAGAGGGTGTGAAGTTTTTCACATATCAGTTGAAGGATGTGGCATACCAGTGGTATGAGAAATGGGATCAGTCGAGAGGTGATAACACTGAGCAGCCTACGTAGGAGGAATTTTTGGGTACTTTCCTTGATCATTTGTTTTCTTTGAAGTTAAGAGAGGATAAAGATGAGGAGTTTCTGAACTAGAGGCAGGAAAAAATGACTCTAAAGGAGTATGCCTAGAAGTTTCATATGGTTTCTTGTTATGCTCTGTAGTTGGTGTCCAGCATGAGGGCTAGGATGAGGAAGTTTTCTTGGGTTTGTCTCAGGACTTGATAATAGAGTGTAAGGCAGCGATGATGAATAATGACATGGATATCTCTAGACTGGTGGTGTATATGCAACAAGTTGAAGATGAAAAAAAGAAGAAAGCAGAAATAGGAAAGAGAAAGAATAAGAACCTTAGGTATTCAGAGTAGGGTGGAGGCCAACAGAATAATGCTAGAGATGGTAAATAGTGGGGCAAGAATAAGGCTTGGAGAAATTTTGGTTCCTAATCTATGGATAGTGCATCGTATCTTAAGTTGTCTGGTGATCGTCGCCTTCAGAAGGACAGTGGGTTTAGGACCTAAGTTACCCAGACCAGGCTAGTAGAGCTTAGTCAGCTCCATTGTATCCTTCTTGTAGATTCTATAAGCAGTTGCACTATGGTTTTTATGATGAGGGGACAAATAAATATTTTAGATATGGCTATCCTAGTAATTTTCAGAAGAACTATCCTACAGCAAGTGTTGCCAGTGGATCTAATAAGGTTTTGATTTCTAGTTCTTCAGCTCCTACACCAAAGGATGTTACTTCTAGTACGACACTATTCGGAATCATCTGTATGATCTTAACACCCATCAGAAATTTGAGGCGTCTCTAGATGTTGTCATTAGTAAGTTACAACTTTTCTCTCGTGATGTATATGGTCTGCTTAATCCAGGGTCTACCCTTTTTTATGTGACCCCTTATTTGGTTGTTCATTTTGGTTTTCATCCTTAGAATATTCTTGATCCCTTCTTTGTATCTACCCTAGTGGGTTATTCTATTATGTCTAGAAGGGTCTATAGGGGTAGTGTGGAATTGATTGGTGATAGGGAGACATTGGTTGATATGATAGACTTTAATGTGATCTTGGGAATGGATTGGCTTCACTCGCGCTATGCTTCCTTAGATTATCGGACCCGTAAGGTCAACTTTTAATTCCCAAATAAATCGGTACTTGAGTGGGAAGAGAGTTCCCTGGTACTTAAGAGAAGGTTTATTTCTTATCTTAGAGCTCAGAAGTTGATTTCCAAGGGGTGTATTTACCATCTTGTTCGGGTCAAGGATTTTAGTTTTGAGGTTCTCTCTTTACAATCTGTCCCTGTAGTTAATGATTTTTTCTAAAGTGTTTCTCGATGATCTTTCTGGTATTTCTCCCGATAAGGAAATAGTTTTTGGGCTTGATTTTCTACTCGATACCCATCATATCTCTATTCTTCCATATAGAATAGCTTCGGTTGAGATGAAAGAACTTAAGCAGCAGTTAAAGGATCTTCTTGATAAGGGTTTCATCCGCCTTACTGATTCTCTATAAGATGCTCCTGTTCTCTTCATGCGTAAGAAGAATGGTTCCCTTCGAATGTGTATAGATGATTGGCAATGGAATAAGGTAATGGTGAAGAATAGGTACCCTCTTCCTAGAATCGATGGCCTTTTAGCTTACTACCCGATTACGACTCACCTTTATGAGTTGTAAGGTGTGATTATAGGTGGTAGGACCCTAATTGAAGGGTGACTAATATAGGTACCAAAGTTTCTGTCCTAGATACAATTAAGAACATACGAATTATGGTGAAATATTATGAGTAGTAATATGGGGATTTTAGTCCTACTAGTGTAGTGGTCCCTTATTTCTGCTGCGGCTACGACTGGACCCTATCAGTCGTAATGTGTGGCTATGATTTGTAAGGTACAACTCATAGGGTTACCAGTCAGGGTGTCTTAGGACACTGCCCAGACTATGAGTCAAGGGGACGACTCATAGTTAGTCGTTACGAGTCATAAGATAACACATAATGACTGGGCAGTAATTTTTTTAGTATTTTTTATTAAGGGTATTTTGGTCAATTCCCTCTTTCCACACTTAGACCCCACGCCTATAAAACAACAAAACGGTTTATTTTAATCCTTTATCAAATCAAAAAAGTCTTAAAACTCATGAATCCCTAAGCCAAGAACACGCTAGGGTTTCTCAAGGTTGACAATTTAGAGCTTCCAAATGGTGGTTTCTCTCCATAATTATGATACTTTTAGGCATGTGCCTCTCCCCTTAAACTTGATTTACTAAAAACATGTGTTTAATTGGTTATTCATGTGGATTTGAATTTGGATTTTTTTATGGGTTGAGGGTTTTAGAATAAATATGACAAAAATTGGATTCCTATGATTTTATATGAACTATTTATGCTTTATCAATGGTTTTTGAACTAATTGGGTGCATGGGTATCGGAATTGGAAAATGGGGTCGACGTATTCTACCAAATTGATGATTTTGGTTTTGGAATTGGTTTGGAAATTGTGTTCCCTCAACCTACTTTCATAATTGAATTTAAAAGTATGGTTAATCTCATGATTTGGCTTATTTACCCAAACTATTTCATTGCATAAATGGTTAAACGGATAAGATGGGGTTTTGAAGGCCTTGTTGGCCATGTTTTTTATTTTAAACATGACTTTAATGAACAAAGGGGGTCGTGGTATTCCCCCAACTAGATTTAATGAACAAAAAGGGTCGTCGTATTCCCCCAGGTTGATGGAATTAGTATGGAATAATTATAAGTTGGCAAGTGTAACGGTATGACGATTCCTGTGGTTGATGCCTTAATGGATAATTCCTTGGTTAAATGGATGGGTTATGTGATAATTGTATTAATTAGGCTTAAAAAGGGTTGTGTAGCTCATCATAGAAGGTAGAGGTCCTGGGGGGACCGATACTAAAGACCATGTTTGTCGGCGTGGAGGTCTGTATGATCGTGTACATTGTTTACATACAAACACATATATATTTATTGGATTGGCTGGAGTTTAGGTATTCCCTGGCTCATCATTGGATTTACCTAGTTCATACAGATAACATGTACTGGGACCCTTTCAGCAGGGGGAGCTGAATCCATATAGCCCCTGGGTACCTTTAAGACGGTTAGAGCTACATAGTCTAGGTTAATGATTTGAAATTTCATACTAAACCTTATTCCCTATCTGAGCATCTTGTATATATATGTGTGTGTGTGTGTATGCATGTATAAGAACATGTACGTTGAGTTTGGACTAAATTTTGAGCTGGCATTATTTTACCCCTACCCTGAGTTTCATGCTAACGCTCACCTCGTTAACCATCTCCGAATGTTGTATCCCCATGCGATGCATGGAACAGAGTCACTTCTTATTTTTATGTACAGTGATTAGGTAATTCCTAGATCAATCGTAAGTCATCTTGAAATGGTGAGCTTCCATACTTTGGAAGACCCTCACTTCATGTTCTTATTTAATTTTGTTTTGGAATATTCTTTTGGACTCTTTTGTCTATGGCCAAGGGCATGCCTCGACTTAGGTTATTGTTAGATTTTAGACTCTCTGTGTATTGGGATGGATGTTAAAGTTCTTATATATATTTATGAGTTAGTTGAGTTGCCTATCTTGTTATATGCTTGAAACTTAGCTCTGTCTTGTTATATATTTAGAATTCATCCGCTACTAGCTGTATCATGCTCCAATTGGTTAGGGTACAGGGGTGGTCTTCGATCCGCAATAGACTTGAGATACCCATTATTGCTAGGCCTTGGTTCGGGTTGTGACACTAAGGTTGAGTGGAGACACTACCCAGTAGAGGAGGATACTTGGAGATCGAGAGCAAGATATGGTCCCAGTTCCCCACTTGTTTGAGTCTTGGGTATATCCTAATCCTTTACTTTTGTAGATAAAAGTCCTTTTAGTAGTGGATATTATATTGAGCCTCCAGGTCCATTTTTACATTTCCACACTTGTAGCCATTTAGAGCTTTTCTATAGCTGCACTAAGTCATTTGTGACTTACCGGAGTTGATAGTTCAGTTATTGGGAAGTTCATTTGGTTTTAAGAGTTGATTTCCCTTTTTAAAGTCTTTGATTTCCTTTTTTGAAGTCTTCGTTGGTAAGGATTGACTATTAAGAAAAAACTTCAAGTTAACGACCTTATAAGCCAATTTGGTTAGTTCCATCATCTCTAAAATGTTGATTTGAGGCTAGGGGACCTTTGGTTCGGGTCCCAAGGCTTACGAACTCATTTCGGACTATTGGTTAGAATTTGGTAAAAGTGGCCCTTGGGTGTGGGGTCTATATTTCATGAAAACTACTCTGAATAGAAATTTCAATGGTGATGTTGAGTCCAAAATGACAAATTTAATGGGGTGGTATAATTTATTTGTGTTCACATGATTCCAAATGAATCCCGAAAGGTCGGTGGAAACTTGGAAAAAATATGTTTAGTTGGTGTATAGACTCAACTGGTCCATCTACTTAAGTAGAGGCCAGATCTGCAGTCAAGTGGTCACTTTAGTGGCCAAGGTTGGATCTTCCTTAGCGCTTTAGCAGAACCCCTGCCTCTAAAGCAGGTGTTTCTTAATCAACACCTTGTCCATTTTAGCGAAGGATGACACAAACCCGGGACTACTTTAGCGGTATTATTCTACTTTAGCAGTGAAACTTAAGCGGTTAAGTGAACACTTAAGTGGCATCTGGGATGGCATTAAATTCAACCCTTACTCAATTTTTTCCCATTTCTCACAAGTCTCAAGAGCCACAAAGCCCTAGAGAGTGTAGAAAATTAGGAGACTAATCTTTGGGTAATCGTGGGTTGTTAGTGAGCTTGGAATAATCAATTTCTTATCATAATCCTTGTAAATTTTTGTTAAACTCTTGGTTTAATTCTCCAATTTAGTCATAAATTGCTAGGTTCTTGATTCTGCGTCCAAGCACACACGCAAGTGTATATGGTCACCAAGTAGTAAAGTGGCCTTTAAAATCTAAGTATCGATCCCATAGGGAATTTTGCTTAGCAATGATCTAATTCTAGTATTACTACAAATATTAAACAGGTGCAAAAGTAACCAATAACATTCGAGATTTGAAAATGTGAAGTAACTGTAAATAATGTGATAATATAAGGTGCTTGAACAATAATGGAGAAATCCAGGGTCAAGGGACTACGAACAATCTTACTAAGATATACACTTTTGTTGGTTTAGTTAATTATCTAGGTTGTTGATTCACAGGGTTGATAACATGAATATGATCTTCCAAGCCTCTAACCGTCTATCTAACTTAGCCTTACAGCTACATCGTTGGGCGGGGATGCGAGAACTAACTTAAAAACAATTATATTTCATTCCATATATGAACCAAATTGGGAGAATTAGGTACATTCCTATCCTAAATGAAAATCTTAACTTCAATCCCTTTAATGTTTAAGATCCCACTTCTTATATCCCACGTTCTAATCTATTGTTCCGCCTTTCGGGCTCATAATAGAAATATAGGTTTATCTTACGGGTTGTGAATCTGTAGAATAGTAATAACAAGGATATATGAACAACCAATAATGATAATAAACATAAACCAACTCAAATATAAACTTAAGTAATCATGTTCTTGGCCTCAACCCTAAAAGAAGGTGTTTAGCCACTCATGGATTTACAACGAACCACAAGATTGAAATTCAAGTATAAAAAAACAAAAGTAACATAAAGAAAAGTTTAATAACCCTAATTTAAGCCTCCTTAAGTATATTTCAAGCCCCAAAGGTCGTCCAAGGTGTTTATAATAAGATAAAAATGTCCAATTTATAGTTTGAACCAAGAGCCCATTTTGAAGTCTTGGGCGTGCCACGCATTTGCATTGGCGCAATAAATGCATGGAATGCCCTTATCATGGATGATCACTGATTTTATACATTTGGATTTCTGTACAATGGCATTTCACACCCTTATCTCAGAGGCTACAGGGTGTGGCATGCCCTAGTGGTCAGAAATTCCAGATTTTGTCCATGTTAGCACCATCAATTTGGATTTAAGTTCCTCACTTTGTGAGTGCTTTTCCATCATTGTTAGACCTTGTTTTGGTTCTGAAAATCACTCTTACAATCTCACTTGGCATCCTAAATATAAAACACTATGAACTAGTGCTTAGAACATAATAGAATTCATCAAGATAACTAGAACAACACCTAGCTCAAGCTAGTAACACTAGTTTTCTCGTCTAAACTCTAACTGATTGTTTTCATTCTAAAATTTTTTTGAATATAACTTAAATATTATAAACATATAATTTAACACTTATATTCTCAATTTTATGAGTATAAACTCATAATGCACATAAGAAGTCCTTAAAGCTAGGCT
Source organism: Capsicum baccatum var. pendulum (assembly GCA_030864225.1). Taxonomy (NCBI): domain Eukaryota; kingdom Viridiplantae; phylum Streptophyta; class Magnoliopsida; order Solanales; family Solanaceae; genus Capsicum; species Capsicum baccatum. The sequence continues at coordinate 79,630,104 of CM061560.1, read as the reverse complement.
AAATATTTATAGATTATGACACTTAGGTGCATAAATCCACCTAAGATTATCACCCCACACTTAAAGCCTTGTTCGTCCTTGAATGACTCTTTACATTAATAACCATATACAAGGAAGACTCTACTATTACTACTCCAAATAACACACTCAAGCTAGCACTACATTGACAGTACGAATAGCAAGTTCCACCCTAAGAATGTCAGATACATTTGAAAACTCATTAACACTACTTCCAAAAACTCTAGCCTCATGAATTGACTCAACCAAGTTGTCAAACTCTTTCATAATACTCAATCAAGAGATAATATAATTCACCTATCTATCATTAAACATGCACCCTCTCCACAAAGAGAGTTACAGATATTCACTCAAATAGATACAATTTATTATAAGAATGGATATGAGAATCAAACTTTGCTCACTCTCACAAAGAATTCACATTCCACATAAGATGAACCATAGTATTGACCTTAGTGTAATACTCCACTAATGTCATAATATAAAAGTTAAAGATCAAAATAGGACTTTACGGGTTGTAATGTAGGCTAGGGGATAGATAGGAACTATTCCGGCCAGTAATAGTGACTATCTTCCTTAAGTACTTTTATAAATCACATTTTTTATTCAATTCCTCTCTAATCAAACAAGTTCTCAACAATTTTATCTTACTACTTCACTTTTGATTTGCCCCATCTCGTTAAGTTAGTTCACATATAGTAAGAGGGGGAGTTGTCACAACCTAAAAATTTGATAAAATGTATAAAATATGTGTTTCTATGTGATTTGACATTTTTACCCCTCCCCATAGTTGTGTTGTGGTATTTCTGGGGTATAGGGGTGATTGGCATAGTTTTTGATGTATTTTGGTGCTATTTATGCAATATTGTGATTTTTGGTGGCTTTGAGAACCTTATTATGGACTTATGTGGTTATATTTTGATCTATGCAACAGATGGCTGAATGGACTATGCCAGCGGATCCAAAACTTTGAGTTTAGGATGGTAACATATTTGGTCTGGTTTTATGGCTTTTAAATCTCATTTCGACCCTCATTTTGGAAAATTATAATTTCATATTTTAGGGGTCAACTTTGTGAAAACAATGTATTTTCAATAATATGATATTTCCATTGAGTCTGAAGTACCGAATGTAGTATGGTTACATAGTTTATTTGCGTAAATCAGATTTTGAATAAATCTCGAGGCCTTAGCAGAAACTTGGAAAAATTCTAAGTTTCAGCTTATATCTGGTGTGGGCTGCAATCGCTCCTCTTGTGCAGAGGGTAATGCAATTGAAATATCTCCTTTTATAGCCCTGTGTGCAATTGAAATCTACCATTTGCGGTTGCAACACCTTAAAACTTGAAAGGGGTATAAATAGACCCTTTAGGTCAGGATTTTTGACATTTTTCAACTTGCCTCTTGAGAGATAAATCCTAAAATAGTTTGAGAGCTTAAAGGTGAAGCATGTGGGTTCTGGGGAAGCTATATTAATGTCTATTTCTTAATTTTCTTATGGATGTAAGATAAGAACCTTTTTCTTAGTCAAATTCTTGATTAATTGCTCAAACCCCAAAAATCTTGTTACTTGATTTATCCCCAAATTTTACTCCTTTTTACTTGTATAATATTTTTAGTCCTATAATTACTAGTTTTTCATCAATTTAACCTTCAAAAAAACTTTAATTCTTGATTTTAAAATGGATTTCAAAGGTTTTTCCCGATAGAGTTTAAAAATGTTTTTTCTTCGATTCTGGCCTAGTTTGTAACTCGATTTGACTTAAGTTTTCAACTATAGGTTCCTAAAAGAATGGGAAACATGTTTTTAAAATAAAGTTCTAATTTTTTTCATTGTTCTCAAAAACCTATTTTGGGGGTCCGTTTTGACCCCGACCAATAGTAGGCAATATGGGTATCTTTAGATTTATTTTGACGCGTAGATTCTATATTTCTTGGTTTTAATTTATTTTGGGATCATTCATGAGAAGTACGGCATGGGCTCAAAGTATAGCAAACTAGTTTTGGCATTCGAGGTAGGTTATGGCTTAACTCTTTCAGATTGGGTGGGTAGTTAATTTGTATACAAAATGCATGTTAAGGGTAGGAACTAATTATAAAAAATGGTTATCTATGTGTTGTGATCTTGTGGGGCCTATGTGTGATGCAATTGTTGGATTTGAGATATTATCTAATATGGATGATCGGGTGGGGTCCTACGTGATGTGGATAGTCTTAAATACATGTGAATAATTGTATTGAGTTGGTAAAATGCCTAATATGGTAGCATTGGAGTATTTTAATATATTTATACTCGTTGGCATATGATACATGTGGAAATTCATGGATGGTTGAAAATAATGAGGGGATAATTAGCTCACGTGATTGGTATATTGGTTAGTTATGGAAATGCTCATTATGATTGGTTGTGGAAATACCCTTTGTGGTTCATTGTGAATATTGCATTATCATCCTCATGGCATCATATGTATAATTTCACTTGTTTATTAAATGATTTATATATATACATATTATTGTTGTATGTCGTATTTAATTTGTGTCTTATATTATGTATGTGTCTTGAAATTATGGAAATGTTGAAAATATTAGATTCTATAGACCTTCTCCGAGGGATGTGCTAGATATGATTCATTGTACTAAAATACTAGAAATATTAAAAAAACCAAAAATACTAGAATCACTTAAAATCAAACTTTTATAGACCTTCTCTGAAGGACATGTCGGAGAAGAATCATGGATATTGGTTGTATATGGGTTGAATAACCCTCTATGGGTCCTATGTTGGGAGTCTTGACTCCGTAGGTATGTACAAGGTAGTATATGGGTTGATGAACCTTTCATGGGTCCTACGTTGAAAGGCTTGCCTCCGTAGGTGTATATGGAGGTTGTGAGACAACCTCATGCTTCACCTTTATTATCATTATAATTATTTTCATCATCATCACCATCATTCTTATTGTGTTTACTTCATTATGGTTCGGATTTGATTGTACTTCTGCCTGACTTAATACCTATCTAATTGTCCTATCTCCTTATACTTGTGCTCAATGATCTTGTATGGATATTGTCTTTCCTTATCCCTACTTATATGTGATCAAATGTATACTTGTGCTAATGATCTTTTATGTATATTGTCCTCTCTTATCCCTACTTGTATGTGATATTATGTATATTTGTGTTCTACTTGGTTGTGTTATTGCAATATATGAGATATGTATATTAGAACTGTTAGTGCAAGTAGTGTGGGCTACCGTTGTGGGATATTTTTGTATTGTAGGTGACGTGCCTTTATGTTATGTATGTTTTATTATCTACTTTTCTTGGTTTTTCTATGATAGCTACTGAGTACAAGTAGACCGTACTCATGCCTACCGCGCTCTTTTAGTGCAGGTCGTAGTTTGAGTGCACCCTATCTTGGTTGATTCGGGCAATTTTTGGTGCTTTCAAGGTAGTGGTTGACCTTTAGGCATCCGAATTTATTATACTTATATGGTTCAACTTTATTGTAGAAGCCTTACACTGAGGACATTTTCATCTTTTTCTCTTTGTGTATCAGTTTGGCTAATAGGCTTACTCATCAAGGTTTGCCGCGATGAGCGCCATCATGACCCTAGGATTTTAGGTCATGATAAATTGGTATCATAGCATCCAAGTTTCATTGTTCTCAAAGGTGTAAGAACGGTATATCTAGTAGAGTCTCACAGATTGGTATGTAGATATCCATATCTATCATCGAGAGGCTATAGGACATCTTTAGGAAACTTTCATCCTTTTATTCCTTATCATACGTAGTTCTTTCATACATTATATTATGATTTTTATTTTACTATTTTTATACAGATAGTGTCAACTAGGTCCAGCATGATAAAAATATGAAGCCTTCATCCAGAGGGAGAGCCTCAAGTCGTGAAGGGACTATATGGAATGGATGGGCCCGTGGATTAGCCCTATCCAGGAGTAGTTCTAAGGGACTTTCATCTGAGCCTCGTGTTGAACATATTGGAGATGTGAGTTCTATACTAGTTTCTCAGGGTTTTTCTACCTCGATCTTGGAGGATTTTTGGTTCATCTGTTAACCCATTTGAAGGATGCCTTTTTGAGTTCGTTTGGTATTCCCCCAGCTCTGAGTGTTGTATCTTTGCCTATGCCAGAGTTTGGTTATGGTGTTCCTCCAGTCATGGGTGTTGGTTCTCCAATTGTACCTACTCTTATTTTGGGTACTCCTCAGATCTCAAGAACTACTTTTCCTTTATTGTTGGCATTTAAGAATGGTGTTCTGAGATCATGAGTTTAGCCTTCACTATATTGCCTCATTTGGTAGAGTGTCAGCCAATTGGGCTTGCTATGCCTCCGGCTCTTCAAAGACCACAACATAGATGGTAGTATTTAGGGAATTATTTCAAAGTATAGGGGGTCAGGCAAGCATACATATACCTACCCTCTAGCATCTCAGAGAGGTGCCAAAAAGGTGCACCATTAGGATAAGTTTATAGGTTTCTTTGTATGTGATGAGTTTAGCCATTTATCCTAGAACTGTCCCTACCATGTATTTTGAGCTAATTCTATTTAAGCTATGAGAGGTAGGGGTTTTATCAGGGGCATAAGAGGTAGAAGTAGTGGAGATCATGGTGGTGGTCGTGGGGCTACTCAACTGGTTAATGGTCGTGGAAAGTGTCATGCTATACCAATCAGACTTGAGGTAGAGGTTTTATATGTTGTCATCACAAGTATCATCCTTATTTGTTTTAGATCTGAATTTATGTTATTTGATCTTGTATCGACTTTCTTCTATGTGTTTGTATATTTTTCTTTGGATTTTGATTTTATTAGTGAGCCCCTTGCCATGCCTATACATATATCTACCCCAGTAGGAGATTTTTTAGTGGTGCATCAATTAAGTAGTTTGACTTTTTTTGGTGTGAGACTTAGGTAGAATTGCTTATGTTAGATATGGTTGATTTTAATGTTACTTTGGGTATAGATTTATTGGCTCCTTATCATGATGTCCTAAACTATTTTCTATGATCGTGAATTAAGCTTTTCCAGGTATGTCAAGGATATCTTGGAAGGGTGATCTTCATTTAGGACCTGAGGGGATCATATCTTATGTCCAGGCTCATAGATTAATTGAGAGAGGGGTATTTCTTTTATTTAGCTCATATTCATAATACTATCATTGTTTAACCTCTTTCCTTGGACTTTGTTCGTATTGTCTGTAAGTTAGTGGATGTGTTTTCTATTGATTTCCTAATATGCCTCTGATCATGATATTGATTTTGCCATTAATGTTGATCTGGGTATCAATCCCATTACTATTTCTCCTTATAGGATGGCCCTAGATGATTTAAAGAAATTGAAGGATCAGTTATGGGAGTTGTTAGATAAGGGATTTCTCTTAACTAGTACATCACCTTGGGGTGCATCTAGCTTGTTGTAAAGGAAAGGGATGGGTCTATGCGCATGTGTATTGACTATCAATAATTGAACAAGGTGATGGTTAGAAATAAGTATTCTCTTCCTCGTATCAATGATTTATTTGATCATCTTCAGCGTACTACAATGTTTTTGAACATTAATTTGAGATCTAATTATCACCATTGAGGATTAGCGATTCAGATATTCCCAAGATAGTATTTTGGACTCGATATAGTCACTCTGATATCTTGGTCATGTCTTTTGGGTTGTTCAATACCCCTGTCGCATTTATGGAGTTGATAGATCAGGTGTTACAATCATATCTCGACTCATTTGTTATTGTATTTATAGATGATATGCTTCAGAGATTGAGGGATGAGAAGTTGTATGTTGTTCTCCAAGTGTAAGTTTTGGTTGGTCTTTGTTTCCTTTTTTGGTCATGAGGTGACTAAGAAGGGTATTATGATTGATCCAGCCAAGATTATAGTGGTTCATGATTGGGCTAGACGTAGTTTGTCCATCAAGATTCAAAGTCTTATCAGCTTGGCAGGTTTTTATTGGCGTTTGGTTGAGGGTTTTTTTATCTATTACAGCTCTTTTGACTAAGTTGACTAAAAATAAGATTTCTTTTCAGTGGTTCGATGGTAGTGAGGTGAGCTTTCAAAAGCTCAAGGATTATAACTTGACTATTCTCTATCATTCGGGGCAAGGCTAATGTGGTTGCAGATGCCTTGTGCCAAAAATTGATTAGCATGGGTAGCTTGGTGCATCTTTTGACCCAAGAGAGGCCTTTGTCCCTAGAGTCTCTATCTTTAGCTAAACAGATGGTTAGGCTTGATATTTTGACACCTGAGTGTGCTTTGACATTTGTGGAGACTAGGTTTTCTTTGATGGAGTGATTCGAGATCATCAGTTTGACGATATGGGATTTAGGTCAATTCTAGATAAGGTGTTAGTTGGTGAGGCAAAGGAACCCTCATTTATTTCTGATAGAGTTTTATGGATTGGAGGATGAGTTTGTGTGACGAGAGTGGGTGAGTAGATTAGGTTGATTTTGGAGGAAGCCCATTATTCTAAGTATTCTACCCACCCGGGAGTGACTAAGATGTATCATGGTTTGAGGCAGCATTACTGGTGGGGCGTATAACAAAGTACGTAACAGATTTTATAGCTCATTTCCTTCATAGCCATTAAGTGAGGGTAGAGCATTTGATACCTAGTGGATTATTTCAATGGTTGTCCATTCTCGAGTGGAAATGGGAATGAATTACTATAGATTTTGTGACAGGTATTCCTCGCACTTCCCTTGAATTTGATAGTGTGTAATTTAGTATAGATTGATTGACCAAGTCAATGTATTTCCTTCTCGTGAAGGTCTTCTTTAGTGCTGAGAGGATAGCCTAATCTATATTCGTGAAATTATACGACATCCTAGTGTGGTGGTGTCTTTAACTTCAGATTGGGGTTCTGTGTTCACTTCAAACTTTTGGAAGACTTTTCAAGATGAGTTAGGTACGCGGGTTGACCTTAGCATAGTATTTCACCCCTAGACTAATGGTTAGTCTAGGTAGATTATCCAAGGTTTAGAAGTTATGCTTCGTGTAGGCGTAATGGATTTTTTAGGCCAGTGAGAGTAGCATTTGGCTTTAGCAGAGTTTGCTTATAAAAACAGCTATTATTCCAATATCGACCTGACGTCTTTTGAGGCATTGTATGGTAGGCGTTGTCGCTCTCCAGATAGATGGTATGATGTTTTAAGGTTAGACCTCAAGGTACGAACTTGTTTCATTACTCTTTGGATAGAGTATGGGTCATTCAGGATAGACTTCGAGCGGATCAGAGTAGGCAGAAGTGCTAAGTGTATCGTAGACTTCTTGCCTTGAGAATTGGGGTCGGTGATCATATTTTCCTTTAAGTTTAACCCATAAAGAGCATGATGAGTTTTGAGAGGAGGGGTAAGCTTAGCCCAATGTATATTAGCCTATTTGAGATTGTTTGGACTATTGGTGATGTGGCCTATGAGTTATTTTTCCCCCAGTTTTATTAGTTGTTCACCCAGTTTTTTATACTTTAATACTTTGCCATTACATTCCTGATGCACCTCATGCCATTCGTTCATAGTCAATTCAGTTAGATGAGCAGTTATCTTTCGTTGAGGAGCCAATCTCCATTTTGGCTAGGGATATTAGGTGGTTGCGCTCTATAATTATCCTTGTGGTTATGGTTTAGTGGTGACATCGACCTATAGATTAGGCTACTTAGGAGGTCAAGTCTGATATGCGTAGTTCTTATCCCCAGATCTTCATTGATTCAGGTATTTCTTTGCCTTAGTTTGAGGGTGAACTAGATTTTTAGTGATGGATGATGTAACGACCTGAAAATTTGATTAAATATATGAAAGATGTATATCTATGTGATTTAACAGTTTTACCCTCCCTTTAGTTACATTGTGATATTTATGGGGTGTGGGGGTGATTGGCATGGTTTTCAATGCATTTTGGTGCCATTTATATGATATTGTGGTTTTTGGTGGCTTCGAGAGCCTTATTATGGACTTATGTGGTTATCTTTCGATTCGTGTGACGGATGGTTGAACAAACTAAGCTAGCATATCCGAAACATTGATTTTATGGTGGTAACATTTTTAGTCTGGTTTTATAGATTTTAAATCTTAATTCAACCCTCGGTTTGAAAAATTGTTATTTTGGGTTTCGGCGGTCAACATTGTTAAAATGACGCCTTTTCAAAAATATGATATCGCCATTGAGTGTGGAGCGCCAAATTTAATATGATTACATAGTTCGTTTGTGTAAATCAAATTTTGAATGAATCCCAAGACCTTAGGGGAAACTTGGAAAAATTTTAAGTTTCAACTAATATCTAGTGTGGGCTGCAATCGCACCTCATGTGAAGAGGGTATTGTGATTGCATAGAGGGAGTGTTGTGATTGCTACATCTCCTCCTGCATCCGTATTTGTGATTGCAATCTTCCATGTGCGATTGCAATATTCAAAAACCTTAAAGGAGTACAAATAGACCCCTTAGGTCACAATTTTGGGCATTTTTCACCTTGTCTTTTGAGAGATAAACCCAAGAATAGTGTGAGAGCTTAAAGGTGAAGCTTGTGGGTACTTGGGAAGCTAGATTAACATCTATTTCTTAATTCTCTTACGGATTTAAGGTAAAAAATCACCCTTTTCATAGTCAAACTCTTGATTAATTGTTCAAAACCCCAAAAAGCTTATTGCTTGATTTATCCCAAAATATCACTCATTTTCACTTGTATAATGTTTCTAATCCTATAATTACTAGTTTTGCATCAATTTAACATTCAAAACAACTTTGATTCTTGATATTAAAACGGATTTCAAAGGTTTTTTTTTGTATAGTCTAAAAATGGCTTTTCTTTGATTTGGACCTCGTTTCTAACTCGATTTGACTTGGGTTTTCAACTATAGGTTCCTAAAATCATGGGAAACACGTTTTTGCAAAAAAGTTTCCATTTTTCCCTTCTTTCTCGAAAACCTATTTTGGGGGGTCCGTTTTTACCCCAAACTAATAGTAGGCAATATGGGTGTCCTTGACATTGTTTTGATGCATAGATTCTCTATTTCTTGGTTTTAGTTGATTTCGGGATTTTTCTTGAGAAGTAAGGTCGTGGGTTCAAAGTGAAATGAACCAATTTTAGCATTCGAGGTAGGTTATGGCTAACTCTTTCAGACTAGGCTAGGTAGTTAATTTATATGCAAAATATATGTCAAGGGTAGGAACTAATCATGAAAAATGGCTATCTATGTGTTGTGCCAATGTGGGGGCCTATATGTGATATAATTGTTGGATTTGAGATATTATTTGATATGTGTGATCGTGTGGGGTTCTAACTATTGGGGATAGTCTTGAATACATGTGAATAATTGTATTGTGTTGATAAAAATATCTAATGTGGTACTATTTGAGTATTGTGATATATTTATACTCATTGGCATATGATACCCATAGAAATTCATGGATGATTGGAAATAATAAGGGGATAATTAACTCACATGATTAGTATATTCGTTGGTTTTGGAAATGCTTATTGTGGTTGGTTGTTGTGGAAATATTCTTTGTGGTTGGTTGTGAACATTGCATCATATGCATAATTTCTCTTGTTAGTTGAATGCTTTATACATATGCATGTTGTTGTTGTACATTGTATATGATTGTGTCTTTTATTATGTATGTGCTCTTGAAAGTTTGGAAATATTGGGAATATTGGATTCTATCGACCTTCTCTGAGTGGTATGCCAGAGATGAATCATAGCTATTGGTTGTACTTAAATACTAGAAATACTGGAAATACCAAAAATACTGGAAACACTACAAATACTGGAAACACTGGGAACATTAGACTTTTTTAGGCCTTCTCCAAAGGATATGTCGGAGAAGAGTCATGAATATTGGTTGTATATAGGTTGACGAACCATCAATGGGTCCTACGATGGGAGTCTTACCTCTGTAGATGTATACGGGGTAGTATATGGTTTGACGAACCCGTCATGGGTCCTAGGTTAGGAGACTTACCTTCGTAGGTGCATACGGAGGTTGTGCGACAACCTCATACTACACCCTCATTATCAGTATCATCATTTTCATCATTATCATTCTTATTGTGTTTACTTCATTATGGTTGTGATTTGATTGTACTTCTACTTTGACTTATTACCTATCTAATTGTCCTATCTCCTTACACTTGTGCTCAATGATCTTATAGGTATATTGTCCTTCCTTGTCCCTACTTGTATGTGATATAATGTAAACCTGTGCTCAATGATCTTGTATGTATATTATCCTTCCTCGTCCCTACTTGTATGTGATATAATGCATACTTGTGCTCTACTTGGTATGTTATTGCAATATATATATATATATATATATATATATATATATATATATATTAGAACTGTTAGTGCAAGAGGTGTGGGCTACCGTTGTGGGATATTTTCTAATTGCAGGTGACTTTCCTTTATGTGTACTTTGTATGTTTTATTATCTTTTTTGCTTTGTCGGCCTAGGATACCTATTGAGTACTGGTGGACCGTACTCATGCCTACTACACCCTTTTGGTGTAGGTCCTAGTTCGAGTGCACCGCAGCTTGGTTGATTCAGGCGATTTTCAGTGATTTTAAGGTAGTGGTTGAACTTCAGGAGTCAGGATATATTATACTACCTTTCTTATAGACTATGACTTTACTTTCATTTCAAAGACAGATTTTATCTTGTATTTGGGCATCTTATGTTTTTCCTTTGGATTCGAGTTGTAGTAGATATTCTTACATTATTGACACTAGGTTTTGGGAGTTATGGTTATGTTGTTGATTATATTCTTACTGCATTTATTATACTTATATGATTCAACTTCGGTCTAGAAGTCTTACCCTATGGGTATTTCTGTTTTTTACCCTTTATGTATCAGTTTGGGTGATAGGCTTACTCGTCAAGGTTTTCTACAGATGAGTGCCATCATGACCCGTGTATTTTGGGTCTTAACAAGAGTACTCTTTATCAACACATGATTCAATTTTGGATCAATTTTTCTCTTTTTATTACATTACTCTCCTCCTCATTACATAAACTTTTTAAACACCAATAGTAGCTATTTTGGGGCTTCACATTTTCCTATTTCCTTTTTAAATTTTACACTCCTTAACCACGTAATTTTTCAACTTAAGAGCTTATGAGATTTGGATGAAATTATGGTGAATCAAAGAAAGGTAATAGGCTATACATACGGCTTCCAAAGAATAGGCTAAAGACTCAACGGGGCTAACTAAGATTATGCACAAGGATAGATAATAGAGGGTATGAAACATGGCTCTTAAGTAAATGGCTATATCACCTCCTGACCCAACATTCTTTATTTCGCTTTGCACATACTCTAGTCAAGTTCTAGATATTAAAATGCAACAAAAAATATATAAACGACCTCACTCATGCCTGGCACAAGGTCAAATCAAGTAGGATTATTATTGACTCTAAACTAAGAAATAGTACAAATTCAAAATAAATCCAACAGCATATAGGAGTGATATAAATGAGCCTAGGTGTCTCGAAAGTAGTCATTCAACTAAACCAACATGCTTTTTTAAATTCAAAACCACTTGCATCATGTAATCATACATAACAACTAGCAAGAACATCTCACTTATTCATAATACAAAATTTTTAAATTTACTCCTTAAAATGAAAAGGGAATACTGGGTTCAAAAGGTGCCCCTCGAAAAACAACCAAAAACAAAATCCAAGGGGTGGGTATAGTATACCCATACTAGAATTACACCAACCACAAACCAAAAAGAAAATATTTTTCTACTTTATTCAAATTTAGTCAAAAACTAACAAAACAAATACTATAATAGCACTTCATCCTAAACCATGAGAAGATTCCCCACGCCACACTTAAGAACATAATTTGTCCCTAAAGTATATCTCAAGAGCAAAGGTAAAAATACTCGTTGAGGCCTTTAGGCCTAGATATTAGTGTCTTTAGTCATCAATGAGGTTTGGTGGACCCCACACCTAGTTTTTTCCATGCTCCTTGTCTTGGTTTTTTGGTACTCAGACTTTTCGTTAACCTGTGACTCAATAAAAACAAAAACAAATGTGAAATAAAAGCAAAAATACAAAAATAAAATACCTATCTTAACTTGGTTTCCTCAAAAACAACATCTGATTTAGTGTCGCATCACGACCCACATCACTACATCAACCGTATTCCTTCAATATCTTCCTCCTACTCAGAGACCATTTTCTCACTCTTTTCTGACCTCTTGAGTATGTACTCTGAAGGACTATATTTTTTTCAACAATAGACTTTCCAGGCTTTTCTTTAGACTTTACAACTTTAGGCTTAAGTGGTGACTCATGAAACTTTATGTGATAGTCCAGATAGGTGATTGGTGATTTACACTCCATGATTCCACACTCATCCATTTCCATAGTAGTAATCATAAGAAAATCCTTATAGTTTGAAGGGGTTTTTGGTTTGTATACTTTGAAGATCTTCATCATCAATCCTCATTATTAAAATGCCTTCTCTAACATCAATCAATGCACCTTTATTGCCAACAATGAAAATCTCAATATGATTGGTACCCTGTGATAACGCCCAAACTACAGCTCTCGTAAGAAAGTGTAAGCGGTCGATGTCAAATATAGAACCCAACTGGGTTGGGTGTCAAATCCCACAAGGAATACTTGGTCACTAAGTGTTGCAATTATTAGTAGACTGTTGGTCAAAAATTCTATGGAAAAGGGGGGATTTTATAATGCGTGAACTAATAGTATCAAAGTAACGAATGCGACAATGTATTTAGTAAGATTTAATCACAGAGATTTGTAAGTTAGGGTTATGTCCACCTCGTAAGTTCTACGTATCTATTAACTATGAGTAATGCGGAATTTAAACATGCATGCACTTATAGAGATTCGTATTCTAATGGTAAATCCTAGTGTTTCCCAACCATCAAGGATTATTTCACTTTACCTCTCTCGAGCCTAAAGTGTATAACTATTGGTACGAATTTTCCAAGAAATTTAATCCGGTTAAGGCATTAACGTGTAAACAGGGGTTGGAAACCCTATTTTCTTGTCATACTCTCTTTTCCAAACATGTAACTTTTCTCTCGAACAAGTTAATGTTATACTGGCATATTCCTACATTTGCAACCATAAGAATTTAATTTAAACGAAGAGAGTAATAGTATAAGTAGCATACACACCAAGAATTCACAAACTCATAGCAATAAATAGTATATTACGAGGCTTCCATAACCCTAACAGAGAAGTTTAGCTACTCATGATTACAACGGAATTCAATGAAGACATCATCATCATACCAAAACTATAACAATCTCACGATGGAGATGTATTGGCGTCACTATGAGAGTGACGTGATTCCCTCTCTATCCATTTGTGTAGCGTTTTTCTCTGTCCAAAACTTACAGAATTTTTTTACTCAATAATGCTAAAGTGTCGAATAATAATGATCGAATGAATGAATGCTGAAAAATTCAGCAAATAAGGTTTTTATAGCATCCTTTTCCTACTAAGTTACTGCCGCATCCCTAAATATTTAGAAATACTGATTTTGCCCGGGACTGATTTTTCATGCATCACATTCAGTCCACAAGCTTCCAAAAGCTGCCTTTCCTCCTGTGTGAAGTTTTCCTTTGCTGTCCAAAGGTCCACAAAGTGCTGAAATCATCATCATTAATACCTGAAAAACATGCTAATCACATAGGTTAGCTCACTTACAGGAAAAATGGACTAATCGTGCAGGAATTATATATTTTATCCTCAAAACTTAGCTATAACATAGGTAAATTATGGTGTTTAGGCGTGTAAATACGCCCAACATCACCACCCCACACTTAAAGTTTTGTTCGTCCTCGAACAAAATATTACGTCCATACAAACTCCTAACTAGAATTTTACAATAGCAACACAAAATGTTCAACAAGACATGCACGGCAATTATTAACAAAGAGTAGGTTTCTTGATCGATACTAGAAACAATTCAACCTCCAACATAGACTCGTGATGATGGTTAATTCGTATCCACAAGTTAAGCCACAAACAATCATATAACACTACCCAAGACTTATCAACCATGTGTGTCTCACACAAGAAATCACCCATAATCACTCACAAGTTTTGCATTTTTCGAAACATGGGTATAAGACTCTCCTTGCTCTCACTCTCACAAAGAATTCTTGTATTGAAACTGATGACCATAGGCTTGCCCTTAGTGTGATGCTCCACTAATATCAGAATTCTAAGATTAGGATCAAATAGTTCTTTTACAGGTTGTAATGTAGGCTAAGGGACGGGTAGGACTATTTTGGCCAGAAATAGGGACTATGTTCCCTAAGCGCTTTAATACACCACATTATGTTATTTATAGTATCTTTTAACAACCCTTCTACCTTTCTTTCATCTACCACCCCTTTTCACCTATTTTGTTATTCAATCATAAACACAACTATCTTTTTTTATTATTATTATATATATATTTTTTTATATTATATTTTTTTTTTATTTTTTATTTTTTAAAGCACCTCTATGATAGCCACTCTTTTTCACAACAATTTCAAGTACCAATACACTTTGAGGCATCATTCTCACCATTTTTCTCTTACTTTGTCACATGACTCTACAATTTAAAGCGCCTAGGAATTTGGATCAAATTATGGTCTTGAAAAAAAAATGGATTAGGCTACATATGAGGCTGTCAAAGAAAATAGCTAAAGGCTCAAAGGGGGTTAACTAGGATAATGAACAAAGGTAGGTAAAAAGAAGGTAAACAATCACAGGCTGCCAAAGAAATGCCTAAATCATCTCCTAAACTCACACTCTTTATTTCGCTTCACACACACACCAGGCAAGTTCTAGCATCATCACAACACAGAATATACTATATCCTCACCCACACAAGGCACATGGTCAACTTTCTTGGGAGCATTATAGGCTCTTGACCCGACAGATGAATGAATTAAACCACACAATTATCACACAGTGAGTCACACTTAGAGCCTAAATGTCTCAATAGTAATGACTTTAGCACAAACTCTTGTTAGAACACCATGTCGTCTATCAGAACAATTTCATGCAAAATCTAAAAAATCTAAAAAAAAAAATTTAACTAACTAATTACGACTAATTAAAACAAACAAGAATAAATATAGGCAAAGAAGTACAATACAGCATACAAATACCCTCACCCCACACTTAGACAGGACACACTGCCCTCAGTGGAAATAAATAAGGAAAACCTGATTAGTCGGACTCCTCTTCTATGTCTGGGGTCATACCCCCTGCGTCGGAATCATCATCAGAGTCGTCATCCTCAGAGTTTTCTCAAAATGTACCCCACTTGATCCCAACAGTGCGTCGAGGTATTTGCAGAGAGGAGGACTCAGCTTGCTCTTTTCTTCCCCTTTTCTGACCATTCTGTGAGGTGGACACTTTTTCTTTTCCTTGCCGTTCTTTTGGTGCCATTCTTCCTGAGATTAAAATAGAGTCATGTTAGCTTCATCTTGGAAGATTCAATCAAAAAACAAATAGTAGTGGCACCACCCCACACTTAATTTGTTGGCCCAGACTAATTAAGTGAGTGATGTCAATTACTCAGACTTCATCGGCATACATTTAGGAGATATGTTCCAACAACATGTTTAGCACAATCATATTTTCATGTAATCTTGACTACACTTTTATGTTTGGATTAATGCACTCTTTGAACAAGACTAACACATAAAGACTGTATCAAGTTATTGCATAAAAATAATCACAACATCTCATGCTTGTGGTCAATCCTGATCGGTATCTCGATGAACGAGTCATTCAAACATTCAAGCTTTCACATTCAAGATTATGCATTAACTTCACAATTTTGATTCCATAAAAATATGACAATGTATAACAATCAAATGCAAGTCGGAGCAAAGTCAAGAACGCCCACACTTATCCTCTCACTCGACGAGATTCATCATAGCAAACCAACCATATTCTAATACCAACACCACTTCTCAATCTAATAAATCATTATAAACGTAGCATTTCAACAACTACGAAATATAAAAGAATAACTTACTTGGTGATGGATTCGGAAGATGAGCTTGCAAGATTAGATGAGAAACAAGAGAAATTTTAAGAGAAATTGGAAGGTTGGGCGGCGCCTATCTTGAGAAAACAATGAGGTTTTGTTCTAAGAGTGAGGATCTATTTATAGACTAAGCCATGGGTCGGGTTTTATCCATGTAAAATCGGGTTAGGAGACAATAAAGCATAAGTAGACGGCGCCTAATGCTTTGCCTATGCTTAGCATAGGCGGCGCCTTTGTCAATGCCTAGTTGGGCATAGGCGGCGCCTATGCTATTGCCTAGTTGGGCATAGGCGGCGCCTATGCTATTGCCTAGTTGGGCATAGGCGGCGCCTATGCTATTGCCTTGTTGAGACAGTGAGCATAGGTAATAGCATAGGCCTTTTCTTGTCCATTGCCTAGATTAGTATAGGCCTTGACTTGTCTGTTGCCTAGATTAGCATAGGCCTTGCCTTATCCATTGCCTAGGTGAGGCAGTGAACATAGGCCATAGCATAGGCCTTGCCTTGTCCGTTGCCTAGACTTACATAGGCCTTGCCTTGTCCATTGCCTAGATTAGCATAGGCCTTGCCTAGATTTACATAAGCCTTGCCTTGTCCATTGCCTAGGTGAGGCAGTGAACATAGGCCATAGCATAGGCCTTGCCTTATCCGTTGCCTAGATTTGCATAGGCATTGCCTTGTTCGTTACCTAGATTTGCATAGGCAATGCCTAGCCTATAGCCTTAAGCTCCATCATTCCTAACTTATCACCTTTAGCATGGCTCACTTTCAACTCAAAATTTGGGACTAATTCCCCTTCTTTGTACGTCTTTCACCTACACTTAATCAAAAACAACAAAAACAACTAGAAAAATGGGTTGCCTCCCACCAAGAGCCTTAGTTTTGGTCATGGCTCGACTCTTCTTTTTGGATTTTTATTTGACAAAAACAAACTCCTAGTAAAACAAAACAATTAAAAACGATGGTTTGCCTCCCATGTAGCGCTTGATTTATTGTCGCGGCACGACATAGTTATCTCAATTACTTAGACTTCATCTAGATATATGGTGCATCATTTTCTGAATGGATTCAAACGACGCTGATGCTTAATTGTGGGCATGCAATATTCCTCGAGCTGACTCTTGTGCATACATATCCCAGGAGGGATACCAATTATATCATCAATAATCCAACCAATAGCTCTCTTGTACCTCTTCAGAATAGAGATGAGAGCCTCTACTTGTTGCTCACCTAAATCAGCCGCAACACTCACTGGAAGTGTATTTCCACTTCCCAAGAATGCATACCTTAGATGACAGGGGAGCTCTTTCAATGCTAGCACCGGTGGCTCTTCAATGGAAGTCTTCGCTGTTGGTGAAGGTCGATTCTTAAGATCAAGGTCCAGCTTCTTAGGGGCATAAGAATAGGACCCTATTCCTGTTAGAGCACAAATAGTTTCTTCTTGATCTTCAATATCCTCACTCTCAAAATTCATAAGCACAGCCACCAATGGATCAACAATAAGCTGCTTCTCTACAGATAATTCTTTCTCATCCTCATAATAAACATCAGCTACAGAGAACACATCCATATCTCTAGGCTGCTTTATCGATTTGCATACATCAAAATGGACCACTTCGTCATTCAGCCGAAATAAAAGCTCATTAGCTCTTAAATCAATGAGCACACTTCCAGTTGTGAGGAAAGGGCATCCCCAGATTATGGGAACTTCAGAATCCACCTCGCAATCCAAAATCACAAAGTCTGCAGGAAAAATAAAGGTAGAAACCTTCACCAGTACATCATATAAGATACTAACAGGTCGTTTTACCGACATATCTGCCATCACGAGCCGTATATTGGTTGGTGTCGGATCGCCCAACCCTAACTTTCTGTAGATGGATAGCGGCATCAAATTGATGTTAGCCCCCAAATCGCACAATTCCTTAGCAAAATTCATAGATCCCACCGTGCAAGGAATAGTAAAAGCACCAGAATCTATCTTCTTTTGTACTAAAGACCTCGTGGCAATTGCATTGCAATGATGAACATTATCTGCCAGCTCATAGCTTGCTGCCCGCTTCTTTGTCAGAAGGTCCTTCATGAATTTAGCGTACCCAGGCATCTGTTCCAGCGCCTCCACCAAAGGAACATTGATAGTCATCTGCTTCAACATAGTCATAAATTGACTGAACCTGGTGTCATCAGCTTTCTTCTGCAGTCTCTGAGGAAAAGGTGGTGGTGGAAGGGGAATAGTTTTCTCTACCACTTCCTTTTTATCTTGCTTCCGATTACCAACCTTTTCAGGAGTGTCATCAGCCTTCTTCTTCAGTCTCTGAGGAAAATATGGTGGTGGTGTCATGAACATTCTCTTCAGCTTCAACAGCATCATCACACTCTACATTAATAACGTTATCTGTTATATCATCAACCACCTGCTTGCCTTTGGTTAGATTTTCCAACACCTTACCACTCCTGGTAGTAATAGCCATACATGATCCGTCATTTCTTGGGTTTTGCACAGTGTCGCTAGGTAGGGTGCCAGCTTTTCTTTGATTGAATGCCGCTGATAGTTGACTCAATTGTTGCTCCAGCTGTTTTATTGTAGAAGAATGCGAGTCAACCAATTGATTAATTGATGACAAATCATTTTTTACCTCCGTTACTCCCGTGTTGGTTGCCTCCACTCCTTTCAACAGCTTAGCCATCATATCTTCCATGGACATCTTCCCCAAGCCAGATGCCGCGACCTCACGATTTCCAGGAGGAACATACAAACCACTCCTGTCAGTCTTATTCTTCCAACCACCTTGATCACGGTCCTTGTATCCGGTTTTATCATAATAGTTCTGACCTTGGTTTCCTTGGGCAGTGCCTCGGAAACCCCTCTGATTATTCAAGTAATTTGCTTCTTCTTCAGAATCGGAATCATCTCTTCCCTGTGACACAACAGCTTTGACTTTTTCAGTCTTCCCTGATAATAAATGCTTGGTAAGAAGATCCATCTGCGTTTTCATGTGCGCCATATCTTGATCACATTTCTCTTCTCTTCATCTTTGTTCTGCAGTCATGCCAATAGATACAGTAGAGCTTGCTACCTCAGAATCCCTGGTATGCCAAGCTCTACTCTGCTTTGTCATACAATCTAGCATATCACTTGCCTGAATAAAAGTAAGGTCCATGAATGACCCTCCTGCAGCATTATCAACCACTCGCTTAGTCACCGAATTCAAAGACCTGTATAATATCTCCATCAAGTGGACATTGGTTATATGATGATTTGGGCACCACATAAGCTTCTTCTTGAACCTCTCCCATGTTTCGTGGAGAGCTTCTGTTGGAAGCTATCGAAAATTGCTGATCTCATCTCTCAACTGTGCTCTCTTGGATGGCGGAAAGAATCTTTCTAGGAAAGCATCTTCCAATTGCCTCTAATTAGTAATAGAATCGGGAGTTAGCCCATTTAACCATAGAGTTGCCTCTCCAGATAGAGACAATGGAAATAAGCATAGCCGAATTGCATTCTGTGCAACTCCTGGATTGTCAAACGATTTGCATGTTGAGATAAAATTGATCAGATGCATGTTCAGATCATTGCCTGCAAGTCCACCAAATAATCCCTTGAGCTGCAATAGCTGAATCATAGTGCTAGTGATTTTGAACTTGGCTCTGGGTGCCAAGGACGCAGGAATAATAGCCCCTGTGGCACCAGCTCCATCCAGATCATCATCATCATCAAACGGAGCCTGCACAGCTCGGCGTTCAGGTCTCATTCTAGCTTGACGATCTCTCTTGTGTACAGGTGTCGCCACCTCATCAGTACGCCTAGGATTCAGTAACTCATCATCACCCAGTTCCTCATCATCAGGATTTGTTGCCCGACCTGGGTTATCGATATTTTGTTGATGCACTTGAGCAGCTGCCAATGTAGCTAATCTAGCCTGCTCCTGTTGAGCCGCCCTTCTTTCAATGTCTCGTTGTGCATCCATTCTGCCAATAAGTTATGGTTCAGGATTTATGGGTAATAACAGTTGATCGGAACTTCGAGTGTTTGGCATGCACTCAACAGAACCTAAATAAAACAAAAACAACAACGAAAAGTAAAATCTGAGAATTTCTGACCAAAGGGTCTATTAACTATCACAAACTTAGTTGACAACTGTATTCCCCGGAAACGGCGCCAAAATTTGATAACGCCCAAACTACAGCTCTCGTAAGAAAGTGTAAGCGGTCGATGTCAAATATAGAACCCAACTGGGTTGGGTGTCAAATCCCACAAGGAATACTTGGTCACTAAGTGTTGCAATTATTAGTAGACTGTTGGTCAAAAATTCTATGGAAAAGGGGGGATTTGATTATGCGTGAACTAATAGTATCAAAGTAACGAATGCGACGATGTATTTAGTAAGATTTAATCACAGAGATTTGTAAGTTAGGGTTATGTCCACCTCGTAAGTTCTACGTATCTATTAACTATGAGTAATGCGGAATTTAAACATGCATGCACTTATAGAGATTCGTATTCTAATGGTAAATCCTAGTGTTTCCCAACCATCAAGGATTATTTCACTTTACCTCTCTCGAGCCTAAAGTGTATAACTATTGGTACGAATTTTCCAAGAAATTTAATCCGGTTAAGGCATTAACGTGTAAACAGGGGTTGGAAACCCTATTTTCTTGTCATACTCTCTTTTCCAAACATGTAACTTTTCTCTCGAACAAGTTAATGTTATACTGGCATATTCCTACATTTGCAACCATAAGAATTTAATTTAAACGAAGAGAGTAATAGTATAAGTAGCATACACACCAAGAATTCACAAACTCATAGCAATAAATAGTATATTACGAGGCTTCCATAACCCTAACAGAGAAGTTTAGCTACTCATGATTACAACGGAATTCAATGAAGACATCATCATCATACCAAAACTATAACAATCTCACGATGGAGATGTATTGGCGTCACTATGAGAGTGACGTGATTCCCTCTCTAGCCATTTGTGTAGCGTTTTTCTCTGTCCAAAACTTACAGAATTTTTTTACTCAATAATGCTAAAGTGTCGAATAATAATGATCGAATGAATGAATGCTGAAAAATTCAGCAAATAAGGTTTTTATAGCATCCTTTTCCTACTAAGTTACTGCCGCATCCCTAAATATTTAGAAATACTGATTTTGCCCGGGACAGATTTTTCATGCATCACATTCAGTCCACAAGCTTCCAAAAGCTGCCTTTCCTCCTGTGTGAAGTTTTCCTTTGCTGTCCAAAGGTCCACAAAGTGCTGAAATCATCATCATTAATACCTGAAAAACATGCTAATCACATAGGTTAGCTCACTTACAGGAAAAATGGACTAAACGTGCAGGAATTATATATTTTATCCTCAAAACATAGCTATAACATGGGTAAATTATGGTGTTTAGGCGTGTAAATACGCCCAACATCACCCTGCCATCTGCATCATAATCAATAACAATAAAGTTAGCATAAATAGTAAACTTACCAACCTTAATAAGAATAGCTTTCCTTTGGAATGCACTCTAGTTCTGTCCACCATTTGGAGCACCTTACAACATGGCCTCGGCTTCCTATATCCAAAAATATCAAAAACAGATAGGGGCATTAAATTTATGCACACCCCAAGTCACTTAATACGTGAACGACCTCATTATTACCAATTTGTATGGGGAGGGTGAATCTCTCTGGGTCTTTCAACTTCTTTGGCATCTTCTTCATCACAACCAAACTGCACTCCTCAGTAATTTCCACCTTTTCAATGTCATTAGCTTTGTCTTATTGGTCACCACATCCTTCAAGTACTTGGCATACTTAGGCATACCCTATAAAACATATAACAATAGGAGGTTAATATGAATTTCTCTGAACGTGTCAAAGAACTTCTTACAACATGCATCCTCTTTAGCCTTTTTAAGAATTTGTAGGAACGGTGGTGGTAGTCTCTCTTTTATACGCTCAGCTACCTTTTCTTTTGGGTACTTATACTTCCCCAAATTTTCAGTATCTTTAGCTGAAACTTGTTTCTCCTCTTCCTATTGTGGTACTAACTCTGCCTATACCTCTTGATTTTTATTAGGAGGTCTGTTAATGAGATCTTTACCACTCTTCTAGGTGATTTTCATTACCTACTTTGGATTCTTTGTACCACTAGGCAAAGCCCCTTGAGGTATGGAATTTTTGGGTTGATCTAGCTGCTCCATCTCTATATTTAATTTTTTTTAGAAAAGTTGTTGATTTCTTATTTCTACGGCCAATTATGCTTGATTATCTAGGATCTTTCTCAATGTATCTTCAATATTACTGCCTGCATGTTTGGCTACTACTAAAACTGTTGAGTCTAATCTTGATTTTTTTCCCATGAGCAGTTGGGCAAACTCTTCCACTTTTGGTTGTAGTCATTACCATAGTTCAAATATTTTTTCTATGCATTGCCCACAAAATTTATCGACTCTGGATTCGCTTTACAAGAGTCTATAGAGTGGCCACCAATATGGGGTCTATTGGACTGTATTTACTTATACCTGTTGTTGTTTCTCTCCTAGCTTGTTGAACTGTGTCATCATTTATTTTTGCAAGGCTGAAAGTTGAGCTGCCAGAGTCGTGACACTATCAACCTTAATCATCCCGGCATGCTTCTTCATTGTATTTCTTGACATATCTCCCTGCTATTCAGGATTACCTTGTGCAATGCAGTTTAGCAAAGTATAAATATCATTATAATTTTTCTCCAAATCTTGACCACCGACAACTGAATCTAACAAAATTTTTGTTGTACGATCAAGAGCTTCAACAAAAGTGTAAGCTAATACCCCATTCGTTTGTTGATGGTGCAGGTAGTCCGTAACAAGAGATTTAAACCTCTTGTGTGTATAATACAAGTTCTCGTATGTCATTTTATTGGAACTTACAATCTAATTGCATAGTGATAGCGCCCAAGCACACACGCAAGTGTGCGTGGTCTATCAAGTGGTAAAGTGGCCTTCAAGAAAGTCAGATATCAATCCCACAAGAACATTTTCTAACAATTGTTTGATTTTAATTCACACTTTAGATTCAATTGATTCAAGAGTAAGAAAAAGAAATTTTGTAATTTGTAAACTAAAGAAAAGTAAAAAGTGCGAAAAATAAAAGTCTTGGAACAATCAATGGAGTAAAGCCCAGGGTTAAATCACTCCAAACAATCATACTATGTTATTGAACTTCATTGGTTCGCTTGGTTATCTTGGTTAATGATTCATAGGGTTGATTTCGTGATCATGGTCTCCCGACTTCTAATTGATTACCTAACTTGAACATTACAACTACATCATTGAGCGGGGATGTAATAGTCCAATTAAGTTATTTAAGCTATCATCCTACGTGTTAATCAAGTAAGGCTTCTAGGTACATCCCTGTCCTAAATGCTAATTTGAATTCCTTATTTCATATAAGATACAAACCATACTTTTTTCATTCCCATGTTCTATCTCCCTATTCCCTCTTCCTAGATCACAAGGGTGACAATAGATGAATTCTATGGGTGATCAATCCTCAAAATAATTAAATCAAAAATAAACAAACAACCAATAATGATAGGCAAATTAAACAGAATTAATTAAAAATAATTGTACTCATGTTCTTGGCTTTAACCCCATAAAGGGAGTTTTTATCCACTCATAGCCATAATCAACATCCAAATGATTGTTTGAATGATTAAAACCATAAAAGAAGTTAAATTAAAGAATAAAAACCTCAAATAAATTTTTAATTGCCTCCTCAATGCTCCAGGACATTCCATGATATCTAAAATATGTATTAACATATTATATTTATAATATACATGTCATGTTTCCATGTTGTCTTCTTTGAGTTAGGCAAAATATTTTCATTTTTATCATAACCGCGTCGCGCTGGGGTGTCCATCGCTATAAGCTCATGACATGGTGATCGTCGTGAGTTACTAGACGGTACAATTTTTGAATGTCTCATTGGCATGATGCATCATCCTTTCCATCTCTATAAGGACCCTATCGCGGTGGTGTGATCAACGATATCCTCTCTCGTCTAGTTCCATCTCATGCTTTCGTCGGTTCACTCCAAGCCTTTATAGTGTATTTCCAATGTATTTCCAGCCTTTAAATCATCAATATGTCATCATAATTAGCTTACAAGATATCCTACATCATAATACACCATGGGTTATAGATCATAACAACACCATATCAAGAACGGTGAACTCAAAACACAAGCTAAGACTAGGTTATTTCCCATTGATCTTCAACTCATTGCTTCAACTCTTGTTAATCCAATTGAACTTAGAATGTTAAAAATAAATTTTTCCCCATATAAATATACAATAAATACCTTAGAATACTTTAGCACAAAATAATCCAATGCGATAGACTAGACAAACACATAGCTCAAGCTAGTAACACTAGTTTTCTCGGTTGACCTTTAAATAATCAAATTGATTACAACTTATGTGAAAACACCATTAAACATTGTAAGTACATACTTGTACACTTATATCCACATTTATATCATTATCAACAAATATAGCATACGAATCATCCTCAACACAAGGCTAAAAAGGCTAGAATAGCAACGCTAGAATGCATAAATACACCCACCATCTCCTAGTCTTGTAGTATTGCCTGATGGGAAGAATCGGATAAGGAACTTCTTCACTAAATCATCCCATATAGTGATGGAGTTTTAAGGTTCTTCCTTCAACCACTTTCTTGCTTCCCCTAAAAGTGAGAAGGGGAAGAGAGCGATCCTCACATAGTCAATAGATACTCCAGTGGGGATAAAGGTGTCACTGATCTCTAAAAAGTTCTATAAATGGACCTGGGTATCCTCATATGACAGACTTGTGAATTACCCATTGATGTGCAATAACTGCACCATGTTTTATTTGTTTTTGAATCTACCTCCAGGTTCTGGTCTACCGATGGTGGAGGTAAAATTAGTTGTGACTGGTATTGCCACTTTGTGAACTATACTACGACTGGTGGATCTCTGTCCATTGGTGTAGGGATAGCTTTTTCCTGATAAATTTGAGGTATCCGATAGACAAGTACTATTTCTCTCCTCAATTGGTGTAAGCGTCGCTCAAATTCAGGATATGGGTCAACCAAATCCCTTTTCCTTACCACCTTACTTAAGTTTCAAATGAGTATCTATAAATTCAGAAGAAAAGATCAAGTTCTTACCACTTAAGAAACCAAATAGTAAAACCAAAAGTAAGACAGTTGCTAATTCTTAAGTCCCTAACAACAGCGTCAAAAAATTGTTGCATCTTAGCGCACACGCAAGTGTACGTGGTCACCCTAGTAATAAATTAGCCTTAAAAGCCTAGTATCGATCCTATAAGTAATTGTGCTAAGAAATAATCTAATTCTAGTATTACTACAAAGATTAAACAAGTGCAAGAGTAATCAACAACGTTTGAGATTTGAAAACATGAAGTAGTTGTAAGAAATGTGATAATATGGACAATCTTAATTAGCTGTACACTTTCATTGGTTTAGTTAATTATCTTGATTTTTGGTTCACGGGGTTGATAACATAACTATGGCCTTTCGAGTCTCTAATCGTCTATCTAACTTAGCCCAACAACTACATTGTTGAGCGTGGATGCGAGAGCTAAGTTAAATGCATTTATGTTAAATCACACATATGAACCAAATAGGGATAATTAGGTATATTCCTATCCTAAACTCAAATCTTAACTTCAATCCCTTGAATGTTTAAGATCCCACACTATACGTCGCACGTTCTAATCTATGATTCTTTCTTCTAGGCTTATAACAGAAATATAGGTTTATAATATGGGTCGCAAATTTGTAGAATTATAGTAGTACAGATATATGAACAACCAATAATGATAATAAACTTAAACTAACTCAAATATAAGCTTAATTAATCATGTTCTGGGCCTTAACCCTAGAAGAGGGTATTTAGCCACTCATGGATTTACAATAGATCACAGGATTGAAATTCATGTATAAAAAACAAAAGTAAATAAGTAAAATATTATTAACCCTAATAGAAGCCTTATAAAGGTTATTTCAATCCCCAGAGGTCGTCCAAGTTGTTTACAATAAGATAGAAGTGTCCTATTTATAATTGGAACCAAGTGCCCGTTTTGAAGTCTTGGGCGTGCCTCTCTCATACATTGTCATGATAAGGTATTCTCACACCCTTATTTTGGATTCTCACTGTTTTAAAACATTTTGGTTTGATTCCAAGGGTGTGGAATTCCCTTATCTCAGGTTCTATATGGCGTGGCACGCCCTAGTGCTCAAAAATTCCAAATTTCGTCCATGTTAGCTCCATCCATTTGGCTTTAAGTTCCTCACTTCATGGGTGCTTTTCAATCATTGTTAGACCTTATTTTGCTTTATAAAATCACTATTAACATCTCACTTGGACTTATGTAACATAAAATACTATGAATTAGTGCTTATAACATAATAGAATCCATCAAGAGAACTAGAACAACTCCTAGCTCAAGCTAGAAACTCTATTTTTTTGTCTAAACTCTAAGCGATTTTTTTATTAAAAAATTATTTTATATATGCCTTAAACATTATAAACAAGTAATTTAACACTTAGGTTCTCAATTGTATTAGGTTCTCAATTGTATGAATATCAACTTATTATGCTCACAAGAAGTCCTCAAAACTAGGCTAAATACGTAGAGATTATGATACTTAGGTGTAAAAATCCACCTAAGACCACTTGATGGGTTGATATTCGTATCGTTTGAGCTCTAAATTTACTCATTCTTAATGGTAAATGATCTTTGTTAATAAGGCAACATGTTTGACAATTTTGAGAGTGCAATTCTGCAAGCGGACCCCACATGGAATTTTGACTTAGTTTTGGAACCCAAAGCATAAGAATTTAATATGGGTATCTATTCTTATAGTAATGTGTAGACCACTATTTTGATAGTGTGGCATCATACAGAGGCTTCCTGGAAGAGGACATTTCCAATTTAGTAGACTATATCAGGCTTTATTTTCCATCCGAGTAGGCTAGGCTTGCCTTTTTCTTAGATTGAGCTTAATCATAGTATCGATATAGTATTGTGATAGTTTTGGGTTGGGAATTTAGACTTGGAGGTATATTTAGTGGAATTTGGATTATTTAGCCGGTTAAGGAACTGTAATTGGGCGAATTTTACTTGACTATACATTATTTAGGTTGAACATCTATCTTCATACATTAGAAGACTTATGAAGTATCTTGTAACGGTATTTTGGAACCTTAGTCTAGTTCAAAATAGAATTTTCCTTCGAATGAACTTTTGGGGTTTAAAGTAGGACCCTCAGTTGTAACGCCCCCAAGATCCCATCCCAAAACGTCACACGGTGCTTAAGGCCACACGCGACCTCAAGCTAACCCTCTGAGCCTGTCATCACCTCTATAACTCACTGTGAAAATAATTAAGTTGTAATAAAGAAGAATAATTATGTCATGAACATATTGGAATACAAAGAAATACTATCCTGTAAGATCAAAATACTAAAGTTCTATACATACTAGTGCTCTAGTCTGACAAAGCCTCTACTACATAAGACTGAGGAGCCATTGGGACAGATCCCCAACTGACCCCTACTGAACTGGAAATAAACAACCATCAACTATCAAGAATAAAATCGCGGACATAGTTCCTCGAACCATAATAACTCACCAACTGCACGAATGTAGATGGGGGTACTCAAAGATCACTGTCGCTGCTGAGACTGAGCACCTAAACCTACATCACGAGAAAATATAGAACACAGAAGAGTATGGGAATCAGTACTTGGGAATGTACTGAGTATGTGGGGGTGCAACCAATATTTAAATAATATCATAAATGTATAAGAAAATCATGCATGCTGATAATAATGACTCTCTTCACTTGATTTACCTGAAACATATTTTCCATAAATCATCAATAATAACACATGCTTCATAAATCTCACAAACCGTTGGACTCAACTCAAACTCTTTGATTCATGACTTAGAGTGACTCAATAACTCATAAAACTTAGACTATTATGGACTTGGGAGTTTTTTATAACCGACATAAACCATGTGAGCTTACATGGAGTCCAATATCTTGCCCATGTTGGGGAGACTTGTTCTATCCTTGCCATCGGAGTAGAACCTTAACTTTAGTGATAACTGTCTTGGCCTTTGGCCCTTAATCTTGATCCTATGGTGGCACGTAGTTCTGGGGAATTAGGATGCGCTGAACCCATACTTCCCGCTCGGTGCTAAATACTACTCCCAGACTTAAGCTCAGAACGCGTTAGGTAATCCACCTTAATCAAATCAAGGGTTTATCATAAAGACCAAAATATAAATATATATCTCACTTGTAAATCATAATCAACTTATGGATTCCTAACTCGACTAAATCTCAAAATAATCTTTCTCATCATTAAGTACACTTGTTTATCAAATCATATCAAGTATCAAATCTTCCAGAAAACATCATAGAACTCGTTCTTGACTCTCAAGCTCAATATCAATATATATTCAACAGACAAACTTCTCATGGAAAAACGTAAATCATGACACTTATCATAAATCACTTAGAAATTATCATTTCATGATAACAATATACAACTCATGACATAAATACTTAATTTAAGAAATAAGACAATGAAGTAGTCATATGTGTCAATATTGTATATCTCAAATCTCATAAATCCTTGATAAAGTAATTTGGGTGTAAACCCACTTTGCAAAATTCATGAAATTCAATAGAAATTAAATCTTTGGGCACAAGAACGAAAGAAGTGTTCTTGTTCAAAACCCCAAATAACTTAATCATTGAAATTGGATGAACTTTAGTGCTTGAGACTTTATCCACACTTGAAATAAATAATTCTTGAAGCCCACACTATGAGGAACGTGGTTCTTGAAGAAATTTTGATGATTTATGGATGATTCTTGGAAGATTTATGTTCTTGATATAACCCTAGATATATTATCTCAAGAGAATTGGAAGAGAAAATGATGGAATTATGGTTTAGATGGGATTCTCATATTTATAGAGGCCTCCAAAAAATGAGAAAAGACCAAAATACCCTTGTAAAAATGTCTCTAAATTGCTGAAAAAAATGGCTGACAACATCTGTGACAGGCCGTCAGACCCGTGGTAGGCCGTCACGAAATGTCATCACAAAAGGGTCAAATTTTATGATTTTCTGCCTAAGGCTGACGACATCGTCTAAAATGTCGTCAGAAATGTGACGACGCTGTCAAAAATGTCATCAGAAACATGACAGGCCGTCAGAAACGTCGTCATCCTTTTCTAGATTGACATACTTAAGTAAAATGGATATAACTCCTTGCTCCGATATTAGATTTTGGCAAAATTGGTATCGTTGGAAAGCTAATTCAATTATCAATCTGTTGATAGGTCATGAGCTCAAAAATTCCAAGTATAATGAGAGATATTCTCGTTTAAAGTTGACTATACCAATATCCTTCCCAAGAATTCAATCGGTAAGGAATGTTTTGGTTCACCCAATCGTTAGGACATCTTTAAGGCCTTAATACACACCATCCTTGATCAGAAAACAACCCAAAACATTATAATTTATTTCTCATGATCTTGATTCGTGGTTGCACAATTGGTTAGAGTCTCGGGGTATTACAATATCTTCCCCTTGGAAACATTCATCCTCGAATGTGGCTAGATAGGCCAAGAACAAGAGAAAATAAGGACGCATAGCTGGAATGACTCACTAAAAGGGCTTACTTCATTCTAAACTTTCGAGAACTTCACAAAATGCATGAATCATAGAGAGAATAACCATATAGCTGAATAAACTGGATTAGAAGGAAACTGGATTAGGGAAGAATAGTACCTTCGACTTAATTTGAACTCGCAGAGAAGAGATGAGGGTATCTTGTTCGCATATCTGCTTCTGCTTCCCAAGTAGCACCCTCGACTGATTGATTTTACCACAGAACTTTGACCAAGGTAACTTCCTTATTTCTTAGTCTACGAACTTGATAATATAGGATTTCAACCGGAACTTCATCATACAAAAGGCTATCCTAAACATCAAAACTTTCTAACGGATCAACAACAACAGAATCACCAATGTACTTCTTGAGCATAGAAACGTGAAAGATAGGATGGACAACTGACAACTCGGCAGGCAATTCAATCTCGTAAGCTTCTTTCCCAACATGATTCAAAACTCTATAAGGGATAACGTATCGGGGACTAAGCTTCCATTTCTTACCAATCTTTTCAACCCCTTCATGGGTGGAATCTTCAAGTACACTAGATCGTTAACCTCAAACTCAAGAGCTCTTCTTCTCACATCTGCATATGACTTCTGACGACTCTGGGCTGTCTTCAACCTTTCCCAATTCATCTTAACTTTCTCCATAGCCTTAAACACAGCATCAGGTCCACTCACAGCGCTTCACCCACTTCAGACCAACCTATGGGTGATCTACATCGCCTTTCATATAAAGCCTCAAATGGAGCCATTCCAATGATAGCATGAAAACTGTTGTTGTAAGAAAATTCAATAAATGGCAAATGTTCATCCCAACTTTCTTTGAAATCAAGAACACATGCCCTCAACATATCCTCCAAGGTCTGGATGGTCCTCTCAGCCTGGTCATTGGTCTGTGGATAAAAACAGGAGCTAAGATGAACTTGGGTACCAAGACCCTTCTGAAAAGCCCTCCAAAAATGAGAAGTAAATTGAGAACCCCTATCAAAGATAATAGATAAAGGAACTCCATGCAACCTGACTAACTCTCAAATGTGCAGCTTAGCATAGTCCTCAGCGGTGAAAGATGTATGCACTGGCAAGAAATGCGCGGACTTAGTCAACCTGTCTACAATGACCCAAATTGAATCATGATGACGTCCAGAAGGAGGTAAACCAGTCACAAAATCCATATTTACTTCCTCCCACTTCCAAGTAGGAATACTAAATTCTTGCATCATTCCACCGGGTCTTTGGTGTTCTATCTTAACCTGTTGGCAAGTTGTACACTTCTCTATGAATTTCACTATATCCTTTTTCATACCATTCCACTAATAGATTTCTTGTAAATCATGGTACATCTTGGTAGCACCGAGATGAATAGAATATCAAGCATCATGCGCTTCAGCCATAATTCTCTGCCTTAAATCTTCAACATCAAGCACACATAATCTATTTTGAAATCTTAATACACCACCTCCCGCTTAGGAGAAAACCTCCACATTTTGGTCTTTAACTGACTCCTTCAGTCTGACCCAACAAGGATCCATATCTTGCTTCTCCTTTACTTCCGAAACTAGAGAAGACTCAGAACTACCATGGACCCAAACATTACCCTCAGTTGAATCAAGCAATCTAACTCCCAACCTAGCCAGACGATGCAACTAACGAGCTAACTCTTTCCTATCTTCCTCGACCTGTGCTACAATACCCATGGACGACCTGCTAAGGGCATTTGCCACTACATTAGCCTTGCTCGAGTGATACAGCACATTCATATCATAGTCCTTTAACAATTCTAACCATCGCCTCTGACAAAGATTCAACTCTCTCTAAGTAAACACATACTGCAAACTCTTGTGATCCGTAAAGACATTAACATGAACACCGTACAAATAGTGCCTCCAGATTTTCAAGGCAAAAACCACTGCAGCTAACTCGAGGTCATGGGTTGGGTAGTTTTTCTCATACGGTTTCAACTGTTTAGAAGCATAGGCTATAACCCTACCTTTCTGCATCAACACACAACCCAACCCAACTCTAAAAGCATCACAGTACACCACAAAATCATATACACTATTTGGAAGGGTCAACATAGGGGCCGAAGTGAGTCGAGTCTTCAACTCCTGAAAACTCTTCTCGCAAGAGTCATACCATAGGAATTTAATTTTCTTTTGGGTCAACTAAGTTACAAGAGACGCAATGGAAGAGAAACCCCCAATAAAACAATGGTAGTAGCTAGCTAGACCCAAGAAACTCCTAATATCAAATGGGAAAATAGGCTTAGGCTAATTTTCCACAGCTTCTATCTTTTTAGGGTCAACTCGAATACCTTCAGAAGAACTAATATGACCCAAAAAAGCAACTGACCTTAGCTAAAATTCGCACTTGCTAAATTTGGCAAATAGTTTATGATCTCCAAGGGTTTGCAAGACTATTTGGAGATGATCTGCATGGTCGTTCTCACTTCGGGAGTATACAAGAATATCCAGGTACTGTCTGTACACCCGATTCATGAGGTCCATAAAGGATATTAGGGCATTTGTTAGCACGAAGGACATGACCAAGAACTCAAAATGACCATATCGGGTGTGAAAAGCTGTCTTTGAAATATCACACTCCCTAACTTTAAGCTAGTGATAATCGGATCTCAAGTCTATTTTTGAGAAATAGTTAAAACCTTGTAGCTGATCAAACAGGTCATCAATTCTATGAAGAGGGTACTTGTTCTTGACTGTGACCTTGTTAAGTTGACGATAATCAATACACATCCGCAATGAACCATCTTTCTTTCGCATGAACAAAATGGATGCACCACAAGGAGATATACTAGGCCTTATGAAACCCTTATCTATAAAATCTTTGAGTTGCTCTTTTAACTCCTTAAATTTTGTGGGGACCATATGATATGGAGATATAGAAATAGGCTGCATGTTGGGGAGAAGATCAATCCCAAATTTTATCTCTCTATCGGGAGGTACCCCTGGGAGATCTTCTGGAAAATATCACAAAACTCATTAACAATGCTGATCGATTGAATGGTTGGAGTCTCGAACTTAGTATCTTTAAATCAAACCAAATGATAGATGCAACCCTTGGATATCAATTTCCTAGCTTTAAGATAGGATATGAAATGACTCCTGGGAGATACAGAATTTTTGGACCACTCAAAGACTGGCTCATTGGGAAACTAAAACTTGACTACATGGCTACGACAGTCTATAGATGTATAACAAGAGTGAAGCCAATCCATACCCAGAATAATGTCAAAATAAACCATGTCTAGCTTAATCAAATCTGCAAGCATAACTTTGTGAAGGATAGTGATATGATACTTCTTATATACTTGCTTAGAAATAACAGGTTCACCTACTAGAGTAGAAACTAGAAAAGGCTCAGGAATCTTTTCAGCATTGATCTCAAAATTCACAGCCACTAACGGAGTCACAGAAGAAAGACTTGACCCAGGGTCCATCAACACATACACATCAAAATAAAATACACGGAGCATACCAGTAACAACATCTGGTGAATTCTCCTGCTCCTGGCGGGGTGGTTTAGCATAAAAATAATTCTGGCGCTGACCACTGGCAGTACTAGACGATGCACCTTGAGGAGGAGTAGGACAAACCCAAGGGGATGGAGAACAAATAGCCTGACTCTAAGGACGAACATCACGGCTCCCCTGTATAGTATATGGGCAATCCCTAAATTTGTGGCCCAACTTACCACACCCAAAACAACCTCTCTACTCAACCATACACTCTCCAGGATGCGTCCTACCACACTTAGCAGACGGGGGATAGTTAGGTCTATTACTCACACTATCCTGAGACCTAGACACAGTAGGTCTATTACCCAGCTCCTGCCTGACTCTGGATGCAGGAGTACTTATTAATGATGGTGCTAGCATAAAAGAATGGCTCTAAAACTAAGGGCAGATCCCTCTAGGAAATCTACTCTGACCATACCCCTGCTACTCTAATCTAACTCTCTTATTCCTTCTCACTCTCTCTCTTTCACCTTGTCTACTTCAATCTGCTGGGTATGTATCATCAATCTAGAAAGATCCATGTACCTATAGAGCATAGAGGACCTACACTCTTTCACAATATAACTCGATACACCAGTCAAAAACTTACTCATATTGCTCCTGGAATCAACCATCATACCGGGAGAATACTTAGACAACTGGTTAAATTTAAGACAATATTTCTTAACTGTCATGGAGCCTTGTCTCAAGTTTATAAATTTTTCTAATTTTGCTTCCCTCAGCTCTGGGGGAAAGAATCGGTCTAAGAACGCATCCTGAAATAACTACCAATTCATGAGAGCGGCATCCTTCCCTCTACTCTTCCTCCACAACTCCACCTAATCATAAGAAACATCTTTCAAGCGATAGAAAGCTAGATCCACACTTTCTTCCTCTATTACATGTATAATTTGGGTGATTTTTTTCACCTAATCAAGATACATCTGTGGGTCCTCACCTATCCTTGACCTATAAAACTCTAGTAGATTCATCCGCATAAAATCCTAAACTCGAGCTACTACAGAATTACCTTATTGCAGAGGTGGAACAGTGGCCTGAGCATTGGCGGTAACTGCCTGGGCTAGCACCTGAAAAGCTACCTGAAATTCGGCATGAGTCACCATCTCATTTAAAGGATCAACAGGTTGAGGTTGTTCATTTTTTATGTGAGCTCTACGAGGAGGCATTTTCTGTCATAAAAGAGCATTAATTAATAGTAGAGAGAAATAATCGTAGGCACGAAAGACTTATGAAAGAAAGAAATGACTTTTCCTGAAACGTCCCATAGCCTCTTGCTCATAGATGTGGTGTACTACACACCGATGATCAAAACTCTATGTAACGCAGATTGTCAGACTCCCTAGGACTCCTTTAAACCTTAGGCTTTGATACCAAGCTTGTAACGCCCTAAGATCCCATCCCAAGATGTCACACGGTGCTTAAGGCCACACGCGACCTAAAGCTAACCCTCTGAGCCTGTCATCACCTCTATAACTCACTGTGAAAATAATTAAGTTGTAATAAAGAAGAATAATTATGTCATGAACATATTGGAATACAAAGAAATACTATTCTGTAAGATAAAAATACTAAAGTTTTGTACATACTAGTACTCTAGTCTGACAAAGCCTCTACTACATAAGACTGAGGAGCCATTAGGACAGATCCCCAACTGACCCGTACTGAACTAGAAATAAACAACCATCTACTATCAAGACAAAAATCAGGGACATAGGTCCTCGAAGCATGAAGACTCACCAACTGTAAAAATATAGATGGAGGTACTCAAAGATCACTGTCGCTGTGGAGACTGAGCACCTAAACCTACATCACGAGAAAATATAGAACACAGAAGAGTATGAGAATCAGTACTTGGGAATGTACTGAGTATGTGGGGGTGCAGGCAACATTTAAATAATATCATAAATGTATAAGAAAATCATGCATGCTGATAATAATGACTATCTTCACTTGAGTTACCTGAAACATATTTTCCACAAATCATTAATAATAACACATTCTTCATAAATCTCACAAACCGTTGGACTCAACTCAAACTCTTTGAATCATGACTTAAAGTGACTCAGTAACTCATGAAACTTGGACTATTATGGACTTGGGAGTTTCTTATAACCAACGTAAACCATGTGAGCTTACATGGAGTCCAACATCTTATCCATGTTGGGGAGAGCTATTCTATCCTTTCCATTAGTCTAAAACCTTAACTTTAGTGATAACTGTCTTGGATTTTGGCCCTTAATCTTAATCCTACGGTGGCACATAGTTCTGGAGAAGTAGGATGTGCTGAACCCATACTTCCCACTCGGTGTTAAATACTACTCCCATACTTAAGCTTAGAACGCATTAGGAAATCTTCCTTAATCAACTCAAGGGTCTATCATGAAGACCAAAATATAAATATATATCTCACTTATAAATCATAATCAACTTGTGGATTCCTAACTCGACTAAATCTCAAAATAATCTTTCTCATCATTAAGTACACTTGCTTATCAAATCATATCAAGTATCAAATCTTCCAGAAAACATCATAGAACACGTTCTTGACTCTCAAGCTCAATATAAATATATATTCAATAGACAAAATTCTCATGGAAAAATATAAATCATGACACTTATCATAAATCACTTAGAAATTATCATTTCATGATAACAATATACAACCCGTGACATAAATTCTTAATTTAAGAAATAAGACAATGAAGTAGTCATATGTGTCAATCGTGTATAGCTAAAATCTCATAAATGCTTGATAAAGTAATTTGGGTGTAAACCCACTTTGCAAAATTCATAAAATTCAATAGAAATTAAATCTTTGGGCACAAGAATGAAAGAAGTGTTCTTGTTCAAAACCCCATATACCTTAATCTTTGAAATTGGATGAACTATAGTGTTTGAGACTTTATCCACACTTGAAATAAATAATTATTGAAGCCGACACTATGAGAAACTTGGTTCTTGAAGAAATTTTGAAGATTTATGGATGATTCTTGGAAGATTTATGTTCTTGATGTAACCCTAGATATATTATCTCAAGAGAATTGGAAGAAAAAATGATGAAATTAGGGTTTGGATGGAATTCTCATATTTATAGAGGCCTTCAAAATATGTGAAAGGACCAAAATATCCTTGCAAAAATGTCTCTAAATTGCTGAAAAAAATAGTTGACGCCATCCGTGACAGGCCGTCAGACCCGTGATAGGCCGTCACAAAATGTTGTCACAAAAGGGTCGAACTATATGATTTTCTACCTAAGGCTGACGACGTCATTAGAAATATCATCAAAAATGTGACGACATCATCATAAATTTCATCAGAAATGTGACAGGCCATCAGAAACGTCGTCACCCTTTTCCAGATTGACATGCTGGAGTAAAATGGGTATAACTCTTTGCTCCGGTATCGGATTTTGGCAAAATTGGTATCGTTGGAAATATAATTCAATTATATATCTTTTGATAGGTTATGAGCTCAAAAATTTCAAGTATAATGATAGATATTCTCATTTGAAGTTGACTATACCAATATCCTTCCCAAGAATTCAATCGGTAAGGAATGTTTTGATTCACCCAATCATTAGGAAATCTTTAAGGACTTAATACACACCATCCTTGATTAGAAAATAACCCAAAATATTATAATTTATTTCTTATGAGCTTGTTTTATGGTTGCACTATTGGTTAGAGTCTCGGGGTATTACATCAGTCCACCTTAGGCCAAGATTACTATTTGCTCCTTGTAGACTCAATAGGCCTTTATACGTTATACTATTTATATTATTGAACCTGATGAGTATTTAGATATATTATGTATTATTCTAAGTTGGTTCTTGGGAGATGTTATGATCGGTTCAAGTTCAGCATCTACCTTGATATTACTTTTGGTTCAAGTCTGATATGTATGATATTATTTTTGGTTCAACTCTAATATATGAGATATTATTTTTAGATATAGTCTGGAATTTAGAGGTTATTTATGATGGTTATAAAACTAGTTCGAATTAGGTGTTTACAGTTTAGAAAGATTCACGATCACGGTTTCGAAATTTGAATGGGTGGAATATTTATTGTTATTACTTCTTCTTGATTGCATCCACTGAGATTATGAGGTCTCGCATTGGGTTATTTAAATTTTGTTTTTTGCATCTTTTGGGCTTATGGGGGAACAGTTATGCTAGAGATAGTTGTGTTCTCTTTGTCATTGTTTATATGATTGTTTACTTTCAGTATTTGGAGCATTATTTCAGGTTTACTTTTTTTCCCTGATATAGCTTATTATCTTGTATTATACTATATTTATATTTTGATTTAGCTCAATCAAACGTTGATGCCTACTAAGTATTCGTTACTTTGGTACTCATAATACAGTTTTGTTAATGGTCATCGTTAACGTTGTATTAGTATTGGTTGGAGTTTATAGATAGGGTGAACTCTTGGAGTCGGAGCTGAATTTTTGTCCTTCTTCTATTTTAATGGTCTTTTGGTTTTGAGACTATTGTACATTGACATTGATAATACTCTTATTTTTTTGCTAGAAGCTCTTGTACCAACCTTACTAGGCTGTGGTATGTTGATACTATTTTCATTATTTCTCTTTAGTTATGCTATTATTCTTAATTTTTATGGCTAGTTATCTATTTACATGCATAATTCCTACGTTTATGTCATTTTCCACCAACTAGACCATTACTTGTTGCTTTGGGCTATGTTTTGGTGTACCTATTAGTGGGGTAAAGTAGGTATCATCACGACTCGTGAATTCAGGTCGTGACACTATAAATGCTCCAATATGAAGTCCTTCAAGGACAGAGTCTATGACACGCCTAAAACGTAATAGACCTATTGTTTCAAATGTAAAACTCCTTGAAGAAGGAGAGAAACAACGATCAAAATGGTATTGACAATGAGGAAAGTACTTTAAAAGAGCATCATGACATAAAACTTTCTAAAAGAGAAAACACATAAAAACACCCCTAAACTTACTCAACGAACTTACTTTAGACCTTTAACTTCATGAGTGTTTATTTGTCCCCTTAAATAAATTTCAAGTGAACTATATGCCACCCTAAAACTTTAATACCACTCTCACAGTGGAGAGTATATTACACATGTGTCATGTCATTGTCATATCTAGCCACATCAATTTTATAAATACACACACACACACATATATGTATAGAAAAAGAAAGAAATATACCCTCACTCTCCACACACACACACACGCACACTTCATCTTTCTTTTTCAACCCACCTCAATTTTCTTTTCCTTCAACAAACTCCTCCCTTTCTCTCCCAACTCACGCACACACATACTCTTTAATTTTTTTCTTTTTCAACCTATCTACCCCACTTGTATCTTCGCGGTCAGCAGCTCCATAGTTTTAATGATGATGAAATTTTCACTCTTTCATAGTCATACTTCCACCCGTATCCCCACCCATTTCACTTCTAATATCTTTTGTTTAAAATTTTGGAGCTTAGTTTATGCAAAAAAAAATAAAATCTTTGCTTTGCTTTTCACCAAAAGAAGTTTGATTTGTCAAATAATAGCTCAACTAATAGTTATTATTTTAATAAATTAGTTTAAAAAGATATTAATTCTTTCAAAAATTATCTTTTTTAACAAAAAACTAACTTTTGGATAATATTTTCAACAACAAAAATTAAAACTCGCAACTCTTTTATCTGTGTTTTTCATTTGTCTTAAAAAATTGAGGAAGTGGGTGAGGGGTTAGATGAAATTTAATGCTTTTTTTTAATTTTTGGATCTAATTGCAGATAGGAGATTCTTTAGTAACATGAAAACCGGAGAAGAAAGTGAGGGATCTGAAGAGGGAGAAAGGGGATAGGGAAGGGGGTGAAGAAGGAGAAAGGAAATTGGAATATATTGATTTTATTATTATTATTATATAATATATAATTTAGTGGGATCACCTTATTTAAAAAAAAAAAAAATATGTGCTTTTAATTTTTTTCAGCCATGTTAGCATTAGGGTTATTTTTAATTCATTTAAAAGTTGTTTTTGGGGTAAATAAATATCCATAAAGTTAAAGATCTAAAGTAAGTTGGTCATATAAGTTTAGAGGTGTTTTGATGTCTTTCTCCTTTTAAACCTTGGCAAATATTTAGGTACCTGGAAATGATGAAAAAGAAGAAATTGATCTCGATATGTTAAGCTTAATGAAATAGATATCAAATAACCGTCGATGGTACATTTTGGTACAATGAAGCGCTCACCATTATAAATGATAAAGAGGATCTTGAATTTAAATCAATCAAATAATGTGAAAATAAATATTGGTCAAATAAAATACACAGTTCTAGTATATTTTGTTTTACTTGAAAAGTGAAGATTTGAATATATGGTTCAAAGACCAAGATATAATGTTAGTGGGGGAACAAATGAACTCTTCTGCGAAAGTAAAAGTCAATAGTGGGTGATGAGTTAGAAGAAATTGATCTTGATATGTTATGTCGTAATGAAAAAGTAGAAAAATATTTTTAGTTGCCACCTCTTAAAGTCAAGGTCAACATACTATTTGGGATTTTCTGCCGCCATCGTTGTAGGAGAAGTACGGCCTAACGAAACAACTTTCATTATCAAAGAAGCAGAATCCATAATAGTTTCAGTTGGTTCTCCTATTTTTGTTCAAAAACACACAAATAGAATTAAATAAACTGGTAAACGAAAAAAGTTTTATTCACTCAATGAAGTTTTTATATTCTTTGAATCAAGAGAAACAAAACTTTTATTAACTTGAAAAATCTAATATTCTTCAAATCGATTTAATAAATGAAGAAGAAAACTATAAGATTTTAATATCCAATCCACCTGAATATAAAATGAAGCAAAAATATTTTTAAAAACAACTAAATTCTTTTAAGTTTGTTGGTCCTGCAAAACCATAAATAAAATATTGATAGAAAAACTAAAGTTTTAAGCCCACAAAAAACTGTCTTCTTAAAGAAATTAATCCCTCACAATTTTTAAGATTTGGATTAATTTCTCCTAGGATAGAATCGAATAGGACATTGTTTTGTAATACTGGCAATAGAAATTACTAAACTTCAGCGAAATCAATAAATGGAGTAATCACACTTACTATTATTTTTCGACGAAAAATGCGCGGAAGATGAAAGAAAATTTTATCTTATTTTATTTTAGTAAGGAATATTTTTTATTTTTAGTAGTTGAAATGAGGCGAAACCTCTAAAAAAGTTATAGCCACTAACGAACGCAAACATACTTGTTGGATAAATATAGTTTGTTTGGAAATAAACATACCGCTTTGTAAAAACACACCTATTTGGAACTGACGTGTGGCATGTCTATTCAAAACAAACATGACTGATAATAAAAAGAGCAAAAATTAATTTCTGCAAATTTTGAAAAATTTCACAAATTAATATTTGAAAAAAGAAAATTAATTAGTGAATTAAAAAATAAATTTTATCCAAAAACTTTATAAATCAAATAATATGCCAAAGCCGAGCCGAGCAAGCAAGTGATACCGCAAGGGGACCTTTCTTCTAAACACTTTACTCGCTAGAAGTGTCTTACTATAAGGACAAAATGATTACTCTATTCTACTAATGAGGAAGAAATGACCTTTCATTTATTTTTTCCTTCATTTTATTACCTCCACATTTCTCAATTCTCTTTATACCTACACTAGAAAATAAAACCGCGCTTCGTGCGGTTATAAATTCTTTTCTCTATTTTGTTGAAATAAAAAAAATAAAAAAATTTACATCACCAAAAAATGAAAAATATGCACATATAATGTAGATGCTTTATTTAGTCAATATAAAAAAAAAAATTACAAACACCAAATATGAAAAGTATGTACATGTAATATAAGTAGCTCCTATAAGAAAACATTAAATTCTAGCGTATAACAAAGATATATTCTACAATGAAAAAC
Organism: Capsicum baccatum var. pendulum; assembly: GCA_030864225.1. Lineage (NCBI taxonomy): Eukaryota > Viridiplantae > Streptophyta > Magnoliopsida > Solanales > Solanaceae > Capsicum > Capsicum baccatum. The sequence goes on along the minus strand of CM061560.1, from coordinate 79,588,825 downwards.
TCAAATAAAATTGCAAAATTAATAAATAAATCACTGAGTATTTTCTTATAGTTTCATGATTACAAAGGTCTCGAATAATACCTTTCTTAATTTTAAGGGTGAATTAAAAGCTATTTTGTTTTATAAACAAAACTTTATCATTTACTCAATAAAGATCAATGATTCTTTACTCAATAAGGACCAATAATTCTTTCTTTTTTTCCAACAAAAAGTTGTTAATAATTTAAATTATTAGTAATATTAGAAGTTGGAATAATTTGTTAAAGTGATTGCAGTTAAACTTTTCTATAAAATCAAGAGGCAGCTTGTAGTTGTTACTTTGTTCATTTTTTTCGTTAAGAGGAGAAAAATGAGCTAGTAAAGTCCACAAATAATCCGTAATTAAAATTGAAGGCCAAGAGCAGCAGCTATTCAGCAACACATTTGATTGAGTTGATAAAACCTATACACTCTAAAAAAGATAATAGGTAATTAATGGAACTTCAGAATTATTTGTAGCTTCACTTCATATTTTAGCCATCAAATATTGACAACACTATAAGCAAACAAACGTACCATGACACCGTAATGATTGTGCTGCCTACCGGAAGACATCAAAACTCTTGCCAAAAATGATAAATAGAATACCGCTTTGCTGAATAACACATGACTTTTCAAAAATAATGCCTACCGAAAGACATAAAAACTCTTGCCAAAAATGATAAATAGAATACCGCTTTGCTGAATAACACATGACTAATCAAAAATAATATATATATATATATATATATATATATATATATATATATATATATATATATATATATATATATATATATATATATATATATATATATCGCTAATTTGTGGCATTAAAATAATTAGCAAATAAGGAACCAAAAAATGAATAACTTATTTTTCCTAACAAAAATTAATGGCTACATTTCTCTTGGAACATAATATATATATATATATATATATATATATATATATATATATATATATATATATATATATATATAGAGAGAGAGAGAGAGAGAGAGAGAGAGAGAGAGAGATCGCTAATTTGTGGCATTAAAATAATTAGCAAATAAGGAACCTAAAAATAAATAACTTGTTTTTTCCTAAGAAAAATTAATGTACACTTCTCTTGGTACATAAAAGCAATGGATATAAAAGTTGAGCTAAAATGACAATTTTAAATAAAAAATGAATACACTATGTAATTCAAAGAGTATAGAAACATAAAAAGTTCACAGAAGAATTTTTTGATACATATATAGCAATATCCTTATCTCTTTTCTTCACAAAAGTTATGATAAACAACAAAATGAAAGCCCTTACAATACGTAAAAATTGTTTTGGAGAAGAAGTCATGATTTATTTGAAGAGAAAAAGATTTTCCTTTATATATATTTTTTGTATGGTCAGTACATTTTCTTGGCCCTTATTTGTAGTAATTAATGTGTTCCTTAAGGGACATTAGTAAGGACATAAATTGCATCATAAATCAATACGTGCATGAGTTCATATCTACTAAAGAATGACTTTTAAGTTTTTTTTAAACACACAAATATTTAAAATGAGGAAAAAACTCAATTAATGTTTAAAAAAATCACAAAAAAAGATAAATGGCACTGAAGGCCTCTAAGGCATGCCACATAGGATGGACTAAAATCCTCCTTTATATATATATATATATATATATATATATATATATATATAACCTTAATACAAACCCAACAAATGTGTCTTTCTTCTATGAATGATGCATGATTTTGATTTACAAACGTTTTGTTAGGCGTTATGGGGAAGAAATGTAGGAAATTACATTATATTGCCCCAATAGTGGGTGATTTTGGATTTTTTAGCCCAATAAGAAAAGTCTATAAAGACTAGTCTTCCTTACTTTTTAAGTATAGTACAAGTGCAATTTTGCCCCTCTACACTTCAAATATTTATAAATTTTTTATACTCATTTGTCTATCAAATTCTATTTTTATTTTTATTATTTTCAATTTTTTATTTTTCCTGTTATTTTCTTTTCATATTTTAATTCATTTGTCTCAACCTTTATTTTCCTCTTCTTTTTTTTCGTAAACATTATTTATTTTTTATTTATTTTTTTAATTCATTTGTCTCAACCTTTTTTTTTATTTTTGGTTTTTATCATTTCTCTTTTTTTTCTCATTTTTTTCAAACTTTATTTTTATTTTTTCTCTCATTTTTGTTTTTCTCAATTTTTTTAATTCATTGTTTTTTCTTAATCTTTATTTTTTTCTTGTCATTTTTTCTCAATCTCCTTTTTTTATTTCTCTATTTTGTTTGATCTATTTTTTTTTCTCAACTTCTATTATATTTTGCTAATAAATAAAAAACATTGGATAATTCGCAAAGGGATCTTCTTTTTTTTACATCAAAATAAATTTAAGGGCATGAATTATTGTTAGGAAGTTCTTTGAGATAAGTTTTGTCTCTAAGGCAAAATTATAGAACAACTCATAAATCAAGGCACAATGTGGTAGTGTCAAGTCTTTCTTGTGGAGCATAACTTGTTGTTTGAAAATTCTTGAGTTAAGTCTTGTTTCTAAGGCAAGAGTTATAGAACATCTCATAAATCAAAAAATAATATAATGTTGTCGTGTCATCACTTGACCATTGGGCATAACTTATTCTTTTAGGAGGTTCTTGGAATAAGTTTTGTCTTAGAGGCAAGACTAATAGAGCATCATATAAATCAAGACACAATATGATAGTGTCAACTCTTGTCCATGGGGCGTAACTTGTTGGCTAAGTCTTGCCTCTAAGGCAAGAGTTATAGAATATATCATAAATCAAGACATGATATGATAGTATCAAATCTTGTCCATAGGGCCTAACTTGTTGTTTGAAAGTTCTTGGACTAATTCGAGCCTCTAAGACAAAAGTTATAGAATGTCTGACAAAATCAAGATATAATGTGGTAGTGTCAACTCTTACACCATGGAGCATAACTTATTGTTTAAAAGTCCTTGATTTATAAAATATCTCATAAATCAAGACATAATATGGTAGTGTTAAATCTTGTTTGTGCGTAACTTGTTGTTTAAAATTCATTGGCTAAGTCTTGCCTCTAAAGCAAGAGTTATAGAATATCTCATAAATCAAAACATAATGTGATAGTGTCAACTCTTACTCATGGGGCGTAACTTGTTATGTGAAAGTTATTGGGTTAAGTCTTGCCTCTAAGGCAAGAGTTATAGAATATTTCATAAATCAAAACACAATGTGGTAATGTCAACTCCTGTTCATGAGGCACAACTTATTACTTGAAAGTCCTTGGTCTAAGTTTTGCCTCTAAGGGAAGAGTTATAAAATATTACTTGAAAGTCCTTGGTCAACACTTGCCCATGGAGAATAACTTGTTGTTTGATGGTCCTTAGGTTGAGTCTTACCTATAAGACAAGAGTTATAAAGCATTTCATAAGTAAAACATATAATGTATTAGTGTTGACTCTTGCCAATATTCATAACTTGTTTGAAAATTCTAGGGATAAGTCATGCCTCTAATGCGAGAGTTGTAGAATATATCATAAATAAAGACATAACATGATAGTGTCAACTCTTGTCCGTGGGGCATAATTTGTTGTTTGAAAGTCTTTGAGCTAAGTCTTGCATCTAAGGCAAGAATTATATAACATTTCATAAATAAAGACATAACGTGGTAGTGTCAACTCTTGTCCATGGGGCATAATTTGTAGTTTGAAAGTCTTTAAGCTAAGTCTTTCCTCTAAGGCAAGAGTTGTAGAACATATCTTATAAATGAATACATAACGTGGTAGTGTCCACTCTTGTCCGTGGGGCATAATTTGTAGTTTGAAAGTCCTTGAGCTAAGTCTTGCCTCTAAGACAATAGTTGTAGAACATCTCATAAATGAAAACATAATGTGGTAGAGTCAACTCTAGCCCGTGCTGCATAATTTATTGTTTAAAAATCCTTGAGCTAAGTCTTGCCTCTAAGGTAAGAGTTATAGAACATCTCATAAATCAAAACACAATGTGGTAGTATCAACTCTTGCCCATGAAACATAACTTGTTGTTTGAAAGTCATAAGTCTTTTCTCTCAAATGTAGTAATGTCAACTCTTGCCCATGAAGCGTAGCTTGTTGTTTGAAAGTCATAAGTCTTGTATTTATAATGTGATAGTGTCAACTCTTGATCATGAGATGTAACTAGATTGGAAGAAATGGAAGAAAAGAACAAAAATAATAAAAATTATGAATAAAAATATTTAAAAAATAAAAATCAAAGAAAATGTAGAAGTCGAGAGATAATGGAAAGAAAATAAAGGTTGATAAAAATAAAAAAAAGATCACTAAAAAAAAGGCCAAGAAAAAATTTAAAAGAAAAGAACAAATAAAAATAAAAAAGATTTTTTTATAAAAGTAAACATTGAGAGGAGTAGAGGAAAAAAAGTAAGGATTGAGAAAAACTAAAGAGAAAAAAAAAAATCAAAGAAAAAGAAAAAAGAAGAAAAAGAAGTTGAGACGAAAAAAGGAAAAAAAGTAAGGGTTGAGAAAAATAGAAAAGAAAAAGAAAAAATAAAGTAAAATTAAAAAGAGAAAAAAAAATGAAAGATGAATAAGTATGGAGTTGTTATCCATTATGAGGATATTTATTTAATTTACTTCACTAATTAGGGGTAATTTTGTCTGAAAATTTATCACTTAATAGTTGAATGTTATTTTTATGAAGTTTTTTTTATTTGGGGCCAAAACTTGTAAGCCACATTATTTTAAGGCTATTACAATTGAGTGGCACATTTACTGACTAGGGGCTTTGAGCTAAAAGTGACAAAGGTGTTTGAAAATGAGGTGTAGGTGACACAATTCTTAATAATTGAGTAGAGGTGACAATTACTTTATTATGGATTAAGAAAGCTAGTTAATTTGAGAATAGCCCACAAGTTTTTAAATTTATACTTTGATCAAAATGTTTACCTAATATAACGGGAAATAGAGGGAAAAAAAGGTGTGTTTCTCTCTCTTTTCATCCATTGTTGTTTTCTCTCTCTTAGCGATTTTTGTTGTTCATTGTTGTCGCTGCTTTATTCATCATCTTCTACTTCATTATCATCTTCATCTTCTTCTTGCTGACCATTATTATTGTTGTTGTTATCGCTACTGTTTCTATTTGACCAATTTCTTAGTTCAAATTTTGTTTCGTACATCACTTTCCACTTTGGCATTACTTCATGGAAGACTTTGGTATGTCTAATTATGATTTTTAGTTGAATTTGTCATCTAGGTAACTGCTATTGTGTTGTTTTTTAACAATAGATGGAACACAAACATGAATGCAACAATAAGATCTATCTGTTTAAACAGATCGATCATCTGTTACGACAAATAAGACATTTGTTTCAACGAAAGACTCATATGTTTCAACAGATTAGTTATCTGGTACAACATGATAAATATCTATTGCAATAGATTAGAAACATGTTGTAACAGAACCTGAACTCCATTCTAACAAATGTGTCATATGTTGTAATAGGATAAATATCTGTTGCAACAATTAGTAACCTGTTGCAATAGAACCTGAACTCGATTCCAACAGACATGTCATTTGTTGCAATAGGTAAGTCATCTATCACAATAGTTTAATTATCTATTGCAAAATGTCACTCGTCTATTGGAATCAGCTTCAAAGGTGCCTTAGTACTGTAATATCTATCCCAACAGGCACTTTATCTGTTGCATAGATGTGTAGTCTGTTGCAATATATGATTCACCTGTTACAACAGAATACTCGTCTATTGAAATCATCTTTGGGAGCGTAACATGAATCCCAACAAGTAAGTAATCTATTGCAACTGATCACTTACCTTTTGTAACTTATTTTTCACCTGTAGCAATAGATTACATATCTGGTGGGATTCATGTACGGCACTATGAAATCACTATTAATAGTTTTTAACAAATGACTTTATTTAGGTACCATTAATAGAGGGATTAATAACAATAGGGGTGGATTGTCATGGTGAATGGATCGAGAAGAGCAATCGATATGTATGGCATTGGAAGGAGGGTGAAATTATAGAGACAATAGTTATGACTATGACAGTCCAAAGTAATGTTTTATATGATGATTTTGTGAACTTAATCATCAGCTATTGTGGACTGAATTATCAACCAAAAGAACTCGTCATCAGCTACATGCATATCTCCTTTGAAAGGGTAATACCTTTCAAGAAAACCGATCAGGATTGGTAGTGTGCTTATCTTAGTAATTCATCCAGGCCGGTGTTAAGGGTATAGTCTTGAAGTTTGCCAGACTGTGTCATCCAAGTATTCCAAAGATGGGTTTAATTTTATTCACTTTAGCTTACTTTGGTTGTTGCATCAGGCATCTTGGAGAGAATATTTGGACCAACTATCACAATAAAAGGGTCGTGACCCTTTTTTATAGAGAAGCTAAAGCATATAGTATAGAGGAGTTTTTATACTATTTCAATCAAATAGAAGATGTGCATCCCAAGGCAGCAGAACATCTCATACGTGTCGGTTTTGAGAGATGAAGCCAGGCATTCTGTTCGGCAGATAGGTACATTCTTATAAATTTAATGTTTTGTTTGAGTTACAAGTTTAGTATGATGTCGTACTAAGTGATTTTTTTGTATAGGTACAATATTATGATATCAAACATAATTGAATTAGTGAATCCACTGTTTGGAGATGAAAGAGAATTTTCCAGCTCTGTTTGAAATAATAAACAAGAAGTATGATCAATTTTTTAACGAAAGGCGTGTGCAGTTCGAGGGCGCACGAACCCCATTTGTTCTAGAAATTAAAAAAATAATATCAACAAACACCAGTCTGGGAATAGGTTATTATCTCATCAAATAGAAGATTACAAGTTCAGTGAAACGGTCATGGTGATATTGCCGCGGTCAATCTTCAAACAAGATCTTGTACATGCAGAGTTTTTCACTTGGACAAAATACCTTCTCCACATGCTATGGAAGCGCTTCGAGCTTAATACAGTGCAAAATATGGACCTAAAATTTACGTGAACTCCTCTCCATATTATTCAGTGGAAAATATACAATGGCATATAGTGGGCATATTACTCCGGTGCCTCTCAAAGAATCTTGGGTTGTTCCTGCAGAGCTTTTGGGGAGATTAATACATCATCCATATATTGACTCAAGCACTATCAAACTGGGAAGAAATTCGTATAAGAGGAAGTGTGGAGTCGGAGAATCATTTCCATCAAGAAGAAATAAGTGCTCCATATGTAAGCGCGCTGGCCACAAAAGAACTACATGCCCAGGTCGTAATCCACCACGATCGTTGTAATTGCAAACACTTATTTTTTTATTTGTTGTGGACTTTTGTATATTTAACTCATTGTTGTGAATGTAATGTTATCATTTATTATATATAAAATATCTTTTTTAATAACTTGTGCATTAATAAAAAGAGGCAAAACATGAACTAAATACAGCAGACCATAATTATTTTTAATAAATTACCCATCTGTGGCAACAGATGGACATTAACTGGAAGAATACAACACAGTTCCATCAAAATGGAATGTTTTCATCAAACAAATGACAATCTGTCGTAACAGATAGATAATCTGCTGACAGAAATCCAGCCAATTTGTTCCAATAGATGGTCCATCTGTTGAAAGAACTGAAATGCCAAAATTACTATTTCTACAAGATTCAAAATTGGTTCTTACCTCCAACAGACGACATGTTAACATATTTAGAAGAAGGAATAGATAGAATAAAAATTAAATAAGAATTAAAAGGCCAAAGTCAACCAATAATAAATTTTCCATTAAACAAAAAACAAAATACATTCGGTATAGATTCGATATAGAATTAAAAAACACATTCTAATTATTATTATTATCAGCAGCATTATTATTGCCAGCACACTAATCTTCAACCGACAGTAGTAAGGACCTCCTAAGCTTGCTAATCTCCATGATTATCTGAACTCTCATGGAGGATAACTCCCACCACAAGTCGTGAACCTGTGACTCAAGTTCTTGGACAGTGTCTTGTAGAATTGCAACGTCCTAATTTGTATCAGTTATATCTAGAACACGTATGAATTAACAAAAAAAGTAAACAGAAAAGTAAAAAAAAAGTCTGAATGTAATACAATGTATACGACAAACTGGTAGATTTACACAGAAATAAAAAACTTACCTCAACAAAAAAAATATGTTCTTTGAAGAGAAGTGGTTGAAAATGTAATCCAAAAAGACAAAATGCAAGAAATAAATAAAAATGGAGGGACCTGTTTATAGAGGATTGAATCTAAATGTGTTAGGCAAAAAGGCACGACTGTTCAGGTCCATTGTATTAATTATATTCAAACTACTGGCTTTTATTTTCTATGAAAAGATCGACTTTTTTTTTACATCCAAACTTCTCACAATTTCAAAATGGTTTGAGACTTAATAACAGCCATTATTATTGAGTTGTTGCAACAGATCATTTAGCCAAAAAGGCATGATTGTTCAGGTTCATTATTTTAATTACATTTAAACTGCTGGTTTTTTTGTTTTTTGTGGAAAGATGAGACTTTTCCTTTTACATTCAAACTTCTCACCTTTTTAAAATGGTTTGAGACTTGAGACTTAATAACAACCATTATTATTGAGCTATTACAATAGATCATCCATCTGTCCCAACAGAGAATCGACTATCACAACAGATTTACCATCAGTTGCAACAGATGGTCTGTATGTGCAATAGATGATACATCTGTTGCAATATATGGATTATCAAATGCGATAGATGGACCATTTTTTGGAGGAGATGCTTTGATTTGATCTAACAGTTGATTCATCAATTGTAACATATAGGCAATTAATCCAAATTGGCGACTATTTTACTATATAAACAGATTTAAAAACAAAAAAAAAAGTGAAAAGTCACGACTTGTAGCACTTGTTTTTTCTTGACAGGAATGAAGTCCTCTGACATTGAAGATGGTTACCCTTTGAGCCTCCGTAATCTTGTACACTACTTAACAATGGGAAGTAGAGAATAAATATTGTTCGACATTTATGGGGTAGGAAGAATAAGGTGCGTGCAGATGAATGGATCCACTTTGATGCGTGGAGTTATGTATTACTGATTAGTCTATCGTAACAGATACCCATAAAGTACAATGATTTTGTGAATGCAGTTTTTTACCGATTAGACAATAATCCTTCAAACGAGATCCTGCATTTTACAGTTTAGTTTGATAGGTGCGAACTGATAAGGCTGAAGGGTTCCAAGATGGTGGGGTCGATACCCTATTATAATTTAATAACGGTTTTTCTCATGTTTATGTGTCAAGTTTGGGGAAGAGTTCAAGTTTTTGGTCGAAGTGTGAATATCAAATAGTGATTGGACCGATTTGAAGGGTTCAATGGACTTTTAAAAGGTCCCCGAAGCCTCGCCAGGAAACAAGAATGGAAAACCAATAGAAATTCCCCTGGTCCAAATTTATATGGATTGGTTGCTCGACGAGACTATTATACAAAAGAAGGTGCTTAGGAGAATATTTGTGCGGGAAGGGGGGTCGAAAAGACCATATACTATCTCAGATCTTATTTAAGAGGAAACACAGGGAAGCAAGAAATGAACTTCTAGCCAATCTGGCCAATGAAATTGACTTAAAAGATGAAAAACTGAATGAGTTTCAAATGTGGAAGTGCATCCAAATATTAAAATCTGTCAGTCATTCTTGAAAAAGAAAAATGGTAAAGAGGACTAGATCTAGAAACTTTGCTAGAGACTTTAACTAGCGAGTATGAACTGAATGAATACCCACAAAGATGTAGGACAAAACTCTAAGGAACCAGCTTGGCAAGCACCGATGGCGGTAAGATTATCGGTCAGGCTCAAAACCTGAACCAACAACTCCTAAAGTAAAAATAAGGGATCAAGACAAGGCATCAATTTCTGAAGTCTAACTTGCATTTCATGCCTTCTGTTTTTGGTTCTGATCAGCTTAATGGCAGTATAAATAAAAAGGTTTGAAGTTGGTCAGAAATCCCATGCCTTGTTGTTTCCACTTCCTTTGACCAGACCAAGGCCATAAATAGGAGGCATGGGATGCAATTTTAACTTAAGAAATTGACACCTTAGCTTGATCCCTTATTTTTACTTTAAGACTTGTTGGTTCATGTTTTGTTCCTGACTGACAATCATACCACGATCGATGCTCGCAAAGCTGAAACCTTAGAGTTCTTGTCTGGCATTTTGTAGGTCTTCATTCAGGCCACGCTAGCTAGTTGCAGTCTTTAGTAAAGTGTCCAGCTTTAGTCTTCTTTACCATTTTTCTTTTTCAAGAATGAATGACTAATTTTAATATTTGGATGCACTTTCACACTTGCAGCTCATTTATTTTTTTCATTTTTCATGTCAATTTCATCAGCTATTTTCACTACACTTTCCTTCCTACCCTGTTTTTCTTCTATAATAAGGTCTGAGTTGAGATATGGTCTTGTCTCCCCCCACTTTCCACACAGGTATTCTTCCAATAACTTTCTTCTTAATAATAGTCTCCTTGTGCAACCCATCCATAAAAATTTGAACCAAGGGAATTTCTGATGATAGGCGAATTTACACGCCTATATCAATATATTTTGCCCATATTTTAGCCTAGTTTTGAGAACAAATTATATATTTCATGCACTTTTAGTCCTTTTTCCTATAAATGAGCTAACGAACATGATTAGTAAAGTTTCAGGTATAAATGATGCAAAATACAGCATTTTATGGCTTACTTGACGCAAAAGAAAGCTCACGAACGAAGGAGAAGGAAGTGGGACGCCTAAAGGACCAAAACTGCTGCATGGAAAATTTGTCCCGGGCTAAAACAGCAATTCTGAAGACTTTGGGGACTTACAGACACAAAGCTGGATTTTGACAAAGATACATTAACCTAGTACAATTGGGTTATGTATTTCATTAGTTTATTTGGATTATGATAATGTTACATTAACCTAGTACATTTGGGTTAAGTGTTCCATAGGCCTAGTAGGATTTGGTTATTTATTTCATTAGCATAGTAGGAGTAGGATAGGAGTATTATAAATACCCTATCATACTAGAGATTTTTATTCATCTTTCTATTCTTCACTTAATTCAACAATTAATTTTCTTCCATCCCTCTCATCTTCCACTACAAACACTTCTAATCTACTCTTCTATTCTTAAATTCCACAACAAGAGAATTGTTACCAAGCTAAGGAAACACGCCTCACGCCTATCACTTGATCTACACGCCATTACTCAATATTGTGATATAATAACAATGTCAATCGTGATCTCCTTCGTATTCATGGTAACTAAACTTCTCTGTTGGGGTTATGGAAGCCGAATGAGTTACTATCTATTGCTATGAGTTTGTGAGTTCAAGACACGTATATTGCTTATATCATTATTCTCTTCATCTTAATCCACATTCTTTGCGGTTGCAAACGCAAGAATACGCCAGTCTAACATTTAACTTGTTCGAGAGAAAGGTTATTTGTCTGGAAAAGAGATAATGTCAAGGTAGTAGGACACCCTTTCCTATTAAAAAGCTAGTGCCGTAACTGGACTAACCTCTTGGAGAATTCGTACCGTTAGACACGCTTTAAGGTCGAGAGAGTTAAAGTGAAATAGTCCTTGTTTAGGTCGAGAGACGCTTGGATTTACCATCGAATACAATTCTCTATAAGCAATTGCATGTCAGAATTCTACACACTCATAGCCAATAGAGACGTATACCTCAGAAGGTGGACATAACCCCAACGCTTCAATTCTCATTATTTACAACCAACGTAACAATCTCTCTCTTTTTACTTTATTATTTTCAGCCTTTGTTTACATTACTTGCAAGACAAGAATTCCCCTTTTTACGAGACTTGCACCAAAAGTTTAGTAATTTTACTTACTTGTTGGCCAAGCTATTCCCTGTGGGATCGATACCCAACCCAGGTTGGGTTCTATATTTGCTAACGACCGCTTTACACTCCTACGAGAGTTGTAGATTGAGCGTTATAAAAAATTGGCGCCGTTGACGGGGAATACGAGTGTCAATCAAGTTCGTGATAATTACTAGACCCTTTGGTCAAAGATTCTCGTACTTTTACGTTTAGTTTTTGTTTTTGTTTACTGCAGGTGTTTACTTTAGTGCATGCCCCATACTAGAAGTTCTGGTCAACCGTTATTACCAATCAATCCTGAACCACAACGAATTAGAAGAATGGAAGCACAAGATGAAATCGACAGGATGGCTGCTCAACACGAGCAAGCAAGATTAGCCGCCCTTGCTGCTGCTCAAGTCCAACAACAAAATATTGATAACCCTGGGCGAGTAACAAACCCTGACGATGAGGATTTAGGAGATGACGAGTTGCTAAACCCTAGGCGTGATGCTGAAATTATAACACCTGCCAACAGAAGAGGTCGACAAGCTCGGTATAGGTATGATCGCCAACCTTTGCAGCCAGCTTTCGACGATGATGATGATGATCTTGATGGTGCCGGAGCCACTGGAGCTATAATTCCACCACCATTAGCACCCGGAGCCAAGTTCAACATCACAAGCACCATGATTCAGTTATTGCAACTCAAGGGATTATTTGGTGGACTAGCAGGCGACGATCCGAATATGCATCTTATCAACTTTATTTCTACATGCAAGTCCTTTGACAATCCTGGTGTTGGTCAGAATGCTATTCGATTACGTCTATTTCCATTGTCTCTGTCTGGGGAGGCAACACTATGGTTGAATGGGCTGACTCCTGATTCAATTACAAATTGGAGGCAATTGAGAGACGCTTTCCTAGAAAGATTCTTCCCGCCATCCAAAAGGGCTCAATTGAGAGATGAAATCAGCAACTTTCGTCAGCTTCCCTCTGAAGCTCTTCATGAAACATGGGAGAGGTTCAAGACAGAGCTAGCGAGATGCCCAAACCATCATATGACTAATGTTCACCTCATGGAGATCTTGTATAGAGCCTTGAATTCAATAACTAAACCAGTGGTGGACAACGCAGCTGGAGGTTCTTTTATGGACCTCACCTTTGGTCAAGCAAGCAATATGCTAGATCGCATGACGAAACAAAGTAGAGCTTGGCATACCAGGGATTCTGAGGTAGAAAGCCCCACTTTATCTATTGGCATGACTGCAGACCAAAGAAGAAGAGAAGAAGAACGTGATCAAGACATGGCGCACATGAAAACACAAGTGGATCTTCTGACAAAGCATTTATTATCAGGGAAGACCGAAAAAGTGAAAGTTGTAGCGCTAAAAGGAAGAGACGAATCTAATTCTGAAGAGGAGGCCAACTACTTAAACAATCAGGGGGGTTTCCGCGGGAATGCCCAAGGAAACCAAGGTCGGAACTATTATGATAAATCTGGAAGCAAAGACCAAGGTAGTTGGAAGAAAAACAATGAAAAGAGTGGTTTGTACGTTCCCCCTGGTAGACGTGACACCACCACATCTAATTCTGGAAGTATGGAAGACATGATGGCTAAGTTATTGAAAGGAGTGGAAGCAACGAGCGCGGGAGTTACAGAGGTGATTAATGATTTGTCCTCCATGAAGAAAATAGTTGATTCTCATTCCACTTCTATCAAGCAAATAGAGCAGCAATTAAGCCAACTTTCAGCAGCATTCAATCAAAGAAAGGCTGGCACCTTATCGAGCGATACGGTGCAAAACCCAAGGAATGATGGGTCATGCATGGCCATCACTACCAGAAGTGGTAAGGTGCTGGAAACTTCAGCAACAGGCAAGCAAGTGGTTGACGAAATTGCGGACATGGACATTACACCTAGTGACGTTGAAAAAGGAGATGATGTCGCAACAACTACTTCCAACGTCAAGGACGTTACACCTAGTGACATGCAGCCTGAAAAAAGGGGAAAACGGAAGCAAGAGGAGAAGAAAGCCACGAAGAGAACACTTCCATACCCACCACCACCTTTTCCCCAAAGATTGAAGAAGGTGGCGGATGACACTAAGTTCAGCAAATTTATGACTATGTTGAAGCAGCTGACCATTAATGTTCCACTGGTAGAGGCACTTGAACAAATGCCTGGGTATGCGAAGTTTATGAAAGATCTTTTGACTAAGAAGAGGGCATCAAGTTATGAGCTGAAGGATGATGTGCATCGTTGTAGTGCAATTGCTACCCGATCGATAGTTCAGAAGAAGGCCGACCCCGGAGCTTTCACTATTCCTTGCACCGTTGGATCTTTGAACTTTGCCAAAGCATTATGTGATTTAGGAGCCAGAATCAACTTGATGCCATTATCGATCTACAAGAATTTGGGGTTAGGAGATCCTACACCAACCAATATGAGGCTTGTCATGGCGGATAGGTTGGTAAAACGACCTGTTGGTATTTTATGCGATGTCTTGGTAAAGGTTTCTTCATTTATCTTCCTAGCAGACTTTGTCATCTTGGATTGTGAAGCAGATTCTGAGGTTCCCATAATCTTGGGGCGCCCTTTCCTTGCTATAGGAAGTGTGCTCATTAATTTGAGAGCTAATGAGCTTTCATTCCGAATACATGACGAAGTGGTTCATTTTGATGTTTGCAAATCAATGAAGCAACCCAAAGATCTGAGTGTATTTTTTGTGGCTGATGTTGTCCTTGATGATGAGAAAGAACGACATGAAGAAGAGCAAATTCTTGATGATCCTTTGGAGGTTTTGCTCATGAAAGGAGAGATTGAGGATGCTGAAATTTCTGAAGAAGCTATTTGTGCTCTATCGGGATTAGGGACCTATCGCTATACTCCCAAGAAGCTGGATCTTGATCTCAAGAATCGACCCACACCACCAGCTAAGCCATCTATTGAAGAACCACCCACGTTAGAATTGAAGGAGCTGCCAAGTCATTTAAAGTACGCATTCCTAGGAAGCGAAAACACTCTTCCAGTCATAGTGGCAGTCGATTTGGGTGAGCAACAAGTTGCAGCTCTTATTGCAATCTTACGCAAGCATATTAGAGCCATTGGATGGACCATTGCGGATATTATTGGTACTCCACCTGGGATTTGCACACATAAAATTCAGCTTCAAGAAAAGTGCACACCCACCATTGAACATCAAAGGCGTTTAAACCCACCTATGCAAGAAGTGGTGAAGAAGGAGATTATCAAGTGGTTAAACGCAGGAGTTGTATATCCTATCTCTGATAGCACATGGGTAAGTCCTGTGCAATGTGTTCCCAAGAAAGGAGGTATGACGGTGGTCGCAACTGCGAAGAATGAGCTTATTCCACTCAGGCCCGTTACTGGATGGAGAGTATGCATGGACTACCGCAAGCTGAATTCTTGGACACTCAAGGATCACTTCCCCATGCCATTTATGGACCAAATGCTAGATCGATTAGCGGGGAAAGGATGGTTTTGCTTCTTGGATGGTTATTCAGGTTATAATCAGATTTGTATTACCCCCGAAGACCAAGAGAAGACAACGTTTACATGCCTATATGGTACGTTTGCCTTCAAACGTATGCCATTCGGGTTATGTAACGCACCAGCCACCTTTCAACGTTGTATGATGTCTATTTTCTCTGATATGGTTGAAGACACTTTGGAGGTATTTATGGATGACTTTTCAGTTATTGGTGAGTCTTTTGAAGCGTGTTTGGCAAACTTGAGCATGGCATTGCAAAGATGTGTAGAGTTCAACCTTGTGCTGAATTGGGAGAAGTGCCACTTCATGGTAAAAGAAGGAATCGTTCTTGGGCACAAGATCTCCGAAAGAGGAATAGAGGTTGATCAAGCAAAAATTGAGGTTATTGAGAAGCTACCGCTTCCAATTTCGGTGAAGGGAGTTCGTAGTTTTCTTGGCCATGCTGGGTTCTATCGTAGATTCATCAAAGACTTTTCCAAAATTTGTAGTCCATTGTGCAAACTACTGGAGAAAGATACGATGTTTGACTTTAATGAAGATTGCTTAAAGGCATTCGAATGCCTTAAAGTAAAACTCATTGAAGCCCCTATCATGGTAGCACCAGATTGGACGCTCTCATTCGAAGTCATGTGTGATGCTAGTGGTGTAGCCGTTGGTGCTGTTCTTGGACAGAGAAAGGAGAAACTATTTCATCCTATCTACTATGCGAGTAAGGTCCTAAATGAAGCCCAAAGGAACTACACTGTTACTGAACAAGAGCTCCTAGCGGTTGTGTATGCATTTGAGAAGTTTTGTGCCTACCTATTGGGTACTAAGGTGATCGTCCATACAGACCATGCAGCTCTTAGGTATCTAATGACGAAGAAGGATGCAAAACCAAGGTTGATTCGATGGGTATTGCTGCTGCAAGAGTTCGATTTTGAGGTCAAAGATAGAAGAGGTTGCGAGAATCAAGTGGCCGATCATCTATCTCGACTTGAGAATGAACATGTGGCGCAACCTGAAATTCAGATTGATGATGCATTCCCTGATGAGGAGATATTAGCAATAACAGTGGAGAAATTATCATGGTATGCTGATTTTGCAAATTTCGTGGTGAGTAATATGATACCTGCCAATTTATCCTACCATCAAAGAAGGAAGTTTATGCATGACGTTCAACACTACTATTGGGATGAGCCTTATTTGTTTCGAAGATGCGCGGATGGTATCATTCGACGATGTATATCCCATGAAAAAGTGCCCACTATATTAGAAGCATGCCACACTTCGCAAGTTGGAGGACATCATGTAGGCAATCGAACGGCAAGAAAAGTTTTTCAAAGTGGTTATTATTGGCCTTCGATATTCAGAGATGCATACGACTATGTTAGAAGGTGTGACCAATGCCAACGTCAAGGTGCTATTTCAAAACACCATGAAATGCCCCTGTCAAAAATTCTGAAGGTAGAACTCTTTGATGTGTGGGGTATTGATTTCATGGGTCCATTCGTGAATTCGTTTGGAATGAAATACATCTTGGTTGCGGTGGATTATGTTTCGAAATAGGTTGAAGCTGTAGCATTGGCCAACAACGAAGGAAAGCGTGTTGTAGCGTTCTTAAAGAAGAATATCTTCTCTCGCTTTGGAGTGCCTCGTACTATCATAAGTGATGGAGGATCTCACTTTTGCAACAAGCTATTCAAATTTGTATTGGCTAAGTATGGTGTCAAGCAACATAAGGTGGCTATGCCTTATCATCCCCAAACTAGTGGACAAGTAGAGGTTTCCAATCGTGAGATCAAGCAAATCCTTACAAAGACGGTTAATGCTAATAGGAAGGATTGGTCTAGGAAGCTAGATGATGCACTATGGGCGTATAGGACTGCTTTCAAGACACCCATTGGTATGTCACCTTATCAGCTAGTTTATGGGAAGGCTTGTCATCTACCCATTGATCTCGAGCAGAAGGCATTGTGGTCATTGAAGCAATTGAACTTGAATTGGGATGATGTGAAGAATCTGAGGTTGGAGCAGCTGAACGAACTAGATGAATTCCGTCTCCATGCATATGAACGATCGGATTTATATAAGGAGCGGATGAAGAAGCATCATGATCAGTGGATTGTTCGACGAAACTTCCAAAAAGGTGACATGGTACTACTCTTTAACTCCAAATTTAAGCTCTTCCCAGGTAAGTTAAAATCAAAGTGGTCTAGTCCATTTAAAGTCATCCAAGTCTACTCGTCTGGAGTAATCGAATTGGAAGGCAATAAGGGTGTTGTTTTCAAAGTGAATGGCCAACGTGTTAAGCCTTATATCGGTCCTCTTAACTCGATGAATGACATGGCCATCACTTATCTCGATGAAGTCTAAGTAATCAAGATTATTACGTCGAGCCACGACAATAAATAAGGCGCTAGATGTTAGGCAACCCATCATTTTATCGTTTTATCGTTTTATCATTTTGTCGTTTTGATACTTGTTTCGTTTTTGATAAATGAAAATCCAAAAATAAGAGTCATGCCACGACCAAAACTAAGGCACTTGGTGGGAGGCAACCCATCGTACTAATCGTTTTCATTTGTTTTGAGCTAAAATAGGTGCAAGAAGTATTCAACGGGGAGATTGATTTCAACTGACGATTTGGACGCATTGTATGGTAAAGTCGGTAAGTTAGGAATAGTGATGTATAAGGCTATGGATTGAGCCTTGCTCACGCCAAAATAGGCATCGAGAAAGGCTAGGCCTTGGTAAAACTAGGCCACGAATGATGCACAACCTATCCTATAGCCTAAGGTCTCGGAATCTAGTGTTCTATACACTATGCGCCGCCTATTCCTAGGTATGCTTTTGACTATGCGCCGCCTATGCTATGGCATTTGGTCTCAGTATCTCATATGCCATAGACTATGCGGCGCATATGTCTACAAATGCTATAGACAATGCGCCGCATATGTCATTGATACGCCGAGCATTATGCGCCGCATATGTGGTATTTTTGTCTCCAAAACCGATTGTAAATGGGTCAAAACCCGACCCATTATCTTCCTATATAAAGGGGACTTAGTTTTACAACACAACCACACTAAAAATTGACCTAAGGGCGCCGCATATACATCCAAATCCTCTCAAAATTTTCTTCTTTTGCTCTTCCAATTCACAAAACCATCTCCACAAGCTTCAAGCAAGTAAGTACTCTCTTATTCTTCATTTATTTTTCGTAAGTACTACGTTGCTATGTCTATTATGAATTGCTAAATCGTATAAGATTGTTGGTAATGTTCATGTGATTGGATTGTTGATACAAAATCATGTGAGTAAACATGTACGTAGGAAAATCTTGACTTGTTTCCGACTTGAAATTGGTTTTAATAGCATTGTTATACTATTTGCGGAATTACTTTGGATATGAACATTGCTTAAGATTGTTGTTTGAATACTTACATGTTAGACTATCTCGGCCGTCGGGATAAGACTTATAGGGCCTACTGACTTAGGAGGTTGTGATTGTTGTATGAATAACGATTCCATGTGGTAACCCCTATGTAGTAGTGTTGCTATATCTACCATGAAAGTAGTCCAATAGCTGCAAGTAAGTGATGCATTGCTGATTTTCTTGTCGGAATACAATCCTAAAATGTATGTCGACGAAATCTGAGTAACTCGACTACTTCCACCTCACTGATTTATGTTAACAAAACTAAGTGTGGGGTGTTACCCCTATTGCTTGCTTATAGATTGTATCAAGTGAGATTGTGCTGCAACTAACACTAATTCTAGTCTCAGGTACAATGGCACCTAAAACAAGGCAAGGCAAGGAGAAGGCTACCACGTCCCAAAAGGGCAAGAAGAGAGGTCGAAAGGACCAAGGAGAATCATCCTCAGCACAACTACCCCGCAGAATTTTTGGAATAAAATGGGTTCTTGAGGAAGAAGCCAAATCATGGTACAACAACAACAAAGAAAGAAAATATGTGCACGTCGACTTGATCAACAAAGAGACCTTATCAAAGAAGGAGCTGCGTATGTTGGCAAAAATAACAGCATTGAAGCTGGATTTCATCTTCCGCGATATGGGAGAATGCAACCTTGATTTAACAAGAGAATTTTATGCCAACTGGTCGCCGAACACAACAGGCAATGAAGTCAAAATTCGGGGCCAAGTGTTACAGCTCACCGCGGATTGGATCAACTCTTTTCTTGGCTTACCTTCGGTCGACACAGCACCATTCAAAGAGTTGTACAGCAGGCCTCCTTATAGAGCAATACGACACACACTTTGTGGAAGCAGATCGATGGCAAGGTGGGGCAGACATAAAGAAACAGGCCGACACAACACCTTTCCCTATGCTCCACTAAATAGGGAAGCAAGAATCTGGATGCTCATTGTCAACTCATGTCTTATTTCGGGGACTCAATACACCAAGATATCAAGAGATAGAGTGTGTTTGGTCTATGCTTTGATGACGAATGTCCCTATCAACTTTGGGGCAATCATTCGCTCTACCATAAGGAAGGCCAGACTCCACAAAAGGTCCTACTTCACATTTGGAAATTTGTTGACAGCAATCTTGCGGACGGAGGCTATCGAAGCGGAACCAGCTGACCACAAACTCTCACATAACCCAAAGAAGGTTGACCTCACCAAGGTCAAAGATGCTGAAACAACTCATGGTGTCAACCTTACTACTGCGGAGAGACATGCTCGTGATGAGAGTTTCTTCCGTCATCTCTATGGCATGACACGATTTACTATGATGAGTGGTGGACGTATTCCAACTGCTGAAGAGCTCCAATAGCTGAACCACGACTACCCAATGAACATGCATGCATGGGAGATGTATGGAGTGGGTGCATACTTTGAGGAACCTCTAGATAATGATGTGCCGACTGATGACGATCGACGCTTGCCTGATTCTGACGAGGAGGAGAACTCTGACGATGACTCTTATGATGATTCAGACGAAGGGGGTATGACCCCCGACATTGAGGAAGAGTCCGACTAACCAGGTTCTTCGTATTTATTTTCCACTGAGGGCAGTGTCCCATTTAAGTGTGGGGTGGCTATACTTCTCTATTTGCATCTATGTTTGTTTACTTTTTTTTTGTGAGTTTTCGATTTTTTTTAGTTAAGTTAAGTTTTTTTTAGGAGTAAATTTTTTCTAGCTTCGCATGAAACTATTTTTGATAGGCAGCATGAGATTATAACAATAGTATGTGCTACAATTAGAACTATTGAGACGTTTAGGCTCCAGTTGTGACTCATTATGTGATATTGTGTGGTTCAATTCCTTCACTTGTTGGGTCAAGAGTCTATATTACTTCCAATCAAGTCGACCATGTACCTTGTGTGTGTGAGATAATAGTATATTCTATGTTTGTGACTGATGCTAGAACTTGCCTGGTATGTATGCAAAGCGAAAATAAGGAGTGTAAGTTTAGGAGATGATTTAGACATTTCTTTGGCAACCTATATTTGTTTACCTTCAGTTTTACCTACCCATGAACATCATCCTAGTTAAACCTTTTTGAGCCTTTAGCCTATTTCTTTGACAACCTTGTATGTAAGCCTAATCCATTTTTTTTCAAGACCGTAATTTGATCAAAATTCCTAAGTGCTTTAAAGTGAAAAAGTCATGTGACAACATAAGAGGAAATTGGGTGAGTATGATGCTATAAATTGTAATGGTGCTTGAATGTGTTATGAAAAAGAAAGTGCTATCATAAGAGGTATGTTGAGAAAAGAAAAAGGAAAAAGAAAGTTGAAAAGTGAGTTGTTCTTAAAATTGAAAAACAAAAGAGGAGAACAAGGGTGGTAGAATAAAAGAAAGAAGAAAGGTTGAAAGAAAAAAGTGTCAATGATACAATGTGATGTATTAAAGCGCTTAGGAACTTAGTCACTATTTTTGGCCAAAATAGCTGATCCTACCCGTCCCTTAGCCTACATTACAACCATCAAAAGACCTACTTGATCCTAATCTTAACATTCCGACATTTAGTAGAGTACTACATTAAGGGCAAGCCCATGGTCATCAGTTGCTACATATGAATTCTTTGTGAGAGTGAGATCAAGGATATGTTGATACCCATGTTTGAAAAATATGATATATTTGTGAGTGATTATGGCTACTATATTGTGAGACACACATGGTTGATGAGTTTTGGATAGTTGTATAAGATTCTATGCACCTTAACGTTTGCATGCGAGTTGATCACCATCACGAGTCTATGCTAGAGGTTAAATTGTTTCTACTTATAATCGAAAAGCTACTCTTTGTTGATAATTGTTGTGCTTGTCTTGATAGATATTTTGTGTTGTTGTTGTAAAAACCCTAAGTTGATGTTTAGAAGGACATGATATGTTGTTCGAGGACGAACAAAGCTCTAAGTGTGGGGTGTTGATGATAGGCGAATTTACACGCCTATATCAATATATTTTGCCCATATTTTAGCCTAGTTTTGAGAACAAATTATATATTTCATGCACTTTTAGTCCTTTTTCCTATAAATGAGCTAACGAACATGATTAGTAAAGTTTCAGGTATAAATGATGCAAAATACAGCATTTTATGGCTTACTTGACGCAAAAGAAAGCTCACGAACGAAGGAGAAGGAAGTGGGACGCCTAAAGGACCAAAACTGCTGCATGGAAAATCTGTCCCGGGCTAAAACAGCAATTCTGAAGACTTTGGGGACTTATAGACACAAAGCTGGATTTTGACAAAGATACATTAACCTAGTACAATTGGGTTATGTATTTCATTAGTTTATTTGGATTATGATAATGTTACATTAACCTAGTACATTTGGGTTAAGTGTTCCATAGGCCTAGTAGGATTTGGTTATTTATTTCATTAGCATAGTAGGAGTAGGATAGGAGTATTATAAATACCCTATCATACTAGAGATTTTTATTCATCTTTCTATTCTTCACTTAATTCAACAATTAATTTTCTTCCATCCCTCTCATCTTCCACTACAAACACTTCTAATCTACTCTTCTATTCTTAAATTCCACAACAAGAGAATCGTTACCAAGCTAAGGAAACACGCCTCACGCCTATCACTTGATCTACACGCCATTACTCAATATCGTGATATAATAACAATGTCAATCGTGATCTCCTTCGCATTCATGGGTAACTAAACTTCTCTGTTGGGGTTATGGAAGCCGAATGAGTTACTATCTATTGCTGTGAGTTTGTGAGTTCAAGACACGTATATTGCTTATATTATTATTCTCTTCATCTTAATCCACATTCTTTGCGGTTGCAAACACAAGAATACGCCAGTCTAACATTTAACTTGTTCGAGAGAAAGGTTATTTGTCTGGAAAAGAGATAATGTCAAGGTAGTAGGACACCCTTTCCTATTAAAAATCTAGTGTCGTAACTGGACTAACCTCTTGGAGAATTCGTACCGTTAGACACGCTTTAAGCTCGAGAGAGTTAAAGTGAAATAGTCCTTGTTTAGGTCGAGAGACGCTTGGATTTACCATCGAATACAATTCTCTATAAGCAATTGCATGTCAGAATTCTACACACTCATAGCCAATAGAGACGTATACCTCAGAAGGTGGACATAACCCCAACGCTTCAATTCTCGTTGTTTACAACCAACATAACAATCTCTCTCTTTTTACTTTATTATTTTCAGCCTTTTTTTACATTACTTGCAAGACAAGAATTCCCCTTTTTACGAGACTTGCACCAAAAGTTTAGTAATTTTACTTACTTGTTGGCCAAGCTATTCCCTGTGGGATCGATACCCAACCCATGTTGGGTTCTATATTTGCTAACGACCGCTTTACACTCCTACGAGAGCTGTAGATTGAGCGTTATCAATTTTTATTAGTTTTCTATTCTTGTTTGCAGCAGTTCGAGGCTTTGGAGACCTTTGAAAAATCCATTGAACCCTTAAAATTGGTCCAAAACTATTAGATATTTACATTATTGCCAATAACTTGAACACTTCCCCAAACTTGGCACATAAACAATAGAAAAATCTTCAGTAAACTGTAACTGGGTATCGACACCGCCTACTAGGTACCTCAGCCTTACCAGTTTGAACCTAACAAACTTAATTGTAAAGTGCAGGATCTCAATTGAAAGATTAATGCCTAATAGTTAAAGAACCAACATTCATAAAATCAGTGTACTGGATGTTTGTTTTTACGATAGGTTGATCAGTAATACATACATCCCACATATGAAATGGTTCCATCTACGAGCATCTTATTCCTTCAAACCCATCTTTACTCTAGCCTTTAATGTTATTGGGAAAAAGTTGATCCAGTGTCAGTTCCTTTTATCTGCAAACAAGAAAAAAATATTTAATGTCAAACAAGAGAAGAAAAAAAAGCATATTACCAAAGGGTAACACAAAATTAAATTAATACAATACATTACAATAATCTGATGCAACAGATAACCAATTTGATGCATCAGATAATTAATATGATACAACAGATGATCAGTCTGATGCAACAGATAATCAATTTGACATAATATGTCATCAATTAGTTGTCATAGATGCGTCGCCTATTGGAAACAGATGATGAATCTATTGCAACAAATGACCAATCTAATATGATAGATAAGCAATCTGATACAACAGATTCCTCTTATGCTTAATAGATGATCCATCTATTGTAAAAGGTAAAGCATTTGTGCCCACCAATGGATGACATATTATAACATATGGGTCATCTGTTGGAATAAATCAAACCAGCCTTGCTACTGGTTTGATTTCTTCCATCAGTTACTCTATCTGTTCCAACAACTGATTCATTAGTTGCAACAGTTGAGAAAACTATTGAGACACCAACAACAACAGTATTAACAATAAAGAAACAGCACTATATATTCCAACACCATCAACAATACTAATACCACATGTTCTAACAACACCAATACCCCCAATAACAGCACCCCCAACAAAGTAACAAATAACAGATACAAATTTTTAATTTAAATAACATACAAAGAAGAAGACGAGAAGGAAAGACCAATATTGAACGATACCTGTAATTTCAAAAAAGCAATGGGATCAGAACACCTATTTCAGTTGACAAAAGATATTAACCGGTTGAGATCCAAAAGGCTCCTCATACGAAAAAGGGGAGAAAAGAGAGGAAAAAAGAAAATGGCTGTAATTACCATAAAGAAGAGAGAAAGAGATTTTTGAAAGAAAGAGATGAGCTTAGTTAATTTATGGCTGAAGGAGAGAGAATTCTAGAGATGGGATTTAAATATTCATTAATATCTTTGAAGGGAACGAATAGGACACGGTGACATTTAATAGACAAGATAAGACTACTCAAGAAGAAAATTTTTGAGTTATCCAATTTAGTATTTTATCTTTTTTATCTCGAATGGGAAATTGCTTTCAAATAAAAAAATATCTTAAAACATATCAATCATCTATTGCAACATATTCAATAATTTGTTTGATAAATTCCAACAGATTACCTACTTGTTGCTAAATATTTAATAATCTGTTTCTTAAATTCCAACAGATTCCCCACCTGTTGCAACAAATTGAACATTTGTTTTTATATAATTGCATGGTATAAACTAGTGTTTGGTATAAGCTAGGGTTTGCTAGATCTAGGAAGGAGTACATATGGTTAACTATAACTTTAATTGAGTCTTTTGCAACTGCATGGTGTTAGTGTTGGTGTTGCATTCCTCCTAACCCAAGTTGTTAATCAATTACTCTGAGATGAAATGATTCTCATTAACTTATTATTATAAGCTAATACCTAATTGATTTAGCTAGATCTAGGGATGACTACATAGGGTCAACAACAAACTTAATTGAGTCTTTTGCAATTACATGGTATTGGTGTTGGTGTTGGTGTTGGTGTTGGTGTTGGTGTTGTATTTCTCTCAACCCGAGTCGTCGATCGATCACTATAAGATAAAATGGTGTTGGTGTTGGTATTAGTGTTGCGTTCCTCATGACCTGAGTCGTCAATCAATCACTCTGAGATGAAATGATTCTCTTTAACTTGTTATTATAAGATAATACCTAAATTGATTTAGCTAGATCTAGGGACGAGTACATAGGGCCAACTACAACTTCAATTGAGTTTTTTACAATTGCATGGTGTTGGTGTTAGTGTGTTGTTCCTCCCAACTCGAGTCATTTATCGATCACTCTGATATGAAACAATTCACATTAACTTATTATTGTAAGCTCATACTTAAATTTATTTAGCTAGATCTACGGCTGAGTACACAGGGTCAACTACAACTTCAATTGAGTCTTTTATAATTACATGGTGTTGGTGTTGGTGTTGTGTTCCTCCTGACCCAAGTCATCGATCGATCACTCTAAGATGAAATAATTCTCATTAAATTATTATTATAAGATAATACCTAATTAATTTAGCTAGATCTAGGGATGAGTACATAGGGTCAACTATAACTTCAATTGAGTCTTTTTCAATTGCATGGTGTTGGTGTTGGTGTTGCGTTCCTCCTGACCTGAGTCATCGATTGATCACTCTAAGATGAAATGATTCGCATTAAATTATTATTATAAGCTAATACCTAAATTGATTTAGCTAAAAATAATTAAGATCAATTTAGACCAAATTAACATTTTCAAAACTTGTCATTTAGTTATAAAATACAAACCAACCCATACAAATCATCTATTTGTAGGAAAAAGTTTCATCATTTCAAATCTTTAGTTCTTACTCTTTTTTTCTCTCTCAATAATACAGACAACAACTACTCAACATATCGGTCAACCCTTCACAATAGATCAATTTTCTTTTTATTTTCGACCACATAGGTGTTATTTTTTAATTTATTCTTGCTTGTACCCATTAGTTTTCTCTGTATTCGTAGGTAAAAAAGTTCAAGAAGAGTTCTATATTTATTTTTTTCAAAAAATTAGGGTTTTTAGTTAATGATGAAAAATAAAACTTTTAGTTGTATTATCTTCGAAAATAGGTTAACAATTTTGAGTCTTGATGGTAAAATCATAGAGAAAAATTGATAAAACCCTAGTTTTTATCGTAGTGTTCCATTGACTGTGGTGGTATTATTGGATGGTGTTTATGGTGTTGTTGGTAGCTGTTGGTGGTGGTTTGATGGTAGTGTTGTTGGCATTGTTGGTGTTGGTAGTGGTGTTGGTGGTTTTTTGTAGTGTTGTTGGTAGTGTTGATGGCATTGATTAGTGGTGTTTGTGGTGTTGGTATTGGTGGTGTTTGTGGTGGTGGTTGGTGGTGTCGGTATTCGTGGTGCTTGTGGAATTGGTTGGTGATATTTGTGATAGTTGTTGGTGGGTCGGTATTGGTGGTTTTTGTAATGTATTTTTTAAAAAAATTTCATACATTAATTGTAATGTAATTTTTGTTTCTCTGTTGTTTGTAGGTTAAACATGTCTCCCAAAAGAAAGAAAGTGAAAGTGGATCAACTTCTGACCACCCAACAAAAAAGGCTATAGTACAGAGGGATTCGTTAGAGATTCTTGAATAATCTTAGTAAGGGAAAAGTAAAGATGAGAAGAGATAAGAAAACAATGTTGAGGGAGGTGGACAAGGGTCTATAGAAGGTGATAAAGAAAATAAAATTGAGAAAGAGGAGAAAGTAGAGAGTGAGAAAAAGAATGATCATCAACATGATGATAATGGATCACCAATGGGGAATTAATTAATATCGACATCCTAGCTTGATCCTGTCAAAACATTAGTATTGACAGGCTTCAAGTTGTGATACCGATAGATGACCCTGCAGAACTAACTAGTGAACTAGTACTTAAATGTCAGTTGGGGAAACATTTAAAGATGGACTTTTTAAAAGGAACTACTTTGGATGTTTTGGACCTTTTAAGAGAAACTGGTTTAGATGCTTTCTTGAGCTGCTTGAGGAACACACTACACATTTACAAATGAGTATGGTATAGGTTCTTCTCAAGAACAGGATCAAGTACATGGGGGATAATAAAGATTCAGGGGAGGAGGTCAAAAATATAGATGAAATCTACATCAACTGTTGTGGCATGCCGATTTGTTTTGGCTTGCAGGAGTTTGCCATAGTGCCGAGATTGAGATGCGATCGTCCAGAAGAACCTATCACCAAGGGAATACCCCATAAAAGGTCCAAGGCAAGCAGTATAGACAAACCACCACAATCAAATAGAGGAAAGGCATTGTCTGAGCGACCACCCAGTAAAACCAACAAACGCAAGTAAAAAAATAGATGGGACATTGGATATTGTTGGACGTGGCTACAAAGCATTAGATTTGATGACAGATCTTAAGGATAAAACCATACCAAAGCCGTACAGGGAGAAATTGTTCTTAGTTTGGTTTGCCCATTCCATTATATTGGCAAGAAACGTCAACAAGGTCATAGAAGATGATTTGTTAACACGTGCTAAGGATTTTGAGAAATTCAATAATTATACCTGGGAATATGACAGCTTTTACTTGACTGTCAAAATATTTACTGAAAAATCTATCCCCAGCGATGATCACATTATACAGATTTCCTTGGACTTTCATGG
The DNA here is from genome assembly GCA_030864225.1 of Capsicum baccatum var. pendulum. Lineage (NCBI taxonomy): Eukaryota > Viridiplantae > Streptophyta > Magnoliopsida > Solanales > Solanaceae > Capsicum > Capsicum baccatum. Next base: position 79,560,917 of record CM061560.1, on the reverse strand, counting down.
TAAAATTAATCACTATTTTTAATCATTCATTAATTTATATTGAACATAGTTATTATGAATTTTTTTTGCTTGCTTCCTGTTTACATTTTTTTGCTTGGGAACTTGAAGTCATTCCTCCCCTCCAAAAGTAGGTAATGGATTACTCGGATAAGGTTTCTCATCCAAGGATGTTTAGGTGGTTGTCTGCAAAGAACAACACAATAATTAAGGGGGCTGATCTCTTTAACCTTCCGGATGATACAGTACGTCTTATTTAAAGTAAAATAATTTGACTCAATGAAAGATATTGAATAGATGTTATATCTGGTGCAACAGATGTTATATCTGATGCACCAAATGGTACATCTGTTGCAACAGATTAGTTGTTCTATGCCAAATGGTGCAACAGATGACGATTGATTTTCTTGCATCAGATTACCCATTTGTTGCTTTGGTTCTCTGTTGTATCAGATTACCTATTTGTTGCTTTGGTTCTCTGACCCCGACTCTAATAGATTAAAAATCTAATGCAAATTATGCAACAGATGGGTAATCTGATGTAACATATTGTTAATCTATTGTGACATATAGATCATCTATTGTATAATATTTAACCCAACATATTACCCAGTTTGTGCCAACTAGTGCAACAGATTAGTAATCGGTTATAATAGATGATTGATATTTTGCATTAGATTATCCATATGTTGCTTTGGTTCTCTCAACCTGACTTAAACGGATTAACCATCTAATACAAATTATGCAACAGATGGGTAATTTGATACAGTATATTATTAATCTATTGCGACATACAGATCATCAGTTGCATAAATGATTTGTGTTAATATGTAACTCAACTATGAAAATTATTATATTTTATGATTTAAATATATCTGTCTTATTTTATAGGTTGTGCATCAATGGATTGTGCCTACTGAGCAGGAGTTGGGTATGACTTCTTTTATTACTCTAGGTCATGTTGATACTATAGCAAACCCAATAGTGGAGTTAATAAAGAAGGAATTGGTTGGAGTAACAGCCATAAGAAGAGCAGTTAGGCAAGATCAACCTAATGTTGAGGCTTTTCATGACCAAACTACTGCAACAGATCTAGGTGCTTCTTCTGATGGATTTGTTACTTTTGGTGGCAGGTATGATGATGCTTCTACCACTCGTGATGATGAACATGTTGATGCTCAAGAAAAAATAAATATATCTGAAAACACCCCTTTCACTGGTCCCTCTTACCCTTACACAGGTCCCTCGCACCCATCTTCACCCTCGTATTCTCATTGCAAATATGAAGAATGCAAGGACAGCCTAGATAAACCCTTTAAAAGGGTAGAGGCTATCCAAAGCTGTCGAAAAATTCAAATCCAAGAGGGGTGTCATATCATCCAAGAAGGTGAGGGAGCCAAACAATCCTATAGCAGTAGTTAGGAGGAAGAAAGTAACAATTAGAGACGTACTCTCTAGTCGAAAATCAAAAAATATTAAAGTTCAATAGCCATCGAAGAAGGTCGACATATACGCAGAACTTGGCGCCAAAGAGAAGAGGGATCTTCAATGGGCCAAGAATGCCAAGCGAGGCGCACCATATTACCCCAGGCCTCCCTTTTCCCCCCAAGACTTCAAGATTATGACAGATATTTATATGTGGTACTAGGATAAGGTACGTTTACTTTTCCTAACATAGCCTTCTAATCTACTCCATAAAGAAGAAGCTACGCAACATATGTAAAATATGTTGCAACAATTGGTATTCTGGTACAACTGGTAGTGGTTCTGTTGCAACTTATTATCCATATATTGCATAAGATGCGTTGGACTAATTCAGAAAACCCTATGCAACAGATGGACCATCCGTTGCATCTATACAAGTACTAACCTATTTAAAAATTGACTTCTTATATCATAGTATGATGACAAAATTCTCTGCCTCATGTGGAAAAGGCAATTAGAGTACCCAGAAGCTTATGACGCTGCTGATAGGATAATGGACCTCGACTTCTGGAAGAAGCCCAAGAATAAGTATGATTCTCTGCCTTATTTGGTTCGTTATTTTTTACTTTCAACTGGGATGAAGAAATAATAAAATATATTAGAGAGGAGAAGCCAAATCAACATAGCAAGAGCTGGACCAAGGCAAAGAAGATTCTTCTAGTCATGAATATGGATGGAATCCATTATTGGGCTATTGAGATACTACTCAATGAGGGGAAGATCAAGGTTTATGACTGCAATAAACCTGCCATCGATGACATCATTTTTGTATCCACATGCAGCCACTGATGGACCTATTCCCCATCTTGTTAAGGTGGAGTAAACTGATGTATCGTTCGTTAGAGAAAGTGTTGATGAAGAAATAATGGGATTTTGATGGTAAAAACAAGGGCATGAACCTTCCAAAAATTGATACCGATTTCGCGTGATGCTCGCACGTACTTGCACACATCGAATGTTTGCTGACCAGCACAAAAATGGACGAGCCGACAATATTTTTGTGCGACAACGTTATGGCAAACCTGCAAGAGGTTTGGGCTTATGGGGTACTAACTGGATGCTTGGAGCCTATGTATAAAGAAGAGCCAGTGAAATAACAATTTATTATTTCAAGTCACACTTCACTTTACATTACATGTACATGTAGTGGCAATATTTTTTTCTGATGAAAGTTGAGTTTTTCATAATGCAATAGATTGTCAATCTGTTGTAAAATATATTATATCTGTTCTGGCAGATAGTTTATCTATTGCAATAGGTTGGTCATCTGTTGCATTATGTCAATGTTATTTTTATCTAATCTAAGTCTAATCTATTGCAATAGTGGGAAGACCTGTTTGATAATTTCCAACAGATGGCCTAAATTTTGCATCATATGCCTAAATCTATTTGATATTTTCCAACAGTTACGCTTGAATATCCATGTTCTTGACAATACCAAACCAGTAGCAATAACGGGAACAATGTAGTATATTCTTGCTCGATTTTGTTTCTCTTCAAAAGCCTTGACTTTCTTCAATAAACCCCAGATTACACAATTTACTTGTGAAGGGTATCTTTCTTCATACCAATCAAAGTAATCGCATCCACCCAATTTCCATTAAAACAAGAACACAATTATAAAATAATTACAAGTCAATAATTAATAAACTAATTAAATGAAAAAAATTTACCTTTGAAATCTTACAAGTAAAAAACCTACAACTTGAATTTTGTTGAGTTCAAGAAGTCTTTAGTAGAGCTTCATGACCATACTTACAATATCAAAAATCTTTATCCCAAAAAATAGTAGAAGATGAGCTCGACATTGTCAAGATCAGTTGGAAAAACTAAAAAGAGATGATGAAAGACCAAATGCAAATAATTTGACGAATTTAGAAAGATAAAAAATATGATGAAGAAGAAGATTTGGGAATTGAGAGTTAAATTTTAGGAAGAAGATGAATTTATAAGACAATAGGGGAAAAATGCCCGTTGGGGGCCAAATCAAATTCCAAGTCAGCAAAAAGGGGGTTCAACGAGCCTTCGCTGCGTGACTTACACGCGAGCTACCAATGGGACAAAAAGTGAAAAACTGACACATTTGATGCCTATTTTAGGTGTTTAAAGTGAACGTTGTCCACTTGAGGTGCCAAAGTGAAAGATCGCTGCAACTTTAGGTGCCTGTCGATGGATTCCTCCTTTTTTATTTCAAGTCACTTCACTTTACATTTCATGTAATGGCAATTTTTTGTCTGATGAAAGTTAAATTTTTTATAATGTAACAAATTGTCTATCTATTGTAAAATATATTCTATCTGTTGTAAAATATATTCTATCTGTTCTGAAAAATATTTTATAATAGGTTGGTTATCTGTTGCATTATGTTGATGTTTCTACCCTGGTCTAATCTGTTGCAACAGTTGGAAGACCTGTTTGATAATTGTCAATAGATGACCTACATGTTGCAATATATATCTAAATCATTTTGATATTCTCCAATAGATATTTTGTTTGTTTCAATAGATAAGGTATCTGTTGCAATATTTGAATCTAGTATTCTATTTTAATTAATAAGTTCAAATCTAAGGATAAATAAAATTCACAGACAACATAAAATAAATCAAATCCTTCAGAAATTACAATTTAAAATGAAATGTAAAAAAATTGTTTTGGATACAGATCTCAACCAATAAATTAATAATTTAAGTTTTGATGCTAATAATTTCCAAGGAGGGGTGAGGTTATTACTTTGAAAGACTCAATCTATAAAGATCTACTCAATATGAACAAGTTTTTGTTCATCTAATGCTATGGAATTCGGCTTTGGTTGTAATAGATCTTTAATGTCGCTTGAGTATGATTTCTGTGCTTTTGCTTCTCCTTATTTCTATAAAAAGAGTAGCATATTTTCAATGCTATTCGGCAGTAGATTCTACTGTGACATCCACTTGGAAAGACAGAATTAGTCAATGCTAATCACAGAGACTAAAAAAATGTAAAAGGATAACTTATTTGTTTTAGCAAATCAAACAAGTCTTCCTCCTATTTTAAAATTGTCCCAACTAGATTATATTTCTGTTGCAACATATGGATCAACTGTTGGTATAAATTATAACATGAGGAATTTTTGTATGATAATTTCCAACGGATGAACTATCTTTTGCAACATATGACTCATATGTTTGGAAAAATTGAAATAGTAGGAAGTCTTGATTTAAATTGTGCCAACAGATGATCCATCCGTTGCATCAGATAGGTCATCTATTAGTACAAATAAAAATGGCACGTAGAGCTTTTTGATTTTCTAAAATAGACGAGTATATGTTGCAACAGATACTGTATCTGATTCAAGAGGCTAGTCAACTGTTGCAACAGATATATATATCTGTTTGATAATTTTCAGCGGATATGTCATCTGTTGAAATAAATGTGTGTGTCTGTTACTTGGAACAGATGATATATATTCACCTATTTCAGCTCGTGTTGCTCTTCCACGGCCCTGTACATTGCTTAATAGTGCAACATATGGACAGAGGAGATGCAAATTTGCTTTTTTGGATGCTTGATAATGCCTTGGAAATTACTTTCCTTCTCCTCTTAGCATTAATCTCTAATGGAGTGGATGGATATAAAATCCTCTTTAATGGAACGACACCCCTCTTAGATGTCAATTCCTTTGTAGAAACAGTTAATGCATTAACAGCATTAATCATTACATCATATTTCGTCTTGTAGTATTCACATTTGCATGCAGAACAATTACGAGGAGAGGCAAAAACTGTATAATCAGTATGATCACACTCATAATGGTTTGCTTTAAAAACCTGTATGAGGAGCATCATTAGCCCTAACAGTAGCACCACTACCACCACCAACAGCTCCATCACCACTAACACCATCAACAACAACAAGCCCACCCTCCAAAATTATTTTTCTTGTGATAGTTGTTGCTCCAAATAATTCTATTTTTATTCTGTCAATGACCTTAGAGTTCAATAAAGATTGCAAAGATCATAAATTAAGAAAAGATAGCATTTTCAACTCTCAATTGATCGGAACAAGCAATAGATGGAAAATCTAATATATCATTACAAATATTAGAATGATGATTAGATCATTTAAAATATCATTAATTAAAACAAAAACTTAATTATAATTATACTTATTGCATCCTTCAGAGGGTTGAAGAGATCAATAAGTTTTGCATTTTTATTAGTTTTGGCTGACAACCATCTCAATATTGTTGGATAGGAAACTTCCTCCTGGTAGTTCACTTGTTGTCTCAAATAAGGAATGGCTTCAAATGCCCAAGCTTATAAAATAACCCCAATAAATCAAAACCATTATTGAATTAAAGAAAATGAATCATATCAGAATAAAAGAAAGAAACATTTACCATGAAAGCCTATAGAAAGCCATATAATTTGGATGTCTTTGGTGTTAACAGAGTCAACAAATATTTGACAGTCATTTTGAAGTTTTCATAACCCCAAGGATAGTTGTTAAATGCCTCAAGATCCTCAGAGAGCTTTATTAACTAACGCTTATGATGTTGTTAACGTCTCTCGCCCAAAGAACATTATGTACAAACCAAACCAAGAACAATGATAGCTTGTGCTTCTTTGAGAGTCTTTTACCTTTCAACGCTTCTATTAAATTTTTATTTTTGAAGCTTGGGCCAACAAGGGACACCAAGTCATCACGATCACTTGACTTGTCTTTGCCTCTTTGAGTGTGCGAGGTGCTTTTTAAGGTTAGAATAGGTATAATTTGAGAAGGAGAATAATATTTTAGTTAGGTAACTATGGCAAACTACTTCTAACCAAAACAAATAGGAATGCCATAGTAATTTATCCACACATCATCCATCTTATCTTTTTTTTCATACATAAACTTACACTTGAGAAGATCATATACCATTTTTATTTGGAAACGAGCACTATTGTCCTCCGACAAATCAAGATATTTCCTAAAGAAGCTTTCCCTAAAATAAGCATCCAATTTTTGTTCTCGAAGTATTTTTCTGAATGCGTCAAAATATTTTCCCATGGCTGACTTAACCACAAAATCACCCGTTAAATCTATGGCACCATCACACTGCATTCTCACAGGATAAATATTAATGGTGAAGGTTTTGACCACCTCTTTGGTGGAAGGGCTATTAGCATTTGGATCTTCTCTTTTGAAATATTCCTCTTTTCCATGTTCATCACCTTCTGCTCTAGATTAAGATAACTCTTGCAAATAAAGTTCATAGAGTGGTGGATGTAACCTAGCTATTTCACTTGTTCTTTTACTTGGACTTAATTTGGTTTCTTTTTTTTTGGGAGCCATATTATCTAAAATTTTCAGGAACATAAAATAGATTATAATTGATTAATGTATCATTAAAAAAAGATAATAATAAATCAAACATGTACAATAATAAAATAATACTACGAACAGATCACACATCTATTGCACCAGGTAGGATTTCTGTTGTAGCATATAATCAACCTTTTGCAGTGGATAAGTATTACGTTGGAAATAATAAAAATAGATCACTGATTTGATGCACCAGGTACGATATCTGTTACAGCATATAACCAACCTGTTGCAGCAAATGAGTAATCCATTGGAAATAATAAAAACAAATCATTGATCTATTGCACTAGGTAGGATATTTGTTGTTGTATATAACCAACCAGTTGCAGTGGATGAGTAATCCATTGGAAACAATAAAAATAGATCACTCATTTGTTGCTCTAGGTAGGTTATCTATTGCAGCATATAGGCAACCTATTGCAGCAGATGAGTAATCCATTGGAAACAATAAAAATAGGCCACACAACTGTTGAATGGCTTCAAATTTACAATCCTAAAACATGTAAACAGAAAGCAAGCAAAACAATTCATAATAACTATATTCAATATATATTAATGGATGAGTAAAAATAGTGATTAATTTCACCATGAAAGCCTAAGAAAATCCATATAATGTGATCGTCCCTGGGGATAGCTTTGACAGTAAATATTCGATAGTCAAGTAGAAGTTGTCACATCCCCAAGGATAATTATTGAATTTCTTGAAATCCTCAGCACGTGCCAATAAATCATCTTCTATGGACTTGTTGACCTCTCTTGCTAATATAACGAAATGGGCAAACCAAACTAAGCACAATTTCTCCTTGTACTTCTTAGGTATGGTTTTATCCTTGAGATCTGTTATCAAATTCGATGCTTTGTAGCCTCGTCCATCAATGTCCAACAACTCATCTATTTTTGTCTTGCATTTGTTGGTTTTGTTGGGTGGTCACTGGGACAATGCCTTCCCTCCATTTGATTGTGGTGGTTTGGTTGTCCTGCTTGCCTTGGACCTTTTGTGGGTGTTCCCTTGGAGATAGGTTCTTCTAGACAATTGTATCTCAAGCCCTTTACTATGCAAACTCCTACAAGCCAAAACAAACTGGCATGCCACAGTACTTGATCCACATTTCATCCATATGTTTACCCCCTCCTCAGAATCTTTATCATCCCTCATGTACTTGATCCTCTGCTTGAGAAGACCATATACCATCCTTATTTTTAAATGGGCAGCATGGTCCTCAGGTAGCTCAAGAAAGCGTCCAAAGTAGCTCCCCTTAAAAAGCCTGTCTATGTTTTTGTTCTTCATAATATTCCTAAAATAATTAAAATGTTTCCCCAACTGACATTTAAGTACAAGTTCACCAATTAGTTCTGCGGGGTCATCTATCAACATCACAACTTGAAACCTATCAATACTAATAGTTTTGATAGGATCATGTTGGGATGTCGATATTAATTTATGCCCCATTGGTGATCCATTATCATTATATTGATGATCATCCTCTTTATCACTCTCTACTTCTTCCTCTTTCTCACTTTCATTTTCTTCATCACCATCTATAGACCCTTGTCCAACTCCCTCAACATTGTTTTCATATCTCTCCTTAGCTTTACTTTTCCCTAATTGAGATTGTTTAAAAAGATTCTTCGATTCCCTCTATATTGTAGCCTTTTTTGTTGGGTGGTAACAAGTTGATCCACTTTCACTTTATTTTCTTTTGGTAGACAAGTTTTACCTACAAATAATAGAAAATTAAAAATTACATTACAATTGATGTATGCATAAATTTTTAAAATACATTACAAACAACACCAATACTGACACTCCAACAGCCACCACAAACACCACCAACGAATGCCACAAACACCATGAATACCGATACCACCAAAAGCCACCACTAATACCGATACCATAAACATCATCAATAATGCCACCAACACCACCAATGCTAGCAACACCACCACCAAACCACTAATACCAACAACACCACAAACATCATCTAACAACACCACAAACACCATCCAATAATACCACCATAGTCAATGGAACACTATGACAAAAACTAAGGTTTTATCGGGTTTTTCCTATGACTTTACCATCAAGACTCAAAATTGTTAACCTATTTTCAAAAATAATACAACTAAAAGTCTTCTTTTTCATTATTAACTAAAAAACCCTAATTTTTATAAAAAAGAACAAATATAGAACTCTTCTCAAACTCTATTACCTATGAATATAGAGAAAAATGATGGATACAAGCAAGAATAAAGTCAAAAATAATACCTATGTGGTCAAAAATGGGAAGAAAATTGATCTATTACAAAGGGTTGAGCAATATGTTGAGTAGTTGTTATTTGTATTATTCAAAGAGAAATAAAAGAGCAAGAACTCAAGATTTGAAATTCTCAAACTTTTTCCTGTAAATATAGGATTTGTATGGGTTGATTTGTATTTTGAAAAAGAATAACAAGTTTTGAAAATGTTAATTTAGTCTGAATTAATCTTAATTATTTTTAGCTAAATCAATTTAGTTATTAGCTTATAATAATAAGCTAATGAGAATTGTTTCATCTCAGAGTGATCGATCGACGACTCGATTCGGGAGGAACATAACACAAATACCAACACCAACACCATCCAATTGCAAAAGACTCAATTGAAGTTATAGTTGACCCTATGTACTTGTCCGTTGATCTAGATAAATCAATTTAGGTATTAGCTTATAATAATAAGTTAATGAGAATCTTTTTATCGCAAAGTGATCGATCAATAACTCAAATTGGGAGAAACGCGACACCAACACCAACACTATATAATTGCAAAAGACTCAACAGAAGTTGTAGTTGACCCTATGTACTCGTCCCTAGATCTAGATAAATCAAATTAGGTATTAGCCTATAATAATAAGTTAATGAGAATTATGTCATCTCAGAGTAATCGATCGATGACTCAGGTCGGGAGGAACACAACACCAACACCATGCAATTGCAAAAGACTCAATTGAAGTTATAGTTGACCCTATGTACTCGTCCCTAGATCTTGCTAAATCAATTTAGGTATTTGCTTATAATAATAAGTTAATGAGAATCATTTTATCTCAGAGTGATCGATCAACGACTCGGGTCGGGAGGAATGCAATACCAAGACATACACCAACACCATGTAATTGCAAAAGACTCAATTAAAGTTGTAGTTGACCCTATGTACTCGTCCCTAGATCTAGAAAACCCTAGTCTATACCAAACACCAGTTTATACCATGAATTATATAAAAAAAATGTTCAACCTATTGCAACAAGTAGAGAATCTGTTGGAATTTAACAAATAGATTATTGAATATGTTGTAATAGGTAGGTAATCTACTCGAATTTATCAACCAGATTATTAAATATGTTGCAACTGATGACTGGGCCATTGGAAATTTTTAAACAAAAATTGTCATCTATGGCAATAGATAACTTACATGTTTTAAGATCTTTTTTTAAAGCAATTTCTCGTCTGAGATAAAAAAAGATAAAATACTAAGGCGGTAAAAAATATTACTTGGATAACTCAAAAATTTCCTTCTTGGCTAGTCTTATCTTGTCTTTTCAATGTCACCGTCTCCTCCTCGTGCCCTTCAAAGATATTAATGAATATTTAAAACCCATCTTTAGAATTCTCTCTCCTTCAGTCATAAATTAGCTTAGCTCATCTCTCTCTTTCAAGATTCTCTTTCTCTCCTCCTTAGGGTAATCGCAACAATCTCCTTTCTTTCCTCTCTTTTCTCTTCTTTTTTCCATGAAGATCCTTCAGATCTCAACCGATCAATATATTTTCTCGACTGAAATAGGTGTTCTGATCCCGTTGCTTTTTTTACATTACAAGTATGGTTCAATATTGTTTTTTTCTTCTCATCTTCTTCTTTGTATGTTATTTAAATTGGATATTTGCATCTATTATTTGTTACTTTGTTGGTGGTACTGTTGTTAGGGGTGTTAGTGTTGTTGGAACATATGGTGTTAGTTTTGTTGATGGTGTTGGAACATATGGTGTTGTTTCTTTGGTATTGATATTGCTGTTGATGTTGTTAGTGGTGTTACAATATTTTTCTCAAATGTTGCGACTAATGAATCAGCTTTTGGAACTGACGGAGCAACTGATGGAAGAAATCAAACCAGTAGCAAGGGGGTTTGATTTATTCTAACAGATGACCCATCTGTTGCAATATGTCATCCATCGATGGCCACATATGCGTCGCTTGTTGTAATAAATGCCTAATCTATTAAACATAGAATAAATCTATTGCATCAAAGTACTCATCTATTGCATCAGATTGGTCATCTATCACAACAGATTAGTCATTTGTTGCAACAGGCGACGCATCTGTGGCAATCCATTAATGACATCTTACATCAGATTGATCATCTATTGCATCAGATTGATTATCTGTTGTATAAGATTAATCATCTGATGCATCAAATTGGTCATCTATTCATCATATTGTTGTAATGTGTTATATTCATTCAATTTTGTATTACCCTTTTATAATGTTTTTTTTGTTCTTCTCTTGTTTGACATCAAATGTTTTTCTCTTATTTGCAGATAAAAGGAACTGAAACTGGATTAGATTATTGTAATGTGTTGTATTCATTCAATTTTGTGTTACCCTTTTGTTATGTTCTTTTTGTTCTTCTCTTGTTTGATATTAAATATTTTTTTCTTGTTTGTAGATAAAATAAACTAAAACTGGATCAATTTTTTCCCAACTAGCATTAAAGGCTAGATCAATAATAACGGTTGTTATTAAGTCTCAAACTATTTTGAAAAGGTGAAAAGTTTTGACGTAAAAGAAAAAGTCGTGTCTTTTCACAGAAAACAAAAAATCCAGCAGTTTGAATGTAAGTAATGCAATGGACCTGAACAGTCGTGCCATTTTGCCTAACACATTCAGATTCAATCCTCTATAAATAGCTCCCTCCACTTTTATTTATTTCTTGCATTTTGTCTTTTCAAATTACATCTTCAACTACTTCTCTTCAAAGAGCATATTTCTTTCTCATTGAGGAAAGTTTTTTTTTTATGTAAATGTACCAGTTTGTAGTATAAATTGCAATACATTCAAACTCTTTTCTTTACTTTTGTGTTTACTTTTTTTGTCAATCCATGCATGTTCTAGATATGGCTGATATAAATTGGGATGTTGCAATTCTACAAGACATTATCCATAAACTTGAATCATAGGTTCACGACCTACGGTAGGAGTTGTCTGCCATGATAACCCGAAAGATCATAGAGATTTGCAAGCTTAGGAGGTCCTTGCTGCTGCCGGTTGAAGATTGGTCGGCTAGTAATAATAATGTTGTTGCTGATAATAATAATAATTAGAATGTTTTTTTTAATTCTATATCGAATCTATACCGAATGTATTTTGTTTTTTGTTTAATGGAAAATTTATTATTGGTCGACTTTGGATTTTTAATTCTTATTTAATTTTCATTATGTTTATTCCTTCTTCTAAACATATTAACATGTCGACAGCTGGAGGTAAGAAGAAATTTTGAATCCAGTAGCAATAAAAATTTTAGCATTCGAGTTTTTTCAACAGATGGACCATCTATTGGAACAGATCGGTTAGGTATTTGTCAGTAGATTATCCATCTGTTGTAGCAGATTTGTCATCTGTTGGAGGAAAACATTCCATTTTTATGGAACTGTGTTGTGTTCTTCCAGCTAATATCCATCTATTGCCACAGATGGGCAATCTGTTGAAAATAATTATGGCCTGCTGTATTTAGTTCATGTTTTGCCTTTTTTTTTATGCACAAGTTATTAAAAAGGATATTTTATATATAATAAATGATAACATTACGTTCACAACAATGAGTTAAATATATAAAAGTCCACAACAAACAACAACACCAGTTTTTGCAATTACAATGATCATGGTGGATTACGATCCGGGCATGTAATTTTTTTGTGGCCAGCGCGCTTACATACGGAGAACTTATTTCTTCTTGACAGAAATGATTCTACAAATCTACGCCTCCTCTTATATGTCATTCTTCCTGGTTTGATAATGCTTGCGTCAATATATGGATGAGGTATTAATCTCCCCAAAAGCTCTGCAGGTCAACCCAAGATTTTTTGGGAGGCACCAGAGTAATATGCCCACTATAAGCCATTATATATTTTTCCTATAAATAATAAAGAGAGGAGTGCTCGCATATTATAGGTCCATATTTTGCACCATATTGAGCTCGAAGCGCTACCATAGCATGTGGACAGGGTATTTTATCCAAGTCAAAAACTCTGTACGTACAAGATCTTATTTGAAGATCGACCGGGGAAACATCACCATGCCCATTGATACTGAACTTGTAATCTGCTATTTGATGAGATAATAACCTATTCCCCAGACAGATGTACATTGATATTATTTTTTTATTTTCTAGAACAAATGGGGTTCGTGCGCCCTCGAACTGCATATGCCTTTCATTAAAAAATTGACCATACTTCTTGTTTATTATTTCAAATAGAGCCTTGATGGGAAATTCTCTCTAATCGCCAAATAATGAATTCACCAATTCAGCTATGTTTGATGTCATAATATTGTACCTATACAAAAGAATCACTTAGTACGGAATCATACTAAACTTATAACTCAAACAAGACATTAAATTCATAAGAATGTACCTATCTGCCGGACAGAATGCCCAGCTCCATCTCTCGAATCCTACGCGTACAAAATATTCTGTTGCCTTGGGATGCATATCCTCTATTTGATTGAAATGGTCTAAAAACTCCTCTCTACTATATACTTTAGTTGCTCTATAAAAAAGGTTCGCATCCCTTTCATTGTGATAGTTGTTCTGAATGTTCTCTCCAAGATGCCTGATGCAACAACCAAAGTAAGCTGAAGTGAAGAAAATTGAACCCATCTTTGGAATACTTAGATGTCTATCCAAAATAAAACACAACTCTTCTATATCTTCAACGCAGCTTTGTAATTCTTCAAAAAATCCATAAGAGGCATCACATTCCTTGTCCGCTACACAAAAAGCGACAGGAAAGATGTAATTCTACGCATCATGTGCCACCGCCGCTACCAGAGCTCCATTATACCTGTTCCTTAAGAAGGTACTGTCGACAGCTATGACTTTTCTTAAATGTCAAAAACCTTGAATCCAAGCACCATAGGATACAAAAAAGTACTTGAACCTTCCATTTTCATCATGATGTAATGTCGTCTTACTTTCAGGATTTGTGGACTCAATCATGTAATGGTAGGCATCCAGGACTACATACCCATGCTCGTGTGTCCCCCTAACCACGTCCTTAAAAATCCCTATGACTGTATATATCTTCCAATAACTGACTACCACACCTGATTCCATAAGGAGTTGATTGGCCATAACCCTTGTAGAAGGGCCTTTATAATCGGGGAAACTATTCTTAAAATATTCACCGAGGACCTTTGGTGTGGCGTGCGAATTTTAGCTCGAGATGTGATTCAAACAATATGTGTGATACTTTTCATATTTATGAATGACGAATCTATCAAAACTTACGTACTTCGTCACTCTCAACCATCACTTGCAATTCGGATTAGCACATTTGTCGCAAAAGATACTGCTCGAATTAATCACCTTCTTTATTCTGAAATCATTTTTAAAGCAAGAAATAAACAAAGTGGTAGATATTTATTTGTTGTCCTTGAATGAAATTCCATTAAAAAAGTCAGTATCATCGTCTTGAAGATTATCAGACTGTGTCGATCAAGAAGAACTGCCCACCGTATCGATCGTATCAACGCGCGTAGGTGTTTGATCATCATATGGAATATTCATGTCTAGATCATCCAACCTATCATCAAAGATGTCTTGTTGTTGTTGTTTTTCTACATTCTGCTTCTCATTCTCTCTCATCTTTTCAACCATGTACACCCTTAATACCTGCCTGGATGAATTACTAAGATAAGTACGCAATCGATCCTGATCGGTTATGTTGAAAGGTGGTACCCTCTGGTTTTCAAAGGAGTTGTACATGTATCTAGTAACGAGTTCTTCCAATTGACAATTCAGTCCACAATAGCTGATGATTAAGTTCATAAAATCATCATACGAAACATCACTTTGGACTGTCATAGTTATCGTCTCTAGCATTTCACCCTCCTTCCAATGGCATATATATCGATTACTCTTCTCAATCCATTCACCATGACAATCCACCCCTATTGTTATTGATACCTCCATTAGTGGTACCTAAATAAAGTCATTTGTTAAAAAAAAGGTAATAGTGATTTCATAGTGTTGTACATAAATCCTAACAGATGTGTAATCTATTGCAACAGGTGAAAAATAAGTTGAAACAAGTAAGTGATCAGTCGCAATAGATTACCTACCTGTTGGGATTCATGTTACGCTCCTGAAGTTGATTTTAACATATGAGTAATCTTTTATAACAGGTGAATTAGATGTTGGAACAGACTATACATCTGTTGCAACAGATGAAGTACCTATTGGGATAGATGTTACAGTACTAAGACACCTTTGAAGCTGATTCCAATATATGAGTGACATGTTGCAACAGATAATTAACCTATTGCGACAAATGACTTACCTATTGCACCAGATGACGTATCTGTTGGAATCAAGTTTAGGTTCTATTGCAACAGGTTACTAATCTGTTGCAACAGATATTTACCCATTTACAACAGATAACACGTTTGTTAGAATCGAGTTCAGGTTCTGTCGCAACAGGTTACTAATCTATTGCAATAGATATTTATCATTTTGCACCAGATAACTAAACTATTAACCCAGATGGGTCATATGTTGCAACAGAAGACCCATCTATTCGATTCATGTTATGGCACTATAGAACCATAAATATGAATCTAACAGATGTATCATCTATTGCAACAGATGATTGATTTGATTAAACAGATGGCTCTTATGTTGCATTTATGTTCGTGTGTTATCTATTGTTGAAAAAATAGCACAATAGTAGTTACCCAGATGACAAACTCAACTAAAAATCATAATTTGACTTACCAAAGTCTCCTATGAAGTAATGCCAATGTGGAAAATGATGTACGAAATAAAATTTGACCTAAGAAATTGGTCAAATAGCAACAGTAGCGGTACCAACAACAAAAATGGTCAACAAGAAAAAGATAAGGATGATAATGGAGTAGAAGATGATGAATAAAGCAGTAGCAACAATGAACAACAAAAATTGCTAAAAGAGAGAAAATAACAATCGATGAGAAGAGAGAGAAACGCCCCTTTTTTTCTTCATTTTCCGTTATATTAGGTAAACATTTGGATCAAAGTATAATTTGAAAACTATGGGATATTCTCAAACTTGCCCAACTTTCTTAATCCATAATAAAGTAATTGTCACCTCCACTCAATTATTATGATTTGTGTCACCTACACCTCATTTTCAAACTCTTTTGTCACTTTTAGCTCAAAGCCCCATGAAATTTAATTGCCTAAGAATATATACGAGTTTAAAGTTAGATATCAATAGCATATTTATTGAAAATGTATCATGAGAAGTAAACATAACGGTTTTCTGAGAGAAGAGCAAATATGACATTTTTTTCCTATTAATATTAATCTATTTTTATATCTTCATGTATGCATATATTAAAAAAACAAATAATTTTGATCAATTTAATTGTACATGGTACCTTTGCAGTTTGTGTTCATACTAGTAAAATGTAGTAGATCTTTCATTTTGTAATGGAATTCATAAAGTGTTTATTTACTTTGATTCTCCAAAGAGAAAATATATAAAATCCTCCTAATGTTGTTCCCTAAATTTATTTTAATAATTTAACCTTATGGATAATGTTTTTTTCCTCTTCATTTTTCTTTCTTTTTCTTTTTCTCACTTCCATTTTCTCGTTCATGTTAATGCTTTTTCATTTACAACCCACTTCCATGGATATTTCCATCTCTATTTTAATCGATAAGCAAATAAGGCTACTGCTACTTCGATTCCACAAATCATATAAAACAACCATATTACATAGATTCCACCTATAAGTCGTAACTAGAGTCGATGATCCTCAGGCTGTCAGATAACAATTTCTCCACCTATGATGTCAGATTTAAGCTTTCGACTATGAGGAATAACTAAGTTTCTCATCAAAAGGCGAGTGAAAGGTAACATTAGACGCAATGGAGAAGGAGACATAGGATATGAGTTAATAGCCATAGTAGAAGCAGCAAGCACAGAAGCAATGAGAATGCCTAAAAACTTTATTCTTATGACGAAAAACCTTCAACAACAACAACAACAACATACCCAGTGTATTCCTACATAGTAGGATCTGGGGAGGGTATAGTTTACAGACCATACTACTACCTCAGGTGAAGTAGAGAGGTTGTTTCCGATAATCCCCCAGCTTAGGACCAATAACAGTATAATAAACACAAAAGATAAGTGCATATAAACTAGTATGGTGTGCAAAATAAACTAACAGTATAGCAAACACAAAAGATAAGTGCATATAAACTAGTATAGTATGCATAATAAACTAACACCACTGGCCACAAGACAATAGTACAGCCACAACACCACGAACAAGAAACTTCAAACATAAAATAACGCTCCCCTACTATCACCGACGCACTCCCACCCCCTAAACCTCTACCCTAATCTGTGTCCTCCACACCTCCCTATCAAGGGTCATGTCCTCCGTAAGCTATAACTGCTCCATATCATGCCTAATCAACTCCTTCCAATATTTCTTTGGTCTATCTCTACCCCGCCTAAAACAATCCATACCTAGTGTCTCACACCTCCGCACTGGAGCATCAGAGCCCCTCCTCATCACGTGCCTGAACCAACATAACCTCACTTCTCACATCTTGTTCTCAACCTAGGCAACTCTCACCTTCTCCTGAATAATCTCATTCCTCACCCTATCTTTCCTAGTATGTCTACACATCTATCGCAACATTCTCATCTCCGCCACCTTCAACTTTTAGATATGGGAGTTCTTAACTAGCTAACACTCCGCTCCATACAACATAGCCGGTCAAACTAGCACTCGGTAGAACTTACCTTTAAGCTCCGGGGGCACCTTCTTATCACATAAAACTTCCAAAGAGAGCCTATATTTTAACCACCCTATCCCAATACGATACATGACATCCTTGTCAATCTTACCATTGTCCTGAATCATAGACCCCAGATAATTGAAACTCTTCCTCTTGTAAATGACCTAAGAGTCCAGGTTCACAACCACTTCAGCCTCCTGCGACACATCACTGAACTTACACTCCAAGTACTCCGTCTTGGTTCTACTTAACCAAAATCCTTTAGACACAAGTGTTTGTCTCCAAATCTCCAACTTATTATTAACCAATTAGGTACGCTGAAGATACTATTAATTCGATGAACTTCACCGAATTTCAACCTGTAGTAATTGGGGAAGAAAGGAGTGGTTGTGTATACAGTAAAGAAAATATGTTCTGCGAAGAAGAACACCAAGAAATGGGGAAGAGGGAAAAAAAGCATTAAAAATGTAACATAAGTTTTAGTTTTTAAAAAGTAATTAAATGTAATTACTTTTATATCATCAAATAGGAAGATGCTTCTAATTGCTTTTAGTATTTTTTTTCCTTCCTCACACGCATTTTTTAGGTAATTTATTACACACTAGAGAATTATCCGCGCTTCGCGCGGTCATAAAAATACAAATAATAGATTAAATAATATAAAGATAGATCCTTATATGAAAAGGATATAAAATTTAAAACGAGAAAGAAAAAAAATAATTACACCTACTCAACCTCTTCTTAAAATATACAAACATACAAATTGATTTCATAGAATCACAATGTTAACAATATATAATCATCTACTCTAGAAATTGAAGAGCTGGATATTACTCTTGGAGCTATAATGATTTAAAAATAATTCAGATAAATGCATTATTTTTTAAAGTTAAAGAGAAAGAAAAAAAGAAATAATTAAAACATAAAGGGTTCCTTTTCTTGGTATATAAAAAGTTTAAAATTACCTCATTATGTGTATAAAATATTTAGAATTAATTACCTCATTTTCCTCTTTCACCTCCATGTTCCTTTATATTTCTCAGTTCCATGTCATGCATATTTGTTGATCGTCTTAAAAACTTAAACATAGCAAAAATGAAATAACAAATGTATTTCAATTATTAAAATTTATTTAGCTAATAGTGGAAATTAGTTGTTTTATATTGCTTTGCAAGTGATTAATGGAAATAAGTTAGTTACCTAAGAAATAAATATTATAAATTAAGAAACTTAATTAACAATTAGCAAATTTCCAACTACAAAGTTATTAATTTGAAACAAAATAAATTATAAACTTGCAATAATTATAAATTCATATAAACAGTGAACTTAAGAGGCATCATATATAGAGATAAAAATAAGACAATACACATATCATTATTTTATAAATTTAGTTAAAAAAAATAGAAAGAAAGACGAAATTAATGCATAATATATCGGTCGTGCTCGTGTAGATATCCACTTCCACAAGCCTTTCACCATTCACGAACATCTTCTTCTTTTTCAAGTGAAATAAAAACATGAACATCATAGTGAAAATGAAGGATAATCTTAGGTAAACTCGTATGAAACAAAAAATATGAACTTCTATAAAAAGAAAAATGGAATGATTACATAATAGTCCAAACTTTTGTCGATACTTCTACAAGCATATCACCATCCAGAGCTTTATAGAGATAGAAATAAGACAATACACATCTCATTATGTATGTAATTGTTAGTTGCAAAATAGAAAGTAAGACGAAATTGATGAATAATTGTCCGTGCTCTTGTAGATATCCACTTCCACAAGCCTTTCACCATTTAAGAACATCTTCTTCTTTTTTAAGTGAAATAAATACACGAACATCATAGTGAAAATGAAGGATAACTTTGGGTAAAATCTCATAAAACAGAAACTATGAACTTATATAAAAAAAGAAAAACAAAATGATTACATAATTGTCCCAACTCTTGTAGATGTCTACTTCTACAAGCATATCACCATTCAATAGTCTCTTTCTTATTTTTGAAGTCAAACAAAAATTTGAATATAATAGTGAAAATGAAGGGTAACCTTAGAGTTGAAAAATATAAAGAAAGACAATTAATCAATGCATAATTGTCTGTGCTCTTGTCTATATCCACAAGCCTATCACCATGTAAGATCATTCTTCTTCTTTTTCAAGTGAAATGAAAACATGAACATCATAGTGAAAATTAAGGATAACCTTGATTAGAATCACATGAAATAACAAATATGAACGTCTATAGAAAGAAAAAAGAAACGAATACTTAATTGTTCAAACTCTTGTTAGTATCTACTTCCACAAGTCTATCACCTTCAAGATCCTTTTTCTTCTTTTTTAAGTCAAACAGAAACATAAATATAATAACAAAAATAAAGGGTACCTCGGATAGAATCTCGTGAAACAAAAAAATATGAATTTTATATACATAAAAATGAAGGAATACCATAAGGTATCTTTAACTTTTATATTAAATATTTAGGGGTTATAAATGTAAAAACATGAATAACTTGAGAGTTACAAATATTATTAAGAGTAGAAATTAATTAATGAGATATGGAGTATAAATAATCTTTTTCCTTTTATTATATAATTAATAGAGTTAAATATAGTAACTTTTGAATTTTCTTTTAACACATGAATATTTAAAATAAGGAGAAAATCTAATTAATGTCCAAAAAACCCACAAAAAAAGATAAATGATATTGAAGGCCTGTAAGGTATGCCACATAAGATGGACTGATATTCTCCTTTATATATATATATATATATATATATATATATATATTAGATCATCATAAAATTGAAGAACGGATCACATAATCATTTAATAACTTTTATATGCTTTGATTTTATTTATTACATTCTTGACTAAGAGTGTGTTCGGTATGAAGAAAAACATTTTCTGAAAAATATTTTTCAACTTTCTCATGTTTGATTGGCTTCAAAGTTTTGGAAAATGTTTTCCAAATCAACTTATTTTCCTCAAATCTAAGGAAAATAACTTCTCTTCAAAAAGCAAGCAAAACATTTTCCAAAACTCTCTTACAACGTCACTCTCAAGTTAAAATATTCATACAACTCTCAAAATCACCCACCCTACCCCGACACCCAATCCCTCCACCCTCACCCCCCATTCAAGAAACATATTTAATTTATTTTTAAATATTTAAAAAGAAACTCTTACTCTATCCCTTAACCTGACTCCCACCCCCTCTACCAGGCCCACTCTAAAAAAATATTTATTTTTAAAAAAAAATTCAAACTTTTTTCTTACCTCACCCTCTACCCGACTCCCCTATCAGCTCTCTCCCTCCCCCCCCCCTCCTTCCCTCCCCCAAAAAAAGGAAAAAAATGAATTTTTTTAAATTTACTTTTTTTTAAGTTTCAATTTTTTACCCCACCCTCACACCCTACCCCGATCCCACCCCTACTAGGCATCACCCCACCTCTCCCCTACCCTTTCCCCTCCAAAAAATACATTATCTTAATCTTTTTAAAAATAAATCTTAAAAAAAATTTCTTGCCCAACCCCTAAAACCTATTCTGACCTCACCCCCGCCCCTAACCTACCCATATACTAGCCCCCTCCCTCCAAAAAGTAGATTTAATTTTTTAATTTATTTTTTAAAAAAGTTTCAAATTTTTTTTCTTACCCCACCCTTCTTACTCTATTCGTTCTCATTATATTTTGTTAAATATAAACAAATACTTTTAGAAAATATTTTTCTACTTGCATAACAAACACAAGAATATACGTAAGAAACAACTTATTTTCCTAGAAAATATTTTCCTCCTCCAGATTGAACACAGCCTATAAAAAAGTATTTTTTGGGTTCAAAATTTATTTTTATGATAAGTATTTCTTAACTTTAGATAAACACTAAAATATATTTTTTGAAAAATATTTTCTCATTCACCAATCAAACACTAGAAAATATTTTCTGGAAAATATTTTTCACTCACCAACCAAACATGAGAAAATAAATAAGAAACCAACTTTTTTTTCATAAAAAAATTTTCTAGGAGGAAAATATTTTTCATGAAAAACATTTTCCTTCATACCAAATACACCCTAAGTTTTTTAGTACCTTATCACTTCCCTTAATATTCTTGTCCACTACTCTTCTTCTAACAGTATAAGATAAACATTTATATTTCTTTCTCCTGAATTATTATTTGATTTTAATATATTCTATTATTTGTAATTTTTAGTGCACTACTTGCTGTTGTATATATATTGAATTTTTTATTATTTTCTTTTTAATTTATTAGTAGTTTCTTGATTTTTCAAATGTTCTATATTTTTCAAAGCTTAGCTTGTAAATCCAATTACACTTTCATTTATAATATAATTGTAAAAAAAACACCAAAAGAACCTATTAAAACAACAATAAAAAATCGACTTTATATAATGACATGACCCACCCTGGGGCCTTCTCGTAATGGGCATCCCAAGTCCGATCAGGACCGAAGAACGCCCTCTTACCCAACCTAACCTCCAGTCGCCTACCCTGAGTTGGCTGAATTTTGAGCATGTAACAAGACAGTGTAACAGCTTACATAAAGACTTAAAGAATAAATCACAACCGTGACCGTTCCAACCAAGTCCAACCATCCAATACCCATAATCCAACCGTATCAAACCATACCCAAACAAAGTCCATAAACCAGACCATAACCAAGGATGTTCCAAAAGTAATAAAATTAATCCCAAAATAAAATAGGATGGAACAACCAACAATATCATCCAGTGATGTCATCCTTTCAGCTTATTCCAATGCCAAGGCCGACACCAATATCGATCCCGCTCATTCCAACAGAAGTACCACAAAGCCTCTAACCAAAAGAGTAATAAATTTTGGTTGGGAAATGCCCCCAACCATAGCCAAAACCAATATCCAAAATAAAATCAAAGTGTCTAGAAATATCCAAAACATGAAATAAAGCCTTTCGAAAGGATGAAAGCTCACCACTTCAGTCCAAATAATATCCCTGAGTCAATCACTATGTAGGAGTAGTAGAACAGAAAGTTCATGCATAGTGTGGGTATACAACATCTAGTAGACGGGGTTAGCGAATGACTGCTAGCATGATTTTAGGGTAAGGATAAAATAATGTCATTTATAAACCAAGTAAAATCATCCATATGCATACAACCATACATACATACATATATATATAGAGAGAGAGATAACTATGTTGGGAAAAGGGACCCAGTTTAGCATGCCTTTAAAAACTTTACCTTGGTTTGTAGCTTTGCCATCCTAAACTACCTACGGGTTATATGGGCTCATCTCCCCCTATTTAAAGGGTCCCAATATGTGTATCCACACGACCAGGGAAGTATCCCATGGGATGACTAGTACATCCCCCAAATAAAGTATGACATCATGCACACAGTCACCAAGACTAACCTCATATCGGTAAATATGAGTTTCCAGTTTTGGTCCCCGCAAGACCTCCACCTTCCATGGCCTTGCTACACATCCCGCCATTATTGCCCAATTAAAACCAATTTTTAAATAACTAAAATATTATCCATTTATTAACCAGGGTCATTAATATTGGTATCGTCATACCAATTCTTACTTGCAAGTATTATCCATAGCCAAGCATATATAGGTTTAAGGGGATTTTGAAGTACTCTTTCACTAGCTATATTAAACTACTTGGGAGACTTCCATGTTCCTAACAAGCATAACCAATTAGCCTTTAGCCTTTCCAAACCATTTAAACCATGCATAATTCCTTTACCAAGTTTAAAATAAGCAAGAGTTCCATTAAAAGTAGTTAATGCAATGAATATATCTTTATAAGCATTTTGTCAAACACATTGGGGGAGTAATATGACCAAAACCAATTCCAATCACCATTAAACAATTCTCATGCAATCCAATTATCCAAAACCACCATTAATGTATATAAAAGCATAATTAAAACCATGGGAAACTATAACCAATCATTTAATATCAAAACCCCCAAATCATATTTGAAAATCAAAATCATGAAATAGTAAAATGATGAAAACATTCATATAAACCATGCCTTTAAGTAAAATTAACAATGAGGGAAGATAACATGCCTTAAACAAAGATAATGACGGAAAGAAATCACCAAGACAAGCCCCAAATTAATCCTTTAGTTGAAACCCTACCTCTCCTTGCCCAAAAGCTCTTGAGAGAATTATGGAGTGTTTATAAGAGTTTCTAAGTATTAATGAATGGAATAATAGGGTCAATAACCTCCCAAGTAGGTTACAAGTCACAGAACTCTATTAGGATAAGTGGGAAAATATCCAGAATACCCCACTTAAGTTACACCAAAATCCCATCATAAGGATACGACTGACCCTCACGAGTTGTACCCTCCCAATATGATTGGTTTCCTTAACTCGTATCTTGGCCTCAACCCTTGGATATAATACTGTCCAGCATACGACTCATCTAACTAAGTCGTATTGACAGCATATAATTCATACCCTTCATCTGTATCCCTAGCAAATTTAAACCCAAGGAAGATTTAGACATTGCCCACCATAAGAGTCCTGGGCACTACTCGTGCCCTAGCTTACGGCTCAAGGTGAGCCACTTGTACTCAGATCCAACCCAAGTAACCAAGTCTAAGATTAATTTAAGGAACCAAATATTTTGTAGCCACCAATACGACTCATACCCCTAAGTCTTATCCATTACAGTAATCAAAATCTATCCCACCAACCAACACTGGTCAGCATATGACTGGACCACACCACCTGTACCCCAACATATGGTTCGTACCCATGAGTCGTATTTGGTCTAGAGATCAAAATTGTAGGAAATTTTCTAAGGTCCAGAAACCAAGGTGTTTCATATAATTTGATTTGATTTATAAATTTAATAAACTGAAATAATTGGTCTAATAATTTTTAAGAAAAAACAAATCAACCCGATCCATGTACACCCTTAACTTTCACACTATCAGTAATTTACTTTCATTGTATGTTAACTATATTTATATTTTATAAAACACTAATAATAACCAGCTGACCCAATAAAACTCTAAATATCGATAGGAGAAGTAGGTATAACCCAATCACGAATCATTGTTATCCTGGCTAGATCAATCATAATACAATCTTTGGTCACCACATGACTGAAGAAAGAGATGGAATCTAACAAAAAATCATACTTGGAAAACTTAGCATACAACTTCTCATCACGCAACCTCTGAAATATAATCCTCAAGTGTCTCACATAATTAGCCTCATTCTTGGAATAAACCAAGATGTGATCTACAAATACAATCACAAAAGAGTAGAGGTACAGTCAAAATACCTTGTTCATCAACTCTATAAATGTTGTAGGGGCATTGATCAACCCAAATGACATAAACAAGAACTCATAATGACTGTCTCAAGTCCGAAAAGTCATTTTCAAAACATTCAAAAATCTAATCTTCAAATGGTGAGACCCAAATCTTAAATCAATCTTGGAAAACCCCGAAGCACTATAAAGTTGGTCGAAAAGATCATAAATGTGAGAAAGAGGATACTTGTTCTTAATCGTCACTTTGTTTAGTTGCCTATAATCAATACACATATGCGTAGAACTATCTTTTTTCTTCACAAAACAAGACTAGATCATCCCAAAGAGATATACTAGGCTGGATTTGGTGCCCGACTCTACATCAATAGAAAAATCAATATCACGATCTAAAGGCATACTAGGCAAATCCGTAGGAAACACATTTGTGAACTTGCCAATGACTTGAATAGAATCCATAGGAGGCATTGAGGCAACACTAGTATCCCTAACATAAACCAAATAAGACAATAGCCCTCGGTATACTATGCTTTAAGCTTCTATAAAAGATATAACTTTCTTTAAACCAAATTAAGATTACCCTTCTAAGCTAACTGTGGCACACCCGGTATAGCTAAGGTCATAGTCTTGGCATAATAGTCCAACCTACAAACGCGAGTATTTTATCATTATAAAGGTAAACAATGCTTAATAAGGCCTATAATATCTATTTAAGTCCTTACTAGGGAATCACATTAAGAAATAAGACATTTAAATACACAAATAAGGCCAATGATGTCAAATTAAGCCTCCGTGAAGGCAACCTGCAATATATAATATCATAGTAAACAATAACAGAATATAAGCCCCTACACGGGCACCATGCAATATAAAAATAGCTCAAAAAATATGACCCATAGTTTTTTCCACAACCCATAGCATGCTTAACTTATTCATTAACTACCGAGCCCAGTCTGAAGAAGTTAAGCCATAACCTACCTCAAAATAACAAAATTTTGAGACTAAAATCCTTCAAAATAGAGTTTTCCTTTTCTGATTAGTATCAAAATCAACTACAATATTCAAAGATTGTATCTACACATTAAAATAAATCTAATAATACCCATATTGACTATATTCGAGTTGGGTCCAAAATGAGTTCAAAAATAAAAAGGGTAAAATCAAAATTTAATTTTAAATATACATTCCTCAAGGATAAGGGAATCTATAGTTGAAAACCCACACAAAAATGAGTTAAAATAAGGTCAAAATTGAAGAAAACTTATTTTTATGTTTTCCAAAAAAAATCCTCAATATCCCATACTAAAATCATGATTAAAGAGTGTTTTGGTGATATATTTCAATGAAAAGTAATAAAATTAATGTTTTGGAGCTTACCCAAGATCAAATAGTGATCAAAAATCCTAAAATCTCCTAACCTAAAGCTCAAAGTCTAAAAATAAAAAAAATATTGAGGTTTACAAACAGCGGTGGTCACCAAAGCGGTACCAAGCTACTAAAGTTGCTACCGCTTAAGCGATGTCTGGCCATTAAAGAAGGTACCACTTAAGTAGTCTTGGACCACAAAAGAACCTATTTCTTTAGCAATCCTGGGCCTCTTAAACAACTACACCAGATATCAACAAGTTTTAACTTTGGTGCAAGCCAATAATGCTCTGAATGAATCCTTAGGATTTGATCGGGATCTCATAAAAATAAAATGTTGTATTTTGATTTTGATAATTTCTAGACAAGATTTCTAGGGTCATGTTCATTGTTTTTCTTACTAGAGAGTGAAACTTTGTATAACTGTAGACTATACTAACTGTTTTGGCTATTAGTGTGGCAGTAGTGTTGCGACTAGTGTTCTGACATCTAGACCAATAGAATGTTTTTAAGGTTTTGCTATCTAATATAAAATCAATATGTGACAAAATAAAAACCTAATTCTCTTCAGATAATTGAAAAGGATTTATATCTCGAGCAAAAGGTAATTCTTAGCATATTTTAACAAAATGGACCTGATCGAGTAGCTACTTTACTTTTGTTGCTTTATTAAGTTGAGTCATAGGAACAGAGTTAGTTGTTGTATCCGCCTAAGTGTAGTCAAGTTCTCTTCAACATATTTTATATTATGCAGTGTAGAGTTTCCTAGGAGCATCGATTAGAGTTAGTTGATGTATAGGTGTGGTAGAGTTACTACATCAATTTTAGAATTGAGCTATTATGAGGTGGTAGGATTAAGAGCTTAATCTTGGTGTCATTAGAGTCTATAATCATCCCTTCGGATTAAGATTAGTTGATTTTACTTGATATCTTGTGAGACCGGTCGTGTCTTTTCCTTCCTTGAGCAAGGAGGTTTCCACATAAATATTGTGTGTTATTTACTTTCTGCATTTTATGTTTATTATACTTATCTTACTATTTTTGTACCTAAGGGATTTGGTCTTTTTACTGGTGGTGGAATTGTATAGCCAATAATTGGTATCAGAGTGATACACTCTGAACGGTTAATACCTAGAGTGGATCCTGAGTGATGGTTGCTTCAATGGTATATCCAATGGCTGGTGGAATACTCGAGTGCATGATTTTATTATGGTTAAAGATAGTGTCTTAAGGGTCATTCTATCTGATGGACCACACATTCCCATAAAGGAAGTTAAGGGAGGAAATGTCATGAAGTTGGTCCCTAGTACACGAAAGGAGTATGATGAAGATGATAGAAAAAAGCTTGAGCAAATCTATAAGGCTAAAAACATTATTGCTTTGTAGAATAGATCCTGATGAGTACAATAGGATTTTGACATATGAATTATCAAAAGATATTTTGGATTGCTTGAGGACTACTAATGAGGGAACAATTCAAGTCTAGGAATCTAAAACTGGGATGCTTACTAACCAATGTGAAGCTTTCACTATGAAAGAAATCGAGACTATTCAAGAAATGTATACCAAGTTCACTGCAATAACAAATGAGTTGCACTGTCTTAGGGAAGTTATTCTTCCTAATGATCAAGTGAGAAAAATACTTAGTGTTTTTTACCTAAGTCATAAAAAAGTATGGTAAATGTTACCTCGGAGGATTGAGATCTCAAAACTCTTTATAATAGATAAATTAAATGTAAATTTGAAGACTTATAAGTTGATAAGACAATAAGACTAAGATAAGAAGGATCCCAAAAAAGAGAAATCTCTAGCTCTGAAAGATACAAATCATACTCCGGTAAAGATGATGAGTACTTTTCCTACTTAGCTCAAAAATTCATTAGAGCTATGAAGAAGAATAGTGGATTTTCAAAAAGGTGAAACACTGGCGAGCCATCAAGATAAAATAATTATTGTCATAAATATGGTAAATCTGGTCACTTCATACAGGGCTATCCAATGACAACATGGAATACAAAGATTAGATGAAAGCAGGAGGAGACAAACGTAGGATAAAGGACCGGATCTCACACAAGTCTAAGACAAGAGTTACAGCTGATTATGTAGTCAAGCAAGCCTTGGCTACTTGGGGGAACTCATCTAGTGAATTAGATGAATCAGAAAAATCTAAATATTCTTCTATGCTAATTAGAGAGGAGGAGGATACCATTTACAACTCTCTTTTTGCTATCATGGCAGATTTAGATGACGAAGATGATGAGGTAACTTTTCATGATATTAAACTAAACCTCACCGACTATTCTTTGAAAAAATTAAAAAGGCTAGCAAATGTTTTGATTGATTCCATATGTGAGCTCATAGCTGGGAAAAAATTCCTTGAAAAGAGTTTAAAAATCTTAAAAATGAAAAAAAAAATACTTTAACCATTCAAATTTCTGAGTTGGAGAACAATCTTAAAAATTGATCGATGAAAATAATAAAATGAAAGAAAATCCAAGAAAATTGTCTGAGTCTATTTTAAAGGGCAAATTTGAGGCTATCAGTCTTTAAATAAAGCTTGATGAAAAGTTGAACAAGTCCCAAGAGCTTCTTATAGCTTCTCTTGAGAAAAATGTAGAGCTAGAGAGGGACCTGGGCCATAAAGGGAAGATCTTAACAAATCTCTAAATTGGACTGCCTCATCTCAAATTTTAGGTAATATGATGAGTTAAAAATGTAACAATGGAAAAGGAATTAGTGGTTGACATGTTAATCCCTCCTTCAATCCCTACATCAAATATGTGTCTATGTCTAACAACCTATTGTGTACTCACTTTGAAAGAAATGGTCATCTAAAAAAGGGTTTTCAAGATAATAAAGAGTGAAATAAATTTAACCAATTATGTCCAGGAGGAGCAGTCACTTAATAAGGGACCTGGTCCTTTTTCAAGATCCACAAAAGCTCGGGTACCTATCTAGACAAAGAAAGTCTTGATTACTACCTTGTCCCTTTTTTGGGAGCTCACACTTAAATGGGTTCCCAAAGTTAATAAATGATATTTGTCTGACGTATGAATAAGAGGTAGTAGTCATAGTTGGTTCATAGATCGTAGATGTTACATCCATATGACTGGAAGAACTGACTATTTTCTCTCATTTAAGGCACTTCAAGGTGGAGTTGTCAAGTTTGGAGATGGAAAGAAGGGATATATCCTAAGTGTTAGAAAAAATAAAAAATCACTAAATCAAGCTATTAAAGATGTGTATCATGTGAGTTCCTTAAATTATATCCTACTAAGTTTCTTTCAAATCTATGATAGTGGAAATAAAGTTAAATTCCTGTCTTATTAGTGCACTATTACCAGTCTTCCATCTGATGAAGTTATTCTTAGAGCCAGAATGTACAAGAATATATATATTGTTGATTTAGATTCAGTCCCAGGAATTGATCTCAATTGTATAAGTTCTCAAAGTGAAAATATTGACTTGTGACATAGAAGACTAAGACATGTAAGTTCCTCACTTCTTAACAAGTTTGTCTCAAAGTACCTGATCTGTGGTCTTCCTAAGTTGTAGTTCTCATACACTGAGATATGTGATGCATGTGTCAAGAAAAAGTAAACTAGGTCCTCATTAAAGCTAAAGAAGCAAGTTAGTACCACCAGGCCTCTTGAATTGCTTCACATGTACTAATTTAGACCTATAAAGGTTCAAGTAGATAAGGTAAGAAATATGTCTTGGTCATTATGGATTATTTTTCTGTGTGCACTTGGACCATTTTTTAGATCCAAGGATGAAATATTTGAAGTGCTGGCAATTTTTGCCAAGTAAATCTAAGTGAAATTGGACAAATAAATAGTAGGGATCGGGTCTGACCAATGGACAAAGTTTGAAAATATAAGAGTTGAGGAATTTTGTGCAAAAAATAGAATAAGCAATAATTTTTCATCTCCCTAAAAACCTCAACAAAATGGGGTTTCCGAAAGAAAGAATAGGACCTTGATTGATATTGCAAGAACCATGTTTATTGATGGAGTTCTCCCTAAGAATTTCTAGCCTAAAGTGGTAAATATTTCTTGTTACTTTACAAATAGGTGTCTTGTTAGATCTATTCTCAATAAGACACCCTATGAATTGTTGTTTAGAAGAAAGCCCAAACTTATTTTAGGCATTTTAATTGCAAATACTTTGTCTTAATAAGGATGATCTTAATTAAATTTGATCCCAAGAGTAATGAAGTAATATTTGTAAGATATTCATCAACCAGCAAGGCCTATAAAGTCTATAATAAAAGAACTCTTTTTATCGAAGAAAGTGTTCATGTTACTTTTGATAAGTCAGGAGACATGTAGAAACTGATAAAAGCATATGATACAAATATGGAGGAACTCATTTGCATTCATAGGGATAGTCCTACTGAAGAAATCATAGAAGAACAAGCTGCTCAAAATATTAAAAATAATGTAAATGGTGAAGAAAAAGAACCAGGTCCTCGACAAGATACTTTTGAACCTGATGTTCCATAGTGTATATCTCTGTACCAAGCAATTAAAGGACCTTGTACCAGTCAGACTCTGTCAACCATAAGAAAGTCCAACTGGAAGCATAAGTCATCCCACCCTCTTGAGAATCTCACCTCACCCCTATATTTTGGAATATAAACCAGGGGACAAGCTAGGAACTTTGTGGCCTTCTCAGCATTCATATCTACCATTAAGCTCAAAAATATAAAGGGAGCACTCGAGGATGGTGATCGAGTAACTATAATTCAAGAAAAACTTTATCAGTTTAAAAGAAGCAAAGTATGGAACCTGGTACCCAAACCTACAAACAGGACCATTGTAGGGCTAAAAGTATACAAAAACAAACATGATTAACATGGTACTATCACAAGGAACAAGTCCAGACTTGTAGTAAAAGGGTAAAATCAATAGTAAGGGGTTGATTATGATAAAACCCTTAAACCTTTTACAAGGATGGAGTTTATTAGAATTTGCATTACCTTTGTTGTTTTTATGGGATTCAAGTTGTTTAAAATGGATGTAAAAAGTGTCTTCATAAAGGGATACTTGAAGGAAGAAGTTTATGTTAAGAAACTACATGGTTTTGAAGGCATTGATCAACCAAATCATGTCCTAAAATTAGGCAAGGCTCTTTATGGATTGAACTAGGCCCTCAGAACATGGTATGAAAGGTTGTCAAGGTTTCTTCTTGAAAATAACTTCAAAAAAGAAAAAATTGACAATATTCTATTTCTTAAATCTAGAGGGAAAAATCTATTGATTGTGCAAGTATATGTGAAGGACATAATTTTTTATGCAACTTCAAATTCACTATATGAAGAATTTGTGAAACTCATGATAAGTGAGTCTGAATGAGTATGATGGGTGAAATAAGTTTCATCCTTGGGATATAAATCAAGAAAACTCCTAATGCAAAAATGAATTATCAAGAGATATATATCAAGAAGCTTCTAAAAAAATCAATATAAATTATGTTAAGCTATTCATACTTCTATAGGGACAAGTTCAATGATGGATGTTGATGAACCTGGCCCCATGGTGAATGGGACTATGTATAGAGAAATCATTGAGTCTCTTTTGTATCCGACTATTAGTAGACTTGGTAATGTATTTGGTAGAGAAATATGTGATAGTTTCCAAGCTTATCGTAAGGAGTCTCATTTAAAGGCTGCAAAGAGGATTCTCGGATATCTAAAAAGAACAAGAGACCTAGTCTTATTCTATCCTTCGGGTGATAATTTTGATATAATTATCTATACTGGTGCAGATTATGTAGGGTACCTATTTGACAGGAAAAGTACTTTTGGGGGTCTTCTTTAATTTCATGGGGATCCAAGAAATAAAACTCAATAGCACTCTCCATAGCTGAAGCTGAGTATGTTGCAGTTGAATTTATTTGTGCTCAACTACTTTGGATCAAGAACCAACTAAAAGATTTTGGGATAGTAACTCACTATTCCCTTGTTATGTAATAACACTAGTGCTCGGCTAAAAATCATAGGAAGCACAAGAGGACCAAGCATATTGATGTGACACACTATTTTCTCAAAGATAATATGGATAAATGGGTTATTTTCATGAAGTTCTACAAAAATGATGATCAAGTTGCTAATATTTTAAGAGTCTCTCAATATGGACCAGTTTGAGAAAAATAGGCTGAAGCTAAGATAGGTTAAAATAAATAAAACTGCCCTAAATAATCTTATCTCTTCTGACATTAGATATGAATAGGGCAAATTTATCATTGAAATAATTTATTTATTTGGTTTAACTCAATATCATACCTTTTGAAGGTATATACGCATGGTGGGTAAGCTAATGAAAGGGATAGATAAGGCAGTCCTGAAGAAAACTTCCTTCAATAAGGAGGAAATAGGTCCCTACCTGAAGACCAGTGTCATATATATTGCTTTATAAAACATGGGAATTTACTATTCCAAAAGACTATGTGTCCCTTCCCGTCTCTCTGTACTATTGTCAAATCATTTGAAAAATAAAAGGGCATGTCTAATAGGGACCAGGTGTAATAACCCTTCAGGTTATTTTTTGTTAGATCTTTCCTATAGCTACCTCAAGTCATTTATTACTTGTTGGGATTAATAGTTTAGTTATCAATAGTTCCTTTGGTTTTTAGAGCCAATTCTCTATTTTAAAGTTCTTGTCAGTTCAAATTGGCTTTGGGCAAAAAATGTAGTCAAACAACTTCATATGCCAATTCTACTATTCCAACAGCTCCAGAATGTCGATTTTAGGCTAGGCAGACCTTTGGTTTGAGTCTTGAGGCACCCGAGCTCATTTTGAGCCATTGGTCAAAATTTAAGAAAATAGCAAGTTAGATATGGGACCCACTTTTTATCAAAAAAAACTAAGAGAAATTTTGACTGTACCAATGAGTTTGTAACATTGAATTTAATAGGGTAGCATAGTTCATTTGCATATACTAGGTTCTAAATAAATCCCAAGGGGTTGGCGGAGTCACCGATTGCATTAGCAATCATCCGACCAACAGAAAATATTGTGTAAGCGATGATCTTATTGCGAATGTGACATCCTAATCAGAGAAACATGATTCAAAAATGCAACTTTTGAGTATCACATAAGTGGTAGGGGAACAGCAGGTGAGTATCGTGTACCTGGAAAGGGTATAAATACCCCATTTAGCTTATTTTTCCCAATTTGCATCTATTCTCAAGATTTTTAAACCTTAAAGGGTGGGATAGCTTGGTAATAGCATATGTGGGTGATTTTATGATCTTAGATAAAGATTGTTTACGCATTTCTCCTTTAAATTTGAGGTAAGATTCCTCTATTTTCATAGTTGATTTTCCTTTTCCTTCTCTAAAAATCCCAACAGCTTGGTGACCTAATTTTAGCATCAATATAGTCAAAATTGACCCATTTTTTAGGGTAAATGTTCCTTGAGTATATAGAGATGTTGAGTTGGTTTCGAAAACATAGTTTTGGTAGATGGACCCTACATGGAATTGTTACGTGATTTTGGACTCGAAGCATAATAGTATAATATGGGTATCGTTGTTATTATTTTGATGAGTAGATTGTGATTTTAATAGTATATCACCTTGAGAAAGATTCTCGAAAGGGAAAAGTGTGATTTAGCAGATTCTTTGAACTTTCTTCAGTATCCAGGTAGGCTAGGTTTCCCCTATTCATATATTGAGATATGTCATAGTATGCTTTTGATATTATGTTATATTTGGGATGGATTTTAGGTATGGTGATACGAATGATATTATTTGGGTTAGTTGGACTGTTTAGGCTATCTAAAAACTCTAATTTGGGCATGGTTGGCTTAGTTGCTTAGTTAGTTGGTAGAACTTCTATATTAGTTCTAATTTAGACTTACTTAACATTTAAAAATAGATTTAGATACCTTATTCTAGACTAGGGTAGAGTTGCCTTATAATGGATTTCAGGGATTAGAAGTGAGCCCCTTCGATCTATCTTAGGCCAAGACTTAAACTAGTTTTAGTAGATCTTTATATGCTCATTATAAATTTTGAAATGCTTATTTTGATCTTGATGAGGCTAAGTACTTAATAGTCATGATGGTTTGATATTGAAAGTTAATGCTAAATATTGCAAACTCAGTAGTTATGATATTGTTGATGTGAATATCAGTTCAAGTCCAGCTATTGATTATGAGATGAATGACATAAATAACGGTTCAAGTCTAGCTATTGATTTGATATTAATGATATATGTACCAATTTAACTCTGGCAATTGATTTTGATATTTATGATACGTATACTGATTCAAGTTCGGCTAGTAGTTATAATATTAAACATATGAACACTGATTTGAGTCCGATAGGGGAAATGGTTCTTATTAAGACATATTGTTGATAGTTTCTCGGATATAGAATGAAGTATCACAAATTTTGGTTGCTTAGGTGTATGTGTTATATTTTTCCTTGATTGTACCCTCCAGGGTTATGGGGGTTGTGTTGGGTTATTTACTTTTCCATATTTATTGTCTT
Source organism: Capsicum baccatum var. pendulum (assembly GCA_030864225.1). Classification (NCBI taxonomy): domain Eukaryota; kingdom Viridiplantae; phylum Streptophyta; class Magnoliopsida; order Solanales; family Solanaceae; genus Capsicum; species Capsicum baccatum. The sequence continues at coordinate 79,525,873 of CM061560.1, read as the reverse complement.
ATAATGGCAATTTTGTAGTTATAATCGCTTTATCTTTATGTTTTGTTCTGATTTATGTATTTAACTATGTAGAGTAAGGTTGGAGTTACTTCCAGGTTTGCCCCTTTACTTCAACTTAGTTATGTTATCTTGTATCTTTTTGTACTTATATCATGATTTAGCTCAGTCGACCAATGATGCCTACTGAGTACTCATGATTTTGGTACTCATACAACACTTTTGTACCTTTTGTACAGATTTGAGTACTAGCTGTTGTTTCTGAATTAAGGATTAAGATTTGGTAGATTTCAGAGATAGGGTGAGCTTTTAGAGTCAAAGTTGCCCTTTTTTCCTTCTATTTCTCTATGTCTAGTCTTTTGTTTTGAGATTAATTAGATGAACTATTCTAGAACTTATGATGTGTTTTAGTAGCTCTTATACTGACTATACCAGGTCATAAGATGGTTTTCTATAATATGGCTACCTTTCATACTATTTCTATTACCTTGCTTATTTATGATTATATTGTCTAATTCGCATTTCTTGGGGCATTTTCCACCAATTTATCCCATTGCAAATAGCTCTAGTCTACAGTTTGGCTTACCTGTTGGCGTGACTTAGTAGGTGCTATCATGACTCATAAATTAGGTCGTGACAAAATGGCATCAAAGCCTAGGTTCACTAGTATTATTGGTACAAGAGCAAGTATCTAGTAGAGTTTCATAGATCAAAATGATGATGTTTATTTCTTATCTTTGGGATGATATTGGACATTCTTTGGAGTTCTTCGCTTCTTTCACTCATTTCATTTTAAGTATCTAAGTTGGTTTCTAAAGTATCCCTTTGGTTTTACTCTTTCGTAGATGGCTTGGATACGTTCTACCACTACACGAGATAAGGGTTTTGAGATCAAGCTCAGGGATCTTATCATAATTTATGCATGACCTAGAGGTAATGGATAGCCTCAAGATGTGTCCCCAGCAAAGGGCAAGTATAGGGGACCTTCACCAGACCATATTCCCATACTTGAGCTAAAGATTCTTCTGCCCCATATAGTGGTGGGCCCGAGACTTTCCTAGACACCATATAGATTTATTTCTTCTTCAGTACTCAGGAATGCTTTGGTTTAGCTTTTAGGGTTTGTTGGTGGTGAACTGTCTTATGATGCACAGTCTATAAATCAGAGTGGTACTAAGGCAGGGGCACAGCCTGTAGCTGCAGCTCCTAAAGTTGAGGTCCCTCTAGTGTCAATAGTTACTCAGCCAGTAGTTGCTCAGCTAGTGGTTACCCAGTCTGCTATGTCTATTGATGAGCATAAGATATTGGGAAAATTCTTGATATTGGCTCCACCTAGGTATTCTGGTGCACCAAATGAGAATGTATAAAAGTTTCTAATTACTTGTGGGGATAGGATTCATAATTTGGGCCTAGTTGAGACTCGTGGTATGGATTACACTATATTTCTATTGGAATTGGTAACTCAACATTAGTGAAGAGTTCATCTTTATTCCATTCCGGCTAGATCTTCTCTATTCACATGTGCTCGATTCTTCGAGATCTTCTTGGAGAAGTACATGCCTCAAAGTCTTAGGGATTATTTGATGGGTAAGTTCTCAAGGTTAGAGTAGGGTTCCATGATGGTTATGGAGTATGAGACTCAGTTTAATAAGTTAGCTAGGCATGCTACTTATATTCTAACTACTGAGTATGATAAGGTTTGTTGCTTTATCTGGGGACTTAGACTTTCTCTTTGCATGTCCACTCAGAGTTTGGTTATTGTGGGTAGGTATTTTGCTAAGGTGTTTGATCAGGCTTAGGTGATAGAGGAGATGCATCGCCAGACCCAAAGAGGCAGTGATAAGAGACCTCAGTATCAGGCAGTTTCAGTGGGAGCCATAGTAGCTACTGATTTAGAGGTAGCAGCTCTCAAGGTAGATACCCTCCGCAATTATTGTATCAGCCTTAGAGTTAGCCTAGTAGACCCTTTCAGGCAATGCTTTAAATTCCTGACGGAGGTTGGTCTTGTGTTAGTGATCACCCTAATCAGGTTAGCAGTCATTCTTCAAGGGGCTTATCTTCTAGTTATTATAGTCGACATGGTTATTCTAGGTCAGGAAGATCTTTTGGTTTTGGTTTAGATCATGGGGCATGTTATGGTTGTAGAGCTTTTAGTCATTACTCGCGAGAGTGCCCTAGTCATGGGTCGATTATTACCTCTTCTTAGAGTGCTCCCCCTATTAAAGTAGTTCATCCCTCAGCTAGAAGTGGTATGTATAGTCATAGAGGTAGTTACCAAGGTGCTCATAGAGGTTCTCAGGTAGGTAGGGTTAGAGTTCGGTCAGGAACCCAGCCAAGTGGTGAGCATGGTCGGATGTATGCAGTACTTGGTAGGCCTGAGGCTAAGTCTTCGAATGTTATTTTCATACGTATGATTCTGGTATGCCATCAATTGTCCTTTGCTTTATTTGATTCGGGATCCACTTACTCATTTGTGTCTTCTTATTATGCCCCGTGGATAGAGTTATCTAAGGATATATTATCTGTTCCCTTATTGTACCTACTCTCGTGGGCAATTCTTTAGTGGTGGATTTAGATCTTGTGTTATGACTATTACAGATGTGGATACTTATGCTGATCTCATTACATTGTACATGGTAAATTTAGATGTAATTTTAGGCATGGAATGGTTATCCCACTATCATGCGGTTATGCATTATTTTACCAAGACTATTACCTTAGCCATGCTCGACATACCTCCATTGTGTGGAAGGGAGTTATTAGCCATGAGCCAATAGGGATTATTTCTTATGTTCATGCTAGGAGACTTATCTCGAGGGATTGCGAGTATTATCTCACTTATATTCATGATGTTAGTATGAAGAGTCTGTCACTTGACTCTGTCCATATATTCCATGAGTTTCCTAATTTTTTCCCTATTGATCTACCTGGTATACCTCCTACCCATGAGATTGAGTTTGTTATTGATCTTGAGCCTGGAACCCGATCTATTTATATGGCACCTTACCATATGGCTCTTACCAATCTTAAAGAACTGAATTCTCAGCTTCAAGATCTTTATGGTTAGGGTTTTATTAGATTGAGTGTGTCTTCTTGAGGAGCTCCTATGTTGTTTGTGAAGAAGAATGATAGCTCCATGTCTATGAATATTAATTATAGGCAGCTTAATAAGGTAACAATAAAGAATCGTTATCATATGCCTTTTATTAATGATTTGTTTAACCAGCTTCAGGATGTAGACGTGTTTTCGAAGATTTATTTTAGGTCTGGTTACCATCAGTTAAGAATTTTGGCCAAGGACATCCCAAAGACAGCCTTTAGAACCCATTATAGTCATTATGAGTTCCTGGTGATTTGTTTCAGATTGACTAATACCCCAACTGCATTGATGGACTTGATGAGTTGAGTGTTCTCACCTTATTTGGATTCCCTTATCATTGTGTTCATCAAGGACATCCTTGTGTATTTAAGGAATAGAGAGGAGCATGCGCAGCATCTCAGGTAGTGCTCCAGAATTTGAGAGAGCATTTGCTTTTTGCTAAGTTTTCTAAGTGTGAATTTTGGCTTGAATCGGTGACTTCCTTGGGCATGTGGTGTCTAAGGATGGGATTATGATGGACCTGGCAAAGATTGAAGTTATTCATGATATGGCCAGGACTATATCTCCGACTAAAGTTCGTAGCTTTATCGGCTTGGTCGGTTATTATAGATGATTGGTTGAGGATTTTGCTACTATTTTAGCACCTATGACCAGATTGACTCAGAAGGAGGTTCCTTTCCTATGATCTGAGGAGTATGAGTCGAGCTTTGGTAAGCTCAAGGAGTTTCTTACTTCAGCTCTTATTTTGTCTCTTCCTATAAGAGTGAGGAATTCACCATGAATTGTGATGCTTCTGGTGTTGGTTTGGGTTGTGTATTAATGTAGAAGGGTCGTGTTACTACTTATACTTTGAGAAAGCTTAAGGAACACGAGCGCAACTGCCCCACTTATGATTTAAAGTTGGCGGTAAGAGTTTTCGCTCATAAGATTTAAAGGCATTATCTTTATGGTGTGCATTATGAGATTTCACAGATCATCATAGTTTTCAGCATCTTTTGACCCAGAAAGAGCTTAATGCTACACAATACATATGGATAGAGTTGCTTGAGGATTATGATATCTCTATCTTGTATCATCCGAGCAAGGCGATTGTGGTAGCAGATGCCTTGCGTTAGAAGACAGTAAGTATGGGTATCTTGTCTTGCATTTCAGTTTCTCAGAGGCTGTTGGCATGGGACATGCAATTGTTAGACAACTTGATAGTGAGACTTGATATTTCAGACCTTAGGAGGATTCTTTCTAGTGTTAAGGTGAGATCCTCGCTATTTGAGCAGATTTGGGATCGATGGTTTGAGGATAAGAGACTTTGCATCCTCCATGATTAGGTACTGGGTGGTGATTCTAAGACGTTTAACATCTGAGGGTATCTTGAGAATTGATAATTGCATTTGTCTTTGGAGGATTAATGACTTGATGCGGTTGATTTTGCATAAAACTCACAGCTCTAGGTATTCTATTCATCCTAGTACAGCTAAGATGTATAGAGACTTGAAACAACATTATTGGTGGAGTGGAATAAAGAGAGATGTAGGAGACTTTGTAGCTTGTTGGATGTGTTGTCAACAGGTGAAGGTCTAGCATCAACGACCTGGTGGATTGATTTCGAGGTTGCCCATTCCTGAGTAGAAGTGGGAGTGGATTACCATGGACTTTGTTAGTGGTTTTTCTAGCACTTCTAGTGGTTCCGATGGTATTTGGGTCATTGTGGATTGGATGAACAAGTCATCATATTTCATTCCTATTCAAATATCCTTTAGTGTTGAGAGGTTATCTCGTATCTATGTGTGTGAGATAGTTTATTTGCATGGTGTGACTATATCCATCATTTCAAATCGGGGTTCTATATTCACTTTTAGCTTTTAAAGAGCTTTCCAGGAAGAGTTGGGTACTTAGGTGGACCTTAGTATAGCCTTTCATCCACAGACTAATGGCCAGTCGAAGTAAACTATTTAAGTTTTTGAGGATATGCTTCAAGCCTGCTTTATGGATTTTGGAGGTCAATGGGAGCAGCACTTAGACTTGGCATAGTTTGCATACAATAATAGTTATTACTCAAGTATTGAGATAGATCCTTTTGAGGTTTTGTATGCTATGCAATGTCATTCTCTGATTGGATAGTTTGAGACTTTTTAGGTTAGCCCTGGTGGTATCGATTTTCTTCAAGAGTTGTTGGATAGAGTCAGGGTGATTCAGGGCAAGTTGAGAGCGGCACAAAGTAGATAAAAGGCCTATGTAAATCATAGGCTTTGTGCCTTGATATATGGAGTTGATGATTGGGTATTCCTCCGTGTGTCACCCATGAAGGGGGTGATAAGGTTCGAGAGAAAGGGCAAGCTCAACCTTAAATATATTGGACCCTTTGAGATTCTTCGCATAGTGGGAAAGTGGCTTATGAGTTAGTACTGCCCCCAGATTTTGATTTTATCCATTTGGTTTTCCATGTTTCCATGTTTTTATGTTGCGGCGATATATTCCTGATCCATATCATGTGTTTAGATGGGATTCAGTCCACTTGGATGAGCGGTTGACCATCGTGGAGTAGCATATGCTTATTTTGGCTAGTGATGTCAGGAGGTTATGCACTACGGATATTTTTGTAGTAAAGGTTCAGTGGAGGCACCGCCCAGTGGAGGAGGCTACTTGGGAGATCAATTCGAGGCTTTAGGTACATCCTAATCCTTTACTTTTGCAAATGAAAGTTCCTTTAATAATGGATATTATAATGACCCTTCAGGTTATTTTCCATATTTCTGCTTATTTTTGTCGTTAAATATTTCCTATAGCTGTCTTAAGTCATTTATGACTTGTTGGGACTGACAGTTCGATTACCGAAAAGTTCATTCGATTTTTAGAGCCAATTCTCTATTTTGAAGTCTTTATTGGATCAAATTGGCTACTGGGAAAAACTTCAGTCAAATGACCTCATATGCCAATTTTGTATATTTGAACAGCTCTGGAATGTCAATTTTAGGCTAGATGGACCCTTAGTTTGGGTCTTGAGGCACCTGAGCTTATTTTGAGCCATTGGTCAGAAGTTAAGAAAAAGGAAAGTTGGGTATAGGACCCACTTTTTGTTGAAACGACCTCAAATGGAAATTTTGATTATTCCATTGAGTCCAAAACATTGGATTTTATAGGGTATCATAGTCTATTTGCGTATACAGGGTTTTAGATGGATCTCAACTGGTGTCGATGCACTTGCGTCCGTAAGTCACTAATCGCGTTAGCAATCAGTTGACCAACAGCAAGCATTGCCTAAGTGACAATCTTTTCCTGAACATGACTTCCTCAGCAGTGATGCAAGAGCAGAGAATGTGACTGTTGAGTATCACGTAAGCAATAGGGGAACAGCGGTCAAGTATCGCATACGCAATCGACAAATCGCAAATGTGACTCTCGTGTACCTGGGAAGGGTATAAATACGCCATTCAGCTTGTTTTTGCTCAATTCTCATTCATTCACAAGAATTTTAAACCCTAAAGAGTGGGATAGCTTGGGAATAGCATTGTGGGTATTTTTGGAGCTTGGATAAAGATCATTTTCGCATTTCTCTTTCAAATTTGAGGTAAGATTCCTCTATTTTCATGGTTGATTTTCCCTTTCTCTAAAAATCCCAAAAGCTTGGTAACTTGATTTTAAAACCAATATAGCTTGGAATTCACCCATTCTGAGGGTAAATGTTCTTTGAGCATATAGGGACGTTGAGTTGGTTCCAAAAATGCAACTTTTATACATGGGCCCCTCGTGAGATTTTTGCATGATTTTGGACACAAACTGCAATAGTGCAATATAGGTATCAGTATTATCATTTTGATGAGTACATTGTGATTTTGATAGCACAGAACCTTGCAGAAGCTTCTAAGAAGGGAAAATCAGTGATTGTAGCAGATTTTTTGAGCTTTCTTCGGCGTCCAATTAGGCTAGGTTTTCCCTCTTAATTTATTGAGATATATCATAGTATGTGTATGATATTATGGTATATTTGGGATGGGTTTTATCTATTGGTGATACGAATGACATTACTTGTGTTAGTTGGACCGTTTAGGCTATCTGAAACCGTAATTTGGGCATGGTTGGCTTAGCTGCTTAGTTATTTAGTACAACTTCTATCTTGGGGTTAATTGAGACTTTTTTAATGTATAAAAGTGGATTTACATACCTTGGTCTAGCCTGGGGTAGAGTTGCCTTATAATGGATTCCAGGGATTAGAAGTGGCCCCCTTCGGTCCACCTTAGTCCAAGACTTGAACTAGTTTTGGTAGACCTTTATACGCTTATCATACATTTTGAAATGCTTATTTTGAGGCTTTATGAGGCTAAGTACTTAATAGTCATGATGGTTTGATATTGGATTTAATGCTAACTATGGTAAAATCGGGTAGTTATGATATTAATGATGTGAATACCTGTTTGAGCCCAGTTATTGATTATGATATAGATGACAAATATATCGGTTCGAGTTAGGTTATTGATTTGATATTGAGGATATATGTACTAGTTTGACTTCAATGATTGATTTTGATTTTTATGATACATATATCGGTTTAATTCTGACTATTGGCTATCATATTGAGAATATAAACATCGATTCGAGTCCTCGGTTCGAGTCTAATAGGGGGAATGGTTTTTATTGACACATATTGAAGATGGGCTCTCAATGATAGAATGAAGGATGGAAAATTATGGTTTCTCGGTTATATGTGTTATATTTTTCCTTGATTGTATCCTCTAGACTTATGGGGGCCTGCATTGGGTCATTTACTTTTCCGTATTTATTGGCTTATGGGGGTGAATTTTGTAGTTATAATGCTTGATATTTATGTTTTGTTTTGGTTTATGCATTTAGCTGTGTACAGCAAGGTTGGAGTGACTCCCAGGTTTGCCTTTTACTTTGACTTAGTTATGTTATCTTGCATCTTATCATACTTATATCATGATTTAGCTCAGACGGCTGATGACGCCTACTGAGTACCCGTGGTTTTGGTTCTCATACTACATTTCTATACCTTTTTGCTTATGGTAGATTTTGGATATAGGGTGAGCTCTTAGATTCGAAGTTGCCCTTTTTCCTTTTATTTAACTATGTCTAGTCTTTTGTTTCGAGACAGATTGTATTGACTATTCTAGAAATTATGGTGTGTTGTAGTAGATCTTGTACTGGCTATACCAGGTCATGGGATGGTTTCCTATATTATGACTACCTTTTAGACTATTTCCATTTCCTTGCTTATTTATGATTTGTATTATCTAATTTGCCCTTCTTGGGGCATTTTCCACCAAGTTTGTCTATTGCAAATAGCTCCAGGCTACGGTTTGGTTTTCCTATTGGCAGGATTTAGTAGGTACCATTATCACTTTTAAATTGGGTCGTGACATCAGGCACGTCCTTTACCTTTAATTCCCAACGTTACTCCTCCTTTTTAAATTTTTTATCAAAACCCTTATCTCTCATATTATTACATCTTCTACAAGTTGCATTCTCAAAATTTCTCTTTTCCACTCTAAATTTCAAATTCACTCTCTCTCTCTCTCTTTGTTCCAAAAATATATATCAAACCTCATCTTCTTCCTAAACTCCTCTGGATGATGAAAATTCTCTAGATGATGTAGCACCAAATTAAAATCCTTTTTTTGAATAAAACCTCACTTCTATGGCTAAAAAGAAACTTTGTTAAAACATTTCTGACATGTTCAGAAATTCTTCCCAAAACTGCCTCCATCACAGTTGGGAAATCCTCGCTCACAGGATTTAGGTCTCTTATCAAGTTAGTTACATTTAAGCCTCAACCTGATTCTCTGAATATTGAAGAGGCTATTAAGTCCTCACAAGGACCAAGTTCCCTTAGTTCTTTTGACTCCACTCTCATTAATGAACACCTGTTTGATGGGGATCTACCAGTTGAGAACTCAAATAGTGCAGTGGGAGGGGTATACTAGGTTGTTGAAAGCTTAACCCATCCTTCTTGAGTCACCAGTTCACTTCCCTCATCCAACTTATGATAGAACTCCAGTATCAGCTCAAGTTCAGGTGGAACCAATTTTGGCCCCGTAGAGGATGGAGTTGAGGAAGATAAAAGTGGTGATCAAACATGGAAAATATTTTGACAGCGTGGTTCCAAAGAAAAGGAAAAGATGGACATTACTGACAAGGTTGTTAGGACCTATAGGACTAGAAGTACACAAAATAAATTGATGGTTGACATTATGAAAGAAAACAAGTCTGTCACTATTCATAATAGAAAAATGAGTAAAGTTTAAGTGCTAGAGGAAGAAAAAGTACCCACAAAAGATATTGTTGAAGTAGAGAAAAATAAGAAAAAGGATGAGATACTCCAATGTTGTTGTTGCAACAATAAAGAGAAGAAAGGTATGAGGTGTCTCCAATCCAACTAGATCGTCTGTGATAAAGGCCAAAGTGACTACTCCTAAGAAGCACATCTCAGCCAAAAGAAAGGTCGTTAATGCTCCTAAGGGACCTAGTCCTGAAACTGACTCCACTGCTCTAAACAAGTGGGTCAGCCAATAAAAGTACCAGGTACCCTATCAAGCAAAGGAAAATTCAAAAAGAAGCAAAAGTTCTTACAATGGAGGAGAGAATTGAAGTACTCAAAAGCCAAATGGTGTTGAAAGGAAGGGTTTTTGATCCTAGATTCTTTGATAAGCCTAGAATTTTTTAACTGATTGAGTATATAAAATGTTAAAAATGTCTTCATTAGTTTAATCTTCCAAATCATACAATTCATGAAAAGAAAGTTGTTTCGCCCAAGCACGCATGCAAGTGTACATTGTCACCCAACTAGTAAAGTGGCTTAAGAAAGCCAAGTATCAATCCCACAGAAACTTGTGCTCAACATCGATCTAATTCTAGTCTTGCTACAAAGATTAAACAAGTGTGAAAGTAACCAAAAATGTTTGAGAATTGAATTCGATAATATAAAGGGTTGGACAATAATAGGGAGAAACCAAGGATTAAGGAACTATAAACAATCCTACTTAGCAATATAATCTCATTGGTTTAGTTAATTATATTGGTTGTTGGTTCACGAGGTTGTTAACATGACTATGATCTTCCGATCCTCTAATCCTATATTTAACTTAGCCGCACAACTACATTGTTGAGCGGGATGCAAGTAATAAGTTAAATGCATTTATATTTCATCCCATATATGAACAAAAAATGGTGAATTAATTATATTCCTATCCTAAATACAAATCTTAACTTCAACCTCTTGAATGACTAAGATCCTACTCCATATATCCCACGTTCTAATTTATCGTTCCACGTTTTGGACTTACTATAGAAATATATGTTTATTCTAAGGGTCGCAAATCCCTGTAAGAGTAAATACAAGGATATATTAACAACCAAAAATTATAAATAACATAAACTAACTCAAATAATAGCACAAGTAATCATGTTCTTGGCCTCAACCCTAGATGAGTGTGTTTAGCCGCTTATGGTCTTACAACGAATCACAGTTAAGAAAATCATGTATAAAAGCCAAAAGTAAAATAAAGGAAATATTAAGAACCCTAATTTAAGACTCCTCAAGTATATTTCAATCCACAAAAGTCGTCCAAAGTCTTTACAACAAGTCCCGAGTGTCTTATTAATAATATGACAAAAGTTGTCTGTTTTGGTGCCTTGGGCATGCCAAACAAGTGTTGCTCCACGTTTAGGGAATAGCACACCCTTAAAGTGGATGAAAACTGTTTTGTACAAATTTATTTTGTTTCTAAAGGAGTGTAGTTCCATTATCTCAGAGGTACAATGTCGTGACACGCCTATGTGCTCAGAAACGTTTGATTTCGTCATCAATTTACTCCTTTCTTTTACCTTTGCATTCCTCACATCTCGGGTTTCTTTACACTTTAATTTAAGATCTTTTATCTTCCCAACAATTATATTAACATAATACATTATGTACTATAACATTAAACAACAAGAATTAGTACATACAACACCATAGAGTTCAAAAAAGTTGACTAGAACCAAGCATAGCTCAAGCTAGCGCAACTAGTTTCTTCATCTAAACTCAATTTGATATTTTTGACTCTTTTGTTATTTCAATTGAACCTTAAACACTATAAACATGGTATTAACCACATATTTACACAATTATACCCTTAATAACTCATTATTCACACTAGAATCCCTCAAGATACACTACAACAACACATAGCTCAAGCTAGTAACACTAGTTTTCTCATCTAAACTATAAGTGACCAAATTGATTCTAAACTTGTTTGAAACATACCTTAAACATTATAATCAAGTATTTTAACACAAATATGCTAAATTATATGAATATCATCTCATTAATCAGAGAATAAGTTCACAAAATAAGGCTAAACAAGCATAGATTATGATCTTAGGAATTAGGTGCGTAAATTCACCTAAGATCATCACCCCACACTTAAATCCTCATTAATCATTGAACAAATATTCACATTAATCACCATATAAGTAAGACTCCAACATCACTACTAAAAACATGACTCTCAATCTAGTACAACAATGACCATACGAATATCAAGTTCCACACAAAGCATGTCATATACAATTGAAAGCTCATAAACATTACTTCATAACACTTTAGCCTTATGAATTGACTCCACCAAGTTGGCAAACTCATTCATATTACCTAATCAAAGAAATATTGTGAATCACCTAACTATCATCAAATATGTGCCCTCATCACCAGAGAGATTTACCCATATTCACTCACAAAGATGCAATTTACCACAAGAATAGAAGAATGGGTATAATAATCAAATTATGCTCACTCTCACAAAAACTTCACATATCACATAAAATAAGCCATAGGATCTCCCTTAATGTAGTACTTTACTAATATTAGAATATCAAGGCTAAGATCAAATAGGACTTTAAGGGTTGTAATGTAGGCTGAGGGACGAGTAGGACTATTCTAGATAGTAATAGTAACTATCTTCCCTAAGAGCTTTAATACATCACATTCTGCATTAGGATCCTTTCTAAACAACCAAACTTTCGCCACCTCTACCTTCATACTTTCTTTTAGTTTGCCTCATATCTTTAATCTAGTTCATGCCTAGTAAGGAGGGAGTATTTTCTATCAACACATGATTCAATTTTGATCAATTTTTTTCTTTTTCATTACATCACTCCCAACCACAACACATCAACTTTTTCATACCACTAGCTACTCTTTTGGGGCTTCACTTTCACCTCTTTTCTTAAACTTTACACTACTTAACCTTATTAATTTTTAAAACTAAAGAGCTTAGGAGATGTAGATCAAATAATGGTCAATCAAAGAAAGGGAATAGGATGAAAATGAGGCTACCAATAAATAGGCTAAATGATCAACCAGGCTAACTAAGATTATGAAATAAGGGTAGGCAAAAAAAGGGTATGAAACATGGCTTATCAAAGAAATGCCTATTTTATCTCCTATACCCAACACTCTTTATTTCTCTTTTCACAAACACCAGGAAATTTTTACACATCAATATGTAACAATGAATATACAAGAAGGCTCACATCACACATGGCACATACTCAAAACAAGTAGAATCATTATCGACTATAAACCAAGTAATAGCATGAATTCAATATTAACCCAACAACACATAAGAGTCATATAAATAAGCGTAGAAGTCTCAAAAGTAGTCATTCAACACAATTAATATACTTCTTACATTCAAGCCTACTTGTATCATGTAATCACCCATAGCAACTAGCAAGACAATCTCACTTATTTCTAATAAAAAAAAATTAAAATTTACTCCTAAAATCAAAAATTAGGATATTAGGTTCAAAGGGAGCCCCCTCGAAAAAGAACCAAAAATAAAAACCAAGGGGTGGGTGAAGTGTGCACCTAATAGACTAACACCAACCATTAAAACATAAAATAAACAAAGAGAAAATGTAATTTTTTTCAAATCAAGCATATAAAACTAACAAAACAAATAAAAACAAATCCTATAACAGCACTTCACCCTAAACCATAGGAAGATTCCCCACCCCACAATTAAAAAACTCACTCTGACCCTAAAGTAGAATTTAAGAAAAAGGATAAATATACTCTCTGAGTGCCCTAGTCATAGATAGAAGCATCTTAATCATCAAGAGGTTGGCTAGACCCCACACCCAGTCTTTTTTATACCCCTTCACTTAGATTTTGGTACTCAGACTTTCCGTTAACCCGTGACTCACCAAAAATAAAAACTTAGTAAAATAAAAATTAATATATGAAAATAAAAAACCTACCTTAACTTGGGTTGCCTCCCAAGCAGCGCCTAATTTAGTATCGCGGCAAGACCCACATCACTACATCAATCGTATTCCTTTATCCTCTTTCTCCTACTCAAAGGCCATCCTCTCACTCTTTTATAACCTTGTAAGTGTGTACTCTCAAAGTCTACTTCTTTTATAGCAAAAGACTTTTTAGGCTCCTTCTCAAGTTTGTCAACAATGGGCTTAAGTGGTGACTCGGGCAACTCTATGAGAGAGTCCAAAAAGGTATTGGTGGTTTGGAATCCACCACCCCATACTCATCTACTTCTACAGTTGTAATCATGCACAAATCCTTATAGTGTAAAGGTGGATTGAGTGATTTGTATACTTTTAAGACTACCCCTTTATCATCCAGACTCATTTTAAAAATGTGCTCTCTCACATTAATTAGTGCTCCCCTATCGCCAAGAATGGAAATTCCAATATGATTGGTACCCTGTTATCTGCATCAGAATCAAGAATAATAAAATCAACAGGAATAATAAACTTACCAACCTTAATTAGCATATCCTCAATGATTTTTTCAGGATGAACTCTGGTTCTATCCACCATTTGAAGCACCGCTGAACATGGCCTCGCCTCTTCTAAACCCATAGTATTAAACACTGATAGGGGAATCAAGTTTATACTTCCCCCAAGTCACTCAAGGAATGGACCACATCATTATCACTATATTTTTATGCGGAGGGTATAACTCCCTGGGACCTTCAACTTCTTTGGCATCTTCTTCATCACCACCAAACTACACTCCTTAGTAAGTCCCACAGTTTTAATGTGATTCAGCTTTGTCTTGTTGGTCACCACATCCTTTAAGTACTTAGCATACTTAGACATGCCTTGAAAAATATCTAACAATAAAAGATTAATGTGAAGTTCTATGAACATGTCAAAGAACTTCTTAAAATATGTGTCCTTCTTAGCCTTTTTAAGGTTTTGGGGGAATGGTGGTGGTGGTTTTTCTTGAACATGCTCAATATTCTTTGCTTTCAAGTACTCAGACTTCCCTGAATTTCCAGCCTCTTTACTTGCAACATACTTCTTCTCAACCTGATGTGGGATAAACTATGCTTGAACCTCCTTATTTTAATTGGGATTCCTGTCAATGATATCTTTACCACTACTTAAGGTGATTGCCATAACTTGCTTTGGATTTTATGTGTCACTTGGCAATCCACCTTAGGATTTGGTACTCTGGACTAGATTTAGCTACTCCAATTTTCTCCAAATTCTTTTGAGTAAGTGATGTGTGAGCCCATGATAACACATTTGAAGCTTTTAACTCTAAATAATTGTAAAGTCTTGAGCAACTGTAGTTGTTTTTGATTATTTTACTTTAATTTGGCAGTAAAAGTAGAGGAGAAGGGTAACCACAAATAAAGGAAGAAAAAGCATAAAATCAGAAGCAAATAGAGAGCTAAGTGTGGCTGACGACATCCATAACACGCCGTCAGCCTGGTGATAGGCTGTCACGAATGTCTTCAACCTTAAATAGAAGATGTAAAGCTGCAGAAAGTTTTTATGATTGCAATCATGACACGCCGTCAAGAGGATGATAGGGCATCATATCATCGTCAACCTTAGGCAGCAGGAGATGAATTTACAGAGAAGTTGACGATGTCCATGATAGTTCATCAAGATCATGATAGGCCAACACGAGCGCCTTCATCTAATCCTAAGAAAATCAAAAACTTTATTTTATTTCCTTATTTAGGGTTAACTATTTAAAACCTTGTTTTAGGGTTTTTAAGGGGATTTTTTATCAATCCATTGACATATTGATAATATACGACTTTTCTCTCTATCTCTCTCTAAACTAATATTTTAGTGTTTGCTTTGTGATTCAATTACAAGTTCACTTTTGATTTTCTTCATTATTGTAAGTTAATTTTATCAATTATGAATTCAATTTATGTGATAATTTTTTGCATCATGAGTGGTTGAACACCCTTAACCTGGATTATGGGATCTAGGGTTAGGTCATGATAAGGTGGTAATTAATTATTCAAGGTTTAATAGGTGTTAGGATTTCTTGGTAATTCTAAGATTAGAATTTATGTTTGTTGGTTGCAAACAATAGGCGTACCTACTTTGGTTTGCTTGAGAAAGAAATCATAAACAGTAGGAAGTAAATTATCAATAGGGACTCGGAAAGGCTTCATTTAATAATCAGCGTTGTAACAAGGTTGATTAACCTAAGGTAAAATCTGGGCAGTGAGTTGCGATTCCCTAAGTCCGAGAGGATTAGAAAATTAGATGCTCGAATAGGTGGAGAGACATTTAAGCATATCATCGATAAAGATAGCTTGTCATCCTAACCACCATGAGAACCTTGAGTTAATGGTAGCATCTGTCATGTTCCGTAAGCCCTAGTAAACATAATCCTGGTTATCTCATAAAATCTTGGTTACAAATATTAAATTCAAAGTGATAAACAATTATCTGCAAAACTTAAACCCCCATTTCAAAAACAGTAAACTATCAGTAAATTATATCGTAAATAACTTGAGTTCACACCTTATTCCCTGTGGGATTCGACCCCAACCTAGTTGGGTTTTATATTGAGAACGATTGCTTACACCCATTCAAGAGTGTAATTTGAGTGTTATCAAAAATGGTGTCATTACCGAGGAGTACGGTTGTAAACTGAAAGTTTATGCACGCTAATTTGTTGCTAGTTAAGTTTTCCTTGATTTACGTTTATTTGCTATTTTTTCTGTTGTAAGTACTATGTTGTTTATGTCAAAAACAAAAAGGTTTGGAGAACAGTTATTACCAATCAATTCAAAACCTCACTTGATAGGGAGAATGGCTGAACAACAGGAGGCGTACAGACAAGCCACTTTGGCCAGGGCTCAGGTGAACGTACAGAATTTGGGTCAACAAGTACGTCACCAGAACCCTGATGATGAAGACTTGGGTGATGAGGAATTTTTGAATCCTCTAAACCCAAGGCGAGCTGAGCAAATTGTTGCACCAGTGCAGCGAAATGTCAATGGAAATTGTCCAGTACGAGGATGGTATGGTCAATAGCCTGTTCAATATGAGGTTGATAAAGATGATGAAGGAATGGACGGCGCTGGTGCAATGGGTACTATCATTCCTCCACCGTTGGCACCGAGTGCAAAATTCAGCATAACATGCACCATGATCCAACTCCTGAATCTGAAGGGGTTGTTTGGAAGCTTGCCTGGTGATGATCCGAATATGTATTTGGTGAACTTCATCAGCATTTGCAAATCTTTTGACAATTCGGGAGTGATCCAGAATGTGATCGGGTTGAGATTATTTCCATTGTCTCTGTCTGGAGAGGCAACAATGTGGTTAACCGAGCTAGAGCCCGATTCTATAACCAATTGGAGACAGCTGAAAGAGGCATTCCTAGAACAGTTCTTTCCACCCTCCAGGAGGGTAAGCTAAGGGACAAAATTAGTAACATCAGACAGCTTCTAACTGAAGCATTGCACAAAACCTGGGAGAGATTTAAGAAAAAGCTGGATCAATCTCCGAATCATAACATGACGGACTTACACTTGATGGAGACTTTGTACAGAGCTTTCAACTCTGTGACAAATCCAATTGTAGATAATGTTGCAGGTGGTTCGTTCATTGACCTCTCTTTTCTGGATGCTTCAGACATGCTGAATAGAATGACCAAGCAGATTCGGGCTTGGCAGACCAGGGATTCTGTGGTGGCTAATTCGACAATTTCTGGTAGTATGACTTTGGAGCAGCGCAGAAGGGATGAGGAGCAAGACCAGGACATGGCCCACTTAAAGACACAGATGTGTTGACCAAGCACTTGCTGTCAGGAAAGACCGAAATAGTTAAGGCTATGGAATCTCAGGGTACTATTGCTATGAGTGTTGATGCGGAAGCAAATTATGTGAGTAATCAGGGGGTTTTGAGGCAATAGCCAAGGGAACCAAGGTCGGAACTTTTATTACAAGCCTGATTATATGGATAGGGAGCAGGGACATTGGAGAAGAAACAATGTCAGGAGTGGCTTGTATGTTCTTCCTGGAAGTTGGGATACTGCAACAACTAACTTGGGAAAAATATCCATGGAAGATATGATGGAAAATTTTCTGAAAGGAGTGGAAGCTACCAACTCAGGGGTAACTACTATGAAGAGTGAATTCTCTACCCTTAGTTAGTTGGTTAGCTCACACTCTGCTTCTATTAAACAGTTAGAGCAGCAGATGAGTCAATTTTCTGCTACACTGAACCAGAGAAAAAGTGGTACTTTACCTAGTGATATGGTTAAAAATCCGCAAAATGATAGCTCATGTATGGCGATTACCACTCAGAGTGGTAAGAGGTTATGTGGCCCTTCTGTGGGCAAATCTATAGAAGATGAGGTAATGGTTGATGAACCCAAAAAAAGTAATCCAGTGGAGTCTGAGAAGCTGGATAGTTTTGTTGATGATCCAGAGAAGGAAAATGAGAAGGAATAGGAAGTGGTGTTAAAGGCTATCCCTAGACAGCCACCTTTCTTTCCTAAATGATTGAAGAAAAAGGTCGATGGTGCAAAATTCGGCAAGCTCACGGCAATGCTCAAGCAATTGACAATTAATATGCCTTTGCTTGAGGCACTTGAGCAAATGTCAGGCTATGCAAAGTTTATGAAAGGCCTCGTCACAAAGAAGAGAAAGGTCAGCAGTGAGTAGGTGAACAATCTACACCATTACACGGCGGTTTCTACATAATTTTTAGTGCAAAAGAAGGCTGACCCTGGAGCGTTCACTATTTCGTGCAAAGTTGGGTCTCTGGATGTTGCAAGGGAATTATGTGATTTAGGTGCCAGCGTGAATCTGATGCCCCTAGTTGTATACAAGAAGCTCAGTTTATAAGCTCCAATACCCACTAACATGCGACTGGTGATGGCAAATAGGTCGATAAAGAGGCTTGTTGGAATTTTGCATGATGTGTTGGTAAAAGTAGCAGACTTTATTCTTCCTGCTGATTTTATGGTATTAGATTATGATGTGGACTTTGAGGTACCCATTATTTTGGGTAGGCCATTCTTAGCAACAGGAAGAGTAATAGTCGATATGAATTTGAATGAGCTTAAATTTAGGCTCAGTAAGAAAGAGGCAAAATTCAAAATGCATCAACCCATGTCACAACAAAATAATATGAATGTCTTCTCGATCATTTACTTCTTCTATGATGATGGAAAAGGGGGATCAATAGGTTGTCTTGGTAGAGTCTGAGTAGTTAAGATAACTAAGTCGTGCAGCGATAGTAAATCAGGCGTTATTGGGACGCAACCCAAAGTTTTTTTTATGTTTAAACTGGTGTTATTAATTTTTACAATTAGGATTTAGTATAGAGAATATGGAAAAGTGAAAAGGTCAACTGGAAAGTCATGAGGACATCCGTGACAAGCCGTCACAATTGTGATAAGCTATTACGAATGTCATCAGCTAGACCAGGCTTAGGGAATTCTCTGCCTAAGGGTGACGACTTTCATGATAGGATATCACAATCGTGACAAGCCATCACGAATTGTCGTCATCCAGAGCCTTAAAATTCAAAACCTGGGCCTAAATTTAAGCAGATCCAACCCGGCCCAGTCGTGAATCTTTTCAAATTTCCATTGATTTTAACTACTTTTTATTTAGTATTTCTTTCCTTAGTTAAATTATTTCCCATCCTTTGCAAAAATATACCAAGAAAATAATAAACAGAAAATCACTCTTCCTTTGGTGCGTGATTTTAGTTTAACAGCTCCTCAGGTATACTCTAATCTAACTCTTCTTTTTTCTTATAATGTATGATGAATGAAAGATGACCTAATATCCCCAAGATGCTTGAACCAAGTTCAACTTGGAAACTGGCAAAAAATGCACCTAGGGTTTGCAGTATAACCCCAAGGGTTGAAAAGATAGCTCATAATTCGAATTCAAGTAAATCCTGAGTAAGAATGGGAACCAAAAATTTAGCTAAAGTCAAAAGTGGGTTCTGATAAGTGTGACGACATCCATGTTAGGCTATCACCATCGTGACAGCTTATCAGAAATGTCGTCAAAAGCTAACAAAACTGAAGTTGGTTCTAGATAGAGTTGACGACAATCGTGATAGGCTATCACAATTGGGATAGCCTATCACAAATGTCGTTAGAAAGTGAAATAAAATTTTGGGTTCTGTCTGAGGTTAATGACAACCGTGATAATCTATCACGGTCGTGGAGGCTTGTCATGAATTTTCATCACACCTGGGGCCTAAAATATAAATAAGCTTAAATGATTAATGTACCTATGTTTGTGATCTTTAGGGTTGACTAATGCCCTTCTAGTGTCTCCAGGTACTTTAAAATGGCACCAAAAACAAAACAGTCCCACAGAATCAAAGAAAGCAGACAAAGATGATGTATGTCGTAAGCTCATTGACTAGGAATCTGACTATGAGGAGGAGGAACCCTTGCTCAGGAAGAAAAAAAGCAAAGTCCAAAGAAAACTCCACCAATTGAGGTGGAGGACACTAATGATACTGAGTCGACCACAGCTTCTGAGTAAGAGGGGTCTAAAAAGGGTGATTCTGAATAGCATGAGTCTGAACATACTGACTCTGATGAAGAGGATCAAGAAGAGTCTAAAGAATTTGAGTTTGAGGGAACAGCTTCGGGGTCCCTATCCACTAAGCAACAAAATAATGAAGAGTCTCCACCTCAGAGGACTCTTATCAAGCTTAAGAACTCGGAAGTGAGGAGCAATGCTAGATGGTAAATCCCTAGATCTGAGGACATCTACATTGTTGGGCTGGAAAGAATTGATAGAAGGAATGTGAAGAGGGTAATCCAAGAAGAAAAGATGATCATCACGAAAGGGTTGAGCAGATACCTTGAAGTGGAGAAGAAATTTAAAAAATATGGCTGAGGACGTACTACAGAAGGGGGAGATTTATTTTTTCCCGCACTAGTTCAGGATCTCTATGCGAACTACCAAGCTAGGTTGGAGAACATATGCAAACCAGGTGAGAAAAATAGTGGATTAGCCTTTTCTTGATAGAGTTCAGGTGAGGGGCATAATGGTTGATGTTTTGGTCAGGACCATCAATATATTTTTGCACGGCCCCGACTTCATACCTCAGGACACCATACCATTATTTTATACTTGGATAAAGAATAAGGACAAAAAACATCCTTGGTTGGCCAACATCAAAGCTGACGGAGAACCGTCTTGGGTGACAAACCCAAATGAGAGAATCTGTAAGTCCTTGTTGGTTCAGGAGAAAAAATTTTGGTGGGGCATAGTACGAGTATGGCTAATACCTACTGAGGTAGATAATATTCTAGGCGAAGACCGGGCTATTTTGGTGGCAAGCTTGGTGCAGCAGCTTCTCTTAAACTTCAGGGATATCATTGTGGATGAGATGAAGACAACGATGTCAAGGACCGACACTACTTATCCTTTTCCTTGTCTTGTTACAGAATTATGCAGAGCTACTAGGGTGCCAAAGATTGTAGAAGTTGATGAAAATTTTCATGCCCGAAAGACTCACAACCATATTCAGTTTGATGAGGTACAGCCAGGACTTAGGCGTGACAGGGGTACAGAGGTAGCATCGAACCCTCTGATTACAGATGCAGGAGCAGCACATCATGTAGATATATAGGATTCTTCAGTATAGGCAACTTCAGTGCCTAAGACTTAAGCTAGCCCCTCAGTTCCTCCAGCAGAAATAGGTTCTACATTTTAGACGATTGATATCAGGAAGGTGGCTAAGCAAGCCAAGTGATACGAGGCACAGCTACATGCCTTCGCCAAACAGTTCATTGTTACTGTGGAAAAAAGAATCAAGGTTGCACTAGAGCCCTTTGTGACACTGCCTGCGAGAGTTGCAGATTTGGAGAACAGATTTGATGCCCGAGCAAAGGAGATGATAGGTGTCGATCTTGCTACATTCAGGGCTGCATTAAATAAAGTAAAGGAAGATGTTAGGGTGTTACAGCAACACCAAATTATGATGCCAACATGTCCGACTGTGGAAGAATTGGAGGAAGAAATTCCTATACTTGATCTCACTCCAGAATCCTCAAAGAAAAAAATAAAAAGGGGAAAAAAGGGCAAGAATAAGAGAGAAAAGCCAGACAGTGAGGAAGAAAGAAAAGTAAAAAAAAAAAAGAAAAAGAAGGCTGAGAAGGAGGAGGTAAAGAAAGCAAGATTGGAGTCACTGGCTGATACTAAGAAATGGGAAGCAGCCATCAGAGATAGGGCCGCAGGTGCTTCATCTAGCCAGTCTCCACCACCATAAATCCAGATGCTCTTGATGAGGAGAAGACAACAGATGATGCAGTAGCACGGTCGAAAACCCAAGATCCGTATGCTTGATTGTCTTCAGGTATACCCTAACCCTTATGCATCTTATTTTTTATTTTAAGTTGAGGGTGTAGGGTTAATTGCTGTTGTAATATATTCTGTGGATAATTAGGAGTATTACAAGTACATAAGGCAGTCAACTTATTCTGTGATTTTTTAGTACCTATCCAGTGGTCGGATCTATTTTGTACTGTGTGAATTCCATCCATTATGACAACTGCATATCTTTATATGGCGTTAGTATGGAAAATGAATGACCTTGTGTGCCATGTGTATGTAAGGTCTTACTCAGTTCCCATTGTGCTTTGAATCTAGAACTTGCCCTGTTAGTCGTGCCATAGTCATAGGATAGGCGTTAGGAAAGGATCATAGGTCGTTTTTGCATGTTAGCCCATTTTAGCCTAAATGACCTTCCCAATGTGAAGAATATCCCTTGATCCATGTTTGAGCCTCAATAGCCTATTTCTTTCTTTAACCCTTTTTACCTTTCCGTTTACATCACAATGAACCTATCTTGGCCCTGGTCCTCCTTGGACACTGTGCACCTTGACTTAGGCAAATAGCCTAAGTTGAGGGTGGCTATTATAGGGTTGCATGATGCAATCTGCGAATGAAGAGAGGTATAATAAGAAGGATGAATAAGAAGTTGGGTGCGGTGAAATAGAAATAAGAAAAAAGAAAATTGTGTGAAAAATAATAGAAAGATAATCTGATAAATGAAAAGACCGCATCCATCTTGAGCATGCTTGATCAATAACAACGGGAAGAAAAGAATGGTTAAGATTTGAAACCCCGAGAGTTTAATGTAGTGTCAAGGAGATGTAGTCACTATGAAATATCCATGAATATCATACCATCCCTTAGCCTATGTTACAAGCTTAAGAAAAGCCCTATAGTGATCCTAACTGACCTGTCTGAAGACTTGGGTACTGACTATAAGGGCAAGCCTATGGAATTTTATGCGCAATGTTGGAACTTCATTCTGAGAGTGAGTGTTGTGTTTATCCCTGTGTTTATAAATTCTAATATGAGTGAAAAGGGGATTTCTTTGTTGCGAGGGCACACTAGGTATGTTTCTAATCACTGTCTTGTTTGGATAAGTATGATTTGGGTATGTTCTGGGTTGTTATTGCTGGAATTTTTTCCATATCTTGATCCTTGTGAGTTGCATGGGTGTTTTCAATAATAGACACAATTTCTCTTATTTTGACTGACCTAGGAGATAGTGCATGTATTCTGAACTGATATGAGTAGTTAGCTGCCAAATTGTACTTTTAATACTCTTAGTTATGTTATGATTGATTGAGTACAAGCAATTATTTAAGTTGAGGGTGTTGATGTGTGAGCCCATGCTAACACATCTGAAGCTTTTAACTCTAAATAATTGCGAAGTCTTAAGCAACTGTAGTCGTTTCTGATTATTTACTTTGATTTCCCAGCAAAAGTAGAGGAGAGGGGGAACCACAAATAAAGAAAGCAAAAAAGCATAAAATCGGAAGCAAATAGAGAGCTAAGTGTGGCTGATGCAACCATGACACACCGTCAGCCTGGTGATAGGCTATCACAGATGTCGTCAACCTTAAACAGAAGATGTAAAGTTGCAAGAAATTTTTATGATGGTAATCATGACACGCCGTCAAGATGATGATAGGGTGTCACCATCGTCGTCAACCTTAGGCAGTAAGAGATGAATTTGCAGAGAAGTTGACAACGTCCGTGACAGGCCGTCAAGATCATGATAGGCCATCACGGGCGTCGTCATCTAATCCGAAGAAAATCAAAAACTTTAATTATATTTCCTTATTTAGGATTAACTATTTAATACCTTGTTTTAGGGTTTTTAGGGGGATTTTTTATCAATCATCCATTGACATATTGACAATATACAACTTTTCTCTCTCTTTCTCTCTCTAAACCAATATTTCAGTGTTTGCTTTATCATTCAATTACAAGTTGACTTTTTATTTCATTCATTATTGTAAGTTAATCTTCTCAATTATGAATTCAATTTGTGCGCTTATTTCTTGCATCATGAGTGGCTGAACACCCTTAACCTGGATTATGGGATCTAGGGTTAGGTCATGATAAGGTGGTAATTAATTACTCAAGGTTTAATAGGTGTTAGGATTTCTTGGTAATTCTGAGATTAGAATTTATATCTGTTGGTTGCAAATAATAGTTGTACCTACTTTGGTTTGCTTGAGAAAGAAATCATAAATAGTAGAAAGTGAATTATCAACAGGTACTCGGAAAGGCTTCGTTTAATAATCAGCGTTGTAACAAGGTTGATTAACCTGAGGTAAAATCTGGGCAGTGAGTTGCGATTCCCTAAGTCCAAGAGGATTAGAAAATTAGATTCTCAAATAGGTCGAGTGATATTTGAGCATATCAGCGATAATGATAGCTTGTCATCCTAACCACCGTGAGAACCTTGAGTTAATGGTAGCATCTATCATGTTCCGTAAGCCCTAGTGAACATAATCCTAGTTATCTCAGACAATCTTGGTTTTAAACATTAAATTCAAAGTGATAAACAATTCCCTGTGGGATTCGAACCCAACCTAGTTGGGTTATATATTGACAACAATCGCTTACACTCATTCAAGAGTGCAATTTGAGCATTATTAGTAAGATATTGATTTTTATATCAGTATCCATTTGTTCTTAGTTGGACAGGATCTTCTTTAATATCTCCTCAATATTACTGGCCTGCATGTTCTACTGTTGCTAAAGCTGTTAAGTCTAATTATTGACCCATGAATAGTTAGGCTGACTCTGCCACTTGTGGGTGTAAGCATTACCATAAGTTCCCTTTTGTGCATTGCCTATAAAATTATAGACTCTAGATTTGATCCATACAAGTCTGCAGAAACACTTATGCCACAAATTTCACACCAAGATAGGGTCGACTGAATTGCATTTACCTGTGTTTAAGAGTGGTTCAAACCCAACTTGTTGAACTGTATTGTCATTTAATTCTAAATGCTGCAACTGGGCGGCTAACGTTATGATACTAACAACCTCAAACATACCTGTTGGCTTTTTCACTACACTTCTTAAGATATCATCATGCCAATCAGTATTACCTTGCATAATTACGTTTAACAAGGTATACAACTTATCATAAGTCATCTCCAACTCTTGACCAGTTACAACTAAATCTAACAAAATCCTTGTGGTATGGTCATGAGCTTCAACAAAAGTATGACCCAATACCTCATTGGACAGTTGGTGATGTGCACAACCCCTAAGAAGATATTTGAACCTCTCTAATACATGATATAAGTTCTCATTTGGCTTCTGCATAAGACTCGTGATTTCACTGTGTATGTTACAATTTTGTCGGATGAGAAGAATCGGATAAGGAACTTCCTTACCAGATCATCCCAAGTAGTGATAGAGCTCTCAGGCTCTGTATTTAACCACTTCTTTTCTTTCCCCAAATGTGAGAATGGGGAAAGCATGAGCCTCACAAAGTATGTGGAGACTCTAGTGGTGATGAAGGTGTCATTAATCTCCAAAAAATTCTGCAAATAGACCTATGGATCCTTATGTGATAATCTTATGAACTGACCACAATTGTGCAAGAGTTTCACCACCATGTTCTGTTTAAGCTCAAATCTACCTTTATGTGTCAATCTACGGATGAAAGAGGTAACATTAGTTGCAAGTAGGATTGTAACTTCCGGAACTGTCCTACAGGATGGTGGTCATTAGCCATTGGCGCAAGAATAGATTTCTCTTGTTGAATTTATGATATCTGATAGAGAAGTAATACTTCTCTCCTTAGATAATGTAAGCAACACTCAAGTTCAAGATATGGGTCAACCAAATCCCTTTCCCTTGCCAGCTTACTTAATTTTTAGGCTTGAACCTGTAAATTTAGAAACTAATATCAAGTTATTAACACCTGTAAATGAAAATAGAAAAAATAAAAGTAAAATACTTTCCAATTTACAATTCCCTGACAACAGCACCAAAAACTTATTTTATGCCCCAGCGCACACGCAAGTGTTCATGGTCACCCAACTAGTAAAGTGGCTTATAAAGGCAAAGTATCAATCCTACAGAGACTTGTGCTCAACACCGATCTAATTATAATCTTATGATAAAGATTAAATAAGTGTAAAAGTAACCAAAAACCTTTGAGAATTGAAAACTAAGAGTAACCGTAAATAATTCGATAATATAAAAGGTTGGACAATAATAGGGAGAAACCCAAGATTAAGGCAGTACAGTTAATCCTACATAAATATATAAACTTGTTAGTTTAGTTAATTATCTTAGTTTTTGGTTCACGAGGTTGATAACATGACTATGGTCTTTCGATCATCTAATCATATATCTAAATTAGCCCCACAACTACATCATTGAGTTGAGAAGCAAGTACTAAGTTAAACACATTTATATTTCATACTGTATATGAACCAAATAAGTAGAATTAGTATATTCCTACACTAAAAGCAAATCTTAACTTCAATCCCTAAAATGATTAAGATCCTACTCTATATATCCTATGTTCTAATCTATCGTTCCTCCTTTTTGACTCACAATAGAAATATATGTTTATTCTAAGGGTTGCGAATCCATAGAATAATAAATATGATTGTATATGAATAACCAATAATGATAAATAACATAATACAACTCAAATAATAACATAACAGCACGATTAATCATGTTCTTGGCCTCAACCCTAGATGAGGGTGTTTAGCCGCTCATAGTCTTACAATGAATCACAATTAAGAAATTCATGTATAAAACCAAAAGTAAAATAATATAAATATTAATAACCCTAATTTAAGACTACTCAAATGTATTTCAAGATCTAAAAGTCGTCCAAAGCCTTTACAACAAGTCCCAAGTGTCATATTTAGAATATGACAAAAGTTGCTCGTTTTAGTGCCTTGGGCGTTCCATGCTGGTGTTGCTCCATGTTTAGGGAATGGAACGACCCTAACATGGATGAAAACTATTTTTTACATATTTATTTTGTGTCTAATGGCATTTAAATCCATTAAATTGGAGTTCCAAGGGCGTGACATGCCTATGTGCTCAGAAATGTCCGATTTCTTCATCAATTGCTCCTTCCTTTGCCTTTGCATTCCTCACTTCTTGGGTGTCCTTAGCATTCCTCACTTCTTGGGTGTCCTTACACTTAAAATTTAAGATTTTTTAGCTTACAAAAAATGATATTAGCGTTATCCATGGTCTTCTATAACATTAAACAACAATCATTAGTTCATACAACACCATAGTGTTCAAATAAGTAGACTAGAACCAAGCATAACTCAAGCTAAAACAACTAGTTTCGTCGTCTAAACTCTATTTGATATTTTTGACTTATATATTGTTTCAATTAAACCTTAAATAATATAAACATGTTATTAACCATATATTTAAACAATATACCCTTAATAACTCATTGTTCACGCTAGAATCCATTGAGTTAAACTGGAACAACACATAGCTCAAGCTAATAGCACTAGTTTTCTAGTCTAAACTCTAAGTGTCCAAATTGATTCTAAACTTGTTTGAAACAAACCTTAAACATTATAATAAATAATTTTAACATATATAAACTTAATTATATGAATATCACCTCATTAATCATACAAGAAGTCCTAAAATTAAAGTTATACAAGCATAGTTTATGACACTTAGGTGCATAAATCCACCTAAGATCAGAATTTAGGGATGTCTACTACACCTTAAAATTCTCTGAAGAGATTCTAAGTATGTCTTCCATGGTTAAAGTTGTTGATATACATCTTTATAAAACTGTACTCGATGAAATTCTTGATGATCCTATGGAAGAGATCTGGTCCAGGAAGGACAAAGTGACATCTCTTAAGTTTGTATAAGAAGAAAGAAAGATCACTGGAAAGTCAATGGTTGGAGTGTTGAATAAGTACCTAAAAAGGGAGTTTCAACTTTTTTTGAGTTTATGAACGTAGTTTTTTTGGCACAATCCTTATGGATACCCTAAGAAAGTTCAAAATTGTAAACCTTTCTGCAATTATAATTGAGCACATGCACAAGGAGATGTATTTTAAAGATAGGAAGCATGGTTTAGAATATAGCTACCTCCTGAATAAAGTATTTGATCATTTTAAGGTTGAGTGCTCAAAAGGACTGGTTGGGTCCGTTAAGAAAACCTTTGTCTATGACTACTTTGATTGAAAATAAGTGTATGGAAGTAAAGTTTGGGGAAAGACCTAAGTCACAAATATTAGAATTTGTTGATGAACAAGAAAGTTTGGTTGTAAAATTAGAAGACATGACTATTATTGTAGCTAAGTAAGATGTAAAAATTTCTTAATTGAAGACAACACTATTGTAAGTGACAGTTGAGGGACCTGGTACCATTGGTTCCCTCCCCGCAGAAGACCAAGAACTCAAGGAATAGGTCAAGGGTGTAAATGTTGAAGTTCAGGGTCTCAATGCTGAAGTTAAGGACTTGAGCTCATACAGCTCAAAGTGTGTGTATGGACCTGCTCCATCATTCCCTTACTCCTAGGCCTCCTTCTTCTTAAGCCCTTCTAGTCCTCATGTTCCTTGTACTTTTAGTATAAATTCCTTTTTGTTATCTCTATGGCAAATTTGGACAAATTTCCTTGTGTGTTTTATTAAGTTAATTATGTATGATGTTTATTCTTAATTTTATGATAGAATATTTATTATATTTTTCATGTCTCTCTCATCTTAACTTTGCTCATTCATGTTAGTTTTGCCTCAGTGGCTATGGGTTAACCTTATGTGCATATGATTTATCTTGGTTTACTATTATTATCTTGTTATGATGCCAAAAGGGGGAAGATATTATCAACTAATGGGTATCCTAGGTACACTTCAAGGAACCTGGTCCCTTGTAATAGGAGAAGACTCTAGTCATAATGGGGTGATAAGGTAAAAGGAGGAGTCTATTTGATAAGGGGAATAGCCTGAGATAGTTTGTAGTCAACTAAATGGAGGAATGTTATATTTTGGTTTTAATGATTTTCAAATAAGAGTTCAAGGTACCTGGTCCATTCCATGTGATGTACCATGATTTCATGGCATTTTTTAGGCTTAAAATGGTGAAAATTTGTAAATACTTAGGCCTTCTTATTGCATTTAATGTGTGTTTTATGTATGTTGCAGGTAAATTAGGTTAGTGGTGATATGGATCAGAAATGAATGAAAAAAATCAAGAA
Source organism: Capsicum baccatum var. pendulum (assembly GCA_030864225.1). Taxonomy (NCBI): domain Eukaryota; kingdom Viridiplantae; phylum Streptophyta; class Magnoliopsida; order Solanales; family Solanaceae; genus Capsicum; species Capsicum baccatum. The sequence continues at coordinate 79,496,978 of CM061560.1, read as the reverse complement.
AAAGCTAAATGTGGATTTGGTAATGATTCATTTAGTCACTTAACGACTCGTGACCCAAGTCGTGCTATGAAGAGTGAACAATGCTGACTTTAGGGGGTAAAGTGAAGATGCACTAAGACTCATGACAAGTGACTACTAGTCGTGGCATGGAATCATTCTGAGTACATTAGAAAAAAGTCCTGAAAGTTGACAAGTGAGGTTCCAGTGGACACGCGTGAAGCTCACAAGTCGTGATGACAAACAACTCGTGATGGAAAGTCATCCTGAGCATGGAGAAAATAACTGAAAGTTTAAAGTTAGTGGAGTCATCACGAGTTAACAAGTCATGACTGCTAAAGATAAAAGGGAGCTATGACAGCAGCTAACGAGTCATTACCAGACATAACTACTCATTGCTAGAGACGTGACCACTACCAACCTAGTTCTCCTATTATTATGGTTAGCTTTCCTTTTTTATTTTGAGACTCTAAATACCCTTTGGGTCCTTATGTAATAGTTTACAAACTTTGACATATTTTTAAACACTTTTACTCTTATTCTTGGTTTTGTAATTACTCAATTTGAGACTTTGGATTTTACTCTTTCATTCTTGTACAATTAATTTTATGCTTTCTTCCTCGAATTCTATGGATTGTTTCATAACTATGAGTAGATAACATCTTTAACTAGGGTTGTGGGAACTCTGGTGCATTAATGAAGTAGGTCAAGTGAGAGATTTAATTAGATCAACATTTACGTGTGTATTGAGATTTCCTTCAAGTTAATTGATTTCTTTGTGGTGGCCAACTCTAGAAACTCACATGTATTTAGATTTTCTTTGCAAGAGAGATCGAGATTGGGAAAAGAGAATTACAATAGTGATTTGAGGCTATCAACCCTCATCTAATAGCTTGATACCCACAAGGTAATAGCTAAACCGGGATAAAATATAGGGGATAGAAGAGTGACACCCTGAGACTCATAAGATAAAGGGTTAGATTTACCATGAGTCCACAAGATAGTTGGTAATACCTAGTTTGTCAGATTCTGCATGTGAGACAGTGAGATAATTAGGCGGAGCATGATAAACTTATGGGGCTAGGAATCCAGGGGGAACACAGTCCTATTATTTCTCTTCAATTGGTCACTATCAAAATAATTCTAAATTGGTTACTTATTACTATTAATGCAAACCCCATATTTACTTTCTCGCACTTCTGAATACTTCTGCAAGTTTGAGATATGAGTTGGACCTATTCTCTGTGAAATCAACCCCAACCTGAGTTAGCTTACTGTATTTCACATTGACCACAGTATACTTCTTTTGAGGTATAGTTTTGGGCGACATCACCATGCTTACTTAAGAATAAAAATCTCTACAGTTTTAGACTGTACTGATTGTTTTAGTTGTTAGTGTTGCAACACTGTTGTGACTAGTCTGCTGACACCTAGTCCAGTAAGTTATTATTAAGGTTTTGCTCTCTAGTATAAAAATAAGATATGACAACAGCAAAACCTAGTTCTTCTAAGAAAACTGAAAAAGATTTATCTTTCAAGCGAAAGGTGATTCTGAGCTTATTTAACAAAAGGGACCTTATCGAGTTGCCACTTTACTTATGTTGCTTTATTGAGTATTGAGATAGTTGTTCTAAAAATTGTAAATCAACTCCAATACTATAAAGGATAGTAGATTTTGCTCTTGTTTATCTCTTAAGTTGAGTCGTAGGAACTAGAGGTAGTTACTGTATCAGCCAAAGTGTAGTCAAGTTCTCTTCAGCATGCTTTATGTTATTCTTCATAGAGTTACCTAGGAGAATCGACTAAATTTTTTAGATGTGTGGGTGTGTTAGAGTTAATACATTGATCTTATAATAGAGTTGTTACAAAGTGGTCGGATTAAGAGCTTAATCCCGGTGGTTATTGGAGTAAAAAAAAACAAGACTTCATATTTCAGTTTATTATAGAAATAAATGTGGGAATGAGATAACTAACTATTCACAAGCAAACAGTACTTAAAGTTGGATGACAAGGATAATTTTGTTGAAAAAGTATAAGAAAGGGTAAATGTAAATTAATTTTGATAGTAAAAAAGTAAATTTAACTCTTTTTCAAAAAAGATACTTTTAATCTTGGAGAAATTTGACTAAACATGTTATAAGTGTTAACAAATATATACCGCAAACATATGTCATATATTTATTGACTTAATGTAAAATAGATGGTGTCCATCTGAATTTTATTTCTCCTTATTTAAATAAAGGGATAGTTTCAAAATTTTATAATAAAGTAATTAGTTTATAAAAAATGTACCCATGTTTTTATTTACTAAAAGAATAGCTCAAAAATCAAAAGAAAATTGTGTTTTAGCCACGCGTGGATTGTAACTGAATGATAGAAAAATCTTGTCCAAATGGCCTTTTTTTAGTAACTAATAATTTTATTAATCACGGTTGTAAAATTCATTAGAGAACTTATAGCCCAACTTTATATCCTAACCGCTACCAGAAGCTAATTCTTAGTAAACCAACAAAAGACAAAACTAGTGCTAGAATAATCTTAAATAAACCAACAAAAAGTCAAAACTAGTGCTAGAAAAAGTAAATCATCAAAACATGTAGCTTTTTAATAGGTTCCTGTTACTAGATAAAGCTCGAACGATGCATATATATGCTTCTCTAGATATGCAATTCCATCATTGGTGTATACTTCTTTGTAGGTGTAGTTTTGGGTGACATCAAATTTTGATGTTGTTGCCGGGGAATACGGTTACGGAGTTATTGATTGAAGTTGTTGTAGTTTTTGGTTTTATTTTTCTATTCTTCACTAGGTGTATACGGTGTATGCCTAACACTAGGAGTCAAGGCAATCCCTTACTCCCGCTAAATCCTAACCCAAAGAGAATTCTACAGCCTAATCATATAATGACAAAACGCATACGTGAAGGCCATATTGAAGGGGTTCAAGATGATCCTAATGTTGTGCCTCCCCTCTACCTCATAGAGTATAGTACATTTTTGATCAACAAATAGGGAAATTATTATTAGAAGTTGTTGACTAGAGGCGAAAGCAGATGCTCAACATGTAACTCAGGAGGTAAATCTAGCAACACAGAGATAAAAGGCAGATTATTGAGCAGCACTCGATGAAAGTTGAGATAGAGTTAAAGGTGGTAGAGCTCAAGTAATCATAGCCAATTAGTACTTGCAACCATATGAAGTTCCATAGAAGGAATTAGGTTGCATTAATCCTGCCTAGACAGAAGTTATCATTCCTCATGCATTCCCATCGAATGTGAAGTTCGATATTACTAGTGCTATGATCCAGCTGTTGAATCTGAAGAGTGTGTTTGCGGGCTTACCAAATAATGACACATATATGCACCTCACAAACTTTATTGGGATATGCACGTTATACACTATACCGAGGATAGATTTGGAGGCTCTCAGACTCAAGTTTTTCCCTTTCTCTCTAACCAGTGTAGCTATATTATGGATAGGGGAACTTCCTCATGGGTCCATTACTACTTGAAATGAGTTGCAGAGGTAGTTTCTAGAATATTTATTTCCTCCAACTAGGATGTTATAATTGAAAGATAAGTTATAACTTCAGGTAGTTACATTTTTAGTTGATGTACGAGACATGGTTTTGGTGTAATAAGAAGTTGATAATGGTGCCTAACCATAAAATTTTGGGGAAAATTTTTTAGAAATGTTATATAGAGCCTTTAATACCAGTTCTAGAGCTATGGCAGATACTATTTTTAGTAGAGCATTCATGCACTTGCGTTGAAAGGTAGCATCGGATATGTTAGATCAGATCTCTCTCACCAATCAAGGATGGCATACTCAGGAGGCAAAGAAGGGAATTAGCACTTATGAAAATGGGCTTTCGGTGAGCAAAGAGTAGCTTATGATATAGTGGCACTAGAGGTTGAACGGCAAAGGAATGAGGTTGGGTTATTTTCTAAGCAGTTTGCAACAATCAATTCTGAGAAGGTAAATGCATTGGGTCCACAGGGGAAGGCCTCTAGATCATATAGTGCTGATTTAGAAGAAATAGCTAAATATCTAGATAGAGAGTTAGCAAGTTTTCACGCCAAGAGGCAACAAAACCAAGGTCAAAACTATTATAGGGATAGGTACAGATATTGTAGTAGAGATCAGGACGGTGATTAGAGACATAAGGATGACTACAAGGAAAAAGGGGATAAATATGTTCCACTAGGCAGTCGAGATAGTGAATCCGGGATGGAGGCAATATTTTCCTAACTAGTCAAGGGTCAGGAAAATTAAAAAACTTACCTTAAGGAGATTAAGGCAGAAACTTAGGTTTAACCCAAAAGGTAAAATTGCATGCTACTATAATCAAATAGTTAGAGCAACGATTTGGTTAAATTTTAACATCCTTGAATCAGAGGCAACCATGTACCCTTCAAAGCAATACAGTGCAAAATCCTAAGAACTACGGTCATTGCCTTGCCATCACCATCCAAAGTGGTAAGACAATAATTGACCCCCTTATTCCCATGGTTGATGAGTCAAAAAAATTATAGCATTAATATAGATGAGGCATCTAAAGTGGAGCTAGAGTATGTGGAGACTAATGCTAAGTTATTAAATTAGTTGATAGGTGCTGAGAAAGAAGTTGATAAGGCTAAAGGTAAGAGAAGGTAGATAAGACGATGTTGAAAACTATTCTACGCCCCCTCCCCCATCACCACCACCACCATACACACATTAATATTTTTCTCAATATTTAATGATGAAGCAAGAGAAAGAGAAGTACTAGAAATTTATGTATATGCTAAAGGAGTTACCTGTAAACATTCCTCTTGTAGAAACTTTAGAGAAGATTCCTGGCTATGTGAAGTTTATGAAGGACTTGGTCACTAAGAAGAGGACAGGGAACTTTGATCCAGTGGATAATGTGCATCATTATAGTGTTGTGGCTACCCAATCATCAGTGGAGAAAAAAGAGGACCCCAGAGCATTCACCATTCCATGTACTATAGGGTCCTTTAACTTCTCTCGATCATTTGGGAGCAAGCGTCAACCTCATGTCGTTGGTGGTGCACAGGCAATTGGAGTTAGGGTCACCTAAACTAAAAAACCTAGTTTGGGACCCTTAGAAAATTTCCTCGATATGTGGTCTTTGGATCAGATACGACTAGGGGGTAGAGGTCGTATGTTGTGGTATAATTGTTAAGGTTTGGTCATACACTAACCAGTGATGGTTCATGGGTTGGATTAGTTTCTAGAATGAGTAAAACTTCGGTTGGTAGGAGTCGTATAGTGGTTGACAGGTCACATGGTTGGGTTTTCTTTACTTAATCTAAGACTTAGTAAAGTAACTTGGATCTAAGTACGAGTGGCTCACCAGGGGTCATGAGATATGGTATGAGTCGTATTGTCCCACTAGTGTCAACTCTTTTTGGTTCTGTTATGGGTATGGGTTAAGGGTACTAGTCGTATCCTTGGATATGATTTGGCTTGCATGGTCATATGTTGACCAGTGTGGGGGTCTAAGGGAGGTCTAGGGTATGAGTGGTAGGTACCACTCGTATTGGAGGGTACGACTGGTATGGTGGAGTCGTACCCACCTGCAAGGATTTTATATAGCTAAGTTGGGGATAATCTGGACATTTTCCCTCTTAACCTATTATGACCCCACCACTTATATCATACTTAGGACATTATTTACCCTATTATTTTAATCTCAAACACTTAAAAACACTCCCTAATTCTCTCTAAATCTCTTGGGTAAAGGAAGGGTAAGGTTTCATTTAGAGAATCAATTTGGGGCTTGTTTAGGTTATTTTTCTCCATCATCTTCATATTCTAAGGAAAGATACTTCTCCCTCGTTGTTAGTTCCAACTAAAGGCATGTTTTATACAATGTTTTTATGGCATGATTACTGTTTGATTTTAGGGTTTTCAAATATATAATGAGGTTTTGGTATTAAATTCTTGGTTATGATTTTCCCATGTTTTAATTATGTTTTACATGCTCTAATGGTGGTTTGGATAATTGTTTTTATGGGAATGGTTAATTGGTAACTGGATTTGGTTTTGGAAATACTATGCCCCCCAACATGTTTGCTAAAATACCTATGATAATGCTTTTACTATATTATTAGACTTTTAATGGAACTATTGCATGGTATGGTTTGGAATGGAACCCTAAATGGTATAAATGGTTTGAAAGGTTGGGAATGGTTAAATGGAATAGTTTGGTGGTCATGGTTATGGTTAATTAAACTTCCTAGTGGGGTATAATGGAATCCCCTAAGTATACATAATAATGAAAACTTATGGGGTACATGGTATTTTCCCAAGCAAACTTATTAATGGAATACTTGTGGAGTACATGGGATTCCCCCAAACAAACTTAATAATGGAACACTTGTGGGGTACATAGGAATCCTCCAAGTTAACTTGATAAAGTAATTTATGGGTACATGGGAATCCTTTTACATGAAAAGGTTGGCTAAGGATATTTCTTACAAGATATAGTCGGTATAACAATACCACTACTCATATAATAATGGTTTGGTTGGTTAGAAAGGGTTTTAAATGGGCAATAATTGTGGGGTATGATAGCTAACCGTGAAGGTGCGAGTCCAATGGACGGATATTAGAAATTCATGTTTGCCAACATAAGGGGTGGTTATAGTGACCTTATATGATACTATGAGGTACATGGGAATCCTCTAACTACACTTTACATATGTATCATGGAGAGCGAAGGGTACTTAGGAATCCCCTACTCTTATGGTATCTCCGGTCTGTACGGCTATGCGCATCGGGTCCCATTCAGGGGTTAATACTGGACCAATATAGCCTATGGATGATTTTAGGATTGTTAAGCTACACATACCCAGGTTAATGGTTTTAAAGGCATGCTAAATACGATTCTCTTTACTAGCATGGTTATATATATATGTATGGTTTGTATGCATATGGTTGGTTTACTTAGTTTTACTAGATGGCATTATTTTATCCTTATCCTGGGTACTTGCTAGAGTTCACCCGCTAACCCATCCTCAGTCGGTTGTATCCCCACACAATGCAGGAATCGACTATTCTACTTCTCTTACTTAGTGATCGGATTCGGAATCATCTATTAGATTGAAGTGGGGAGCTTTCATATATCGGAAGGCTCCATTTTATATCATGGACATCTTTAAATACTTTAAATATTTTATGGATATTGATTTTGGCTATGGTTGGGGGCATGTCCCAACCGGATATTACTTTTCTTTTAGTTAGAGGCTTTATGTAACTACTATGGATTGGAATGGGCGGGATTGGTATTAGTGTCAGCCTTAGTATTGTCATTAGTACTGGGTTGATACCGTTGGACTGAATTTATGATTGTTCCATCCTCTTTTATTTTAGAATATATATTTATATTAGAATTCATTTGGTTCACGATTTTGTTCGATAATGGTTATAGGTTGGATAATAGATGGTTGGACTTATTTGGGTTGGTCATGGTTATGGACCTATCCCAGAGTCTTAGGTTATGCTTACATGCTATTTTATTATATGTTTGCGATTTCTCTTAGGGTACATGCTGGATGATTGTATTGGGTATTGGGGGTGGTCTTCGATCCTAGTTGGACTTGAGATACCCATTATGATAAGGCCCCGGGTTGGATCGGGTCAAGTTGGTATTAGAGCTTTAGGTTCATGGTCAATTAGGAGCCCACAAACTGTATCGAGTAGAGTCTCTTTTAAGGGTATGTAGCGCACCACACTCATAAGAGAGAGGCTACAAGGCATTTAGGAATTTTTTACTTTCTTGGTATTCTATTTTCAATCTTGGAGTCTAAGTCCTCCAATCTTCTCTAATCCTGGTTTGTTTATTTTTCAGGTCATGTCACGATGATCTGAGATGTAAGGAAACTCATCTGTACTAACTGCGACAATGTTGAAGAGAAACGCACTACTCAGGGGATCCATACTCGGTCTAGGGGTCTCATCCCTAATATTTCTAGAGTTCCATTGATTACTGCTAGTCCTTCTTAGGATGAGGTGACTAATGCAGAATTTCACCAATCGATTCATGTTATTGCTCAGTTGGCTACTGCTTAGGCTGAGCGAGGTGTATCTGGTGCTTTATCCGCTGAGGCCATAAGGGTTGTCTAGTTTATAAAGATGAATACTCCTACGTTTACTGGTGTGAAGGTAAAGGAGGATCCTCAGGTTTTGTTGGATAAAATAGAGAAATCTTCAAGGTGATGCAGGCCACAAATATGGAAGGGGTGACTTTTTCTACTTACCAACTTAAAGATGCGGCGTACCAACGGTACGAAGAGTGGGATAGGGTGAGAGGTGATGTTGAGGATTCAATTTTGTGGGAGATTTTCTTTAATGCTTTTCTGGACCATTTTTTCTCAAGAGTTGGGGGAAGTTTAGGTGGAGAAATTTATCAATCTGAGACAATGGAAAATGTCTGTCAAGAAATATTCCTTGAAATTTCATCAGCTGTCAGGTATGCTCTATAATTTGTGTATGATATAAGGGAAAGGATGAGAAAGTTCACTTTTGGACTGTCTCAATATTTGATCCTTAAAAGCAAGACACATTATTGATCAAGGATATGGACATTTATAGGTTGGTGGTTCATATGAGACAAGTGAAGAAAGAAAACAGAAAACAGGATGAGTTTAGAAAAGTCAGGGTAAGAAGTTTAGGTCATCTGAATAGGGTGGTGCTTAATAGCAAGGTGATTAGGATGGCGGTAAGTGGCCAAAGAAGAAGTGGGGAAGTTTTGGTTCTTTCTCTACAGCTAGTGCTCCTTACCCAAAATAGTTGGGTGATAGACATCAATAGGGTGGCGATAATTTTTGGGCACAGGATGCACAATCTCAGGAAAGTGAGGCTTAGTTAGCCTTATTATGTCCTCCTTATCGGTTTTATGGTTGGTTTCTAAGGGCTTCTGTGATGAAGGAATAGAAAGGTATTTCAAATTTGGTCAGCCAAGCCATATGCTCAGAAATAATTCGGTTGATAAGGGTACTTCGAGAGTAAGTAAGTCTCCGGTTGTTTCATCTTTTGCTCCTACACCGAAGGGTGATACTTCTGCATCTATTTTTACTTCTGGTACCGGTGCAAGTTGGAATTGGTTATATGCTCTTGCTACTCGATAAGAAACTAAGGCATCAGTTGATGTTATTACTGGTACGTTAAAACTTTTATCTTATGACATGTATTGCTTTCTTGATCCAGGTTCCACTCTTTGTTACGTGACCCCATATGTGTTTGTGTATGTTGGTTTTGATCCCAAGGTTATTTTGGATCTTTTTTTATTTCTACCATAGTAGGAGACTCTATGGTTGCTAAGAGAGTCTATAGGGGCGTATTTGTTGGTAGTAGGTAGACTTTGGTGGATTTATTTGAACTTGATATGGTGGATTTTGATGTTATTCAGGGGATGGATTGGTTACAATCTTGTTATGCGTCCTTAGATTGTCGAACCCATAAGGTTGTCTTTCGGTTCCCTGGTGAACCAATTATTGAGTAAAAGGGTGGTCCCCTAGATCCCAGGGGGAAGTTTATTTATTATCTAAGAGCTCAGAGGTTAATCTCTAAAGGGTTTCTCTATCATCTGGTCCAGGTTAAAGATTCTTACTCAGAAGGTCCTTTTTTACATTCGGTTCTGATGGTAAATGAGTTTCCTAAGGTCTTTTTAGATAACCTTCCTGGTGTCCCTCTAGATAGAGAGATTAAGTTTGGTATTGATTTGGTTTCAGATACTTATCCAATATCTCTAGATAGAGAGATTAAGTTTGGTATTGATTTGGTTTCAGATACTCATCCAATATCTATTCCTCCTTATAGAATAGCTTCGGCTGAGTTACGGGAACTCAAGAAGAAACTTAAGGATCTCTTGGAAAAGAGTTTCATCCGTCGTAGTGCATCTCTGTGGAGTGCACCAGTGTTATTCATATGAAATAAGGATGGTTCCCTATGAATTTACATTGACTATCGATAATTGAATAAGGTAACGGTTAAGAACAAGTATCCTCTTCCAAGGATAAATGACTTGTTTGATCAGTTGAAAGGTGCCAAATTCTTTTCTAAGATAGATATTTGGTCTGGGTATCATCAACTTAAGTTTAGGGAGGTATATATCCCAAAGATGATTTTTCATACTCGGTATGGGTACTTTGAGTTCCTGGTTATGTCATTTGGTTTGACTAATGCCCCGATGGCATTTGAGGATTTGATGAATAGGGTTTTCAGGTAGTTTCTGGATCTTTTGTCATTTTGTTTATTGATGACATCCTGGTTTATTCTAAAAGTGAGGTGGATCATGCCAATCACCTCTGTGTGGTGTTGCAGACCTTAGAAGAGCAGTAGTTGAATGTCAAATTCTCCCAAGTGTGAGTTTTGGATGAATGTTGTGACTTTTCTAGGTCACATTACTTCTATTGAGTGGATCATGGTGCATCCACAAAAGGTGGTTGTGGTTAAAAGGTGGCCTAGACCCACGACTCTAATCGATATTAGGATTTTCTTGGGTTTGGATGGGTATTATAGGCATTTTATGAAAAGTTTCTCAATGATAGCTACCCTATTGACTAAGTTGACTCAAAAAAAGGTAAAGTTTTTTTGGTCAGATGCTTGTGAGGGGTGTTTTGAAAAGGTTAAGGATAAGCTAACTTTAGCTCCAATTTTGGCATTACCTGAAGGTAATGAGGGGTTTGTGTTTTATTGTGATGCATTTCAGGTGGAACTTGGTTGCATTTTGATGCAGCATGGAAAGGTGATTGCCTATGCTTTTATGCAGTTGAAGGTACATGAGAGAAATTATCCTACTCATGATTTGGAGCTGTTAGCGGTGGTTTTTTCTTTGAAAATTTGGCGGCATTATTTGTATGGTGTGCACGTGGACATTTTTTCTAATCATAAGAGTCTACAGTATGTGTTCACTCAGAAGGAGCTAAATCTCAAGTAGAGGAGATGGTTGGAGCTTCTCAAGAACTATAATATGAGTCTTCACTACCACTTAGGTAAAGTTAACGTGGTTTCTAATGCTTTTAGTAGGTTGTCCATGGGGAGTTTAGCTTATGTAGATAAGTAAAAATGGGAATTGGTGAAGGATATTTACCTCTTGGCTAATCTTGGAGTTCGTCTCTCGTACTCTCATGATGGTGGTATGATGCTATAGGAAGTGGTTCGATCGCCTCTTGGTGCAGAGATCAAGGAGAAGCAAATGCTAGATCCTATCTTAATAAAAATCAAGAGTGATATTGGTGGACAAAGAGTGATGGTGTTTGATATCGGTGGTGATGGTACATTGACGTACCAAGGGCAGTTATGTGTTCCTGACATTGATGGTTTGCAATAAAGGGATTTAGCTGAGGAGCATGAATTGTGCTACGTTGTTTATCCCAATTTGACAAAAATGTATCATGATCTCAGGGAGATATATTAGTGGAATGATATTAAAAAGGATGTGGTTGATTTTATGGCCAAATGAATTGTGTGTCAACAAGTCAAAATTGAGCACATAAGGCTCAGAGGCTTGTGTCAGGAAATTAAGTTGCCTAAATGGAAATGGGAAGTAATCAATATGGATTTTGTTACCGGTCTTCCTCGATCTAAGAATCAATTTGATTTGATTTGGGTCAACATGGATAGGATTACAAAGTTCGCTCACTTCTTGTTGGTGCGGACTAACTATTTAGTTGAGGACTATGTGCGGTTGTATCTTCATTAGATTGTAAAGTTGCATGGCGTACCTATTACGATTATCTCTGATCATGGTACACAATTTCCATCTTATTTCTGGCAGTCTTTTAAGAAAGGATTGGGGACCAAGGTCAGTCTGAGTACTTTTTTCCATCTGTAGACGTATGGGCAAGCACAGAGAACTATTCAGACATTGGAGGACAAGCTTCGTACATGTGTGATTGACTATGGTGGCAACTAAGTCGAGCATATACCTTTGTTAGAGTTTTCTTACAACAATAGTTATCATTCTAGCATTGGTATGGCCCCTTTTGAGGCATTGTATGGTAGGAGGTATAGATCTCCTATTGGGTGGTTAGATCTTAGTGAAGCAAATATGTTCGATTCGTATTTGGTTCATCAGGCTATGAAAAAGGTAAAGGTTATTCGGGATAGGATAAAGGCTGCCCAAAGTTGTTAAAAGTTCTATACGGATATAAGGCGTAGAGACTTAGAGTTAAAGATTGGAGATAAGGTGTTCCTAAAGGTATCTCCCATGAAGGGAGTGATGCAGTTCGGTAAAAAGGAAAAGTGCAGTCCTCGGTATGTAGGTCCTTATATGGTTTTACAAAGGATTGGTAATGTGGCTTATGAATTGGAGTTGCCTTCTAGTTTGATCTTCATTCATTTGGTATTTCATGTCTCTATGTTGAGGAAGTGTCTTGGTGATCCTTCTTCGATGGTTCCCTTGTAAGGATTGGATATCTCAAATTCTTTGTCTTATAAAGAGGTCCCAGTTGAGATATTAGATCGGCAGGTTCGTCGGTTATGGACCAAGGATATGGCCTCGGTTAAGGTTCTATAGCGGAACCATAATATGGAAGAGGCTACATGGGAAATGGAAGTAGACATGAAGTCCAAATATCCGCATTGGTTTTCTGCTCTGGGTACTCGTACGGAAGGTATGTATTCTTAATCACATCTTTGTTTTCTAACATGGTTAAATGTTAGATTAATATTTGATAATGTAAATGAATCGTGCTGGTGTTTGACCTACCTTGTCCATCATTCAGGGACGAATGATCCTAGTGGGGGAGACTGAAACACCCTGGGTTTGGGACCTTAAATAATTTCTTGGACTTCAGGTTTCTGGACAAGATACGACTAGGGGGTACAGGTCGTATACTGGGGTACAATTGGTAAGGTTTGGTCGTACACTAAACGGTGATGGTTGGTAGGTTGGATTAGTTTTTGGAATAGGTACGACTTAGGTTGGTATGAGTCGTATGGTGGCTGACAGGTCGCATGGTTGGGTTTTTCTTCACTTAATGTGATACTTCGTAAAGTAACTTGGATCTGAGTACGAGTGGCTCACTAGGGGTCGTGAGATAGGGTACGAGTCGTACTATCCCACTCATATGTTGGACAGTGTCTACTCCTCTTAATTTTGTTATGGGTATGGTTTAAGGGTACTAGTTGTATCCTTGGATATAGTTTGGCTTGCATGGTCGTATGTTGACCAGTATGGGGGTCTAAGGGAGGTCTAGGGTATGAGTGGCGGGTAGCACTCATATTGGAGGGTACGACTGGTATGGTGGAGTCATACCCACTTGCAGGGATTTTATACAGTTAAGTTAGGGGTAATCTGGACATTTTCCCTCTTAACTTATTATGACCCCACCACTTATATCACAGTTGGGACATCATTTACCCTATTATTGTAATCTTAAACACTTAGAAATACTCTCTAATTCTCTCTAAGTCTCTTGGGTAAAGGAAGGCTAGGGTTTTATCTAGAGGATCAATTTAGGGATTGTTTGGGTGATTTCTCTCCATCATCTTCGTTATCTAAGGAACAATACTTCTCCCTCATTGTTAGTTCCAACTAAAGGCATGTTTTATACAATGTTTTCTTGACATGATTATTGTATGATTATGGGGTTTTCAAATATATGTTGGGGTTTTGGTATTAAATGTTTGGTTATGGTTTTCCCATGTTATAATTATGTTTTTACATGTTCTAATGGTGGTTTGGACAATTGGTTGCATGAGAATGGTTAATTGGTAATTGGATTTGATTTTGGAAATACTATGCCCCCAACATGTTTGATAAAATGCCTATGATAATGCTTTTACAATATTATTGGACTTTTAATGGAACTACTGAGACCCCGGTGGAGATACAACCTCCTCATCCACCTGCTGCACAACTTCCGATAGAGCATGCTTCGGTGTCCGTCGTTGAACGGTGGGGGAACCCAAAATGCAGAAATTATATGATCAGGACAGTGTCATGGAACTATCCATGAGAAACAAAAGAGAGGGATTTACCAAGAGTGCAAGTTGAGCACCAGAGGCATCTCTGAGATGCTTGAATTTGACGCCCGTTTTAGACAGTACCACTTCGAGTGGATGACCAAAGCTCCCGACCAGTATAGTCCTGTATTTGTACGAGAGTTTTGTGCAACTTATTATATAGAGCTCAAGAGATTGTATTCATAAGGACATTCATGGAAGTGTGGTGACCTTTGATAACATTGATGATCAGATATGTTTAGGTGAACATATCTACGCAAACCATCTCCAGATTTTTACATGGTCCGGAGTTCTAGCTACCGGCCAACATAGATGTGATTGACTACCGCATGAAGGATATATGGAAGATAACAGTAAAATATATTGGTTTCGAGGACAAGCTTTCTCACTTTCGTTAGATGGCAAAAATTATTTCTATGCAGCGGGAGAAAGCTCCTTGGGTGGATGGAGTAATTGAATCTTTTACTTGGGTTACGAAGGAGATCCTGAACTTTACAGCGAAGGCTTGTGGATGCTTGTGCGTCATATGTTAAGTTCCATATATGGGGATATTGTATTGAGTTCTGATCGAGCATTCCTGATTGCGGGTATCATGAAGGGATATTATTTTAATGTAGCCAAGTGGATAGCGATAGAGATCCGTGATTGTACAATGAGCCACGACACAGTCCTGGAATTCCCATGCTTGTTTACATGGATATGTTTAGATGAGGGAGTTCCAGAGATTCCAGGAGCTGATTGTTCATCCGAACACAGAGTACTGCAGATTTAGGCCTGATTTGAGATGTTATGAACCCCATCTCCAAGGCAGCTAAGGTAGGGGCCATTTTACTCTGTGAGGCATTCCAGACTGGAAGGCACGAGATTGATACTCTAGGGTTCATTAATATTGGTGTAACCCCTACTGATACTGCCAGTACAAGCCTTAGGCATCAAATACAGCAGATACTTCCTAGACTCTGCTCCACCTCTTATGACTATACCATTCACTGCCAAGCAGGCTTCTACCGGCTATGCCTTATTTCCGTAGACATTTTTGAATGAGGTGATCAAAAGATTAAGCACCATTAAGAAGAAAGTGAAGAACAGAGTGTAGTTAAGTCATGGGTGCAGTAAGACATTAGGGTTGAGCTGGGGAGCATGCAGACCCGGTTTGACGAGTTCAATAAATGGATCAGCCAGAAGCTGGCAGATGTACCATCCTCAAATCTGAAGGGGATACGTGAGGATCTGGTCGCACTTTGGGCTACTATTGAGGATATACATGACAGACTTTTTCCCACTATGCCTATTATTGAGGATATCATTAAGGAGGACGTGTTTGATATATAGGGTGTTAGTAGGTTAAACACTGCTTCTGGATTTGATGAGGGTAAGAGGCCACGGAAGAAGAGAAAGAAAAGTAAAAGGAGTGAGAAGGATGATGTTGAAGCTGCCAAAGTAGCCAATATTCAGGATGAGTTGGACCGTCAGACGAGGGTACAAGAGATGGCAATGGAATTCAGTAGCTCTTGAGTTGTTATTGAGACAGATGCATATGGAACTGAGTAGATTGGAAGCAGTGCTCGCACCCTAAAGGCGCCATTGAGAGCATCGGCCACCGTCGATGCCACTGTTAATTTAAGAATCTCGAACACTTTAGGGACCAATACTGATGAGAGCGGGGGCTATTCTAAGGCTCTCCATAATGACACTGTATGAGTTGGCACCTTGAGCACCCAGGTATGTCTTCTCTCCTTGTTCTTACATTATAGATACACTGGGGACAGTGTGTAGTTTCTTAGTTGGGGTGGGGGTAGGGGTGTACCATATTGCTGTGGGATTTTGTTGCCATGCTTCTTCCTATAGGCCGTGATATAGTTGTATAACTGTCTTGTCTAGGATAAAATAATTTAGTATTGTGTTTTGTTTTGTGTCGTTTGTGTTTTTATTTAATTAGGATAAAATAAGTACCTAAGGCAATTGATATGTTCTGTTTGAGTATGCTTTAATTGAGATACCCCTCCAAATTTTTTGTTTTAAATTATATGTGATAGAGATACATATGACCATTGTGAATCTAGTTATGGAATTAGGATTAGGAACATGATAACCATAGATAGCAGTTGCATGAACCAAATAGACAGTGGTGTGTGATATAACCCTATGCCAAGTATGTGTGAGATCCTACTTAGTTCCCTATGTGTACGGAATTTGGAAATTGCCTGGTTAGTCTTGCCTAGATTATAAGATAGTCGATAAGGAAAGGATCATAGTACATTTTTCAGAATAAGTCCACATACATCCTAAATGACCAACCAAATACAAATAAGTATCCCTTAATCCCAATCTTTAAGCTTATAGCCCAATCTTCTTGTTTACATCATTCACCTTCCCATTTGTTTCACAATGAACCTGTTTTGGCCCTGGTCCTCCTTAGATATTGTGCACCTCAACTCAGGCAAATCTCCTAAGTTGAGGGTGGCTATCATAGGGGTGCATAATAAAAAGTGGGTACGAAGAAGGGTAAAATAAAAGAAAATAATGTAGTACTGGGTGTGGTAGAAAAGCAAAAAGAAAAGAAGAATTGACAAGAAAAGAAAGAATAAAAGAAACCACACCCTACCTTCAAGTGCAATAAAAGAATAAAAAAGGAGAAATAAGGGTGGATAAAAGAAAAAATGGTTAAGAAGTAGAACCCGAAAAGTAATTGTAGTGCCAAGGAGGCATAGCCACTAAATCCCATATGTACCATAGCAGCCCACAAGCCCATATTACAAGCCTAGTAAAGTACTATGGTGATCCTAACTTCATTGTTTGAAAACTAAGGTAAAGAAAATAAGGGCAAGCCTATGGTATTCTGTGCACATTGTTAGAACTTTTTTCTGAGTGTGATTGCCTCATGACTGTCCCCATATTGACATTTATACCTTATCTAAGTGAGTTAGACTTCTTTGATGTAAGGGTGCATAGACTGTGCTGCTAACTACTGGTTTGTTGAAGTAATGTAGTTTGAATAGATGCATGGTTGTCTGTTACTAATGTAATTCCATAGCCTGATTCCTTTATTTCATTTTAATGTTCTTCAATGGATCCACACAGATAGTTTTGGAAAGTAAAAGTAGGAGGGGTTATGTTTTTTTATCTTAAAAGTGAAATTTATTGTTGCAGGTACCGTAGGTTCTTCCTGGTTAAGCATTGTGTTTGTGTTGTTTTGTTTTGTTTCCTAAGGACATGCAAACTTTCTAAGTCAAGGGTGTTTATGTGCCATGGTTTTATGGCACTTTTGATGCTTAAGACGATGAAAACATGCAAATACTTAGGCCTTCTTATTGGACATGATATGTTTTTATCTATGTTGTAGGTAAATTAGGTTGGTGATGATATGGATTAGAAATGTATGAAAAAACTCTAGAAAAAGCTAAGTGTGGATTGGATAACGAGTTGCTTAGTCACCTAACGACTCGTGACCCAAGTCGTGATATGAATAGTGAGAAATGCTGACTTCAGGGAGTAAAATGGAGACTCACTACGACTCGTGATGAGTGAATGCGAGTCATAGAGTGGAATCATTCTGAGCACATTATCCAAAAATTTTGAAAGTTAACAAGTGAGGTCCCAGTGGACACGGGTGAAGCTCATGAATCGTAACAACAAACAACGACTCGTGATGGAGAGTCATCCTGAGCATGGAGAAAAAGTACTAAAAGTTAAAAGTCACTGGAGTCATCACGAGTCCCAACCAATGACTCGTTACGTCTTATAAAGAGTTGTGACCATTGAAGATAAAACATAGCTACGACAACATCTAACGAGTCGTTACCAAACATAACAACACGTTGTCAGAGGCGTGACCACTACCGACCTAGTTTTCCTATTTTTATTTGGTTAGGTTTTCTTTGTTATTTTGAGACTCTATAAATACCCTTTGGTCCATATGTAATAGTTTACGTACTTTGACTTATTTTTACACACTTCTACTCTTGTTTTTGGTTTTGAGGGATTATTCAATTTGAGACTTTGGATTTTACTCTTTCATTCTTGTGCAATTAATTCTATGTTTTCTTTCTTGAATTCCATGGATTATTGCATAACTATGAGCAGCTAGCTTCCTTAACTGGGGTTGTGGGAACCCTGGCGGATTAATGAAGTAGGGAAAGTATGAGATTCAATTAAATCAACATGCACACGTGTATTGTGATTTCCTTCAAGATAATTGCTTTCTTAGTGGTGGCCAACACCGAAAACTCGCATGTATTTAAGATCGTCTTCACAAGAGAGATCGGGATTGGAAAAAAGGAATTACGATAATGATTCGAGGATATCAACCCTCATCTAATAGCTTGAGAAACACAAGGTGATAGATAAACTGGGATCAAAGACAAGGGATAGTAGAGCGACACCCTAAGACTTATAAGGTAAAGAGTGATCTTTACCTATGAGTCCACAGGGCAGTTGGTAATACCTAGGTTGACAAATTCTACATGTGAGACGGTGAGATAGTTGGGTAGAGCACGATAAACTTACGGAGCTAAGAATCCAGTGGAACACAGTTCTAGTGTTCTTCTTTAATTGTTTACAAACAAAAACATTCTCAATGGATTACTCTTTACTATTACTACAAAACCCCCCATTTACTTTTACGCACTTTCGGATACTTCAGTAAGTTTGAGATAAGAGTTTGACCTATTTCCTGTGGAATCAACCCCAACCTGAGTTGGCTTACTGTATTTTACATCAACCGCAGTATACTTCTTTGGAGGTTTAGTTTTGGGCAACATCACTATGCTTACTTAAGAGTAAAACTCTGTACAGTTTTGGACTGTACTGATTGTTTAGTTGTTAGTGTTGCAGCACTGCTGTGACTAGTGTGTTGACACCTGGTCTAGTAAGTTGTTATTAAGGTTTGCTCTCTTCTATAAAAATAAGATATGACAACAGCAAAACCTAGTTCTTTTGAGAAAACTGAAAAAGATTTATCTCTCAAGCAAAAGGTGATTCTGAGCTCATTTAATAAAAAGGGCCTGATCGAGTTGCTACTTTACTTTTGTTGCTTTATTAAGTATTGAGCTAGTTGTTCTTAAAATTGTAAATCAACTCCAATACTATAAAGTATAGTAGATTTTGGTCTTGTTTATGTCTTAAGCTAAGTCGTGGGAACTAGAGGTAGTTGTTGTATCAGCCTAAGTGTAGTCAAGTTCTCTTCAGCATGTTTTATGTTATTCTACATAGAGTTACCTAGGATCATCGACTAAAGTTAGTTGATGTGTGGGTGTTGTAGAG
Organism: Capsicum baccatum var. pendulum; assembly: GCA_030864225.1. NCBI lineage: Eukaryota > Viridiplantae > Streptophyta > Magnoliopsida > Solanales > Solanaceae > Capsicum > Capsicum baccatum. Next base: position 79,477,740 of record CM061560.1, on the reverse strand, counting down.
TTAATGCATTGATCTTGTAATTGAGTTATTACGAGGTGGTCGGATTAAGAGCTTAATCCCGGTGGTTATTGGAGTTTGTAATCATACCTTTGGCTTGAAGTTGGTAGAGTTTGCTGGAAATCCTATGAGACAGGTCGTAGTTTTTCCTCCCTTGAGCACGGAGGTTTTCACATAAATATTTTGTGTTATTTACTTTCAGCACTTTACGTTTATTCTACTTATCTTTCTGTTTTTGTACCTAAGGGACCTGGTCCCTTTATTATGTGGTAAACTCGTATTAGCCAACACAAACCATACATACTATCATGTTAATTTCGACGTTTTGGATTCAATGGCGACATCGATTTTTGAAAAGAGATTATTTTCAATAAATTAACCCCCAAAATTTCTTTAAAACATATTTTACTAGTTTTTCAAATTGAGGATCAAAATGCAAACTAAAGGGTCCGAATTCGACCTAACCCTGGTACTAACCCAAATCGATATTCTTGATCTAAAGCTTCAAAATACCTCAAACTCCCCAAGAAACTATCGAAAGCATTGAAAATCATGCCAACAATCCCCACACCTCCAAAATCGATATGTAGCAACTATAAGGAAGAGCGAAATGGTCAAGTCATATAAAAAGTAAGATTTCACACTTCATGTCATTACAAAAATAAATGTCGGAATGAGATAACTAACTAGTCAAAAGCAAACAATACTTAAAGTTGGATGATAGGGATAATTTAGTTGAAAAGGTATAAGAAGGGGTAAATATAAATTAATTCTGATAGTAAAAAAGTAAATTTAACTCTTTCAAAAAGGATACTTTTAATCTTGGAGAAATTTGACCTAACATGTTATAAGTGTCAACAAATTTATACCGCAAACTTAATGTAAAATAGATGGTGTCCATGTGAATTTTATTTCTCCTTATTTAAATATAGGGATAGTTTCAAAAATTTATAATAAAGTAATTAGTTTATAAAAAATGTACCCATGTTTTTATTTACTAAAAGAATAGCTCAAAAATCAAAAGAAAATTGTGTTTTAGCCACGTGTGGACTGTAACTGAATGATAGAAAAATCTTGTCCAAATGATCCTTTTTTTAGTAACTAATAATTTTATTAATCACGAAGTAAAATTCATTAGCAAACTTATAGCCCAACTTTATATCCCAACTCGCTACCAGAAGCTAATTCTTAGTAAACCAACAAAAGCCAAAACTAGTGCTAGAATAATCTTAAATAAACCAGCAAAAAGTCAAAACTAGTGCTAGAAAAAGTAAATCATCAAAACATGTAGTTTTGTAATAGGTTCTTGATACCAGATAAAGCTCGAACAATTCGTATATATGCTTCTCTAGAGATGCAATTCCATCATGTAGCTCTTTTATTCCTTTCCAGCCGTACATTACATATACAACTTCTCGAACGGTTTATATGTAATGTATCGATATTTTATAAATAGTTATGTAGTATACAAATAATATATCAATATTGTATAATGGTGTATTAACATGTACCTATATTGTATAAATTATGAACATGGAAATATGATGTATAAATAGTTATATAGTGTATATGTAATATATCGATATTGTATAATGTATATAAATATAAATATAAATATATACATTGTAAAAATAGTTATGTAATGTTTGATATTGTATAAACGGTGTATAAATGTGTATCAATGTTAAGAAATAATTATGTAATATATGTTTAACGTATTGATATCAATAATTATTTGACTATCTTGCATTTTCACTTAATAAATTAAAATATAAAAAAAAATGTAAAACAATATAAATGTTCATTTTTTCATAAAATAAGCAAAACCATTAGAAGAGGAAAAAAAGGTTTTATAAAAAGAGCAACGATTTTTTTTATAAAGGGGGAAATTATAGTGAAAAAATAGAAATGATTTTCTTTTAAAAAATTGCAGCAAAAATTTTTTATAAAACAATGGAATTTTTAAAAAATAGAAAAAAAGCTTTTTATTTAAAAAAAAAACACAGAGAATAAAATAAAAAGAAATTTAAATAATGAAAATTGTTAAATGGCCATATTAGTGGTAAATAAGTTGACCGACAAGTCATTTTGGGTAGTAACTTAACCGAAAGGTGATTTTAGGCAAGGCATGGATAAGTGGACTATTTTTTGTGTAAGAAATTTTGCCCAAGAGACATTTTGTATAGGGAAAAAGATATCTCTATATATATATAATATTAAATTATTTATTGCAAGTCATAGCAATATTCCTTGGATTGCAATATATAACAACAGTGTTTTAGCAAAGAATATCAAAACGGTTAAGAAATTAATTATTTATTAAAAGAATTCCTTAAAAAAAGTCCAGTTAACAGAAGGATATCATTACACCTAGTTTCTCTCTAAAATGATTTTTTTCCTGATTTTTAAACTAACGTCACGTCTTTTTTTATACCCTATTCCTCTTCTGTTCTTCAACAAATCAGAAATCATATGCTGGTTGAAATACAAAATTACCCAGATTTTTTGATCTTTAAAAGGCAAAAAAATTATTAAAAATACAAATTTATGAATCATAATTGCAATAGAAGCTATTCAAAGAAAAAAATTAAGAACAGTACTATTTTTTGCAATATGGAAGGTGATAATTTACATTCTAATATGATACAACATGAAGGAAGATGGAAAAAAAAATCAACTATTTTTGTTTTATGAATTCAATATGTTTATTGCATTTCTGTATGTGGTGAAATCATAATCAATTTATTGGAAGAAAAGTAATATTAATTGTGTATGAAATGTGTGTACAAATCGATAACCATGAATTATGATACTCCAATTTAAGTGATACCATCTTCTCTACACATTCCATACACTATGTGCTTACATTTTGAATTAAGATCTCATTTCATTTGTCTTGGGTGTTGGATCAAGATTAAATGATGCTAACCTCTCAATTTCACACTCAAAAATATAAATATTGTTGCTTTTCAAGATTTAGACGTAAAAGAAATTTAAAAATCAATGAATGAAAGCATGAAAATCATGTGGATTGTGTATAAAATTTGTTTTCAAGAAAAGAATAAGTATAAAATAAAATGAAGAGATGAGAGATGAGAGAGAATGAGGATATTGAATTTGTATAAAAAAAATTAGGAGAAAATAAAGGAAAGAAGATGAAGAGTATAAAAAATCATGTATCTGGCAAGAAATTTAGGAAATTAATACATTCAAGAGTTGTTTAAGGAAAAGATAAATACAATTATTTAGGAGGAATATTAGTGTATTTATTTCATGATATTTTTTAAAAAATATATTTTACTAATATTTTATCAAAAATTCTATAACTTACAATTAAAAACTGAATTTTATAATTACGAAAAAGTCCACTTACAACCTGCAATAACAACAACTACAACAACAAACCCAGTGTATTCCCACCTAGTGGGGTCTGGGAGGGGGTAAGATGTACGCAGTCCATACCTCTACCTCTAAAGAGGTAGAAAGGCTGTTTCCGATAGACCCCCGGCTCAAGACACGAGATACCGCACAAATACATAGTAAAGCACAGAACAAGATTTCATAACATAAATACGGCACCCATAAGTAATAAAAACAGGGAAAAGCACACAGATTCGTAATAAAACATGGAACAAGGTACCATAACAAGAATAATACCCCCACCAAGTAATTCCCTACCCTAGCGACCCAAACTGACCCTAGCCTTCTACCCTAATTCGCGTCCTCCAGATCTTCCTATCTAGGGTCATGTCCTCGGTGAGCTGTAACTGCTCCATGTCCCGCCTAATCACCTCACCCCAGTACTTCTTCGGCCTACCCCTACCCCATCTAAAACCATCCAACGCTAGCCTCTCACACCTACGAACCGGGGCATCCCTGCCCCTCCTCATCACGTGTCCGAACCATTTCAATCGGACCTCCCGAATCTTATACTCCACTGGGGTCACACCAACCTTCTCCCTGATAATCTCATTCCGAACTCTATCCCCTCTAGTCAGCCCACATATCCAACGCAACATCCGCATTTCTGCCACCTTCATTTTTTGGATGTGGGAGTTCTTAACTGGCCAACACTCCGCTCCGTACAACATGGCCGGACGGACTACCGCCCTGTAGAATTTGCCTTTAAGCTTGGGCGGCACCTTCTTATCACACAACACCCCCGAAGCGAGCTTCCACTTCATCCATCCCGCCCCAACACGGTACGATACATCCTCGTCAATCTTGCCGTTACCCTGGATCACGAACCCGAGATACTTGAAACTATCCCTTTTACATACCTCCTGTGATTCCAACTTCACTACCACCCTATTCTCCAGCCTCACGTCATTAAACTTGCATTCCAAATACTCTGTCTTGCTTCTGCTCAACCTGAACCCTTTAGACTCAAGCGTTCGTCTCCACACCTCTAATTTGTCATTCATACCCCCTCGCATCTCATCAATCAAAACTACATCATCTGCAAAAAGCATACACCAAGGCACCTCCCCTTGGATATGCCGCATCAACACATCCATCACCAAAGCAAACAAAAAGGGGCTAAGAGTAGATCCCTGATGCAATCCTGTCAAGACAGTGAAATACTCTGAGTCTCCTCCCGCCGTCCTCACCTGAGTTTTAGCTCCATCATACATGTCCTTTATTGCTCTGATATACGCCATCGGGACTCCACTCACCTCCAAGCATCTCCAAAGCACCTCCCTGGGGACTTTGTCATATGCCTTCTCTAGGTCGATAAACACCATGTGCAGGTCCTTCTTCCTTTCCCTATACTGTTTCACCAGCCTCTGTACCAGGTGAATTGCCTCCGTCGTCGAGCGGCCAGGCATAAATCCAAACTGGTTTTCCGAAATAGACACTATCTGTCTCATCCTCACCTCGACCAATCTCTCTCAAATCTTCATAGAGTGACTCAATAACTTAATCCCCCTATAGTTATTGCAACTCTGGATGTCACCTTTATTCTTATAGAGAGGGATCATGGTACTCCACCTCCAAGCCTCGGGCATTTTTGCCGTCTTGAAGATTTTGTTAAACAATCCAGTCAACCACCTTACACCAGCCTCCCCAACGAACTTCCAAAACTCCACCGGTATCTCATCTGGCCCCGTCGCCCTACCCCTTTGCATCCTGCGAACAGCCTTTCTAACCTCTTCTACCTTAAAACGTCTACAATAACTAAAATCCCGACGCTCCTCTGAGTGCTCCAGCTCCCCTAACACAATAGCTCTATCCCCTTTGTCATTCAAGAGCCTATGAAAGTACGACTGCCATCTATTCTTAATGTGGCCGTCCTCCACCAGCACTGTACCGTCCTCCCCCTTAATGCACCTCACCTGGTCGAGGTCACGACCCTTCCTCTCCCTAGCCTTAGTGAGTCTAAACAACTTTTTCTCCCTTCCTTTCCCCTGTAACCCTGCATACAAGCTCTCAAAAGCGGCCGTCTTAGCCGCCGTAACTTCTAACTTAGCCTCCTTCTTAGCTAGCTTGTACTCTTTCCTGTTCACCCGCTTCTCTTCTTCATCCTTACTCTCAATCAACTTATCATACACCTCTTTCTTGGTCCCCACTTTCTTCTTAACCTCTTCATTCCACCACCAATCCCCCCGATGATGACCAGCCCAGCCCCTAGAAACACCCAACACCTCACTTGTATTCTCCCTGATGCACCTAGCCACCCTATCACACATACTATCCTCGTCCCCCCTACACTCCCACACCCCCATTCCTGCCAACTTTTCCCCTATCTCCCACGCATTCACTGGCGTCAAGCCGCCCCACTTAATTCTAGGTCAAAACTCCTCACCCCTCCTCTTTCTATTCTTCTATATACCCAAATCCATAACCAAGAGCCTATGCTGGGTCGAAAGGCTCTCACTCAGGATGACCTTATAGTCCTTACACAACACCCTATCCCCTTTCCTAAGCAACAAAAAGTCAATCTGGGTCTTGGCTATCACGCTTCGAAAGGTGATCAGGTAGTCGTCCTTCTTCGGGAAGCCCGAGTACACCACCACCAGCCCAAAGGACCTCGCAAAATCCAATAGAGTAGCCCCCTCTTCATTTCTTTCCCCAAAACCAAAACCACCATGCACATCACCAAAGCCTCCCGGTAATGCCTCGATGTGCCCGTTGAAATCTCCTGCTATAATAATCTTCTCCAAGCTAGGCACGCCTCTCACCACCTCATCCAAAGCCTCCCAAAACCGCCTCTTCTCCTCCACCTCCGAACCCACTTGCGGTGCATAAGCACTACACACGTTTAGGGTAAACCCCCGAATGACCAACTTAATAGTCATCAACCTGTCGTTGATCCTCTTCACCTCTACTACCTGATCCCTAAGCTCTTCATCTACTAAGATGCCAACTCCATTCCTATGCCTCTCGCTCCCAGAGTACCACAGCTTGTAACCATACACATTCCTAGCCTTAGACCCTACCCACTTGGTCTCTTGAACACACGCAATATTAATCCTCCTCTTTCTAAGAATCTTCACAAGCTCTATGGACTTACCCTGAAGGGTATCTATATTCCAAGATCCAACCCTCAGCCTACCCTCACTATCCCCACGTCTTCCTCTACCACCCCAGAGGCCAAACCTTGGCCTCCCTTCCACTCCCGCCCCCACAGCAGCCCCACGCCCCAACCCCCTCGGACATGACCCTATCCAACCATCACCGCCCACAACCACTACTACAAGCAAATATAAGAGAATATAAACAATGGTAGTAGCAAAGCAGCAGCAAGAAATACAAGGCTCACACAAATACAAAGAAATAATGAAGAAACAAAACTAAAGTCAAATAGAGAGCAAACACCACTGGGCTCAACACCCAAAGCCCCAAACAGAGCCCCGAGCCGATAACCCAATAAAAGCAGTGCAACAAACGACAACAGACAATATCAACAAATCAGGCACAATTCAAGATACAAGTCAAGATACAGGAGATAGTACTAGCATAATACGAGGAATAAAATACTGAAATACTGAAATACTGAAATAGCAAAGGTCAAAAGTCACCGGGTTACGCTTGTAGGCCAAGTCAGAAACCAAAATCTGATCGGGCTCCGGTCGTCGGTGCTAAGTTTGTAAAACAAAGAAAAAAGGACAACACATGGCCACTTTGAAATACTATTTTCACCAAAAGTAGTCATTTCAAAGTAATGTGTCTTTATGACCAGTCGGCCTTTTTAATTTCATGGGCTATCCATTCCTCACTTGGGCCATTTCCGCCCATTTTTTAAAAGGCAGTTCAATTTTTTATTTCGCTACATTTTTGGGGGCTAAGAAAATCAACTTTTTAAAATAATTAAATACAATTGTATAAACCTGTATAATTATCGTATTTTATATATATACACACACACACGATGAGTATAAAAATTATATTAGTATTGTATAGAATATGTGTATGTATAGAAAGTGCATAAAAAAAAGAATCGTTGTATGAAATATATGTATGGATGATTATTGTATAAAATATGTTATTTAATATAATTAAAAAATACATTATTTTTATTTGATTAATAAAAAAGTAGCAATTATATTATAAATTTACATTTAATTGATAAAAAACAATTAGAACAATAAATTTTTCTAAAAAAAAAAAAGAACCCACAATAAAAGAAGAATAAATAGTGAAAATAAAAGAAGAAAAAGAACTCAAAATAATTCTACTAAGTTCTTTTATAAATAGCATTGAACAAAAAGAAGAAAAACACTCTCCCAATGAAATGATCTAAATTTGTGAATTTTCTTTTCTATGTGTTTTGATCATTCTTTCATTTTCTATAGTTGCTACATGTAGATTTTGAGGTTCGAAGATTATTGACATGGTTCTCAATGCAATTGGAAATAAGTTGTGCGAATTTGTGATTTTTAAAGGCTTGAAAATCTATATAATTGACTTTGATCATTATTTATTATTTTGAGTGTTAGATGGAAAAACACACTGCGCCAAAAGATCTAGAATTTGGAATTTGGGTTAGTAGCAAGGTTTGTTCAATTTTAGGACTTTTAAATCTTATTTTGATCCTTCGTTGAAATAAATGAAACAGTGTCTCGGGGTTAATTTTATGAAAACAATGCTTATTTCAAAAATCTTATGTTGCCATTGAAGCAGGAATATTAAAATTTGCCCAGTTGCATGTATGGTTTATTTCTATCCTGTCCTGAATGAATTTCGAGGGTCCGTTTGGAGTTTTTAAAAACTTGAAAAAATCAGCAAACTACTGATATCTAGTGCAAACCAGATACTCCTTCGCAAAGAATGAAGTTTTTCCTCATTGCGATTGCGCGGAGGACACCGTGATCACAAAAGATTAAGGTTCTGGTCGACCCTGCTTCGCGAACGCGACAAGGCTGTTATGAACACAAAGGTTCGAATTTGTAGACCTGCATGAACGTGAAGTCTTGGTCGTGAACGTGAATACAATAATTTGTTCGATCAAACCTAGACCCTCATAGTCGCGAGGTACTGCTCACTGAACAGTAATAAGGTCCATTTTCATAATTTTACTCCATTTTGGAACCTCTAAGCTTCAAAAAAAGGCAATATTTTAGGGTTTCAACATTGATTTTCATGTGGGTAACTTCTAAACTCATAATTCCACTATTTTCCATTAATTTTATCTTCAAAAAATACCTTTAAATCATATTTTCAGAGTAAAAATTGGGGGGAAGGGGGGAAAGGGGGGAAGGGGTTATCGATAAAGTTTAAGAAAGGATTATTCTTCATCATGGACCTCAATTCTTACCCATTTTTGCGTGGGTTTTCTTCGGTAGACTCTTATAACCTAGGAGAATATATTTTTGAAACAAAATTCTTGTTTTACCTCTTTCGTTTTTGAAATTATTTTTCAAATTCATTTTGCACCTAACCTGTATATGAGAAATATGGGTAGTATTGGCTTTCTTTTAATGCGAACATGCAAAATTTGAATGTTGTAGTTGATTCTGAGGTTGTTCATAAAGAGAAGGCTCTGTGTTGAAGCACTTTGGATTGGGTTTTCATCGTTTTGACGTAGGTTATAGCTTAACTTCTTTCAGATTGAGTTGGGTAGTTAATATATAAGCGAAATGGTCTATTGGGCCCTTATACTTGTTTGAGTTTGTAAGGTAAACACCTCCACTTAGCCTTTTATCATCTAAACTCCTCAATTCATCAAAACACAATATTTTAAGCCCTATTTCGGAGTGTATAATACAATCACCTTTCATGTCACTTCCACATCATTTTTAAATACCACATAAAAAATTAAATATTAAAATAAATTTAATTAAATAAACAACTTTTACAAATTGTAGAAAAATTTTAATAATCATATTCTTAATGTTTGCTCACAAATTGCACATCAAATATATTCCAAATAGTTGAAATTTCTCTTCAACAAATTTAGATTTTCAACTATAAATTCACATACACAAACACAATGAAATTTTAAATTTTTGATTATCTTTAACAAATTACCAAAAATTATTTATTATTGTTCAATAATGGTGCGACAGTTATGGTGGTGCTTTGGTGGATGGGTGGGGGTTGTCATAGTGGTGTTTTGTTTATGGCGTGGGGTAGGAGAGTGTAATTGTGTGAATAAAGAAAGCAAACTGAGTGGCACGGGGGGCGGAGATGGACTAGAATGATGGTATTTTATGTGGGAGGTGGGGCATAATGGCAGTGTTTTGGGAGTGAGGTGGGGACTGTAATGATGGAAGGGTTGTATAAGTGGTGCTCTCCTTTGGGGAGTGTCGAGGGGAGGGATGATAGTAGGGTTGTAATGGTAAAAGAAGAAATGTTGGTTGGGGTCTGTAATGGTGAATGAAGAAAGAAGAAATATTTTAGGTGGAGTGAGGGGTGGGGGGAGAAGGCCGGAGGTTTTTTTTAACAAAATAATATTTTAATATAAAAATTATTTCCACTCACATCCACACACACGTGTGTAGTCACGTGTTATGTCCAACTTAGCCACCTTAATGCCACATAGGCTTGGTCAACGGTCAGAGAGATTTAAAATATTGTGGCTTAAAAAGTTGTGGGGTTCAGATGATATAAAGCTAAGTAGAAGTGTCCACTTAACAAACTCAGACAAGTATAAGGGTCCATTAAACCATTTTACCTAATATATAAGTAAAACATGATATGGGTTGGGGAAAGTAAGTATGAGGTTTATATTTTGAGATTATTTACTGTTGTGTGCCTGTGTGGGAGCTTATATTCTGTTATTGTCAACTTGTGGTATCTAATATTGTGTATTGCCCATGTGGGGGCTTTGTTTGACATCATTGGCCTTATATAGGCATCTATACGCCTTCATTCTAAATATAATGCTTGTGTGGGGCCTTAATTTGATAATATAGGCCTTATATGAGCATTGGTTGCTTTTGTCATGATATTTATACCCAAGTTAGGGATTGATATGATATAAATGATGTCTTCCATGCATATGTATTCTGATGGTGTCAAACATTGAGCTAATAATCATGAATTACGAATATATTGAATTCATTTCTCGACTCACTTATATCTACTTACATGTTGATTGGGTTGAATATCCATATTTTGGGTTGATTGTGAACATTGCATCCCTATTCTATACATTTAAATTCATGAGATATTGGTACCACTAGAAAATACTACTTTTAAAAGAAAATAAGACACTTTTGTCAAAATCCTCTTTGTGAACACGAGTCGGAGAAGAGAGTTAAAATTGAAATTGAGATATGAGATACAATATATGGGTTGTGAACCTTCCTTTGGTCCTACCTAGTAGCTGCGAGCTCAATAGGTGTAACCAGAAAGTCATGCAACGACTTTCATCATTCATCCCATCCACATTACATTGCATATACATCTTATTTGTTTTCCTTAGTTTCCTTGACTTGTGCTTAATTTCTATGCGTTTTTATATGTATATCAATGTTGTTTCCATTTCTGTGTATTTATATATTAGAATTGTTAGTAGACGGTGTGAGCTACTGTTTGAGATTTTTTTGCTTGCAAGTGACATGCTCATTGTATATTTTACTTGTCTTATTTCCTACTTTTATCAATCGTCCTATGATACCTACTGAGTACAAATGGACTCATAGTCATCTTTATTGTGCCCTTTCAGTCCATATTCAAATCCGAGTATGACACTGGAGGTTAAGATCGTGTTATTAGTTGGTGACATTCGAGGTACTAGACCATTCTAGTGTTTAGGGAGAATTTTCGAATCTCACTCTATGTTGCTTATATTATTATTTGGATCAAATACAGATTTTGTGCTTTTCAATTTCGTATTTGAACCTAAGATTGCTCTTACATTATGACACCAAATTTTAGACGGTTTATTTATTTCTTCAGATTTTCACTTATTATTATTATTATTATTATTATTATTATTATTATTATTATTATTATTATTATTATTATTATTATTATATATTTCGTGATTGGCCTGACTTCGTTCTAGAAGTCTCACTTGAGTTCATGTTATTGTATGTTTTGTTTTCTTTATATCAGTATTGACTTATTTATCAAGGTTCAATTGCGATAAATGTCATCATGACCCTTTTTTTTTTGGATCCTGACACTCCAAAAAAAAGGACATAGCAATTTTATGAAAGACGAAATGGCTAAATGTGAGAATAAGTATTCATTGGCCACTCGGTGGCATTTCTTTAAGCTGATTGGCCATAGTTACCCTATTCCCTAAAATAAATCCAAGGATTTTCAAGAACTTCATTCTTTCCAATTACAAGAAACATTGACTAAGTTAGGGTGTTTTTCGATTCGTCATGTGTTGATCGAGGCTCTGAAATTTGTCCAAAAAGTAAGAATTTTGTTACTTAAGATCTTTACTTCCCAATTTACATGTACCATTCACGTGTCACTGATATAATATTGGAATCAAATCTAAAAGGAATTGAATACGATTACAATCTCATAGATATTTCATTAGAAAAATCAAACTTCGAGTGAAATTAATCAATTTATTTCAACATTAGGAATGTAATCTTATGCAGTTTTATTTCATTGGGATCTACTACAGAAGATCAAAAATTTATATAAGAAATTTTGAGTAATCGAATAATGAAAGTATCAAATCGAGCATACAATCTTTTATAAGTGAATATTAGCGTGTAGGTCATCATATTATGGTCTATATTCATTTAAAGAAACTTATATTTTATACTCTTATGTAGAGTTACTTAATCAAAATTATATTTTAATAATACGAATATTATTTTACAGAATATGTATTACATGACTCAACATGCACGTATAGAGCACGTGCCAATGAATTAGTAGGAAAAAATGTGGGACTAAGGGAAACCAACTATCCAAAGATAAATAGTACTTAAAGTTGGAGATAAGGATAATTTTGTTGCAAGAGTACAAGGGGTGAAGTAATATAACTAATTTTCAATACAACAATAATAACGTCATACCCAACATATTTTCACAAGTGTAGATTTGACCTTGTTAAAAATAATAATATAATACTTTTAGCATTGGAGATATTGATCAGATATGTTAAAAGTATTAACAAATGTATATGCCATATATATAGTTTATATTTATCAACTTGACGTAAAAGTACGGTCACATCCACATTTTATTCTTTTCAATTTGAATGTATTTCAAATTTAAATTATCTTAACTCGTCCACCATTAAACTTTACCGAGTTTACAAAATAAATCTATCCCAACTATTTTCAAACTCCTAATTGTTTCCTATTAAAAGAAAAATTGACTAAGGCCTCATTTGGTTGCACTTAATGGAGGTATGAATCTAAATAGTTCAGACTTTAGACCATTAAGTGCATTTATTTTTTATTAAGTTTTTAACTCTTAATAGGTCTAAATAGGTCTTAATCATTCAGATCTAGAACCAATTCTTAATAGGTCTGAAGGAATATTCTGGTGTTGGATAATATTCACCACTCTATTCATAATCATCAGTTATCACCACTAACCACCTCTGCCACCGTCACCATTGTCAACCAACACCTACCACCACCAACCACCTACACCATCACAACCACCATCGACAAAAAATACCGCTACCACACCTATTATCTCTTTTATTCTAATTATATTCACCATCATCACTGTCGTCAATAACACCACAATCAGCAACCACTAGCATCCAATCCCTACTACCAACCAACTCATCTATCACAACTAGCACCACCACTAATTACCACTAATACATCACAACATCTACATATTCTTTGGCCGCCGCCACCATTGTCACTAGTAGTGCCTCCTCCACCACTACTTCAACCAGTACCATCACTATAATTTATCTCTACTAACAACCATCTCCACCATCACAACAAATAACATCTCCAACTAGCACCAACACATCGTCAATCATCATGCATTCATGTTTCAGCCAACACAATCAACACCTTAAACTACTAACATCAGGTAACGTCACATCACAACAACCACCACCACCATCAATCGCCATCATTATAACAGTCACTACAATACCAACCATCACAATTATCACCACCAACAATATTAATCACTAGCATCAATCATTCTCACCGCAACCACCATTATAAGTCATCTCTACTATCACTAACAAACATAAATATTTTTTCTCAATCAAATACTAATAATTTTATTCTATTAAATTCCATACTTTTTTAATACATAATTAATTTTTTATTTGAATTTTATTTTTTATTTTATTATGTATACAAATAAAAAAAATTTATACATTCAGATATTGAAAAACAAACGGTCTTAATCATTCAGTTCTAGATCTAGAGACAACATCTTAATCATTCAGATGTGCATTCAGATTCAGACCTCTGAATCTTTCAGATCTAGAGACAACATCTTAATCATTTAGATGTGCATTCAGATTCAGACCTCTGAATCTTAAAAAAAAACAAATGGAGCCTAACTTAGGATTCTTATGATTCTTCATGTGCTGATTGAGGCTTCAAAATCTGCTCAAAATGTAAGATTTTTATCACTCAAAGTCTTTATTGAAGCTATTTTCATTATGTTTTACTTACTAACTTACATGTAACATTCACTTGTCACTAATGAAATACGAGTATCAAATTCAAAAGGAATTACATACTACAACAATATCATAGATGTGTTACTAGAAAAATAAATTTTACGTGCTAATTAATTTATTTCAATATCAAGAATACAATCTTATGCAATTCTCTTTCATCAGATCTACTATAAAAGCTTGAAGATTCGTACAAGGTATCTTTAAACGATTGAATAATATGTATATGAATGAGCATACACTCTTTTATACGCAGAGGTGACTCAAGGGTGAGGCTACTAAAGCTTTTACTTTAGGCCCCAAAGTTTTGAGACGTCAAAAATTTTAATTGTTAAGTTTGTGATTTTATTTTCTTTTTGAAGATATTGAATATAGTTAAAAAAAGGTACAAAATCTATATATAAATTTAAAAAATTATCAAATCTTTATAGTAACTAGTCTCTCGACACGTGTGTTGCACCCGTATACCGAATTGTATATACTGTGCCCATTTTCTATTTGAATCAATAAAAAATAATAAAATAGTACAGGTAGTAGTATTTATAGAAAATTTAAACACAATATTATGTAACGGTGAAAAAATAAATTATTATATACGGTTACAAAAGAAGTTGTTTCACTCTTAATTTGTAGATTAGTCTAAAATATTCCACAAACTAAGCAATTCACATACTCAATGGAAATTGTTGTAAATTTGTATAAATTTTCAATATCTGTGGTAAAAGTGTAAATATTCAAAAAATAAGAAAACCTGAAGAATGATTAAATTTACTGCTAGTGAGTGTTTGAATTCTTTTAGGGTTCTGCAGTGGCGTAATAAAAAATTTCACTAAAAGAATCAAACTATAAAAAAGATAAACATATAGAAGTTAAGGTAATTCAACATCTACCGCATATGTAAAATAAGTTTGATCTTATATATTTTGAAAAAAACAGAGTACATAGAAGTTTAGCTTTGATCATCCAAAAAGGACTGCACAAGTTTTCAAAGTAAAAGTGAAACACCCCGAACTTTGGTCCTTGCAAAATTTTCTGAGCCTTAAACATTATGTGCATCATACGACTATATCATACCACTCGTATGGAGTGGATACGGTTTGAAGTCCTTGTTCATATATTGGTCAGTGTCACATTGGCCAAATGTTGTTATTGGTACGAGAAGGCAACATACTATTCATATGTTATGGTATAAGTAGTAAGGTCCAAATCATATGTTGTTCAGTGTCTAGCCCTGACATTCTACCTAGAGTGCGATTTGAGTGGGTACTAGTCGTATGGTAGGGTATGATTCATGCTAAGGAGTCGTATGTTTGACAGATTATGGTGTCCAACATTCTGATCAACATACGAGTGGAGGGTACCACTCGTATGATGTGGGTACGACTGGAGAGGCAAACCGTACCCTCTTCCGCACATTTTTAAAATTTTAAGTTGAGAACATTTTAGACATTTTCCACCCAAAACTCTTAAGATCCCACGTCTTAAAACATATTTTAGCCTCTCATAACATACTTTGAAGGATCAAAACACTCTCAAAATCCTCTTTAAACTCTCTCTTGAAGATTGGGCTAGGGTTTCACAAGGTATCCATCTAGAGGATCAAAAGTCAAGTTCTCTCTGTGAATCTTCATGAATAAGGCATGTGACTTTTCCATCATTGTTAGTTCTCAAATATCATGTGTTTTAAACATTAATTATGATTCATTAATGGTGGTTTTAAAAACCAATGTTGAGGATTTTGTTGCATAGGGTTGAGTATTGTTTACTCTTGGTTTAAATTATGTTTATATATGTTTTTGGTGATGGTTTGCATATGTGGGTGCTTGATAATTGTAGTTTAATAAATGGGTCATAGGTAACCCTAAACTTGATGATTTTTACCGTAGTTTTGGTCTTGATAATGGTATGCCCTCAATATGTTTGTAAAAATGTCTAAGAGAATAAACTAGTCACATGTTAAATGATGTTTTGAACTAAGGCATTGGCCTAAAGATTATGAATTATTGGTAATTGGTTTCATGAAGGCCCTCCTGGCTATACATTGATTTGAATTGCAATCTTTGTAGTTTAATTGACTAAATGGGCTTGAGTCCCAAATGAACAATTGATAGAAATGGTCATGGCATATTATGCGCTTGCAAGTAGGGTTGGTATGACGATACCCACAGGTTTCCTTTGGTAAGTAATTGGTCTAATAGTTGTGTGTATGTGTAAAGAATTTTTTAATTGGGTTTTAAAGTGGGATGTGTAGCTGGGCCATGAAAGTAAAGTCCGAAGGACTAACACTAGAAACTGCGCCAGCCAGTGCGGGTGTCTATATGATCAGGGGTTTTGAGTCCCCCGAATAGGTATATGAATGGGAGGTCTGAGTCCCCCATATTGTATACATTAGTGTTACATCACCTTGATTATGCTGGGAGGTTCAAGTCCTCCATAATGGCATATACGGATATGGATATTCTCTGGTTCGTATGGCTACACGCACTGGGGCCCTTCTAGCTAGGGGAGAGCTAGACCCATATAGCCTGTGGGTGCCTTGTTTTATGATGGTTGTGATACATATCCCAGGTTAATCTTTTCAATGCTAAGCCTTGTTCCTTATCCTGGCACGATATATATATACATACATGTGATTGTATATAATGATTTGACTTAGTTTCAATAATTGCATTATTTTATTCCTCTATCCTCGAGTTACATGCTATTACTCCAACCGTTAACCATCTCCAGACATTGTATCCCCACATGATATAAGGACCAGAGATTCTTCTTCTTTTTCTACGCGGTTACCAGGTGATCCAGCAATTCGTGAGATTGACATTAAAGTGGTGAGCTTTTGTAATTCAGAAGGCATTTATTTCAAGGTCTTTTAATCTTTGTCTTAGACTTGGTTTAGATATTATTTTTAGTTAATGTCAGGTACATATCCCGATATGTTATTGACTTTGATTTTGTAGAGGATTTGTGGATTACTATGGACTTAGGTGTGATGGTTTAGTATGTTGTTTGGTGGATTGAATTAGATACTTTATGAGTTATTATTAGACTTACTTTCTGTTATCTTGCTATATGTTCAAAATTCATCTAACACTTGTGGTGGATATGTTGGTTAGGTTAGGTGAAGGTGGTGATCTCCGATCCACGTGGGACTTGAGATACCCGTCATAGCCAGGCCCTGATTTGGGTCGTGACAAAGTTGGTATCAGATCCAGGTTCATACTCATTTGGGTGTACATAAAGCCATGTCAAGTAGAGTCACTTTTATGGGTGTGTAGTGTGCCACACTTATAAGAGAAAGGCTATGAGACAATTAGGAATGTTTTCCCTTCTTGTTGTCTTATTTTGGAGCTATAGAGTCTAAGGTCTTGAATTCTTCTAATTTCTCTTTGCTCATTTTTCAGATCATGCCTCCAAGAATATTTGATGTTCATACAAACTCTTTTGTCCCATCGGAGGACAATACGGATGGAACTAGTCCAACTTCTAGGGTTCAGACCTGGTCAAGGGTTAATGCATCTGTCTGTCCTTATGGGGTTCCACCTGCCCCTACGAACCTTGCTCCTCAGGGTGACACCCATACTCAATCGCCTCCTAGAGAGGTTACTAATATTGATTTCATCGCTCTATTACCCTATTAACTTAGTTGGTGACATCTCAATCACAACAGTTTGGTTCCTCTAGTATTGTTATGGGTTTATCTGAGGCCACTAGAGTTGGTCAATTCATGAGGTTGCATCCCTCAATATTTATGGGTACAAAGGTTGGGGAGGATCCTTAAAGCTTTATTGATGAGATGGAGAATATATTTTGGGTTATGCATGCTTTAAAAGTGGAAGGTGTTGAGTTTGCTGCCTACCAATTGAAAGATGTGGCATACCAATGGTACGAGGAGTGAGATCAGTTGAGAGGTGAGGATGCTAGTTCGACCGTATGGGATAATTTTTATAGTTTATTTTTGGATTGCTTCTTTCCTCAGGAGTTGAGGAAAGCTAAAATAGAAGAATTTTTTAACCTAAAGCAAGAAAGGATGAGAGTCAAGGAGTATGCCTTGAAATTCAATTAATTGTCCAAATATGCTCCTGGATTGGGATCTAATATGAGGGCCCAAATAAAAAAGTTTGCTTCGGGATTATCTTGTGAGTTAATCCTTGAGAGTAAAGCTGCCTTATTGATCAAGGAAAAGGTCATCTCCAGATTGGTTGTATATATGCAACAGGTCGAAAAGGAGAAAAATAAATAGGCTGAGATTGGTGAGAGGCAGAGTAAGAGGTCTCAAATTTTAAAATAGAATGGGGGGCATCATATGAGTGGAAAGTGGCCTAAGAGGAAGAGTTAGGGGAGTCTTAACTCCTATTATATGGCTAGTTCTCCCTACCTAAACCCGTTGGGAGATAGATATTTTCAGGGTGGTGATGCTTCTAGGGAATAAGGTGTCTATCTCAAGCCAGTGGGGACCAATCAATATCGTTCTACCCTTTTTGTAGATTTTGTGGTCAGCATCATCGTGGTCAGTGTGAGAAAGGAAGTAACTGATGTTTCATGTGTGGTCAGATTGGTCATATGCAATGGGATTGTCCCTCAAGAGTTGTTTCTGGGAAAACAAGTTTCCTATTGCCTCTTCTTTAGCTCCAGCACTGAAGGGTACTACCTCTAGCTCCGGCATTGGTAAGAACCTTCTTTATTCTCTCACTACTTGTCAGGAGTCCGAGGCATCTCTAGATATTGTTATTGGTATGGTGAAACTCTATTCTCGTGATGTGTACTACTTACTTGATTCGGGGTCTTCTCATTCTTATGTGACCCTATTTGTGGCTGTACATTTTGGTTTTGGTACTGAGTGTCTTTCAGACCCTTTTTTTATTTCTACCCTGGTAGGAGACTCTGTGATTGTCAGAAGAGTCTCAATGGGATGTATGGTAGTTGTTGGTAATAGAGAAACTCTGGTAGACTTGATAGAGTTAGACATGGTTGATTTTGATATTATTCTAGGGATGGACTCGTAGCACTCGTGTTATGATACCTTTGATTATTGAACCCGTAAGGACGTGTTTATTTTCCCTAATGAGACAATTATTGAGTAGCAGGGTGGTTCTTTATCACCTAAGGTAAGGTTTATATCATATCTTAGAGCTCAGAGAGTAATTTCAAAGGGGTGTCTATATCATCTGGTCTGGGTTAAATATTCTAACTCGGAAGGTCCTTCTTTGCATTCGGTTCCTGTGGTAAATTAGCTTCCCGAGGTCCTCCTTGATGACCTTCCCAGTATCCCTTCCGATAGAGAGATTGATCTTAGTATTGATCTCGTTCTGGACACTTGTCTAATTTTTATTCCCCATATAGAAGGTCTCCGACCGAGGTGAAAGAACTTACGGAGTAACTAAAGGATCTCATATATAAGGATTTCATCCATCCTAGTGTGTCCCCGTGGGGTGCACCGGTGTTGTTCATGCTTAAGAAGGATGGTTCCCTTCGAATCTGTATTATTACCAGCAATTGAACAAGGTGACAGTAAAGAACAAGTATCCCCTTCCGAGAATTAATGATCTCTTCGATCAGCTTCAGGGTGCCAAATTTTTTTCTAAGATTGATCTTCGATCCGGGTATTATCAGTTAAAGATTAGGAAGGTGGATATCCCTAAGACAGCTTTCCATACCCGATATGGGCATTTTGAGTTCCTAGTGATGTTGTTTGGTTTGACCAATGCCCCTGCGATATTCATGGATTTGATGAATAGGGACTTTCATCAGTTTTTATTTTTATTCATCGTTGTCTTTATTGATGACATCTTAGTGTACTCCAAGAGTGAGGTGGATCATGCCAATCACCTCTGTCTTGTGTTGCAAACCTTGAAAAATCGGCAGTTGTATGCTAAGTTCTTTAAATGTGAGTTCTGGTTGAATTTCTTAACTTTTTTAGGTCATGTTATATCTAGTGAAGGTATTATAGTGGATCCTTAGAAAGTTGTTATGGTTAAAAAGTGGCTTAGGCCCACGACACCAACCGACATTCGAAACTTCTTGGGTTTAGCCGGGTATTAAAGGAGGTTCGTGGAGAGTTTTTCTTCTATTGTTGCTCCATTGACCAAATTGACTCAGAAGAAAGTGAAATTCTTATGGTCTGATCTTTATGAAGGTACTTTTAAGAAGCTAAAGGATAAGTTGACTTTCGCTTCGGTCTTGACTCTACCTGAGGGTATGATAACGCTCAATCTACAGCTCTCGTAGGAGTGTAAAGCGGTCGCTGTCAAATATATAACCCAACTGGGTTGGGTATCGATCCCACAGGGAATAGCCGGTCAATAAGTAAGCAAAGATTATTAGACTTTTGGTGCAAGTCTCGTGGAAGGGGGGATTTTAATATGCAAATAATGTAATCAAAATAGTAAAGTAAAAACAGAAAATAGCAAAGTAAAAAGAAAGAATGTTTAGTAAGATGTAAAACAATGAGAATTGAGAAGTTAGGGTTATGTCCACCTTATGAGTTGTACGTCCCTATTGGCTATGAGTTATGCAGAATTCAGACATGCATGTGCTTATAGAGAATTGTATTCTATGGTAAATCCAAGCGTCTTTCGACCTAACAAGGACTATTTCACTTTAACTCTTTCAAGCTTAAAGCATATCTAACGGTACAAATTCTCCAAGAGGTTAATCCAGCTACGGCACTAACTTTTTAATAGGGGTTCGTGCCCTATTACCTTGACATTATCTCTTTTCCAGACATATAACTTTTCTTTCGAACAAGTTAATGTTATACTGGCGTTATTCTATGCGTCTGCAGCCACAAGAATTTGCATTAAGATGAAGAGAATAATGATAAAAGCAATACACGTGTCACGAATTCACAAACTCATAGCCTTAGATAGTATCTCATAAGGCTTCCATAACCCCAACAGAGGAGTTTAGTTACCCATGAGTGCTAAGGAAATCACAATAGACATTATTATTATACCAC
Source organism: Capsicum baccatum var. pendulum (assembly GCA_030864225.1). Classification (NCBI taxonomy): domain Eukaryota; kingdom Viridiplantae; phylum Streptophyta; class Magnoliopsida; order Solanales; family Solanaceae; genus Capsicum; species Capsicum baccatum. The sequence continues at coordinate 79,456,762 of CM061560.1, read as the reverse complement.
AATAAAGATCTCGTGTAATAAGGTGTGGTGTGGGGTTTTTAGGCGTGAACTCCCTTGCAAAGTAACGTTTCTCTTGTTGTGGAATTAAAAGTTGAATATATGAAAAAAATAATGTCAACAATGAATTAATAAAGAAAGGGGAAGGATGGAATAGGGATGAGGGTGGTGGAGAATTGTTTTGATGGATGGATGGATGGTGGATGGATGGGAATTGATGAAATGGGGGAATGAATAAAAATCTCTAGCAAAATAGGGTATTTATAACACCCATATCTTATTCCTACTAAGCTACTGCATTACTTAACCCATTCCCACTGGGTTAATGCATCATTATCCTAATCCTAATAAGTTACTGCTAGTCCCCAAAGTCTTGAGAAATGTTGTTTTTGCCCGAGACAGGTTTTCCATGCATCACTTTCAGTCCATAGGCGTCCAAACGCTGCTCTCCTTCTTTCGTGAAGCTTCCTTTGGCGTCAAGTTATCCATAAAATGCTGAAATCTGCATCATTTATACCTGAAAACATGCTAATCACGTTTGTTAGCTCAATTACATGAAAAAGGACTAAAAGTGCATGAATTATATATTTTGTCCTCAAAACTTAGCTAAAATATGGGTAACATATAGTACTTTAGGCGTGTAAATTCGCCTATCATCAACACCCCACACTTAAGGCTTTGTTCATCCTCGAACAAACTATCATGTCCATCTAAACATCTACTTGGGATTTCACAGTAACAACACAAAATATTCATCAAGACAAGCACGTCAATTATTAACAAAGAGTAGTTTTCTGATCATTAGTAGTAACAATTCAACCTCCAACATAGACTCGTGATGGTGATTAATTCGTGTCCACAAGTTGAGGTACAAAGAATCATACACAACTACCCAAGACTCATCAACCATGTGTGTCTCACCTTATATCACCCATAATCACTCACAAGTATTGTATATATTTCAAACATGGGTATAAGATTATCCCTGCTCTCACTCTCACAAAGAATTCATATGTTGCAACTGATAACCATAGTCTTGCCCTTAGTGTAATGCTCCACTAAATATCAGAATGCTAAGCTTAGGATCAAATAGGTCTTTTGCTGATTGTAATGTAGGCTAAGGAACGGGTAGGACTATTTTGGCCAGAAATAGTGACTATGTTCCTAAGCGCTTTAATACATCACATTATGCCATTTATGCTTTCTTTCAAACAACCTTTCTACTTTCTTTTAATCTACCGCCCTTTCTCACCTCTTTTATTTTTCAATTTTGAACATAACTAACTTTTTAGTTTTCATCATTTTTTTTTCATAACACACCTCTTATGATAGCAATTATTTTTCATAACAAATTCAAGCACCAATATATTCTAAGGCACTCTTCTCACCCAATTTCCTCTTATTTTGTCACATGACTTTATAATTTAAAGCACTTAAGAATTTGGATCAAATTATGGTCTTGAAAAAATGGATTAGGCTTACATATGAGGTTGTCAAAGAAAATAGGCTAAAGGCTCAAAGGGGGTTATCTAGGATGGTGTCCATGGGTAGATAAAATGAAGGTAAACAATCATAGGTTGCCAAAGAAATGCCTAAATCATCACCTAGATTTGCACTCCTTATTTTCGCTTTACATACATACCAGGCAAGTTCTAGCATCAGCCACAAACACAGAATATACTATATCCTCACACACACAAGGCACATGGTCAACTTTATTGGGAGTAGCATAGACTCTTGACTCAATAGATGAAGGAATTGAACCACACAATATCACATAGTGAGTCACAATTAGAGCCTAAACGTCTCAATAGTCATGATTTTAGCACAAACTCTTGTCATAATCTCATGCTGCCTATTAGAATAATTTCATGCGAAGTTAAGTTAAAAAAAAATTAAATAATAAAAAAAATTAACTACTAAAAAGAAAAACAAACAAACATAAATGCAAATGCAGATAGAGAAGTATAGCATGCAAATACCAGCACCCCACACTTAGACGGGACACACTGCCCTCAGTGGAAAATAAATAAGAAGAACCTGGTTAGTCGGACTCCTCCTCTATGTCTGGGGTCATACCCCCTTCGTCGGAATCATCATTGGAGGCGTCGTCATCAGAATTCTCCTCCACATCGGAGTCAGGCATTCATCGATCATCATCGGTCGGCACATCGTCATCAAGAGGTTCCTCAAAATATGTACCTACTCCACACATCGCCTTCGCGTGCTCATTCATTGGGTAGACATAATCCAACTGTTGAAGCTCTGCAGCAGTTGGAACACGGTCACCGCTCATCATTGTAAACCGAGTCATGCCATAAAGATGGCGAAAGAAACTCTCATCTCGAGCATGCCTTTCTGAAGTGGTAAGGTTGACGCCATGCGTAGTTTCAGCATCCTTAACCTTCGTGAGGTCAACCTTCTTTGGGTTGTGTGGGAGTTTATGATCAGCCGGTTCCTCTTCGATGTCTTCCTTCCTCAATATTGCGGTCAACAGATTGCCAAAACTGAAGTGGGACCTCTTGTGTAGCCTAGCTTTCTGCATTGTGGATCGAATAATTGCCCCAATGTTGATAGGGACATTCGTCATCAATGCGTATACCAATCACACTCTATCTCGTGTTATCTTTGTGTACTGAGTCCCTGGAATTAGGCAAGAGTTGACTATGCGCAACCATATCCTTGCTTCCCTATTCAAAGGAGCATATGGGAAGGTGTTGTGTCGTCCAGTGTACTTGTGTCTACTCCACCGTGCCATGGACCTTGTTCCACAGAGTGTGTGTCGAATGGCTCTATATGGAGGTCTACTGTACAGATCTTTGAATGGTGATGGATCAACAGCAGGCAAGCCAAGAAAGGAGTTGAAGAAATCCGCATTGAGTTGTAAAACTTGTCCCCGAATCTTGACCTCACTTCCTGTGGTTTTTGGTGACCAGTTGGCATAGAATTCTCTTGTTAAATTGAGATTGCATTCTCCCATGTCTTGGACGATGAAATCAAGATGTAACGCCATGATCTTGGCCAACATTCGCGGTTCTTTCTTTGCTAGGCTTTCCTTGTTTATCAAGTCCACATGAACATATTTCTTCTCTTTGTTGTTCCTACACCATTCCTTTGCTTCCTCCTCTAAAACCCATTTTATTCCGAACATGCGGCATGGTAATTGCATCGAGGAGGACTCTCCTTGCTCCTTGCGCCCTCTTTTCTTGCCTTTTTGGGAAGTGGTTGCCTTATCTTTGCCTTGTCTTGCTTTGGGTGCCATTGTACCTGAGACTAAAACAATGTTCATATTAGCGTCATCTTGATGGACACAATCTATAAACAAGCAGTAGTGGCACCACCCCACACTTAGTTTGTTGGTACAGACTAGTTAAGTGAAAGTGGTCGATTACTCAGACTTCATCGGCATACGTTTTAGGTGCTATATTCCAACAATAAAATCAGTGCAGTCATACTTCTTGTATACTTAGCAATACTTCCATGTTTGATATATCAAGACTACTACATAGGGATTGAATCAAGGTATAGCATCTAGAAATAATCACAACCTCCTATGTTGGTAGTCAACCATAATTCTCATCTTGATGAACAGGTTATTCCAACATGTAAGCTTTCTATTGACAAGATTATGCAATTTTTTGTGACCATGTCAAGTCCGCAAAAGTATGACAGTGCATCAAAATCGAATTCAAGTTGGAAACATATTAAGATCATTCTTACGTATTCTTTCACTCACTTAGTTGTATCACAACACCTCAACCACATTCAAGTCACTTCTACTATTTCAAGATTTAACAATTCATAATAGGCATAGTATTGTAGTACTTACGGAATATAAATGAAGAACAAAGAAGTACTTACTTGATTGATGCCTTTGGATGATGTTCTTGTGAAGTAAAAGAGCAAAAGGAAAATTTTGGAGAGGATTTGGAGACTATAGGCGGCGCTTATGCTAGGTTTCCAATGTGTTTTTGGTTCAAGACTAAGTCTCTTATTTATAGGGGAAGGTTGGGTCGGGTTTTTACCCATTTAAAATCGGTTTTGGAGACAAGAAGTGACCATATGCGGCGCCTTTTATTTTGCCTATGCTTGGCATAGGCGGCGCCTTTTGCATAGCATTGTTGAGCATAGGCAGCGCCTATTCCATGGCATTCTTAGGCATAGGCGGCGCCTTTCACTTAGCATATGAGATTCAGAGACAAAAGGCATTGGCATAGGCGGCGCCTATGCTATGGCATACTTGGGCATGGGCGGCGCCTATGCTATGGCACACTAGATTCCGAGAGCTTAGGCCATAGTATAGGCCTTGCCTTGTTCGTGGCCTAGTTTTACATAGGCCTAGCCTTGTTCGTTGCCTATATTTTCATAAGCAATGCTCAATCCATAGCCTTTTGCTTCATCATTCCTAACTTACCACCTTTAACATGCAATACGTCCAAATCAAAATTTGAAACCGATCTCCTCGTTTACACCTCTTATTCCTACACTTGCTCAAAAACAAAAAACACGATTAGAACGATGGGTTGCCTCCCATCAAGCGCCTTAGTTTTGGTCGTGGCATGACTCTTCTTTTTGGATTTTTATTTATCAAAGGCAAACACGAAATAGAACGAAAGAAAGGAAAAAAAATGTAAAACGATGGGTTGCCTCCCATCTAGCGCTTGATTTATTGTCGTGGCACGACATAGCTATCTCGATTACTTAAACTTCATCGAGATAGATGGTGGATCGTTTTTTGAATAGATTCAGACGACAATGAGGCTTACTTGTAGGCATGCAATCTTCTTCGAGATGACCCGTGTGCATGCCTATCCCGAGAGGGATACCAATTATATCATCAATAGTCCAACCCATGGCTCTCTTGTATCTCTTCAGAGCAGAGATGAGAGCCTCTACGTGTTGTTCACTTAAATCATCCGCCATACTTACCGGAAGTATATTTCCACTTTCCAAGAACACATATCTTAGATAATCGAGGAGCTCTTTCGATTCTAGCATTGGTGGCTCTTCAATGGAAGTCTTCGCTGTTGGTGACGGTTGATTCTTAAGATCAAGGTCCGGTTGTTTAGGAGTATGAGAATAGGACCCTATTTCTGTTAGAGCACATGTAGTTTCTTCATAATCTTCATCATCCTTATGCTCAACCTTCAGTAGCGCAGCAGACAATGGCTCAACAGTAAGCTGTTTCTCTACAATACTGCTTTCTTATCCTCATAATGAACATCAGCTACAGAGAACAGATTCATATTGCTGGGTTGTTTCATTGCTTTGCATATATCAAAGCGGACCACTTCGTCATTCAACCAAAATAAAAGCTCATTAGCTCTCATGTCAATAAGCACACTTCTTGTTGCAAGGAAAGGACATCCCAAGATTATGGGAACTTCAGAATCCACCTCACAATCCAGAATAACAAAGTCTGCAGGAAAGATGAAGGTGGAAACCTTCACCAACACATCATTTAAGATACCAACAGGTCATTTTATCGACCTATCTGCCATCACGAGCTGCATATTGGTTGGTGTAGGGTCGTCCAACCCCAACTTTTTGTAGACGGATAGTGGCATCAAATTGATGCTTGCTCCCAAATCACACAATGCCTTAGAAAAATTCATAGATCCAATCGTGCAAGGAATAGTGAAAGCACCAGGGTCTGCCTTTTTCTGTACTAAGGACCTTGTGGCAATTGCACTGCAACGATGAATATTATCTGCCGGCTCATAGCTTGCTGCTCGTTTCTTTGTCAAAAGATCCTTCATAAATTTCGCATACCCAGGAATTTGTTCTAGTGCCTCTACCAACAAAACATTAATGGTCAGCTGCTTTAACATATTCATGAATTTGCTGAACTTTGTATCATCCATAATCTTCTTCAATCTTTGAGGAAAAGGTGGTGGTGGATAAGGAATTGTTTTCTCCACGGCTTTCTTCTCCTCTTGCTTCCATTTTTTAGCCTTTTCAGGCTGCAACATACACAGTGTGACATCATGGACGTCGTGGGCAGCTTCTCCTTTTGCCTTATCATCGATGTCTGCTGCCTCGTCAACCACTTACTTGCCTTTGGATGAAGTTTCCAGCACCTTACCACTTCGGGTAGTAATAGCCATGCATGATCCGTCATTCCTTGGATTTTGCACAGTGTCGCTAGGTAAGGTGCCAGCCTTTCTTTGATTGAGTGCTGCTGAATGTTGGCTCAATTGCTGCTCTATTTGCTTGATTGAAGTGGAATGTGAGTCAACCAATTGCTTCATTGAAGACAAATCATTTATTACCTCTGTTACTCCCGCGCTGGTTGCTTCCACTCCTTTCAACAGTTTAGCTATCATATCTTCCATGCTTTCGGAACCAGATGTGGTGGTGTCACGTCTTCCTGGGGGAACGTATAAACCACTCTTGTCATTCTTGTTCTTCCAACTACCTTGGTCGATTTATCATAGTAGTTCCGACCTTGGTTTCCTTGGGTATTACCTCGGAAACCCCCCTGATTATTCAAGTAGTTGGCTTCTTCTTCTGAATCAGATTCGTCTCTTCCTTTTAACACAACAGCTTTGACTTTTTTGGTCTTCCCTGATAATAGATGATTTGTAAGAAGATCCACTTGTGTTTTTATGTGCGCCATATCTTGATCACGTTCTTCTTCTCTTCTCCTTTGTTCAGCAGTCATGCCAATAGATATAGTAGGGCTTGCTACCTCAGAATCCCTGGTATGCCAAGCTCTACTTTACTTCGTCATCCGATCTAGCATATTGCTTGCCTGCCCAAAGGTGAGGTCCATAAATGATCCTCCAGCCGCATTATCCACCACTGGTTTAGTTATTGAATTCAAGGCTCTGTATAGTATCTCCATTAGGTGGACATTGGTCATGTGATGGTTTGGGCACCTCATAAGCTTCGTCTTGAACCTCTCCCATGTTTCATGAAAAGCTTCGGTTGGAAGCTGCCGAAAGTTGCTGAATTTATCTCTCAATTGTGCTCTTTTGGATGGCAGAAAGAATCTTTCTAGGAAAGCGTCTTTCAATTGCCTCCAATTTGTAATAGAATCAGGAGTCAGCCCATTCAACCATAGAGTTGCCTCCCCAGACAGAGACAATGGAAATAGGCGTAATCGAATTGCATTCTGACCAACGCCAGGATTGTCAAATGACTTGCATGTAGAAATTAAGTTGATGAGATGCATATTCGGATCATCGTCTGCTAGTCCACCAAATAATCCCTTGAGTTGCAATAACTGAATCATGGTGCTTGTGATGTTGAACTTGGCTCCGGGTGCCAATGGTGGAGGAATAATGGCTCATGTGGCTCCGTCTCTATCAAGATCATCATCATCATCGTCGAAAGCTAGTTGTACAGGTCGGCGTTCATGCCTAAACCTTGCTTGACGATCTCTTCTGTTGGCAGGTGTTGCGATCTCAGCAGCATGTCTAGGGTTTAGTAACTCGTCATCACCTAGGTCCTCGTCGTCAGGATTTATTGCTCGCCCGGGGTTATCAATATTCTGTTGATGCACTTGAACGGCGGCTAGAGCAGCTAGTCTCGCCTGTTCCTGTTGAGCAGCCATCCTTTCAATTTTGTGTTGTGCCTCCATTCTGCCAATACATTGTGGTTCAGGATTGATAGGTAATAACGGTTGACCAGAACTTCGAGTATGGGGCATGCACTGAATAAAAACCTGCAGAGAAAAAACAAAAACTAAAAGTAAAAGTACGAGAATCTTTGACCAAAGGGTCTAGTAATTATCACAAACTTAATTGACACTCGTATTCCCCGGCAACGGCGCCAATTTTTGATAACGCTCAATCTACAGCTCTCGTAGGAGTGTAAAGCGGTCGCTGTCAAATATATAATCCAACTGGGTTGGGTATCGATCCCACAGGGAATAGCCGGTCAATAAGTAAGCAAAGATTATTAGACTTTTGGTGCAAGTCTCGTTGAAGGGGGGATTTTAATGTGCAAATAATGTAATCAAAATATTAAAGTAAAAAAAGAAAATAGAAAAGTAAAAAAGAAAGAATGTTTAGTAAGATGTAAAACAATGAGAATTGAGAAGTTAGGGTTATGTCCACCTTATGAGTTGTACGTCTCTATTGGCTATGAGTTATGCAGAATTCAGACATGCATGTGCTTATAGAGAATTGTATTCTATGGTAAATCCAAGCGTCTTTCGACCTAACAAGGACTATTTCACTTTAACTCTTTCGAGCTTAAAGCGTATCTAACGGTACAAATTCTCCAAGAGGTTAATCTAGTTACGGCACTAACTTTTTAACAGGGGTTGGTGCCCTATTACCTTGACATTATCTCTTTTCCAGACATATAACTTTTCTTTCGAACAAGTTAATGTTATACTGGCGTTATTCTATGCGTCTGCAGCCACAAGAATTTGCATTAAGATGAAGAGAATAATGATATAAGCAATACACGTGTCACGAATTCACAAACTCATAGCCTTAGATAGTATCTCATAAGGCTTCCATAACCCCAACAGAGGAGTTTAGTTACCCATGAGTGCTAAGGAAATCACAATAGACATTATTATTATACCACAATAAAGATCTCGTGTAATAAGGTGTGGTGTGGGGTTTTTAGGCGTGAACTCCCTTGCAAAGTAACGTTTCTCTTGTTATGGAATTAAAAGTCGAATAGATGAAAAAAATAATGTCAACAATGAATTGATAAAGAAAGGGGAAGGATGGAATAGGAATGAGGGTGGTGGAGAATTGTTTTGATGGATGGATGGATGGTGGATGGATGGGAATTGATGGAATGGGGGAATGAATAAAAATCTCTAGCAAAATAGGGTATTTATAACACCCATATCCTATTCCTACTAAGCTACTGCATTACTTAACCCATTCCCACTGGGTTAATGCATCATTATCCTAATCCTAATAAGTTACTGCTAGTCCCCAAAGTCTTGAGAAATGTTGTTTTTGCCCGAGACAGGTTTTCCATGCATCACTTTCAGTCCATAGGCGTCCAAACGCTGCTCTCCTTCTTTCGTGAAGCTTCCTTTGGCGTCAAGTTATCCATAAAATGCTGAAATCTGCATCATTTATACCTGAAAACTTGCTAATCACGTTTGTTAGCTCAATTACAGGAAAAAGGACTAAAAGTGCATGAATTATATATTTTGTCCTCAAAACTTAGCTAAAATATGGGTAAAATATAGTACTTTAGGCATGTAAATTCGCCTATCATCAGGGTACTGAGGATTTTATGGTCTATTGTGATGCGTCCCGGGTTAGTTTGGGATGTGTATTGATGCAGCATAGTAAGGTGGTTGTCTATGCCTCTAGACAATTAAAGGTTCATGAGAGGAAATATCTGACTCATGATTTGGAATTTTTATTTGGGGTGTTCACATTGAAAATTTGGTGTCACTATCTTTATGGGGTGCATGTTGACATCTTTTACGATCATAAGAGCCTACAGTATGTGTTCACTTAAAAGGAGCTTAACCTCAGGCAAAGGAGGTGGCTTAAGCTTCTCAAGGACTATGATATGAGTCTTCACTACCATCCAGGTAAAACTAACGTGGTTGCTGATGCTCTTAGCAGGTTGTCCATAGGTATGGTTAGCTGGTGAGGGTGTCTATATAACCGGGAGGTTCGAGTCCCCAGAATGGATATATGAATAGGAGGTTTGAGTCCCCCATATTGTATACATTAGTGCTACGTCACCTTGATTATTCCTAGAGGTTCGAGTCCTCTATAATGGCATATACAGATATAGATATTCTCTAGTTCGTGCGGCTACACGCACTAGGGTCCTTCTTGCTAGGGGAGAGTTGGACCCATATAGCTCGTGGGTGCCTTATTTTGTGACAGTTATGCTACACAACCCAAGTTAATATTTTTAAGTTCATGCTAAGCCTTGTTCCCTATCCCGACGCGATATATATATATATATGCATCTATACATGTTATTGCATATAATAATTTGACTTAGTTTCATTAATGGTATTATTTTATTCCTATATCTCTGAGTAACATGTTAGCGCTCAAACTGCTAACCGTCTTCGGACGTTGTATCCCTACACGATATAGGGACCAGAGCTTCTTCTTCTTTTCCTGTGCATTGACTAAGTGATCCATCAGTTTGTGAGATAGACATTGAAGTGGTGAGATTCCATACTTCTGAAGTCATTCATTTAATGGTACATTATTTTTGGCTATTGTCGGGGGCTTGTCCTGACATGTTATTGACTTCGATTTTGTAGAGGATTTATGGATTACTGTGGACTTGGGTGTGATGGTTTAGTATGTTGTTTGGTGGATTGACTTAGATACTTTATAAGTTATTATTAGACTTACTTTTCATTATCTTGCTATATATTCGAAATTCATCCAGCACATGTAGTGGATATGTTGGTAGGTTAGGTGAAGGCGGTGATCTCCGATCCACGTGGGACTTGGGATACCCGTCACGGTCAGGCCCTGCTTTGGGTCATGACAAAAGGATTCTACTAGGAATTTTATACATAGAAAGTTTTCTCTCAAAAAATAAAAAACTCAAAAGATATGAGTGTACAAATTTTATTATATGGACATATGAAAACCACATGCATGTCGAAATTTTGTGTTATAAAAAACTCCACAACCATACCATATTCCCTTATTATATAAGAGGGAGTTGGGCCAAGCACATGCCTTTCCGTCGACATGTCTGTGTCACTACATAAGGGGCATTTTGGTCATTTTGTTGGTTATCTGAGTAATCTTGCTTTGCATATGATGCATCCACTGCAACTTTTATTGCCTTTCTCTCTTCACCTCTGTTTCTTTATCCATTGCTTATCTGAATAGATTTTGATTGGAATTACATAGGTCAGTGCTGATTTTTTGGTCGCATGGTCGTTGTTTTCTGTGGGATTTTCTCAGCTATAATTGTAACAATTTTTTCCTCCACCTTCTCATTCTTTATATTTTTTCCTTGATTTGTGTTTCGTTGTACATCATCTTACATGTTTCATAGCATTTACATTTTTTATCCAGAAATTTTATTTGTTTTGAAGGTGTTTGACAAAATTCTTCAATGAGTCAGGCTTTCTATAGAAACATATTTGATAAGAGTTATAATTTCTACACAGAAAATTTATTTGTTTTGAAGATGTTTGAGAAAATTCTTCAATTAGCACAGAATTTCCAGTATTGTTAATGCTACAGTTGTTGTTGTGTGACGATTGAGGTGTCTAGAGTTAATAGGGTAGCAAAGCTATGCCCATAGCTTGGTGAACCAACCCAAAAGGCCTTATTTGTACAGCAACTGTGGTTCTTAAAAAGGGGGTTAAACGATCTGTCAGCTTAATGCATATGCCCACCAAATTAATACTATGAAATTTTGACATTATAGAAACAAATGGACTATTAGGTGTTTTCTGTAACAAAATTGTGTTATTTAGATGTTTATATTGTTTACGTGCCTGAATGTTTTAGTTTTTTATTTCACCGCTTGAGTGTTTTCGTATTCGGTTTCATTGCTTGAGTGTTTTCATATTAAACCAACATTTCTGCTGTAACTGCCGCTGAATTTTAACATTTGTACTCTACCTTACAGTCTTGGTAAAGAAATTCCCAACCTCAGAAGTTTCTGACTCGACAGTCTCTGTGAGTTTTCCTCGGTGATGACTTTTACTATTTTGTTAACTGCATATAGTTGTTTTGCATTCCTTACTTATGGAAGTTGGTTACTTTATTATCCTTTGTTTCAACTCTCAGCGTAATTTTATTATATGTATATATTTAAATGCTTGTTTCGAATCGAAAGTAATAGACTCAGCCACTGAGTTGGTTCATAGCCCACCCTAAATCTGCCTCCGATTACTCCCTTCCAACCTTCTTGAAACTTAAAACAGTTGCTATCCTATATTTTGATTTGTTCACTGCTAATGAAAAAAAAGAATCTTGGTTGTCTGGTTTCTTATGAAATAATGCAGGAGTACAATCTTACTTAAATCTTTAGGAAATCATTTCCTTCTTCAAATGAATTTAATCCATGGAGTTTGATTACATCTCACATAATACGACACTTTCAGACCTTGTTGTTATAGAGAACCTTAATTTTATCTTTATAGATAAATATTATTTTGTAATGAAACATGCTTAAATACAGATTAATACATATAGGAAATTCTTGAGTTATTCAGGATTAAGAAACATGTGTTTAGATTTATAATGGAAACATTGTGTTTCGCTATATTAAATATTAAAATAATAGAAGTAGGCCAGACCTTAATGGCTTTATGTGTTGTTGCTGTCTGATTATGATGGCTTCCAAGGTTTAAAACAAGAAGAAAAATAATGTACAGTTTTCCTTTATTGTTATCATGTGTCTTTTGTCTAACAATACATTGACCTCATTGATTGTTTGCAGAGTGAATGTGAGTACCTCCCTCTGTATAATAACTATGGAATTGGTCTTCCCACATGGAGTCCTCTCACTTCAGACGTTTTAATTGAAAATTTTAGTGTAAGAAACAATCCACCAGACAGTCGATTTGCATTGGAAAATTACAAGGTAAAGCCCTGAATTCGAAGGAATTAAGAGCGTTGAAGATAGCGAAGAAGAAGGAAGGAAAGGGAGGAGAATCCTTATATGAAGGCTATGCAATTCATGATCCAGGTGCTCATGTTTGAAGAGCACATAATAAGAAACTTCCTTAGTATTTAGAGAGAAATATCAATTTTAAGCTCTCTGATGTTGCTGAGCTTGGAAAAATTAGGGAGGAGCTTGAGGAAATTGGTAAGTTCTTCACCCATGAGATACAAGATTAGATATATGCAGATACTGATTTTTATGTGTCTTTTTTAATACGGGTTCCAATTTGAATTTATTATTTGATCCATATTTTCTTTAAATAGGAAATTCTTTTCTTTCTAAATCTGATCAACATGAACTAAGCCACATCAATTTCTCTTGACTTGTTTGTCATTTGTTTTGCCAGCTAGAGTGTATTCCTACATTATACTATCATTTTCTTATGAAATCGCATATTTAAGTAGATTAAATAGATAAAAAGTTACAGGATTTTCCACTGATATTCCAACGTTAGCAGGTTCAAGCTTCTTTATATATATATATATATATAGAGAGAGAGAGAGAGAGAGAGAGATGATAATAGATAGATAGATTCTCCTGTTTTAGTAAATTTTCTTGTCGATATTTCTCTGGTTATTTTCATTTACTTGCATTTCATTTTTCTGTGTGTGTTAACATAATCACATGCAAGAATATTACTCCTCCTGACTAAATATAAATAGTATGTTTGGTATAAAGAACCTCCTTATTTGTCTGTCTCTCTCCCCTCAAAGTTCTTGATTACTTATTCTTGTTGTCAGAGATGATCTCATCGAATCATCATTTTTCAGAACCATTGTGTTGTATACCCTGTAAATGGTCATCACAAATAACTTGTAATTATCGTGTTATGGGTTGCTTCAGCTGCGGGTCTGTCACAAATAAATTCTCTATCTCCACAACATACTGGTAAGCTCTGCATACACTCTTTTCTCTCGAGACCTCACTTATGGGATTACTCTAAGTATATTGTTGTTGTTGTACACACACAATTTGTTGCAGGAGTCCATTGTACTAAGTTTTGACATTAACTTAGTTGTTGTATTAATAGAAGAACCTGTGTAGTTGTCCTGCGTGCTCTATTATGGACTGTAGCTTATTCCAGCTTCATTATTATTTAGTTTTGACAATGCAGAATGTTTCCTTGGTTGTAGATACAACATTATGATGACATTTAGATGTAATGAGTATCTCCGGTCTATAAATCTTAAATTTATCTAATCTTTTCTTCATTGTTCAAAAGTGTTGCTTTCTTGATACCTATTCTTTAAAAACATGTTGTGTAGAAAGTCTCAAACTCCACTGCAATTTTTGGAAAAATGACGTTATAGGTATATCATATCTTACTACAAGAGCACTCATCATGGCAAAAGCATCTGCTTCCTGAATTGTGTTGGGTTTGCCTGCAACCTCTTCTTACTTTACTGCAGAAATCTTAGCAAAGGAAAAAAATTTATTCATGTCCTATTAATAACTTACTTGGAAGCAGATGTTGATATAAGATAGAGATATTGATGCAAGATATTGTCTTCCAGGATACGTTAAAAAGAGTGCAAACATCAATGAGCAGCAAAAACTGCAGCACAGGTGGGACAAAAGAACGCAGCAGGCAATACAGAGCAAAGCGCGGAAAGGGAAACAAATTAATTAGCTTTAATGTTGTGAAGTCTGCACTTGAATTTTAAGTTGCTTTCTTTGAAGTCTTTTGTAAGCGTAACTTCGTCTCTAAATTTCACATTGCCTCGATCAATACAATTAGCGATATATTCAAGTTTCACTACCAACTCATGTGCACGGGCAATCTCTCACTAGTGTAAAAGAGAGAATAGATCATCCTAAGATAATTAGATAGGAGAAATGTTATTGATTGATCCGTATTCTAAGTAATTTACTGGTAGTATTCAAAAGATGCAACCTTTCAGATTTTTAATTTCGAGTAGGTTTCTTTTCAAATAGACGTGATTTTTTATTGATTTTTAGTTGTGATTGTTGGTTTTAATTGTTTGTAAGATCAGATATTTTTTTATTTAGTTTTATAAGAAAGATATTTAGATTGATTTAAAGGGTATTATAGTAATTTAACTTTTTACTTAACAACTTTTCATTATTAATATAGTAAAGGATAAATAATATTTTTATAATAACATTAAGGTAATTTATTGAAAACACATGGTTATCTTTTTTTTTAATTTCAATTCTTACTATTGTAAATAATAGTATTACTATGTGATATACACACTACACTAAAAACAATAATTATAAAAAAAAAAAAAAAAATTTATTTATTATGCGTATATATTTTTGTAAGGCCTCATATTAAAATTTAACTTTATTTACTAATTTTATTGAGACACATTTGTTCATAAGTGAAGTACAAATTACTACTATTAACTCTCATTTTATTGCAGACATGAATCTAAACAACATGCTATAACTTGTGATTGAGAAAGAATTAAGATTTAAATTTTTCTCGAATGAGTTAGTTTTATAATTTAGGCCGAATTTAATGATAGATCAGGTCAAAATAATTTTAATTGCGAGTAATTAAATTAGAGAAACAAAAATCTATGTGAACACCATATCTATATCTATAATTTATAATCTATAATCTATAATCTATATCTATATCTATAATCTATAATTTATAATCTATATCTATAATCTATAATATATTAAAAGTGTGAAGACCCTTAGAAAAATGATTTGAACTTTTTGCCGTTCATTAAAATATTTTACATTAGACAAAATCATCTTTTCACTATTTTCTTAAAATTATTATTTAATTATTTAGTAAAAATAAAAAAATTTAATGATAAAAAAGGAAAAGGAAAAAGAAAAACAAGTAGGTTATTTGAGATAGAAGTCCTCTAAAGCTAATAGAGAAAATGGTCTATTACCCCTCCCCCAACCTTTAGTCGAAACTACACACTTATACTTTGCGGGGATCCTATGAACCCCCTGAACTATTTTAAAGTGAAATCATTACCTCCTGAACGCTGACATGATAAGAGAGTGTGTTTCACTCTCTTTAAAGAGAGTGAGAACGAATTTTTTTATTAAAAACTGTTTTTAATATTTCTTTATTTTCTTTATTCATTTTCTTTTTTCATTTTTAATTAGTCTTTTTCTTTATTCATTTTCTTTCTTTCTTGTGCTTCTTCTTCTTCTTCTTCCTTTTCTTCTTTCTTACAAAAAATGGCATCCAAGAATTCATCAATGGCATTCAAAATTAATTTATCATTTTCATCATCTCCAAGCACAAAATCGATTCGTTTCGGCTTCAAATTCGTCAAAAATTTTAAAATGGATATTGTTCATTGTTTTCAACTTCAAGATTGTCGAAAATTTTAAAATCGATATTGTCCATTATTTACGATTTCAAAGTCTTCCTAAATTTTAAATAGGTATTGTCCATTGTTTCCGACTTGAAGGTCGTTGAAAATTTCAAAATTCTCTATTTTTTCTGACTTTAAGGTTATTGAAATTTTTAAATTTGGTATTGTTCATTGTTTCCGGCTTCAAGGTCGTCGAAATTTTTAAAATTGGTATTCTTCGTTGTTTTCGAATTTAAGATAGTCGAAAATTTAAAAATTGATATTGCTCATTGTTTCTCACTTCAAGCTTGTCGAAAATTTTAAATTCGATGTTGTTTATTATTTCCGACTTCAAGATCATCAAAAATTTCAAAATCGATATTGTCCATTATTTCCGACTTCAAGGTCATCGTAAATTTTAAAATGGTATTGTCCATTATTTTTGACTTCAAGGTCGTCGAAAATTTTAAAATTCTCTATTGTTTCCGACTTTAAGGTCATCGAAAATTTTAAATTTCGTATTGTTCATTGTTTCCAGCTTTAAGGTCGTTGAAAATTTTGAAATTGGTATTGTTCGTTGTTTCCGGATTTAAGATCATAGAAAATTTAATAATTGATATGGTTATTGTTTCCCACTTCAAGGTTGTCGAAAATTTTCAAATTCGATATTGTTTATTATGTTCGACTTCAAGATCGTTGAAAATTTCAAATTTGATACTGTTCATTATTTTCTACTTCAAGGTCATCAAAAAATTATTAGCATAGAAGTAAAAATAATAAAGTATGAAAATGAAAAGAGATGAAAAGTAATTTTTAAAAAAATAATGGTAAAAAAATGATGAAAAGTGATAAAAGTGATAAAAATGAAAAAGAAAGTAAATCAAAATTAATTTTAAACAAAAAAATACGTGTCAAAATACTACTGGCGAGTGCATCACACCTTATCCAAAATGACAGGTTGTCAGGTTTTGGGGGGTAATAATTCCACTTTAAAATAGTTAAGGGGAGGCATAGGACCCCGCAAAGTATAAGTGTGTAGTTAGAATTTGGGGTAAAGGTTGAGGGGGTTTTTGATCATTTTCTCAACACTAATATAATAGTAGACAAACAGTACTCGATGATTTCTAATTTTCCATATTTATGGAATTAAGTAGGAAACATTTTTTTACTACCTTCGTTAATTTTTTATTTTATTTTCTTGATTTGGTTTTTTTATAAAAGAAATACAAATAGAAGGAATCTTATTTTTTTAGGAGTCGTACTCCTTTTTTAATTCTAAGGGAATTTATTTTGAACAAGGAATACCAACCTGGATTTTTGGTGCATAAATACATCGATTGCTATTTTTTTTGTTCAAATTTGTTGTTTGATGTTTCTCTTTTTTCTTTTTAAATTTGTGTAATTGTGGTAGCTCGAGAGAAGATTAAAGTGAATAATCTTTTTTTATGTGTGTGTTAGGTTGATGAATGACGAATAGCAATGAGAGGCTGATTTTAGTCACTCAAAACCTAGAACTCAACAAAGAAATAAGGAAGACATCACTTATTTTTGCATTCTTTTGCGTTGCTCCTAGTATGTGAGTTCTTCGAATTTTAGTTATGTTATTTTATAGTTTTTAATAACTTTTACTCTTTAAGTTTTTTTTAAAACCTATCTGAATTATATCTATATCTTGTATCTGAGAAATTTATTTATTGTAGAATCTTTTAATGAGAAAAAAAAATTCAATCAACATTTTAAGGACCATCATTCTTCTATATATAAGTAATTTTATAAAATTAACGCGTACATCTAAACTAGTAGGAGATAATGTGAGAACAAGGTAACTAACTGTTCAGGAGCAAATAGTACTTAAATTTGATTACAAGGACAATATTTTTGAAAAAATATAACAACAGGTAAATATAATTTATTTTCGACAGTACAAAGGTAAATTTAACATTTTTTCTTTTGAAAAGATACTTTTAGTCTTGGGGAGATTTGACCAATAATATGCAATAAATTTTCACAAATATATACCGCATACATATGTCTTATTTATTGACTTGATGTAAAAATATGATGATGTCCGGTGGATTTTTATTTCTCTCTACTTAAATATATTTCTAATTTGAATTATCTTAACCGAACCCACCATTAGACTCGGCCAAACTTATAAAGCAATTCATTTCAAGAATTTTCACTCTTGTTCTTTTTGGTCACAAGAAACATTGAACATTGACTAAGTTGAGATACGTTTTTTTCTGATTCTTCATGTGTTGATCAAGACTTCAGAATCCGCACAAAAGGTAAAGTTTTTGTTACTTGTCATTCTTTATTGAAGCAACTTTGGTGATGTATTACTTTCCTTTAATTTAAAAAGTTACACGTAAAATTCACATATCACAAATATAAAATGGGAATCAAATCTAAAAGGAACCGAATACGATAACAAAAGCAATGGTGTAGTCAGTGTAGGAAACAAAAGTAATAATATTTAAAAAAAAAGGACTAAAAGCAGAACTGAAACATAATTAAAATTAAATCTACAGAAAGAAGGCTAAAATTAAAGATGAAAAAGAGAAAAAAGACCCAAAAAAACATATCTTTCATAATTAAAGACGAAAAAGAGAAACATAATTAAAACATCTAAATTAAATCTAAAAAAAAAAGAAAAATTAGATGTCTTTCCTTAAATAAAAGAATACAATGAATAAAAGAGAATCTATTATTTCCTTGAATAAATATCTTGTTAATTTCAAATCTATCACCATATAACATATGTATCACCATTTCAAAAAACCGAGATAAAATGTAATTAACAAAATAGTCAGAATTTTATGTAATATCACTTAAAGATTCAGGGATTTATGTAAGTTACCCTTTTTAAAATACATTATTAGTTCCTTTTCTTTAATATTTTTAATATTAGTTTTGCATGGCCCGTGTTAGCATGGGCCCAATATATATATATATATGAAAGGACAAAAATAACACCTAAAACTAAAATAATTTCATAAAAATAGTACCTAAAACTAAAAACCCAGTAAATAGCCACTTCCATACACTTAATGATGTAAAACGGGATACAAGATATATAGATTCAAGAGATAATCAAGAAATTAAGAAGAGATAAGTAAGAAAGAAAGAATAACCCCACAATTGAAGTAAACTAGAGATGAGCAAATGTTGATCTGTGACTCTAATTTGAACAAATAATTACATGATTAATTTAAGGGAGAAGAGAATTGAACTCATATATGAATAATCTTACTAAAAGATATTAAAAAGAGATCCAATGTAGAGACAAAGGGATAAACCCACAAACTCATCAAAGAGGGTTTAATCTAAAATATGTAGTCTACCCAAAATATGCTCATCATATTCTATTTATACTTCTAGGGTAAGCTAAGATATGAAAAGACATAAATTCCTTTGATTAAATGTGCATCATATTATGACTAAAAAGGAACCGTAAAACATCATATTAATCTTCTCTTGCGTTGATTTTTAGCTTCCATACTCTTTTGAAACACTTCGCGCTTTTGATGTCAAGTTGAAATCCATCTATGCAATTAGCACTTTCCGAACTTGCATCACTTAACTACATATAACTTTCTGATAGTCATCTTTACCTTTTTTCATTCCACAAACTATTGTATAAATCTCTAAGAATCTGCATTTAATTAGGTTCATATAGTTTTCACCAATAAATGATAAATCATCCTCAATAAATTCATAAATAGATAAAGGATCGTCTTTCACCACTTTCTTGCTTGCTTTTCCATTCGATATACCCAATTTTCCACCATTTTCAATAAAATCTCAAAATTAAATAGAGGATTTCGAAGCAAGGTAAGGATTTTTAGATAGGTTATACGGTCAAAAAGTGTAACAAAAGAAAATTTGTTGATATCAAACTACAGAGTAAAAATATACTCCCCGTTTCTACCAATTTTTTAAATTGTTATTTGTCTTAGTTGGGCGGTTAACAAAAAATAGCTATAGTATATGCTTGTACATACTGTATCAATGTGGTATAAAAGTGTATCAATCTAGTATAAAAGAGTATAAATTGGATATATGCTACTGTATATGCTTGCAAATACTATATCAATATGGTATAAAAGTGTATCAATTAGTATAAAAGAGTATCAATTGGATATATGAACATTGTATATTCATGCATAGATTCCCCTTTTATCTTGTTATAAAAGTGTATCATTGTGGTATAAAAGAGTATCAATTGGATATAGGATCCCCTTTTAAAAAGTGTATCAATGTAGTATAAACTATAACTTGGTTTGCCGAGCTGATCAGAAACTTTACGCTTTTTCTTTGACGATATGTCATCATCTTCACCATTTTTTTCTCGAATTCTCTTTTTTTTTCTTAGCAATTTCAACTACACATTCATCGACCTTTTCCTTCCCTTTTGAAATATTCTTTTCTTGATCTCTACATGCACCAAAAAGTCTCAGACTTTGTGACTGACATCCTCTGAGAAGAACATGGACTTTCCGACATGGCTTTTCTCTTACCTTAAGACCCCATTCTATCATATTTTTTCCTCTTCAAGTTTGAAGGACTAGGACATTGCTTCAAGTGCAACCACATATGTGATGATTCTGTAAAATCAATCGTCATTGATAATAAATTTGGTGTCAAAATTAACCCCTTTGCCAGCTAATTCTAACTTTCTTTTACTTCCTATTTTTTGTTTCATGTCCAAAGTTTCGAATGCTACAATGCAAGAAACAGCAAATCAATTTCTTATGTTAATCACAAAACACATATTTATCAACGCATAATAAAGAGAAAAAGATGAAGATTTGGGAAAGTGATTTAAGAGTAGCTGTTGAAAGAGCATTTAATACTCTTTATTGTGTAAGGATATTAGTTTTGGGCCAAATGGCTAAAAACAGAAAATAAATTGGGCCGACTGGCTCCAGTTGTCCAAAGTTTAAAATTGCTGGTCATTTCTTTTCAAAATGGTCAGCCCGTGTCCTTTCCCTTTTTTTATTTCAACTTATGTGATGTAAATAAAATTTAGATAATTAATCATTAAAATAATTTAAGTTTTTAATTATTATATTTTATAATACATTTTCTTCTATTTCAATTTATGTGATAATGATATAATTTCAAGAACCAGCCAAATATTTTATATATTTAGATTTTTTAAATTGTTAATTATCTGATTTATAATAATTTTTACATAATGTTTCAATAAAATATGAATACTCTCTTTGTCCCAATTTATGCGGCACAGATAAAATTTCGTCAATTAGTCAATTTTTTAAATATTTTTATTAATTATTATTATTTACAGTACTTTTATTTCATTTTCAAATAATATACGTTGTTTTATATCTTCCTCTGTCTCGTCCCAATATATATGGCACTAATATAATTTTGATAGTCAATCAAATTTTTTATGTTGTCGTATCATTTTGTTATTCTTAATTTTCTAATACATAAATGACTTATAATAAGGGGTGGTCTAATAAAATCATCGTTTGAAAGATGATAATTTAATTTAAAACTTCAAGAGTTAATTTTGCATTTTATGTCTATTTAATCTTTTTATTAAATATTATTTATTTTTTTCATACCTAGATGATTCATAATAATTAATTAAGAGTGATTGATTATGTTACTTCTATAAAAATTAACATAATTTTATCATATCCAATAGTAATCATCGATAACTCACCGGAGTAGTATATTAATTAAATATGAAATGCTATATTTTGCATATAAAAAATATGATATTATTAAACATTATTATATAGTGCATTATGTTTATCTCTCACAATAATAAAATTTTATTATATATTTTTTTTATTTCTTTTTTACTTGATACATATTGACCCAATACAAATCTTAAGAAAATATTCATTAGGAATTTATTTTATTAAATTCAATTTATTAATTTTGTACTTTAAAAATTTAAAGTTAAGTTTAAATATTAGTATTTATATATAAGAAAAAATAATTTTAAATTTAAATTTACTAAAATGACTAAGTAAAAAAACAATCTTGAATATAAAAGTCTACTAAAATAATAAAATTGATTTACTTTAAATATTTAGTTGCAATTGTATATACAAAATATGATATTATTAAACATTAATGGATAGTGCATTATGTTTATCTCTCACAATAATAAAATTTTATTATATATTTGTTTTTATTTCTTTTTTACTTGATACATATTGACCGAACACAAATCTTAAGAAAATATTCATTAGAATTTATTTTATTAAAATAAATTTATTATTTTTGTACTTTAAAAATCTAAAGTTAAGTTTAAATATTAGTATTTCTATATAAGAAAAAAATAATTTTAAAATTTAAATATACTAAAATAAATAAGTAAAAATAATTAATTTTGAATATAAAAGTCAATTAAAATAATAAAATTGATTTACTTTAAATATTTAGTTGTAATTAATTAAGATAAAATTATTATATTATTAAATTACTTAAATTTAAGATGTTATGTTTTGCATATACAAAATATGATATTATTAAACATTATTGGATAGTGCATTATGCTTATGTCTCATAATAATAAAATTTTATTATATATTTTTCTTTATTTCTTTTTTACTTGATACATATTGACTCAACACAAATCTTAAGAAAATATTCATTAAGAATTTATTTTATTAAATTAAATTTATTAATTTTGTACTTTAAAAATTTAAAGCTAAGTTTAAATATTAGTATTTCCATATAAGAAAAAATAATTATAAATTTAAATTTACTAAAATAAATTAATTTTGAATATAAAAGTCGATTAAAATAATAAATTGGATTTACTTTAAACATTTAGTTGCAATTAATTAAGATAAAATAATTTAAATTATATTGCAAAGTTGGAAAGTACTGTGGGACCCACCCATATTTAAATGTAGCATGGAGGTCAATCTTGTAAATAAATAGAATAAGGTGGGCACTTTATAAGGGCATGGTCTGTAATTAAATGAAAGATTGTGGATATTTTTTAAAGTTATTAATAAGGTACAACTAACATAGCGCAAAAAAAAAAAACTTTAATAAGATTTTTCTTCTATAAAGACTAAAATGCTCTCAACTTTTCATTAAATTCCAAGAAGCGGACATGTTGAAGTTGACTCTCCTTATATATAAAAATATTATGACATTTGTAGTTTACCATCGAAAACAACCATTTCATTTGCATGAGATAGTTATAAGCTTCATTGATATTCTATCTTCCTCACTAGTCGGCTTACGCCGTGCTATGCACAGCCCAATATTGATCCTTAAAAATTCTATATTATGTATAATTCTATCATTTAATTAATACCTTCATTTGTTTGGTTGATAATTTATAAGTTAGACATATATTATTATATTTAGATTAATAAAATTTGTATAACAATATTTTAAGTTGTTCAACTTTGTGGCATTGGTAGTCAATTATATTTTAAAAATAATTTAAGTTTTTAATCATTGTGATTTATAATATTTTTCCTTCTATTCTATTAACTAGAAGTAACATAGTAAAATTATTATAACAAATACTTGTGAATTTTTTTTAAGTGGTCCCATATAAGACGTAAGTTAATTTAAAACATCAAAAAATAATTTATCATTTTATACCTATTTTATTTTTTTAATTAAATATTATTAATTTTTTAATGCTTAAATGACTTATATAAACATCAAAAAATAATTTATTATTTTATGTCTATTTTATTTTTTATTAAATATTATTAATTTTTTAATACTTAAGTGACTTATAATAATTAATTATGAGTGATATAGTAAAATCACGGTTAAAACAACTGAAGCAGTAATGTCATAAATGTCTATTTTAAATTTTTAATACGTAAATAACTTATAATAATTAATTAGGGGTAATATAGTAAAATCACGATTGAAGCAGTTGAAGCAGACATGTCCACTATGAGCAGCCTGCTTCAGCTGCTTATTGTGTGGAGAAAATTGAAGAAAAGGTGTCATTTAAGTCTTGAATGAAGGATTGGTGACGTTGACCAGCTTAAAGGGTCAAACATAATTAGGAATCTTGATTAAGTTAATTGTGGACTTGATTAATATTTTTAAAACTTTCTAATCTTTTCAAAAATACAAATTAACCCACACCGTCTCCTTTCAAAATCAACCATCTCTCTCCTTCCTCTCTCTCGACAATTTCTCTCAACTCTCTCCCAACCAACAGTTCTGCGAAATTTCTCACTTCAATTTTTGGCGACTTCAAGCTCCAGCGAAAAATAGCTGGGTGAGTTTCTTTTTGACTTTCAATCGTCAATCAATATGACAAATAGTGTTCTCCGGTGACAATAATTTTTAGTTTTTCGTCATTTATTTCTTCTTTCACATGTAAAAAATTATGTATTTTTAGTTATAAAGAAACAGGGAAACTTGAGTCAACTTCTCTTCTAGTATTGGTTAATAATTTTAATATTTCTTGCTTATATTTGAAATGTGGACTAAATAAAACTCTAATTTTTGGCATTTTATCTTTACTCTTTTCGGTGTGAAGTATAATTTTTTGTTGCTACTGTAGTTCTTGTTGTCAAACTGTTGATTCGATTTTTGTTGGTGATTTTTTATCACCGTTAATGTTCTTAGTGTGTGTGTGTTGTGTTGGTGTTGCTAGGTTGATTTGTTATTTTTCTTAGTAAAAATGGTGTTGCAATAGATTAACCATCCGACGCAATATATGAACCATCTGATGTAATATATGAACCATCTGATGCAATAGATGGAACATCCTATGCAACAAATGAAATAGATAGAAATAAGATGCAACACGTGAAAATCTGATGCTATAATGAAAATATGATGCGATAGATAAACAATCTAACAGATCATTCATCTGTTGCGACGATGACTCTTCTGTTTGGAAGAAATCTAAACAATATTGATCCAATAGAGAACTCATTTGGCAACAGATGAGTAATGTGGTGCAACAAATGAGTGGTCTATTTTTATTATTTCCAATGGATTACTCATCCCTTACAATAGGTTGGTTATAGGTTGCAACAGATATCCTACCTGGTACAACAGATGCTTGATCTATTTTTATTGTTTCCAACAGATTACTCATCTTCTGCATCAGGTTTTTATAAGCTGCAATAAATAACCTACCTGGTACAACAGATGAGTGATCTATCTTTATTATTTCCAACGGATTACTCATATGTTGCAATAGGTTATTTATAAGCTACAACAGATAACCTACCTGGTGCAATAAATAGATAAGTTGGTTATATATTGCAACAGTTAACCTACCTAGTACAATAGATGAGTGATCTGTTTTTATTATTTTCAATATATTACTCATCCACTGCAATAGGTTAGTTATATATTGCAATACATAACCTACCTGGTTTAACAGATTAGTTATCTATTTTTATTGTTTTCAATGGATTACTCATCCGCTGCAACAGGTTGGTTATATGCTGCAACAGATAACCTACCTGGTGTAATAAATGTGTGGCCTATTTTTATTACTTCTAATAGACTGATCATTCACTGCAACAGGTTGGTCATATGTTGTAACAGATATCCTACCTGGTGCAGCAGATATGTGGTTTATTGGAACTATTATTTTACTGTTGTACATATTTGATTTACTATTATCCTTTTTTAATGATACATTAATAAATTATAATCTATTTTGTGTTCCTGTTAATTTTAGATTATATGGTACCCAAAAAAAAAATAAACTGAATCAAGTCCAAGTAAACAAACACGTGAAGCAGCTAGGCTATATCCATCACTGTATGAGGTTGCTTTACAAGTGTTATCTCAATCAGGAGCAGAAGATGCTAAACATGGGGAGGAGGAATATTTCAAAAGAGAAGATCCAAATGCTAATAGCCTTTCCACCGAATAGTTGGTCAAAACCTTCAGCATTGATCGTTATCTTGTGAGAATGCAGTGCGATGGTGCAACAGATTTAACGAATAATTTCATGGTTAAGTCAACCATGGGAAAATCTTTCGACTCCTTTATAAAAATACTTCGAGAACAAAAATTGGATGCTTATTTCAGGGACAACTGCTTTGGAAAATATCTTGATTTGCCGGAGGACAACAATGCTCGTTTCCAAATGAAAATGGTATATGATCTTCTTAAGCGTAGGTTTATATATGAAAACAAAGATAAAATGGATGAGGTATGGATAAATTACTGTGGCATGCTTGTTTGTTTAGGTTGGAAGGAGTTTGCCATAGTTACAGGATTAAAATGTTATCCTTATTTTCCTTCTCAAGTTATACCTATTCTAACCCCAAAAAATTACCTCGCATATCCCAAAAAGGCAAAGACGAGTCGATTGATTGTGATGACCTAGTGACCCTTGTTGGTCCAAGCTTCAAAAACATAAATTTAATAGAAGCGTTGAAAGGTAAAAGACTTTCAAAGAAGTACAAGCAATCATTGTTCTTGGTTTGGTTTGTACATAATGTTCTTTGGGTTAGAAACGTTAACAAAAACATACCACTTGGTTTGATAAAGATATTCGAGGATCTTGAGGCATTTAACAGCTATCCTTGGGGTTATGAAAGCTACAAAATTACTGTCCAATATTTGTTGACTCCGTTAATGCCAAGGACATTCAACTTATATGGCTTTCCATGGGCTTTCATGGTAAATATTTCTTTTATCATGACATGATTCATTTTTTTAATCAATAATGCTTTAGATTTATTGGCGTTATTTTATAGGCTTAGGCATTTGAAGACATTCCTTATTTAAGACAACAAGTGAACTACCAGGAAGAAATTTCCTGTCCAAGAAACCTTAGATGATTGTCGGCCAAAACTGATAAAAATACAAAATTTCTTGATCTCTTCAACTCCCAGAAGAAAGCAATAAGTCTAATTCTAATTAAATTTTTATTTTAATTAATTATTTTTTAAAATAATTTCATTATTATTCTATTATATGTACTGATTTATTTCAGATTCTCTATCCGTGGCTTGTTCCGACCAATTGAGAGTTGAAGATGTTAGGTTTTCTTACTTTAGGATCTGTGCAAACTTTATCGGACCCTAAGATCATTAATAGAATAAAGGAGGAATTGTTTGGAGCAACAACCATCATAAAAAAAATAATTTTTGAGGGTGGGCTTGTTGTTGTTGATGATGGTAGTGGTAGTGGTAGTGGCGCTCCTCTTACAGTTTTTGAAATAACAAACCATTTATGATTATGATCATACTAGTTATACAAATTTTGCCACATCTAGTGAATGTTCTGCATGCAAATGTCCAGACTACAAGGCGAAACATGATAGAGTAATTAATGCCATTAATGCATTAACTATTTCTGTAAAGGAAATGATATCTAAGAGGGGTGTCATTCCATCAAAGAGGATTTCATATCCATACACTCCACTAGGGATCAAGGTAGCTAAGAGGGGAAGGAAAGAAATTTTCAAGGCATCATCAAGCATTGAACAAAGCAAAATTGCAACTCCTCTGTCTTTGTCTTGCACCTTTGATCAATGTACAAGGGCCACAGGAGAATAGCATAAGCTAAAGAAGGTGAATGTATATCATCTGTTCCAACAAACAAATAGACACGTTTGTTTCAACAGATTATACATCTACTAAAAATTATCAAACAGATATATACATTTGTTGCAACTATCATATAATCTGTTGCATCATATGTACTTCACCATATGTACTCATCCCTAGTTATATCTAAATCAGTTTAGGTATTAGCTCAATAATAAGTTAATACAAAATATTTTGACTCAGAGTAATCGATCGATGACTCGGGTCAGAAGTAACGCAATACTAACACCATGCAATCGCAAAGACTCAATTGAAGTTGTACTTCACCCTAAGTACTCATCCCTAGTTCTATCTAAATCAATTACAAAGAAATTTGTTGCAACAAACGACTGAGCTATTGGAAATTTTCAAATAGATATTTATATCTGTTGCAACAGATGACATATCGAAATTAATTATTAAATATACATTTGTATCTATTGTGACAGATGACTGAGCTGTTGGAAATTTTTAAATAGATATTTATATCTGTTGTAACAGATGACATATCTGATTTAATTATCAAATAAATATTTGCATCTGTTGTGACAGATGACTAAGCTATTGGAATTTTTCAAACAAATATTGATATCTGTTGCAACAAATGACATATCTGTTTGAGAATATTTTTTTCTTTTAATTTTAAAGCAATCTTCTATCTGAAAAAAGAAATATGGATAAAATAGTACTACTAAAGGAGATAAAAAAGTTTCTTGAATAACTCAAAAATATCATTGAGTAGTCTTATCTTGTTTTTTAGTGTCACCCGTCTTCCTCATGCCCCTCAAGTTATTAATCAATATTAATGAATATTTAAACCCATGTCTAGAATTATCTCTTCTTCAATCCTAAATTTATTTATCTCTCACTTTTTTCTTTCTCTCATCTTTAGGGTTATCACAACCGTCTTCTTTTTTCTCTCCTCTTTCTCATAAAGATACTTTTAGATCTAAACCGATCTATATCTTTCCTCGACTGAAATTGCTATTTTGATTCCCTTGCTTTTGACATTGCAGGTATGGTTCACTATTGCTCTTTCATTTTCGTCTTCTTCTTTGCAAGTTATTACATCTTTTTTTATTTAATTACCATATCATATTTATTTAAAAAATTTAAAGGAACTTTTAAGTCTTGAATGAATGAACAATTGTTTTTATTACAATATGTGAAAAAAGTCATCTGTTGGGAGAAGTTTAAGAGTCTTGTTAATAGTATCAATTTTTTATATATATTTTATTTGTTTCTTTGATGTTGATATTGTTATTGATATTGTTGGTGGGGTTGGTGTTGTTGGAACTTGTGGTGTGGTGTTATTGATGGTGTTGGAACAAATGATGTTAATTCTTTATTGTTGATGTTGTTGTTGATGATGTTGAAACAAATGATGTTGTTTCTTTGTTATTGATGTTGTTTCTTTGTTGTTTCTTTGTAGTTTATGCTGTTGTTGATGTTGCAACAGATGGAGCAACTGTTGGAACAAATCAAACCACTAGAAAGGTTGGTTTGATATATTCCAACAAACTCCACATATGTTGCAACGAACTCTACATTTGTTGCAATATAATGGACTCCACATCTGTTGCAACAGACTCCACATCTGTTGTCTGTTGCAACGGATGGATAATGTTCTTTCTGTTAATCTCTTGTTTGACATTAATTTTTTTCCTTTTCTTTGTAGATATAAGGAACTAAAAGTTGATCAACTTTTGCTCGACCAACATAAAAGGCTACAGTAAAGATGGGTTCGAAGGAATAAGCTGCTTGCAGATGAAACCACTACATATGTGGGAAGTATGTATTACTGATAATGTTATCATGAAAACACACATAGAGTACACTAATTTTGTGAATGTTGTTTTTACCGATTAGTCATTGATCATTCAAACAAGATATAGCAATTTTACATTTAAGTTCGATAGGTCTGAACTGATAAGGCTGAGGGACCATGAATATGGTTCTGATAACCTGTTAAGATATAATGTCAGTTGTTGCTCCTGTTTATATGTCAAGCATTGTGAAGGGATCAAGTTTTGGTGGCATTGTAAAGAGATTCAATAGCGATTGAACTAACTTTTAGGGTGCATTGGACTCTAATAGGGTCTTCGAAGCCTCTCGCTGCTTCAGCCAAAAATAAAAATCAATATAGTTATTGTCCTAGCCTAAATTTATATGGTTGGGTTTCTCGGGGTGATGATTATTTGCTAAAAAGTGCAGTGAGAGAATGCCCACAAGGGGAAATAGGAGGTTGATAAATGACTATATCATCTAAGAGTTAATTAAAGAGAAAACACAGGGTAGAAAGGAACTTCTAACGAATTTGGACGATAAAAGTGAATTGAAACATGAGAAATTTGAATCAAGTGCAAATATGAATGTGTATCCAGTATTGAAAATTCGTCTGTTATTTCTCTGAAGGAAAAATAATATAGATGGACACTTTGATAGGGAGTTGTGACTAAGTAGCGTGATCAGGATGATCACCTATATAGAAAATAGCAGAACACCAAGAAAGCAGCTTTATGGGTACCGATGGTTGAAATGACGTATAGTAAGTTAAGAAAACTTGCGCCAATAATAGCTACAGTTAAAATAAGGAATCTAAGCGAAGACGACAATTTTTGAATTTTAAATTGCATTCCATGCCTTTTTGTTTGTGGTGCCGATTAGGTCCACTGCTATTGACTTGATCGAAATCACAAACAAGATTGAAAGGCAGATTGAGTATCATTACTTCCTTATCAATATGTATATAATTATTATGTGATCAAGCCTTAGCATGCTTTCAACATACCTTGGAGAAGATCATAGGCTTGTTGTAGTATGTGAATCCCGATAATTTTCAAGCTTGCCTGCAACTTGTTGATTCGGTATTCAAGCTTGTCGTTGAAGTCTTTGAGGTTGGTATAGAGTTTCTGGTCTTTTGTGAGCTAATCAATGAGGAGCACTTTTTTTGAAGTTGTGGAATGGTAAAAGACCTTTAGAAGGATTCCAAAATACTTTATTCAGAAGGCTTAAATGATACATAGAGGGTTCACTATGTTTGTTTTAGGTCAAAATGTGTTAATGCACAATCAACCAGTGGTCTCAATAGTTGAATAACTTACTTTTATCAAGCGTTGTTCAATGTAGCTTACTCAACAAACCTTCAAAGGATTTGATAGGTCAATTAGCCTGGAACTACGTAACATTTGATCTAAACTAATTCTACTAATCCTATCAAACATTATGTAACTCTAGGATTATTACCCTATCAAAACCTTTGCCCAAGTTAATGCATAAATCAAACGCAGAAAAGCTAAGAGATTAAGCTCATTTGATTTGTGCACTAACTCGGGCAAAGGTTTTGATAGGGTAATGATCCTGGAGTAACGCAATATTTGATAGGATTAGTGGAATCAGTTTAGATCAAACGTTACGTAATTCTAGGCTAATTGACCTATCAAATTCTTTGAAGGTTTGTTGAGCAAGCTATTGGATCGTTTTTGGATGCAGTGCGAGGCTTCGAAGGCCTTTTCAGATTCCAATGCATACTTAAAGTTAAGTCCAATCGCTTTTGGATCTCTGCAATGACACCAAATATTGACCCCTTCTCAAAACTTGGCACGTATAAACATGAGCAACAACCGTCAATAATTCGTAACAGGGTATCAACACCATCTTCATGGGGACCTCGGGCTTATCAATTCGAGCCTATCAAACTTAACTGTACAATGCAAGATCTTGTTTAACTGATCAGTGCCTAATTGGTTAAAAACTGCATTCACAAAAATATTGTACTTTTGTGTGTTGTCCGGATGACCTTATTAGTAATACTTAACTCCCACAAATGAAAGTGGATCCATCTATCTATATGCACCTTATTCTTCCTAGCCCATCTATGACTTAAATTGAATAAACAAATGACTAATCTGTTGTAACAAATGTCACATCTGTTTAGATTATCAAATAATTATGAACATCTGTTATGACATATGATTAATCTGTTGCAACATATGACTTATTTGTTGGAAAAATCAAACAAATATATCCATCTG
This sequence comes from Capsicum baccatum var. pendulum, assembly GCA_030864225.1. Taxonomy (NCBI): domain Eukaryota; kingdom Viridiplantae; phylum Streptophyta; class Magnoliopsida; order Solanales; family Solanaceae; genus Capsicum; species Capsicum baccatum. The sequence continues at coordinate 79,425,301 of CM061560.1, read as the reverse complement.
TTGCAACAGATTGTCAATATGTCATAAATTATTTAACAGATGGAATATATTTTGCAACAGATTACCCATATGTTAGATTTATTTTAAAATAATTTTTTTCTTTTCAAAATACAATAAAGATAAAATGTTGTAATTAGATCCGTTTTTTAACTTACATAAGCTTTAAAAGTCACCAATATTATTTAAAAAGAGGTGAACAGTCCTGCTTTTTTGACTAACTCATTCGAATTCAATCCCTCTCAATAACAACCCCAGAAATTTATTACACGACCTATCACATTTCATAGTAATAAATAATTTCCCAATACTGAGATAATATGGTCTATATGAGCAATATGACCAATGACAATCATTCACAAATTTCTCAATGCTTACAACTATAAAGACATGTCTTTTTATTTTTATGGGTACGACGCACCTATTACTAGGATAATTTTTCATCATTATTTTTTTCCTCCTTACTCGTTCATTCTACTCCACTTCTAGATATGACTGATCCAGCTTTGTACAAGGTGATTCATCTTAAGTCCTTGCGGGAACTTGAAAGACAGATACATGAACTACAAAGGGAGTTGGGCGACTTCAAAGCAAGGCTGAGGAGGGCCCTGCTGCTACCGGATGACGATTGGTCGGTTGACAATAATACTAATACTAATGCTAATACTACTACTACTAATAGTAGTAATAATAATTAGGTTAATGTTTTTTTTAGTGTATGTATTTTTTTATATCGGATCTACCCAAGGATATGTTTTTTCTATTGTATATATTTGTATATAATGGATTCGAAAATCTATGTTTGATCGAATTTAGATTTTGAATTCTTATTTAATATTTAATTATCATTCTGTCTATTCCTTATTCTCAACATGTCGACGGTTGGAGGTAGGAATTGAGCGTTTATGGCAACCGATGAACCATATGTTGCAATAGATGGTTAATCTGATGCAACAGGTGGAACATATGTTGCAACAGACGGTTATTAATAAAAAAAGATTATTGTTATTGAGAGGGTGAAAAGTCATGACTTTTTGATTATTTAATATGAAAAACGGTTCGTAAATAAATAATAAGGATATAAATGATAAACACAATTTATAAATATAAAATAACGGTTATTTAATTTTAATAACTGATCGTGACTTTTCACCATTTTTGTTTTTGAATCTGTTTTTTAAATTACTTATTTATTATATATAAAAAAGTCACAACATTGTATTAATTAAGGTATATGATGATTGTTAAATAAAAGGTGAACAGTCCTGACTTTTTTGCTCTAACACATTCAATGTTGCTGGTGCATCAAATTCCCCATCTGTTGTGACTGATGAATCAGATGTTAGAAGAAATCAAAAATGCTCCTAAAATAGATAGTCGATTTGTTACAACAGATGGTATATCTGTTGCCACAGATAGGTTATTTGATGCAACAGACTATCTGTTGCCACAACTCAATAAAAATAGTTATTATTTTATTAAAGAAACGATTATTGAAAAGGTGTCTTTGATTTTTTAATTGAGAAAAAGGTTATTTAAATTTAATAACTAATTAATAATAATAAGCTGAAAAGTCATGACTTGTCATAATAATAAAAAATTCACCAGCTTGATTTAATTAAATCATTTCCTTTCGCAGAAAATAATAAGAAAATAAATGATAAACACAATTTATAACCGTAAAAAATGGTTATTTAATTTGAATAATTGATGTTAATATTAAATAAGCGACAAGTAGTGTGACTTTTCGCCATTTTAGTTTTAATTTTTTTTAATTTATATAATAAAAAAGTCACTAAATTTGGATTAATGATATGATGATTATTAAAAAAAAAGATAGATTATATGTTGCAACAGATAGATTATCTGATGCAATAAGTTGTCAATTTGTTGCAACAGATGGTATATCTATTGTCACAGATGGGTTATCTGATGCAACAGATATAGAATCTGTTGTCACAACTCAATAAAAATGGTTATTGCAAAAAATTAATTAATAATAATAAGCTGAAAAGTCATGACTTATCACAACTTGATTTAATTAAGTCATAACTTTTCACAGTAACTAAAATCTGTAATTAATAAATAGAAGTGAACAATCGCGCCTTTTTGCCTAACTCATTCAAATTCAATCCTCTATAAATAGGCCCCTCCTTACTCACTCGTTCATTCTACTATACTTTATTTATTTCTTGTATCTTATCTTTCATATTACACCTTCAACCACTTTCTATTTCCTGACTCAGGTAGGCTTTTTTCTTGCTTTGTGTGTAAATATACCCAATTTTGTAGTATATATTGTATTACATTCGGATTCTTTTATTTACTTTTGTTTTTACGTTTTTTGTCAATTCATGTGTTTTCTAGATATGACAGATCCAGTGTGGACGTTGCTTTTCTGCAAGATACCGTGAATGAACTTCGGAGGCAGGTTCATGACCTGCAGTGGGAGTTGGGAGCAGTGAGAGCAAGGATGCTCTGGGAGATCTGCAGGCTGAGGTGGCCCCTGCTGCTGCCGATTGAAGATTGGTTGGCTGGCAATAATAATAATAATAATTAGATTTTTTCCCTTTTAGTCTATGTATTTTTATTTATTTTTGTTTAGTAAAGAAAATATGTTTGATCGCCTTTGACGTTTTAATTCTTATTTAATTTTCATTAAGTTTTTCTTTCTTCTTCTCATCAAATATGTCGACGATTAAGGAATAATTTGAATCAAGTAGCAATAGATTATCTGTTATAAAAAAAATAGATTATCAGTTACAATAGATAGATTATCTATTGCAACAGATAGATTATACGTTACAACAGATAGATTATCTGTTACAATAAATAGATTATCTGTTATACAGATGGTTTAATTGAGAAAAAGGTTATTTAAATTTAAGAACTAATTAATAATAACAATCTGAAAAGTCACGACTTATCACAATAATCAAAAAGTCAGTCAACAGCTTTGATTTAATTAAGTCATTAACTTTTCACAGTAATTAAAAAGTCACCAGTTTGAATGTAATTAATAAATGAAGGTAAACAGTCGCGCCTTTGTTCCAAAGAGATTACTCATCTGTTACAACGGATAAGTAGTTTGTTGCAACAGATAAATAGTTTGTTGCAACAGATAGTAAGTCTGATGCAACAGATAAATAATCTGTTGCAACAGATAGTAAGTCTGATGCAACAGATAATTAGTCTGTTGCAACAAATAACTAGTTTGTTGCAATAAATCACCTATCTATTCGATTCATGTTATGGGCACTATAGAACCATAAACATGAATCTAATATATGAGTCTTCCATTCCAACTGATTACTCATCTGATGCAATAGATGAGTGATCTATTTAAATTGTGGGCTCTTATGTTGGATTCATGATCGAGTTTTATCCATTGTTGAAAAAACAGCAGTAGTTGTGTACCCAGATGACAAATTCGACTAAAAATCAAAATTTTACTTACCAAAGTCACTTGTAAAGTAACACCGAAGTGGAAAGTGATGTGCGAAATAAAATTTCACCTAAACAATTGGTCAGGTAGCAGCAGTAATTGTAAAAACAACAATGGTCGACAAAAAGAAGATGAAGATGATAATGATGTAGAAGATGAATAAAGCAACAACAATAATGAACAACAAAAATCGTGAAGAGAGAGAAAACAACAACGGATGAGAAGAGAGAGAAACATACCTTTTTTCCTCTGTTTCCTGTTATATTAACTAACATTTGGATCAAAGTGTAAATTCAAAAACTTGTGGATTATTTTCAAACTTTCTCAACTTTCTATATTAATAATAAAGTAGTTGTCACCTACACTCAATTATTAATACTTGAGTCACCTACACCACATTTTTTATTTTTTTTTGTCAGCACAAAGCCCCTTGTGACTTATTATATAGGATAATAATAATAATAATAATAATAATAATAGGATAAAGAATAATTATATTTCGCGTTATTGTTGTTTGTCTTTTTCTTTTATGTTTTTTTTTCATATACATATATATAGTATATATATTACTCTATAATATAAGAGTGAATGAGAGCAGCTTAGGATCGTGCTGCTTGCCGACCGTTCAGCTACTTGCTCCGTGATTTTACTATATCACCCTTAATTAATTATTATATATTATTTATATATTAAAAAATTAATAATATTTAATAAAAAATAAAATAGATATTTATGATATGTTTGTTTTAAATGCTTTAACTGTAACTTTATTATATTACCTTGATTAATTATTATAAGTCATCTAAGTATTAAAAAATATTATAAAGTCATTTAAGTATTAAAAAATTAATAATATTTAATATTAAATTAACTTGACGTCATATATGTGATTCCCTTAATCTTTTTCCACAAATTACTCTATAATACTAGAGTGAATGCGAGCAGCTTAGGGTCGTGCTGCTTGCCGACCATTCAGCTGCTTGCTCTGTGATTTTACTATATCATCCTTAATTAATTATTATATATTATTTATATTTTAAAAAATTAATACTATTTAATAAAAAATAAAATAGATATTTAATATTAAATTAACTTGACGTCATATATGTGATTCACTTATTCTTTTTCCACAAATATTTTCTATAATAATTTTGTTATATCACTTTTAATTAGTTATTATAAGTTATTTAAGACATGTCTAATTCGTTGCTTCAATAATGATTTTGTTATATCACCCCCTAATTAATTATTATGGTCATCTAAACCTTGTGTTATTTAAATAGAAATAGAAGAAAAAGTATTATAAATTATAATAATTACAAAGTTAGATTATTTTTAAAATATAATTAACTATCAATGACACAAAATTTTGTACAAAGAGAGTAACATATATTATTTGAAAATTACATAAAAAATATTATAAATTACAATAGTTAACAACTTAAAATATATAAAAACAAAAAATTTACTCTGTTCTATATTTCAAAATATTACTATAAATCATAATAATTAACAACTTTAAAAATTTAAAGGTCGATCTGTCTGCTTTGACACAACTTCATTAGTCCTTTCCCTTGCTTTTATTTTTTTCATCAATTTTAATTTGCTTGTTTTATTTTGTTTATCTAGTATATATTTCAAAAAAATATGAAAAAATTTCTATAAATCATAATAATTAATAACTTAAAAAATTTAAAAGGTGTAAAATATTTGGCAGACTCTTGAAACTATATCAGTAACATTTAAATTGAAATAGAAGAAAAAGTATTATAAATCACAGTAATTAAAAACTTAAATTATTTTTAAAATGTAATAATTCCACAAAAGTTTGGCAAAGGAGAGTAACATGTTATTTGAAAAATACATAAAAAGTATTATAAATTACAATATTTAACAGCTTAAAATATCTAAAAAAAATTAATCTGTTATATATTAAAAAAATAATAAATCACAATAATTAACAACTTAAAAAGTTTAAAAGATCTAAAATATTTGGTTGACTCTCGAAATTATATCAGTGACACTTAAATTGTAATAAATAAAAGTATAATTTACCATGCCACAAAAGTTTGAACAAAAGAGAGTAACATGTATTATTTGAAAAGTACATAAAAAGTACTATAATTACAGTAGTTAATAGTTTAAAACATTTTTAAAAAAAATTAATCTGTTATATATTTAAAAAAATAAAAAAAGTACTATAATATCACAATAATTAACAATTTTAATTTTTCTACATATATAAAATATTTGGTTGAGTTTCAAAATTATATCAGTGTCACTTAAATATGAATAGAGAAGAGGTATTATAAATCTTAATAATAAAAAATTTAAATTATTTTAAAAATATAACTGATTATCAAAGTCACAAAAGTTTAAATAAGGAGAGTAATATGTATTATTTAAAAATTAAATAAAACTATTATAAATTATGACAGTTAACAATTTACAATAACTAAAGTATATTAAAATATAATTGATTATCTAAATTTAATTTGTGTCACATAAATTGAAACTAAAAAATAAAAGGGTAAAATTCAGAAATGATATACTTGAGGCCCTAATTATTAATTTTATAGCAACAGTTTCATAATCACATTTTGTAGCAACTTGTATTATGTATTTTTAAAAACTGTTGCTATAAAAATACATATACAACTAATTTTATCTCCCTTAAATAACTGAAATTGGTTGAGATAAATATGGTATAATTACCAATTAATTAATTTTGTAGATTTCTTTTCCGTTAAAACACTTCAATCACGTGATTTCTGTTTTATCTTAACAGCATTGATCAAATTTCAAATTTCAGTTTTCTCCATTAATGAGTTCATGTGAGAAAAAAACTAAAATCAAAATCTGCTTTTCGTTTTTGTGAGCAATTTCATCTAATTCAACCCTGTTTTTATGTTCAACTATTGCTGTTTTTCATATGAAATTCTACAGTATCTTTTTCGAATTCAACATCAGTTTCAAAATGAAGCATTAATTTCTTTGAATCAAATTCAATTATAGATTCTTCAGTTCAAATTGTTCGAATTCAACTATCAGTTGAAAATTTATCTGTTACTGTTGTTTAAGGTACGTAATTATTAAGTTTTTTCGATTGGATTTTTTTGTTTCAGCCATTACTGATGCTCCTATTTAGTTTCAATTTATAATCAAAGCAGGAGGAAATTCAACATATATAGCAAAAAACTTCAGAATTGAACATTTTCGTTGCAAAATTTCAGTTTAGAAGTTGTTTCAGTTATTTAGATTTCATTGTTCTACTATTTATTTCAGTATCTGTTGTTATTTTAATCGATTTAACAATAGATCAAATTGTGAAGCTCCCGATTACGAAAATAATTTAAACAAACTTCGAGTTGAATTTGATTCAATTATTTTCTGAAAATCCTTGATCAATGGATGATTGAATTGAGCTGCTGAATGTGATCAAATTTTATTCACACATATCAAAATACAAATTAGGTATGCTCCATATGTATTTTTTGATATGTTTAATGTTAACACTGCATATATATTTTTGAATTGCTTAATGTTAACACTGGATATGTATTTTTGGTTTGCTTGTCGGAATTTGAGAGTATAACTGTTTTTGCTGAAAATATATTTTATACAAGTTTTTCTTCGGTTCAATTCAGTAGTTTCTGTATTTGGTTTAAAAAGAATTTTGTGTTTGTATTTTACGTTAAACAAATTTTGTTTAAATTTATTTTTTGAATGGAGATATTGGCTGTGTAAGTTTGTTTGCAGTTAAAGCTGAAAAGTGTTTGTTTTAACAAGTTACAATTTGACAAAATGTTTATATTTGTTTATTTTTTGGTTAAATCAAGTAGAAATGAGAAGCATACCAGTGCTTGTGAAGCACTCTGGTCGGTGGATGTATGAAAAAAATTATGAAGAATATGTCACTGATGCTATACTGTTGAGCACATCAGCAACATTCATTGAGCTGCACGGTGAATTGGTATCTCACTTAAGTGTGGATTTAACGAGAAAACGTATTCTAGTGGAATATCAAATTATTGCTAATGCAAGGCAGATAGAAATACATAATGATATGGGTTTAAAGGTGTTTGTATTTCAAAAAAAAACAGATACAAGACATGAATTGTCTTCCTTTATATATAAGCATTTTGGAGAAAGTTGTAGGGAGCAACGTGGAAAGTTTATCTATATGTGTTGTTGAAAGAATAACCAACTGTGACAACATTCAAACATTAATAAATACAATAAATGAAAGAGCTTTGGTGGTTTGTGAAGATACACAAGCATTAGATGTATTTGAAATGAATATTGTTGAGTTGATTATCTCAGATCCACATCACAAGCATGTTGAGGAAGACCAGATTTACTTGAGAAAAAAAAATTGAAGTCAGTCATGAAGGACTATTCAATTAGGGAGAAATTTCAAACGCGAAGTAAAAGGTCAAGTAAGAAAACGTACATATATTCTATTCTATATCACTCTATTCTTATTTAATATTAGTTTGGATATGTATTTTGAAAATACTAAATTATGTTGGATACAGGTATACGTTGTTTTACAAATCAAGAAACTGTGAGTTTTTAATGTGTGCATCAGGAATGGGAGAAAATGAAATGTTTAGAATAAGAGCATTCAGACCTCAACATACATGCCCGGTGAAGGACAGATCTATCCAAAGGTGCATGCTACTAGTATGTTGATAGGTGGTGTGGTTAAACAAACATTCAAGAACCATAAAATAAATACAGTGTAACAGAAATTAAAAATGACATGAAGGAAGATTTTGGTATGGATCTGACATATACTTTATGTTGGAGGGCGAAAAAAAGAATGTTAGAAGAGTTGAGGGGTAAGGCATCAGCATCTTATGGGAAACTGCCATCATACTTATATGTACTGAATACTACCTATCTAGAGTCACATATAAGAATGAAGAAGACAGGTGAGAATGAGTTCTTGTATATATTTATTGCTCTAAATGCATTCATTAAGGGATTCGGTCATTGTAGACCAGTCGTAGTTGTTGATACTAGTCATCTGAGAGGAATGTATACTGGAGCATTTGTACAATGAATGGAGCAGGTTAGTATGATTTTATAAAAATTATATTCTAAAACTTGATGTATTTTTTTGTATTTCTGTGTATCACCTGAAAATACATATCTCCACTAGATATATACATATTTGTATAAAATTATCTATATTTTCAAAGTTTCATGAATGAAAACATGTAAAATTGATTATGTTTTATAGTTATGTTTGCCTAAATTTTATTATATGTAATTGATACCATTTATTTGATAAATTATACAGTTTTAATTACTTGTATATTTAATAAATACATATGCAATTCCTATATGTATTTTTATTTTACTGCACATAATTGTTTTGTATATACAGGTCATATATTTCCTCTGGCATATGGTGTGATTTATTCTGAAAATGATGCATTATGGACGTGGTTCTTTCAGGATCTAAAGGAAGCATACGGTGAAAGAAAAAACATGTGTGTTGTTTCTAATAGAAATCCAAGCATCATAAAGGCTGTTAGCGATGTGTACAATGATGTTCCACATTATGCATGTATGTGGCATCTATGAGAGAATGTTAGAAAACTTTACAGAAAGTCACACGATGTATTGTCGAAGATCTTTTATACAATGGCCAAATCATATTCAACGTCAGAATTCCACATGTTAATGGAAAAAGTTGAGGCAATTAATATTAGGGTGAAGAATTATTTGAAATTGGCTGGTTACAAAAAGTGAGCTAGGTCCTATGCAACAGTTCACCGAGGTTGGACTTTGACTTCAAACATTGCGGAATCAATAAATGGAGTACTTGTATCAGCTAAAGAACTGCTAATTTATGACTTTCTTGAGGAGGTTCGATTATTGTTTGCAAAATGGAACTGCGAAAATAGGCAACAGGCTTCATATGCCTTCACACCACTCATTGAAAAGTTTAATGACATACTCAAAGAGAACGAGACTTTGTGTACTCGTATGACGGTATGACCTTATACATTTTTGGAATTTATACTTTTGAAAAACATAATTAATAGAATAACTTCCATTAAGTTCTAAATGAATGGAAACATATAAAAATAAACTAAAAAGTTCAGTAAAAAAAATTATGTATTCTGCATATGTATTTTTCAATTAAAAATAATTAACACTGCATATGTATTTGGATGTTCTGTAAAAATGTACTCTGCATATGTATTTTTTTGGCAAAAATCCTGGTGTGCTTTCAACATATCGTATAATATGAATTTCATCTTTTTGTAGCATTTCATTAAACTTTTTATTTTTATATCAGGTTGTACTATCCACGGAATATGTGTATACGGTACACGACAAACAAAAACACTTCATTGTTTGCCTCAAGGAAAAAAATGCTCATGTAATGCATTTCAACTAGATCAGATACCATATACACATGCTTGTGCGGTATTGGAGAAGAAGAATTTTGAGAAGGGGCCATATTGTTGTGATTTGTTTAAACCAAAAACTATTTTGAAGACATATGATGTTTTCATCTATCTGTTGCCACACAAAGATGACTGGCTAATTTCAGAGAGCATACTTGGTGAAATAGTACTGCATCCAAAATATAAAAGACCTCCAGGAAGACCTGCAAAGAAGGATAGTGGAAAACCAGGCTGAGATATGTTTGGAAAAAAGAACATCAACTCATGTGGTGCTTGTGGGGCTAAGGGTGACAATAGGCGTTCTTGTAGGAAATATCAAAAATGATACATTTCTCCTTCCGTATTATTGCTTAAAACTTTATTTTCATTTTTTATAAACTTGAATTATTATTTTTTAGTTAATACATTTAATCATCATTTGACAAGTGAACACAGTAAAATCTGAATTCTGCATATGTATATGTTGCAAGATCTAAACATTGCATATATATTTTGAATTTACAGTTCATACGTATTTTAACATTGAATATACTTTTTAGGTTAAAGTTGGTAACTCTGATTAACCAAACACTTATTTAGTTCATAATTGTTCATTGATTAGCCACATATGACATATTCTGCAAATCTATGCTTGAATTCCAAAATCTTAGCGCTGCATATGTATTTATATGCTAAAAATACATTTAAATGTATAATACATATGTATTTTTAACAAAAAATATTAACACTGCATATGTATTTTTGTAAAATAAAATCTCACCATAAATTACAGAATTGTATTAAAAGTTCAAATTTATCTTTAATTCGAGTTTACATTTATAATCATATTAAATGGACACATATCAAAATACATATTAGTTATGAACAATATGTATTTTAGAAAAGCTTACTATTAACACTGCATATGTATTCTTAGGCTAAATTTTATTTATAATGCTTACATATTTTTTAGCAAAATATGAACACTGCATATGTATTTTCTAACATTGCATATGTATTTTTAACATAACATTGGCATTTTTAAACTAAAATTTTTAGATATTTTTGGAATGTTTAGGCATAACATTGAATATGTATTTTTCTCAGCTAAAAATAATACATATGTATTTTTTAGGCATAAAATTTCCTGCATATGTATTTTTAGCATAATATGAACAATACATATGTATTTTTTTAACTAAATCACACAGTAAAAGGAAGAACACCATAAAAGACTCAGATTAAACTTCAAAACTGAATTAATTTCATTCAGTTAAAATAAGTGCTATTATAACCTACAATTAGAACTACTTCAAAACATCAAAATTAGTTTGTATAATCAGTACCTACATCCATAAATCAACGTCTAAACTATATAAAGTAATCAATCCATCATCCATCATACATCAAAAACTTCAGTTACACTAGTTATTCTACTTTACCTGCAGGTCTCAAAGGTGCGTCAACATCACTATGAATATTTGCGTCTTGCTTTCTGGTCCCATATTCCCACAAAAGTGCAGCATATCTTGTACGGAGTGCATTGGGGTCAAACTCATTCGCAAGAACTTTGTGACCATAAGAAAGACACTCCGCATATGTAACTATATAGATACCACAATCCCTACAAAAATAATAAAAAGGAACACATATGTGCTTTAATATATATTTTACAAACATACAATTTTGTTATATGTAAATTAAATAACTTACAAGCTTCCACTCGGTTCTTGAGGCAAACTCTCTTGAAATAACACATCAAACATATCGGAGGAGTCTTTGTATTTGTATCTTGGATGGTTTTCATCATCAATTCCTTTCTTAACGTAGAAATCACAATGTTGGAGACACAATGGGATAATCGTAGCTAATTTATCAATGACATCAAGAACAACCGAATAATGACCAGATGATTCATATGAATCATATAGGAATATGCACCTCTCCGAGAAAGATAAAATTGCTAGCACCCAATGATGTTTTTCCATTATATTTACTGGAATATAAATGTCTTCTACTGTATGCCATGGCACAACAGCATGCATACGGAATCCATTTATGTATTCATTAAGATGTGCCACCTATTCTCCCGCCGTAAGGTTTGCAGCATCCACAAAATAAATATCATGAACAAACCTAATTATGTTCATAAAGTTGCAATCTACTGTGCTGAATTTATAAGACCTGTTGGGGTCATACTTCGACTTCTTCCTCAAGTAGTAGAAGCAAACATCAATATGCTGCAGTAAGTAACAACACAAATGTTAGATCATTCAAACTATTTGTATACTAAATTTAGCATGTGTATGTAATATAAAAATACATATGTAATTTAAAGTGTAACACATCCTTTCTCATATAATAAAAAAATACATAGTAAAAATACATATGTGCACCTGCATATGTATTTACAAGTACCATAATATGTATTTTAATTAGTGCTATAAATGTAAAAATAACATTGTCGAAAAAAATATACTAACCGAGTCTGTTCATGACTGATCAGGGAACCCCATTTGGTAGAACCAGTTTTTATCTTCAACAGTCTCAATTCCAAAATGAATCATTGAAATGGTTGATTCCCCCTTTTGTAATGATCCGCATTTTCCTTCCTGTTTTTTTATGTTAATCAGTATCTGTTAAATCATGAGAACATAATGTAATTTAAAAAAAAAAAACTAAAAACAGTTCAATAGAAATACCTTTTAGCATGAACTTTAAGAAGGTCTTCATAAATCCAATCCATGAACTTGTTGACAATCTTCGTATCCACAATCCCATCAATCGGATGATAAACAAATGGATGTTTCTGTGGGAATATACGTATGTGCCCTTCCGAGCTCTCTATATAGTTACGTAATACAAAAAGTTAATTATTAAAAGTATTTACATAACATGTTACATTGTAAACTAAATATATAACTAATTGTACTTACCGGCAGCTGAATCAAATTTCATCGTGTAAGGTGGCTCGTTGAATTTAGATGGTTGCCTAATCCTTAACTTTGGAATAGAATTTTGAAGTTCAGGATTAGCACAGGGATGAAAAATGATGCTTTTACTACTGTATACATTCAAACTAGGAAACAAGTCATCAGAGATTGTGTATTGTGAATCAGGCTAAACTGTTTCATCCCTTTGTTCATCAGTGGTTAATTTTTGTATTTTAGAAATTGTCATAATCTACTCTTCCATACCAAGATCAACCTCTTCGTGCATGTTTAGTTTAGAGCTCGATCCAACGTTCTCTTTATTTTTCTTAAAAAATGGAAACAATTTATTTTTTATGTCCAAAATAACCTACATAACCTCAGATATGTTCATAATACATACCTGACAATGATCTTGAACAACAGATTTAGACTTTTTTTCATTAAAATGTTCATCGGTTTGTTCTTCTTCACAAGTTGCCAATGGATGTCTCGTGATGCTTTCTCTTCGGTATGCATTAAGACTTGATAACAACTCATCTGGGATTGTAAACTGCGAATCAGACAAATTTGTATCATCCAATTTCTCATCAGTGATCTGCAATAGAAATGAAAGAAAATATATAATTGTTTTATGGATTGTTATGATTTTTACATCACATGAGCTGAAGTTCAATTCATTATACATACTCGATCATCATGATGAACAATCTTCTCAGAAAGATTATAATTCAAATTTATACTTTGGAGAAGCTCACTAGGGATTAAATATTGAGAATCAATTTCAATGTTTGTTTTATCTGGATGCAAATCAGTGCACCTCTGCAAACGAGCAAAAAAATTAAAACTTCAAACAAAAATTTAGTTGTATATGTTTATCTAGGTCTATATATAAAATAACATATAACTGCTAAAAAAAGCAATTACATTTGTGCACTCAAAAGAATAATAATATTTTAGTTGTTTTTTTACCTTTGTACCATCCTGATTCTCATCCAAATTCTGATCAACAGTAAGACTAAATTGCTATGGTGATGTTTCGATACCAGCATAATCCATTTGTTGTATTTCAACCTCTGTATCTTCATGTTGTTGCTACAAGTATAATTTGAATAAACTATTATTATTTGATTTCACTTAATATGTAAATACCAACCCACTAAAAATACATAGTGTTGAAAAATACATTTCTTGACACACTGCATATGTATTTTGTATTACATTTCATATGTATTTTTGAAAAGCAAAGCATATGTATTTTTTGTATAAACTGCATATGGATTTTTAGCAATATACTGCATATGTATTTTTTTACATACTCTACATATGTATATTCACATACTCTGCATATGTATTTAGCAAAATACATTTCTTGACACACTGCATATGTATTTTGTATTACATTTCATATGTATTTTTGAAAATCAAAGCATATGTATTTTTGTATAAACTGCATATGTATTTTTAGCAACATACTGCATATGTATTTTTTCACATACTCTGCATATGTATTTTTTTAATACTGTGGATATTATATAATAATAAAACTTTTACCTTGCTATGTTCAATTGCTTTGATCATTTTTTTGAACTTTTTCTTCACTAATTGATGAATTCGAGTAAACTCTTCAGGAACTCCTGTAAACTCTTCACGAACCTGTATTCATACAAATTCAGTAAACACAATTTTTTAAATGTAAAACAAATATTTGATAAAAAAAATTACTTCTTCGCGAAATGCATCAAAAACTTTCTTAGAAATAAATGCTTCTTTCTCAACATGACTCTCACGCTTTGACATGGCTACTTCCTCTACATGACTAAGAGAGGTGCCATTAGCACAGATCAGAATCCCAGAAGAAGAACTACCCTTCACCTCAAGCGTCATAATGCATCTGCACAACTGTGCTTGCACTACACACTTCTTCTTCTTCATAAAATAACCAAAAATGTTATTGTCGCAAAAGTTTTTAAACTGTTCCTTGTTTAACATTGCACGTATACTTCCATAAATATCATTGTCACTGTACGAGCACATGTTGTTATTTTTTGTAATTAAGTACTTAAGTATGTTAACATATGTTATTTTTCTAAAATAAAATATATACAGCATGACCTTAGACATCTAGTAATATATAGTACTCACTCCGTTTATAAAATAATGATTTACTTTTCTTTTTATTTCCTTTAAAAAAGAATAATTCTTTTATTTTTTGTAATTTTTTAATTTTAACTTTTCACATAGCATGTTTAAAACTATAAGATTGAAAGACATTTTGATACATTTGATATATCTTTAATTTAATACTATAAAATTTAAAAATATATATATTTTTTTTAAATTCCGTGTCAAGTCAAATTATGTCTATTTTTGAAATGGAGGGAGTACTATAAGTTAAGTGTAATGTTATTGATGAAATCTTTTTCTCCCACCCACATCACCGACCCACCCAACCCACTCACGTGCTGCGTGACGGAGAAAGGCTGCCATATAGAAAACGCATTTGACATGCTTTCAAACTTCAAAGTCCTTTCCTTGCGTTTTCTAGAGAGAGGAACACACTCACATTCGGAGAGAGAGAGAGAGAGAGAGAGAGAGAGAGCCGACCCCCTTTTCTCTCTTCTCACTGTAATTCTGGGGTTCTGCCTTATAGATCGATTTTGTAGAAAATTTACCTAAAACCCTAGAATTTTTGAGGAGGAAAATGGGGGATTATATAGGCAGAAGAGTCAACAAAGAAGTCAAAGGTGTTGGTACTGTCAAATCCTACAATTCTGGTACTGGGTCCTTTGAGATCGTTTACGATTCCGGCGATTCTGAGGTTGTTGAAATGTCCCAACTCATTTGCTTGTTCAATGGATCATCAGAACTGCAACAGCCTATTCCGAATTCTATGGTTGGTCGAAAACCCAAAAAAAGGCAGCGTACAGGTAATAATAATGCTGCTGTTGAAATGAATTATGAAAATTGTAGTGGTAATTTAAGTAATGGATTGAATTTGGATTTGAATTATGACGCTGCGGCGGTTAATTTAAATGATGATGTTGATATTGATGGGGAAGTTGACTTAAATAAGAGTCAAGGGTTGAATTTGGATTTGAATAAAGGTGTGGATTTGAATGTTGAGGAGTATATAGAGGGAAGTTTGAATAGAAGCAATGTGATTGATTTGAATGTGGATGCAAATGGAGATGTGGGTCATATCTTGGAGGATGTAGAGATAAAGAACTGTTTTGACTTGAATTTAGGGTTAGATGAAGTAAGTAAGAATATAGATGTTGGTGGTGAAGATGAGACGTCGAAGAAAATGATGACTTGCTGTTTTGGAGAAGGAGGCACCGTGGAAAAAGAGGGTAGTCGAGATAATACTGAGAGAATTGATGGGGGAGATGAAGAGAAGGTCCCAGTGGAGACGTGTTTAATTACGAATGAGTCAGCAAATGGCACTCTGCAGGAAGTTGAGGTTCAGTGGACAACACCCGATAAGGATAATATTGGTGGGTTGGAAGTGCAAAATGGTGTCTTGCAGAGCTTGACGAAGGGGAAAAGGGGTAGGAAGAAGAGGAAGCCCTTGGATGCTGGCAAAGGTGTTACAGAGACGGTGCTGAGAAGAAGTGCTCGTAGAGCGAGAATAGATTCCTTTCCTGCCGAAGATCATGTTTCTTGTGCAGTAGTGTCTGATGCAGCGAGTGATCCACTGTTGTCTCCTGCAGTTAGTGTGGTTTCAGAGGAGAAAATTGTGTTATCAGGTTATGAAGAGTCTGAAAAATGTGATGTTCTTCCGCCAAAGATGGATTTGCCTCTTTCTTCGAGTAGTTTAGATTTAGATGGTATTCCTGTGCTTGATGTCTTCTCTGTCTATTCATTTTTGAGATCGTTCAGTACTTTATTGTTCTTGAGCCCCTTTGACTTGGAAGACTTCGTGGCGTGCATAAAGGCAAATTATCCTACTTTATTGTTTGACTCCGTTCATTTCTCTCTTTTGCAAATACTGAGGAAGCATTTGGAGTTTCTTTCAGTTGAAAGTTCTGAATCTGCATCCGGTTGTCTTAGGTAAAGTTTTGAATTCCCATAAAATTGTGTATTCATTGTTTTTGCTTGAATTTCCTTGATACTAAAATTTATATGTACATTTACAAATTGTGGAAGTAGGTCTCTTAACTGGGATTTGCTGGACCTAATCACATGGCCTGTATTTATGGTTGAATATCTACTACTACATGGATCTGAACTGAAGCCAAGTTTTGATCTCTGTCACTTTAAACTATTCGAGAGGGATTACTACAACCATCCAGCTTATTTGAAGATTGAAATGCTTAGGTGTCTTTGTGATGATGTGATTGAAGTAGAGGCCATACAGTCAGAGCTTAACAGAAGAATTATGACAGCAGAGATCACGGATTTTGATCGGAATTTGAAATCTGGCAGTTCCAAGAAGAGGAGGGCTTCCATGAATGTTGCTGCTGGTTCATGCTTGGGTGAGGAGGCAGTCGATGAATCAACAGACTGGAATAGTGATGAATGCTGCCTCTGCAAAATGGATGGTAGCTTAATATGCTGTGATGGCTGCCCTGCTGCATTTCATTCCAAGTGTGTTGGTGTTGCTAATAGTCACTTGCCTGAGGGGGATTGGTATTGCCCTGAATGTCTGATTGTCAAAAAGAAGCCCTGGTTGAATTTGGCAAAATCAATTCGAGGGGCAGAGTTGTTGGCAACTGATCCGTACGGCCGGCTATACTATAGTTGCTGTGATTACCTATTGGTGTAAGTTCCATCACTCTGGCCTAAAGTTAGTAAGTGATTGTATCTTCTCTGCCAGTCTAGTTGCTTCTTGAAGCTTAGTAGACGTTTGGCCATGAAAACCAAAAAAAGATTCACTTTATATGGAATTTTCAAAGTTGAGTTGGAGTTGCGTTTGGCCATAGTTTTTGCAGTTAATATTTAGAATTTAAATGTATTTTTTTTTTTTAAATAAAATATGATTTGAACATGGAATATAATTTAAATGGGGTTATTTTATAAAACTAAATAATTTGAGAGTTTTTGAAAAACAAATAAATTTAAAAGTGAAAACAAGGTTTTGGTTATTTTCCAAATTCTAAATACAACTTCAAGTTGTATTTGGAATTTCAGGGCCAAACACCATTTTTCAAATATAGTGGAATAATTTTCCAGAAAAAAAGTGAACAATCTTCATGGCCAAACGGGTCTTTAATCATTCTGTTTATGTTTTAAGATTCATCTTTCGACACAACTATTTGTAATGTTTGGGACAGCTTGCATTAGATATCCGGTATTAGTATGTGGTGTAGGTTGCTATTGGCACCAACATTTTCCACTTGATGTGGTGATGTATAAAGTGCAAATATTGATAAGCGAAGTAGTATTGGAAAGTTTGGGGCCGAATGGTGTCAAAATAATTACAAGGGATTCGTATAGCCTACTCCAACATTATTTGGGAATGTTTGGGGCCAAATGGTGTCAAATAAATTACAAGGGATTCATATAGCCTACTCCAACATTATTTGGGACTAAATTGTGGTAGACTGCGGTTGATGTTGTGATTCTTGTATTGTCTGATGTAATGACTCATGACAAGTTTGTTACATCTTCGTCTTTGGTTCATGCTTGAGGGTTTAATTCTCTATATTATTTAAAATCACCATTTTGTCTTAAACAAGCTGAAACATGAATAAAACTGACCAATAAAACTTTCCCTTCCATTTAGTAATTGAGTGTTGTGCCGCAACAGGTTGTCGCAGAACACTATCACCTTTTTATCTAATTTGAATGTCTTTATTGAAAGTATAGAGGAGTAAATGCATATGGTGGATGTCTTTTACACAAAAAACAGCTAGTTTCTAGTGAGAGGAACTCCCACTTCTCTCTAACCTTGATTCGATCAAATCTCAGTGATAGCCCACTGTAGGTCTCTAACTCTCCGGTAAGAATGAAAAATCCATCTCCAGCATCTTAGTTTAGTGTGATTGCACCAAGTAACACAAAACTAGTGTTATCACAAACAGAAAAGCGGATCGAACTCTACGATATACATGTGCGCAGTGTATCAATGACTGTAGGAATTACAAGGGAGTTAGATGCATGGCCACTTAGTGAGTGAAGGAGAATGGAGTTATAAGCTGGTTAATGGTAGTTTTTATATGACCAAGAGAGAAAGTTGAAAGTTGAAATCACTTTCTGGAAATGTGCATTATTGGTCTCCTTGACTGCCATGTTGCTTTCATTACTGGAGCCAAGGAGTAGGCGGCTAGGTGGCGGAATGTTATTCCTGGCCACAAGGTCTATAGGTTAGTAGTATCATTGCTGATGTTGTTTTGTTGAACTCTTTGATTGCCGAGTTGCTTCCATCAAAAGAGTCATGGAGTGAGCACCCTAGGTTAGCTCCAAGATCAGCAGGTTCACTGATCATATTTAAATTTCTTGCCAAACTAGAAGCTGAATGACTGTTGACAGAGGGGGCACTCTAGATTGTTGATCCCTTGACGTTGTTGCATCACACTTGTAGCACTGGTTGCATACAAGAAAGAAATAGGGTGTCATGGTGAGCTTGATTGAGCTCTCAATTTGTCTTTGGACTGTTAACCTCGTCAAGTAGATGGCCAATTGAAGTTGTGGCCTTGAATTTTTTGATCGGTGCAGTTCAGATGAGTCTAATTAACATGTCAAAAGCGAGACTCATAATTAAGGATTCTGACCTTTTCTGTTGTCGGCATTGGTTGCACGAGCGTGCAAAGAAAAAATTGGGTATTGTAAGTGAGCTTGGTTGGGTATTCAATATTGCATTTCAACCTCTGATTGCTTTGTGGATATTGAAATGATTTAAATGGCATGTCACAAGTAAAGCTCATAGTTAAGGATGAGGCATAGATACTTTTCAGCCTTGTTTTTGGCAATGGCAATTTTGTTACTTGGTGCAAGTATCTCTAGAAAGAGACCAAGCTAGTTCCAGCTAGTCTACATCCAATTAATATAAATGATTTTAGGAAGATGACGATAGTAAAGAACTCATAAGAGGTTGAGACAAATAAAGCGGATGTGGATAGGAAGACGAGGACAGAAAAGTTTTCCAGCAATTCGTTTACATAGGAAGAAGAGGAGAGTAAAGAACTCATAATTCTTTCCAGCAATTGGTTTACATAGAAGATTGACGACTATATAAAGAATACCGTCTTTCATTGTATGATATCTACCTTTTGGTGTACTGCTTGTATACAGGATTTTCAACATTAATTTAATTTTGAGTTCTACATAATGTTCATACACTGCATCATCATGTATTGACTGCTAAAATGTGATAGCTCTTTTTAGTCTGGCGTACAGACTTGTGTTTGCTTGTTATTCCTGTTCTTGGGCATTCTCTATCATTTTTTCCCAGTTTCTTGGTATAAATTAGTACTCCCACCGTCCCAATTTATGTGGCACCTTTTGACTTGGCACAAAATTTAAGAAAAAAGGAAGACTTTTGAAATTTGTCTTTTAAAACAAACTTTGTGTTGGCTATAAATCATTTCATTAAGGGTTAAGGGTAAAAGGGAAACTTTAAAGTCAAGTTGTGCCTGATTACTGGAAGGTGACATTGTGCCCGATTACAGGAAGGTGACCTTCTTTATGGACAGACTAAAAAGGAAAATCTGCTTGTGACGGAGGGAGTACTTAATTATTTTCATTCTGACGTGAGATTGTGCTGCTGTTCTTGCAGGTCAGATCCACGCGAAGACGAATTCTCACCTAAGTATTACCATAGAAATGATTTGGCTCTGGTTATTGGGATGATGAAATCATCAGAAAATGTTTATGGAACTGTGTTAAGTGCGATTATGAAGCTTCCAGATACAAGTATGGCTGCAGGTGCAAAATGTGATCTGGATACCCGGCTGAAAACTATGTCCTCAAATTTTCCGGTACTGATTATGTCACAACATGAAGAGAAGGTAAATGAAAGAAAGCAAGTGGAAAAACTCTCATCATGTTCTGATGATGTAGGATATGGCGAATCAGAGACAGTTGACCCATCAATGAAGATGGGAAATATGCTGCCAGGGTCTGAAGGATCAGCTGAAATATCCCAGGATGTTGTAGACAATCAAAGGTACAAGGAGGGTGGAACGTTTGAAGATTCTAATCTTACAGCAAAAATTATGGAGACTAGAAGTCCTTTTAAGGAAAGAAAAGGCAATGAATCTGTGGACTTGGGGCCGTCAACAACGAGCAGCAAAGGAATCATGTTGGAAGAGCAGAGTGTAGAAAGTTATGCGAATTGTTATAGCTTTGCTCGAATGGCATCATCAATTGTTGAAGAGTTAACAAAAAAATCACCTGGTAAGTCTGGTAAAGATGCTACAAAAACAATGGAGGAAATAATTTCAGTGCAGCTGAAGGCCATATCTAGCAAATCTATCGAATTTTCCTGGACCAATATTCAGAATATGAAGATTGATGCTAGGAAAGAAAAATGTGGGTGGTGCTTCTCTTGCAAAGTTCCGGAGTGCGAAAAGGACTGCTTGTTCGTCCAGAATAGCACCGGTCCTGCTCCAGAAAGTTTTTCTAGTGATGCATTGGGTGTTCGTTCTATGAAAAACAGGAAAAGCCATCTTGTTAATGTCCTTTGCTATATATTGAGCACTGAAGAACGTCTTCATGGGCTTCTGTCAGGTCCTTGGTTGAATCCACACCACTCCCAAAGTTGGCGCAAAGATGTTCTTAACGCACAGGAGATAGCTACACTAAGAGGTTCTTTGCTTGCAGTAAGTATTATCATCTCTTTCTTTATTATTTTTTGGGATACCCTCTCTTTTACTTTTTGGGATACCCTCTCTTTTTATTTTTTGGGGTAAGTCAAAAAAAGTTTAAATTAATAACACAGTTTGGCGTCAAAAAATATGTAGTGGAGGTATGACCCCACATCCATTGTCTTCCACCTAGTTTAACGTACTACCCGTAAGGCATGGTGTTTTCCGCTCATACCAAAAATACAACTGAAATTAAAAAGGTTTTAGTGTAGAAAGTACTCCATTTTCTTCAATTTCACTTTTAGCTTTTGTTTGATTACAGAAATCATCATATCTATCCGGCATTTCTCTGTTGATTTTGGTCAAAGTATACAAAATTGGTTGATCAAATCAGGTATGGATCTCACACTCACACCCATGTCGTGTCAACACGGGTGCGACACCAAAAATGAAGAGTTCAAGCATCTTGGATGTCCACTGCCGTAGGAATCAGCTCCGGCGTCCCTTTCACCCTCATTTGAGCCCATCAAATGTGGTTTTGATTTCAGTCTCTTCCTCCGTCTCAAGCCATCTGCCACATGTATCTCCTATTTCTTGCATCATCCCTTTGGTCCAGCGATGCAGGGATAGCCCCAACACTCTTATCCAGGTTCTGTTGAACTGGTGATATTTCGGCGTGCATCCTGATGACAGGGACCACCATTTGAGCTCCAAGTTCCTCTGTTGCCATTTCCTGGATATGCTCAGTCCTTTTTCTTGTGTGAAACTCAACGAGGAATCGGTGATCGCAAATTTTGAGTATTCCGGTATTATTGCCTCATCTGCTATACTCCCATCTTTGTACCTCTGTTCATTTTGGAATTTCAAAGCCATCGAAGAAGCCCACAAGACGTCTCCCCAGAAGTTCTTTTCAGAGGTTTTAGCAGCTACGCTAGCCTTGAAGCGGCTCCCTTCCCCTTTTTTTACTGCTATCTTGCCAGCATTTGCAGTCTATCTATTCTCTGTTAAAATCTTACGTGGAAGTAGCATTTAAAGCTGGTGGTTGGACGTCCTTTGTAAATCTCCTTCTATTAATGAGCTTTTTGGTTTTAAATGCTAGCTCATCCACCCAACAATAGAAGTTAATTCTGGCAAGATAATAATAGACCTTTTTTTCTCTCTCCTGTATTACAAGGCTGGAAATAAATCTACTGAACTTGTTAAACTTTTGAGTATAGAACTAACCCTGCTGGTTGTTCCTTGAGCTTCACCTCTTAACAGAGAATCCACCTGCTTTCGAGGCCACATGCAATAAATGGCATACTCATTTCATAATCTTCCAACTCAAGGTCATCCGACTCAGAATTTCTCTTCATCTCCGCCCAATCAAACCAAGTTTCCGATGAAGCTATGCGTTCTGGGACATCGTAAGACTTATCCCTAGCTTAGAAGTAAGGCCATAGATATTGCAAGCACTTTTTGGAATTTTTTTGGCAAAAACCCAAAATTCCAATATCTACAAAAAAATTGTTTTAGGGCTAAAATGTAGTTGTTGAGTTCTTTTAGAATTTAAAAATTACCCCAAATTTTTATATTTATAAAAAAGTCCGTCTATTATGACTTCAACTAATTCTATCTACTCTTTTTCCTCATTAATCACACTCCTTATCTAGAAATGCATGTTCTAAGTGAAGAGATTATTCGTAGATTTGGGAATATTATTGGTAGAATATGAGTAGGAATAGGAATAACATATAGAATCCTACAAGGAAAAGGATTGTAATGTAGTGTCTTATTTGGGAAGGATCAAAATGCATGTTTACTGCGAAGAGATTATTCGTTGAATTTTGGGAGATTATTCGTTGAATTTTGGAAGATTATTGTTAGAATATTAGTAGGAATAAGAATAACATATAGAATCCTACTTGGAAAAGGGTTGAAATGTAGTGGCTATAAATAGGATCTCAGTGTAATCATGTAGATACAACCATTCAATAATATTCTTCTCGTGTATTTCTTCACATGGTATCTGAGCCTCTACGATCTTGATAGAGAATCAAAGAGCTTCCATTGTCGCAGACGGCTATAAACCCATATATGTCGCCCGTCTGTCCAATGATCATGTTACCAAAAGATTGGCCCACTGTGCTTCTTTCCAATGACTATTTTTCTCATATTTGATTTGTGTAGCACCGTGCACCTTTCTGGGATTATTTTCTCATATCTTGTAGCACCGTGCTTCTCTTTGGACTACTCATGTTTAATTTGCATAGTAGCGCACATATTTTCGGACTACTTTCTCATATCTGAGTTGAATAACATTGTGCGTCTTTTCGGTGACTTTTCTGATCTGATTTGCATAGGGTCGGGCCATCATTCTGATCCTACCCATATAATTTCTCTTTTTCAGTAGGGTTGTGCCGTCATTCCGGCCCTACCGATGTAATTTCTCTTTTTTCAGTAGGGCCATGCCATTATTTTGGCCCTGCCTATATAATTTCTCTTTTTCAGTAGGATCGTGCCATCATTCCAATCCTACTCCTATAATTAATCTAATAATCCGGTGCATGAGCATGTGCCAGCCAGTTTTCACTGACTTTCTTGTTCAAGATCTACTCATCTCTTGATTTCGAGATGATCCATACATCTTATACCAGTTTCTGGAAATTTTCCAGCGGCTGGTCGACTTTCCGACGATGTTTACTACTTTTCCTACCACTTTTTCAGTTTATTCGTTTTCAACCGAGGTCATCTAGACGTCCAGAGCAGTGCGTACATGTTTTCTTGTAGATATCTTCACCAAGTCTCTCAAGATCATTGTATTAATTACATCCATATCAAGCTTGGGACATATGCTTTATATGCACTAACTTAAGGGGGAGTGTTTGAATATGAGTAGGAATAGGAATACTATATAGAATCCTACGTGGAAAAAGATTATAATGTAATGTCTATAAATAGGGTCTTAGTGTAATCATGTAGATACAATAATTCAAGAATATTCTTCTCTTACATTTCTCATAATTATATTAAAGAATATCTAGTTATTGACGTTACTCCCTCCGTTCCAAAAAGAATGACCTACTTTTATCTTTAGTCCGTTTAAAAAAGAATGACTGTCTCCTTTTTTGGTAAAATTTTAACTTCAACTTTTCACATGACATGTTTAAGACCACAATATTAAAGGGCATTTTGGTACATTTGACATCACAAGATTCAAAAGTCTACTTTATTTTCATAAACACCGTGCCAAGTCAAAATAGGTCCTTCTTTTTGAAATGCAAAGAGTATTATTTATTTTTTTGCACCAATGGATCTTCGTAACTAATTGTATTTGACAAATTGTAGTAGTTGATAATTTTGTTGTTAGTAGTTTTTATTAAGATATCGTGTTATGAATTTTGGATAATGTGTTATCTAGTTTATTATAAAAATGATAATTTTGTGCCAAACTTTTGGGTATTTGTGATCGTTTTTAGAACTTGTGGATATAAAATATGTTTCATGTTTTCTTTTAAAAGTTAAACATGTTTCCAAAACTCTGGCCAAACACATGTTGAAACTTCAATCCAAACTTCGTCCAGATCTGGTTTCCCAAAAATATTTGTGAATCTATAGCCAAACGCTGGCTAAAACAATCACTGAAGGTGATTAGAGAAAAGCCGAGTCCCCTATGTTGCCGGAAAGTGTTAACAGATCCCACCAAAAAGAAACATACGAGCTTACCTCGAAAACCGTGCTTCGGAGCATTCTTTCTTACTATCTGTTTTTTCCATTCAGCTCACTTCTTTAAATTCCTCCACATTGAAGCTCAATGTTATAACCTTCAGTACACAAAACATCTCTCCATTTCTGTTTCCCAGAGAGATGTTTATAGTTGTAACTTTCCCTTTTAATGAAGTGTTTCCTGTTCTTGAAGTTGTGACTGATGAGATGCAGTTTTGGATGTTTAACTTCTTTACAAGGCTCCATTATCATGACTATTTTGTCTCTTTAGGCAAGATAACTGTTGGGAAGCATCGTGAGACCAAGAGAATTCTGAAAAAACCTTTTCCTTAAAGCAATTTTTTATGGCATGACTTTGTTAAATAAGTATAGTATTTGGGGAGTCCTTCGTAATATGAAGTATGCTTAGTCTAAGAACATAGTGAACATGAACCAACATGAAGATGGTCCTCTTGATGTGGTCTCGAAAATCTTCTAGTTTGGATGATGGCTTTGTCATAACAATATGTTTTTGTTAGGTTCATTGTCTGCTAAGAGTCTTTTTAGCCTGTAAAGAGATGTGTATGTCAGTATAAATTGCAAGAATCTCTAATGCCAGATAACCACGAATTAATGAATGTATGGTGAGGATTTATATATCAGACCCCGACTAGCTTAGAATTGAGACATAATAACAGTTGTAGTAATTGTTGTTATTGCATTACATTTCTGTGTAGATTTCTTTACCATTTTCTTACTTCAAAAATAAATTAAATAAATATCTGTATATATTTCTGACTGCTGCTTTTTGTACCAGCTAGAGTCGAACTTGCGGTCTCTAGCACTTAACCCTGATTGGCTTAAGCATGTGGATTCGTTGGCCAAAATGGGTTCTGGGCGTCATATCATTATCAATTCACCACGTGTTAGACATGGAATTGGCAAAAAGAAGGCTAGGCATTTGGAGCCGGAACTGAATCCATCTTCCAATGCTGGAAGTGGGTTGGGCATGTTTTGGTGGAGGGGAGGAAGGCTATCTCGTCAGCTATTCAACTGGAAGGTTTTGCCTCAATCAGTGGCGCGCAAAGCTGCCCGACAAGGTCTAGACGTTTATTTTGTTTTCAAATGCAGCTTCGGTTTCTGGTCAACTGAATAGTTGAGCTTAATTTACCTAGATTTCTTTTTTTGAAAAGTTATTTTACCTAGAATCATCATGTGCAGGTGGATCTAAGAAGATACCAGACATGTTATATCCCGATAGTTCAGACTTTGCCAAGAGAAGTAAGTGCATAGCTTGGAGGGCTGCTGTTGAAACTTCAAGAACTGTGGAGCAACTTGCTCTCCAGGTGCGCTTTCCATAGTCCATAAATTTAGTTTCGGCTACTATCGTTAACCGGAGAGAAACGATCTTCCTGGATCTGCTACCTTAATGTGGAACTTCAGTGGTCCGGATGATTGAGACATGGCTCTGTAGGATTGACCCCAATTGACTCCATGGGACATAGCTATAGCTACTACAAGCTTTAATTACAGTAGCTGAGTTGTCTTTATTATTGTTGGCTAAGATGCATGTTTATTGAGATTTTGGCTCATCATTTCTCTTCACTTTTCAGGTTAGAGATCTTGATGCTCATATTAGATGGAATGATATTGGAAACACCAATATCCTTGCAATTATCGACAAGGAATATCAAAAAGCTGTTAGATCATTCAAGAAAGTAACAGTACGCAGGAAAAGCTTGGAAGGATCTGTAGTTAAGTATCTTCTTGATTTTGGTAAAAGAAGATTCTTACCAGACATTGTTGTTCGATGTGGAACCATACCAGAAGAGGACTCAAATGAAAGAAAGAGATATTGGTTAGAAGAATCTCACATGCCTTTGCATCTTGTGAAAGGATTTGAGGAGAAAAGAATTGCTCGCATATCTAGCAAGATAACTGTTGGGAAGCATTGTGAGACCAAGAGAATAATGAAAAAACCTCTTAAGGGAAAGGGCTTCGCATACCTTTTCCTTAGAGCAGAGAAACCAGAGTATTATCAGTGTGGGCATTGTAACAAAGATGTCCTAATTAGGTATGCGTCTACTTGATATTTATGAAATAGCCGCAGTCAATTAATAGCATGCACAAATTATCTACCTTATATGGACGAATTAACGTTTATTCATAAGTTGGGCTAGTAAAACGTTGCTTCTGGTATTTGTATAAATATGGATATGGATTTTGTGCTGAAAAGGAAATAGAATAGTTGGTTATGAAAAACACTTATGGTCAAGTAGCTTTTGAATAGCTTTGCGAGTTTCTACCTATTTGCTTTCAATTACTTTCCTCATAAAAGTATTTTAGCATTTTGGTGTTAGTTTAAGCACAATATGTTGTGTTAGCTTTTCCATCTTTCCTTATCATTCTTCTTCTTTTACAATGTACTTAGTATTTCCATTAAGAAAGGAAGAATTATAGCATCTCTTGGAAATACAATACAATATTGGTTGTTTTCTTTTGATCACCTCTGTTTCTGATCTTAGGTGTTTAGTCTACTGTTTACTGGCAAAATTTGAACAAGTTTATACCGTTATCTTATAGAAAAGAATAAAAAGTTCAACAGCTTGCAGACGTCTTTTGAACTCAAGATCTTGATATCATACATGTATATAAATCAATGTTGTTGAAGGTTCGCTTTAGGTACTTAATCCTGGAGTTAGGTGTGGAAAAGGTTGGGTGCTTTGCCTCTCTAAGGTGGTGTTCTGCAGCAGGCACTGTAGTTTAGATCTCATTTTTAGTCGGAGTAGATATATGGTTTGATTATCAGCTTATCCAGTAGTTATAAGTGCCAAAGCTTGTGTATATGGAAAGATAAAGGAACGGTGTGTGTTATGCAGCTGCAAACCCATAGGAAACGAAAAAACAAGAAAAAGAAATTAGAAAACGAGAATTCATTTTTTGTCTTGAGAAAAAAAGAATGTAAATTTGCGATACTTCGACTAATGGAATTTGTTGTCTTTTAATATTATGTTAAGCAATACTTGACTTGACCATTAGACAAAGCAGATAGTATTTCCTCATGTTTTTTTGGATATCCGTGGTGTCCGGCCTAGTGGTGCCCATCTCAACTAATTCCGTGGCATACTTGTTACCTCCCACCAGCGCATGACCAGAGAACTCTATCCACCAGGGCTTTGGTGGATTTAAACCTAAGGCCACAAACTTTACTGCAATTTTGCTTTAGTAGTTGATATACTTTCTCCTTCCGAGGAAAATTTGTACCTCCTTGGAGATGGTGCTATCTTGTCTGTCAGTTCTGTCCTTATTTTAAAATATTTTTTGTGTGATTTTTTTACTTTGTGGAAGCAAGTGTGAAACTATTTCACCCTTGAAATATGTCCACGTAAGCTCTTTGTTGAGGGTCTTTACAAACTTGCCCATGAATAACATGGCACGAATATTTTCAGATTTCCAATTTTGTGTAGATATGAATTTTTTAGAGTATTCTCTTTTTGCTTGTTTCCTGTGCATGGGCATGTTATTTATTGCCAATGGCCAGTTTCTAGCAGACTTTCTTCATTCTGCTGAGTCCTAACTAGGTAAATCATGTGTTATCTTGTGTACAGTCAGTATGATAAGTATTTTGGCTTCCATTTTCACCGGATGTTTTACCTCTGAAATATTCTTTAAGATTACTTTCTCTTATTATTTGCAGGGAAGCTGTGAGCTGTCAGTACTGCAAAGGTGAGTACTTGGTGTTTCTCCTAATAAAACTTTCTTATTGCTCTACCCACTTGTGAACTGTCAGGTGACCATTTTGTAATAATGTTTAAATCCATTAAGTAACTAATGTGTCGTTAAATCTTGGGGAGTAACATGACTTAATGATTGAATTGTTCCTTGGGAACCCTATTGGTATCTGCATGTTATATACTTTATCATAATGAGAGAATATATGCTTTTAATTTGTTGATTTTTTTTGTGCCCCGGTGCATTGGTTTAGGTGGTAGTCTTATGATACCCTACACTCACATTGTCAGATTTGAATCATACTCTAGCAGTCCTGAAAACATCTGCTATTTTGGCACTTTATATTTTGTTTTATTTCAAATTGGATTGTTGTTATTTTAGTTTCTGTTAGTTTTGATCGTAGCATAGCAAATTAACCGCTAGATGAAGTAATTGTATTCTTTTTATGATCTCCATCTGCCTTTGCCTTGTATGGTGAGACTACTATAAATAATAAGTTTTCCATCTCCAAAACTTTTCTGAGTAAGAAAATCACACAATTCAATAGGTATTGGGACATGTAAAGTAATTATCATTGAATTTCCACACGCTAGCTGAAATTTCAGTCCACACATGAGGGGCATTCTTAAGGCAGGGATAGATCAGTAATTGTTCTTCTAATAGTTGAAGCTAAATAATTGCTAGACGAGATGGTCAGATAAATCAAATACTAGTAAGCTGGAGGAACACAAAAATCCAATTGTTGGTTTAGTTTAGGCACAAAGTCCTCCCTTAAAGTATTGTCGAGGCTTCAATACTCGTTTGTTGCTAAGGCTTATTTCTGCTTTTAGTTTCCTGTGTCCTTTCCATCGTTTTTGTTATGCAGTTTCATGTAAATTTTGTTTATTTTCTTACTTTTTACATATGTTAATTCAAATACTTCAAAGTTAAATAGATCACCAATTTCACCTTCAATTCCACATCCCCCTTGCCTGCTGTCCATATTTCTTTCAAATGATCTGATATTTTGTTATTTTCTCTAGGTTTCTTCCATAAACGACATGTTAGAAAGTCAACTGGAGTTGTCGCTGCTGAGTTTATGTATACATGTCACAAGTGTGCGAATGAGAATAATGTGAGAAAGAATGTCAAGAGGGGGAGGATAGAGTTGCGCAAGAGTAAGAAAACGTCTAAAGCCTTGAGGTCGCTGAGCTCAAAGGTTGAATCTAGAGGCACCAAAAATAAACAGCCAGCACAATCACAGAGTAGCAAAAAGGAGCCTGTTGTTATACCCCTCAGACGTTCTTCTAGGAGGGCTAAAGTTGTGATTGTGCAAAACAAAAAAATAGGACGCAAAAAAGGTAAACAAACAAAAAGGGGTAGGGGTAGACCTAGGAAACAAGCAAAAGTTGACATATCAGAGAAGAAGAAACCAGCAGAAGTTGCTTGGCGGAGGAAGAGAATGCAGTTATGCCGGATTTACTGGCTAAATGGTCTATTGCTCTCACAAAAGCCGAATGATGAAAGGGTGACACTCTTCAGGAGTAATAAGCTTCTTGTTCATTCTGGAGAGTTGGCTGCCATAGCTGATCAGCCAAAGTGCAGTCTTTGTGGTGAACTAGAATATACACCTACTTCAAATTACATTGCATGCGAAGTTTGTGGAGGTAGGAGTATTTTATTCAGTGTTTTTGTCCAGAATCCCTTTGGTTATCTTGTTGCTAACGCTGTACCATATATCTTGAGTTGGCTTTTATCTCTCGTATATCTTGAATTGTTTACCCCACAAAGGTAGGGGTAAGGTTTGCGTACGTTCTGCCCTCGCCAGACCTACTTGTGGAATTACGCTGGGTCTGTTTTTGTTGTAGTATATCTTGAATTGTTTCCCTGCATCAATATTCTTTTATATTCTGTTGTTTATCATGTTTAACAAATTATGTGACATTGTCTAGTATGACACTCTTGGGTCTGGTCTCCTCTGAGCCTGCTGTCTCAGTTTGTAATTTTAAACTAAAATTGATAAGTACAAATACTTATTTTATAAACAGAAACAGCCCGTGGTAGAAATGCAAGGTAAGGCTGCATACAATACACCCTTGTGGTGTGGCCCTTCCTCGGACCCTACGCATAACGGGAGCTTAAGTGTACTGGGCTGCCCTTTTTACATTATTTAATTTGTGTTCAGAAGTTACTTGAAAAAGACATTTCTACTTTGTTCACATAGGTCTTTTAAATCAGCGGGAACTCCTATAGATACATTGCAGTTGAGGAATCCTGTTATTGGGCGTTGGAACATTCTTGTATTTTCCATGTTTTTTCTTCTTTCCTCCGCCTCTGTATCTCGTACCTGACCTTATTTTCCTGTCTGATTACTCCATCCTGCAGACTGGTTCCATGGAGATGCTTTCGGTCTCACAGCTGAAAGAGTTACTAAACTAATTGGATTCAAGTGCCACAAATGTCGGCAAAGGACCCCTCCTCCTTGTGCTCATTTGCATACAATGCATAGCAAGGGTAAGCAGGTCATGTTGGAGAGTACGGTGTGTAAATCTGCAGATGAAACATGTGACATTGAATCTACCTCAAGCAAGGGACCACTAGAACAGAAATCTCATTTGAATGATAAATCAGGATCTTGTTTTACTGGTGATAGTGGTGAAAGGTGTCCACAAGGGACTCTTCCTGATTCATGCCATGCGGAGAATGGAAGTTTGCCTATTTTTAGTTCAGAGCAGAGAGAAACTGTTGATAGCTTTAATAAGATGGATATTGTACTTCCAGATGAACCAGTCTTATCAAATGACTATGTTAATCATAACAAGGAGGAGGATCAGAGAGCGTCGAATGAGCTGTTGACATCTAATGACAGCTCTTTGCTGAATGATCATGCCATAGAGGTGAATCCGAGGAAAGACATGGAATAAACACCACCATTGTGACAGGATGTACATTTTCCAAGTGTGCAATGGATCTTACAGAAACAGGATTACCTTCATTAACAAATGATCAAAAGAGGAATGGTGAAGCAACAGTCCTTCCATATTTGTAGGAGATAGAGCTATTGTTAACGGATCTGAATTGTCCGCAGAGGAAATTTTAGTTTCAGATCAATTTGTAGGTGTTTGAGGGGAAATTAGGTTAGTGTTGATTGTGTCAGTTAATCAACATGATTTAGGGGACTGTAACCTTTGGTTAGCTTAATTATAGGAATAGAATATTTATTTTTATTGTACTTGATTGTCTTACCTTGATTAGTTAGAATTCACTGTATAAATACCCTTTGCATGGGATGTAAAGACAGTGAAATACAAAGAAGTCTTTTTCTTTATCAAAATCTATATGATATCCGTTGATTTGTGAATATTTAAGATTTGATTTTGTAGGATCTTAATTGATTTGATAAAATTATATTTGATTTGTTGTAGATAGTTTAGTTAATTTGATTAAAAAGATCACATCTTGATCGTCATATCTGCTAGAATCAAGCGATTTGATTTTGTTATGTTTGCTTTCTTGTATTATGAATTTGTAGCTCTTAGATGAATAAAATGTATATTTTCGGTACCAATCTTACATGGTATCAGAGCAACTTTATTCTTGTGTTGCTGATGACTAAAACAACATTTACTGGGCTATGTCACCCAACCGCATTAACAAAAGCCGAGAGTTCTATTAACAAAGTCCTGACAACGGCAACAATGAACCAAGGCGGCGATTCTTCTCATTTTTCCTTTCATCTTACTTTTCACAAGCTAAATGGAAAAAATAAGTTGGAGTGGGTGCAATCTGCTCGTTTGGCAATTGATGGTTGAGGAAAACTTGGGCACTTGACTGTAGAAGCGAGAAAGCCTAAATCAGGAGACTCGAAAATGAACGCTTGGAGCTCAGAAAACTTGATGGTAATTATGTTGCTTGACTACTAAACTTCATGTAACCTACCATAGGTAAACCATATTTATTTCTTCCCACTGCTAGGAATGTCTGGGAGACGGTTAGAGAAATTCTGATGTAGAAAATGCCTCTAAGATTTTTAAATTAAAAATTAAACTGTGGAAAGCGGGCAGGGAGAGAAAAGTGTTACTCTTTTCTATAATGAGAGATCAATGCTATAATGATGAATGAGAATGTGCCATGAATAGCGTCAAAACAATGAAAAAAGAAGAAAGTGAGACGGTATATCTATTTTTAGCAGGGTTGAATAAAGAGTTTGACGAACTTCGTTCTCGACTTCTTAAAAAAATTCGCTGGAAGAAAATATTTTCTGAACTTCTTAAAAAAATCCGCTGGAAGAAAATATTTTCTGAAATTAAGCTTGACGAAACGAGGAGGAATGTTATACTAAAAAAAGATTTCAATCTGGAATAAAAAAAATATAGAGTCATCTGCTTTAGTTGCTGCTAAAAATGAGAATGATAAGAAAAAGAAGTTGTGGTGTGATTTTTGCAAAAAATACTGGCACACTCGTGAGACTTGCTGGAGATCCATGAAAAACTGCCCATCGGGAACAAAAAAAGGCAGAAAACCATGACAATCAAGCCTTTTAATGTACCAGCGAAGAACCGGGGTTGAAATCTTCTTCAAAAATGCCAACATTCACCAAGAAACAGCTAGAGCCACTGTACAAACTTCTCCAATCTCAACTTCAATCCAGTAAAACTAGTCCTTCTACTCCCACTTGTTCTTTTACCCAAACAGGTAATGTGCCATATGTTTTTTTGAGTACAGATTCTACTAATATAAGCTCTTGAATCATAGATTCTGGGGCTAGTGATCACATGACATGGAACTCCCATCTTTTCTTGACTTATACTCCTTTAGTAGGAAATAAAAAAGTCAAAGTTGTTGATGGTTCCTTCTCAGCAATTGTTGGGAAAGGAACAGTCAAATTAACCCTTTTTATGACTCTTTTTGATGTCCTTCATATTCTAAAATTGTCTTAGAATCTCTTGTCCATCAGCAAGTTGACTTAAAACCTTAATTGCCGTGCTATCCTTGACGATATTTCATGTGTATTTCAGGACATGGTCTCGGGGAGGATGATTGGCAATGCTAGAGAGTCTGAAGGTCTCTATTTTCTCAAAGATGACGGCAATTCAGTAAATATTAGTTCAGCTTGTTTGAACTCTGTTCTAGTTGATAATAAAATCATGTTATGGCACTATCGCCTTGGTCATTATTTGAAACTCTCTTTACCACAGATGTTTATGAAAAACACTACATCCTTTTTTCAATGTGAATTTTGTGAAATGGCTAAACATAGACGTTCATATTTTTCATCCCAAAGTTACCATGCCTCAAAATCCTTTAAGTACCTTCTAGGATAACAAACGTAAATGGAAAAAGGTGGTTTGTATATTTCATAAATGATCACACTAGACTAACTTGGGTGCACCTATCGAAAGACAAGGGGGAAGTAAAACATATATTTGAGGCTTTTTATGTTATGCCAGAGA
This sequence comes from Capsicum baccatum var. pendulum, assembly GCA_030864225.1. Lineage (NCBI taxonomy): Eukaryota > Viridiplantae > Streptophyta > Magnoliopsida > Solanales > Solanaceae > Capsicum > Capsicum baccatum. The sequence goes on along the minus strand of CM061560.1, from coordinate 79,390,924 downwards.
CACAATTTCATGAGAAGATTCAAATATTTCAGAGTGATAATGTGATACAAGAAGCACAAGGGAAACACGAAACAAACACCAAATTAGTTCACAAGTTTGAAGAATCGAGGACCCCTTTGGTGACCACTCTTGGATTCACTACAACAATAATGAAAACACAATAACAACAAGATATTGAAGGTGTAAATACACCAAAACAACAACAATATGGCGAGATGAACAACAATAACAAGATAGGAACAACACACGATTTTACTAACAAGAGATAGAAACGGTTGCAAGAACACAAACTACTACAAGATTACAACAAAATTAAAGGCATAGTTATATAGACTTAATGAAGGTATAATCGTAAGAACCCAAGATCATATTCCACTCTTTAACCCTTAACACTACACACAACGTTCAACTATCTCTTAAGAAGACACAAGGTCGGAATCCACCTCCCAAGTATCACGTTTCCAAGCCATGAGATCAACAAGAGTGATTCCACACTCTCTATGCCTAATTTCAGTTTTGGTGCCTCAAGGAGAGAGAACTTGTTTTTCTTTGTGTTTCAAAACTTACAACATCATGAATAATCTAAGTCTAAAAGCCCTACAATGTTCTATTTATAATAGGTTACAAATAAAATAAAAAATGTCCAAAATGCCCTTTTAAGAGCTAGGCTCCCTTCAAGTGTATTTAGGGGCTGCCTTGTTATGTTCCAAGCCTCCTCTTTACATTCCAAGTGTGAGATTAGGGTCGGTTTGGTGTGTTTTAAGTCTTTCATTTGCACATTCCAAGCCCCGGGTTCATTACATTCTCACATGCGTCCATCTTTGTGGCCGTGCTTGTATCATCCTCCCCTCCTTAAAAAGGATTCGACCTCGAATCCATGCCTTGCAAAATCAAAGAGAGACAAACAAGCACACTTACTCATGTAATGAGTGTTAGGATTAGCAAAAATAAACAATAATGGTATGCGCTCACAATACTCAAAACAACCCACACCAAAAAAAAGAAACCGAGGACCCTTTGAGTTCAAGTCTCGGCCAACAAAAAATCTTGACATGCCAAGGTGTTTCATATTTGACATATAACCAAGAGTCCTTAGTGTTAAACATTATGAAGCCATCGTAAAATTCACCAAGGACTTGGCTATAATAAGCACCCAAAAGAAACGCACCTAAGCCGAGAGTAAATCTTCCCCACCATAAGATGACACCGGGATCAAATGGGACGAGTGGACATAGACACGGGTCTAAACAACACACCCGTTTCCCATAGTCTTTACCACAACCACACGGCCTACTCTCTACATTAGCATACATATCATCAAAAGTAAAGAGAGAGTAGAGAAAGGTGGCATTCAATTCTACTTCAACTATGGTGTCCTCGGAAAATCCACTCAAAGTAGAAGAAGAAGTAATTTCCAAGACCACACATTCCTTACACTTAAGAGTACTCACATCTTTCAAGAAGAGATTTTTATTTTTAGGAGGAATGTTGTCACACCATAATGGGTTAGCATATAGGCTATAGCTTCCAAGGCAAGCTATACCATCATTTTCACCACTAGGTCTATTAGGAGTGTTTAAAATATCTTCAAACAAGACATTGTACCTAAAGAGTGAATGATCTAACCCGCGGACAGATTTGGAACTTTCACTCTCTAAGGAATCATTATCAAGTTTCAAAGATATGTCAAGCACACGATTAACCCTATGAGCCTAGCAAACATTAGAATCTTTACAACAAAATAGGCTCATGGGTTCACTCCTTTTTTCTTGACCAACATTTTTAAATTCTTCACTCACTTGAGACTCATTAATCATATCACACATATTCTCAAGTGGTAGGCAAGTTTTACACACAAGTTGGTCAACACAAATTTCACTCGACGGTGTACTTTCATTCAACACAATAGCTTCAACACTAGGCAGACAAAAATCGATCTTAGTAGAAGAGTCGATTCGGTCATCTATAGGATCAACTAGCGTATCCACTCGCACAACATGTACATCATCCACAAGTGGTAAGGAATCAATATACTCATACGTAGGTAAGCTACTTCTCACACACAATGGCTTATTAGTCATACATTCATCATCCACTTGTACCAAATGTAAGAGATAGCTATTTTACCTTGACGTTCATGAGTACGTTGGTCTTTACCTTGGTGTGAAAGTCCTTCACAAGTTTGGGTAGCAACTTTCTTTGGGAAGCTCTCACCGCAAGGTGATTGAACCTTAGATTTTGGATTTGTTAAGATAAGTGTGGATACCAATTGGTGTAGCCTTTCAACGTGCCATTTCATGTCTTTAATATTGTCGGTGATGCGGTCAAACGTGGCATCGAGATTGGTGGAAGCCATGGTACCTAAGAAAAGACAATAACGAACAACAAAACAAATAAAATAATAAAATTGTTACCTCAAAAATGCCTCACCACACTCTCACTCTCGATTTTTACCTCACACTTGGTTTCACTAGTGTTGAAAGCCAGCTTGTACTTCGTGAGTGATTGAGGGAAGAGTCCACCTTGGTACGGAATAGATTTTCGTTTGAGTTGACTCAAAGAAAATTTACTTAAAGACTTGAACCAACAAGATACAATGAATTCACAAAAGATAAAAATCACAAAAAAAACGTAGACACGAACAATGGATTCAAGAACTAAGTGACAACCTAGTAGAAGTTTACTAGCTTATTAATTTGTACTAGGATCAATTAAACAAAACTAAGAGACAACAAAATAAAACTAAAAATCTAAAATTTTGAGCTCGGAAATATCGCGTGAACAGTAGAAGTGATGACGTGGCATCCACGTATTGGTTTGGTTTTATCAAGTGGTTATTGTCAAATGTTCAAGTCTTGGTCAAAAATTAATTTGGATTGGTGAAATTTATTTTAGGAGGGAAAATAAGTCTTGGAGCCTTTTTTAATTTTAAAGACTTGACTTTTTCTTGTACTTGTCCTTAAAACATGGGTCCTTAAATCATGAAAAAGTAGTTGAGAAGTGATATAAAGTCTTTTGGTGGTTGGGGGTCTTTCAAGACTAACAAGTACATACATTTTTTTCCTTCACCTTTTAGGATCTAGCACTCACTTTATGTTCTAACAAAATATGAAGGAAGGTGAAGAACTTCAAGAACAACAACAACCACACCAAGAACAATAACAACAATTTTCAAGAACAACAACAATTCCAACGGCCAACTCCAATCCACAACAACAAACGCTCAAGTCTCTTTAGTGTTGTGTCTTCGGTTTTAACCAGAGATAAAGGTTGTGAAGAACCTCAAGAAAACAATAACATTCACCAAGAACTACAACAACAACACTCCTTTCAACTACAACAACCACACACATGGCCAAGTTAGGTTTTTCAACAATAATGTCTACCACACGGTCTTACTTGTTCACAACAATAACAACAAGGCTCAAACTTAGATATGGACTCAAGTGTTAGTAAAGAACAAAGCTAACACCAGAAAAACTCGAGACAAACAAAAATCTCAGCCAATACACAACAAGAATGCAATTCTCAGCCAAGAACACAACACGGGCAAATTGCACTTTTTTAATTTTTCAGCTTTTCAATAATTTTTTTTTTGAATTTTCTAATCCAGCTATCCCAAGATTAATCTTGTAGAAAAAAGATCTAGCCATGCTTAGATACCAAATGATACAATAATCACAAGAGAAACACGAAACAAACACCAAATCGGTCCACAAGTTTGAAGAATCGAGGACCCCTTTGGTGATAATTCTCGGATTCACTACAACAACAATGAAAACACAATAACAACAAGATATTGAAGGTGTAAATTCACCAAAACAGAAACAATTTGGATAGATGGAAAACAATAACAAGATAAGAACAACACAAGAATTTACTAACAAGAGATAGAAACGATTACAAGGACACAAACTACTACAAGATTACAACAAAAGTAAAGGGATATTTAGATAGACTTAATGAAGGTATAATTGTAAGAACCCAATAGCATATTCCACTCTTGAATCCTTAACACTACACAAAACATTCACCTATCTCTTACGAAGACACAAGGTCGGAATCCACCTCCCAAGTATCACGTTTCCAACCCATGAGATCAACAAGAGTGATTCCATACTCTCTATGCCTAATTTCAGTTTTGGTGCCTCAAGGAGAGAGGGCTTGTATTTCATTCTGTTTCAAGACTTACAACATCATGAATAATCTAAGTCTAAAAGCCCTACAATGTTCTATTTATAATAGGTTACAAATAAAATACCAAATGTCCAAAATGCCTTTTTAAGAGCTAGGCTCCCTTCAAGTGTATTTAGGGGCTGCCTTATTGTGTTCCAAGGCTCCTCTTTACACTCCAAGTGTGAGATTAGGGTCGGTTTGGTGTGTTTTAAGTCTTTCATTCGCACACTCCAAGCCCCGGGTTCATTACATTCTCACATGCATCCATATTTGTGGTCGTACTTGTATCATCCTCCTCTTCTTAAAACGGATTCGACCTCGAATGCATGCCTTGCAAAATCAAAGAGAGACAGACAAGCAAACTTCCTCATGGAATGAGGGTTAGGATTAAAAAAAATAAACATTAATGGTATGCACTCAAAACATTCAAAATAGACCACACCAAAAAAAAGAACCGAGGACCCTTTGAGTTCAAGTCTCGGCCAACAAAAAATCTTGACATGCCAAGGTGGTTCATATTTGACATATAACCAAGAGTCCTTAGTGTTAAACATTATGAAGCCATCGAAAAATTAACCAAGGACTTGGCTATAATAATCACCCAAAATAAACGTACCTAAGCCGAGAGTAAATCTTCCCCACCCTAAGATGACACCAAGATCAAATGGGATGAGTGGCCATAGACACTGGTCTAAACAACACACCCGTTTCCCGTAGTCTTTACCACAACCACATGGCCTACTCTCTACATTAGCATACATATCATCAAAAGTAAAGAGAGAGTAGAGAAAGGTGGCATTCAATTCTACTTCTACTATGGTGTCCTCAGAAAAGCCTCACAAAGTAGAAGAAGAAGTAATTTCCAAGACCACACATTCCTTACCCTTAAGAGTACTCTCATCTTTCAAGAAGAGATTATTATCTTTAGGAAGAATGTTGTCACACCATAGTGGGTTAGTATATAGGCTATAGCTTCCAAGGAAAGCTATACCATTATTTTCACCACTAGGCCTATTAGGAGTGTTTAAACTATCTTCAAACAAGACATTGTACCTAAGGAGTGAATGATCTAACCCGCGGACAGATTTGGAATTTCACTCTCTAAGGAATCATTATCAAGTTTCAAAGATATGTCAAGCACACGATTAACCCTATGAGCCTAGCAAACATTAGAATCTTTACAACAACTTAGGCACATGGGTTCACTCCTTTTTTCTTGACTAACATTTTCAAATTCTTCACTCACTTGAGACTCATTAATTATATCACACATATTCTCAAGGGGTAGGCAAGTTTTACACACAAGTTGGTCAACACAAATTTCACTCGACGGTGTACTTTCATTCAACACAATAGCTTTAACACTAGGCAGACAAAAATATATCTTACTAGAAGAGTTGATTCGGTCATCTATAGGATCAACTAATGTATCCACTCGCACAACATGTACATCATCCACAAGTGGTAAGGAATTAATATACTTATACGTAGGTAAGCTACTACTCACACTCAATGGCTTATTAGTCATACGTTCATCATCCACATGTTCCAAACTGTAATAGATAACTATTTTACCTTGACGTTCATGAGTACGTTGGTCTTTAACTTGGTGTGAAAGTCCTTCACAAGTTTGGGAAGCAACTTTCTTTGGGAAGCTCTCATTGCAAGGTGTTTGGACCTTAGATTTTGGATTTGTTTGGATAAATGTGGATACTAATTGGCGTAGCCTTTCAATGAGCAATTTCATGTCTTAGTATTGTCGGTGATACGGTCAAATGTGGCATTGATATTGGTGGAAGCCATGGTACCTAAGAAAAGACAACAACGAACAACAAAACAAACAAACTTGTTAGCTCAAATATGCCTCACCACACTTCCACTCTCAATTTTTACCTAACACTTGATTTCACGAGTGTTGAAAGCCAACTTGTACTTCGTGAGTGATTGAGGGAAGAGTCCACCTTGGTCCGAAATAGATTTTCGTTTGAGTTGACTCAAAGAAAATTTACTTAAAGACTTGAACCAGCAAGATACAATGAATTCACAAAATATAAAAAGCACAAAAGAAATGTAGACACGAACAATGGATTCAAGAACTAAGTGACACCCTAGTAGAAGTTTACTAGCTTGTTAATTAGTACTAGGATCAATTAAACGAAACTAAGAGACAACAAAATGAAACTAAGAAATCTAAAATTTTTAGCTCGGAAATATTGCGTGAACAGTAGCAGTGATGATGTGGCATCCATGTATTGGTTTGGTTTTATCAAATGGTTATTCTCAAATGCTCAAGTCTTGGTCAAAAATTAATTTGGATTGGTGAAATTTATTTTAGGAGGGAAAATAAGTCTTAGAGCCTTTTTTAATTTTCAAGACTTGACTTTTTCTTGTACTTGTCCTTAAAACATGGGTCCTTAAATCATGGAAAAGTTGTTGAGAAGTGATACAAAGTCTTTTGGTGGTTGGGGGTCTTTCAAGACTAACAAGTACATACACCGTTTTCCTTCACCTTTTAGGATCTAGCACTCACTTTATGTTCTAACAACATATGAAGAAAGGTGAAGAACTTCAAGAACAACAAAAACCACACCAAGAACAATAACAACAATCTTCAAGAACAACAACAATTCCAACGGCCAACTCCAATCCACAACAACAAACGCTCAAGTCTCTTTAGTGTTGTGTCTTCGGTTTTAACCAGAGATGAAGGTTGTGAAGAACCTCAAGAACACAATAACATTCACCGAGAACTACAACAACAACACTTCTTTCAACTACAACAACCACACACATGGCCAAGTTAGGTTTTTCAATAATAATGTCTACCACACGGCTTGTTCACGACAATAACAATAAGGCTCAAACTTAGATATGGACTCAAGTGTTAGTAACGAAAAAAGATAACACTAGAGACATTCAAGATATACAAAAATCTCGGCTAAGACACAACAAGAATGCAATTCTCGGCCAAGAACACAACACGGGCAGATTGTACTTTTTTTTATTTTTAAGCTTTTTAATAATTTTTTTTTGAATTTTTTAATCCAGTAATCCCAAGATTGATCTTGTAGGAACAAGATGTAGCCATGATTTGATACCAAATGATACAAGAATCACAAGGGAAACACAACACAAACACCAAATCAGTCCACAAGTTTGAAGAACCGAGGACCCCTTTGGTGACCACTCTCGGATTCACTACAACAACAATGAAAACACAATAACAACAAGCTATTGAAGGTGTAAATACACTACAACAGTAACAATATGGAGATACGGAAAACAATAACAAGATAGTAACAACACATGATTTTACTAACAAGAGATAGAAACGGTTACAAGAACACAAACTACTACAAGATTACCACAAAAATAAAGGGATAGTTAGATAGACTTAATAAAGGTATAATCATCAGTACCCAAGAGCATATTCCACTCTTGAACCCTTAACACTACACACAACGTTCACCTGTCTCTTACGAAGACACAAGGTTGGAATTCACCTTCAAGCATCATGTTTCCAAGCCATGAGATCAACAAGAGTGATTCTACACTCTCTATGCCTAATTTCGGTTTTGGTGCCTCAAGGTAAGAGGACTTGTGTTTTTTTGTGTTTCAAGACTTACAACATCATGAATAATCTAATTCTAAAAGCCCTACAATGTTCTATTTATAATAGGTTACAAATAAAATACAAAATATCCAAAATGCCCTTTTAAGAGCTAGGCTCCCTTCAAGTGTATTTAGGAGCTGCCTTGTTGTGTTCCAAGGCTCCTCTTTACAATCCAAGTGTGAGATTAGGGTTGATTTGGTGTGTTTTAAGTCCTTCATTCTCACACTCCAAGCCTCGGGTTCATTACATTCTCACATGCATCCATCTTCGTGATCGTACTTGTATCATTATAGGAGAGAGTTTTTTAATGAACACCTAATCAATTTTTTCACTCCTAAGGAAATAGTGAACCAAAGTTTATGTCCCGATATACCCCAACAAAATAGAGTAGCGGGGAGAAAAAATAGGCACCTTGTGGAAGTAACTAGAGCCTTAATGTTCACAAGCGGAGTCCCTAAATTTCTTTTGCAAGAAGCTCTTCTGACATCCACCGATCTTATTAGTAGGGTGCCTTCCAGTGTTCTAAGTTTTAAAACCCCCATCAATATGTTCAAGACATACTTTCCTACTTTTAGATTGACAACTGATCTATCGTTGAGAGTTTTTGGGTGTAGCGTATTTCTTTATGTTCATGATCATAATAAGAGTAAACTTGATCCACGTGCTAAAAAATGTGTTTTTTTGGATATGCCCCTAGTTAAAAGGGTTAAAAGTGTTTTTACCCAATTACTAGAAAAGTTATTATCACAATGGATGTCACTTTTTCTGAACCACAACTATTTTTTGAAGATCATCTTCAATGGGAGAAACATAGTAAAAATTCGAGGGATGATAAAGATATTCTTGACCTCACATGTGAGAAACAAAAGGATCCAGGTTTTATGATAGATATAGAAAATAGTTTTTTTTTTAGTAATAACAACCTAGATAAGGTAAGAGATCCCAACTTAAACAATGAAAATAAGGATACTGAGGCAATAAAGCATTTTCATGATACAATTAATGACAAGAACAAAGAACAAACAAAGGAATTACAGGTTTACATAAGAAGAAACTGGAATCAAGAAAAAGAGATCAAGGACTCTCATCAAATCCAAATGTCTGCCCCGCAAGATCTTACTGATACACAAGGTAATTCTCCAGAACCCAACTCTAATTTACCCCTTGTTAGTTTACACCTTGATCTTTCGATTGCCAAACGTAAATGGAAAAGAAAATTCACCAACTATCCCTTGTCAAATTTTCTGTTCTATAGAAACTTCCCCTTTCTACATAGCTTTTCTTTCTCTATTATCTGGGATGGACATATCGATAAATGTGCAGGATGCTTTGAACGTTCCCGAGTGGAATGAGGTATTCTAGAGGAGATGAACACTTTGGAGAGAAATGAAACCTGAAAAATGGTGGAACTACCTCGTGGAAAGAAAATAGTGGGCTGTAAGTGGGTGTTCACCATTAAATTTGAATCAGATGGGTCCCTAAAGAGGTATAAGGCACGTTTGGTAGCAAAAGGATCCACTCATACTTACAGGATTGACTATCTTGAGACATTTTCTCCAGTTGTCAAATTGAATTCAATAAGGGTTCTTCTGACCGTTGTGGCCAACCTTGATTGGCAGCTCTAACAACTAGATTTGAATAATTCATTCTTGAATGGAAAACTTAAAGAAGAAGTCTACATGGACCTTTCTCCAAGTTTTGAACAAAGGTATGGAACTAGAGTGCGCAAGCTAAAGAAATTTCTCTACAAGCTAAAACAATCTCCAAGATCTTGGTTTGAGAGGTTTATTGAGTTTATGAAAAAAAATGGTACACTCAAGGGCAAGCAAATCATACCATGTTCATTCGACATTATATTGAGGGAATGACAACTATTCTGATAGTGTATGTTGATGATATTATACTTATAGGGAAAGACTTGTCCAAAATGGAGAATTTAACAAAATAGTTGGCCTCGGAGTTTGAGATTAAAGATCTGGGCCAGTTGAAATATTTTCTTGGTGTGGAAGTAGCGAGATCAAAAGAAGGCATTATGGTGTCACAAAGGAAGTATGCACTAGATCTTCTAAGAGAGACGGGAATGAGTGATTGTTGTCCAACTGAAATACCCATTGATTCAAATATAAAATTCAAAAATAAAGAAGAAAATTTAGTTATCCACAGTCAATATCAAAGACTAGTGGGGAAGTTGATCTACTTGTCACATACTCGACCTGATATAGCTTTTTCTATAAACTTAGTCAGTCAGTTTATGCGATCTCCAAAGGAAGAGCACCAAGAAGCAGTCTACAGGATCCTAAGATATCTTAAAAGTTCTTCGAGGAAAGGATTGTTTTTTCAGAAAAAGTCAACATGGGGTCATTGAAGGCTTTACAGATGCAGACTGGGCAGGTTCTACTACTGACATGAGGTCCACATATGGATATTGTACATTTATCTGGGGAAATCTTTTGACCTGGAGGAGTAAAAAGCAAAATGTTGTAGCCCGCAGCAGTGAAGAAGCTGAATACCGATCTATGGCCTATGGGATTTGTGAAATGATTTGGCTCAAGTAGATGATGGAAAAACTTAAAAAACTATTTGGTTTACCAATGAAGTTGTACTGTGACAATAAATCGGCCATAAGTATTGCTCACAATCCAGTTCAACATGATAGAACAAAACATGTTGAAGTGGATAGGCACTTCATAAAAGAAAAGATTGAAGAAGGAAGTGTGTGCATGCCTTTCGTCCCAACAAATCAACAAATTACAGATATTTTCACAAAAGGCTTATTTAAATCAAAATTTGAAATTATTGTAAGCAAGTTAGGCATGACAGATATTTACAAGCCAACTTAAAGGGGAGTGTTGATTTGTGAATATTTAAGATTTGATTTTTTAGGATCTTAATTGATTTAATAAAATGATATCTGATTTGTTGTAGATAGTTTAGGTAGTTAGATAAAAAAAGATCACATCTTGATATAATCAAGCTATTTGATTATGTTATATTTGCTTTCCTGTACTATAAATTTGTAGCTCTTAGATGAATAAAATTTACACTTTTGGTACCAATCTTACAGTATCAATCATTGCTGCTTTGTGAGGTGAGTGATTCTCACTCGCAATATTTGGTTCCTGTTGAAAGAGAAAAAGCTTTCTCCCTGCTTGAAGTTGTTTGCAACTAGAACTTTGTTGCTATTAGTGTTTTTAAAATCTAATACCATTACATGTTCTGGTGACGATGACAATCAAGACCTAGCCATATGCTGATGCAAAAGACGATGGACACGCTGTCATTGTCACAATAGAGGTAAGAGGCTACTTCTGGCAAAAAATTTTTATTATCGAAAGATGAGGCAAACCTGATATTTTAGCAAGACAAATATGCGTGAAAACTTTATCAAACATGTTCTAGGTGGGCATAAATATCAAAAAATCGAATTGAACTGAACTAATTCGATTTTTTTGTTTTGATTTTTTGGTTTATTTTCATTTTATTTTTCAGGAACTTCGGTAAGTTTCTGTTCTATTTTTCTAGAACTTCAATTTCTTGACTCGGTACTCGCCTACTCGGTTTTAGGATCCCCATACTTCAGTGCACTAAAGAACCAAACTTCACTAAATCTAATGGCCAATATTCGATCAATCTAATCACTGAGAATCTAAATCAACCCCTTTTCTCTTTCCCCCAAGTCTCAAATCTACATTTAAAAACACGATAATTACATGGTGAGATTCCTACTATTGCGACAAAGATGGACGGAGCAAACCACAATATGGTCACTGTATGTACATTTTCATTTTATCGTTGTGGAGTATCTTGATTTGCAACACATTAGTTAGTTTTTTGTTGGAACGTCATTTTTCTTTTAATTCATATGCGAAGGTTTATTTTGCTTCATGTTATTGGCATTTTTCATAAATATCAAAGAATCAAATTTAAAATATTGAATTGAACCAAACCAAAGTGGTTCGGTTCGGTATTCGCTGCATACTTTAAAAAAAGAAAAAATCAAAGATTGAAAGAATCAAATTGAAGAACCGAATGCCTCCTTGTATAGGATAAAAATAGCCTTAAAATGTGAGCTGGTCAAATGATGACACAAGGAATGAATATGCATATGACTTACTGTACAACTAGACAAAACCCAATAGCAGATCGTACGCCAACATTTTGAAGGCAGCCAAGATATATAGACACTTCGGGCTCCAATTATACCAAATACACCGAGAGGAATATACCAATCTAGAAGAGCAAACATGCCAAGCGGAAAAGTCAATGAGCTCACACTAGTTGTTAATTGTTATATAACTGATGCGCATATGACGCAGGGCGTTATTTCTTCGTTATTTATGTCATTTAATTAGGCATTTATTATGTATATTAATAGGCCAATGCTCAATAATCAGATCATAAAGAGTCACCCCTTATATAAATCATGCGATCATCATCATGTATGATACAATCAAATATTATTTGAACATAATTAGTCTCTCACTCTTTATAGCTTTAAAGCCTAGCTCAGTCTATCTTTGTTGGTCATGATGCAGACATGAGTCTTCCGGCTCAGGTTGGCTTGGGCTAAATCAAATTCAACATTTCAATTTCCTTATTTTAACTCTTATTTGCATCATTTTCCATTCTGATTATTTTGCTATATTACATTTGCCAACTCAATTCTCTTACCCTTTAAGCCTCACTCACAAATTTAACCATACCTTTTTTGCGCATAAATAATTTAACACCCAACATGGGTTAATGATAATTGTAGTATTGGTTTGGTCCCTCTAGATTTTTCTAACAAACTCCTAATTTTTGTGAAGTAATCGGTTGACACAATGACTAGAACTAGAAACCAAACCCAATGTCAAAGCCAATCCTATCGTGGGAAACCCCTTAAATGACGATGTTGTTCTAATCACAATGGAAAATCGACAGAAATTTTGTCACAAAGATCAAATCCTACATGATGAAGGCAACATTAACCAAAACACAGTCAGAGTTGCTAAGACCAATTTTGTAAAATTCTTTACTACATTGAATTCTCACAAAAAAAAACAATGAGTCTACAAGATAAGGTCACTATAGGTTCGGATGTGCCACTTGAGGAGTCACCACGCCAGTATCAGAGTTGAAGATCATGGAAAAAATCATACTACACCTCTCAATAATAGGGAATCAATCAAAATCATGAAGTGCTTAATGACACTGATCGGATAAATGAAATGAGAAAGAGTCCTATGCTCGCATGGATCAAATTTCAAAGCTCTGACAATTCAAAAAGGTCCATACTTAAGGATATACGTGCAACTATCATTTCCATCGAGTGTGATCGTAAAGTTGATTTTGAAATGGTTCAAAATGTTGGACATCCCTAAATATTATGGAAAGCTTGACCTTCAATAATATGTGACAACTTACACATGGACGATAAAGGGCAACAATATGGAACCTACTAAAATCAATTGAGTTGTACAAAAATTATTTGGATAAACCCTGATGTAAGGATCCATGACGTGGTATTCTTTAATACCCAAACATTTCATTAAATATTTTGAACGTTCCTTATAATTTTTTTTTGTACAAGAATACACAGAAGCAGAGAAAGTGCAAGTGAGGAGAGATGACATCTTCAAAATTGCTCAAGAAGACACTGACTTGCTCTAGGAATTCATGACATGCTTTGGAAAGGAGAGAATATTGCCACACTGCTAGTTCAGATGAGTGGGAAGCAAAATCTTTAACTAAAGGACTCAACCAGAAGCTACAGTGCATCACTTAAAATGAAAGAAAACATGCTGAAGTTATCAGCAACAACTTGAGATGACGTCTACAACACACACATATATATATGTATGTATGTATATATATACATATGTATATATGTGTATATATATACATATCTGTATGTATATACACATATATATGTTTATGTATGTGTGTGTGTGCATATATATATATATGACCAAATAGCTTTGGCTATGTACATAAGATCGATCAACCAAAATTAACAGAAAAGAAGCATGGATTATGAACTAAAATCGTCAAATCTTACATCTTAGTAGAAAGATTGTGAGATAAGATATACTAGGGATACCAAGGACATTACTCTCAGACACTGGAGAAGGAAAATATAGTTGAAGAGATTCAGACCCATAAAAAGCATGATCAGAAGATCGACAATACATATATTCTAAGGGTGATTAATCCTCAAAATAATTAAATCAAGAATAAACAAACAACCATAATGATAAGCAATTAAATAAAATTAATTCAAAACGAAAATAGTCATGATCTTGGCCGTAACCCCGAAAAGAGAGTTTTAGCCTTTAATGGAAATATTCATCATCAAATTTCTTGGATTTATGATACAAACTATGAAAGAAACTAAAGTTAAGAAAATAAAACCCTAAAGAATGTGTAGAGTAGCCTCTAATTGTCCAAAGACGTCCTAAAGTTGTGTGAAAAACGTTACCATGATGTATTTATAGCCCTATGGTAAACCAAACCCGTGTAGGAGTTGGAAATATTTAGTTATTGAGCCCGAGAATTGAGAGGGCACCACCCTGGGTTGAGCCCAGACTGGGTGGGGCGTCGCATTGGTTAGAGCCCTGCTATGGCTAGGGCACCATGGGCTTATAACCTTGGTTCACTGTTTTGTGCCTTTTGAACTGTTTGTAGTTCTGCACATGCCATAAAGCCTTCCCACATGCCCTCATTCTCCCTGGACATTCCAGGTGTCCAAATTGAGTCCAAGTTGTGTATTGTGCTTCTATTGATCTATTCCAAGCCTTTTTGAGTTGTTTCCACTTGATTTGAAGCTTGTATATCCTTCATATATTATCATAATCCATTCGACAAGCATACTATAGCATTAAATACAAAAAATTAGAGATTAAAAAAACACAACATCTAACTTGCCAAACTAGGAACACGAGCTAAGACTAGGCTTCATTCACTTTGATCTTTAGCTCATTATTTTGACTCTTGTTTTGATCCAATTAACCATTGAACATTATAACCAAATTGTTTCATATATAAATACACAGTAAGAACCTTATAAACTCATTAAACAAATTAGAACCCACATGATAGACTAGACAAACACCTAGCTCAAGCTAGTCACACTAGTTTTCTCGGTTGAACTCTAAATGATCAATTTGAATCAAAACTCATGTGAAAACCCCATTAAACACTGTAAACACATACATGGACACTTAAATGCATATTTATATCATTATAAACACATTAAGGACATGAATCATCCTCAAAACAAGGCTAAAAAGACTAGAATAGTGACATTAGAATGGATAAATACACCCAACATCACTTGCCCTCACAAGCAACCAAAACTTCACTATAATCAAACTCTTGATTACAGTCTTCAATAAACCTAACTCTAGGTTCCTCCTGCTTGTAATAACTCTACTACAAGCCTACCTTAGCAACTCTGCTAAGAACATACTTTGATATTGATTAACTCCAACTAATATCAACCTTAGGTAACTCTACCTAAGTTCTCTCAAACTAAATAAAAAAGAAACATTACTCTTATAGCTTGAGTAATTCAGTTAAAATTCATAACTTACTCAAGAATACTCACTCTTTCAGCTTACAAAATAAAAACTTGAGCTATATTTGAGCAATGAAGCTGGATTGAGTTTTTGCCTCTCTTAATTTTAATTCTGAATTCTACAAAAACTACTTGATAGAGTAGCATTATTTTCTTTTCATAGATGAATGATGATTAGGGTTGAAATGCCATTGGATCAGATATACTCAATAGTATAAGTAACACTTGTGCAGTTTGTTACGACACTTTGTAGACACGTGCCAGCTATACTATAGTCTTGAACATCCAGGGACCTAGTCCCTTGTAGTCTGCTGCTTATCATAAAAAATAAATACAAAATCTATCCAATCTACCACAACAAATCATGTCATCAAAATTATTATTGAAGGAGAAAAATAAATGACGTTACATTTATCACTCTCCAAAAAATACCAAAGGTGGGTGACAAGAGGATTAAAAATGTAGGAGGAATTTATGATAACCTTTGGCGATGATGACTTGGAGGAAACTATATAGAATCACTATATGATGTGGTACGGTGGTATTGGTCATATAGTGACCAGTGTGGGTTGGTTGGTTTCTGTCCAAGGACGGTTGAAACATACAAGTCATATGTTAGGGTACGAATGGTAAGGTGTCAAACGTATATTTCCCTAAGTTTAGTCTAGGTTATTCTATTCTGCCTAGGGTATATTTTCATGGTACTAATCATATGTTTGGGTACGGTTTAGCTTGGGTAGTTGTATATTAGATAGTGTTGGGGTTAAAGGAGAGGCCTAAGGTATGAGTGGTGGGTACCACTCTTATGGTAGGGTACGATTAGTATAGGGTGGTCATACCATTCTTCGGGAATTTTAAGCAGTTTAAGTTGGGGGTAATCTAGACATTTCACCTCTTAACATCTTAAGCCCCATGACTTGTATCACTCTTGGGAAATCATTTAACCTATTTGAAATCACTCAAACTCTCTAAAAACACTCTTAAATTCTCTCAAGGTTCTTGGGTCAAAGAAGGCTAGGGTTTCATCAATAGAATCAATTTTGGGCTTACAAAGGTTATTTCTCTCCGCCATCTTTGTAATCTAAGGCATGTTACTCCTCCCTCATTGTTCATGTTTTATGAATTGTTTTCATGGCATGAAATCGTATGGTTTTGGGTTTTCAAATATATGTTAGGGTTTTTGGTTACAGTGGTTGGTTATGGTTTTTCCATATTTTTTTACTTATGGTTCTCATATTATTATAGTGGTTTGAACATTTGGTTGCATGGGAATGGTTAATTGGTACTTGGTTTCACTTTAGAAACACTATGTCCCCAACATGTTTGATAAAATACCTATGAGAATGTTTTTGGTTAAATTGTTGGACTTTCATTGAACTATTGCATGGTATAACTTAGTAATGGAACCCTAAATGGTATAAATAGCTTAAATAGTTTGGAGTGGTTAAATGGTAAGGTCTTGGTGATTATGGTTGGTCTAATTGAAAGCATTATGGGGTACAAGGGAATCCCCCAAGCAAACTTACAAATGAGCATCTTGTGGGGCATATGGGACTCCCCCAAGTTAACTTAATAATGTAATCTATTGGTAGATGGAAATCCCTTCTACTTAAAAAGGAAGGATAAGGATATTGCTTGTAAGCTATAGTCGGTATGATGATACCACTACTTATAGCCTTAGTTAATAGTAAATAGAATGATGGTTTGGTTATGTGGTAATGGTTTTAATTGGGTAATGATGGAGAGGTATGATAGCTAACCGTGAATGTGTGAGTCTAATGGATGTAGACTGAAAACTCATATTTCACAACTTGAGGATTAGTCATGGCAACCATATATGATACTTACGGGGTACATGAGAATCCTCTAAGTACTCTTGTACAAAAGTATCATGGAGAGCAAAGGGTACTTGAGAATCCCCTACTCTTATGGTATCTACGATTCTTGCAGCTACACGCATCGGGGCCCGTTCAGGGGTTACACTGGACCCATATATCCTGTGGGTGTTTCTAGGATGGTTAAGATACATACACCCATGTTAATGACTTAAAAGAAATGCTAAACCCTATTCTCTTTCCCGGCATGGATTATATATATGTATGGTTGTATATGCAAATAGTTGTTTACTTGGTTTTAAAGGTTGTCATTATTTTATCCTTATCCTGAGTGCATGCTAGTGTTCACCCGTTAACCAATATTCGGGCGGCTGTATCCCCACGCGATGTAGGAACTGTTCTACTCCTCCTGCTCAGTTATCGGATTTGGGATCAGCTCAGTTGGATTTAAGTGGAGAGCTTTCATATTCTGAAAGGTTCCATTTTATATCATGGATGTGTTTACTTAGTTTGGTCATCTTATATACTATGGTTTTGTCTATGGTTGGGGGCATGTTCCAATCAGATATTATTTTACGTTTGGTTATAGGTTTGTGGAACTTCTATGGGCTAGTATGAGCGGTGTCGGTATTAGTGTCAGCCTTAGTATTGACATTGGTATTGGGGCTGATACCATTGGACTGTATTTATAATTTTTCCATCCTATTATGTTATGGACTCGTACTTGGTTATTTTTTGGTTTTGGCATGGTTATTAGTTGGGTATTGGATGGTTGGTCTTACTTGGGTTGGTCATGGACCTATCCCAAAGTCTTGATTGGTACAAATACACTATCTTGTTATATGTTCGGAATTCATTCGACTCAGAGTGTATGTTTGGATGGTTGGGTTGGGTATCGAGGGTGGTCTTCGGTCCTGGTTGGACTTGGGATGCCCATTACGACAAGGCCCCAGTTTGGATCGTGTCACTAAGCAACATAGAAAATAAAGTTTATAAAGTACACACTATGGGCACATCACTAGCAATAAAAAAATGTCCAAAATGGTAGCTCACACCGTCTCCACTATTAGTTCTATAATATACACATGTACCAAAAACAAGTATGAGAAAGAAAATGCAAGTAGATATATATAAAGTTAAGAATGAAAATACAACACAAAATGTGCCCCATATATGAAATGGAATGAAGATGATGATGATGATGTGATGCATGAGGTTGTCGCACAACCTCTGTATACACCTACTAAGATTTGATCCCAAGGTAGGACCTATAGGGGGTTTGTCAACCCATATACAATCTAATAACGAATACCAATCTAATATACATAGCTCTTCTCTGGCACATACATTGGCAGATGATTTTTAAAGATATCACATTTTCTGTCAAAAAAATCAGTATTTCCACGATGGAACCAATGTTTCATGAATGTATATAATATGAGAATGTAATTCTCACAACTAACCAGAATGAAAATTTCCAAATCCAACTAATATACCAACCACGTGAGCAAAAAATCTACTCAGTATGCCAACCATACATGATCCAATACATCCATATACCAGTAAAGTAAGATATGCAATAATATAACATTGATACAACATATATCCAAACTTAAGCAAGTTCCATCAAAAGAGTACAACCAAATATATATCAATACTAGGCCCACCACATAATATAAAACTCCATACGATCACACAAAGCAAATACTGTCTCAAAACAATCAAATAGAAATAACATAGGCTCCTACACAGGCCCAAAACAATAATAATCCATTTTCATGATTAGTTCCCACAACCATAACATATTTTTATATCATTATTAACTACCCAACCCAGTCTGAAGAAAGTTAAACCATAACCTACCTCGAATGAAGAAAACTAGGTCTAAAAGCCTTCAACACGAAGATTTCCCTTCACAAACGGACTCAAAATTAACTAAAATATATAAATATAGAATCTACACATCAAAAGTATGTAAACGATACCCATATTGCCCATTTTCGTGTCGGGGTCAAACGGACCCCCAAAATGGATTTTCAAAAAAAGAAGGGTAAAACTAGAATTTTAGTTCATAAATATAATTCCCATGATTAAAATAAGACGTTGAAGAAAGCCCAAGTAAAAATGGGTTGAAATTGGGGTTTAAATTGAATAAATACTAATTTAGTCCTTCCAAGCTAAAATTCTCAAATTCTACTTTTGAAATAAAGTTTTGACAAGCTTTAAATGACAAAAATCGAAGTAAAATAATTAAAATAGAGATTTTGAGATTAAATAAGCTTGAAAATGGAAGGAATATCCCAAAAAATCTAAAATCCAATGCTCAAAGTCCAAAAAATGATGAAAAAATTGAGAAAGTGGTATAAAACACCTAGGCATCGCTTAAGAAGATACTGGGCTGTTTAAGCGACCATTGGCCGCTTAAGAAACACCCACCAAGGTATACACATGTTGCTTAAGCGGAGAGGTCCTGGTTAAGTGAAACTCAACTACCAATCCAGGTCGCTTAAATGAATGGCTGACCGCTTAAGCGAACGCTTAAGCGATCCAAGTGTTAATTAAGCGGATTCACCAGATGAGTGGTGCATTCGGTGGAGTTCTCCAAGTCTCTGCGGACCCCTCAGAATCCATTCGGATTTTGGAAAATGCAAACAAACTATGCTACCCTATCAAATTCAGCATTTCACACTCAATGGAGATATCTGAATTTTGAAAAAGAAAAACTATTTTTACAAAATTAACCCCCGAGATCTAATTTGATAATTTTTTAAACTGAGAATCAAAATGAGATAAAAATGTCATAAAATCACACCAACCATGTTACCAACCTATAATTGATGTTTCAAATCTTCTAGTATAATCCATTTTGTCATTCGATGCACAAAATAATAATATTGACCGAAGTCAACTATAAAGCCATTTTAACCTCCAAAAATCACAAACTCACATAAAGCACACCAAAATGCATTAGGACCCGTGATAATTATCTCCACACTCTATAAATACCATAAAGCAATCATGAGAAGAGGTAAAATGGTTAAATCACGCAAAAATGAATAATTACAAAAATCACCAAAAATCAAGTCATTACAATATGACATGTATCCCACCAGAGGTTGTGACTAATTAGATGAGCATAGAACCAGGTTTATCTTTAGTGAAGCAAGAAAATTGACTAATGTCAGAACTCAACAATAAATCCATTAAATATAAAGTAGAAAATCTACTCGACATAGGCTCCATTGGGAAAGAAAATTACCCTGAATAGTTATCCAACAAAACGATTGTGCCCAAAAAGTATCAAATTGCAAATGTGTCTTATTTTACAAATTCAAGTAAAGCATGCCTATAGATTTTATTTATCTACCACATATAGATCATATGATTGATGCGATGATAGGACATGAAATGATGTATCAATGAAGTATTTGTTTTTTTTTGCATTGATTTATTTTGGGCCTAACATAACTGGATTGCGCCTCTGAACTTGGACCTTTTCTATGTAATATTTTTGGCCCACTTGGCCTTTTAGGTAAAGAATATTTTTTATCTTCCAAATCATCCCCAAAGAAAAGAATAACATAAATTATGTTTTTGGAACCAAGTAACTAAAGAATGGTGACACGTAATAACAATCTATTGAATTCTAACCTTGTTCTTATTATACTTATTATGTTCATATTTTGATGATTAATAAACTCCATCATTGGAACCTGGTCCATGTATGTCTAATTTTTATTCATATTCTATTGATTGCCTAACCTAGTCGAAGGACCAATAACGCGAACTAGTGTGTCAGTGTTGTAGTTGCACGAATTTGACTTATGTACCATCTGTCTAGTACTTAGTTCGACAATGTCAGTATATTAGTGAGATGAATTTTTCAGTGGTCCTTTCGAGGATCCACCAATGAGGAAGATTCTCTCCCAATGCTCATTATATATAAGTTTAAGTTTTTGCAAATTCGAAAAGAAAATCTTTTCAAGCAAAACCTCATCTGATACTACAAAAATTCAGCAATTTAGAAACCTCTTGCTCATAGTGAAATATTTTATTATTTCTAGGTTTATTAATGTTTATGTATTGATCTAACAACTGTAAACTCACGTCTCATCTTGGAGAATTTTTTTGAGTAATTTTATGGTTAAGTTTTTGTTGATTCGTTAGGTAGAGTTAGCTAATGGAGTTCTCACAGTAGAGTTATTGTGAGGTTAAGAGTTTGTAATCAAAAGTTAAAGATACTTGGGGTTATGCTTTCATGAGAGTGAATACATATGTAGGTAACTTAATATTTTCCTGAGTTCGATTCATAATTATGGGTAGGCTAGGTCCTCAATTTTAATGTTAGTCTTTCAATAATATATTAAACATCACCAGTGGGTTCTTTCGAATACCTCACAACTGGTATATTAACTAATCCATAACCTCTATTTAGGAGCTTAATGTCTAAAAATTACTATTAAATGATAGATATCAAGTCAAAGTTGACAACTACTCCTCACCCTTACCCCTTTTGTCAAGGATGGTACGAGATCTAGGGTTAACTAGAGTTTGCAACCTCCAATTATTGGTTAATAACATAGAGTAGAAGTTAGACCCAACAAACAATCAATTATAGACGCAAATAAACAACCGCCATACAATTATCACTACTCATTCATACATAACCTCAAGACAGAAACTTAGCTACTCATAGTAAAAGACGAGAGAAATATACCCATATCTTCATTTAGATCTGCCATAGAATGTAAATAATCCAAGAGAATGTTAAATTCAAAGTAATAATTCAAATATAAATAGGTAAAATCCCCTCTAGGGTTTTGATTACAAACTCTCCAATCTCAAAATTATCAAAAAATTGGAAGCTGCCAAAAAGGCTTAAATAGTTTCAAAAAAAAAGCAATGAAATTATAGAAATGGCATTACATCCAAATCGGCAGATGGATAGACCATTTCTAAACCACTCAGCGATGTACCAAAGTGTTTGTGACTCATCGAATTAGCATTAAGCTTAAACCTTAAAGCTTGTCTTTTGATGATTTTAGTAGTGTGATACATCGAACTACTTTCTTCATCGTTGAGTTATTTTGATTGGATCTGAGTTGAACTATTAGTGTTGGCAGTGGAATCCCACTATCAATGATACGTAAGTTTCTTTGGCAATTCTCCAATCATCCTGAGCGATGCTCTTTTGTATTTTTAGCTCCAATCTATCATCTTTTTACTCTTTCAACCTTCTCTTGGGCTTAACCCTGAAAAGAAACCATATTAACATTTAAACTACTTCAAATTAACATTGAGGACTTGATTTCCTACTATCTTTAGGCCAAATGATTCGCAATTTTCCAACTCATTAAACACCTCCAAATTAAATCTTCGCTCACTCTCGAGTAAATTAATGCACACACAATAAAATCAACAACATGTACAAGCGGTACTACTTGGGGATCTTAGACACATCTTTTGTGAAAACACTTTGCCCTCATGGTTTTGAAAATAATGGCATAAGTCTCACCTATCAAACACTCAATTTGTGAGCAAAATGCCTCAAATGCTGACTAAATATTACCAAAACACACACAAGTTCATACAATCCAACTAAGATCAAAGAATGCTTAACTATTGAAATCAAGTGCCCTCATACAAAGAAGTCTCTTGCCTCAAGAAATGATCAACATTAAAATAAGGGACTACCACTAATTATTCACACTCTTAAAGACGATCATGAATATGAGTACCACACATGTTCTCTAATTACCATATTCAAGCATCCTACTTTGGAGATCTCTAAGGTCTTCCTTCGACTTGTAGAGTAGGCAACGAGTAAGGTACGAAAAGTGAAGGTTATAGTGACTCTACCCACTTGAAGCATCTAAAGAGACCATAATTACACTTCTTTTCCTAAAATTTCTTTTTATATAATTCCACGAACCAATTCTCTAAAATGTTCCAAGCTATATTCCTCTTTCTACCTTTTCAAATACTAAACTACTTCAAATATTTACAAACTTGAAACACAACTACAACTATCTTTTTATTTCTTTTTGATGTTTTTCTATTTTTTTTATATATCTACAAAGGATACGAAGATAATTAGAAGAGGAAGTAAATGATCCCCACATTATGAACTTTGGATCATAATACTAACCCAAAAGGCTCATCCACCTCTATCTTAGGATTTTGGACTAAGCTGGTTTACAACCTAACCTAGATGCTTCAAGATGGGTTTGGTTCAAATGATGGACTCATGGAAGAAGGTTTTACAATTGTAATGAGGTTGCCCAAGGAAAAAGGGTCCAAAGGCTCAAATTAGGGACAAACTTAGTCTGTCAACACACTATGGGATGACTATTTTGGTCAAATTTGAAGATCAATCTCAATCAATGGCCTAATATCACTTCTCTAACACCACACACTTTTTCCTTAGCTATAGAGCAACTCAAAAAGTTTCAGGTGGACTGAATGAGTACGATTAAGTCGAATCCTCACCGACAAATGGCACTCAATCTCACACTCAATGAACCCTTCCTCAATTGATATACCATATTCATACCATATATCGATGAAGGTACCTAAGTAGTCAAATCAAGATGCAAGTGTTTACAAATTATGAGCACTCAACTAGTTCAACTAAACAAACAAAATTTTTTAAAGGGACACATTTTGAAAAATTGAGAAATTCACAATGATTCATCATTTTTAAGAGTTGTGCATGTGAAAATCTCCCAAGAGTACCATTTGAGCCAAAGTGTTCTGTTACTAGCACACTTTTTCTCTTATGTATGCATTTCAAAAAGATTTTGTATTTATGACTTAACTAAAAACCACTAAACTAAAACAAAAAATATGAAATGAAAATGAAAAATCACAAACCATACTTAAATTGACCCAAACACCAAATTTAAAATATCACAACCCAAAATAGAAATATCCAAAATATCATATAAATTGAATCAGGGCCAGGCACCAAAATAAGATAGAATATCCAAAATTAAATATTCGAATATCTCAAAAATTGAATAAAATATTATAGATCCAAAATAAATACCCCCAAACTCTAAAGCATGCATTGTCCTTAATGAAATAGGACTAAACTATAGAAAAGAGAATGTGCATGGGGTCCCCCTGAACATGGATAAGCTTGTATCGATGACTGTCTTGCAGAAGCAACCTTTGTCTGGGCATGAGTTCCTAAACCATCCCTAAGAGTAGTCTCTGGGATGGATGTGGAACTATGTCAGTCTTTGTAGTAGCAGCTAACTGGAGGTCCCAATTTGGATTGTCTCTTGAGTCGTCCTCTCTAAGGTGGTAGCAAGAATAGCATCCTTAGTCTTATGTCTATCAACCTATATATCATCCGGTACCTATTCCTAAAAGTAAACATCAATTTGATATTTATCAGTTTCCTCCCTTTCCGAGGCATGCTCCTCCTCATCCTTCTCACCCTCAGCTACTAGATCGACCTTATGTTTAGGTAACAAGGCCAGTGGCTACGACGACCCAAACTAGGGCCTGACCGTGATGGGTATCTCCAATCCATCATGGATTGGAGACCACCCCCTAAACATAATCAAACACCATACACCACCCAAAAATGGCTGAATTCCAAACATATAACAAGATAGAACAAGACAAGTTCAAAGAATAAAAGTTATGTCTATAATCGATAATTGGCAACTGACCGAAAATATCCATCCAACATCACCAAGTCCATAGTAATCCAAAAAAGCGTCTATGTAAAAGAACCAAAAACCAATCTTAGTTGGGATATGTCCCTAACTCTGATAATGACAATGATAATGAAAACTATCAACTTAAATCTAAGAATGAAAACTGATGAAATGCCTAAGCCTTTCGAAGAATGGAAGCTCACCACTTCACCACAATGAATTGACAAACCGAGATGATCCACCTAACTCTGCACTGGAAAAGTATAGGTATCTCTGGTGCCTGCATTATATGGGGACATAACATTTGAAGATAGTTAGTAGGTTGAGCACAAGTATGTAACCCAGGAATAAGGATACTATAATGCGGTGATCAATAATTCAAAATCATTCAAATCCAATGCACATAATCAAATGTGTATACATACATACATACATACATATATATATATATATATATATCACAAGCCAGGATAGAGAATAAGGCTTAACATGCAGTTTAAAACTTTTTCCTGGATTGGGTTAGCTCAACCATTATAACATAATAAGGCTCCCAGGGGCTATATGGGCCAAGTTTTCCCCCAATTAGTAGGGCCCCAGTGTGTGTAGCCATATGAACCAGAGGATAAATATACACAATAGAGGACTCAAACCATCCAACATAATAAGGATATACAAGCACCAATCATTTAATATAGTATGGAGGACTCGAACCTCCCAATCATATAATACGGGGGACTCGAACCACCTGGTCATTTAGGCCCCTGCGCCGGCAACCATAGTTTTTAGTATTGATCCATCAGAACCTATACTTTCCCAACTCGACTACACAATCCTCTTTTAAGCCTCAACTTAAAAGCTAAAAAAGTATCGTCAGTGACTACGGGTCACATGCCGGCTCGTAACAATACCTTACAACTCCTCACCATGAATTATAGCCAAGACAGTGTCAGGGTGCACCCATACCGTTGATCCTACAACTTAGATCATACTACTCGTATCGTTATAGTATGACTCATAGGGTCCAAGTTGTATCCAAGATAGATCCACTTGGGCCTTACACTGGTCACCCTACGATTTGCACCAAACAACTCATAATGAGTCCTTATGACTCGTACACATACGTACACACTATTTAAACTACGATTTATTTCCAATGACTCATCATAGGTATTTACAGCTCGTGTCCCTAAGTCATACTCAGGATAACAACTAAAGCATCATTCACTGGACACCTTAGCACTAGGGTCATATGACCCATCTAGATACCCTATGACTTGAGCATGAGTTATAGTCAGGGCAGTGAGGATAAAATTTTAGAAATTTCCAAGGACCACCACCTGGAATATTTTATTCTCCCTCCTTAGGATCATTTGTCATAGAATGATGGGTTAAGGCACTTATTAGCATGATTTGGCCCCAAATACAACCACACTTACCTTTAACAAAGACAGAAAACAAAGACATCAAGGAATTCATAATTTTCTTTAATAAAGTAAGAAAAAAGAGATGCTAAGATCACACATACCTTAAGCACGGTTTGCCAGAATAGGGAATAGGAACAAATACTTGGATTTTATGTCCTCCTAGGCTTTCTAAGTAGCTTCCTCAAACTTTTGGTTTCTCTAAAGAATATTTATCGAAGTCACGTCCTTCATCAACAACTGACGAACTTTCCAATCCAAGATCTCCATCAAAGCTTCCTCATGAGACAAGGAATTCTAAATGTCCACACCTTCCAAAGGATCAACCAATGAAGGATCACACCCGTACTTCTTAAACACCGAGACTTGAAAGACCGAATGAATGGAGCTCAAACTAGAAGGCAATTCCAATTCATATGCAATATTTCCAACCCTATTCAAAACCAAATATGGACTAATATAACAAGGCTTGAGTTTTCTCTTCTTCCCAAACTGCATCACTCCCTTCATGGGAGACACCTTTAAGAACACCCGTTCACCAATGTTAAACTCCAACTCCCTTCGCCTTACATCCACATAGGACTTTTGGTGACTTTGGGTGGTATTAAGCCTATCCCAATTAAACTTCACCTTCTCCTTGGCTTCGCGAACCAAATCAGGACCAAATAACCAGCCTCACCAACTTCATACCACACAATAAGAGAATGACACCTCCTACCATATAAAGCCTCAAACAGGGCCATACCAGTGATTGATAATTATTACCGTAGGTTAGTCCTATGAGAGGCAAGTGGTCAACCCAACTACCACCAAAGTCAATCACCCAAGATATCAGCATATCCTTTAATGTCTGGATAGTTCTCTCCGCTTGCCCATCTATTTGCAGGTGGAAAGCGGTACTAAGTCTCACATTAGTCCCTAAACCTCTCTGAAATAAATGTCAAAAATGTAATGAGAAATGAGTAACTCGATCATAAATAATGGAAATTGGAGCACCACACAACTTGACTATCTCCTAGTTTAACTACTTGGCATAATCTCTGAAGAGAAATTATCCTTACTTGGAAGAAGTGAGCAGACTTAGTCATCCTATCTATGCTGACCCAAATAGAATCAAACTGATTTCAAGACTATGGAAGACCATTTACAAAATCTATATTAATTATTTCCTATTTCTACACAGGCAACTCAATTTTTTAAAATAATCTATTAGGCCTCAAGTCCTCAACCGTTACTTATTGACACACCCTGCACTTAGCCATAAAATTGGCCACATCCTGCTTCATATTATTCCACAAATAAATCTCCTTAAAATCATTATACATCTTTATCGAACCAGGATAAATCGTGTAATGTGATTCATGAGCTTCGGCCAAAATTTTTCCTCGTAAGCCATCAACATCGGGAATACATAATCAACCTTGGTACCTCAAGATACCATCATCAATAATCTTGAAAGACATCACTTTATGCCTGCTTACATCCTCCTTGATTCGCATCAATATAGGATCCAACACTTGCTTTACCTTTACCTCAGCACCAAGAGATGACTTTTCCACCTCTTGTATAATCATACCACCATTCTCAAAATCTAAGAGACGGGCTCTAAGATTAGCCAAAAAATGAATACCCTTCACCAAATCTCACTTCTTTTATGAGAAAGTGCCCCATGGACAACCTGCTAAGAGCATCAACAACCATGTTAGCTTTACCAGGGTGATAGTGGAGACTCATGTCATAGTCCTTTCACAACTCAAGTCACCTCCTTTGCCTAAAATTTAGCTCCTTAGGATTGAAAACATACTATAGGTTCTTATGATCAGAAGAAATATCTATGTGGATGCCATACAAATAATGTCACTAGATCTTCAATGCAAAAAATACAGCTAGCAATTCCAAATCACGAGTCGAATAGTTTTTCTCATGAACCTTTAACTGCCTAGAAGAATATGCAACCAGCTTGCCATGTAGCATCTACACACAACCCAGTCCCACCCAAGATGCATCACAATAGAATACAAAACCATCAGTTGCCTTAGGTAGAGTCCAGATTGAAGCCAAAGTCAACTTATCCTTGAACTTCTCAAAACTACCCTCACAAGCATCAAATCACAAGAACTTTGACTTCTATTGATCAATGATATATGATGATTTTCACTCATTCTTACTAAATATTTGTACACATTGCATTATTTTAAATAAATGAATAAGACATATTGGTGATAAATGCACTAATATCTAATGGAGGCATAGAGTTGAGGAGATCGAAAGATGTGGATTGGGGCTAAAAATGATAAAAAAAGAGCAAAGAAGTGTGCAACTAAAGACATGGACTACATAAACCTCAATTACTGTAACTGCGGTCCTCAATCTGTGGTCGTGGTCACTCAATACGGTCAATAAAATACAATTGCGGCAAACAATCGCGATCGCGTAGATGCAATCACAGACAATCATGTGTGTTCGTGGTTCAATGGGAATATGCCTAGGGTTAGATCTATAAAAGTATTTAGAAGAATCCCAAACCATATATAGACAAAAACCCTTTCTTCTTTGGGTATTGCTTACCTCATAAGATATTTTTGAATTGAAAGCTTAAAACGCTAATAGGGCAAGTGTGTAATTAATTTTGAAGGCTTGATTTCTTAGCATTTTTGTGAAGCATGAATGCTCTGGATAATCCTTATGGTATATCTCTTTTTACTTTCTTTATGAGTAGACAAGTAATTTAGTCTTGAGATTATGTTGAACTAGAGTGTAATTTATGTGTGGTTATTATTGTATTTGAATGATTGTTAGTTGTTGAGTAAGGATTTAACAATTGCCTGAGCTTATGAGTTGTACTTTGATGGGCGAAATTCCTAAATATCCAAATGGGTTTGATGGGTGAAAACTCCAAACTCTAGAAACCCTTTATCATCCCTAAAAGAGGGATGAAGGTAAATATGAGATAACCTATAACATCCTTGAAAGAGGGTTATAGGGGACAAAACAATGGTGGACAATTAAGCCTATGGTTTACTCCCTTTGCAATCCTAGAAATAAGTGTATTAGGAGTATAAATCATGTCTAGAGCATCATCAAAGAAAGAGGGATTCTTGATTGAGCTTTTGGGTGATTATAAATTTCACACTTGTTAGGTGCTCTAAAGATTTAATGGGTGAAATTGTTGTGGTTTTATTTAAATATTAATCACACTGACCTTCGACCTAGCCTATCCTTTAGTTAACAATTAATTTTCATGCTAAACCATCATTAACCCACAAACTTTTACCTTTAGGTAGACATAATCCCAAGATTTTCCCCAACATTGTTGCTTAAAACGAAAGTTTCATCTCTTTATCATTTGCTAAAGATTGTACAACAAGTTTCCAAGAAAATCCCCCTATTTTATTTTACATGTTATTTTTGTCATAATTTTGGGTAACTTTGTAGTAATTTGAGCACCCTAGGGTTTGAAGTTTATAATTCCCTCTTTGAAATTCGACCCTAATTCAAATTGGGTTACTTGACAAGAATTGCCTTACCCCTCAATTATGGGAGTGAGTTGAGCATTATCAAAATAGCACCATTACTGGGGAGTGAAATATTGATTTCACTTGTGTGGTGTCATTCTTACTTGGGAATACCCAGAGTGGTGTAATTTATTTTATTTGTTATTTTTAAATCTTTCATAGGTGATCAAAGTGTAAACGGAGCAATGAGCGATAATTCAAGCAATATGGGCACCTTGATACCCCTCTTGATGATGAAGGCCCATTAAATAAAGCGGGATAAACAAGTGCAATTCACATCCTGCCAACCAATGATAATTGAGTGTTTCATGTGACTAGAATTATGCTTTACATATTGCAAATGAAAGGGTTGTATGGGGGTTAAGCATATGAGGACCCTAATTTCCATTTGAATAACTTTGTGGAATTTTGTGTACCATTTAACATAGCATATATTACACAAAAATCCATTCAACTTTGAATTTTCCCATTCTCACTAATGGGTGAGGCGGTTTTATGGCTTCGCTCACTTTCACTCGGCTCAATTACATCACGGGAAGAGCTTACCATGGTGTTTCTCAATAGATACTTCCCACCATAAAAAATGCTTTCAAAGAGGGATGAGATTGTGAACTTCCAGCAAATAAATGGAGAACTGTTGTTTGAAGCTTAGGATAGGTTTAATGGAAAGCTAGCCCAATGCCCAAATCATGAGGTCCTGAAAAAAATGCTCCTCAAGATTTTCTATAGGGCTCTTGATCCATTAAACAAAATGGTGGTGGATAATGCGGGCGGCTCTATAGTGAGATTGCATCATCTTGTGGCCTTATAATTGATAGAAGAAGTATCAAAACAAAATTGGGGTTGGCATACCTGAGATACCGAAGCTTTTAAAACCCCTTCTACTACCTCCTTGGTAGCTAAGGAGCAAAGAAAATGAGAAAAAGAAAAGGAGGAGAACATGGACAAAATAATGACCCAACTTGAGCTCTTATAAAGCATGTTATGGGTGCACCCACAAAAGTGGTAAACGCCATAGTATTAAAATCTTATGAAGATGATATATAGGTAAAGAGTTGGATGAAGAAATCCGATACTTGGCAAACTACTCGGGGTTCCTGCCCCGTGTATCAAAGGCAAGGTGGGAACTAAGGTTGGATGGATCGTGAATGGGATCGAGATTGCAAAGATCGTGAATGTGATTATGACCGTAATATCCCTCTTTATGATCGAACTAAAGCCAAGAAATCTAGTGCCATTGACCTTGAAAGGTTCAAGACCGAGGATATGTTAACAGGGATCTTAAATAGAGTAGAAGGCATGTACAAGATGGCCAATAAGTTAAAGGGTGATATCTCCTAACTCTCTCAAATAGTGGTGTTTCACTCTGCCTCTATCAAGCAATTAGAGACCCAAGTGGGGAAAATATCCATGCAATTAAATGCTAGACCTAGAGGTGGACTTCCGAGTGATATAATTACTAACCCAAAGAACGATGCTCAAGTCCTAGCGATTGTCACAAGGAGTGGAAAATCACTTGAGGAACCTTTTAGAGGAGGCATGAGTGAGAATATTACCAAGGCCAAAGTAAAGAAGGTGACGCCTCAAAGAATAGAGGCAAATGATGAGAAAGAGATTGATAAAAGCAATGAGAAGGTGGTTAAAATTGAAAGGCCACAAGTTGAAGCAAGACCAACTATCTAAGTTCCTCCCCCATTTTATCAATGTTTGCATAAAAAAAAGGAAAATGAAAAATTGAGGAAGTTCATGTCCAAACTTAGCAACCTATAGATAAATATCCCATTGCTTGATGCAATCCAAGAGATCCCGAGATACACTAAGTTAATGAAAACGTTGATGTCCAAGAAGAAACTTGTTAAAGGAGACACTATTGAGGTCACTCATAGGTGTAGAGCTATCATGGATAGAAAGTTTGCGGAAAAGAAAGATGACCCTGAAGCATTCACTATTCTTTGCACAATTGGGATGTATGAATTAGAAAAAGCTTTATATGACCTTGGTGCAAGCATCAACTTAATGCCTTTTGTCATATACAAGAAAATTCATTTGGATACCCCAACGCCGACCTCTATGTGTCTCTTGATGGCAGACCGGTCTATAAAAAACCAATGGGTATATTGTTTGATGTCCTTATAAAAACGGACAAGTTAATTCTCTCAATGAATTTCATGGCATTGGATTGTGAAATGGACTAAGATGTGTCTATCATTCTTGGTCGTCCTTTCTTGGCCACCGGGAGATCCATTGTTGATCTAGATCTGGGGGATATGAAATTTAGGTGGGAGCCAACCCACAAATGCCACGAGAGTGGCTCGTATCCTTTTTGTTATATTTTTGTAGGGTAGATGTTATCTTTTGCATATGAATAACCCATGCATTTGTGGCACTATAAAGTGCATTGTTTAAGCTAAACATGGGAGAAATGTGTTAAAATTGAGTAAAATGCTGAACAAGGGAAAAATGGGGAGTAGTATTGCTCTTAATTACCGCGATTGCGGTCACACGGGTGTCCGTGATCACAGTCCCTTGACTGCGGTCGCGGCCACTTCTGCCATCCCCTAGTTTTCCTCATTTCCCTCACACTCTCTTTCAAAATTTTACTCTCTAATTTGGGTAAATATCTGGCCAAGTTTGTGAGCTCTCAAACAACATCCTTGCATCCCTTTACATCACAACTCCGGTAGGTGACATGTAATGCCCCGTACTTTTCTTAGTTTAGTTTAGCTCCTAGTGCTTGCATAAAAGGCTAAAAGCTTGAAAATTTAGCTATGCGTTGAGGACTTGGCCATTTTAAAAACCTTCTAACTTTGAGGAATTTAAGTTGAACTTCCGGACTCTGAGACAATGGTTCTTGATTTGATTCATGATCAGGGGAGTTAGGAATATGTCTCAAAAAGATTTTGGATTTCTGGACTAGGTTAGGATTGTGTTTGGGTTGGAATTCCAACAGCTCACCATGATTCCATCACGTCGTGGTGAGTATAGAACTGAGAGGTACACCATATCTCAGTGGAGTGTGAAAAGGCAATAGTCAATTTCCACTGACTCATTGCGATTGCACCGCATCGCGGTGAGTATAGGGATGAGGGGATCATCGCAACGTGGTGAAGGTATATTGTCATGTTATTGATCCATAATTTGAATGAATGTGTCAGGAACTTTATACTAAGTGTGTGAAGTGCTTATTAGGTCAAGAGTGTTCATAGAAATCACTTAGAGCCAAGTTGAGCTAAGATCCTTTAATTCGTCCAATCTTTGGTGTTCGATTCTACAGGGGTCAACTTTAAAAGTGTATAACTTTTGATGTTTGTAGAATTTTTTAGATAAATATCTTCCAAATTTTATATAATTGATTTAGATTTCCAACGATACCAATTTTCCCTTAATACGGTACCCGAGTGAAAAGTTATGGCATTTTTCTTGTGAGATATAAGCCACAACAATTACACCGCGTCGCAGTTGTCATTCAAATGGTAATCCGGGTTACAAATTTATGGAGGGAAAATGAGGTATTTTCCCACCTCAACTCAGGTCATAAAAACAAGATCTAAGGCTTCAATTGGGGCTTATTTTCCCCCATTCTCCAATTTTTCTGTCAAGAACAAACCCTAATCAATCCTCTTAAGAATCATCAATTCCATCTTCTTCTCTTCAACGAAAAAATCAAGAATTTAGGGTTCCTAATCCAAGAACTTCAAGAATGTTTTCAAAATAATCTCCAAAGGGTTCGAAGTCAAGTTATTACATCAAATCAAGCATAATAAGGTATGTGAGATTTTGAACAAGGAAAAATCTTTCATCCTTATGCCCAAAATTAGTTTCTAATTACAATTTTACATGATTTTACATGAATTTTAATTGAGGGTTCATACCCATTCATTGTTAATTGAAGATTTTGAGGTTTCAAGTGCTTTGGATGTTGAATTACATGTCAACTTTCATAAATTCATGTGTGACTATATTCTCCTGATTTTGAGTTGAATTATCAATATTTATATTATCAAACATGAACATTATAATGTTTTGGCATGAATTTGAAGCATGGGTTATTAAGCCCTAGTTTGTATGTTGATATTTCAAGAATGACTATGTTTTTTAAGCATCCAATGATTAGCTATTTTTAGATTTTGATAAAGATTTATGTAATGCCTCAAGTCTGTACCCCGGATGCTATATGGTGCTCACAATCCTAAAGGACCATAAGCTAACCCATGAATGGTACCTGCTGTAATAACTGTGTAATAAATACTGTAATAATTACAGAAATAGGCAGAAATATATGCCATAATGTTCAAATCTATAAATAAATCTGAATGCAGTAACAAGATACAAAAACTGAATGTAAATACTTAAAAACTAAACAACTGTCTGAAAATACTCAAGTCTGAAAAGCCTCTAACTGTCTGAACTGTGGAGATGATGGGACAAGCCCCCAACTAACTCCATCTACTGAAATAAAATTAAAGTACTATAAATAAGAAGCATGTCCTCAAACTATGAGGACTCACCACTACTCTGAAAGATGAGAATCTAAATTGCTAAGGGTGCTCTGAAGCCCGTGCATCTGAAACTATAATATAAGACATCATAACGCTAAGAAAAGCATGTGTAAGTACTTTGAATATAACGGTATGCTCAGTGAGGTAGGATGAAATGCATGGGATCATATGTATGGACAATAATAACTAAATAACATGAGTATGATTGAGTAAGCGTACATGCATAAATGCATAGACTATAATTGAGATCATGCTAATACTGTGTACTGAATCTAAAAACTAATAACTGATATCCAAGTTTATGAATACTGTATTACTAATTATCTGAATGAATGCATCGGATAGTTTTGAACACTGTGGAACCATACTGAGTTCCGTATTGAGCTGAGTGACAATGTCTAATATTTTTGAATTTGTAGAATTGAACTGAGTTCTATTCTGAGACTGAGACTAGAACTGAGACTGTGGGAGGTAATCATCTAACTGACATACCCCTCTCTAAACTAATTGGGATCCAACTTTTAATCCTAGTTCAAAGGGTGTCAATACCATGCCACGGGTAAGGACAAGTTGTGAGTTAACCCTCTTTGACATGAAGCTCTTCCATCAACCCTCCCTGGCAGGATAACTTGAATGAGATATATCAAATCTCAATATATTAAAAGAAAGATATCTCAAGCTACGCTGGCTGCGTAGCTCTATAACGCAGGGATTGATATTAAGGGTCAAACCCTTTGTTGGCAGGAATGCCCTCATCCGTGGGTTAACTCGATGTTGAATCCTACTCCTAACTGAATAGACGCTGAACTGATTTCTAGTCTATACATGCTTAATTCATCAATCACTTGAAAGGCATAAATTATGCACATAGTACTAATCAACATATGAGTACACAATTTCAATTTTAAATTCACCATTTGAAGGCTTTAGCATGATTTCACATGGGAACACATATAAATCACTTAACCCCATATGAACTTGATCATGAAACATGGATTTGAAACCCAATTAATCATTTTAAGCATGGATATTATCAAACCCAATATGGAATTCATGAAATTCATATACTTGAAGTATGAAAATAGTTTCTTGGACTCCAAGGGTGGGAGGGACCCTTGGATGAAAACTTCACATACCTTAATTAAGGATTTTCTGAAAGTTGATGGTGGAATCTTGAGCTTTTGATTTGAAATTGAAGCTTCTAGGGTTTTGTTCTTGAGCAAATTTGAGAAAGAATGAGTTTATTTGCTCCCTAAAGTGATTAATTTCATTTTTTGGGGGGTGAAGATTGAGGGAAAAAGACCGAAATACCCCCAAGGCTGCGGTCTTTCAATGAATAAAAACTGCACCATCGATGCGCAGACCGACGTGCCACATCATTGGCATCAACGCGATAGCCAACACGTCGCGTGGACCCACTGGAAATTGATGCTGGGAGCTGGGGAAAATATTAATCAATGCAATAGTCAACATGGCACACCAAGATCGCGTTGATCTACTATTTTGGGATTCCAAAGGTGCTTCAAACGAAGTCCAAAAAATCAAAAACTTATCCGAAAACACCTATGGACATTCCGGATCATGAATCAACCTAAATATCCACATTTAATGGGTGTAAAGGACATGAAATAAAATTTTCAACTTTTGAAGGAAAAAATGACACTAAGTCTGAATACTTAGCTAGAATATTCTAAGCCTGGGACCCCTTGGCAAGCTTATAAGACTGAATTAAGCTAAGGATTTTGCAGGGTCTTACATTATCTCCCCCTTGGAAATATTCATCCTCGAATGAGATTGCTGAGACTGAGAATAATGAGAGACTGAACTTAGACACTAGGCATGCACAACTGAAACATACTTTCATGACTGAGATCACTGATACACTAAATTATCATGATGAATATGCATATCCGAT
Source organism: Capsicum baccatum var. pendulum (assembly GCA_030864225.1). Classification (NCBI taxonomy): domain Eukaryota; kingdom Viridiplantae; phylum Streptophyta; class Magnoliopsida; order Solanales; family Solanaceae; genus Capsicum; species Capsicum baccatum. The sequence goes on along the minus strand of CM061560.1, from coordinate 79,354,722 downwards.
GCATGAGCATATAGCTGAACATGATTCATGAATGCATGACTGGGAATACTAGTAAGCTGAGTCTTTCATACTGAAAATGCAGATCTGATGCATGAATGCATGACTGAACTGACTCATGAACATGTGATTAACATGAAATGGTAATTGATACCAAGTTTGTAACTGAAATTTGAACATGAAACTAAATAAATTTATGGAAAACTATTATTTTGAGCTGAATCTGAGTTTGTAGAGAAGAGGTAGGATACTTGGTCCACATATATACTTCTGCTTTCTCAAGTAGCTCCCTCAACGGACTGATTCCACCAAAGAACTTTGACTAGAGGGGCTTCTTTATTCCTCAGTCTACGAATCTGATAATTAAGGATTTCAACTGGAATCTCTTTGTAAGAGAGGCTGTTCTGAACATCTATGCCCTCTATGGGAACTACAACTGATGGGTCACCTATGCATTTATTTAGCAAGGAGATGTGAAACACTGGATGGACTAAAGATAGATCTGAAGGCAACTCAAGCTCGTAAGCTACCTTTTTGAAATGGCTGAGAATTTGGTAAGGACCAATATATCGAGGACTGAGCTACCCCTTATTTCCAAATTGCTTCACTCCTTTCTTAGGAGAGATATTCAAGTACACACAGTCACCAATCTCAAATGCAAGATCTTTTTTTTGCACATCTTCATACGATTTCTGTCGGCTCTGAGCTGTCTTAATCCTTTCTATTATTTACTGGACTTTCTCTAAGGTATCAAATACTAAGTCAGGCCCTACCACTGTAGCCTCACCCACTTCAAAACCAACCAATGGGAGATCTACACCTTTTCCCATAAAGTTCCTCAAATGGAGCCATTTGAATACTGGAATGATAGCTATTGTTATATGTGAACTCAATCAAAGGCAAATGGTTATCCCAACTACCTTTAAAGTCTATTGCACGTGCTCGCAATATATCTTCTAAAGTCTGAATGGTCCTTTCTGCTAAACCATTTTTCTAAGGATGAAAGGCTGTACTGAGGTAAACTCGGGTACCAAGATCCTTTTGGAATGCTTTCCAAAAATGAGAGGTAAATTGGGTACCTCTATTTGAGATAATGGACAATGGAACACAGTGCAATCTGACCAACTCCCTGATTTTGAGTTTGGTATAATCCTCGGCTGAATATGAGGTATGGACTAGAAGAAAATAAGCAAATTTGGTCATCCTGTCTATGATGACCCAAACTAAATTATGCTGACGATGAGTATGAGGCAAACACATCACAAAGTCCATGTTCACTTCTTCCCACTTCTATATGAGAATACTGGACTCCTGCATGGACCCACTTGGCTTATAATTCTCAATCTTAACCTGCTGACATATTGAGCACTTAGCCACAAACTCTATAATATATCTTTTCAACCCACTCCACCAATAGATCTCCTGTAGATCGCAGTATATCTTAGTGTCCCTTGGATGAATTAAGTAGGGCACACCATGCGCTTCTGTAAGAATTTACTGCCTTAAGTCATCTACGCCTGGTACACATAGTCGACCCTGACAATGTAAAACACCATCTCCCTCTTGGGAGAAAACCTCAACTTTTTGATCTCTAAATGATTCCTTCAACTGAACTAGACTGGGATCCCTTTCCTGCTTTTCCTTCACTTCAGAAACTAGGTATGATTCTGAACTACTATGCACCTATACACTACCTTCTATTGAATCGACTAAGCAGACACCTAGCTAGGCTAACTGATGGACTTTTTGTGCTAACTTCTCCTTACTTTCCTCGATATGAGCAACACTACCCATAGACATTCTACTGAGAGTGTCCTCCACTACAATGGCCTTTCTCGGGTACTACAGGATACTCATATCGTAATCTTTAAATAACTCCAACCACCTTCTCTGATAGAGGTTTAGGTTTTTTTGGGAGAACACATACTGCAAGCTCTTATGATCAGTGAATACATCAATGTGCACACCATACAAATAGTACCTCCAAATCTTTAAGGCAAATATTACTGCTGCTAACTCAAGATCATGAGTAGGTTGGTTCTTCCTATGAAGCTTAAGCTGTCTAGAGACGTATGCTATGACCTAACCTATATGCATTAAAACATAACCCAATTTGACTCTGGAAGCATCACAATACATAATAAAGCTATCGAAACCATCTGGTAGGGTCAAAATTGGAGCTCTAGTGAGTCGAGTATTCAACTCCTAAAAACTCTTCTCATAAGAATCTGACCACTGGAATTTGACTTTTTTCTGAGTCAATATGGATATAGGGGATGCAATAGATGAAAATCCCTTAACAAACCATCGGTAATAGCCGACGAAACCCAAAGAAATCTTGATATCTGATAGAGAAATGGGCCTGGGCTAGTTTCTCACTGCTTTGTCTTTTGGGGATCAACTCTAATGCCATCACCGAAAATTATATGGCTAAATAAAGCTACTGACCTTAGCCAAAATTCACACTAACTAAATTTGGCAAATATCTGATGATTTTTGAGAGTCTATAATACTATTATGAGATGGTTTGCATGATCATGCTCACTACGAGAGTAAACAAGAATGTCATCTAGGAAGACTATGATGAACATGTCCAAGTACGGCTTAAACACATGGTTCATCAAGTCCATAAAGGCTACTAGGGCATTGGTAAGACCAAAGTACATTACTAAAAATTCAAAGTAACTGTACCGAGTTTTGAAAGCTGTTTTTGGGATGTAATATTCCCTGAGTCTGAGATGATGATAGCTTGATCTTAGGTCTATCTTAGAGAAATAGATGGCACCCTAAAGTTGGTCAAATAAGTCATCAATTCTGGAAGTTGATACTTGTTATTGACCGTAGCTTTGTTTAACTAATGGTAATCTATACACTTTCTAAGGGAACCGTCTTTCTTACGCATAAATAATGCTAGCACACCCCATGGGGACACGTTGGGTCTGGTGAATTCCTTATTTAGGAGATTCTTTAACTTTTTTTAATTCTCTGAGTTCTACTAGAGCCATTCTATATGGCGGAATAGATATGGGCTGAGTATCTAGAAGAAGATCGATTTTAAAATCAATTTCCCTTTTGGGAGGAACTCTAGAAAGGTCTTTGGGAAACACATCTGGGAATTCACATGCTACTGATACTGATTCAAGAGTAGGGGTTTCTGAACTATAGTCCTGGACTCAAATAAGGTGGTAGACATACCCCTTTGATATCATTTTTCAAGCCCGGAGGTAATAAATAAGCTGACCCCTAAGTGCTGAAGTACTACCTCTCCACTCTAGGACGGGTTCATTCACAAACTAAAGCTGGACAGTTCTATTTCTAGAGTCAACTAAGGCATAGCAGAAATAAATCTAGTCCATACCGAGAATGACATCAAAATCAGTCATCTCTAATTCGACTAAGTCTGCTGATGTGACTTTATGAGATACCATAATCGGACAGTTCCTGTATACCCACCGAGCTATGATGGATTCACCCAATGAGGTGGAGACTAAGAAAGGATCTACTAGAATTTTGAGACTGACTCCAAAATCAATTGCTATATAAGGAGTAACAAAGAACAAGAAAGCTACTGGATCTAGCAAAGCATAAACCTATAAATGATAAACTTGTAATGTACCAGTGACCACATTATGAGAACTTTGCTGATCTTATCGGGACTGAAAAGCATAAAGTCTATTTGGGCGCTGCCCACTTGTGGTACTAGATGAGGCACCCTGCTGATTCGGGTGACAAAACTAAGCTGGGGGACAGGTATGCTGACTCTGCAAACCCACCTAAGGAAATTGTCTGAGTCTGTGGCCTGTCTTGCCACATTTGAAACACATATCGCTGCCAGCTCTGTAGAAACCCTGGTGGTTTCTGACACACTTCTGGCAAAGGGGATTGGTTTGGGCACTGCTAACACTACCCTAGGTCTTAGGGCTTGACGCCCTATCTTTGTTACCGTCTTTGAATTTTAGCATAGGAACACTAGCTGAGGACGGATCTAGAATTAAGAATTTTGGGCATAATTGAGAACGATTCCTACCCTCTGACTTAGGATGAGCAAAACTAAAACTACCTGTTCTCGGTCTCTTGTTCTCCCTCTCCTTCTCCCTATTCTTAGCATCTTCTATCTGATGAGCATAGACCATGAGCCTAGATATACGATCTCCTTAATCAATATTGCGGTCCTACACTTCTTAACCCACTACTAGACTCCCCTGATACAAACTTACTCATCTTAGATCTGCTATCTTCTACAACATGTGGGGAATATCTGGCCAATTAAGTAAACTTGAGGGAATACTCCTATAGTGTCATATTTCCCTACTTCAAATTGATAAACTCTAAAACTTTTGCTTCCCTCAACTCTAGCGGGAAGAACCTATCCAGAAAAATAACTACAAACTCCTCCCATTCTATGGGCCCTGCATCTGTGGCCCTCTCTGCCTTCCACTGTTTGAACTATGAGTGAGCCACATCCTATAACTGATATGCGACTAACTCAGTACTCTCAATAGTAGTTACCCCCATGATATTGATAACCTTCTACACATGATTAAGAAATTTTTGAGGGTCCTCATCTGACTTAGACCCGGTAAATGATGGAGGGTTCATTCGATTGAAGTCCCAAATCCTGGAAGCAGTAGTATTGGCCACTAGATTGGCTAAAACTATAGTTGGACGTTCATTATGGGCTTCAACGAAATAAGCTAGGGTGGTAAAGGCTGCTCTGAACTCTATGTGGGAGACATGCTCTACTAAAGGATCTGGATGGATGAGCTGAGGGGCTGACTGGTCTTTTGTTCCTCTTTCCTGAGTCCTCTTTAGAGGCATATTCTATAAATAGAAGAGAAGCTAGGATTAGAAAGAGATTATAACTAGAGCTCATGCTCACTCACATGACATGAATATTGAAAGAAGGGAAACTTTTCCCAAAACATCTCATAGCCTTCTGTCCATAAGTGTGGCATGCAACACACCCACGCACAAGACTATACTAGATGTAACTTTCAAATTTCTTAGGACACTATTGAACCTTAGGCTCTGATACCATGTTTGTAACACCCTGAGTCTGTACCCTAGATGCTACATGGTGCTCACAATCTTGGAGGTCCACAAGCTAACCCATGACTGGTACCTATTGTAATAACTGTGTAATAAATACTATATAGGTTACAGAAATAGGCGAAAACATATGCCATAAGGTTCAAATCTATAAATAAATCAGAATGCGGTACCGAGATACCAAAACTAAATGTAATACTAAAATACTAAACAACTATCTTAAAATACTCTAGTCTGAAAAACCTCTAACTGTCTGAACTGTGGAGTTTATGGGACAAGCCCCCAAATAACCCCATCTACTAAAATAAAAATGAAGTACTATAAATAAGAAGCCTATCCTCGAACTATGAGGACTTACCACTACTCTGAAAGTTGAGAATTTGAACTGCTAAGGGTGCTCTAGAGCCCGTGCATCTGAACCTATGATATAAGACATCATAGCACAAAGAAAAGCATGCATCAGTACTTTGAATAAACTGGTATGCTCAGTGAGGTAGGATGAAATGCATGGGTTCATATGCATGCATAATAATAACTAAATAACATGAGTATGACTGAGTAAGAGTACATGCATGAATACATAGAATGTAACTGAGATCGTGCTAATCCTGAGTACTGAACCTAAAAACTGATAACCGATATCTGAGTTTATAAATACTATATTTTGATTATCTAAATGATTATATCTAATAGTTTTGAATACTGTGGAACCATACTGAGTTCCGTACCGAGCTGAGTGACTCTTTCTAATATTTTTGAATCTATAGAACTGAAATGAGTTCTATTCTGAGACTAAGACTGGAACTGAGACTGTAGGAGGTAATCATCTAACCAATATGATCCTCTCTAAACTGATTAGGGTCCAACCTGTAACCCCAGTTGGAAGGGTTTTAATCTTGTGTCATGGGTAAGGACAAGATATAATTAACCCTCTCTAACAGGAAGCTCTTTAGTCAACCCTCACTGGTAGGATAACTTGAATGAGATATATCAATCCTCAATATATCTAGCAGGAAGATATATCAACCTATATTGTCTACATAATTCTATAGCACAGGGATTGCTACTAAGGGTCAAACCCTCTGCTGGTAGGAATGCCCCCATCCCTAGGTTAACTCGTGCTGAATCCTACTCTCAACTGAATAGACACAGAACTATTTCTAGTTGGTACTAGGCTAGACTGAGTTGTTACTGATATTGCTGTTTAACTGAACTAGGTATACTGAGTTCCGTGGACCAAAAAAAACTACTAAATTCAGTTAACTGACTGAGTTTACTAAGGTCTGGACTGAGCACTGAACTAGACTGGAAAAATACTGATTCTATTGAGTTTTTCCTAAGTTTTGTAACTGACTGAGAGTACTATTGAGAGTGACATAACTTTTACTATACTATGACTGACCATGGTTCCAAATAATCACCTAAATTCCCGTGTACAAGTACCCCCAGGACTCGATAGCATAAAATAAGAGCATGGCATAAGCTTGAAACAAGTAAACTAAGCATTTGATCATTCTTCATTCATTGGGCATTTTAGGAAACACTTGCATGTCCTGAAATCAAACACTTGCTAACATGATATAACTTTACTATTCAACTTACATGCTTAATTCATTAATCACTTGAAAATCATAAATTATGCACATAGTACTAATCAACATGTGAGCACACAATTTTAATATTAAATTCACCATTTGAAGGCTTTAGCATGATTCACATGGTAACATATATAAATAACTTGACCCCACATAAACTTGATCATGAAACATGGATTTGAAACCCAATTAATTATTTTAAACATGGATATTATCAAACCCAACATGGAATTCATAAAATTCATATACTTGAAGTCTGAAAATAGTTTCTTGGACTCCAAGGGTGGGAGGGACCCTTGGATGAACACTTCACATACCTTATTAAGGAATTTCTAAAAGTTGATGGTGGAATCTTGAGTTCTTGATTTGAAGTTGAAGCTTCTAGGGTTTTGTTCTTGAGCAAATTTTAGAAAGAATGAGTTTATTTGACCCCTAAAGTGAATAATTTTGTGTTTTGGGGGATGAAGGTTGAGGGAAAAAGACTCAAATACCCCCAAGGATGCGGCCTTTTAATGACTGAAAACTACACTATCAATGCGCAGACCGATGCGCCGCGTTATTGGCACCCATGTGATAGCCAAAAAATCATGTTGACTCACTAGAAATTGATGCTGGGAGCTGGGGAAAACATTTATCAATGCGATAGTCGATGCAGCACACCAAGATCGCGTTGATCCACTATTTTGGGATTCCAATGGAGCTTCAAACGAAGTCCCAAAAATCTGAAACTTGTCCGGAAACACCTACGGGCATTCCTGATCATGAATTAATCTAAATATACACATTTAATGGATGTAAAGGCCATAAAATAAGATCACCAACTTTTGAAGGCTAAAATGACACTAAGTCTAAATACTTAGCTAGAATATTCTAAGCCTAGGACCCCTTGGCAAGCTTAAAGGATATAATTAAGCTAAGGATTTTGCAGGGTCTTACAATTTAATCTTTTGATCTTTAGCTAAGATATGGAATCGAATTTACAGCTTAAATTCAATTTTGAATGAACTGATGCACAGTTATCTTTCAGTATGAAACATTATGATTTTTAAAAGTGGATTTCCTACAGAATGAGCATATAATTAAGAGAGTAGTATTTATCACCGAGCGGGAAGTGTGAGTTTAGCGTATCCTACTTTCCTAGAACTACAAGCCAATGTAGGTAAAGATTTAGTATTATCGTTTATATATGGATGACAATTACAGATGTGATCACTTAGCACAAGAGTATGACACCTCTCCCCAATGTGAGGTTTTTCTATTAGGGGAACAAGAGTTGGACTCTATGATAGCTTACATGGTTTATGTCAGTTAGAAGAACCTCCCTATAGAAAAGAGTTATCCTAACATAAAAGGTTTTAAAAGAATTTTCTACAGCCTAATAGAAAAGAATAACAGAACAGATTTTAGAAACCAAGTGTAAAGGCTCACAATTTATTTTAGATATTGTTTTACATAAGATATTAGCTATGAGATTTTAGCTTTCAGTTTACATATATAAAGGTGTGTCCTTTTTACACTTAGTTTACATGATTTGAAAACAGACTTGACTTCAGTCCTACTTAATCCACTAATAGAAAGAGTAAAAGTACAACTTTTAGAAATAAGTGTTATGGCTCACAAGATTTATATATTATGCTTTGTTATTAATGATTTATGATTTTTAGCTTTTAGTTATTTAAGTCAATGTGAGTCATATATACTTAGCATGCATCCTTTTACAAGTTTATATAAATATTGAGATACTGTTTTACTTATGCATTCACCCCCACATGCTCAGTACATTCCAAAAGTACTGATCCACATATACGTTTATGTGCTACATTATTTAATAATGTAGGTACAAGTTGTAGTGCTCATATCAGAATCAAACAGTTGCAGCTTCCAGTCAGCAGGTGATTAGTCCTTTTGATTCAAGGGCTCGAGTCAGCCAGAGTTTGTGTAGTATTTTATTTTCTTCATTAGTCATATTAATTCGGGATAGCTAGGGGTCATGTCCTGGCTACCTATAATCAATACTAGTAGAGGCTTCATAGACAATCAGTAGAGTTGATGTATTGGATTTTTAGTTTTGTTTTGTATAAGCAGAGTTGTAATAATTTCAATATAATTTTTTTTATTTGATAGTATTTCGAAAAGATTTATCTTCCCCACTATTCTTTTAGACTTATATATTTTATTCAGTTCCTTATAAGTTATGCCAGTACAAAGGTTAGCTTAGGATCACTTATAGTCCTAACCACCGTGTGAGGACTAGGGGGTAGTCTCGGGTCATTACATGACATGAATCCATGCCTTTATTTTTGAAAATAGGCCATAGAATGCATGATTAAGAAAGGGCCTAAAATTTTGATTGTTATGCTTTCCATGTTGTCATACTTGGTATTGGTATGATGTTGGCTATTTGATTAAGGTGTGCACACAAGTCAGGAAATCATAAGTACCTAATAATGTGTGAAATAGGTAGAAAAATGAGATATGCACACCAAGTGTTTAATGAAATGCTCAAATAAACTTTTAATATTAATATTTGCTTTCTAAAGGGCACATTCACACACTTGTTAGTATTGTTCCAATGATCTACATATGCATCCATAGTGTAGAACATACTAGCAGCTTAAATTTAGAAGAAATATGAGCATGTAGAGCAGACACGGAACTAGCCTCAGGTAGCGCGACCGTGGTAATGCAACCGCGGTCCTGACTTGCAATCGCAGTAACTGAGGATAGTTTCCTGCCATGCCAAAAATCCTACATTTCCAATTTTTAGTTAAGCAACACCAAGTATCTAGTCCAATGAACTCTTGTTATCAATATAGCACAGTTTGCATAATTAAAATATCATCAAAAGATATAATGTGTGCTTAGTGATTTCAGGACAACATCATGGATAAGTATGATCACATATGATTCATGGCACTCGAGTGCCACACTCATTACTACATGGATCTTTCGAGGATAAATCTGCTCCCAGAGAGAGGAAATTGCTTAAAAATTATGTCAGAGAAACTACCAAAACTTTATGACAAACTTTAAGCCATAGGGTGGTGGTGCTTTCCCCCAAATCTATGCATTGCAAATGAGTGATGGGTCCATGATTTTTATGCAAACATTGGTGAAGTCTCATTTTTGGACCCACTTAATGTGACTATCAAGATTCGAGGAAAGCCAGTGAAAGTTGGGGATAAACAAATCAATGTTATTTATGGGCTCAAGCATACTGACATGAGTGAATTCAAAGCAAAGAGGTGTAAATCGGGGAGTTGGTTAGCACAACGACTATGCCTCAAAAAGAAAGTCTCATGGACTAATACTAAAAGTAATATTTCCATGAATGACTTTACTTTTAAGGCTTGGATATGGTTGCATATTATCTGTAGCTGAGTTTCTCCTCGCACCCATATGACAGCAGTTCTCAAATTGCATGCTAGGATAGTTGTATGTATTCTAGATGATATCCCTCTAGATTTTGATCAACTCATGGTTAGTGAGATAGATCATTTCAAGGACCAAGTCAATACACATTTGTTATTCCCTTTCTTGATTACAGAGCTTTCCAAAAGAGCAGGGGTGGAAGACGATGCTAGTGATAAATGGGTGTGACCTAATGCCCCCATTTACCCCTTGAGGATTAGAGGTGAGGGCACGCCTGATAAAACTAAGAAAAGAAAGATCGACTTGGAAAATCCGACATGCAGTTAGCCTGAGTCTAATAGGCCAACCACAATGGGACCTCTTGAGGAGATTGGAGTAAATATTACAACCATCAAAGATCTTGTGTCTAGTTTTCCCCAAGGACCAGGATAGACTTTCACCACTCTTCGTTCTTATGTGTCATGTACTTATTATGAGAAGTACAAGGAGGACCAAAAGAAGCAAGAATCTACCATTGATAAGCTTGAAGAGGAATACTCCTCTTTGGAAGAGTCATATTGAGACCTCCAAATTGTGCATGAAAAAATGGTTACAAGGGATAAAAAGAGGGATGAGTTCTTTATCAGGATATGGAAGAGCGTAAAGGTCCCATGGAATGTTCTAAGGCCCTGAGGTAGACTTCTTCTTGGGTGGACACTGACGATGAGGCCCCAGTTGAGTGGTACAATCTTGAGGAAGAGGGTGGTGATGCAGAGTCCAACATTGATAGAAACCCTTGATGCGGTTTCAGTGAGCATCTTTATCTCTTTTACCCTTGATTATTTATGCAGTGGGGACACTGCTATCTTTTTTAGTTTGAGGTGTCTCCTTATTCTTAGTCATTTAATTTGGGCCTGTATTATTGATATTCTTGCATACTTTTCTGCTTTTTTGGATAATTCTTATCTTTATTTTTATTTGGGTTGTAATAATCGAGCACTCTGATGGTTCCCACATTTGAATGGATTAGCTATTTTATTCTGGGTTTGTTACTTTATTTTTGTTTCACTGTGATTAGATTTTTAACCATGGGTGCAAGGGACGTTTAAGTAACCATGGCACCGAGGCCATAGAATACAAGAGAAGTCTAAGTACTATAGCATTGATAATTTGGGATTGCATTATTATCCATTGGTGAAGTCTGAGTAACTATATGGTGGGTCGCTCGTACTATGATTTGCAATGTTAGATGATATCTTGGGTGGTTTCCATGATTAACAAATTATGTGTGGTGCGAATGCAAAAGCAAACTACCCATCCGTCCAAAATTTTTGCAAAATTCAAAGGCATGGACGTGAGCAACTTTGTGATGAAAATTTTCCCTCTTTCTATGACTCCGAAAGTTGACTTTGGTGAAATAGTGAATACTCTATCTTTGTCTCTATCAGGTAGAATAATTGAACCCCCTGATAACATTCGCATGCCATGTGTGTGAGGTTAATTGTCTTAATCTCATATGTACTTGTACTATCTAGAACTTGCCCCATTAGTCTTTCAAAGTTAAATTTTGATTGTTCTTGGTTGGTAAAATATCATAGGACATCTTGTGATTTTGGAAACCCACTCTAGCCTAAAAAGCCTAACCATGCATAATTTTTCTTAGTACCCACTTTGATCCATTGGACCTTTGTTTGGAAAACTCATTACAACTCGTGACCCATTCTTTTTATCTCTCTTGTGAACCAAACCCTCCTTGAACTTAAAAATGTAACTTAAGGCTAAAAGCCTAAGTTGAGGGTGGTAAAGGTTGATGGAAAAAAGAGTAAGGCCACAAAGTTATTAGTGAAATGCCTCATGAGCTTGATCTGCATAAATAAATAAATATAAAATGAATGAGTCCATCAAAGGAATGAAGTGCGCGTAAGTTTCAAGAAAAATAAATAAAATAAAAGTGGTGCATAAAGGAAGCTATTAGTAGGCGTAGGAAAAGAAAAAAATTGAAGAAGAGTGGCCCTTAGCCAAAAAAGAGGATTGAAAAAAGTGTGATGTGAATATTCAAGGAGGGGTGTAGCCATGTTATTCCCAAATGACATCCTACCCCAACCCTAAACCTACATTATAAGCATAAAATACACTTTGTGATTCCCAACCAAGTGTGGTCATTGTAGTGGTGATTGGAAATAGGGGCAAGCCTATGGTATGGTACTTGTTAACATGGAGAATTTCTTAAAAGAGTGAGTTTTTGCACTTAAATTCCTTGTTGCATGCTTGGTAACTAGGTGTATGAATATTTCCTTTCTTGTGAGGAGGCATGTGAACTAGTTGGGGTGGGTGATTTAGTCATCTTCCGCACAATGAGATATCAAAAGTATTGCATGATTGTAGTCAGGATGCAAGTCATTTCTAGAGTGTTAGTGGTTGTTACATGGTTGCTCCCCAAAGTCTATTACATCTTTTGCTATTTCATCTTATGATGAGGGGAGTCATTAAAAGCCTATTTGGCCATGCGTGAAAAGCTTTTGGTGTTAGCAATCAAGTTTGAGTCAAATGATCATTGCATGATAGAATGAGGGCATATATATCAGTTGTCTCATAATAAGGGGTAGTGTTGCTTCAGGACAACCAAGATCTTAAGTCGAGGGTATTGATGAGGGATGATTTTTCCACTCATTATCTCTAAATATTTGAGCACATTATCTTATTTTAAATAAATGAATGAGACATATTGGTGATAAAATGCACTAATATCCACTCTTTGCAGGCATAGAGTTGAGGAGATCAAAAGATGTGGATTGGGGATGAAAATGATAAACCGGGAGCAAAAAAGAGTGAGTTGAAGACTTGGACTACATCATCCTTAGTTACTACGATTGCGGTCCTTAATGCACGGGCGTGGTCAGTCAAGACGACCAACATAATACGGTCGCAACATATAACTGCGGTCACATGGATGTGATCACAGATAGTCATGCGCTATCGCGGTTCAACGGGAATATGCCAAGGGGTAGATCTATAAAGGTATTTAGAATAACCCCAAACCATATATAAAAAAAAACTATCTTCTTTGGGTATGTCTAACCTCATAAGATATTTTTGAATTGAAAGTTTGAAACCCTAATTGGGCAAGTGTTTAACTAATTTTTGAGGTTGATTTCTTAGCATTTCTGTGAGGAATGAATGCTTTGGGTAATCCATATGGTATATATCTCTTTACTTTATTCATGAGTAGCTAAGTAATTTAGTCTTGGGATTATGTTGAACTACAGTGTAATTTGTTTGTATGTATTGTTTTGTTTGCATGATTGTTAGTTGTTGAGTAAGGATTTCACCATTTCTTGAGCTTATGAGTTAGAATTTGATGGGCGAAAGCCCTAAATCTCCAAATAGGTTTGGTAGGTGAAAACCCTAAGCTCTAGAAACCCTTTATCATCCTCGAAAGAGGGATGACGGTGAATATGAGGTAACCCATAAAATCCTTAAAAGAGAGTTATAAAGGGACAAGGTAATGGTGGACAATTAAGCCTATGGTTTGCCCCCTTTTGCAATCTTTGAAATAAATGTATTAGGAGTGTAAATCGTGTCAAAAGTATCATCCCAGAAATTGGGATGCGTGATTGAGGTTTTAGGTGATTATGAATTTCACACTTGTTAGGTGCTCGGAAGAGCCAACGGGTGAATCGTTGTGGCTTTATCGAAAGATTAACTATAATGAGCTTTGACCTAGCCTATCCTTTAGTTAACAATTAAATTTCATGCTAAACCATCATTAACCCATAAACTTTTACCCTTAGGTAGACATAATCCCAAGATTTCCCCCAACATTGTTGCTTAAAATTAAAGTATCATCTCTTGATCATTTGTTAAAGATTGTACAATAAGTTTCCAAACAAATCCCTCCATTTTATTTTACATGTCATTTTTGTCAGCATTCCGGGTAACCTCGTAGTAATTTGAGAAGCTATAGGGTTTGAAGTCTATAATTTGCTCCTTGAGATTTGACCCAAATTCAAATTGGGTTACTTGACAACGACTGCCTCTCCCCTCAACTATGGGAGTGAGTTGAGCGTTATCAGTCAACTTAGTCAATGGGGCAGCAATAGAAAAGAAAATTTTCACAAACCTTGTATAATACCAGGCTAAACCCAAGAAGCTCCGAATATCGGTTGGAGTCGTGGGTCTAGGATACTTCTTAACAATTGCAACTTTCTGCGAATCCACCATGATTCCTTCAATAGAAACAACATGACCTAGATAGGTCACAACATTTATTCAAAACTTACACCTTGAGAACTTCGCATACGGCTGCTGATCCTTTAATGTTTGTAACACTAGAGGGAGGTGATCGGCATGATCCACCTCACTTTTAGAATACACCAAAATATCACCAATAAATATAATCATGAACAAATCCAAGAATTGATGGAATACCGATTTATAAGATCCATAAATGCTTCTGGGACATTAGTTAAACCAAAAAACAACACCACTCAAAATGACCATACCAGGTTCAGAAAGCAGTCTTAGGGATATCCGCCTCCCTAACCTTCAACTGATGGTAACCCAACCGAAGATCAATCTTAGAAAAGTACTTAGCACCTTGAAACTAATCAAAGAGATCATCAATCCTTAGATGAGGATACTTATTCTTCATGGTCACCTTATTCAATTGGCGGTAATCAATACACATCCGAAGGGAACCATCTTTCTTATACACGAATAATATAGGTGCACCTCATGGGGACACACTAGGGCAAATAATACCCTTTTCAAGAAGATCTTTAAACTAATCTTTGAGTCCTTTCAACTCAGTCAGAGCCATTGTATATGGATGGATAGAAATAGGACAAGTGTCTGGAAGAAGGTCAATCCCAAAACCAATTTCCCTATAGAGAGGAACACCATGAAGTTCATCAGGGAACACCTCAAGAATCTCACAGAGCACAGTGACAGATTGCACAGAAGGAACTTCAAACCTAGAATCCTTAACATGCACTATGTTGTAGAGACACCCCTTAGAAATCAACTTCCGGTCCCTAAGATACGAAATAAACCTTCCCTTAGGTACTAGGGAACTACCTTCCCATTCAATCACCGACACGTTAGAGAAGTGTAAACTGGCTCTTTGGGTCCGACAATCAAGCAATGCATAGCATGAACACAACCAATCCAACCCCAAAATCATATCAAAGTCTAACATATCCAATTCTATCATATCAAGCAAGGTCTCGCTACTACTAACAGGCATCACACAACCCCTATAGACCCTTCTAGACACAATAGAGTCACCCACAAGGGTGGACAGAGAAAAAAAATCGGCAATACACTCAGGATCAAAACCAAAAGAAATAGCTACATAAGAGAGGGTAGAACCGATATCAAGTAGACAATCTATATCACGAGAGAAAAGTTTGAGAGTACCAGTACTAATATCGGGGGATGCCTCAGAATACTAGAAGGTGGCAAGAGCGTACTGACAGTTCCGACCAGTGGCAGATACAGAAATATAAGTAGCACCCTTTGGTGCAGGAGCTGATGAAGTAACAACAGGGATCTTATTTACCAGAAGCATCCCTAAAAGGACAATCCCTCTGTATAACACCAATCTGACAATATTTAAAGCACTTGTTCCTCCTCTATTCATAAATACCACAGTGCCCCTGACCAAAAAATATTTAAGGGGGATATGATGGAGCTGACTAAGCCCCACTAGTCTTTGGATGGACACCCTGCATCCCAGAACCAACACTATTCTGAAAAGAAAAATCACCCCACAACTCAAATAAGGAGCACTAGCCGTAGAGTAAGGACCAGAATATCCCCACTTTTTCTTAGACCATTTTTCATTGTCTTTACCATTTTACTGATGACCTCCACCTTGATACAAATACCAAAACTTCTTATTATACCTTTCTCTCATCTCTGTTTGTTTTTTCTTCTCATATTCCACTTGTTGCATATATACCAAAAGTCTAGAGATGTCCATGTCCTTATTTAATAATACAACCTTGCTCTCCAAAATCAACTCAAGGGAGAACCCAAAAGAAAACTTCCTCATTTTACCCCTCAAGTTGGACACCAATTCCAAAGCATATCGCGATAGCTAATGATACTTCAAGGTATACTCCTTCATTATCATCCTTCCTTGCTTTAAGTTCACGAATTCCTCAGGCTTTGCCTTCCTCAACTCCCGAGGAAAGAAACTATCAAGAAAAGTACTAGAGAAGTCATCCTATAAAGTGGACTTAGCATTATCACCCCTATTCTGATCCCATTCTTCATACTACTAATACGTTATATCCTTCAACTGATAGGCAGCGAACTCCACACACTTCACATCTGTAGCATTCATCATATGTAAAATCTTTTACATCTCATCAATGAAATTTTGAAAATCTTCCTCAACTTTAGAACCAATGAAAGTTGGAGGACTCAACCTTATAAATTGGCCAACTCTAATGACCTCAGAGGAGGGAGCAACAGAAGTAACATACTCAATTTAAGAGGCCACCAACTGGGTAAGAAAATGAATCAACTGATGAAACTCAGGTTTAGACACATCATCTTGTGGTGTTCGATGAGGGATAAGGGGAACCAGTGGAACTCTGCTAGGGCAATTAGAAGCAGCAATCCTAGACTGGGTTTGAACTCCTTGAGCAGGATGAGCTCTACCCTCATTATCCTCAGATAGGACAAAAGTGTTTCCATGAGCATAAAATATTTTGGGAGGCATGATCTGAAAAGCAAGCATACGGGGATTAGAGGAGATTTCAAGACCTTAGACTCTATAGCTCGAGAGAGAATAAGAAAGGGAAACATTCCTATATGACTCATAGCATTTCCTTTATAATTTTGGCATGCTACACACCTATAAAAAAAACTCTGCTCGACACAGTTTTATGAATACCTGATGACACCAAACCTAAGATTTGATACCAAATTTTTCATGACCCAAACTAGGGCCTGGCCGTAATGGGCATCTCCAATCCATCGTGGAACATGGACTAACCCCTAAACCTAACCAAATATCATACACCACCCAACAATGGTTGAATTTTGAATATATAGCAAGATAACACAAGACAAGTTCAAAAAAATAAAAGTTATGTCTATAACCAATAACCGGCAACCAACCAAACACACTCAACCAACATCACCTAAGTCCACAGTAATCCAACAATGCCCCTATGCAAAATAGCCAAAAACCAATTTTTGTTAGGATATGTCACCGACTCTGACAATGATAATGATACTGTTAATGATAATAAAAACTATCAAATCAAATCTAAGAATGGATACTAATGAAATGCCTAAGACTTTTGTAGAATGGAAGCTCACCACTTCACCACAATAAAACAATGAACTACACTGATCCACCTTACTTTATACTGGAAAAATAATGGTATCTTCAATGCCTGCATCACGCGAGGATACAACATCCAAAGACGGTTAGTGTATTGAGCACTAACATGTAGCTTAAGAATATGGATAACATAATGCCATCATCAATAGTTCAAAATCATTCAAATCCAATGAACATAATCAAATGCATATATATATCACATGCCGGGATAGTGAACAAGGCTTAATATGCACGTCAAAACTTTAGCCTAGATTCGTGTAGCTCATACTTCATAATATAAGAAGGCACACATGGGCTATATGGGCTCAACTTTCCCCTAGCGGTAGGGCTCCAGTGCTTGTAGCTGCACAAACCAGAGGATATAAATATGCATAATGGGGGACTTAAACGACCCGTCATATCATCGTGATGCAAACACCCAATCATGTAATATAGTACGGGGGACTCAAACCTCTCAATTTTATAATAATGGGGACTTGAACCACCTGGTCATTTAGACCCCCACGTCGGAGATTGTGGTTTCTAGTATTGGTCCCTCAGGACCTCTACTTTCACAACTCAGCTGCACCGTCCTATTTTAAGCCCTATTAAAATATTTATCACACATTCCTATTAATTAAACCACACTACATAATAAGGCATACATTGCTGGTATCGTCATACCAATTATACTTACAAGGTAACAACAATATGCCAAAACAATTATCATTATTTGGGGAAATTCACAACCTCCTTGGTTTAATTATACTTTAGCTTGGGAATTACATAACCCCATAAGGTTCAGTTCAAAACCATTATACTTCATTGACTTTTCATATTATGCAATAGTTCTAGAGTAGTTCAATATGCATACTCTTCATATTGAAAACCTTCACAATGTAGGGTTGAGGCCATTACCACTTCAAAAGTCACAAGTTGGGGGAAATCACAATCCCCTTATTATTCACCCTACCATGCATCCCATAAGTTCAAAACCATAATTAAAGCATGTATAATCATTTGTAAATCATAGGAAACATTATTCAACAACAAGCATTCAAAACCCTAAACCTAATATTTCAAAACCATCGTAAATACTATATAAACAATACTTTAAAACATATGCTTTTAAAAAATTAGTAATTCGGGAAGAGTGACATGTCTGAGATACCATATTTTATAGAGAGAATTTAACCCTTGGGCCCTTGGATGAACAACTTCTTATAAACCTTAAGTATCTTGCTTAAGGGAGTTCAGAGAGAATAAAAAGAGTCTTTGATGTGTTAAAGTGCGGAAATAATTCTCCAAAGGTATTTTATGGATGTGGGGTCTAAGTCGGTAAAGTGAGAAATATCCAAAGTCCCCTCAACTTAAAATGCGAAAAAGTATCATCAGTGACTATAAGTTATGAGAGGACTCGTAACAACACCTTTCGACTTATCACCATGAGTAGTAGCCAAGATAGTGTTAGGGCGCACCCATATTGTTGACCCTACGACTTATATCATACAATTCATATCATGACTCTACGACTCATAGGGTCCAAGTCGTATCCAAGATAGGCCCACTTAGGCCTTATATTGGTAACCCTACGATTTACCCAAAATGACTTATAATGAGTCCGTACAACTTATAGTGAGCCACTTGTACTCAAAGCAGGACTTAGCCATACATACACTATTTGGGCTACAATTTAAGTCCATCAACTCGTCATGTGTTTTTATGACTTATGTTCCAAAGTTGTACTTAGGATAAAATCTCAAGCACTATTTACTGAACACCTTATAACTAGGGTCCTATGACCCATCAATACATCCTACGACTCATAGGGCGAGTCATAATCAAGAAAGTGAGGATAAAATTTTAGAAATTTTCAAGGACCAACACCTGGTATGTTTTTGTGTCTAAGATAAAGCTCTCTACAAATCTAACTAATAAGAAAACCATAACTCATTCGCATGCTTCTAGAGAGAAGAAAGCTCAGTATGCATCTTCTTTATAATATGATCTAAAATTAAAGAATGTGAGGTGTCATCCATCTTGGCACCGTAAATATATAGGGTCTCACAAATGACTCATAGCTCATCATGAATAGGTACCATGACAATATTTATCACATTAATAATCATCTGAGGAATTTGAGCCTCCAAATTAGATGACGACATATCTCTTGACTATGCCAACTGACCTATCTAAATGATATATGCATTGGCAAGAGGGGCACTCAAAGTTCGTATAGTAGTATATGGTTGAGGATGAGGGCATTGGATGGATGGGTTTGGGTATATAGGCCTATAAAGGAGTCTGCCTATTGATATCTCCCAAAACTAACCTCCAACAAAGTATGCTATGGTAGATGACAAATATAGTAACCCAACTAGGTTAGGGTGGAACCCACAGGGAAAACACTAAACAGTTGCTTAACTTGACAAATTCACAAGCAGTGTAGAAAAGTAAATGGGGGAATTTGAAAGTAGTAACTAAATAATAACTAAATCTTGAATGATTTGGGTTTGTAAACAATATAATATGAAAACTAGGACTATGTTCCCCCTAGGTTCTCAACTTCATAAATTTCTCATGTTCAACCCACCTATTCTGCCCCTCTACATGTAAAATCGACAAGCTATGTACTATCAATCATCTTGTGAACGTGTTTATAATTCTCACCCTTTACCTTATGAGTATCAAGGCATCACCTTATTAATTCTTGCCTAAAACTTATATTCAACTTTCACCTTTTGAGTCTCAAGTTGATTTGATGAGATGATGGAATAGTAAGATCGACGTGAATCTCAAATTACTATCTTAATAATCATTTTTTATTCTCAGACTCCCTTGTAAGGATGTTATCAAATGCAGGAAATCCTTGAGCTTTTAAAGTAGCTCTGAGGTCAATTAATATGAAGAAGATTAAGATACATGCAACTATTTTATAATAGATGAATCTCCCACGTCCTTTACGAAGTTAATCCACCAGGGTTCCCACAATCCTAGTCAGGGAAATTAGTTGCTCATGTTTATGCAATAATCCATGAAAATCAATAAAGGATTCATGTAATTAGTTGCATAAAAATAAGAAGAATAGAATCTAAAGTCTTCAATTGAATAATAACCTAAAAATCTCAAGAATAATATAAAGTATTGTATAAGTATGTAAATTAATGTTAAGGAACATAACCTAATAAAGGAATAACCCTAAGGTATTTATAGTATCTCAAAATAACTCAAAAATTATAATAAAAACGGAACAGAAAAAGTAATGTCGGCATAAGATATGACTCACTCGTGTACTTGTAAGGCCTTCTTACGAATCATACTGTGCTAGTCGTATGTTTCCAGTGTCTGATCTTCCAGTGCTCCAGGTTTCTGTTATCTTTATGAATCATGCTCATGAGTCATACCTTAATGATAAGACTCATGAACTTCACTTATTACTACCTGGGACTTCTTCTTTTAATGCTCTTAACACTGGTCTACTTATGATTTACCCATATGAGTCATACTCATAATTTTGACCCGTCCTCTTCTAAGACTTCAAATTTGGATTTGACTTTAGTTTCTGTTATCTTGATGACTTCTTTTTCAGACTTGTATCCTCATCTTTTGATCCATATGCTCTTGTCGTATCTTATCATCACTTGGTTTTTCTATTTAGCTTTTGTCATTGTTATGCTTATGAGTCAACGTACGAGCCGTATGATGTGTTGATCAATGGTAAGGTGACTCATATCATCTGCAAATTTGTCTTCTTTAGGTATTTTTATTCAAATTTCATTCCAACACTATTGTTGACCTGTTTTACCTTCAACAATCACAAAAGCATATTATATCTACTAAAATAACCTAAGTACAAGCATAAATTCTTGGTTTTAAGCATCAAAAGTGCCGTGTTTCTATGGCATATCACCTGTAACACCTTGAATTTTTTTCCTTGAAAATTCATGAGTTTTTATACTCACTTCCTAGACTACTACTCTCCTAACGAGTCATAACACATCATTATAGGTCTGAAGGACCCAACCGTAGCCTAGCCAGTATGTTGGCCTAGAGTTTATGTTGTGACTAAGACTATGGGCTACAAGTCGAAAAGACTCAAAATGAGTCGTATAGTCCCATCCGTAGCCAAACCAGTGTGATGCCTAAAGTATTTTGCCTTGACTATGATTGGACCCTACAAGTCCTAGGGTCTCTTAATGAGTCGTAGAGTTGCCAGAAGGGGTCCCTCAGCTACTATCTAGATTACAACTCGTGGTAATCAGCTGTAGTGAGTCTTTACAAGTTGTGTAGTTACTCGTAGTCACTGGCAATAATTTTTTCAGCTTTTAATTAAGGACACTTTAGATATTTCCCTTTTCCCCAATATTGACCCACGACTTAAAACCATTTTAGGGTGTCATTATCACTCTAAAACAAATTGATATAGCTTCTTAGTCTCTCTCAAACTTTCAAGCAAGATACATAAGGTTTCCAAGAAGTTAATCAATTAGAGCTCCCAAGGGTAAATTATCTCCATAACTCTTGATATTTTAGGCATATTAGTCTTTCCCAACTATTAATTTGTGAATGTATGTGTTTTAAATAGTTCTCCATGTGGTTTTAATATTGGTTTTGGAACATGGGTTGAGGCTTTTGAATGATTGTTGCTTATGTGATTTTTTATTTTTACATATGCATTGTTTATGTTTTAAATAGTGGTTAAAACCATTTGATGCATAGGTATAGTGAATAAACTAGGGGATTATGATTCCCCTAAATTTTATAAATATTGACAGTTGAATTGGTAACTACCCTAACCCAATTTTGTAAAAGTAGTTTTGAGTACGAGTAAAATTGCACGAAACTACTTTCAGAACAATTGCATGATGTGAAGAGGTTATTCAAGAATGACGGTTTGTATTAATGAAAAAAGGAGTTATTCTCCCGAGTTAATGGAATTCAAATGGCATATTGATGTTACCTTGCAAGTGTAGTTGGTATGACGTTACCAATAATATATGCCTAAATGAATATTATGGTTCAATGAATGGGAATACGCGATAAATATTTTTATGGGGCTTAAAGAGAGTTGTGTAGATTGGCCGTGGAAGAGGTCATCCTGAGAGACCAAAATTGGAAATCGTAAGCGCGAGGGTCTTAATGGCCTGGGGTTCGAGTCCCTTTGCTTTTGATCAGGTGGTTTGAGTCCACTTTATTATAAGATTGGGAGGTTTGAGTCCCCCATATTACATTACATGATCGAGTGATTAAGTCACTTTAGTATATAATTGGGAGGTACTTTAGTATATGATTAGGAGGTTTGAGTCCTCCATGCATATATATAAGATATTCTTTAACTCGTGCAGCCACAGGCATTAGGGATCGACCAGGGGAAGAGAGCTGAGGCCCATATAGCTCATGGGTACTGATATATGATAGTTAAGCTACACAATACAAGTAAAGATTTTAAAAATACATCTTAAGCCGTGTTCCATATCCTAACATTTTATA
Organism: Capsicum baccatum var. pendulum; assembly: GCA_030864225.1. NCBI lineage: Eukaryota > Viridiplantae > Streptophyta > Magnoliopsida > Solanales > Solanaceae > Capsicum > Capsicum baccatum. The sequence goes on along the minus strand of CM061560.1, from coordinate 79,331,901 downwards.
TAAGTATATATGCATGCACAGAAGTATGTGAACATGTACATTGAGTTAAACTGTATTTTTGAATTGTCATTACTTTATCCTTATCCTTGAGTTACCTGTAGTGCTCAACTTACTAACCGTCTTTATACACTATATCTCCATATGATATAAGGTCTGAAGGCAATCCTATTTTTCCCATACAGTGTTAGGTGGATCACCTTGGTTCATCAGTCATTTGCGGTGAAGTGGTGAACTTTCATTCTCCGAAAGACTTGATAATTCCATTGATTTCCTTTTAAAAACTAGAATTGAATACTTCCCAATAATATTGCCATCGTCATTGTCATTGTCAGGGTCGGGGGCATGTCCGGACGTTGGTTGTTTTTTGATTAGTAGACGCTTTGTGAATATTACTATGGAGTGGGTATTGATGTTGACATTCTTAGATATCTTTTAGTTTATTACTTTCCTATCTTGTTATATGTTTGGAATTCAGCTACTTCTAGGTGTCATGTTCTGTGTTGACTAGGAAAAGGGGTGGTCTTCGATCCTTAGTGGACTTGGTATACGTGTCACGGCCAGCACCTAGTTTGGGTCATGACACCATCAAAGTAAGAATTATAGTAGTAGGAGTGTGCAGGATGTCACCTCTATCAAAAGTCTCAATATTAATTACCAGGGTAATAACCACCTAGGCATTCTTCTTCTTTACCTTTTGCATAATCTCAAGGTGGGTAATATAAATAGTAAAGGTAGGGGTATAATCAAATTACTCTTTTTTTAAAATAGGATCTTGGCACGAAAACACAACTTGGTCATTAAAAATGGGAAAGCAAGAGAGGTCTTATTTTGTTGGTGCACGAGTAATGTTTGAGGCGATGATCATGGCAAGACAAGGCCTCTCTTTCTATAATTGTGCCAATTAGCACTTGCAAAGGTGCCCCAAAATTATCTCATTTTGAGAAGGTAAGAGATTAGTACACACGAATATTAACCAATTTCGTGCTTCCAAATATATAACATCTTTCTATATTGGGGTACTAGAAGCAAGCCATGAAGGGTTTCTATCACTCATTAAAGGGGATAACAAACCCTAAATATCATCAACATTTCTCTAAATCCAGGAGACAACGTAGTGATGCATGTCCATGGTGTTACCACAAATCAAATTTATTAAGATTCCATCATACTTACCTTTCATACCTCTAACAACCACTACATCTGTCATCTCTTCAGGTGTATCACTTCTATTCTTAGCTGGTAATAATTTTCTGTATGCCTTGTAGAAATTTCTAACCTAGTTTCTAAATATGGTTTAATATGTTTGGTAAATTTTCAAAAGCATGATAATGAATAACATCTAATACCCTCAGATTCTTGCCTTTTAGACCTTTCTTACTCAGCCTTTGCTCTTCAATGATTGTCCACTTTCTTGGAACCTTTGAACTGATTGAGAAACATGTGGACTCGTTGAGGTAAATTTTTGCTACAACATAAGGAGTTTTGAGTGGTGCCTGAATGGGATTGATGGTTCAGTCCTCTCAGGAATTGTGATTGTACCACTCAAAGTTAGAACTACGCTCCATACTCTGTTCCTCAATTATCAAAGCCTTACTTCTAGTTTTCTCATCCCTCTTTCCTATTGTAAATAGTCCATAATTTTTGCTCCTTTTAAACGTTGGATGTAAGATAAGGAATATTAGTTTGTTTCTTGGCTAGATGCTTATTTACAGGTGTTTTTGCAAGTAAGAGGAGCAATGCACTCAGTCAAGTTAGCAGAAACATTCAAACAATTTTTGAGGTATGCATCGCAAAATTGCCTCAACGGTTCACCAAACAGTTCTACAATGCCCTACCCTTATCACAAAATAAAATAGTTTAGGAAGGATGGATTAGCTGAGTAAAGTTTGGAAACAAAAATTATCCAAAGAGTTCGGTGATACTTCTTGATCATCACCAAATTAATAAGGCATAGTGATAACGCTCAAACTACAGCTCTCGTAAGAGTGTAAACGGTCGTTGTCAAATATAGAACTCAACTGGGTTGGGTGTCAAATCCCACAGAGAATACTTGGTCACTAAGTAAGCAAAGATTATTAGACTTTTGGTGAAAGTTTCGTAAAAAGGGGGGATTGTAGCGTGAGTAACAAAATAATAACGTAAGAACAAAAAATAGAATAGTAAAACAGATTGTTTGGTTGGTTTTGATCAATGAGAATTGAGAGCTGGGGTTATGTCCACCTTCTGAGTTGTACGTATCTATTGACTATGAGTTATGCGGAATTCAGACATGCATGTGCTTATAGAGAATTGTATTCTATGGTAAATCCAGGCGTCTTTCAACCAGCAAGGATTATTTCACTTTAACTCTTTCGAGCTTAAAGAGTATCTAACGGTACAAATTCTCCAAGAGGTTAATCCAGTTACGGCACTAACTTTTTAACAGGGGTTGGTGCCCTATTACCTTGACATTATCTCTTTTCCAGACATATAACTTTTCTTTCGAACAAGTTAATGCTATACTGGCGTATTCTATATGTTTGCAACCACAAGAATTTAGATTAAGATGAAGAGAATAATGATATAAGCAGCATACGTGTCACGAATTCACAAACTCATAGCAATAGATAGTAGCTCATAAGGCTTCATAACCCTAACAGAGTTTAGCTATTCATGAGTGCGATGGAAATCACAATAGTCATTATCATTATACCAAAATAAAGATAGAACGTGTAGTATGGTTTGGTAGTGCTTGTGCCGTGAATTCCTTGCAAATAGCGTTTCTCTTGTCGTGAAAATTTAGAATTCGAATAGATGAAGAGAATTGTTTGAAATAAGAATTAATTGAAAGAGAATGAATGCTGAAAAAGTTCAGCAAAATAGGGTTTTTATAACACCCATATCCTATTCCTACTAAGCTACTGCATACTTATCCTAATCCTAATAAGTTACTGCATTATTATCCTAATCCTACTAAGTTACTGCTGATCCCCAAAGTCTCTGAAAATGTTGTTTTTGCCCAGGCCAGGTTTTCCATGCATCACTTTTAGTCCCTAGGCGTCCAAGCTCTGCTTTCCTTCTTTCGTGCAGCTTCCTTTGGCGTCAAGTTATCCATAAAATGCTGAAATCTTCATCATTTATACCTGAAAACTTGCTAATCACATTTGTTAGCTCACTTACAGGAAAGAGGACTAAAAGTGCATGAATTATGTATTTTGTCCTCAAAACTTAGCTAAAATATGGGTAGATTATAGCACTTTAGGCGTGTAAATACGCCTAACATCAACACCCCACACTTAAAGCTTTGTTCATCCTCAAACAAAATATCATGTCCATATAAACATCTGCTTAGGGTTTCACAGTAACAACACAAAATATTCATCAAGACAGGCACGACAATTATTAACAAAGAGTAGTTTTCTGATCACTACTAGAAACAATTCAACCTCCAACCTAGACTCGTAATGATGGTTAATTTGTATCCAAAAGTTAAGGCACAAAGAATCATACACAACTACCCAAAACTCATCAACCATGTGTGTCTCACAATATATCACCTATAATTACTCACAAGTATTTCATTTTTTCAAAACATGGGTATAGGATTTTCCTTCCTCTCACACTCACAAAGAATTCATATGTTGCAACTGATGACCATAGGCTTGACCTTAGTGTAATGCTCTACTAATATCAGAATGCTAAGCTTAGGATCAAATAGGTCTTTTACAGGTTGTAATGTAGGCTAAGGGACGGGTAGGACTATTTTGGCCAGAAATAGTGACTATGTTCCTAAGCGCTTTAATACATCACATTATGCCATTTATGCTTTCTTTCAAACAACTTTTCTACTTTCTTTTAATCTACCACCCTTTCTCACCTCTTTTGTTTTAAAATTTTGAACAGAATTAACTTTTTATTTTTCTTTTCATTTTTCTCTCTTCCCTTTCTCTTTTTTATAACACACCTCTATGATAACCCTTCTTTTTCATAACAAATTCAAGTACCAATTCCCTTTAAGGCACTACTCTTACCCAATTTCCTCTTATTTTGTCACATGACTTTACAATTTTAAAGCACTTAGGAATTTGGATCAAATTATGGTGTTGAAAAAAATGGATTAGGCTTACATATGAGGCTGTCAAAGAAAATAGGCTTAAGGCTCAAAGGGGGTTATCTAGGATGATGTCCATGGGTAGATAAAATGAAGGTAAACAATCATAGGTTGCCAAAGAAATGCCTAAATCATCTCCTAAACTCACACTCTTTATTTTGCTTTACACACACACCGGGCAAGTTCTAGCATCAGCCACAAACACAGAATATACTATTACCTCTCACACACAAGGCACATGGTCGACTTTATTGGGAGTAGTATAGACTCTTGACCCAACGGATGAAGGGATTAAACCACACAATTATCACACAGTGAGTCATAATTAGAGCCTAAACGTCTCAATAGTAATGATTTTATCACAGACTCTTGTTATCATACCATGCTGCCTATCAGAACAATTTCATGCAAAGTTAAAATAAAATAAAATTTAACTACTAAAAAAAACAAAACAAACAAAACAAACAAACATAAATAAATACAAATGCAGATAAGGAAGTATAGCATACAAATACCAGCACCCCATACTTAGACGGGACACACTGCCCTCAGTGGAAAATAAATAAGAAGAACCTGATTAGTCAGACTCCTCCTCTATGTCTGGGGTCATACCCCCTTCATCGGAATCATCATCAGAGTCATCGTCATCAGAGTTCTCCTCCACATCGGAGTCTGGCATTCGATGATCATCATCGGTTGGCACATCGTCATCAAGAGGTTCCTCAAAAAATACACCTACTCCACACATCGCCCTCGCATGCTCATTCATTGGGTAGTCATAATCCAACTGTTGGAGCTCTGCAGCAGTTGGAACACGACCTACGCTCATCATGGTAAACCGAGTCATGACATAAAGATGGCGAAAGAAACTCTCATCCCGAGCATGACGTTCTGCAGTGGTAAGGTTGACGCCATGTGTGGATTCAACATCTTTAACCTTTGTGAGGTCAACCTTCTTTGGGTTGTGTGGAAGCTTATGATCAGCCGGTTCCTCTTTGATGTCCTCCTTCCTCAATATTGTGGTCAACAGATTGCCAAAGTTGAAGTGGTACCTCTTGTGTAGCCTGGCCTTTCGCATTGTAGATCGAATAATTGCCCCAATGTTGATAGGGACATTCGTCATCAATGCGTACACTAAGTACACTCTATCTCATGTTATCTTTGTGTACTGTGTCCCTGGAATCAGGCAAGAGTTGACTATTCGCAACCATATCCTAGCTTCCCTATTTAAGGAAGCATATGGGAATGTGTTGTGCCGACCGGTGTCCTTGTGTCTACTCCATCGTGCCATAGATCTTGTTCCACACAATGTGTGTCTAATGGCCCTGTAAGGAGGTCTGTTATACAGCTCCTTGAGTGGTGATGGATCAACAGATGGCAAACCTAGAAAAGAGTTGAAGAACTCCGCATTTAGTTGTAGGACTTGGCCCCGAATCTTTACTTCACTCCCTGTAGTTTTCGGTGACCAGTTGGCATAGAATTCTTGTGTTAGATCGAGATTGCATTCTCCCATATCTCGAAAGATGAAATCAAGATGTAACGCCATGATCTTGGCCAACATGCGAGGTTCTTTCTTTGCTAGGCTTTCCTTGTGTATCAACTCCACATGAACATATTTTTTCTCCTTATTGTTCCTATACCACTCCTTTCCTTGATCCTCTAGGACCCATTTGATTCCAAACATGCGGCGAGGTATTTGTAGCGAGAAGGATTCTCCTTGCTCTTTTCGTCCCCTTTTCTGGCCTTTTTGTGAATTGGTTGCTTTATCCTTTCCTTGTCGTGCTTTTGGTGCCATTTGTACCTGAGATTAAAATGATAGTCATGTTAGCTTCATATCGGTAGATACAATCGACAAGCAATCAGTAGTGGCACCACCCCACACTTAGTTTGTTGGCACAAACTAGTTAAGTGAACGTTGTCGATTACTCAGACTTCATCGATATACGTTTAGGTGGTACGTTTTAACAATATAATCAGTGCAGTCATACTTTTCTTGGTTTTGTTATCTTAACTATCCTTTTTGATGCTATCTCAAGTAATCTTGACAATACTTTTCATGTTTGAATTGATGTACCCTTTTGAACAAGACTACTACATAGAGATTTTATCAAGTTATGGCATAAAATAATCAACATTTCATGTTTGTAGTTAACCATGATTTTTCATCTTAATGAACAAGTAAGTCGATCATGAAAGCTTTCAAGTTACAAGATTATACCATTTTCTTGACCATGTCAATTCCACAAAAGTATGACAGTGTATTAAAATCAAATTCAAGTTGGAAACAAGTCAAGACCATCCTTACGTATTCTTTCACTCAGTTAGTTGTATCACAACAAATCAACAACATTCAAATCACCAATACTACTTCAAGATTTAACAATTTATTATAGGCGTAGTAGTGTAGTACTTACGAAATATAAAAGAAGAACAAAGAAGTACTTACTTGGTTGATGGCCTTGGAAGATGTTCTTGCAAAATAAAAGAGCAAAAGGAAAATTTTTGAGAGAATTTGGATATGTAGGCGGCGCTTAAGTATGGTTTGCAATGCATTTTTGTTCTAAGACTAAGGTTCTATTTATAGGACAAGCTTGGGTCGGGTTTTGACCCATTTGGAATTGGTTTTGGAAACCAAAAGTGACCATAGACGGCGCCTAAAGCTTTGCCTATGCTTGGCATAGGCGGCGCCTTTTGCAAAGCATTGTTGAGAATAGGCGCCTATGCTATGGCATTGTTAGGCATAGGCGGCACCTATGCCATGACATATGAGAATCAGAGACAAAAGGCTTTTGCATAGGCGGCGCCTGTGCTATGGCACTCTAGAATCCGAGAGCTTAGGCCATAGCATAGGCCTTGCCTTGTTCGTGGCCTAGATTTACATAGGCCTTGCCTTGTTCTTTGCCTATATTCTCATAAGCAATGCCTAACCCATAGCCTTTGGCTTCTTCATTCCTAACTTACCACCTTCAACATGCAATACTTCAAAATCAAAATTTGAAACCAATCTCCTCCTTTACACCTCTTGCACCTACATTTACTAAAAGACAACAAAAACGATTAGAACGATGGGTTGCCTCCCATCTAGCGCCTTAGTTTTGGTCGTGGCTCGACTCTTCTTAGGAAAACAAAAACAACAAAAACAATTAAAAACGATGGGTTGCCTCCCATCAAGCGCTTGATTTATTGTCGTGGCACAAGATAGCTACCTCGAGTACTTAGACTTCGTCGAGATAGATGGTGGCCATATAGTTTATCGAGTCAAGAGGACCGATATATGGTTTTACTCGTTGTCCATTCACCTTAAAGACAATACCATTATTATCTTCTAGCTCAACTACTTCAGACGAGTAGACTTGGCTAATTTTGTACGGACCAGACCATTTGGACCTTAACTTACCTAGGAATAGCTTTAGTCTGGAATTGAAAAGAAGTACCATATCACCCTTTTGAAAGTTTCGTTGAACAATCCGCTGATCATGATACTTTTTCATCCGCTCCTTGTAGAGGTCTGATCTTTCATATGCATGTAGACGGAATTCATCCATCTCATTCAGCTGCTCCAACCTCAAGTTCATAGCATCATCCCGATTCAAATTCAGTTGCTTCAACGCCCACAATGCTTTGTGCTCGAGCTCAATGGGTAAATAACAAGCTTTCCCATAAACTAGTTGGTACGGGGACATGCCAATTAACGTTTTGAATGCAGTCCTATATGCCCATAGTGCATCATCCAGCTTTCGAGACCAATCTTTCCTATTAGCATTTACAGTCTTAGCAAGGATTTGCTTGATCTCTCGATTGGAAACCTCTACTTGTCCACTAGTTTGTGGGTGATAAGGCGTGGCTACCTTATGTTTCTTGACACTATATTTTGCTAACATGGATTTGAACAGTTTGTTGCAAAAGTGAGATCCTCCATCGCTTATGATAGTATGTGGGACCCCAAAACGAGAGAAGATGTTTCTCTTTAAGAATGCAACAACACGCTTTCCTTCATTATCAGCCAATGCTACTGCTTTGACCCATTTTGAAACATAATCTACAGCAACTAGGATATATTTCATTCCAAACGAATTCACGAATGGGCCCATAAAATCAATACCCCTACATCAAAGAGCTCGATTTCAAGAATTTTTGACATGGGCATTTCATGATGCTTCAAAATTATGCCTTGTCTCTGGCATTGGTCACATATTCTCACAAATTCGTAGGCATCTCTAAATATCGAAGGCCAATAATAGCCGCTTTACAATACCTTTCTTGCTGTCTGACCGCCTGCATGGTGTCCACCAACTTGTGAGGCATGACTTGCTTCCAAGATACTTGGCACCTCCTCATGAGATATGCAACATCTGATCACACCATCCGCGCATCGTCTAAACAAATATGGCTCATCCCAGAAGTAGTGTCTTACATCATGCATGAACTTTCTTCTTTGATGAAATGATAGATTCGCAGCCATCACATTGCTTACCACAAAGTTTGCGAAGTCTGCATACTATGGTAACTCTTCCATCATGGTGGCTAAGATCACTTCATCAGGGAATGCATCATCAATATCTAGATCAGGCTGCGCTATATGCTCATTCTCGAGTCTAGATAGATGATCGGCCATTTGGTTTTTGCAACCTCTTCTATCTTTTACCTCGAAATCAAATTCTTGCAGCAACAATACCCATCGAATTAGCCTTGGTTTTGCATCTTTCTTTGTCATCAAATATCTCAGAGCTGTATGGTCTGTATGAACTACCACTTTGGTTCCCAACAGATAAGCACAGAACTTTTCAAAAGCATACACAACCGCTAGAAGTTTTTGTTCTGTGACAGTATAGTTATTCAGGGCTCTGTTCAAGACCTTGCTCGCACAGTAAATTGGATGGAATAACTTTTCTACTCTTTGGCCTAATACAGTACCCAAAGCTACCCCGCTAGCATCACACATAACTTCAAACGGTAGAGACCAATCTGGTGCTACAATGATAGGAGCTTCAATTAGCTTCCCTTTGAGGCGTTCGAATGCTTTCATACAATCCTCATTGAAGTCAAACTTTGCATATTTCTCCAAAAGTTTGCATAATGGACTAGAAATTTTTGAGAAGTCTTTGATAAACCGCCGATAGAAGCCTGCATGACCGAGGAAACTATGAACTTCTTTGACCGAAATTGGGGGTGGTAGTTTCTCGATAACTTCGATTTTAGCTCGATCCACCTCAATTCCTCTTTCGGAGATTTTATGCCCAAGCACAATACCATCTTTCACCATAAAGTGACACTTTTCCCAATTCAGCACTAGGTTGAATTCAACACATCTCTGTAACGCCATACTTAGATTTGTCAATCACGATTCAAACGACTCACCCACAACTGAAAAATCATCCATGAATACCTCCAGCGTGTCTTCCACCATATCAGAAAAAATAGACATCATACAACACTGAAAAGTGGCGGGTGCGTTACATAGCCCAAATGGCATACGTTTGAAGGCAAACGTACCATAGGGGCATGTAAACTTTGTCTTTTCTTGATCTTCGGGGGCGATACATATCTGATTATAGCCAGAATAACCGTCTAAGAAACAAAACCATCCTTTCCCTGCTAATCGATCAAGCATTTGGTCAATAAAGGGCATTGGAAAGTGATCTTTAAGTGTCCACAAATTCAGCTTACGGTAGTCCATGCATACTCTCCACCCTGTGACAGGTCTGAGCGGAATTAACTCATTTTTTTCATTCGCAACTATCGTTATGCCACCTTTTTTTGGTACACATTGTACCGGGCTTACCCATTTACTGTCGGTGATTGGATACACAACCCCTGCATCTAACCATTTAATAATTTCTTTCTTCACCACCTCTTGCATAGGTGGATTTAGACTCCTTTGATGCTCAATAGTAGGTATGCAATTTTCTTCAAGCTGAATCTTGTGTGTACAAATCCCAGGCGGAATACTAATGATATCAGCGATGGTCTAACCAATGGCTCTCATGTACTTTCGTAGAACTATGATGAGAGCTGCAACTTGCTGCTCACCCAAATCTGCCGCCACAATAACCGAAAGTGTGTTACCGCTTCCTAAGAATGCATACTTTAGATGACTAGGCAGCTCCTTCAATTCTAACGTGGGTGGCTCCTCAATAGATGGTTTAGCTGGTGGTGTAGGTCGATTTTTGAGATCAAGGTCCAGATTCTTGGGAGCATGAGGATATGACCCTAATCTTGTTAGAGCACAAATAGTTTCTTCATAATTTTCAGCATCCTTATGCTCAACATTCATAAGCACAACCTCCAATGGGTCATCAACAAGCTGCTCCTCTACAGGTAATTCTTTCTCATCATCAATATAAACATCAGCTACTGAGAACACGTTCAGATCTTTGGGTTGCTTCATTGATTTACATACATCAAAGCAGACTACTTCATCATTCATCCAGAATAGAAGCTCATTAGCTCTTAAATCAATAAGCACACTTCCTGTTGCAAGGAAAGGGCGCCCCAAGATTATGGGAACTTCAGAGTCTACCTCATAATCCAAAATAACGAAGTCTGCCGGAAAGATGAATGAAGAAACCTTCACCAATACATCACATAAAATACCAACAGGTCGTTTTACCGACCTATCAGCCATCACAAGCCTCATGTTGGTTGGAGTAGGATCACCCAACCCCAACTTTTTGTAAATGGATAGTGGCATCAAGTTGATGCTGGCTCCTAAGTCGCATAATGCCTTGGCAAAATTCAAAGATCCGATAGTGCACAAAATAGTGAAGGCTCCGGGGTCGGCCTTCTTCTGAACTAGTGATCTGGTAGCAATTGCACTACAATGATGAACAACATCTGTCAACTCACCACTTGCTGCCCACTTCTTTGTTAAAAGATCCTTCATAAATTTTGCGTAGCCAGGAATCTGGTCTAGCGCCTCTACCAATGGAACATTAATGGTCAACTGTTTTAACATTGACATAAATTTATTGAACTTGGTATCGTCAACTCTCTTTTTTAATCTTTGAGGAAAAGGTGGTGGTGGAAGGGGAATAGTTTTCTCCATGACTTTATTTTCATCTTGCTTCGAATTGGCAATCTTTTCGGGCTGTGGACGCTGAGAGGTGGCATCTTTGATGTCTTCTTCAGCTTCTTCGGCGGCTGCTGTATTATTTGTGGTATCATTGGCCACTTGCTTGCTTTAGGATGAATTTTCCAGCACCTTACCACTCCTGGTAGTGATGGCCATGCATGTTTCGTCGTTCCTTGGGTTTTGCACTGTGTCGCTAGGTAAGGTGCCAGCTTTTCTTTGATCTAATGTGGCTGAAATTTGACTCAATTGTTGCTCCAGCTGTCTTATTGAAGTGGAATGTGAGTCAACCAATTGCTTCATTGAGGCCAAGTCATTTATTACCTCAGTTACTCCTGTGCTGGTTGCCTCTACTCCTTTCAACAACTTAGCCATCATATCTTCCATGGTCATATTTCTAGACCCAGATGCAGTTTCGTCACGTCTTCCTGGGGGAACATACAAACCACTCTTGTCAGTATTGTTCCTCCAACTTCCTTGATCACGGTCCTTGTTTCCAGATTTATCATAATAGTTCCGACCTTGGTTTACTTGGGTATTGCCTCGGAAACCCCCTTGATTGTTCACATAGTTGGTTTCTTCCTCAGAATCAGATTCCTCTCTTCCTTTTGACGCAACTGCTTTGACTTTTTCGGTCTTCCCTGATAATAGATGCTTTGTAAGAAGATCCATCTGTGTTTTCATGTGCGCCATATCTTGATCACGTTCTTCTTCTCTTTTCCTTTGTTCTGCAGTCAGGCCAATAGACAAAGTGGGTTTGCTACCTTAGAATCCCTAGTATGCCAAGCTCTACTTTGCTTTGTCATCCGGTCTAGCATATCACTCGCCTGAACAAAGGTGAGGTCCATAAATGATCCTCCAGCCGCATTATCCACCACTGGTTTAGTTACTGAATTCAAGGATCTGTATAGTATCTCCATCAAGTGGACATTGGTCATGTGATGGTTTGGGAACCTCATAAGCTTCTTCTTGAATCTCTCCCATGTTTCGTGGAGAGCTTCAGTTGGAAGCTGTCAAAAATTGCTGATTTCATCTCTCAACTGTGCTCTCTTGGATGGCGGAAAGAATCTTTCTAGGAAAGCGTCTTTCAATTGCCTCCAATTAGCGATAGAATCAGGAGTTAGCCCATTCAACCATAGAGTTGCCTCCCCAGATAGAGACAATGGAAATAAGTGCAACCGAATTGCATTCTGTCCAACGCCAGGATTGTCGAATGACTTGCATGTAGAAATAAAGTTGATCAGATGCATATTCGGATCATCGCCTGCTAGTCCACCGAATAACCCCTTGAGTTGTAATAGCTGAATCATGGTGCTCATGATGTTGAACTTGGATCCGGGCGCCAATGGCAGAGGAATAATGGCTCCTGTGGCACCAGCTCCATCAAGATCATCATCATCGTCATCGAATGGTATTTGTATGGCTCGACGTTCAGGCCAAAATCTTGCTTGATGATCTCTCCCTTTTGCCGGTGTCGCCACCTCAGCATCACGCCTAGGGTTTAGTAGCTCATTATCACCTAAGTCCTCATCATCAGGATCTGCTGCTCGCCCTGGGTTATCAATATTTTATTGATGTACTTGGGCGGCGGCCAACGCAGCTAGTCTAGCCTGCTCCTGTTGAGCAGCCCTTCTCTCAATGTCACGTTGTGCATCCATCCTTCCAATAAGTTGCGGTTCAGGATTTATTGGTAATAATGGTTGTCCCGAACTTCAAGTATTTGGCATGCACTGAACAAAAATCTGCAGAAAACAAATACAACAACTAAAAGTAAAGTACAAGAATCTTTTACCAAAGGGTCTAGTAACTATCACAAACTTAGTAGACAACCGTATTCCCCGGCAACGGCGCCAAAATTTGATAACACTCAAACTACAGCTCTCGTAAGAGTGTAAGCGGTCGTTGTCAAATATAGAACCCAACTGGGTTGGGTGTCGAATCCCACAGAGAATACTTGGTCACTAAGTAAGCAAAGATTATTATACTTTTGGTGAAAGTTTCGTAAAAAGGGGGGATTGTAGCGTGAGTAACAAAATAATAACGTAAGAACAAAAAATAGAAGAGTAAAACAGATTGTTTGGTTGGTTTTGATCAATGAGAATTAAGAGCTGGGGTTATGTCCACCTTCTGAGTTGTACGTATCTATTGACTATGAGTTATGCGGAATTCAGACATGCATGTGCTTATAGAGAATTGTATTCTATGGTAAATCCAGGCGTCTTTCGACCATCAAAGATTATTTCACTTTAACTCTTTCGAGCTTAAAGCGTATCTAACGGTACAAATTCTCTAAGAGGTTAATCCAGTTACGGCACTAACTTTTTAACAGGGGTTGGTGCCCTATTACCTTGACATTATCTCTTTTCCAGACATATAACTTTTCTTTCGAACAAGTTAATGCTATACTGGCGTATTCTATATGTTTGCAACCACAAGAATTTAGATTAAGATGAAGAGAATAATGATATAAGCAGCATACGTGTCACGAATTCACAAACTCATAGCAATAGATAGTAGCTCATAAGGCTTCCATAACCCCAACAGAGAAGTTTAGCTATTCATGAGTGCGACGGAAATCACAATAGTCATTATCATTATACCAAAATAAAGATAGAACGTGTAGTATGGTTTGGTAGTGCTTGTGGCGTGAATTCCTTGCAAATAGCGTTTCTCTTGTCGTTAAAATTTAGAATTCGAATAGATGAAGAGAATTGTTTGAAATAAGAATTAATTGAAAGAGAATGAATGCTGAAAAAGTTCAGCAAAATAGAGCTTTTATAACACCCATATCCTATTCCTACAAGCTACTGCATACTTATCCTAATCCTAATATGTTACTGCATTATTATCCTAATCCTACTAAGTTACTGCTGATCCCCAAAGTCTCTGAAAATGCTGTTTTTGCCCGGGATAGGTTTTCCATGCGTCACTTTTAGTCCCTAGGCGTCCAAGCTCTGCTTTCCTTCTTTCGTGCAGCTTCCTTTGGCATCAAGTTATCCATAAAATGCTGAAATCTTTATCATTTATACCTGAAAACTTGCTAATCACGTTTGTTAGCTCACTTATAGGAAAGAGGACTAAAAGTGCATGAATTATGTATTTTGTCCTCAAAACTTAGCTAGAATATGGGTAGATTATAGCACTTTAGGCGTGTAAATACGCCTAACATCACATAGCCAAAATATCACCTTGATTAGCCTAATCCACTGTAACTTTTGGAGTTATGGGGAGTTCTTTGGCAATCTACCATAAAGTTTAATGCTTCACAAAAATTCTCAACCTTTTTCTAGAGATTATCATCCCCAAACCTTCAAAGATTTCAATTTTTTTGAATTTTCAAGCCATTTTCATGGCGATATTAATTCCAAACGACCATGGGTACTTAGATTTCCCTCAGTTTCAACAACAAATCAACAATTCAATGATTTCTCCCTTAAAATGAATCACCCAATCTATCATTGGACAACATCTTTCAATTTTACAACCAATTCAAACCTACCAAAAAATCCAACATAAGTTTCATATAATTTAACTCAAATAGCAAGCAAAAACTAGATTAAGCATCAAATCCCCCAATTTCAATAGTTTAAACCCAAATTCAAAAAATCCCCAACTTAAAAAACCTACAATTTTGATTACTCAATCAACCCATCAACAAATTTCAAATTAGATCATGAGTATATACCATTATCAAACATAAACACAAATATGAGAATAAATTAAGGATTTTAAACAAGAAATAAGATCAAACCTCAGACAAAGAAGTGAAATTGAGTTAACTACCAACAGAAGTGGTGCATAAATCTGGTGAGTAAATGAAGATAGTGGTGGTGGCTTTGGGTATGTCTAGTAGTAGTGTCTTGAGAGATTACAATGAGTGTGTGTGAGTTTATGGATAGACTAAATTATTGATGTGAGGGAAATGAGGAATGGGAAAGGGTTTGAATAATACCAAGAGTAACAAAAGAGTGAAAAGTCAAGAGTCAAATCATTATCTTTTAAAATAATGAAACTCTTTTTGGAAATATGGATAGCATCACTGAAGCTATCAGTGATATGTCAAATTGTAAAGTTATTGCCTATTTTAATAGTCTTTGCACCTTAGACTTCCTTTATGGAAAATCAGTTTGGTGATGGCCTGGTCTATCACCGAAATCATCGGTGATACACCAAAAGTGTAAGTGCATCTCTAAATCTTATAGTTGAACTATGATGGGAGATCAATTTTGGTAAAGGGCTTTAACAATTCGCTAATGAGTTTGTTGATTCGTCGAAGCATATTTCCTGGAGCTTTGTGATTTCCTACATATTTCACATCGACCTGTTGTGTGACAGGTTTTCCACATTTTAACCCCATATCACACCTTTACCATACAACAAATGTTAATCAAAAAAACAAAATAAGAACTTGGGTTGCCTCCCAAGAAGCGCCTTAGTTATCGTCGTGGGACGACATTGTTCCTTATCAAGAAACATCTTTGAAATAGAGCGCCTTCTCTTTGGAAACTTTGGGTCTATGAACACAGAATTTTTTCAACCCTTGACCATTAATTGTGAGCCATCACTTCTCGTGGTCTTCCAATTCAATTGCACCACTAGGATACATATTTACCATCATGAAAGGACTCAATCACTTAGATTTAAGTTTCCTCACAAAGAGTTTAAAGTTTGGATTAAAAATTAACACTTTATATGCCACACAAAACCCTCTCTTCAATATCTTGTCATTATTCCACATTTTATTCTATCTTTGTAGAACCGATCTCTCGTATGATCGAAGATAAAATTCCTCCAACTCTTGTATTTTCTCTACTCTAGACTTGGAGGCTTTTTCCTAGTCCATATTTTGCTTTTTTCAATCCCAAAGAGATCAATATTCTAACTCTATCGGTATGTTGAATGCTTTCCCAAACATAAGTTTATCGAGAGATATACCAATAGGAATTCTAAAAGTTGTTTGATAAACCCAAAGAGCATTATCCAATTGCCTTGCCACATTAGTGAGTCCCATGTTTAGTTTTTCTCCAAGATTACTTTGATTTACTACTTTTAAAATTCCACTTGGCCTCTTTATTGGGTATGGTATAGGATAGCCACCTTATGATTCACCCCATAATTATCAAGTAAAGCATCAAACACTCGATTGCAAAAGTGAGAGCCTCTATTAATAAGAATTTCCTGGGGAGTCCCAAACCTTGTAAATATGTGTTTATTCAAGAAGAATGTGAAATCTTGCTCTCATTTTTTAGAAAAGAAATTGCTTACACACATTTATAAACATAATCCATGACCATCAATATATACTTATTCCCGTAGGAACTCATGAATGGACCCAAAAAGCAAGAGCCCCACACATCGAACAACTCTACCTCAAGGTTAGTCTTCAAGGGCATCTCATGCCTATTTTTTTTCATTGAACATATGTTCTAACAAATTCATGAGTATCACCATATCTGTATGCCAGTAAAAACCACTTGAAGAACTTTAGCGATTGTTCATACATCACTGCAACACCCTCAAAATTTTAGGTATTTTATTTTTAGCCTTCCGATGCTTGAAATATCTATTTTTGACTCAAATTATGTTTAGGTATGTTAAAAGGGTAACTCAGAAGAGTTTTGAATTTTTTGTATAGGGTTTGGGGCAGTTTTAGGTCACAGAGGTAGTAAGCCTCTGCGATAGCCCTGTGTTAAGGAGGCTAGTCTCTGTGATAGAATCCATGTCACAGAGGCTGGGTGTCCATGATAAGGTTTGCGGCATGAAGGATAGCCTCTACAATGAGGTCCGCGCCATGAACATATGGTAATTTTGGATGTTTTATTCTATTTTAATTGGGATAAAGAGTAATGAGGTACTTTCACTTATAGACGACCTTTAAACATTACATAAGCATATTCCCACCAGTTTACATGACATACCATCAATTATTTCACTTTCAAACCATAAACCCTAAGAGAGCATATGGGTTTCAACTTATATTTATCATTCGGGTTTTAAATTCTCAGTTGCTCACAAATCTTTATGTGCTAAGGCATGCACCTCTTTCTCTATACTTATGATTTTCTTAATGGCATGAATTGATTATAAATGAATGTTTTTGTTATGGGTTTTGGCATAGATGAGGGATTTTGACATGATTGGTTATTAAATTGATTTTTCATGATTTATTATGCAATATTCATATTTTATAATTGATTTTGAATATTATGGGGGAGCATAGGAATGGTGAATAAACTAAGTGGTCACGTTTAAATCCTAATTTGATGATTTTTCTTAATTTATGGTTTTAAAAAAATGCACCCTCAACCTGTTTGTGAAATTAACAATGAATATAATTTTGTCCCGTAGTTTGGCTTGTTCACTTGAACTATTGAATTGGTATAAAAGGTTAATGAACCATGGTTTGATATTATTGCACTAGAGGTATAAGGATTACCTGTGTGATTGCTTATTAATTTTAATGGGTTAAAGTCCCAAATGGCTAAGAGTTGATGTGGTATAATAATGAACTTGCATGTGATATTGGTAAGACGATACCGACGGGATGTTTTAATGCATAATTGGTTCAATTATGGGAATATGTGTTAAATGCTTTAATTAGGCTTACAAAAAGGGTATATTGCTATAATGCCCCAAAAATCTATCCCGAGATATCATACGACGCTTGGAACCACAAGTGATCCCAAGCTAACCCATGAACTGGCATACTGTTAAGCAACTGAATTATGGCATAATAAATTACTGTTTAATATGCGGAAGTATAGTCATACTAAAGATATAAAATAAATACAATACAGATGAAGCTTTACAATTTGATAAATCTAAAGGATGAAATTGAAATTTACATAACTAACTCTGGATGACATTTATGAAGCCTCTACTATACCGACTATAGATAGTTGGGACATGCCTCCAACTACTAATAATCAATACACATGAAAGTAAATGAACCATACATGAACTAAAAACTGTTTGGAGTTCCCAAAGTTGGAAAACTCATCACCTGCTGGCTAGAATCTGCAACTGTCTGATCGTGATGTGTAGGCTATAATTGGTACCTACATTATGAGGAAATGCAGTCACATAGGCATATATGTGGATCAGTACTTCTGGAATGTACTGAGTATGAAAGGGTGAATGCAATAAGTAAAACTGATTTCATACATAATCTTAAAACATGCATGATAAGTGTAAGTAGACTCACCAATAAGTTGTAATAAATTAAAAGCTGAAAACATCTTAAAACATGAGAAATAAACATGATTTGATAAACTGGTGAATCTCTACACTCAGTTTCTGTAAAACTTACTTTAATGATATAAGTATAACTGAAGTTGGGATATGATAACACATATATACTGTATGAATACTGGATATGTAAAATTGGACTGTACTTAGTCTGAATAACTGGACTGAAACTGTAGAGTATTATGTATATGAGAAAGGGATGGACTGAGTAACATCAGGTAACTGAGCATGAATTCATGAAGACTTTATTATCTGAGAATACAAGACCAAGCACATAACATGATTTTGAAATAGTCTATAAACTGAGGTACTACAATACTAATAACTAAATAATTGATAACTGTACATGATGGTCAAGTAAAATTGAAACTTAACTGAGTTACTAATCTAATTACCGGATTAGGACTGGGATTGAGACTGTAATTGAGATTGTACACTGAGTTCTGATAACTGATTAACTGATATATGAGATTACTGATAACTGTATTACTAATAAATGGGGGACTGTATCTGACAGTCCTATTTCTATGAACTATACTATGTTTCATACTGAGCTGAGTGACTGTATCTGATAGTCTTGAATCTGTAGAACTGAATTGAGTTTTATACTAAGCTGGGTGACTGTATCTGATAGTCCTAATTCTGTAGAACTAACTGAGTTCTACACTTAGTCTAAATCTGAAACTGTAGGAAGTAATCATCTAACCAACATGCCCCAAATAAAGCAATATAGCTGAGTTGGGGTCCAATTTGTAACCCCATTTGGAAGGGTGTCAATACCGAGCCATCGGTAAGGAGAAACTGTGAGTGACCCTCAACTGGTAGGTACTAAAATAAGAATGGTGTGAACCCTTAACTGGAAGGTAAGCCACCTCATCAACCTTCAACTGGCAGGATAGATGTCTCAACCTATGCTGGATACGTAGTTCTGGAATGCAAGGATTGCTTCTAAGAATCACACCCTCTACTGGTAGGTGAGTTCCCATCCTTGGGTTCACTCGGTGCTAAATCCTACTCCCATATGAATAGACACTGAACAAGATTAACTGAACTGAGTTAACTAAGTTTCGTGGACTGACAAAAAACTACTGAGATTACTGAATTTCTGATATCTCTGAGATCATTGGAATTACCGAGTTTACTGAGTTTTGTTGAGTCATGAGACTGACTGAATTCTATGGATCATGGCTTGACTGAGAGTATCTTGAAAACATGACACTGATTCTAGGCACACAGCTAAATTCTTGGGTACAAGTACCCCTAGGACACGATAGAAGGAAACCAACAAAGCATGACATTCTTGAATACATGACCAACATCAACAATCCATAATACAATAAGTTGGGGATTTCATGAAGCACATGGTTATCATAATAGCATAGCAATAGTCAATTGTCAACAATGCTTTCATTTAGACATTTTGTCAAACATTTGTAGGTTAGGGACTTGTACATAGATAAGAACACATGGTAACATATCAGATTACCCTATTTAATTCAAATGGGCATTCTATCAGGTACATAGAGAGTAATACTTGGACATGGGAATATATTAAAAACATAAGAGCATAGCATGGTTTCATAACTAACACCGTGAAATGGGAAAATTACATGAAATTTACTTGAAATAGGACATGGGCATTTCATCACAACATGTAAGGATCAAACATGTGGAAAATATAAACTTAAAAAAAGGAATTATTTCTAATTATCTTGAATATAGGATCCATCATGGAATCAAACTAAAACTCTAAGGACATGATATGTAAGCCTTTGTTCAAAATCATTCTTATAGGCATTTCATCAAACACTTGTAATTCATGGTTTAGGCTAAGCATGGGAGTAGTTAAAAATAGTAGCAATAGTATGATTTCACCTCTAAAATCATCTATAAGAGTTTAAATTTGGCAAACAATACCATTCAAATATGTAAGGTTTAATATCACCCACAATTTCATGGAAACATGATAAAAGTTTGAGATTCATAAAAATTTATAAACAAAATTCATGGGAACATGTAAAGATCATAACTTTAAACTTGAAATTTGAGTTTTGGGCTCCATGGGTGAAAGAGGACCCATGGATGAACTCCCACATACCTTAAAGCTTTAATCTTGAAGGAGAAACAAAATCTTGAAAGCATTCTTAAATTAGGTAACTTTATTCTTGATTCTTTTCTTAAAAAAAAATTCATGGAGTTCTTGGTGTTCAAGAGGAAACTAGGGTTTTGTTGGAGAGAAAAAAAATGATTCATAATGTATCTAATATTTTTGGGGTTGAAATTAAGTGTTGGGGGAGTATTTGGGTGAGGGGAATTGACCAAAGTGTTCCTAGACCTTTTAGGAACTGAATTAACATGTAAAATATTTTTGGATCCACTTCAGTTTTTTGTGTCGGGGCGCAGTCGATGCAACGCGTCGAGATTGCACCGGCTTACTGCCTCACACGAAAAATGGCATAACTTTTTACTCGGGTATTGGATTTTGGCAAAATTGGTATTGTTGGAAACATAATTAAATTTTCTACAATTTGGCGGGTCTTGAAGTTTAAAATTCCATGTATATAAAAAGTTATACACGTTTAAACTATACCCTTTTAGAATCAAATATCAAATTTTGGACGAATCAAATGATCTTAGCTCAACTTGGCTCTAAGTGATTCCTATGAACATTTTTAACCTCAAAAGCAAACCAAACATGAGGATAAAGATTTTGAAACTTGTATTCACATGGGAATCACTTGGATTATAGCTTATACACATAAGAACGATGGTTCATAGACTAGCCCAAAAATGTGGGGTATTACATTATCTCCCCCTTGGGAACATTCATCCTCGAATGAGACTTGTTAGACTGAAAGTACTTTACAAAGATAACTGAAATCATATTCTTAATATGCATGACTGAAAATATGATTGCAACTAATTCTGAAACATGATATATGACCTGAATATCATGAACTGAACTTATTTCATGAATACATGCACTGACATAAGAATGATTATAAGGCTGAGATAGAAACGAGAGAGTCAACTGATGAGTAGCCATTAATTCAAGATGGATCTTATTTCTTGAGGAAGAGATAGAAGATTCAAGACATGAATACTCGAGGTATTACATCTCCCCCTTGGGATACTTCATCCCCCGAATATACTGACTTGGCTGAAATACTAAAGAAAGACTGAGATGATGCACAGAAAAATTACACACTGAAACATGACTGAATATCTGAGATCTGAAACTGATGCATGATGTATGACCTGAATTGAATTTATGACTTTCATGGTCATGAATGAATTACCTCATGAATAGGAAAGATGAAAAATCATAGGAACTTGTCTGTCTGACTGCTACACTGGATTGTTGGCTATACAGACTAAATTAAACTGAAATATTATACTCAACTATTCATTCCACTTGTACACCAACATAACATCCAAGCCTATCTTAATAACAACACATGAACTTGTAGTCAAACAACCATAAGAGCATCTTTCTCATTTTCTCTAAACCTCTATCCCTAAAACTTTAATACACTAGACCAAGAAAACACACATAGAATCTAAAGTAATCACGACATAAGGAGAGGTCATTGAAAGTTAGAACATGAGGACCTGAAGTATAAAGGAATAGGTTTGACACTCAACTGAGGCCTGAGGAATAAAGTATCAATGACACGAATACATCAGAGAGGTCTAAACTAAGGACACCCATGAAATAAACTAAATTTCATTGATCGTTATGAGTGAAGGATGAGTATCTCGATTTCATCATCCTGTAAAACATGAGTACGTGAGTCATGAGCTGCATGACCTGAGATTGGAGTTCATGAATTCATGAAACATGATTTATACTGTTGAGTGAACTGGAACTCCTTATACTAGAAACTTAAAGAGTATATGGTTTTTCTATAAAGTGCATGAATATGAGTTGTGATAAGGGAACTGACATGCTAGGCATAAGTAGATATAGTGATGGCTGAAAAACTTTGCACTGAGATAAGAATAGTTTGGGAATCATCCTTCTTTACTGCTTTTCTACACCCACTGGCACTACTACTAGAATCTAAATGCCTGACTTGGTTACTTGTTCTATTATCTCCCCCTTAGGTTTAAGCCATTATCCCAAGTATGTGGCCACATTACTAAACTCTAAACTAAACTGCAATCACTTTACTCTAGAATCTAGGGTATAATACTACACATGAATGATAAACTCATCCACCACATCATACTTAATCTCAATTCAATAAACTTAAATCCTTGCATACACTGTTCAAGCCTACTGATCTACCTTTCGTACCAATAGCCCCATGACTATATATAATCTGCACAATTTAGATAATGCTATCCCAACTCTATTACTGCTAAACTTCTGAGTTCATACTTCTAACTTTAAATCACATACTAAAAAAGGGATTTTGAGAAGAAAATTTGAAAGAATATCTAACTTTGGCTTAATGCATGATTTTCATGAACATGAATAAAATATTTAAAAATTTAGGACATAAAGCACTGATGGGATACTTTCTGAGCTAACATGCAATCCTAGAATTATTTGTAGGGACTGGCTGAGGAAACACTATCTGTAAGGAGTTAAGCTTAACTATTTCTATCGCCTTAAACCTAAGGTAGAGTTAGTATGAATAGATCAAGATAAGGATCTCTATAAATTTCTTAGATAATACTTCTATTGCACGATCTAAGACTTAAAAGAAGGGAAATATTTCCTAATGGCCTTGTAGCCTCTCGAAGAAAAGTACAAACGTCTCTGTACCGTTCCGCAAGACTTTACTAGACACAACTTCATAGACACCCTAGGACACTTGAACTCTATGCTCTGATACCAAGTTTGTAATGCTCCAAAAATCTATGTCGAGACATCACACGGTGCTTGGAACGACAAGTGATCCCAAGCTAACCTTTGAACTAGCATACTGTTAAGCAAATGAATTATGGTATAATAAATAACTATTTACTATGCGGAAACATAGTCATACTAAAGATCTAAAATAGATACAATACTAAGCTTTACAATCTGGTAAATCTGAAGGATGAAACTGAAATTTACAAATCCGACTCTGACTGACATCTATTAAGCCTCTACTATACTGAATATTGATAGTTGGGATATGCCTTCAACTACTACTAATCAATACATATAAAAGTAAATGAACTGTACATGAACTAAAAACTGTCTGAAGTTTCTGAAGTAGGAAACTCATCACCTGCTGGATAGAATATATAACTATCTGATCATGATGCATAGGCTATAAATGGTACCTACATTATGAGGAAATATATCCACATAAATATATATGTGGATCAGTACTTCTAGAATGTACTGACTATGCAGGGGCGAATGCAATAAATAAAACGGATTTCATATATAATCGTAAAATATGCATGCTAAGTGTAAGTAGACTACCCAATAATATGGAATAAAATAAAAGATAAAAATATCTTAAAATATGAGAAATAAACATGATCTGATAAGCTGGTGAATCTCTATACTTAGTTTCTGTAAAACTTACTTTAATGATATAATTATAACTGAAGTTGGGATATGATAACACATAGATACTATATGAATATTGGGTCTGTAAAACTTGATTGTACTTAGTTTGAATAACTGGACTGAAACTGTAGAATATTATGCATATGAGAAAGGGACTGACTAAGTAACATCAGGTAACTAAAGATGAATTCATGAAGACTGTATTATCTGAGAATACAAGACCAAACACATAAAATAATTTTAAAATAGGCTGTAAACTGAGGTACTGTAATACTGATAACTGAATAACTGATAATTATATGTGATGGTCAATCAAACATGATATTTAACCGAGTTACTAATTTAATTATTAAACTGGGATTGGGATAGAGACTGTAACTAAGACTGTAACTGAGGCTGTATATTGAGTTCTGATAACTGATTAACTAATATCTGAGATTACTAATAACTGTATTACTGATAAATGGGGGAAAGTATCTGACAGTTCCTTTTCTGTAGAACTATACTATATTCTGTACTGAGCTGAGTGACGTTATCCGATAGTCCTAAATCTGTAGAACAGAACGGCGTAGCTGTAATACCCCGTACTTCTACCTAGCATGAAATCATCCTAGAAAAATTAAAAATTTGTTTCAAAGATGAATCCACTTTTATACAAATGGTATTTTCATGATTATCACTCTTTATCATGTGGGAAATTGAATAAGCTTTTCATAAATATCAAATTCACCCAAAACTAAAATAGGAGTGGAGAGTTAGAGCCTTTTTAGTGAGATAGTGTATTACCTGAGCCATCAACGCGTCACATAGCAGGCCAAAATGGCAATCTTCAAAATACAGTAGGCCTCCACGATTATGACGCATCGTGCCAAAGCTTAAATTCAGAATTTGTCCTTTTTCTAGTGTCTTAGTGTGATAAGCTCCACATTGCATCTGAACCCAGTTCCCAGTTGGTGATTTCCAGTGACATGGCATGATAACATCGCATCGCACCAGCTTGCCAAATTGGGAAATTTTCTTAGAATTTAAATACTCATCCAAGGGTTAAAAGGGTCAATTTTCCACCTCTATATATACCCAATCACACGTGATTCAACTATATTTCACCCAAAATATATTGTTTCTCTCAAGTTTCTCTCAAGAATAAGCTAGGGTTTTCAATTGGGGATTCATATCCAAGACCCAAATTCAAGAATCTCTTTATTAATCTTCATATAATCAAGAACTAAGGTATGCACAGTGTTCATTCATGGTTTTCTTTTATCCATGAAGCTCAAGAATCCTCTTTTAAACTATGAATTTAAATGTTTATGTTGTGGGTTTATTGAAATCATGATAGCGTTGTTGTATGATTCCCAAGTTATGGTTATATGTGTTTGTCTTGAAATTATGTTAGTATGTAAGATAAAATCCATGAATTGAGTGGTTTATCATGCTTAGTTTGATGAATACACCTATGCCCTAAGTGTGCATGCAAGGTGTTTGATAATATGCCCAATAAATGAATGATGATCAAGTACTTAGTTTTCATGTGTCAAGAATATGTCATGTCTCATAAGTTATGCTATACCTATTTGATTAAGATGCTTCCCATGCTAAACCTATGCATTGTGATTTCTTGATGAGATATTCATAAGATTAGAAGCATGAAATTATGCCATGTTTATATGCATTACTATCCATGTACAACATTATGATGATCATTTGCTTCATGAAATTTCCAACTATGAAATTATGAATTGTTGATATTGGTCATGTGATTAAAAGTGTCAAGCCTTGTCAGTTTCATTCTATCGAGTCCTGGGGGTTCTTGTGCTCGATAATTTAGCTGTGTGCCTAGAGCCATGTCATGTTTTCACGATAATCTCAGTCAATCCATGATCACTAGAATTTAGTCAGTCTTATTACTCAGGAAAACTCAGTAAATTTAGTATTAGTCCAATCTCTTCCAAAAATCTCAATAATCTAAGTGACCTCAGTGGTTTCAGTAACATCTGTAATCTCTGTGATCTTAGTAATCTTAAAAATCTCTGCGATCTCCGTTAGTAAGACAAAAATCTCTATTATATTCTGACAGTCAATAAAATTTAGTTAATTCAGTTCAACTCAGTAATCCATGTTCAATGTCTATTCAGATTGGAGTAGGAATTAGCACTGTGTGGACCCAAGGATAGGAGCACACACTATTAGATGAGGGTGTGATTCTTAGAAGTCATCCTTCCATTCCAAAACTATGTAGCCAGCATAGGTTGAGACATCAACTCTATCTGATGAGGGTTGATGAGGTGGATAAACACTATCAAATGAGGGTCCTGCTATTCTCTTAGGGGACACTATCAGATGAGGTTTACCCATAACTTATCCTTCCCAGTGGCATAGTATTGACACTCTTCCACTTGGGGTTACAGATTGGACCCCAACTCAGCCATAATGGTATACCAGGGGTATGTCGGTTAGATAACCTCTTTCCAAAGTTTTATGTTACAGAATTAGGACTATCAGATATAGTCAGTTAGTCTCAGTAATAGAACTCAGATAGTTCTTAAAATTTCAGGACTGTCAGATACAGTCACTTAGATACAGTACGAAACTCAGCTAGTTCTATCAGATTCAGGACTGTCAAATACAGTCACTTAGATACAGTATGAAACTCAGCTAGTTCTAGTAGATTCAGGACTATCAGATACAGTCACTCATTTTATCAGTTATATCAGTTATCAGTATGTTATGTTATCAGTATTCAGACTCAGTAATCATGTTATCATGAACTCAGTTCATAGTATTTTAATTTTATGAAACTCATGTTATGAGTATTCAGACTCAGGACTATCAAATACAGTCAGTCAGACCAGTTCTTCATATTCAGAGCTGTTAGAAATAGTCTTTCCTCTATCAGTAAAATAACACCAGTCTCTTAGTATTCAGTAGACTCAGTCATTCAGTATCCCAGTATTAGTACTCAGATATCAGTAAATCTATGTTATCAAATTCATGAGTCAGCATTATCACGATCTCAGTTACAGTTACGTATTCATGCATGTATTCTTACGTTCATATTATTCAGTTAGTTAGTATTGTTCATAAATATGAACCCTTTGCATTCAGACTACCTTACTTGTATACCAATACATTCAAAGTACTAACGTATTTGTGCGCTTTGGTGTTTTATACCATAGGTTTAGAAGCATGATCTCCCAAGCATCCTTAGTAGGTTAGACGTTTAGTAGACAGACTAGTAATGAGTTCTCATCAGTCGAGGATAGCATGATTATTTTATTACTTTATTATTTTAGTAGTTTAGAGTTAGTTGAGAACATATCCCATCAAATTTACAGTTTTCAGACAGTTTAGAGGCTTTCAGCCTACAGTATGTTCAGACAGTATTTTAGTTATTTTGGGTATTTGATACTCCACACTTATGTTGTGTTTTATCAGCTATTTAGTTTGAAACTTACGGCCTTACATCTTCTATTCCATATTTTTTTCAGTTTATATATATAAATATACAGTATATTATACAGTGTATAGGTACATATATCAGTCATGGGTTAACTTATGGTCCTTCGGAGTCATGAGCACTGTGTAGTATTCTGGGTACCAGATTTGCGATGTTACAAACTTGTAATCAGAGCCTAAAGTTCAACAATGTCCTAGGAAATTTGAAAATCCACATTCAGTAGAGTCTTATACATGGGTGTGTTGTGCACCACACTTATGTGCAGGAGGCTATGAGATGTTTTTGGAACAATTTCCCTTCTTTCATGTCTTAGGTCATGCTATAGAAAAGTTCTTTGAGTAACTTATGTGGATTATCATCATGCTTCACTCATGTCAACTTTACCTTACTTTCAAGGTAACAAAAATAGTGAAGCTTAGGGTCCTAGAGATAGGGCTTTCTCAGGCGATCCCCACAGATAGTTAGTATGGGATTGCCCGCAAGCTCAAAAGTATCCTATTAGTTCAGTTATGTTTTGGAGTTGTATATCTCTTATTCATCATCATAAGAACTCATATGTAATCAGATCCCTTCTCAGAATCCTATGATAGCATATAACCTAGAGTTAGAAGCATGAACTCACGAGTTTAGTTGTAGTGAAGTTGAGATAATAATATCCAGGTGGAACAGATTATGTATTCAAGGGGATAGTTATACCAGATTAAATTAGTAGGCTTGAAAAATGTAAGTTCGTATTTAAGTTTATTAATTTGATACTAGGTATGAAGGTATGGATGTAAATTAGGTGATGTGGTATCAGTAGTCTATGAAAAAATAGAACTAAATATGTGTTTAGTAAGGCCAACAGGTGTCAAATAGTTTGTAAGTATGTGATGATGATTGCCGTTCAGTTTAGAGTTTAGTAAAGTGCTCATAGACGTATGATGATAGATTAAAGCTAAGGTGGAGATGATAGATCAAGTGACTAATTCAGGCTATCAGATTCCTGTAGTACTGCAAGTACGTAAAGAAAAGCAGTAAGGAAAGGTGATTCCTGACCCATTCTTATCTCAGTGTAAAGTTTCATACTCTAGTCAGCATGATGCCTACGCATGCTTTACATCTCAGTTCCATGAACCTAGCTTATATTCGCACGATTTTCATAGAATCATGTACAATTCCATTTCCTAGCATAAGGAGTTTAGTTCTATTCCCCTTAGTAATGCAAATCATGTCCTATGAATATAGAAAACTCCAAACTCAGGTCATGCAACTCATGACTCATGTATACATATCATGCTTTACAGTATACTCAACTTTCATGGCTCATGCTATGCCTCTAATGATCAGTTAAATTTGGACTATGTTATGCATATCCTCAGTTTAGACCTCTTGGTGAATCCATGATGTTTATATTCTATGCCTCAGGCCTTAGTCATGTGTCAAGTTCAGTTAGTGTCTATTCATGCTTCAGGTCCCCCTGATTGAACCCATCAGTGAGCTCTCTTTATGAAAATAGTGTGGTAGAGAGAAATTGCTCAGAAAGGAGAGAGTGGATATTTCATGTTAAGAGAGGTTTGTTGCCTGCTTATTTTAAACGAGGATATAGTGATGAAGATAGGCTTGAATTTCATACTAGCAAGTAAAGGGATAGCAAGAGGTTATAATTAGAAGTTAAGAAAGTACAGAATATGAGTAAGTGTATACATTCAGATCCTTGACTTATGTTAGTCTTCACCGCATGGCTATCTGAAAATCATTTACCATGTCAATTACAGATTCAGTTACCATGTCACTCAATAGTCAGTGTTCAGTCTAGGAATTAAGCACTTCAGTATCAGTATAAACCTTAGTTATCAGAAACTAATATTTAGTCCCAGTTATAGTCTTAGTTATGGTTACAGTCTTAATTATCCTGTTAGCTCTAATCTCAGTCCTAGTCCTAGTTCAGCCAGATCTGAAACTCAGTTCGCTTTCAGGATTACCCAACTATAGCATATAGCTATCAGTTACTCAGTCATTAGTATTTCAGTACCTCAGTTACAGAATGTTTCTGAATTATGTCATACACTCGGTCTCATAATTACAAGTAATATAGTTTTTATAAAGTCATGCTCAGTTACCACATGTTACCCAGTTAACCATTACCTTTTGTGTATAATACTTTATAGTCTCAGTCCAGCTATTCAGGACAAGTACAATTCAGTTTTACACGTCTAATATTCAGCTATTAGCTACCCAGTTAATCAGATAAGTTAGTATATTTATGCACTCATGTTCAGTACCTATGTGACTCTTTTCAGTGATATCAGTTGCAGTGCAGGAGGCTTAGTCATTTCATCTTAAATGGTGTTCGTAGGCCTCAACTAATCTTACCAAATTTTAGGCATGTGATGATTTTCTTATTTGGCTGCCTTATTTAGATAAGGCCAAGATTTACTTGCACCCTAAATCCATTAGAAATCTATGGAAAGAGTGTTAAATAAAGGATCCAGTCGATCATAAGTTTTCATCATGAGTTTGTCTATAAAATCAATCCTTCAATTTCGAAGTCAGACAGATAAGTTTGCATGGTTTGGGATTCCATCCTTTCTATCTAGATGTACCATTTGGGATTTCATGAATGTGATCATTCTAAGATGGAACAACTAGGTAGTTGTATGTTAAACTTGGTCCATGTATCATGCCTTAGTTTTAGATCCCAAATATTCAGTCATGATTCAGCTCGTAGATGCCTTGTGCATCGCTTCAGTTTCCTCAATGACTCAGCCAAGTCAGTATTCTTCGAGGAACATAGTGTCCCAAAGGAGAGATACACTATGAACCCTCAAAATTTCATGACAAGAACATCTCATTCTTTTTTTCTATGAGGAATCCAGTTTAGGAGTAGGGGGATACCCATAAGTTGACCCTTTAGCTCCAATCATAGTCGTATGCTATGTAATCAAGGTACTCAGTTCAGATTACAATATTACGCTTATGTATCACATTCTATAAACAGTTACATTCTCATGTTTCCGCTCATGCATATTAAGTAATTAAGATCAGAATTAGCCCAAGGTAATAGATTGTCTTAAGATTATCCAGTTTCATGTTCAGATTTTAGTTACAAATATGGTATTCAGTTCCACACTCAGTTTTCATTTCAAATTTGATATCTTTACCTTTAAATATTCACTCACATATTCATGAGTCAGTTCACTCATGTATTCACACATCAGATATGCGTGATCATCTTATCAGTACTCTTAGTCATGCAGTTATGCATCAACTCAGTCATAAAATCATGCATTAAATATGCATTCTCAGTATGAAACTCAGTAATGTCAGTCATGCAATCATGCTTTGGTTGTTCATGTTCAGAATGTACTTCAGCTTATCATTTCTCCCATCTCAGTCAGTCTCATTCAAGGATGAATGTTCCCAAGGGACAGATATTGTAATACCCTGTACTTCTACCTAGCTAAAAATCATCCTAAAAATGTTAAATATTTTTTTCAAAGATGAATACACTTTTATACAAGTGGTATTTTCAAGATTTTCAACTTTTATCATGTGGTAAATTGAATAAGATTTCCATTGATATCAAATTCACCCAAAACCGACACCCGGGCGGAGAGTTAGAGCCTTTTTAGTGAAACAGTGTATCACCTGAGCCATCAACGCATCGCGGAGTAGGCCAAAATGGTAATCATCAAAATCCAATGGGCCTCCGCAATTATGGTGCATCACACCAAAGCTCAAATTCATAATTTATCCTTTTCCAGTGTCTCAGCACGATACCACCGCGTCGCGCCAAACTTCTATGTCGCAAACAAAGTGGCAACGCGATTAGCTCCGCATCGCGCCGTCAGCCCAGTTTCTAATTGGAAATTTCCATTGACACAGTGTGATAGAACCGCATTGTGCTAGCCTGCCAAATCGGGAAATTTTCTTAGAATTTGAATATGCGTCCAAGGGTTAAAAGGATCAATGTTTCACCCCTATATATACCCAATAACACGTGATTCAACCATATTTCACCCAAAATAGATTGTTTCTCTCAAGTTTCTCTCAAAAACAAGCTAGGGTTTTCAATTGGGGATTCAAATCCAAGACCCAAATTCAAGAATCTCTCCGTCAATCTTCATAGAATCAAGAACTAAGGTATGCACAGTGTTCATTCATGTATTCCTTTCATCCATGAAGCTCAAGAATCCTCTTTTAAACTATGAATTTTAATGTTTATATTGTGGATTGATTGAAATCATGATAGTGTTGTTGTATGATTCCCATGTTGTGATTTTATGTGTTTGTCTTGAAATTACGTTAGTATGTAAGATGAAATCCATGAATTGAGTGGTTTATCATGTGTAGTTTGATGAATACACCTATGCCCTAAGCGTGCATGCAAGGTGTTTGATAATATGCCCCAATGAATGAATGATGATCAAGTACTTAGTTTCCATATGTCAAGAATATGTCATGTCTCATAAGTTACGCTATACCTATTTGATTAAGATGCTTCCCATGCTAAACCTATGCATTGTGATTGCTTGATGAGATTTTCATAAGATTAGAAGCATGAAATTATTCCATGTTTATACGCATTACTATCCATGTACAACATTATGATGATCATGTGCTTCATGAAATTTCCAACTATGAAATTATGAATTGTTGATATTGGTCATGTGATTAAAAGTGTCAAGCCTTGTTAGTTTCATTCTATCGAGTCCTGGGGGTTCTTGTGCCCGATAATTTAGCTGTGTGCCTAGAGCCATGTCATGTTTTCATGATAATCTCAGTCAATCCAAGATCACTAGAATTTAGTCAGTGTCATTACTCAGGAAAACTCAGTAAATTCAGTATTAGTCCAATATCTTCTAGAAATCTCAGTAATCTAAGTGACCTCAGTGGTTTCAGTAACATCTGTAATCTTAAAAATCTCCATGATCTCAGTTAGTAAGACAAAAATCTCTATAATATTCTATCAGTCAATAAAATTCAGTTAATTCAGTTCAGCTTAGTAATCCACGTTCAGTGTCTATTCAGATGGGAGTAGGAATTAGCATCGAGTGAACCCAAGGATGGGAACACACACTATCAGATGAGGGAGTGATTTTTAGAAGTTATCCTTGCGTTCCAAAACTATGTAGCCAGCATAGGTTGAGACATTAACTCTGTCTGATGAGGGTTGATGAGGTGGATAAACACTGTTAGATGAGGGTCTCACTATTTTCTTAGGGGACACTATCAGATGAGGGTCACCCATAGCTTGTCCTTACCAGTGGCACGGTATTGACATCCTTCCAATTGGGGTTACAGATTAGACCCCAACTCAGCCATAATGGCGTACCAGGGGCATGTCGGTTAGATAACTACTTCCCATAATTTCATGTTACAGAATTAGGACTGTCAGGCACAGTCAATCAGTCTCAATAATAGAACTCAGATAGTTCTTCAAATTTTAGAAATGCCAGATATAGTCAACTCAGAGACAGTACGAAATTTCACTAGTTCCATCAGATTCAGGACTGTTAGATATAGTCACTCATGTTATCAGTTATTTCAGTTATCAGTATGTCATGTTATCAGTATTCAGACTCTGTAATCATGTTATCATGAACTCAGTTCATAGTATATTAATTACACAAAACTAATTTTATGAGTATTCAGACTCAGGACTGTTAGATACAGTCAATCAGACTAGTTTTTCATAAACAGGATAACAAAAATAGTCTTTCCTCTATCAGTAAAATAACATCACTCTTAGTATTCAGTAGACTCAGTCATTTAGTATCCCAATATTAGTACTCAGATATCAGTAAATCCATGTTATCAGAATTCATGAGTCAGCGTTATCATGATCTCAGTTACAGTTACGTATTCATGCGTGTATTCTCACGTTCATGTTATTCAGTTAGTTAGTATTGTTCATACATATGAACCCTTTGCATTCAGCCTACCTTACTTGTATACCAATACATTCAAAGTACTGACGTATTTGTGTGCTTTGGTATTTTATACCATAGGTTTAGAAGCACGAGCTTCCGAGCATCCTTAGTAGATCAGACGTTCAACAACTAGACTAGTAATGAGTCCTCATCAGTCGAGGATAGCATAATTATTTTATTACTTTATTATTTCAGTAGTTCAAAGTTATTTGGGGATATGTCCCATCAACTCCACAGTTTTTAAACAGTTTAGAGACTTTCAAATTATAGTATGTTCAGACAGTATTTCAGTTATTTTGGGTATTTGATATTCCACACTTATGTTGTGTTTTATCAGCTGTTCAGTTTGAACCTTATGGATTTACAACTTCTATTCCATATTTTTTTCAGTGTGTATATATATATATATATATAGTATATTATACAGTGTATAGGTACATATATCAGTCATGGGTTAGCTTGTGATTCTTCGGGGTCATGAGCACCGTATAATATTCTGAGTACCATATTTGGGGATTTATAGTAGCCAACATAGGTTGAGACATCTAAACTACCAGTTGAGGGTTGAAAAGGTGGCTTACCTACTAGTTGAGGGTTCCCACCATTCTTATATGAATACCTGCCAGTTGAGGGTCACTCACAGCTTGCCCTTACCGTTGGCACGGTATTAACACCCTTTTAATTAGGGTTACAGATTGGACCCTAACTCCATTATATTGCTTTATTTGGGGCATGTCGATTGGATAACTACTTCCCACGGTTTTAGTTTCAGACTCAGTGTAGAACTCAGTTTAGTTCTACAAAATCAGGATTATTAGATACACTCACCCAGCTTAGTATAGAACTCATTTCAATAATCTATAATACAATTAGTTGGGAATTTCATGAAGTACATGGTTATCATAATAGCATAAAAATAGTCAATTGTCAACAATTCTTTCATTTAGATAATTTGTCAAACACTTGGAGGCTATGGACTTTTACATAGACAAGAACACATAGTAACATATTAAGATTACCCTATTCAATTCAAATGGGCATTCTATCAAGCACATAGAAATTAATACTTGGACATGGGAATATCTTAAAAACATGAGAGCATAGAATGGTTTCATAACCAACACCGTGAATTGGGGAAATTACATGAAATTCACTTGAAATAGGACATGGGCATTTCATCACAACACGTAAGGATCAAACATATGGAAAATATGGACTTAAAATGAGGAATTATTTCTAATTATCTTGAATATAGGATCCATCATGGAATCAAACTAAAACTCCAAGGACATGATATGTAATCCTTTGTTCAAAATCATTCTTTTAGGCATTTCATCAAACACTTGTAATTCATGGTTTAGGCTAAGCATGGGAGTAGTTAAAAATAGTAGTTATAGCATGATTTCACCTCTCAAATCATCGATTAGAGTTTAAATTTGGCAAACAATACCATTCAAATATGTGAGGTTTAATATCACCCACAATTTCATGGAAACATGATAAAAGTTTGAGATTCATAAAAATTTATAAACACAATTCATGGGAACATGTAAAGATTATAACTTTAAACTTGAAATTTGAGTTTTGGGCTCTATGGGTGAAAGAGGACCCATGGATGAACTCTCACATACCTTAAAGCTTTAATCTTAAAAGAGAAACAAAAACTTAAAAGCATTCTTAAATTAGGTAACTTGATTCTTGATTATTTTCTTAAAGAAAATTTCATGGAGTTCCTGGTGTTCTTGAGGAGGCTAGGGTTTTGTTGGAGAGAAAAAAGATGATTAATAATGTGTCGAATGTTTTTGGGGTTGAAATTAAGTGTTAGGGGCATATTTGGGTGAGGGAATTGACCAAAGTGTTCCTAGACCTTTTAGGAACTGAATTAACATGTAAAACAACTTTGGATCCACTTTAATTTTTTGTGTCGGGGCATAGTTGATGCGATACATCGAGATCGCGTCAGCTTACCTCCTCACACAAAAAATGGCATAACTTTTTACTCGAATATCAGATTTTGACAAAATTGGTATTGTTAGAAAGCTAATTCAATTATATACAATTTGGTGGGTCTTGAGGTTTAAAATTCCATTTATATAAAATGTTATATATGTTTAATTATACCCTTGTAGATTTTAAAACTTATATTCACATGGTAATCACTTGGATTATAGCTTATACACGTAAGAACGATGGTTCATAGACTAGCCCCAAAAATATAGGGTATCACAATAGCTAACCATGCAAGGCGGAGGTCCCAAAGGGACCAATACTGGAAACTGTGCTAGCCGGTGTGGGGGGTCGATATGGCTTGAGGATTTGAGTCCCTTTGTTAAGAATAGGTGGTTTGATTCCACCATATTATATGATTGGGAGGATCGAGTCCCATACATTTCATTAAATGATTACGTGCTAAAGTCAATTTATTATATGATTAGGGGGTTCAAGTCCCCCATTCATATATATGAGATTATTCTCTGGTTCGTGTGACTAGACATAGTAGGGCCCAACCAATGGGTGAGATTTGGGGGCCATATAGATCATGGGTACTATTATATGACGGTTAAGCTATATAGTACCTGTTAATATTTTTAAATGTCCATGTTAAGATTGTTACCTACCCCCACAAGTGATATTTATATGTATTTGCATTTGATCGTATACATGAGTTTTGAATGGTTTTAAATTATTACGTATGGAAATATTTGTTCCCATGCTAGCGCTCCAACCACTAATTGTCTTTAGACGTTGTATCCGTACGTGATACAGGAACTAGCCATACTTCTACACCTCTTGCATAGTGACCAGGGGTTCATGTTTGGTTCCTGAGTTAACTTGAAATGGTGAGCTTCCATCATTTGGAAGATTTCATTTTATGTTTGGTGTGTCATGTCATAGACTTTAATTCATATTTATTTTGTCCATAATCGGGGATATGTCTCAATACTTTATTGGTACTCAGTTTTATTTGCGGCTTTATGGATACTGTGGACTTGGCTATTATGGATGGTTTTTGGATGTTGATCCGATATGGATCCTTCTTGGTTTTGTTATTTTATTTTATATTATATTTGTATTCATCCGCTGCTATGTGTTCTTAGTTGTATTAGAATTGGCTCAGGGGGTGGTCTCTAATCCTTGGTGGACATGGGATGCTTGTCATGGCTTGGCCCTGGTTTAGGTTATGACATAGTGGTATCAGAGACTAGGTTTTGGTATCATGGGGTATCCCTAAAACCATGTCTAGTAGAGTCTCTTTTAGGGGTGCGTAGTGCGCCACGCTTATAAGAGAGAGGCTATGAGGTATTTAGAAATGTTTCCCTTTTTTTGTTGTCTTATTTTTGAGCTATAGAGTCTAAGGTCTTGGATTCCTCTAACTCCCATTTATTCTCCTTTCAAATCATGCCTTCCAGGTAATTTAAAGTTCATGGAAACTTTTCTTTCCCGCCTGAGGACAATGTTGGCAGATCTCGCCCAACTTATTGAGTACAAACCGGGTCTAAGGTCACTACTTCTACCCTATAGAGTTCCACCTATCTCTAATGATCCTTCTTCAGTCGGTGGCACTCATACTCAGCTACCTTAGGAAGATATTACTAATGCTGAGTTTTGCTAATCCATTTATCTGTTGACTTAGTTGGTGATATCTCAGTCACGTCAGATGAGTTCTGTTGGTATTGTTGGGAGTTCATTTGTGGCTGCTAGTGTTAGCTAGTTTATGAGACTAAGCCCTTTAATTTTCACTGGTACTAGGGTTGAGGAGGATCCTCAAAGTTTTATAGATAAAATAGAGAAGATTTTTGGGATGTGCATGCTATTAAAGTAGAGGGTATGGAATTCGATGCTTATCATTTGAAGGATGTAGCATACCAATGGTACGAAGAATGGGAGCAACTTACGTGTGATGATGCTGAGTCTGCTTTATGGGATGATTTCTCTAGTGTTTTTTTGGATAGCTTCTCTCTTCAGGAGTTAAGAAAGGCAAAAGCTAAGGAATTTATGAATTTTAAGCAAGGTAGGATAACAGTAAAAGAGTATGCCTTAAAGTTTTATCATCTATCATGATATTCTCTTAAGATAATGTCTAGCATAAGGGATAAAATAGGGAAATTTACTTTTGGTTTGTCTCATGAGTTAATTTTAGAGAGTAAGGCTGCCTTGTTGAACAGGGATATGGACTTTTCTCGACTGGTAGTGTATATGCAGCAGGTTGAGAAGGAAAAAAGAGGCAAACAGATACAAAAGAGAGGCAGAGTAAAAAATTTTGGTATTTAAAGCAGGGTGAAGGTTAGCAGTAGAGTGGTAGAGATGGTGGGAAGTGGCCTACAAAGAGATGAGACAACTCTAATTTCTATTCGATGGATAGTGATCTTTATCTGAAGCCGTTTAGGGATTATTATTTTTAGAGTGGTGATGGTTATAGGGAATAGGGTGCCCAATCTCAGTCTAGTGTGGCCTAGTTAGCTCCATCATATCCTCCTTGCAAATTTTATGGTTAGTTGTATCATGGTTTTTGTGATGAAGGGAATAATAGGTGATTTAGTCATGGTTAGAGTGGCCATTTGTAGAGGAATTGTCCTTCAAAGGTTGCTTCTGGGGTCAATAAGGTTCCTATTGCTACTTCATCAGCTCCTGCACCAAAGGGTGTCACTTCTGGCTCTAGCACTGGTTTGAATCGCCTCTTTTCTCTTACTACTCATTAGGAGTCTGAGGCATCCCTTGTTATTGTTACTAGGATATTAAAAGTCTTCTCTCATGATGTATCCTATTTACTTGACCCAGAGTCTACTATTTCTTATGTGACCCCATTATGGCTATGCATTTTGGTTTTGGTCCCGAGTGTATTTTAGACCTTTTTTCTATTTCTACCTCGGTAGGTGACTCAGTGGTTGTTAAAATGGTCTACAGGGGTTGTGTGGCATCTTTTGGTTTTAAATAAACTTTGGTGAATCTATTTGAATTATACATGCTAAATTTTTATATTATCTTGGGATGGACTGGTTGCATGCGTGCTATGCCTCTTTAGACTGTCAAACCTATAAGGTTATCTTTAAATTCTCAAATGAGCTGGTTATTAAGTGGGAAGGTAGTTCTCTAATGCATAAAGTAAGGTTCATATCATATCTTAGTCCCAGAAAATAATTTCCGAGGGGTGTCTTTATCATTTTGTTCGGGTTAAGGATCTAACTCAGAGGATCCTTCATAATAATCTATCCTCGTGGTTAATGAATTTCCAGAAATTTCCCCTGATGATCTTCCTAGGGTTCCTCCCAATGGGGAAATTGATTTTGGGATTGATCTTACTCTGGACACTCGTCCTATTTCTATCCCTCTTTATAGAATGGGTCCAATTAAGTTGAAGTTTCTGAAGGATCAATTTAAGGATCTTCTTGACAAGGGTTTTTTGTTCCCTAATATGTCTCTGTGGGGTGCTCCTATTCTTTTCATGCATAAGAAGGTTCTCTTCGAATGTGTATTGATTACTGTCAGTTAAACAAGGTAACTATGAAGAATAAGTACCCTCTTTCTAGGATTGATGATCTATTTGACCAACTTCAAGGTGCTAAGTTTTTCTCTAAAACTGACCTCTATTCGGGCTATCATCAGTTAAATATTAGGGAGGAGCCTATCCCTAAGACAACTTTTCATACCCGATAGGGACATTTTGAGTTCTTGGTCATGTCTTTTGGGTTGACTAATGCCCAGAGGCATTTATAGATCTCATGAATTGGGTATGCCATTAGTTTTTAGACTTGATTATGATTCTATTTATAGATGAAATTCTGGTATATTTAAAGAGTAATGTGGATTATGCTAATCACCCCCATGTTGTGTTACAGATCCTAAAGGATCAATAATTATATGCTAAGTTTTCTAAGTATGAGTTTTGGTTGGATGTTGTTTCTTTTCTGGGTCATGTTGTTTCTAGTAAAGAGATCTTGATGGTTCCACAAAAGTTTGCAGTGGTTAAGAAGTGTCCTAGCCCTATGACTCCAACTGATATTCAAAGCTTTTTGGGTTTAGCAAGTTATTATAGGAGGTTTGTGGAGAGCTTTTTGTTGATTGCTATACTTTTGACTAGGTTGACTTAGAAAAAGGTGAAGTTTATCTAGTCTGATGCTTGCGAAGGGAGTCTTGAGAAGCTGAAATATAACTTAAATTCTTCTCTAGTTTTGACCCAGCTCGAGGGTAGTAATGATTTTATGGTTTATTGTGATGCATCCCATGTGGGACTTGGTTGTGTTTTGATGCAACATCAGAAGGTGGTAGCATATGTTTCTAGGTAGGTGAAATTTCATGAGAGGAATTATTTGACTCATGATTTAGAATTGTTGGCTGTGGTGTTCCTATTGAAGATTTGGCGGCTATCTGTATGGGGTTCATGTTGATATATTTTCATATCATAAGAGCCTGTAGTATGTTTTCACCTAGAAAGAGTTGAATATTAAACAGAGAAGATAGCTTGAGTTGCTTAAATTCTATGACATGAGTTCCAACCATCACCTAGGTAAAGCTAATGTGGTTGTTGATGCTCTTAGTAGGTTATCTATTGGGAGCTTATCTCATGTTGAAGAGGAGAAATGGGGTTTAGTGAAGGATATTCACTGTTTGGATAATCTTGGAGTTTGTATCCTAGATTCTGAGGATGGTGGTGTATTTGTGTACGAGGTGGCGAAGTCATTTCTTAATGATGAGGTGAAGGAGAAATAGGTGTTGGATCCTGTCTTGATGCAAATCAAGGATGATATGGGTAGGCAAAAGGTGACGGCTTTTGAGATTGGTGGTAATAGTACTTTAAGGTACCAAGGATGTTGTGTGTTCCCGATGTGGATGGGATGCGAAGTAGAATTTTAGCTGAAGCTCATGAGTTGCGTTATTCATTTTATCTTGGTTTGACTAAGATGTATCATGACCTTAAGGAAATTTATTGGTGGAATAATATGAAGAGAGACATGACCAATTTTGTGGTGAAGTGCATGGTGTTTCAACAAGTAAAAGTGGAACACTTGAGGCCTGGTGGATTATCTTAAGAAATTGAGTTACCTATATGGAAATGGGAAGTAATAAATATGGATTTTGTTATCGGTCTTCCGTAGACTTGAAACTAGTTTGATTTTATTTGGGTCATCTTGGATATGATGATTAAGTTTGCCCACTTTTTGTCAGTGAGGACTAATTATGCTGCTGAGGATTATGCAAGGTTGTATATTCAGGAGGTCATGAAGTTTCATGGTACTCTTATTTCTATTATTTTAGATCATGGTACTCAATTCTCATCTTATTTTTGGCGGTTGTTTTAGTGATGTTTGGGACCAAAATGACCCTTAGTACTACTTTCCACCCATAGATGAATGGACAAGCGAAAAGGACCATTCATACTTTAGAGGATATGCTTTGAGCTTGTGTAATTGAATTTGGTGGTAATTGGGTTGACTACTTACCTCTTGTTGAGTTTGCTTAAAATAATAGCTATCACTCTAGAATTGGTATGGCACCGTTTGAGTCTTTGTATGGTAGGAGGTATAGGTCCCCTATTAGGTGGTTCGAAGTTTGTAAGGGGAAGTTGTTTGGTCTTGATTTAGTCTATCAAGCTATGGAGAAAGTGAAGG
This sequence comes from Capsicum baccatum var. pendulum, assembly GCA_030864225.1. Lineage (NCBI taxonomy): Eukaryota > Viridiplantae > Streptophyta > Magnoliopsida > Solanales > Solanaceae > Capsicum > Capsicum baccatum. The sequence goes on along the minus strand of CM061560.1, from coordinate 79,291,000 downwards.
TGATTCGGGATAGGCTTAAGATTGCCCAAAGTTTCCAAAAGTCCTATACAGATGTGAGACGAAGAGATTTGGAGTTTGATGTAGGTGTTTAGGTGTTCTTGAATGTGTCTCCCATTAAGGTAGTGATGCGTTTTTGAAAGAAGGGAAAGCTCAGTCTCTGTTATGTTGGTCCTTATTTAATTTTGAAGAAAGTGGGAAATATTGCTTATGAGTTAGAATTGCCTGCGAGTTTGGGCTCTATTCACCATGTGCTTCACGAGTCCATGTTGAGGAAACATATGGATGATCCTTCTTTTGTGGTGCCTATTGAGAATATTGGAATCTCAGATTTCCTGTCTTACGAAGAGGTCGGGGTAGAGATCTTGGATAGACAAGTTAATAGATTGCGGACTAAGGATGTATCATTGGTTAAGGTCCTTTGGAGGAACCATAAAGTTGAAGAAGCCACTTGGGAGACAAGTATCCATTTCTATTCCATGTGATGGATGAAGAATCTTGAGGTATGAATTCCATTCCTTTTTGTTGTTATCCAGGTTTATCTTTTTATTCTGATGTGCTTTGATCATTCTCATGCAAAACATGTCCTAACTCATCATTCTAAGATGAATGGTCCTTGGTGGGGGATAATGTAACACCATCAAAATTGTAAGTATTTTATTTTTGGCCTTCCCGTGCTTGAAATATTGATTTTTGAATCAAATTATGATTGGGGATGTTAAAAGGGTAACCCAAAAGAGTATCAAACTTTTTTGACCAAGTTCGAGGAAGTTTTAGGTCATGGAGGCAGTAAGCCTTCACGATAGCCCGTGTTACAAAGGCTAGTCTCCGCGATAGTGTCTGTGTAATGAAATTTGAGTGTCTGTGATAGGGTTCACGACACGAAGGATAGCCTCTGCGATGAGGTCCGTGCCAAAGGCCTAAGGAAATTTTGGCTGATTTGTTCTATTTTAATTGGGATGAAGGGTAATGAGGTCCTTTCACTTATAGACAACCTTTAAACATTACATAAGTATATTCCCACCAGTTTTCATAACACAACATAAATTATTTCACTCTCAAACTCCAAACCCCAAGAAAGCATAAGGGTTTCAGCTTATGTTCATCATTCGGGTACCAAGTTCTCAATTGCTCACAAATCTTTGTATGTCTAAGGCATGTATCTCTTTCTCTATACTTATACTTTTATTAATGGCATGAATTGATTATAAATGCATTGTTTGGATGTGGGTTTTGACGTAGTTGAGGGCTTTTGACATAATTGGTCATTAAATTGATTTTTCATGGTTTATTATGCAATTTTCATGTTTTATAATTGATTTTGAACATTGTGGGGGTGCATGGGAATGGTGAATAAACTGAGGGGTCATTTTTAAACTTTACTTTGATGATTTTCCCTTGATTTATGGTTTGTAAACAATGTACCCTCAAACTGTTTGTGAAATTGACAATGAATATGATTTTTCCTCATAGTTTGGCTTGTTCACTTGAACTAATGCGTTGGTATAATTGGTTAATGAACCATGTTTTGATCTTATTGAACTTGAGGTATGTGGTTTACCCGTGTGAATGTCAATTGATTTAAATAGGTTAGAGTCCTAAATGGCTAAGAGTTGATATGGCATAATAATGAACTTGCAGGTGATGTTGGTATGACGATACCGATAGGATACCTTAATACATAATTGGTTAAATTATGCGAATGCATGTTAAATGCTTTATTGGTCTTAAAAGAGGGTTGTGTAGCTAATCGTGAAAGATGGAGGTCTAGAGGGGACCAATACTGGAAACCGTGCTAGCTGGTGCCGGGGTTGATATTGCTTGAGTGTTCGAATGCCCTTGCTAAGACTAGGTGGTTCGAGTCCACCTTATTGTATGGTTGGGTGGTTCGAGTCCCCTATATTACATTGCATGATTGGGTGCTTAAGTCACCGTAGTATATAATTGGGAGGTTCGAGTCCCTCATTCATATATATGTGATTATCCTCCAGTTCATGCGGCTACACACACTAGGGACTAACTAGGGGTAAGAGCTGGGGCCTATATTGTTCGTGGGTACTATTATATGATGGTTAAACTATACAGACCAGGTTAATATTCTTAAACTTCCATGTTAAGAATTATTATGCATGGAATTATTTGATCCTTTATCCCTGAGTTACATGCAAGTGCTCCAACCGCTAATCATCTTCAGACGCTGTATCCCCATACGATGCAGGATCTGACCATACTTTTACTCCTCTTGCACAATGACCATAGTTCATGTTTGGTTCGTGCGTTTACTTGAAGTACTGAACTTCCATCCTTTGGAAGACTTCATTTCATGTTTGGTTTCTCATGTCATAGACTTTATTTCACATTTGTTTTGGCTATAGTTAGGGGCATGTCCCGACACTTTATTGGTCTCAATTTTGTTAAAGGCTTTGTGGATACTGTGGACTTGGGTATTGTGGATGGTTTTTGGATGTTTATCCAATACAAATCCTTCTTGGATTTCTTAATTAATTTTGTCTTATATTGGTATTCAGCTGCTTCTAGATGTTCTTAGTTGTATTGGAAGTTTCTTTGGAGGGGTTTCCGGTTCTGGTGGACTTGGGATGCCCCTCACGACCAGGTCCTAGTTTGGGTCGTGACAATCACCGTGGTAATCACCAAATGAGAATGAATTTCAATCCTGAAGAATGCCCTGTAGGTCTGATTCCATTGTATATCTATAGACAACTCCATCCATGCACTCCATAAAAAGTTAGCATTCATCCAAGTAATACTTCTTCGCACCACGAAGGATATTTTTTTAATATTGATGGAAATCCTCGAGGACCAAACCACGTACCAAGTAATTTGTGTAATCCACATACCATGGTTCAATACTCCTGAGAGTACCATTACTAGTTCATCGGTGAAGGTTTCATTAATATCAATCACATCCTACTTTTCCTTATTGGACTCAGGGCGAGATAGGTAATCCACCACTTGGTTTTCATACCCTTTTATGTTCCCAACTTGAAAATTGAACTCTTGAAGTAGAAAGGTCCATTGAATCAAATGAGGCTTGGATTCTGTAATACCACACATTTTGGACTAGAATGAAAATCCATCATTCCTATGCGTGGATGTTTCAAAAGCCTCAAATCCTATATAAATTTAGTGTGTTAATCAATTATTTAGTGTGGGAATCTATTTGAGCATGAATTTAGATCATAGAGGTCCCCTAAATCTAGTACAAGTTAAAAGCTTTCCTATCGTTCAAGTTTTAGTGAGCGTCAAATCTTGGGTCAAATTCAATCAACCATAACTCATTGTATATAAAGAACTGGGTGGTTTACTGTATATCAAATGAAATCTGTTTGAATTATCTTTCCAACGATACCAATTTGGCCTAAATTTGATATCTGAGTAAAGAGTTATCCCCATTTTATTCCATCATGTCAAGCTTAAAAACGGAGACGATGTTTCTGATGGGCTATCACGTTGACGACCTTTTTGACTACGTCGTCATATTCTGACAACATTTCTGATGATGTCGTCAGACCTGGGCAGAAAATTAAGAATTTGGACCCCTTTTGTGATGACCATTCGTGATGGCCTATCATGGACCTGACGGCCTATCACGGATGGCGTCAAGTATATTTTTCCAGAAATTTAAGGGCATTTTTGCAAAGGTATTTTGGTCATTTCCTTCACTTTCCATGACTTATAATCCTAAAGAGGAGTAATTTTTCCCATTTTTCTTTAGTTAAGCATCTCAAACACCCTCTCTTACACTTTAAACCACAAGATTATGGTTTCTATCAAACTCATCTCTCAAAAGCAAGATTCAAGCCTTTTTCCAAGATAATCAAGAATTAAGTTTCCCAATCCAAGAACTCTCCAGCAAGTTATCAAGGTTTCCTTTCTAAGGTATGCGTGTGTTCATTCATGAACTCCTTTCGTCCATGAAGTTCAAGAACCCTTTTTTAAAACTATATATTATGGTTTTCATATTATGAATGGATTGTTGATCATGTTTATGTGTTGAATGATGCCAAGATAGAATCTTTATGTGTTATTATGAATCTATGACATCATATGAGTTGAAAACATGTAAGTTTGATTATTTATGATGAGTAATTGTATGATTTACACCTATGCTAAGTTGTGCATGTAAGGTGTTTGATAAAATACCTAAGAGACTAGAAATCATGCATTATAGCTAAATTGTGACTAAGGGAAGGATTCATAATAGAACTCTATGATTTAATGTCATCCATGTTGATAATGTGTCTTGTGAACACTATTGGATTACTCATGAACTATTCTTATGGAATTATGCTATGCTTACTTGCAAAACCCACTCATGTACAAGATGTACAATACCCATGTACTTAATGAAATTCCCCAAGTTATGATATTATGGATTGTGGTTGTAATATGTAATAGCATGATATTGAAAGCTATGAAAGTATATACATGTTGTAAGAAATTCCCTTCCATGAAATAGATTGTTGACAACCATGATTAATGTGAAATTCCTTATTTATGATACTGTGGATTATGGACTCTACTCTTATGATCAAGTCAGTCATGTGTGTCAGTTTTCTTCCATCGAGCCCTGGGGGTATTTGTACCCAAAAAATATAGCTGTGTGCCTAGAGCCATGTCATATTTTCACGATACTCTCAGTCAAGCCATGATATATAGAAATAAGTCAGTCATGTGACTCAGGAAAACTCAGTAATCTCAGTAGTTCAGTATTCTCAGTAATCTCAGTGCTTAGTAACCTCAGTAATCATAGTAAATCTCAGTAACTTCAGTACTCTTAATCAGTCCTTAGAACTTATTATATTCCATCCGTCATCAGAATCCAGTAAACTCAGTTTTAGCTTCGCTAAACATTACCACTATTTTCAGTTCAGTTAATCAGTATCAGTTCAGCAAATCAGTTTAGTTAAGTTATTTAGTTCAGACTAGTTAATCAGTTTAGTGTCTTTCTGATGGGAGTAGGATTCAACATCGAGTGAGCCTAGGGATAGGGACTCACCCCTATATTAGGAATAAGATCCTTAGAAGCAATCCCTAAGTTCTAGAACTACGTAGCCAGCGTAGGTACCAGATGTCACCCATTAGATAGGACTGACATACTCAGGGGTCACCCGTTATCACATTTATATGTATAGGACTAATCCCAGGAGTCACCCGCTAGATTAGGACTGACTCCACAACAGATGTGTAACTCCCCGAAATCGGGTCCGGAGATGTCACACGGTGCTTAGGATCATAGGTGACCCCAAGATAACCCTTCTACTAACTCATAAGCAATCGAACAAAAAGTATAAATCTATACAAATCTGTGCAAAATAACTCTTTTCTGAATATGATTGATACAAAACTAAATTTACAAGATTACAACTCTGCTTTTACAACCAAAACTGAAATGGAATACATCAACTTCTACTGACTGTCTATGTAGCCTCTACTAGTACTGACTATAGGTAGCTGGGTCATGACTCTTGACTATCCCAACTCAATACAGCTGGATAAAGAAAATGCAACACTTCTCGAACTGTATAACTAACTCAAGCCCTTGAATCAAAAGGACTCATCACCTGCTGACTGAATGCCGCGAATTGACTGGATCTGAAGATGTACACTATACCTTGTACCTACACTCTGAGAAAATGTAGCCCACATATGAATATGTGGGTCAATACCATGGAAACGTACCGAGCATATGGGGGTGCAATGCATATGTAAAATAATATCTTAATATCATCACAGTTTATAAAATTATGCATGCTGATATAAATGACTCACTTAGCTTGAATTAAAATCATCATAATCATAAGAGAGTAAAATATATCGGGTGAAACATGTGAGTCATCATAATAAATCTCAATTCACTTCCATCTCGATTCCAAATCATCAAAGCAATCAAATCTCATAACAATTCTCTTTGGAATATATGTTCATTAAATCTTTCGGAAAACAATGACTTTCTCAAACTCAGTCTTTCAAACAAATATGTTTTCATCTCATATAGAAGAATAAGACTTTTCATATTAGATAGGAGAAGACACGCACACACACACTGGGAGTCTCTTACAACCGACATAAACCATGTGAGCAACATCGAGTCCAATGTTCTACCCATGTTGGGGAGAGTCGCCCTATTCCTTGAAATCGGAGTAGGACCTTAAATAATCAATCCAAACACTAGTGATCACTATATAAATCAGACTCAGGCTCACATCCTATGAGGGCACATAATTCTAAGGAAGTACCAAAATATCTATACCTCCCACTCGGTGCTAAAGACTACTCCCGAACTTAGCTCAGATCTTTTCAAAAGAAAATCCACTAATAAACAGTTCAATAATTCACAACGGGAGCCATCATGCTACCCTTTTTATAATAATCAATAAAAGTGGATTTCTTTTCTCATCTCGAGTTCAAAAACACCCCTTTTTAAAATCAAAAGGTCAAAGCTTCTTCATCATCTCAAATCATTCAAACACAAGGTGTTTATAACATATGATTTCTCAAAAACAACAATCTCAAATAGAGTTCAAAAATCATGTCTCAATATCATATTAAAACTTATCAAGATTCAAGCTTTACATCATAAACATATATAAATCCCTTCAAAATCTGGAAAATTCAGTTATAAGGCACAAAATATCATCATTCTCATATAATTCTGCTTCTAAAATATCAAAAATATAATAATCTCGTAATAATCAATATAGGATATTAGTTCATGCTTCAAAATCATAGTAAAACATATGAAATCCATAACTTCATAAAAGAAAGTATTTTTGGGCACAAGAACGAAAGAGTGTTCTTGTTGAAAAACCCCACATACCTTAAACTTGAAGCTTTGAATGGCTTTCCGAATGATGTAATACTATTCACGAACTTTTGGGTGTCCCTCGTAGCCTTCGTAACGGGGATTCCGAATATGTAAAATTTATAGAATTCTCATGGTTGAATCTCTAGCTATTGGGGTTTTTATTTTGAGACCTGAAAGGTTGTTTTTGGTGATTTTGAGAGAAAGTAAACTTATTTTGATGTTGTGGGAGTTTAATTCCGTGTTATAGACATATATAGGGGTGTTTTTTGCACTTGGAAGTGAGGTGCGCGGCGCACAACCCATGGAAGACCTTAAGGTTTGCGTCGCACACCTTATGGTAGACATTTAAATGTGCCTCTCACTCCTAATCGCACACATTTGATTGGGTGGTGCATTGCCCATCGCACACCTTTACTGTCTCTCACAAAAATGGGCATAACGCTTTGATCGGGTATCGGATTTTTGCGAAATTGGTATCATTGGAAAGCTAATTAAATTATATACAATTTGAAATTCCATGTATATTAAGAGATATTCACGTTTGAAGTTGACCCTTGTAGAATCAAATGTCAAACTTTGGATGAATCAATTGGTCTTAGCTCAACCTTGTTCTAGGTCATTGCTATAAACATTTTCGACCTCTAAACTACTCCATAGAGTAGGATAATGATCATGCAACTTGTATTTACATGATAATCACTTGGATTAGAGCTTAGACGCACAGGAACGACGGTTAGAATTCTAGCACAAAAATATGGGGTATTACATTATCTCCCCCTTGGGAACATTCATCCTCGTATATGGATAATTAACCTGAAACAAAGAATAATATTATTCAAGCTATCATGTGTAAATGATAGAACTGACTCACTGGATTTTAAGAATAATGAGCTACTAAACTGGTCTGCAAGTGCATCAATCCTCAAGAAAAATAAATATATGGCTAAGATAGAAACGAGAGTGTCAACTTATGAGTAACCATTACTTTGCACTGGATATGATCTCATAAGAAAGGACAAGAGGTTTATGACATGAAAACTTGGGGTATTACAACATCCCCCTCTTGGGATCGTTCATCCCCGATTGATAATAATTTGATGAAAATACTAGGAAGAGACTGTGATACTACACAGAATACTTACGAACTGAATCATGACTTAATATCTGAAGCTGAAACTAATGCATGAACTGAGCTGAATTCATAATTTAATTGGATACAAACACATTGCCTCTTGGAATGTACATACGTATAATACTGAGGATAGTAAGACTATCTGGAAAATTAAGAATCTATAGGAGCTTATCTCCTTGCTTGCTAAACTAGATTACAGGTAATATGGACTGGATCATACTGACTACCCTTACTCAAATAGAGCATTTCTTTAGAACTTTTCTACAAAATTCTATTGACATTAGGGAGCAAAGAATTTTGGCCATGCTCTGAACAAGACATTTGACTAAGGAATTACAACATTGATATAACTCTATAGCATGGAATATAATTATATAACTTATAAACTAGGATAGGATTGCTAGTCCGTAGGCAACATAACTTCTTACTGTCAATCTTAGCATCACTTCTCAAATGCTCTCTCAACTATACTATTCCCCTTAAATACCATACTCATTTGATTCAACTTATAATTCTCATATTGGCACTGCAAAATTTTTCTACTAAGGTCTAAACTAAACTAAGTTCTCTCACCATGATCAAGCCTAACACTAAATCACGAGATACAATATGCCAAACAACAATACTAGTCTAAACCACAAGGTTCAATATTCTATATCTTCTTAGAGCTCACACCCTAAGCATAACATGCCTTACCACTTCAATGACTAATTTAAAACTCTTGATATGGATTCACTAGTGCATATTGCATTCATCATCTTACACCCAACATGACATTTAAGCCTATCATTAAAAATCACATATAACTTTAAGGCAAATAACCCTAAAGGCATACTTCGTATATTCTCTAAACCTTTATCAACCACAATTTTTTTGCACTATTCTTAAAAACATACATATAATTTCTAACTAACCATGACATGTATCAAAAAATTGGCCTCAATCTTACTTCACACTTTAGCCTTAGATAGAAAAGCATAAATAATCTTTCTTAATGAGGGTCATCAACTCTCTCACATCTAAACCATTGCTTATCCACTATCATCACTACTATCTTAACATAGGAAGAGGCCGCCGAAGGGCTAAAACATATGAACCAGAAGCATGAAAACTACAATACATAACATTAACACTTATCTTTGTCCTGAGGAATAAAATATCAAAGGCATGGATTCATTAAGGAAATCTAAGCTGAGGACATGCATGATATAATGCAAACTTCACTAGTATCATGAGTTTAAAAACTGGTCATACTCTGAAACATGAGTTTATACTTATCATGAGCTATTCAACATAAGACTGGAGTTCATAGATTCATAAGAGATAACTTGAATCACAGAGTGAAGTTGTTACATGCTTGCTAGAAGCTAAGAATGGGCTTGAGCATACATAATAGGTATAACCATAGGCCTGTGGCATGGATTTGTCAAGAAAGTGATGGATTTGGTGTTATAATAACTGAAATCCAAGGAATACTCTAGAGTAAGAAAGGATCACTATCTCATCATAACTCATTATTGACATGTATCACAATCTAATTCTCAAAACTTGGTCTGGTTCTTCTCTAACCATCTCCCCCTTAGGTCAAAGATGGTATTCTAAGCATGATGGTCTACTCCATATCCTCGAGATTAAGCCATAATTTCATCATTCTAATAACTATAAATAAATGCTAAACTCACAAGAATAAACTAATTTCAAACTTACCGACTTCATTCTTAAATAACCCATCCATATGTCATCCTTAATCTCTAGCTTCAATAATCATCATCAAAGACTTACACTCTCATTTGCAACTATACTTACATCTCTAATCACATAATCATAGCCTACCAAGATCACACTTCTATACTTATATTTTTACCAAACCATAAGAATAATAATCATACTTAAAAGGTTCAACATCTTCAATCATAACTCCTTAACTTAGCTATCAAGAACATTATAAATTATCTAACTAGCCTTTCTCCACCTAGCAACTCAATGTTACTACTAACCACACAATATGCAATAATCCTCAAAAAACAATGCATCCCTATAGCACCTTGGGCACACTTCTACATCATACATAATTATGAATACATGATCTTACAATCTTGCATATACTGTTCAGGCCTACTAGATCATCTCCATATAACTAGAATCAACAACCGAACCCTCAACTATTCATACTTAATGTCTAGTGCTAAACATGATTTACAACACAATCTAACACACAATTCTGACTTCCAAACTATAGAACACAACATTAAGAAAAACTAGTACACAATGACAATCGATCATAATCATATGGCCTATCTTATTCATAATCCGTTAACACATTCTCTTTCTTCACATCATTACTATTTACCCATCTTCACACCTAAATTAATTTCATAGATCTATAAATTTCAACTAAACTTCCTCTTGCAATCTCAGGAAAGCCTAAATTAATAATACTCAACCACCAAGTACTTCCATCAAAACCTATACTTTCCTAGCACAACAAATACCATCAATAACTCTTTTCATACTTCAAGCAAACAACAATCCACCTTAACTAATAATCTTCTTCTCTAACTTCACTAAACTAACAAACAAGGGTATATCACTTCATTACTAATTCAATCATAAGCAAAAAATTCAGTTATACATATTCAATAAATCGCCCTTACCACCATTCTTGCTACTACACTTCTAAACCCACAAGTTGAAATAACACAAAACTTTCAACTAAACGTTACTACTTCTGTCACTACACAGAAACCCACACTTTCAACTAACACCAGAACAACAAGATAAACAACAAGTTGCTAGTGAATCGAAATAGGCCTCACACGGCTTCACTAGACTTTGATTTTTCACAAATATAATGATAACAAGATTACATAATACAAGAGATAGAAACTTGACACACAACATTCAATAATCTAAGAATACACCTTATTCTGTCTTAATTAAATAACTCATAAGAACGAGGGCATAACTTAAATTTAAAGGACTTATAACACACTCGAAGGATCCTCTCAAGCCATTTTATAAAACTTCTGAAACTTCTGCCAGCAAATATAAGAGCATTATCTAGGGAGGAAATTGGAACTTGCCGAACATGTTACCTCATGAATAGTACATAGATAGAGAAGTATAGATTATTATTATAGATTCTGAGGAGAAATTTGAATGCATATCTGACTCTGGCTTAGTGCACGATTTCTACAAGCCTGATAAAGCACTTCAGTTTTTGGAACTCAAAAGCACTGATGGGATATTTTTCAAGCTCGCTTACAAGAACATAATAATCTATAGAGATTTAAGCTTCACTGTTTATGATACCTTGAAAATAAGGCAGAGATGGCCTGACTAGAGTACGATGAGAATCTGTATAAGTTTCTTGGAGAACTTTTCTATAGCACAATTTAAGACTTGAAAGAATAGAGACATTTCCTAAATGCCTTGTAGCCTCTCGAACAAAAGTACAGACATCTCCATACCATTCCGTAAGACACTACTAGACACGGCTTCATAGACACCCTAGGACACTTGAACTCTGTGCTCTGATACCAATTTGTAACGCCCCAAAATTGGGTTCCGAGACATCACACGGTGCTTAGGATCACAAGTGACCCCAAGCTAACCCTTCTACTGTCATAACTCATAAGCAACTGAACAAAAAGTATAAATCTATACAAATCTGTGCAAAATAAATCTTTTCTGAATATGATAGATACAAAACTAAATTTACAAGATTACAACTCTGCTTTTACAACCAAAACTAAAATGGAATACATCAACTTCTACTGACTGGCTATGAAGCCTCTACTAGTACTGACTATAGGTAGCTGGGTCATGACTCCCGACTATCCCAACTCAATACGGCTGGATAAAGAAAATATAACACTTCTTAAACTATATAACTAACTCAAGCCCTTGAATCAAAAGGACTCATCACCTACTGACTGGATGCCGCAAATTGACTGGATCTGAAGATGTACACTATACCTTGTACCTACATTCTGAGAAAATGTAGCCCACATATGAATATGTGGGTCAATACCATGGAAATAGACCGAGCATATGGGGGTGCAGTGCATATATAAAATAATATCTTAAAATAATCACAGTTTATAAAATTATGCATGCTGATATAAATGACTTACTTAGCTCGAATTAAAATCATCATAATCATAAGAGAGTAAAATATATCGGGTGAAACATATGAGTCATCATAATAAATCTCAATTCACTTCCATCTCGATTCCAAATCATCAAAGCAATCAAATCTCATAACAATTCTCTTTGTAATATATGTCCATTAAATCTTTCAAAAACAATGACTTTCTCAAACTCAGTCTTTCAAACAAATATGTTTTCATCTAATATAGAAGAATAAGACTTTTCATATTAGATAGGATAACACACACACATACACATATTGGGATTCTCTTACAACCAACATAAATCATGTGAGCTACATGGAGTCCAACGTTCTACCCACGTTGGGGAGAGCCTCCCTATTCCTTTCCATTGGAGTAGGACCTTAAATCATCAATCCAAACACTAGTGATCACTATATAAATCAACCTCAGGCTCACATCCTATAGGGGCACGTAGTTCTAGGGAAGTACCAAAATGCTATACCTCCTACTCGGTACTAAAGACTACTCCCAGACTTAGCTCAGATCTTTTCAAAAGAAAATCCACTAATAAACAGTTCAACAATTCACAACAGGAGCCATCATGCTACCCTTTTAATAATAATCAATAAAATTGGATTTCTTTTCTCATCTCGAGTTCAAAAACACCCCTTTTTACGATCGAAAGGTCAAAGATTCTTTATCATCGCAAATTATTCAAACTTAAGGTGTTTATAACACATGATTTCTCAAAAATAACAATCTCAAATAGATTTCAAAACTCATGTCTCAATATCAACTTATTAAGATTCAAGCTTTACATCATAAACATATATAAATACCTTCAAAATCTGGAAAATTCAGTTATAAGGCACAAAATATCATCATTCTCATATAATTCTACTTCTAAAATATCAAAAATATCATAATATCATGATAATCAATACAGGATATTAGTTCATGCTTCAAAATCATAGTAAAACATATGAAATCCATAACTTCGTAAAAGAAAGTATTTTTGGGCACAAGAACGAAAGAGTGTTCTTATTAAAAAACCCCACATACCTTAAAATTGAAGCTTTGAATGACTTTCCAAGTAACGTAATGCTATTCACGAACATTTGGGTGTGCCTCGTAGCCTTTGTAACGGGGATTCTAAATATGTAAAAATTATAGAATTCTCACGGTTGAATCTATAACTATTGGGGTTTTTATGTTGAAACCCTAAAGTTTGTTCTTGGTGATTTTGAGAGAAAGTAAACTTATTTTGATGTTGTGGGAGTTTAATCCTGTGTTATAGACATATATAGGGCTGTTTTTAGCACTTAGAAGTGAGGTATGCGGTGCACAACCCATGACAGACCTTAAGTTAGGCGTCACACACCTTATGGCAGATATTTAAGTGCTCCTCGCACTCCCAATCGCACACATTTGATTGGGAGGCGCATTGCCCATCGCACACCCTTACTTTCTATCACAAAAATAGGCATAACTTTTTGCTCGAGTATCAGATTTTTGTGAAATTGGTATAGTTGGAAAGATAATTCAATTATCTACACTTTGATAGGTTTTAGAATGAAAATTTCTATGTATATTAATAGATATTAACGTTTGAAGTTGTTCCTTATAGAATCGAATGTCAAACATTGGATGAATCAATTGGTCTTAGCTTAACCTTGTTCTAGGTCATTGGTATAAACATTTTCCACCTCTAAACTACTACATATACTAGGATAATGATCATGCAACTTGTATTCATGTAAGAATCACTTGGATTAGATCTTAGATGTACAGGAACAACGGTTGGACATCTAGCACGAAAATATGGGGTATTACAAGATATCTTTGCTGGTGGTGCGATACTAACACCCTTCTAGTCAGGGAAGAGATTGGACCCAAGTTAGCTAGCTTGGGGCATGTCGGTTAGATGAACACATCCTACAGTTTCAGTTATAGAATTAGGCCTTTTAGACACAGTTAACTTAGCTTAGTAGTACAGATTCAGTACGGTTAGATACAGTCAATGCTTATCACTATAAATAGACTTCAAGATCACCCATTACCTAGGACTAATCTTAACTATGATTAATCATTATTAGAATCATTAGATTTAAAGATCACTCGCTAGATAGGACTGATCTCAGACTAAGTCAAATCATCCTTATTATCACTATACTTATGATCACTCGCTTGATAGGACTGATCTCAAATTTAGTTACTCCAAGTAGAACAAAACTCAGATAGTTCCATCAGAACTTAGACTGTCAGATATAGTCGCTCAGTATCAGTTATATTGATTAGTCCGATCATTACAGTTATATCAGCTATATCTATTTTCATAGCTCATGTTACCAGTATTCAGTTTCAGGAGTGTTAGACATAGTCATTCAAACCTGTTCTTTAAAATTTGAACTGTCAGAAATAATCAATAATCTATTCAGTACCTCAGTAACAGTAAAGTCATGTCATCAACAATCAGACTCAATAGTCAGCATCATCACGAGTTTAGTTATAGTTATTTATGCATGTATGTATTCTTACGTTCATATTAGTTAGCATTTTTCATGTATATAATCCTTTGGATTTAGCCTACCTCACTCGTATACTCAGTACATTCAGACGTACGATGAATTTGCGCTATGGTGCTTTCTCTTATGTTACACCATAGGTTCAGAGGTACGAGCTCCAGATCAGCAGTAGCACTAGCGTTCAGATTTTGCAGTGAGTCCTTCTCATTCGAGGATGATATAATTATTGCAATATTTACTATTTAGTTGCTAGATAGAGTTAGTTGGAGACATGTTACTTCAATTCCTTATTCAGTTCAGTTAGAGGCTTTCAGACTAGATGTTAGATTAGATATTTAAATCTTATTATTTTTAGTATTTATGACTTAATTTGGTATTGTTATACCTTTTTCAGACATTTTGTTATCATACGTTTATTCAGTTCAAACCTTATGGCCTTTCATGTTTATGTTTTCATAATTTATGATATATTATGCAGTATACAGGTACATATATTAGTCATGGGTTAGCGTGTAGTCCTTTGGGGTCATTAGCACCGTGTAGCATTCTAGTTTAGAAAATTAGGGTATTACAAACTTCATATCAGAGCCTAAGGTTCAATAGAGTGCTAGAAAGTTTGAAAGCCGCATCTAGTAGAGTCTTGTACATGCGTGTGTTGTGCACCACCCCTATGTGTAGGAGGCTATGAGATGTTTTAGCAACAGTTTCCTTTCTTTCAGTATTCATGTCATGCTAATGAGCAGCCATATTTGTATAGCTTGTTTTCTCATCCTTGCATCTATTCATGCTATCCAAAATCTTAGAGAATGTAATTATTTCAAGGTAGAACCTCCTAGTAGTTGCAAGTTCAGTCCATCTCATGCATTAGTTTCAGACTCCCAAAGTTTAGTTATAATCTAGTTCATAGATGCGATGTGCATCACCCAGTATCTTCATAAGGTAAGCATTCTTAGAGGGACATAGCATCCTAAGGGGGAGATACCCCACTTTCTCTTAACGTTCTCATGCATTAGATCCTTCAATTTCTCCTTACATAATGGATTCAGTCTAGAATAGTGGGTACTCATAAGTTGACCTTAAAGTTAGACCTCAGCTATAAGTCAAGTATTCAGAGGTTCAGTTCAGTTCAGTTCATGATGTTCAGTCCATATGTCATGTAGCAGAATCAGTCATGTTCTCATGTTTCAGTTCAATCTTAGTGCCTTTACCATTACATGTTCAGTTACATGTTCGTGAGTCAGTTCAGTCATGTATTCATGTATTAGATATGCGTGGTCAGCTTATCAGTACTTTCAATCATACATTCACGTATCATGTCAGTTATATAATCATGCATCAGATATGCATGGATTCAACTTATTAGTTAAGCATCAGATATGCATTCTCAGTTTGAGAAACTCAGTTTATCAAAACAATCAGTCCTACATTCATAAATCAGCTACCCATGTATTAGATATACATGTACAGTATGATATGCTCAGTTTTTAGTCATGTCAGCCATGAAATCATGATCAGTCATTCATGCTATACATGCATCATTTTATCTTTTCTCCCCTCTCAGCCAGTATCATTCGAGGACGAATGTTTCCAAGGGGGAGATATTGTAATACCCCATATTTTGGACTAGAATGAAAATCCGTCATTCCTATGCAAGGATGTTTCAAAAGCCTCAAATCCTATATAAATTTAGTGTGTTAATCAATTATGTAGTGTGGGAATCTATTTGAGCAGGAATTTATATCATAGAGGTCCCCTAACTCAAGTACAAGTTGAAAGCTTTCCTATCATTTAAGTTTTAGTGAGCGTCAAAACTTGGGTCAAATTCCATCAACCATAAATCATTAAATATGAATAACTAGGTGGTTTACTATATATAAAATGAAATTTATTTGAATTATCTTTCCAACGATACCAATTTTGCCTAAATCTGATATCGGAGCAGAGAGTTATCCCCATTTTATTCCAGCATGTCAAGCTTGAAAACGGTAATGATGTTTCTGATGGGCTATCACGTTTTTGACGACCTTTTTGATGACGTTGTCACATTCTGATGACATTTCCAATGACATCATCAGCCCTGGGTAGAAAATCAAGAATTTGGACCCCTTTTGTGATGACCATTCATGACGGCCTATCACGGACCTGACATCCTGTCACGGATGGCGTCAAGTATATTCTCATTTGAGGATGATATGATTATTGCTACATTTACTATTCAGTTGCTAGATGGAGTTAGTTGGAGACATGTTCCTTCAACTCCTTATTCAATTCAACTAGAGTCTTTCAGACTAGATGTCAGATTAGATATTCAAATCTCATTATTTTTAGTATTTATGACTTGTTTTAGTATTATTATACCTTTTTCAGACATTTTGTTATCAGATGTTTATTCAGTTCAAACCTTATGGCCTTTAATGTTCATGTTTCCATATTTTATGATATATCATGCAGTATACAGGTACAGAGTCATAGGTTAGCTTGTGTTCTTTTGGGGTCATGAGCACCGTGTATCATTTCGGTTTAGAAAATTGGGGTATTACAACTTTTTTTAGCCATCAAATACCAAAGAATTGCATAGTTGGTGTGCATAATGACCTTCATGCCCAATAAATAAGCACAAAACTTCTCAAAAGCATCGACTATGACAAGTAATTCTTTCCCTATAACTATTAAATTTCATTGTGTATTATTCAAGGACTTGCTAGCATAATGAATCAGATGGAAAAGCTTGTCTTTCCTTTGGCCTAATACCACACCCAATGCCAATCCACTTGCATCACTCATTAATTCAAAATAAAGTTCCTAATTTGGGGCCATAATTATAGGATATGACAAAAGTTTATCCTATGGAAAGTTGAATGCCCTCACACAATTACCATCAAATTCCAATTTCGCTTCCTTTTCAATGAGCTTACACATTGGACAAGCTATCTTAACGAAATCTTAGATGAAATTTCTATAGAATACAGGGTGTCCAAGAAAGCTTCAAACACCTTTTATAGAGATTGGAGGGGGTAGCTTGGCGGTAAATTCAACCTTAGCTTGTTTAACTTGAATTCCTTGACTCGAGATCCTATGCCCAAGTACAATGCCCTCCTTTACCATAACATGATACTTCTCCTAATTTTGAACGAGATTATTTTCTACATATTATTCAAGTAGCTTTCTCAATTGAGAAGACATGATTCAAAGATGTCATCCACAATAGAAAAATAATATATAAGGACCTCTATAGTATCCTCCACCATGTTTAAAAATATCATTAACATGCACCTTTGAAAAATGACGGGTGCATTGCATAACCCAAAAGACATGCACTTGAAGGTAAAAGTACTATGTGTACATGTGAAGGTAGTCTTCTATTGGTCCTCGAGTGTGATGCATATTTGGTTATAACTAGAGTATCCATCTAAGAAGCAATAACAAGCCCGCCCCACTAACTGATCAAGCATTTAATCCATGAAGGGCATGGGAAATAGTCCTTTTTGGTCCAAGAGTTAATCTTTCGATAGTCCATTCACACTCTCTAACCCATAGGCAGTACCATGGTGATAATCTTATTATTTTAATTAGGAACCACCATGATTCCTACTTTCTTGGGATACATTATACTAGACTTATCCCATGTGCTATCCGAGATTGAATACACAACACCTACGTATAACAACTTGGTTATCTTCTTTTTTTACAATCTTTTGCATAGGAGGATTTAACCTCCATTTATGCTCAACATTCGATACAAAATTGGGCTACAAATTTATCTTATGAGTACAAATATTTGGAGTAATCCTGATAATATCTGCAATAGTACACCCAATGGCCCGAATAAATTTTCTCACAATCAACTTTAATGCTTCTACTTTCCATGACAACAGATATCTCACAATAATAATGGATAAGGTGTTATCTTCCACTAAAAATACACAATAAAGGTGCATGGTAATATCTTGATAACGCCCAAATTACAGCTCTCGTAAGAAAGTGTAAGCGGTCGATGTCAAATATAGAACCCAACTGGTTTGGGTGTCGAATCCCACAGGGTGTACTTGGTCACTAAGTGTTGCAATTATTAGTAGACTGTTGGTCAAAAATTCCACGGAAAAGGGGGGATTTGATTGTGGCGTGAATTACTATTATTAAAGTAACAACAAAATGCTTTGTTTAGTAAAATTTAATCACAGAGAATAATAAGTTAGGGTTATGTCCACCTTATGAGTTCTACGTATCTATTAACTATGAGTAATGCGGAATTTAGACATGCATGCACTTATAGAGATTCGTATTCTAATGGTAAATCCTAGTGTTTCTCAACCATCAAGGATTATTTCACTTTAACTCTCTCGAGCCTAAAACGTATAACTAATGGTTCGAACTCTCCAAGAAATTAATCCGGTTAAGGCATTAACGTGTAAATAGGGGTTGGTAGCCCTATTTCCTTGTCACACTCTCTTTTCCAAACATGTAACTTTTCTCTCGAACAAGTTAATGCTATAATGGCATGTTCTCTATGTTTGCAACCATGAGAATTAAATTAAAACGAAGAGAGTAATGATATAATTAGCATACACATCAAGAATTCACCAACTCATAGTAATAGATAGTATCTCACAAGGTTTTCATAACCCTAACAGAGAAGTTTAGCTACTCATGATTACAACGGAAATCACAATAGACATCATCATCATACCACAACCTAGAATAATCTTCACGATGGAAGTGATTTGGCATCAGCAAGGGATTGACGTTTTTTTTCCTCTTGTCCGTTGCTCTCTGAGCCGTGTTTCTCTGTCTAAAGTTGAATGATGAATAATCAAATAATGATAAGAATAATAATGCTGAAAAATTCAGCAATAGGGTTTTTATAGTATCTTTGTCTAAGTAAGTTGCTACTGCATCCTTAAGTCTTTAATAATGCTGGGTTTGCCCGGGAAAAAGTTCCCATGCATCACTTTCAGTCCAAAAGCTGCCTTTCCTCTAATATGAAGTTTTCCTTTGCTTCTCATAAGTCCATAAAGTGCTGAAATCTTCATCATTAATACCTGAAAAACATGCTAATCACGTAGGTCAGCTCATTTAAAGG
The DNA here is from genome assembly GCA_030864225.1 of Capsicum baccatum var. pendulum. Lineage (NCBI taxonomy): Eukaryota > Viridiplantae > Streptophyta > Magnoliopsida > Solanales > Solanaceae > Capsicum > Capsicum baccatum. The sequence continues at coordinate 79,271,322 of CM061560.1, read as the reverse complement.
AAAATGGACTAAAAGTGCAGGAATTATATATTTTATTCTCAAAACTTAGCTATAACATGGGTAAATTATGGTGTTTAGGCGTGTAAATACGCCCAACATCATATCTTAAGCTCAAGTAGTGGTGGGTCCTCAATTAAGGCATGGTGGAAGGACTGTCCCAATTTTTCAAATCAAGATTTAATTTTCACGTGTTCTGATATAGGAACAAAGGCCCATCAAGAAAGCCATTACCTTATCATACTTTTAATATACTCACTTCTATAATTCAATAAAACCCCCCACTAGTGGCTCACTAATGAAATCTACTTTCATAGCATCGACCACCTTGTTATCAATCATGTTAATTACCAATTAGAAAGTAATTTAGTTGCTTCATTGAATTGCACACATTAAATGTCACCTCTTTTTTATTTACTCTAAATTTTATTCTACCATATTCCACATCTACTAACACCATTTCAATAGCATAGAAAATCCTATCGAGAATGATTGAAACTCCGTAGTCTATCTCACAATATAGGATCATAATGTCAGCAAAAAATATGAATTTTTCAACCTGAACAAGGACATCATATATGTAACACCTCGAGAGTACACCCTGGGAATCACACGGTGCTTACAACCCCGAGGGATCACAAGCTAACCCATGAGCTGGTACTCGCTGAGATCCCTGGATAAGATGATAACATATGCGGAAGAGCAATCTGATAAGCCATAAAGTTTTAAGTAATGAAACTATTAGAATCTGTAATCAAAATTGATAATACTGATATAATATCTGACAATGTCAACTGAAGTATGAATACTAGATAACTAACCCTAGTGTCCAAATATGAGTTAATGGACAGGCCCCAACAAACTCCAACTAACTACTGAACTAAAAGCATGAAAATAAATAATCTGTCCTCAAACATGAGTTATTGAAGCATGGAAGAAATACTATGCATAACTTGGAAACTTAACTGTGGCTTGAAAAATAGGGTATAAATGACATGGATTTCTTAAAGAGGTGTAAATTGAGGACATACATGAGACAAATCTTAATTTCACTGATCATTAAGAGTGTAGTATGAGTCATGGAACTGAGTAATTTGTAAAACATGAATACATAAGTCATGAACTGCATGACCTGAGTTTTGGAGTTTCTAAATTCATGGGGCATGATTCCTACTGCTGGGTAAATGAAACTCCTCATACTAGGGACTGGGAGATTACCTGATTTGCATGAATAGATATCACGATAACTAAAAACTTTGCACTAGAATCAGAATGGGTTGGGCATCTTCCTCCCCTACTGATATTCTATAATACGCTGACATCACTACTAAAATTTGAGACCCTGACTTGGTCACTTGTTCTACCATATCCTTTTTAGCTTAAAGCCATCATTCTAAGTTTGTGGACCACTCAACCAATTCTTAAACTGAATTAAAACCACTTTAATCTAGAGTTCGAGATATAACAATGCTCATACACACTAAACTTACCGGAAAGACAGTATCTGGAAGTGTAAAGCCCCACTATTGATACTTCCTTCTGAAATAGAACTATTAACTTTTTATAGCTCTAAGTACATCGTGCAACAACTTTAGAACTGACTAACTTAGAATCCTCAACTCTTCTTTCTATTTGTTCAATCTTCAAAGATTCAAATTTAGATTCTAACACTTGGCATGGCTATCCCTAAGCCTTTAATGAACCATACTATTTTCATCATAACCTATAATTTTCACTTGTCTGAACTTATAGTTTCCCCTACACCATGAGAATTACCACTACACCAACATCACCAACATATAATTTTGAATCACTAAACTTGAATTCTTGCATACACTATTTCAAACTTATTGTTTCACCTTTCATACAACTAGTCCATATGAAATACAAAATCTGCTTAAATCCAGATAACACTATTCCAACTCTACTACTGCTTCTAAACTCCTGGTTTTATGTTTTTAATTCTAGATCATATGATGTCATAGAATTCTGAGAAGGAATTTGCAATCACATCTAACTCCTAAACACTAAGGTTCTACCCTTTTATCCGCTGACTGGTTCATCAAGAAGCTGAAACTAAACTACTCTAGTTCTAAAATCAATTGAAGTGATTTACTGGGATACTATAACTGGGAAATTTTTGTATACCCATCTAGCTAGAATAGATTTACCCACTGGGGATAGACACTAAGGAGGGCTCTGCTAAGGTTTTGGGACTGACAGGGTTACAAAAGAAAGTGAAGCACCAGGGTATAACAAGTCATAAACATATAAATGAAAGGCCTGTAACGTACCCACAACCACATCAAGAGAACTTTCCTGATCATGTCGGGACTGGAGTACATAAAACCTATTCTGATGCTGGCCACTAATGACACTGAAAGGGGTGCCCTGCTGAGTTGGGTGACCAGATGGGACTGGAGGATGACTGTCCTGACTTTGTGGACTTTCCTTAGGACATATTTGACCGTGTGGCGTGACTTGGCACACCCAAAAAACTCATCACTGCTGGTTCTAGACACACCCTTATGATTCTTACCACATTCTCCGCAGAGCGAATTAGTACAAACACCCTTTCCACTACCTTATGACTTAGAGACTGGTGATCTATCTCGACTGCCATTCTTAATATTAGGCATTGGAGAACTGGTTAAAGGTAGAGCTAGGGCTAAGAATTTCTGACGAAATTAGAAGCAGTTACTATTCCTTGACCTCAGCTTAAAACTACTTATTTTGGCCCTCTTATTCTTTTTCTCTTTCTTTCTAAGTTTCCCTCTTTCACTCAACTGAGTATGAACCAAAAGCCTAGATAGGAAAACAACCAGTATATTATTCATAGAAACTATTGAATATGCTAAGGTAGTGAAAGTAGCTCTATACTCTGCATGAGAAAAATGCTCATTCAAGGGATCTTCCTGATGGGCTGAGGGGTTGGCTGATTCTTTATTTTTCTTCCATTTGTCTTTCTGGGAGTCATGTTCTATAAATAGAAGGGAGAATAGATTATACAGAGATTTTAACACGAGCTCATGCTCTTTTGCATGACATGAACACTGAGAGAAGGGAACTTTTACTAAAATATCTCGCAACCTTTTATACATAAATATGGTGTGCTACACACCTATGGACAATACTCTACTTTACGTGACTTTCAGTCTTCCTAGGACACTTTAAAACCTTAAGCTCTAATACCAAGTTTGTAACACCTTGATAGTACACCTTGGGCATCACATAATGCTTATAGTCCCGAAGGACCACAAGCTAACCCATGAGCTGGTACTTGTTGAGATAACTGAATATGATAATAACATATGTGAAAGAGCAGTTGATAAGCTATAAGGTTTTAAGTAATGAAACTGATAGAATCTGTAAACCAAACTGATAATACCGATAAAATATCTAACAATGTCAACTGAAGTATAAATATTAGATAACTAACTGTAGTGTCCAAAAGCCTCTAAAATAACTGAATATTAGTTTATGGGATAGGCCCCAACTAACCCAAACTAACTACTAAACTAAAAGTATGAAAATAAATAATTCGTCATCAAAATATGAGGACAAACCACTGCGATGACTAATGGTCTGGCAAATCTATGTGCGATCCAAGAATTGGGAGTGTGAACCTATGATATGATACATTATAGCACATGGAAAGAATATACAATCAGTACTTTGAATGTACTGGCATGCTAAATAAGGTAGGCTAATATGCATTGTTTCATAAATATAAATAATAACTGTCTGAATATATATATATATATATATATATATATATATATATATATAACATGAAGTATTGCATAGAGTGTATAATATCTATAGATACTGAGGATACATAAAATCTGTGAATACTGATGATGCATGAAATCTGTAAGCAATAAAGATGCATGACCAAGCCTATAACATGTTCTGAATATAATCTATAAATACTGAAATGCTGAAATCTGATAACTAAATTACTGATATCTATATTCTATGGTCAAGCAACTGAAATTGAATTACTAGACTGAGACTATGGGAGGTATCATCTAACCGACATGCCCCAATCTGAGCTAATCGGGGTCCAACCTGTAACCCCAGTTAGAAGGGTTTTGGTGCCATGACACGGGTACCAACACTGGATGTGTTGATCTACTACACTGATATACTATCCCAAATAACTAAGGGTGTTAACCCCAAACTGACAGGTGACCCCTGTGAGGTAGTCAAGCCTAAACTGACGGCTGACTACTAATATTGTACATTGGCTATGTAGTTCTGGAGTATAGGGACTGCTATGAACAACTCTGCCTATCTGATGGGGAAGCCATCACCCCTGCACTCACTCAGTGCTAAATCCTACTCCCAACTGAACTGGATCTAACTACTGAATTGTTCTAAGCTTAACTAATTTTGATAACTGACTGAACTGATAATGCTCAGAACATATTCTTAAGCTATTCTGAAGATACTGAGGCTAAGTACACAACTATGATTTTGGGTATTTATAACCCCCAGGACTCATTGACAATGATAGTAAAATAATACTAAGACTCTGAGGGCATAACATAAAAGCATTTTGTTCAACATTCCTCCTTGTAGGCATTTTATCAAATACTTGGTATGCATGGTGTACACTAAGGATGTAAATAGTTTAAAGATTGTAGTTAAAGAACAATTTCAACACCAATATCACCAACAATGAATTAAATCAGTGGACAACAACAATTAGAGATGTGGAGTGTAATAATCAACATCAATTTCATGAAAACATGGTATAGGACAAGATTCATGGGAAATCATAGTTATAATCTCAATAAAAACCATAATTTCTTTTAAAGATCATAATTTGGATTTAAAATATGGTACTTAGACTCCATGGGTGAAAGGAACCCATGAATAAACACTTAACATACCTGAGAAGATTAATTCTTGAAGTTTCTTGAAATTTTCTTATGAATTGGACTTGATTCTTGAAGGCTAAAGTTTTTCTAATTGAGAGAATGATCTTGATTTGGGAGGAATTGAGTAAATAATGATCTAATTAGGTTATTAGGGGTTAATTAACATGTTTTAAATTGATCTGGGTTATCGAAAAAGACAAAACTATCCCTGAAATAAATTAAAATTTATGTCACTAGATTCCTGATTTTGACCATCACTACGATGTGGTGCCATCACAGTGAGACACTAGAAGTTGGCTGAAACTATTTAAAATTGGACAATTGCAAAAATGAACTTTAGCGCGATGTAGTGGAATTGGGTTGGGCTACTAGAAATTGACAAATTCTGAAATATCACCTTGGTGCGATGCACCATTATCACATTGACACACTAAAAAATGACAATTGGGAACTATAACTTTATCGTGATGCGGTGATGCTTAATTTAACATACTATTTTACTAAAAGGGCTATACTTCTCACCGGATATTGGATTTGGGCAAAATTTATATCGTTGGAAAGCTAATTAAATTTTCTACTATCTGGTGGGTCTAAATCTGGAAAATTTTAAGTGTATTAAAAGTTATACATGGAAAATCTCATATACTTAGAGATGAACTAAGTTAGGAAAGTGCGGGGTATTATAATATAGAATTACCACTAGTCTTTTAATAGACCAATCCTCCATTAAGGGTATCATGGTTGTGGTCTTTGGATCTCCTAGTGCCAACTTCTTAAATACAGCTAGAGGCATCAAGTTTATACTTGCCTAAGTGTGAAAAAGCCTTTACAAATTAATACACCCCAATGGTGCAAGGGATAATGAATTCACCATTGTCTTATTTCTTGACCACCATATTGCTTGACATGATAGCACCACAACTATGTGAGATATCTAGCATTTCAAAGTCTATGGTTCTTTTCTTTGTCACCGAATCTTTCTTGAGCTTGGTATACCCGTGTATTTCAAGTAAAGTTTCAACCAAAGGAATTTTCACCAAGAAGTTGCTAAATTTTGAAAGAAACTTCTTGAACTTGGTGTCATTCTTCTTGTTTTGAGCCTTTATGGAAATTAGGGAGGTATTTTGATTGAAGAATTTGGGGCAACCAAATTTTCCTCCAGTTTTAAGATGTTTTCATCAACTATTTGTGGACTCTATTCTTTTTCAACCCTTTTTTCCACTTCTTTTGGTTTCTCAATATTTGGCTTATTGGGAATCGAGACTTCATCGTTAGTCTTGTCGAGCCTTTTCTGTTTCCACTCTCTTCTCCTTCAACCCTCTTCTCATTGAGCTTTCCATCAAGATTTACGATATTATTATGGAGAGACCTACCACTCCTAGTGATAATTGCCATGCAATGACCATTATTTTTAGGATTTTCCACGGTGTCAATAGAGAGACCTCTCTTTTGTCTAGTGCTTAAATGAGTCAGGATTTGGCCTAAGCGAGTTTTGAGTTTCTTAATTGAGGCTGAATGTGAGGTTACCTTTTGATTTAGTTTCAAAAAGTCTCACTTCATCTCTCTTAGAATCTTGTTACTCCCTTAAACCCCCATAAGAATACGAGTAGGCACATCTTCTTTCATATAGTCTTGGGATCAGTGGAGGTAGCTTCTTTATATTTTTTTCTATTATGTAGATGGTATGTATCTATCATGGTCATACTCTTTGTCTCTCCAATCATGATCCCTATATCTCTCCTTATCTCTCTAGTCTCTATCACGATCGTAGTTTCTGTAATCTTAATCTTATTCCTTCCAACTTTGATTTCTGCCTTGCCTATGATAGGTAAGTTAGTAACTTTAGCCTGGTTTGGAAAGAACTAAATTCTTCATCAAGTAACTCCGCATTGTCATCCTTATATGCTCTAGTTTCTTTTATAGATTTGATGTTGATCACTTTTAGAGTTAAACCCTTGCCATGCTTTATTAGGAGATCCTATTACCTTAGTACTTTAGCCATGTTTTGTTTGTCTCCTACTTTCTTTTTCTTTGTTTTTGGATCACATAAGACTTAGAGGGATCCCCATGGCCACCTGAGTATCTCATGTGTTCCATGATCAAGTTTGCTTCATCATTTGATTTAATAACCCCAAGGCATCTCCAAATGTTTGATTTATCAATATCCCAGTGGACAAGTTGTCCACAACTATCTTGTTCAATTAATCGAACACCCTATAGAATATTTGAAGTAGCATTTTATTTGTCAACTGATGGTTAGGACAATGTAACAATTTATATTTGAAACTTAACCATGCTTCATGCAATGGTTCACCACTTTCTTGGTATAAGTTTGTGATCTCATCTCTCAATTGTAACATATGGGATAGAGGAAAAAACTGATCAAGGAAGTCCTTCGTCAATTAAATCAAAGATTTAATAGAGCCCACGATCAATTCAAGCAACCACAACACTGATTCACTCATCAAAGAAAACAAAAATAACCTCAAACGGATAGACTCTTGTGGAATATTAGTAATATCAAACGGGTTGCAAACATTTATAAATTTTTTCAATTAAATGTTTGCATCCTCATGAGTTTGTCCTCTGAGTAGTACCTTCATTTGGAGTAAGTGAAGCATGACACTTGTGATGTGGAAGATGGAATTGCCCATTGGAAGTGGTATGCAAATTACACTTGCTTTTTCAGCGTCACCCAAGTGACTTTCACCTTCAAGATGCCATCAAAAGTAAGGGTGTTGCCACTATGTTGACTCGTCGTGTTGTGTTGGCTTATGTTATCACTTGATAAAGATAAAAATAAAAAATAAAGTAAAGTTTACACTATGGCTAATAAAAAGTAGCTTATAACACTATAATGAATGAAATCTACGTATAATTCTCTAGCAACGATGCCATTTTTGACAAGACTCATATATACCCATCAAGAATGTATATAGTCACTATCAATATATTTTACCCAACTATTAGAGTTGGGGTCTATCCCTACGAGAAATGGTGGCAATAAATTCATTTTTGAGTTTCATAAATGACTATTTACTTACTCATAATGCTAAAAATAGTGCAATAAAATAAAATACAGAAGTAATTTAAATGTTGTTGTGTTTGATTTTACAAATGCACTTTTATTCTTCAAAAGTTAGGTTAAGAGTTTGTAATCAAGAGTTAAAGATACTTGGGGTTATGCTTTTGTGAGAGTGAATATATGTGCGGGTAACTGAATATTTGCCTTAGTTCAATTCATGGTTATGGGTAGGATAGGTCCAAGATTTTAATGTCATTCTTCCAATAAAATATTAAACATCACAAGTGGATTTTTTCAAACACCTCACAATTGGTACATTTTAATCAATTTATAACCTTGATTTAGTAGCCTTATGTGTAAGACTACAATCAAGTGATGGATATCAAGTCAAATTTGACCATTACTCTTCACCATTACTCCATTTGTTAAGGACACAAGATATATAGGGTTAACTAGAGTTTGCACCCTCCAATTATAGGTTAATAACATGGAGTGGAGGTCAAATCCATAACAAATAATCAATTAAAAGAGACAAATAAACAACGCCCCTACAGTTAGCACTACTTATTCATACATAACCCCCAAGATAGAAATTTAGCTGCTCATCACAAAAGATAAAACAAATTTACCCATATCTTTATTTAGATCTGTCAAAAAATCCAAATAATCTAAGTGAATCTCAAATTCAAAGCATTAAATCCATCATAAATAACTAAGATCCCCTCTAAGGTTTTGGCTACAAACCCTCCAATCTCAAAATTATGAAAGAATAGAGTTCCAATAAGACAAAAAGGCTTAACTAACTTCAGTAAAATTAGGGTAAGGAACTAAAAAAAAGCCATCGCATCCAAATTGGTGAAGGAAAAGCCAATCACTGAATCACTCAGTGATGCACCAAGGTGCTTGTAACTCATTAAATCAATGTTAACCTTGAACTTCATGGATTGTGTTTTGATGATTTTCGTAATAGATCTTAGATTTGTTTATCTACTCAGAGATATACTAAATACACTTTTTATTTTCAAACTGTTCTAATTGGAACTTGAGTTGAACTATTAGAGTTGGCGATGGAATCCCACTATCAACGATATGCACGTTGCTTTGGTGATTCACAAATTATCCCCGGTAATACTTTTTTACATTTTTAACTTCAATATTCTATCTTTTTGCTCTTTTTTTTGCTCTTTCGGCCTTCTCTTGGTCTTAACCCTGACAATAAACCAAATAAATTGTAAAAATACTTCAAATTGACATTTAGGATTTGATTTCCTACCATCTTTAGGTCAAATTAGTCATAATTTGCCAACTCATCGATGTATTGTAACAATTGCTAAAACTGCTGAAGTGATTTTGGTTGCCCAAAGATTCAAAAATATGTATTTAGAAGATCTTGATTCTATTTATGGAGAAAGTTTAAAATGCCAAAGTACTTTCGGGAATGATAATGAGCTATGGAACAAAAGGTTGAGGCATGCGAGCTATTCACTGATCAACAACCTAATGTCAAAGGAACTAGTGCCTGGACTACCCAACGTAAAGTTTTTGGATTGTAAGGTGTGTGATACATGTATTAAAGAAAAGTAGGTCCATTCCTCATGTAAGAAGAAAAAGTGGTTAGTTCTTCTAGGCCACTTGATCTCCTTCAATGGAACTTTTTGGATCTATGAGGAATCAAGTTGTGGAGAAAAGAAGTATATATTTATTATTGTTGATGACTATTCAAGGTACACTTGTACTTTGTTCTTATAAAGTGAAGGTGAAACACTTCAGGTGTTATTATGTTTTCCAAATATTTTATTCCTTTTCTGCTCGAAGAGTTGGGAAACAATAATTTTTAACTTTTTAAACTTTTTAAAAACTTTTTAAAAAATTTAAAATAATTTAAGAAAATACAGAGTTGTCACTTGAGATTTTAAGAAAATATCAAGAAAGATAAAAATATTTCAAAATGTTTAAACACATAAATGAATATTTGAAATAGAGAAACTAGATAAGGATTCAAGTAAAGCCTTGAGAAAATTTTTAAGGCACTCCAGAAGTGTTTGTTAAAACTGTTGACCAAAAGGCAATTTGATTGATTTTTAAAATGACTATTTTTTAAAAACGTGGATAAATTTGTAAAATCTTAAATGCGTTCATAAATATGCATTCATTTTATTCTAGTAAAAGATATTTTATATAATTTTAAAAAAATTCTCCTAAGATAAAGGCAAAACTTAACTTACAAAAAATATTTTTATTGTGTTTGAGATAAACCACGTTGTTTTCCTTATGAAACAAAAAGGAGATAGGATTAATCATTTTCTTGTGTTTGAGATTGCATTGGTTGGACCCATTAAGGAGAGACTTTGTGTTGAGTCATTGGCGATAATGATCATGAACTTTGATAGCCACAGTTTCGATGAGTATGATAAGATAGTGAGTGCACTTATTAGTAGAGGGTATTATGCATATGCATCAAAGAAGTTGGATCTTGATTTAAGAAATAGATAAACACTACTAGATTGACCGTCTATGAAAGAGCCACTAATTTGGGAATAAAAGGCCCGACCCTCTCATTTGTATTATGTATTTTTTAGGGACAACAACACCTTGCCAGTTATTATTGCAGAAGATTTATTAGATTTGCTGGTTGAGGCCTTGATTTTGGTATTGCAGTGGTCTAAATGGGCCAATTTGTTGGACTATTGCTAACATTGTTAAAATTCCACTTGAAATTTCCACTCATAAGATTTACCTTATATCGAAGTGTATGGATATCATTGAGCATCAATGTTTTTTGAATCTACCTATGAAATAGGTGGTGAAAAAAGAGATCATTAAATGGTTAGGTGTAGGAAGGTGTGTCTTACACTTTTGCCAACAACAAATAGGAAATCCTAATTCAGTGTGTGCCAAATAAGTGTGGGATCACTATGGTCCCTAATGATAAGAACGAGTTAGTTCCTATGAGACCATTCTCGAGATGGCAAGTTTGCATGGATTATCAGTAGTTGAATAATTAGATACAGAAGGATCACTTTCCTATGCCATTCATAGACTAGATTTTAGATTGTCTTACAGGTAGAGGATGGTATTGTTTTCTTAATGGTTATTTAGGGAATAGTTAGATTTTTATTACTCTCGAGGACCAAGAGAGAACCATTTTCCCTTGTCTATATGGTATGTTTGTATTCAAGAGGATGCCTTTCGATCTTTATAATGATTTTACCACCTTTCAATGTTGTATAATGTACATTTTTCTAATATAGTGAAGGATAATATTAAGGTATTTATGTATAATTTCTCTATTGTGTATGACTCATTTGATTATTATTTGGCTTACTTGGCTAATGCTCTTCAGATATGTGAGGAGTGCAACCTGGTTCTGAATTGGGAGAAGTGTCACTTTATGGTTAAAGAGGGGATAGTTCTTGGGCGTAAAATTATGAAGAAAGGGATGGCGGTCGACAAAGATAAAATTAAGGTGATTGAAAAATTTCCACCACCAATTTTTGTGAAAGGTATTTAGAGTTTCTTGGGTCATATAGGGTTTTAAAGGTGATTCATCAAGGACTTCTCTAAGAATGCAAATCCATTGTGCAAACTATTAGAGAGGGAGGTGAATTTTATGTTTGATGATGCTTGTATTACGGCTTTTGGGTGACTAAAAGAGATGTTAATTTTTGCTCCTATCATTGTGTCTTTGAATTTGACCCTTCCATTTGCGGTGATGTGTGGTACCACTGGGCAGGAAGATAATTCATCCTATTTATTAAGACAGTAAATCACTCAACACCGCATAAAAAAATTACATGATTACTGAACAAGAATCATTTGCGGTGGTATTTGCTTTTGAGAAGTTTGGGTCCCATTTAATTGGTACCAAAGTATTGCGCACACCGACCATGTAGTATTTTATAACATAGAAAGATGTTAATCTTAGATTGATTTGATGGGTACTATTGTTGCAAGAGTTTGACTTTGAGGTTAAAGACTAGAGAGGCACTATAAATATGGTTGCAGGTCATCTATATAACCTAGAAGAGGAGGCAATACTTAAATTATGGGATTAGTGAAACACACTGAATTTTTGGACCTTGGAAATTTCTTGAGCTTTAGACTTATTGCCTTGGTAAAGACTCACCCTATGAGTTGTAGGGTGTCTTGACGAGTTATTAGGATGAGTTATAACCGAACAAGTAAGTTTGTGGCTAGATTTTTCTTTGAGTATGAGTACCTTACTAAGAGCCATAAGGATATGTTATGAGTCATTAGGTGTAATCGTAGGGTGTCCAGTGTAAGTCCCAATTTAGGTTCTATATCGACTACGACTGGACCCTATGAGTCGTAGGGTCCTATAATGAGTGGTGCCATTATATCATAAGGATAACAATGTAGGGTGACTTGGTGGTACTTACTTGGTTGCGATTGATAGTGATGAGTCATAAGGAGTAACTATGAGTCAAGGTTTGACTCGTAGTCAAATGCGACCCTTTTTTAGATTTTAAGTTAAGGGCATTCTAGACATTTTCCCTCTTACCCAACTTAAATCTCACGTCTTATAACCCTTTTAGGGTATCATTATCCCTCATAAACACATCAAGGTAACTTATCAACACTCTCAAATTCATTAAGGTCAAGAACACTTAGGGTTTGTAAGAAGTTAATCAATTTGGACTTTCAAGGGTGATTTCTCTCCATACATATTACTATTATAGGCATGTGACTCTTCCCTCTTTCTTAATTATGTAAAAGCATATGTATTAAAGTGTTGTTCACATGGAATTGTTTTGGTTTTAAAAATAAGGGTTGTGGGTTTTGAATGCTTATTGTTGAAAAATGTTTTCCCATAATTTAATTGTGATTATTCATGCTTTAAAATGGCATTAAACTCGTGGGTGCACGGGTATGGTGAATGAACTAGGGAATTGTAATTTTTCTAAACTTTTGACTTTTAAAGTTATTATGACTCCAACCCATAGTGTGAAGTTGGTTTTCAGTTATGAGAAAGGTGGAAATTTGTAAATTGAACCAGTCTTGAACTATTACATGATATAAAGAGGTATTTGAAATAAACTAGTATGATTTAATAAACAAAGGAAGTCGGTGTCCCCCCATTTTATTAATGAACAAAGAGAGTTGTTTTCTCCAAGTTAATGAATTTTTTTTCATATGATGTGTTACCTTGTAAGTGTAGTTGGTATGCCGATACCAACAATGTATAACATAATGGGAAATGTGGTTCATGATTAGGATTGTGTGATAAATATTTTAATTAGGGTCTAATAAGGGTTGTGTAGATGAGTTGTGAAAGTGGGGGTTTGGGAGACCAACACTGGAAACCACATTTTCCTATACGAGGTTCAAAGTGACAAAGGAGGTTCAAGTCCCCCTCATTTTTATTATTATTTGATGATTAGGGAGGTTTGAGTCCTCCATAAATCATTACATGATCAAGTACTTAAGTCACCTTAGTATATGTTGGGAGGTTTAAGTCTACCGTGTGCATTTATATGAGATTTTTCTATAATCTGTATGGCTACATGCATTGGGTCCCAATCAGGAGGTGAGAGTTGGGGCCCATATATCCTGTATATACATGTTATGACGGTTGAGCTACACAATCCAGGATAAAGTTTTGAAAATGTATGTTAAGCCTTGTTTCCTATATATATGTATGTATGTATTTGCATCTAATTATGTGCATTGGTTTGAATGATGTTAAACTATTGATCATGTAATTATGTTATCCTTATTCCTGAGTTACATGCTAGCATTCATCCCGCTAACCATCTGTAGATGTTATATCCCACACAATGCAGGAATTGGTCACACTTATACTCCTCATATTCAATGATTAGGATTAAGATTAGCTTGTGATTTGACATTGAAGTGGTGAGTTTAAATACATTAAAATTTTACATTTTATATTTTGTCTCTCTTATGTATTAAACTTATGTTTGGCTATTGTTCGGGGCATGTCCTGATACTTTATTAATATTCAATTTTGGATCGTTGTTTAGATGACTTTGTTTGGACTATTGTGGTTATTAGGCTATATTGGTCGGTCGTTTGGACATTCTCCGGTGGTTGGTCATGGACATGCATTGATATTTTCTTAAGCTAGTACATGATATTTTGTTATATGCCTAGAATTCATCTAACTTTTGGATGTGATATATTTAGGTTGGTTTGATATAGGGGTGATCTCCGGTCGATGCAGGATTTAAGATACTCGACACGGACAGGCCCTAGTTTAGGTCATGTAAAAGAGGCATCAGAGCCTAGGTTATGTATCATTGGGTGTCCAAAAAAGTTATTTCAAGTAGAGTCACTTTTTTGGGTGTGCAGTGTGCCATACTTTTAAGGGAGAGGCTACAAGGCCTTTAGGAATGTTTCCCTTTGATGTTGTCATATTTTAAGATAAAGAGTCTTAGGTATAGAGTCTCTCTAATTCCTATGTGTTCTCTTTTCAGATCATGCCTTCCAGATGATCTAAAGCTCATGAAAAGTCCTCTATACCACTTTAAGACTATGCTGATGGGACATACCCTACTTATGGGGTACAGACCCAGTCTAGGTGTCCAATTCCTAATTTCCTTTCTAGTCCTTCTCGAGATCCTCAGGCTGATGTGTCGAATGCAGAATTTCATCAGTCTATTCATATGTTGGCTCAGTTAGTATCTTCTCAATTTGGGCGTGTAGCTTTTGTTACTCCATCTTTTGAGGCCACAAGGGTTAGCTAGTTTATGAGGTTGAGTCCTCCAACTTTTACTAGTGTTATGGTTGAGGGGGATCCTTAAGGTTTTATAGATGAGATGGAGAAGAGCTTTTAAGTTATGCATACTACTAATATGGAGGGTGTGAAATTTGCTGCCTATCAACTAAAGGATATAACATACCAATGGTTTGAGGAATGGGAATAGTCTAGCAGAAAGAATGCCAAATTCGCATTGTGAGATAATTTTTCTAGTATTTTTTTGGATCGCTTCTTTCCTCAAGAGTTTAGGAAGGCAAAAATAGAAGAATTTGTTAATCTTAAGCAAGGTAGGATGATAGTCAAGGAGTATGCTTTGAAATTTCATCAGTTGTCCTAGTATTCTCCTGAGTTAGTGTTAACATAAGGGTTAGAATGAGGAAATTTTCTTCTGAGTTGTCCTGTGATTTGATTCTAGAGAGTAAAGCTTCCTTTTTAACAAAGGATATGGACATCTACAGGTTGGTTGTGTCTATACAGTGGGTTAAGAAAGAGAATAAGAAGCAAGAAAAGATAGGAAAAAGGTACAATTAGAAGTTTAGATTTTCTAATCAGGGTGAAGGTCAGTAGCAGAGTGGTGGAGTTGGTGGAAATTGGTCTAAGAAGAAATAGGGAAGTTCTGGTTCCTAATCTACGTCTTGTGCTCCTTATCTAAAGCGATTAGGTGGTTGCCGTTCTCAGCATAATAATAGGTTTAGGGCACAGGGTGCCCAATATCAGGATGGTAGAGCTCAAACAGCTCTATCATATCCTTCTTGTAGATTCTATGGGCAGTTGCACTATGGTTTTCTTGAAGAGGGAAGGAATATGTGTTTTAAATATGGTTAGATTAGTAATTTGCAGAGGGATTGTCCTTCTAAGGATACTTCAGGGGCAAATAAGATTTTTGTTGCCACTTCATCAGTTCCTGCACCAAAGGGTGCTGCTTCTACTCCTAGTACGGACACTGGTCGTAATCAATTGTATAATTTTTCTACCCACCAAGACTTTGAGGCATTTACCGATGTCATCACTGGTATGTTATGACTCTTTTCTCATGATGTGTATTGCTTCTTTTATCCAGGGTCTATTCTTTATTATGAGATCCTATTTGTGGCTGTGTATTTTGGTTTTGGTCGCAAGTATATCCATGATCCCTTTTCTATTTCTTCCTTAATGGGTGACTCTGTAGTTGCTAGAAGATTCAATAAGGGTTATGAGGTATCTATTGGTGGTAGAGAAAATCTGGTAAATTTGATAGAGTTAGGCATGGTTGATTTTGATATCATACTAGGGATGGATAGGTTGCCCTCATGTTATGCATCCTTAGATTGTCAAACTCATAAGGTCATGTTTAATTTCCCTAATGAGATGGTCATTGAGTGGGAAGAGGGTTCTCTAGTGCTTAAGAAAAGATTCATATCATATCTTAGATCCCAGAAGTTGATTTCCAAGGGATGTCTTTATCATTTAGTCTGGGTTAAATATTCTATCTCAAAATGTCCTTCCTTATAATCTATTCTCGTGGTATTGACCTTGTTTCGGGCACTTGTCCTATCTTTATCCCTCCTTATAGGATGGCTCTGACTGAGTTAAAAGAGCTGAAAGAGCAGTTGAAAGACCTTTTCAACAAGGGATTTATATGCCCAAGTGTATCTCTATGGGGTGCTCCTATTTTGTTCATGCATAAGAAAGATGGTTCCCTTCGGATGTGGATTGATTACCATTAGTTGAATAAGATTATGGTGAACAATAAGTATCCTCTTTTTTCAGATTAATGATTTGTTTGACTAAATTTAGAGTGGTAGATGTTTCTCTAAAAATATATCTTCAATCGGTTTATCATCAACTAAAGATTAGGGAGATGGATATCCCTAAGACTGCTTTCCAAACTCGATGTGGTCACTATGAGTTCCTAGTCATGTCTTTTGGTCTGACTAATTCCCTGATGACATTTATGGATCTCATGAATCAGGTATTTCTTCAGTTCTTGGATTTGTTCATCATAGTGTTCATTGATGATATTTTGGTATACTATAGGAGTGAGGCAGATCACGTCGACCATCTCTAAATTTCCTTACAGACCTTGAAAGATGACATTTGTATGCTAAGTTTTTGAAGTGCGTGTTTTGGTTAAAAGTTGTTATTGTTTAAGGTCACTTCATTTCTAGTGAAGGGATCGTGGTGGATTCGCAGAAAGTTGCAGTGGTTAAAAAGTGGCCTAGGCTCATGACTTTATTCAAGATTCTGAGCTTTTTGGGTTTAGCTAGTTACATAGGACGTTTGTAGAGAGTTTCTCGACTATAGATGCCTCGCCGACTAAGTTAAACCAGAAGAAGGTAAAGTTCTTGTGGTCTGGTGCTTGTGAGGGTAGTTTTGAAAAGCTAAAAGATAAGTTGACTTCAACTCCAGTTTTGACCCTTCCTAAGGGTAGTGATAGATTCATAATTTATTATAATGCATCCCGTGTGGGACTTGGTTGTGTGTTGATGCAACATGGTAGGTGTGGCCTATGCTTCTAGGAAGTTGAAAGTTAATAAAAGGAATTATCCGACTTATGACTTGGAGTTGTTGGTTTTGGTGTTCACATTAAAGATCTGTCATCACTATTTGTATGGAATTCATGCAGATATCTTTTCTGATTAGCAATATATGTTCACCTAGATAGAGTTAAATCTCAGGCAGAGGAGGTGGCTTGAGTGGCTAAAAGACTACGGCATGAGTGTCCATTACCACCCAAGTAAAGCTAATATGGTTGCTGATGCTCTTAGGAGGTTATGCATGGGGAGTCTAGCTTATGTGGAGGAGGATAATCGGAAATCAGTGAAAGATATTCACCATTTAGCTAACCTTAGAGATCGCCTCTTGGACTTTGAGGATGGGGGTGTGTTTGTGCAAAAGCTGGTGCAACCATCTTTGGTACTGAAATAAAGGAAGAAACGGTATCGGATCCTGTCTTATTGAAGATTAAAGAGGATGTGAGAAAGTAAAAGGTTGTAGCTTTTGAGATTAGTGGCAATGGTATCTTAAGGTACCAAGGCAGGTTATGTGTTCTTGATGTAGATAGGTTGCGAGAGAGGATCATGGATGAGGCTCATGAATCAAATTATGCCATTCATCCTGGTTTAATGAAGAACTATCATGTTATTAAGGATATTTATTGGTGGAACAATATGAAGCGAGATATGGCTAGTTTTGTAGCTGAATGCATGGTGTGTCAACTAGTGAAGGCTGAGCACTTGTGGCCTAGAGGGTTGTATCAAGAAATTGAGTTACCTGTGTGGAAGTGGGAAATGATTAATATGGATTTAGTTACCGGTCTTCCTCGGTCTCTAGACTAGTTTGATTCAATTTGGGTCATCATGAATAGGATGACTAAGTCTGCTCACTTCTTGCTAGTGAGAACAAATTTTTCAACAAAAGACTATACGAAGTTGTTCCGCTAAGAGATTGTAAAGTTGCATTAGGAGCCTATTTCTACCATGTTAGATCGTGGTGCTTAATTCTCATCACAGTTTTAGCATTCATTTCAGAGAGGTTTGGGAACTAAGGTGAGCCTAAGTACTGGTTTCCACCCACAGTCGGATGGGCAAGCAGAAAAGACTATTCAGACATTAAAAGACATGCTTAGAGATTATGTGATTGACTAGGGTGGTAGTTGGGTTGATCATTTGCCTCTTATAGAATTTGTGTATAATAATAGCTACCATTCTTGTATTGGTATAGCTCTTTTCGAAGCCTTGAATGGTAGGAGGTGTAGGTCTCCTATTGGGTGGTTTGAATTTAGTGAAGCTGAGATATTTGGCCTTAATTTGATTCACTAAGCGATGGAGAAGGTGAAGGTGATTTGGGATAGGATTAAAGCCTCCCAAAGTCGCCAAAA
Organism: Capsicum baccatum var. pendulum; assembly: GCA_030864225.1. NCBI lineage: Eukaryota > Viridiplantae > Streptophyta > Magnoliopsida > Solanales > Solanaceae > Capsicum > Capsicum baccatum. Next base: position 79,252,813 of record CM061560.1, on the reverse strand, counting down.
GTCCTACGTATATGTGAGGTAAAGGGAGTTGGAGTTTAGTATTGGTGATTGGGTGTTCTTAAAGTTATTTCCTATGAATGGAGTGATAAGGTTTGGTTAGAAGGGGAATCTTAGTCCCCGATATGTTGGTTCATACTTGTTGTAGAAGAGGTTGGTAATGTTGCATATGAATTAGACTTTCCCTCTAGTTTGAGCTCCATTCATCCGGTGTTTCACTTTTTGATGTTGAGAAAGTGCATGGGCGATCCTTCAATATTTGTTCCTTTGGAGGAGATAGGTATTTTGGATTCTTTATCTTTTGAGGAAGTCTCATTTTAAATTTTGGGTCGGCAAGTTTGTCGGTTGCGGACGAAGGACGTAGCTTTGATAAAGTTTCTTTGGAGGAACCACAAGGTTGAAGAGGCTATTTGGGAAGCTGTAGAGGACATGAATTCCAAGTATTCATTCTTTTTTTCCACTTCGGATAATCGTGCTTAAGCTACGTATATTCCTTAACATCTTTGTTTTTTTGACTTTTTCAAGGCAAGAGTGATTTCCTTAGCATCTTTGTTTTCTGTCTTTGTTAAAGGTAAGAGTAGAGGTATGTGGAGTCAATTCAAGTAGGGGAGAATTGAAACACCCTCGATTTTTTTACCGTGGAAATTTCTTGAGCCTTTTGATCACTGTCTTAGATGAGTCATGGGGTGTCCTGACGAGTCATTGGGATGAGTTGTAACCAAATCAGTAAGTTTATAGATAGATTCTTCTCTGAGTATGAGTGGCTCACTAAGAGTCTTAAGGATGTTTTAGGAGTCGTTAGGTGTAATCATAGGGTGTCAGTGCAAGGCCCAATTTGGGTTCTATTTTGACTACGACTGGACCCTACGATTTGTAGGGCCCTATTACTAGTGGTTCCATTGAGTTGTAAGGATAACACTATAGGGTGCCTTGGTTGTACTGCCTTGGTTACAACTCGTGGTGATGAGTCGTAAGGAGTTGCTATGAGTCAACCCTTGACTCGTAGTTGATAACGCTCAACTTACATATCAATTTAGTGTAAGGCGGTCATTGTCAATATATTTACCCAACTTTGGAGTCGGGGTCAAATCCACAGGGAACAATGTGAGTGGCAATAAAACTAATTTGAAACTATAGCTACAAGTTAAATTCAAATAAATGATACAGAAAGATAAAATAGGGGTTTTTAATTTGTGAATTATGTCCTAATTAATTGTAACAGAGTTATTCAATCTAATGATTCATTTTGTAAGTAATAATTCAATGATATTAAACAAACCAGAGTTATGGTTACCAAGATGCTTGAACAATTAGGATTGTGAATCTCTTATGAGTTCCAATTAACAATTTCCATTGTAAGAGTAGTTGATTCCTATTATTTACCCATTAGTTTCTCAATTTGATTGAGTAATTTATCCCTCAATTCTATCAAACTCAAAGGATATATTATTTATTCATCTATTTTCTCATATAGATCAATCCTGATAAGGCCTTTATCGTTAATCTAAGGTTTAGAGCCTTGAGAATTCATGTAAACCCTTTCTTTTCCTAAGACACACTTTTCTTTTCAGACAAGTAATGTTTAAGGGCTCACTCTTCAAGTTTGCAACCAAGAAAAGTCATTAAAGTGAAGAAAGGTTTATACAATGTCCATTACTCATAGAACTCAATTGGATTCACAACCCAGAATCCGGTTTTCACATCAAGGATCCCATAACCCTATTTATGGGAGCTTAGCCAAACATTTCCATAGAAGAAATAGAAAGCATCTTTGTATTGTTCATAAATAAATTCAAGATTTACTTACAAAGGGTACAAGAATTTGTTTTTGAATCTTCAATAGAGATGAATGATTAGATCCACAAGATTTGCTTAATTTCAAAAATTACTACCTTACAGAGAGTTTCAAGTATAGAGGCTATGATAAAAGATGCATATATAATGATATCTTTCCCTAATAAAACCTAAAACCGGTATTTATATGTTCCCAAGTAAAAAGAAATTAAAATTTGCATTCAGAAAATTTTCATCCAAGTTGGTGGTCCACCACAAAACTGGTGGTCTACCATTTTGACCTTTGCTGGATGTGCTGAAATCTGTACTTCTGTTTTAGGTCTGGTAGTCAGTTTGGTGGTCAGTCGCAAGACTGGTGGTTCACCATTTTGGCCACCAGTGAGTTTTCTGAAATCTTGAATGTGGTGGTCAATTTGGTGGTCATTCGTAAAGATGGTGGTCCACCATTTTGACCTTCACTGAGTGTCTTGAAATCCTAAATTTTGTTTTAGCTTGGTGGTCGAACTTGTGGTCAGTCACCAGACTAGCGGTCCACCATTTTGACCACCAGTGAGTTAATTTCCAGAATTTCACTGGCGATTTCACCGTATCGTGGCGCCTCCTTACACTCCATAAATTCCTACACACGCAAAATGGTCTTAAACTATAGAATTTTTTTAATACATTGGTGTTTTACATGTATCCATTGGACTTTTTGCGCGCCCTCAATGGTCCAATACATTTCATGACTCCAAATGGAGTCAATTTCCGCATTTCGGTTTCGTTGAGCCAATTTGAGCCTTATTGAGTTATTTCCACTTGATTTGAAGATTTTATATCCTTTATATATCGAAATGATCCATTAAAAAAGAATCCTAAATAATTAAAATCCACAAAGTAGAGCTCAAAACAATACAACATCCAAGTCGGTGATTTCAAAACACGAGCTAAGCATAGGCTAATTTCACTTTGATTTTTAGCTCTTTGTTTTGAATCTTTTCTTGATCCAATTGACCTATGACTATTGTAACTAAGTTTTTTCACATAAAAATACATAATAAAAAATTTAGTAAATCATTAAAACATATTAGAACCCAACACAATAGACTAGACAAACGCTTAGCTCAAGCTAGTCACACTAGTTTTCTCGATTGAACTCTAAATGTTCAAAGTGAATCAAAACTTATGTAAAAACACCATTAAGCATTATAAACCCATATTTCATATTTGGACACATGAATTCACATTTATGTCACTATAAGAACATATGTAATAAGAATCATTCTCAAAACAAGGCTAAAAGGGCTAAAATAGTAATGCTAGAATGCATTAATACACCCAAAATTAACACCCCACACTTAAAACCTTGTTCGTCCTCGAAGAACTATTCACTCTAAGTTTCATGGGATGCATAGATTCCACACTCCTTATACATGCAAGACATTCAAGCTAGTACTACAATCACTACAGATAATGCAAGTTTCTACACTAAGCATGCCACAAACATAATGGAAAGCTCATGAATCCTACTTCCAAAACATCCTAGCCTCGTGAATTTACTCCTATTATTGGCAAACTCATGCTTATTATTCTGTCAAATACATCTTACAAATCACCTATATTCATCAAACATGTGCCTCTCACAACAAGTGAGTTACCCATAATCACTCACAATAATGCAATTTATAACAATGGGTACAAGAATCAAAATTTTGCTCTCTCTCACAAAGAATTCACAAGTTACACATAATGAACCATAGGCTTGCCCTTAGTGTAATGCTCCACAAATAGTCAAATGTAAAGCTAAAGATCAATTAGGTCTTTTCTGGGTTATAATGTAGGCTAGCGGAAGGGTAGGAACTATTTTGGCCAAGAATAGTGACCATCCTCTCTAAGTGCTTCAATACACTACCTTATACATTTTAAAAAAATACTCAACAACCAAATTACACCATAATTTTTTTTCACCCCATTTCTTTTTGTTTTTGCCCCAACTTTGTTCAAGACATTAACAACAATTATGGTAGGAGTAATTACCTTTTACATCACAAGTCAATTCTCAACTCTTCTTCATACACCAGTTATTGTTACGCACCCCTATAGTAGCCACCCTAAACTAAAGCTATTCACCTTGGTTGATGTGCACATTGTCCTAAATAGACCAGGTCCAAAACAGGTTCATTGTTGCAAAAACTGGGCAACAAGAAAATTAAAATTGCTTTCATACTTTCTGTAGTTCCTAACCATCACAATTTAGGCACACAATGAACATTTCCTTAGAGTTTCACTTTCACCTTCCTCCTTCAATTTCACAAACCTTCCTACTTAGTCCTTTATATTAAAGCGCTTAGAAGATTTGGATCAAATTAAGGTCAATCAAAGAAGGGGATTAGGCTTCACATGAGGTTACGAAAGAGAAGGCTAAAAGCTCAATAGGGTTAACTAAGATAATGCAAAAGGGTAGGTAAAAGAAGGTATAAAACTAGGCTATCAAAGAAATGCCTAAATCATCTCCTAAACTCACATTCTTTATTTCGCTTCACACACATACCGGGAAATTTCTAGACATCACATGCAACAACGAATATACAAAAATCTCACACGCACATAGTACATGCTCAATTCATAGAGGATCATCATAGACTCTCAACCAAACTATAGCATAAATTCAAAATTAAGCCAACAATTATAAGATTCACAAACATGAGCCTAAGAGTCTCAAAAATAGCAATTCCCACAATTCAACATACTTTTACAAACACCCCACTTGCATCATGTAATCAAAAATAACACCAACAAGAATACCTCACTTATTCCAAACCCAAAAAAAATTAAATTGAGCCAAAATTTGAGAATTTCTCCACCCTACACTTAAAAATCTACTTTGTACCCAAAGTAAAATTTTAAATTAAGTAATAGAAATACTCCCTGAGGCCTCTAGGCCTAGCTAGATTCATCTTCACATAGAGGAGATCCTTGGAACCCCACACTTATTTTATGCCATGCTCCTTTGTGCAAGATTATGCTACTCAGACTTCCCATTATCCTGTGACTCAACCAAAAACAAAACTACTTGAAATAAAAACTAAAGACTGAAATTAAAAACAAAAAATACCTTATCTTGGGTTGCCTCCAAGAAGCACCTAATTTAGTGTCGCGACATGACTTAAGCATGCTTTTTCCTCCACCTTGAGGATATAAATTTCACCCCTAACTTAGCATCCAGCTTTTTTCCTCGCTCATAAGGAGGTGGTATAAAGATTAAGAAGCCGAGTAATGGATGATTCATGGTAAACAACTCGGTCTTAAAGTGAGGTGTGTTTTTATGTTGCTTATCAAGTGTAAAATAAAGAACATAGGATTCTTGTTCCTCATCTTCACACTCTTCTACTATTTTAGATGATTCCACAGAAAAGATATCATCTAAACATAATGTGAAAAAATGCTTCTAGTGAGGCCCAACTAATTCTACTTCAAAATTTACACTATCTACTACACACACTTTTATTCACCTTTTTAATGTCAGTCTCAAGATCAAGATGACAATCGAGTGATTGCGATTCTTGAGTTTTCTCCTCAAATTGGATAATGTCCTCCTCATATTCTAATTTGTTTAGCCACTGTAAACATGATGGGAGTGGTAACTCCTTTAGCTCTTCCCACAACTGTGGTTGGTTCTCTAAAATTTGTTTTATCAATTTGTCCGCTTGAATCATGGTAGCACACATATATTTAGAATGATCACTTTGACCACAAGTCAAACACCAAGTTACATTTCCATCTAAAAATGGGCAGTAAGCCTCATAATATGGTCTCCCACAATAATCACAAGAATTATCATCACTCTAAAAACCATCTATCCAGGTTGACATCTCAAAAATGTCAGCGAAACTAAACTAAAAATTCTAAACCAACTCAATACACCAAATTGTTCCCCGGCAATGGAACTATTTTTGATAACGCTCAACTTACATGTCAATTTAGTGTAAGACGATCGTCTTCAATATATTTACCCAACTTTGGAGCCGGGGTTGAATCCACAGGGAATAATTTGAGTGGCGATTAAACTAATTTAAAACTATAGCTATAAGTTGAATTCAAATAAATGATACAAAATGATAAAATGGGTGTTTTTAATTTGTGAATTATGTCCTACTTAATTGTAACAGAGTTATTCCATCTAATGATTCATTTTGTAAGTAGTAATTCAATGATATTAAACAAACTAGAGTTATGGTTACCAAGATGCTTGAACAATTAGGGTTGTGAATCACTTATGAGTTCCAATTAACAATTTCCATTGTAAGAGTAGTTGATTCCTATTATTTACCCATTCATTTCTCAATTTGATTGAGTAATTTATCCCTCAATTCTCTCAAACTCAAAGGATATATTATTTATTCAGCTATTTTCTCATGTAGATCAATCCTGCTAAGGCATTCACCATTAATCTAAGGTTTAGAGCCTTGATAATTCATGTAAACCCTTTCTTTTCCCGACACACACTTTCCTTTTCGGACAAGTGATGTATAAGGGCTCACTCTTCAAGTTTGCAACCAAGAAAAGTCATAAAAGTGAAGAAAGGTTTATATAATGTTGATAACTTGTAGAACTCAATTGGATTCACAACCCAAAATCCCTTTTTCACATCAAGTCTCCTAGTCATGGGAGCTTAGCCAAACATTTCCATAGAAGAAATAGAAAGAATCTTTGTATTGTTCATAAATAACTTCAAGATTTACTTACAAAGGTTACAAGAATTTGTTCTTGAATCTTCAATAGAGATGGAATGATTAGATCCATAAGATTTGCTTAATTCCAAAAAATACTACTTTACAGAGAGTTTCAAGTATAGAGGGTATGATAAAAGATGAAAATATAATGATATCTTTCCCTAATAAAACCTAAAATTGGTATTTATATGTTCCCAAGTAAAAAGGAATTAAAATTTGCATTCAAAAAAATTTCATCCAAGTTGGTGGTCTACCGCAAAACTGGTGGTCCACCACTTTGACCTTCACTGGATGTGCTATAATCTGGACTTCTGTTTTAGGTCTGGTAGTCAGTTTGGTGGTCAGTTGCAATACTGGTGGTCCACCATTTTGGCCACCAGTAAGTTTTCTGAAATCTTAAATGTGGTGGTCAATTTGGTGGTCAGTCGCAAAGATGGTGGTCCACCATTTTGACCTTCACTGAGTGTCCTGAAATTTTGAATTCTATTTTAACTTGGTGGTCGAACTGGTGGTCATTCGCCATACTGGTGGTCCACTATTTTGATCACCAGTGAGTCAATTTCCAGAATTTCACTGGTGATTTCACTGCATTGTGGCGCCTCCTTACACTGCATAAATTCCTACACGCGCCAAAGAGTCTTAAACTACAGTTTTTTTAATACACTGGTGATTTGCATGTATCCATTGGACTTTACACACACACTGAATGGTCCAATACATTTTAGGACTCCAAATGGAGTCAATTTCTGCATTTTGGTTTCATTGAGCCGTTCTGAGCCTTATTAAGTTGTTTCCATTTGATTTGAAGCTTTTATATCCTTCATATATCATTATGATCCATTAAAAAATTATCCTAAGGAATTAAAAACGAAAAAGTAGAGCTCAAAATAACACAACATCCAAGTCGATGAACTCAAAACATGAGCTAAGCATAGGCTAATTTCACTTTGATTTTTAGCTCTTTGTTTTGAATCTTTTCTTAATCCAATTGACCTATGAATATTATAACTAAGTTTTTTCACATATAAATACATAATAAAAACCTTATTAACTCATTAAAACACATTAGAAACCAACACAATAGACTAGACAAACGCCTAGCTCAAGCTAGTCACACTAGTTTTCTCGATTGAACTCTAAATGTTCAAAGTGAATCAAAACTTATGTAAAAACACCATTAAGTATTATAAACCCATATTTCATATTTGGATACATAAATGCACATTTATGTCATTATAAGCATATATATCATAAGAATAATCCTCAAAACAAGACTAAAAAGGGCTAAAATAGTAATGCTAGAATGCATAAATACACCCAACATCAGTAGTCAAAGGAGGCCCTTTTTAGATTTTAGGTTTAAGGCATTCTAAACATTTTACATCTTACCCAACATTAAACCCAAGTCTTATAACCCCCTTAGGTTATCATTAGCCCTTATAAACACATCAAGGTAACTTCTTAACACTCTCAAATTCCTGAAGGTCAAGAACACATAGGGTTTTTAAGAGGTTGATCAATTAGGGATTTCAAGGGTGATTTCTCTCCGTACATCTTTCAAGGGTGATTTCTCTGCACATATCTTACTATTACAGGCCTGCGATTCTTCCCTCATTGTTAATTTTGTAAAAACATATGTCTTAAAGTGTTTTTCATATGTAATGTTTTGGTTTTGAAAACAAGGGTTGTGAGTTTTGAATTCTTATTGTTGAACAATGTTTTCCCATGATTTAATTATGATTTTTAGATTTAAATATGGTTTTGAACTCGTGAGTGCATGGTTATGGTGAATAAACTAGGGAATTATGATTTTCCTAAACTTGTGACTTTTGAAGTGGTTATGACCCTAACCATAGTGTGAAGTTGGTTTTGAGTTATGAGAAAGGTGGGAATTTGTAAATTGAACTAATCTTGAACTATTGCATGATATAAAGAGTTATTTGAAATAAAATGGTATGATTTAATAAACAAAGGGAGTCGCTATTCCCTCCACCTTGTATTAATGAACAAAGAAAATTATTTTCTCTAAGTTGATGGAAATTGTTTTGGCATGATGTGTTACCTTGCAAGTGTAGTTGGTATGACGATACTAATAGTGTATGACTTAGTATGAAATATGGTTCATGATTGGGATTGTATGGTAAATATTTTAATTGGGCTCTAATAAGGGTTGTGTAGCTGAGTGATGAAAGTAGGGTCCAGGTGACTGACATTGGAAATTGCATTTTCCGATCGCAAGGGTCAAAGTGAACAAGGAGGTTAGAGTCTCCCTCAATATTATTATTTCATGATTAGGGGGTTCTAGTCCCCCCATAAATCATTACATATCGGGTGCTTAAGTCACATTAGTATATTGGGTGGTTTGAGTCTTCTGTGTCTATATATATGAAATTATTCTTCGGTTGGAGCGGCTACACACACTGGGACCTAATCATGGGGTGAGATATTGGGTCCAAATAGCTCGTGGGTACATGTTATGACCGTTGAGCTACTTAATCTAGGCTAAATTTTTGAAAATGCATATTAGGACTTGTCCCTATCCCAGCATGTGACATACATACATACACACACACACACATATATATATTTATATATTATGTGCATTAGTTTGAATGATGTTAAATTATTGATCATGTCATTATGTTACCCTTATCCTTGAGTTACATGCTAGAGTTACTCTGCTAACCATCTTCGGATGGTGTATCCCCATGCAATGCAGGAATTTGTCATACTTCTACTCCTTCTACTCAGTGATTAGGATTTGGGATCAGCTCGTGAGTTTACATTGAAGTGTTGAGCTTTCTTACATTGAAAGTATACATTTTGTGTTTTGTTCCTCTTATGTCTTAGACTTATTTTTAGCTATTGTTAGGGGCAGGTCCCAACACGTAACTGATATTCAGCTTTGGATCATTATTTAGAAGGCTTTGTTTGGACTACTGTGGTTATTGGGCGGTGTTGGTCATCTTTAGTCCAGTCATCGGTGGTTGGTCATAGACATGCATTGAAATTTTCTTAATCTAGTACACATTATCTTATTATATGTTTGGAATTCATCTGACTTTGGGGTGTGTTGTGTTTGGGTTGGTTTGGTGAATTGGGTGATCTTTGGTTCTTGAGGGATTTGAGATACCCGACAAGGCCAGGCCCAATTTTGGGTTGTGTCAATGAGCTTGAGATTAATGATAATTTTTTAGATGATCATGTCTTAGCAGCATTATGAGACTTAATCCCTTGGTTTGTTGACTTTGTCAATTATTTATCAAGCGACCTCATCCCAGAAAACATGTCATTTTAGCAGCAAAAATGATTTATGCATGAGGTAGGAAGTTCTTACGGGATGAGACTTACTTATTTTGGGTGTGTGCAGATGGTGTGATTTGGAGGTGTATTCCTAAAGTTAAGATGATGAGTATTGTAGAGGCCTGTTATTTGTCTTTAGTTGAGGGTTACCATAGAGGTAATTTCAGGACCCACAAGATTCTAAAATATAGTTACGATGATCTATAATAATTTATATGACTACGCTTAGGCCTGTGACCAATACCAAAGGTAGGGCAATATCTCACAGAAGCATGAATTTACCATGACATCTAGTTTTGAGCTTGAGCTGTTTGATATATTAGGTATTGATTTTATGGGTCCATTCATGAGTTCACATGGTATGAATTACATATTAGTGGCAATCGACTATGTTTCTAAGTTGGTGAAAGCAATTCACTTCCCAATAATGAATGTTGGAGTGTCAAAGCATTCTTACAGAAAAATATTTTCTCTCGATTTGGTACTCCACGAGCTATTAGTAGTGATGGTGGGTTCCATTTTTTCAATTGTCTGTTCAAAGTCCTACTTGAGAAATATGAAGTGAAGTATAAGGTGGGAATACCTTACCATCCGCAGACAAGTAGGCAAGTGTAGGTCTCTAATCAAGAGATTAAGTCTATTTTGGCAAAGATCGTGAATGTCAACCGGAATGATTGGTAGAGAAATTTAGATAATGCACTTTGAGTCTAGTGAATAACTTATAAAACTCCCATGGTGCCTCACCTTATCAGTTTGTGTCGACAAAGCATGCCACTTGTCGGTTGAACTTGAGCATAAGGCACTATGGGTGTTGAATAAGCTTAATTTTGAGTGGAGTGATGCTGCAAACTTGAGAATGGACAAGATGAATGAGTTAGATTAGTTTCACCTCCGTGCTTATGAAAGTTCAACGTTGTATAAGGAGAAAATGAAATAGTATAATGACAAGTGAATTGTGAAAATGGGTTTTCAACTAGTTGATGTGGTCTTCTTGTATAATTCAAGACTTTTTTTTCCTGGAAAGTTGAAATCTAGGTGGTTTGGACCATTCACCAAAGTAACATAGTGCAATAAAGATACAACAAGATGGGGATGCCCCATTCAAGGTGAAGGGGTGTAGTGTTAAACATTACATGGGAATCATGGAGGAGTTGAAAGTGTGTGAGAATGTTAGTCTTGGAGAAATCTGAGTAGCCAAGGGAACTGAGTTGTGCCCCAATGTTAAATCAGGCGTTGCATGGGAGGCAAAACATAGGCTTATTGGTCAAGTATGAGTACCCAACATAGACATGTCGTGCTACGACATTAAATCGACCACTACTTGGGAGGCAACTCAAGGTCTTAGCGTTCACTCCATTTTTGTTTTGTAGGTTAGAAAGCATGGAGAAGCACTCGGAGAATAGTAAAAATTGCAAAATTTCAGACAAGTTGATGTCACCCAAAACTACACCTCCAAAGAAGTATACCGCGGTCGATGTCAAATACAGTAGACTAACTAGTTTGGGGTCTATCACACAAGGAATAGATTGAATGTATCTCTCAAACTTGCTAAAATAGTCGGGCAGTGCATGAAAGTAAATGGGGGGTTTTCTGTAATAGTAACAAGTAACAAGATTTGAATATCTTTAGTTGTAAACAATCTAAAACGAACACTAGGACTGTGTTCCCCTGGATTCCTAACTCCATATGTTTTTTTTTCTCAACCCAGCTATCTCGCCATCACACGTGCAGAATCTGGCAAGCTCTGTATTACCAACTATCTTGTGGACTCGTAGGTAAATCTCACCTTTTACCTTGTGAGTCTCAAGGTGTCGCCTTTACTATCCCTTGTTTTTGATCCTAGTTTAACTATTACCTTATGGGTCTCTAGTTATTAGATGAGGGGTTGATAGCCTTGAATCACTATCGTAAGCCCCCTTTCCAAATCTCGATCTCTCTTGTGAAGAAGATATCAAATACATGCTGGTTCTTATAGTTGGCCACCACTAAGAAAGCAACTATATTGATGGAAATCATAATACACGTGTAAACGTTGATCTAGCTGAATGTCACACTTCCCCTATGTTGTTAATCTTCCAAGAATCCGACAACTTTAGTTAAGAAAATTAGCCTCTCGTAGTTGTAAACTAATCCATGGATTTCAATGAAGAAATCATAGAATTAATATCACATTAGTATAAACTGTATATAGATCTCAAAGTCTTGAATTGAATAATAACTAAAAACAAAGACCAAGAGTATAAAGTGTGCAAGAATATGTCAAAGTACTTAAACTATTACAATAGAAAATCAATGGGTATATACAGAGTCACAAAATAACAAAGGAAACCTAACCAAAATAAAACAGGAAAACTAAGTCAGTAGTGATCACTCCCTTGGTAACAAGTCATTATGTCTGGTAATGACTCGTTAGCTGCTGTTGTAGCTCTCTTCTGAATTTAGTGTTCATGAATCATAGTGAGAATTCGTAGGTCATTTTCTGGGACTTGTGATGACTCCAGTGACTTCAACTCTTAGTATATTTTCGCCTTTCTTAGCACGACTTCTCGTCATAAGTCATTAGTGGAATCACAACTCTTGAGCTTCACTTATTGCCACTGGAACTTCACTTGTCATCTTTCAGGACTTTTGGCTAATATGCACAGAATTCCATGTCATGAATCGTTATCACTCATTATGAGTTGTATTCATTCTCTTCTTTGCTCATGAAGTTAACCTCCCTTACAGTTCTCATTACGACTTGGGTCATAAGTTGTTAGGCGGTGTAACAACTCATAGCCCAGTCGACACTTAGATTTTTCTAGAGACTTTTCATCCATTTTTGATCCATCACACCACCAACCTAATTTACCAACAATATATACAAAACACACATCATATCCAACAAAAAGGCCTAATTATTTTCTTGCATATTTTCTCCGTTTTAAGCATCGAAAGTTCCACGAAACCATGACACATCAACACACTCAACTTAGAATGTTTTCATGTCCTCAGGAAACAAAAATAAAAGTATACAAACACAATGCTTAATCATGAAGAACCAAGATACCTATAGAAGTCAGTTTCACTTTTAAACTCAAAAACATTACCCCCTCTTACTTTTACTTTTCAAAACTAACTGTGTGAATCCATAGAGCACAAAAACATGACATAAAGGAATCAGGCAATGTTTTTACATTATTAATAGAAAACCACACATATATACCATCTACATTACCTAGACAAACAAGAAGTTAGCAACACAAACCATATGCACTCATATCAAAGAAGTTCTATCACTCAGATAAATTATGAATGTTAATGTAGGGACGGTCGTGAGACACTCACAATCAGAATGAAGTTCCACAATGTGTATAGAATACCATGGGCTTGCCCTTATTTTCTTTATCCTATTTTTTGACAGTCGGGTTAGGATAACTATAGGACTTTATTAGGCTTATGATGTAGGCTTGGTGGCTGGTGTGGTACTTATGGGATTTAGTGACTACACCTCCTCGGTACTACAATACTATATGAGGTCTACTTCTTAACCAACTCTTTTTATTACCCCCTTATTTCTCCTTGTTTATTCTTTTATTGAACTGTCAGGTTGGGTGTGGTTTTGTTTATTCCTTTTCTGAGTTTTTTTCTACCACACCCAACCCTACTTTCTTTTCTGTTATTCTACCCTTCGTCATACCCATTCTCCATCATGCACCCCTATGATAACCACCCTCAACTTAGGTGATTTGTTTGAGTTAAGGTGCATAATGTCCAAGAAGGACCGGGGTCAAAATAGGTTCATTTTGAAACAAAAAGGAATATGAATGGTATAAACAAGAAAATAGGTCTATAAGGCTAAAAAATTAGGATCAGGGATGCTTATTCACATTTGGTTGGTAATTTAGGCTATATGTGAACTTATTTTTAAGAATGGCCTATGATCCTTTCCTAATTGAATATCCTACAACCTAGGAAAGACTAACCAGGCAAGTTATGGATTTGACACATATAAGGAACTAAGTAGTATCTCACACACACTAGGCACAGGGTTTATTCACACACTACTTTCCATGTAGTTCATGCAACCGATATCTACAGTTATCATGTTTTGAATCCTAATTTCATAACTAGATTCATATAGTCACATATGTCTCTAATGCAAACAATTCAAAAAAAATTTTTTGGAAGGGTGTCTCAAATAAAGTATAATCAAACAGAACCTAACAATTGCCTTGGGTACTTATCTTCTCCTAGTTAAACAAAAGGAAAAATGACACAAAACAAAACACAACACTGAACAATTTTATCCTAGATATCCTATTTCTATAAATATACCACGACCGACGAGAAAAAAACATGATAATAAAAACCCACGTCAGCTATGTGGCACACCCCTACCCCCAATTAAGAAGTTACACACTATCCCCAATGTATCTATGGTGTAAAAACTAGGGGCGAAGGCATACTTAGATGCTCATGGTGCCAACTCATGTAGTGTCAGTATGGGGGACTCAGCATAGACCCCGCTCTCATTAGCAGTGGTCACGATGGTATCTCGGATACTCAACTCAACAGTGGCACCAACGATGGACAGTGCACTCAATGGTTCCTATGGGGTAAGGGAAGTGCTCCCCATTAACTCAACTATATCTACATCCATCTTAATAGTAACTCTGGAGCAATAAATTCCCATTACCATCTCTCGAACCCTCGTCTGACGGTCTCGCTCATCCCGAATATTAGATACCTTGGCAGCCTCAACGTCATTCTTATCACTTATCCTACTTTTCTTTATCTTTTTCCTTAGGCTCTCACCCTTATCCACTCCAGCAATGGTGTCCAACCTACCAACTCTCTATATATCAGGCATGTCCTCATCGATAATCTACTTAATAATAGGCATATAGGGGAAAGGTATGGCGTGCATATCCTCAACAGCCACGCAGAGTGTGGCTAACTCCTCATGTATCCCTTTCAAATCTGGGGACTGTACATTTTCTAGCTTACTACACCTATATCTTAACTCCACTCTTAATATTCTTTAAATTTTTCTCAGCGGGGCTTAATATTTTTAGCATGTCATTCAGGAACATCTGTGGTAATATAGCATACCTAATAGGGGTTGTCTTGATACTGAATGGTCTGGCCGTAGGAGGTGGAGTTGGATTCTTGGAGGTGCCTGCCACATCTGAGTCCTGAGGCTCAGACTAGGCTATCTTTGTGCGGGTTTAACAAATATTGATGAACCCAGAGTATTAATCCCATGCCCTTTTAACCTGGAACACCTCTCAAAGTAGAGTATCCCCTACCTTAGTTTCCTGGGAGATGGAGTTAGCAATATCTTAAATCAGCCCTAAATCTTGTAATGCCTCGAGTTTGTACCGCGGGTGCTACACGATGCTCATAATCTCGAAGGATCATAAGCTAACCCATGATTGGTACATACTATATTAAATGAATAACAATAATGTAATTATGCATAAACTTTCCATAAGGTTCAAAGCTATAAATAAATACTGAGTATGGTACATCAATACTACAACTGAACATCTATCTATAAATACTCTATATATGAAAATCCTCTATTGTCTGAACAAGGAATTGATGGGAAAAGTCCCCAAATAACTCCGACTACTGAAATAAACTGAGTACTGAAATACTGGAATAATAAATCTGTCCTCAAACAATGAGGACTCACCACTAGTCTGCTGCTAATGGCTGCTAAGTATGATCAGGAGCCCGTGCGTCTGAACCTATGATATAAGACATCATAGCGCAAAAGAAAGGTATACGTCAGTACTTTGAATATACTGGTATACTAAGTAAGATAGGCTAAGATGCATGGGTTCGTATGCATGAACAATACTGATTGAATAGCATGAGTATAACTAAATGAGAGTACATGCATGAAATATGTAAACTATAACTGAGGTCATGGTAACACTGGATACTGCATTCAGAATCACCGGTTTACTGATATCTGAGTGTACTGATACTGTATTAATTTTAAGTCAGTGACTGTATCTGATAGCCTTGATTTTGTAGAACTATTCTGAGGTCCATAATAAACTGAGTGACTGAGTTTAACAATCCTGATTTCTGTAGAGCTGAACTGAGTTCTATTATGAAGACTGAAACTGAGACTGTGGGAGGTAATCATCTAACTGACATGCCCCTTTCTGGATGAATTGGGGTCTAACCTATAACCCTAATTGGAAGGGTGTCAGTACCATTCAATAGGTAAAGATAAACTGAGTCACCCTCATCTAGTAGGTGCTCTGAATAAGAATGGTGGTACCCTCAACTGGAAGGTAGGACACCTTATCAACCCTCAACTGGTAGATTGATGTCTCAACCTATGCCGGCTATGTAGTTCTGGAACATAAGGACTACTTCTAAGGATCACACCCTCTACTGGAAGGTGAGTCCCCATCCTTGGGTTCACTCAATGCTGAATCCTAATCCCAACTGAATAGATATTGGATTGAATTCTAAACTGTGCTAGGCTGGACTGATCTATTACTAATTCATACTATCTGATTGAACTGAACTAAGTTCTCTAAATTTTGGTAACTGACGGAATACTATTGAATTCTGTTAATGGACTGAACTCTACTGGGTTCTGAAGTGATTAATAAACTACTCATTATGATACTACCGAGTCTATTCTGTAGCTACTATAACTCTAGGTAAAAAGCTGGGTTTTTGGGTATTAAATACCCCCAGGACACGATAGCATAGACTATAAGACATAGCATAATCTTGACACATGATAACTAATTACTTAATAACCATTCATTCATTGAAGCATTTTGACAAACACTTGGACAACACGAATTTGTATACATGCTAATAGAATGGGACTTAACTATTCAACTCACATCAACAATCCACCAAAAACTTGGAGGGCATAGTAAATGTACACAATACTAAACAACATGGGGGCATTACAATTTCAAATACCAAATTCATAATTCAAAGGTTTTAACATGAATTCTAATGATGAAAACATATATAATAAACCATTTCATACAAATATTACAACTAATCATGAATTAGGAACTCCATTAACATAGAAAACATGATGACATTCAAACCCAACCATGAAATTCATCAAACTCATAAACTTGTAGTAAAAAGAGTTTCTTGAACTCCAAGGGTGGAAGGAAACCCTTGGATGAATACTTGACATACCTCAATGTCTGAATTCTTAAAGATTGGTGGTGCAATCCTTGGGATTTAAATCTTGGGTTGATAACCCTAGGGTTTGTTCTTGAATGATTTTGAGAGAAAAGAGTGTAATTTGCTTTGAGAGGGATGAATTTTGTGTTTTAGGGGAAAATTCACAATAGGAAAATGTGCCAAATACCCCCTCTGGATGCTATTTTAATTACTAAAAAATGTGCCCAGTGATGCGCAAACCGATGCGTCGCATTGATGGGGTCGACGCTATGGACGCCACACCGTATCGAGTCTGCATCGGCTCACTGGAATTTGTTCTGGGAGCTAGGGGAAAAATATTTATTGATGCGATGGGTGACACGGTGTGTCGAGATTTTATCGATCTACTGGTTAACACCTACTAACATTTTTGATCTTGAATTAACCTAAAAATTGATATTTAAAGGTCATAAAGGTCGTGAAAAAGGATGACCAACTCATGAAGGCTAAAATAACTTTAAGTATGAACATTTCACTAAATTTTTCTAAGTCTGGGACCCGTTACTAGCTTTAACAGGACTAAATCAAGCTTAGGATTTTGTGTGGTCTTACAATATCTCTCCCTTGGGAACATTCATCCTTGAATGAGATTGACTAAGCTGAGAATACTAATAGAATAAATTTAGATATGAGACTTGGACAACTGTAAGATGATTTCATGACTGACAATACTAATAGAATAAATTTAGATATGAGACTTGGACAACTGTAAGATGATTTCATGACTGACACTACTGATATACTGAAATTTTGTACTGAATATGCATATCTGATACATGAGTACATAACTAAACATAATTCGTGAATACATGATTGAAATTGTTAATAAGCTGAGTTTCTCATGATGAACATGCATATCTGATGCATGAATACATAATTGAAAAATGCAATGGTAACTGATACCAAATCTATAAGGGAAATCTGAGCATGGAATTTAGTAAGTTCAAGGGAAAAATCTTAGTTGGGATGAGTCTGAGTTTATGGAGAAAAGGTGAGGATAATTGGTCCGTATATCCTCTTCTTCTTCCCAAGTATCTCCCTCAAAGGACTGATTCTGCCAAAGAACTTTGACTAGAGGGACCTCTTTGTTCCTTAGTCTGCAAATCTGATAATCAAGGATTTCGACTGGAATCTCCTCATAAGAGAGGTTGTTCTAAATGTCTATAAGCCCTATAGGGACTACAACTGTTGGGTCACCTATACATTTCTTTAGAAAGGAGAGATGGAACACTGGATGGACTAAAGCTAAATCTGAAGGTACCTTTCCAAAATGGCTGAGAATTCGGTAAGGACCGACATATCGAGGACTGATCTTCCCCTTCCTACCAAAACTCTTCACTCCTTTCATAGGATAGATCTTTAAATACACGTAATCAGCAATCTTGAACTCAAGATCCTTTCTCCACACAATTTCTATAAGCTCTGAGCTGTTTAAGCCTTTCCCTGCTCAACTGAACATTCTCTAAGGTGTCAAACACCAAGTCAGTCCTTACCACTATGGCCTCTCCAACTTCAAACCAACCAATGGGAGACCTACATCTTCTCCCATAGAACACCTCAAACGGAGCCTTCTGAATGCTAGAATGATAGTTGTTGTTATATGCGAACACAATCAAAGGCAAGTGGTCATCCCAACTATCTTTAAAGTTTATCACACACATTCACAACATATTCTCTAAAATCTGAATGGTCCTTTCTGCTTGACCATATGTCTGAGGGTGAAAGGCTGTAGTAAGGTAAGCTTGGGTACCTAGAACCTTCTGAAATACCTTCCACAAAGGAGAAGTGAGCTGTGAACCTCTAACTGACATAATAGATAATGGAGCACTATGCAATCTGAAGAACTCTCTGACATAGAGTTTGGCATAGTCCTCGACTGAAAAAGAGGTAAGGACTAGTAGAAAATGAGTTGATTTGGTCATCCTATCTATAATAACCTAGACTAAATTGTGCTGACGACGAGTATGAGGCAAACCTATCATAAAATCCATGTTCACCTCATCCCACTTCTAAGTGGGGATACTAAACTCCTGCAAAGCCCCAGTAGGCCTTTGATGCTCGATCTTAACCTGCTGATATGTTGAGCACTTGACTACAAACTTTGCAATGTCTCTCTCTGTCCCACTCTACTAATAGATCTCCCATAAATCACAGTATATCTTAGTGTCCCCTGGATGAATAGATTAACACACACCATGCGCTTCTGCAAGAATCCACTGTCTTAGGTCAATACACCTAGGACACATAGGCTACCCTGACAATGCAGAACACAATCTCTCTCTTGGGAGAAAACCTCTATCTTCTGATCTCTAACTAATTCTTTCAGCTTAACTAGACTTGGATCCCTATCCTATTTTTCCTCCTCTTAGGAAACCAGGGATGATTTTGAACTATTCTACACCTATAAACTACCTTCTGCTGAATCGACTAAGCGAACACGTAGTCGGACTAGCTAATGAACTTCCTGAGCTAACTTCTTCCTACCATCATCCACGTGAACAATACTACCTATAGACATCCTACTAAGAGAATCAACCACTATATTGTCCTTGCCTAGATGATACAGAAGACTCATGTCATAGTTTTTCAATAACTCTAACCACCTTCTCTAATGGAGGTTTAGGTCTTTCTAATAGAATACATACTGCAGGCTCTTATGGTCAGCGAACACATTAATGTGCACTTTATACAAATAGTGCCTCTAAATATTTAAGGCAAATACTACTACTCTAACTCAAGATCATGAGTTGGATTATTCTTTTTGTGGGGATTAAACTGTCTAGAGGCATAGGCAATGACCTTACCTCTTTGCATCAAAACATACCCAAAACAACTCTAGAAGCATCACAATACACAACAAAGCCATCTGAACCATCTGGTAGAGTCAAAATTGGGGCTGTAGTGAGTCGATTCTTCAACTCCTGAAAACTCTTCTCACAAGAATCTGACCACAGAAATTTTACCTTCTTCTGAGTCAATCTGGGCATAGGGGATGCAATAGACAAAAATCCCTCAACAAACCATCGACAATAGCTAGCCAAACTCAAGAAACTCTAGATATTTGATGAAGAGATAGTTCTAGGCCAGTGTTTCACTACTTTAGTCTTTTAGGGATAAACTATAATGCCATCACCATAAATGATATGGTCAAGGAAGGATACTGACCTTAGCAAAAATTCACACTTACTGAATTTGGTGAATAACTGATGGTTTTTGAGAGTTTGTAATACAATTTCGAGATAGTCTGCGTGATCATGCTCACTGCAAAAGTAGACAAGGATGTCATGTATGAAGACTATAATGAGCATGTCTAAGTGCTGCTTGAACACATGGTTCATCAATTCCATAAGAGCAGCTAGGGCATTAGTAAAACCAAATGACATAACTAAGAATTTGAAGTGACCATACCGAGTTCTAAAAGCTATTTTTGGAATGTCACATTCTCCGACTCTAAGCTAATGATAGCTAATCTGAGGTCTATCTTAGAAACGTAACTGGCACACTAAAGTTTGTCAAATAAGTCATCAATTTTAGGAAGTAGATACTTGTTCATGACTGTGACTTTATTTAGCTGATGATAGTCTATACACATCTTGAGAGAACTATTTTTCTTATGTACGAATAGAACTGGTGCACCGCACGAGGATATACTGGGTCTGATGAATCCCTTATCTAGGAGATCTTTCAACTGTTCTTTTAATTCTTTGAGTTCTGCTGGAGCTATTCTGTATAGTGGGATAAAGATAGGATGAGTATTTAGAAAAAGATCTATTCCAAAGTCAACTTCCCTTTCGAGAGGAACTCCGAGAAGATCTTCGGGAAATACGTATGTAAATTCATATGCTAGTGATACTGATATTGATTCAAGATTAAAGGTTTCTAAACTAGAGTCTAGGACTCAAACAAGATGATAGACACACCCCTTAGATATCATTTTTCTTTCCCTAAAGTAGGAAACAAGCTGACCCCTAAGTGCTGAAGTACTACCCCTTCACTCAAGGACGGACTCATTTGGAAACTAAAACTGGACAATTCTATTTCTGCAGTCAACTGAGGCTTAGCATGAATGAAGCCAATCCGTTCCAAGAATGACATCAAAATCTATCATCTCTAATTCTACTAAGTCTGCTGAAGTGACTCTCTAAGATACCATAGTTGGATAATTCCTCTATACCCACCGGGCTATGATGGATTTACCCACTAGGATAGAGACTGAGAAAGGGTCTTCTAGGATTTTGGGATTGACTCTGAAGTTGATAGATATATATGGAGTTATAAAGGATAAAGAAGCTCCTGGATCTAGGAAAGCATAAACATATAAATGATAAACTTGTAACGTACCAGTGACCACATCAAGAGAACTTTCCTAATCCTGTCGGGATTGAAGGGCATAGAGACTATTTGGGTGCTTCCCACTGGTAGAACTGGAAGCAGTACCCTGCTGATTTGGGTGACCATACTAAGCTAAGGGATGGTTATGCTAACCCTGGGAACTTGACTGGGGACAATCTCTGTGACCTGGCTTAAAATACCCGAAACATACCTCACTACCAACCTTGTAGATACCCTAGTGGTTTTTTTCTATATTTTTGGCAAAAAGGATTGGTTCGGGCGCTACTGAAACTACCCTGAGGATCAGGGCCTATAGCCCTATCTTTTTTGCCGTCTCTGAATTTTAACACTGGAGCATTGGCTAAGGATAGAGCTGGAACTGAGGATTTTAGGTAGAACTGAGAATAATTCCCACCCTCTGACCGAGTTTGAGCAAAGTTGAAATTATCTATTCTCTCTTTCTTGTTCTCCCTTTCCTTCTCCCTATTCTTAGCCTCCTCTATCTGCTGAGCATGGACCATAAGCCTGGATATGTCAATCTTCTTAATCAGCATTGCTATTCTACACTCTTTGACCACACTGCTAGAAACCTCAGACATAAACTTACTCATCCCAAACCTGTTATCTGCTACCACATAAGGAGCATATCTAGCTAATTGAGTAAACTTGAGAGAATACTCTTTCACTATAATGTTTCCCTGCTTTATATTAATAACTATAACCTTTGCCTCTCTCAAATCCAATGGGAAGAACCTATCCAGAAAAGCAATGGTAAACTCCTCCCACTCTATGGGCCTTGCATATGCGGCCCTTTCTTCTTTCACTATTTAAACTATGAGTGAGACATATCCTAAAACTGATATGCAACCAACTCAGCACTCTCAATAGCATTCACCTCTATAATATCTGTAACTTTCTTCACCTGATCAAGAAATTTCTAAGGGTCCTCATCTGACTTAGACCCAGTAAAAGATGGAGGGTTCATTCGGGTGAAGTCCCAAATCCTCGATATAGCTATATTGGCCAGTGGATTGTTCAGAACGGCAGCTGGGTGTTCATTTTGGGCTACTATAAAATGAGCTAGGGTAGTGAAAGCTGCTTTGAATTCAGCGTGGGAGACATGTTCATCTAGGGGATCTAGCTAGATGGGCTGAGGTGCTGGCTGGTCTCCCATTTCTCTTCCCTTAGTCCTCTTTGGAGGAATATTTTATAAACAAAAGAGAAAATTAGATTAGACAGAGAGGTTAACTTAAGCTTGTGCTCACCCACACGACATGATTGCTGAAAAAAGGGAAACTTTTCCTAAAACATTTAATAGCCTCTTGACCATAAGTGTGGTGCACTATACACCCATACACAAGACTCTACTAGATGCAGCTTTTAGACTTCCTAGGACTCTATTGAACCTTAGGCTCTGATACCAAGTTTGTAACGTCCCGCGTCTGTACTCCAGGCGCTACACGGTGCTCATAACCTCAAAGGATCATAGTCAAACCCATGACTAGTACCTGTTGCATTAACTGAAAAACAATACTGTAATTATGCAAAAATTAGGTGAAAACTTGGCATAAGGTTCAAAGCTGTAAATAAATACTGAGTATGGTACAACAATACCAAAACTGATCATCTGTCTATAATTACTATATGTCTGAAAAGTCTCTACTATCTGAACAAAGAGTTGATAGGATAAATCCCTAACTAACTCTGACTATTGAAATAAACTGAGTACTAAAATACTAGAATAATAAATCTATCCTAGAATAATGAGGACTCACCACTAGTCTACTGCTGGTGGATCAGGCTGCTAAGTATGATTGGGAGCCTATGCAAGTAAACCTATGATATAAGATATCATAGCACAAAATAAAAGTATGCGTCAGTACTTTGAATTTACTGGTATGCTAAGTGAGGTAGGCTAAGATACATGGGTTCATATGCATGAACAATACCGACTGAATAATATGAGTATAACTAAATGAGAGTACATGTATGAAATATTTAATCTATAACTGAGGTCATGGTAACACTGGATATTGCGTTCAGAATCATTGGTTTACTGGTATCTGAGTATAACGATACTGTATTACTGTTAACTGTGTGACTATATCTGACAATCCTGATTTTGTGGAACTATTTTGAGTTCCATATTGAACTGAGTGACTGAGTCTGACAGTCCTAATTTTTGTAGAACTAAACTGAGTTCTATTCTAAAGACTAAAACTGAGACTGTGGAAGGTAATCATCTAACCAACATGCCCCTTTCTGAATGGTGTCAATACTGTGCCATGAGTAAAGACAAGCTGACTCACCCTTATCTGGAAGGTGCTCTAAATGAGAATGGTGGTACCCTCAACTAGTAGGTAGGAATCCTTATCAACCCTCAAATGGCAGGTTGATGTCTCAACCTACACTGGCTATGTAGTTCTGGAACACAGGGACTGATTTTAAAGATTACACCCTCTGCTACCAGGTAAGTCCCCATCCTTGGGTTCACTCGGTGCTAAATCCTACTCCCAATTGAATAGACACTGGACTAAATTCTAAATAGTGATAGGCTTGACTGATTTGTTACTAATTCATACTGTCTGACTGAACTGAACTGAGTTTTCTGGATTTCGCTAACTAATGTAATACTATTGAATTTTGTTAACTGACTGAACTCTACTGGGTTCTGAACTATTACTAAACTATTGATCACGATACTATCGAGTCTATTCTATAGCTACTATAGATTTAGGTAAACAACTAGATTTTGGGGTATTAAATACCCCAGGACGTGATAGGATAGACTGTAAGACATAACACTATCTTGACACATAATAACTAATTACTTAATCACCATTCATTCATTGAAGCATTTTGAAAAACACTTGCATAACACGAACTTGTATACATGCTAATATGATGGGACTTACTATTCAACTCATATGAACAATCCACCAAACACTTGGAAGACATAGTATATGCACACAATGCTAAACAACATTTTAACATGAATTCTCATGATGCAAACACATATAAGATGTAATTTCACACAAATCTTGCAACTAATCATGGATTAAGAACTTTATTAACATTGAAAATATGATCACATTCAAAATCAACTATAAAATTCATAAAACTCATGAACTTGTAGTAAAAAGGGTTTCTTGAACTCCATCGGTGGAGGGAAAACCTTGGATGAACACTTTACATACCTCAATGCCTTAATTCTTGAAGATTAGTGCTACAGTCCTTGGGATTTGAATCTTGGGTTGATAGCCCTTGGGGTTGTTCTTGAATGATTTTGGGAGAAAAGAGTGTAATTTGCTTTGTGAGGCTGAATTTTGTGTTTTAGGGGCAAATTCGAAATGGGGAAATGTCTCAAATACCCCTATGGATTCAGTTTTAATTACTGAAAAACATATCTAACAATACACAGACCGACGCATTACGTCGATGGGGTCAACGCTATGGCCACTGTGCCACATCGAGGCCATGTCGTCTTATTAGAATTTAACCTAGGATCTAGGGGAAAAATAATCATCGATGCGATGGGCGATGCAGTGCATCGAGATCGCATCGATCCACTGGTTAGGACTTTCACATGTGCGTCAAACAAAGTCTAAAAAATTTAAAACTTGACTGTGAACACTTACTGGCGTTCCTGATCATGAATTAACCTAAAAATCAATATTTAAAGGTAATAAGGGTCATGAAAAAGGATCGCCAAATTACAAAGTCTAAAATAGCTCTAAGTAGGAAAACTATGTTGAATTTTTCTAAGTCTGGGACCCCTTACTAGCTTTTACAGGATTAAATCAATCTTAGGATTTTGCAGGGTCTTACAAATCTATAGTACTCCATGGCTTAATAAACTGATCAACTACGGAAATCTCTATCACTCCCTCATCTAAACGTATCTGTGCCAGTAAGCACAAGAATGCTAAGACTAGTTCAGGGCTCACCGGTTAATCACGGATCTTTGTCATTATCCACTTGGATACATTAAGCTCATAGACCTCCATGATACCCCCAATCAAGGTTGCTTGGTACAGACTCAATATATTGTCCCCATATGTGGGAATCGGTATATGACATGCAAGAATTCACCAAGCCTTTGCTGCAAATTTCAGTCTTCTTTTTGTAATCTAGGAAGAAGATCCAACTCTGGGAATCACCCAAGGAGCCCCCTTCTCTGTATTAATAATTTTGGCCATTCACCAAAAGTGAGAAAGTTGTTCTCTGAACCAATCTAATTTAACTTTTATCTTCTGCATCTTTTCTATGCGGTAGTCAATTTCATTTGTATTGGCTGGTAACTGAAATCTCGCCCATGTAGGAATCTGGAAATAGTTTGTATTGATATGTTCACCCAAACACCTCTAATCATTAATGTCATCAAGAGGTCACCACCCTTCCACAAATGCCCCAATCGATATAAACTCCTGAGCTTATCTGATAAGTTGTATAGAACTCGTGTACAAATTCGGGACTGTACTAGCCAGTAGCTCTAGTCATCCACTCAAAGTGGTACTGTCTGTGACGGGTATTAAATTTAGGAATATCAGACACTTCTGTGGTGATTAGCTTGCGCTCTTTGTAAATCCCTCTCTTTTATTTTTCTATGGAAGGGTTGATGGCACTATCATGCTCAAATTAATTTTTGCATTTTGGGGGGGGGGGGTACCCTCACCGTTAAATAATAGGCAGCGGAATATGCTCTATCTAAAGTGGTGCAATAGGTGGAGGAGGTGGTATTTCAACTGGGGTATCACTCGACTCACTCTCAGCCTCTTCTTCACCATCTGACTCCATATTCTTGGATTCTCTATTATCAAACCCATCATCATTTTCCTCCTCGAGACCAAACTCCTCATCCTCTTCATTATGTTCATCGTTCTTTTCAAACTGAGGTGATGAGTGAGGTGGTGACTAGATAGGGTGTTTCATACTTGTCCTGGCCCGAGGTAGTGTAACTTCTTTTGCAACAGCTTTAACACCTCTATGTAATTTCTCCCTTGGCACCACCGTCCCTCTAATAAAGTATTACTCCATTGGCCCACTTGATTATTCATCATCAGTGGGTTTATTTTCGAGATAACAAGTGGGGACAATGGCCTTCTTCTTGGAAGATTCATTATTTGGTACCATTAGTACTTGGGACAGACACACATATTAGTATATCTAAGAAAAGGAAAGAAAACAAGAAAAATGTCCTAAGGGTTGCAGGATTTGAGCACCTAACAAGTTAGGGTACGACTCACGACCACTGTTAATGAGTCCTTATGATACTCGTGAGGTAAGACTGGGCATAAGGAATAGTCACTGGTCAAGTAACGAGTCCTCCTAATGAGTCATTATGTTATACATGACTCGTTACCAACACTCATTGTCTTGACCAACACTATTTCCCTAGTATATTATCCTTCCTAGTCCTCATGACTCCTTACCATGATTTGTATAGTGAAACAACAACTCAAGGCATGGATCGTTATGATAACAAAACCCCAACCTTTTTTGTACTTATATGCCCAGTGATTACGAGTCAAGTAACGACTTATTAGGGGACTTTACGAGTCATTAAGAATACCATAATGGGAAGAAAATCAATAATGGGATTTAATTTCTCATTTAATATGTCGTCTCCAGATCGGGTCGACCTGGCAAGCCCGCGAATTCGAGACTAGTAATGAGTCACTCATAGTGAATCATTACCACTGTTAAGGAATTTATGACTCCCCGCATGCAGATTGGAACCTTAGCTGGGTCTCTAATCATAATGACTCATCGTAATGAGTTGTAGGCACTAACCACAACTCATTCTGAGAGTCGTTATGAATATAGAGACCAAATACCTGAGAGTGGCCTGAGCTTCATTTTCTCACGACTCACCTAATGAGTCGTTATGAATCCTAATGGCTCATTATCAGAGTCGCATGGACCTAGCACCAAAAAATTTTCTAGTCTTTTTCTGTAATCTCTAGCGCTACACACTGAACACACAAATTACCCCATAATGTAATAAGTACAAAACATAGGTTTTCTCCCATGCAATGCTTGATTTAATGTCACAGCACGATGTGGCTAGGTTGGATACACAGACTTCACAAACTAGCCCATATGTTGCCTCTACACAACACCTAATTTAACATCGTGGCATGACACAATTGCCTTGGTTACTCAAACTTCACCAAGGCCCATATCATCATGTATATTTACCCTATCTGGTTTTCTCAAATAGTGCTTTATCCACTGCCCATTCACCTTAAATGGTGCTTCACCATCACTCTCCACTTAGTAGAACCATGTGGGAATACCACAACCATGATAAATGGTCCATACTACCTAGACTTTAGCTTGCTAGAAAAAAAATCAAAGTCTTGAATTATACAACAATACCAAACCACCGAGCTCAAACACTTTTTATTAATCTTCCTATCATGATATCACTTTATTATTTCTTTGTATAAGGGAAGAACTCTCATAAGCACGGATACAAAATTCATCCAACTCATTCATCTTATTTAACCTCAATGTAGCTGCATCAAGCTACTCAAAATTTAGTTTTTTAAGGCCCGTACTACCTTATGCTCAAGTTCGATCAAAAAGTGGCATGCCTTGCCATACACACCTATGGGGGTTTTGAAAACTATTCTATAGGCCCATAAAATATCATCTAGCCTTCTTGACCAATCAATCCTTTTGGCATTCACAGTCTTTGCCAATATGGACTTGATATCTCTATTGGAGATCTCAACCTGCCCACTTGTATAAGAATGGTAAGGTATTGCCACCTTATGCCTTACACTATATTTATCAAGCAGGGTTTTGAAAAAATGATTACAAATGGGACCTACCATCGTTTTTAATAGCACAAGAAGTGACAAATTGAGAAAATATATTTTTCTTCAGAAATGCGGTGATACTTCTACCTTTATTATTTTGAAGCACAACTGTATCTACCAATTTCGACACATAGTAAACCACCACAAGAATATATTTCATGCTAAAGGATCTCACGAACTACCCTATGAAATTAAACTCCCATTCATCAAACAACTTCAACTCCAAAATAGGTGTAATGGGAAGTTTATGGCACCGTGAAATGTTGCCTTGACGCTGTCATTAGTCATAGGCTTGCACATAGTCATAAGCATCCTTGAAGATCGTAGGCCAATAATACCTACACTGTAGAATCTTGTGGGTTGTTTGGGTTCCACCATGATAACCCCTAACCGATGATTCATGACAAGCCTCAAGGATGCTTATCATCTCTACCTTAGGGATTCTCCGGATAACACCATCCAAAAAAATCCAGAAAAGATAAGGTTCATCCCAGGAAAATTTCCTCACCTCTTACACTGCTGGAAGGATAGGTCTTTTTGAATAAGATTACTTGCTGAATAGTAGTCAAAATTAGCAAACCATGAGATTAAGTCTTGAGATGCTGCCAAGACCCACTCATATAGAAAAGAATCATCTATGTTAAGATCATCCCCTAGTTTTCACATTATATCTCCCTCAAGGAGAGATAAGTGATCAGCAACCTGGTTTTCTATGCCCTTTCGATCTTTTACCTCAAAGTTGAATTCTTGTAAGAAGAGGAGCTAACATATCAATATCGGCTTTTCATCCTTTTTAGACATAAGATACCTCAAAACTGCGTTGTATATATGCATAATGACTTTTGTCCCAATCAAGTAAGACTAGAACTTTGTAAAGGAATAAACCATTGCAAAGAACTCTTGCTCAGTAACTGTGTTGTTATTTTATGCAAGGTTTAATGCCTTACTGGCATAGTATACCAGGTGAAGGATCTTTTCATGCCTCTATCCAAGGACAACACCCAAGGCCACGCTCGTATCGCACTTTACCTCACATAGTAAAGACCACTCAGGGGATATAATAATAGGAGCTGAAATCAACTGCTCCTTAAGGCACTTAAAAGTCTTGAGACATGCATCATCAAACTTAAATTTTACCTCCTTATCTATAAGTTTGAAAAGAGGATTAGCAAACTTATAGAAGTCCTTGATGATCTACCTATAGAATCCATCATGACTCAAAAAACATTGGATGTCTTTGACTGAGATTGGAGGAGGCAGTTTTTCAATAACCTCAATCTTCACTCTATCTACCTTAATACCCTATTTTGAGATCTTATGCTCAAGGATAATACCTTCTTTCACCACAAAGTGACACTTCTCCCAATTTAACACGAAGTTACACTCCTAACACCTCTAGAGTATGTTGGCCAAATATGCCAAATAGTCATCAAAAGAATCCCTAACTACTAAAAATCATCCATTAAGACCTCTATTGTTTTCTCCACCATGTCAGAAAATATAAACATCGTATATCTCTAAAAGATAGCGGAAGCATTTCATAATTCGAACTACATCCTCTTGAATGCAAAAGTCCCATATGGACAGGTAAAGGTAGTCTTTTCCTGGTCCTTTAGAGCAATCAAAAACTGATTGTAACCTGAGTACCCATTAAGAAAATAGTACCAACCCCTGCCTGATAACTTGTCAAGCATATGATCCAAAAAAACCATACGAAAATAGTCCTTTTAGGTCCAAGTGTTTAGATTTATGTAGTCCACGGAAACTCGCCAACTAGTAATTAGTCTCATGGGAACAAGTTTATTTTTCTAGTTACGGACCACAGTGATCCCACCCATCTTAGGAACACATTGAACCAGGATGGTCCACTTGTTGTCCGCAATGGGGTAAACCACTCCAACATCAAATCACTTGATAGTTTCTTTCTTTATAACCTTTTGCATAGGCAGATTCAGCCTACACTAGTGCTTAAGTCTAGGATTGCACTCTGGCTCAAGCTGTATTTTATGTGTACAAATACCTGGTGGGATTTCTATAATATCTGCAATGGTCTATCCAATGGCCCCCTTGAATCTCTGTAACATTGACAAAAATGCGTCAACTTGTGACTTCACTAAATAAGTCATAATAATCATTGAAAAAGTATTGTCTGCCCCCCAAAATGCATAGCGCAAGTGTGATTGGAGGGCCTTCAACTCTAAGACCAGTGTCTTCTCAATAAATGGTAGAGATGGAGAAGTGGTTGTATTCTTCAGATCCATATTAAGCATATTTAGAGAATAATTATAAGAACCTCTACAATAGAATATGCTCACCATCTCATCATACTCATTGATTCCATGGCTATCAAAATTCATGATGACTACCGCTAGCACTTCAACTCCAAGTCTCTATTCAATGGGAAAAGTCACTTCATCATCATTAATAGTCTGAATCATGGACACCGCTCTTATATCCTTCAGTTATCGCATAGACTGGTAAACGTTAAAAGTGACTTGCTCATCATTGAGTTTGAACTTTATTGTCCCTATCTCCATATCAACAAAGGCCATACCCATAGCTAGGAAAAGCCTTCTCAAGATAATAGGGACTTTAAAGTCCACCTCACAGTTCAAGATCACGAAGTTAGTCAAAAAATATAAAGGATGCAACCTTCACCAATACATTAGACAAAATACTAATCAATTTCTTGACAACTTGGTCAACCATTAATAACCTCATGGATGTTGGTTTGGGTGCCCTCAACCCCAAGTAACTGTATACCACTGTAACGCTCCAAGTCTTACCTCGAATGCTATATGGTTCTTATGATCCTGAAGGACCATAAGCTAACCCATGACTGATATCTACTCTGAGCACTGAATAATCACATGGTACTAATAATAATACTAAAACAAATGTAAAAATTAGACTGAAGTTGCCTTAAGGTTCATAACTATACAAATACTGAATATTGATAAATGAATACTGAAAAATAAATATCTATCTGAAATACTCTAGTCTGAAAGCCTCTAATTGTCTGAATACGAAGTTGATGGGATAAGCCTCCAACTAAGTCCTTCTACTGAATGTACTAAGCTACTGAAATATTCAAAGATAACATCATCCTCAAACTATGAGGACTCACCACTAAATATGCTACTGATAATCCAGGCTGCTAAGTGCATTCAGGAGTCCATGCATCTGAACCCATGATATAAGACATCATAGCGTAAAAGAAAAGTATGTATCAGTACTTTTAATGTACTGGTATACTAAGTGAGGTAGGCTGATATGCATGGGTTCATATACATGAACAATAAATGGCTGAGTAATATGATCATAATTGAATGAGAGTACATGCATGAATACGTAAACTATAATTGAGGTCATGATAATACTGAATACTGAGTTCTGAATACTGATTAACTGATATCCGAGTTTACTGATACTGTATTACTGATAGCTGAATGACTATGTTTAGCAGTCCTAATTCTGAAGAACTAATCTAAGTTTCAAACTAAACTAGGTGACTGTATTTGACAGTCCTGAATCTGTAGAACTGAATTGAGTTCTGTACTGAGACTAAAACTGAAATTGTGAGAGGTAATCATCTAACTAACATGCCCTTCTCTAAATATATTGGGGTCTAACTTGTAACTCCAGTTTGAAAAGTGTCAGTACCGTGCCATAGGTACTAACACTGGCTGTGTGGATCCACTATACTGATGTACTATATGTCCTAAAAGACTAAGGGTGTCAATCCTGAGCTGACGGGTGACCCCTGCGCGAAAGTCAAGCCTAATCTGATGGGTAACTTCTCTTATCCTATGCTAGACATATAGATCTGGAGTATAGGGACTACTACTAACGACTCTGCTTATCTAATGGGGAAGCCGTCATCCCTGCACTCATTCAGTGCTGAATCCTAGCCCCAACTAAATAGACACTAAACTAATTTCTAGAATGCATTAGGCTTAATTGAACTATTACTGATCGTTCTGTCTAACTGAACTGAGTTCACTAGGTTCCATTGACAAACAGAAAGCTACTGAAATCTGCTAACTAACTGGGTTTACTTGAGGTCTGAACTGAATACAGAACTGAGACTATGACTGGGTACTGAGTGATACTGTTCATGAAACTATCAAGACCATTCTATAACTACTATATCTCTAAGTAAATAACTAGATTATTAGGTATTGCATACCCTCAGGACTCGATAGCATGAAAAGTAAAGCATACCATAACTTGAAAAGCATAACCGTGTGCACTTGTTTCTAACTCATTCATAGAGACATTTCATCAAACACTTGTAAGATATGAACTTGCACATAAGCTAGCATGACATGATTTTTCCCCTTTAGTTCACATGAGCAATTCATCAAGCACTTGGGGAAACATAATCTATACATGCGATACTAAGCAACATGTTGGCATCATAATTTCAAATCCCAATTTACAATTTCAAAGGTTCAAAATGAATTCACATGATACTACACATATGATAAATAATTTCACATGATATTTGTAATAACTAATGGATTAGAAATCCAAATAACATCAAAATCATGAATAAATTCAAAATTCAACATGGAATTTACAAAATCATTTAACTTATAGTTTAAATGAGTTTCTTGAACTCCAAGGGTGGAAGGAAACCTGTGGATGAACACTTCACATACCTTGAGGCTTGAATTAGTGAAGAGTGATTGTGCTTCCTTGAAGTTTGAATCTTGAATTAGAAGCCCTAGGGTTTGGTTCTTGAGTAATTTGAGAGAGTGGATTTTGCCTCTAAAATGGCTTAATCTCGTGTTTTGGGGGCTGATATAAGGGGGGAAAAGACCCATTTACCCCTCTAGATGCAGGCTTCTAATGACTTAAAACATGCCTAGTGACGCGCAGCCCGATACTCTGTGTCGATGGGATCGGCTTTATGGCTGGCGTGCTACATCGATTCTGAGTTGGATCAATGGAATTTGACACTAGGAGCTGGGAAAAACATTTATCAACATGATAGGCAATGTGGCTTATCGAGATCGTATCGATCCACTAGTTTGGACTTCCAAACGTGCCTCAAACGATGTTTGAAAAATCTAAAACTCGCTGGAGAATGTCTACTGATATTCCGAATCATAAATCAACATAAAGATTGATATTTTAAGGTCATAAGGGTTATGAAATAGGATCACCAACTTACGAAGGCTAAAATACTTCTAAGTATAAACACTTAGCTGAAATTTCTAAGTATGGGACCCCTTTTCTAGCATTAACGGACTGAATTAAGCTTAGGATTTTGTGGGGTCTTACAATATCTCTCCCTTAGGAACATTCATCCTCGAATGAGACTGACTAAGCTGAGAAATACTGATAGGCTGTATTTATATACTGAACACGTAGAACTAAAGCGTGATTACCCAACTGAAAGTACTGATATACTGAACATGCATAATTGAAGCATGACTGAATTCTGAAGACATAACACATAACTGAGCTATTTCATAAAGGTATGCGTGACATAAAATTCTATACAACTGAACCGATACAGAGTTGTAATGGTAATCTGAGCATGGAACTAAATAAATTCAAGGAAAATTATTGCCTTGAGATGAGTCTGAGTTTGCAGAGAAAAGGTAAGGATACTTAGTCTGCATATCTGCTTCTACTTCCCAAGTAGCTCCCTCAATGGACCGATTCTACCAAAGAACTTTGACTAGAAGGACTTCCTTGTTCCTCAGTCTACGAATTTGATAATCAAGGATTTCGACTGGAACCTCTTTGTAAGAGAGATTGTTCTGAACATCCACACCCTCTATAGGGACTACAACTGTTGGGTCACCCCTACATTTATTTATCAAGGAGACATAAAACAATAGATGGAATCAAGCTAAGTCTAAAGGCAACTCAAGCTCGTATGCCACCTTTCCAAAATGACTAAGAATTTGGTTAGGATCGATATATTGGGGACTGAGTTTCCCTTTCTCACCAAACCTCTTCACTCCCTTCATAGGAGAGATTTTCAAATATACATAGTCACCAACCTCAAACTCAAGGTCCTTTCTTCACACATTTGCATATGATTTCTACTAGCTTTGAGCTGTCTTAAGACTTTCCCTGATCCACTGACCTTTTTCTAAGGGATCAAATACCAAGTCAGGCCCTACCACTATGGCCTCACCTACTTCAAACCAACTAATAGGAGATCTACATCTTCTTACATAAATCACCTCAAACGTGGCCATCTGAATGTTTGAATGGTAACTGTTATTATACGTAAACTCAATCAAGGGAAAGTGGTTATCCCAACTACCCTTAAAGTCAATGGCACACGTCCTTAGCATATATTCTAAAGTATAAATGGTCCTTTCTTCTTGCCTAACTATCTGAGGATGGAAGGCTATATTGGGGTAAACTTGGGTACCAAGACCCTTTTAGAAGGCTTTTCAGAAATGAGAGGTGAACTGCATACCTTTATCTAAAATAATGGATAACGAAACTCCATGCAATCTGAACAACTCTCTAACATAAAGTATGGAACGTAGGTAGTACCTACAACCCAGTAGATGGTAAAGTATGTTGAGATCCTGCAAATTCTAAATATTATTGAGTTAATCTGATTCCTACGCCCTACCTACTAGGCTTAGGTATAACCTACAGACCGTAGGTTGCCTCATAGGCAGGTGTTCTGCAGTCTAAAAGTATCTCTAATTCCTATGAGCCTACTTATGCCCCATAGGTACAACCTATGAATTATAGGTTGCCTCGTTGGTTGGTACCGACTTTGATTTCCTACACTATTTAGGATAGGTTTTTAGATGTATCTATAAATACCCATAAGATTTTTTATTATCAGTTTACTCACTTTATACACCTTTTACATTGTTTTGAGTTCTGAGATTCATTATTGATCTTGGAACTATTTTTCTTGGTTTTTACGGTTTTAAATTAATTTGAGATTTTGAGTTTTCATTCTTATTCTTTGTAAGTTCATACTTATTCTTTCATCTATGAAATTTATGTGTGTTCTTACAATCATGAGCAACTAAACCCCATAACTAGGATTATGGAAACCCTGATGGATTAACAAAGTAGCTATAGTGTAAAGTCATTCTAAATTTGAGTTCTTGCATGTATTTGATTTCTTTCATTTTGATTGCTTTCTTTACAGTTGCAAACACTTGGAACTTGCATATCTTCAATACTTTCTTGAGAGAGAGGTAGAGATTGGGAAAAGGAAATCACAATAGTAATTTAAAGCTATCAACCTTCATCTAATCAACTTAAGACTGAGAGGAGATAGTTAATCGAGATCAAGAACAAGGGTTAGTAATGCGATACTCTGATACCGAGAAAAGATGAGTTAAATTCACCCAAACTAAGGTTAAAAGATGGTTAGGTGATATAGAACATCCTAATTACTCAACATTGTTACTACTTGATGTGCTATAGAAATATAGTACTTTCAATGCTTAAAACGAGGAAAACAAGCAAGTTTCTAAGGTTATTTTGTTAGATATGATGCATTTTGGGTATGTTTTGCAATAAATCATGTTTTGGATGCTAAGTTCATGAAAAAGTTGAAAAAGGTGTTTTTGGATACTTTTTGGAGAAATTATGGATGTTCGGGACACTTTTTGAATTGTTCGTGATCACAGCATGTTCAAGAATTGAAGAAGAGTTGAAAAGATGACTCCCAACCCTTACTAGGTCAACCTACGAACCGCATGCAGGACCTATGGACTGCAAGTAGGCAAAGCAAGTTCCAAAAGTCCAAACTTCCAATAGCTGACTTGCAGGATTTTTCATCCGGTACATGTGCCCTATACCTAAACTCACCCTACTGACCAAAAGTACTACCTGTGCCCAGGCATAGGACAGACTACGTGTGGACACTAACCCTATTTTTTTCTATTTTTTTTTGGGATTTAGGGTTTTCTCATGTACTACAAATACCCTTTATGTGTTTTTAGAAGTAGTTATGCACTTTTGATATCCATAATCATATTTTGATTCCAAGATTCAATTTTGATTTGAGGATTCTCTTGTATTAATATTAATTGATTAATTTAGTTACGGTTGTGGGTTTTTACACTTCTTATCATTGTGATTCCAACTATACTTTTGATCATGAATATTACTAATTTCTGTATAAGCATGAGCAGCTAAAAGCCCATAGCTAGGGTTGTGTAAGCCTTGGCGAATTGACGAAGTAGAAGAAGTGCTATTGTTGTTGTTCTGAACCGATACCCATCCATGTATTGCTTTATCTTTATTTTAATAGCTTTAATTGTTGCACACATTGGAATCCCGTCTAGATATTGCTATTTACTCCAAAAGGGGAGTAGTGACTAGAAAAGGATAAAGACAATAGAAATTGGAGTTTAACTGTTGATCCACGCTTCTAGGTTCTATCTTAGTAAGATGGATAGATTTAATATAATAACTAAAGACTCAAAAGGTAATATTTAACTTCAATCAAGATAAGGGTTAGTTAGGAGACATCCTGAGACTCAAAATGTAATGGGTGAAATCCTTTTGCTCATCCAAAAGACTATAGAAGGTACATAACTTATCGATTCTGCATGCAAAGTATCAGGTTGGTTCAACAACGCACAATAAGCCTATGGGGTTGATAATAAAGGGGGATACAATCCTAGTGTTCACCTACGACTGATTACAACTAAAGTTAATATAGTTACTTGCTTGAGATAACTAGATAAAACCCCTCAATTAATTTTTGTGTTCTTCCCATTGACTATAACTGCTGAGATCCACGATTCCATGTATTCCCTTGGGATTCAAACCCAACCTTTGTTGGATTACTATATTTTGACAGCGACTATATCATTATGTTAGAGGATGTATTGTTCGAACATTATCAAAATTTTGGTTCCATTGCCGGGGAACACGACGTTAATTTGTGATTTAAAGTTGTTGCATTTTATGAGTTTTTTTATTTTTGTTGTTTGCTCTTAGTTGGCCATACATCCATGTATGCCTAGCAAATAGAGTAGAGGAATTCCCATAGTTCTAGTAAATCTTAATCCAGATAGGATCATACAAACACCTTGTCGGATGCCTAAGTAGAAAAGAGATGAACTTCCTGAAAGGGTTCATGATGTTATACCTACCCCTCCTCCCAAAAGAGTACATGATATTATTAATCATCAGAATAGTGAGATGTTAGCTTAAGCTAAAGATGAGAGGAAGGAAATGAAAAAATCTTAGTGGGTAGCTAGGGAGGGATATCTAGCTGAGTAGAGACAAGCAACAGACTGTCAAGCAGCACTCGGTGGAAACCAGAATAGAGCTAGAGGTACCCATCTTCAAGTAATCCTAGAAAATCAGTATGTGCAGCCATATATAGATGATGAATAAGACTTGGGATACATTGAGCCGACAGAGACTGGATCCATAGTTCCTCCTGTTTTATCTCCAGGCATAAAGTTTGACATCATGAGCGCAATGATCCTACTCTTAAATCTGAAGGGTGTGTTTGTAGGTCTGCCTACAAATGATGCAAACTTGTAACTTGCCAATTTTATCAAGACCTGTAGTTCATATATAGATACAACAACAACAACATTAACAAACCTATTATATTCCTACATAGTGGGGTCTGGAGAGGGTAGAGTGTACGTAGTCCATACCACTACCTCTAACAAGGTAGAGAGGCTGTTTTTGATAGACCCCTGGCTCAAGATAAAAGACAGTATAAGAGGCAGTATATAAAAAATATCAAAAGCATAGAACATGATAAAATAACATAGATATGACATCTACAAAAAGTACTTGCCAATCAAAGGATACCACAAATCCCCTACCTACTGACTACAACTCAACCACACCCTTAGCCCTCTATTCTAATATTTTTCCTCCATATCTTCCTATCTAGGGTCATGTCCTTAGTCAGCTGTAACTGATCTATGTCATGTATAATCACTTCTCTCCAGTATTTCTTTGGTCTACCCCTACCCTGCTTGAAACCTTCTAAGGCAAACCTCTTACACCTATGAACTGGGGCATCCATGCCCCTCCTATCATATGACAAACCATCTCAACCTCTAGGGGTGAATTAGAAAGCACTCAAACTGAGGTTGTTCCCCTTATCCCTTACATGATAAACATCTTTATGGTTAGGGGAACTTCCAAAAGTCTCAATAACTTTATGGAATGAGTTGTGCATGCAATTCTTAAATAGGTTCTTTCCTCTATCCAGGATGTTATAGCTTAAGGATAAGATTTACAATTTTAGGTAGTTGTAGTCAGAATCAATGTATGAGAAATGGTTTAGGTTCAAGAAGAAGCTAAGTATGGTGACCAATCATCAATTGTTAGGGACGAGCTTATTGGAGATATTTTACCAAGCCTTGAACATAAGGTATAGAGCCATGGTAGACACCATATCTGGAGGAGTTTTTATGAGACTACAATGGGAGGCAGCTTCAGAGATGTTAGATTAGATTTTACTCACTAATCGATGGTGGAAAATTTGGGAGGATAAGAGGGGATCTGGCACTTATTCTATTGGTGCCTCTTATGGCTAAAAGGTAGATAATGACATAGTAGCACAAGAGATATCATTGCTAGAAATAATCTTGGGGTAATATGAAAATATCTTGAAACAACAACTTTTGAGAAAGTGAATGCAGTAGCAGCACAGGGGTTAGCTTCCAAAGCTCAAGAGTTAGAATTTGAAGAGGAATCAAATTATCTAGATCATGAGTTGGTGGGTTTCCGATCCGAAGGGCAAGGGAATAAAGGTTGGAACTACTATGATAGATACAGAGGCCATAGAAGAGAGCGAGACAGTAATTAAAGAAAGAAGAATGACTGCAAATAGAAGCGAGGTAGGTACATTCCACCTGGCAGACGAGATATAAAATCTAGAATAGAAGAGATGCTGGCTAAGTTGGTAAAGGGCCAAGAAAATTAAGAGATCGACCTTAAAGAGATTAAGACCAATATTTCAGGTTTGACTCAAAAGGTTGAGTCACATTCCACTACTATGAAGTAGTTAAAGCACTAATTTGGGAAGGTTTCAGCAATTCTGAACCAGAGATAGCTAGGTACCCTTCCAAGAAACACCATGCAAAAACCAAAAAATAATGGTCATGTAATTGTTATTACCATGAGGAGTGGTATCACTACTATGGATCCCCCATGACCTGCTGCAGAAGATGGTGATTATGATACACCTACTATTGAGTTCAAGAAGGTAACAGGTGACAAAGTTAAAGTTGTTGAAGACAAAGGTAGCGGTACGACCATTGAGAAAGAAATCAGAAAAATTTTGAGACCACCCCCACCTTTTCCTCAGAGGTTAAGGCAAAAAAAGAGGAAGGTAAGTTCAAGCGATTCATTGTGATACTGAAAGAATTTTGAGCTTGAACATACCTCTTCTTGAGGCACTAGAGCAGATGCCTATATACGTCAGGTTCATGAAATAATTGGTCACAAAGAAGAAAAGAGTGATAAGTGGGGACATTGATGGTATGCACTACTGCAGTGCAGTCATGGCTATGTCTTTGGTGTAGAAAAAGGGTGATCCTAGAGCATTCACTATACCTACACTAGTAGTTCATCCTAATTTTCTAGAGCCTTGTGTGATTTATAGGCCAACATTAATATGATATAGCCGGTTGTAT
This sequence comes from Capsicum baccatum var. pendulum, assembly GCA_030864225.1. Taxonomy (NCBI): domain Eukaryota; kingdom Viridiplantae; phylum Streptophyta; class Magnoliopsida; order Solanales; family Solanaceae; genus Capsicum; species Capsicum baccatum. Next base: position 79,213,018 of record CM061560.1, on the reverse strand, counting down.
TCAGGAAATTGGGCTTAAACCCTTCGAAACTGACTTTGATGCGGTTGTTGATGGCTGACTGCAAAGTGAAAAAGCCTATGGGAATCTCATTTGATGTGATCTTTAGGGTGGATAACTTCATCTTTCTGACAGTCTTTGTAATTATGGACTCCAAGGTTGACACTGAGATGCCCATTATATTGGGAAAACCGTTTATGTCCACAAGTAGAGCTATGGTTGACATGGAAAAAGGTGAGCTAAAATTCAGAGTCAATGGTGTGGAGGGTACATTTAACATCTAAAAGTCAATGAAGCATCCAACCAACATAGGGTAGTTTCGGTGTTTGATTGTATTAATACCCTAGAGGATACTCTTATGGGTATCAAGATGAATTCTAAGTAGTCAAGATACCCGCGTTGGGATGTGATGTTAAATCAAGCATTGCATGGGATACAACCCATGGGCTTTTTGGTGAAGTTTGAGTAGCCAACACCACCATGTCATTCCGCAATGGTACATTAAGAGTTGACTAGGAGGCAACCCACTATTGTTAGTGTTTATGTTTAGTGATGTTTTCCCTTTTTGTAGGTTTTCAGCTATTGGACATACTTTGAATATGGTAAATATTGCTATATTCATTGATTTATAGGTATGTGGGTTGTGTGATCAACCCATCATACCACACAGTAAGTTGGGTAATAAGTTGTAAAGTTGAAATTTTAAGGATAAAAAATAGAAAGTTGTGGACTTTGGCATCTAATTTTACTTTTATGACTCTAAACTTCGGTTGAGGGACCATAGGTAGATGGAAAAATTATCAAAATTCCAAGTCTAGATGGAAAGAAAGCAGGCCAAAATTTTGGCTCGACACTTGTGCCCTATACCTGCTGGCCGCAGGTGGCACCTACACCTCATGCCTGGTTGTAAGTGGCAGGCGCAAGTTGAATTCGCGTCTAGGTCAAAATGTGGGCCCATTTTAAATTCAAATTTTGGCCCACCAACACATATATATGACCTAAAACCGCCCCACCTATATTTAAAAAACCTTAACCTCATTCAGATCCTTAAAACTTCACTTTTCTCTTTGAATTAAACTTCCCTATTAAAACATAAACTATCCCCACACTCAAGTAAAGGCTATATTGATAATTATTTGAGATACCAACTTGTCCCAACACACTAAAAACGAGTTTCAACTTTGGTTTAGCTTGAGTTCTTCATTATTCACTTCCGGTTCTTTATAAAAGATGTAACTTTCTCGGCTACTAATGGTTATGTATTGATCTATTTATTGTTTAAACAAGTTGATATGTTCATTACATTGAAAAATATATAGAATCTATCATATTTGTATGTAGGAGCCTTGAAGTAGCCTAAAATCTTAATGTAGGGCCTTGTTTTAAAGAAAAATCTAAAGTTAGGCCCCAACCGGATGTTGAACTTAAGTGAATAAAAGTAATACCACTGTTAAGCATGTTTGTTTTCTTTGAAAGCTGTGATTTATGATATGTGTGTGCACATTGGACTTGTGGTCATAGGGGTGTGAAAATTAGGGGAAAATTTGAACTTTCTAAATTTTGAGTTTTTCTTTTACTTTTAATATTCCTCACTTTGTTGGAAACTAACAAATGGTTTTTCAGGTATATAAGACACCTAAAGTTGTAAAAAAGATGAAGGTCAATACCTTGAGGAGATGGGCAGAGTATCCCAAGCCTAGTGGTTAAGTGGAGGAGCACCCGAGGCAACAACATAAAGATGTTGTAGTAGGGGTGACATGCAGAGTCACTAGAGAACAAAAATGCCAGGCTGCTCAGACAGCTAACACCTGACCAAGCATGAAGTCAGCGCAGATGTGACTCCTCACACTTCTCCACCTGATGATGATGATGAAAAGGAGATAGATTTTAATTCTACTCCACAAGTTGTTGCTCAGGACCTCGAGTCTAAGGAGTGGTCCAAGGATTCATTCAAGGAGATAGAGTAGGAAGAGCCATCGACGGTGCCCCAATATGAGGAGGGTACGACTATTTATGTACAACACACAGATGTACCCCAGTCTAAGGAGGGTATAGAGCATGCTACCCATGATGTATCAGTACAGCAGGAGCAGAGTCCCACTCCCACACATGCCTTAGATGCACCTCTCGAGGAGGGATCCGAGGAGATGTGTGGAAGGGATATGAGAGATATTTACCATTGATAGTCATGTTTGGGAGGCAGACAGACCTATAAGGTGCATTTATAAGGAGCCTTAAATTGACCTATCAGGGCTGGATCAAGTACCATAGTTATGGGTGGTATTTTATAGATATCAGCTTGAGTGGAAAACTAAGCCACTCAATTCCTACAGCTCGTTATGGTACATGAAGTTTATGCATATTACCGAGCTACCGTAGTCCTTCTTATATGCAGACATCCATGCCTAGTGAGATTTGTGAGGTAGCTACAACTTGATCATACACTGGTTAAAGGGGTTAGAGTTGACATATCGACAGAGACTATCTGTAGAGTTATCTTTGGCCCAAATTACATTATCCCTATATCTAAAGTTAAGTGTGACCATAAATTGAGGGCCACACATGATCGACATATCATATGGAAGGACGAGCACCGATGAGAGAAGGTTGAGATGGTTAGGTGGATGGAAAGTTATATTTCACTATTGGGTGATGCAACCCCACGGATTGAGGGGCATGTTGTCATCAAGAAAGGCTTATTGAAATTTAAGGCCAAGTTTTTATGGTTACTGATTAGATACCGAATGATACCTACTACTTCATATAATATGTTAACATGGGAGGGAGCAACACTAGTTTCTTGTATAATGGCAAGGTATGTTGTTGATTTTGCTGCAATTCTAAGGCATGAGTTACATGATAGAGCATTTGGGGAGTTGACTAATATGCCATTCCTCTGCATGATTCAAAAACTGTGTGATGATGCTGATGTTCCTGAGATACCAGGCATACACGAGAGGGTACTTGTGATGGTGATTGTTCAGAAAGAGACTATGAAGGATCTAGCACGTCTAGGCCCTTATAGGAGATCGAGATAGTAGGAAGTAGTACCAAAACCCATACTGAGGGCCCAACAGTATCCACAGAGCCTGATGAGGCACATTGAGGTGATATGGGTGTTAGTATTGATATGGAGATAGGGTAGCAGAGAGAGGCTCCAAACTCTAGTATATAAGGCGAGGGGACACCAACTACTTCTTCTTCAACCCTGACTTTGACCTCAGAGATAGTGGTTGTACCTTCAGATCCTACTCACCCATACACTATAGCTCCTACTTCAAGTATGACTACTATATCTAGCAAGTTTTTGTAGAGCTTAGTGGACAGCCAGAGGGATACCGATGCTAGGGTGAAGGTTGTTAATATCGAGATGACTACCCTCTACGAGCAGATGAGATCAAGGGTTAGGACTAAATTTGATCAGGCAGATACCCGATGGAAGGTCGCACTGAGAGTTGCACTATTGCTGACTTCCTAACATGGCTCGATAAGTTTGAGATATGGGTTACAACCCAATTCACAAAGACAAATGTGTTGGATCTATCCCAAATGAAGGAGGAGTTCGATATATTATGAGCATAGGTATGCTCTCTCATAGAGAGCCGTGTAGTAGCCATTAACTCAATTATACCCCTGATGGTCCAGATATCACCACTGTGTGCACTGATATAGTTTGATTTCTTTGCAGAGGATGTTGAGAAGGTCCTAGCAGTTGGGGCCAAGAGAGGTCACATAAATGACTTACAGGACCCTAATTTTCTAGATGACTAGGCCGTTACAAAGGTCAGACATGATTCGATGGAGTTTGCATTCGTCGATAGGTAGAGACATGCATCTATAGAAGTGGGTACATCATCTAGTAGTGCACCACTACCACCACCGTCTCATCCAGCGGATATGCCCCCATATGGGATGCTCATGATTTGGGCGCCTAGTGCATCCTAGTTATGGTCTTACTTTCCTTTGTTTTACTTTATTTTAATGCATTGAGGACAGTTCGTAGTTTTTAGTTGGGGGCATACCATACAGCCGCGAGTTTTTATTGCCTTGCTTCTTTTCTGGTTGGCTGTGGTATGGTTGTAGGACTGACATGTCTAGGGTAATTTAGTGTTTTTTTTTGTTTTTTTTTTGTGCAATTAGGAGATTTTTAAGTATTTAGGACAGTAGTCATGTTTTGATTGATTTTTGATACCCCTCCAAAAAGATTGTGTTTTAGAAATGTGTGAATGTATATATGTGTGAACGGTGTGGATCTTGTTATGGAATTAGGATTAGGGACATGATAATCACTTGCTAACAATTGCATTAACTAGATAGGTAGTAGTTTATAATATTGACTCTGTTCCATGTACGTGTGAGATACTATCTAGTTCCTTTTGTGTGTTGGATTCACAACTTGCGTAGTTAGTCTTGCCTTGGTTGAAGGATAGTGTGTTAGGAAAGGATCATAGTCCATCTTTTATTTTAGTCCACTTTTAGCCTAAATGACCTTCCATGTGTGAATTGTATACCTTGATCCCCGTTTTTAGTCGCGTGGCCTATTTTTCTTGTGACACGACCGAACCAGGGCCTTGTTGTAATAGGCATCGCAAGTCCAACTAGTACCAGGGAATACCCCCATTACCCAATAGAACCTTCAAACACGTACCCCGAGTTGGATGAATTCCGAACATATAACAGTATAGAGTTTTGTACAATTTCAGACTGTGGGATAGGTCCATAACCGTGACCAAACCATGCAAGTCCAACCATCCAATACCCAACTATTAACCATACTAAAACCAAAATAATAACCAAATACGAGTCCATAACATAATAGGATGGAACAATCTTAAATACAACCAAACGATATCAGCCATAATACAAATACCAATGCCAAGGCTGACACCACTACCGACGCTGCCCATACAAACCGATAATAGTCCAACAAAGCCTCTAATAAAAAGTAAAACAATTTTAGGTTGGTACCTTCCCCCAACCATAGACAAGACCATAGTCTATAAGACGATCAAAAGAAAGAAAAGACATCCACGTCATAAAATAGAGCCTTCCAAAATATGAATGATTACCACTTCAATCCAACTGAGCTGATCCCGAATTCGATCACTGATAGGAGGAGTAGAATGGCTAGTTCCTACATCGCATTGAGTTACAGTACCCAAAGATGAGTTAGCGGGTGAACGCTAGCATACACTCAGGATAAGAATAAAATAATACCAACCTTTAAAACCAAGTAAACCAACTACTTTGGGAAAGAGAACCAGTTTTAGCATGTCTTTACAACCATTAACATGGGTATGTGTAGTATAACCGTCCTAGAACCACCCACAGGTTGTACGAGTCTAGTGTAACCCCCTAAATGGGTTCCAATACGTGTAGCTGCATAAACCGGAGATATCATAGGAGTTGGAATTCACGAGTACCCTTCTCTCTCCATGATACATATGTACAAGTGTACTTAGGGGATTCCTATTTACCCTCTAAGTATCATATATGGTCTCCATGACCAATCCTCATATTAGCAAACATGAGTTTCCAGTGTCCGTCCATTGTACTCACACCTTAAGGTTTAGCTATCACTCTCCGCTATTATTGCCCAATTAAAGCCATTACCACACAACCAAACCAACATTCCATTTATTTTTAACCAAGGTTAAGTAGTGGTATCATTATACTGACTATAGCTTGCAAGCAATGTCCTTATCCATCTTTTTTAAGAAGAAAGGATTCCCATGTACCCATAGATTACATTATTAAGTTGACTTGGGGGAATCCTATGTACCACACAAGATGTTTGTTATTAAGTTTGCTTGGGGGATTCCCTTGTACCCTACAAGGCTTTCAGCTAGACCAATCATAACCACCAAGACCTCGCCATTTAACCATTCCAAACCATTTAAACCATTTATACCATTTAGGATTCCATTACAAAGTTACACCATGCATAGTTCAATGAAAGTCCAATAATTTAACCAAAAACATTCTCATAGACATTTTATCAAGTTAGTTAGGGGCATAGTGTTTTCAAAGCCCAAACCATGTACCAATTAACCATTTCCATGCAACCAAATAATCAAACCACCATAGTAATATGAAAACCATAAGTAAAGGACATAGGAAAACCATAACCAACCATTGTAACCAAAACCCCCAACATGTATTTGAAACCCCAAAATCATACAACATTTATTCTATGAAAACATTTCATAAATCATGCCTTTAGTTGGAATTAACATTGAGGAAGGAGTAAATGTCTTATATTACTAAGAGGATGAAGAGAATCACCCTAATAAATCCCAAATTGACCACCTTGAAGAAAACCCTAGACTTCCTTAATCCAAGATCCTTGAGAGAATTTGAGAGTGCTTAAGAGAGTTTGATTGATTGCAAATAGATTAATGAAACCCGAAAAAGGTGCTTTATATCGTGGGGTCAAAATAGGTTAAGAGGGGAAATGTCTAGGTTACCCTTAACTTAAACTGCTTAAAATTCCCGCAAGATGGTATTACCACTCCACCTCAACTGTACCCTAGGGTATGAGTGGTACCCTCATCTTGTACCCTAGGTCACCCCTTAAACTCCAACACTATCCAACATATGACCACTCAAGACAAATCGTACTCAACCATATGATTAGTACCATGAAATCGTACCCTAGGCAGAATAGAATCACCTAGACTAAACTTAGGTCAACATACGATTGACACCTTATCATTAGTACCGTAACATACGACTTGTATGTTCAATTATATCTTGGATAGAAACCATCCAACCCACACTAGTCACCATACGACCAAGACCAACCAACCGTACCACATCATAAGAGAAGTACCCCAAGTCGTATGATGTCCAAAAGCCAAAAACCAAGAAATTTTCAAAGGGTCAAAACCCAAGGTGTTCAGTCTCCCCCACTAGGATCATTTATCTCCGAATGACGGAGAAGGTAGTACAAGCACGAATTACACCCCAACATAACCATTCCAACCTTTAACTAAGTTAGAAAATAAAGATGTAAGGAAATCAACCTTTTTTTTAACCAAGTTAGAAAATGAAGATGTGATCAAAAACACATACTTTTCGCACGAATATCTGGAGTAGAAAACAAATGCAGATACTTGGACTTCACTTCCTCTTTCGCTTCCCAAGTAGCTTCTTCCACCTTGTGGTTCCGCCATAGAACCTTAACCGAAGCTACATCCTTGGTCCGCAACTAATGAACCTGTCAACCCAAGATCTCAATTGGGATATCTTCATAAGATAGAGAATCGGAGATACCCAATCCTTCCAAAGAAACAACCGGTGAAGGATCACCTATACACTTTCTCAACATAGACACATGCAATACCAGATGAATGGAGATCAAACTAGAAGACAACTCCAATTCATATGCAACATTACCAACCCTCCACAAAACCACATAAGGACCAATATATCGGGGACTAAGCTTGCCCCTTTTCCCAAACCATATTACTCCCTTCATGGGAGATACCTTTAGGAACACCCTATCCCCAACCTCAAACTCCAAGTCCCTACGCCATACATACACATAGTACCTTTGGCGACTTTGGGCAGCCTTAAGACTATCTTGAATCACCCCTACCTTCTCCATAGACTGATAAACCAAATCCAGGCCAATCATATCTACCACACCAAGCTCGAACCACCCAATAGGATATCTACACTTCCTACCATACAATGCCTCAAAAGGGGCTATCTTAATGCTAGAATGATCACTATTATTAACTCTACTAGAGGTAAATGCTTAACCCAATTATCACAATAATCAATTACACATGCATGAAGCATATCTTCTAATGTTTGAATAGTCCGTTTTGCTTTCCTATCCATCTGCGGGTGAAAAACAGTACTCATACTAACCTTAGTACCCAACCCCTTCTTAAATAACCACCAAAAGTGAGATGAAAAATGCGTACCATGATCAGAGATACTCGAAACAGGTACCCCATGTAGCTTCACAATCTCATGAAGATACAACCTCGCATAATCCTTAGCTGAAAAGTTAGTTCTCACTGATATAAAGTGAGCTGACTTTGTCACCTATCCACGATGACCCAAACCAAATCAAATTGGTTACAAGAACGAGGAAGACCGATAATGAAATCCATGTTGATCACTTCCCATTTCGATTCAAGGAATTCAATTTCCTTATACAAGCTTCCAGGACTCATGTGCTCAATTTTCACTTGTTGACACCAAATATTTGGCCACAAAACTGGAGACATCCTTCTTCATGCTATTCCACCAATACATCTTCTTGATATTATGATACAGTTTTGTCGAATTGGGATGAACAATGTAGCGCAATTCATGCACCTCAGCCAATACCCTTTCTTACAAACCATCGACTTCAGGTACACATAACCTCCCTTGGTGCCGTAAGTTACCATCGCCACTGATCTAAAATACCATTACCTTTATACCACCTACATCATCCTTGATTTTCATCAAGATAGAGAATTTTCTTCTCCTTGATCTCTGCACCAAGAGACGACCAAACCACTTCCTATACCAACACACCACCATTCTCAAAGTCTAAAAAGTGAACTCCAAGATTATCCAAGTGGTGAATATCCTTCACCAACTCCTGCCTTTCCTTATCCATATGAGCTAAACTCCCTATAAACAACCTACTAAGAGCATCAACAATAATATTACCCTTACTTGGATAGTAGTAAAGACTTATGTCATAGTCTTTGAGAAGCTCAAGCTATTTTCTTTACTTGAGGTTAAGATCTTTATGAGTGGACACATACTGCAGACTCTTATGATTCAAAAAGATGTCCATGTACACTCCATACAAATAGTGATGCCAAATTTTAAATGCAAACACCACAACTAAGAATTCTAGATCATGAGTTAGATAATTCCTCTTAGGCACCTTCAACTACCTAGAAACATAGGCAATCACCTTACCATGCTACATCAAAACATAGCCAAGTCCCACTTGGGATGAATTACAATAAAATACAAACCCCTTGTTGCCTTCAGGCAAGGTCAAAATTGAGCCGAAGTTAGTTTATCCTTCAGCCTTTTGAAACTACCCTCAAAGCATTCGACCAAGAGAACTTTACCTTCTTTTGAGTCAATTTAGTCAATGGGGAAACTATAATTAAAAAACTCTCCACAAACCTCCTTTAGTACCCGGCCAAACCCAAGAATCTTTGAATATCAATTGGAGTCATGGGTCAAGGATACTTCTTAACCACCTCCACCTTTTGTGGATTCACCATGATCCTCTCATTAGAAATAATATGACCCAAAAAAGTGATAACGTTCAACCAGAATTCACATATTAAGCATTTAGCATACAACTGCTACTCTTTCAAGGTTTGCAACACCATACAGAGGTAATTGACATAATCTATCTCACTCTTAAAGTACACCAAAATTTCATCAATGAACACAATGACAAACAGATCCAGAAACTGATAGAATACCCCATTCATCAAATCCATGAATACCACTGGGGCATTAGTCAAACCAAATGACAGAACCAAGAACTCAAAGTGACCATACCGAGTACGGAATGTCGTCTTAGGGATATCCACCTCCCCAATATTAAGATGGTGATACCCACATCAAGGATCTATTTTTGAAAATAATTTGGCACCTTGCAACTAATCAAACAAGTCATCTATTCTAGGAAGAGGATACTTGTTCTTAACCGTTACCTTATTCAACTGCTGATAGTTAATACACATCCGAAGGAACCTATTTTTTTTATGCATAAATAACACCGGAGCACCCCATGGAGACACACTAGGATGGATGAAACCCTTATCCAAAAGATCCTTAAGTTTCTCCTTGAGTTCCTTCAACTTAGCCGAAGCCATTCTATAAGAAGGATTAGATATTTGATGAGTGTCTAAAACCAAATCAATCCCAAAATAAATCTCCCTATCCAGAGGAACACCAGGAATATCATCCAAAAAGACCTCAAGAAACTTATTCTTCACCAAAATTGAATTCAAAAAAGGACCTTCTAAGTTAGAGTCTTTAATTTGGACTAAATAATTGAGACACCCTTTAAAGATTAAACTCCGATCTTTAAGATATGATATAAACTTCCCTTTAGGAGCTAGGGAACCAATCTCCCATTTAATAACCTGTTCACCAGGGAACTTAAAGACAACCTTACAGGTCCAACAATCTAAGGACGTATAGCATGAGTGTAACCAATCCATCCCCAGAATAACATCAAAATCCACCATATCTAATTCTAAAAAAATCCACCAAAGTCTCCTTACTACCAAAAGATACCACACACCCCTATAGACTCTTTTAGCAACCACAAAGTCACCTATCGGGGTAGAAATAGAAAAAGAATTAGAAATAACCTCGAGATCAAAACCAAAATACACAGCCATAATGGGGTCACATAAAAAAGAGTGGACCTTGGATCAAGTAAACAATACATATTATGGGAAAACAGTTGTAACATACCAGTGACCACATCAGGAGATGCCTTAGACTCCTATCAGGACACAAGAGCATATAACCTATTTTGGCTTGTTCCGATACCAAAAGTAGAAACAAATATAGAAGTAGCATCCCTGAGTGTAGGATCAAATGAATAGGAAACCAAAACCTTGTTCTCTCCCTAAGAAACCTTACCAACTAAACAATTTCTAAGCATATGTCCTGGTTGTCCATAGTTGAAACACTTTTCCCTCTGTTCATCACAGAATTGTCGATGTAACTGACAACCAGAACCTACGAGAAAGACATAATTTAAGCTGATTAAGCCACACTAGCCTAATATTGGGCACCCTATTCCCTAAATTTATCATCACCCTATTGACGCATGTCTCCCGTCTACTTTAGGTAGGGAGCTCTAGTTGTGGAGAAATAACTAGAACTCTCCCACTTCTTCTTTTAACACTTACCACCATTCCAACCACATTGTTTTTGTCCACCCTGCTCAAAAAAACTAAACCTCTTACCCTACCTTTCACCTACCCCAGCCTACTTTCTCTTTTCCTTCTCCACCTATTGTATATAAACAACCAACCTTGAGATATCCATATCCTTGATTAGTAAATTAGTCTTCTTTTCAAGGATCAACTCATGAGATAGTACTAAAGAAAAATTTCTCATCCTGGACCTCATTCCTAACACTGTTTCCAAAGCATACCTAGACAACTAGTGAAATTTTAAGGCATACTCCTTCGCCGACATCTTCCTCTTTTTTAGATTAACAAATTCTTCCACTTTTGCTTCCCTCAACTCCTAAGGAAAGAAGCAATATAAAAAAACATTAGAGAAAGACTCCCATAGAGATGACTTATCAACCTCACCCCTTGCCTGATCCCATTCCTCGTATCATTGGTACGTTATATCCTTTAGTTGATAGGCGGCAAAATTATCCTCTTCCATATTCATAGACTGTACGACCCTAAACATATTTTCTATATCATCCAGAAAACCCTGAGGATCCTCCTCTATCTTAACACTAGTAAATGTTAGGGGACTCAACCTCATATACTAGTCAACACTTTTAGCCTCAGAAAATGCAATACCAGATGCACAACATTCAGCATGAGAGCTAAAACTGAGCAATCATATGGATTGACTGATAAAACTCTGAATTCATTATGTCTGCTTGAGAAGCCTGAGGAGGACTAGAAGGAATCGGTGAAACTCTACAACAATTAGGAACAGGACCCTTTGGTCGAGTATAGATCCAATGAGTAGAGCATATTCTATCAATATTATCCTCAGTTGGGACAAAGGAGTTTCTGTGTGCATCAAATCATCGAGACATGATCTGAAAGGTGAACAAATATGAACTAGAGAAGATTCCAGGACTTAGACTCCAATCTTGAAAATAGAACAAAAAGAAAAAGAAATATTCCTAAATGTATTATAGCCTCTCTCTTTTGAGTGTGGCGTGCTACACACTCTTAAAAGAGACTCTACTCGAAAGGATTTGTGGACTCCTAATTGACCATGAACCTAAAGATCTAATACCAACTTGACATAAGACAAATTGGGGCGTTATAGTAATGGGCATCCCAAGTCCAACCAGGATCGAAGACCCCTTCCTCCTTGAACCCAACCTCCAAACACGTACCCTTAGTTAGATTAATTTTGAACATATAACAAAATAAGATTTTGTATAATTCTAGACTTTAGGATAGGTCCATAATCATGAACAATCCATGCAAGTCCAACCATCCAATACCTAACTAATAACCATACCAAAACAAAAACAATAACAAAGTACGAGTCTATAATATAAGGGGATGGAACAATCATAAATACAGTCAAATGGTATCATCCATAATACCAATACTAATTCCAAGGCTGAACCCACTACTGACATTGCCCATACTAAATCTTAGTAGTCCCACAAAGCCTCAAATTGAAAGTAAAATAATATCCAGTTGGGACATGCCCCTAACCATAGAAAACATCATAGTCTATAAGATGACCAAAGTAAGTAAAGATATCCATGGAATGTAATAGAGCCTGCTGATATATGGAAGCTTACTATTTTAATCCAACTGAGTTGATCTTGAATCCGATCACTATGCAGGAAGATTAGAATGATAGATTCTTGAATCACGTGGGGATACAACGCTTAAAGATGGGTTAGCGGGTGAAAACTAGCATACACTCAGGATAAGGATAAAATAATGGCAAGTTTAAAACCATGTAAACAAACCATATGTATTCAAAACCATACATACATAAATATAACCGTACATGGAAAGGGAACGGGTTTAGCATACCTTTAAAATCATTCACTTGGGTATATGTAGCTTAACCATCCTAAAGCAACCCATGGGCTGTATCGATCCAGTGTAACCCCCTGAACGAGCCACGATGCATGTAGTCGCATGAATCAGAGATACCATAGGAGTAGGGGATTCCCGATTATCCTTTTCTAACTATGATACATATGTACAAGTGAACTTAGGGATTCCCGTATACCACATAAGTGTCATATATTCTTTCCATGGCTAATCCTCATGTCGTCAAAGATGAGTTTCCAATGTCCATCCATTGGACTCATGCCTTCACGGTTAGCTATCATACCCTGCCACTATTAATTAATTAAAATATTACCATATAACCAAACCACCATTCTAAGCTAATCAAATCACTCGATTTTGAAAGCTATTGAGATAGAGGCAGATGGAAGGACCGGAACTGGTTATTATTAGCCAAGGCTATAAGTAGTGGTATTGTCATACCCACTATAGCTTGCAAGCAATGTCCTTAGCCATCAATTTTAAGAAGGGATTCCCATGTACCCATATATTACATTATTAAGATAACTTAGGGGAATTCCATATACCCCAAAAGATGTTTGCTATTATGGTTGCTTGGGGAATTCCATATAAGGCTTTCAACTAGACCAACCATAACTACCAAGACATTACTATTTAACCATTCTAATAAATTTAAACCATTTATACCATTTAAGGTTCCATTACCAAGTTATACCATGCATAGTTCATTGAAAGTCCTACAATTTAACCAAAAATATTCTCATAGACATTTTATCAAACAAGTTGGGGGCATAATGATTCCAAAGACAAAACCATGTACCAATTAACCATTCCCATTCAACCAAATGTTAAAAACACCATAATAATATGAAAAACATAAGTAAAAGACATGGGAAAACTATAACCAACCATTGTAACCAAAACCCCCAATACGTATTTGAAATCCCCAAACCATACAATATTTATGCCATGAAAACAATTCATAAAATATGCCTTTAGTTGGAACTAAAAATGAGGAAGGATTACATGCCTTAGATTACGAAGATGACGGAGAGAAATCACCCTTGTAAGTCCTAAATTGACCATCTTAAAGGAAACCCTAGCCTTCATCAACCTAAAAGGCTTGAGAGAATTTGATAGTGTTTAAGTGAGTTTGATTGACTGAAAATAGGTTAATGAAGCCCCAAATAGGTGATTTATGTCATGGAGTCATAATAGGATATAAGAGAAAATGTCTAGGTTACCCCCAACTTAAACTGCTTAAAATTCCTGTTGGGTGGTACGACTACCCCATCCTAACTGTACCTTAGGGTATGAGTGGTACCTTTATCTCATACCCTAGGCCTCTTTTTGGACCCCAACATTGTCCAACATATGTCCACCCAAGACAAACTACAACCAACCATATAATTAGTACCATAAAATAATACCCTAGGTAGAATAGAATCATCGTGACTAAACTTAGGGAAATATACGATTGACACCTTACCATTAGTACCATAACATACTACTTGTATGTTCCAACTGTACCTTGGACAAAAACCATCCAACCCATACTACTCACCATACAACCAAGACAAACCAAATCATACCATATTATATGAGAAGTACCCTCAGTAGTATGATGTCCAGAATCCAAAAACTGAGAAATTTTCTAAGGGTAAAAACCTAGGGTGTTTCATCTTGTTTCACTATTCACCTTCATATTTATATTACAATGAACCTATTTTGTCCTTGGTCCTTCTTGGACATTGTGCACCTCAACTCTGGCAAATTGCCTAAGTTAATGGTGGTTATCATAGGGATGCATATTGTAAAGTGGGTATATAGAAGGGTGAAATAAAAAAAAAAGTTAGTAGGGATGGGAGTGGTAAGAAAAGATAAAAAAAGAAAAAAAATCAAAATTGTGAAAAGGTATAAAAGAAAGAATAAAAAACCACATCCTGAAATAAAAAAAATTGGCTAGTAAGTGAGACAACAAGGTTAATGTAGTGCCAAGGAGGCTTAGTCACTTGATATGTCCATATGTATCATATCAGCCCCCAAGAATACATTACAAGCAAGAAAAGTCCTATAGTGGTCCTAACTTAACTATTCGAATGCTAACGTTAAGAAAATAATGGCAGGCCTATGGTATTTGACATGCATTGATTGGAACTTATCTTCTGAGTGTGAGTGTCTCTTGATTGTCCCTGCAATTAAATACATTATTTCATATGAGTGAGTGGGACATCTTTGTTGTGAGGGAACTTGAGTCATATTGTGTAAGACCCCTCAAATTCTAAGCTTGACTCAGTCCTTTAAAGCCTACTAAAGGGTCCCAGACTTAGAAAATTTTAGCTAAGCAACAAGACTTAGAATCATTTTAGCCTTCCAAATTTGGAGGAATTTTTTTGACCTTCCTGGCCTTAGTTAGTCAATTTTTAAATTGATTCATGATAAAGGCCACAGGTAGGTCATCTCAGACGAGTTTTGGATTTTTTGACTAGTGTAAGGAAGAGTTTGGATGCCTAAAATAGTGAAGGGTCACGATAGCCCCGCGTCATAAGGGCTAGTCAACCCAAGTAAGGGTCACACCGCAATGGATACTATACCCAAGTAAGGGTCACATCGAGATGGCTACTTGACCCAAGCAGGGGTCATGACGCGAGGGTATCCCTATTCAGCATTATTATAATATGGGTTGTGGGGGAAAATGGGTCATTTTCCCCACTTTATTCAGCCTTAACACGAAATTAATCAACCTATAGGGCAAAATCTCATTCTTTCTCTCAAACTCTCTCAAGAACAAGCATTAGGGTTTTCAATTCAAGATTCAAATCTCAAGAATTTTACCATCAATCTTCTAAAAGACAAGCATAAAGGTATGTGAAGTGTTTATCCAAGGGCCCTTTCACCCTTGGAGTTCAAGAAACCCTTTTTAAAATCTTAAATCATGATTTTCATGTTGTGGTTTGTTTGTATTCATGATAATCTTGTTGTGTTATTTCCAAGATGATGTCTTTAATGAATTTCATGAATTTATTTTAGCATGTGGGTTGAAATCTTTGAAATTAAAGTGATTAATGTAGCCATGATGTATTGAATTATTATTCATGCCCAAGTATAATGTGATGCCTCCTATGTGTTTGCCAAAAATGCCTAAGTGAAGTAATTATGCAATTTGATCCACTGTTGATCTTAATTAGGAACTCATGAAAGAACTATATGTATAAAGGGCAACCATGTTAAAGCTATACCTTGCAGGTGTTTGTTGAAATGCCTATGTGAATTGTTAGTGTATTTATGACATGATAGCATGAATCCCTATATATGTCCAAGTTTAAGATTTATAAGTGTTTGATGAAATGCATTAGAAAGTAAATTATGAACATGTGGCCATTGTCGTGCCTTCAAGATTTATTTTACTCTTTACTCTTTACGCTATCGAGTCTTGGGGGTATTTAATACCCGATAATTTAGTTGTATATCTAGATCCAGTGTTAGTTACAGAATAGTCTAAGTTAGGTCACGATTAGTGGTACTTTTAGTCAGTTCCAAAATGCAGGAAAACTCAGTAAACTGAGTATTAATATAGTCCAGTTCAGTAACAGTTCTGTCAAGCCTAGTATAAACTAGAAAATCAGTTCAATGTCTATTCAATTGGGTGTAGGATTCATCACCGAGTGAACCCAAGGATGGGGACTCACCTTCCAGTAGAGGGTGTGACTCTTAGAAGCAATCCTTGCATTCCAAAAATATGTATCCAACATAGGTTAAGACATAAAACCTGCCAGTCGAGGGTTGATGAGGTGTTTTAACCTATTAGTTGAGGGTTCCACCATTCTCACTAGAGTACCTTCTAGATGAGGGTATCTTTTCTGTTGTCTTTACCCATGGCACGGTACTGGAACCCTTTTAATTAGGGTTATAGATTGGACCCCAAAATCTATTTAGAAAAGGGGCATGTCGATTAGATGATTACCTCCCATAATCTCAGTTTCAGATTCAGTCCCAGATTAGAACTTAGTGTAGTTCTACAGACTTCAGGTCTATCAGATACAATCATCCAGATAATCACTAATACAGTATCACTAAACTCAGATATCAGTAAATTGGTATTCAGAATCAGTATCCAGTATTATCATGATTTTAGTTACAGACTACGTATTTATGCATACACTCTCATTCAGTCATATTCATGTTATTCAGTTAGTATTATTCATGAATCATGAACCCATAAATTTCAGCCTACCTCACTGAGCATACCAGTATATTTAAAGTACCGAAGCATGCTTTTTGTGCTATGATGTCTTATATTATAGGTTTAGACGCATGGACCCCAAAGCATCCTCAGTAGTACAGCTTCTCAGCAGACAGCATAGTGGTGAGTCCTCATATTTCAAGGACATGATTATTTTTAGCATTTCAGTTATTTCAGCAGTCAGTTGGAGTTAGTTGGGGACTTGTCCCATCAACTCCATATTTCAGACAGTTTAGAGGCTTATTAGACTAGAGTGTTTTTCAGACAGTTGTTTTCCAGCATTCAGTTTTTCATATATAGTATTGTTTTCAAATTTGAATCTTATGGAAGTTTCTGCATTTACTTCCTTATTTTATTATTTCAGCATTTTTATTATTCATTGCTCACAGCAGGTACCAGTCATGGGTTAGATAGTGGTCCTTCGGGATTGTTAGCACCGTGTAGCATTCAGGGTACAAACTTGGGGCATTACATATTTTTAGATATTTGCTTGTTACAGGAGGTGTAACTTTTATATATGAGTGGTTGTATGTTTCTAATGTAATTATCATACCTTGATCCCATTATGTCACATTTTTATGCTTTTTTCATACATAGTTGGTTTTGAAAAGTGATATAGGAGGGGTATGTTGTAATTTGAGTTTAAAGTGTTGATTAACTGGCTTGAATAGCTTAGATTCTCTCCTATTTAAGTATCATTTTGTTTTTACTATGTTTTGGTTCCTGAAGACATGCAAAAGTTTTAAACTAAGGATATTGATGTGGTATATAAATATAGCACTTTCGATGCTTAAAAAGAGAAAAATATGCAAGTTTCTGAGGTTATTTCATTAGATATGATGTATTTTGGGTATGTTTTACAAGAAATCATGTTTTGGATGCTAAGTTTGTGAAAAAAGTGTTTTTGGCTACTTTTTGGAGAAATTATAGATGTTCGTAACACTTTTCGGCTTGTTCATGATCAAATCATGTTCGAGAATTGAAGAAGAGCTAAAAAGATGACTCCCGGTACCTACAAATCAACCTATGGACCACATGTAGGACCTACAGACTGTAAGTATGCAAAGAAAGTACCAGAAGTCTATGCTCTCGAGAGACTTGTAGGATTTTTTCATCCGGTATCTGCACCCTGTACCTGCACTCACCCTACTAACTGCAGGAAATACGTACACCCAGGGTTAGGGCGTAGGTATAGACCACATGTGGCCATTGACCTTTCTTTATACTATTTTATTCAGGCTTTGGTTTTTGGGTTTCCTTATGTACTATAAATACCTTTATGTGTTTTTAGTAATAGTTACGCACTTTCGATACTCACAAATATGTTTTTATTCCAAGAGCTGATTTCATCTTTGGATTCTCTTGTATTAACTTCAGTTGATTAATTCAGTTACGGTTGTGGGTTTTTACACTTTTTATCATTGTGATTTCATCTATACTTTTGATTATGAATATTATTGATTTCTTGACAATCATGAGTGAATAAAAATCCATAGCTAAGGTTGTGGAAACCATGTGGATTGACAATGTAGGGGAAGTATTGTTGTTGTTCTGAAATGATACCCATACGTGTATTGCTTTATCTTCGTTATAATATTTTTCTTAATGGGCGCACACATTAGGATACCGCCTAGATATTTCTACTTACTCCAAAGGGGAGTAGTGGCTAAGAAAAGATAAACACTACAGTAATTTGGAGTTTAATTGTCGATCCACTCATCTAGGTTCTATCTTAGTAAGATAGTTAGATTTCATCTAATAACTAGAGACTCAAAAGGTAATGATTAACTGGGATTAAGATAAGGGTTAGTATGGAGACATCGTGAGACTCGAAATTTAAAGGATGAAATTCTTTTGCTCGTCCAAAAGACTGTAGAAGGTACATAGCTTATCGATTCTGTATGCAAAGAATCGGGTTGGCTCAACAAAGCACAATAATCCTACAGAGTTGATAAATCAGGGGGACACAATACTAGTGTTCACCTAATACTGATTACAACCAAAGTTAATATAGTTACTTGCTCGAGATTACTGATGATAGGCGAATTTACGTGCCTATATCAATATATTTTGCCCATATTTTAGCCTAGTTTTGAGAACCAATTATATATTTCATGCACTTTTAGTCCTTTTTCCTGTAAATGAGCTAACAAATATGATTAGTAAAGTTTCAGGTATAAATGATGCAAAATACAGCATTTTACGGCTTACTTGACGCAAAAGAAAGCTCACGAACGAAGTGGAAAGAAGCTGGACGCCTAAAGGACCAAATCTGCTGCATGGAAAATCTGTCCCGGGCTAAAACAACATTTCTGAAGACTTTGGGGACTTACAGACACAAAGCTGGATTTTTACAAAGATACATTAACCTAGTATAATTAGGTTATGTGTTTTACTAGTCTATTTGGATTATGATATTGTAACCTTACCCTAGTACATTTGGGTCAAGGATTTCATTAGTATATTAGGATTTGGTTATTTCTTTCATTAGCTTAGTAGGAGTAGGATAGGAGTATTATAAATACCCTATCATGCTAGAGATTTAGAGACATTCTTAATTATTCATTCTTCACTTAATTCAACAATTAATTTTCTTCCATCCCTCTCATCTTCCACCACAAACACTTCCAATCTACTCTTCTATTCATCTATTCCACAACAAGAGAATCGTTACTTGCTAGGGAATCACCAAAACCACACGCCTAAACACCCACTTCTCACGCCATCCACCATGCAAAACGTGATATCCTTTGCATTCATGGGTAACTAAACCTCTTAGTTGGGGTTATGGAAGCCGAATGAGTTACTATCTATAGCTGTGAGTTGGTGAGTTCAAGACACGTATATTGCTTATATCATTACGCTCTTCATCTTAATCTACATTCTTTGTGGTTGCAAACGCAAGAATAACGCCAGTCTAACATTTAACTTGTTCGAGAGAAAGGTTATTTGTCTGGAAAAGAGATAATGTCAAGGTAGTAGGACACCCTTTCCTATTAAAAAGCTAGTGCCGTAACTGGACTAACCTCTTGGAGAATTTGTACCGTTAGACACGCTTTGAGCTCGAGAGAGTTAAAGTGAAATAGTCCTTGTTCAGGTCGAGAGACGCTTGGATTTACCATCGACTATAATTCTCTATAAGCAATTGCATGTCAAGACTCTACACACTCATAGCCGATAGAGACGTATACCTTAGAAGGGGGACATAACCCCAACGCTTCAATTCTCATTGTTTCACAACCTACGAAATACTCTCTTTTTACTTTGATATTTTCAGCTTTTATTTCATTACTTTGGTTACTTATTACAATTCCCCCTTCTTACGAGACTTGCACCAAAATTCTATTAATTCTGCTTACTTGTTGGCCAAGCTATTCCCTATGGGATCGACACCCAACCCAGGTTGGGTTCTATATTTGCTAACAATCGCTTTACACTCAAACGAGAGCTGTAGATTGAGCGTTATCAAAAATTGGCGCCGTTGCCGGGGAATACGAGTGTCAATCAAGTTCGTGATAATTACTAGACCCTTTGGTCAAAGATTCTCGTACTTTTACTTTTAGTTTTTGTTTTTGTTTCTTGCAGGTTTTTACTTTAGTGCATGCCCCATACTAGAAGTTCTGGTCAACCGTTATTACCAATCAATCCTGAACCACAATGAATTAGAAGAATGGAAGCACAAGCTGAAATCGACAGGATGGCTGCTCAACACGAGCAAGCAAGATTAGCCGCTCTTGCTGCTGCTCAAGTCCAACAACAAAACATTGATAATCCTGGGCGAGCAACAAATCCTGACGATGAGGATTTAGGTGATGACGAGTTGATAAACCCAAGGCATGTCGCTGAAACTGCAACACCTGCCAATCGAAGAGGTCGACAAGCTCGGTATAGGTATGATCGCCAACCTTTGCAACCAGCTTTCGACGATGATGATGATGATCTTGATGGTGCCGGATCCACTGGAGCTATAATTCCACCACCATTAGCGCCCGGAGCCAAGTTCAACATCAATAGCACCATGATTCAGTTATTGCAACTCAAGGGATTATTTGGTGGACTAGCAGGCGATGAACCGAATATGCATCTCATCAACTTTATTTCTACATGCAAGTCTTTTGACAATCCTGGTGTTGGTCAGAATGCTATTCGATTACGTCTATTTCCATTGTCTCTGTCTAGGGAGGCAACACTATGGTTGAATGGGCTGACTCCTGATTCAATTACAAATTGGAGGCAATTAAGAGACGCTTTCCTAGAAAGATTCTTTCCGCCATCCAAGAGGGCTCAATTGAGAGATGAAATCAGCAACTTTTGTCAGCTTCCCTCTGAAGCTCTTCACGAAACATGGGAGAGGTTCAAGACAAAGCTAGCGAGATGCCCAAACCATCACATGACTAATGTTCACCTCATGGAGATCTTGTATAGAGCCTTGAATTCAGTAACTAAACCAGTGGTGGACAACGCAGCTGGAGGTTCTTTCATGGACCTCACCTTTGGTCAAGCAAGCAATATGCTAGATCGCATGACAAAGCAAAGTAGAGCTTGGCACACCAGGGATTCTGAGGTAGCAAGCCCCACTTTATCTATTGGCATGTCTGCAGACCAAAGAAGAAGAGAAGAAGAACGTGAGCAAGATATGGCGCACATGAAAACACAATTGGATCTTCTAACAAAGCACTTATTATCAGGGAAGACCGAAAAAGTGCAAGCTGTGGAGCTGAAAGGAAGAGACGAATCTGATTCGGAAGAGGAGGCCAACTACTTGAACAATCAGGGGGGTTTCCGTGGGAATGCCCAAGGAAACCAAGGTCGGAACTATTATGATAAATCTGGAAGCAAAGACCAAGGTATTTGGAAGAAAAATAATAAAAAGAGTGGTTTGTACGTTCCCCCTGGTAAACGTGATACCACCACATCTAATTCTATGGAAGACATGATGGCTAAGTTATTGAAAGGAGTGGAAGCAACGAGCGCGGGAGTTAAGGAGGTGATTGATGATTTGTCCTCCATGAAGCAACTAGTTGATTCTCATTCCACTTCTATCAAGCAAATAGAGCAGCAATTAAGCCAACTTTCAGCAGCATTCAATCAAAGAAAGGCTGGCACCTTACCGAGCGATACTGTGCAAAACCCAAGGAATGATGGGTCATGCATGGCCATCACTACCAGAAGTGGTAAGGTGCTGGAAACTTCAGCAAAAGGCAAGCAAGTGGTTGACGTAGCAGCAGACATTGACGCCACACCTAGTGACGTTACAAGAGAAGAAGCCGCAACAACTACTTCAAACGTCAAAGATGTTTTACCTAGTGATGTGCAGCCTGAAAAAAATGATAAACGGAAGCAAGAGGAGAAGAAAGCCATGGAGAGAACACTTCCATACCCACCACCACCTTTTCCACAAAGATTGAAGAAGGCGGCCGATGACACTAAGTTCAGCAAATTCATGACTATGCTCAAGCAGCTGACCATTAATGTCCCATTGGTAGAGGCACTTGAAAAAATGCCTGGGTATGCGAAGTTTATGAAAGATCTTTTGACTAAAAAGAGGGCAGCAAGTTATGAGCTGAAAGATGATGTGCATCATTGTAGTGCAATTGCTACCCGATCGATAGTTCAGAAGAAGGCCGACCCCGGAGCTTTCACGATTCCTTGCACCGTCGGATCTTTGGAATTTGCTAAAGCATTGTGTGACTTAGTAGCCAGCATCAACTTGATGCCATTATCGATCTACAAGAAGTTGGGGTTAGGAGATCCTACACCAACTAATATGAGGCTTGTTATGGCGGATAGGTCGGTAAAACGACCGGTTGGAATTCTATGCGATGTCTTGGTGAAGGTATCTTCATTCATATTTCCAGCAGACTTTGTCATCTTGGATTGTGAAGCCGATTCAGAGATTCCCATAATCTTGGGACGCCCTTTCCTTGCTACGGGAAGTGTGCTCATAGATTTGAGAGCTAATGAACTTTCATTCCGAATCAATGACGAAGTGGTTCGTTTTGATGTTTGCAAATCAATGAAGCAACCCAAAGATCTGAGTGTATTTTCGGTGGCTGATGTTGTCTTTGATGACGAGAAAGAGTTACTTGCTGAAGAACGAATTCTTGATGATCCTTTGGAGGTTCTGCTCATGAAAGGAGAGAATGATGATGCTGAAATTTCTGATGAAGATATTTGTGCTCTATCGGGATTAGGGACATATCGTTATACTCCCAAGAAGCTGGATCTTGATCTCAAAAATCGACCCACACCATCAGCTAAGCCATCTATTGAAGAGCCACCCACGTTAGAATTAAAGGAGCTGCCAAGCCATTTGAAGTACGCATTCTTAGGAAGCGGAAACACTCTTCAGTCATTGTAGCAGCCGATTTGGGTGAGCAACAAGTTACATCTTTTATTACAATCTTACGCAAGTATATTAGAGCTATTGGATGGACCATTGCGGATATCATTGGTATTCCACCTGGGATTTGCACTCATAAAATTCAGCTTCAAGAAAAGTGCATACCCACCATTGAATATCAAAGACGTCTAAACCCACCTATGCAAGAAGTGGTGAAGAAGGAGATTATCAAGTGGTTAGACGCAGGAGTCGTGTATCCTATTTCTGATAGTACATGGGTAAGCCCAGTACAATGTGTTCCCAAGAAAGGAGGCATGACGGTGGTCGCGAATGCAAAGAATGAGCTTATTCCACTCAGGCCCGTTACTGGATGGAGAGTATGCATGGACTATCGCAAGCTGAATTCTTGGACACTCAAGGATCACTTCCCCATGCCATTTATGGACCAAATGCTAGATCGATTAGCGGGGAAAGGATGGTTTTGCTTCTTGGATGGTTATTCAGGTTACAATCAGATTTGTATTGCCCCCGAAGACCAAGAGAAGACAACGTTTACATGCCCATATGGTACTTTTGCTTTCAAACGCATGCCATTCGGGTTGTGTAACGCACCAGCCACCTTTCAACGTTGTATGATGTCTATTTTCTCTGATATGGTAGAAGACACTTTGGAGGTATTTATGGACGACTTTTCAGTTGTTGGTGAGTCTTTTGAAGCATGTTTGGCAAACTTGAGCATGGCATTTCAAAGATGTGTAGAGTTCAACCTTGTACTGAATTGGGAGAAGTGCCACTTCATGGTAAAAGAAGGAATCGTTCTTGGGCACAAGATTTCCGAAAGAGGAATAGAGGTTGATCGCGCCAAAATAGAGGTAATTGAGAAGCTACCACCTCCAATTTCGGTGAAGGGAGTTCATAGTTTTCTTGGCCACGCTGGGTTTTATCGTAGATTCATCAAAGACTTCTCCAAAATTTCTAGTCCATTGTGCAAACTACTGGAGAAAGATGCGAAGTTTGACTTTAATGATGATTGCTTAAAGGCATTCGAATGCCTTAAAGAAAAACTCATTGAAGCCCCTATTATGGTAGCACCAGATTGGACGCTCCCGTTCGAAGTCATGTGTGATGCTAGTGGTGTAGCCGTTGGTGCTGTTCTTGGACAGAGAAAGGAGAAATTATTTCATACTATCTACTATGCGAGTAAGGTCCTAAATGAAGCCCAAAGGAACTACACTGTTACTGAACAAGAGCTTTTAGCGGTTGTGTATGCGTTTGAGAAGTTCCGTGCCTACCTATTGGGTACTAAGGTGATCGTTCATACAGACCATGCAGCTCTTAGGTATCTAATGACAAACAAGGATGCAAAACCAAGGCTGATTCGATGGGTATTGCTGCTGCAAGAGTTTGATTTCGAAGTCAAAGATAGAAGAGGTTGCGAGAACCAAGTGGCTGATCACCTATCCAGACTTGAGAATGAGTATGTGGCGCAACCAGAAAATCAGATTGATGATGCATTCCCTGACGAGGAGATACTAGCAACAACAATGGAGAAATTACCATGGTATGCCGACTTTGCAAATTTTGTGGTGAGTAATGTGTTACCTTCCAATTTATCTTACCACCAGAGGAGGAAGTTTATGCATGACGTTCAGCACTACTATTGGGATGAGCCTTATTTGTTTCGAAGATGCGCGGATGGTATCATTCGACGATGTATATCCCATGAAGAAGTGCCTACTATATTGGAAGCATGCCACACTTCGCAAGTTGGAGGACATCATGCAGGGAATCGAACGGCAAGGAAAGTCTTGCAAAGCGGTTATTATTGGCCTACAATATTCAGAGATGCATACGACTATGTGCGAAGGTGTGACCAATGCCAACGTCAAGGTGCTATTTCAAAACACCATGAAATGCCCATGTCCAAAATTCTGGAAGTAGAACTCTTTGATGTTTGCGGTATAGATTTCATGGGTCCATTCGTGAATTCGTTTCGAATGAAGTACATCTTGGTTGCTGTGGATTATGTGTCAAAATGGGTTGAAGCTGTAGCATTAGCCGACAACGAAGGAAAGCGTGTTGTAGCGTTTTTAAAGAAGAATATCTTCTCTCGCTTTGGAGTACCTCGTACTATCATAAGTGATGGAGGATCTCATTTTTGCAACAAGCTATTCAAATCTGTATTGGCAAAGTATGGAGTCAATCAACACAAGGTAGCTACGCCTTATCATCCCCAAACCAGTGGACAAGTTGAGGTTTCCAACCGCGATATCAAGCAAATCCTTGCCAAGACGGTTAATGCGAATAGGAAGGACTGGTCTCGAAAGCTAGATGATGCACTATGGGCGTATAGGACTGCATTCAAGACACCCATTGGCATGTCACCTTATCAGCTAGTTTATGGGAAGGCTTTTCATCTACCCATCGAGCTTGAATACAAGGCATTGTGGGCATTAAAGCACTTGAATCTAAATTGGGATGATGTGAAGAACCTGAGGTTGGAGCAACTGAACGAACTAGATGAATTTCGTCTCCATGCATATGAAAGATCAGATTTATACAAGGAGCGGATAAAGAAGTATCATGATCAGCGGATTGTTCGACGAAACTTCCAAAAAGGTGACATGGTACTACTCTTTAACTCCAGACTCAAGCTCTTCCCAGGTAAGTTAAAATCGAAATGGTCTGGTCCATTTAAAGTCATCCAAGTCTACTCGTCTGGAGTGGTCGAATTGGAAAACAATGAGGGTGTTATCTTCAAAGTGAATGGCCAACGTGTCAAGCCATATATCGGTCCTCTTGACTTGGTGAATGACATGACCATCACTTATCTCGACGAAGTCTAAGTACTCGAGATTACTATGTCGAGCCACGACAATAAATAAGGCGCTAGATGGGAGGCAACCCATCGTTTTATTATTTTATTGTTTTGTCGTTTTATCATTTTATCATTTCGTCGTTTTAGTATTTTTTCTTTTTGATAAATGAAAATCCAAAAATAAGAGTCGTGCCACGACCAAAACTAAGGCGCTTGGTGGGAGGCAACCCATCGTACTAATCGTTTTCATTTTGTTTTGAGCAAATTAGGTGCAAGAAGTATGCGACGAGGAGATTGATCTCAATTGACGATTTGGATGCATTGTATGGTAAAGTCGGTAAGTTAGGAATGGTGATGCATAAGGCTATGAATTGAGCCTTTCTCACATCATAATAGGCCTCGAGGAAGGCTAGGCCTTGGTAAAAATAGGCCACGAATGATGCACAACCTATTCTATAGCCTAAGGACTCGGAATCTAGTGTGCTATACACTATGCGCCGCCTATTCCTAGGTATGCTTTTGACTATGCGCCGCCTATGCTATGGCATTTGAGATACTGAGACCAAATGCCATAGACTATGCGGCGCATATGTCTAGAAATGCCATAGACTATGCGGCGCATATGTCCCATTATGCCATGGACAATGCGCCGCATATGTCATTGATATGCCGAGAGATATGCGCCGCATATGTGGTGATTTTGTCCTTAAATCCGATTGTAAATGGGTCATAACCCGACCCATACTCTTCCTATATAAAGGGGACTTGGTTTTATAACACAACCACATTAGAAACAACCCTAAAGGCGCCGCATATCACTCCAAATCCTCTCACAATTTTCTTCCTTTGTTCTTCCAATTCACATCAACTTCTCCACAATCTTCAAGCAAGTAAGTACTCTCTTATTATTCATCTATTTATCGTAAGTACTACGTTGATATGCTAAATCATGAGAAGATTGGTGGTAATGTTCATGTGTTTGGATAGTTGTTGCAATATCGTGTGATTGAATATATACGTAGGGAATTCTTGACTTGTTTCCGACTTGAATTTTGTTTCGATAGCATTATTATGATAATTGCTGAATTAATATGGCTATGCATATGGCTTAAGATTGTTGGTTGGATGATTACATGATAGACTATCCCGGCCATCGGGATAAGGTTATAGTGCCTATCGACTTAGGAGGTTGTGCTTATTGTAAGAATAATAATTCCATGTGGTAATCCCTAGGTTGTAGTGTTGCTATATCCACCATGAACGTAGACCAATGGCTGCAAATAAGTGATACAATGCTGATTTTCTTGTCGGAATACAATCCTAAAACGTATGTCGACGAAATCTGAGTACTCGACCACTTTTACCTCACTGATTTGTGCTAACAAGATTAAGTGTGGGGTGGTACCCCTAGTGCTTGTATATAGATTGTATAAAGTGAGATTGTTCTGCAACTAACATTATTCCTAGTCTCAGGTACAATGGCACCTAAAGCAAAGCAAGGCAAGGAGAAGGCTACCACGTCCCGAAAGGACAAGAAGAGAAGTCGAAAAGACCAAGGAGAATCATCTTTAGCACACCTACCACGCAGAATGTTCGGAATAAAGTGGGTTCTTGAGGAAGAAGCCAAGGCATGGTACAGCAGCAACAAAGAAAAAAAATATGTGCATGTCGACTTGATCAACAAGGAGACCTTAGCAAAGAAGGAGCCGCAAATGTTGGCTAAAATAATGGCTTTGAAGCTAGACTTCATCTTCCGCGACATGGGAGAGTGCAATCTTGACTTGACAAGAGAATTTTATGCCAACTGGTCGCCAAACACAACAGGCAACGAAGTCAAAATTCGGGGCCAAGTGTTACAGTTTACAGCGGATTGGATCAACTCTTTTCTTGGCCTACCTTCGGTCGACCCTGCACCATACAAAGAGCTGTACAGCAGGCCTCCTTACAGAGCGATAAGACACACGCTTTGTGGAAGCAGATCGATGGCAAGATGGGGCAGACATAAGGAAACAGGTCGTCACAACACCTTCCCCTATGCTCCACTAAATAGGGAAGCAAGAATCTGGATGCGCATTGTCAACTCATGCCTTATTCCTGGGACGCAATACACCAAGATATCGAGAGATAGAGTGTGTTTGGTTTATGCGTTGATGACGAATGTCCCTATCAACTTTGGGGCAATCATTCGATCTACCATGAGGAAGGCCAGACTCCACCGAAGGTCCCATTTCACATTCGACAATTTGTTGACAGCAATGTTGCGGAAGGAGGATATAGAAGAGGAACCAGCTGACCAGGAACTCCCACATAACCCAAAGAAGGTTGACCTCACAAAGGTCAAAGATGCTGAAATAACTCATGGAGTCAACCTTACTACTGCGGAGAGACATGCTCGTGATGAGAGTTTCTTTCGTCATCTCTATGGCATGACACGATTCACTATGATGAGTGGTGGACGTATTCCAACTGCTGAAGAGCTCCAACAGCTGGACCACGACTACCCAATGAACAGGCATGCCCGGGAGATGTGTGGAGTGGGCGTATATTTTGAGGAACCTCTTGACGATGACGTGCCAACTGATGATGATAGACGCTTGCCTGATTCTGATGATAAGGAGAACTCTGACGATGACTCTTATGATGATTCAGACGAAGGGGGTATGACCCCCGACATTGATGAGGAATCCGACTAAACCAGGTTCTTCGCATTTATTTTCCACTGAGGGCAGTGTCCCGTCTAAGTATGGGGTGGTAGAATCTGCATACTATACTTCTTTGTTTGCACCTATGTTTGTATGTTTGTTTTTTTAGTCCATTTTTTTGTTTTTTTTAGGAGTTAAATTTTTCTAGCAACGCATGAAATTATTTTGATAGGCAGCATGAGATTAGAACAAGAGTATGTGCTACAATTGTGACTATTGAGACGTTTAGGCTCTAGTTGTGACTCATTATGTGATATTGTGTGATTCAATTCCTTCACCTGTTGGGTCAAGAGTCTATATTACTTCCAATCAAGTCGACCATGTGCCTTGTGTGTGGGAGATAATAGTAGATTCTATGTTTGTGGCTGATGCTAGAACTTGCCTGGTATGCATGCAAAGCGAAAATAAGGAGTGTAAGTTTAGGATATGATTTAGGCATTTCTTTGGCAACCTATACATGTTTACCTTCAGTTTTTCCTATACATGGACATCATCCTAGTTAAACCCTTTTGAGCCTTTAGCCTATTTCTTTGACAACCTTGTATGTAAGCCTAATCTATTTTTTTCAAGACCGTAATTTGATCCAAATTCCTAAGTGCTTTAAAGTGAAAAAGTCATGTGACAACATAAGAGGAAATTGGGTGAGTATGATGCTTTAAATTGTAATGGTGCTTGAATGTGTTATGAAAAAGAAAGTGCTATCATAAGAGGTATGTTGTGAAAAGAAAAAGGAAAAGAAAGCTGAAAAGTGAGTTGTGCTTAAAATTCAAAAACAAAAGATGAGAACAAGGGTGGAAGAATAAAATAAAGAAAGGTTGAAAGAAAAAAGCGTCAATGATACAAAGTGATGTATTAAAAGCGCTTAGGAACCTAGTCACTATTCTTGGCCAAAATAGTCCTACCCGTCCCTTAGCCTACATTACAACCATCAAAAGACCTACTTGATCCTAATCTTAACATTCTGACATTTAGTGGAGTACTACATTAAGGGCAAGCCTATGGTCATTAGTTGCTACATATGAATTCTTTGTGAGAGTGAGTGCAAGGATATTTTGACACCCATGTTTGAAAAAAATATGCTATACTTGTGAGGGATTATGGGTACTATATTGTGAGACACACATGGTTGATGAGCTTTGGATAGTTGTATATGATTCTATGTACCTTAACGTTTGCATGCGATTTGATCACCATCACTAGTCTACGCTAGAGGTTAAACTGTTTCTACTTATAATCGGAAAACTACTCTTTGTTGATAATTGTTGTGCCTGTCTTGAAGAATGTTTTGTGTTGTTGCTGTAAAAACCTTAAGTCGATGCTTAGAAGGACATGATATGTTGTTCGAGGACGAACAAAGCTCTAAGTGTGGGGTGTTGATGATAGGCGAATTTACGTGCCTATATCAATATATTTTGCCCATATTTTAGCCTAGTTTTGAGAACCAATTATATATTTCATGCACTGTTAGTCCTTTTTCCTGTAAATGAGCTAACAAATATGATTAGTAAAGTTTCAGGTATAAATGATGCAAAATACAGCATTTTACGGCTTACTTGACGCAAAAGAAAGCTCACGAACGAAGTGGAAAGAAGCTGGACGCCTAAAGGACCAAATCTGCTGCATGGAAAATCTGTCCCGGGCTAAAACAACATTTCTGAAGACTTTGGGGACTTACAGACACAAAGCTGGATTTTTACAAAGATACATTAACCTAGTATAATTAGGTTATGTGTTTTACTAGTCTATTTGGATTATGATATTGTAACCTTACCCTAGTACATTTGGGTCAAGGATTTTATTAGTATATTAGGATTTGGTTATTTCTTTCATTAGCTTAGTAGGAGTAGGATAGGAGTATTATAAATACCCTATCATGCTAGAGATTTAGAGACATTCTTAATTCTTCATTCTTCACTTAATTCAACAATTAATTTTCTTCCATCCCTCTCATCTTCCACCACAAACACTTCCAATCTACTCTTCTATTCATCTATTCCACAACAAGAGAATTGTTACTTGCTAGGGAATCACCAAAACCACACGCCTAAACACCCACTTCTCACGCCATCCACCATGCAAAACGTGATATCCTTCGCATTCATGGGTAACTAAACCTCTTAGTTGGGGTTATGGAAGCCGAATGAGTTACTATATATAGCTGTGAGTTGGTGAGTTCAAGACACGTATATTGCTTATATCATTACGCTCTTCATCTTAATCTACATTCTTTGTGGTTGCAAACGCAAGAATAACGCCAGTCTAACATTTAACTTGTTCGAGAGAAAGGTTATTTGTCTGGAAAAGAGATAATGTCAAGGTAGTAGGACACCCTTTCCTATTAAAAAGCTAGTGCCGTAACTGGACTAACCTCTTGGAGAATTCGTACCGTTAGACATGCTTTAAGCTCGAGAGAGTTAAAGTGAAATAGTCCTTGTTCAGGTCGAGAGACGCTTGGATTTACCATCGACTACAATTCTCTATAAGCAATTGCATGTCAAGACTCTACACACTCATAGCCGATAGAGACGTATACCTCAGAAGGTGGACATAACCCCAACGGTTTAATTCTCATTGTTTCACAACCTACGAAATACTCTCTTTTTACTTTGATATTTTCAGCTTTTATTTCATTACTTTGGTTACTTATTACAATTCCCCCTTCTTACGAGACTTGGACCAAAAGTCTATTAATTCTGCTTACTTGTTGGCCAAGCTATTCCCTGTGGGATCGACACCCAACCCAGGTTGGGTTCTATATTTGCTAACGACCGCTTTACACTCAAACGAGAGCTGTAGATTGAGCGTTATCAATTACTATATAACCCCCCCCCCCCCCCCAATTACTTTTTTTGTTCTGCCTATTGACTATATCTGTTGAGATCCATGATTCCACGTGTTCCCTTGGGATTCGACCCTAATCTTTATTGGATTACTATATTTTGATAGCGACTATATCATCATCTGAGAGTAGATGTTGTTTGCACGTCGCCACTGCTACTATTATTTTTACAAAAAAATCCCCATATACTTTCTGCAATTTCCAATTACATCAGCAAGATCGTGATTGATTTCCAACCTATTCCTTTTAGTATCAAACCCAACCTTGTTGCGCCCTATATTAAAAAGTGACAACTTTATAATTTCTTGAAGGTGTAATTTAGGCAACATCCACTTTTTTAGCTCTTTTTAAACTATGTACATCAGTTGTATAGCGTCTAAATAGCAACACCCTTTTTTGCTACATTTCCTATATATTTTTTATATATCAATGACTTTTTTCTTTGCATTTCTCATGTATTTTCTTCAAAACATGTACAGTTGCACAATAAATTTGTATATCTTTTGTATATTATTGTATATTTGATATATACCAGTATATACCAACCATGTTACTTTGCTAATCAGTCCACTTTAGACTTATTAAGGATTGACTCAGAAGAATTGGCGCTTATCCCTAAAAATGCAAGAAAATTGGAGTCTGGTGGACTTATATGAATTCACATACAACTAAAAAAAGAATAAGGATTAACGATCATTTTAAGGGATAAAAATTAAACATACTAACAAGGGTGAACAAATAATATGCAGAAAAAAATGCGCACATCATTATGCACAAACATGATAACATCAAAGAAAAGGACAACCAAAACTTCAAACTTATTGATTAATTAAAGGACAACTAGTGATACAATTATACAAAAGCCCATCACTTTGTTTAGCAAATTATTGTTATGAGGAAAACAAGAAACAACACTTTAAATATTACCACCCAAAACTGCAAGAATACCATTTCAACCAATTCTGTTTACCATAATACAAGCAGTGAAACCAATTTCCTAATCAAAGTAAGAATTTTATTCAATATAGCCACGAGAAATCAGCTAATAGAGGCGATCTAGTATGGAATAAACCAAACTCAAAAAACAAAAAAATTATAAAAATCATGAAGCTAGGGCAAACTAATCTAGACGAACCAAAATTCAAGCTTTTCATGGCACTCAATGTTGTCATAAAGATGCACGTTCAAGAATACCATTCTAAAAGACTCATGCAATTGTCAATAGTTTTTATCGAAAGACAGATTGTCTCTTTAAAAAGGACTCCCTTCTAATCTCATTTTGCCTCTGTTATTAGGCATAGTTCTGTGGAAAACACCAATTGAAAAATATATACTTAATCTATCTACCAATAAATTCATGTGCACATGTCATGCTCAACGCCTTTAATAATTAATTCCTCTTTCAAAACTAATGTTTTTCAATAGTTCAATCTCGTCCGGTAATCATAATATTACATAGATGAATAACACACGACAACATTACTATGGACAGAATCTCATCAAATAAAAAAATTAAGGGAATATGAATTTTACCCTTTTGGGGGCAGTAAATCCGAGACTATGAGCTCTTTAGACAACTTCAGCACCAGAGTTTGAAATTAATTTCTCCAGAGTTCCATGATTTTGTCGGAATCTTATTTCTTGGAGTGTGTTTATCATGGATTGTTAGTTACATGGGATTAGAGGAATTCTCCTCCATCCCTGAATTTTTTTCCAAAATCCCATTTTGTTTTCTTCTACATCAATAGGTAATTATAAAGGGATTGTGTTTAAAAATGAAGGGAAAACTAATGGGCTAATTGGGGATTTCAAATAGGAGTTTTAAAATTTGAAAGTGGGAATAAGGTAATGAGGTGGATTTGGTATAAAATCATACCACTCTCACTTGATTCTCGAAATTCATACATTGTAGGAAACCTTGGAGCTTCTAGAGAATTGCTGGTACCATTCCTTGTGAAAGGTACATTCCCTATCGATAGGGGAAGGGGAATTAGATGCTGGAGAAAGGAACACAAAGATTGTGGCTTTGCAACTGCTACTATTTTTCGTTTGCCTTTTCTATTATTTGATACTATCATTATTGTAATGGGTTAATCGAATATTGTTCACTATTATTTCCTAGTTTGAGACGAAGAAGACGAGTTACACGGGGTATTGAGTATTGAAGTTGTTGGGCCAAGGTTTCGGTAATTGGTATGTATAGGCGGGGTAGGCTAGTGAATTAGTTTAGAGTTAGGTAGATTTTAGGATTAGGCTATTTATCAAATAACTAATGGATTAGGGTTTAGTCAGTTTCATTTAAATTTCGGCCAAACTAAAATCAATTGGCCAATTGCATTGCAATTGTGGCCAATTTGATTTCAACTAAGGCAAAATTTAATGAGTTGGGTAAATTGAATCTCAATCCAACATGAATTAAGTATTGATTTAATTTTGAGTTTCTTGTTTTACAAAATCAAGTAATTATATTTTGAGTAATTCATTTTAACAATACGATGTATTTAAAATCAAGATTTACCCATTTGAATTAATTTTTCAACATAGTTGTTGATTAATATTTGATTTTTGATAAAATACTTATTTAAGCAACCAAAAATTACATGATATTGTATACATGAATACAAAAATGTATAATTCATCATTTAAATGACAAAATTAGCCCAAATAAATATTTTAGAAAGTATTTATCTGTATAAAATAAATATATTGATTTTATTTAAAATCAAAGAAGCGCAAAACTAAACTTAGACTTTGAGGGCAAAATTAGGTGTCAACAATTACTTCTTCCTTTGGTTAGGGTGAATACAAGTAACCCTGGACAAATAGAGTTTGATGTTCCTAATTTTGTCCGACCATAATCTTATTTCTCGAAAGAGGTTGGTTTTCACATGAATTCTTTGGAGTTATGCCTCTCTAACGTTTGATTTTAAAAGAAATCACAAGCTATTTCGATTTTGAATTTTGCCAAAAGTGAAAAGATGGGGAATACGAAGATTAGGGGAGGTTGGAATGTCGTCAAGTTTTCACATAGATCCCAGCCTACATAACCATAAGACTCAAGGGATTAGACTGTTTGTAGATTGACTGGATCGGTAGAAAAGGTAGTCTTGTATTTAAAACCAACCTTTGATTTAGGATGGTTTATGAATAAAATGAGATATGAAAAATAAGTTTGTAACATCTTAACCATAAATATGGGATCCTTCACATATATAGTTAAGATTTTACCCAGACATGATTTTCAAAGCTCGAGGTGTATCGTCGCTTGAATTTGAAGGAAAAAAAGGTTACTTATAGTGCGAGTTTAGAAATACTCTACAAGTGAAATTGAAATAAAAATCCCAAAATACCCAAATGCCTTTTGATAGGGATGTAGTTTTATGGTGGTGGAAGTCGTCCTTTAGCTTGCGTCCAAAGAGTTTGATATTTCCTTTCAAACTATGTCCTAATTTCCTACTAAGAAAAAGTTCCAAATTGTGTTGTATCCTTTTAAGAGTCATTCTTACCTCAAATATTTGAGATTTTTATACTCTTGAATGCTCTCAATAATATCTCAAATAAAATTGTCAGCAAAAAATATAATTTACTAAGGTGTAGATAGTCTTTTACCATATTCTCGTGTTAATTATTTTTGGCCAGTTTTGTTGTTATTTCATGTCCCTTATTTTAAAGATAATGGTTTCCACAATAGTATAGGCACAATATCCATCCCGATTATTGGATATGATGGACCTTTGGTAATTGACTCTTTCTTCAAAATAGGGTGGCTCTCTTGGCCACCGATAATATTTTGGGTAGAACGGTCCCTGTAATTATTTGTATTTTGATAGATAACGCTCTTAGTTATCTGCAATATTTTCTTTCATATGAGTCTTATGAATCTTTTGTATTGATACAATTTATAGATATCCCTTGAATTTTCAGACTTTGGGTAATCTTATGTATCATTTAATGTTGGATATGAGGCGACTTATAGATATCCTTTGAGTTGCTAGATTTTGGGTAATCATGCACATTACCCATCCTTAGATAAGAGATGATTTACATAAATTCCTTGAATCTCTAGCTCTCAGGTATTCTTGAACATCATCTGACCTTGGATACAATATGGCTTATAGATATATCTCAAATTGCTAGTCTTTGGATAATCTTGTATATAATCAATCTTGGATATGGAATGAATTATAGAGAACCATTGGACCTACCAATTTGGTAGTCTATTATATTCTTCAGTAAGGATTTAGTTGTGACTTATTAATAACCTTCAAACTATCGATCTTTAGGTAACCTTACATACTATCTGATTAGAATGTTGTTATGGATTATGGATGACCTATGGACTATCAAATTGCAATTAATATTACACACTATCCTATTACAAATATTATAAGTTATAAATGACCCTCAAATTGTCAGTTTCTAAGAAATCTAATATCTCATACGCTTTCAGATAATGACTTAAATACATTCCTTTGGATCATATTCTTTTTTCAACTTGATATAGATATGCATTTAGATGATGATAAAATTTTGAAATATCCTCAAAACTAATGTACATCACCTTTTACATGGTCAACAAATATAAAATGTTGAGATATCCTCAGCGCCAGATTATATTATCTTTGCATGGTCAATGGATATAGGTGCTCTAAATCATCTTCTAGCCTTAGTATCTTGCACAGTTAGCGACTACAAAAACTTATTTGAATAGTATGATGACCCTCTTGGTATGAAATAAAATGGCTTTTTCAACAATGAAATAAAATGGCCCTCTCGATAATTAAATAGCCCTCATGACAATGAAATGACCCTCTTGGTTGAAATGATCCTCTCGAAAATGGGATAAAATAGGATAGAATGAAATATCTCTCTTGACATAACCCTCTTGGAAAAAAATAACCCAATCAACAATGGAATAAAATATCCCTTATGACATGGCCCTCTCGATAATGAAATGACCCTTTCAAAAATAGAGTGAAATGGCCCTCTCAATGTGGCCTTCTTAGAAATAAAATAATCCTCTTGGCAATAGAATGAAATGACCCTCTCAACATAAACATCTCAGTAATAGAGTGAAATAATATGGAATAAAATAGAATAAAATAGGATGGAATGATATGCAATGAGATGCAATAAAGTGCAATGGAATATAATGGAAGTAGTGAAATATAATGGAATGCAATGGAATGAAATGGAATGTAATTAGATGAAATGGTATTCAATGAGATGCAATGAAGTGCAATGAAATATGATGGTATGTAATGGTATGAATGAGATACAATGGTATGTAATAGGGTGTAATGGAATGTAATGAGAAGCAATGAAATACGATGGAATGTGATGGACTTCAATGGAACTTAGTGAAATGCAATGGTCTCTCAACAAGGTAAAGAGAATCTTCACCTGAGTTTATTTGTTGGAGTGTTGTATTTTTTACATGTACCTGTCCTAATGGTAGATAGATAGTTGACATAATGTTACTCATACTGGCAACCATAGTCAAACTTTATGAAAGTTTCAATGACAAATACTCAACATCACAATTCTAACGATAGCCTATTATTAATCTATTCTTTTTGAGGAAGTATTTGCAACAAGTCAATAGGATGTAAGCAAATTGATGAAATGCCTTCCTAGAGACCACTTGGATACCATTTGTTTCACTTTGTGGTGAATTAGATAAGGACATATTTGCTCTTTTTCCTATGAGTGATCTTTTAATTTATGTCCTTATTGTACCAACTCATTTGAATGTACCTGTGCTTAAGGTAAATATTTAGTAAACACAGAGTTTTCTTTGCTAGCGACTATTTTTAGAAAGTGTTGTGAATAAAATCAAGAGGATAATACTCCTTTATTTGTCATCCATAGTCTCTTGACATGATATAGACAAGTTAAAAAGTCCTTGATAAATGGGTGATTGGAACCGTCTTTGGGGCCACCCAAAAATACCTTTTTGAGCATTATATGCTTTGGTGCGGTTCCTAATTCACTTAGGGGTTTTTTTGAAGAAGACCCTAAGTTTTGTGCATTGATCCCTGCATCCATAGAAAAATTATTAGTTTTGGGTGAAACTACTCCATGTTGACCTCCTTCGATCATTGGTTTTCTTCTTGCCATCTTTTGGGTGTTCCTTATGTTTGGATGTTTGCCCTGACTCCCCATTAAAACATATGTAAACTAGACAAGTAGAAAACATGTATTGATTTTCAAAAATAGTTTAGTTTTTGAAAATTTGAGTTTCAAAAACTTGTGTAAAAGCTTTTTAGAAAATCTTCATCAGTCATGTCATATGCTAGCTAAACAAATATCTCCCGCTTGATGTCTGACTATAGCTGTTATTCGATGAAGGATTTTTAGAAACTCATTATCATTACTAGGGAGTTACATAACATTATTTTGTAAAAGTTCTATCATAACTGGAGATTTAGTTTATCTAGACTCTGTCGCAACTATTGATTTTTGAAGTTTGTCTTTGACCTCCTAGTGCTGGGAATTTGGAAATCATTCTAATATCTTAGTGGAAATTTTAAGGACCTCCTCAAAATTTTTGTGCAGTTTGATACTATTTTAAATAATCTTGACTTGCAAGGATCTAGATATTTTCTCTCAAAATCGTTGGTGGTATTCATTTTCTTTATCCGAGGATGATCTTCTACATCAGAATTTTTGATATTCCTTCTAAAAAATTTTGCTGCAATTTCCATTTCCTAGGGTGATATAACTGATCTATTTGGGTGCCTACGTATCACATTGAAGCAGGAATCAGGTGAAACATAGTTTAGCACTATGCTAGGGAAAAATAAAGTAATCTAAAGGGTTGACAGAAGCCGACATAGGCTACCTACATATCTCATTCTTGAGAATTCAAGTCAAACATAGTTCATTCTAGATGGAAAAGAAATTGTAAAAGCATGAAATAGTAGAAAAAACACTATTACAAGGAAAGTGATACAAGGAAATGGCCGTCTTAAGATTTGGTATTCCTTCAAGGTTAATTGTCCTGGGATACTCTTATCAATCCCACTCAAATAAAATTAAAGGTTCTTCATATAACTCTATGGATGACATAATGCTTTCATCGTATTTGTATTAATGGAAAGAAGGATCAATTGTCCACTTCCTTTTGAGAGAATTAATAGAATTCCTCTTCATTTTTATCAATCCTAGTTTCCTAAACTTTGTCGTTGTATCCCTGGTTAACTACCCCAATTTCTTCTATGTTAGGCTTTTCTTGATTCTTAAAATCTTTTGTTCTTTTATTGACTATTTGAGGAACATTGTCTCCATTTGCAATTATCTTTCTTGATTTATTCATTTTTCTCTTGACATGACATTGCCAGGTTTTAGATTTTTATTACTTTTTCCAAAAACAAGGCAAGTTAGATAATATCAAGTAGATAATACAAATAAACAGTAAAGATTTTTGCTATAGGGGAGGCTTTTGTTGAATTTTGAGAAAAATTTATAAACTCTAATAGTGACCCGCATGAGTATGGGTCTATGTCTTATGGAAATCATGAAAAACAAAAGTGGAGTAAATAAGCTTAAAGTGTGGCTATTAGGCCTCATCCATACAACAACTGACTTTGTGAAAAACTAAATTTCATCTTTTTATCTACTGTGTTGACCAGGGAATAATAAGTAGAGTGAGTCCAGTTCAACAATCTCGTCTCCAATTTATCTTCCTATATCTTGGAAAACTCCTCTATGGTGTCATCACACTCTTCAAACCAATTCCCTATTCCATCCTTGAGACCATCGCTTATAGATTTGGTAAATGATCGATAAAGTTCAGGAAATTTTTAAGATAACTCATAACCCTTATTCTTTGCTTTTACCTCATACTCTTCACTTAGAATATACTCAAACCCATTCATGATTAGTCTTTTAAAGATCATAATTGGATGAATGATTCTGTCGGCATTCTTTCTAAGGTCACATCTAGGTGCAAAGCACTTTTTTAGCATAACTTTGGTTAACATCTTGTAGACTAAAGGCATTGTATTTTGTGAAGTTGGTTCTCTCTCAACGACTTCTAGAATATCCACTATGTAGGAGTCACCTTCTCTTAGGGCATCTTCAATCTCGAAAATGTACCTATTTGGCTGGCTCAAGTAGTTCCCTTCATTATGAATGACTATTTTTTGGTTTATCCATACAAACTTCAAGATTGGTGCAATGTTGAAGGAACGAATCCTGTTTGTTGTATGGATCCATGGTCTTTCTAAGAGCATATTATAAATTGCAACATTATACATCGCTTGAAATTTAGCTTAGAATTTTGAAGGCCCTATCTGGAGATACAACTTGACTTCCCTGATGGCATCTTTCTGACCATCAAAAGTTCCCATATTGGCTTTCCTTAGATGTTTTTTTCCATATCAAAATTGAATTAGGTTTAATTAGTCAATAGAAAGACATTTGTACTTGATCCACTATCAATCAATGCTTTATTAATGATCTCACCATAGTATCTGATATTTCTATGCAATGCCCCATAGTACGTATCTCTTCCCAAAGACAACTCATTATTACTGGAGCTTATACGATGACTCTTTTTAGGAATATAGGCTTTATTGAGAACTTTTGTTAGTGCCTGTTGGTGATACTGGGAGCTCATAAATAATTCCCAAATAGGGATTTAGTTTAGGATTTTTTTTCTTAGTGTGTCTCATCAGAATACTTAGTTGTTTTTGCACCCTCTTCTTATAAGTAACATTAGCCAGCTTTCAGGACTATTGTAACCCTTTTCTAATCTAGTCATTTTATGCGCGATGTCGATTT
This sequence comes from Capsicum baccatum var. pendulum, assembly GCA_030864225.1. Taxonomy (NCBI): domain Eukaryota; kingdom Viridiplantae; phylum Streptophyta; class Magnoliopsida; order Solanales; family Solanaceae; genus Capsicum; species Capsicum baccatum. Next base: position 79,172,531 of record CM061560.1, on the reverse strand, counting down.
CTACCACAAATGTCTTCCTCATGGGCGGTTAGTTCCAAGGACTGGTGTGGTGCCATTAGTATAGTAAATTGAGTCTCTTCGTCGACATTTGAGGTAGACCCAACTTTTCCTATCTTATTTGATTCCTTAGGTCTTGTTAATTACATAGACTTGTTTTCCAGTCATTCTTTGCTTATTTTTGTCACCTTAATAATGATTCCCCCATGATTCAGAAGAGGTTTACTAGTAATATTTGGAAGAACTATCTGAAGTGAGATCGACTTCTGATCAATCAGGTCTTGTATCTTATGCTTCATATCAACACATTGTTCAGTATCATACACGGTACCCCTAGAGTGATAAGCACATTATCAATCAACTCTGAAGGATGAGAGTTTGTGTTACCTAGCTTGGGTGGAATATGCTAGATGAGTCCTACCACCTTCAATCTTTCAAATAATTGTGTCCTAGTTTCAATCAAGGTGGTGATATTCCTGGAAACCTTCTCTTCAAAATTCAGACGAGGATGATTATGGCTACTATAGTTGATAAGAGGAGGGACTAGATAAAACTTTCGATTAAATACAGCCCTTCGACAAACTTTGGAATTTTAAGGATAATATTTGAGAATTTTGGGGATAATCTTTGATAAATGAGTAGATAATTTGGTAATGGAGCTTGGTAATTTGGTTGATTAACTGATTTATTTTGTTCTGGAGCTAGGGGACTGGATTATGTATAGAAAATAGATTGAGGGTTTTGAAGAGTAGGGGAGTAGGTTGATGATGATAGTGCTTTTTAAAGCAAGATAATGTTTTGGTCAATTAAGTCTTGGATATTGTGCTTCAAATTGATGCAATCTTCTATAGTATATGTAATACCTCCTGAATGGTAATCACAACATCGAACAAATTCATAATATCTTACACGAATGTTGATAAATTTTACATTGATGTTTAGATTAGTCTAAATACTTGAAGACTTTCAAAAAGTTGTGTTTGACTTTCGGCCAAAGCGGTGAATACTCAAGGAAGAATCCTCTTATGAGAGATATTACTTTGGTATATCAATAATTTTATTTGGAGGCATGCTTGTAGATTCTGACAGGAAGGGTTTGAGAATCGCAGATTTGGCTGGAGATTTTGGTATGCTAGAGGATTTGATAATTTAGAGGCGAAAATTAGTAATTCAATGGAGGAATTGGATATTTGATTTGGACATAAAAGGTGAGATATGAGTTTTGTGAAGTTGGAGGCCCAGGATTGTCCAATATCGAAGTGTTACCTGTAATGGCAAAAAAACCCATACCTTTTGCTCATTGTGCTCTTTCTTCCAATTTGCTAGTCAATTTGGCAATTCTCTTACTTTGTGCATTTATTATATGATCCTTGATATTAATATCGGTCAAAGAGTCTCTATTGTTACTAACATTCATTTTTGTTTTTGTAATGAAGCCATGGAACCTTTATTCACTTTTGATCTAGTGAAGTAGGGATGTTTCTCCATTTTATGTCAACACAAAAATGTTTTTATTACCAGTAAAGTAAAAACAACTTAAAGGTGGATGTGTTAGATCCCGATTAGTAATGAATAATGCAATATAATAAAGCAGGACAAAAACACATAAAGTCATTTCTCATTGCAAGCGAGTTGATCCATAGGGTTATGATGACTTGGGATATCAACGAACATGATTTTGTTCATTAGTTTGGCTAAGTGGATTTTATTAGGAAGGTCTAAAGCATCTTTTTTTTCCTTATGTCTTTCACTGAATTAGGTGATAATAGATCTTTTGAAAACAGGGGTCGGCCCAAAAGTCTTCCTACAAATTCCATGAAGGATAAATTAAGCCCTATGTAATTTGAATAGTTCTAACATGATTGTTTCATTTCATTTTATTCATTATAAAATAGTTTGATAGGAATTATGGACTTCTCTATGAAACTTTGAAAGACTCAAAGTATTTTGGTCGAACTTTTGTGTAATGCATGTATACGTATGCCTAAACGGGATCTATAAAAATGGGACTAGATAAATTCACCTTTGACTCGAATTAAACATAACATGTATAAACATATAAAATATTTATATCACACAAGCATATTGTAATAAGCGCACATCCTAATTGGGGACCCTTTTGAGCCAAGGGTTGGCCTATCGAGTTTGACTGAAGTATATGCCTTTTAAAACAAATACATTATCCCCAAAAGTTATTTTCATAAGTATCTAAAATGACATAAATACCTATAAAGTAGCAAATAAGGGATACAATAGTTGGGGAAAGGTAAATAAATGCGAGAAAAATAGACCCACACAAGGGATAAAAATAAAAAAAACACTAGTGTTCGAATGATCCCTTGTCGGTCTTTGTCTTCTTAGCTTTATCAACCTCATTGCATATGCAATAAGTAGGTGGTGGTATAGTGTCTTCCATATAATTGCAACTTCCATATCAATTAGGGAGAATACATATTCTACATGCGTTATGAGGACTCATATTCTTCCACCAATCCTTGGAGGAATCATCTGACTTGAACATTATCTTGAACCTTGTTACTGGAATTGGTTGATTCGTACCTACACAAAATAAAATAAGATTATTCTTTCCCCTCACCCTAAGTGGCAATGGATTAGATATATCTGCAAATACTTCTTCGATACACAAGCATGATTCTTCTATGATTGGCTTGTAGTCAATAGATGAAGGATAGGCTTTCTAATTGGCATAATACCCCCTCAAGTATTGGATCGTCCTAGGATCATACCTAAAAAGAGTTTTGATTTATCTCTATCCTAGGTATGTATAGTGAGCTTTGACTAGGTTCTCAAGTAGACAACTTGAATTTGAAGATACAAACAGCCATTGGATGCCTAACGTACCAATAAACTGTCAAATTTCCAATACTTTTATAGGGACCACGACAATCACAAACCCAAAATATTTTAAATATCAAATAAGGAAGTATTCCATGAATGCAAATAACAGATATAATCGTAGGATATTATCAAACTACCATATTTATTCAAGTAAAGTAAAAAAAATATTCAAAATAGTCTGAAATTTGATTAGAATCTTAATAAATACTACAAATGAGTCATCATTTCTGTTTTATCTCTTTTCGGCTCGAAAAATTAGAAAACAACTATTTTTTACTTTTTAAACTATTTCAAAATTTTAAAGAAAATTTTGAAATTATTTAAGAAAATGCAGAGTTTCCACTTCATTTTAAAGAAAATATCAAGAAAAAACTAAAAATATTTCAAAAATCTTAAAAATAGAAATAAACCTTTGAAATAGAGAAACTAGGTAAAGATTCAGGTAAAGCCTTGAGGATATTTTTAAGGCACTCAAGAAGCGTTCGTTAAAATGGTTGACCAAAAGATAAATTGTTTGATTTGTAAAATGATTGTTTTTTGAACAATGTGGTTTACTTTGTAAATTCATTTGCAAATATGACATTCATTCTATTCTAGTGATAAATAATTTATTCAATTTAAAGAAAAGTTCTTCTAAGAGAAAGGCTAAACTTAATTTACAAAAAATGTTTTCATTGTGCTTGAGATAAACCACGTTGTTTTCCTTATGAAACAAAAGGGTGATAGTAGAAATCATTTTCTTAAGAAGAGTTTATTTTAATCAAAGTTGATAGAAACAAACTTTTGAAAATAGAGCCTTTTTATGAAAAATGAAAGTTGGACAAGTTAAAATAATATTTGGTAATTTATGAAAATTTTGGATTTATTCGAGAAAAGTTTCAAAGTTTTTAAGTTAAAGAAAATTCATTCAACCTAAATAACTACTGATCGAATGAATAAAACCAAATGCCATTTTATAAACTTTAAAAACTCGTTCTTTAGAAACTAATAAAGGAGTTTTTTTATCAAAGCTTAAACTAGACAAGCTAATTGATGAATTTTGAATATATGAAACAAAAATGACAATACAAGGGGAATTTATTAGGATAAATCAAATTTCAGAGCTAATACACATAGTCAAATATGAATTACATAAATAAATGTAGAAACTTTTAGGAATTGGGCCCCTGAATTGGACCATTTCAGATCAGGCCAACCTTTTGGGCTGAATTTTTATCGACTTTTTTAGATCTTTTCAGTACTGTATACCAGCTATATAATATCTTTATATCAATACCCTTTTCTGCTGCATTTTTAGTATATTTTAGTGTAAATCAATGACTATTCTTTGCATTTCTGGTATATTCGCTTCAAAACCTGTATCGTTGCTCTCTGAATCTGCATATCATCTGTATATGACTATATACTTGATATATACCAGTATATACCATCAATTTTATTTTTCTAATCAATCCCTAAAAATGCTAGAGGATTGGAGTCCAATGAACTCATATGAATTCACATGTAATGAAAAGAGATTAAGTATTAACAACCTTTTTAAGGAATAAAAGTTAATACATTACTAACAAGGGTGACAAATGATATGAAAGGGAACAAACACACACATGATCATGCACAAACGTCTTAACATCTATGAAAGGGACAACCAAAACTTCAAACTTATTGATTAATTAAAGGACAACCAGTGACACAATTATATGGAAGCTCACCATTTTGTTTAGCAATGTATTGTTAAATAAAAAAACAAGAAATAAAATATTGAATTATACCACCCAAAAATACAAAAAGACCATTTCAGACCCAGTTCTATTGAACATAATACAAGTAGTGAAGTAGATTCATAATCAAGAAAAAAAGCATATTATTTATCGTAGTCCTAAGAAATCAGATAATTGAGGAGATATAGTATGAAATTGAGTCAAACTCATAAAAGAAAAATAAATTGTAGAAATCATGAAGCTAGGCTAACTAATCTGGACAAACCAATATTCAAGCTCTTCATGCCGCTGAACACTGACTTGAAGATGCATGTTCAAGACTACCATTATAAAAGATAATATATACTCAATATAGCTATCAACAAATTTATGTGCATATGTCAAGCTCAACGCCTTCAATAATTAGTGCTTCTTTCAAAACTAATATTCTTCAGTAGTTCAATCTCATCTGAAAATCATAATATTATACAAATTAGTATCACACGACAACATCAATATAGATAGAATCATATCAACCAAAAGAAATGAGGTATGATAAATTTTATCTTTTCTCGAGCAGTGAATCTGGGACTACGAGCCCTTTAGACAAACTTCAACGCCAGAGTTTAAACTTATTTTCATCGGAGTTCCATGATTTCACTAGAATTTAATTTTTTGGAGTGTATACATCATGGATTCTTGGTTACTGGGATTAGAGGAATGCTCCTCCTAAATCTCCAAAAATCTATTTTTTCCTTCTTATCATGGCCCAAACCAAGGCCTGGCCATGTCGGGTATCTCAAGTCCGTCATGGATCAGAGACTACCCTCTTTTCCTAACCAAAAGGAACCAAATACCCCAACAGCAAATAAATTCTGAACATATAACAAGATAGCATAATCAATAACCTAGAGAAATCTAAGAATGTTAATAACCAAATACCAATACACAAGTCCACAGCAATATCCACAAATCCTCTACTCATTCAAAAATAATCCAAGTCAAGACATAGCCCCGATGATAGCCAAAAAGAGCCAAAAAATAGTCTATGAAAAAAGTAAACCAAAATATAAAATAAGGTCTTCCAAAGTATCGAAGCTCACTACATTAATTTGACTAATGAGATATACCACAATAACCTAGTCACTACGCAAGAAAAGTAGAAGTATTTCTGGTACCTGCATTACGTGGGGATACAGTGTTTAGAGATAGTTGCAGGTTGAGCACTAGCATGTAATTCAGGGATAAGGGATAAAGTAACGTCATGATCAATAAACTAAAATCAATCCAAAATTCCAAATACACATAAGAATATGTATATACATGTATATAACATGTCGAGGTAGGAAACAAGGTTTAGCATGCAATTTGAAAATCTTAACCTGGATTGTATAGATTGATCGTCATAAAACTAAGCATGGGCTATATGGGTCTAGTGTCTCCCCTTAGTCGGGCCTGAGTACATGTCAGCTGCATGAACTAAGGATATCATAGAAGGTCGAGGAATCCTTATACCCTTCTCTATCCATGATACAAATATATATAGTGTGACATAAGTGCACTATCATCAAGACCAACCCTTATGTCTATAAACATGGGTTTCTAGTATCATTCCTTTAAGACTCGCACCTTAACGGCTCACTAAAACAACCCCCATAAATCCTAATTAAAATATTTGTCATATAACCCAACCATTACATTAAGAAGTCAATCATTAAGGTATTATTAAGTAGTATCGTGATACCAACTATAGCTTGCAAGAAATGTCATTAAGCTAACACTTTAGGGAATTTTTGTACCTTAGACTCCATTATTAAAATAACCTTGGGGGATTACTTGTACCCCACAAGGTTTTCAATACCATTACTATCCACTTGGGGGGAATCCTTTATAATGACCCTTTAGGTTATTATCTATATTCTTGCTTGTTTTCTCTGATACAGCTTCTCTATAGTCGTACGAAGTCATTAATGACTTGCGAGAACCAATAGTTTAGTTACCTGATGGTCCATTTGGGTTTTAGAACCCGTTTTCCTAATTTGAAGTCTTCAATGGTCCTAATTGACCACTAAATAAAAACTTTAGTAAACAACATCATATGTAAAATTCGGCTTCGCCGGAGTGTTCAGAATATCAAAAACTATGGGGTTTCATATATTATTTGTTCAAAACAGACCCCGAATGTATACTGAGGCATTGGCTGAAGCTCAAAACCAAGTTCCAAGCTTCAGCCATGCATAGCATTCACCAAAGTACCGTGACTGCAGCTAAAAAGGTACTACCGTATGGATACAACTTCGATGGTACAAGGGTCATGATCGTGCCATCAAAGGGTTAGGTGGTCCATATTTAGATGATATATTGCTCAAATTTTGGCTATTTTGTACCTCCCTCCAAAACTAGAAATCTAATGGAGTGTAAAACCTTCTAGGTGTGTGTTGTGAGTTGAATTAGAGCTTAAACAACTTGTGTGATTGATTCTTCCTACAATCTAAGGTAAGAATTCCTCTAATTTGGTATTGATTTCATGGTTTCTTGACTCAAAACCCCTAAATAATTGTGGGTCAATTGTAGCCCCAAAATTTAGTGATTGACTCAAATTACTTAAGGGTTTTAACTCCCTAAAGATAGTTAGGCTATGGGTTGGTCTTGGAAACTCCTTTCTAATGGTGAAACCCAATTAGAGTTTTGGTATCCATTTGAAACCCATGGCACAATAGTTCTATAATGGGTATTATTATTCTTATTGTAATGCTTAGATTATATTGTTGATAGCATTTCTTGTGGAAGGGGAAGCTTCACAGAAAGGAAAGAAAATCTTGTTTGATTGTGAGTTTCTTGGATTCAAGGTAGTTTAGGCTTACCCGTAGATTAGATTGATCTTGTTTGTAATGTAATTATTCATATCTTATGAGATTGGGTGGGGATTTTAGACGATGGTTGATTAAATGGTGAACTTGGGATTCATTGATTGCTTTAGACTATTAATTTGTAAGGTATGATATTTGACCCTTAGTCTAGGACCTTGGTTAGCTTATTTGTAGTCTTATGAATAGTGTGAGAACACTATAGTTGTTCTAAGTAGACACTAATGGTGTACTTCTCTATCCTTGGGAGTGTATTGACCTATATAATGCCTAGATAGGAGATAACCTTGGTGTTGTGTTAACTTAGGAAGGATTTTTTAAAAGACTTTCCCTAAGGACCTAAAAAGGATTGGTAAGCCCTTGTGGTGATGTTTGAATGACAGCCTAATTTTGGGTAGAAGCTAGACTTGTGTTAGTAAAGCTTTGTCTTTCTTGGGGATTTAGAAGTAGGACTTGACCCACCTTAAGCTCGAACTAAGTAAATACTTAGCGCCCTAGATACGTGGTAATTGTCTAAACTATATATATATATATATAGGAGTTATGATGGTTGAACTCGATTATCGGATAATCTTTTGATCATGAATTAAATAACCTTGTTAGGTGATTATTTTGCATGTCTTGTAAATACTCATGCTCCTGTTTATGGTCATATTATGTGAGAAGCTTATTAGTAAGGTGAAATGGCAAGTGTTATCCTACATCCCTACTTCTTTATATTGCAAACTTTTGTGTATGTTTATTGGTTTGGCTATGTATATGGATATATGTTGTTGTATTGGAAGACTTGTGATGTTATGATGATGCTCGGTGAATTCGGAGAAACGTGTAATATTGTGATGATGCCCAGTGAGTTCGAAGGAATATGTGATATTATAATGATGCTCGATGAGTTCAGAGGAATATATAATATTATGATGATGCCCGATGAGTTTGGAGGAATATGTGATATTATGATGATGCCCGATGAATTCAGAGAAATACGTTGATATTACGACGATGCTAGGTAAATTCGGAAGAGGTAAGAACGTTATGATGTCGTGTGGGGAAAATTTACCTATATGCATTGATATTTGTAAGGTTAGGCCATGTAGGCTAACCACATAAGTTCTTTAAATATGAGGTCTCTCTTGGTAAATTATTATTCATTTCTTGTTCCAAATCACTAAATGGGAGGTGTGACCCTTGTTGAGGCTAAATTAGTAACTAGAGGAAACCTATTCCTAATATTGAGTTAAGACTTAGTGGTGTGAATAATCTTGCGTAGAATCAAGGGCTAACCTAATATATATCCTTAACTTGAATAAGAGGTTGTATTATGAAATCTTGCCCTAGTGAAGTGGCTTGTGTGATAATTAGTTACTTCTAATATATGATTTCTATTTGGAGGTTATAAACCTAGTAAACTAGATGGTGGACTTTACTTGATTAAAATATGGAAATTAGTCCTTAAGGTTGTGACATGCTTAGTGATGATGGTCCTAGTATTGCATAATAGTAAGTTAAATTATCTTCTATATATGTGAGGTTGAGATGGCTTAATTGATAACTCATGTCATGAAGATTCTATCTAAGGAATGGCCTTATGATAGATGAATAACCTATAATATGGGTGTCTTGTAGTTTTCCCCTATTTGATGGCTAGTAATGATAAGACTTGTACTCTATTGACTTATAGAAAATAAGGCTAACTAGTATCGACATCACACGGTGTTATCAATGAATTATAGAATTAATTACTACATGTCTATTCTATGACAATGTTGCTTTCCTTATGTTAAATTATGGTATGGTTATTTGGAAGTGGACTTCGGTAATGAGCTATGGTGGGATTGAGCTACCCGTGGTTTTGGTCAATTAATTGAATAGTTGTGCTTTATTGTATTATTGGTTGTATTATTTTGGTGTACTCTCCGGTGGTATGGGAATCCGTGATGAGTTCTTGTTCGATATTTTTTTGTGTACTCTCCAGTGGTATGGGACGCCGTGATGAGTTATTCGGCGGTATGGGACGTCATGGTAAGTTGTGATTATTTTTCTAAAGATGGTTGAAGATGATTATGGCAAGTAGATGCTTTGCTATTGTGTATATGGTTTTACGCTTTCGAAATGATATTCAGTTGTTATGGAGATTATGGAGTATATTGAGATAGTATGTCATGTTATTGCTTTAGTGGTATAGATGTTGTTATAGTGGAATCAAAGAATATTTAGGTTTGATCCTATCCCTTGACTTTAAGGTTATTGTTTTACTTTATATTGTCTTTACATTATATTTGAGCTCAGCCGGACGATGATGCCTACTGAGTATCCATGTTTTGGTACTCATAATACACTTCTGTACCTTTTTGGTGTAGACCGAGGTTCTAGTTGCTGGCGTTGAGCTAGTTTTTGCGAGTTGACTATTCAGAGACAACGTGATATCTTGGAGATCTAGTTTCCCTCTTTCCCCTCTAACCTTAATTGTCTTTTGCTTTCGAGCCAAATGTATGAGATTATTTAAGGTATTTTAGATTCTGAGATTGTAAATTCCTCTTGTCAAGTTTAGAAGCTCTTGTACTAATACTATCAGGTCGTGGGATTTGTGTTTGAATATCGGTTTTCCTTAGTTATGAAATTTTGATGTTATATATTGTGTTCACATATAGGTTCCATGTTGGAAATCCTTACCAAGGTAACCTATTGCAATAGCTCTGGGTTACGGTATCAGCTTACCTACTGGTGGGATGCGGTAGGTGCTATCATGACTCCAAATGGGGTCGTGACATCCTTGTACCCCATAAGGTTTTAAAAGTCATCCTTAACCACTTTACCATTTATGTAATTCATTAGTTTTAAAGAAACAAGTCAAGCCAATTGATAAATCACATTCCAAAAACCAATTATGCAAGTAGGTTGGGGTGCTTATCAATTTCAATATGAAAATCCAATTATTTGGGTAATCCTTGTACCCCTACTTACGTTATTCAAAATTTTTGGGTTTCCTTGTACCCTTAAATTCATTTACCATTCCCATGCACCCCAATAAGTGTACAAACCAATAATTCAATGCATAATAAATTAATAAAAATCATGGAAAAAACATTGAAACAATTTGTATCCAAAACTCTCAACCCATAATTCAAAACCCAACATCAAAACTATGTGAATAACAAACCAATTTCATGCCATTAAGAAAATCCAAGTGTGAGGAGAGAGATACATGTCTTAATCACCAAGAAACTTAAAGAAGAAGCCACCTTAGAACCCTAGATGACCACTTCCCTTGAAACCTAAGCCTTGTCTTAAATGGAGAATTTGAGAGAGAGAAAAGAGTATTTGAAATGTTAAAGTGTTTAAAATAACCCCTTCTTGGTGTTGTATGGATGTGGGGTTTAAAGGGGTAAGGAGGGAAATGACCAAAGTGCCCCTTAAACAAAAATTGAAAACTGTCGCGCAATCGTTATGGGTGACCTTACAACTCGTAGGGTCACACTACGACACGTGGCCCTTTGTCATATGTTAGACAGTGCCCATGGCACCCACTCTTCTTTGGTGTCAAAAGAACCATACGACTTGTAACATAACCCTACCACTCATAGGGTCCATGTCATAATTAGGACAAAACCACCAAGGCCCTACACTGGTTACCTTATGGGAGGCATATTACAACTCGTAATGAGTCTATATGACTCGTTAAATCTAGTCATAGTGGCATCAGAAACATTAGGATAGTACGCTGGTTGGCCTACAATTTGGACTATACGATTTATAACGAGTCCAAATGACTCGTGAGGTACAAGTCATACTCAAAAAGAACACTAGGCAAACATACTGGACAGGCTACGATTAGGATTTCAAGACCCATATAGAGACCCTACGACTCGTACAATGAGTCATAGTCAGGATAGTGAGTTTAAAACTTAAAATTTTTTAGAGGCCAACACCTGGCATATATCATTCTCCCCCTCTTAGGACCATTTGTCCTCGAATGATACGTCAAGGGGTCCTTTAGCATGATTTAACACAGAAACACACCCACTCTTACCTTTAACAATGATAGTAAACAAAGATGTTAAGAAAACACATAACTCAAGCACGATTATCCAAAATGAGGAACAAGAATCAATATTTGAACTTCATGACCTCGACTTCCCAAGTAGCTTCTTCAACCTTTTGGTTCCTCCGTACAACCTTCACCGAAGTAACATACTTAATCCGCAACCGATGGACTTGACTATCCAAGTTCTTTACCGGGACTTCCTCATAAGACAATGAATCCAAGATACCCTCACTCTCAAGAGGAACAATCAAGAATGGATCACCTACATGCTTCTTCATCATTGAAACATGGAATATCGGGTGAATGGAACCCAAACTAGAAGGAAATTCTAGCTCATAGGCCATATTGCCCACTTTCCTCAAAATCAAGTAAAGGCAACAACTAGGGACTGAGCTTCCCCTTCTTACCAAACCACGTCGCTCCCTACATAGGAGACACCTTTAAGAACACCTAATCGCCAACTTCAAATTCCAACTCTCTTTGCCTCACGTCCACATAGGACTTTTGGTGACTTCAAGAGGTCTTAAGCCTTTATCGAATCACCTTTAACTTATCCATAACTTGATTGACCAAATCAGGACCAAATAACCTTGTCTGTCCAACTTTAAACCACCCAACAGGATAGTGAGATCTCCTACCATACAACGCCTTAAAATAGGCCATTCCAATGCTAAAGTGATAGCTATTATCACACGTGAACTCGATGAGAGGCAAATAATCAACCCAACTACCACCAAAGTTAATCATACAAGCTTAAATCATGTCTTCCAATATTTGAATTATCCTCTCCACTTGTCTATCCGTCTGCGGGTGGAAATCGGTACTAAGGTTCATCGTAGTCACCAAAAATCTGTGAAACGATTGCCAAAAATGCAATGAGAACTGAGTACCACAATCAGAAATAATAGAAATAGGCACACCATGCAATTTTATGATCTTTTTGATAAAAAAACTTCACATAGTCCTCAGCAGAATAATTAGTCCTTATTGGAAGAAAATGAGCGGACTTAGTCATCCTATCCACGACGACCCAAATCGAATGTAACTGATTCCAAGATCGCAGAAGACCGGTAACAAAATCCATATTAATTTTTTTCGACTTCCACATGGGCAACTAGAACTCTTGAGAGAACCCACCAGGCCTCAAATGATCCACCTTCACTTGTATCACACCATACACTTATCCACCAAATTGGCCACATCCTGCTTCATGTAATTTCACTAATAAATTTCCTTTAAATCATGATACATCTTTGTTGAGCTAGGATGAACTTTATATCCTGACTCATGGGCAAACAAAAAATCTTTATTGCAACCTATCAACATCGAGAATGAACAATCTACCTTGGTACCTCAAGATACCATCACCACCAATCTTGAAAGCCATAACTTTATGTTGGAGCACATCATTCTTTATTTGCATCAATATAGGATCCAAAACTTTCTTCTCTTTTACCTCAGCACTAAAAGATTGCTTCACCACCTCTTGAACAAACATACTTCCATCTTTGAATTCTAAAAGATGAACTCCAAGGTTAGCCAAATAATGCATATGCTTTACTTATCCATGCTTCTCCTCATCCACATGAGATAGACTCTCCATAGATAGCCTACTAAGAGAATCAACAACCACATTAGCTTTACCTGGATGATAATAGAGACTCATGTCATAGTGCTTGATCAACTCAAGCCATCTCCTTTTCCTAAGATTCAAATCCTTCTGGATGATCACGTATGGCAGGCTCTTATGATCACAATATATGTCAACATGAACCCAACACAAGTAATATCGCCAAATCTTCAAAGCAATACCACAACCAACAACTCCAAATCATTAGTCGGATAATTCCTCTTATAAACCTTTAACTGCCTAGAAGTATACGCTATCACCCTGCTATGTTGCATTAACACACAACCCAGCCCCACATGGGATGCATTATAATAAACCACAAAATCAGTATTACCCTCAGGTAGGGTCAAAATCATAGAAGAATTCAACCTATCCTTCAACTTCTCAAAACTTCCCTCACAAGAATCTAACCACAAAAACTTCACCTTCTTCTGAGTTAACTTTGTCACTTAAATAGCAATCTAACAGAAGCTCTCCACCAACCTCCTATAATACTCATTCCAACTAAGAAGCTTCGAATATCGATTGGAGTCGTGAGTTTAGTCCACTTCTTAACCACTGAAAACTTCTATGGATCCACTATGATCCCTTCACTAGAAATAACATGACCCATAAAAGTAACAATATTAAACCAAAATTCACACTTAGAAAATTTTAGCATACAAACGTTGATCCTTAAGGGTATGTAACACTATACGGAGGTGATCGGCATGATCTGCTTCACTCTTTGAGAACATCAAAATATCATCTATAAGCACTATCACAAAAATTCCAAGAACTAACAGATTACCTAGTTTATAAGATCCTTATATAACGCCGGGCCATCAAGCAAACCAAATGACATCACCAAAAACTCAAAATGACCATACCAAGTTTGAAAAATAGTCTTAGGGATATCTACGTCCCCGATCTTTAGTTGATGGTACCTAGACCAGAGATCAATCTTAGAGAAGTACTTAGTACCATAAACCTAGTCAAATAGGACATTAATCCTATGGAGAGTATACTTATTCTTAGCCGTCACCTTTACTTATTCTTAGACGTCACCTTATTCAACTGCCAATAATTTATACATATTCGAAGGGAACCATTCTTCTTACATAAAAAGAATAGGAGAAATCCACAGAGATACACTAGGGCGGATAAAACTCTTATCAAGGAGATTTTTTAATTACTCCTTAAGCTTATTTAACTCAGCTGGAGCCATTCTATAAGGAGGGATAAAGATAGGACGAGTGTCTGGGAGAAGATCAATCCAAAACTAAATTTTTCTATCGGGAGGGACACTAGGAAGACCATCAAGGAAGACCTCAATAAATTCATTAACCACGGGAATGAATTATTATGCCGGACCCTCCAAGCTAGAATCTTTAACCCAGACCAAAGGATAAAGACACCCCTTGGAAATTAACTTCTAGGCTCTAAGATAAGATATGAACCTTTCCCAAGGCACTAGGTAACTCCTTTCCCACTCAATAATTGGCTTATTAGGGAACTTGAAAATGACTTTACGAGTTCGATAATCTAAAGAGGCATAGCACGAATGGAGCCAATCCATACCCAAGATAACATCAAAATCTACCATATCCAACTCTATCAGATCTACTAAGGTTTTCCTACCATGGATAGATACCATACAACCCTTATAGATTCTTATAGCCACAACAACCGATGTAGACACAAAAAAGAGTCAAAAATACACTTAGGACCAAAACAAAAATAAATAGCAATATATGGGGTCACATAAGAATGAGTAGACCCCGGATTAAGTAAATAGTACACATCATTGGAAACATGTCCAGGTTGATCATAATTAAAACATCAATTCTTTCCTTTATCATAGAAACCATGATGAAATTAACCCAAAAAATAATACAGAGGATAGGGTGGAGTTGACTGAGCCCCACTGGCCTAAGATTAGGTACCAAGTGCCCAAGGACCATTACCACTCTAAAAATAAAGATCACCAGACGACTTTAGATAAGGAGCACTAGCCATTGAATAGGAACTAGAATTGCCTCACTTCTTCTTAGACCATTTTCCACTATCTATACCACTCTGTTATTTACCTCCACCCTAATCTGAATACCAAAACTTCTTACTCTGCCTTTCCCCTATCTTGTCTTGTTTCTTATTTTCCTCTTCAACTTGTTGCATTTACACCACAAATCTAGAGATATCCATGTCCTTGTTCAACAAAGTAGCCTCACTCTCTAAAATCAAATCACGAACAACTTTCCTCATTCTAGCCCTTATGCTAGACACTAACTCAGGAGCATAACGTGACAACTGATGAAACTTCAGGGCATATTTCTTCACAGTTATTTTTCCCTACTTCAAATTTACGAACTTCTTAGATTTCACCTCCCTTAACTCTTGAGGAAAGAAACAATCCAAAAAATCTCCCAAAAATTTATCCCACAAAGCAGACCCAACATCATCACTCTTAAACTACTCCCACTCTTTATACCATTGATATGTTATATCCTTTAACTGATAAATAGTGAATTCCACACCCTCTACATTAATAGCATGCATAACCCGAAAGATCTTCACCATATTATCTATGAAACCTTGAGGATCTTCCTCAACCTTAGTACTAGTAAAAATAAAAAGATTAAACCTCATAAACTGGCCAACTCTAGTGTCCTCAAAAGAACTCACAGCAACACCAATAGAACTCGACTAATATGACTGAGATGTCACTAACTAAGTTAACAGATGAATGGAATAATGAAACTTGGCATTGGTAATATCTTCTTGAGGTAACTGAGCATGACAATCACCATATAAATAAGGATCAGTGGAGATTCGTAGAACTCCACGGGGGAAATCAAAAGCAGCGATCTTAGACCGAGTCTATACCCCATAAGTAGGAAGGATTTCATTCACCTTGTCCTTAAGAGGGATAGAAAGTTTTCATAAGATTCAGATCATCTTGGAGGCATGATCTGAAATGTGAACAAACGAGAATCAGAGAAGATTCAAGATCTTAGACTCTATATCTCAAAAATAGAACAACAAGAAAGGGAAACATTCCTAAATGTCTCGTAGCCTCTCCCTTATAAATATGGCATGCTACACACTAAAAAAAGAGACTCTATTTGACATGGCTATGTGGAAACCCAATTGACCATGAACCTAGGATCTGATACCAACTTTGTCATGACCCAAACCAAGGCCTAGCCATGATGGGTATATTAAGTCCTTCGTGGACTGGAGACCACCCCCTCTACCAAACCAAATATATCCAAATACCCTAGCAGTAGATGAATTTCAAACATATAAAAAGATAGCATAATCAATAACCTAGATAAATCTAAGAATGTCAACAACCAGAAACCAATAAATAAGTCCACAATAATATTCGTAAAGCCTCCACTAATACATAAACAATCTAAGTTGAGACATGCCCCCTGTGATAGCCAAAAATAGCTAAAAGAATAGTTTATGACAATAGGAAACCAAAACATGAAATGAGGTCTTTCAAAGTATAAAAGTTCATCACTTCAATCTGACTCATGAGCTATCCTACGAACACCTAGTACTATGCAAGAAAAGTAAAAGTATTTTTGGTACCTATATCACATGGGGATACAGTGTCCAAATATGGTTAGTGGTTTGAGAAATAGCATGTAACTCAGGGATAAAGGATAACGTAATGCCATAATCAATAATCCAAAATTAGTTTAAAAATCCAAATGCACACAAGCATATAAATAGAAATATATATAACATATTAGGGTAGGAAACAAGTCTTAGCATGTAATTTGAAAATCTTAACTTTGATTATGTAGCATAATGCCATAAAACTACCCATAAGATATATGGGTCTAGTGTCTCCCACTGGTCGGGCCCCAATGCGCGTTAGTTGTATGAATTGGGGAATAATAAAAGGCCGAGGAATCCTTCTACCCTTCTTCATCCATGATACAAATATATATAGTGTGTGTGTGTGTGTTACATAAGCACAAGGTTATCAAGACCAACCCTCATATTGGCAAACATGAGTTTCCAATATCAGCCTTTCAGGACTCACACCTTAACGGCTAGCTAACACAATCCCCATTAAGCCTAATTGAAATATTTAACATATAACCCAACAATTATAATATGGAGTCAATCATTAAGTGGTATCACCATACCGACTATAGCTTGTAAGTAATTCATTAAGCCAACACTTTAGGAAATCTTTGTACCCCAGACTCTATTATTAAAATCAAGTTGGGAGATTCCTTGTACCATACAAGGTTTTCAAGACTATTACTATCCACTTAGGGAATCCTTGTTCTCCATATGGTTTTTAAATATCTCCTTAACCATTTTTTCATTTATGCAATCTATTAGTTTTATAGGAATAAGTCCAGCCAATTGATAAATCACATTCCAAAACTAATTATTCAAGTGGGTTAGGGTTCTTACCAATTTCAATATGAAAATCTAATTATTTGGGGAATCATTGTACCCTTACTTACATTGTTCAAAAATTTGGGGATTCATTGTACCTCTAAATTCATTCAACATTACCACTCACCCCAATGATTGTACAAACCAAAAATTCAATGCATAATAAATTAATAAAAATCATAGGAAAAAATTCAAAAAATTTATATCCAAAACTCTCAACCCATAAGTCAAAACCCAGCTTCAAACCCATGTGAATAATAAACTAATTTCATGCCATTAATAAAATCTAAGTGTAATAAGAGAGATATATGCCTTAATCACCAAAAACATGAAGAAGAAGCCACCCGTAGAGCCCTAGATGACCACTTCCCTTAAAATGCTAGCCTTTTCTTAAATAGGGAATATCAATGAGTGAAGAGAGTGTGTGATATGTTAAAATATTAAAAATAACCCCTCCTTGGTGTTTTGTGGACATGGTTTCTAAGTGGGTAAGGAAATAAATGAACAAAAGTGCCCTTTAAATAAAATCTGAAAACTGTCGCCCAATCACTACGGGTGACCTTATGACTCTTACAGTCACCCTACGACTTATGGCCCTTAGTCGAAGGTTAGACAGTTTCCATGGGAACCCATACTGATTGGTTATGAAAGGAACCATATGACTCATAACATGACCCTATAACTCATAGGGTCCAAGTTGTAGTCAAGATAGAACCACCAAGGCCCTATACTGGTTACATTATAGAAGACACATTTTGACTTGTAATGAGTCTAGTCATAGTGACATCAGAAATATTGGGATAGTACACTAGTTGGCCTATAATTTGGACTATATGACCCGTGAGGTACAAGTCGTACTCAGAGTAGAACATAATGCAAACATACTGTACGTGCTACGGTTGGAGTCTCAAGACTCGTATAAAGACCCTATGACTCATACAGTAAGTCGTAGTCAGGACAGTGAGTTTAAAACTCAAAAATTCTTAGAGACCAATACTTGGGGTGATTCACTTCTACATCAATAGGCATTTATAGAGGGTTTATGGATAAAAATAGAGGGAAAACTGAGTGGTAAATTAGGGATTTTACATGGATCTAGTATGAAATTGTACCACCCTCTCTTTATTTGAGGAATTAAAATATTGTAGGACACCTTGGAGATTCTAGAATGTCTTACATATCATTCATCGTATAAGTAAATTCCCCATTGAGAGGGGAAGGGAAATTAGATGTCGGAGAAAGAAACACAAAGATTGTAGTTTTGTTGTGTCAAAGTTTTTATTGTTGTGTATCATTTATCATTGATATTGTTTGACATTATCATTGTTTTAATGGGTTAATCAAGTTTTGTTATGTGCTATTATCTGTTGTGGCTGAGATGAAGGATAAAACTTAAAAGGGGTGTTGGGTAGGGTCGACGTTGTAACTGTTGGTCCTGGGTATGGGTAGTTGATGTGTATGGGTTAGGTAGGCTAGTATATTTGTAAGGAGTTGGGTAGATTTTATGTTTAGTCTATTTATCAAATTTATAATGGATTAGGGTTTAGTCGATTTCATTTAAATTTCAGTCAAATTGAAAAACAATTGGCTAATTGCATTACAATTGTAGTGGTCAATTTAATTTCAATTAAGGCCGAACTTAATGAGTTGGCTAAATTGACTCTCAATCCAACAAGAATTAAATACCAATTTAATATAGAGTTTCTTGGTTTCACCAAATTAAATAATTATTTTTTGAATAATTTATTTTAGTGTCAAAATATATTTAAAATCAAGATTTACCCATTTGAATTAATTTTTCAAGATAGTTCTTGATTAAAATATGAATTTTGATAAAATAATTATTTAAGCAACCAAAATTATATGATCTCATATAAATTATTATGAAAATGTATAATTTTTTAATTAAATGACAAAATTAAACCAAATAAATATTTTAAAAAGCATTTATCCAAAAAAAAAAATATTTTGATTTTACATAAAATCGAAGAAAGTCAAAACTAAACATAGTCATGGAGGGAAAAAGTTAAGTGTCAACACCAAACAAGTTCAAGTCATGATGGGTAATAAGATAGTAAGCATCTGATCATATCATGGGACTAAGTTTAAAAATGCTAACTTTGATGAGTTCTTTGCTGAGAATGGTATTAGTCATAATTTCTCAGCTCTTTGTACTCCTAGCTAAAGTAGAGTCGTGCAAATAAAAAATGGAACTCTTAAAGATATTGCAAGAATAATTTTGATTGCAAGTAATTTATATAAAAGTTTTGGGGTTGAAGTAGTAACAACTACATTCTATATGAAGGCATGTGTTTGATCAGGTCCCTGCTTAATAAAACTCCTTATGAACTGATGTTTGGACTCATATTAGATTGTTCAAATTCAAGTGCTTTATCCTGAATAATAGTAAGGACAACCTGGAAAAGTTTGATCCTAGAAGTGGTGAGGTAGTATTTCTTGGTTACCCATCTCAAAGAAAAGCTTACAAAGTCTTTAATAAATAGACTCAATATGTTAAAGAAAGTGTTCATGTGATCTTTACTAAAATAAATAAGCTTGGTGACAACAGAAGTCCAGATAAAGAAGATATAGAAAATCCTGCAATATCTCAGAGAATTTATTGACTTGTCAAATTAAATAAAAAAAACTCATCCACAAGTTAACAAGGTCAATAGAATTAGGTGAAGACATTTCTTCATCATCTCAGGTTCCAGATGCTCCAGAACCTAATACCTCTAAAGAGGATCTCAATAGTTCCCCGCCTATTATTGAAGGAAGTGACGAAAAACTAGGTGCCAAGATCAACAAACTAAATTGAAGTTATTAAATAGGAGGCACCTAAAGTCTCATCTTTTGGAAGATATGGACTCCGTAATTGATTCTGGAATGCACACTCAATATAAGACAAGAAACATGGTATCCTTCTTAGCATTCTTGTCTCAAATTAAGCCCAAAAATTAATTATAAAAACAAGACTAAATAATTTTAATATAGTAGGAGCTTCATCAGTTTGAAAGAAACAAATTATGACATCTTGTTCCTAAACACTCTTACAGAACTATTATAGGGAATATGTGGATGTATAGAAACAAACTGGATGAGTTTGAACCATATTAAGGAATAAAGCTAGGCTGGTGGTACAGGGATACAATCAAGAAGAATGTATAGACTATAATGAAATATTTTCCAATATCTAGAATAGAAGCTATTTGGATTCTTATTGTTTTTGCATCTTACATGGAGTTCAAACCATTTCAAATAGATGTAAGAAGTGCATCCTTGAATGATGCCTAAAGGAAGAAGTATATATAAAATAACCTTAAGATTTGAAAGTCATGAGTTTCAAATCATCTTTTAAATTTTGAAAAAGATCTATATGGTGTGAAACAAGCACTAAGAGCATAGGTATTATAATCTATCTAAATTTCTCTTGGATAATGGTTCTAAGAGAGGGAAGATTGACAACATTCTCTTCTTAAGATTCAAAATGAAGAATCTACTAATTAAACAGGTCTATGTAGAGGACATCATATTTAGATCAACTTTAAATTCTATGTGCAAATACTTTGCCAAGCTTATGGGAAGTGATTTTGAAATGAGTATGATGGGTGAGATTAGGTTCTTTCTTAGGCTAAAAGTAAATCAAACATCTGATAAAGTTCTAATTAGTCAATAAAAGTACATGCTTTAGTTGTTGAAAAAACACAAGAGGATGTTAAGTAGTGGAATTGCTATGGTGTAGTACGGAAGTTCGGATGAACCCAATAGCTATTGTGTAGACCTTTTATATTCTTTAGATATTTAAGTACATTTATATAAATTACTTTTAGAACCCCCTTGCAAATATAATCTTATGGTTCAGTGGTACAAAAAATGTGTGAAGTCTCTCTTTCTAGCGAGTTATTGGTTCAACACGCACTTTTGACCTGTTTTTTGTCTTTTTTCCTTAGGTAAAGTTGTATTATAGAATTCTTTTTAGGAAAAATGGCAATTTGGATCCTTAAGTTGTCTTAATTCCAACTTTTATTGCTTGTTCTATTGGCCAACCCACGTATGACACTCATTTAAATAAATTATGTAATTTTGACCCCTAAACTACCAAACTAATGGAATTAAGAAAAAATTAACATAATACTCATTTTTATAAAATCAAAAATAAGCAAAAATATAGGGAGAAGGAGAGGAAATCACATATCTCTCCATTTCCTCCACCAATCTTGCTATCTATGAAAAATTAATCATCTCCTTATAGTCTTGATTTTATTAAAGATCAAAACATTCTATATCAAATAGTATAAGAACCAAAAGAAAAATTAAGCCATAATGTTAGGACTAATTTGGTTTCCCCTTCTTTTTAAAATTGTAATAGTTTCTTTTCTCCATGTACATAGGTCTGCTTGTGTGTTTTTCCCAGCAACATATTCATATTTTCTTTAAAAAAAAGTAACTTGAAGGAAAAAATATAAAACTAAAAATAAGAAAAAAGAAAAAGTGTGTTGCTCTCTCATATAGAAAACTATTTGATCAAATTCCACTAATTCATCACAAACATTGTGGCTATGAAAACTGGTCAGCCATATGATATAAGAATTCATAAATTATTTTACTACTTTACTTTTTAATGATATCAAAAGAGGAAAGATTAGTGTAATTTTATGTGTTTAGTGAAAGGGGAAAGATCAGTGTGTGTATGGTGATAAGAGGAAGGAACTTTTCAAATGATGTCTTGATTAGTAATATTGGTGGATATGGGGAAGTAATGTGTGTGGATGGCTACTTGAGAAGTATAAGAATACTGAGTTTTTCATCATAAAAAGGGAAGAAAATGTTGGGTTCCATCCTTGTTCTTATTATTCTTATTATGCTCATGTTTTGATGACTGACAAACTCCATCACTAGAACCTGGTCCATACATGTCTGATTGTTATTCATGTTCTATGATTTCCTAACATAGTCGAAGGACTAGTTACATGAACTGGTGTCCTAGTGTTGCAGTTGCACACATTTGTCTTATGTGCCAGCCATCTAGTGTTTTTCTAGACAATGTCAACACATTATTGGGATGAATTTTTAGTGGTCCTTTCAAGCATCCATCAATGAGGAAGCTTCTCTCCCAATGCACATTGATATGTATTATATATATATATATATATATATATATATATATATATATATATATTTAAGAGAGAATTTTAAGTATTTTATATATTTAAAAAGCAAATATTCTCAAGCAAAAGCGTCATCTAATTGTACAAAACTTCAGTAATTTAGAAACCTCTTGGTAATAGAGAAATATGTTATTGTTTCTATGTTGACTAAGTTTGTTATAGTAATCTTATAATTGTAAACTCACGTCTCATCTTGGAGCTCTTGTGAGTAGTTTTGTGGCTGAGTCTTGTTTCTAGCTAATGTTAGCTACTAGAGTTCTCACAACAAAGTTATTGTGAGTGTGTGTAGCAATGGAGATATTTCTAGTAAGTAGGAATTAAGAGTTTAATTCCTAGATTACAAAAGGATTGTAATCAATTTTTCTGCTTGAAGTTTAGTGGAGAGATTGGTGAAATCCTACTGGGGTAGGTTATGGTCTTACTCTCTTGAGCATGAATGTTTTCACGTAAATATTCATGTTATTTACTTTCTTACAGTTTTTATTGTGTTCTTATTGTTATTGAATACCCTCGTATAGGAATCTGGTACCTAATCAGGCCCTTGTTATAGTGGTGGACTCTTATGAACCATCCCAATCAAATTGATACAAAGTAGTAAAATTCAATTTTCTTGCAAGAAAAGTATACTTAACAAATTGCTGACAGACTTGTAAATTATTCTACAATAAAAGACACATATTATTAGAGGTATGTAATTATTAGTCATATAGGGATTAGTTAAGAAATTTATGTACTATTTTGTGCAACAATTAGTTATGCAGGGTTTAGTTATTTCATCCTACATATATAAAATAATATATAAATTCCTTCACAATCTATACATGTATTAGTTCTGCAAGTTTTCTATTAGGTATGTTAAATTTTATTTTTAGAAAAAAGAATGTAATTAAATGTGATATTACTTATACAAAATTTAATACATGAATAACTTAATTCCTAATCCAGCTATGAAACCACTCTTCGAAGAAGAGAATATTCCTATAAATAGAAGTGATTATCCTTAGTACAATAATTAAACTTTTTGATCATTCATTTATTTTCTTTAATACTGGATAAATAAATTAAAGAAAATATGGAAGCAATTACATGACTAAAGAAGGGAAAAGAAATAAGAAAACAAATAGAATATGTATTTTCTTACCACACAAGCTATTCTCAAAAATATATTTAAGGGCGTTGAAATTATTTTCTAATTGAATAGTAATAAAACTAACAACAAAATCAAAACATAATGAGAAAATAAAAGGAGAACCTTATGCATAAAATGTCTCTTTTCTTCTTACATATTATAAGTAAAATATTGAGGGATCGTTGGTAGAGAGTATAAGAATAGTATTAAATAAAGTGACATAGTAATACTACGATTCATTACGTCGAGATTAGTTAAGTACTATTTGATATCCAGTGTTCGGTTTGGTATGTTAAGGGCATTGCACTTATTAACCATGCTTATTCATATATTTATAACTTTGTATTGCTATTACTGTGATTCCTTACATATTACTTATATATCCTATCATACTAAATATGGTATATAATAAATACAACATGTAGACTGAAAGTCCTATATATATATATATATATATATATATATATATATATATATATATATATATATATATATATATATATATATATATATATATATATATATATATATATATATATATTATTATTCTAATACATCCTGTCAAATAATCCCTGAAAATTCCAAGGATGTAAAGAAAAGAAAGTTGGAAATGAGGATACCATACAATTCTTGGCTATAACAAAAAATCCTTGTACAAACTAATATTTGAAATAAAAAAGGACCAAAAAAAAAAGAAAAGAAAAGAATATGACAGATGATCGTATTCAGATTTCACTTGTGAAATTACACTGTGTATTATTGTTGTTTTTGTTGGCGCATGGTCTTCTCCAAGGATGTGATTTTATAATAAATTTAAATAGTTATTTGCAATGCACTCAAATTAACAGAGACTTTGGGAATATTTTTTGATTTATATTGAATTACAAGTAAATTGCAAGAAGAATGTCATAACTCGAGTCTACACCTTGAGTGTCATACGATACTTAGAGCCACAAGTGATTCCAAGCTAACCAATGGCCTGGCATGATACTAAAAATACTAAAGTAACTGAATATACTGGTGTGGAAGCTACCTGAATATAAGAATGATTTATTTGAAAGTAATGTAAACCTGAAGGATCACTGAACTAAATAATATGTTTAAAGCAACTCATAAAACTGAAATGTCTAATGCCTGTTTGAAAGCCTCTACTACTGATGAGCTGTTGCAATAAGCCCCCAACTAACTATAAATGTCCGAAACTGAAAATAAATGCTAAAAAATAAGAAATAACAAAAATTGATCCTCGTATGATGAGGACTTACCACTATCTACTACTGGGAGGGTACTAAATCACACTACTTATGGGAGTGATGCTAAATACTAGAACCTATATCATAAGACGATATCAAAGTACTGAGTATGTGAGATATGCAACTGTAAATTAAGCTAAATATGTAGGAAAACAGTAATATGTTGAACTAACATGCAATACAGAATACAAAGTTAAACTGTAGTACAATGACCCTATTATTGGTACATATAAACTAATATGAATAAGAAAGATGAGGAATCATAGTTTTAAAAGTAACCCTAATCTGAATTGAGGGTCATGTACAATTTCTAAGTCTAAATTTGTAATTGTCGGAGAGCTTATTAACCGGCATAAATTATGTTATCTAAACATGAAGTCCAGTGTATACACCCCATCAAAAGAGTCCAATATACCTTACCAAGATATAAAGGCACGGATGGCATGATCATTAAGCTAATCCCAACTAGAAGGGCTAAGTACCTCAGTGGAACATAGTTCTGGAACTTAGGTGTGGGAACCCAGCCCAACTCATTGCTATGTAGTACTGCCATTGTGGTTATTACTATTAGATCATAAAACTAATATATTGAAATTGGTTAAAACATACTTTATTTGAAAGTATTTTTTAAAGTATGATTAACTGAGTATATGTTGTAAGTCAGTAAACTGAAGGTAATTACATTATTTATGCTAAAATCAACAATTCTAGGTATCGTGCAATAATTACATGCCAAATTTTATAACTGAAAGTCAATCCTTATGAAAGAATTAGAAATCAAGCAAAGTACCAATTCATAAATTATTAGGTTATGCAAAATACCCAAATCATGGAAAGATACATAACAGAACTATAGGAATAATGAAGAAATTGATATAATACGGAAATCATAAGCCAAGTAAAAACCCTAAGCTTTAATATATAAGAAAATTGGAAATTCCGAGTTATTTGAGACTCAATGAGGGAAAGGACGCCTATTGATAAAATCCCACATATCTAGAAGAGGAGTTCTTGCTAATAACTTGAGATATTATCTTCTTGGGACTTAAGAGAGTTAAATCACTCTTTTGTTATGTTTTCTGAGTGAATCGGATAGAATGAGGATATACAAAAATTTAAGTGCCTTTAAATCCTTCTCAATAGACCATAAAATGATGTAGCTTAAGCCTAGGAAATAGGAAAAGTACAAAAACATCCCTGAAAAAACATATTTAAAAAATGTTGAATAGCAACAAATGAATCTTTGGATAAGTCATTGTTACTTGCAACAACTTATCATTTATGTTATTAGGGGACTATTTATGAATTTCTTAATGAAGAATGGTCTCAATAACACATTGTGACAAACAAGGACTCATCATCAAGTATCTAAGTAGAGTTTATAAACTATCAGGACTTTTGGGCTTAATGCTCAGGATGACTAATAGGAAGAGTCATCCTAGGTGATGTCGACTCATCATCTGGAGGTGTTACAACTGATCTTACTTTCATCCCTCAGTACTTTGGGCCAAACACTTAGGTCAACTAGTTAGGATGAATGATCTAACCTAACAACTACTCATTCTCAAAGTAGTTTTATGGGTTTTTCTGTTGGTTTCAATTAATTTTCTATGCTAAGTTTGAAACATGATCTAAAGGACTTTTGGGGTTTTACCATATCTCCATCTTGGGAGAATTCAACCTTGAATAAATACTAAACTAGGCTAAAAATATAGGAAATTCTAAAATTGAGTTCTAAAAGCTGATTACTTACATTATAACTGAATTTCTGATTGAAACATAGGCTGAACTAAATTCATGAAATAACTAAGGGACATGAAACTGAATAGAATACTAAGATGGAAACAATTAGCTCAATATGAAGCTAAATTTTAAGGGAATAGGTGAGGGTAATTGGTCGTTATAATTATACTCCCCAAGTATCTCCCTCTATAGCCAATTTCTCCAAAGAAATTTTACTAAAGTGCCTTATTTATTTCTCAACTTACAAACCTACTGGTTAAAAATCTTTACTGGGACTTATTCATAAGAGAGATTATATTTCATGCCCACACTCTCTAATGGCATAACTAAATTTGATCACTGTAGATTTTTTTTAATAGGATATATGGAAGACTGGATGCACTAATGCTAAATTTGTAGACAAATTTAATTCACATACCACATTACAAATGAACCTCAAAATCCTATAAGGACCAATATATCAGAGGCTAGGTTTCTCTTTACCAAAATATCAGGGGTTGAGTTTCTCTTTCGTTCCAAACCTCATCACCCCTCTCATGGGTAAAATTTTCATATAAACCTAAACATTAACTGTGAACTCAAGCTTTCCTGTTCTCACATCTACATAGGATTTTTTATGACTATTTTCAGCCTTTTTCTTGTTAGCTAAACTTTCTCCATAGACTCATGAACTAAATCAAGCCCTACCAAAGTAGATTCGCCAACCTAAAACCAACCAATAAGAGATCCATATTTTCTACCATAAAGTGCATCAAATGGAACCATCTGAATACTAGAGTGTTAATTGTTATCATGAGCAAATTAAATAAGAGACAAGTGTTCATTCCAAATACCCTTAAAGTCGATCACACAGTCTCTTAAAATATCCTCTAAGGTATAAATGGTATACTCGGCCTAACCATCGAAAACACCCTAGGTTTTTAGTTGTTGGAAAATTTGCCAGATTTCTTATTCTGGACAGGATACAGTGATGATAGAAGAATTTACACGCCTATAGTGCTATATTTTACCCATATTTTAGCCTAGTTTTGAGAACAAATTATATATTTCATGCACTTTTAGTCCTTGTTCCTGTAAGTGAGCTAACGAACATGATTAGCAAAGTTTCAGGTATAAATGATGCATAATTCAGCATTTTATGGATTACTTGATGCCAAAGAAAGCTTCACGAAAGGAGAAGAGGGAGTCTTGGACGCCTAAGGACCAAAAGTGATGAATGGAAAATCTGTCCCGGGCTAAAACAGCATTTCTGAAGACTTTGGGGACTAGCAGTAATTTATTAAGATTAGGATAATGATACATTAACCTAGTACAATTGGGTTAAGTATTTCATTAGCTTAGTAAGATTTGGTTAAGTATTTCATTAGCTTAGTAGGAATAGGATATGGGTATTATAAATACCCTATTTTGCTAGAGATTTATATACATCCTACCTTACACATTCCTCCTTAATTGTATTACTCTATAACTCTTCCATTAATTCTATTTTTTATTTTTCTTCTATTCATCTATTTTTTCACAACAAGAGAAACGTTACTTGCTAGGGAAATTCACACCTAACGCCTACCACATCATTATTACACGAAATCTTTATTGTGGTATAATAACAATGTCAATTGTGATTTCCTTCGCAATCATGGGTAACTAAACTTCTCTGTTGGGGTTATGAAAGCTGAATGAGATACTATCTATTACTATGAGTTTGTGAGTTCGCGACACGTATACTGCTTATATCATTATTCTCTTCATCTTAATCTAAATTCTTTGTGGTTGCAGACGCATAGAATAACGCCAGTATAGCATTAACTTGTTCGAAAGAAAAGTTATATGTCTGGAAAAGAGATAATGTAAAGGTAATAGGGTCCCATCCCCTATTAAAAAGTTAGTGTCGTAACTGGATTAACCTCTTGGAGAATTCGTACCGTTAGACACGCTTTAAGCTCGAAAGAGTTAAAGTGAAATGATCCTCGAATAGGTCGAAAGACGCCTGGATTTACCATCGAATACAATTCTCTATAAGCACATGCATGTCGGAATCCAACACACTCATAGCCAATAGAGACGTATAACTCAGAAGGTGGACATAACCCCAACTCTTCAATTCTCATTGTTTTACAATCTACTAAACATTCTTTCTTTTTACTTTGCTATTTTCAGTTTTTACTTTAATATTTTGGTTACACATTACACTCCCCCCTTTTACGAGACTTGCACTAAAAGTCTAGTAATCGTTGCTTACTTGTTGGCCAAGCTATTCCCTGTGGGATCGATACCCAACCCAGTTGGGTTCTATATTTGCTAACGACCGCTTTACACTCCTACGAGAGCTGTAGATTAAGCGTTATCAAAAATTGGCGCCGTTGCCGGGGAATACAAGTGTCAATTAAGTTTGTGATAATTACTAGACCCTTTGGTCAGAGATTCTCGTACTTTTACTTTTAATTTTTGTTTTTGTTTACTGTAGGTTTTTATTTAGTGCATGCCCCATACTCGAAGTTCTGGTCAACCGTTATTACCTATCAATCCTGAACCATAACGTATTGGCAGAATGGAGGCACAAACGGAAATCGAAAGAATGGCTGCTCAACAGGAGCAGGCGATATTAGCTGCTCTTGCCGCCGCCCAAGTACACCAACAATTAATAACCCTGGGCGAGCAACAAATCCTGACGATGAGGATTTAGGTGATGACGAGTTACTAAACCCAAGGCATGATGCTGAAATCGCAAAACCTGCCAACAGAAGAGGTCGTCAAGCTCGGTTTAGGTATGATCGCCAACCCATGCAACCAGCTTTTGACGACGATGATGATGATCTTGATGGAGCCGGAGCCACTGGAGCCATAATTCCTCCACCATTAGCGCCCAGAGCCAAGTTCAACATCACAAGCACCATGATTCAGTTATTGCAACTCAAGGGATTATTTGGTGGACTAGCAGGCGATGATCCGAATATGCATCTCATCAACTTTATTTCTATATGCAAGTCGTTTGACAACCCTGGTGTTGGTCAGAATGCAATTCGATTACGTCTATTTCCATTGTCTCTGTCTGGGGAGGCAACTCTATGGTTGAATGGGATGACTCCTGATTCTATTACAAATTGGAGGCAATTGAGAGACGCTTTCCTAGAAAGATTCTTTCCGCCATCCAAAAGAGCACAATTGAGAGATGAAATCATCAACTTTCGTCAGCTTCCAACTGAAGCCCTTCATGAAACATGGGAGAGGTTCAAGACAAAGCTAGCGAGATGCCCAAACCATCACATGACTAATGTTCACCTAATGGAAATATTATACAGATCCTTGAATTCAATAACTAAACCAGTGGTGGATAATGCGGCTGGAGGATCGTTTATGGACCTCACCTTTGGTCAAGCAAGCAATATGCTAGATCGTATGACGAAGCAAAGTAGAGCTTGGCATACCAGGGATTCTGAGGTAGCAAGCCCCACTTTATCTATTGGCATGACTGTAGACCAAAGAAGAAGAGAAGAAGAACGTGATCAAGATATGGCGCACATGAAAACACAAGTAGATCTTCTTACAAAGCATTTATTATCAGGGAAGACCAAAAAAGTCAAAGCTATTGCGTCAAAAGGAAGAGACGAATCTGATTCGGAAGAAGAGGCCAACTACTTGAACAATCAGGGGGGTTTTCGCGGGAATACCCAAGGAAACCAAGGTTGGAACTATTATGATAAATCTGGAAACAAAGACCAAGGTAGTTGGAAGAACAAGAATGAAAAGAGTGGTTTGTACGTTCCCCCTGGAAGACGTGACGCCACCACATCTAGTTCTGGAAGTATGGAAGACATGCTGGCTAAAATATTGAAAAGAGTGGAAACAACAAGCACTGCAGTAACGGAGGTAGTTAATGATTTGTCCTCTATGAAACAAATAGTTAATTCTCATTCCACTTCAATCAAGCAAATAGAGCAGCAATTGAGCCAACTTTCAGCAGCACTCAATCAAAGAAAGGCTGGCACCTTACCTAGCGATACTGTGCAAAACCCAAGGAATGATGGGTCATGCATGGCCATTACTACCCGGAGTGGTAAGGTGCTGGAAACTTCAGCAAAAAGCAAGCAAGAGGATGATGAAGTAGTGGACATTGATGATAAGGCGAAAGGAGAAGAATCCGCAGAAAAAGGGCACAACGTCCATGACGTCAATCCCAATGTATTGCAACTTGAAAAATCTGAAAAACGGAAGCAAGAGGAGAAGAAATCCGTGGAGAGAACAATTCCATACCCACCACCACCTTTCCCTCAAAGATTGAAGAAGGTGGTGGATGACACGAAGTTCAGCAAATTCATGACTATGTTAAAGCAGCTGACCATTAATGTTCCATTGGTGGAGGCACTTGAAAAAATGCCTAGGTATGCGAAATTTATAAAGGATCTTTTGACAAAGAAGCGGGCAGCAAGTTATGAGTTGAAAGATGATGTTCATCACTGCAGCGAAATCGCTACCCGATCAATAGTTCAGAAGAAGGCTGACCCCGGTGCTTTCACTATTCCTTGCACCGTTGGATGTTTGAATTTTGCCAAAGCATTATGCGACTTAGGAGCCAGCATCAATTTGATGCCATTATCTATCTATAAGAAGTTGGGGTTGGGTGATCCTACTCCAACCAACATGAGGCTCGTAATGGCAGATAGGTCGGTAAAACAACCTGTTGGTATTCTATGTGATGTCTTGGTAAAGGTTTCTTCATTTATCTTTCCGGCAGACTTCGTTATTTTGGATTTTGAGGCAGACTCAGAAGTTCCCATAATCTTGGGGCGTCCTTTCCTTGCTACGGGAAGCGTACCTATTGATTTGAGAGCTAATGAGCTTTCGTTCCGAATAAATGACGAAGTAGTTCGCTTTGATGTTTGCAAATCAATGAAGCAACCCAAAGATCTGAGTGTATTTTTGGTGGCTGATGTTTACTTTGATGATGAGAAAGAATTACTTGAAGAAGAGCAAATTATTGATGACCCTTGGGCGGTTGTGCTCATGAATGGAGAGAATGAGGATGCTGAAAATTGTAAAGAAGTTATTGGTGCTCTATCAGGATTAGGGACATATCGCCATACTCCCAAGAAGCTGGACCTTGATCTTAAAAATCGACCCGCACCACCAGCTAAGCCATCTATTGAAGAGCCACCCACATTAGAATTGAAGGAGCTGCCAAGTCATTTAAAGTATGCATTCTTAGGAAGCGGAAACACACTTCCAGTCATTGTGGCAGCAGATTTGGGTGAGCAACAAGTTGCAGCACTCATTGCTATTCTACGGAAATATATTAGAGCCATTGGATGGACCATTGCGGATATTATTGGTATTCCACCTGGGATTTGTACTCATAAAATTCAGCTTGAAGAGAAGTGCACACCCACCATTGAGCATCAAAGACGTCTAAACCCACCTATGCAAGAAGTGGTGAAGAAAGAAATAATTAAGTGGTTAGACGCAGGAGTTGTGTATCCAATCTCTGATAGTACATGGGTAAGCCCGGTATAATGTGTTCCCAAGAAAGGACGCATGACAGTGATCGCGAATGCGAAGAATGAGCTTATTCCACTCAGACCCGTCACTGGATGGAGAGTATGCATGGACTACCGAAAGTTGAATTATTGGACACTCAAAGATCACTTTCCAAAGCCATTTATGGACCAAATGCTAGATCGATTAGCGAGGAAAGGATGGTTTTGCTTCTTAGACGGTTATTCAGGCTATAATCAGATTTGTATTGCACCCAAAGAACAAGAGAAGACAACGTTTACATGCCCATATGGTACGTTTGCCTTCAAACGTATGCCATTCGGGCTATGTAACGCACCAGCCACCTTTCAACGTTGTATGATGTCAATTTTTTCTGATATGGTTGAAGACACTTTGGAGGTATTTATGGACGATTTTTTAGTTGTTGGTGAGACTTTTGAAGTGTGCTTGGCAAATCTAAGTATGGCGTTGCAAAGATGTGTAGAATTCAACCTAGTGCTATATTGGGAGAAGTGCCACTTCATGGTAAAAGAAGGAATCGTTCTTGGGCACAAAATCTCCGAAAGAGGAATTAAGGTTGATCGAGTGAAAATCGAAGTCATTGAGAAGCTACCGCCTCCAATTTCGGTGAAGGGAGTTCATAGTTTTCTCGGCCATGTAGGTTTCTATCGTCGGTTCATCAAAGACTTCTCTAAAATTGCTAGTCCATTGTGCAAACTCTTGGAGAAAAATGCAAAGTTTGACTTCAATGAAGATTGCTTAAAGGCATTCGAATGCCTCAAAGGAAAACTCATTGAAGCCCCTATCATGGTAGCACCAGATTGGTCTCTCCCGTTAGAAGTCATGTGTGATGCTAGTGGTGTAGCCGTTGGAGCTGTGCTTGGTCAGAGAAAGGAGAAATTATTTCATCCTATCTACTATGCGATTAAGGTCCTAAATGAAGCCCAAAGGAACTACACTGTGACAAAACAAGAGCTCCTAGCGGTTGTGTATGCATTTGAGAAGTTTCGTGCCTGTCTATTGGGTACTAAGGTAATCGTTCATACAGACCATGCATCTCTTAGGTATCTAATGACAAAGAAGGATGCAAAACCAAGATTAATTTGATGGGTATTGCTGCTGCAAGAGTTTGATTTCAAAGTTAAAGATAGAAGAGGTTGCGAGAACCAAGTGGCCGACCATCTATCTAGACTCGAGAACGAGCATGTGGCGCAGCCTGAAATCGAGATTGATGATGCATTCCCTGATGAGGAGATCTTAGCAGCAACAATGGAAGGATTACCATGGTATGCCGACTTTGCAAATTTTGTGGTGAGTAATGTGATACCTGCCAATTTATCATACCATCAAAAGAGGAAGTTTATGCATGACGTACAACACTACTATTGGGATGACCATATTTGTTTCGACGATGTGCGGATGGTATTATTCGACGATGTATATCCCATATAGAGGTGCCTACTATATTGGAAGCATGCCACACTTCCCAAGTTGGTGGACATCACGCAGGTAATCGGACAGCAAGGAAAGTATTGCAAAGTGGATATTATTGGCCTTCGATATTCAGAGATGCCTATGACTTTGTTATAAGATGTGACCAATGCCAAAGACAAGGTGCTATTTTGAAACACCATGAGATGCCCTTGTCAAAAATTCTTGAGGTAGAACTCTTTGATGTGTGGGGCATTGATTTCATGGGTCCATTCGTGAATTCGTTTGTAATGAAGTACATCTTAGTTGCTGTAGATTATGTCTCGAAATGGGTTGAAGCTGTAGCGTTGGCCGACAACGGGGGAAAGCGTGTTGTAGCATTTTTAAAAAGGAATATCTTCTCTCGCTTTGGAGTACCACGTACTATCATAAGTGATGGAGGATCTCACTTTTGCAACAAGCTATTCAAATCCGTGTTGGCCAAGTATGGTGTCAAGCAACATAAGGTATCCACGCCTTATCAGCCACAAATGAGTGGACAAGTAGAGGTTTCCAATCGGGAGATCAAGCAAATCCTTGTGAAGACGGTAAATGCTAATAGGAAGGATTGGTCTTGGAAGCTAGATGATGCACTATGGGCGTATAGGACTGCATTCAAAACACCCATCGGCATGTCCCCTTATCAACTAGTTTATGGGAAGGCTTGTCATTTACCCATTGAGCTCGAACATAAGGCATTGTGGGAGTTGAAGCAATTGAATTTGAATTGGGAGGATGCGATGAATCTGAGGTTGGAGCAGCTGAATGAATTAGATGAGTTCTGTCTCCATGCATATGAAAGGTCAGACCTATACAAGGAGCGGATGAAGAAGTATCATGATCAGCGGATTGTTCGACGAAGCTTTCAAAAGGATGATATGGTGCTTCTCTTCAACTCTAGATTGAAGATATTCCTAGGTAAGTTAAAGTCTAAGTGGACTGGTCCATACAAAGTTATCCAAGTCTACTCGTCTGGAGTAATCGAATTGAAAGACAATAATGGTGTTGTCTTCAAGGTGAATGGTCAACGTGTTAAACCTTATATTGGCCCTCTTGACTCGATAAAGGATATGGCCATCACTTATCTCGACGAAGTCTAAGTACGCGAGGTAACTATGTCGAGCCACGACAATAAATAAGGCGCTAGATGGGAGGCAACCCATCGTTTATTGTTTTTCATTTTTTTTAGTATATGTTTTGCATTTGATTAATAAAAATCGAAAAATAAGAGTCATGCCATGACCAAAACTAAGGCGCTAGATGGGAGGCAACCCATCGTACTAATCGTTTTAAGTGGTTTTGAGCAAATGTAGGTGCAAGAGGTATTCAACGAGGAGATTGGTTTCAAATGACGATTTGGACGTATTGTACGGTAAAGGTGGTAAGTTTGGAATTAAGATGCATAAGGCTATGGATTGAGCATTGCTCATGACAAAATAGGCATCGAGCAAGGCTAGGCCTAGGCAAAACTAGGCCACGAACAAGGCAACGCCTATACTATAGCCTAAGGTCTCGGAATCTAGTGTGCAAAGGCATAGGCGCCGCCCATGCTCAAGTATGCTATAGCATAGGCGCCGCCTATGCTAAAGCATTTGGTCTCGGAATCTCATATGCCATGCTAAAGGCGCCGCCTATGGTCACTAAAGGCATTGGACTAGGTTCCGCCTATGCTAGCAAATGCTTTGCATTAGGCGCCGCCTATGCTAGCAAATGCTTTGCATTAGGCGCCGCCTATACCATGCTTAGGCAAAGCTAAAGGCGCCGCCTATGGTCACTTTTTGTCTCGAAAACCGATTTTAAATGGGTCAAAACCCGACCCATTCTTTTCCTATATAAAGGGGACTTAGTCTTGAAACATAAACACATTGAAATCTTGACCTAGGCGCCGCACATAGCATCCAAATCCTCCCAAAACTTTTCTTTTTGCTCTCCCACTTCACAAGAACATCTCCAAAGGCTTCAATCACGTAAGTACTCTCTTGTTCTTCATCTATTTCTCGTAAGTACTACGTTGCTATGTCTATTATAAATTGCTACATCTTAAAGAAATATTGGTGATGTTAATGT
This sequence comes from Capsicum baccatum var. pendulum, assembly GCA_030864225.1. Taxonomy (NCBI): domain Eukaryota; kingdom Viridiplantae; phylum Streptophyta; class Magnoliopsida; order Solanales; family Solanaceae; genus Capsicum; species Capsicum baccatum. The sequence goes on along the minus strand of CM061560.1, from coordinate 79,136,712 downwards.
GTTTGAATTGTTGATACAAAACCATGTGAGTAAACATATACGTTAGAATGATCTTAACTTGTTTCCGACTTGAATTTGATTTTGATGCATTATTATACTAATTTCGGAATTGATATAGTCATAAACATTGCATAATCTTGTCACTTGAATACTTAAATGTTAGAATATCCCGTTCATCGGAATAAGACTTATAGTTGCCTACCGACATAGGAGGTTGTGATTACTAATAGAAACTATACCATGATGTCATCCCTATGTAGTAGTGCTGTTATACCTAATATGAAAGTATTGAAAAGGTTGCAAGAAGTGATACCTCTCTGATTTTCTTGTCGGAATATAGCTCCTAAAACGTATGTCGACGAAGTCTAAGTAATCGACCACTTCCACTTCACTAATTTGTATCAACAAAATTAAGTGTAGGGTGGTACCCCTACTACTTGTGTATAGATTGTATATATCGAGCTGATGCTAATAGGAATGTGTTTAAGTCTCAGGTACAATGGCTCCTAAAGCAAGACAAGACAAGGCTACCACTTCCCAAAAGGGCAAGAAAAGAGGTCGTAAGGACCAAGGAGAATCATCCTCAATGCAATTACCACGCCGCATGTTTGGAATAAAATGGGTTCTTGAGGAGGAAGCCAAGGAATGGTATAGGAACAATAAGGAAAGAAAATATGTTCATGTCGACTTGATCAACAAGGACAGCCTAGCGAAAAAGGAGCCGCGCATGTTGGCGAAAATCATAGCATTAAATCTGGATTTCATCTTCCGCGACATGGGAGAATGTAATCTTGATTTAACAAGGGAAGTTACGCCAATTGGTCGCCGAAAACCACAGGCAACGAAGTCAAGATTCGGGGATAAGTTCTACAACTCAATGCGGATTTAATCAACTACTTTTATGGCTTGCCTTCAGTCGATCCAGCACCATTCAAAGAGCTGTACAGCAGACCTCCTTATAGAGCAATTCGACACACACTTTGTGGAATTAGATCCATGGCAAGGTAGAGCAGACAAAAAGACACCGGACGACACAACACCTTCCCATATGCTCCTTTGAATAGGGAAGCAAGAATATGGTTGTGTATTGTCAACTCTTGCCTTATTCCTGGGACCCAGTACACCAAAATAACAAGAGATAGAGTGTGTTTGGTCTATGCATTGATGACGAATGTCCCTATCAACATTGGGGCAATCATTCGTTCTACAATGCGGAAGGCCAGACTACACAAGCGGTCCCACTTCACCTTTGGCAACCTGTTGATAGCAATCTTGCGGAAGAAGGACATCGAAGAGGAACTATATGATCACAAACTCCTACATAACCCGAAGAAGGTTGACCTCACAAAGGTCAAAGATGCTGAAACAACACATGGCGTCAACCTTACTACTGCAGAGAGACATGCTCGAGATAAGAGTTTCTTCCGTTACCTTTATGGCATGACACGGTTCACCATGATGAGCGAAGGTCGTGTTCCAACTGCTGTAGAGATCCAACAGCTGGACCATGACTATCCAATGAATATGCATGCGAGGGAGATGTGTGGAGTAGGTACATACTTTGAGGAACCTCTTGATGATGATGTGCCGACCGATGATGATCGACGCATTCCAGACTCCGACGTGGAGGAGAATTCTGGTGACGATGACTCCCATGATGATTCCGACGAAGAGGGTATGACCCCGGACATAGAGGAGGAGTCCGACTGACCAGGTTCTTCGTATTTATTTTCCACTGAGGGCAGTGTCCCGTTTAAGTGTGGGGTGGTGGTATTTGCATGATTTACTTCTCTATCCGCATTTGCATTTATTTATGTTTGTTTGTTTGATTTTTTTTTAGTAGTAAAATTTTTCTTACTTAGCTTCACATAAAATCATTCTAATAGGCAGCATGAGATTATAACAAGAGTTTGTGCTAAAATCATGACTATTGAGATGTTTAGGCTCTAATTGTGACTCTACGTGATATTGTGTGGTATAATTCCTTCAGTTATTGGTCAAGAGTCTATACTACTCCCAATAAAGTCGACCATGTGCCTTGTGTGTGTGAGGATATTGTATATTCTATGTTTGTGGTTGATTCTAGAACTTGCCTAGTATGTATGTAAAGCGAAAATAAAAAGTGTAAGTCTAGGAGATGATTTAGGCATTTCTTTGGCAACCTATGATTGTTTACCTTCTTTTTACCTACCCATGGACATTATCCTAGTTAACCCTTTTGAGCCTTTAGCCTATTTTCTTTGACAACCTCATATGTAAGCCTAATCCATTTTTTTCAAGACCATAATTTGATTCAAATTCCTAAGTGCTTTAAAGTATAAAGTCATGTGACAAAATAAGAGGGAATTGGGTGAGTATGATGCTTTAGAATGTATTGGTGCTTGAATTTGTTATGAAAAAGAAAGTGTTATCATAAAAGGTATGAAAAGAAAAAGGAAAGGGAAGCTGAAAAGTTGCTTAAAATTGAAAAATACAAAAGAGGAGAAAAAGGGTGGTAGAATAAAAGAAAGAAGAAAGGTTGTTTGAAAGAAAAGTGTTAATGATACAATGTGATGTATTAAAGCGCCTAGGAACATAGTCACTATTTCTGGCCAAAATAGTCCTACCTGTCCCTTAGCCTACATTACAACCCGTAAAAGACCTAGTTGATCCTAAGCTTAGCATTCTGACATTTAGTGGAGCATTACACTAAGGGCAAGCCTATGGTCATCAGTTGCTGCATATGAATTCTTTAAGAGAGCGAGAGCAAGGATATTTCTATACCCATGTTTGATAAATATACTATATTTGAGAGTGATTATGGGTAATATATTGTGAGACACACATGGTTGATGATTTTTGGGTAGTCATGTATGATTATTTGTACCTTAAGCATTGAATGTGAATTAACCACCATCACGAGTCTATGATTGGAGGTTGACTTGTTTCTACTAATGATCAGAAAACTACTCTCTGTTGATAATTGTTGTGCTTGTCTTGATGAATATTTTGTGTTGTTACTGTGAAACCCTAAGTTAATGTTTAGAAGGACATGATAGTTTGTTCAAGGACGAACAAAGCTTCAAGTGTGGGGTGTTGATGATAGGCGAATTTACACACCTATAGTGCTATATTTTACCCATATTTTAGCCTAGTTTTGAGAACAAATTATATATTTCATGCACTTTTAGTCCTTGTTCCTGTAAGTGAGCTAACGAACATGATTAGCAAAGTTTCAGGTATAAATGATGCATAATTCAGCATTTTATGGATTACTTGATGCCAAAGAAAGCTTCACGAAAGGAGAAGAGGGAGTCTTGGACGCCTAAGGACCAAAAGTGATGAATGGAAAATCTGTCCCGGGCTAAAACAGCATTTCTGAAGACTTTGGGGACTAGCAGTAATTTATTAGGATTAGGATAATGATACATTAATCTAGTACAATTGGGTTAAGTATTTCATTAGCTTAGTAAGATTTGGTTAAGTATTTCATTAGCTTAGTAGGAATAGGATATGGGTATTATAAATACACTATTTTGCTAGAGATTTATATACATCCTACCTTACACATTCCTCCTTAATTCTATTACTTTATAACTCTTCCATTAATTCTATTTTTTATTCTTCTTCTATTCATCTATTTTTCCACAACAAGAGAAACGTTACTTGCTAGGAAAATTCACGCCTAACGCCTACCACATCATTATTACACGAAATCTTTATTGTGGTATAATAACAATGTCAATTGTGATTTCCTTCGCAATCATGGATAACTAAACTTCTCTGTTGGGGTTATGAAAGCCGAATGAGATACTATCTATTACTATGAGTTTGTGAGTTCGCGACACGTATGCTGCTTATATCATTATTCTCTTCATCTTAATCTAAATTCTTTGTGGTTGCAGACGCATAGAATAACGCCAGTATAGCATTAACTTGTTCGAAAGAAAAGTTATATTTCTGGAAAAGAGATAATGTCAAGGTAATAGGGTCCCATCCCCTATTAAAAAGTTAGTGCCGTAACTGGATTAACCTCTTGGAGAATTTGTATCATTAGATACGCTTTAAGCTCGAAAGAGTTAAAGTGAAATAATCCTCGAATAGGTCAAAAGACGCCTGGATTTACCATCGAATACAATTCTCTATAAGCACATGCATGTCTGAATTCCGCATAACTCATAGCTAATAGAGACGTAAACTCAGAAGGTGGACATAACCCCAACTCCTCAATTCTCATTGTTTTACAACCTACTAAACATTCTTTCTTTTTACTTTGCTATTTTCACTTTTTACTTTAATATTTTGGTTACACATTACAATCCCCCCTTTTTACGAGACTTGCACTAAAAGTCTAGTAATCGTTGCTTACTTATTGACCAAGCTATTCCCTGTGGGATCGATACCCAACCCAGTTGGGTTCTATATTTGACAGCGACCGCTATACACTCCTACGAGAGCTGTAGATTGAGCGTTATCATACAGCTAGGGTAAATGACACATACACTGGGATATAAGTAGTATAGGTTATTCATATGCTGACTAGTGTTGGTTAGTGGGTTGGATTTGGTTTCTAGAATGGGTACGACTGGGTGGTACGAGTCGTAGTAGATACAACTTGTTTTGGTACTCCACTTAGTTTTAGACTTGGTAACTTAAGTTGGATCTGAGTATGAGTGTCTTACTATGATCCATAAGCTAGGGTATGAGTCATACCATGGACTCGTACGGTGGTCAATGTTTAATCCTCTATAGTATTCTATTCTGCCATGGGTATAAATCAGGGGCACTAGTCATGTACTTAGATACGACATGGTTTGGGGTGAGTCATACCTTGGATAGTATTGGGTCCAAGGGATATAGCCTTGTGTACGAGTGGTGGGTACCTCTCATATTGGAGGGTACGACTGGTATAGATAGTCGAACCCTCCTACGGGATTTCTAAGAGTTTAAGTGAGAGCAATCTGGACATTTCCCCACTTAACCTAATAAGGCCCCACGACTTATATTCCTATTGGGAGATTATTTTCTCTATTATTCTATTCATTAACACTTAGAAACTTTTTTTAAGAACTCTAAACTTTTTTTAAACACTCTATAATTCTCTCTAAAACTTTTGGGTAAAGGAAGGCTAGGGTTTCATCTTAAGGATTAATTTGGGGCTTTTGTTGGTGATTTCTCTCCATTATATTCTTGATTTAACGCATTTTCTCTTACCTCATGGTTAGTTCCAACTAAATGCATGGTTTTATACAATGTTTTTATGGTTTGATTATTGTATGGTTTTGGATTTTCAAATATAATTTGGGGGTTTTGGTTATAAATGAATGGTTATGGTTTTCCCATGTTTTGATTATGGTTTTATATGCTTTAATGATAGTTTTGGATAATTGGTTACATGGGAATGGTTATTTGGTAATTGGCTTTGGTTTTGGAAATACTATGCCCCTAATATATTTGATAAAATGACTATGAGAATGTTTTCACTACTTTGTTGGATTTTAATGAAACTATTACATGGTTTAAACTTGGTAATGGAACCCTAAATGGTTAAATGGTTTGGAATGGATAAATGGAATGGTTTGATTTAATAAACATCCTTATGGGATACAATGGAATCCCTCAAGTAAACTTGTTAATGGAACCCTTGTAGGGTACAATGGAATCCCCCAAGCAAACATAATGGAACACTGGCGGGGTACATCAGACTCCTCTAAGTTAACTTGATAAATGGATACACGGGAATCCCTTTACCTTAAAAGGGTTGGCTAAGGATAATACTTCCAATTTATAGTTGGTACAACGATACCACTATTCATTGCCTTGGTAAATAAGAAATGGAATAATCCATTGGTTGGTTGAAAATAGTTTTAATTCGGCAATAATGGCTAGGTGTGATAGCTATCCGTGAAGATGGGAGTTCAATAAACGAACACTGGAAACTCATGTTTGCCAACATTAGGTGTGGGGCATGGAGACCCTTTTATGATACTATAAGGTACTTGGGAATCCTCTAAGTATATTGTACTTATGTATCATGGAGAGTGAGAGTACTTGGGAATCCCTTACTCTTATGGTGTCTCCGGTTTGTGCGGCTATACACATTGTGCCCATTCAGGGGGTTACACTGGACCCATATAGCCCGTGAGTGGTTAAGGAAGATTAAGCTTCACGTACCCAAGTTAATGTTTTAAAATGCATGCTAAACCTCATTCCCATTCCCGGCATGGTTATATATATGTATGATGTATATGCATATGGTTGGTTTACTTGGCTCTAGTGGTTGGCATTATTTTACCCTTTTTCTGAGTTTATGCTAGCATTCACCAACTAACCCATCTTTAGGCGGTTGTATCCCCATGAAATACAGGAATCGATCGTTCTACTTCTCCTTCATAGCTATTGGACATTTGCGATCAGCTACTAGATTAAAGTGGTAAGCTTTAATCTTTCTGGAAGGCTCCATTTTATGGATGATATTTTATTACTTGGCTCTAGTGGTTGGCATTATTTTACCCTTTTTCTGAGTTTATGCTAGTATTCACCCGCTAACCCATCTTTAGGCAGTTGTATCCCCATGCAATGCAGGAATCGATCGTTCTACTTCTCCTTCTTAGCTATTGGACATTTGCGATCAGCTACTAGATTAAAGTGGTAAGCTTTAATCTTTCTGGAAGGCTCCATTTTATGGATGATATTTCATGCTTTAGTTTATTTATGGATATTGGTTTTGTCTATGGTTGGGTGCATGTCCCAACCAAATTTTGGTATTCCTTTGGTTAGAGGCTTTTATGGAACCACTATAGGTTGTATGGGCAAGATCAGTATTGGTGTTAGACTTAGTATTGGTATTGGTATTTAGGCTGATACCATAGGACTTAATTTATCACTATTCCACCTCTTTTATTTTGGGATTCTATATAATTATTATGGAACTCATATGGTTATGGTTTGGTTGGTTTGGCTATTAGTTGGGTTCGGACGGTTCGACTCGATTGGGTCAGTTTCGGTAATAGACCTATCCTAGAGTTCATAAATTGGATAGTTATGCTATCTTTTTATATGCTTGAAATTTAGTCAACTCAGGATAGGTGACTGAAGGTTGGGTTGGGATGTAGCTAGAGATGCTCACGGTCAATCATGCTGCTGAAACTAAGCACCTGAACTTACATTATGAGACAATGTAGAACATAGACATATAAGTGGATCAGTACTTTTGGAATGTACTGAGCATGTAGGGGTGAATTCATATGTAGAAATAATTATCTCAATGTTATCAAAATTCATAAAATATGCATGCTAAATGTAGATGACTCACATAAGCTGGAATATCTAAAAAAATAAAAAGATATCATAACCATGAATAGCAAAACATACTACATAAATCTAGTGAGTCATAACATTTAGTCCTGAAAAATGTACTTTTACTCTTTCTACTAGTGAAATAAGTAGGACTAAAGTCAAGTCCATTTTCAAATTATTTAAGCTAAGTGTAAAGGGACTCATATTTGTATCTGTAAACTAAAAACTAAAATCTCATAGCAAATGACTTATGCAAAACAATATCTGATTAAAATCGTGATCCTCTACACTTAGTTTCTAAAATCTTTTATGTTGTTCTTTTCTATTACAATTAATCTGGCCTGTAGGGAATTATTTTAAAACCTATTCTGTAAAGCCTTTATATTAGGGAGGTTCTTTAAATCGACATACACTATGTGAGCTATCATAGTTTCCAACTTCTAGTTTTCTTATAGGAAAACCTCACATTGGGGGAGAGGTGTCATACTCTTGCCAAGGAGTATAACCTAATCTAAGTGATCACAATCTATATCTATATCCATATACAAATGGAATATAATCTAAACATGTACCTACATTGGCTCATAGTTTCAGAGAATTAGGATTCGCTAAACCCACACTTCCCGCTCGGTGATAAATACTACTCCCTTTAATCTATATGCTCATTTTGTAGAAAATCTACTTTAAAACTAGCATAAGGGTTTATAATGAAAACCAGTTATGCATCTATTTATTTTGAACTGTAATCAAAACTGTGATCATAACTGAAATCAAAACTATAAAGTGGATTCCATATCTTAACTGAGGATCAAAAGATCAAATCTATTCTAAAAAATCTGAATATAAACTAATCATGGGATGCTTAAAGTTATTATCTTCTTAAAATATCAATACTCATACTTAGGGCTTAAAACCCATGTCTCAAACTCATGTCTAACTACAATAAAGTCATACTCAATAATCAAAATCTTGAAATTTTTGCATAATTATAGTCAAGATAGTGAAATTCAACTCTCAGTGCATATAAAAATCACTTCACATGTATAAACATGCCAAAGTAGAGATGAAACTCAACATTTAATCACTTGTAACATAAATATATTTAAATAATGATAATTGGGTATGAATCCTAATCTGTAAATCATATAAATTCATGTAATTTCAACTTCAAAAACTAGTTTTAGGAACAAGGATGAAAGAGGATCCTTGTTCATAACCCCACATACCTTGCTTGATGAATTGAATGTAAAAGATTAAACCTTTGACTCTCTAATGGTGTTCTTGAAGATTCTTCTTAAAGTTCTTGAACCTGGAACTTTGGATTATAAGCTTTCTTGCAGGAGTTATGGGATTATTCTTGATTATTGGAGCTAGGGTTTTGTTCTTGGAGAATAAAAAGATGAATAATGAAGCATCTTTGCTATTTGGGGCTAAAATTATGTGTTTTGGATGGATTTGGGTGAGGGTAAATGACTCAAATTCCCCCTATAACCTATCATTTAACACATAAAAATTGGGAACCGACGCAATTAGCCATGCATCATGTAACTCACTGTGATGCGTCGCGTCATCTCCATCAACGCAGTGCGGCGACCTCGCATCAAGGTTCTATTTTGGCCAACCAAAGATGCCCCAATCCTTTTTCAAAAATTCTGAAACTCACCCTAGAGGTACTATGGACTACCCTGATCATGAAACAACTTAGAAATTGACATTCCAAGGTCAGAAATGTCGAGAATAAGGTCATCAAAGTTTAGAGGCCAAAAGTGAGACTAAGTCTTCAACACTTAGTTAAAATTTTAGGTCCTAAGTCTCTAATGTTCCCCTTTTAAGCTGAATTAAACTAGAAATAATACGAGGTATTACATGTCATGACTGGTATGTTACAACTCTTTTCTCGTGACGTGTATTATCTACTTAATTTGAGGTCCACTCTTTCCTACATGACCCATATATGGCTGTGTTTTGGTTTTGATCTTGAGGTTGTTTCAGATCCTTTTTTATTTCTACCCCGGTAAGTGACTTGGTATTTCTAAAAGAGTCTGTAGTGGGTGTATGGTATTTGTTGGTAGCAAGCAGACATTGGTAGATCTATTTGAGCTAGATATAGTAGATTTTGATGTTTTTCTGGGATGGATTATTTACACACTTGTTATGTATCCTTAGATTATCGGACCCATAAGGTTTTGTTTAGGTTCCCTGGTGAACCAATTATAGAATGGGAGGGTAGTTCCCTAGCTCCTAGGGGAAGGTTTATTTCTTATCTTAGAACTCGGAGATTAATCTCCAAAGGGTATCTTTATCACTTGGTTTGGGTTAAAGATTCTAACTCAGAGGATCCTTCTTTTCACTTGGTTTCGGTGGTAAATGAGTTTCCTAAGGTTTTTCCAAACGATCTTCCTAGTGTTCCTCTTGATAGGAAAATTGAGTTTGGTATTGATTTGGTTTCGGACACTCGTCCAATATCTATTCCTCTTTATAGAATGACTTTGACTGAGTTGAGTGAACTCAAGGAGCAACTTAAGGATCTTCTTAAGGGATTTATTCATCCTAGTGTATCCCCATGGGGTAAACCAATATTGTTTATGCACAAGAAAAATAGTTCCCTTCAGATGTGCATTAACTATCGGCAGTTGAATAAGGTAACGGTCAAGAACAAGTATCCTCTTCCAAGGCTAGATGACTTATTTGATAAGTTGAAAAGTGTCAAGTTCTTTTCTAAGATAGACCTTCAATTTGGGTATCATCAGCTTAAGATTAGGGAGGAGGATATCCCTAAGATGGCTTTTTGCACTCGGTATAGGCACTTGAATTCTTGGTTATGTCATTTGGCTTGATTAATGCCTCGGCGGTGTTTATGGATTTGATGAATAGGGTTTTTAGGTAGTTTTTTATCATTGTGTTCATTGATGACATCATGATGTATTCTAAAAGTGAGGTGGATCATACCAATCATATGTGTGTGGTGCTGCAGACCTTGTAGGAACAACAGTTATATGCTAAGTTCTCTAAGTATGAGTTTTGGTTGAACGTTGTAACTTTCTTGGGTCAAATTATTTCTAGTGAGGGAATTATGGTGGATCCTCAAAAGGTTGTGATGTTGAAAGGGTGGACTAGACCCATGACCCCAATCGACATTCGGAGCTTTTTGGGTTTGGCCGGGTATTATAGGTGGTTTATGGAAAGCTTTTCATTGATAGTTTCTCCTTTGACTAAGTTAACTCACAAGAAAGTAAATTTTCTTAGTTGAAAGCGTGTGAAGGGACTTTTGAGAAGCTTAAGGATAAGCTAACTTCAGCTCCAATTTTGACATTGCCTAAAGGTAATGAGGGGTTTGTGGTTTATTCTGATGCATCTAGGGTGGGACTTGGTTGTGTTTTGATACAGAATGAGATATGCTTCCAGGAAGTTGAAGGTGCATGAGAGAAACTATCTTACTCATGATTTGGAGATATTGTCGGTGGTTTTTGCTTTGAAAATATGGCATCATTATTTATATGAGTGCACATAGACATCTTTTCTGATCATATGAGTCTGCAGTATATGTTCACTTAGAAGGAGCTAAATCTCACGTAGAGGAGATAGTTGGAGCTACTCAAGGACTATGATATGAGTCTTCACTATCATTCAGGTAAGGCTAATGTTGTTGCTGATGCTCTCAGTAGGTTATCCATGGATAGTTTAGCTCATATGAATAAGGAGAAGTAAGAATTGGTGAAGGATATTCACTGCATGACTAGTTCGTCTCTTTGACTCCAAGGCTAGTAGTGTGTTGGTACAAGAAGTGATTAGATCATCTCTCAATACAGATATTAAGGAGAAGCAAGTGCTAGATCCTATCTTGATGAAAATCAAGAGTGATGTAGGTGGGGAAAAGGTAATGGTATTTGAGATCAGTGGTGATGGTAATTTATGATACAAGGGAGGTTATGTATTCCTAACTTTGATGGGTTGCAATAAAGTATCTTGGTTGAGGTGCGTAAATCATGCTATGTTGTTCATCCTAGTTCTATGAGGATGTATCGTAATATCAAAGGGATATACTGGTGGAATGGTATAAAAAGGGACGTGGCTGATTTTGTAACCAAGTCCATGGTGTGTCAATAAGTTAAAGTTGAGCACATGAGGATTGAAGGGTTGTATCAAGAAATTGATTTGCCTGAGTGGAAATGGGAGGTAATCAATATAGATTTAGTTACCGGTCTTCCTCGATCGTGGAACCAATTCAATTCAATTTGGGTCATCATGGTTAGGATGACAAAGTCTGCTCAATTCTTGCCAATGAGGACTATCTTTTGGCTAGAGTATTATGCAAAGTTGTATCTTCAAAAGGTTGTGAAGCTGGATGGGGTACCTATTTCGATTATACTTGATCGTGATGCGCAATTTTCATCTTATTTTTGGCTGTCTTTTCAGAAGGGATTGGGTATTAAGGTGATTCTGAGAACTACTTTACATACTCTAATGGATGGGAAAGTGAAGAGGACTATTTAGACATTGAAGGATATGCTTTGGGAATGTGTGGTTGATTATGGTGGCAATTGGGTTGAGCATCTATCTTTGGTAGAGCTTGCTTACAAAAATAGTTATTATTCTAGTATTGCTATGGCCCCTTTTGAGGCATTGTAATGTAAAAGGTGTAGATCTCCTATTTGATGGTTTGAGCTTGGTGAGGCAGGCATGTTTAGTTTGAATTTGGTTTATTAGGCTATGAAAAAGGTAAAGGTGATTCAGAGTAGTCATAAGGCTGCCCAATGTCGCCAAAAGTCCTATGCAAATATAAGGCGTAGAGATTTGGAGTTTAAAGTTAGAGACAAGTTCTTTCTAAAGGTATCTCTTATTAAGGTAGTGATATGGTTTGGTAAGAAGGGCTAGCTCAATCTCTGGTTTGTTGGTCCTTATATGATTTTGCGGAGGGTTGGTAATGTTTCTTATGAATTGGAGTTGCCTTCAAGCTTGAGCTTCATTCATCTGGTATTTCATGTCTCCATGGTGAGAAAGTTTTTTGGTGATCCTTCTTCGGTGGTTCCCTTGGAGGGATTGAGTATTCAGCTTCTCTGTCTTATGAAGAGGTCCCTATTAAGGTACTGAATTGGCAGGTTCATCGGTTGTGGACTAAAGATATGGCCTCGGTTAAGGTTCTATGGTGGAACCACAAGGTAGAAGAGGCAACATGGGAAGCGAATGAGGATATGAAGTCCAAGTATCTGCATCTGTTTTCTGCTCTTGGGATTCGTACGGAAGTATGTGTTCTGGAACACATCTTTATCTTTTGAGTTTCTAAAGGAAAGATTAATATCTTTGCATCTGTGTTTCCCAATCTGATTAAAGGTTGGATTGATATTTGATAATGTAAATGAATCATGGTTGTGGTTACCCTACCTTGTCCGTCATTCGGGGACGAATGTTCCTAGTAGGGGAGATTGAAACAACCTGGGTTTCTGTCCCTTGGAAAATTTCTTGGATTTCTAGTCTCTAGATAAGATACGACTAGTGGAAATGACTCATACACTGGGATACAAGTATTATGGGTTAGTCGTATGCTAACCAGTATTGGTTGGTGAGTTGGATTTAGTTTCTGGAATGGGTACAACTTGGGTGGTATGAGTGGTATAGATAAATACAGGTTGTTTGGTTAATCCACTTAGTCTTATACTTGGTAACTTAAGTTATATCTAAGTACGAGTGGATCACCATGTGTTATAAGCCAGGGTACGAGTCATACCATGGACTTGTATGGTGGCCAGTGTTCAACCCTCTTGGGATTCTATTTTGTAAGGCATATGGATCATGGGTGCTATTCATATACTTGGATACAACATGGTTTGGGATGAGTCATACCTTGGAAAGTGTTAGGTCCAAGGAAGATGGCCTTGGGTACGAGTGGTGGGTACTACTCGTATTAGAGTTTATGACTGGTATGGATAGTCGTACCCACCTGACGAGATTTCTAGGAGTTTAACTGAGGGAAATCTAGACATTTTTTCACTTAACCTAATAATGCCCCACGACTTATATTCCTATTGGTAGGTTATTTGCCATATTATTCTATTCATTAACCCTTAGAAAATTCTCTTAAACACTCTACAATCATCTCTAAGGCTATTAGGTAAAAGAAGGCTAGGGTTTCATCTTAAGGATTAATTTGGTGCTTGTGTAGGTGATTTAAATCCATCATCTTTTCGATTTAAGGCATGTTCTCTTCCCTCATTGTTAGTTCCAGCTAAAGGCATGATTTTATGCAATGTTTTCATGGTTTGATTATTGTATGGTTTCGGATTATCAAATATAATTTGGGGGTTTTGGTTATAAATGCTTGGTTATGGTTTTTCCATGTTTTAATTATGTTTTTATATGCTTTAATGGGTTTTTTTTGATAATTGGTTGCATGGGAATGGTTATTTGGTAATTGGCTTTGATTTTAGAAATACTATGCCGCCAATATGTTAGAAAAAATGCCTATGGGAATGTTTTCACTTCTTTGTTGGATTTTAATGGAACTATTGCATGGTTTAAACTTGGTAATGGAACCCTAAATGGTTAAATGGTTTGGAATGGTTAAAAGGGATGGTTTGGCTTAACAAACATCCTTTTATGGTACAATGTAATCCCCAAGTAAACTTGTTAATGGAACACTTGTGGGGTACAATGGAATCCCCCAAGCAAAAAATAATGGAACATTGGCGGAGTGCATGGGAATCCCCTAAGTTAACTTGGTAAATGGGTACACGGGAATCCCTTTACCTTAAAAGGGTTGGCTAAGGACAATACTTGCAAGTTATAGTCGGTGTGACGATACCACTACTCATAGCCTTGGCAAAAAATATAGAGAATAAAGGATTCATATGTTAGGAATGGTTTTAGTTGGGCAATAATAGCGGGGTGTGATTGCTAACCGTAAAGGTGAGAGTTCAATGAACGAACACTAGAAACTCATGTTTGCCAATATGAGGGGTAGGGCATGGCGACCCTTTTATGATACTATGAGGCACACGGGAATCCTCTAAGTACATTGTACATATGTATCATGGAGAGTAAGGGTACTTGGGAATCCCTTATCTTATGGTATCTCCAGTTCGTGCGGCTACATGCACCGAGGCTCGTTCAGGGGTTACACTAGACCCGTATAGCCCATAGGTGGTTAAGGATGGTTAAGCTTCACATACCTAGGTTAATGGTTGTAAATGCATGCTAAACCTAGTTTCCATTCCCGGCATGGTTATATATATATATAAATGATTTGTATGCATATGGTTGGATTACTTGGTTCTACTGGTTGTTATTATTTTATCCTTATCCTAAGTTCATGCTAGCATTCACCAGCTAACTCATCTTTGGTGGTTGTATCCCCATGCGATATAGGAACCGGTTGTTATACTCCTTCTGCTTAGTTATCGGACATTCGGGATCAGCTACTGGATTGAAGTGGAAAGCTTTCATCTTTCCAGTAGGCTCCATTACATGGATGTTATTTCAAACTTTGGTTTAATTATGTATATTAGTTTTGTCTATAGTTAGGGGCATGTCCCAACCGAATTTTGTTTTTCCTTTGGTTAGAAGCCTTTGGAGAACTACTATGGGTTGGTATGGGCGGGATCAGTATTGGTGTCAGCCTTGGCATTGGTATTGGTATTAAGGTTGATACTGTAGGACTAAATTTCTCACTGTTCCATCCTTTTTTATTTTGGAATTATATATAATTGTTATGGAACTTTAACGACCTGAAAATACACCCTGGACGTCACACGGCGCTCAAGACTACAAGTAATCCCAAGCTAACCGTTTAAGCCTTCTAACAAATTTGGAACCCAAAACAAAATTAAACTTGACGTACGAAATCTTAACTGAAGCTGAATTAATATCTTAAATAAAAGTCTTAAACTTGGAAATCTTAAAAACAAACACTTTTAAATCTAAAACAAAAATCAGTCAGATAAGCCTCTACTTCTAACTAGAGAGCCACGGGGACAAGCCCCACGTGACCCAACTCAAACTTAAATCAATTGGATAAAATACTTCATCAATATCAAAGTCTAATAAAATGGGTCCTCAAACTATGAGGACTCACCAAGCGTTAGGATGTAGGTGGAGATGCTCGTAGTCAATCACGCTGCTAGAACTGAGCACCAGAACTTGCATTATGAGATAATATAGCACATAGACATATATGTGGATCAGTACTTCTGGAATATACTAAGCATGTGGAGCTGAATTCATAGGTAAAACAATAACTCAATATGTATATGGACTTTCAAATAATGCATGCTAAGTGCAAATGACTCACCTTGGGCTTGAATAAAACAAAACTTGTAAAATCATAACCATGAGTAATGAAGCATAAAGATAACTTTGTGTCCCATAACACTTAGTTTCTAAAAGCTTTGCTTTTACTCTTTCTTTTGGGAGGTTCTTCTAGCCGACATAAACCATGTGAGCTATCGTGGAATCCAACGTCTTACCCATGTTAGGGAGAGGCGTTCTACCCTTGCTATTGTAATAGAACCTTAACTTAAGTCATCCTTATTGGGAATAAGCTTAACCTACGTTGGCTCGTAGTTCTGGGTCATGCGACCTTGGACTCATACCCAACTCGGTGCTAAATACTACTCACTAATTACTTATATGCTCATACTTTAGGAAATCTACCTTAAAATAGCATAAATGTTTATAGAATGTAAACCAATTATGCTTCTCTTTGCTTTAATTAAAACTCAAGATGGACAAATGTGGATTCCATATCTTTGCTTAGGATCAAAAGATTACTTCTTTCTTTAAATCTTGGTATAAACTTATCAAAGAAGAGCGTAAGAATATAATTCTCCTGAAATCTCAACACTTAAACTGAGGGATTAAAATTCATTCTTAAAAATCTTGGTGATTCGTAACAACACTTCATGCTCAATAACAATCTTGAAATACTGTAACAATATCAAATCAAGATAGTGCAATCACATTCAAAATATAAATCCTATAAGTTAAAACATAAACATAAGCAATTCTTGATATACTCAAAGCTTTAAACCTCATGATCATGTGCTTCAAGAATATAGAAACTTGGTATGAACCCTAATTCAAAACAAGTAAATTGAATCTTAAAATCATGCAATTTGGGCACAAGGGTGAAAGGATACCCTTGTTCATAACCCCACATACCTGAATAGGCTTTACTTGGTGTAGAAATCTTAACTTTGAAAGCCTTGGAGATGATCTTGAAAGATTTTATGAACTTCTTGGATTAGGAATCTTAAATTCTTGTTTATCTTGAAGAGAAAGTAATGAAGATTTGAAGTTCTTGGAAGGAGTTTAGGATTTTCTTTGGGAGAAAATTGAAGGAGAATGGGCAAATAATGTCTTAACCGATGTTTAATCTTGTGTTTTTACGACTTGGGGTGATGGGAAAAGACCTAACTGCCCCTCAGGAGATTAATTTTGTAACTGGAATGCCGATTGGAGGCCTAGTAAGACATAATGATGTGTCCATCATTATACACAGTGTGACGTGATGCAATCGGTTCAGCTGGTGGAATCGAAATCTAAACACGCCCAAACCTTGTCTGCAAATTCCAAAACTTCCTTGAGACATGCTCCTTACACCCCTGATCATGAATTATCACAAAAACCATCATCTTAGAGTCTGGAAGGTCAACATAAAAATCCTCGAAGTTAAGAGGTCAAAAAATAAGACGAAGTCTTCAACACTTTTTAAATTTTCAGGCTTTAAGCCTCTTATGCAAGCACTAGGAGCTGAACTGAGCTAAGTTTAATACGGGGTATTATAAGAACTCATATGGTTATGGTTTGGTTGGTTTGTCTATTGGTTGGGTTCGTATGGTTGTACTCAGTTGGGTCGGTCTCATTAATAGATGTATTCCAAAGTTTGTAAATTGCAGAATTAAGCTATATTGTTATATACTCAAAACTCATCCAACTCAGGGCAGGCGACTGGAGGTTGGGTTGGGTAATGGGGGGAAAGGGGTTCTCCGGTCCCGATCATACTTGGGATGCCCATTACAACAAGGCCCCGGTTTAGGTTGGGTCACCATCTGTATGTGGATGAAAGTTGTGCTGATATAAACCTGGGTACCAAGAGCCTTTTGAAAGGACTTCCAGAACTATGAAGTAAACTTAGTACCCTTATCTGAAATGAAAGTCAAAAGGACTCCATAAAACTTGACCTACTCTCTAAAATAGAGTCTATCTTCATATGAATGTATAGTGTTAACTAGTAGGAAGTATGTTGACTTAGTCATCGAGTCAATAATAACCCAAATTAAATCATGCTATCTTGATGAATGAGTTAACCTTGTAATAAATTTTATATTCACCATTTTGCACCTCCAATTAGGAATACAAATATTTTGAGTCATACCACCTAGTCTATAGTGCTCAACCTTAACCTTTTGGCAGCTTGGACACTTAGTCACAAATTTTGCAATATCTTTTTCCATGCCATTTCACAAATAGTTTTCCCATAGGTGATGGTATATATTAGTGGCACTTAGGTGAATAGAATACCTAGAATTATAAGATTTTGTGAGCATATATTGTATTAAGTCATATACATCTGGAACATATAATAAGCCTTGACAATGCAGAACACCATCTCCCTCTTGGTAGAAAAACATAACTTTTCAACTTTGAATAGTGTCCTTCAACTTAAGCAAATAGGATCACTATCTTGCTTTGCCTTTACCTATGCCACTAAAGAAGATTCTAAACTATAAAACCACATTTGGTCGATTCGACCAATTAAACTCCCAAGCTAGAAAGTCTGTGGATATCAGAACTATTTTTCTTTTCATCCTCTACATGAGCAACACTACCCATCAAAATTCTGCTAAGGGCATGGCCACTATATTGGTTTTACATGGATGATATAAAACACTTATGTCATAGTCTTTCTATCATGACCCAAAATTAAGGGTCATGATTGCACTTTTTGCGGTATACCTTGACAAGTAAGCCTACCACCTAAACTGATACACAAAAAGAAAAAAGACAGGAATTCCCCTAAGGTAAGACTTTTAGAATGAAGTTGAACCATATAAGTATAATAAAAACGGAAAGAATGTTATCAACAATGCATCCATAACTCCCAAAACCTGATGTCAACAGTATAAGAACGTATATAGTACAACTCAAATCCAAATAAAATAAATAAGTTGTCCCAATACAAGAGAAACTTTGTCTCTAAAATGAAAGTAATGACATAGTCTATAAGAGAGGTAGTAGAATGCATCCGGATGCCTAAAAGTCAACCACTACCTTGAAAGCACCAAATATCGTATGAATCAACTAAGATAGGGCACAGTCGAACTAGGACTAGCACGAAAGGGCACAGTAGGCATGAGTATGGCCCAGTTGTACTTAGTAGGTATCATAGGTCGACCGAGAAAAGTAGATAATAAAACATACAAAATACACATAAAGGGCACATCACCTACAATCAAAAAATATCCCACAATGATAGTCCACATAGCTTGCAATAACAGTTCTATAATAGCTATATATAATACAGTAAAATTCCATACATGAATATAAGTATACACTTATACCACACATAATCAAAGAAACAAGAACAACATATATGAGGGCATCAATTACAAATAAGGAAAGAATAAATAGGTAGTATCCAGTCACAATATCAATAGAATCACAGAATAAATACCACATATGAAATGCAAATTAATATGAAAATGATGATGATAATAATAATGATAATAAGGATAAAGCATGAGGTTGTCTCATAACCTCTGTATACACATACAGAGGCAAGCCTCCCGATGTAAGATCCATGGGGGGTTCATCAACCCGTATACAACCAATATCTATGAATCTTCTCTAGCAAAACCTTTGGAGAGGTATATAAGATCCAATATCAAATACAACTATCCATGACTCTTCTCTGGAATAACCTTAGAAGAGGTCTATAAGATATAACATCTAATACTACTATCCATGACTCTTCTCTGGCATAACCTTTGGAGAGGTCTATAAGATCCAATATCTAGTACCACTATCCATAACTTCTCTCCAGCACATCCTTTTAAAAAGGTCTATAAAATCTGATGCTCCCAGTATTTCTAGAATCTCCAGTATTTTCAATGTTTCTAGTGTTTCCCAATTATATAAAGCACAATCAAGTATGACAAACAACAACAACAAGTATACATATATAAAGCATACAACAAATAGTGAAACTATGTATATGATGCCATGAGGATGAGGATGTAATATTCACAAACAAATGCAAAGAGTATTTCCACAATCGACCACAATAAGCATTTCCATAACCAGCCAATATACCAATCAGGTGATCCAATTATCCACTCATTATTTCCAACCATCCATGAATTTCCACATATATCATATGTCAACAAATATGAATATATCACAGTACTCCCATAGCACCATATTAGGTATTTTCAATAACACAATACAATTATTCACATGTAATCAAGGATATCAACATCACATTGGACCCCACACGATCACACATATAACATAATATCTAAAATTCAACTATTACATCACATATAGGCCCCTACATGAACAATTCATAGATAGCCATTTTGTATGATTAGTTCCCAGCCTTAACATGCATTTTGTATACAAATTAACTACCCAGCCCAATCTGAAAGAGTTAAGCCAAAAACTGCAACACTTCAACCTACAACCCTACTTCTCGTGAACGATCCCAAAATAAACTAAAATAAAGAAATATAAAATCTATGCATCAAAATAAAGCCAACAATACTTATATTTCCTACTTTTATTTCAGGGTCAAAACGGACTCCCAAAATGGGTTTTCAAAAAAAAGGGCAAAATCATAACTTTATTTTAAAAACGTGTTTCCCATACCTTTAGGAACCTACAACTGAAAACCAAGTCAAATCGAGTTAAAAACGAGGTTCAAATCAAAGAAACACCATTTTTAAACTTTACCAAGTAAAATCTTTGGAATCTATTTTAAAATCAAGAATCAAAGTTATTTTGAAGATGAAATCTATAAAAAAAAACATGTAATTATAGGATTAGGAACATTATTCAATTTAAAGGAGTGAAACATAGGTTTAAAATCAAGCCCTAAGGTTTTGGGATTTTGAGAAATTAACCAAGAAATTTACTAAGAAAAGGGTGAATTCTTACCTTAAATTTGTAAGAGAATCAATAAATTGGTGTTAATCTAGCTTTTCAAGAACCTACAAGCTCCACTTTAAGCTTTCACACTATTTTAGGATTTTTGGCTCTCAAGAATGAGTGAGAAATGGTCAATTCGCGACCTAAGGGGTCTATTTATACCAATACTAGGTTCCCAGATGTTGCAATTGCACAATGAGGTGTGAGATTTCACTACCTAGCTGCAGGAGCAGATATGGCGATCACCATAAGGTATGGTACGATCATACTACTCTCTGCCATGACAGATGATAACTGAAACTTGATGAATTTCCAAGTTTTAGCTAAGGCCTCGAGATTCATTCAAAATTTGATACATACAAACTAACTATGTAAACACACTAAATTTGATGCTCCGTACTCAATGGCGATATCAGATTTTTGAAAAGATATCATTTTCACAAAGTTGACCCCAGAAATCCAAAATTATAATTTTCTCAATCGAGGATTGAAATGAGATTTAAAAGCCACAAAAATAGACCAAACATATTACTACCCTAAAATAGATGTTTTGGATCTGTTGGCATAGTCCGTTCAGCTATCTATCACATGGATCAAAAGATAACCACAAAAGTCTAAAATAAAGTGCTCAAAGCCACCAGAAACTACAATATTGCATAAATGGCACCAAAATGCATCGAGAACCATGCCAATCAACTCCACAACACAAAAATACCACAATGAATTTATTAGGAGGGGTAAAATAGTCAAATCACATAAAAACACATATTTCACATATTTCATCAAAAATTCAAGTTGTTACACTTTCAACAACTCTAGACATCTTCTCTGATAAAAATTTAGATCAATCTAACTAAACACGAACTGAAGGATTTGATGATTCGTGAAAACATCCACATCAACTCTTTCAAGATAGTGCCTCCAAATCTTTAACGTAAAAATAACTATTGCTAATTCAAGATCATAAGTTGGGTAATTTTTCTCATAAACTTTAAGTTGTATATAGGAATTAACTATGACCTTACCATATAGCATCAACACATAACCAAGTCTAACTCTAGAGGCATCAAAGTAAACCATAAACCAATCTCAACCCTTCGGTAAAGTCAAAACTAGAGTGGCAGTGAGTCGAGTCTTCAACTACTCAAAACTTTTATTGCAAGCATCGGCCACTGTAATTTGACTTTTTTCTGAGTCAATCAAGATATAGAAGATGCAATAGATGAATATATTTCAAAAAATCATCTATAGTAGTCGGCTAAACCAATAAAAATCCTAATGCCTGACGTAGAGATAGGTTAAGGCCAGCTCCTAACTATATTATTTAATTAAGGATCAACCTAATTTCCTTCACTGGAAATGATATGACTAATAAATTCTACCGATTTAAACTAGAATACACACATGCTGAGCTTACCAATTAACTAGAGATATTTAAGCGTCTATAAGACAATCCTTAAATAATTTACATATTTATCTCTACTACGAGATTAAACGAGGATGTCATTTATGAAGATAATGACGAACATAACTAAGTAGTACTTGAACACTCTATTTATCAAGTCTATAAAAGCTACAGGAGAATTCATTAGTCAAACAAACATAAAAATGAATTCATGGTGACCATATCGAGTTCTGAAGGTTGTATTTGGGGTGTCACACTTTATGACTCTGAGCTAATGGTAGCTGAATTTGAGGTCTATATTTGAAAAGAAATTATCATCCTAAATCTAGTTAACTAAGCCATTAATCATAGGAATGGGATACTTCTTCTTAGTTGTGACTTTGTTCAACTAACGGTAATTAATGCATATTTTAAAAAAACTATCTTTCTTACACACAAAATGCACTAGGGCATCCCATGGAGAGATGTTGGGTTTGATGAAACCTTTATCTAAAAGGTACTTTATTTTCTTAATATCAATTAGAGACAAAATGTATTAAGGAATTGAGATAAGATAGATATTTAAAAGAAGGTCTATTCAGAAGTCTATACTTTGATCTGGAGGGACTTCGGGAAGAACGTCAAGAAACAATTTTGGAAACTCATTCATAATTAGGACGGTCTGAAGAGTTGGAGCCTTGGATATGGAACCCTTGACCTAAACTATATAGTATATGTAACCCTTAGAGATTATTTTTCTAGACTTAAGGTAAGAGAAAACTACCATATAGATGTTGAAGTACTATCCTTCTATTCTAAGACTAGTTCATCCAAAAACTAAAATTTAACAACTCTAGTTCTACTTTTGACTAATGTATAATAGGATGTAACTATTCATGCCAAGAATAAAATTAAAATCAGTTATTATAATTATACTAGATCAATTATGGTGATTTTTTGAGAAATTAATACTAGGTAATTCCAGTATAACCGTTTAGCTAAAACTAAATCACCAATAGGATTAGAGATTGAGAAAGGTTCTGAAAGGGTTTTGGGACTGACACTAAAATCTATTGTAATATAATGAGTTGCAAAGAAAAACATGGCTCTGATATCTACTAATGCATAAACCTCAATATAAAAGGTTCGTAATTTACCACTGACTACAATAGGGGAGCCCTTCTTATCCATTTGCATTTGCTCGCACATACATCTGAAGAGGCACCCTGTTGAGTTAGGTGACCTTAAGGGTCTACTAAAGTAGTGGATTGAGCCTTGTTTCCCTCATTTCTACACTCGTAAGAAGCTCTTACTATATCCAAGACAATTCTCCTTTCTAAGAGCACTTACTTGGATAGTTTTTACCATACTTAGGACATGTTGAAAAGTGGAAATGCCTGTAACACTACCTTGAGACTTAGATCTTGATGCTCTATTCTCCTGATTATGATGAGTCCTAGGAGATGGTACACTATCTTAAGAGGGGTTCTGGAGCTAATAAACTATACTCAAACAAGAAAAAGTTACCACCACTCGACGTCTGTTCAGAATAGTCAAAGCTACCTTTTATAGCCCTCTTATTCTCCTTTTCATTCTCCTTTTCTTTATCTTTATTAATCTATTGAGCATTAGTCATAAGCATGGAGATATCCATATCTTTAACAAGTATAGTGGTCCTGCACTCTTTGACCATTGACCTAAAAACACCTCAAACAAATTTACTCATTTGAGCCTTTGGCTTGACAACTATCTATGGAGCATACTTAGAGAGTTGGGTATACTTTATAGAATTTTACTTCATAGTCATGTTACCCTGCTTCAAGTTGATGAACTCCCCAACCTTAGCTTTCCTCAACTCATGGGGGAAGAATCTATTTAATAAAGCAACCACAAACTCATCCCAATAAACTAGTCTACATCCACATGTCTACTCCCTTTTTCCTATTTAAACCAAGTCTGAGACACTCCTTTCAATTGAAAAGTTTCTAAGTCTTCACTCCTAACTGCATAATATCCAAAATTTGAGTGATTTTTTAAACCTCATCAATAAAGTATTATAGGTATTTCTCAACTTTTTAACCATGGAACTCTGGAGGAATCATACGAGTAAAGTCCCAAACTCACATAATAGTTCCATTCTCATTGGGGATAGCAGGTGCAATAGATTACTGATTGAAATATTTGGTCATATCCTAAGCAAGAACATGGAAAGTAACCCTAAATTCTGCAAGAGTGACTTTCTTATTCAAGGGATCTACTGGAGCTGGTGAGGCTTGCTGATTTTCATAACCATTACCATTTTGCATTTGTTACTTATTTTTTGAGGCATTTTTAGTAAGAGTACAAATTAGAAAGAGATTAAATAGAGTTCACACTCTATCACATGATATAAATATAAGAGAAGTGAGACTTTTCTAAAACATTTTGTAGCTTCTCCCTAATAAGTGTGGTGCACTTTATACCCATAAATAAGAATCTTCTTAGTGTGACTTTCAGATACCTTAGGACTCTTTAAAACTTGATTCTTCAATATCAAATTTTTTTATGATCTGAGTCTACACCCTAAATGCAACACAGTGCTTAGATCCAAAAGTGATCCTAAGTTAACCCATGGTTTGGAATAATACTAAAAAAAACTAAACATACTGATACAAAAGCTAACTGAATATAAGAATGATTTTATCTGAGATTAATAGAAACTTGAATGATCACTGAAATAAAAAATATGTCTGACATAGCTCATAAAACTAAAACAATAAATGCACGTTTGAAATCCTCTATTAATTGATATGATGTTGTTATAGGCCCCCAGCTAACTATAAGTATTTAAAATTGGAATAAATAATAAAAATAAGAAATACTGAAAATTAGTCCTCACAGAATAAGGACTCACCACTATCTATTGTTGGGAGCATGCTAGATCGCACTACTCACGAGACTGATGCTAAATATTGGAACCTATATCATAAGATGATACAATGTGAAAGATAGTATGCAATAAATAATTTGAATATACTGAGTATGTGAGATATGCAACTATTAAGTAAGATAAATAAGTAAGAAAATACTGATATGCTAAACTAAAATGCAATACTAAATGTGAAGATGAACTATAGTAGAATGACCCTATTATAGACACATATAAATTGATATGATTGATAAAGTTGAGGAATCATAGTTTTAAAACTAATCCTAATCTAAACTGAGGGTCATGTATAATTTCTAAGTCTAAATCCATAAATATGGAAGAGCCTATTAGCTGACCTAAACCAGGTGAGTTACATGTAGAGTTCGATGTATACATGTCACGACATAATTTATGAGTCATGATAAAACCTACTAAACCCCTATAGTAGGTTAGCCAAACTATAACCCAGAGCTATTCACAAGAAATAACAAAGGTAATAAAAATAGTTTAAGGGTAGCCACAATATAGAAAAACAACCCATGACCTGGTAGAGCAAGAATAAGAGCTACAATAAATATGACCGTAAGACCCCATTAAAGTCCTAGTCTAATTTAGTCCTATATAGCATGAAAAGAGGTCCCAGAGTTAGAAAAAACATCAGCTAAGTATTGACACTTAGTTTCTTTTTGGGCTTGATATTTCAATGACTTTATTTTCAATCTTTTCGGCCTTGGATTGTCGATTTTTCAGTTGATTCATGATCAAGGATGTTAATAGGTCATATCAAGTGAGTTTCAAAATTTTTGGACTAGAGCAAGGGTGAGTTTGGATGTCCAAAATAGTAAGGTCTTGTAATAAGCTCGCGATGTGAGATCCAGTCCCCATTTTTAGGAGTCGCTTCACGAAGCCTATTCCCTATTTCTGGGTGTTGCGGCACAAGGTCTATTCCTTATTTTTAGGAGTTGACCTCAAGGGTCATTTGCACGGGAAAAGAGACCTAGGGCCAGTTAAGTCCTTTTTCCCTTACCTAAATCAGCTAAAACACATAATTAAACACCAAATAAGGAAAATTGTATTCATTATTCACTCAATCCTCTCAAGAACAAGATCTAATTTCCTCAAGCTCAAGAATTAAGGCTCAAGAATTCACCATAATCATCATGAAATTAATAATCAAGGTACGTTAGGTTTTCATCCTTGGGTTTCCTTCCACCCTTGGAGATCATGAACCCTTATAAAACTATGAGTTTATTGATTCATGAAATTACATATGCAAATTTGGTTTGTATTCATGTTTGTGTTGTTGTATGGGTTTCAATTAAAGATTTTGTTATGAGTTTCATGAACCTAAGATAGCATGTATGTTGATTGATGTAATTCCCATGTTATAATCCTTGAAATTGAAAGTTTAAGTTGTAGTCGTGATGTTTATGTGTTGTTCATTATTATGTATAACAATCATGCTCCCCAACTATTTGATAGAATGTCATGTGAATTGAATAATATAATCATGTCATGTTAGTATGTGTTCTCATTCATGTATAAGTTCATGGTCTTCCAAGTGTTTGGCAAATTGCCTCAGTGAATGAATTGTGAACAATTGACTATCGTTATGCTTTCAAGAAGTACTATGTTTTAACTTTATGCTCTCGAGTCCTGGGGGTATTTATTACTAGAATTCTAGTTGTTTACTTAGTCATAGTAAAATTAGAATAGACTAAGTAAAAAAGGTCAAGAACAGTAGTTCTTAATCAGTAACAAAAATCAGTGAACTCGGTCCAGTTCAATCAGTCAACACGATCAGTGTCAGTTCAGTCAAGCTTAGTACAATCTAGTGATCAGTGTCAATTTAGTTGGCAGTAGGATTCAGTATCGAGCAAACCAAGGGATGGGGGAATTCCTGCCAACAGAGGGTTTGACCCTTAGTAGCAGTCCCTACATTATAGAACTATGTATCCAGCATAGGTTAAGATGTCATTCTGCCAGATTTAGGTTAATGCAACCGTATAGTATCCTTTGTCAAGGTGCTAACACCTTTCCAACGAGGGTCATAGGTTGGACCCCAACTCAGTTTATAATTGGGTATGTCAGTTAGATGAACACTCCAACAGTTATAGTTTTACTTTCAGACTCAGTATAGAACTCAGTTCAGTTCTACAGAATCAGGACTACCAAAAATAGTCACCCAGTTATCGGTAATATAGTTATTAATAAACTCAAATATTAGTTACTTAGTTATCAGAACTCAGTATTCAATTTCAGTATGATCTCAGTTATAGTATACGTGTATATGCACAGTCTTGCATAATCAATATGTAAAGTAGTTTTAGTTACCCACGTACTCTCATTCAATTATATACATATTACTTAGTCAGTTATTGTTAATGCATATGAACCTATGTATGTCATCCCACCTTACTTAGCATACCAATACATTCAAAGTACTGATGCATACTTTTTATTTTGTGCTATGATGTCTCATATCATAGGTTCATACTCACGAGCTCCTAACCGTACCTAGAAGCTCAGGTTATCAGCAGAACATATAGTGGTGAGTCCTCATATTTCAAGGATAGAGTTAATTATATTAGTATTCTATCTAGTTTAGTAACTGGAGTTAGTTGGGGACTTGTCCCATCAACTCCACATTCAGACAGATCAGTTAGAGGCTTTTCAGACTAGACTATTTCATACAGATATTTAGTTTTTCAGTATTACTATCAGTATTGATTATTTATTTTAGAATTTAGATTATAAACCTTATGGCATTTAAGCCTAACTTTTGCATTATTTCAGTCTTATTATTCAATGCTCACAGCAGGTACCAGTCATGGGTTAGGTTGCGGTTCTTCTAGATTTAAGCACTGTGTGACATCCAGGGTGCAGACTCAGGGCATTACAAACATGGTATTAGAGCCTAAGGTTCTAAAGAGTCCTAGGTAGTTTGAAAGTCGCATAAAGTAGAGTCTTGTGCATAGATATGTAGCGCGCCATATTTATCGACAAGAGGCTATAAGGCATTTTAGGAAAAGTTTCCCTTCTTTCAGTATTCATGTCGTGCGAGTGAGCATGAGATCAAGTTAAACTCTATACCTAATTCAAGTTTCTCTTCCGTTTATAGAATATGCCTCCTAAAAAGACTAGTAGAAGAAGAACTAGAAACCAGCCAGCATCTCTGCACGTTTAGGTAGATCCCCTAGATGAGCATATTTCTCACGCAGAATTAGAGCAGCTTTTACCACTCTAGCCCATTCTGTAGTAGCCCAGAATAAATGCCCAACTACTATTTAGGCCAACCCAGTGGCTAATACTTCTGTATCTATAATTTGAGACTTCACTCGAATGAACTCTCCAATGTTTATAGGGTCTAAGTCTGAAGAAAACACACAAACATTCCTTAACATGGTGTAAATGGTCATAGATATTATGGGTGTAACCACTAGTGAGAGTGCTGAGTTAGCTGCATATCAGTTGCAGGATGTGGCTTATACGTGGTTTAAGTAGAGGAAGGCAGATAAGGCTGCAGAGTCAGGGCCTATAAAATGGGAGAAGTTTTCTAGTACCTTTCTAGATAGGTTCTTCCTATTTGAGTTGAGGGAAGATAAGGTTTTAGAATTCATTAACTTGAATCAAGGTAGTATGACAGTGAAGGAGTATTCTCTTAAGTCTACTCAGTTAGCCAAATATGTTTCTTATATGGTAGCTGATAGTAGATATAATATGAGTAAGTTTGTGTCTGGGGTATCTGACAGTGTAGTCAAGGAATGTAGGAATGCAATGCTAATTAAGGAGATGAACTTATCTAGGTTGATAGTCCATGCTCAACAGATAGAAGAGTAGAAGACTAAGAAAAAAAGAGAGAGAGCAAGAGGGCTAGAACAGGTAGCTTCAACTTCACTTAGCCTAAGTTAGAGGGTGGTAATCATTCTTAGTTCTAGCCAAAATCTTTAGTTCTAGCTCTGTCCTCAGCCAGTTCTCCAGTGCCTAAATTCAGAAATGGTAATAAGGATAGGGCGCCAGGCTCTAAATCTCAAGGTAGTGTTAGCAATGCCCGAATAAATCCTCTTTTCCAGAAGTATGGTAAAAACCATTAGGGTGTCTGTAGAGATGGCAGCGATGTATGTTTTGATGTGGTAAGCCAGGCTATAGATTCAGATAGTGTCCTTAGGTAGGTTTGCAGAGTCAGTATAATCATCCCCCGGCTCAGTCAGGTTGCCCATCTCAGCAGGGTGTCGCTTACAATGCCACCAGTGGGCAATGCCCAAATAGACTTTATGCACTTCAACCCCAATAGGATTAGGAAAATTTCCCTAATGCGGTTACTGGTACGTTATAAGTTTATCATTTACGTGTTTATGCTTTATTAGATCTAGGAGCCTCTTTATCTTTTGTAACTTCATATATAGCTGTTGACTTCGAAGTCAGTCCCAAAATCCTAGCAGATCCCTTCTCAGTCTCTACCCAGTGGGTAAGTCTATCATAGGCCGACAGGTATACAAGAACTGTCTGCTTGTGGTATCTCAGAAAGTTACTTTAGCAGAACTAATAGAGTTAAAGATGACTGATTTTGATGTTATTCTATTCATGGATTGGCTTCATTCATGATATGCTTCAGTTGATTGAAGTAACGAAGTTTTCCATTTTCAGTTCCCTAATGAACCTGTCCTAGAATGTAGGGGTAGTACTTTAGGACTTAGGGGTCAGCTTATTTCATACCTTAGAGTGAGAAAATGATATCCAAGAGGTGTATCTATCATCACCTTTGAGTTAAAAGACTCTAGTTCCAAGACTCCTAATCTTGAGTTAGATTCAGTGGCATGTGAATTTCCAGATGTATTTCCCGAAGATCTTCCTAGAGTTCCTCCCGAGAGGGAAATTGACTTTGAAATAGACCTTCTTCCAAATAATCAGCCCATCTCTATTCCTCCATACAGAATGGATCCAGCCGAACTCAAAGAGTTAAAGGAGCAGTTGAAGGATCTCCTAGATAAGGGATTTATCAGGCCCAATGTTTCTCCGTGAGGTACACCTATTCTATTTATGCGAAAGAAAGACGGTTCTCTTAGAATGTGTATAGAATACAGTCAAGAACAAGTATCCTCTTCCCAGAATCGATGACTTATTTGACCAACTTTAGGGTTCCAGTTACTTTTCTAAGATAGACCTCAGATCAGGCTATCATCAACGTAGAGTCAGAGAATGTGACATTCTGAAAACAACTTCCAGGACTCGGTATGGTCACCTTGAATTCCTAGTCATGTCATTTGGTCTTACCAATGACCCAGCAGCTTTTATGGACTTGATGAACTGTGTGTTCAAGCAGTACTTAGACATGTTCGTCATATCTTTATTGATGACATCCTTGTCTACTCCCATGGCAAAAGTAATCATACCGACAATCTCAGAATAGTATTACAGACTCTCAGAGCCCATCAGTTGTTCACCAAATTTAGTAAATGCAAATTTTAGCTAAGGTCAGTAGTATTCCTTGGTATTATAGTTTTCATTGATGGCATAGAGTGGATCCTCAAAATACCAACGTAGTGGGAAATTAGCCCAGACCTATCTCTCCATAAGATATCAGGAGTTTCTGGGTTTTGCTGGTTATTACCGATTATTTGTTGAAGGATTTTCATCTATGGCATCCCCCATGTACAGATTGACTCAGAAGAAAGTCAAATTCAAGAGGTTAGATTCTTGTGAGAAGTGTTTTCAGGATTTGAAGACTCGTCTCACCACAGCCCTAGTTCTGACTTTGCCCGATAGTTCAAAAGGATTTATTATGTATTGTGATACTTCCAAAGTTGTTTTGGGGTGTGTTTTGATGCAGAAGGGTGAAGTTGTGGCCTATGCCTCTATACAGCTTAAGCCATATGAAAAGAATTCTCCCACCCATGATCTTGAGTTAGCAGCTGTAGTGTTTTCCTTAAAGATTTGGAGGTACTATTCTATGGGATACATGTTGATGTGTTCACAGACCATAAAAGTTTGTAGTATGTATTATCTCAGAAAGACTTGAACTTGCATCACAGAAGGTGGTTAGAGTTGTTACAAGACTATGACATGAGTGTTCTGTATCATTCGAGCAAGGCCAATGTAGTGGTTGATGCTCTCAGTAGATTGTCCATGGGTAGTGTTGCTCACGTTGAGGATAGTAAGAAGTAGTTAGTTCAGGAAGTTCATCAGCTTGCCAGGTTGGGTGTTTATTTGGTTGATTCAGCTAAGGGTAGTGTTTGGGTGCAAAATAGTTTGGAATCATATTTGGTTTCCAATGTAAAAGAAAAGCAGTAAAGATATTCCAATTTAATTTAACTAAAAGAGTCAATCAGAGATAAAAAAAGTAGAGGTTTTCTCCCAGGGGGAGATGGTGTGTTGTGTTGCCAGGGTAGACTTTGTGTGCCATTTATGGATGGCGTGAGGTAGTGGATGTTTGCAGAAGTGCATGGTGTACATTACTCGATTCACCTGGGGGCCACTAATATGTATCGCGATTTGCGGGAAGTCTATTGGCGTAGTGGGATGAAGAGGGACATTGCAAAGTTTGTAGTTAAGTGCTCAATATGTCAACAAGTTAAGATTGATCATCAGAAGCCTAGTGGGTCTAAGAAAGAGTTCAATATTCCCACTTGGAAGTGGGAGGAAGAGAACAGGGAATTTATGGTGGGTTTGCCTCGTACTCATTGTCTGCATGATTCAATTTAGGTCATTGTGGACAAGATGACCAAATCAGTCCATTTCTTGCCATTTCATACCTCGTACTCAGTCTAGGATTATGCCAAGATCTATGTTAGGGAGTTAGTTAGATTGTACAGTGTCCCATTGTCCATCATTTTAGATAGAGGTATGCAGTTCACCTCTTATTTTTGGAAAGCCTTCCAAAAGGATCTTGGTACCCAAGTTCACCTCAGTATGACCTTTCACCCTCAAACAGATGATCAAGTAGAGAGGACCATTCAAACTTTAGAAGATATTTTAAGAGCATGTGTCGTCAACTTTAAGGGTGGTTGGGATGACCACTTACCTTTGATTGAGTTTGCGTATAATAACAGCTATCATTCAAATTTCTAGATGGCTCCATTTGAGACACTTTATGGGGTTAGATCTAGATCTCCCATTGGTTGGTTTGAAGTAGGTGAGGCCACAGTAGTAGGGCCTGATCTAGTATTTAATGCCTTAGAGAAATTTCAATTAATTAGGGAAAGGCTCAAGATAGCTCAAAGCCAACAGAAATCATATGCAGATGTGAGGAGAAAGGATCTCAAATTTGATATTGGCAATTTTGTGTATTTGAAAATATCTCCCATGAAGGGAGTGAAGAGATTCGGCAAGAAGGGGAAACTCAGTCCCCGATATATCGGTCCTTATAGAATTCTCAGCCATTTTGGTAATGTAGCCTTCAAACATAGCTTCAGTACACCCAATGTTTCACGTCTCCTTGATAAAGAAATGCATTAGTGACCCAGCAGTTGTAGTACCTATAGAGGGTATAGATGTTTAGAATAGTCTCTCTTATGAGGAAGTTTCAGTTGAAATCCTTAATCATCAGGTTCGCAGACTAAGGAACAAAGAAGGTCCTTTGGTCAAATTTCTTTGGCAGAATCAGTCTGTTGAGGGAGCCACTTGGGAAGCAGAAGCAGATATGCGGACCAAGTATCCTCACCTCTCATCCATAAATTCAGACTCAGATCAAGGTAACATTCTTGCTTAGATTTACTCAGTTCCATGTTTAGATTACCTCTACAAACTTGGTATTAGTTCAGCTTCATAGCATTCTCATATCATGCATACCTTCATAAAACAGCTTAGTCATTATTATGTCTTCAGATTTCAGTCAAGCTTCAGTTGTGCATGTTTAATATGTAAACACAGTCTAGCAGTATTCTCAACTTAGTCAACCTTATTCAAGAATGAATATTCCCAAGGGGGAGATATTATAACACCCTGTAAAAGTCCTAGTCTAATTCAATCCTATATAGCATGAAAAGAGGTCCCAGACTTAGAAAACAATTTAATGGAGTATTGACACTTAGTTTATTTTTGGGCTCGATATTTCAATGACTTTATTTTTAATCTTTCTAGCCTTGGATTGAAGATTTTTCAGTTGATTCATGATCAGGGATATTAATAGGTCATATCGAGTGAGTTTCAAAATTTTTGGTCTAGCATAAGGGTAAGTTTGGATGTCCAAAATAGTAAGGTCTCGCGATAAGCTAGCAGCGCGAGATCCAGTCTCCATTTCTAGGAGTCGCATCTAAAGGTCTATTCCCTATTTTTGAGTGTCGCGATGCGAGGTCTATTCCCTATTTTTGGGAGTCGCTCTTCAAGGGTCATTTGCATAGGAAAAGAGTCCTAAGGGTAGTTTAGTCCTTTTTCCCTTACCCAAATCAGCTAAAACACGAAATTAAACACCAAATAGGGAAAATTGCATTCATTATTCACTCAATCCTCTCAATAACAAGCCCTAGTTTCATCAATCTTAAGAATCAAGTCTCAAGAATTCACTACAATCTTCACGAAATTAATAATCAATGTATGTTAGGTGTTCATCCTTGGGTTTCCTTCCACCCTTGGAGTTCAAGAATCCTTTTTAAAACTATGAGTCTATTTATTCATGAATTTACATATGCAAATTTGGGTTGTATCCATGTTTGTGTTATTGTATGGGTTTCAATTCAAGATTTTGTTATGAGTTTCATGAACCTATGATAACATGTATATTGATGTAATTCCCATGTTACAATCCTTGAAATTGAAAGTTTAAGTTGTAGTCATGATGCTTATGTGTTGTTCATTATTATGTATAGCAATCATGCTCTCCAAGTGTTTGATAGAATGTCCATATGAATTGAATAATGTAATCATGACATGTTAGTATGTGCTCTCATTCATGTATAAGTTCATGGCCTTCAAGTGTTTGGCAAATTGCCTCAGTGAATGAATTGTAAGCAATTGACTATCGCTATGCTTTCAAAAAGTACTATATTCTACCTTTATGCTATCGAGTCCTAGGGGTATATATTACCCAAATTTAAGTTGTTTACTTAGTCGCAGTAGAAATAGAATAGACCCAGTAAAAACGGTTAAGAACAATGGTACTCGGTCAGTAACAAAAATCAGTGAACTCATTCTAGTTTAGTTTGTCAATACGATCAGTGTCAGTTCAGTCAAGCTTAGTACAATCTAGTGATCAGCGTCTATTCAGTTGGGAGTAGGATTCAGCACCGAGCGAACCCAGGGATGAGGGCATTCCTGCCTGCATAGGGTGTGATCTTTAGTAGCAGTCCCTACTTTATAGAACTACGTAACCAGCATAGGGTAAGACTTCCTCCTACCAAACTAGGGTTGATGCAACCATATATATGATATATGAGTCTTCCTACCAGATTAGGGTTGACCCAGCAATGTTAGTATCCCTTGGTAAGGTGCTAACACCCTTCCAACTGTGGTCACAGGTTCGACACCAACTCAGTTTATAATGAGGGTATGTCGGTTAGATGAACACTCCCACAGTTATAGTTTCAGCTTCAGACTTAGTATAGAACTTAGTTCAGTTCTACAGAATCAGGAATATTAGAAATAGTCACCCAGTTATCAGTAAACTCAGATATTAGTTATTCAGTTATCAGAACTAAGTATTCAGATTTAGTATGATCTCAATTATAGTATACGTGTATATGCACAGTCTTGCATAATCAATATATACAGCAGTTTCAGTTACCCATGTACTCTCATTTAGTTATTTACATATCATTTAGTCAGTTATTATTAATCCATATGAACCAATGTATATTAGCCTACCTCACTTAGCATACCAGTACATTCAAAGTACTGACGCATACTCTTTCTTTTGCGCTATGATGTCTCATATCATGGGTTCATACGCACAGGCTCCTGGCCGTTCGTAGCAGCTTAGGTTATCAATAGCAGATACAGTGGTGAGTCCTCATATTTTAACGATAGAGTTAATTATATCATATTCTAGATAGTTCAGTAGCCAGAGTTAGTTGGGGACTTTTCCCATCAACTCCATATTCAGACAGTTCAGTTAGAGGCTTTTCAGACTAGACTATTTCAGACAGATATTCAGTTTTTCAGTATTACTATCAGTATTTAGTATTTATTTTAGCATTCAGATTCTGAACTTTTTGGCATTTCAACTTAACATTCATATTATTTTAGTATTATTATTCAGTAATCATAGCAGGTACCAGTCATGGGTCAGCTTGTGATCCTTCGAGATTATAAGCTCTGTGTGACATCCAGGGTGCAGACTTGAGGCATTACAATGACCCAAGACTAAAATAGTCAATACAATCTGATAACGCTCAATCTACAGCTCTCGTAGGAGTGTAAAGCGGTCGTTAGCAAATATAGAACCCAACCTGGGTTGGGTATCGATCCCTCAGGGAATAGCTTGGTCAACAAGTAAGCAAAATTACTAAACTTTTGGTGCAAGTCTCGAAAAAGGGGGGAGTCTTGTCATGCAAGTAATGTAAATAAAACAATGAAGTAAAAGCTGAAAATAGCAAAGTAAAAAGAGAAGGATTGTTACGTAAGTTGTAAACAATGAGAATTGAAGCGTTGGGGTTATGTCCACCTCCTGAGTTATACGTCTCTATTGACTATGAGTATGTAGAATTCCGACATGCATGTGCTTATAGGGAATTGTATTCGATGGTAAATCCAGGCGTCTTTCGACCTATTCGAGGATTATTTCACTTTAACTCTTTCGAGCTTAAAGCGTGTCTAACGGTACGAATTCTCCAAGAGGTTAATCCAGTTACGACACTAACTGTTTAATAGGGAATTTAGGATATGACCCTACTACCTTGACACTATCTCTTTTCCAGACAAATAACCTTTCTTTCGAACAAGTTAAATGTTATACTGGCGTATTCTTGCATTTGCAACCACAAAGAATTTAGATTAAGATGAAGAGAATAATGATATAAGCAGCATACGTGTCACGAACTCACAAACTCACAGCAATAGATAGTATCTCAGTTGGCTTCCATAACCCCAACAGAGAAGTTTAGTTACCCATGAGTGCGAAGGAGATCACGATTGACATTGTTGTTATACCACAAGATTGATTAATTTCGTATAGCACAAGTGGTAGGCGTTTAGGCGTGAATTCCTAGTCAAAGTAACGATTCTCTTGTTACGGAATTTAAGAATAGATGAATAGAAGAAGAAAAATAGAATTAATGGGAAGAATTCGGAATTGAGAAGTAGAATGTATCTCTCCACTAAGGGAGGAATTAATTAAAAATCTCTAGCAAGATAGGGTATTTATAATACCCATATCCTAATCCTACTAAGCTAATGAAATACTTAACCCAATTGTACTAGGTTAATGTAACATTATCCAAATCCAAATAAACTAATTAAATACTTAACTCAATTGTACTAGGTTAATGTATTATTATCCTAATCCAAATAAGTTACTGCAAGTCCCCCAAAATCTTCAGAAATGTTGTTTTAGCCCGGGACAGATTTTCCATGTATCACTTTGGGTCCTTTAGGCGTTCAAGCTCCCTTTCCTTCCTTCGTGAGCTTTCTTTGGTGTCAAGTAAGCCATAAAATGTTGATTTCTGCATCATTTATACCTGAAACTTTGCTAATCATGTTCGTTAGCTCACTTACAGGAAAAAGGACTAAAAGCGCATGAAATATATACTTTGTTCTCAAAACATGGCATAAATATGGGAAAAATATATTGATATAGGCGCGTAATATCGCCTATCATCAACACCCCACATTTAAGGCTTTGTTCGTCCTCGAACAAACTATCATGTCCATCTAAACATCAACTTAGGGTTTCACAGTATCGACATAAAATATTCGTCAAGACAAGCACAACAATTATCAACAAAGAGTAGTTTTCCGATCATTAGTAGAAACAGTTTAACCTCTAGTATAGACTCGTGATGGTGGTCAACTCATATTCTAAAGTTAAGGTAGAAGGAATCATATACAACTACCCAAAACTCATCAACCATGTGTGTCTCACAATATATTACCCATAGTCACTCACAAGTATAGCATATTTTTCAAACATGGGTATCAAAATATCCTTGCTCTCACTCTCACAAAGAATTCGTATGCTACAACTGATGACCATAGGCTTTCCCTTAGTGTAGTACTCCACTAAATGTCAGAATGCTAAGATTAGGATCAAATAGGTCTTTTGATGGTTGTAATTAGGCTAAGGGACGGGTAGGATCAGCTATTTTGGCCAGAAATAGTGACTAAGTTCCTAAGCACTTTAATACATCACATTGTATCATTGACACTTTTTTCTTTCACCCTTTCTTCTTCTTTTCTTCTACCACCCTTGTTCTCCTCTTTTGCTTTTCAATTTTAAACATAACTCACTTTTCAGCTTTTTTTTCCTTCTTCTTTTCACAACATACCTCTTATGATAGCACTTTCTTTTTCATAACACATTCAAGCACCATTACAATTTAAAGCATCATACTTACCCAATTTCCTCTTATATTGTCACATGACTTTATACTTTAAAGCACTTAGGAATTTGGATCAAATCACGGTCTTGAAAAAAATGGATTAGGCTTACATACAAGGTTGTCAAAGAAATAGGCTAAAGGCTCAAAAGGGTTTAACTAGGATGATGTCCAAGGGTAGGTAAAACGAAGGTAAACATATGTAGGTTGCCAAAGAAATGCCTAAATCATCTCCTAAACTTACACTCCTTATTTTCGCTTTGCATACATACCAGGCAAGTTCTAGCATCAGCCACAAACATAGAGTATACTATTAATCTCACACACACAAGGCACATGGTCGACTTTATTGGAAGTAATATAGACTCTTGACCCAACAAGTGAAGGAATTGAACCACACAATATCACATAATGAGTCACAATTAGAGCCTAAACGTCTCAATAGTCATAATTGTAGCACATACTCTTATTATAATCTCATGTTGCCTATTGGAATTATTTCATGCGAAGCTAAAAAATTATTCCTAAAAAATGACACAAAAATAAAACAGTAAACAGAGTAAACAAACATAGATGCCATAGAGAAGTATAGCATGCGATACCGCCACCCCACACTTAAACGGGACACTGCCCTCAGTGGAAAATAAATACGAAGAGCCTGGTCAGTCGGACTCTTCCTCAATGTCGGGGGTCATACCCCCTTCGTCGGAATCATCATAAGAGTCGTCGTCAGAGTTCTCCTCCTCGTCGGAGTCTGGCAAGCGTCGATCGTCATCGGTCGGCACATCATCGTCTAGAGGTTCCTCAAAGTATACGCCTACTCCACACATCTCCCGTGCATGCATATTCATTGGATAGCCGTGGTCCAGCTGTTGGAGCTCTGCAGCAGTTGGAACACGTCCACCACTCATCATAGTAAATCGTGTCATGCCATAAAGATGACGGAAGAAACTCTCATCACGAGCATGTCTCTCTGCAGTAGTAAGGTTGACACCATGAGTTGTTTCAGCATCTTTGACCTTTGTGAGGTCAACCTTCTTCGGGTTATATGGGAGTTTGTGATCAGCTGGTTCCTCTTCGATATCCTCCTTCCGCAAGATTGCTGTCAACAGATTACCAAAAGTGAAGTGGGACCTTTTGTGGAGTCTGGCCTTCCTCATTGTAGAGCAAATGATTGCCCCAAAGTTGATAGGGACATTCGTCATCAAAGCATAGACCAAACACACTCTATCTCTTGATATTTTGGTGTATTGAGTCCCAGGAATAAGGCATGAGTTGACAATACGCAACCAAATTCTTACTTCCCTATTCAATGGAGCATAGGGGAGGGTGTTGTGTCGTCCGGTGTCTTGGTGTCTACTCCACCTTGCCATGGATCTACTTCCACAAAGTGTGTGTCGAATTGCTCTATAAGGAGGTCTGCTGTACAGCTCTTTGAATGGTGCTGGATCGACCGAAGGTAAACCAAGAAAGGAGTTGATTAAATCCGCGTTGAGCTGTAAAACTTGGCCCCGAATCTTGACTTCGCTGCCTATTTTTTTCGGCGACCAGTTGGCGTAAAATTCTCTTGTCAAATCAAGATTACATTCTCCCATGTCGCGGAAGATGAAATCCAGATTCAATGCCATAATTTTTGCCAACATACACGGTTCCTTCTTTGCTAGGTTGTCCTTGTTGATCAAGTCGACATGAACATATTTGCTTTCCTTGTTGTTCCTATACCATTCTTTGGCTTCCTCCTCAAGAACCCATTTTATTCCAAACATTCGGCGGGGTAATTGCATTGAGGATGATTCTCCTTGGTCCTTGCGACCTCTCTTCTTGCCCTTTTGGGATGTGGTAGCCTTATCTTGTCTCGCTTTAGGTGCCATTGTTCCTGAGATTTAAACAATATTTCATGTTAGCATCAACTCAATGGAAACAATATATAAACAATCCATCGGGGTACCACCCCACACTTAAGTTCGTTGATACAAATCAATGAAGTGAAAGTGGTCGATTACTTAGACTTCGTCGACATACGTTTAAGGAGCTATATTCCGACAAGAAAATCAGTGATGTATCACTTCTTGCAACCTTTGCAATACGTTCATGTTAGGTAAATCAAGACTACTACATAGGGGTTTCATCATGGTATAGTTTCTATCAACAATTACAACCTCCTATGTTGGTAGGCAACTATAAGTCTTATCCCGATGAACGGGATAGCCTAACATGTAGGTATACAAGTGACAAGACTATGCAATGTTCATAACCATAGCAATTCCGCAAAGAGTATGACAAGGCTAGTAAAACCAAATTCAAGTTGGAAACAAGTCAAGATTATCCTAACGTATATGTTTACTCACATGGTTTTGTATCAACAATCCAAACACATTAACATCACCAATAACCCTTCAAGATGTAGCAATTCATAATAGACATAGTAACGTAGTACTTACGAGAAATAGATGAAGAATAAAAGAGTACTTACGTGATTGAAGCCTTTGGAGATGGTCTTGTGAATTGGAAGAGCAAAAAAGAAAAATTTTGAGATGATTTGGGTGGATGTGCGGAGCCTTTAGGTCAATTTCCAATGTGGTTATGTTTCAAGACTAAGTCCCCTTTATATAGGAAAAGAATGGGTCGGGTTTTGACCCATTTACAAACGGTTTTGGAGACAAAAATGACCTTTATGCGGCGCATATTGCTTTGCATAATCATAGTATAGGCGGCGCATAGTGTAGTGCATTTAGGGACATATGCGGCGCATAGTGTATAGCATTTAGGGACATATGCGCCGCATAGTGTATGGCATTTGAGATACTGAGACCTAATGCTATATCATAGGCGGCGCATAGTGTATAGCACACTTAAGCATAGGCGGCGCCTATGTCTTTGCACACTAGATTCCGAGACCTTAGGCTATAGTATAGGTTTTGCATTGTTCGTGGCCTAGTTTTACCTAGGCCTAGCCTTCCTCGATGCCTATTTTGGCATGAGCAATGCTCAATCCATAGCCTTATGCATCCTTATTCCTAACTTACCACCTTTACCATACAATGCGTCCAAATCGTCATTTGAAACCAATCTCCTCGTTGAATACTTCTCGCACCTATATTTGCTCAAAACCAATGAAAACGATTAGTACGATGGGTTGCCTCCCACCAAGCGCCTTAGTTTTGGTCGTGGCACGACTCTTATTTTTGGATTTTCTCTTATCAAAAGCAAAACAAGTAATAGAACAAAAGAAACGATAAACGAAAAACGATAAAACAATAAAACGATGGGTTGCCTACCATCTAGCGCCTTATTTATCGTTGTGGCTCGACGTAGTTTCCTCGAGTACTTAGACTTCGTCAAGGTAAGTGATGGCCATATAATTCATTGATTCAAGAGGACCGATATAAGGTTTAACACGTTGGCCATTCACTTTGAAGACAACACCATTATTGCCTTCATATTCGACTACTCCAGACGAGTAGACTTGGATAACTTTGTATGGACCAGACCACTTAGACTTTAACTTACCTGGGAAGAGCTTCAATCTGGAGTTGAAGAGAAGTACCATATCACCCCTTTAGAAGTTTCGTCGAACAATCCGCTGATCATGATACTTTTTCATCCGCTCCTTGTATAGGTCTGATCTTTCATATGCATGGAGACGGAACTCATCTAATTCGTTCAGCTGCTCCAACATCAGATTCTTAGCATCATCCCAATTCAAATTCAATTGCTTCAATGCCCACAATGTCTTATGCTCGAGCTCGATGGGTAAGTGACAAGCCTTCCCATAAACTAGTTCATAAGGAGACATGCCAATGGGTGTTTTGAATGCAGTCCTGTACGCCCATAGTTCATCATCAAGCTTATTAGACCAATCCTTCCTATTCGCATTAACTGTCTTCGTAAGGATTTGCTTGATCTCGCGATTGGAAACTTCTACTTGTCCACTAGTTTGGGGATGATAAGGCGTAGCTACCTTATGTTGCTTGACATCGTACTTGGCCAAAACTGATTTGAATAGCTTATTGCAAAAGTGAGATCTCCATCACTTATGATAGTACGAGGTACTCCAAAGCGAGAGAAGATATTCCTCTTTAAGAACGATACAACACGCTTCCCTTCATTGTCAGCCAACGCTACATCTTCAACCCATTTCTTGACATAATCTACAGCAACCCAGATGTACTTCATTCCAAACGAATTCATGAATGGACCCATGAAATCAATACCCCACACATCAAAAAGTTCTACCTCAAGAATTTTGGACATGGGCATCTCATGGTGTTTCGATATAGCACCTTGGCGCTGGCATTGGTCGCACCTTCTAACATAGTCGTAGGCATCTCTAAATATTGAAGGCCAATAATAACCACTTTGCAACACCTTTCTTGCTGTCCGATTACCTGCATGATGTCCTCTAACTTGGGAAGTGTCGCATGCTTCCAAAATATTAGGCACCTCTACATGGGATATACATCGTCGAATAATAACATCCGCGCATTGTCGAAACAAATATGGCTCATCCCAATAGTAGTGCTGTACGTCATGCATAAACTTCCTCCTTTGGTGGTAAGATAAATTGGCAGGTATCACATTACTCACCACAAAATTTGCAAAGTCGGCATACCATGGTAATTTTTCCATTGTTGTCGCTAATATCTCCTCATCAGGGAATGCATCATCAATATGAATTTCAGGTTGCGCCACATGCTCATTCTCAAGTTGAGATATTTGGTCGGACACTTGGTTCTCGCAACCTCTTCTATCTTTGACCTCGAAATCGAACTCTTGCAGCAGCAACACCCATCAAATCAACCTTGGTTTCGCATCCTTCTTTGTCATGAGATACCTAAGAGCTGCATGGTCTGTATCAATGATAACCTTAGTTCCCAATAAATAGCCACGAAACTTCTCAAACGCATACACAACCGCTAGGAGCTCTTGTTCTGTCACAGTGTAGTTCCTTTGGGCTTCATTTAGGACCTTACTTGCATAGTAGATAGGATGAAATAATTTTTCCTTTCTCTGACCAAGAACAGCACCAACGGCTATACCACTAGCATCACACATGACTTCAAACGGGAGAGACCAATCTGGTGCTACCATGATAGGGGCTTCAATGAGTTTTTCTTTGAGGCATTCGAATGCCTTTAAGCAATCTTCATTAAATTCAAACTTCGCATCTTTCTCCAATAGTTTGCACAATGGACTAGCAATTTTGGAGAAGTCTTTAATGAACCGATGATAGAAACCTGCATGGCCGAGAAAACTACGAACTCCTTTCACCGAAATTGGAGGCGGTAGCTTCTCAATAACCTCTATTTTTGCTCGATCAACCTCAATCCCTCTTTCAGAGATCTTGTGCCCAAGAACGATACCTTCTTTTACCATGAAGTGGCACTTCTCCCAATTTAGCACAAGGTTGAATTCTACACATCTTTGCAACGCCATGCTTAGGTTCGCCAAGCACGCCTCAAAAGACTCACCAACAACTAAAAAATAGTCCATGAATACCTCCAAAGTGTCTTCAACCATCTTAGAAAAAATAGACATCATACAGCGTTGAAAGGTGGCTGGTGCGTTACATAACCCGAATGGCATACGTTTGAAGGCAAACGTACCATATGGGCATGTAAACATTGTCTTCTCTTGGTCTTCGGGGGCAATACAAATCTGATTGTATCCTGAATAACCGTCCAAGAAACAAAACCATCCTTTCCCCGCTAATCGATCTAGCATTTGGTCCATGAATGGCATTGGGAAGTGATCTTTGAGTGTCCAAGAATTCAGTTTTTGGTAGTCCATGCATACTCTCCATCCAGTGACGGGTCTGAGTGGAATAAGCTCATTCATAGCATTTGCGACCACCGTCATGCCTCCTTTCTTGGGAACACATTGTACTGGGCTTACCCATGTACTATCAGAGATTGGATATACAACTCCTGCGTCTAACCACTTGATAATTTCTTTCTTCACCACTTCTTGCATAGGTGGGTTTAGATGTCTTTGATGCTCAATGGTGGGTGTGCAATTTTCTTGAAGCTGAATTTTATGTGTACAAATCCCAGGTGGAATACCAATAATATCCGTAATGGTCCATCCAATGGCTCGTATATACTTGCGTAAAATAGCAATAAAAGCTGCAACTTGTTGCTCACCCAAATCGGCTGCCACAATAACTGGAAGTGTGTTTCCGCTTCCTAAGAATGCGTACTTTAAATGACTTGGCAGCTCCTTCAATTCTAACGTGGGTGGCTCTTCGATAGATGGCTTAGCTGGTGGTGTGGGTCGATTCTTGAGATCAAGGTCCAGCTTCTTGGGATCATAGCGATATGTCCCTAATCCCGATAGAGCACAAATAGCTTCTTCACAATTTTCAGCATCCTCATTCTCTCCATTCATAAGCACAACCTCCAAAGGGTCATCAATGATTTGTTCTTCTTCAAGTAATTCTTTCTCATCATCAAAGAAAACATCAGCCATCGAAAATACACTTAGATCTTTGAGTTGCTTCATTGATTTGCACACATCAAAGCGAACTACTTCGTCATTTATTCGGAATGAAAGCTCATTAGCTCTCAAATCAATGAGCACACTTCCTGTAGCAAGGAAAGCGTGCCCCAAGATTATGGAAACTTCTGAGTCTGCTTCACAATCAAAAATAACAAAGTCTGCCGGAAATATGAATGAAGAAACCTTCACCAATACGTCAAATAGAATACCAACAGGTCATTTTACCGACCTATCCGCCATGACGAGCCTCATATTGGTTGGAGTAGGATCACCCAACCCCAACTTCTTGTAGATTGATAATGGCATCAAATTGATGCTGGCTCCTAAGAC
This sequence comes from Capsicum baccatum var. pendulum, assembly GCA_030864225.1. Lineage (NCBI taxonomy): Eukaryota > Viridiplantae > Streptophyta > Magnoliopsida > Solanales > Solanaceae > Capsicum > Capsicum baccatum. The sequence goes on along the minus strand of CM061560.1, from coordinate 79,092,707 downwards.
ACATAATGCTTTGGCAAAATTCAAAGATCCAACGGTGCAAGGAATAGTGAAAGCTCCGGGGTCGGCCTTCTTCTGAACTATCGATCGGGTAGCAATTGCACTACAATGATGCACATCTTCTTTCAACTCATAACTTGCTGCCCGCTTCTTAGTCAAAAGATCCTTCATAAATTTTGCATACCCAGGCATTTGTTCAAGTGCCTCCACCAATGGAACATTAATGGTCAGCTGCTTTAACATAGTCATGAATTTGCTGAACTTTGTGTCATCCGCCACCTTCTTCAATCTTTGGGGAAAAGGTGGTGGTGGGTATGGAAGTGTTCTCTCCACGGTTTTCTTCTCCTCTTGCTTCCGTTTTTCAGATTTTTCAGGTTGCACAGCACTGGGTGAGGCGTCCTTGTCATCAGGAGTAGGTGCTGCGGCATCTTCTCCTTTTGCGTTGTCATCCATGCCCGCAACTTCGTCAACCACTTGCTTGCCTTTTGCTGAAGTTTCCAGCACCTTACCACTTCTGGTAGTGATGGCCATGCATGACCCATCATTCCTTGGGTTTTGCACAGTATCGCTAGGTAAGGTGCCAGCCTTTCTTTGATTGAATGCTGCTGAAAGTTGGCTCAATTGCTGCTCTATTTGCTTGATTGAAGTGGAATGAGAATCAACTAATTGTTTCATGGAGGACAAATCATTAATTACCTCCGTAACTCCCGCGCTCGTTACTTCCACTCCTTTTAATAATTTAGCCATCATGTCTTCCATACTTCCAGAATTAGATGTGGTGGTGTCACGTCTACTAGGGGGAACGTACAAACCACTCTTTTCATTCTTGTTCTTCCAACTACCTTGGTCCTTGTTTCCAAATTTATCATAATAGTTCCTACCTTGGTTTCCTTGGGTATTACCTCGGAAACCCCCCTGATTGTTCAAGTAGTTGGCTTCTTCTTCCGAATCAGATTCGTCTCTTCCTTTTGACACAATAGCTTTCACTTTTTTGGTCTTCCCTGATAATAGATGCTTTGTAAGAAGATCCATTTGAGTTTTCAGGTGCGCCATATCCTGATCACGTTCTTCTTCTCTTCTTCTTTGGTCTGCAGTCATGCCAATAGACAAAGTGGGGCTTGCTACCTCAGAATCCCTGGTATGCCAAGCTCTACTTTGTTTCGTCATACGATCCAGTATATTGCTTGCTTGACCAAAGGTGAGGTCCATAAAAGATCCTCCAGCTGCGTTATCCACCACTGGTTTAGTTATTGAATTCAAGGCTCTATATAATAAATCCATTAGGTGAACTTGGCTCCGGGCGCTAATGGTGGTGGAATTATGGCTCCAGTGGCTCCGGCACCATCAAGATCATCATCATCATCATCGTCGAAAGCTGGCAGCATAGGTTGGCGATCATACCTAAACCGTGCTTGTCGACCTCTTCTGTTGACAGGTGTTATAATTTCAGCATCACGCCTAGGGTTTAGTAACTCGTCATCACCTAAATCCTCATCGTCAGGATTTGTTGCTCGCCCAGGGTTATCAATGTTTTGTTGGTGTACTTGGGAGGCGGCAAGAGCAGCTAATCTCGCCTGTTCCTGTTGAGCATCTATCCTTTCGATTTCTGCTTGTGCTTCCATTCTGCCAATACGTTGTGGTTCAGGATTGATAGGTAATAACGGTTCACCAGAACTTCGAGTATGGGGCATGCACTAAATAAAAACCTGCAGTAAACAAAAACAAAAACTAAAAGTAAAAGTACGAGAATCTTTGACCAAAGGGTCTAGTAATTATCACAAACTTAATTGACACTCGTATTCCCCGGCAACGGCACCAATTTTTGATAACGCTCAATCTACAGCTCTCGTAGGAGTGTAAAGCGGTCGTTAGCAAATATAGAACCCAACCTGGGTTGGGTATCGATCCCTTAGGGAATAGCTTGATCAACAAGTAAGCAAAATTACTAAACTTTTGGTGCAAGTCTCGAAAAAGGGGGGAGTCTTGTCGTGCAAGTAATGTAAATAAAACAATGAAGTAAAAGCTGAAAATAGCAAAGTAAAAAGAGAAGGATTGTTACGTAAGTTGTAAACAATGAGAATTGAAGCGTTGGGGTTATGTCCACCTCCTGAGTTATACGTCTCTATTGACTATGAGTATGTAGAATTCTGACATGCATGTGCTTATAGGGAATTGTATTAGATGGTAAATCCAGGCGTCTTTTGACCTATTCGAGGATTATTTCACTGTAACTCTTTCGAGCTTAAAGCGTGTCTAACTGTACGAATTCTCCAAGAGGTTAATCCAGTTACGGCACTAACTATTTAATAGGGAATTTAGGATGTGACCCTACTACCTTGACACTATCTCTTTTCCAGATAAATAACCTTTCTTTCGAACAAGTTAAATGTTATACTGGCATATTCTTGCATTTGTAACCACAAAGAATTTAGATTAAGATGAAGAGAATAATGATATAAGCAGCATACGTGTCACGAACTCACAAACTCACAGCAATAGATAGTATCTCAGTTGGCTTCCATAACCCCAACAGAGAAGTTTAGTTACCCATGAGTGCGAAGGAGATCACGATTGACATTGTTGTTATACCACAAGATTGATTAATTTCGTGTAGCACAAGTGGTAGGCGTTTAGGCGTGAATTCCTAGGCAAAGTAACGATTCTCTTGTTGCGGAATTTAAGAATAGATGAATAGAAGAAGAAAAATAGAATTAATGGGAAGAATTCGGAATTGAGAAGTAGAATGTATCTCTCCACTAAGGGAGGAATTAATTAAAAATCTCTAGCAAGATAGGGTATTTATAATACTCATATCCTAATCCTACTAAGCTAATGAAATACTTAACCAAATCCTACTAAGCTAATGAAATACTTAACCCAATTGTACTAGGTTAATGTAACATTATCCAAATCCAAATAAACTAATGAAATACTTAACCCAATTATACTAGGTTAATGTATTATTATCCTAATCCAAATAAGTTACTGCAAGTCCCCCAAAGTCTTCAGAAATGTTGTTTTAGCCCCGGACAGATTTTCCATGTATCACTTTGGGTCCTTTAGGCGTTCAAGCTCCCTTTCCTTCCTTCGTGAGCTTTCTTTGGTGTCAAGTAAGCCATAAAATGCTGATTTCTGCATCATTTATACCTGAAACTTTGCTAATCATGTTCGTTAGCTCACTTACAGGAAAAAGGACTAAAAGCGCATGAAATATATACTTTGTTCTCAAAATATGGCATAAATATGGGCAAAAGATATTGATATAGGCGCGTAATATCGCCTATCATCACAATCCTGTCTCAAAAGTAAAGACTAGACATAGATAGATAAAAGAAAATGGGGAAACTCCGACATCAAGAGCTCACCTATCTCAAGAATCCTACACAACACGATCCTCAAATCAACTGTGGCAACTAGTACTCGAATCTAAACTAACAAGGTACAAAAGTGTAGTATGAGTATCAAAATACGGGTACTCAGTAGGCATTATTGGCCGACTAAGCTAATTTATGATATAAATATGATAAAATGCAAAATAATATAATTAAGTCAAGGTAGAGACAAACCTGAATCAACTCCAATATTGTTGTACATAAATGAGTAAATAACTAAAATGATAACATAACATAAAGGATCAAACACATGTAATTATTACTACAAAATTAAGCCCCATAAATCAATAAGTTTGGAAAAGTATATAACCTAATATAGTCCCCATATGCCTAGAGGTTACACACAAAGATAGTATAACTCGAACCACCAACATTTACCAACTCTAAAGGTACAACTATAATCTATCCATATTATGCCACATTACATCAATCTCCACTCCGGGACTTATACAGGTATTATCTCATCAATATCATACTCCTTATCTTGGCTTTAATCTTTAATCATATATCATCAATAACATACTCCATAGTCGAGATTGAATTGGTAATAATATTATCAATATCATCATCAATATCCTGACTCAAATTGATAATCATGTATCATCATATCATAATACATGCCTAGACTTGAACTGATACATATACCATCAATATAATAATCAATATCTAAACTCGAACCAGTAAATATATATATTCAGTATCATAAGCAATAGCATAATCACTAGTTCAGTGAATATCATAATCAATAACGTAATTACTAGCATAATCAATAAGCCTCAACTTCTAAAATTCAATCCATCATCAGCATCAAGTGCCTAAGTTTCTTAATATTACTTTAATAAGAAAATTTTAGGATGTATAACAAGAATATAAAAAGGTTTTCAATAGCTAGAAAATCTTGGCCTAAGGTAGGTCAAAGGGCCTACTTCAAAATTCCCGAAATCCACTACCAGACAAATTCTAATCCAGAATAAGCTAAGGTATCTAAATCCACTTTTAGATATCAAACAAGGCTTAATTAAGCCTATGATGGAAATTTTACTCATAAACAACTCAACTAAGCTAAAATACGTAAATTACAATTTTTGAATGGCCTAGAAGGTCCAACTAACCCAAGTATTGCCAATTTGAATCACCAAATCCTAAAATCCATCCCAAATCTAACATTATATCATAAACATTCTATGACATAGCTCAATCTATGAAGGGGAAAAACCTAGCCTATCTGGATGTCAAAGAAATCTCAAAGAATCCACTAAATCACCGGCTTTCCCTTTTGAGTGGCTTCAGCAAAATGCCAAGCTATAAATCACAATATACTCATCGACATCAGAATGATGATACGTATATTTCACCATTATTCTTTGAGTCTAAAAATCGCATAAAAATCCCATGAGGATCCCATTGACAGAAATTACATTTTCAAAGTCAACCCAACATTTCCTTATGCTCAAGGAGTAATTACCCTAAAAATAGGTGAAATTTGAGCTATATTAGTGCAAAATCAAGACACTAAATTCAAGGGATTAAAGGATGAAAAGGGAAATCGATCATGGAAATGGAGGAATCTTACCTTAAATTCGAAGAAAAATTGCATAATAATCGTTACCCAAACTCCCAAATTCGCCACAAGCTCTAATATTAAGCTTACCCACTCTTTAGCGTTTAAGTTTATAGATAATGGATGAGGAATGGGAAAACCCCAGATGAAAATTGTGCAATTAAAATTTCCATTCGAGGTCATTTCAACTAAAGATGGGTCCCCCACTCATATTTCATTTTCTTAACTCTCTGACCAATAGGTCAAAATGAGCTTGGGTGCCTCAGGATCCAAACTAAGAGTCCATCAAGCCTAAAATTGTCATTCTAAAGATTTTAGAATAGTCAAAATTGGCTTACAAGTTTATTTGACTAAATTTTTCACCCGATGGCAATTTGGAACCAGTGAAAACTTCAAAATAAGAAATTGGCTCTAAAATAAACAAACTGCTCAATAACCAAACTGTTAGTCCCAACAAGTCATAAATGGCTTGGTTCAGCTATAGAAAATCTCTAATGACAAAAATAAAAGGAATTATGGAAAATGACTTAAAGGGTGATTATAATATCCACTACTAAAAGGACTTTCATCTGTAAAAGTCAAGGATTAGGATGTACTTGAAGTCTCAAATTGTTAAGGATACTGGGATCGTATCTCTCTCTTAATCTCCAAGTGGCCTTATCCATATGTGTAATACCATAAAATTTCAAGCTCTAGACCCACCAAAAGATAAGCCATAAAATTAACTTTCCAACGCCACCAGTCTCGCCTTAATCCGATTTCATAGTGAAAAGTTATGCCAAGCTGACTGAGAAGTTGTCAAACGCCAGTGACAATGAATTAAGGCAATGACCTGTTATCAGACATAAGAAGTCGTAGTATGGAGTCATTTCCACAATAGCAAAGAAAAAAAAAGATTCAACTCCTCACCATGACTCTTTTTGACGGCCCTTTATCAAACATAACAAGTCATTAGGAGTGGGTTATTGTTAGCACAATAAGGATCTAGTACCTAGGTCATACCTCGAAGACACGACTCATGACCAGTCATATAGGTTATAGCCTGAGTAGTTACGACTGGAACCAGTAATTTTCTGCATGATTTAAAAAAGGCTCTTGGTCAATTCCTATTTTTTTGATCCTAAACCCACATCATTTGTACACTTCAACATCAGTTATTAGGGGTTAAGTTACCCTAACACCTCATAAACTCAAAACCACTTAACACTTAGCAAAAAAAAAGGTAATTTCTTCTTCTCCAAGAAAAAGTTAGGGTTATTAAGAACAAGCTCAATTCCATGGATTTCTCCAAGGCTTCCACTCCACGTATATGGGATTTCATCAATAGGTCCCTTCCACCTATTGAGCCCAAAAAACTTTTAAATGCTTAAATTTAATTTTCGTTCAATAATTGAGTTTCAAGTCAAGTATGAGTTTGCTTAATTCCTTTAGTTTATTTATGTAAATAAACCATAAGTATATATTTTGCCATGGGATTTACATCTTCCTATACTCACCATGATAAATTTCCTTATTATTGATAAATTATTGAGTTTAGGATTTGATCTTTAAAACCCTCTTCTATGATCAGCTTTAAATTATTATCATATTTAGTTGCATTAGATAGGTTGGTGGGTTAGGAACACTCGATACCTAGGATTTCATGCATGAATGATTTGACATGTTTCAAGTACTTCAGATTATGCATATGTTGCTATTTCCCAAACTTAACTATATTTAGCATGCATATATATATATATATATATATATATACATATACATATATATCAGTTTTTAGTGTCATTAAATTAGGAGTGGTACTTCACATCGATAGAACGCAAGGATGAAGGCTCACCCGCTAATTGAGAACTGAGACCTTTAGTAGAAGTACCTAAGTTCCAGAACTATTGCACCACTGTAGGTTATAAGGGGTCACATGTCAGTTGATTATTGACACCCTAGTTCTTTGGTACATCAATTTAGTGGATCCACACAAGCGAGTGTTGGTACCCTTGGCAAAGTACTAGCACCCTTCCAACTAGGGTTACAGGTTGGACCCTAGTCTTGATAAAATTGGGAATATTGATTATTGTAATCTCCCATAGTCTTAAGTTCATTTTCATTTTATGTTCAATTCAGATTTGCTTGACCAAGTATTCAGATATTCAGTTTTATCCAGCACATGTTTATACTTAGTTTTGCATTTAATTTACATGTTCATGCATTCATATTCAGTTTATGTTAGCTAGTTTCCCATCTCACATACTTAATACATTCAAAGTACTGATTGCATACTTTATGTGCTATATTGTCTCATAATATAAGTTTGAATGCTCAGTACCCAGACCACACATAGCACGTTCCCGCACCACATTCAGCAGCAGAGTTTGGCGAGTCCTCAACATTCGAGGACTATTTTTAAGTTCTTTATTAGCTTTTCAGTTATTTTAGTTTCAATTAGTTGGAGTTAGTTTGGGTTTTGTACCAACAATTCATTACGAGTAGAGGATTTCAGATAGATATTTAGATTTTTGGAATGATTAGTTGTCAGACAATTCTTGATTCTATTTCTAGTTTTATTAGGTATTCAATTTAATATTATTATGGTTTCCACCAGTTATTTCAATTATCTTTATCCCAGAATTTTGTTACTTTATTCATTATTCTAATGCATGTCAGGTTATGGTTAGCTTGAAATCATTTTTGACCTTACGAATCATGTTACAACTAGGGGGTAGTCTCGAGTTGTGACAAAACTTGGTATTAGTGTAGAAGGTGTAAAGTGTCCTAGGGTGTCTAAAATTCACATTAAGTAGAGTTTTATTCATGGGTGTGAAGCACGCCACATTTATGAGCAAGAGGCTACAAAACATTTTAGTAAAGACTCACTTCGTTCATGATTCATGTCGTACGATAGAGCGTGAGCTCTATTAAAATTCTTTTTATAACTCATCCTTTATCTATTTACAAAAAATGCCTCTAAAGAGAACCAACAATGGGAGAAATGGGAACCAGCAAGCAACACCATCAGTTCTCAAAGACCTTCTGAATGAGTAGGTCTCACACGCTGAGTTCAAGGATGATTTCACCACACTAGCCAAATCTATTACTTCTTAGAATAACCAGCAGGATGTTTCCCCAGCCAACCCATTATTGAATAATATGGTAGCTAAAATTTGGGACTTTACTTGGATGAATCCACAAGCATACTTTGGGTCTAAGTCTAGGGAGGATCCACAAGAGTTCTTGGAGAGTGCTCAAAAGGTGATTGATATCATGGGTGTTACTTCTACTAAGAATGATGACAAGGCTACTTACCAACTACAAGGGGTGGCTCATACTTGGTTCAAGCAGTGGAAGGAAGATAGAGGTATAGATGTAGGACCAGTAGAGTGGAATGAGTTTGCCGCTGCATTTTTTGACAATTTCTTTCCACTTGAGTTTAGATAAGCCAAAGTACAGGAGTTCATTAACTTAAAGTAGGGAAGTATGAGTATTAAGGAGTATTCTCTCAAGTTTACTCAATTGGCGAGGTATGCTCCAACTATGGTGGTCGATTTTAGGGCTCGAATGAGTTAGTTAGTATCTGATATTTCTGAGGATGCGGTTAAGAAGTGTAGGATGGTTATGTTGGTTAAGGAGATGTATATCTTCTGATTGATAGTTCATGCCTAACAGATCCAAAAAAAGAAGATCAAGGAAAGAGAAAAGGAAAATAAGAGGTTCAACTAATACCTTCAATTTCCCTCAGTTAAGGTCAGATACTGGGAATCATTCTCAGTTTTGCTAGTAATTTTTAGCCCCATCCATATCTTCTACTAGTTCTCTAGTGCCCAAATTAAGATATGATACTTGTGATAAGGTGCCAGGCTCAAAGTCTCAGGGTATCATGAATAGTAGTCGCACCAACCCAATTTGTAAGAGATATGGTAGAAACAATAAGGGTGAGTGCATGGCGGGTAGTGATACTTGTTTTAGGTGAAACAAGTTAGGCCACAGGAAAAGGTATTGCTAGTGGTTACATAAGGGTAAGGATGTTCGTCAGCAGGGTCAGACTAAATCCTCATCAGTTCCAGCAGATCCCTTAACTCAATAGGGTGCCACTTCTAATATAACTAGTGGACAACATTAGAATAGAATTTATTCCCTTCAGGCTCGATAGGATTAGGAGGGTTCTCCTGATGTGGTTAATGGTACATTACAAGTCTTTTACCTTCATGTGTATTCATTATTAAATCCTGGAGCCACACTCTCTTTCGTAACTCCCTATATAGCAATAGATTTTGGTGTAAGCCCCCAAATTCTTATAGATCCCTTCTCGGTTTCTACTCCAGGCATTAGTTCCATCATAGCCAGATGGGTATACCAAAATTTCCCAATTATAATATCCTAGAAAGTCACCTCAATCAATCTTGTAGAATTAGACATAACCAATTTTAATATTATCCTCGACATAGATTGGCTTCACTCTTGCTATGCCTCTATTGACTGTAGAAACAATGTAGTCCAGTTCCAATTTCCCAATCAGCCAGTCAAAAAATTGAGGGGTAGTACCTTAATACCTATTGGTCAGTTTGTCTTTTTCCTTAAGGCAAGAAGAATGATTTCCAAGTGGTGTATCTATCACCTTGTCTGAGTCAAAGACTTAAGTTTTAAATCCCAAGTCTTGAGTCAGTTTCAGTAGTGAATGAATTTCCAAGATTATTTGATGAAGATCCACCCAAAGTTCCTCCCGAGAGGGAAATTGACTTTGGAATAGATCTCTTTCCAGATACCCAACATATCTGAATTTTGCCTTACATAATAGCTCCAGAAAATATTAAGGAATTGAAAGAGCAATTGAAAGATCTCTTAGACAAGGGTTTCATTAGGTCTAGTGTCTCTCCATGGGATGCTCCAATTCTATTCGTACACAAGAAAGATGGTTCTCTTAAAATGTGCATCGACTATCGTTAGTGGAACAAAGTGACAATAAAGAATAAGTATCCCATCCCCAGGATTGATGACTTGTTCTACCAACTTTAGGGAGCTAATTATTTCTCTAAGATAGACCTCAGATCCAGCTATCATAAGCTCAGATCCAAAGAGTGTGACATCATAAAAATAGCCTTTAGAATACAGTATGGTCACTTTGAATTTGTAGTTATGTCTTTTGGATGAAAAAATGCCCCTACAGCTTCTATTGACATGATAAATAGGGTGTTCAAGTAGTACTTGAACATGTTCATTGTTGTGTTCATAGATCATATCCTTGTTTATTCTTAGAGTGAGGATGGGCATACAGATTATTTAAAGATTATCTTACAATCTCTTAAAAATCACCAGTTATTCTCTAAGTTCAACAAGCGTGAATTCTTGTCGGAATCAGTAACATTCCTTGGTTATATCATTTTCAGCAAAGGCATTCGAGTTGATCCCCAAAAGATGAAAGAAATAAGCAACTGGCCTAGACACATATCTCTATCATATATCAAAAGTTTGTTAGGTTTAGACGTTTACTAAATGTGGTTTGTTGAAGGATTTTGCTCTATTATTTTTCCCATGTCCACACTGACCCAGAAAAATTCAAATTCTAGTGGTCTGATTCATGCAAAATGATTTTTCAAGAGCTAAAGACTCGACTCATCTTTTCCCTAATTTTGACTCTACCAGAGATTTTAGATGGTTTTATAGTATATTGTGATGCTTTTAGACTTGGCCTTGGTTGTGTATTGATGTAGCGAGGCAAGATTTTAACATATGCCTCTAGACACCTTAAACCTTATGATAAAAACTATATGACTCATGATCTCGAATTGACAACAGTTGTCTTTGTCTTAAATATTTGGAGGCATTATCTTTGTGGGTTTTATGTTGATGTGTTCACTAATAATAAGAGTCTTCAGTACGTTCTCATCCAAAAAGATCTAAATATTTGTCAAAGAAGATGGCTAGAGTTATTGAAGGATTATGATATGAGCATCTTGTATCACCCATGTAAGGACAATGTCGTGGATGACACCCTTAGTAGATTATTTATGGAAAGCATTGCTCACGTTGAGGATGATAAGAAAAAGTTAGTTTGTGAGGTTTATCGGCTTGATAGGTTAGGAGTTTGGTTGGATGATTCGATTGAAGGTAGTGTTTGGGTTTATAATGATTTAGAATCTTCTTTGGTTCACGAGGTAAAGGAAAATAAAGATAGAGATCCTAGTTTGCTTAAATTGAAGGAGGCAATTTGAAATTAGCAGGTTGAGGTGTTCTCCTAAGGAGAAGATAGTGTTCTTTGTTGTAAGGGCAGATTATGTGTTCTGAATATGGATGAGTTAAGTTAGCGGATATTAGAAGAAGTTCAAAATTCTTGATATTTTTTTCACCCATGAGCCACTAAAATATATTGTGATTTGAGGGAAGTCTATTGGTGGAATAGCATGAAGAAGGATATTGCAGAATTTGTGGTTATGTCCAAATTTCCAGCAAGTTAAGGTTGAGCACCAGAGGCCTAGTGGTATGCTTCAGAAGTTCATTCTTCCTACTTGGAAGTGGGAAGTAGTTAATATGGACTTTATCATAGGATTGCCTTGTACTTGTCGTCATCATGATTCTATTTGGGTTGTAGTAGCTCAAATGAATAAGTCAACTTATTTCTTGCCAATTACCACTTCAGATTCAGCCGTAGATTATGCTAGACTATATATCAGGGAGTTGATGAAGTTATATGGAGTCCTTTTGACTATTATTTTAGATAGAGGTACCCAGCTTACCTCTCATTTTTTGAAGGCTTTTCAGAAGGGTTTTGGTATCCAAGTTCATATTAGTACTGCTTTTCACCCACAGACAGAAGGTTAAGCCAAGATGACCATTCATACCTTAGTGGACAAGTTGAGGGAATGTGTAATTTATTTTAAGGGTAGTTGGGATGATCACTTGCCTTTTATTGAGTTTGCTTATAATAAAAGCTACCACTCCAATATTTAGATGGCCCCGTTTGAGGAACTTTATGATAGGAATTGTAGATCTCCTATTGGTTGGTTTAAGTTCGGTAAGGGTATTTTGATAGGGCCAGATTCAGTGCATGAAGCGATGGAGAAAGTTTAGCTTATTAGGGAAGGGCTGAAAATAACCCAAAGTCGTCAAATATCCTATATGTATATGAGAAGAAGGGAGCTTGAGTTTGAAATTTAGGATTCTATCTATTTGAAAATTTTGCCCATGAAAGGGGTGAAGAGATTTGGTAAGAAAGGGAAGATCAGTCCCCTTTATGTGGTTCCTTACAAGATTTTGAGTCGATATAGTAAGGTAGACTATGAGTTTAAATTTCCTGCAGAGTTAGCATCAGTGCATCCTGTCTTTCATGTCTCCTTATTGAAGAAATGCATTGGTGACCTAGCATCAGCAGTCCCTTTAGAAAGGATTGGCGTGGAAAATAGCCTCACTTATAAAGAGGTCCCAGTTGAGATCCTTGATCATCAGGTTCGTAGGTTGAGGAATAAACAGGTCCCCTTAGTAATGGTTTTGTGGAGAAATTAGTCAGTTGAGGGAGATACTTAGGAAGAGAAGGTTGATATGATGGCCAAGTATCCCCATCTTTTCTCTTCAAACCCAGTTCGAATGTGAGGCAACAGTTTCCCTTAATTAATTAATCAATCAATTCTTTCAATTTAGTCTTAGGACATCCAGTCATTTTCATGTCATAGCATGCATTCATGAGTTTAGTTCAGTCCATGTATTAGTCATAGATTCAGACATTAACTCATGGTTCAGCTTATAAGTATTTAGTGTAAATCCCAGCTTCCCCTTCCCCCCTAAATGCTTTAACTTAGTTTCATTTGGGAATGAATGATCCTAAGGGGGACATTGTAATATCCCAAACCACAAAAATATAGGCCATCAAATTAGCTTTCCAACACCACCAGTCTCACCTTAATCTAATTTTGTAGTGAAAAGTGATGCCAAGATGACCGAGAAGCTTTCAAATTGGCAGTGACAATGACTCGGGCAATGACCCATTATCAGACATAACGAGTTATTGCCACCACAGTAAAGAAACCAAGGGATTTAAGTCTTCATCATGACTCTTTATGATGATCCATTATCAGACATAATGAGTCATCAGGAGTGAGTCGTTGTCAGGGCAGTAAGTACCTAAGGATCAAGTCCCTAGGTCATGACTCATGACCAGTCATCATGGGTTATAGCCTGAGTTGTTACGACTAGAAATAGTAATCTCCTGTATGGTTTAAAAGGGTTTTTTGGTCAATTACCATTCATTTGATCCAAAACCCACGTAGTTTGGGCACTCCAACATCAGTTATTGGGGGCTAAGTTTACCCTAACACCTCATAAACTCAAAATCACTCAACACATAGCAAAAAGAGGCAATTTTTTCTCCTCCAAAGCCATGTTAGGATTTCTTAAGAACAAGCTCAATTCCAAGGATTTATCTAAGGCTTCCACTCTAGGTATGTGGGATTTCATCAATGGGTCCCTTCCACCCATTGAGTCCCAAAAAGTTTCAAATCCTCGAGTTTAAATTCCCTCCAAGAATTGAGTTCCAGGTCAAATATGAATTTGCTTAATTCCTTCAGTTTATTTGTGTAAATAATCCACAAGTACATCTTTTCCCACAGGATTTGCATCTTCCTATACTCACTATCGTGAATTTCTTTATTATTGATAAATTATTGAATATGGTCTATGTTCCATAAAAATTCTATTATAATCAGCTTTAAATTATTATCATATTCAGTTAAATTAGATAAGCTGGTGGTTTATAAATATCTGATACCTAGGATTTCATACATGAACCAGCTGACATGTTTTGAGCATTGTAGATTATGCATATGTTGCTATTTCCCAGACTTTACTATATTAGGCACACACACACACACATATATATATATGTGTAAATATATCAGTTTTTATTATCTTTAAATAAGGAGTGGTACTTAGCATCGAGTGAATGCAGGGATGAGGCTTACCCGCCAATTTAGGACTGAGACCTTTAATAGAAGTACCTAAGTTCCAGAACTACGACGCCTCCATAGGTTATAAGGGGGCACCTGCCAGTTGAGGACTGACACCCTGGTCCTTCAGATATCAGTTTATTAAATCCACGCCAGCTACTGTCGGTACCCTTAGCAAGGTACTAACACCCTTCAAACTGGGTTATAGGTTGGACCTCGATCTTGCTCAAATTAGGGTATGTCGGTTATTGTTAGCTCCCACAGTCCTTAGTTTATTTTCAGTTTATGTTTCATTCAGGATTTCTTGATCAAGTATTCAGATATTTAGATATTCAATATTTAGTTTTATCTAGCACATATTTATACTTGATTTTGCATTCAGTTTATATGTTCATGCATTCATGTTCAGTTTATGTTAGCTAGTTTTCCATCTCACATAATCAGTACATTCAAAGTACTGATTGCATACTTTCCTATGCTATATTTCTCATAGTATAGGTTCAAACGCTCAGTATTGGGACCGCACTTAACAAGTTCCCGCACCATATTCAGCAGCCACTTTTGGTGAGTCCTCAACATTCGAGGAATAGTTATCAGTTTTTTATTTTCTTGTCAGTTTATTTCAGTTCCAGTCAGTTAGAGTTAGTTAGGGAATTGTCCCAACAACTCATTATGAGTAGAGAATTTTCGACAGGTGTTTAAATTTTCAACTTGATTGGTTGTCAAACAATTCTTTGTTCTATTTCCAATTTTATTAGGTATTCAATTCATTACGGTTTCCACCAGTTATTCCAGTTAGCTTCCGCGCAGTGTTTTGTTACTTAATTCATTATTCTAATGCATGCCACGCCATGGGTTAGCTTGGGGTCACTTGTGACCTTAGTCACAATGTTACGACTAAAGGGTATTCTCGGGTTGTGCCAACTGGTCAAGCCTTCACTGAACCATAACTACCAAAAACTCCCTAGTGTGCAACCACCTGACCTCACTAGCCAAAATAAGCATGGGCTCCTCCACGAAGGTCAATCGGTCATCCAACTAGACTGAGTCCCTTCTAAGAATATGAGATACATCAGGAATGTACCACTGCGACCTAGAAACAAAGAAACCTAGATGGACAGCAGCAAAATATGGGGGTAATGCTAACTCATAAGCCACCTCACCAATTGTGCGAAGAATCTCAAAAGTTCTAATATATCTGGGGATGAGCTTGTCTTTTCTCCCGAACCTCATCACACCCTTCATGGGTGAAAAATGCATAATTACCTGATCACCAACTCCAAACCTCAAAGCACGAAGTCTACGATCGGTATAGGCCTTTTCCCTACTCTAAGTCGCTCTCAACCTATCCTAAATAACCCTGAATCTATCCAATGACTAATAAAGCAAATCAGTAGCACGAGGTCTAATCTTAAAAGTCTCAAACCATCTAATCAAGGAAAGGAATTTCATACCATACAAAGCCTCAGATGGATCAATACTCGAATGATAACTATTATTTTATGCAAACTCTGTCAATTCTAGGTGCTGCTCCCACTAGCCTCCAAAATATATAACAGACTCGAAGCATATCCTCAGGCATTTGAATAGTCCGCTCTAACTGACCATTTATTTGTGGATGAAAAGCAGTACTAAGATCCACATTAGTACCCAACTCCTCTTGAAAAGCTCTTTAAAAGCTAGAAGTGAACACAGAACCCCGATCTAAAACAATAGATATAGGAACACCATGCAGACGAACTATCTCACTAACATAGATACAGGACAATCTCTTGACACTGAAAGACATCTGAATAGGAATAGAATATGCTAACTTGGTTAACCGATCAATAATGAACCAAATACCATCGAAATCATGGGAAGTATGAGGTAAACCACATAAAATCCATAGTAATTCACTCCCATTTCCTCTTGAGAATGGAAAACCTCTGAATCAATCCACCAGGTCATTGATACTTGGGCTTCACCTACTGACAACATAGAAAATGAGCTAGAAAGTCCATCACATCTCTCTTCATGCCACTCTACGAATAATATTATCTCAAATCTCTATACATCTTGGTTGTACCAAGTTGAACAAAATATCTAGAGCTGTGAGCCTTGTGCAAAATTAATTGAATCAAATCATCAACTCTCGGAACACAAATGTGGCTATCAAATCTCAAAATACCCTCGGGATCTAGGGCAGCCCTCTTGGACTCACCAGCCATCACCTGATCATGGAGGATGCAAAGTCTACTATCCTCAAATTGGCGATCCCAAATCTACTCAGATAGCGAAGACCTCACCTCAGCAGTAGCAACAATCCTTTAAGGGTTTGAAATATAAAGTCGCACCATCAAGTTGGAAAGGACTGGATGTCCTATGATAATGGCCTCTGAGAAATTGATATACAAGTCAGGCTACCCATACTCACTGCCTTCCGACTTATGGCACTTGCTACCATATTCGCCTTGGCTAGATAATACAAGATAAAGATATCATAATCCTTAAGCAGCTCCATCTATCTTAATTGCGCAGCATTAATCTCTCACTGGATCATAAGATGCTCAAGAGAATGATAATCAATGAAAAACTCATAATGCACCCTATAAAGATAATGCCTCTAAATCTTAAGTGTGAAAACTACTGTTGCAAACTCCAAATCAAGATTGGAGTATTTATGTCATGCACATTAAGCTGCCTCATAGCAAAACCGATAACATGACTTTCCTGCATCAATACACAGCCCAAGCTAACACTGAAAGCACACAATACAAGGTGAATCCCTCACCCTTAATGAGAAGGACCAAAATAGAGTTAAAGTAAGAAACTTCTTGAGCTTACCAAAGCTCAAATCACACTCCTCAGACCATCAAAAATGAACCTCCTTTTGGGTCAATCTGGTCATAGGCACTGCAATAGTAGAAAAACTCTCAATAAATCATCTGTAATAACTAGACAAACTAATGATGCTATAAACCTTGGTTAAAAATGTAGGCCTGACCCTATCATGAATAGCCTCAATCTTCATCGGGCTTACCATAATCCCATCCTTAGATACCACATACCTAAGGAGCGTCACTAACTCAAGACAAAACTCACACTTATAAAATTTTGCAAAAAGCATATGATCTCTCAAAGTTTGGAAACAATTCTCAATTATTGTGCATACTCCTCTCAACTCCTAGAATACAAAAGGATGTCATCGATGAACAAAATCATGAAAACATCCAAATAAGGCCTAAACACTCGGTTCATTAAATCCATGAACATGGCTAGGGCATTACTCCACCAAAAAGACATCACCAAGAACTTGTAATGACCATAGAGGGTCCTAAAGGCTAGCTTCAGAATATCCTCAGCCTGAATCATCAACAAATGGTAATTAGACCTCAAATCAATCTTAAAAAATACCACTACACCCTGAAGCTGGTCAAATAAGTTATCAATGTAAGGCATAGGATAATGGTTCTTCACTGTCAGCTTATTAAGATGGCTATAATCAATACACATGTGCATGGAGCCATCTTTGTTCTTCACAAACAACATAGGAGCTCTCTTAGGATACACACTTGGTCTAATAAAACCCTTACCAAAAAGATCCTAAATCTGAGAATTCAGCTTCTCAAGCGCACAAGAGCCATACGATAAGGTTCCATAAAAATAGGTCAGGTGCAAGCTCAAGATCAATAATAAACTCAAAGGCAGGAGGTATGCCAGGTAGATTACAAGGGAAAACATTAGAAAACTCACAGATTATAAGGACCGAGTCAAGTGACAAACTCTTTATACTAATATCATGAATATAAGTGAGATAAGACTCTCAACCCCTCAAATAAGCCTCCTAGCAAACATATAAAAAAATATTTCTCGTCCACTTACGGATAACAGCTCCCTACCACATGACTGGAGGTATGTCGAGTATGGTTAATGTAATGGTGTTGGCAAAATAATCCATAACCACATGATAGTGGGATAACCAATGCATGCCCAAAATCATATCAAAATCAACTATGCCCAATATAATAAGATCAACATGAGTATCAACATCTCCAATAGTCACAACACAGGATCTGACCACCTGACCCACTACTAAAAATCACTCATGAGAGTAGATACACATAATCGCACAGATAATAAATCCTAAAAAAACTCTAACCATGGATCATAATAAGAAAACACATAAGAATAAGTGGATCTCGGATCAACTAAAGCAAAGGCCGACTGTCGGCACTCTAAAATCATACCTGTGATAATAGCATCCGAACACTCAGCCTCGGGTCTAGTAGGTACTGCAAACAACTGACTACGCCCCCCATTTAGTTGGGCTCCTAACTAATCTTCTATCCTATCTGCTCGAGAACCACCTTAAGCACCCTGGGGAACACCCCTACGGCTATGTGAACCACCTCTAGTTGAGAGATAAATATTGTAATAGGGAGAATACTGAGCTAAAAAAATAATTTCCCCACGACTAGGGCAATCTCGTGAATAATAATCACAACCCCCACAACTATAATAAGTCACCGGAGTTGAACCAAAACCAAAAGATTAGGCTAACCTGGAGTAATCACCACGACTAGAACAACCAGAAGATAAAGCCCTCGATGACTTACCATTACTCTGACTAGGGCGATCACTAGCACAAGACTAATCTCCACTAGTAATCTAGAGTGAAACCTGAATGGGCCTACAAGGCTGACGTAGAGAGTACCTACCCTAAAAACCACTACCTCTAAATCGAGAGCTACTAGAACTCCTACTGAAACTACCCTAATATCTAGGCCTTTTATCACCACTTGCCAAGTCCTCGTGATGCATCTCCTTCATCACCTAAGCATGATTAAAAGCCTCAGTAAAAGACCTACCTACAGCAACCAAATTCTAAGTATATATGTAAAGGCAAAGTATCAATTCTCTAACAAAGCAATGAACTCTCTCATACTTAGTGTCAAGAATAGAAGTACCAATCCTGGGAAAGTCATAAAAATTAGCCTAATACTCCACAACTATAGTAGATCCCTACTCCAATCTAGAAAACTGATCCCTCAAATAATCCCTAAGGCTGTGAGGCATATGCTTCTCCAAGAAGATCTCAGAGAACTAAGCTCATGTCAAATTAGAAGGTCCAGCTGACCTGGAATCAAGATGACCTCTCCACCAATATCTAGCAGTCATGTCCAACTAAAATGTAGTGTAATCCATAAAAATGAGTCTCAACTAGTCCTAAATTATGGAGCCTATCCTCACATAAAATTGGAAAAATTATATGCATCTTTGCCTGGTGTACCAGAAAACCTAAGTGAACCCAATCTCAAGAATTTACCCAACATCTTCTGCTCCTCGGCAGACATAACAGGCTGGGCAACCACTGGCTGAGCAACTACTGGCACAGGAGGAAACTCAACTCTGGGAGCCTCAATACTACTCTGATTTATAGACTGCACACCATCAGACAGTGCACCACCAACAAATCCCAAAAGGCAAACCAAAGTATCCTAGATTATTGAAGAAGAGATAAATCTTGGTGGATCTTAGGCTGGTTCCTATCCCACAACTGTCTAGGGAGAAAGAATCTCTAGCTCAGGAGTAGGAATAGGGTCTGGTTAAGGACCCCTATCCTAGCCTCTAGTTGGGGATACATCTTGAGGTTGTTTATGGCCTCTATATCATCCAGTAATAGAGACAGAATCCCTAGGCTCGATCTTGGGACCCTCATCTCGTATAGCGGTAGCACTCATTCTAGCCATTTACAAAAGAGTGAAGTCAAAAAAATGCTTCACAATCCAACTCAGACACTTAGCACAAAATAAGTAAAAAAAAGTAAAAACTCCTAAAAATGTCTCATAGCCTTCCAAAGATAAGAAACGGACATCATCGTTCTAATCCATAGGACTCCACTGGACATTTGCGCTTGTACCAATAATACCAGTATAGCCTAGGATCTGATACCAATTTGTCATGACTCGATGGCACCTACTAAACCCCTCTAGAAAATAAGCCTAAACATAACCCAAAGCCATTCACAAAGGGTTAACTTGGTGGAAATTGCCTCAAAATAGTGAATTAGAAAATTTAATACAAGAAATAAGCAAGGGAATAGAAATAGTCTAAAAGTAACCATAATATAGAAAACCATCCCACAACTTGGTAAACTAAGTAAAAGAGCTACTATAAATAAACCCAAGTCTAAAATAGTCAATATAATTCTATCTCAAAAATAAAGACTATACATAGATGGATAGATAGAAGGAAATAGGGCAACTTTGACTCCAAAAGCTCACCTATCTTCTCAATCCAACACAGCAGGATCCTCAAATCAACAATGGCAACTAGTACTCATAGCTTCACAAAAAATGTACAAAAGTGTAGTATGAGTACCAAAACATGGTTACTTAGTAGGCATCATTGGCTGTCTAATCTAAATCATGATAATATAAATATGATAAAAAGTAAGATAACACAACTAAGTCAAGGTAGAGACAAACCTGAATCAACTCCAATATTGTTGTACATAAATGAGTAAATAAATAGAATAATAAAATAACATAAAAGATCAAACACATACGATTATAACTATAAAATTGGGCCCCATAAGATAATAAGTGCAAAAAAGTAAATAACCCAACACAGGCCCCTATAATCTTGGAGGGTACATACAAAGATAGTATAACCCAAACCACCATCATTTACCAACTCTCAAGGTATAACCAGAATCTATCCATATCATACCCCATTACAATACTTTTACTTTTGGACTTAAATCGATATCTATCTTATCAATATTATACTTCTTATCCAGATTTGAGCCAATAATCATATATCATCAATAAAAGAATCCATAGTTGAACTCAAATTAGTAATAATATAACCAATGTCATCATCAATATCTAAACTCAAACCGGTAATCATATATCATCATATCATAATAAATGCCCAGACTGAATCAGTATATATACCATTAATATTATAATCAATGTCTAGACTCAAATCAATAAATGAATATATTTAGTATCATAAGCAATAGCATAATCTCTAACTCAATCAATAGCATGATGTAACACCTTGGATTTTTTGGTCTTTGAAAATTCAAAAATTTTATTCTCACTACCCAAACTATGACTTCTCTTACGAGTCATAGGGAGTCTAAATGGGTCTTATGGACGCAATCGTAACCTAACTAGTGTGTGTGGCTAAGTCTTCTGCCTTGAGTATGAGTGACTTCTAAAGAACCATAAAAACTCAAAATGAGTCATATGGTGTCTTTTGTATCCTAACCAGTGTAATGCCCAATTGTTTCTATTTTGATAACGACTAGACTATGCGAGTTGTAATGACTGAGTATGAGTCGCAAGGTATGACTCATAACCAAGTTAGTATTGGTGGTCCTTAACACTGTCTAAACTAAAAATGGGACCATATGAGTCATAAGGTGACCCTATGAGTAGCAAGGTCACCCGTAGTAATAAGGCAAAGATTTTTCAGTCTTCATATTAAGGAGATTCTAGTCAATTCCCCCTTTTCCTTGCTTGAACCCCACGACCATAAAGCACTTTAAGGGGTTATTTATCATTCATAACACAATTAAAAACACTCCCAAACTTTCTAAATTTTCTCAAGTAAGATACTTAGGGTTTCTAAGAAGTTCATCAATTGGAGCTCTCAAAGGCAAATTTTCTCCATAACTCTTGATATTTCTAGCATGTTACTCTTCACCAATTATTAATTTATAAAAAACATGTATTTAAATTATTTAATTAGATGGTTTGGAATATAGGTTTTGATGTGATTGATTCTTAAATTATTTTTCCATGATTTATTATTTATTGTATATGCTTTATTGGTGGCTTTGAACTTATGGGGTGCATAGAAATGGTGAATAAACTAAGGGGTCAAGATTTCCCTCAAAATTGGTGTTTTGAAATTAGAATTGGTTTTGAATAATTGTGTCTCCTCAACCCACTTGTGTAAATGGCTTGGATTGTGAAATTGCCAATTGATTTTACTTACTCATCTATGATATTGAATTGCATTAATGATTAAGAAATGAAAATGGATTTTGAAAACCTTGTTGGCTATGATTTGATTTAAATAACAAAGAGGGTTGAGGCATTCCTCTAAGAATGTGATTATTATGGCATAAAGATAAGCTTACAAGTGTAAGGGTATGACGATATCCATGGTATTCCTTAACGGTTAGTTCATTAGTTAATAAATGGGTTATATGAGACTTGCTTTAAATTGGGCTTAAAGGGGGTTATGTTGCTAATCCCTAAAGGTGTGGGACTTGAATGACTTGTACTAGAAACATATATTGGCCGACGTGAGGTTTGGTCTTGATGATATGTGAGCATAGTTCACACTATTGATATATTTATATCTTGGTCGGGGCATTATTTGGTCTTCCTTGATACCTCAAGTTTCTGTGACTAACGAGCGTTGGGGACCTTTCAATAGGGGGAAATGAACCCATGTAGCTTGTGGGTTTCTATTTGTGCCGGTTGAGCTATATAGTCCAGGATAACGTTTGACTTTATGCTTGACCTTGTTATCTTTCTCTTCATGACATATTTATATATATATATATGATTATGTGCACTGGCTTGAAATATGGTATATGGCATTATTTTATCCCCTACCCCTGAGTTATATGCTAGTGCTCAACCCACGAACCATCTTCATACATTGTATCCCCACGTGATACGGGTACTGAAGATACTTCTACTTTTTTATGTAGTGTTAGATGGATCATCTTGATTCATCGATCATCGATGGTAGAGTGGTGATCTTCCATTCTCTATAAGACTTAGTTATTTCATCAATTTTCTTTTATAGACTAGGGTTGAAGAGTTCATATTTATAGTGGGGAGACGTTAGTGGACCTAATTGAATTAGACACGTTAGACTTTGATATGATTTTGGGGATGGATTAGTTTCACTCATGCTATGCGTCTATAGATTCTTGGACCTGAAGGGTTAGTTGTTGATTCCCTAATGAGTTGGTGTTTGAGTGGGAAGGTAGTTCCCTAATGCCTAGGGGAAGGTTTATTTCTTATCTTAGACCCCAGAAATTAGTTTACAAGGGGTGTCTCTACCATTTAGTGTATGTTAAGGATTCAAGATCTGAAGTTCCTTTGTTGTAATTGTTCTATGGTCTCTGAGTTTCTTAAGGTCTTTCCTGATAATCTTCCTAGTGTTCTTCCTAATAGGGAAATTGATTTTAGGATTGATCTTCTTTCGGACACTCATCCTATCTCCATCCCACCTTACAGAATAGCTCCAACTGAGTTGAAGGAACTTAAGGAGTAGTTGAAAGATCTTCTAGATAAGGGTTTTATTTTTCCTAGTATTTAATCGTAAGGTTCTTTGATTCTTTTCGTGTGTAATAAGGACGGGTCTCTTCGAATGCGTATAGATTACTACCAATTAAATAGGGTGACTGTGTAGAATAAGTATCCACTTCCTAGGATTGATGATCTGTCTGACCAGCTTTAAAGAGTTAAGCACTTTTCTAAGATTGATCTTCGGTCGGGCTACCATCAGTTGAATATTAGGGAGGTGGATATCCCTAAGACTGCTTTTCGAACCCGGTATGGTCATTTTGAGTTTTTGGTGATGTCTTTTGATTTGACTAATGCCCAGACAACATAAATGGATCTAATAAAATAGGTTTCCATTATTTCCTAGATTTGTTTGTAATTTTGTTTATTGATGATATTTTGGTGTATTCCAAGAGTGAGGCGGATCATATCAATCACCTCTATTTTGTATTGCAAACCTTAAAAGAGCAGTGGTTGTATACGAAGTTCTCTAAATATGAGTTCTGGTTAAATGTTATAACCTATTTGGGTCATGTTATTTCTAATAAAGGAATCATGGTGGATCCACGAAAGTGGTGGTGGTTAATAAGTATCTTAGACCTACAACTCCACCTGATATTTAGAGCTTCTTGGATTTATATAAGTACTATAGGAGGTTTGGGGAAAGTTTTTCTTCTATTACTACCCCATTAACTAAGTTGACTCACAAGAAGGTGAAGTTCTTATGGTTCGATGCTTGTGAAGGTAGTTTTGAGAAGTTGAAATATAAGTTAAAATCGACTCTAGTTTTGACCCTGTTTGAGGGTACCTATAGTTTTGTTGTTTATTGTAATGCGTCCCAGGTGGGACTGGGTTGTGTGTTGATGTATAAGGTAAGGTGGTTACTTATGCTTCTAGGAAGTCAAAGGTGCATGAGAAGAGCTATCTGACTCATGACTTAGAATTGTTAGCTGTGGTTTTTGCTTTAAAGATTTGGCACCAATATTTTTATGGGGTCCATGTTGACATCTTCTTAGACCATAAGAGTTTGCAATATGTGTCCACCCAGAAAGATTTGAATCTCAATCCAAAAAGATGGCTTGATTTGCTCAAGGACTACGACATGAGTCTTCACTATAATCTAGGTAAAGCTGACGTGGTTGATAATGCTCTTAGAAGATTTTTTATGGGAAGCTTATCTCATATGAAAGAGGAGCAAGAATTGGTGAAGGATAACTGATTGGATAATCTTGGAGTTTATCTCTTGGACTCTGAGGATGGTGGTATAATGGTGCAAGAGATGGTGAAGTCATCTCTGTGTGTTGAGGTGAAAAAGAAACAGGTTTTAGATCCTATCTTAATATGGATCAAGGATGATATAGGTCACCAGTAGGTGACAGCCTTTGATATTGGTGGTGATGGTATCTTGAGGTAGCAAGGTAGGTTGTGTGTTCCCGATGTTGAAGGGTTGTGCGAGAGGATCTTAGCTGAGGTTCACATATCGAGGTACACTGGTCATCCTGGTTCCACAAAGACATATCATGACTTAAGGGAAATTTATCGGTGGAATAACCTGAAGAGGGATGTGGCCAATTTTGTGGCTAAGTGCATATTTTGTCAATAAGTGAAGGTGCAACACTTGAGACCCGGGGGGTTGTCTCAAGAAATCGAGTTGCCTATGTGAAAATGGGAAGTAACTAATATGGATTTCATTATTGTTCTTCCACTATCACGCCATCAATTTGATTCCAATTGGGTCATTATGGATAGGATGACTAAGTCTGTTCACTTCTTGCTAGTAAAGACTAGCTATTAGATGAAAGATTATGTTAAGCTCTTTATTGAGGATATCGTGAAGTTGTATGGTGCTCTAGTTTCTATCATATCTGATCGAGGTACTCATCTCTTATCTCACTTTTGGTGTTCCTTTCAGAGAGGTTTGGGGACTAAGGTAAACCTTAGTACTGCCTTCCACCTGCAGATGGATGGATAAGCAGAAAGGACAATACAGACTTTGAAGGATATGATAAGGTCCTGTGTGATCAATTTTGGTGGTAATTGGGTTAACCATTTTTCTCTTGTCAAGTTTTCTTATAATAATAGTTATCACTCGAGTATTGGGATGGCTTCATTTGAGGCTTTGTATGCTAGAAGGTGTAGATCCCCTGTTGGGTGGTTTGAGGTTGGCAAGAATAGGTTATACGATCCTGACTTGGTTCACCAAGCTATAGAGAAGGTGAATATTATTCGGGATAGGCTTAAGACTGTCAAAAGTCGGCAAAAGTCCTACCCGAATGTAAGGCGAAGGTAATTGGAGTTTGACGTAGATGATTTGGTATTCTTGAAGATATCTCCCATGAAGGAAGTGATGCAGTTTGGAAAGAAAAGGAAGCTCAGTCCTCGTTATGTAGGTCAATATCGTATTTTGAGGTGAGTGGGCAATATAGCTTAAGAATTCAAATTGCCTTCGAGTTTGTTCTCTACTCATCCAGTCTTCCATGTGTCGATGTTAAGTAAATGGATAGGTGATCCTTCCTTAGTTGTTCCTTTGGATGGTGTGGACGTCTCAGATTTCTTATCCTTTGAGGAAGTCTGATTGAGATCTTGGATTAGCAAGTCCATAGGTTGCGGACTAAGGATGTGGCTTTGATAAAGGTTCTGTGGAGAAACCATAAGGTTGAAGAGGCCACTTGGGAAGATGGGGAGGACATGAAGTCCATGTAACCATTCTTGTTTCCCACTCCAGATAATCATGCTTAAGGTATGTGTATTCCTTAGCATCTTTGTTCTCTGACTTTGTTAAAGAAAATTGTGAATTCCTTGATATCTTTGCTTTCTGTCTTTGTTAAAGGTAAGTGTGGATATGTTTGGAGTCAAATTATGCTAATAAATGCCTTGTCTCATCATTTGAGAATGAATAATCCTGAGGGGTATAATGTAATAGCCCAGATTTTTGGTCCTTAAAAATTTCTGAAATTTTATCCTCAGTTGCCACACTACGACTACTCTTACAAGGTGTAGGAAGTCTTAACAGGTCTTATGGACCTAATCGTAGCCTGACCAGAATGGGTGGTTGAATTTTCTACCCTGAGTATGAGTGACTTCTAACGAGTCGTAAAGACAAAATGATTCATATAGTGTCTTTGGTAGCCTAACCAGTGTAATGCCCAATTATTTCTTCTTTGACGATAACTAGACTATGTTGGTTGTAATGACTGAGTATAAGTCGTAAGGTATGACTCATAACTAAGTCAGTATTGGTGGTCCTAGACACTGTCCAGACTATGAGTGAGACCTTACGAGTCGTAAGGTGACTCTACGAGTTGCAAGGTCACCCGTAGTAATTAGGCAGAGATTTTTTAGTCTTTTTATTAATGGCATTGTAGTCAATTCCCTCTTTTTCTTGCTTGAACCCCGTAGCCTTAAAGCACTTTAAAGGGTTATTTCTCATTCATAACACAATAAAAAACAATCTTAAACTCTCTAAATTCTCTTAAGCAAGATACTTAGGGTTTTCAAGAATTTTATCAATTCGAGCTCTTAAGGGCAAATTCTCTCCATAAATCTTGATATTTCAGGCATGTCACTCTTCCTCAATTATTACTTTATGAAAAGCATGTATTTAAATGGTTTAATTGGATGATTTTGAATGTAGGTTTTAATGTGGTTGAGGATTTTGATATGGTTGATTCTTAAATTATTTTTTCATGATTTTTTATGCATTGTTTATGCTTTGTTGGTGGTTTTGAAATTATGGGGTTCATGAGAATAGTGAATAAACTAAGGGGCATGGTTTACTCCAAAATTGGTGTTTTGAAATTGGAATTGGTTTTGAATAATTGTGTCCCCTCAACCCACTTGTGTAAATGGCTTGGATTGTGAAATTGCCAATTGGTTTGACTTACTCATCTATGATATGGCATTGCATTAATGATTAAATAGTGAAAATAGATTTTGAAAGCCATGTTTTCTATGATTTTATTTAATGATCAAAGGGGGTCGAGGCATTCCCCCAAATTAATATGATAGCATAGAGATAAGCTTGCAAGTATAAGGGTATTATGATACCCATAGTGTGCTTTAACGGTTGGTTCATTGGTTAATAAATGGGTTATGTGAAACTTTCTTTATATTAGGCTTTATGGGGGTCATGTAGCGAAGTCATGAAGGTGTAGGTCTTGAATGTCTTGTACTAGAAACTCATGTTTGTCGACGTGAAGTTTGGTCTTTATGAACTGTGTGCATAGTTCACACTATTGATATATTTTTATCTTGGACTTGTGTGGGGTCGGGGTTTCCCCTTTCAGTAGTGGAGCTGAACCCATATAACCCATGGGTTCATGTTTGTGACAGTTGAGCTACATAGTCTAGGATAAAGTTTTACTTCATGCTAAGCCTTGTTCCCTTTCCCAACATGATGTGTTTATATGTATATATGACTATGTGTTTTAGCTTAAATGGTTTTTAGAATATGGTTCACGGCATTATTTTATCCCCTACCCCTGAGTTATAGCTAGTGCTTAACCCAATAACTATCTTCGTACGTTATATCCCCACGTGATGCAGGCATTGAAGATACTTCTACTTTTTCTGTGCAAAGTTAGGTGGATCGGCTTGGATCGTCCGTTCGTGTGGTGATGTGGTAAGCTTTCATTCTCCGAAAGACTTGGTCATTTCATAAGTTTCATTTCATATATTGGGATTGAAGATTTCCCCTTAACATTATCATTGTCAATGTCAGAGTCGGGGGCATGTCCCAACACTTTATTGATTTCGATTTTGTTAGAAGGTTTGTGGATTACTATGGACTTGGGTGATGTTGGTGGTTGTTTTTGGTCGGTTAATGGTTATCGGTTATAGACATATCTTGAATTCTTTAAGCTTATATTATGTTATCTTGATATATGCTTAGAATCCATCCATCGTTGGAGGTATTGTGTTCTATTTGGTTAGGTACAAGGGGTGGTATCTGGTCCTTGTCGTACTTGAGATACCCATCACATCCAGGCCCTGGTTTGAGGCATGACACATAATCACTAGGATAATTAATAATGTAATCACTAGCACAATCAATAAGCCTCGACTCTCAATATTCAACCCATCATCACCATTAAGTTCCCAAGTTTCTCAATATTACCTCAATAAGCAAATTTCAAGACGTACAACAAGCGTATAAAAAAAATTTCAATAGCTAACACAAATCTTGGCCTAAGGTGGGTCAAAGGCCCACTTCTAAATCTCCGAAAACTGCTACTAGGCAAATTCAAACCTAGAATAAGATAAGGTGTCTAAATCCACTTTTAGATATCAAATAAGCCTTAATTAGTCCTAAGATGGAAATTCTACTTAAGATCTAAGAAACTAAGCCAACACATATAAATTATGGTTTTCGAATGGCCTAGAAGGTCCAACAAACCCAAGTATTTCCAATTTGAATCACCAACACCTAAAACTCATGCCAAATCTAAAAACTATCACAAATATACTATGGCATAACTCAATCTATGAAAGAGGAAAACCTAGCCTACCTAGACGCTGAAGAAAGCTTGAAGAATCAACTAAATCACTGACTTTCCCTTTTGAGAGGCTTTTGCAATATGCCAAGCTATCAAAATCAGAATCTACTTATAAACACGAGAATGATGATACCTATATTGCACTATTATGCTTCGGGTCAAAAAAATACACAAAAATTCCATGTGGGTCCATTTAGAAAAATCACATTTTCGAAGTCAACTCAACATTCTCTTATGCTCAAGGAGTAATTACCCTCAAAATGGGCGAGCTATATTAGTTCTAAAATCAAGACACTGAATTCTAGGGATTTTAAGAAAGAAAAAGGAAATCAACCATGAAAATAGAGGGATCTTACCTAAAATCCAAAGGAAAATAGTGTAATAATCATTACTCAATCATCCAAAAGCTTTAACCCTAATCCTACCAACTACTAGGGTTTAAGTATCTTGAGAATGGATGAAGAATAGGCAAAAATGAGTTGAAAATGGGGTATTTATATCCTTTCTAGGTGCTCGAGAGTTGCTATCGCGACCCGACCCTCGTGATCGCCACATCTTGAGGATACCAGAGCAAGTTCTTATCGCGATATGGCACCGTGATTATGGGGAACTTGGTGCCTACCAAGGCTATCGCGACCGCAACCCCTATCATCGCTATTGGTGATTGCACCAGATATAGTTAAGACTTGGAAGAATCATCCAAAATCCTATATACGCAAATGGACTATGCTATCATACAAAATTCAACATTTTTTACTCAATGGCACAGTTCAAATTTCCATCCGAGCTTATTTTGACAAAAAGTGGGTCCCACACTAATATTCAATTTTCTTAACTTTTCAACCAATAGGTCGAAATGAGCCTAGGTGCCTCAGGACCCAAACTAAGAGTCCACTTAGCCTAAAATTGACATTCCAAAGTTGTTAGAATAGTCAGAATTGGCATACAAGATCATTTGATAGATGTTTTTTTCTGGTGGTTATTTGAAACCAGTGAAAACTTCAAAAGAGAGAATTGGCTCTAAAAGCAAATAAACTGTCTGATAACCAAACATTCAGTCCCAGCAAGTCATAATGACTTAATGAAGCTATAGGAAAGCTCTAACGACAAAAATAAGCTGAATTATGAAAATTGACCTGAAGAGTTATTACAATACAACCCATCAAAAGAGCCTAATATACCTTGCCAGGGTATAAAGTCATGGCTAGCATGATCACTTAATGCCAAACTAGGAGGGCTATGTACCTCTGGTGGTATGTAGTTTTTGGACTTGGGTGTGTTGAACCCTAGTCCAACTCGATGTTAAGTACTACTCCCATTCTGGTTATTACTCTTAGCTCATAAAAGTGAAATACTAAAACTGAGTTGGAACATACTTTATGTGAAAGAATTTCTAAAAGTATAAATAATTAAGTATATGTTGTAAGTCTATAAACTGAAGGTAGTTATACTATTTATACTAAAATAAACAATTACGAGTATCGTATGTTCAAAACGCGTCAAACTTTATAACTGAAAGTCAATTCTTGTGAAAATAATGAGAAATCAAGCTAAGTACTAATTCATGAAATATTAGGCTACGCAAGATACCAAAATCAAGGAAAGATACATAATTGAACTATATGATTGATGAAATTGCACATAACTGGAAGGGATTTCATACTAAAAACTTGAGAGTTTGAATTTAAGAAGGATTCCGAGCTTCTTAGGACTTGAGAGAGTTAAATCGCTCTTCTATAATATTTTTTGTGTGATTAGGATAAAATAAGGGTATAGAAACGTTTAATTCCTTTTAACCCCTTCCAATAGACCTTAAAACAATGTAGTATAAGTCTAGGAAATAGGAGAAGATAAAGATACCCTGGGAAACATATTTAAAATCTGTTGAATCACAACGGACGAGTCTCAAGATGACTCATTGTCACTTGCATCGACTTGTTATTTAAGTCATTATGTGGTAAGAGTGTCAAGTAGGTAGGGCCGGGCCAACCCGAAATTAGCCCGTTTAGTTTAACCGAGTTGTGGGCTAGTTCCGGTCCGGGTTGGAGTTAAGTGGGCTGGACCAGTTCCGGGTTCAACTATAAAAATGTTGAAAACAACCCTAAACTGGCCCACTTAACCAAACCCGGTTAAACCCACCTAAATCCAGTTAAAAATTGGTCAAACCCATTTTAAAAAAATCCAATATACACTATATACACTACAATTATATACACTATATACACTCCAATATACAATATATATTTTTTAAAAAATATATAAACAATTACACATATATACGTACCATTCAATATATAATTATATATGACTTTACGTACTACTTTAAATAAAACATATACTACAATAGTACAATATATATATATACACTACAATATATATATATAAATATATATATATACTAATTTATAAAACATATACACGTTTATACGTTAAATATATACGCTTATAGAAGATATATACACGTATATACGAACCATTCAATATTTAAGTACTACTTGTCTACTTTAAATAAAACATGTACTACAATATATATATATATATATATAGTTATATAGTTATATAGTTATATACTAATTTATAAAACATATACACATATACACGTTAAATATATAATACTTTAGAAGATATATACACATATATATATGCACCATTCAATATATATGTACTACTTTAAATAAAATATATACTACAATATACATATATATATATATACAACAATATGCAAATATATATAGTTACATACTAATTTATAAAACATATACACTTGTATACGTTAAAGATATACGTCTATAGAAGATATATACACATATATACACACCATTCAATATATATGTACTACTTTAAATAAAATATATACTGAAATATACATATATATGTATTACAATGTATAGATGGTTATATTATACTAATTTATAAAACATATACACTTCTATACGTTAAATATATACATCTATATAAGATATATACACATATATACGCATCAATCAATGTATATGTACTACTTAAAATAAAATATATACTACAATATACATGTATTACAATATGTAGATAGTTCTATTATACTAATTTATAAAACAGATACACTTGTATACGTTAAATATATACATCTATATAAGATATATACACATATATACGCACCATTCAATATATATGTCATACGTTAAATAAAATATATACTACAATATACATATATATATATACTACAATATGTTTATATATAGATAGTTATACACTAATTTGTAAAACATATACACTTGTATACATTAAATATATACATCTGTAGAAGATATATACACATATATATACACACCATTCAATATATATGTACTACTTTAAATAAAATATATACTACAATATACATATATATATATACTACAATATGTTTATATATATAGTTATACACTAATTTGTAAAACATATACACTTGTATACGTTAAATGTATACATCTATAGAAGATATATACACATATATACACACCATTCAAAATATATGTACTACTTTAAATAAAATATATACTACAATACATATATATATACTACAATATGTATGTATATATATAGTTATATACTAATTTATATACCATATACACATTGTATACGTTAAATATATACGTCTATCTAAGATATATACACATATATACGCACCATTCAATATATATGTACTACTTTAAATAAAATATATACTATAATATATATATATATATATATATATATATATATATACTACAATATGTATATGTATATATAGTTATATACTAATTTGCAAAACATATACACTTGGATACATTAAATATATACGTCTATAGAATATATTTACACATCATTCAATATATGTGTACTACTTTAAATAAAATATATAATACAACACATATATATATGCTACAATTTATATATATATATATATATATATATATATATATATAGTTATATACTAATTTATAAGCCGTATACACGTTGTATACGTTAAATATATACGTCAACATAAGATATATACACGTAGATACGCACCATTCAATATATAGGTACTACTTTAAATAAAATATATACTACAATATATATATGTATATACTATGTATGTATGTGTATATATATATATATATATATATATATATAGTTATATATAGTTATATACTAATTTGTAAAACATATCCACTTGTATACGTTAAATATATACGTCTATAGAAGATATATACACATATATACATACCATTCACTATATATGTACTACTTTAATTAAAGTATATACTACAATACATATATATACTACAATATGTTTGTATAACTATATATATATATATAGTTATAGTTATAGTTATAGTTATATACTAATTTTTAAAGCATATACACATGTATATGTTAAATATATATACTACTTTAGAAGATATATACACACACATATATATACACTGCTTTAAATAAAACATATACTACAATATATATATATATATATACATATATATATATAGTTATAGTTATAGTTATAGTTATAGTTATATACTAATTTATAAAACATATACATAACGTATACATTAAATATACTCATCTATAGAAGATATATACACATACATATATATACCATTCAATATATTCAATACTTTAAATAAAACATACACTACAATATATATATATATATATATATATATATATATAATTATATACTAATTTATAAACATATACACATCTATACGTTAAATATACACTACTTTAGTAGATATATGCACAGACACACACACAGATATATATATATACCATTCAATATATACATTAATTTAAATAAAATATATACTACAATATATATATATATATACACCACAATATATATATATATAGTTATATACTAATTTATAAAACATATACACATGTATACGTTAAATATATACTACTTTAGATTTAGAAGATATATACACACACACATATATATACACCATTCAATATATACACTACTTTAAATAAAAGTATAAAACATATGCTACTTAATCTAATAAATTAATTATACTTGATAGTAAATTAATAATGTATTAAAACTAAGTTTTTAATTTAAGTTTGTAAAATTCTGAATTTTCACAAAAAAAAAAAAAAACTTAACCAGGCCGAGCCGGTTAACAGACGGGCCCAAACCGGGTTGGGTCCAGGTCGGGTTAACCGGTCCCAAATCAAAAACCCAACTGGACCGGAACCCGTACCCCTAAAGCCCTTGGACTTATTGGGTCGGATCAAACCGGGCAGATTTAATTATATGGGCCGGTTCGGGCCGATTTTAACCGACCCGTTTGACACCCTTATAATATGAGGGGACTGTTTATGGGCCTCCTGACTATGGTTTTTCATAATGATCCATTGTGATACATAATGACTCATCCTTAGGAGTCATTAGCACGAGGTAGAGTTTTTCAACTGTTAGGACTTTTGGACTTGAAAATTAGGATAACTAATAGGATGAGTCATCCTAGGTGATGTTAACTCATCATTTTGAGGTGTCATCGCTGATTTAATCTTTTATCCTTCTAAAATTTACGCCAAACACTCAAGATGAGTGGTCAGGATGACTCGCTTGACCTGACACTGACCCATTACTAAAGTTGTCTTATGGATTTTTTTTGCTGGTTTCAACTAGTTTTCTGTACTAAGTTTGAGACACAATCATAGGGACTTCTGAGTATTTCAGTATCTCTTTCTTGAGAACATTTATTCTTGAATGAATAATAACTAGTCTTGAACTATAGGGAAAGAGTTGTAATTCTAAACATGAGTTTCAAAAGATAAATATTGGCATATTAACTAAATTTTTAATTGAAACATAAACTGGAATAAATTTATAAAATATGTATACATACTAAGACATGGAAGCAACTGAGGGACATGAAATTGAATAAAATACTAAGGGGAAGTCTATTACCTCAAGCTAGAACTAAATTTGAAGGGAATAGGTGATGGTATTTGATTTATTATATGGGTTCTTCAACTTACGAACTTGATTGTCAAGAATCTAAATTGGCGCCACTTCATAAAAGAGACTATCTTTCACGCCCACGCTCTCTAATGGACAAACTAAAGTTGGATCACCAATATATTTTTTTAATAGGGGAACATGGAAGATTGGATGTGTTGATGCTAAATCTGTAGGCAAATCAAACTCTTAGGCCATATTGCCAATGGCCTCAAAATCCTATAGGGACTAATATGTTAAGGGCTGAAAGTACTAGAAGTTAGTTTGCCTTGTAATTAGGTTGTTGGTAGTTATAAATATCTCAATAATTGAAGAGGAATTTTAACCTTCGAATCATATTTAACTAGTATAAATCATGGACCTTTGGATGTTATATTATGATAGGTGATTAATTAAACCTATTGTTGACCTTATGACATCCCCGCCTGAATTAAATAAGCCTTGACCCCATGGATTCGAATCAAAACCAAGGAATTTAGACTGTACATTAATGTAACTTCCAAAGTAGTAGCCTTCGGAGGAAGATTAGACCATTGAATAAAGACGTTAACTTTGGAACCTTACCCACGTCAACCATCTGATGCCTTGAAATTCCATAAGTTTTACAATAAATTGTCCATCAATATTAATGGCTGGCAATTTGTTCTAAACCATTACCCGAGACCTCACCTTCTTCTTAAGAAGTAAGACATTGAACATAGAATTAATAAGTTATATAGAAGGAATAGCTAACTCATAAGCAACTGGCCTAGTTTTGGATGGAATCACCAAGGGCCATAGTACTTAGATGTAAGTTTAAGATTCTTTCTTAAAGCTAAAGAGGTCTGTCTCTATGGTTGAAGCTTTAGGGATACCTAATCAACAAATCAAATACCTTCTCATTCTTGTTGTAGTCAACAAACTATTTCATTCCATGTTGATCTTGTGATAAGTTATCCTTCAATAGCTACTGGAATTATTATCTTTGCATTAGCCAATCACCAACGACAAGTACCATAGAGTCCATCATAAGGCCTATTGAGATGTGAGGTGTTGAGCAGCTAAAGAAAGCCTCTAATGTTGTGCATTTTAAGCTAGAATGGTATTTGGTATTATACCACAATTTAGATAAGGTCAACCATTTTCTCCATAAAATTGGTGTATGAGAAGTCATACACCTTAAATAGGTTTCGATACAACTATTGACCCTTTTTGTTTAATTATCAGTCTAGGGATGATAGTACTGTAATTTAGCTGAGTCACAACTAACTTAAAGGATTCCTACCATAGGTTGATAAGATATATTCTATACTTGTCAAACCCAATAGATTTAGGAAAGCCGTGTAAGGAATAAGCCTTCTTAAGGAACGTTTAAGAAACCTTAAGAGTTGTATAATGATGACTAAGATCTAGAAATAGGAAAACTTGGTCATTTTGTCCACAACAACAAATATAACCTCTCTACCCTTAGACTTAGGAGGCTCTTCTATAAATCCATATTGATTTGCCTCCATGCTTGATAATGGACAAGCAAGGGTTGTAATGATCTAGGGTATTGCATATTCTCTTCTTTGTTTCTATAGCACACTTCACAGCTAGCAACATATTGGTTCACCATGTCCTTTATCTTAGTCCAATTAAGAAGTTGAGATAATCTCTTCAAGGTTTCCTGTTGTCTAGAATGACCACCAACAGTAGAATCATGGAAAATAGGCCAAAATACTATTTAAGGTCACCAAGTGAACCCCACCATAATATTTTTTTTTATCTTAAAATTCCAGAAGAATAACTATAGATGTTGTTCCTTTGATGATCCACAAAATAATGAGCAATCAATTCTAGAAATTTTGGATCTCATTCATAATTGTCTTGCACATCTTATATCTATCTAATAATGGTCATGGTGATGTCCAACAATTAACCTTGAGGTTCATGGTATTCACAAATAGTAAGATCTTTAAATTCCCTAGAGAAATTCATCAATGCCTCTAATTCTCAACCTCTATTGAGTTGCACTTCATAGTCCAACTCCAATAACTTAGACAACCCCTTATGTTGAATAGTTGTTGTAACCTTGTAATGTAACAAGTACTTCAAGATGTGAGTTCAGTTTTAATTATAAAATGTTTGTATTGTAGATAATGCCTCCAACTATTAACGATATTCAATTATGCCAAGTATTTCTATATATATTTTCCCTAATGCCTAGGAGCCACACACTTACTATAATATGCAATAGGACTGCCTCGTTTCATAAGAACTATTCCTACACCAGTGTTGCTAACATCAATTTCAATAACAAAAACCAATGAATAATCAGGTAATGCAAGTAAAGGAGTAATGGGCATTGCCTTATTAGGCAATAAGAATGCATCATCATCCACAGTAGTCCATAAAAATGTGTCCTCCTTTAGGATCTCCATTAGTTATAGGCTCATTTGTAAGCCTCTAACATTGACAGGTATGGGTCAATACATTATAGCTTAAACCTTGCTAAGATTAGTGGAAACTCCTTTAATATTAATAATGTGGCCTAAGTATTCTACCCATGGCTAACCAAAAGAGCATTTTTATTTCTTAGAAAGAAATGTCTGATCTCTGAGAATGATAAACACCCTTTCTAAGTGTTACAGATATTTTTCCAAATATTTTCTATAAATCAAAATATCATCAAAGAAGATCAAGAAAAACTTCCTTAAATACTCCTGAAATTTTGGTTCATTAAGGCTTGGAAGGTGGCTAGTACATTCATCAAGCCAAATGGCATCACCTTGAATTCATAGTGTCTCATGTGAGTTTTAAAAGCAGTTTTATGCATATTCTCTAGCGTTATTTTGATCTGATGGTACCCTTTTCTCAGATCAATTTAAAAAACACCCCAGCATCATGCAACTCATCAAGCAAGTTATTTATAGTGGGATGGGATACTATCTGTAACTATAATATTATTCATTCCCTTTTAGTTTACACAAAACCTCCAAGTGCCATCCTTTTTTTTCATCATAAGCATGGGTAATGAGAAGGGTGACTAGCTATGTTATATAATACCACTTTCTATCATTTCCTAAACATATTTTTTAATCTCTTCTTTCTAATAGTGGTTATACCTGTAAGGTCCCAAACTCACATGCACTATACTAGGATTCAATGAAATGGAGTGATCCTATGGTCTGGCAAGAGGTCATGTTCTTGGAACCACAAACAAACCAACATACTTCTTCAATAATTTTTGTAGTAGTTTAACTAGATTCAATTTTAGTCCTCTGAAGAGGCAGAAGTGGATGCCATGAGTGAGCCACTATTCCTTTATCCTTTGTTGAGTATTCTACTCATGGAAGAGTTACTTATCACGCTAAGATTAACACTCCTGGCAATGCCCTTTAAGACCAACTTGGACCCCGCCTTGCCAATAATGACATAAAGCCTCTCTTGATCAAACTTCACTAGATTAAACTTCCTCATCTAGTCATTCCCCAATACTATATCACACCCTCTCAATTTAATGATTCCTAGATCTTTCTAGATGGATTTTCTCTGCATGGACCATGTCAATACTTGGCACTGAGAATTGCAATACAAGTAGTTACCATTTTCCACTATAACTCTGATATGAGTGGTAAAAATTTCCTTAAACCTAATGGTTTAGCTATTTGAGCATCAATGAAGCTATGAGTACTCTCAAATTTAATAAGTAATATCACGAACCTATGCTCAGAATTTTCCTTCACCAGTTTAGTATGGACCCTTTTATTACTCCCAAAAAAGGGTATTTAGATACACATCTTCTTGCATTTCATTAAGAACGTCTTCACTCAAATTGTCATTTACTAAGACCTCATGTTCTTCCAATTTCAAGTCCCCTTGTTCACCAATGATCTACCAGTTTCTCCAATTATATAATTTAGATGTCTCAATTCACCCACAAATCCATAACTTAGGATCTATCCGCTCATATTTGGGAAATTTCAATCTAGGCACAAGAACTTTTCATCCAGTTGGTCTATGTTGCACTTCATGCACCGCATCTTGATATTTTCTATAATTGTCAGGAACTCTCCTATCTAAGTCAGGAGAAAGCAATAATCCATCACCTAAGTGACCAACAGGGCCAGAGCTACAACCTAGGAAGGGTTGCCAGATGAACACTCTTTGTTAAAAAATTATACCGTAAGTTGAGATTAATTATCGGTCTTAACAAATACTAATCTACTCTTGAACACCCTAGACACGGCTGAAAGGATAGCTTAGTGGCCAAACGTTGTCGAAGTTACTGAAGGGGCACAGGTTTGATTCCCTCTTTCTACAAATTTATATAATTTTTTTTAATTTTCTCTAAAGTCAAATAGGACAAATAAGGTAAATTGGTCACTCTTGCTGCTTGTGTTTATTTCTTCTTTAGTGGATATCTCTCATTTACTCTTTGCTAGCATATGGCTTCTTCTGTTATTATTTATGAAAATTAATATATTGCTATTTGTAAATATTTTATCAATATTTTAAAATATATTATTTTAATCATATTGATATAAGAAGAATTGTAATTTAATACTTTTTGTATAGTTTTAAAATATCGAATTGATCTAATCCAATTTAACTTCAAAAATTAATCTACTTAACTCTCAAAAAGAGAAGAGCATCATATAATTTGAAACGGATGTATATTTATTTATAGGAATAAAAACTAAGCTCAAAATATAGAATTTTATTTCATTATTCATAAATATTTTGGTAACAATTACATAGTAGCTTAGCTATGTTTTGCATTCTTTTGTTTGTGTTATTATAGTGTCTTGTAACTTTTTATAATTGAAATACCTAATTATAGTACAATTTAAAGTTTCAATAGAAAAATATTTTTCTTAAATATATTTAAAAAGATAGTCTTATAATTAAAATGTTCCACAATATAATGATGATTTTAGGTGATATTTTAGTGTCTTATGTAAAAAGAGATATTTAGTATTGTTTCTAATGTATTTATTTTAAAAATATTTCAAGATATAAAATCCTCTCGAATAGGATTGGCTAATATATCTGGATTATGCTTACACTAGTAGAACTCTTTTCCAGTTTACGTTTTTTTTAATTTATTTAAAAGTCAGTACTATACAAGTGTTTGTATGACTTAGGTAAATTTAATGTAGCTTGATTTAAAAATTTTGCACTATTTTTTTTTTTTTTGCATTTATCTCCTCAAAGTTTGAATGGCCTTCGAAAAAAATTTGACTTTGTCTATCCTCCTCATGTTGGCAATGTTCTATAGTTGTAATCCTCTCAACAATTTGATCTAAAGGCTTGACGACTTCACCATGGTTGCGAGCCAAGGTCACATGAGAAGCAATAATTGTCCCAATTTTTAGAGTTAATTTTTCCAGCATTTTACCTTGTCTGGTCAAAGCTATTGGGAAATAATGCAAAAAAGATGATAATATTATTTATTTTTACCGAAATAATAATGTAACTATAATGATATTAGTTAAACAAAAACACCAAAAAATAGTTAAATATTACTACAGTAATATTTAAAATAAAATATAAATTATACTTAAGTCATTCTAGACACTGTCTTAAGAAACTATTTTACAATGTAAAATATTTCTCTAAGATTAAATAAACATTTTTCTAATATTAAATAGAGAATATAGGAATCAGCAAATTTAATTATAAACCAGCAAGTTTAAATTTAGAAAAAGAAAAAAAAAATAAAGATTGATCGAATTAAAATAAGAGGAAATTAAAAAAGAGATATATAAGATGTGGGAGGTATAAAATAGTATAGGAATGTTGGAGGTATTTTTTATGGTACATACCACTGAAGCAACTGGATTGGCTATTTATAGCCTATTGGAGGATGTGGAAAATATTAAAAATAATACAAATCAAGTCTACTAGCTTATGGGAAAAGCACATAAGATTTTGGCCTTCAAGTAAAATACTTGGCCTCTAAGAGGCTATGTGGACAACTGGAGTCCATATGAATTTTTTTTGTTCCAAAGTAATATTAAAATATTTAATTAATTATTTTAAAATATTTTACAATTCCTCATATATTTTAAAATAAACGAGTTTAACTTGTTGGAGTATCTAAATAAACGAGTTTAACTTGTTGGAGTATATGGACAAAATATAATAGATTTGGTGTCTTTTGGACTATGAACCAAACTTAACTCAATAAAATTTAACTTATTGAATTATTGCTGAAATATAATATTTTTATGAATCACATTTTGACTATAATTTTGTTGTTTAGTGCGGTTTTGCACCAATAAGCCATGTACATGCCTAGTTATTCATGAGAGCTCTAGAGACTAGGCTAATGTCTCATAGAAACGACCTCATTCCACTTCTCATATAGTTGAATTCATCAAGTTCATACTATTTTAAATACACTATCCATATGGACTATAAATTCATTAAGAGTTAATAAGTTATCCCTCATATTTGGCAGCAGTCACATAGGTTGGGTTACCATCTTTATTGCCAATCATATTAGCCTTAACCTCATTTTTTTGTGGTTTGAAGAACTAATTTTCTTCTACGAGTTTAGTTAGTGAATTGGCAAAATTCAATTCTGACTTCATATAACCAATGAAAATTATTCCATCTCTCAACAGATGTTTTATGACATCATGGCTTAATTTCATATGTCTGTTCTTATAATTATAAGATTTATTCTTTGCAATAGCAATTGCAGCTTAACAATCACAATATATATAGACAGGAAGCACCACATCATCATTTATGAAAAGAATACGAGGAACCATGTCATTCTTTTTAAAAGGAATATTTACTAAGAAATTTTTTAGCCACTCAGCCTCAGAACTAGCTAGCTCCAGAGCTACACATTTTGATCATGGTCAATCTAGCAATGATTGTCTGCTTAGTATAATACCTTGAATTTTTGGTCCTTAAAAATTTCTGAAATTTTATCCTCACTTTCCTGACTACAACATACCCTCTGAGTCGTAGGAAGTCTTAACGAGTCGTTGGACTCAAATTATAACCTAACCAGTGTGTGTGGCCTTCTTCTTTGAGTACGAGTAGCTCACTACGAGTCATGAGGACTCATTACGAGTCGTTGTGTGTAAATCATAGAGAGTCCAGTGTATATCCAAATGGTTTCTATATTGACTACAACTGCCGGGTCCCATTACGAGCCATAGTATATGAGTAATAAAGGCAACAGTATGTGTGCCTGGTGACACTGTCTTGATAACGACTCGTGGAGACGGTTCATAATGTGTCATGACGATTTGTTATGAAACTCGTAACGATTGATGGTTTATTTTTTCATCTTTTTAAATGAGAGTATTTTAGACATTTTTCTCTTTTTCCAATAATAACCCACGACCTATAAACATACTTGGAGCCCTATTTTCATCTATAACATACTCCAAACACTCTTTCTTCTATCTCGAGTCTCTCAAGCATCCATACTTAGGGTTTTCAAGAAGTGGATCAATTAGAGTTTCAAGGGTTGAATTCTCTCCATAATCTTGGGTATTTAAAGCATGTTACTCTTTCCAAATTATTACTTTGCTAAAAGCATATGTTTTAGAGTATTATTCATACAATTTGATGTTGATTGTGAACATGGATTGAGGGTTTTGAATAATTATTGTTTATGTGATATTTCATGTTTGTATATGCATTAGATATGTTTAAATGGTGGTTTTGAAACCAATTTGATGCATGGGTATGATGAATAAATTAGGGGATTGTGAATTTCCTAAATTTTACGAATAATGACAGTTGAATTGGTGATGACCTCAACCCCTATTGTGAAATTTATTCTGAATATGAAAAGTATGCACACTGAATTACTCTTAAACTATTGCATAATGTGAAGAGTTAATAAAGCATAATGATTTTGAATTGAACTTATAATGTTGTGTAATTCCCCAAGGTAATGTGTAATTGAATCAAGAAGTTTGTGAATTTTCCTAAGTGATGATAATTATTTTTGGCATGTTGATGTTACCTTTCAAGAGTAGTTGGTGTGATGATACCAACAGTTTATGACTAAAGGTGCATCATGGTTCAATGAATGGGAATGTGAGTTAAATATTTTAATTGGGCTTTAGTGAGGATTATGTAGCTGAGTCGTGAAAGTGGACATTTCGAGAGAACAGTACTGAAAATTGTGGTTGCCGATGTAGGGGTCGACATGACCGGGTGATTCAAGTCCCTCTTATTATTATCACATGATTGGGAGGTTTGAATCCCCAACATTATATTACATTACATTACAAGAATGGATGCTTCATTCACCTTTATATGCCGGGAGGTTCGAGTCTCCCATGGTGCATACGTACATTCTCTAGTTCGTCCTGCTACACGCACTAGGACCCTTCCAACTAGGGAAGAGTTGGACCCATACAGACAGTGGGTGTCTTCTTATGTTATGACGATTTAGCTACACAATCCAGGCTAAAGTTTTAAAGTGCATGTTAAGTCCTGTTTCCTATCTCGTCATGTATATATATATATATATACATACATACATCTAGTTATGTGCATTGGATTTTAACTAATTTTAAAGTATTAATAATAGATTTATTTTACTCCCTTACCCCTGAGTTACATGCTAGTGCTCAACCTATTAACCGTATCAATACGTTGTATTCCTACGTGATACAGGCACTGGAGATACTTCTACTTTTTCTTTGCAGAGTTAGGTGGATCAGCTCGGTTCGTCAGTTCGTGTGGTAAAGTGGTGAGCTTCCATTCTCTGAAAGATTTAGACATTTCATCAGTTCCTTTCATAGACTAGAATAAAGAGTTTACATTATCATTATCATTGTCAGAGTTGGAGGCATATCCTGACACTTTATTGATTTTGATTTTGCTTAAAAATCTTTGTTAGATTACTGTGAACTTGGGTAGTGATGTTGGTTAATTGTGTTTAGTCGATTACCGGTAATCGATTATAGACATGTTTTAAATTTCTGGAATTAATCTTATGCTATCTTGTTATATGTTTGAAATTCATCCGATATTGGGGACATTGTGTTCTGTATGGTTAGGTGTAGAGGTGGTCCCCGATCCTCGTTGGACTTGAGATATCCGTCACGGTCAGGTCTTGATTTGGGTCGTGACACTTAACTGATTTTCATGATACTTCATCATCACCTAAGGTGAACACAAAACCACTAGTAAATTTTATCTCGTCTGAATTTAATATCTAGTTTGCATCAGAATTTCCTTCTAAAGTTGAAGAAAATTCACTATACAAGATACCATAATTCATGGTTCCTTTGATATCTCACCAGTCTCACTAATGCAGACCAATATTCTTTATTGGGATTATGAGTATATCTACTCAGTCTACACATGACATAGACTATATAAGGTCTAGTAAAATTTATTAAATATATCAAAATTTTAATAATTTGTGCATACTTAAACTAAGTAACTGGATCACCATTATTCTTTTTCAATCTAGAGCTAGCATCATATGGAGTGACTACAAGAGTTAACTCCCAACATTCAAACTTCTTAAGAAGTCTTTCAATGTAATGTTCTTGTGAAAACATTATACCATCATCACTCTGTATAACTTTAACTTCCAATATCATATTTACTTCACCCGGATCTTTCATATCAAACATAGTAGACAAAAATAATTTGGTACGTTGCACATTATTTAAATTTGTACAAAATATAAGCATGTCATTAACATATAAGTAAATTATCACATAATCATCATCTACCACTTTAGTATAAGCACATTTATCCACTTCAACGAAAGAAAAATCGTCTTTTATTAAG
The DNA here is from genome assembly GCA_030864225.1 of Capsicum baccatum var. pendulum. Lineage (NCBI taxonomy): Eukaryota > Viridiplantae > Streptophyta > Magnoliopsida > Solanales > Solanaceae > Capsicum > Capsicum baccatum. The sequence goes on along the minus strand of CM061560.1, from coordinate 79,048,339 downwards.
ACCTGATCAAATTTTTCATGCCACTATTTAAAAGCTTATTTAAGCCCATAAAGAGATTTAATTAATTTATGAATTTTATTTTCTTGTCTAGAAATGACACGTTCTTCAAGTTAAATCATATATTTTTTTTTCTAAATCACCATTTAAGAAAGCTATTTTTACTTTCATTTGATGGATAAAAAGCTTATGAATCAATGCCGGGGCAATTAACATTCGAATAAAAGAAATTTTTGTCACTAGAGCAAATGTATTAAAATAATTAATATTTTATTTTTGAGAAAATCCTTTAGCTACTAACCAAGCTTTATATTTATATATAGATCAATCCAGATTAAGTTTCTTTTTGAAAATTCATTTACAACTAATAGGTTTTGCACCAGGAGATAAATTAGTTAAAACTCATGTATTATTTTTCATAGTATAATTAATTTCAACTTTTATTGTCTCTTTTCAAAGTTTAGCATCAAAAGAAGATATAACTTCAAAATAGTTTACTAGTTCATTATTAGTAAGAAAGGTTTGAAATCATTTTCATAAGAAAAACATTTTTTTCGGTCTTTTATTCCTTCTCAATTCCTCAGTATTAGAGGTGGATTCATTTTCTTTTTCAACAGATGTATGAGAAATTTTATGACATAGTGAAAAAATATTTTCAAAGAATCAGTATTCTTTGTCTCAATAATAATATTGCTATCAAATACATCATTTTTCAAAACAAGAAGTCTTCATTTTCTCTTTCAACAGATGTATGAGAGATTTTATGACATAGTGAAAAAATATTTTCAAAGAATTCAGTATTCTTTGTCTCAATAATAATATTGCTATCAAATACATTATTTTTCAAAACAAGAAGTCTATATGCAACACTATGTTCAACATATCTAATAAGCATGCAATCAACAGTTTTAAGACCTATTTTTCTCTTTTTAGGTTCAGGCAAAAGAACTTTAGCAAGACACACCCATACTTGTAAATATTTCAATTAGGTATATAACCTTTCCACAATTCATAAGGGTTCTACCAAGTTTTTTATGAGGAATTCCATTTTGTAAGAGACATGCAGATAAAATAGCTCCACATCATAAATTATCAGGTGTATTAAAGCTAATTAACAAAGACTATCATTTCTATCAATGTTCTATTTTTCTTTCAACTAATCCATTAGATTGAGGTGAATAAGACGGAGTTACTTCATGAATAATTTTTTTTTTCACAAAAAGCATTAAAAGATAAATATTTGCCACCTCTATCAAATTTATTCTTTTGAATTTTCTACTAAGTTAATTTTCAACTTCAATTTTATAAGAAATAAAAACATCAAATGCATCATCTTTATTTCTAAGTAAATACAACTTAGTAAATGTAGAGTAATCATCAATAAAAGTGACATAATATCTTTTACCATCTCTAGTCATAGTTTGTTTTAAATTACCTAAATCAGTGTGAATCGAAGATAATAATTCAGTTTTCATATTCAACTGAAAAACGTGATCTTTTAATAATTTTAGCTTCAACACATATTCCACACTTATTGATATTATTAGAGTCTAGGACAGATATTAAATTAAGTGAATGCATATTCTTTATGAAAGATAAATTAACATGTCCTAAACTAGCATGCCAAAAAAAAAATAGACTCAATCACCTAAGAAGAAGTAGATGATTCTTCCTTAATAACATTAAAAATATTAAGTACAAAAAACCTCTGATTACAATAGCCATTGAGTACAAAAAGTTGTTGATTACAATAGCTTTTTTCCACAAAAATTATTTTGTGTCCATATCATCTTATCAGATTCACATAACATTTTCACTGTAGCTTTATTTAGCAAAGCTATAAAAATCATGTTTGACCGTATTATAGGAACATGTTTCCCGAAGTGAGTTTCAAGATAATTTTACCCTTATCCAAGACTTTAGCAGTTCTTAAGTCTCCAAAATAAAAAACCACTTTACTATCATTCCCTATTGATGTATAAGAGGCAAATGCTTCTCGATTTGCACAGATGTGCCAAGTAGCTCCAGAGTCTACTGCTCATTTCTTTTCATGTGCTACAATATTCAGTTGAGACATAAAAACTGCAATAATATCATCCGATTCAACTAAGTTAGCTTTAGGAGGGTAAACATTTTTTTTGTCATTTCTTATTCTTTGTTTGCACTGTGCGGCATGATGACCCGATTTTCCACAAGTAAAACAAGAACCTTTCTTTTTCTTAAATTTGAAATTAGTAGGCTTGTAACCATGAGACTTATTACTGACCTTTCATTGTTGTTATTTTGACCTTGCACTAAGTTTGTCTTGAGTGCTAACTCCTTTGCTTTAAATGTCTTTTTTTTGTTGATATCCTCAATTGAGATGCGAGTCACTATCTCCTTAATAGTAAAATTTTTTTGCTTATGTTTTAAGCTATTCTGTAGTCATTCCATGAGTCAGGCAACTTCTCAATCAACACTTCTACTGTATATTTTTCAGGTAGAGAGATTTCTTTGGCCTTCATATCTTTAAGCAATTTTTGATATTCGTTGATTTTATTTTTCACCTCATTCATCTGCCAGTAATAATATCTTTCGACTACAAACTTTTGTTTGATAACATCTTTAGCAGTGAACCTCTTAATTAATGCTTCCCAAATAACTTTTGCTTCCTTATAACTACAATATACATCAAACAGTTCGTTAGATATAGTTTGTAATATAGTATGACGACATACCTTATTGGCGTATAACAATGAATCTAGAATTTTGTTATCAACAACTAGCATCAGGTTGTTGATGTAGCAAAGCATGTGCCACACCATGAATATCGAGTAGTGAGAAAACATGTTCTTTCCATCCTTTGAAATTTTCGTTAGCAAGAATTTCAATATTTGATACATCAGAAAATGATTTATCATACGGCAAAACAGTTGAAACAAGAGTAGTAGGGGTAGCGTAAGTATTGATTTCAGAATTACTAGCACTACTTGTCATAGTTTCTTAGGTTGTTAGGAAACAATGCAAAAAAGATGATAGTATTATTTAATTTTACCAAAATAATAATGTAACTATAATGATATTAATTAAACAATAATACCAAAAAAACTAGTTAAATATCGCTACAATAATATTTAAGTAAAATATAAATTATACTTGAGCCGTGCTGGACACTATCCTAAGAAATTATTTTTACAATATGAAGTATTTTTTCAAAATTAAACAAACACTTTCTTAATATTAAATAGAGGATACAAAAATCAGCAAAATTAATTATAAACCAGCAAGTTTAGTTTTAGAAAAAACAAACAAACAAACAAAGATTGATTGAATAAAATAAGAGAAAATTAAATAAAGAGGAATATATATAAGACGTGAGAGGCAGAAAGTAGTATGAGAATATTGCAGGTATTTTTTATGGTACATAATGCCGAAGCAATTGGATGGACTATTTATAGCCTATTAGAGGCTGTGAAAAATATTAAAAATAATACAAATCAAGTCTGATAGCTTGGGAGAAAAGAACACGTGATTTTGGCCTCCAAGTGGCCACGTGGAGTCCATATAAATTTTTTTGTCCCAAAATAATAAAATTTTCAATTAATTATTGTAAAATATCTTGCAAGAGCTTCTTCTATCTCTGTAGTTCGTTCATCTAACACCTTTAAACGAGTTCCTTCATTAACAATCATGGGCGCAAGAAGGTTTCTCTAATAACAATTGTAATGAACTCAAATAGATATATTCAATACACTGAAATCAATAGACTTTGGAACAATTTTTTGATTTCTATTGAATTGAAGTTAATGAATTACAAACAAACAAATATCAAGAAAAAACTATCTATTCGACTTCAATGAAGATAGAAGAACATGCAAAAAGGAAGAGAAAAGAGATCGTTAGAGAAAGAGGATCTGAGAAAGAAGAGAGGAAAGAGAGGCGGGAGAAGGTAATTTAAAAATACCGAAGTTATAGTTAGCCCTGTAGCTAGGCTGTTGGTGGTTATATCCATCTCAGCAATTGAAGATCAATCCTAACCTTCGAAGCTTAGTTAACTGAAACTAAATCCTGTCCCTCGACCTGTTATATTGCGATTGGTGATTAATTCAACCTGCTGTTGAGCTCATTACAGGTTTTGCGCTAACTCTACCTATATTAAAGTCTAAAGAACATGTTTTTTGGGATAAACTTTGGTTCAAATCATTAATTGGGCCTTCATCTTTCTGATGGGCTAAATTCAGGTCCAAACATTAATTGGGCCTTAATCTTCTGATGGGCTTGAGTTCGGGCTATGAGCCGGTTTCCTCCCTAAATAATTTCTTTTTCTTTTTTTAAAAAATACCTTTTAGTTTGATAATTTCTCTCTCAAGTCCCCTCTTTTCCCCTGCAGCCACACTGTTGTTCAATGGCTACAGACAACAAATCAAAGCCAAAAAATGGCAACAAAACGAAGAATAGACAACGTTATCGTCCAAACAATGTTAGCCTCTTGATCTCTTTTCTTTTTCCTCTAACTATAGATGCAAATATACTGTAATTTTTAGCAAGTTAATTGGTGATTTTTGTGCATAAAACAGAAGGCAGTGAAGAAAGGTGCATACCCTTTACGTCCAGGAGTACAAGGTTTCTATATCACTTGTGATGGTGGAAGGGAACGACAAGCTTCTCAAGAAGCTGTTAATGTTATTGACTCTGTATGTAAATTTGCCTTCTTTATACTTATCTTCAAAATAATTGTGCCTTTACTACTTGTATCTGTGCATTTCTGCCTTTGCTAATTACTTTATTTACTTCCTTCAATTCCAGTCTTTCCGTTTTGCTTATGAGGGTTAATTAAGATATGGTGATTCTATGTTGTTCAGGAATGAATTAGATATCTTTTAGACTTCACTAGAATATTGGAAGTTGGTATTTTACTTGATTGAACATCACACTTACCTCCTTAAATTCAGTGTCCGAGCCACGATTTTCACTAAGGGGTTCAAACTATGCAGAATTAAACACACAAAAGCGTCAAATCATGTAATCTGCACACACGCAGAAAAGATAGGGGTCATCCCAATATTACTTCTGTACATCAGGAAGGAACTTCTTGCGTTAGATGATTATCTTTCAACTCATAAGACTTGATGGATATATTTAAAAAAAAAAAAAGAAACTGACTTTTATGGACCATATGGTCAATCCTTATGCAAACAAAAGAGTACAGATAATTCCAGAATTCAAATGCAAGACGCTACAAGAATAGGCTGTGTTCTCACCCTTTTGCTTCTGCATAGCTGACCCTCAGGCTCGAACTTTTCAACATATATTATATATACATCAAAATAATTTTTACCATATATAAATAGTGTATATTTTCCAGTGGAGAGGGTTCGATGAACCCCCTCTGCCCTACTTGGCTCCGGCTCCGCCCCTGACATCCTTTATGGACAAAGTACAAGTAACTAGATTGATAAAGGCATTCTTTTGTTTTTATCTTTGATCAAAATTTACTTTCACACATTAAATATAGTCCTTCTCCGCTTCTTTGTAGCACTGACTTTGCAATAAGTAACAGTTTGATCTTTAGATGACTAATCCCCTATTTTAAAATGAAGAGAAAAAGAAATTGATTTAAGCTAGTATTTTACCGTGAAAAAAGGTTGTGGGCTAGGACTACAAAAAGCCAAAGCCCAAAATGTGATGTCTGGAAGAATCACCTTGTTTGTTGCCATTGGTAGTGATTCCAGAAGCATTCGGAGCTAAATTTCGCAGAGAGGGTTCAATTGAACCCCCTTCATTGGAATTTTTATACAGTGAAAGTAGAGCATGATTCACGAAACATCTTTTTTTTTTTTTTTTTCTGTATATATATAAATTTTTGAATCCCCTTGACATAAGATAAGTTTATATGAATTAAATGTGGTTCAAAAATTGCTTTATGTCCTAGGTCTGGCATTCTTGCACTATTATTTGAATCCCCTCGTTAGAAATCTGGCTTTATCACTGTCTAAAGGATAATAGGATATGTGGTTCTTGAATCTTGATGATTATCCAATATTCAGTTTCGTACCCTTCAAAGTTATCAGGTTGGACCTGGAAATCCAAGTGTCCAAGTTAGATATTGTGTGAAATTTTCCATGTCTCCTCAATTTTATGAGAAAATGACAAAGATAAGCCCCCTTATTTTTGAGATAGATTTAAAGTAGTCTTTTAAACATATCTATGAGCAGTTTTGGTCCTTTAAGTTTGTTAGAAGTGACCAACCATTTTCAGTTTTTATCAAGTATTTAACAACTTTGATTGTTAAATTTGTGGAAAAGGTACGAATATACCCCTGAACTTTGATATATGATACAGATTTACCCTCCATTATGCTTTAGGTACAAATATACCCTTGTCGTTAATGAAAAGGTACATATATACCCCTGAACTTTGATAAATGGTATGGATATATCCCCCGTCATACTTTAGGTACAATTATACCCTTGCTATTAATGAAAAGATACATATACACCTTCTCACTAACGGTAGGACATGTGTCACAATCCTGTTCATTTGGTCTTTTCAAATTTAATTTATCCCAACCCCATTCCAAAATAATTCTAATTTAACCGATAACCCGATCCAAATAATAACTCAAATCCGACCCGATCTAATAGGAAGTGAAGGAGAGGATGAATATGCGTGAATAGAGATGCGTGTTGAAGGTTCTATTGGACCGGGTCGGGTTTGGGTTATTATTTGGATCGATTTGTGGGTAAACTAAAATTATTTTCAGGTAGGGTGGGGATAGATTAAATTAAAAAAGGGCAAATGATGAACAAGATTGTGACACGTGTCCTGCCGTTAGTGAGAAGAGTATATATGTACCTTTTCATTAGCGGCAAAGATATATTTGTACCTAAAGTATGACGGAGGGTATATCTATACCATTTATCAAAGTTCAGGGGTAGGGGTATATATATATATCTTTTCATTAACGGCAAGGGTATATTTATACCTAAAGTATGACGAAGGGTATATTTGTACCATTTATTTAAGTTTAGGGGTATATTCGTACCTTTTCCATTAAATTTAATTAGAACTGTCAGGGAAAATATAATTTAATGGGAACTCATATTTGATGGTGTCTTTTTCTTGTTCTCCCCTCTCTCTCTCTTTTTCAATTTCTGATATTTTTGGTCTATCTTCTGGTGTCTGGTGCAATTTTGAGGTGTGGGTTGTGTTGTTTTGGGTATATCTCTGGTATCTTGTGCATTCTTTTTGGTGTTGCAATTTTGAGATTTGATGGACAGGTGTTTCTAGTTAATTCTTTGTTGTCATAGTTCCCATTAAATCAAACAACCAAAGTTTGTTAATTATTTGATGGAGATTAAAAGTGTTAATTTTTGACAATCTTAAGGACCAAAGTTGCTCAGTAAGAGACTATTTCAAATCTACACCCAAACATAAGGGATCATTTTTTCAATTTCTCGCAATTCTACTTATGCTCTATGATGGATCTTTGTCTTCATAATGTTCCAACTTCTTCCATTTCTTTAACTTTTTGTCTCTACCACATATTTTTTGATAAGTAAGGTAGTTTATAAATCAGCGTAAGAGTATGTTGTCATGTACTAAGAGAACATGAAAAGAAGTTCGTACAGGTTATGTAGAGAACTAATAAAGTCAATCATGGACTCAACATCGTGAGTATCACGTAATATGCCATGTTGCTCCAAAAGGAAAGCAAAGAAATGCCACATGTTACCCAAATAAATCAAGGATGAGGATATGTAACTGGTTTTCCCATATCATGTAGTATTTTCTTCCTTTTGCTCAATTTATTTCTTGTAAAAGTTGATTCCATATTTCTGACCTCACAGATAAGATAAGTGTCACTTTGGACCAAAAGAAGTATCACCTTGAACTTTCTAAAAGGCCCACGGTGAATGTTTATAATATGCACATCACTGTAAAGTTGTATTTGTCCATGTTTTTTAACTCATCGTGGTCAAACAAGCAAGTTTTATTTCATGCATGTCTTCAAATGAGTGCTCAGGTGTGAGCTTATAATTATCCCAGACAGATCAAAGTACAGACTCAACTGTTAATCTAGAGTAAGAGAGACTGGACAAAGTTAGTTACAGTGTAATGATGATTACTTCCTTGGACTTCAGTAAGTTACAAAGGTTCCATGTCTGTTAGTAAGACGAGTTTCAATGCCTGAACACCAGAAAGGACAAGCTTTTAAAGTAACCTAGGAAGAGTCTAAAATCACACTTGTATACTGGACATTTTTGTTCATGAGAATTCATATACTCTTCCTGTTATCTAAAGAATGTCAAATTGGAAAGTTCATCAGTTGTAAGAATTAATAACCGTAAAAGAAATTGGACACCCAAGGGTGTGGCCTAATGGTCAATGAAGTGGGTTGAGAACCATGAGGTCTCACGTTCAAATCTAGCTTACACAAAAAAACTGGGCGATTTCTTCCCATCCGTCCTATCCTTGGGAGACACAGTTACCTAGTATCTATCGTTGGTGGGAGGTTGGCTGATGTTCATTAGCGGAGAAGACTTAAAACAAAGAGAAAGTTTACTTTCTTTTTCTTTTGATTGGTTTACTGTTGGCTGTATAGATGTGACCCGTTATTTTTTTTTTAAAAAAACTTTGTGCAGTTTTATGAAGAGCTGGTCCAGGGGACAAATTTAAAATTAGGACAGAGAGAATTATCAGAAAAACCTGTAAACAAAAAAACTGTTTTCAAATATTCTGATTCATCTAGTAGTAGTGATGATGATGAAGATGAACACGGCGACAATGGGAATGATGAGCACCAGACTAAGGAGGAGATTTCAAAAATTGAGCAACACCAGGAGAAACTTGATGATGAGATTGACAGCTTAAAAACTGGTAAATCCGAGCCTGAAAACAAGGATAACATCTCTACTGATGTACAAATGCAAGGAAATACTGAGAATAAGAAGGAGCTAGAGACAACTCATGAACCGAAAGATATTGAAGTTGGGGAGCCACCTGCAAAAAAACAATATGTGAAAAGAGAAGCATCAGAAGCTGGAAATATTGCATTTGGTAAGACAGAGGAGAAATCTATTGATAAAATAATTGAAGCTGAGCTTGCTGAATTGGGAGACAAAAGCAAGGTAAGTGCATATACCTTTTTGTTATTGTTTCAAGTAAGCTACAACTTTAATCCCTATGCTAAGTAAGTCTATTACCTATGGCTATTCAATTTCTTTATGTGTGTATCTGTGTCGTCTTCTGGTCATCCTTGATAGTTCATGTTAAATTTTTATTAGGGCCATTTCTGTTTGAGCACAGTGGAATGCAATGTCTTGTCTTTATAATCTCTGACTGAAAGGGTCTGGGATGTTTTTCATCTCCTTTGATTTTGTGGTCGACACACTCTTATTTACTGGTATAAAGTTCTCTCTGCCTGAATACCGTTGTGCTAAAACTTTTTCTGCAAAACTGCAATATCTTAGTGCTGATATATCTTCTGCAGTTTTTATTTAGCTTCTCGAAAAAGAAAAAAGACTCTTTTTCCCTGATTTTGTGTTAATACTCAGTGAATTTTATCTAAAACACCAACTCTAGCAGATATAACTCTCTGAGCCAGTTAACATAGTGTTTGATTCAATATAGTTCTTCCTACTTGTATCAGGGGATATCTTTGTAACATGTTGCTTTCTTTCTGCAAACAGAGGTGTTTTAGCTACCTTGACTCAGGTTGCAATGGTGTTGTGTTTGTTCACATGAGGAAGAAAGATGGAGATCCCAACCCTAAGGAAATTGTTCAACATATGATGTCCTCGCTTGCATTGACAAAGAAACATATATCAAGGTTCTTTTATCTGTTTGCTTAACTTTTATTCCTATAGTTCTATAAGTATATTTACTTTTTGAGTTTATACCATAGAGGTTATTTTGTTTAATCTCTGTTACTCAAGAACGTCATAGCCTTTAGCAGGTTCATATTGAGAGTGTTACCAGTTGAAGTAACATGTTATGCATCAGAGGAGGAAATTGGTAAAGCAATACAGCCTCTCATTATGAAACATCTGCCTGCTGAAAGCAACACCCCGAAGAAGGTAATACTTATACTTCCTGGCCATTATTTCACTGTGAAGGTTTTTCTCTTGGCATGTGATTGAAACTTTCTGTCTAATGCGTATACCTGGAAATGTTATTGAAACTCTACAAATTACTGCCTTTGTGGATGTGTTATGTATTTGGAATACATTGCACTTAATTGATCTAGTATCTTTCAGCTACACGATGGCCGCTAGTCTTTAGATATTGGACTTCTGATTTCAATGTTTTTCTGAAATATTATTAGCTGTAACTTCTGCTGACTCAAGTGTCAGAGATGTGAAAATAGGAGAGAAATATGTGGTCCACATTTATGTTGCAGTCAACTCGTTACTTTTGGCAGGATGAATCAAGCTTCTAGCCTAATCTATATATTTCACAGTTTGCAGTGCTTTATGAAGCCCGAGCAAATACAGGAATCAATAGGATGAAAATCATTGATACTGTGGCTAAATTAGTTCCTTCACCTCACAAAGTTGATCTTAGCAACCCTGAGATAAACATAGTGGTCCAAATAGTCAAGGTACATATCATTGCTTATAAATCTTCCCTATTGTTTTTTGCATTTCTCTGCCATACAAATAACTCAGGTTCTGAGTGCACCAGATTGGTCAGAATTTTTACTACTTCCCTCTTCTCTTTTGTTGATATGCAAAGCATTATGCAAAAGATACTCTACTAGTCAGCTAAGAGCAACAGAGGAAGAAACTGTCAAAGAGTATCTATACTCCTCGGTATATCCCCCAAGAGAGTGTAGTTCCATTACGTGTAATCTAGCGTTGTACTTGGGAGCTAGATTTTATTCTCCTCCTGAGGTCCATGTGATGCATCATTTCTGCAGTGTCTGGAATGCATACTAACCATCGTCCTACCCTATATTGAAGTCCTCAATGAAAACTGTTTTGCTTTAGGCATTACCATAGCACTTTCAGATGAAGAGAACAATATAATTCACATTAAAGCACTAACATTATATGTCACCCATAATGTGGTGAATAGAGAACAGTATAATTCACATTACAGAACTAACATTATATATCACCCATTATGTGGTTAATCAGTTCATCAATCCTGTAGCACATGCTGAACCTATCAGCAAGGTTCAAAATCAGAAATCCTAAGATTGATTCATATCAAGAATCTATGATAGGAGATGATTGGATATATCAATATAAAATAATGAAAAGCTAGCAATGCCGGAAATGGCAATAACATTTTGAGAATATACAGAATCTTGCAACAAGTTAGCCTTGTACAGTTTAACAAGTAGTATCAAGTTTGTCACTATTTATTCTAGTCTCCTTTGTCGCCTCAGATTATCTTGATTATATTAGGATTTCTGTCTACAAGATAGCCTCATTCCCTTTGTCGCTGTCTTCATCTTCATCATCATCATCAGTACTAGAAGATTCAGAATATTTGAAAACTGTTTTTTTGTCACTCCAAAATTCCAAAATTCTTCTCTCCTTTGTCACTATTTGTTTGTTAAGGTTGGAGCTTTTTTGACAGAATTTGATCCAGATATAAAATATCAGTGTGAAGACTACAGCAAGAGCCATCTTTACATTCTCAAAAAGAGCAAAACCTGTCCTTGTTCTACTCACAATGATTCGAAAAGTGATAAAATTGATTGTACATATATCTTCAGTGAATTCATTTTTATATCAAAATAGCATAAAAAGACGCAATTTAACTCGATTTTGTGGTTTAGTTGCTAGAATCTATTCAATTGTAGTATTTTGATGTTCCTGTTAGATTGTTCCAATAGTAATTTACAATTTTTTTTCCACTTTTGAATATAATGGAACTTCACTTTTACCTTAATAGTTGCGCCCACACAGAAACCCATCGCAGTAAGCTTCTGCCATGCATGAGTTAGGTGAAAGGCTGGACCACATTGAGTTCACTTTACGGGATCTTAAGTTGCATGTCTTTAAGAGACAGTTTCTGTGGCTTGAACCCCTAAGACCACATTGTGTCCATTATGCTCAAAAAAAATGAGACAACAATATTGGGATGGAGGAAGCACATTAGAAGACCCCTACAATTTAGGGCTTTTTGATGTTTAGGGCTAGAATCAAATGTGCAGCAGTTTTTGACTCAATTTTGGTTTAGTTTATTGGAGTCAGGTGTAAGTTCAAAGAAATCCTTGGTGATACTATTTGCTAATGACTTTTTTGTTTTATGAGGCTTTACATCTGACCCAATAAGGTGGGGGCACACCCTTGATGTCCAATATTTATGTTCTTATCTCTTACTGATTGAAATGTTCAAGAAAAATCACTCATTGGATATTTGTTTTCTTCATATTTTGCAGACTGTGTGCTTGCTTGGAGTTGTTGAAAAGTACAAGGAGTTGTCCAAGTATAACTTGAGACAGCTTACCTCTAAGAACTAAGTTTACCGAGACATCATACAGAGTTTCAGTTAAAGCATTGGGCTGCTGTGTTCAAATCTTCCATGTTTGATGGTTTTTAAACTCCTTAGATATCCAGTGATTATGTTTTAGGTCAGGATTAATGATAGAATTCCTATGCTGAGGGAAATCTTACTGGTACTTTATGTTAAAAGATTTGATCATAGTTTCAGCTTTACTTCTGACAATAATTAATGTTTGTAAGATGCCTTTGCTCTATTATTGCTTAGTATTATTTCATGTTTCCGAACGTATCTTCCTGTAATTGTACATTGGAAATATAAATTAACGTAGTCACATTGTGAGGTTAACCACCATACAATCAAGTTGAATTAACAAATTCTACTTGGCTTATTAAAATCCCACAGATACTGAAGAACTGTGTATGAAGAACAAGATAAGTGTAGTTATTTGTTTGTCTGATTTTGATTTGGACACAGTTTAAGAAACTAAATAAGATTTTTTTGAATCTCATGGTCTCAACATGTCGTGTGATAAGTTAGAATTGAAAACAGAGGGAGGGTATTCCAAAACTCACACTAGCTACTGCTGAATTTATTTCTGTGTGGCTGTGCGCATGCAGGCCTATGGAAAAGCTTATTTATGTTTATCATATTAATGAAAGTGCTTGGCACATGCACCACAAATTGAAAGTCGCACCTTGGCTTTAACCCATGGTTTGAGCTATACTTGGTTAACGAAGGTGACAATTGTCTCATAGAAGAGACCCAAGGAATTTACAGTGATTTCTTTTATATGCAGAAGAGAAAAAGAGGTTTCTTCGTACAATCACCCAATATACTTTTTGTAAACTGAGAGAGATTTGCTAATAGCAACACTCATAAACGGACACTGGGAAAATAATAGTTGTCTTCCATCTCCACCATGCGCTTTCGAGATAAACAGTACAAACCCCTCTCCCCATATTGACGGAGTTTCAGAATTTTGACATCACTAAGGAATTTGAGACGCAACAGATTTAAAAAAAATAGAAATGGTGCTCTATATTCTCATATTTTTGTGAGAGATAGTACACAACCCCTTTCCTCTTTCTCATACATATGAAGAGAGGATTCTCCAAAATCAACAGGAAATAGCAACTAAACAATCTCAACTACATTTGTTCCATCCATATGAAGAAAAAAAATAACAATTCTGCAACCAGCAACTAAGTTACTACACACTAGGCTTGTATAGCTTCTCAACCATCTTCCTGTATTCTGCAGAAAGAAATAAAAAAAGAGGTAAAAGGACATGTTATTAACAAACAGTTGCAAAGTTTTACTAATAATTTCAATTTACAAGAAGCCCTTTTACCTTCTTGATTGCACCAAAGAGCAGCAGCTTGAGTGTTCAGAGGTGAGCTTATGTTTGGCTCTGGTACATTTCAAGAAGGAAAACAAGAACAGGAAATTATTAGAAAGTAGTTAAGATAAAATAACATCAAATTGAAAAATGCAACTAACAAATTGCTTAGTTTTTATACCTCCAAGCAAACTCTGAATTGAAATTAGTATAGTCCTCACATCATAAGCAGATGACCACTTATCCTGTAATGGCACAGCATTCCACAAATCAGATCAGATGTTGTAAAGATGTTAAAGCCAAACCAACTATAATACGAGACCGTTAATGGATTCAGGATTTGTTACCTGAAGAATGTCTAAGCAAATGTTGCCATACACATCAACATTGGGATGAAAGCAACCAGTCTCAAATTTGACCTTTGGTGGTTTAAAAGGGTAATCAGCAGGAAATGAAAGAGAGAGCTTGTATTCTGTTCCTTCAAATACAGTATCTTTGCTGCCACTTATTGTCCCTTTCCAGCAGAATATGTTGTCTTCTTCAGGAAATGCAGATATCCCAGAGTCACCACTCATCTAAAAGATAAATGTAAATCATTGTAGGTCGAAGGATTTTTTCTCACAGAAATAGAAAAGAAAAGTATAGATTTCTCCGAATCCTTACCATAAGAGCCATCAATTCAGATTGCAACCTAAAATACAACAAAGGGAAAATCGTAATCAGATTTGTGAATAGCATTGAAACTTAAAAAGCTGAAACATAACATGAATCAAAACAATCCCAAAACCTAAATCCGTAAATAAACAAAAGTTTTTTAATAAGTACCTATAACTTACATATACAGGCAAAAAAGATTGGAGATAACATAGAATGATCTATTCATAGATCAAGAAAAATAATTTGCATAAGCACGAAAATCAATTGGCAAAAAACCTTAAAATTACGCACACTAAGACGACACAAATAAAATCCAAGATTTCAACATTTTGACAAAAATCATCAGAAAAAATCCCAGATAAATCTTGAAAATCAAATCAAACGATCTACAACCCCAATAAAACCATCCCACAACCCCAGATCAAGAAAATAAAATGCATAAACACAAAATCAAATTACAAACACATCATCAAATGCATAAAACCATAAATACCCAAAACCCAAGATTTCAAGAAAAACCCCCAATAAAACCATCCCACAACCTCAGATCAAGAAAATAAAATGCATACACACAAAATCAAATTACAAACACATCAGATGCATAAAACCATAAATACCCAAAATCCAGGATTTCAAGAAAAAACACCTTAAAACATGAAAAATCCGATATCTCAAAACCCCAAATCAAGAAAATCAAATAACAAACATACTCACGAAGCATAAATATCAAAATTATAAGATTTGAAGAAAAAAAGAGAGACCTTTTAAGAACAGACTGAGTATCAACAGTCTTAGCAGTAGAGACTGTCTGTTTTTGTGAAGGCATAGCGACTTGAGCAGTTGCAGGAGTGTTGCTATTGTTTCCACTGTTCATTGTAGCCATCAACAACGATTTTTTGTAGACCAAAAAAACACGAACAGGCTGAGAAGATTTTTTCTTTGGAGATCAGCAGCCTCTTCTTCTTTGTTGAAGAGAGAAAAGGGGGGTTGAGAGAGATTTTGATAAAGAAGATGAGGAGATTGTGACAAGACTATATAGAAAATCTTTTCTAGTTTTGAACGTTAAGGGTCTGTGCGGCGCAAATAGGTTGGGTGTTCACTTTCTAACGGCTAGTTTCTAACCTGATCCTTTGTTTACATTGTTTATTTAAATTACAATCTTTTTAGATTGTTTAAATTTTCAAATTATATTAACCTTTTTGTCTGAATTGGACTTGTATGGTATGATTATTTGGGAAGGGACGTAAATATCCCTATGTAGTTGGATTTCCTTTTTTTTTTTTCCTCTCTCTAATAAAAAAGTTGGGGCAGGAGAAGGAAAAACGAGAGAATGAATTATAAGGTGAAAATCGAATCCTCGCCAATAAGGTTAAGGTTCAGATAGTTGGATTTGTTGGGTTCGAAATCGAGAGGGCGTGCGGAAGCTTAAAGTTTCCAAACCATAGAAAACGATAATTCAGATGACAAAGACAACATAATACTAAAAACATGTTATTGATATGGTTGGTCAAACGACCTACATTAAAAACTAATATTAAAAAAACATAAAATCTATTGGGAAAAATCTCCCTCTAAACAAGACTCTTTAATGACTACATTTTGGATGCTATTATGTTGTGACTTGAGAAAAGAGATCTTCTATTTATAAAGTTACAAAACCCGAAAAAATAAACCTAATAGAAATCTAATATGAAAGAAATCTTTTCCTACTAGAAAACCTTTTTTTATCAAGAAAGTAATTCTAATTATGATAGAAAATCAGATAACGTAGGAAATTCAGGACAAATTCTAACAAATCTCCCTTGGCCTGAATTTTCTGGCAAATCAATTTTGATCTTCTTCTTCACATAATCTTTATGTATCAATGTTGCTTACCATGATTAAAAGTGATATGGGTTAAAAAGTGGAGCGGGATTAAAATAAAAGTATGTGCTATATTATTGGAGCCCTATTTTATAAGTGAACAGGGTTGAAAGTGGAGTCTTGTGTATCGAAAGTGAGCAAATGTTAAGAGTTGAGCTTATGCGTTAAAAGTAATGCCCGAGTTAAAACTAGTCCAAGCGTTAAAAGTAAGCAGGAGTTGAAAGTTGGAGCCCATAAATATAGATTGAAAATTGATATATTTTTTGCTTTAAGGATGGATTAGCCGCAGGATTGTTGGAAATTTGTTTGAAACTTTTCTTCACATGTAGCTAGATAAAGATCTTCATTATCATCAAATTATTTGCAACTTTGATCTCAACATGTCCTCAATCTGAACCATCATACCATTGAACCATAGGCTCTGATACCACTTGTTCGGTTCGAAATTGAGAGGACGTTCAGAAGCTTAAAGTTTGCAAAGTACATAAAATGATAATTCAGATGACAAAGAAAACATAATACTAAAAAAATTTCATTGATATGGTTGGTCAAACGACCTACATTAAAAACTATTATTGAAAAAACATAAAATCTATTGGGAGAAATCTCCCCCTAAACAAGACTGTTTAAATGACTACATTATGGATGCTAATGTGTTATGACTTCAGAAGAAAGATCTTCTATTTATAGAGTTACAAAACTCAAAAAATAAACCTAATAGAAATCTAATAGGAAAGAAATCTTTTCCTACTAGGAAACCTTTTTTCTATCAAGAAAGTAATTCTAATTATGGTAGAAAATTGGATAAGTAGGAAATTCAGGGAAAATCCTAACAGGATTTTTAAGTTTCAACTATGCACTTTTTTTTGAGAGAGAGAGTTTTATTACCCCGAATTATTTAGAAGTAAATTATTAATCCCTTAATTGTTAATGTGTCAGTGTGTGTGTGAAAAAGAGAGAGAGACAAATAGAGAGAGAGAGAGAGGGTGTGTCTGTATTTAGAGAAAATGAATAAAATCACCCTTAAGCTTGCTTGTCAACAAAGTTTACTTTAACACTTTTAACTTTACGGATATTTAAATACCCCCTAAATAACTTTCAAGTATATTAAATACCACCCAAAAAATATAATAGAATCACAATGGAGAGTACATTACATACAATCATGTTATTGTCAACATTAGTGTCATGCCAGAGCCACAAAAAAAATTATTTAAATTTAATTTTTTTTATTTTTTTCTTTCCCTCTCCCTCTCCCTCTCCCATGGAAGTAAGAACATGGAACTTTACATTTGATTTTTTCATTTTCAAGAATCTGGAATTCATTAGCATCAACCAACTGAAAAATTAATTAATTCTTCATAGTGTGTTTTTGAGATTGCACCTTTAGGTAAATATTTATGCAAAAAAATTCATCAGCTAATTTTTTTTCTCAATTTTTCCTCTTTCGTTAACCTATATTTCAAAAGCTCCATTTTAAAAACTAAGTAGATCTTCATTTTCTCCCTTTCCAACTATTTCTTCTAATTTCTCTTCTCATAAAACTTTTTTTGTTGAAAAAGGGGATGTTCTACAATGCATATTTGTAAACTATAATAAAGATTCCTTGAGTCAAGATAAAGCAAGATGAAGACTTTTCCTTTAAGGGATGATAGAGATTCGAAGTGGAAGTAATGAGGTGTGAGTTTGTAGAAGAAGTAGGGGGAGAGAGGGTTCAGAGAAGATAAAATGAGATGGAGGATTTGAAGAACATGAAAAGGGTGGGACATAGGGTGTTTTTATTTTTATTATATAATAATTAAATTAGTGGGACCAGCTCTTTTTTAAAAAAAATGCGCTTTACACTTTTTTCTTTTGTCACATCAACCATTAAGATTGTATTTAAGTTACTTGAAAGTTATTTAAGAGGGTATTTAAATGTACTTAAAGTTAAAGTGCTAAAGTAACTTTTGCTGATAAGTTTAAAGGTGACAAATTTTGCTGACAAGTTTTATGCACATATCTATATACTAGATGGGCGAGGCCCGTGCTGACATTTTCTTTTATCCTTATCTCAAGCATTTATCTATTTTTCAAAAACTGTACGTATAATGAGAGAATAGAACCTCTATCAAATGCTTGAATTCAAAAATATTAAAAGAAAATTGTAAAAGTTTTCGACTATTAAAGAAAGCTAGTGTAACACTCCACATTTCGAACTAGAATGAAAATCTGTCATTCATATGCGTAGATGTTCCAAAAGCCTTGAATCCTATATAAATTTAGTGTGTTAATCAATTACGTAGTGTGGTTCCCTAACTCAAGGACAAGTTGAAAGCTCACCTATCGTTCAAGTTTTAGTAAGTGTCAAAACTTAGGTCAACTTCAATCGACCATAAATCCTTATATATATATATATATATATATATATATATATCAAATTATAGGACATACTGTATATCAAATGAAATATCTTTGAATTATCTTTCCAACGATATCAATTTTGCCCAAATTTGATATCGGAGCGAAGAGTTATGCCCATTTTACTCCAGCATGTCAGCCTGGAAAACTGAATGACGATATTTTGTGATAAGTTATCACAAGTGTGACGACTTATCAAAAATATCGTCAGCCTTAGGCAGAAATCCACCCCCAGTGATGAAATTTTGTGATAAGTTATCAAAAGTGTGACGACTTATCACAAATATCGTCAGCCTTAGGCAGAAATCCATTAATTCTAGCCCCCCAGTGACGAAATTTGTGACGACTTATCATAAGTCTGACGACTTATCAAAATGTCGTCAGCCTTAGATTTTCAGCAATTGGGAAGCGATTTAGTAAGGTTATTTTGGTCTTTTTCCTCCACTTCCCACGACTTAAAACCCTCAAGGGACATAACTTTCTCCTATTTTTCTTCAGTTAAACATCTAAAAAATTCTCTCATAGACTCTCAACCACAAGGTTAGGATTTCTCTCAAGATCATCTCCTCAAGAACAAGAGCATTCTCTCCCAAAGGGGTTAAATCCTAGTCAAGAAAAAAATCAGAAGCAAGCCTAAGGATTTCTTCAAGAACCTTCAAGAAACATTAGATCTCTTTCAAGATTTAATCACTAAGGTATGCGTATTGTTTATCCATGGATCCCTTTCATCCATGAAACTCAAGAATCATGTTTTAAATTATAAATTGTGATTTTCTTGTTGTGTTATGACTATTCATGTTGATGATTGTTGTTTGGATTCAAGGTTGTATCTTGATATGTTTTTCATGAAGCATGTGAGTAGGTTAGTTGAAACCCATAAATTTTGGATGGATTAAGATTGTCAAATTGATAAGTACACCTATGCCCAAAGTTATGCATGTAAGGTGTTTGATAAAATTCCAAGAATGATAGAATCCATGTTTTTATGACTTAATAGTGCTTAAATGACAAGTCCATGTTCTATTCCTTATGTTTCCACATAAATTCCATGTTATTGATATATGTTGTTGTTGTGATATGGAATGTCCATGATATTGAGGTATGCAAGTATACCTATGTTATATGTATTCTCTTTCATGTATAAGGTGTTGAGAACCATGTGTAGTATGAAATCCCCTACTTATGGTATTATGAATTGTGGATGTTATTCTTATGATTAAGAAGTATCATGTGTGTCAGTTTTCTTCCATCGAGTCCTGGGGGTATTGTACTCGAAAAATATAACTGTTTACCTAGAGTCGATTCAGTCTCAAGATAATCTCAGTCGTGTTATGATCAGTAGAACTCAGTCAGTTACAGAATTCAGAACTCTCAGATAGTTATAGAACTTAAGAAATCTCAGTAATCTAAGTGTTGTTATAATTCCAGCTTCAGTTCAGTACTCAGCTCAGATCTTAGTAGCATTTAAGAAATCAATTCAGAACTTAGTATTATTCAGTCAGATAATAGATTTAGTAGTATTCCGTCAGATAACGGAACCAAGTGAACTCGGTCAGCTCAGTCAAGTAAGAAACTCAGTAAAAACTTCAGTTCAGTTCAAATACAAGTTCTAAGAATCAATTCAGAGTCTTTCAGTTGGGAGTAGGAGCTAGCACCGAGCGAGTGCAGGGATGGCAGATCTCCATCAGAGAGGCAGAGTCATGGACCAATCCTTGAACTCCAGAACTACATAGCCAGCGCAGGATGTAGGAGTCACCCATCATAAAAAGGCTTGTCATCCGTTAGTGAGGCTTGACTATTATACTGCCTTAGGCTTGATTTCCTACGAGGGTTACCCGTTAGATAGGGTTGACTATAGAGGTGTTTACCCATGGCACGGTATTGATACCCTTCCAACTGGGGTTACAGGTTGGACCACACTAGTTTAGACTCGAGGTATGTCGGTTAAGTGAGAACTCCCACAGTTACAGTTTTAGTATCAGTCTTTAGAGTAGAGCTCAAAAATCACGACTGTCAGATACAGTCATTAATCTCAATAAGAAACTTAGATAGTTCCACAGATTCATAGACCACCTGCTAGATAGGCTTGTTCTAACATAAAGTTATTCAGTATCAGTACTTACAGAGGTCACCCATCAGATAGGCTTGATCTCAGTCTCAGAAATCAGTTGAGTATTATCAATATCAATTCCAGAGATCACCCGTTAGTTAGGCCAGATCTCAAGCTTAGTCACTCTTAATCATTATTAGAAGATTTAGATTGTCAGATAAAGTTGCTCAGTATCAGTTATATCGGTTAGGCCGATCATCACAGCTATATTAGTTAGATTAGTCATCATAACTTACGTTATCAGTATTCAGTTCAGGACTATTAGACACAATCAATCATACTAGTTCTTCATAATTTGAACTATCAAGCATAGTCGTTTACCTATTTAGTATCTCAGTATCAGTAAACTCATGTTGTTAGCATTCAGACTTAGTAGTCAGTATCACCACGAGTTCAGTTATAGTTACTTATGCATGTATGTATTCTCATATTCATATCAGTCAATATTGTTCATGCATATAAACCCTTTGAATTTAGCCTACCTCATTCGTGTACTCAGTACATTTAGACGTACTGACATATTCGCACTATGGTGTTTTATTTTACACCATAGGTTTAGAGGCACGAGTTCTAAAGCAGCAGTAGCAGTGCAGATTTCAACAGTCAGAGTTAGAAGTGAGTCCTCATCCTTTGAGGACATGATTATTTCTCTATCTTCTCATTGATTAGTTTGTTAGTTGGAGTTAGTTGAGGATATGTTCCATCAGCTCCTTATTCAGATTATTCAGACAGTAGAGGCTTTCAGACTAGGTTACAGACTAGATTCAGACTTCAACATTTTAGTTTTGTTTTGGGTATTGTAATACCATTTTATTTAAACATTGTTATTACTCAGATTATGTTCAGTATATAACCTTATGACCTTCAGTTTATGTTTATGCATTTATATTCATATATTATGCAGTATACCGTTACAAATATCAGTCATGGATTAGCTTGTGGTGCCTCGAGGTCATGAGCATTGTGTAATATTTCGGTTCAGAAAATTGGGTCGTTATAAACTTAAGATTATCAAATTGATAAGTATACCTATGCCTAAAGTTGTGCATGTATGCTATTTGATAAAATTCCAAGAATGATAGAATCCATATTTTTATGACTTAATAGTGCTTAAATGACAAGTCCATGTTCTATTCCTTATGTTTCCACATGAATTCCATTTTATTGATATGTGTTATTATTGTGATATGAAATATCTATGACATTGAGGTATGCAAGTATACCCATGTTATATGTATTCTCTTTCATGTATAAGGTGTTGAAAACTATGTGTAGTATGAAATCCCCTACTTATGGTATTATGAATTATGGATGTTATTCCTATGATTAAGAAGTATCATATGTGTCAGTTTTCTTCCATCGAGTCCTGGGGGTATTGTATTCAAAAAATATAACTGTGTACCTAGAGTCGATTCAGTCTCAAGATAATCTCAGTCGTGTTATGATCAGTAGAACTCAGTCAGTTACAGAATTCAGAACTCTCAGATAGTTATAGAACTTAAGAAATCTCAGTAATCTAAGTATCGTTATAATTCCAGCTTCAGTTCAGTATTCAGCTCAGATCTTAGTAGCATTTAAGAAATCAATTCAGAACTTAGTATTATTCAGTCAGATAATAGATTTAGTAGTATTCCGTCAGATAGCGGAACCAAGTGAACTCGGTCAGCTCAGTCAAGTAAGAAACTCAGTAAAAACTTCAGTTCAGTTCAAATACAAGTTCTAAGAATCAATTCAGAGTCTTTCAGTTGGGAGTAGGAGCTAGCACCGAGCAAGTGCAGGGATGACGACTCTCCATCAGAGAGGCAGAGTCATTAGGAGCAATCTCTCAACTCTAAAACTACATAGCCAGCGTAGGATGTAGGAGTCACCCGTTAGAAAAAGGCTTGTCATCCATCAGAGAGGCTTGACTATTATACTGTCTTAGGCTTGACTTCCTACGAGGGTCACCCGTCAGATAGGCTTAACTAGAGAGGTCATTACCTGTGACACGGTATTGACAAACTTCAAGCTGGGGTTACAGGTTGGAATCCACTAGTTTAGACTTGGGGCATGTAGGTTAAGTGAGAACTCCTACAGTTACAGTTTTAGTATCAGTCTTTAGAGTAGAGCTCAACAATCAGGACTGTCAGATACAGTCATTAATCTTAGTAAGGAACTCAGATAGTTCCACAGTTTATAGACCACCCGCTAGATAGGCTTGGTCTAACATAAAGTTATTCAGTATCAATACTTACAGAGTTTACCCATCAGATAGGCTTGATATCAGTCTCAGATTTAGTTGAGTATTCTCAATATCAGTTCTAGAGATCACCCATTAGTTAGGCCTGATCTTAAGATTAGTTAGTCTTAATCATTATTAGAAGATTTAGATGGTCAGATACAGTTGCTCAGTATCAGTTACATCGGTTAGGCCAATTATCACAGTTATATTAGTTAGATTAGTCGTCATAGCTTACGTTATTAGTATTCAGTTCAGGACTGTTAGACACAGTCAATCAGACCAGTTCTTTATAATTTGAACTGTCAAGCATAGTCGTTTATCTATTCAGTATCTCAGTATTAGTAAACTCATGTTGTCAGCATTCAGACTTAGTAGTCAGTATCACCACGAGTTCAGTTATAGTTACTTATGTATGTATGTATTCTCATATTCATATCAGTCAGTATTTTTCATGCATATAAACCCTTCACATTTAGCCTACATCACTCGTATACTCAGTACATTCAGACGTACTAACGCATTCACGCTATGGTATTTTATTTTACACCATAGGTTCAGAGGCACGAGTTCCAAAGTAGCAGCAGCAGTATAGATTTCAGTAGTCAGAGTTAGAAGTGAGTCCTCATTCTTTGAGGACATAGTTATTGCTCTATCTTCTCATTGATTAGTTCATTAGTCGTAGTTAGTTGGGGACATGTCCCATCAGCTCCTTATTCAAATTATTCAGACAGTAGAGGCTTCCAAACTAGATTCAGACTTTAGTATTTTAGTTTTGTTTTGGGTATTGTGATACCACTTTATTTAGACATGGTTATTACTCAGATTATGTTCAGTATTGAACCTTATGGCCTTCAGTTCATATTTCTGCATTTATATTCATATATTATGAATTCTACAGGTACAGATATAAGTCATGGGTTAGCTTGTGGTCCCTCGAGGTCATGAGCACTGTGTAACATTTTGGTTCAGAAAATTGGGTCGTTATAAACTTAAGATTGTCAAATCAATAAGTACACCTATGCCCAAAGTTATGCATATAAGGTGTTTGATAAAATTCCAAGAATGATAGAATCCATATTTTTATGACTTAACAGTGCTTAAATGACAAGTCCATGTTCTGTTCCTTATGCTTTCATATGAATTCCATGTTATTGATATGTGTTGTTGTTATGAGTTGTTGTGATATGAAATGTCTATGATATTTAGGTATGCAAGTATACCCATGTTATATGTATTCTCTTTCATGTATAAGGTGTTAAGAACCATGTGTAGTATGAAACCCCCTACTTATGGTATTATGAATTGTGGATGTTATTCCTATGATCAAAAAGTATCATGTATGTCAGTTTTCTTCCATCGAGTCCTGGGGGTATTATACCTAAAAAATTTAACTGTGTGCTTAGAGTCGAGTCAGTCTCAAGATAATTTCATTCGTGCTATGATTAGTAGAACTCAGTCAGTTACAAAATTAAGAACTCTCAGATAGTTATAGAACTTAAGAAATCTCAATAATCTAAGTATCGTTATCATTCCAGCTTTAGTTCAGTACTCAGCTCAAATCTCAGTAGCATTTAAGAAATCAATTCAGAACTTAGTATTATTCAGTCAGATAATTGATTCAGTAGTATTCCATCAGATAATGGAACCAACTGAACTCGGTCAGCTCAGTCAAGTAAGAAACTCAGTAACAACTTCAGTTCAGTTCAAATAAAAGTTCTAAGAATCAGTTCAGAGTCTTTTAGTTGGGAAAAGGAGCTACCACCGAGCGAGTGCAGGGATGACGGCTCCCCGTCAGAGAGACAGAGTCATTAGGAGCAATCCCTAAACTCCAGAACTGCATAGCCAGTGCAGGATGTAGGAGTCACTTATCAGAAAAAGTCTTGTAATCCGTCAGTGAGGCTTGACTATTATACTGTCTTAGGATTGACTTCCTACGAGGGTCATCCATCAGATAGGCTTGTCTAGAGAGGTCTTTACCTATGGCACGGTATTAACACCCTTCCAACTGGGGTTATAGGTTGGACCCCACTAGTTCAGACTCGGGGTATGTCGGTTAAGTGAGAACTCCCACAGTTACAGTTTTAGTATCAGTCTTTAGAGTAGAGCTCAAAAATCACGATTATCAGATACAGTCATTAATCTCAGTAAGGAACTTAGATAGTTCTACAGATTCATAGACCACCCTCTAGATAGGCTTGGTCTAATATAAATTTATTTAGTATCAGTACTTACAGAGGTCACCCATCAGATAGGCTTGATATCAGTCTCAGATTTATTTGAGTATTTTTAATATTAGTTCTAGAGATTACCCGTTAGGCCTGATCTTAAGCTTAGTCACTCTTAATTATTATTAAAATGTTTAGACTGTTAGATACAATCACTTAGTATCAATTACATCGGTTAGGCCGATCATCATAGTTATATTATTTAGATCAATCATTATAGCTTACGTTATCAGTATTCAGTTCAGGACTGTTAGACACAGTTAATCAGACCAGTTCTTCATAATTTAAACTGTCAGGCATAGTCATTTATCTATTTAGTATCTCAGTATCAGTAAACTCATGTTGTCAGCATTCAGACTTAGTAGTCAGTATCAACACGAGTTCAGTTATAGTTACTTATGCATGTATATATTCTCATGTTTATATCAGTTAGCATTGTTCATGCATATAAATCCTTCGCATTTAGCCTACCTTACTCGTATACTCAGTACATTCAGATGTACTGACACATTCACGGTATGGTGTTTTATTTTATGCCATAGGTTCAGAGGTATGAGTTCCAGAGCAGTAGTAGTAGTGCAGATTTTAGCAGTCAAAGTTAGAAGTGAGTCCTCATCCTTCGAGGACATGATTATTTCTCTATCTTCTCATTAGTTAGTTCATTAGTCAGAGTTAGTTGGGGATATGTCCCATCATCTCCTTATTCAGATTATTCAAATAGTAGAGGCTTTCAGACTAGATTACAGACTAAATTCAGACTTCTATATTTCAGTTTTGTTTTAGGTATTGTTATACCACTTTATTTAGATATTGTTATTACTTAAATTATGTTCAGTATTGAACCTTATGGCCTTCAGTTCATGTTTCCGCATTTATATTTATATATTATGCAGTGTACAAGTACAGATATCAGTCATGGGTTAGCTTGTGTTCCCTTGGGGTCATGATCACCGTGTAGCATTTCAGTTCAAAAAATTGATTCGTTATAGCTAGTATTATTCTAAGTGCAATAAATAGTCTTTGAGCAACTTTCTTATACTTTTCATTCCTTTCACAATCACAAGAGAGTAGAAGAGCGAGATCGGACTTCTTATCACTGCTGTAGTTACCAGAATATACAAATCCATAGGTGTTTCATTTTGTAAAATAACATCGTCTCTTATAGGGAAATACTCTGTCTTCATCTCAAAAACCTGCAGAGTGTAAAAATAGCAAGAAGAAATCAAATTAGCTATTTGCATTATTAAGCAACTTATTCCTTTGTTCTAAGTCTTGTGTAGCCAATCTCAAGATAAAGATCAATCTAGGGAGACCACAGTTACTGCACATCAATTTCCTTTAACTCTCGTTTGGGAATCGACCTCTAAGTTTCATGTCTAACTGTTTGGTGGAGAATTATTTAAGGATGTCAACAAAAATGTTTCTGTTTCTACCATTGTAATAGTGGATCTATTTCACCCATACTTTTATATTTTAGCACATACATTCCAAAATAATTTTCCAATTGCAACTTTGTTCCAGATAGCTATATCCAGTATGTTTTAACCCAAGTAAATCTTATCCGTGTGGAATATGGCCTACTTACCTACTCTTAATACTTCTAATTTAGAGCATTTTGATCTAGTTTCTTACTCTTTTACCTTTCAAATAAGTTGAAATAGAAAGGGGTAGAAAATATACTATCTACCTTGGTCAAGTTATAACAGATCCTATCCCTAGCTAGCAAGACTTTCTTTGAAAGCTCTGCTTTTCTCGAAGAGAGAAAGTTCATACATGTAGCTTCAATGTCATAAATAACCTTCCAATTATGAGAGAAGTAAATTGTGTGTGTGACAACTAATCCAAAGAGAATCACAACGCATGATTCACTGCCTTTCTTTTAATCCTACTCTCTTGTTGTTGGTTTTTCCTCTGGGAATATGACATTTGGGTGGTTTAAGTATAGAATGCTAAATTCAAACCTCTAGAAATGAATTACCACTTCAAGTAAGGAATAAATAATACACAACAAGCTCAACAAACATCATACCAAAAAATTAACTTTGGAAACATTTTAATCCCTCTACTAGCATCCAGTAAAATAATATCTTGAGGGGTCAAAATAATCAACCCTCCTACCAGTATAATTAAGCAATTTGAAGTATAGAAAAATAGCACAAAATAAAACTCATTATAAATTAATCCTAGATAGTTAATGCACAAGAAAAAAATTAACTTAATAGCACAATGTTGTTATGCTACGATAACTTGAGATATTAAGCAAATATTTTTAGAAGAGCAACATACGAACAAATAGTTGAAAATGCTAAATTATAGCCTTTTTTCTAATCCTGTTAAATTGGATAAATGTTGATGCTAACAAAACAGTGAACTTTCAAACATAATAAGAAAAATAGAAAGGATGGTGACATTTGCAACTACGTTTACTTAAAAAAGAAACTATGGGTGAATTAAACAATCATTTTCCCTTTGTCGTACAAAATACTAAACCTCAAGCTTAATGAAATAATATAATAATATATTATATGAGACTGAATTTCACTCAGTTTAATTTAAAGCTGACCCAACATTGAAAATCCTCAATTGCCAGACTCATCATTTAAAAACTTAATGATTGTAAAAGTGGAGGTCCATCCTCGGTCCTTTTAATTAGATCATCAATTATTTAACTTTATGAATATCTACTTACATGCTAAATTGACGGATATATTCAAATTTTATTTCATGGGTGTATATAAGTTTTTTTTTTTGCAGTCAGATTATTGACATCAGATTAAACATGTTACAATAGCGTCATCTTCATGGCATATTTTCAGAGTCAAATTCTTTTAGAAGTACCTTCTCAAAAGGAAAAAAAAACTTTTAGAAGTACTTCCAAAAATTCTTTACATGCCTAATAATTTGTACCCTTTGGGAAATAGATTTCTGAGTATCACCGATACCAGAAGGTGTATCTATCACAAGAACATCTAGGATCCCCCAATCCACCCCTGTTAATTGTTTAAGGGATTTCATTACCTGCAATTGTATATGAGTCTAATTGGACTTAGACAGTTATATTCTACCACCTCAAAGTGTCTCGTCAAGCATTAAAATCTTTAGCTCAATTTATAACCTTAAATGTGTTAAATTGTATAATATTAGTCATCATTTGTAGGCAGAATCATACCATAGGCCCTCTCCACACAATTGCTTCCCTTTCATCTACAAGAGATCCAATTGATATACATTTAACTCCATAACTTTCAATTAGAATCATCTTCCTATCTGCCCAAATAACATAATAAGCAAGCAAGGAAAGAAATAATAATAACAATTACAGCAACTATAAGTCTATAACATTACTATCAGAGGATAGGGCATGTTGATGCTAAAATGAAGGTAGTTAAAACATCTCCGCTGCTCGATTCTGATTTTCCCTAGAGGCGCATCATTAAAGGAATTGAAGTCCCATAAATATCCACATCTAGCAACCCAACTTTAACTTGACACTTTTTGGCAAGTAAAACAACCAAATTAACTCCAAACAAAATATGGTCATTGACCAGGAAACCATTATTGTGAAGCAAATTACAATCATTATGCAACGCTAAATATACTATTAGTGCATCATAGATATGGAGCTTTATTTTATGCTACAAATATTCATACCTAGCTAAATTCAGTATCAAAAACCATAAGAAAGAAAATAATGGTCAATATTTCCACTATAAAATATCTCAAGCATATAGTTCGATTGCAATATATTACACAAAAATCTAGTTTTAATTTTCAGTCATCTCTGTTTGTTAAAGATAGACCATTCTTTTAATAGTTACTTGGAAACTTCTTTTCTAGTTATTCATTGCTCCACTTTGTATAACACTCAAATGTGATTGTTAAAACCTTAACGAATACAATCAATTTTAGCTTGTTACATCTTTTTCCTTCTTCCGTTCTCTACCAGTTTACTTTAGTATTTCAAATTTTTTGTTATCCTTAACTGAATCGTCGCCTTCTCCAGTTTAATTAGAAACTCCTAAATTTTGGCATCACAATACCAAGTGTACTAACATCAACAACAAAGACACGATTCAACTAATTTATCAATCAACTTCACCAATCGTGGATACAAGATTTAAGTTGTTTACAAATATATATAGCGTTGAACTTATTGTATGACCTACTATTGGTTTGTAATCCTAATAAACTTTTAGACATCAATTTATCTTTCACATAAAAAACATTGGATTCAAATAAACCCACAGCTATATAATTGCATTTGCCCCTCAATCCTAAATTAGTTGAGATTCCTCAATATAAACACTCCACTTTATTCGGGACCCCACGCGCAGTAGGAGCATTAATACACTAGACAACCTTTTTTTTCGTTTCATAAAACTAAAAAATTGTACATTTTAGAAAATAACAATTACCAAATCTACTGGACATGCCAACACCACCTTTTCCAAAAGCAATAGCTATGATATCTTTAATCACTTCAGTTTTAGGCTTTGGGTATTAATATTTCTTCCATTTTGCATAGAAAATTCCCTAACCCCTCCAATTTACGCAATAGAATTACACCAAAACTATCAATTTCTTGGATTAAAAATGAAATCTTGAAAAGTGTACACAAGTTTATATATCACTTACAATGGAATTTTTCAAGGAACGTTTCATAATGAAAACTTGTTTGGACAGTGAACAAGGATGGAGAACTGGAGATTAAGTTGCAGTTATTCCTTAACAAAGATGCCAATATGTTCTTTCCATCGATTCCAAATGTATTTAGATAGCATGAGTAATCTTGGAATTGACTTAGAGATATTACTAAAGTGGATTTCAGCAAAAAGCTCATAATTGTCTCTCGTCTCTATTCAATATCTAGTATCTCATCTCCTTCTTGTCACCTTTCTTACTATCTTATCTCATCTTAGTTACTGTGGATATTACCTTCATGTTCAATTCTATGTCGTTACTTGTATTCAGTGGTTATAAATATTTCATGTTCATGTTGGTAATTGAGTTTGTCTCAACATCCTTCAAAAATTTAGAATCTGTTTAGATTTTGTTGGTAATACTGTCTACTCTCTATATCAATAATAACATATTCAATATATTCTCATAAATTGAGGTTTGGGAAAAATAGAATATATGCATACATACCTTTGCCTTAGAAGTGAGGTAAGTTGGACAATTCCTCGATATGTCTTATGTCAGATGCTGAGGTTTTTCTTTCATTGATAAGTTAACAACCATTATAGATGCAACAGTAAAGGTATTCCAATAAGAAAATTGATAAAGAAAATACACATTCATATTTTTGGTATGCTAGAAACATCAGCTGGAATATGAGAACTCGTACCTCTTTATTGTTAACATTTGGCAGGGACTTTTAGCTTCTAGACTTGAAAATTTCACAACTACATGTATCATATATGATCTAAAAACTTATAATGCTATTTCATAAAAGTTAATACGTGCTAAAACCACATATTTGTCCTCCTTAATTCTTCATAGGGCTAGTATAGGAAGTGTAAGCAACTATGCTTTGAATAATGCTACCTGTCCTATTACTGTTGTGAATAATGCAGAAGATTAATTTTACAATGTGTTGAACTCTTTTACAGGAAGAGCTGATTTATTGTCTTTGAGATCTAATCTTATATTAAAATAATTTTATCTATTTTCTAAGCTTGATTAGGATCAAGCTTGAACATACCAATGTGTGTATTATGCACCCTCATTTTGAACGTCTTTATTCCTGTCATGTTGTGGTAAATAAACTTTTTGAACTCTTTCAATATGGCTTCATTATTAAGTGATTACTATTTATGTGCCTGTCTTCTTAGATTATAAGGTAGCTTCACTAAAGAAGGTAGTATTGTGTTATATTATTGTGTTTTACATGGATCCTTCATTCAATCTAAATGAAAGATGGAAAATATGGTTTTGATACAGGCAAAAATACTAATCTTATTAAGATAAGGTTTTTAAGAATCAGCTACCAAGTTGTCACGACCCGATTTCTCAAGTCATAATGGCGCCTACCTTATTCCTCCAGTAGGCAAGCCAAGCCCTAGACCAAAATAATAGACAATGGGCTAATAGGTAGAAATTAGAAAAGATCGCTTATAATGAGAGAAATAATAAAAAGTAACAAACAGACAGTAAACATATTTCATATACTAAAACGAGGTAAAGAAAATGACTAAATACACTAAAGAATCCCTCCAAAGACCTAGTAAGGTCGATACTAAAGCCACTACTAAAAGATATCCAGATTACTAGACAAAATCCAAAATATACCCAGTATACATAAGTAGTCTCGAGTACAAAATACTTAACCATAGTAGAAAGAGGAGGTTCAACCTCGAATAACAATAAGCTCATCCTGCTTCGAATCAGTACTGGAAGGTAGGAATCACGTTAATATCGACTACTACTTCTTGAATCTGCATTAGGAAAAAGATGCAGAAGTGTAGTATGGGTACCCAAATAATGATGTTTTGAATTTATTGTATGTTTTGTTTCAAACTTGACATTATATGGTAGATGAACCTTTCTATTTAATTCATAATAGCTTAAACTTACATTGCGGTCATGTTAAGCTAAACATCACGGTTATAAAAAAAGAAAGAGTTCTTTGTAAAAATAAACAATAGTTCACTTCTAGTGTTATATTCTTCTGAAAACTAAGTGAAAGGCTTGGTAATATCGCATCAAATGGAAAGGGAAGGTAATTAATCTACTATAATTATAATATCAATGTATAAATTCATTATATTAACCATATATAAAAGTTGATTAATCAAGAAAAACAACCACCGACCACCTTCCTGCCATGCACACAGAATCAGTAGATAAAAAATACAATAAAGGAATCATAGAATTGAAATCATTATTAGCTCTCATAATATCATTTTTGGAGAAATATAAATTCAAAAATTATAGTCCAAAATAAATATTTTCAAAAATTTCAGAGAATTAAAATTTGTAAATGGATTGTATGTGTATTTTACCTTTTTAAAAACTGTAAAAGCTAATCAAAATCTCCTATCATCGACTGTGAAATCTGATTAAATTATGGTTATGTATTGTATAAACTCCAAGAACTAACAATCACAGATACCATCGATGTCTCATTATCAGTAAATTGGTGCATTAGATGAAAAATATAGATAAAAACTTACCTAAACTAAAAAATACAATACATATTAAGACAAAATATAAAGCAAAGGATGGGATTCATCTGCTCCAGTGGGTGAGAAAGTGTGAAGATAAGAGATAGAGAAGAAGGCAAAATTTTTTAGGTAAAGATCCAGAGAGAGAAAGTGAATATTATAATGTAAATGAGAATTACACCTATTTTCACAAATACAGTACATGCGTTGGGATATGATTTTTACAGTTGTTCAATTACCCATCAAATGGACCTTAATGTGTAGTACACCTTTTATTTCTTTTTGTACAATTAGCTTATGCAGTGTTGGTCCTCTTATTATTGGCTTATATATAAGGGTATTTATCACGACCCAAACGAGGGCATGACCGTGATGAACATCCCGAACAATGAAGGCTTGAAATGCCCTTATCTATCTGGTAATCATGCAGAACATTCATATAATAAAAGAAAATATGGAAACATAATCTGCTACAGAAACATAGTCAATTCTGAATTCAACACAAGTATGGAAACTGTAAATCAACTACATCTAAATAATAACTAACTCAGTCTGCGAAATCTCTACTACATGAAAATATGACAACTGTCTGAAACAGGGACAAGGCCCCTAGTAGACCAAAATTGTAATAAGTTACATAATCTGAAAAGACAGGCCTTCTAGAATAGAGAAGGCTCACAACTGCATAATATGATCAGCTATCTGAATTATCTACTACTTATCTGGACCCCTAGACTGAGTCTCAGAACCTGAGAGGTAGGAGGGAAGAGGGCTCAATATAGATTTACTGGTACACAGAGCATATCCAAAATAATCATTTATTATTCAACATATATGAGAGCAATTTTAAAAAATTCATAAGGATATCATATAGTAAGAATTCACATGGACATTTTAAAGACTCTGTAAAAATCATCTCAACTCTGAGAGATCTGTGTTACTTCTGTACTAGGTAGTATACCCTACAACTCTAAAAAATTCCATGGGCTATATGGAAACTATCATTAACTCTGCAGCGAAGCCCCCAATCCAAGTGTGCCGCAAGGGTCGGAGTCTCTGAATCTACTATGCCACACGGCCATCACCAGCGTACAATAATAATCTACCCATATCGGCAAATATAGTTTCAGGCTAAGAGTTGGTTGAACTCACGCCTTCTTCGGGTAATCGCCTAACCCTCTTTAAGCCCCTTTTTAAGACTCTATCAAAATATACAGTCTCTGAAAACATACTCTGAAAACATGCTCTGAAAATATAATCTGTTATGGCACAAATACATATGGTATCGTCATTCTATTGACTTACAAGTCATATCTCTGAGCCATTATTAGTCTATCGTAAATCTCTATTTTCAAAACACAAGTTTTGAGACCACCATTTCAATAATTTAATTCAAAGAAACTCTTTCTCAAACCTCATGTAAACACATGCAAGGAACTTATCTTTGTCAAGCATTTCAGTAGTACAGTACAAGGTGGTCATGTCAAAGTTCTCAATTCACATGCAATTCTTTCTCTTAAACACAAGAACATATTTATATCAAGAAACACCCTCTCAATAATTTCAAATCATGCTCAAATACTATAATATTGTGAAAACATCTTTCAAATCACAAAACCATAATATTTAATTCAATACACGAGAGGGAGTTCATAATTTATGCTCTCAACGATCTTAAATCTCAAATTCCATACATATACGTATGCATGTAAATCAATTTAGGGGATAGGACCACAAGGTCAAAACAATAGTAATATTAAAACATTTGGAGTACGTAATTTAGAACATAGATTCCAAAACCCCTTTGAAATTCCAGTAGGCCACCGCGATAACGGTGCGTTGTGCCATAGGTCAATTTCGGGAATTTTTCCCAATCCAAGTAAAATCTTTAAAGGGGCTCTTTAGTCTTTTATCTATCTCCAAGTCATGAATAACAAATTATTTAACCCATACTAAGCATATTATAACCAATTTTCACCAAAATACTCTTAAACAAAACCCTAGATCATCAAAACTTACTCCCCAAGAAATCTAATTCCTTCTTTAATTCTCCAAAGAAATTTAAGAGTAAGGATTCCCAATTCAAGAAATCTAAGAAATCTTCTCCAAAGACACAATGGGAGTCCAAGATTCAAGCTTTTCATCTAAGCTCATCGATTAAGGTATGTGGGGTTTTCAGCAAGGATAATCCTTTCATCCTTATGCCCCAAAACTTATTTTAATGACAAATTTATTGAATATTATATGATTTTCCATGAAATTCAAGTTAGGGTTTATACCCATTATTATTATTGACAAGCTTATGAGATTTCCATTTATTTAGAAGTTGAATTACATGATTATGTTCATATTTCCATGTATAGTGCAGAAATACAAGATTTTAAGTTGATTTATAAATGTTTACATTACCAAGCACGAACATTATGATGTTTTAACATGAGTTTGATGCATAGGTCATTAAGCCCTAATTAAAGATTGTCGTTTCAAGATTTGTTGTTCTATAAGCATCCTATGACTAGATTTCTTTTCAAATTATTGATAAAGATTTGACCTTTTGGTCTCAGAATAGCTATGAAATCCACTTTACAGATTCAGATTATAGATTTACCTTTACAGATATACTATTGGTTTTCATTATAAATCATTATACTATTTTAAAGTGGATTTCCATCAGAATGAGCATACAAATTTAGTAGGAGAAGTATTTAGCATCAAGTTGGGTACGTTACTACGGTTTCATACTCCAAAACTACATGCCCACGTAGGATTTAGATTGTTCCCACTTCTACGTCGGTGATAGATATGTTATCACTTAGATAGGTTATACTCCTTGGAAAGAGTATGACTCCTCTCTCCAACGTGAGGATCCTCCTTAGGGAGACAAGAATGTTGGACTCCATAAATGCTCACATGGTTTATGTCGGTTAGAAGAGCTTCCTATGCAGAATAAGTTTTCAGATTTCTAAACCCCTAAGATAAAGTATTTTCACTACAACTTTAAAGTTCTTGAGTTCAAAATATTGCTTTACATGAGCCTTCAGATTCAGACTTACATATATCACTTAGCCTACATGATTCGAGAATAAGAATAGAATATAGATTTTAGAACTAAGTGTAATGGCTTACAAGTTTTATACTATATGCTTTATTGTTCATGATTTATGATCTTTAGTTTTTAGATTACTCAAGCCTTTATGAGTCATTTACCTTTAGCATGCATGATTTTACAAATTGTGATGATATTGCTTACTTATTGTATTCAACCCTATATGCTCAGTACATTCCCAAAGTACTGATCCATATATACGTCTATGTGCTACATTGTCTCATAATGTAGGTTTAGGTGCTTAGTCTCAGTAGCGTGAGTGATTTTCAAGCATCTCATCTACATCTTTGCAGTTGGTGAGTCCTTATAGTTCAGGGACTTAGCTATTCAAAATTCATTTTAGATAGTTTGAGTTAGCTAGGGCCTGTCCCTGTGACTCTCTAGATTCAGTCATTACAGGCTGTCGGACTATTAGATTCAATTTTAGATTTTTGTTGTATTATTTAGATTTTCAGTATTTGCCTTGTCAAAATGATAAGATTAGTATTTTCAGGTATACTCAGATAATTCAAACAGTTTTTCTACATTTATTATGATTTTATATTCGTATCCCCCTATTTTGAGATTCAGATTTAGTAGAAGGCAGCCAGGGTTAGCTCAGGACTACTTGTAGTTCAGAGCACTGTGTGGCATCCCGGGAACCAAATTTTGGGGCATTACATACTCCTAGATGTTTTTCTCAAGGAATTGGCCACTACTTTAGCCTTAGATGAATGTTAAAAAATAGTAACATCACAATCCTTGAGCAGTTCCATCCATCTATGTTTCCTCAAAGTTAAATATTTCTACATGAATACCTATTGAAAATTGTGGCAGTCAGCGAATACCTCACAATGAACCCCATATAGGTAGTGCCTTCATATTTTCAGAGAAAACACCATTACAGTCAATTCCAAATCATACGTACGATTGTTTCTCTTATGTACCTTCAACTACCTAGAAGCATAGGCAATGGTGTTCTTCTCCTGTATCAAAACAACACCTAAACCAGAACATGAGGTATCATAATAAGTAATAAAATCCTTACCCTCCACTAGCAAAGCAAAAGTAGGAGTGGTAGTCAATAATGTATTTAGATTTTGGAAGCCCTCCTCATACTTAGTATACCAATGAAACTGTACCTTCTTTTGAGTTGGATGAGTCAGATAGAAGCAATAGAGGTGAAAACCTTTACAAATCTATGATAATAGCTAGCCAACCTTACAAAATTACGAACTTCGATCACCGAAATAGGCCTAGTCTACTCTTATCTTCCTTAATCTTTTGTGGGTCCACCATAACTCTCTCCTTTGAAACTACATGTCTAAAGAAGGACACAAAATTAAACCAAAACTCACACTTAGAGAATTTTCATATAAATTCTTCTCCTTTAACAACCCCAACATAATTTGTAAGTAATTCTCATGCTTTTTTTTACTCTTAGAATAAACAAGTCATCAATAGTAACAATCACAAATGACTCTAAATAGAGCTTAAATATCCTATTCATTAGACCTATAAAAGTAGTTGGGACATTAGTAAGATTGAGAGACATCACTAAGAACTTAAAATATCCATATCTAGTCTAAAATGCAGTCTTAGGAATGTTATTGACCCAAATCTTCAAATGATGAAATTTGGACCTCAAATTAATCTTAGAAAAGATTCATGTACCCTGAAAGTGGTAAAACAAATCATCTATGTATAAAAGAGGATACTTATTGTGGATAATAACCAATACACAAACACAAACTATTGTCCTTTTTTTTCATAAAAAAAACTAGAGCACCCCACAGAGAGAAAATCAGATGGATAAACCCTTTACTAAGTAAATATTGTAACTAAGCCTTCAATTCCCTCAACTAAGTTGGTGCCATCCTATAAGAGGGAATATAAATAAGATGAGTATTCAGTTCTGAATCAATGCAAAAAATCAATTGTGATCTGGTGGCATTCCACGTAAATCCATAATAAATACCTTTAAGAACTCACACGCCATAAGAATGAACTTAATAGGTGGAACCTCTACAATAGTATCCTGAAGATATGATATGATTCCAAAC
The DNA here is from genome assembly GCA_030864225.1 of Capsicum baccatum var. pendulum. Lineage (NCBI taxonomy): Eukaryota > Viridiplantae > Streptophyta > Magnoliopsida > Solanales > Solanaceae > Capsicum > Capsicum baccatum. Next base: position 79,010,772 of record CM061560.1, on the reverse strand, counting down.
ATCCTCTTACTATTATTTTGTCAAAATGGATCAAAGATATAATATTCTTAAGAGAAGGTCAATAATCACCCTCCCACTTGTGTCTAGCCATACCCGACATCACCACCATCATTGTCATAGTATGACATCTAAAATAGCATGATATAAAGACAACCAACTCATCTCTAGAATAATATCAAAATCAACCATGTCTAAAATCACTAAATTTTCCCATGTTCTATACCCCATAAATATAATAGGACAAGAATGATAAACTCTGTCAAGAACTAAAAGAATCACCAACAAGAATGGACACATGAATAGGAACATTAAGTAAATTATATATCATGTTTAAGCCCATAATAAAATTGGAATACACATAAGAAAAAGTAGAACAATATCAAATAAGACTATATCCATCTAATTAAAGACAAGAATACTATCTTTGATCATTGAATCTAATGCCTCTGCTCGGGTCTACCTAAAAAAGTAGATTAGGTCTGGTCACCTGCATGTGTGCCTCCCTTATTGAACTAAGAACTATCCCTATCAACATACCCATTGCCTATGTTATGCTACTTTCCATCTCTACCCACAATATGGACTCCATGACCACCATGAGAATGGCTTCTACCATGAACACCATCTCTCTTTCCTACATGTGTTAGATCTCACAAAGCCTTTGCTGTCCTGGATGACCAACCTATCTATATATGGGATGGTTACTCTAAATATAACCAACTTTGACACACTTATAGCAGGTTCAGTCCAAGGTAAGTCTATAATGACCTGATTTTTCTGGTGATTTGTGTGAAATATTTATTTCAATATAATTTGACTATTTTACCCCTCCTCATAGTTGTATTATGGTGATTCTATGGTGTGGGGATTTTTGGTATGGTTCCCAATGAATTTTGATGTACTTTATGCAAGATTGTGGTTTGTGATGATCTTAAAGGCTGATTAGTCAATTTAATGACCCTTCAGGTTATTTTCTATATTTTCACTTATTTTTGTCTTTAAAGGTTTCCTATAATTTCCCAAAGTCAGTTATGACTTGATAGGACTAACAGTTCAATTTTCAAACAGTTCGTTTGGTTTTTAGAGCCAATTCTCTATTTTGAAGTCTTCAATGGTTTAAATTAACCACTGAACAAAAAATTTAGTCAAACGACCTTGTATACTAATTTTGACTATTCCAGCAGCTTTAGAATATTGATTTTAGGTTGGATTGACCTTTGGTTTGGATCTCGAGGCATACTGACTCATTTTGATTTATTGGTCAAAATTTAAGAAATGGTAAATTGGGTGTAGGATCCATTTTTAGTCGAAATAACCTCAGATGAAAATTTTGACGGCTGTATTATGTCCAAAACATTGAATTTTATTAGGTAGCATAGTTTGTTTGCATGTACCGGATTCTAAATGATTATTGAGGGGTTGGCATAGATTTGGAAAATTCTAAGTCTCTGCTGGTACTGGTGCACCCGCGATCACGAGCCATTGATCGCATATGCGATCTGGCAGGCACTAGAGAAGTGTCGCATAAGAAACATTTTTAGTCTCATAAGAGACACCTCAGATATATTAGCAAGTATCCCTTATATGATACTAATATCGCGTATGCGACTTCTACTCTTATGGCCAGATATCACGTATGTGACCGAATGATCGTGTATGCGATACCGTGTACTTAGGAAGGGTATAAATACCCCATTTAGCCTATTTTCACCATTTATCATCCATACCTGAGGTATTTAAGCCCTAAAAATTGGGAAATCTTAGAAATAGCATTCTGAGCGATTTGGAGATCTTAGATAAGGGTTAATTATACAATTTTCTTTCAAATTTATTGTAAGGTTCCTTAATTTTCATGGTTGATTTTCCTCTATCTACCTTAATTCTCTAAAATATTAGTCACTGAATTTAAGCACTAGTATATCTTGGATTTCACATAGGTTTAAGTGTAAATACTCCTTGTGCATAGGGGAGCGTTGGGATGGTTTCGGAAACATGATTTCTGTAAATAGGTCCCACATAGGATATTTGCATGATTTTGGATCCAAAGAATAATAGTACAATATGGATATCATTTCTCTCCTTTTTATGAGTAAATTATGATTTTGATAGCATGGCACCTTACGAAAGCTTCTCAAAAGGGAAAATTGGTGATTTAGCAATTTTTTCAAGCTTTCTTCAACGTCCAGGTAGGATAGGTTTTTGTTCTTTATAAATTGAGATATTTCATAGTATGTTTATGATATTATGTTAGATTTTGGATAATTTTTAGGCATGTTTATACGATTGACATTGCTTGGATTAGTTGGACCGTTTAGGCTATTCAAAAATTGTAATTTAGGTGTAGTTGTCTTAGCTGCTTAGATACTTTGTAGAATTTCTATCATAGGGATAATTAAGACTTTCTTAAATCTAAAAGTGGATCTAGATACCTTAACCTAGTCTGGGGTAGAGTTTGCCTTATAATGGATTTTAGGGATTAGAAGTAGGCCTCATTCGTCCCACCTTAGGTGAAAACTTGAGCTAGTTTTGTTAGATCTTTATATGCTCATTTTATATTTTGAAATTCTTATTATGAGGCTTGATGAGGCTAAGCACTTGATGGTCATAATGGTTTATTCTTGGGAATTAATGCTAATTACTGTAAAACCTAATAGTTATGATATATGTATCAGTTCGAGTCCGACTATTGATTATGATATTGATGAAATAAATATCGATTTGAGTTTGTCTATAGATTATGGTATTGATGACATATATTTTGATTTGACTCAGGATAATGGTTATGATATTGATGATATATATATTGGTTTGAGTTTGGCTTTTCATAATAACATTGGTGATATAAATACTGGTTTGAGGCTGGTAAGGGAAGTTGTTATTAGTGTGAAATGATAAAAATAGGTTCCCAATGATGGAATGAGGTTTGCAGAATAATGGTTGTTTGGGTATGTGTTATATTCTTCCTTGATTGTACCCTCCAGGCTTATGGGGGCCTGCGTTGGGTTATTTACTTTTTCATATTTATTGTCTTATGGGGGCTAATTTTTTAGTTATGATTGCATATTCTTTATGTTATTGTTCCAATTTATCTATGTAACTATGTATAGGGAGGTTGAAGTTACATCCTAGTTTTCCTTTTTCTTGAATTAGTTATCTTGCATCTTATCATATTTATATCATGATTTAGATCAGTCGACCGATGATGCCTATTGAGTACCCATGGTTTTTGTACTCATGCTACACTTCTGTACCTTTTGATCTAGATCTAAGTATGAGTTGTCACCGCTAATTTAAAGATCATATTGTGTTAGATTTTGGAGATAGGGTGAGCTCTTGGAGGCAAAGTTACCCCTTTTTTCCTTTTGTTTTTCTATGTATAGTTTTTTGTTTTTAGATATATTGTATTGAATGTTCTAGAACTTATGATGTGTTATAGTAGTTCATGTACTGACTCTATCAGGTCATGGGATGATTTTCTATGTTATAGCTACCTTTTAAACTATTTCTATTTCCTTGCTTAATTATGAGTTGTATTGTCTATTTCTCCCTTTTTAGGGAATTTCCACCATGTTAACCCATTACGAATAATTTTAGGCTATGATTTGGCTTTCCTATTTGCTTGATAGAGTAGGTACCATCATGACTCATAAATTAGGTCATGACAAATTGGTATTAGAGCCTAGGTTTCACCAATATTATTCGTACAAGAGCAAATATTTAGTAGAGTCATGCGGATCTGATTGGTGTCATCCATTTTTATCTTTGGGAGGCTATAGGACATTTTTTTTTGGAGTTCTTCAGTTCTTTAACATATTTTTTGCTAAGTGTCTGAGTAGGTTTCTAAGGAATTCCTTTAGTTTTACTCTTTTGCAGATGGCTAGCCCACGTGCTACCGCTACACAAGATGAGGGTCCTGAGAACAATCCTAGGGACCCTGTCTCTATTTGTGGAAAACCCAGAGGTCATGGAAAGTCTTGAGATATGTCCCCAGCTAGGGGCTAGGATATGAGTCACCAGACCCAATTCTCACTTCTGAGCTAGAGGTTCTTTCACCCCAGCCAGCGATGGGCTAGGGACCAGCCCAGGCTCCACCAGGCTTTATTTCTTATTCAGTGCTTAGGGATTCTTTGATTTAGATTTTTGGGTTGGTCGGTGGTGCACTATTTGATGGTACCCAGTCTACATATTAATGTGGTACTAAGGAAGGGGCACAACTTGTAGCGATGGATACCAGAGTTAAGGCACCTCCTGCGCTAGTAGTTTCCTAACTGGTAGTTGCTCATCCAGTGGTTTCCTAACCTACTATGTATATTGAGAAGAAAAAAAATATTGGGCAGATTCTTCAGATTGGATCCACATAGGTTTTCTGGTGCACCGAGCGAGGATGCATATGCATTTCTGATTGCTTGTGAGGATAGACTCTATAATTTGGGCCTAGTTGAGAACTATGGTATGGATTACGCTACCTTTTAGTTAACTTGGTAGCTCAATATTGGTGCAGAGGTTATATTAATTCTAGGCTTACTGGATCTTCTTCTTTAACATAGACTCAGTTCTCTAAGATTTTCTTAGAGAAATATATGACTTGCATCCTTAGAAATCATTTGAGGGACCAGTTCTCAAGGTTTGAACAGGTCTCAACGACTATTATAGAGTATGAGGCTAATTTTTATGAGTTGGATAAGGATGCTACTTTTATTCTGACTACTGAGTATAGGAGGGTTCGTTGCATTATTTGAGGATTGAGACTCCTTTTTACATGTCCACTCAGAGTCTGGTTGTTGTAGGTTGATCTTTTGCTAATGTGTCTGACTATGCTCAGGTGATGTTGAAGATGCACTGTGAGGCCCAAGAGGGCAACGATGAGAGACCTCGGTATCAGGGTAGTTTAAGTGAAAACCATAGTAGCTTCCAATTTAGAGGTAGTAGTTCTTAGGGTAGATACCCCTTGCGACCACCGTATCAACCTCAGTGTCAACCTTGTAGACCTGTTCAGGAAGTGCTCTAGATTATTGATGAGGTTAGCCTTGTGTTAGTTATCATCTTAGTCAGGGTAGCAGTTGGTCTTCGAGGGGCTCATATTTTTGTTATTCTAGTCGAGGTGGTTATTTTGGGTGTTGAATCTTTTGGTTTTGGTATAACTCATGGGGGAATATTATGGTTGTAGGGCTTTTGGTCATCACTCATGAGAGTTCTCTAGTCATGGAGTGATTGTTATGTAGCTCAGAGTGTTCCTCCTATTACAGAAGTTCATCCCTTAACTAGAGATGGTATACATAGTAATAGGGGTAGTCCCTAGGGTGCTCGTAGAGGTTATCAAGTAGGTAGAGTAGGATATCAGTCAGGATCCCATCTAGGTAGCAGGAGTACCTTCTAGGACCGAGGCTAACTCTTTAGTTGATATTGTCACTATTATGATTTTGGTATGCCGTCAGTAGGCCTTTGGTTTATTTGATTCGGGATCCACTTACTCTTATGTATCTACTTATTATGCCCCATGGTTAGAGTTATCTTGGGATTCATTATCTGTGTGTTTATGTGAATCTACTTCCATGGGTGATTCTTTAATAGCAAATTGGAATTTTAGATTATATATTGTAATATCTAGAGATGCCGATACTCATGTTGATCTTATTATACTGAATATAGTGGATTTTGATTTGATTCTGGGCATGGATTGGTTATCCCATTTTCATGCGGTCATTGAATATATTGCCAAGACCGTTACCTTTGCCATGCTTGATATATCCTCAATTATGTGGCAGGGAGATGTTAGCCATAAGATGATGGGGATTATTTATTATGTTCGTGCTCAAAAACTTATCTCGAGAAGCTATGAGTCTTATATCGCTTATATTTATAATGTTAGTATAGATAGTTCATTTCTTGACTTTATCCCCATTATTCTTGAGCTTCCTGATGCTTTCCAAACTGATCTACTTGACATTCCTCCTTCCCATGAGATTGAGTTTGTTATTGATATTGAGCCTGATACCCAACCTTTTTATGGCACCTTATCGTATGACTCTTGTTGAGCTTAAAAAGCTAAATTCTCAACTTTAGGATATTCTTGTCAAGGGTTTTATTAGACCAAGTGTGTACCTTATGGAGCTCCAGTGTTGTTTATGAAGAATAAAAATGGCTCCATGCATATGCGTACTGATTATAGGCAATTTAATAAGGTGATAGTGAAAAACCGTTATCCTATGCCTCATATTGATTACTTGTTTGACCAACTTCAAGGTGCAATGGTGTTTTCTAAGATTGATTTGAGGTCTGGTTACCATTAGCTGAGGATTTGGGTTGAGGATATCCTAAAGACAGCCTTTAAGACCCGTTATGGTCATTTTGAGTTCTTAGTGATGTCCTATGGGTGGACTAACATCCTAGCTACATTCATAGATTTAATAAAATGAGTGTTCAAGATTTATTAGATTCCTTTATTATTTTGTTCATCAATGACATCCTGGAGTATTCGAGGAGTAGAGAGGAGCATGTGCAATATTTGAGGATTGTGCTCTAGAACTTGACAGTTCATATACTTTTTGCCAAGTTTTCTAAGTGTGAGTTTTGGCTTGAGTCAGTGACATTCCTTGGAATGTGATATCTAAGGATGGGATTATGGTAGACCCAGTAAAGACTGAGGCTATTCATGATTGGTCCAAGCCTATATCTCCGACTGAGGTTCATAGCTTTATTGGCTTGGTCAGCTACTATAAATGATTTGTTGAGGGTTTTTCTACTATATCAGCACCTATGACTAGATTGAATTAGAAGAAGGTTCCTTTTTTATGGTTTGAGAAGTGTGAGTCGAGCTTTGGGAAGCTCAAGAAGTTCCTTACTTCAGCTACTATTTTGGCTTTTTCTATTGAGGGTGGGGGATTCACCATGTATTGTGATGCTTCTGTTGTTGGTTTGAGTTTTTTATTGATACAGTAGGGTTGTGTTATTGCTTATGATTTGAGTCATTTTAAGATGCATGATCGTAACTACCACTCTCATGACTTAGAGTTGGCGGTGATAGTTTTTGTGCTTAAGATTTGGAGGCATTATCTTTATGGTATACATTGTGAGATTTTCACAGATCATCACATTCTTCAACATCTTATGAGCAAGAGAGTGCTAAATGCTAGACAATGTAGATGGATTTACTTAAGGATTATGATATATCCATCTTAAATCATCTGGGTAAGGCAAATATGGTATCAGATGCCTTGAGTTAGAAGGCAGTGGGTATGGGTAGCTTGGTTTGTATTTTAGTTTCTCAGAGGCCATTGGCATAGGACATTTAATCTTTGGCCAAATTGATGGCGCGGCTTAATATTTCAGACCCTAGGAGGATTCTTGCTAGTGTTGAGGCAAGATCATAGCTATTTTAGCAGATCCAGATTGGCAGTTTGAGGATAAGAGATGTTGCATCCTCCGTGATCAGGTGTTGAGTGGTGAGCCCAAGAGGGCTACCATAGATTTTGAGGGTGTGTTGAGATTTGATATTTGTATTTATGTTTCGAGGGTTGGTGACTTAATTCAGTTGATTTTACACAAGGTTCACAGCTCTAGGTACTTTATTCATCCGGGTAAAGCTAAGATATATAGATACTTGAAACAATATTAATGCTGTAGTGGAATGGTGGGAGATGTGGCAAACTTTGTAGCTCATTGCCTGTGTTATTAGTAGGTGAAGGCCGAGCATTAGCAGCAGGGTGGTCTGATTCAGATATTGCCGATTCCTGAGTAGAAATGGGAGCAGATTACCATGGGATTTGTTAGTGGGTTGGCTTGCACTTTTCGTGGTTTGATGGTATTTAGGTCATTGTGGATCGGTTGACCAAATTGGCCTATTTTATCCTTATTAAGATGTTCTTTAATACTGAGAGGTTGGTTCGTATCTATGTTAGTGAGATTGTTTGTTTACATGGCATACCTATATCTATCATTTCAGACCAGGGTTCAATGTTCACTTCTAACTTTTGGAGAGGTTTTGAGCAGTTTTGTACTTAGGTAAACCTTAGTACAACCTTCCATCCTCAGACCAATGGCCAGTCAAAGCAGACTTTTCAGGTTTTTTGAGATCTTCTTCGATCTTATGTTATGGATTTTGAGGGACAGTAGAAGCAACACTTAGCCTTGGCAGAGTTTGCATATAATAACAATTACCATTTGATTATTGAGATGGATCCTTTTGAGGATTTGTATGGTAGGTAATGCCATTCCTTAATTAGATGGTTTGAGACTTTCGAGGTTAGACCCCATGGTACTAATTTATTTCAGGAGTCATTGGATAAAATTAGGGCAATTTAGGTAGGTTGAGGGAAGCTCATAGTAGGTATAAGGCTTATGCAGATCATAGACTTGGTTCCTTGAGATTTGGAGTTGGTGACTAGGTATTTCTCCCTATGTCGTCCATGAGGGTGTGATACGTTTGAGAGAAACGGCAAGCTTATCACCAAATATATTAGACCCTTTGAGATTCTTTGCATTGTGGGTGAGGTGGCTTATGAGTTTGCCTTATCCCAAGATTTTTTTTGTCCATCCAATTTTCCATGTTTCTTTGTTGCGGTGATACATTCCTGAGTCATCTCATGTGCTTTGATGGGATTTAGTCTAGTTGGATGAGCAGTTGACCTTCGTGCAAGAGCCAGTGCTTATTTTATCTAGTGATGGCAGGCAGTTGCTGATGAGTGGCAATTTTTCCACTCCTTGATATCTTGTTTCTTATGAGTTATTGGGGTTAAATTGATGATATGAGGCTAATTACCTTATGAACTATACTAATTTGGGTATTTGTTGCTTTTTAGGGAATTCTAGTGAAAAAAGAGTTAACTCGATGCTAGAAAGGATAAAAAAAGAGATGAACAGGGAAAAGCTTGAAGATGTGTCTCAGAAATGACCCTTAGATACCGCTTAAATGGTCTGAGGATCATGAGAATGACCGGTCCTGACAGTGGAAAAAGTCACGATCGCAATGTTATGGCTCACGTATGCGACAGGTCAAGAAAGTCAATATATGACATTCGTGATCGTATGTATCTCATAAGAGAATGGTCTATGCAGACAAAAGAGTCGCGAAAGCAATCTGTTGAGTCACGTATGCGACTGTCACGACATATGCGAAATTCGCGTAAGCGACCAGAAGAATCATGTAAGAGATCGTCGAGTAGATTTTCAGGTGCAATGATGGAATTTCATGTGGTTCAATCCCAATACATTGAAGGCACAAGCCCTAACATTTCCAGCAACCAATTTTCATCTTTAAAGCTTTACAATGCATTTGTGCACTACTCTTATGTGAAGAACATTCTTAGAGTGATTTCCAAGTGAGGAATTAGTGATTTCCATTTAAGAATTATTGAAACTCAAGGCTTGGAAGTACATTCCTTTTATTTTTCATGGATCAATTTAATGAAGATCTTGGTATATCTTTACTTCCTCTCTCTACGAGTAACTATTTCTTTATCTTAGGGTTATGCTTGAATAAGTCGTGATTAGTGCATGAGTGTTGTTTATTTATTCTCCTAATTAGCTAGTTGTTATGGATTTTGTATTTATTCCATGATTTAACTAAGAATTGGGGGTTGCAAACCCTAATTACCTTTGAACCCATATCATCCTTAAAAGAGGGGATATGAGTGAGGAATAAATGTAATCCATAACTTGAAGTATTTTATTTAATAACATCTCTTAAACATAAGAATGTTAATTGAGGAAATAGATTGGTGAAATCGTGACACTTGTGAGGTGTTCAAAAGAACCCATTTATGAAATTATGTGTTTTATTGAAAGATTGACATCAATACCTCTAAATGTAGCCTAATGATGATTCCTAACTAAATTTTAATAGATTTTCAATTACCCATGCATGAATTCACACCTAGAATTGCATAACCCTAAGTCCTAATCCCAATTGATTGCACTCTTAGCATTTTCAATCTTAAGATAGTAATCTAAAAGCAAGGAAATTGTTACTTTAAAAACATTCTAAATAAATCCCCCATTTTACATTTATATTTATTTAATACACATTATGGGTCAACCCTTAATTGACTTTCAATACTCTTGAGCTTTGAATTTATTGTCTTCACTCCTTGAGAATTCGACCTTAATCTAAGTTGGTTATTTTATTTACAATGATCTGTTAAACCCATTAAAGAGTATAATTTGAGCATTATAGAAAATGGCGCCATTGTCGGGGAGTGAAACATAGTTTTCACTTTTGTAGTGTTTTTAGTCACTTTGGGTTAGTTGTAGTGTTTGAGTTTATATCGTTTGTTGTTTTTGTTCTTTATCAAGTGGGAATAATAGTATACATGATACTATGAGCCAATACAGTAGTAATGTTAGCACTATTGATGGGTTTGTCGAGGACAAGGATCACCTCGGAGATGCGAGCTGAGCTAGTGCTATTCGTATTCCACTGGTGGAAGGAAAAAGTTTTTCATGTTACTAGAATGATGCTTTATTTTCTTCAAATTAAAGGGTTATTTGGAGGCCAAGCACATGAGGATTCTAATCTAAACTTGAAGAATTTATTAATGTGTTCTCTATTTGACATAACCCACATATCTCAAGGATCAATCTAGTTACATATTTATTGATGTGTGTTCTCCATTTTATATAGCCCACATATCTCAAGAATTAATTCATTTACGTTATTTCCCATTCTCTTTGACAGTGAAAGTGGTCTTATAGTTATGGTATTTGCCAACAGGATCTATCACTTCATGGGTTGAGCTTATGGAAGCATTCCTGGAAATATACTTTCCTCATTCTCGGATATTGGAATTAAGGTATTAAATAATCAACTTTCACCAACTTAATGGCGAACCATTATATGAGGCTTGAAAATGATTCAACAATAGGATAATGCAATGCCCAAATCATGAGGTTTCGGATAATATGCTTCTTCAAATTTTCTATAAGGTATTGGATCAATTTAATAAGGCAGTAGTCAATAATGTAGCCGGTGGTTATATGGTCAAACTATCTTGTGGTCTTGCAGCGGCTTTGTTAGATCAAGTGACCAAGAAAAGTAGAGATTGGCATACAAGAGATATGAGATGGCCATGAGGCTCCCTCTGCATCTTTTGTAAGCCAAGAGAAAAGGAAAAAAGATGACGAAAGAGATGAGAACATGGCTAAAGTGATGACTCAACTTGATCTTATCACCAAGGATTTAATGGAAGCTCCTTCTAAGGCGGTTAATATTATTGCTTCTAAGAGTGTTAAAGCTTATGGTGATGGGGAAACAGAGTCTCTTGATAAAGAAATTCAGTTCTTATCAAACCAATAGGGGGATCCCGCCCTACTTATTAATGGTCAGGTGGGAATCAAGGTTAAAATAAAAGGGATTATGATATATATTGGAATGATAGATATCATGATAGAGACCAGATTTTAAAAGCCGAAGGTAGTCAAAGAAAAGATTGAAGGTGAGGAAGATCCTAAAGCGGTTGATGGTGATGCTATAAAATCGGATAAGACTCCAATCATTTCATTGTAATAAATCAAAATTCCTCCCCTATTCCCACTGAGGCTTAAGAAGAAAGAAAAATATACCAAGTTCAAGAAATTCTTTACAAAATTTAGCAACTTATCAGTGAATATTCCTTTGTTAGAAGCTTTATAAGAGATGCCCAGGTATGCTAAATTCATGAAGGATTTGGTAACAAAGAAGCAAGTCATGGATTTTGAAACTATTGAGGTAACCCATAATTGTAGTGCCATAATGTCTAATATAATGATGGCGATGAAAAAGACTTGGGTGCGTTCACTATTCCTTGCACTATCAGGGTGTATAAATTTAGAAAAACATTATGTGATTTTGGGGAAAGTACTAATTTGATGTTGTTTGTCGTGTTTTGAAAGTTGGGCTTGGGTGCTCCTAAACCTACCACTATGAGGATTTTAATGGTTGATCATTCAATCATAAAGCCCATTGGTGTGTTATATGATATTTTGGTGAAAGTTGATTGGTTTATCATTTTGACTGACTTTGTTATTCTTGATTGTGAGATCAATCATAAGGTCCTAATCATTTAGGTATGCCATCTTTAGCTACCATAAGGGCCTTAGTTGCTGTTGAATATGGTGAATTGAAGTTTTGGGTGAACAATGAAGAGGTCTCCTTCAATGAGTGTAAGTTATGAAGCAACCTATCGACTTGCAAGTTGTTCCACTGATTTATGTGATAGATTATGAGGTGACTAAAACCATAAAAGTGAATCTTGTAGATTCCCCTTAGTTGGGTGTATTATGGAACTTAGGGAGTGAGGATATTAAAGAATATGATGAAGTGGTTGCTTTGCTGATGGGTCTTGGATCGTATACTAAGAAATCGACCAGATTGGATTTTGATTTAAAAAATCATGAGAGTCAAACTGTGAAATCATCTATTATTTAACCACCTCAACTCGAACATTAGTTATTGCCTTACTACCTCTGGTTTGTTTTCTTGGGTGAGAATAATACATTGTCAATCATTGTTGTAGGTAATCTTGAACCTTGTCAAGTGGATGCCTTGAAATCTATTGTGAAAAATTTCATCTATTCTATCGAGTGGACCATAGAGGATATTATAAGCATTGCTCCCAGAATTTACTCTCATAAGATCAAATTAAAGGTCGCTCATTTTTCTAGTGTAGAACACCAAAGAAGGCTCAATCCATGAATACAAGAGGTAGTTAAGAAGGAAATTATCAAATGTCTTTATACAGGTGTTCTCTACCTAATTTAAAATAGTACGTGGGTGAGTCTAGTCTAATATATTCCCAAGAAGGGTGGCATAATGGTGGTCCTAAATGAAAATAATGATCTTATGCCCATCTATTCGGTCATGTGTTGGAGGGTATGCATGGACTATCATAAATTGAACTCGTGGATCGAGAAAGATCATTTTCCTATACCTTTTATGGATCAAATGTTGGATCAGCTAGCCGGTCATGAAAGGCATTGCTTCTTTGATGGATATTTGGGGTACAATCAAATTTGCATCACATAGGAAGATCAAGAAAATACTACTTTCACTGGTCCCTATGGGACCTTTGCTTTCAAACTATGCTTTTGGGCTATGCAATGCATCGGCCACATCCCAATGATGTATCTTGTTAATTTTTCAAATATGTCAAGGTTTTCATGGATGACTTCTTCATGGTTGGGGATTCATTAGATTCTTGCCTTGATTATTTAAGTAAAGTCCTCGAATGGTGCGTGGAGACCAATCTCATCATGAATTGGGAGAAATAACATCTTATGGTCAAGGAATCCATTATGCTAGGTCATAAAATTTTGGAAAAAGGCATTCAAGTCGATCAAGAAAAATCTGAAGTGATTGCTAAGTTACCCCCTATCTCTGTGAGGGGTGTTAGAAGTTTTCTTGTTCACGCTGGGTTCTATAGGAATTTCATTTAGGATTTCTCTAAGATTTCTCATCCTTTGTGCAAACTCCCTGAAAGGGAAGTGAAGTTTGAATTTGATGGTGATTGTCTATAGGTGTTTAATTGTCTCATGGAACTCCTTGTGTCGACTCCTATCATAGTAGCTCCAGATTGGTCATTGCCTTTTAAAATAACGTTTGATGCAAGTGATGTTTCTCTAGGAGAGGTATTGGGTCAAAGAAAATAAAAGTAGTTCTTCCTGATCTATTATGCCAACAAATCATTGAATGATGTCCAACGTAGTTATACAGTTATGGAAAAAGAGTTTCTAGTGGTGGTGTATGCTTTTAAAAAATTTTAGGCCCATTTGTTGGGTACGAAAGTGGTTTTACAAACAAACCATGCCTCTCTTAGATATCTCATGGAAAAAAAAAGTTAAAACCTCATTTGATTAGGTGGATATTTTTTTTAACAATTTGATTTTGAAGTGAAAAATTTAAAGTGGTGTGAAAATCAAGTAGCCAACCACCTTCCCGTCTTGAATCCAATCATGAGAAGTTTGGTGATATTGAGATTGATGACACTTTCCCCGATGAGTTAGTCATGTCATTCTCGAGAAGTATTGCACCTTGGTATGCAGACTATGCTAACTATATTTTGAGTGGTGTGCTTCCCGATAATCTTAATCATTGTCAAATGAAGAGGTTCCTATTTGATGTGAAGAGTATTTTTGGGATGATCATACTTATTTAGAGAGTGTGCAGATAGTATGATTCGTCGGTATGTCATGGAGTTAGAAATAAGGCATTTCTCTGGCCAAGGTGTCATGTCAAGAAGAGTAGGCATACACTAGCGTATCCCTAAAGAAGAATAAAAATGAAAAACCTAACAACTTCAACAACTCAATTCAGTCAATCTATAATCGTATTTCTTGGAAATGGCGCCAAATTTCTTATAAATGTCCAAACTACACCTCCAATTGAAGGATAAATCGGTTGCTATCAAAATATTATAACCCACCTATATTGGGGTTTATCCCATAATAAATACGTTAGAAATCTTGCTTGAACCTTTTGAAATCACCAGCAGTACAAAAAAGTAAAAAAGGGATTTGTAGTAGCTAGCAAGAAGTAACAATAATTGGATGCTTAAGGTTTTAATCAATCTAAGACAAACACTAGGCTTGTGTTTCCCTTGACTTCTAACTTTGTAAATTTATTGTGCATTGTCAAACTATTCCAATACGTTGCCTGGAAAATTTGATAAGTTATATACCATCAACTATCTTGTGGACTCATTGATAGATTTCATCCTTTACCTGTTAAGTCTTTGGGTGTCTCCTTACTAACCCTTATCTTGGATCCCAATTTAACTATTACCTTTTGAGTCTCAGGTTATTAGATGAAAGTTAATCAGCGTAAATAGATGGTCCAGGTAAACTTATTTCGTCAATTAACTCTAAATGATTGTTGTGATTATCTTTTCCTAATCTCTACTCCTCTTGTGAAGTAAGTAGTGATATATTAGGTGGGATCTTAATGTGTGCACCCATTAAGAAGACAATAAAATCGAAAAAAATCACAACACATGCAAAAGAATTATCTAGAATAACTTGGCACTTCCTCTACTTTGTTAATCTATCGGGGTTCCCACAACCCTAGCTAAGGGAATTAGCCACCCATAATTGTGATACAATTCATGAAATTCATAGACAAAATCATAGAATCAATCTCACAATAATGAAAGAAGAAAATCCAAAGTCTCAAATTGAAGAACAAACCAAGAACAATAAGATTTCAAGATCACAAGTCAATCTCTAAATCAAAAAATGTTTGTGAATAGTAATATATGATGTAAACTTTTCCCTAAAGGGCCTATTTAGGCTATATACTGGCATAAACTAACTAAACAATGTTTAAAGTGTATTTATAGATTACATGGAAACCCTATAAATCAAATCCTAAATAAAAAAGAAAACCTTAACTAAACGTACATATTCATGACTAAAAACATAATAGGAGTATGTTTAGGTTACATGGTAACCATAGGAAATAAATCCAAAATGATATTAGAAAAATGCGTCGGTGGCCACTTATGAGGTATAGGTGGTACCTACAGACGTAGGTGGGGGGGGGGGGCTTAGGTACCAGTCCCAAAATTTCATTCTCTATTCTTTAATTTCTCAAACATATGTACCCATCTACAGCCCTTAGGTGGTACCTATGGGGCGTAGGTGCCTAGGTAAGTGGTTATTTTTTAGCTTTTCATTTTGTTTTCTTCTGATTGGATTCCAACACCTATTTTTTTTGCAAAATCACTCCAAAAACACATCAAATCCAACAAAATTGCCTTAGGTTCTTGCATATTCTCCAAGTTTAAGAATCATAAGTGCCATGAAACTATGGAACATCATATTAAGTCAGAAGTGAGGGTTATTCTTAAGGATTGCCACTCTTCTCCATTTAATGGTCATCATGGTGGGACCCAGGCAACTGCCAAGGTTCTTCAAAGTGGATACAATTGTCCTACCCTTCATAAATATGCTTATGAGTTGTTCAAAATATTTCCTCAATTCCAAATGCAAGGAGGTATTTCAAGGAGGCATGAGATGCCTCTTAAGCCTAATCTCAAGGTTGAATTATTTGATGTGAAGGAGATCAACTTCATGGGTCCCTTTGTTATATTGTATGGTAATAAATACATATTGGTAGACATTGATTATGTCTCAAAGTAGATGGAGGCCATTGCTTTATCAAACATCGAAAGGAAGAGTGTGACCTTCTTCTTGAAGAGTATATCTTTACAAGATTCGAGACTCCATGGGCAATTATTAGTGATGGCGGTTCTCATTTTGTAATTAGGTTTTTGGTGCCTTACTTGATAAGTATAGGGTAAAAAATAAGGTGGCTACTCCGTATCATCCCTAAATTAGTGGTTAAGTCGAGGTTTTGAATTATGAAACCAAGTCTCTCTTTGAGAAAATTATGAATGTTGGTCATACGAATTGGGCAAGACAACTCGGTGATACTCTTTGGGAATATAGGACGGCCAACAAAACTCCTATTGGTATGTACCCTACCAATGGTGTTTGGGAAGCCTTGCCACTAACCCATTGAGTCGGATCATAAGGATTTATGAGCTTTGAGGAAGTTAAATATGAATTGGGAGGATGCATCCAAATCAAGAGTGAATCAACTTCATAAGGTGGAAGATTTTTAACTCAAGGCATATGAAAACTCTGTGTTGTACAAAGAAAATATGAAGAGGTGTCATGATTCTAATATCTTTAAATGAGAGTTTTATGTGGGTGATGATGTGCTCCTTTTCAATTTTAGATTAAAAATCTTTATGGGTAAGATTAAATCGAAGTGGTCGGGTCTGTTCATGGTCTTAAATGTTTATCCTAGTAGAGCTATTGAGTTGAAAGACCACGAGAAGAAGAGATTTTTGGTAAATGGTCAAAGTTTTAAGCATTACCATGTTGGTGGACCCGGAGCAACGATGGTTGAGTCGCTTTGCTTCAAAGATTCAACATGAGGATCTATTGACATCATGTCATGATGTTAAATCAAGCGTAAATGGGAGGCAATCCACATTCCCAAAAAAATTTCTCATTTATCACTTGAATTTTTATTGTTAGAATACTTTAGGATTTTGTTTTTTACTAAACACAATTTTTTTTGAATTTTGACAGTCATTTGAGCAGGTTAGGATGCACAGAGGTGATTGGAACTGAATTTGGGGTTGCACCACCTTGGAAAAAATAGGAATTGAGCAACTTCATGATGGCACCTGAAGGTTTCAGGTGTCGCAAATGATATAAATAGATCGCATATGCAAAAACTCCGCAGCTGAGGGCCTCAAATATCGCCACCGCTATATATAGATTGCTTAAGCAATCTGTTAATTTTAGTCAAACATCGCGTAAGTGATACACTTATCACTTACGTGATACCTGATGTTTTAAAAGGCCAACATAAGGTGAAAGTTTTCAAATGGTTTATTTCACTTTCCTCTCTTAAATATCTAAATTCCAACAGTGTTATCACTCTAAAAAAGCTTTCAAAGTGTTCTACATCTATATTTACACACAAACTTCAGGTGTGCATATTGCTCTCTTCTTTGATTAGTGAAATATCTCCTTAGTTTCTTGAATAGGGTCCAACTTTGGTGTATTTTATTACATCTTTTGTGCTTTAATTCTATTAACTTTTGGATACAAAAGAATTCAGGTGGCAAAGATCTTGGTGTTTAAATGATTTGGGAAAGTCTGAAGTACCCAAATGTATTCAAAACGGGTGAGAATTTAAAATGCGCACCAAGTGTTTGATGATTTGCTTAACTGAAATTTTGTGAAATGTTTTGTGGTTCCTCATGAATTACTGAGTGATTATGAGTCATAGTTCATGTTCTTTGGTTTGTAAATCGTGCATTAACATGTTTGTGTGAAAAATATTCAAAATCTGAGTTGGGGATTTTTTGTGATGTCAGGTACACGGGTATTGCGATCGCAACATTCGATCACAAAAGTGATATCTGAGGCTCATCACAATTATTGCGATCATGACTTCAGATTGTGAACGTGATATCTGAGGCCCATCTGCAAGTTTGACAAAAATTTTGGAAACTAATGTTTGAGCCCAAAATTTGATCCTTAAACCACTTCTTTAGCTTTTCTCAGTCACATTGCATTATTTTTACATGATATTTTGGAAGTTCATATATGTATTTTATTTTAATTTTTCAAACAAAAAGCTAAGAATAGAGCACCAACTCATTGATGAAGTTGAGATTAAAGGAGACTATGATAAAAACTCATTTCTCTCTCCCACGTGCCAAGAAATATACTATGAGGACTTGTCCATGGAGAAGTTATTCCTTGAAAGTGGGATCACCCTTGAGTGAGTTCTCAAGACCCTCTTGACTTTCTATCAGAGGTTGGAGACAATGGGATGGCTATACTTTGCACCTGGCCCTTGCTATGCCTATGAATAATGGGCTAAAGAGTTTTATTCTAACCTCAAGGCTATAAAACTCTCCCCCCCGGTGATGAACATAAGAGGAAAAATGGTCTATTTCAGAGCAAAGGAGATAAATAGGGTATATGGTCTGCCAGATTTTGATCAATCATAGCTTACTGTAATTATGCTCTAGGAAGTTGGTTGGCCTCAAAGATTTACCCAGGTAAGAATGTACCGTGGGAAACCATGAAAGCTAGGATTATTTCCTATGAGTTTACTGTTAAGGCGAGGATTTGGATAGCTACCATTTGTAGCCATGTCTCTCTATGTGGTAATATGACTAATATTCGGGTAATGAGAGCTCATATGATCTTCGGTATTCTAGATAACATTTCATTAAATGTTGGTCTTTTTAATATCTCAAAGATTTGTGCATATAAGTCATAAGATAGACCTGCTCTGATATTTACTTCCTTGATCACTGAATTCTACAAATGGGTGGAAGTTAGGAAGGATAATTGGATAGCACTAAAGATATTGATTTACCCATTAAAAATGAACGGTGAAGTCACAACGTCTAAAAGAAAAAAAAGAGATTTATACGGTAAGTTAGTGCAAGATAAGTTTGGCTCTTATAGACCGACATTTGTGGGACCGTTCGAGGTAATGATTGATGAGTTGCTTATAGTTTGAGAATTGGTATCAAGATTGACCATAGGGCTTGGTAAGACTTCTGAGGGACCTACCTTCTATGTCCCACAGAGAGATTATGATAGACTTCTAAAGGACTAAAAGTGGCAAGAGCCTCATATTTCAAAGTTGGAGAAGGCATATACTTACTTAGATAAGTCGCATTGGGAATTGAGTAATTCACACGTGAAGATAAAGAAGAGAGATAAAAATAAGGACAAATTCTTCAATGAGATATGGAAGGGTGTGAAGGATTTGTGGAAGGTGCTGAAGCCTAGGGATCTCCCCACTGTAAGAAAAGTGGATGATGATGATATTACAGAACATTGGTCTGAGGATGACGAGTTTAATATTGAGGGTGATAAGGATGAGGAGAATGATAGTGATGAGTGCCAGTGATGGAAATTTAGAGAGCCCCTTTACTCTCTTATGTTTTGATATCATGCAGTGAGGACACTGCAATCTTTTAGTTGGGGGTGCCTTGTGTTCGTATTTTGTATTTGTGTGATGTTGTTATTTGAATATTTTTGATGTATGGTTATGGATATTGTTTGCCCTTGTCTGGCTTATGCTTTATGTGGATTTTATTGGATTAGTCGCTTTTCTTCTATTTTTATTTCTAGATTAGTTTTCTTTTGGTAGTCATTTTGGACGATCCTTTCCCTATGATAGATTGAGTGATAAAATTCTTAAGGAAAAATTATCATTTTTAGGTGTTAGAGTCTTTTATGCAGGAGAAGTCTGAGAACCCATTTCATTATGAATTGGGATCAACATTATAATTATGCTGAAGTCTGAGTAGCCAATTGTTGTGGTGAAGTCTGAGTAGTCGTAGCATTATTACCCTTGTTACAACTGGTATAAGAGATCTTAATTTTTACTAACAATATTTAGTCTTGCATGGTGAAATATGAAATGAGCATACCCCCTATCTAAAAGTTTTTGTAAAAATCAAGGGCATAGAAGTGAATGATATTGTGATAATGCTTTGACTCTTTTTGTGACTCCTAACTCTTTATTGGTGGTAAGGTGGAAAATGAATCCTTTTGTTCTTAAGTAGGAAGTGAGTCAATCCTTCTAGAATAGTTTACATGACATGTGTGGTGAGTGTTTGTTGAATAATTCTTGTGTTTATTTGTGTCATCTAGAACTTTCCCCGTTGGTCTTCTAATGCTAGTCTTGATTATACTTGGTTGATGAAATGATCTTAGGACTTCTTTGTTATTGTTGGAAACTACTTTTTCCTAAAAATCCTATCCATGCATAAATGGTATCACTAGTCACCCTATTTGAGCCTATCAACCTTTCTTTGTCAAGCACATTAAAATCCTTGAACCTTTTGAAAATTGTCCCTCTCTTGAATCCTACCCTCCTTGAACTTGAAATTGCCAACTTGAGGCTAAAATCCTAAGTTTGGGGTGTAGTGGAACTTGGAATAGGCAATCATGTACCATGGTCTTGTAAATGAGTACCTCAAAGCAATTCAATTATTGAAAATAAAAGAGAAAAAGAAAGGAAAGAAAAAGAGAAAAAGTAAGAAATTGAAACAAGGAAAGAAAAAGAGAAAAAAGTAAGAATTGCAAAAAGGAAAGGAGAAGGGAATGCTTTCAATAAACGGGTGAGATAAAATTAAAAAAGTAGGCACATGTGTGGTATAAAAATGAAGTGGTCAATGATCCGAGTTTGATTTATTTAGTGCTTTGAGGAGTTCAAGGAGGGTATAGTTACTTTTATTTCAAATGCTTATCCTACTAGTCCCGGTGCCTACATTACAAGCTTATAGAAAACCTTTCGATATCTCAAACCATGTACTTTTTACTTAGTAATGATTGGAAATAAGGGCAAGCATATGGCATGATACTTGTTTGCAATAGAAATTCCTTGTGAGTGTAAGTGTTTAAGAATTTGTCCCTTGTTGAGTGTTGTAAATATGATGTGTTTGGGACTTTCTTTCATGAGAAGGCATGTAAACTAGGATAGATTGGTGAAGTTGATATATTTTGAAACTAAGGTGAAGAAGAATGTTAGATTACTATTGATTGAGAGTCACTTCTTGAGAATTGGTCATTTTTACTTGATGATTCTTGAAATTTCTTTGTGTTCTTAAAAATATGATTGAATTTGAGGGAGTTGTTTGATTAGCACTTCATATGCTTGTTGACTAATTTCAGTACCAACCAAAGCCATAATATTGGTGGCCATGTGATGTGAGAGTATTGAGCTTAATTTTATATTCTTATTGAGTTGTGAAGTTGTGTTGCTTGAGGACTAGCAAAGTCTTTAAGTTGGGGGAGTTGATGAGTGGAAATTTGGCCACTCATTGATATCTCATTTCTTATGAATTATTGTGGTTAAATTGATGATATGAGGCTAATTACCTTATGAAATGCACTAATTTCAGGTTTTTATAGCTTTTCAAAGAATTCTAGTGAAAAGGGAGTGAAATCGAAGATAGAAAGGAGAAAAAAGATCTGAACAGGAAAAAGCCTAAAGATGTGTCTTAGAAATGACCCTCAGATATAGCTTAAGTAGTCTAAGGATCGTAAAAGCAACTGGTCATGATAGTGGAAGAAATCGTGATCGCAATGTATGGCTCATGTAAGTGATAGGTCAATAAAGTCAAAGATATCACATTCTCGATCACATGCAACAGGTAAGCGAATAGCCAACACAAAAAAAAAGAGTTACAAAAGCGACTAGAAAAATTGCGTAAGTGATCATCGGTCAGATTTTCAGGGGCAATGATGGAATTTCATCTGGTTTGATCCTAATACATAAAAGGCACAAACCCTAACATTTCCAGCAGCCAATTTTCATCTTTAAAGATTTACAATATATTCTTGCACTACTCTTGAGTGAAGAACATTCTTAGAGTGATTTCCAAGTTAGGAATTAGTGATTCCATTTGTGAATTATTGAAACTCAAAGCTTAGAGGTTGTAACGCCTCGAATCTGGTACCCAGAATGCTACACGGTGCTTATGACCCAGAAGGACCACAAACTAACCCATTATTGATATCTATACCTAAACACTACATAATATACTGTATAATTGCGGAAATAGTAGGATAAAACATGCCATAAGGTTCAAAACTAATAAATATCTGATAAAATCATATCTGAATAATGTGATACGACAATACCAAATCTGAAACAATGTTTGAAAACATCTAGTCTAAAAGTACTGTAGGCTAATAGCCATTAAATTATCTGAATAAGGTGATGATGGGATATGTACCCAACTAACTCCAACTACTGAAATAAACTAAGTAATGAAGAAATAAAGTAATGATCATGTCCTCGAAGGATGAAGACTCATTGCTAACTCTGACTACTAAAACTGGAATGCTACCGATGCTCTGGATCTTGTGCTTTTGAACCTATGGTATAGAATAAAACACCATAGCATAAATGAATCAGTAGGATTGAATGTACTGGTATTCATGTGAGGTAGGCTGAATGCAAAGGGTTCAAACACATGAACAATGCTAACTAACTGTATAACATGAATGTGAGAATACATGCATGAATAAGTCACTGTGACTGAATTCATGATGGTACTAATTACTGATAACATGAGTCACTGGTAACTGATATAACTGATAATGAGTGACTTTATTTGACAGTCTAGGTTCTGATGGAACTAATTGAGTTCCGTACTATTCTGAGTTGACTGTATCTGGCAGTCTTGTAATTTTGAAGAACAAATGTGAGTTCTATTACTGAGATTGAGTCTGAAACTGTAACTGTGGGAAGTATTCATCTAACCAACATATCCCAAATAAAATAATATAGCTAAGTTGGGGTTCAATTTGTAACCCCAATTGGAAGGGTGTTAATACCTCGCCACTAGTAAAGATAAGCTGTGGGTGACCTTCATCTGATAGTGTCCCCAAATGAGAATGGTGGGATCCTTATTTGACTGTGTTTATCCACCTCATCAACCCTCATCTATCAGTGTTGATTCCTCAACCTATGCTGACTAAGTAGTTCTGTAATGCAAGGATTGCTTCTAAGGATACACCCTCAACTGTCAGTGTGTGTCCTCATCCTTGGGTTCACTCGGTGCTAAATCCTACTCCCATATGAATAGAAATTGAACATGATTAACTGAACTAAACTGGACTGAGTTCATTGAGTTTAGTTGACTGACGGAATACTACTGATATTACTGAAGTACTGAGCTTTCTGAGATTACTGGGATTACTAAGTTTACTGAGTTTTCCTTAGTCACATGACTGATTGAATTCTACTGAACATGGCTTGACTTAGGATATCGTGAAAACATAATACTGGTTCTAGACACACAACTAAATTGTTAGGTACAAGTACCCCCAGGACTCCATTGAAGGAAACCGACAAGGCATGACATTCTTGAATACACGACCAACATCAACAATCCATAATACAATAAGTTGGGGATTTCATTAAATATACTCAATTTCATAATTTCATACTCTAACATCATGAGCATTGCAACAAACATCAACATTGAACATCAATAGCATAGGAGTCATTTGAACATAAGGGTAAAACACGAATCCTTCAATTAAGTCACAATTGATTCATATTACATAATTTCTAGTCTCTTAGGCATTTTGTCAAACATTTAGGGTGCATGACTTAGGGCATGGCATAGTTATCAAATCAACGTATCATAACCAACTAAAATTCATGGTTTTCATCTTATATGCTAACATATTTTCATAACAACACATAAAGATTCCAACTTGGGAATCATACAACAACAACAACCACATGAAAATAATCAACATATTGCATGAATATCATAATTCATACTTTAAAACTTGATTCTTGGGCGTCATAGACGAAAGAAATCCATGAATAAACACTATGCATACCTGAGAAAGGAAATCTTAAAGGTTCTTAGAGTTCTTGGATGGATTTCTTGAGATTGATCTTGATTCTCAAAGGCTAGGGTTTTATTTTCTTGAGAGAGAATGTTATTGATATTGGGGAAAAAGTGAATAATAAGTAGCTAAGGATGTTTTTAGGGCTTAAATCCCACATCTAGGAGGAATAAGATCATGAGAAAAGACCCATTTAATCCTGGACGTGTAATTTAATTTTTGTGAAAATTTCTGGATTTGGACCCATGGCGCAATGCGTCGCGATTGGAAGGTGACAACTGGAAAACTGAATGGTGGCGTGATGCGGTACAATCGCACTTCCACCTTGGAAGCTACCTGGAATCTCATTGCAACATAGTGGTATTGCATTAGAACACTAGAAAAGGACAATTATGAACTGGTCCTTTGGCTCGATGCGCCACTATCACGGAGCAACACTGAAGATTGACAATTGTCATTTAAGCTAGCTCCGCGATGTGCTGATGGCTTAGGTGATAAACTGTCTCACTAAAAGGCTATAACTCTTCGCCCGAGTGTCAGATTTGGGCAAATTTGGTATCGATGGAAAGCTTATTGAATTTCTCACACAATAAAAAGTGAAAATCTTGAAAATTACACATTTTAAAGCATGTCTTTGACATTTTAGAGATGAATTTAAGTTAGGTAGAAGTACAGGGTATTACAATATCTCTCCCTTGGAAACATTCATCCTCGAATAAAACTGACTGAGATGGGAGAAATGATAGACTAAAGTACATACTAAACATTAATAATTGAAACACGATTTCATGGCTGATATAACTGATAAGTTGAATGTATTATGCTGAATATGCATATCTGATACATAAATAATGGATTTATGACTGCATGACTGAATTACTGATAAGATGAGTTTCTCATCAAACTAAATATGCATATCTAATGCATGAATACATGACTGAACTAACACATGAATGCATGACTAACTATGCAATGGTAGTTGATACCAAGTTTATAATGGAATTTTGAACATGAACTGGATACCCAGTTGTAACTAAAATCTAAACATGAAACTGAAAGAGAGGTTGTTCTAAATATCTATGCTCTGAATAAGAACTACAATTGTTTGGTCACCTATGTACTTCTTGGGGAAAGAGACATGGAAGACTGGATGAACTGAGGCTAGATCTGAAGGTAATTCGAGCTCATAGGCTACTTTGCCGAAGCGACTAAGATTTTTAAAGGGACTGATATATCAGGGATTGAGTTTTCCCTTCTTGTTGAATCTCTTCACTCCCTTCAAAGGAGAGATCTTTATATAAACATGATCACCAATCTCAAACTCGATATCCTTCCTGCGCACATCTACGTAAGACTTCTATCAGCTCTGAGCAGGCCAAAGTCTTTCTTTGATCAATTAGACTTTTTCTAAGGCATTGAATACTAAGTCAGGCCCTATAACTGAGGCCTCACTAACTTTGAACCAACCGACTGGAGGTATGCATCTCCTACCATAGAGAACTTCGAATAGATCTATCCAAATACTGGAATGATAGTTGTTATTTTATGCAAACTCAATCAAAGGAAAGTGGTTATCCCTATTACCCTTGAAATCAATTGCACACGCCCTTAGCATATCTTCCAAGGTTTGAATGATCCTTTTGCTTAACCTTCTGTCTGAGGATAAAAGGAAGATCTGAGATGAACTCGGGTTCCAAGACCCTTTTGGAATGCTTTCCAAAAATAAGAGATGAACTAGATACCTCTATCTGAGAAAATAGACAATGGAACACTGCACAATCTGACCAACTCTCTGATATAAAGTTTGGCATAATCGTCGGTTGAATAAGAGATGTGGACTGGAAGGAAATAAACTAATTTAGTCATCCTATATACAATAACCCAAAATGAATCATGTTGATGACGAGTATGAGGAAAACCCATCACAAAGTCCATGTTCACTCCTTCTCACTTCCAAGTAGGAATATTGAACTCTTACATGGATCCACTAGGCTTATGATGCTCTATCTTAACCTACTGACATGTAGAACACTACCTATGAACAGTCTACTGATAGCTTTGGCCACTATGTTGGCCTTGTTCGGATGATAAGGGACACTTATGTAATAATATTTCAAGAGATCTAACCACATTCTCTAACAAAAAGTGAGATCTTTCTGAGAAAAGACATACTGAAGGCTCTTATGATCTATGAACACATCTACATGAACTCCATATAGATAATGCCTCTAAATCTTTAAGGCA
This sequence comes from Capsicum baccatum var. pendulum, assembly GCA_030864225.1. NCBI lineage: Eukaryota > Viridiplantae > Streptophyta > Magnoliopsida > Solanales > Solanaceae > Capsicum > Capsicum baccatum. Next base: position 78,984,633 of record CM061560.1, on the reverse strand, counting down.
AATACTATAGCTGCTAACTCAAGATCATGAGTAGGATAATTCTTCTCATGAGATTTAAGCTGTCTGGAGGCGTAAGCTATGACCTTACCATGGTGCATAAGGACACAACCCAAACCTACTCTGGATGTGTCACAATACACTACAAAACTATCTGAACTATTTGGAAAAGCCAAAATTGGAGCTGGGGTGAGTTGAGTCTTCAACTCTTGAAAATTTTTCTTGCAAGGATCTGACCACTGAAACTTGACAGTCTTCTGAGTCATATGGATATAGGGGATTCAATATAAGAAAATCCCTCAACAAACTATCTATAATAGCCAGCCAAACCCAAAAAACTCCTGATATCTAACAGAGAGACAGGTCTGGGCCAGTTTCTTACTGCTTCGGTCTTTTGAGGATCTACTCTTATGCCATCACTGGAAATAATATGACCTAGGGATGCTACTGACCTTAGACAAAATTTGTACTTACTAAATTTGCCGAATTACTGATGATCTCTAAGAGTCTGATGCATGATTTTGAGATGGTCTGCATGATCATGTTCACTACGGGAATAGACAAGAATATCATCTATGAAGACTATGATGAACATGTCCAAGTACTGCTTGAATACATGGTTCATCATGTCTATGAAAGCTGCAGGGGCATGGTAAGAACAAAGGACATGACTAGGAATTTGAAGTGACCATACCGAGTTCATAAAGCTATTTTTGGAATGTCACATTCCGTGACACTGAGATGATGATAGCCTGATCTGAGGTCTATCTTAGAGAAATATTTGGCACCCTGAAGTTGGTTAAACAAGTCTTCAATTCAGGGAAGTTGATACTTGTTCTTGACCCTGACTTTATTGAGCTGATGGTAATCAATGCACATTCTGAGAGAACCATCTTTCTTGCTCATGAATAAGACCAGTGTACCCCACGTGGACACACTGGGTCTGATAAATCCCTTATCTAAAAGATCCTACAACTACTGTTTCAGTTCATTGAGTTCTACTGTTTCCATTCTGTATGGCGAAATAGATATAGGCTGAGATCTGGAAGAATATTAATACTAAAGGCTATTTCCCTTTTGGGAGAAATTCCTGGAAGATGTTTGGGAAATACATCTAAAAATTCACTCACAACTGGGACTGATTCAAGACTGGGAGTCTCAAAACTAGAATCCTTAACATGAACAAGATGATAGACACATCTCTTAGATATTATTTTCCATATCTGAAGGTAGGAAATAAGATGACCTCTGAAAGCTGAAGTACTACCCCTCCACTCTAAGACAGGTTCATTTAGAAACTGGAACTGGACTATTCTGTTTCTGCAGTCGACTAAGTCTGCTGAGGTGACTTTCTACAATATCATAACCGGGCAGTTCCTGTATACCTGCTGGACTTTGATGGTTTTACCCACTGGGGTAGATACTAAGAAGGGCTCTGCTAGAATTTCAAGACTGACTCCAAAATCAATTTCTATATAAAGAGTAACAAAAGCCAAGAAAGATCCTGGATCTAGAAAAGCGTAAACATGCAAGTGAAAGATCTGTAATGTACTAGTAACTACATTAGGAGAATTTTCCTAACCTTGCCGTGACTGGGGAGTATAAAGTTTGTTTAGGCGTTGCCCACTAGTAGCACTGGAAGTAGCACCCTGCTTATTTGGGAAATCTAATTGGGCTAGGGAATAGTTCTGCTGACCCTGGTAACCTGACTAGGGACAATCTCTGACTCTATGGCCTGGCTTGGTACATCCGAAACAGACATCACTGCCAGCTCTGTAAGTACCCTTGTGATTCTTACCACAAGTCTAACAAAGGGGATTAGTTCGAGCATTGCTGATGCTTCCCTGAGACTTCGAGCCTGGTGCCCTATATCTATTACCATCCCTAAACATAGGAGTTAGAGCACTAGCTGAAGAAAGAGCTGGAATGAATGACTTAGGAAGGAATTGAGAATGGTTTTCTCCCTCTGACTTAGGCTGAGCAAAGTTGAAACTACCTGTCCTTGCTCTCTTATTCTACCTCTCTCTCATCTTAATCTTTTGCTCTTCTATCTATTGAGAATGGGTCATAAGCCTGGCTATGTTCATGTCACTATTCACCATCGTTGACCTGCACTCATTAACTACACTATCATTCACCCTATAAACAAACATATATATCTTGGCTCTGATATCTGCAACCATATATGGAGCATATCTGGATGATTGAGTAAACTTAAGAGAATACTCTTTCACCATCATGTTGCCCTACCTGAGGTTGATAAAGTATAAAACCATAGCTTTCCTCAGCTCTTGGGGAAAGAAGCTATCTGAGAATATAGTGACAAACTCCTCCCACTCAATAGGCCCGACATCAACTCACCTCTCTGACTTCCACTATTTGAACCAAGTGTGATCAATATCCTACAACTGATATATAGCTAGCTCAGCACTCTCACTAAAAGTAACCACCATGATGTTCGTAACCTTCTCAACCTAGTCTAGGAACTCTTGAGGAACCTCTTCTGACTTAGACTCAAAAAAGTATGGAAAATTTATTCGGGTGAAGTCCCAAATCTTGGCTATAGCTGAATTGGCCACTAGGTTGGATGGAACGATAGCTGGTCATTTATTTTGAGTAGTAAAGGAATTAGCAAGAGTGGTGAATGCAGCAATGTACTTTACATGAGAAATATGTTCATCCAAGGGATTTGCTTGGACGGGCTAAGGGGCTGACTGATTTCCATTTCTTCTTTTGGAAGGCATATTCTGTAGAAGAAAGGGGGAAACAGATTAAACTGAGAGTTAAATTTCTCATGCTCACTAGCATGACATGAATTCTAAAATAAAGGAAATTGTTCTTAAAAAATCTCATAGCCTCCTGCACATAAATGTGGCATCCAATATACCCATGTACAAGACTCTACTAGATGCAGCTTTCAGACTTCCTAGGACTCTATTGAACCTTAGGCTCTGATACCATGTTTGTAACACCCTAAATCTGGTACCCGGAATGGTACACGATGCTCATAACCCCGAAGGACCATAAGCTAACCCATAACTGATATTTGTACCTGAACACTGCATAATATACTATCTAAATATGGAAATTGTAGGCTGAAACATGCCATAAGATTCAAAATTGATAAACATCTGATAAAACCATAGCTGATAAATGTGGTATGATAATACCAAAATTGAAATAATGTCTGAAAATATCTACTCTGAAAACACTGTAGTTTGAAAGCCTCTAAACTATTTGAATAAGAAGTTGATGGGACATGTCCCCAACTAACTCCAACTAATGAAATAAACTTATTAATAAAGAAATAAAGTAATGATCATATCCTCGAAGAATGAGGACTCACTACTAACTCTAACTGCTGAAATTGGAATGCTACTGATGCTCTCGAGGTCGTCCTTCTGAACCTATGGCATAGAATAAAACACCATAGCACAAACACGTCAGTAAAATTGAATGTACTAGTATGCATGTGAGGTAGGCTAAATGCAAAGGGTTGAAATGCATGAACAATGCTAATTGATTGTATAATATGAATGTGAGAATACATGTATGAATAAGTGACTGTGACTGAATTCATGATGGTACTGACTACTGAGTCTTATTACCGATAACATGACTCACTAAAAACTAATATAATTGACACTGAGTGACTGTATCTGATAGTCTAGGTTCTGATGGAACTAACTAAGTTCCATAATATTCTGAGTTAATTGTATCTGATAGTCCTAAAATTCTGAAAAGCTATTTGAGTTCTATTACTGAGACTGAGTCTGAAACTGTAACTGTGGGAAGTAGTCACCTAGCTGACATGACCCAAATAAAGAAATATAGCTAGGTTAGGGTCCAATCGGTAACCCCAATCGAAAGGGTGTCAATACCGCACCACTAGTAAAGACAAGCTGTGGGTGACCCTCATCTGATAGTTTCCCCAAAATAGAACGGTGGGACCCTCATCTAACAGTTTTTATCCACCTTATCAACCCTCATCTGTCAGTGTTGATGTCCCAACCTATGTTGGCTATATAGTTCTAGAATGTAAGGATTGCTTCTAAGGATCATACTCTCATTGTCAGTGTGTGTCCTCATCCTTGAGTTCACTCGATGCTAAATCCTACTCCCATCTGAATAGACACTGAACATGATTAACTGAACATAGCTAAATTTTTGGGTACAAGTATGCCAAGACTCGATATAAGGAAACTGACAAGGCATGATATTCTTGAATTGTAAGACCCCGCAAAGTTGCCTCATAGTTTGAACCTTGGAATATGTCGAATAAAGTATAATTTATGCCCTAAGAGATTAAGAAAAGACTTACTAAGTTATTAGTGTTTTAATATTGTGGAATTTTCCTAAAAATGACTTTCTATAGCATGGAAAATTGAGTTATCTTTCCAACGATATTAATTTCATCAAAATTCGATAACGGGGTGTGAAGTTACGACCATTTTACTGAACGGTGTTGAAATTGCCCAGGTTTGATGGAAGATTCGACAGATCGTCAAGTCTGCGATGGAACGTCAATCATCCCATCAAAACCAATGTAGTGACCCCTGTTTTTGTCCATTGTACGACGGCTAAAATGATGGACCGCTAAATTTTCTATGGACCGTTACTTTGTTTGTCGCTCTGAGGTAGTGTGGTCTCATCCTGACCATCGATCGATGGTCAAATAGATGGACCATTAAACTTTTGACAGAACTTTGATTAGACCATTGCATCAAGGCAGTATGTTCAACTTTTTGCCATCATTCAACAGACGATTCGATGCACCGTCGAACTCCCGATGGACCATCAATTTGGCCGTCGCAGACCCCGATCAGCAATTGTAAACCCATTTTTAAAAGGGTATTTAGGTATTTTCCCACCCTTTGAAGCCCTTTTATATAAACCAGGTGATCAACTGGCCTCATTGTCTCGTCTCTCATACTAAGGGTCTAGGGTTTTCTCCTCAAAATCAAATCAAAACAAGAATTCTTCCCGAAGAAACCTAACAACTCACCATAGATTATGCTAGTGTGTGGAGGATTGAATCTCCCAAGTTCAAAGGATTCAAGAACACTTTCTCAAGAGTGAGAAGAGGAAGATTAAAGAAAGATTGTTTGTCCAACTTCTTAATGTAAGGTATGTGGTGTTTTGAACAAGGGTAACCCTTCCACCCTTGTGACCAAAAGGCTTATTTACATCATGATTTTTCCTAAAATCTATGAGGTTTTACATGAATTTGAATTGGGTTTTTTCGTCCATCATTATTGAATGCATTATCTTGATATTTCCTATGAATTGAGAGTCAAATGACATGATTTCCTGTATGTTTTCTTGAGAAATTACCGCTGAATAATAACCCCATGATTTTACTCCTTGAGTAGCTAATATTTGCAATGTTTGAGATATCAAAGAATATGACTATATTGAGATTTTGAGATAAATTGCTGAAATTCCCAAATTTCCACATGGTTTATGAATCTATATGCTATATATTATGCTTTTGATGAGCTTTAACTTGAGATTGAACTATGGGTTAGTAGGCCCTATTTGAGACTTATAAATGTATGAATTCTTGTGCTATAAGCACCCATAGTTTGAGCATTTTGAGATGATTGAGAAATGAATTGACCTAATGGTCTGGGAGCTTTGAAATCCACTTCACTATATGAAATTTATCGATATGATTATTGGGTTCGTGGTGAACCATGAGATTATTCTAAAAGTGGATTTTATGAGATGAGCACAGATAATCTAAAGGGAGTAGTATTTAGCACCGAGCAGGTAAGTCACTACGGCTTCTTACCCTAAAACTATGTTCCACCGTAGGTTGGGCCTGGGGCCAAGATTATGATGATTATGATTGGGCCCGAGGTCGAGTTTCATTTAGTGATCTCTAGACCTAGGTTATACTCCCTGGTAAGAGTATGACGCTCCTCCCCAATGTGGGGTCTCTTCTTTAAGAGAAAAAAACATTGGACTCCATGTAGCTCACATGGTTTATGTTGGTTACGAGAACCTCCCTTTCCCTTTTCAACTTGAAATCAGCTACCTCTTTACAAACTAAGGTATTTTTCCTCCTATGAACTATTTTCACTAAACTAGAGTATTTTGCCTTGAGATAGATGATTTCTCCCAAAGCTTGAAATGAGATATTTTCCTAACTTGCATGATATGCCTCTACGTATGTTCTAAAATCTCATGAGGTCGTATTTCTAGTATTTGAGTTTGAAGAGATATAAAATCTTGAACATTAAAAGTTGTTTTACCCACTATAGGGTATATGCATGAGTTGATGGTACAGTCTAATGCCCTTTTTGCCTTGAGTATTGAGAATAAGAGAAGATTCCTGGTTTTGAGGTTGAAGAACGATGACTCACGAGATTTGGGTAGTATGCCTCATCTTAGATGATTTATGAACTTTATATTTCATACATAGTCAAGCCATGTGAGTCATCTCATATTGCATACATGATTTGAAAGAGGAAAATTGATACTGTCTTATATACATGCATCACCCCCATATACTTAGTACATTCCCAAGTACTGATCCATATATATGTCTATGTGCTACATTGTCTCATAATGTAGGTTCAGGTGCTCAGTCCCAACCTCGCCCATGATCTCTGAGTACCTCGCGTATATTTACTACAGTGGTGAGTCCTCTTGGTTCGAGGACCGATCTTTAGATATTCCAGGGAATGAAAGTCTATGTTGTTACCTTTAGTCCATCCCGAGCCAGTTGGGGGACTATCCCATCGACTCTCTAGATTATGGATTTGTAGTGTCTTTGTCATACTATTTGGTAGATTGTGTTTTTTTTGGGATTTCTGTATCATGACCATTTGGACCGAGTACCCCTTCTTTCCTTTATTCCCTTCCATGAACATGGATGTGCTAGTGTTTGAATTTAAATTTTCTCCTTGAATTGAGGGCTATCAGCAGGAACCAGCTCTATGGGTTATCTTGGGGCTACTTATAGTCCTAGGCACCATGTGACATCCCGACAAGCAATTTTGGGTCGTTACATGAATACACGACCAACATCAATAATCCATAAAACAATAAGTTGGGGATTTCATGAAGTACATGGTTATCATTATCATGTACATGGTAGGAATGCATATACTCAATGTCATAATTTCATACTCTAATATCATGAGCATTCCAACAAACATCTACATTGCACATCAATAGCATGGGAGTCATTTGAATATAAAGGAAAAACATGAATACTTCACTAAGTTACAATTGAGTCATATTACATAATTTCTAGTCTCTTAGGCATTTTGTCAAACACTTAGGGTGCATGACTTAGGGCATGTCATAATCATCAAATTAACATATCATAACAAACTAAAATTCATGGTTTTCAACTCACATGCTAACATATTTTCATAAAAACACTAAATATTCTAACTTGGGAATCATACAACAACAACAACCATATGAACATAATCAACAAATAGCATGAATATCATAATTCATAGTTTAAAACTTGATTCTCAGGCTTCATGGACGAAAGGAATCCATGAATGAACACTATGCATACCTGAGAAAGGAAACCTTGAAAATTCTTGGAGTTCTTAGATTGATTCTTGAGATTGATCTTGATTCTCAAGGGCTAGGGTTTTGTTTTCTTGAGAGAGAATGTTCTTGATATTGGGGAAAAAGTGAATAATAAGTAGCTCAGGATGTTTTTAGGGCTTAAATCCCATATATAGGATGAATAAAATCATGGGAAAATACCAATTTAACCCAGGACGTGTCTTTTGATTTTTGTAAAAATTTCCCAATCTAGACCCCTGGCACGACGCGATGTATCACACTGTGTCTATGGAAAATGACAACTAGAAAATTGCATGGTGGCGCAATGCGGTACAATCGCATTGACACCTTGGACGCAACCTGGAATCTCACCGCGATGTGGTGGTATCACGATGGAACACTGAAAAAGGACCATTATGAACTGGGCCTTTGGAGAGACGCGCCACTATCTCAGAGAAACACTGGAGATTGACAATTGCAGTTTAAGCTGGTTTTGTGATGTGCTAATGGTTCAGGTGATACACTATCTCACTAAAAAGGCTTAACTCTTCGCCTGGATGTCAGATTTGGGCGAATTTAGTATCAATGGAAAGCTTATTGAATTTCCCACACAATAAAAAGTGAAAATCTTGCAAATTCCACATATTAAAGTATGTATTTGACATCTTCTAGATGAATTTAAGTTAGGTAGAAGTATGGGGTATTACAATATCTCTCCCTCGGGAACATTCGGCCTCGAATAAAACTGAATGAGATGGGAGAAATGATAGACTGAAGTACATGCAGAACATGAACAATTGAAACTCTATTTCATGACTGATATAACTAATAAGTTGAATGTATTATGCTGAATATGCATATCTAATGCATGAATAATGGATTTATGATGCATGACTAAATTACTAATAAGATGAGTTTCTCATCAAACTGAACATGCATATTTGATGCATGAGGGAACTGACACATGAATTCATTACTGGCTATGCAATGGTAATTGATAACAAGTTTATAATGGAATTCTGAACATGAAATAGATACCAAGTTGTAACTAAAATCTGAACATAAAACTGAAAGGCTAAAGAAAAGTTGTTACCTTGGGCTGAGTCTGGATTAGCGGAGAAGAGGTGAGGATACTTGGTGTCCATGTATGCTTCTGCTTCCCAAGTAGCTCCCTCAATGGACTAATTCCTCCAAATGACTTTGACTAGAGGAACTTCTTTATTCCTCAATCTGCGAGTCTGATAGTTAAGAATTTTGACCGAAATATCTTTGAAAGGGAGGTTGTTCTGAATATCTATGCACTGAATAGGAACTACAACTTCTAGGTCACCTATGCACTTCTTGATCAAAGATACATAGAAGACTGGATGAACTGGGGCTATATCTTAAGGCAATTCAAGATCATAAGCTACTTTGCCGAAACAACTGAGAATTTTGAAGGGACCGACATATCGGGGACTAAGCTTTCCCTTCTTAACAAACCTATTAATTCCCTTCATGTGAGAGATCTTTAGATAAACATGATCACCAATCTCGAACTCAAGATCCTTCCAGCACACATCTGTGTAAGACTTCTATCAGCTCTGAGTAGCCCAAAGTCTTTCTCTGATCAACTAGACTTTTTCTAAGGCATCGAATACTAAGTTAGTCCTTATAACTGAGGCCTCACTAACTTTGAACCAACCGACTGAAGATCTGCATCTCCTACCATAGAGAGCTTCAAATGGAGCCATCCGTATATTAGAATGATAGCTATTGTTGTATACAAACACAATCAACGACAAGTGGTTATCCCAAATACCCTTGAAATCAATTGCACAATCCCTTAGCATATCTTCCAAGGTATAAATGGTCCTTTATTATTTACCATCTTTCTGAGGATGAAAGGAAGTACTAAGATAAACTTGGGTACCAAGACCCTTTTGGAATGCTTTCCAAAAATGAGAGGTGAACTGGGTAACTCTGTATGAGACAATAGACAATGGAACACCATACAATCTGACCAATGCTCTGATATAGAGTTTGGCGTAATCCTCGGCTGATTAAAAGGTATGTACTGGAAGGAAATGAGATAATTTGGTCATCCTATCTAAAATGACCCCATTTAAATCATGCTAATGACGAGCATGAGGCAAACCTGTCACAAAATCCATGTTCACTCTTTTCCACTTCCAAGTAGGAGTATTGAACTCTTGCATGAACCTACTAGGCTTTTGATGTTCAATCTTAACCTGTTGACATGTAGAGCACTTAGCCACAAACTCTGCCATATCTCTCTTTATCTCACTCCACCAATAGATCTCCCGAAAGTCGCAGTACACTTTTTTGTCCCTTGGATGAATAGAGTAGTGTGCACCATGCATTTCTACAAGAATTCACTGCCTCAAGTCTTCTACACCTTAAACACATAGACAAACCTGACAATGCAATACACCATCTCCCCTTTGGGAGAAAATCTCAACATTCTGATCCTTGACTAATTCCTTTAACTTGACTAGAATGCGATCCTTATCCTACTTTTCCTTTACCTCAAAAACTAGAGATGATTCTGAACTACTCTGAACCCATATATCACCCTCCTCTGTATTGACTAAGTAAACACCTAGTCTGGCAAGCTGATGGACTTCCTAAGCTAACTTTTTTTACTGTCCTCAACATGAGCAACACTACCCATAGATAGTCTACTGAGAGCGTCAGCCACTATGTTGGCCTTGCCTGAATGATAAAGGATACTTATGTCATAATATCTCAAGAGCTATAACCACCTTGTCTAACGAAGATTGAGATATTTTTTAGAAAAGAAATACTGAAGGATCTTATGATCTGTAACACATCTACATGAACTTCATATAGATAATGCCTCCAAATCTTTAAGGCAAATACTACGACCGCTAACTCAAGATCATGAGTAGGATAATTCTTCTCATGGGGTTTAAGCTATCTGGAGGCATAGGCTATGACCTTACCTTGCTACATGAGGACACAACCCAAACCTACTCTGGATGTATGACAATACACTATGAAACCATCAAAACCATCTGGAAGAGCCAAAATTGGAGATGAGGTGAGTCGAGTCTTCAACTCCTGAAAAATCTTCTCGCAAGGATCTGACCACTGAAACTTGAATTTTTTCTGAGTCAATCTAGACATAGGGGATGCAATAGAATAAAATCCATCAACAAACCATCTGTAATAGCCAGCTAAACCTAAGAAACTCCTGTTATCTGATGGAGAGACAGGTCTGGGCCAGTTTTTTACTACTTTGGTCTTTTGAGGATCTACTCTAATGCCATCACTAGATATGATATAACTAAGGAATGCTACTGACCTTAGCCAAAATTTGTACTTACTAAATTTGGCGAATAGCTGATGATCTTTGAGAGTCTAAAGTATGATTCTGAGATGGTCTGCGTGATTATGTTAACTGCGAGAATAGACAAGAATATCACCTATGAATACTATGATGAACATGTCCAAGTACTTCTTGAACATACGGTTCATCAAGTCTATAGAAACTGATGGGAATTCGTAAGACCAAAGGACATAACTAGGAATTCAAAGTGACCATACCGAGTTTGTAAAGCTGTTTTGGAACTTCACATTCCGTGACTCTGAGATGATAGCAGCCTAATCTAAGGTCTATCTTTGAGAAATAACTGGCACCCTGAAGTTGGTCAAATAACTCATCAATTCGGGGAAGTGGATACTTGTTATTGACCGTGACTTTATTGAGTTGATGGTAATCAATGCACATTCTGAGAGAACCATCTTTCTTGCACACGAATAAAATTTGTACACCCCACGAGGACACACCAGGTGTGATGAATCCCTTATCTAAGAGATCCTTCAACTACTCTTTTAGTTCTTTGAGTTTTACTGGTGCCATTCTATATGGAGAAATAGATACAAGCTGAGTATCTGGAAGAAGATCAATGCCGAAGTCTATTTCCCTTTCGGGAGGAATTCCTAAAAGATCTTCAGGAAATACATCTGAATATTCACTCATGATTGGGACTGATTCAAGAATGGAAGTCTTGGAACTAGAATCCTTAACATGAATAAGATGATAGAAATATTTATTAGATATCATTTTTCGTATTTGGAGGTAGGAAACAAGCTGACCTCTGAAAGCTGAAGTACTACTCCTCCACTCTAGAACAGGTTCTTTTAGAAACTGGAACTAGACTATTCTATTTTTGTAGTCGACTGTGGCATAGCAGGAATGAACCTAATCCATGCCGAGAATGATATCAATATCAATCATCTCTAATTCAACTAAGTCTGCTGAGGTGACTTTCTAAAATATCATAACCATCAGTTCCTATATACCCATCGGGGCTATGATGGTTTTACCCACTAGGGTAGATACTAAGAAGGGCTCTGCTAGAATTTTGGGACTGACTCCAAAATCAACTGCTATATAAGAAGAAACAAAAGACAAAGAAGATCCTAGATCTATCAAAGCATAAACATGAAAGTGAAAGATCTGTAGCATACCAGTAACTACATCAAGAGAATTTTCCTGATCTTGCCGGAACTGGAAAGCATAAATTCTATTTAGGTGTTGCCTACTAGTAGCACTAGAAGTGGCACCCTGCTAATTTGGGTGACTGGACTGGGCTGAGGAATGGTTTTGCTGACCCTAATAGCTTGACTAGGGACAATCTATGACTCTGTGGCATGGCTTGCCCCATCTGAAATAGACATCACTACCAGCTTTACAAGTACCCTTATAGTTCTTACCCTAATCCTGACAAAGAGGATTAGTTCGGGCATTGTTGATGCTGCCTTGAGACTTAGAGCCTGGTACCCTATCTCTATTATAATCCCTGAACTTAGAAGATAGAGCACTAGACGAAGAAAGAGATGGAATGAATGACTTAGTACAAAATTGAGAATGGTTTCCTCCCTCTGACTGAGGCTGAGCAAAGTTGAAACTACTTGTCCTTGCTCTCTTATTCTGCCTCTTTCTCATCTTAATATTTTGCTATTCTATATGTTGAGCATGGGTCATAATCCTGGCTATGTTCATGTCACTATTCAACATTGCGGACCTACACTCATTGACTACACTATTATTCACCACAAAAATAAACTTACTCATCTTGGCTCTGCTATCTGCAACTATATGAGGAGCATATCTATCTAATTGAGTAAACTTAAGAGAATACTCTTTCACTGTCATGTTGCCCTACCTGATATTGATAAATTCTAACACCTTAGCTTTCCTCAACTCTTGGGGAAAGAATCTATCTAAGAATGCAGTGACAAACTCCTCCCACTCAATAGGACCTGCATCAACTGACATCATTGACTTCCACTGTTTGAACCAAGTATGAGCAACATCCTGCAACTTATATGCAACTAGCTCAGCACTCTTACTAAAAGTAATCCCCATGATGTTCGTAACCTTCTAAACCTGGTCTAGGAACTCCTAACGATCCTCTTGTGACTTATACCCAAAAAATATTGAAGGATTCATTCGGGTGAAGTCCTGAATCCTGCCTGTAGCTGAAGTGGCCACTGGGTTGGCTGGAACGAAACTTGGTCATTCATTCTGAGTAGCAAATACATTAGCAAGAGTGGTGAATGCATCTTTGAACTCTGTATGAGAAACGTGTTTGTCAGAGGGATCTACTTAAATGGGCTAAAGGGTTGACTGATTTCTATTTCTTCTTTTGGGAGGCATGTTCTATAGAAGAAAGGGAGAAATGGATTAGACTGGGAGTTAAATTTGAGCTCACGCTCACTGGCATGATATGAATACTAAAAGAAGGGAAACTATTCCAAAAATATCTCATAGACTCTTATACATAAATGTGACGCACAACACACCCATGTACAAGACTCTACTAGATGTGGCTTTCAAACTTCCTAGGACTCTACTGAACCTTAGGCTCTGATACTAATTTTGTAATGCCCCGAATCTGGTACTTGGAATGCTACACAGTGCTCATGACCCTGAAGGACCAAAATCTAACCCATGACTAATATCTATACCTAAACACTGCATAATATATAGTAGGCTAAAAATGCCATAAGGTTTAAAACTAGTAAACATCTGATAAAACAATATCTGAATAATGTGGTACAACAATACCAAAACTAAAATAATGTCTGAAAACATCTAGTCTGAAAATACTGTAGTCTGAAAGCCATTAAACTGTCTGAATAAGGAGTTGGTGGTACATGTCCCCAACTAACTCTAACTACTTAAATAAACTAAGTAATGAAGAAATAAAGTAATGATTATGTCCTCGAAGGATGAAGACTCATTACTAACTCTGACTATGAAAACTGGAATGCTGCTAATGTTCTGGAGCTCGTGCTTCTACACCTATGGTATAGAATAAAAAATCATAGCGCAAATGCATCAGTAAGATTGAATGTACTGGTATACATATGAGGTAGCCTGAATGCAAAGGGTTTAAATACATAAACAATGCTAAGTGACTGTATAACATGAACATGAGAATACATGCATGAATAAGTGACTGTGGATAAATTCATGATGGTACTGACTACTGAGTCTAATTACGAATAATATGAGTCCCTGATAACTGATATAACTAATACTGAGCGACTGTATCTGACATTCTAGGTTCTAATAGAACTAACTAAGTTTCGTATTGTTCTGAGTTGATTATTTCTGACAGTCCTAAAATTCTAAAGAACTATTTGAGTTCTATTACTAAGACTGAGACTGAAGCTATAACTGTGGGAAGTAGTCATCTAACCAACATACCCCAAATAAAGCAATATAGCTAGGTTAGGGTCTAATATATAACCCCAATTGGAAGGGTGTCAATACTGCACCACTGGTAAAGATAAGTTGTGGGTGACACTCATCTGATAGTGTCACCAAAAAAGAATGGTGGGACCCTCATCTGACAATGTTTATCCATCTCATCAACCCTAATCTGTCAGTGTTTATGTCCTAACCTATGTTGGCTACATAGTTCTGAAATGTAAGGATTGCTTCTAAGGATCAAATCCTCAACTGTCAGTGTGTGTCCTCATCCTGGGGTTCACTCCATGCTAAATCCTACTCCCATCTAAATAGACACTGAACATGATTAACTGAGCTGAAATGGACTGAGTTCACTGAGTTCTGTTGACTGATGGAGTACTATTAAGATTACTGAAGTATTGAGCTTTCTGAGATTAATGGGATTAATGAGTTTACTGAGTTTTCCTGAGTCACACGACTGACTGAATTCTACTGAACATGGCTTGACTGAGGATATCGTGAAAACATGACACTGGCTCTAGGAACACAACTAAATTATCGGGTACAAGTAATCCTAGAACTCAATAGAAGGAAACTGACAAGGCATAATATTATTGAATACACGACCAACATTAACAATCCATAATATAATAAGTTGGGGATTTTATGATGTACATGGTTATCATAATATTGTACATGGTAGGAATACATATACTCAATGTTTTAATTTTATACTCTAACATCATGATCACTCCAAGAACCATCTACATTGCACATTAATAGCATGGGAGTCATTTGAACATAAGGGTAAAACATGAATCCTTCACTAAGTCACAATTGAGTCATATTACATAATTCTTAGTCTCTTAGGAATTTTGTCAAACACTTAGGGTGCATGACTTAGGGCACGACATAATCAAAAATTAACATATCATAACCAACTAAAATTCATGGTTCTCAACACACATGTAAACATATTTTCATAAAAACACATAAAGATTCCAACTTGGGAATCATACAACAACAACAACCACATGAACATAATCAACACATAGCATGAATATCATAATTCATAGTTTAAAACCTGATTCTTAGGCTTCATGGACAAAAGGAATCCTTGATTGAATACTATGCATACCTGAGAAAGGAAACCTTGAAGGTTCTTGGAGTTCTTGGATTAATTTCTTGAGATTGATCTTGATTCTCAAGGGCTAGGGTTTTGTTTTCTTGAAAGAAAATGTTCTTAATATTGGGTAAAAAGTAAAGAATAAGTAGATAAGGATATTTTTGGGGATTAAATCCCACATCTGGGTGGAATAAAATCATGGGAAAAGACCCATTTAACTCTGGACGCGTCTTTTAATTTTTATGAAAATTTCTCGATCTAGAGCCTTGGCGCGACGTGGTGCAATCATGTCGTGTATCTAGAAAGTGACAACTAGAAAATTGCATGGTGGTACGACGTGGTACAATCGCGTTGACACCTTGGATGCGACCTAGAATCTTACTGCGACTCGGTGGTATCACGTTGGAACACTGGAAAAGGACAATTGTGAACTGGTCCTTTAGTGCGATGCGCCTCTGTTGCAGAGCAACACTAGAGATTTACAATTTTCATTTAATCTAGCTCTGCGATGTGCTGATGGCTCAGGTAATACACCGTCTCACTAAAAATGCTCTAACTCTTCGCCCGTGTGTCGGATTTGGGCAAATTTCGTATCGATGGAAAACTTATTTAATTTCGCACACATCAAAATTAAAAATCTTGAAAATTCCACATATATAATGTGTATTCATCTTTAAAGCATGTCTTTGACATCTTTGGGATGAATTTAAGCTAGGTAGAAGTACGGGGTATTACAATGTCTCCCTCTTGGGAACATTCATCCTTGAATGAAACTGACTGAGATGGGAGAAATGATAGACTGAAGTACATGCTTCACATAAATAATTGAAACACGATTTCATGACTGATATAACTGATAAGCTAAATGTATTATGCTGAATATGCATATCTGATGCATGAATAACGAATTTATGACTGCATGACTGAATTAGTGATAAGATGAGTTTCTCATCAAACTGAACATGCATGTCTGATGCATGAATACATGACTGAACTGACACATGAATGCATGACTGACTATGTAATGGTAATTGATACCAAGTTTATAATGGAATTCTGAACATGAATTGGACACCAAGTTGTAACTGAAATCTGAACATAAAACTGAAAGGCTTAAGGAAAGTTGTTACGTTGGCCTGAGTCTAAATTAGTGGAGAAAAGGTGAGGATACTTGGTACACACGTCTGCATCTGCTTCCTAAGTATCTCCCTCAATAGAATGATTCCCCCAAAGGACTTTGACTAGAGAGACTCCTTTGTTCCTCAGTCTACGAGTTTGATAGTCAAGAATTTCAACTGGAATCTCTTCAAAAAAGAGGTTGTTCTGAATATGTATGCTTTGAATAGGGACTACAACTATTGGGTCACCTATGAACTTATTGAGCAAAGAGACATGGAATACTGAAAGAACTGAGGCTAGATCTGAAGGCAATTCGAGCTCATAAGCTACTTTGCCAAAGTGACTGAGAAGTTTGAAGGGAACGATATATCGGGGACTGAGATTTTCCTTCTTGCTAAATCTCTTCACTTCCTTCATGGTAGAGTTCTTTATATAAACATGATCACCAATATCAAACTTGAGATCCTTCCTGCGTATATCTGCATAAGACTTCTGTAGGACCTGAGTAGCAACTGTACTTTTTCTAAGGCATCGAATACTAAGTCAGGGCCTATTACTGAGGCCTCACTAACTTCGACCCAACCGACTGGAGATTTGTATCTCCTACCATATAGAGCTCCGAATGGAGTCATCCAAATACTAGAATGATAGTTGTTTTTGTATGCAAACTCAATCAAAGGCAAGTGGTTATTGCAACTACCCTTTAAATAAATTGTGCATGCCTTTAGCATATCTTCCAAGGTTTGAATGACCCTTTCTACTTCACCATCTATCTGGGGATGAAAGGCAGTACTGAGATGAACTCGGGTACCAAGACCCTTTTGGAATACTTTTAGGAAATGAGAGATGAACTGGTACCTCTATCTGAGACAATAGACAATGGAACATCGTGCAATCTAACCAACTCTCTAATATAGTGTTTGGTGTAATCCTCGGCTGAATAAGCGGTATGGACTAGAAGAAAATGAGCTAATTTGGTCATCCTATCTATAATGACCCAAACTGAATCATGCTGATGACGAGTGCGAGGCAAACCCATGATAAAGTCAATATTCACTCTTTCCCACTTTTAAGTAGGAATATTAAACTCTTGCATGGACCCACTAGGCTTTTGATGCTCTATCTTAACCTGCTGACATACAGAGCACTTAGCCATAAACTCTTCCACATCTCTCTTTATCCCACTCTACTAATAGATCTCCCACAAGTTGCGGTACATCTTTGTGGCCCCCATATGAATAGAGTAGCATGCACCATGCGCTTCTGTAAGAATTTTCTTCCTCAAGTCATCTAGACCCAGAACACACAGACGACCCTGACAACACAATACACCATCTCCTCCTTAGGAGAAAATCTCAACCTTCTGATCCTTGACTGATTCCTTTAACTTGACTAAACTGGGATCCCTATCCTTCTTTTCCTTCACCTTAAAAACTAGAGATGATTTCAAACTACTCTGAACCCATATATCACCCTCCTATATATCGACTAAGTGAAGACCTAGTCTGCAGAGCTGATGGACTTCCAGAGCTAACTTATTCTTACAGCCCTCAACATGAGCAACACTACCCATAGACAGTCTAATGAGAGTGTCAGCCACTATGTTGGCCTTGCTCGGATGATAAAAGACACTCATGTCATAATTTTTCAAGAGCTATAACCACCTTCTCTGACAAAGAGTAAGATCTTTCTGAGAAAAAACATACTAAAGGCTCTTATGATTTGTGAACACATCTACATAAACTCCATATAGATAATGCCTCCAAATCTTTAAGGCAAATACTACGGCTGCTAACTCAAGATCATAAGTAGGATAATTATTCTTATGGGGTTTAAGTTGTCTGGTGGCATAGGCAATGACCTTACTATGTTGTATGAGAAAACAACCTAAACCTACTCTGGATGCATCACAATATACTATAAAACCATCTGAACCATTTGGGAGAGCCAAAATTATAGTTGAGGTGAGTCGAGTCTTTATCTCCTGGAAACTTTTCTCGCAAGGACCACTGAAACTTAACTTTCTTCTGAGTCAACCTGGATATAGGGGATACAATAGAATAAAATCCCTCAATAAACCGTCTGTAATAGCTAGCCAAACCCAAGAAACTCCTAATATCTGATGGAGAGATAGGTCTGGGCCAATTTTTTACTGCTTCGGTCTTTTGAGGATCTACTCTAATGCCATTACTGAAAATGATATGACCAAGGAATGCTACTAACCTTAGCCAAAATTTGCACTTACTGAATTTGGCGAATAGTTGATGATCTCTAAGAGTCTGAAGTAGGATTCTAAGATGGTCTGCTTGATCAGTTCACTACGGGAATAGACAAGAATATCATGTATGAAGACTATGATGAACATGTCTAAGTACTACTTGAACACATGGTTCATCAAGTCCATGAAATCTGCAGGGGCATTGGTATGACCAAAGGACATGACTAGAATTTGAAGTGACCATACCGAGTTTGGAAAAATGTTTTTGGAATATCACATTCCCTGACTCTGAGCTGATGATAGCCTGATCTGAGGTCTATCTTAGAAAAATAGCTGGCACCCTGAAGTTGGTCAAACAAGTCATCAATTCGGGGAAGTGAATACTTTTTATTGACCATGACTTTATTGAGCTGACGTTAATAAATGCACATTTTGAGAGAACCATCTTTCTTGCCCATAAATAAGACTGGTGCACCCCACGGGGACACACTGGGTCTAATGAATCGCTTAGTTGAAATGGTAATTTTGATGTAGGACCATTTTTTAGTTGAAATGACCTTGGATGCAAATTTTGATTGCATCATTTAGTTTGGAACGCCGAATTTGATAGGGCAACATAGTTTGTTTGCATATACGGGATTTTTGATAAATCCTGAGGGGTTGGAGTAGACTTGGTAAATTCCAAGTCTCAGCTAGTATTGGTGCACCCACAATTGATCGCGTATATGATCTGGCAGACACCAAAAAAGTATCGCGTAAGTAATATTTTTAGTTACATAAGTGACACCTCAAGCAGGCTAGCAAGTATCCTAAATGCAATACAAATATCGCGTATGCAATTTCTGCCCTTGTGGCCAGATATTATGTATAGGACTGACAGGTCGTGTATGTAATAATCTTGTAATTAGGAAGGTATGAATACCCCCTTTAGCCCATTTTTCACTATTTATCATCCATTCCTAAGATATTTAAGCCCTAAAAATTGGGAAAATTTAGGAATAACATTATGGGTGATTTTGGGAGCTTAGATAAAGGTTAATTATGCAATTCTCCTTCAAATTTGAGGTAAGATTTCTTTATTTTCATGGTTGATTTTCCCCTTTCTACCTTAAATCCCTAAAATATTAGTGACTTAATTCAAGCACCAATATAGTTTGAATTTCAGTTCGTTTTGAGGGGTACATACACCTAGATCATAGGAGAGCATTGGGATGGTTTCGAAAATGCAATTTTCATAAAGAAGTCCCATATGGGATTTTTATGAGATTTTGAAACTGAAGCACAATAGTGAAATATGGGTATCATTGCTCTCGTTTTGATAAGTAGATTGTGATTTTTATAGCGTGGCACCTTGTAGAAGCTTATTGAAAGAGAAAATTAGCGATTTAGCAGATTCTTCAATCTTTCTTTAGTGTATGGGTAGGCTAGGCTTTCCTCCTTTAAGTTGAGATGATTTCACAGAATGTTTATGATATTATGTTATATTTGGATGAGTTTTAATTATTGGTTATACAATTGATATTACCTGGATTTGCTGGACCGTTTAGGCTATTTGGAGATCATTATTTAGGAGAAGTTGGGTTAGCTGCTTAGATCCTTTGTAGAATTTCTATGTTAGGTCTAATTAATACTTTTTAATATCTAATAGTGGATTTAGATTTGTTAACCTAGTCTAGGATAGATTTTGCATTATAATGGATTTCAAAATTAAAAATGGGCCTCTTTTGGCCCGCCTTGGGCCAAGACTTAAGCTACTTTTGTTAGACATTTATACACTTATTATATATTTTAAAATTCTTATTATGAGGCTTGATGATGCATGATGGTTTAGTAGTGGGAATTGATGCTAATTACAATAAAACTTGATAGTTATGATATATGTACCAGTTCGAGTCTGACTATTAATTATAATATTAATGATATATATGTATATATATATATATCAATTTAAGTCTAGCTATTGACTATGATATTGCTAACATATATGCCAGTTTGATTATGGATATTATTTATAATATTGATGATATATATACCAGTCCGAGTCTGGCTATTAATTATGACATTGGTGATATAAATACCGATTTGATTTTGGTAGGGGGAGTTGTTATTAATGTGGAATGATATGGATGAATTCCCAGTGATGGCATGAAGGTTTGCAAATTATGGTTGTTTGGGTATATGTGTTATATTCTTCTTTGTTTGTACCCTTTAGGCTTATGAGGGCCTGCATTGTGTTATTTACTTTTCCATATTTATTGTCTTATCGGGGTCAATTTTGAAGTTATTATTTCATATTCTTTATTTTATTGTTCTAGTTTATCTATATAACTGTGTACAACAATGTTGAAGTTACATCCAGGTTTTTCTTTATCTTAACTTAGTTATGTCATCTTGCATCTTATCATATTTATATCATGATTTAGCTTAGTCAGTTTATGATGCCTACTAAGTACCCATGGTTTTGGTACACAAACTAATCTTATGTACCTTTTAGTGCAGATTTGAGTATTAGTTGCCGCCATAAATTTGATGATTTTGTTGTGTTAGATTTTGGAGATAAAGTGAGCTCTTGGAGTCGGAGTTACTTTTTTCCTTCTATTTATCTATGTCTAGTTTTTTGTTTTGAGATAAATTATATTGACTATTCTATAACTTATGATGTGTTATAGTAGCTCTTGTACTAACTCTACTAGGTCGTAGGATGATTTTCTATGTTGTTGTTACCTTTCAGATTACTTATATTATTTTTCTTATTTATGAGTTATATTGTCTATTTCTCCCTTTTTGGGATATTTTTCACCAAGTTAGCCCATTGCGAATAGCTCCGGGATACGGTTCGGCTTACCTACCGGTGGGATAGAGTATGTGCCATCATGACTAATAAATTGGGTCGTAACAGTTAACTTCGGTCAATATTTTTTTGATCTATGCATCAAATAGGAAAATTGACTACACCAACAGATCCAAAATGTTGATTTTAGGTTGGTAACATAGTTCGTGTAGTTTTATGACTTTTGTATCTCATTTTGACCCTCTGTTTGCAAAGTTGTACAAATAGGTCTCGGGGGTCAATTCTATGAAAACATCTTTCTTTGAAAATTTTGATATTGCCATTGAGTCCAAAGCATTGATTTTGATAGGGTAGCATAGTTCATTTGTGTTCTCGAGATCCTATATGAAACCCAAGGGGAACGTAGAGACTTGGAATTTCCCAAGTCTCTAGAGCTGGTGCACCACTCAGCTAGTGTAGCAATTCAAAGTGTTTTTTTGCATATTCTTGATAAACCAACATTTATATATAGATGTAGGAGGATCTATTTGGGAAGTAAGAAGCCCCTTTGACATCTCTTTATCTGCAAATAATTCTCGATGTGAAAATACAGAGCCAGGAGGTTGATCTTTGAATAGAAAAAAGAGTGGATCTGGGTGCCAAATGACTTAGCCATTGAAATATCACTTTGGCTGCTTTAGCGGTAGGCACTAAAGTGCCACTTGGCCACTTTAGCGGTCGGCTACCAGATGGGCAAGGGCACTTTAGGGGCCTTCATCCACTTTAGTGGAGGGTGCTTAAACAATACCTTATCTCTTTAGTGGACTGGCACGCATTGGCAGATACCGCTAAAATAGTACTTGACCGTCTTAGCGACACCTGGCACCCAGGTATATAATATATATTTCTAATTTTCTTCACTATTTTTAAGACTTGGAGCTTTGAGTTTTAGGGGTTTTAGGTGATTTCTAAATTTCCAATCTTGGGTATGCTCTAAACACCTATTTCAACTACTTTTCTTTGATTCTATCATTTAAATCTTGTTTAAACCCGAATTTAAAGATGGAATTTGAGGATTTATGACAGGAAGTCCCAAATTAGCTTTTTTTTATTCAAACCTTGATTTTACACTTTTTTACTCGAGTTTTCTCCTTTGAGTTCCTTTAATCTTGGAAAATATATTTTTGGACAAAAATTCTAGTTTTACCTTTTTTTTTGAAAACTTATTTTAGGCATCCATTTTGACCCTAATTTAGAAGTGGGTAATATGGGTATCATTATCTTTCTTTTGATGTGTGGATTCTATCATTATGTGTTTTAGCTAATTTAGGGTCCATACGTGAGGTGAAAGCTTTATAATAGACTTATTTACTTTGGTTTCAACATTCGAAGTAGGTTATGGCATGACTTTCTTCAAACTGGATTGCATAGTTAATAATAATCTAAAAACATGCTATGGATATAGGGTTGTATTATGAAAAATGTGTTTAGGTGACTCATATGACCGTATGGGGGCTTAAGTGGATAATATGGTAGTTTAAAGAAATTATTTGCTATGTGTAACTGTGTGGGGTCTTATACGATATTATTGGTCTGATATAGATACATGTATGCTTGATTGCACTTTTTTTGTGAGAAAAACCTAGATTTTGAGATTATATAATGACTTGATTTTTATGATATACGTGAAATATTATTTCAAGGTGTACCATTTTTCCCCTCCCCATGGTTACGTTATGGTATTTCTAGGGTGGGGATTCTTTGCATTGTTCCCAATGTAATTCAGTGTGATTTGTGTGAAATTATGGTTTTTTGTAGCTTGAAAAGCCATATAGTTGACCTCGGTCAATATTTATTAATTTGTGCATCGAATAGAAAAATGAACTGTGCCAGTAGATCTGGAATATTGATTTTAGGTTGGTACTAAGTTTGGTGTGGTTTTATAAATTTTATATCATATTTCGACACTCGATTTGAAAAGTTGTGAAATTGGGTGTCGAGTGTCAGCTTTATGAAAACGTTGTTTTTTGAAAATCTAATATCACCATTGATTCTTGAGCATCAAACTTGATAGGGTAGCATAGTTTGCTTGTGTTCACGAGATGCTGAATGAATTTCGAGGGGTCCACGGACCAAGTCTCCAACCGGTACTAGTTCACCTGTTAATGAGATGGGTCAGTCGCTTACACAACTCAGCTGACCAGACGCAAGTGTCACATATGCGGTATCTTGATCGCGATCGTGGAACTTGGGTATGCGATGGTAGGTTCATATATGCGGTACCTGCCCTTAGGACAGGTACCCGTACGGAACTTGGTGATTGCATATGCGATACCTAACTCCTTTATATACCCATGTTTCAGCATTTTCACCATTTTTTAGACCTGGAGCTTAGGGTTTTATGATTTTGAGCAATTTCTTCCACTTTTAGGCTTGGATCATCTCCAATACACCTATTTTAAATACTGTCTCAAATTTTCATCATGTAATTCTTGTTTAAACGTGAATTAAAAAGGGAGAAATTAGGGATTTTGACCCGTAAGACCTAAAATTTGTAATTCTCCAATTTAAACACCGATTTCAACCTATTTTCACATGGGTGAGTTTCTAATCTTATAATTATCACCTTTCTTTTGATTTCATCTACAAAACCACTTCAATCCTTAATTTTAAAATGAATTTTGAGGGGTTTTGTCGGTGAAGCTTAAACATGATATTTCTTCAATTAGGATTTAATTTTTAACTCATTATCTCTTGGGTGTTTATCTGTAGGATCCTATAAATAAGGGAATCATATTTCAAAAAATTTATGATTTTATCCTTTTTTTTCGTAAATACATTTCGGGGATCCGTTTTGACCCTGACATAAAAATAGGCAATATGGGTATCGTTGACTTTCTTTTGATGCATAGATTCTATATTTGTATGATTTAGTTGATTACAAGCCCGTTTACGAGAAGTAAGGCTTCAAATTAAAGGCTTTCAAACTGATTTTTGGCATTTGAGATAGGTTATGACTTAACTTTCTTCAAACTGGGTAGGTAATCAATGTTGATACAAAAACATGTTAAGGTTTTGGGAGTTAATCATGAAAATAGTAATAATTATTGTGTCGTGCCCATGTTGGGGCCTATATATTAATGTATTTAGTGATTTTTGAAATATTATTTGTTACGTGTGCTCATGTAGGATCTTATATGATTTTGGCCTTGTATACGTGAAATTAATTATAATTTGCTAATAAAAAGCCTAATGTGGTATCAATAGTGTAATTTAATTATATTCTACTATCTTGACATATGATTTGTGTTGGAATTCATGGATGGTCAAAAATATTGAGTGGATTATTAGCTCACTTGGCTGGTATATGGGTTGGGTATAGAAATACATATTCTGGTTGGTTGTAAACATTATATACTCATATCATATACATTTATGAAATATTGGTACCACTGTGGAAATACTGGAAACACTGGCTTTTTGTGATAGAAATTGTGACATCTTTAAAACTCTCTATCGATAGATATGTCGGATAGAAGTTATGGATATTGGTATTGGTTATTAGTAGTATACGGATTGACAAACCCCCCATAGGTCCTACATTGGGAATCTTTATATCTGTAGGTGTATACAGAGGTTGTGCAACACACTCGAGCATCAGCATTATTATTATCATCATCATCATCATCATCATCATTAGCATTATCATCATAATCTTTATTATATTTGTATTTACTTTGTACATTTTTATGATATATTATTTTCCTTGATACAATACTTGTCTATGTGTATTTCTTCCTTCGTTTTCATATGTATGATACCTGTATCTTTGTACTTCTCTTTCATATTATTATGGTATATGTGAATAGTATAGAACTGCTAGTGGAGATAGTGTGGGCTACTATTTGGGATATTTTTTGGTTGTAGGTGACATGCCCTTAGTGTGTGTTTTTTATGCTTTATTTTTTTATTTTCTCAACCGGCCTATGATACCTACTAAGAACAAATACTCACCACTACTGTGCTCTTTTGGTGTAAATCCTAGTTTGAGTGCATCTCACAGTGGTTGACTTCTACCGATACTTTGGAGTTATTCAAGGTAGTGGTTGGATTCTTGTGTCCAGAGTCAACTACTACCTTTCTTTATTTAGACTATTTCTTTATTTTGCATTCAGAGACAAAGTTGTTCTTATTCTAGGTATCTTATGCATTTTGATTTTGAGTTGTACTAGTGATGTTCTTACACTGTGACACTAGGTTTTGGGATTATGTTATGCTATCCTTGGTTATGTTCTTTTATTTTTATTATATTATGTGATTCAGCTTTATTCTAGAAGCCTTACTTTGTTATTAGTTTCCCTTTTTGTATTAGTTTGTTTGATAGGATTACTTGTCAAGGCTTGTCACAACAAGTTCCATCATGACCCTTGGTTTTTGGGTCGTGTCGAATTGGTATCAGAGTAGCCAGGTTCATTGGTCTTAATTGTGTAAGAACAGGATATCTAATAGAGTCTCACAAATCGATACGTAGATGTCTGTATCTATCTTTGAGAGGCTATTGGATGTCTTTAGGTAATTTTCCTTATTTTATTTCTTATTATGCAGATATTTTTCATACCTTATCTTCTAAGTCATATTTCACTCTTTATGCGTAAATGGTGATGACTAGGTCTCGTGAGGTTAGAGATGAAAAGCCTTTCTTCAAGGAGAGATCCCAGTCTAAGGGTGAGCTATGAGTCATGGATGGGCGAGAGGTATTGGATGCGGACGTGTATCTACCCTATCTAAAAGTTGTGGTATAGGACTCTCCTTTGAGCCTAGGGTTGAGCATGTTGGATTTGTGGATCCTATTTTGGTTCCACTGAATTCTTCTACTCCGATCTTAGAGGGGTTATTGGTTTTCTTATTGACCCATGTGGAGGGTGCTCCTTTGATGTTCCACCAGCCTCAAGTGTGGATCCTACAATGGGTACCTACTCCTACTTTTGGTACTCTACAGACTCTGAGTGTTATTTTTTCTTCAGCGCCTACATCTGAGTATAGTATTCTAAGATTAGTAGTTCAGCCTTCAACTATGTTACCTTATTAGGTGGGATCTCAGCCAACTAGATTCTCCATGCCTCCTCTTATTATGAGTATAATTATATCTCTGAGGATCAAAAAAGGTTTTAGAGATTCACTCATTTGTGTCCCCTAGGTTTAGTGATGTTGTGAGCAAGGATGCCTATGAGTTATTGATTAACTATCATGAGAAGTTGCATAACCTGGGTTGCCAATTGGTGAAGGTCATTGATAAGTAGTATATGCACACCTATGAGTTCTTGATTAAATGTCGTGCAAAGTTGCATATACTACTTATCAGTTGAGGGATGCCAATTGGTGAAGGTCACTTATTGGTTGTAGACCTCTCAATTATCCTGTGATAACTTGAGATAAGTTTATAGAGGTATTTTCGGAGAGGTTCGTGCCTTACAATTTGAGGGATCGAATGAGAGATGAGTTTGATCACCTAGAATAGGGCTCCATAACTATTGTAGAGTATAAGGCATGCTTTTATGCCTTGTTTAGATATTCTTATGCCAGCATTGTCACCAAATTTTACAAGATTTAGAAATTTGTAAAAGGGTTAGATATTTTTCTTCGGTTAGCTACATCTCAGATGGTAGTGTCTGAAGCATTATTTTAGAGTATTATAGATCATCCTAAGGTGCTAAGAAGGTGCATCCTAAGATTATTTTCCTTCAGTATTATTTTAGGTTTTAGAGATTCACTCTTTTGAGCATTTTAGGGAGGTGCTAAGAAGGTGCATTGTCTGGGTGAGTTCAAGTGTGATGCTTCTTGAGGTAGAGATTCTAGAGGTTTTCATAGGTAGCATGGTTGACCCGTACATACAACCTTATAGAGTTTAGGTAGTGGGTCTTCTTGTTCAGTATTTTTGAGTGACAAATCTGATCTAGTTGTACCTTCTTCTATTGAGTCAGGCCATAGAGGTTTCTATATATGTGATGAGACTGACTATTTGGCCAAGGACTATCCTCATCGTGTGTTCAAAGCTACTGTTATTTTAGTTATTAGAGGTAGTGGTTCTTCCATAGGTGTACAAGGTATAGGTAGTGGATACTGGTAGTGGTTGCGGGGCTATTCAGCCAGTTAGTGGTCGTGGACAGTGCTATTATGTACCTGCCAGATCAAAGGCAGAGGCCTCCCATGCTGTCATTGAAGGTAACATCCTTATTTGTTTTAGACCTGTATCTATATTATTTTATTTGGGATTAACTTTCTTCTATGTGTCTGCATACTTTCTTTGGGTTTTAATTTAGTTTGTGAGCCTCTTGATGTTCTTATTCGTGTATCCACACCTGTAGGAAACTCTTTAGTGGTGTATCGGGTGTAGCCATCTTATGTTGTGACTTTTGTTGGCATGAGACATGGGTAGATCTAAATGTATTGGATATGGTAGATTTTAAGGTTATCTTGGGTATGGACTGGTTGTCTCCTTGCCATGTAGTCCTAGATTATTATACTACGAGTATGACTTTAGCTTTGCCGGGTATGCCAAGGTTATCTTGGAAGGGTGTGCGTCATTTGGGTCCCAAAAGATATTTATCTTATATTCAAGCTCATCGCTTGGTTAAGAGGGGATGTTTGTCATATTTTGCTTATATTTGTGATACTAGTATGGCTACACCTCCTTCTTTGGATTTTGTTCATATGGTTCATGAGTTTCTGGATGTCTTATCCATGGATTTTCTTGATATACATTCAAATCGTGACATTGACTTTTCTATTGATGTAGAACTTTGCACCAAGACCATTTCTATTCCTCATTATAGGATGTCCCTAGACGAGTTGAAATAATTGAAGGATTAATTTTAAGAGTTATTGGATAAGGGATTTATCTGACCTACTGTATTCCCTTGGGGTGCGTTTGTCTTGTTTATAAAGAAAAAGAATGGGTCTATGCATATGTGTATTGACTATCGATAGTTGAACAAAGTGACAACAAGAATAAGAATCCTCTTTCTCATATTGATGATTTATTCGACCAGCTTCTGGATGCTTTGGTATTTTCAAAGATTTATTTGAGATTTGGGTATCACCAGATGAGGATTAGAGCTTTGAATATTCTAAAGATAGTTTTTCAGACTCTGTACGATCATTATGAGTTCCTAGTCATGTCTTTTAGGTTAACTAATACCCCAACCACATTCATTGAGTTGATAAATTAGGTGTTTTGACTGAATCTCGACTCTTTTGTTATTGTATTTATAGATGATGTCTTAGTTTATTCCAAGAGTAAGGTTGATCATGAGGAGCATTTGTGGGTTGTGCTTCAAAGATTGAGGGATGAGAAGTTGTACACTAAGTTCTCTAAGTGTAATTTTTAGTTAGAGTCTATCTCTTTCTTGGATCATGTAGTGACTAAAAAAGGTATTATGGTTAATCCAAGCAAGATTATAGCAGTTTGTGATTGGGATTGGCCTACTTCCCAATGAGATTCAGAGTTTTGTTGGTTTAGCAGGTTATTACCGATGTTTTATTAAGGGTTTCTCATCTATTGCAGTCCCATTGACCAAGTTGACTCAGAATAAGTTTTTTTTTCAGTGGTCTGATCCTTGTGAGTCGAGCTTCAAAAAGCTTAAGGATTTGTTGACATCAGCTTCTAGCTTCAAGTTGCCCAAAGAGGACGGGGGTTTTACTATCTTTTGTAATGCTTCAAGTATTGGGTTAAGTGTTGTGTTAATGGAAGAGAGTAAGGTGATTGCATATGCTTCTCATCATATGAATCTCTATGAGATAAATTACTCTACGTATGATTTAGGGTTGTGCACAGTTGTTTTTGCTTTGAAGTTATAGAAGCACTACTTGTATGGAGTTCATTGTGAGATTTTCTCGAATCATCATAGCCTTCAGTACTTCTTTACCCATCGAGATCTTAATATGAGATGGTATTGTTGGATTGAGTTTCTTAAGGATTATGACTTAACTATTCTCTATCATTCGAGCAAGGCTAATGTTGTTGCAGATGCCTTAAACTGAAAGCTGACTAACATAGGTAGCTTGGCATATCTATTACCCCAGAAGAGGCCTTTGGCCTTAGAGGTTTAGTCTTTGGCTAACCAGATGGTTAGGCTTGATATTTAAACACCTGGGTGTGTTTTGTCATTCTTGGAGGCTAGGCCTTCTTTGATGGAGCAAATTTGAGCTCATCAGCTTGATGTTGTTGGATAGAAATTAATTTGAGATAAGCTGTTGAGTGGTAAGGGTAAGAAAGACTCACTTAATTTAGATGGAGTTTTAAGGATTGGAGGCCGAGTTTGTGTACCTATATTGGGTGATTAGATTAGATTGATATAGAAGAGGCCCATTGTTCTAGATATTCCATCCATCTAGGAGTGACTAAGATGTATCGTGACTTAAAACAGTATTACTAGTGAGGTGGTATAAGGAGAGATATAGTAGATTTTGTAGCTTATTACCTATGTTGGTAGCAAGTGAAGGCCAAGCATTTGAGGCTCGATAGATTATTTTAGAGGTTACCCATCCCCAAGTAGAAGTGGGAATGGATTTCTATAGACTTTGTTACTAGGTTACCTCATACTTTGCATGGTTTTGAGAGTGTTTGGGTCATCATGGATCAATTAATCAAATCTACCCATTTCATTCTGGTTCATGTCTCTTTCAATCATGAGACGTTGGCCCGTATCTATATTTTTTAGATTATGTGTCTTTATTGTATGCTAGTATCTATCATCTCAAATTGAGGTTCGGTGTTTACATCTCACTTTTGGAAGACCTTTTAGGATGAGTTGGGTACTTGGGTTGATCTTAGCACAATATTTCACCCCAGATTAATGGCCAGTCAGAGCGCACTATTCAGGTATTGCATGATATTCTCCATACTTGTGTGATGGACTTTGG
This sequence comes from Capsicum baccatum var. pendulum, assembly GCA_030864225.1. Lineage (NCBI taxonomy): Eukaryota > Viridiplantae > Streptophyta > Magnoliopsida > Solanales > Solanaceae > Capsicum > Capsicum baccatum. Next base: position 78,954,215 of record CM061560.1, on the reverse strand, counting down.
TGTCCAGTAGGAGTAGCATCTAGCTTTAGGGATGCTTGGCATGGTTCCTAATGCATCTTGATGTGATTTATGTGAAATAATGGTTTTTGGTGTCCTGGAATGTCTTATAGTTGACTTTGGTAAACATTCATTGATCTGTGTGTCAGATGGCAAAACAGACTACGCCAGTAGATCCAAAATGTCGATTTTAAGTTGGTAGTTGTTGTAGTTTTATAGATTTCATATCTCATTTTGACCCTCTATTTAGAAAGTTGTAAATTGGGTTTTAGGGGTCAACTTTGTGAAAACATTATTTTTTTTCAATAATCTGGTATCACCATTGAGTTTGGAGCATCAAATTTGATAGGGTAGCATAGTTCATTTGTGTTCATGGGATTTTGGATGAATCCTGAGGGGTCTGCGGAGACTTGGAATTCTCCAAGTCTCCATCTGGTACTGGTGCACCCACAAATGCAGTGGGTCAGTCACTTCTATGACTCAGCTGACCAGCGCAAGTGTTACATACGTGACATCTTGGTTGCGATCGCGGGACTCACGTATCTGATGATAGGTTCACATATATGATACCTTCTCTCAGGATAGCTATCGCATATGTGACCTGGGGATCACGTATGTGATGCCTGGGTCCTTTATATACCCATGTTTTTCCATTTCACCAGTTTTAAGACTTGGATCTTAGGATTTCATGATTTTGAGTAACTTCTTCAACTTTTAATCTTAGGTAATCTCCATATTCTTATTTGAACTTGAATTAAAGAAAGGTAGAAACTGGGGATTTTGGCTCGTAAGGCCTAAAAATTATAATTCTCTAATTTAAACCCCGATTTCAACCCATTTTTACTTGGGTGAGTTTCTAATCTTATAATTATCACTTTTCTTTCGATTTCATCTTCAAAATAAATTTGATTCTTGATTTTAAAGTGAATTTCAAGGATTTTTGTTGGTAAAGCTTAAGCATGATTTTTCTTCAATTTGGACTTTATTTTTAACTCATTTTTGCTTGGATTTTCAGTTGTAGGCTCCTATAAATATGGAGATATTTTTCAAAAATATACTTACGATTTTATGCTTCTTTTTTGAAAACCTATTTCTGGGGTCTATTTTGATCTTGACATGAAAATGGGCAATATGGGTATTATTAGCTTTCTTTTGATGCATAGATTCAATATTTTTAAGATTTAGTTGATTTCGAGCCTATTTGTGAGGAGTAAGGCTCTGGATTGAAGACTTTTGAACTGGTTTTTGACATTCGAGGTAGGTTATGGCTTAACTTTCTTCAGACTGGATTGGGTAGTTAATGTTGATACAAAATCATGTTAAGTGTGAGGGAACTAATCATGAAAATGGCTATAATTACTGTGTAATGCCTGTGTGAGGGCCTATATACTGATGTATTTGGTGCTTTTTAGAATATTATTTTTTTGTGTGCCCATGTGGGGTCTTATATGATATTGTTGGCCTTTTATACATGAAATTAATTGTATTCTGTTAATGAAAAAGCCTAATATGGTATCAATAGTGTAATTTAATTTTATTCTACTCTATTGGCATATGGTTTGTGTTGGAATTCATGGATCATCAAAAATATTGAGTGGATTATTAGCTGATTTGGTTTTGAGATTATATCCTCATATCAGATACGCTCATGAAATATTTGTAGCACCATGAAAATACTTAAAACACTGGCTTTTTCTAACAAAAATGTGATATCTTTAAAACTCTCTATCGATGAATGTGTCGGACAGGAATTATGGATATTGGTTGAGTACGAGTTAACGAACCACCCATGGATCCTACATTAGGAAGATTTAGCTCTATAGGGATATACAGTGGTTGTGCGACAACCTCGAGCATCATCATTATTATTATCATCATCATCATCATCATTAGCATTATCATCATCATCTCTATTGCATTTGTATTTACTTTGTACATTTCTGTGATATATTATTTTTCTTGATGTGATACTTGTCTATGTGTATTTCTTCTTTCGTATTTGTATGTGTGATACCTGTACACTTGTACTTCTCTTTTGTATTATTATGATGTATATGAATATTATAGTACTGTTAGTAGAGACGGTGTGGTCTACTATTTAGGATATTTTCTGGTGATAGGTGACGTGCCCTTAATGTGTATTTTGTATGCTTTATTTTCTCCTTTACTGAGCTGACCTACGTTACCTACTGAGTACAAGTGTACCATACTCACCCCTACTGCATTTTTCAGTGCAAATCCTTGTTTGAGTGTGCCTCTAAAAAGTTAACTTTGAGTGATACTCTGGAGCTATTCAAGTTAGCGGTTGGATTCTTGTGTCCGAAGTCGGCTACTACCTTTTTTGTCTAGACTATGTATTTATTTTGCATTAAGAGACAGAGTTGTTCTTGTTTTGGGTATCTTATGTATTTTGTTCTCAAGTTGTACTAGTGATGTTCCTACACTATGACACCAGGTTTTGGGATTATGGAATGATATCCTTGGTTATGTTCTTATGCTTTTATTATATTGTATGGTTCAGCTTCATTCTAGAAGACTTACTTTGGGTTATTGTTATTATTTTCCTTTTTGTATCAGTTTATCTAATAGGCTTACTTGTCAAGGGTTACCTCAACAAGTGCCATCATGAACCTTGGTTTTTGGGTTGTGACCAATTATATGGTATCAATGACATTTTTCTTGCATGTTTCACTTGACTGTTCATGGATTATATTGGATCATTGATGGTTGGTTTATTTGAATGGATTTTGGCTCACATTTTGGTATATTGGTTGCATATTGCCTATCCTCATTTTGGTTTGGTATAATTAGAACCTCATATCATATTCATTCATAAAACATTGGTACCACCGTGGAAATACTGGAAATACAAACTTTATCTGACAGAAAATGTGATATCTATAAAAACCCTTTACTAATGTATGTGTCCGCTAGGAGTTACAGATATTCGTATTTGATATTGTTGTATATGGGTTGACGAACCCCCCATAGGTCGTACCTCGAGAGCCTAGTTTGGAAGGTGTATACATAGGTTGTGTGATGACCTCATGCATCACATCAGCATCATCATCTTTATTGCATTCTATATATTGTGCTTATTCTGTGATTGTATTTTTGTTCTTGAATTGACATTTGTCCATTTGTCCTATGTTTGTATTCTTGTATTTAGTGTATGTGTATATTTTTTATACTTTTCGCTACCTGTATTTGTTATATGTGTATATAATAGAACTATTAGTGGAGATGATGTGGGCAATATTTAGGACATTTCTGATTTCAGGTGATGTGACCATAGTTTGTGTTTATATGTTTTTTTTCTACTTAACCCAGACGACCTATAATACCTACTAAGTACAAGTGGATTGTATTCATCCATATGTGCCTTTTGGTAATACCCTGCAAGATCCTAGACAATTTTTCAGCTACTAGTAGCATGTTTAAAGAGTCCAAAGTCATTATTTCACACTAAGTACAAGAGATTTAGCCATTTTAAGACACCAAAATTTTGAAAAATTTATTTTTTGCCTTCTCAAGTTCGAAACATTGATTTTTGAGTAGAAATATGTTTAGCGAGGTTAAAAGCCAGGAGAGTTTTGGAATTTTCAGAATAGATTTGGGTGTTTTTGGACCACAGAGGCAGAATGCCTCCGTGATTTGGGCGTGTCACAGAGGTTGAACCTCTGTGATACACAACGTGTCATGGAGGTTGTCTCTGTGATACACGTTGTGTCACGGAGGCTAGTCTCCGCGATACACGTCATGTAACTAAGCCTAGTTTCTGTGATACCCTCCATGCCAAGGAGGTTGTATTTTCCTGCAACATTATTTAAAGCCCAAGGGGTATTTTGGTCTTTTTCCCCTCTTCCTAATTGTCTAAATCATGAATTAAAGTCCAAAAGGGGAATTGTTTGACCCATTCCTCATTAGTTAACAACGTGAAAACATACCCTTTCCAAAGAACTCAAAATTTCAAGCTTCTTCCCAAGGGTTCAACACTTCAAGGTCCCAATTCCAAGTTCTCTTCAAGAATTCAAGCAACTCAGGTATGTGGGGTGTTCATCAATAGGTTCCTTCCACGCATTGAGTCCTATGCCAATATGTTTACCCATGTGAATTATGTTATAAAGTGCTTTAAATTTGAATCACCCATATCATGCTCAATTGACACCATGTTAATTTACTAATTTATAAATTAAACCATGTGAGTATGTTGTCCTCATAAGTTTAACATATTCCCATTCTCAAAATCATGGATTTCATTAGTTAGGGGATAGATTTTATGTTTTGGGTCTCTAAATCATGAATTTCCTTATAGTGTTGTTAAATGATGTCATTGTATTTAAAGTAATATTCTGCGCTAGAGGGTTATGAACATCCGATACCTATTTTCTTATACATGTTTCCATTTTCAAGCAACAAGTAAGTCAGATCATGGTTTTATTATTATACTCAGTTGGTCATGATAATGTTGAGCATTATCAGTTGTGTCACGACCTAAGACTACCCCTAGTCGCGACAACAACACTTACAGTCATAAGTGACCACAAGCTAACCCATGAGCTGGTAACTGCTATGAGCAATGAGTAAAATAATAATAAAACACGTATGCAGAAGATAAACTGCTAAAGTAATACCAATCTAAATAATGAAATATGATTACATCATAAGTCTAAAATATCTAATAAATACTAAAAACCAACCGTCTATATGAACGATGAAAAAGTACTGAAAGAACTGATAACTGACTATATATCCGATTGTCTAAAAGCCTCTGAACTGACTGGGGAGTTGATGGGACAGACCCCCAACAAACTCCAACTAATTGAACATAAGGAAGTACCGAAATAACTAAAATAAGTAAATCATGTCCTCGATGGATGAGGACTCCCCACTACTGCTGTTGAGTACACTGAGTTGTCTACGAAAGGTTGGAAAACTAGGCGTCCAAACCTATGTTATAAGACAACATATCGAAAAGAAGATTATGTGATCAGTACTTTGAATGTATTGGTATATGAGATGAGGACTGGCTGAAATGCATGGGTAACGGTGCTTGGATGCATGGACATGTAATATCTGAGAATACAAGACCAAGCATGAACATATTTATAAAATAATCAGTAACCTGAGATACTAAAATCTGTAAAATTGAATAACTGTAAATCTGATCTGTACAGTTGGTTAAGCAAACCTGAACTAAGATATACTAAAATACTGACAAAAATTGTAGGAGGTATCATGTAACTAATATGCCCTAATCTGAGCTAATCGGGGTTCAATCTGTAACCCCAGTTAGAAGGGTGTCAGTACTGTGCCATAGGTACTAATACTGACTTTGTGGATCCACTAATTTGATGTCCCGAAGGACTGGGGTGTCAAGCCTAAACTGACGGGTGACCCCTGAGAGGGTGTCAAGCCTAAACTGATGGATGACCCCTCATATCCTACACTGGCTACATAGTTCTGGAATACAGGGACTACTATTAGCGCTTCTGCCTAATTAACGGGGAAGCCGCCATCCTTGCATTCGCTTGGTGCTAAATCCTACTCCCAACTAAACTGACGTTGGTACTGAACTGAACTAAGGTTCACTAAACATTATTTCTGATAGTGCTCATCATAATCATATCAACTTAATAAATAGAGATATTCATAGTTTAACTGAATCATTACTTGAAAATCTAAATTCATGTAAAACACGTAGGTATCGGGTGTTCATAACCCACCAACATGGACTTGAACATGAGGATATTCTAAACATGAGAAATCAACAACATGAAATTCACTTGAATAAGACATGGGAAACTGAAATTTAAAGCAAAGTAAATCAATTATTTTATGGGATCATACATGGGCTGAATTAAATTAAATTCCAAGGAAAACATGATTTAAACTCATCTTGAACATGTAAAATACCAAAATAATATAAAAATCCATTCTTTAATTTAAAAGAGGGTTTTGGGCTCCATGGGTGAAAGAAACTCATGAATGAACACCCCACATACCTTAAGCTTCTTAACTTGAAAGGAAAACACTAATCTTGATGCTTTCTAGAATGTTCTTGTACTTGGGGAACTTGAATTCTTGACTTCTTAGGGAAATAGGAACTCAATTTTGTTCTTAAGGAAAAGAGAGTGTTTTCTTGAGAGGAATTTTTAGAAAAAGGGCAAATAATGCCCTAACTGATGCCCCAAGTCATTGTATGAACGATTGGGTTGCGGAATTTAAATTCAGAATTAGATGTAATAGGTTCATTACACAGTCTTATCATGGTCGTTGATTTCCCTCGCCGTGATGCAGTCTGCATGACATCGGGACTAATGCCATATCGCGGGTTTATTGCGGTGACCCACTAGTTTTGTGATCCAAACATGACCTAATCCTTACCTAAAATTCCAAAACTCCTTTGAGATATACCTTTTACATCCCTAACATGAATCAACTCAAAAACTAATGTCTCGGGGTCGGGAAAAAAAAATACTCGAAGTTAGATCTCCTAAAAAATGACTATGTCCCCAACACTTAGTGAAAGTTCAAGCCTTAAGCCCTTTATTCATACAACTAAAAGCTAAATTGAGCTAAGATTATTACGGGGAATTATAAGTTATGATGTCCAGTTAACTTTAATCAGTACCAGTTTCAGTTCAGTTGGGAGTAGGATTTAGCATTGAGTAAACCCAAGGATGGGGGCTCATCTTCCAGTTGAGGGTGTCACCTTTAGTAGAAATCCATGAGTTCTAGAACTACATAGCTAGCGTAGGTATAAGAGTTCTTCTGAATAGTAGAGGGTTGATACTCTTTTTGGGGCACCTTCCAGTCGAGAGTGACACGGTGGTTCTTCAGGATATCAATTTAGTAGATCCATACAACCAACCCTTCTAACTGGGTTATAGATTGGACCCCGATTAGCTCAGATTGGATCATGTTGGTTACATGATAGCTCTCATATTTTAGTTCAGTAGCCAAATTATATTTGCTCAGGTTTGCATTACCAAGTGTTTAATTCATCAGTTATTCAGTCAGTCAGTTTTACAAATTATTTCAGTATATGTTTTACTTGGTCTTACATTCATTTTACATGTTCATCCATTCATGTTCTGTATCCATATGCATTTCAGTTAGACCCTATCTCACATACCAGTACATTCAAAGTACTAATCGTAGACTCTCTTTTGTGCTATATTAATTTCACAATATAGGTTCGGATGCTCAGTTCCCTGATCGCCCTTAGTCAACTCAGTACCACTCCACAACGGTCGTGGTAAGTCCTCATCTATAGAGGACAATTACTTATAGTTATTTTCAGTATTTTCTTCATTTCAGTCAGTTGGAGTTAGTTTGGGGCTTGTCCCATCAAATCCTTCTTTCCTAGAGGCTTTCAAATACTTAGATATTCAAATATTCAGACTTATTATAGTTGTATTAGCAGTTCAGACATGTTAGGTATGGTTTCTGTATTCCACCTTAATAGTGTTTTTATCAGTTTACCTTCCACATATGATGCTTGTATTATTATTTTACTTAGTGCTCATAGAAGGTACCAGATCATGGGATAGCTTGGGGTTACTTATGGCCTTAAGCACTGTGTTATGACTAGGGGGAAGCCTCAGGTCATGACAAAACTTGGTATCATAGCTTAAGGTTTTAAAGTGTCCTAGGGTGTTTAAAAGCCACATTGAGTAGAGTCTTGTGCATGGGTGTGAAGCAAGCCACATTTATGGGCAAGAGGCTACAATACATTTTAGGAAAGTTTCAAATTCTTTTAGTGTTCCTGTCGTACGAAAAACATGAGCTCTATTGAATTTCTTTTTTCTAATTCGTCCTTCATCCATTTATAGAAAATGCCTCCTAGAATAAAAAATAAAAGAAGAAACGGGGATCAGCCCACACTACCGTCTATTCAGGAATATCCCCTGAATGAACATGTTTCCCATGCCGAATTCAAGACCGCTTTCACTGCTTTAGTCCTAACTATGGCTACTTAAAATAACCAATATATTGTTGCCCTAGACAATCCAGTAATAAATACAACTGTAGCTAGAATCTGAGACTATACTTGGATGAATCCTCCATTGTTTTCTAGATCCAAGTCTGAGAAGAATCCACAGGAGTTTCTGGATGGTGTGTAGAAAGTGACGGATATTATGGGTATCACTTCTAGTGAATGTGTTGATTTATCTGCTTACTAGTTGAAAGGAGTAGCTCACACTTGGTTCAAGCAGTGGAAGGAGGACAGAGGTGTTGAGCCAGGACCTATAAAGTGAGAGGAGTTTCCCATGACTTTCTTAGACAAGTTTTTCCTACTAGAGTTGAGAGGGGATAATGTGTAGGAGTTAATAAATCTGAAGTAAGGTAACATAAGTATAAAGGAGTACTTAATCAAGTTTACTCAGTTGGTGAGGTATGCTCCAACTATAGTGGCTGATTTTAGGGATAAAACTAGTAAGTTTGTGTTAGGTATATTACATAGTATAATCAAGGAGTGTAGAATAGCTATATTGATAAAGGATATAGATCTCTCTAGGTTGATGGTCTATGCTTAGCAAATTGAGGAGAAGAAGCTTAAAGAGAAAGAAAGAAAGCATAATAGGGCCAGAACCGGTAGCTTCAACTTCTCATAGTAAAGGTCTAATGGTGTGAATCTTTCTTAGTTCTGCCAGAAATTCCCAGATCCAGCCCTATCTTTAGCCAGTACGCCAGTTCTAAAGTTTAGGAAGGATATTCGGGATAGAGTGCCATCATTTAAGTTCAATGATAGAATAAACAGTGATCACACCAGCCCACTTTGTAAGAAATATGGTAAGAACCACAAGGATGGGTGCATGCCAGGAAGTGATGTATGTTTTGAATGTGGCAAGCCAGGCCACAGGGCAGGGATTGTCCAGGGGTTGTCTAGAAGGTAAAGGATTTTTGTCCATAGGGCCAGTATAACTTTTCATTAGCTACAGTAGGTCACCCAACTCAGCAGGGCTCCACCTTCAATGACACCAGTGGGCAGCATCAAAATTGACTTTATGCTTTCTAGACTCAATATGATCAGAAAAGTATCCCTGATGTGGTTACGGGTACGTTACAAGTCTTCCATCTTCATGTTTATGCATTGTTAGACTTTGGATATTCACTTTTATTTTTAACTCTTTATATATCTGTAGACTTTGGTATTAGTCTCGACATATTAGAAGAGTCTTTCTCAGTTAAGGCAAGAAAGATGATATCCAAGGGATGTATATACCATCTCATTTGAGTTAAGAACTTAAATTTCATTCGAGTTAAGAACTCAAATTCTGAAACTCCAAGTCTTAAGTCAGTTCCAGTAGTGAATGAGTTTCTAGAAGTGTTCCCTGAAGATCTTCCCGGAGTTCCTCCCTAGAGGGAAGTTGACTTTGGAATAGATCTCCTCCTATCTACTCAGCCTATCTCAATTTCACCATACGCAATGGCTCCAACTGAGCTTAAGGAATTGAAGGATCAGTTAAAATATCTCTTAGATAAAGGTGTCCTCAGGCCTAGTATTTCTCCATGGGGTGCTCAAATTCTCTTCGTATGCAAGAAAAATGGTTCCCTCAAAATGTGCATTGACTACCATCAGTTGAACAAAGTCACAATCAAGAATAAGTATCCTCTCCCCAGAATTGAGGACTTGTTCGACCAATTTTAGGGTGCATGCTATTTCTCTAAGATAGACCTCAGATCTGGCTATCATCAGCTTAGAGTCAGAAAATATGACATCCCAAAAACAGTTTTTAAAACTCGGTATGGTCACTTCAAATTTCTAGTCATATCTTTTAGACTAACAAATGTTCCTATAGTTTGTATGGACTTGATGAACAGGGTGTTCAAATAGTACTTGGACATGTTCGTTATAGTCTTTATAAATGACATCCTCGTCTATTCTCATAGTGAAGAGATTATGCAGACCATTTGAGAATTGTATTGCAGACCCTTCAAGATCACCAGTTATTTGCTAAGTTTAGAAAATGTAAATTCTGGTTGAGATCAATAGATTTTTTTGGTCACATCATTTCCGATGATGGAATTTGAGTTAATCCTCAAAAGACAGAAGCGGTGAGAAACTGACCTAGACCCATCTCTCCATTAGATATCAAGAGTTTCTTAGGTTTAGCTGATTACTATAGACGACTTGTTGAAGGATTTTATTCTATTTATTCTCCCATATCTCAATTAACCTTAAAAAGGTCAAATTTCAGTGGTCAGATTCCTACAAGAGGAGTTTTTAGGAGTTGAAGACTCGACTTATTTCCGCTCCAGTCTTGACTTTACCAAATGGCACGGATGGGTTTGTAGTCTATTGTGATATTTCTAGAGTTAGTCTTAGTTGTGTGTTAATGCAGCGAGGTAAGGTCATAGCCTATTCCTCTAGACAGCTTAAACCCTATGAGAGGAATTACCCGACCCATGACCTTGAATTGACAGCAGTTATCTTTCCCTTAAAGATTTGGAGGCATTACCTTTATGGGGTTCATTTTGATGTGTTTACAAATCATAAGAGTTTACAGTATGTGTTCACTCAGAAGGATCTAAATCTTCACTAGAGAGGGTGGATTGAATTGTTAAAGGACTATGACATGAGTATGATGTATCACCCGAGTAAGCCTAATATAGTGGCCGATACCCTTAGTAGATTGTCCATGGGAAGTGTTACTCTTGTTGAGGATGATAATAAGGAGTTAGTCCATGAGGTTTGTCAACTTTCTTGGTTAGGTGTTCGGTTGGTTGATTCATCCAAAGAAAGTATATGGGTTCAAAATGATTTGGAATGCTCATTGGTTGCCAAAGTAAAAGAAAAGCAAGACAGGGATCCTATTTTAGTCAAGTTGAAGGAGGCAGTTCGGGATTACCCGTCCCCTATCCCAAAAATCTAAAAAGGCAAAACGACCCATTCCCAAGCCTAAATGCCCAAACTTGTTAGTATGACTTAGGGTTAGAAAATAGAGACTTAGGGTTTCAGTCTTTCAATTTTCACGTCTACCTAACTTAGTCTTAGCGCCTCTCTTTCTCTCTCTCTCTCAGTACTCACAATCTTTGCTCAATTTTTGCGCTCAATTTTTTCTTCAAACTCAAGAGACCAAAGATGATTTTTTTCTATTTCTCTCAACAGGTAAGAATTTTGCCTTTTGCTCGATCTCATTCTTAGAAGTCTTCTGCTTTATCTTTAATTTTCTATCCAATCTTTAATTTATTATGCTAAAGACCATCTCATTTATATCATTGATTCATTGCATGTCCTATTGTCCTTCGATCTTGTCATCCATGTAAGTGGAATAGCTGATTTTAATAAATGGATATTAATTTTGAAGGAATTCAGGTGTTATTTTCTTACATTACTAGTTGATTCAGACATTTTTATTGTGAAATTGCAGTTCATTTATAGGATTGATTTGGTTGTTCTTGCAAAGTTTTGTTTTCTGACTTTACAGATGCATAAGTAATGTTTTGTGTTGAGCTTGTACACTTTGTTGTGAAATTTCTCTTTGATGTCGAGCCATGTACTCTTTGTGTCGAGTTTGTTATGACTTTAGCTTGAATGTTTTTTATTCTATTTGTGGTTTTCTGCATAGAAAGAGCAATAAGCTCTAAGTAATAGGCAATGATGAAAACTTATTGTGACGCACTAAACAGTAGCATGACAGTCTGTAGTAGCTTACTAGCTTGGACCTTAAATTATATATGTTCAATGTTAACGGTTAACCCGATAACCGATCAACCGATATCTTAGAGGTTCTTTAATGTTCTAGCATATATATAAACCGATAATGAATAAGTAAAACCGATAATTTTTTAAATCAAACCGAACCGAACCGACCGATATGCAGCCCTATGACTTAGTGACTTGAAAATATTGAAAATGTGATTTTTTTTCATTTTGAATGTAGTTTAGTTTGGTAAATTGGGAGGTGACTTAGTGAATTGAACATGATTAAGTGTAGGTACTTGAAAGATAAATTTTTCTTTTTGAATTTTGTTAAGCTTGGTAACTTGAGAGGTGACTTAGCGACTTGGAAGTGATTAAGTGTAGGTACTTAAAATGTGATTTTTTGTATTAAATGTAGTTTAGTTTGGTAACTTGGGAGATGACTTAGTGAATTGAAAATATTGAAAATGTGAAATTTTCATTTTGAATGTAGTTTAGTTTGGTAACTTGGAAGGTGACTTAGTGACTTGAAAGTGATTAAGTGTAGATACTTGAAATATGAATTTTTCATTTTGAATTTTGCTAAGCTTGGTAACTTGGGAGGTGACTTAGTGACTTGAAAGTGATTGAGTGTAGGTACTTGAAATGTGAATTTTGTATTGAATGTAGTTTAGTTTGGTAATTTTAAAAAAAAATTACTAGAAAAATCGACCACATGGTCAGTTTTCTGAAAAAATTTCAAAACACCAACAACTTCTGGTCGGTTTATAAAAAAATATTGGAAAATTATTCAAAAACCCGACCACATGTGGTCGGTTTTCAAAAAGTATTTTCATAAAACTGACCACATGTGGTCGGTTTACTATAATTAATTAAAAAGTATTTTATTAAATAAATTATCAAATAAAAAACCAACCAAGTGGTCGGTTTTGAATTTAAATTAATTAATTAATTTAAACATTAGCGACCACATGTGGTCGCTTTATTTTGAAAATTTATTTTTATTAAATTTATAAAAGCGATCACTTGTGGTCGCTTTTGTTTAAAATTCTTTTTCTAAAAAACAAATATTGAATTTTAAAAATATATATATATATCTATATATATACATATGAAAAAAAAACCACATATGGTCGGTTTTAAAAAAACTACCACACTTTTTCCGACCACGCGTTTTGGTTAGTTTTGTGGTCAAAAAAATAGAAAAATCGACCACATGTGGTCGGTTTTTATGGTCAGTTTTTGCTATATTTTTAGTAGTGTCTCCCATTTTCTATCTCAGCTATCCAACCATCCTCATGTCATAGCATGCATTCATGCATTCCGTTTAGTCCATGTATCATATCTTAGATTAAGTTATTTAATCATGATTCAACTCATAAGTAGTTAGTGTATGATCTTAGCTTTCTTAGTATCTCAGCTTAAATAGTTTCATTTATGGACAAATGATCCCAAGAGGAGATATTGTAATACCCTGAAAGATCCTAGACAAGTTTTCAGCTACTAGTAGCATGTTTAAAGGGTCCAAAGTCATTATTTCATACTAAGTACAAGAGACTTAGTAATTTTAAGACCCCAAGATGTCAAACATTTTATTTATGGCCTTCACAAGTTTGAAACATTGATTTTTGAGTTGAAATGTGTTTAGGGATGTTAAAAGGGTCATCCAGGAGAGTTTTGAAATTTTTGAAACTGGTTTGGGTTGTTTTTGGACCACGGAGGCAGAATGCCTCCGCGATTTGGGCGTCATGGAAGCTGGACCTCTGCAATACACGACCTATCATGGAGTCTTTGAATTATTTAGATATTCAGATATTCAAACAGTCATACTTATTTTTTAGTTGTATTAGCAGTTCAAACACGTTCGGTATTGTTTTAGTATTCCACCTTAATAGTGTTTTTATCAGTTTACTTTTCGCATATAATATTATATTATTATTTTATACAGGGATCACAGTAGGTTCTAGATCATGGGTTAGGGTCACTTATGGCCTTAAGCACCATTTTATGATTAGGGGGCAGCCTCGGATAGTGACACCTTTCGATGTAGATCCAGGTATGAGTGTGTCACATGGATAGTTGATTTAGGAAGCATTTGGATTCTATTTGAGGTAGTAGTTGATCTATGTATCTGAAGTTGGCCACTAGCTTTTCTTATCTAGACTGTGTCTTTTTGTATTTAGAAACAAAGTTTGTTTCCTTTTTTATATCCTGTGTATATTTTGACTTCGATTTGTATTAATGGTTCTTACATTGTGACACTAGGTTTTGGGATTTGGTTTGGTATCTTGATTGTATTTATTATCATGTTTGAGTGGTTTGGATTTGCTCTAGAAGCCGCCTTGGGTTTTATGTATTGATTTCCCTTTTCATATTAGTTTGGTTGATGGTCTTACTTGTCAAGGCTTGATGTGATAACTTTCATTATGACCTTGGTTTTGGGTCATGAAAAATTGGTATTAGAGTAGCTAGATTTTCATTAGTCTCATCAGTGTAAGAATAGGGTTTCTAGTAGAGTCTTGCAGATTGGTACGTAAACATCAGAATCTATCTTTGAGAGGCTATAATATATCTTTTGGGAAACATCCCTTATTTCATTCTATATTGTACAGAACTATCATACTATGTGTTCTAAGTTATATTTCACTCTTTTCTGTGTAGATAGTAAGGACTAGATCCAATAAGGCTAGAGATTTAGATCCATTATCTGAGAAGAGAGCCTAGACTAGAGGAAGAGTTATGACTCATGGTTAAGCTTGAGTTAGAGGTCGGGCATGAGGATCTTCCCCATTCATAAATAGTACTAGGGGACTCTCCCCTGATCCTCAGCTTGAGCATATCAAAGTTATAGGACCTACTTCGGTCCCACAGAGTTCTTCTACCCTAGTCTTGGAAGGGTTACTGATTCAGTTATTGACCCATTTAGAGGGTGCACCTATAATTAAACCTGGTGTTCCTCTAGATCTAAGTATGATACCTCCATTTATGCCAGATTCTACTTATGGTGTTCCTCCAATATCGAATGTCAATCCTTTTGTTTTATCGATATTTTCTTATGGTACTCCTCAGACTCCAAGTATTGTTCCTCCTCCAGTGCCTATATCTTAGTATAGTATTTCAAGATCTGTAGTTTAGCCTTCTTTTATGTTACCTCCTCCGGTGGGTTCTCAGCCAACCATATTTACTATGTCTTTTATTGTTTTGAGTACAGTTATATCTTCTAAGGATCAATAGAGGTTTGAGAGAATCGCTCATTTAGCTCCTTTTAGGTTCAGTGGTGATGTCGACATGGATGCATATAAGTTTTTGATGGATTATTGTGAGAAGTTGCATAACCTTGATTCACTTGAGTTTCATGTGGTTGTGTATACTACTTATCAGTTAAGAGATGTGGCCAGAGATTGGTGGAGGTTACTTTTTGGTTGTCAACCTCCTAGTTTGCCAGAGATGACTTAGGATCTATTTACTGAGGCCTTTTTGCATTAGTTTATGCCTTTTAATTTGAAGGATTAGATGAGAGATGAGTTTGATTGCTAGGAGCAGGTCTTTATGACTGTTACAGATCCTGAGGCACGTTTTCATGCCTTGGCTAGATATTCTTAAGCCAGTATTGCCACCGAGATTGAGAAAATTCAGAAGTTTATCAAGGGGTTGGATATTTCTTTTTAGCTTGATATGCCTTGGATGGTAGTGTAAGTAACATCATTTTAGAGTATTGTGGATCATGTTAAGATGATTGAGTCTATTCCATGAGTGTCTCAGGGAGGCACTAAGAAAATACATCCTCAAGGTGAGTTTAGAGGTCAAACTTACCTAGGTAGAGATTTGAGAGGCTTTCATAGGTATCATAATAGACCAGTGAAGAAAGTTTTGTAGAGTTCAGGTAGTGATTCTTCTGATTCAACAGCTTTAGGTGGTTGTCTTCGCTCAATTGTACCTCTTTCAATTGAGCAGGTTGTAAGGTTTGCTATGTGTTTGATGATATTAGCCATTTAGCCAAGGGATGTCCCCGCCATGATTTTAGAGTTACTCTCATATCGACTATGAAAGGTAGAGGTTCTATTAAGGGTGCGAGAGCTAGATGTAGTGGTGCCCATGGTGGTGGTTGTGTGTCTACTTAGTTGGGTGGTGGACATGGTTAGTGTTATGCTATACCTATCAGGCCAGGGGTGGAGGCCTCTAATTCTGTCATTACAAGTATCATCCCTATTTGTTTTAGGTATGCATCTATGTTATTTGATCTGGGATCAATTTTCTCCTCTGTGTCTGAATATTTTGCATTGGGTTTTGATGTGAGCCTCTTGATGTGCCTATCCATGTATCTACCCTCTTAGAAGACTCTTTAGTGGTGGATTGGTGTACTAATCTTGTATTATGACTTTTGTTGGGTGTGAGACTTGGGTAAATTTGATTGTTCCTTATATGGTAGATTTTGATGTCATCTTGGGCATGGATTGATTAGCTCCTTATCATGTTGTCCTAAATTTTTATGCTAATACAGTGACTTTAGCTAGTGTGCCAAGGATAGCTTGGAAGGGTATGTCTTATTCCAGTCCCAAGAGAGTTATATCTTTCCTTCAGGCCTGTCATTTTGTAGTGAGGTGATATTTTTCTTATTTAGCCCATATTCGTGATACTAGTGTTGCTTCCCCTCCTTCTTTAGATTCTATTCATGTTGTCCATGAGTTCATGGATATTTTCCCTAAGGATTTTCTTGGTATGTCTCCATATCATGATATTTACTTTGCAATTAATATTGAACCGGGAACCAAACCCATTTCTATTCCTCCTTATAGGATGGCCCCACATTAAAAAATTAGTTGAAGGAGTTGTTGGATAAAGAATTTATTTGACCTAGTGTATAACCTTGGAGTGTGCCTATTTTTTTGTGAAGAAAAAGGATGGGTCTATGCGTATGTGTATTGATTATTAGTAATTGAACAAGGTGACGATTAAGAATAAGTATCCTTCTTCCTCGTATTGATAATTTATTCGATTAGCTTTAGGGAGTTTTTATGTTTACAAAGTTGATTTGAGGTCTGGGTATCACCACTTGAGGATTAGAGCTTTGGATATTTTAAAGATAGCTTTTTGGACTCGGTAGGGTCATTATGAGTTCTTGGTCATATCTTTCGAGTTGACCAATGCCCCATCCATGTTCATGGAGTTGATGAATTGGTATTTCGATCGTATCTCGACTCTTTTGCTATTATATTTATAGATGATATCTTGGTCTATTCCAAGAGTGAGGTTGATCATGAGGAGCATTTATGGATTGTGCTTCAAAGATTGAGCGATGAGAAGTTGTATGCTAAGTTCTCTAAGTGTGAGTTTTGGTTGGAGACTATTCTTTTCTTGGGTCACATAGTGACCATGTATGGTATTATGATCGATCTGTTCAAGATTGTAGTGGTTTGTGATTAGGCTCGGAATACTTCTCCTACCGAGATTTAATATCTTTTTGGTTTAGTGGTCTACTATCAGCGTTTTGTCAAGGATTTTTCATCTATTGCATCTCCATTGACCAAGTTGACTCAGAAAAAGATTTTTTTTAGTGATCCGATGTTTGTGAGATGAGCTTTCTAAAGCTCAAGGATTTCTTAACTTTTGCTTCTATCTTGATCAGTGTTTGGATGATGAAAGCCGACAAGAGGAGAAAAGGCCCCGCCCCACCATGCAGTGAGGCAAGCGGCGAGGTGAGCGCCTTTTTAATGTACGACGACAAGTAATATAAAAAATTAAAATAATATATAAATTATCAAAATTTCAATAACACTAATATAGTAGGAAATATTTCAAGACAGGAATAAAAAATATATAGTAGATAGATACTAAAAGTCTAGAACTTAAATGACTCAACAATTCAATATCCATAAAACAAGTCTATTCTTCTCTATTTATGGTACGTCGACAAAAATTCTGCATCCTTTGTTGGTCCTTGTGCACCATAATTTTATCCTGTCCTTTTGTTTGCTACCAGTTGATTGAGACGCCATTGAAATTGAAAGTTGTTAATGATCAAATAATTTAATTAGTATAGTACCATCATGCTATATTAATTCTATATAAGTTATTAAAAAAAATACATAATAAGAATTAAGGATAGTGGCCACTGATTACTGCAACAATGTATGTCATAAGTTCACTATTACAGTCACAAATACAGTGATAGCCGGCCAAAAAATAGAAGAAGAAGAAGAAGAAGAAGAAGAAGGAGAAGAAGAAGATAAAAAGAGGAAGAAAAAAAAACACTAAAATACCAAGTCCAATCCAGCAAGTAAAAATAAGAAGAAGAAGAAGAAGAAAGAAGAGAAAAATAGAAACCACTGCTTACCGGAGTAGCAGAAGTCGCCAGAGTATGTCTTCGATCACTGGAATCAAACTTGTAAGTTGAAGGGAAGCAGCCGCAGTACCAGTTAGTATGTTGGTAGTGTTAAAATGTGTAAATAAAGTCCTAAAATTAGCTTATATACCTAAAACCCTAATTTAAAAAAAAATCGATGCCTTTCTCGCCTCTCGCCTTACCACATCTCCTTTTTTGTAAATGCATTGCCTTTCAATTTTTTCCTTGCCATGGACTAAAGAGGCAACACAACCTCGCCATTCGCCATTGGCGATAAGGCGCTCGCCTTTTACAACACTGATCTTGACTTTGCCCAAGGAGGGCATGGGTTTTACCATCTTCTATGATACTTCTAGTGTTGGGTTAGGTGTTGTGCTAATGCATAAGGTTAAGGTGATTTCTTATGCTTCTCGTCAATTGAAGCCCCACAAGAGGAATTACCCTGCCCATGATTTAGAGTTGTGTGCAATAGTTTTTGCTTTAAAGTTGTGGAGGCACTACATGAATGGAGTTCGTTATGAGATTTTGTCAGATCATCGTAGCCTTCAGTGTTTCCTCACTCAGAGAGATCTTAATATGAGGTAACACCATTGGTTTAAGTTACTTAAAGATTATGACTTGACGATTCTCTACCATCCGAGCAAGGCTAATGTGGTTGTAGATATCTTGAGTTGAAAGTAAATTGGCATAGGGTAGCTTGGGGAATCTTTTGACCAAGGAGGGACCTTTGGCCTTAGACGTTCGATCTTTAGCTAACTAGATGGTTAGGCTTGATATTTTGATACTTGGGTGTGTTTTGGCATTTGTGAAGGCTAGGTCTTCCATGATGGAGCAGATTCAACCTCATTAGTTTAATAATGTTAGGTGGAGAGTAATTTGGGATAAGGTGTTGAGTGGTAAGGCTAAGAAAGCTCGCTTAATCCAAATAGTATTTTGAGAATTAGAGGCCGAGAGTGGGTAATTGATCAAATTGATTTCAGAGGAGGTTCATTATTCCAGGTATTCCTTCCAATTGAAAGTGACTAAGATATATCATGATTTCAGATAACATTACTAGTGGGGTGGTATGAGGAAAGATATAGTGGATTTTGTTGCTCGTTGCCTATGTTGCCAGTAAGTGAAGGTCAAGCATTTAAGAGCTGGTGGTTTACTTTAGAGGTTACCCATTCCTAAGTGGAAATGGAAATGGATCACTATAGATTCATGACTGGGTTGCCTCATACTTCTCGTGGTTCTGATAGTGTTTGGGTCATCATGGATCGATTGACCAAATCTTCTCATTTTATCCTAGTTTAGGTTTTCTTCAATGCTGAGAGGTTGGCCCGTATCTATATTCATGAGGTAATTCATCTTTATGGTGTGTCAGTGTCTATCATCTCAGATCGAGGTTCAGTGTTCACATCTCACTTTGGGAAGACTTTTCAGAAGGAGTTAGGTACCTGAGTTTATCATAGTATAGCATTTCATCCCTAGACTGACGTTCAGTTAGAGCAGACTATTTAAGGTTTTATAGGATATGTTCTGTACTTTTGTCATGGACTTAGGAGGATAGTGGGAGCAGCATCTAGCTTTGATGAAGTTTGCATATAATAATAGCTACCATTACAGTATTAAGATGGCTTCTTTCGAGGCTTTGCATGATATGTGTTATCTCTCTCTAGTTGGTTGGTTTAAGGTTTTTGAGATTAGGCCTTGAGGTACAAACTTGCTTCGTGAGCCTTTGGATAGAGTTTGGGTCATTCAGAATAGACTTCGAGCAACGTAGAGTAAGCAGAAGTGCTATGTCGATCATAAACTTTGTGCCTTGAGGTGTAGTGTTGATGATTGAGTCGTATTCATATTTCTCTCATGAAA
Organism: Capsicum baccatum var. pendulum; assembly: GCA_030864225.1. NCBI lineage: Eukaryota > Viridiplantae > Streptophyta > Magnoliopsida > Solanales > Solanaceae > Capsicum > Capsicum baccatum. The sequence continues at coordinate 78,934,368 of CM061560.1, read as the reverse complement.
GGCGTGATGAGGTTTGGGAAGAGGGGAAAGCTTAGCCATGGGTATATTTGACCTTTTGAGATCCTTTGGACTATTAAAGATGTGGCTTATAAGTTAGCATTACCTTTAGATTTATCAGTTATTCATCCAGTCTTTCATGTTTCTATGCTTCAGTGTTACATTCTAAATGAGTCTCATGTCATTAGTAGGGATTCAGTCCCGTTAGATGAGCGGTTGTCTTTTATTGAGGAGCATGTCTCCATTCTAGCTAGGGATGTTAGGCGGTTGCATTCTAGAGCTATTCCAGTAGTTAAGGTCCAGTAGAGACATCAATCTGTAGAAAAGTCATCTTACGAGGTCGAGTTTGATATGCGTAGAAGTTATCCCTAAATTTTTTCCGATTTAGGTATTTCTATTGCCCTTAGTTTGAGGATGAACTAGATTCTTAGTGGTGGATTATGTAAGGACCTAATTTCTCTGGTGATTTGAGTGAAATATTTATTTCTATGTAATTTGACCATTTTACCCCCTTTCCCATGGTAGAATTATGGTGTTTCTAGGATGTGGGGACGTTTGTCGGGATTTCCAATGCATTTTGGTGTGATTTATGCAAGATTGTGGTTTTTTATGGTCTTAAAGGCTAATTAGTATACTTTGGTCAACAACTTTTTATTTGTGTGTTGTATGGAAAAATGGACTGCACCAGAAGATTTAGATCGTCGATTTTAAGTTGTGATTCTATGGCTTTCGTATCTCATTTTAACCCTCTATTCAAAAAGTTGTGAAAATATGTCCCGGGTATCAATTTTATGAAAATGATGTGTTCTTGAAATTATGATAATATAATTGAGTCTGAAGCATCGATTTTGATAGGGTAACATCATTTGTTTGCATTTTTAGGATTCCAGATAAATTCTGAGGGGTCCACAGAAACTTGTCTCCACAGCTGGTGCACCACTCAGCTAGTGTAGTCGCTAAAGCGCGACTTTGGCCGTTTTAGCATCCGGCTACCAGTTAGGTAAGGAAGTGTTAGTGGCTATTATCAGCTTTAGCGGAGGATGCTAAATCAGCCCTTGTCCGCTTTAGCAGACTGGCACACATGGCGGATAATATTAATGTGGTACTTGACTACTTTAGCAATGACCGCTAAAGTAGTCACTCGATTGCTTTAGCGACACCTAGCACTTGGTATATAAAATTCACTTCTTATTTTGTTCACTATTTTTTAGACTTGGAGCTTTGAGTTTTAGGGGGTTTAGGGAATTTCCTCCATTTCCAAGCTTGGGTAAGCTCCAAACTCCTATTTCAACTACGTTCTTTGATTTCATCATTTAAATCTTGTTTAAACTCGAATTTAAAGTTGGAATCGGGGATTTTGTCCCGGAAGGACTAAATTAGTATTTCTTTGATTCAAACCCTAATTTCACTCTGTTTTAACTTGGGCTTTCTTCTATGAATTCCTTTAATCTTGGAAACTATATTTTTGGACAACAATTCACACTTTACCCTTCTTTTTTGAAAACCCATTTTGGGGGTCCATTTTTAACCCTAATTCAAAAGTGGGCAATATAGGTATTGTTAGCTTTTTTTTTTTACGCGTGGATTCTATATTTGTGTGTTTTAGATGATTTTGGGTCCGTGCGTAAGGTGGAACCTCAGTGATACAAACTGATTTTTTTTATTTTTGGCATTCGACTTAGGTTATGGCTTAACTTTCTTTAAACTGGGTTGGGTGGTTAATAATATTGTAAAAGTATGCTATGGGAATGGGGTTGTATTATGGAAATGTATTTATGTGACCCATGTGCCCGTATGGAGGCCTATGTGGATAATATTTGGTGGTGTTGAGACATTATTTGTTATGTGTGACTGTGTGGGGTCTTGGATGATGTTATTGGTCTGGTATGGATATATGTATGCTTGGTTGCACTCTTTTTGGTGGGGAAAAGCCTAGATTTTTGGATTATATAGTATCAATGACATTTTTCTTGCATGTTTCACTTGATGGTTTATAGATTATAGTGGATCATGGATGGTTGGTTAATTTGAATGAATTTTTATCTCACATGGTTGGTGTATTGGTTGGATATTGGATATTCTCATTTTGGTTCATTGTGAGATTACATCCTCATATCATATTAATTCATGAAACATTGGTACCACTATGAAAATATTGGAAAGACTGGCTTTTTCTAACAGAACATGTGATATCTTTACAAACTCATTGTCGATGTATGTGCCAAAAAGGAGTATTGGATATTGATTGTATATGGGTTGATAAACCCCCTATGGTTCCAACCTCGGGAGCAAAGCTCGATACATGTATACTAAAGTTCTGGGACGACCTCGTGCATCACATAATCATCTTCATCATCATCATCATTTTTATTACATTCCATATAGTATGCTTATTCTGTGATTGCATTTTTTTTACGTAATATTTGTCCATTTGTTCTATATTCTTATACTTGTATCTGGTGTATGTGTATATTTTTTCTACTTTCCCCTGCCTATATTTATTATATGTATATATAATAGAACTGTTAGTGGAGACGGTATGGGCTATGCTTTGGGACATTTTCTGATTGCAGGTGACATGCCAATAGTTTATGTATATATGCTTTTTTCTGCTTTACTCGATTGGCCTATAATACCTACTAAGTACAAGTAGACAGTACTCATCTGCACCATGCCCTTTCGATGCAGATCTAAGTATGAGTGCGGCATATGGATAGTTGATTCAGGCGGTATTTGGAGTCTATTCGCAGTTGATCAATGCATTTGATGTTAGCTACTACCTATTCTTGTCTAGAATATGTCTTATTGTATTCAGAGACAAAGTTTGTTCCCTTTTGGATATCTTATATATATTTTGACTTTGAGTTGTATTTGTGGTTCTTACACAGTGACACTAGGTTTGTGGATTTCTTTTGGTATCTTGATTGTATTTCAGCTTTATCATGTTTGTGTGGTTCGACATCAATCTAGAATTCTTGCCTTGGGTTGTTAATATTAGTTTTCTTTTTTATATCAGTTTAGGTGATAGGCTTGTCACGACAAGTGACATCATGACCTTGGTTTTTGGGTCGTTACAAGGTGTTTGCGCTAAAGTTGAATGTCAGATCCAAATGGTCACGGGTGGCACCCACCCTAACTCTACGATGGGAGAACAATCTGACCCAATCCTTAGCCAATTACCAAAGAACTCACATTAACTATCTTTCTAAGTTAACTACCATCTAGCTTACTAAACAAAATGTATAACCAAAATAACCATTACTAACTGATTAATACTAAACCAATTAAGAATATGGGAGAATCTCCAATTATTACAATCGGAGACCCAAAACATATTGTACAAGAACTCAAATATGCATATTGAGATCTAAATAATTCTAGAATACTAGAACGAATAGAACTGTCATTGTCTAGAACAAAGGACATAAACTTATTGAGATGAGTAAACGATTGCCTAGGCATGGTGCTCACAATTGAACCAAAGTTGGATTCATGAACTAGAGCCAATGTCTTATTTCAAATGTTGGAACACTCCTTGTACTCAACAAAAAGAAGAGTACAGGTCATATCAGTACAATTACTAAGTACTGGTAGGCATCATTGGCTGACTTAATCCAACACCATATAATTAAGCAAGTTAAATGCAAGTAAGAAGCAATCAAGACATAATTTACAATTAGTTGACAGTCAAATGAACAATCATAACACTTCAACTCACAATTCAATAACCATTCTCATCATATAACTAGAATTCAAGTATACAAGTATATCAATTACACCTAGGAAGATTCATTCAATAATAGTCAAAATAATATATGTACAAATATAATAATGATTACATGCATGCAAAGTGTACATACATTCTAGGGTCATGTAAAACCCGTATTTTTCCTAGCTTAATTTTTCTCCTAGAATGTCGAAGATTAGCTTCAAAAATGATTAACTTTTTATTATATGTAGAATTTTTCAGATTTAGAACCTTCATTGTGTGGGAAATTGAATAAGCTTTCCATTGATACCAATTTCGCCCAAATCCGATACTCGGTTGAGAAGTTAGGGCATTTTTAGTAAAGCAGTATGCCAACTGGGCAGTCACCGCATCGCGGTGTAGGGTAATTTCACATTTGTCAAATCCAGTGGACCTCTGCGATTTGCCCGCATCACGGAGGAACGCAACTTCCTATTTGGCAATCTTCAGTGGACAAATATGATAGCTCCATGTCGCGTTGATGGACTAAATGGCATTCCAAAGGTGCTCAGTGATAGCTCCACATCGCGGAGATCTTCCAATTCCCACTCATCATTTTTCAGTGAGCGACCGTGATAGTGGCGCGTCGTGGTGGCCACCCAAATCAAGATTTTTGTTCCCTTTTTCTGTTCCGTTTAGAGGTTTACAAAGGGGTATTTTGGTCAATTCCCAAGCCTCCAATTCATGAAAAATACAAGACTAAACCCATTCTAAGACAATTATGCTCATTATTCATCAATCTCTCTCAAAGAAAAACCCTAGAGTTCAAAGCTTACTCTCCAAGAAATCAAATTCCAACATTGTTTCTCCATGAAAGCTTTAAATTGAGGATTCCCAAGATAAGATAATCAAGAACTCATCTTCAAGAACTCAAATAGGAATCCAAAATCTAAGATTCTTCATCTACTCATCTACCAAGTTATGTGGGGTTTATGAACAAGGATCCTCGTCCATACTTGTGCCCAAAACTAAGTTTTAATTAAAAATTCATATGATTTTGAAAGATTATTCATGAGTTTTGACTTAGGGTTCATACCCATTATTGCTATTTGCAAGATTATGAGATTTCAGGTGTTTTAGAAGGTGAATTGCATGTCTAATTTCATATTTTCAAGTCCATTTCAGAAATTTCCAGATTTTGATATGAATTATCATTTTTTCATTATCAAGCATGATTATTATGATGTTTTGACATGAACTTGATGCATAGATTATCAAGCCCAAGTTTATATGCTGATATTTCAAGAAAAATGATGCTTTAAGCATCTTATGATCAGATTGATTACAGATTTTCAGTAAAGCTTGGATCTTTTGATCCTTAGATAAGATTTGGAATCCACTTTACAGATTTACTATAGATTACAGAATTCAGAATAGCTTTATTTACATATTTAATTAGATAAAGGCATAATTGGTTTCATAATAAACCCTTATTCTAGTTTTAAAGTGGATTTCTAACAGAATGAATACAGCTTAAAAGGAAATAGTATTTAGCACTGAGCGAGAAGTGTGGGATTAACGTGCCCTATCTTCCACATAACTACGTCACCAACCTAGGTATAGATTATCAAATTAATCCCACTTCTATGTGGATGGAAGTTACAGATGTGATCACTTAGCTCAGGTTATACTCCTTGACAAGAGTATGATACCTCTCCCCATCGTTAGGTTTCTCCCTACAGGAATGAGATGTTGGACTCCATGATAGCTCACATGCTTTATGTCGGTTAAGAGAACCTCCCTGCTAGTTAAACTAAAAGATTAACAAAAAGATTTTTTAAGAAAACTAAGTGTAAAGGCTCACAACTTTACTCAGATTATGCTTTATAGAAAGATATTAGCTATAGATTTCAGCTTTTAGATTTTAGTTACAGAAGTGAGTCCCTTCTACACTTAGACAATATGATTTACAGACAGAACCTTAGTACAACTTTCAGAACTAGATGTTGTGACTCACTAGTTTTATAAAGTATGTTTTGCTATTCATGATTTCAAATTTTAGTATTTCAGATATTGCAGCTTATGTGTGTCATTTACATTTAGCATGCATTTTTTTATAAATTATAATAATGAGATAATGTTTTACTTATGCATTTCACCCCCCATATACTCAGTACATCCTCAAAGTACTGATCCACATATATGTTTATGTGCTACATTGTCTCGTAATGTAGATTCAGGTGCTTAGTATCAGCAGCATGAATAGTTCGATCATCTACATCTACATTTGACAGTTGGTGAGTCCTCATAGTCCGAGGATTTATTCATTCAAATTTTGCAGCTCATTAGTTTATATGATTCAATATTTTTTTCAGACAGTTTGAGTTAGCTAGGGGTTTGTTGATGTCCCGGCATCTTACGGAACAGTTAGCATCATTTTCTTAGGAAAATTGTATGTTTTCAAGCAACCAAAGTGTTATTTGATAAAGTTTTTAGTGTTTTCAGTGAAAGAAGATAACCACAGAAGAAAGCTGGAAAAAGTAGTAAAAAAGTGAGTTTGACGGTCAAAATAGTGGACCGTCAGTCTTACGACGGACCACCAGGTGAACCATCAAGGCGAACCAGAACATGGCATGCTAATGTCTTGAGTGAAGGACCACATAGTGGACCGTCAGCCATGTGACGGACCACCATATAGACCGTCAAACCATATCCTAAAACCACCTTTAAGAGGGACTCAGTGATGATCAACATAGTGGACCATGATTCTTGCGATGAAATGCTAGTGTCACCGTTAGGTCTTATCTAGAAACTGTGATTTGGAAGAAATGAGTGACGGATAAGATGGTGGACCGTCAACACTTTGATGAACCACCATATGGACCGTCAACTGGGACAGGACTTTTCTGCTTTTAAATTTTAAATTCTTTTTTTAGCTGGGAACATATAAATACCAAATTTTTGGGTTAAGAACACATTTTTTATCTTTTATAAGTTTTTCTCATCTATTGAAAGTCGTGTGAACCTTTTACTTTGGGGATTCTACAGATCTTGAAGAAATTTATCATTGAACATTGATTATTGAAGATTCAAGAACTGATTCTTCGTATTCTTTGTAAGTAAATTCTTAATCTATTTATGAATAATACAAGAATTATTTCTTCTTCGTCTATGGAGTATTGTGTCTAAAATCCCATAACTAGGGTTATGGGATCCTTAATGTGAAATGCATCTATGGGTTGGGAATCAAATTGAGTTCCATAACTAAATGATATTGCATAAACCTTTCTTCAATCTCATCATATTTCTTGGTTGCAAACTTGAAGAGTGAGCCCTAGAACATTACTTGTCTGAAAGGAAAGTGTTTGTTGGGGATTACATTAATTCTAAGGGCTTTAACCTTTAGAGTAATAGCCAATGCCCTAACAGGGTTAGCTTACATGACAATAGGTTGAAAGAACAATGCATCCTTTGAGTTTGAGAGAATTAAAGGATAATATATCCACTTAGGTTGAGAAACTAAGGGATAAAAAATAGGACTCAACCTCTCTTGCAATTGAATTTGCTAAGTGGAACTCATAAATGATTCACAACCCAAATGGTGCTAGCATTTTGGTGACTATAACCCTCGTTTGTTTAATCTCATAAAGTTACAAATTACAAAGAGAATTATTAGTGGAATACTCTTATTACAATTAATTCTTTTATAAGTTAAAAATCCCTTTTTCTTCTTAGGAACCTCTGATCAACAGTCCAATAATGATTACAACACTTAGTGAGCACAGTATTCCCTGTGAGATTCGACACCCAACTTAGTTGGGTTCTATATTTGACAGCGACCGCTTACACTTTCTATCGAGAGTTGTAATTTAGGCGTATCAAATTTTGGCACCGTTGCCAGGGAATACAGTTGTCAACTAAGTTTGTGATTGTTAATTGACTATTTGGTCAAAGATTCCTTAATTTTACTTTTTGTTTGTTGTTTTTGTTACATGCAGATTGAGTGTTTTGCATGCCAAATACTCTAAGATTGGGTCAACCATTACTACCTATTAATCCTGAACCATATCTTATTGGCAGAATGAATGGTCAACGGGACCCAGAAAAGGTAGTTGCTTAGCAGGAGTAGGCTAGATTAGCTGCTCTAGCATCCACTCAAGTGAACCAGCAAAATGCTAATAATATTGGCTGGGAAGTAAACCCAAACGATGAAGACCTGGGTTATAATGAGTTACTAAATCCAAGGCGTGCAGATAATGAAGTTGCACCAGTAAACAAGAATGTCAACAGAAATCGCCAGGCTAGAATAAGACCAGAACGCCAAGCTATTCAGTTTTCTTTTAATGATGATGATTATGAGTTGTATGGGGATGGTACCACAGGGGCTGGTACCATAGGGGCTATTATTCCTCCGCCCTTAGCACCCAAATCCAAGTTTAATATTATGAGTAAGATGATCCAGTTGTAACATCTGAAGGGACTGTTTGGTAGGATTGCTGGTGATGACCCAAATATAACTTCATTTCAATATACAAGTCATTTGATAATCTGGGAATGGGGCAAAATGCTATTCGGCTGTGATTATTCTCGTTGTCTCTTTTTGGAGAAGCAATATTATGGTTGAATGGGCTAACCCCCAACTCTATTACGAATTGGAGGCAATTGAAAGATGCTTTCTTAGAAAGGTTCTTTTCGCCATCCAAGAAGGCACAGTTAAGAGATGAAATCAGTAATTTTCGGCAGCTTCCTACTGAAGCCCTTCATAAAACTTGGGAGAGGTTCAAAAAGAAGCTCACACAGTGCCTGGATCATCAGATTACCAACATCTACCTAAAAGAGATATTATATAGGGCCTTGAATTTTTTGACTAAGCCAGTGGTGGATAATGCTGCGGGTGGGTCATTTATGGACCTTACTTTTCTTGAGGCATCTAAAATGCTTGATCATATAACAAAGCAGAGTAGAGCTTGGCATACTAGGGATTCTGAGGTAGCAAACTCTACTGTATCTAGTGGCATGACTGTAGAACAGAGGCAAAGGAAAGAGGAACATGACCAAGATATGGCTCACATAAAAACGCAGATGGACCTTCTTACTAAGCGTTTATTATCAGGAAAGACAGAGACAGTTAAAGCTGTTGCATCACAGGGAAGAGCTGACTCTTATTCTAAGGAAGAAGCAAATTACTTGAGTAATTAGGGGTTTTCTGAGGCAGTGACCAAGGAAATCAAGGTCGGAACTACTATGAGAAATCTGGGTACAAGGAACGAGATCAAGAAAATTAGAAGAATAAGAATGACAGGAGTGGTTTATATATTCCTCCAGGGAAACGTGAAGTTGTTGCATCTAACTAGGAAGATGTCCATGGAAGACATGATGGCTAAACTATTAAAGGGAGTAGAGGCAACTAATACGGGACTAGCTAGGGTGAAAAATAATTTATCTTTAATAAATCAATTGGTTGATTTGCATTGCACTTCCATAAAACAGTTGGAGCAGTAAATCAGTCAACTTTTTATGGTATTTAATCAAAGAAAGGTTGGAACTCTACCAAGTGACACAGTGCAAAATCCAAGGAAGGATGGGTCATGTATGGTAATTACTACTAGGAGTGGCAAGGTGTTGGAAAACCCATTTGTGAGTAAGTCGGCAGCTGATGGTGTAGCAGAGAATATTGATGAAGCAGATTGGGATCATCCCATAGAGGTTGAAAACTCTGATGAGATCATTCATGATATTACACCCAACTGTCAACAGTCCGATGCAGTTGAAGATGATAAAAACAAAGCAAAAAGAAGTAGTGGAGAAAACTCTCCCAAAACCACCACCTTCCTTTCCTCATAGACTGAAGAAGAAGGTTGATGACACTAAGTTCAGTATATTCATGACTATGCTAAAGTAGCTGACTATTAATGTGCCTTTGGTAAAGGCACTGGAGCAAATGCCAGGGTATGCCAAATTTATGAAGGACCTTTTGACAAAGAAAAAGGCAGCAAGCTATGAACCGGCGGATAATTTCCATCATTGGTGTGATTACCACAAGGTCCTTAGTACAGAAGAAAGCAGATCCGGGAGCTTTCAATATTTCTTGCATGGTTGGATCTTTGAATGTTGAGGCTTTGTGTGATTTGGGGGCTAGCATTAATCTGATGTTGCTAGCCATTTATAAAAAGTTGGGGTTGGGAGATCCTACATCAACCAATATATGGCTTGTGATGGCAGATAGGCCAGTAAAATGACCTATTGGTATTTTGTACGACGTTTTAGTGAAGGTGTCTACCTTCATTTTTCCTATGGATTTTGTTATTTTTTATTGAGAGGTGGACTTCGAGGTGCCCATAATATTGGGTCGACCTTTCCTCACAACTAGAAGTGTGTTGATTGATTTATGAGCGAATGAGCTCTTATTTTAGATGAATGATGAAGTGGTACGTTTTGATGTATGCAAATCAATAAAGCAGCACAAAGCAATAAATGTGTTCTCTATAGTTGATGTTTATTATGAGGACACCAGGAACTATCTATAAGGGAGCAACTTACTGTTGAACCATTAGCTGTTGTGCTTATGAATTTTGATCATGAGGATATTGAGAAGTATGAAGAAACTGTTTGTGCTTTGATAGGAATGGGTTCGTATTCCTATGCCCCTAAGAAGCTTGAACTTGACCTTAAGAATCAACCTTCACCACCGGTGAAGCCATCCATTGAAGAGCCACCGGTATTAGAGTTGGAAGAGCTACCCAATCATCTGAGGTATGTGTTCTTGGGTAGTGGAAATACACTGCCGGTTATTATTGCTGCTGATCTTGGAGAACAACAGGTGAAAGCTCTTATCTCTGTTCTTAAGAGGTATAAGAGAGCTATTGGTTGGACTATTGTAGATATCGTTGGTATTCCTCCTGGCATATGTATGCACAAGATTCAACTAGAAGAATATTGTAGGCCTACTATTGAGCATCAGCGTCGCTTGAACCCACCTATGTAAGAGGTAGTGAAGAAAGAAATTATCAAGTGGCTAGATGCAGGGGTGGTGTACCCAATCTCAGACAGTAAATGGGTGAGTCTTATACAGTGTGTGCCCAAGAAAAGGGGCATGATGGTAGTAGCCAATGAGAAAAATAAGTGTATCCCACTCAAGCCTGTGACTGGGTGGAGGGTGTGGATAGACTACCGAAAGCTCAATTTGTAGACACTAAAGAATCACTTTCCAATGCCATTCATGGACCAGATGCTCGATCGATTGGAAGGTAGGGCTTGGTACTATTTCTTGGATAGTTATTCGGGGTATAACCATATTTTCATTGCTCCTGAAGATTAGGAGAAGAAGACATTCGCGTGCCCCTACAGCACATTTGCTTTTAAAAGAATGCCCTTTGGTTTATGTAATGCACCGGCCACTTTCCAGAGATACATGATGTCGATCTTCTCTGATATGGTTGAAGACACCTTGGAGGTGTTCATGGATGAATTTTCAATTATTGGAGATTCCTTTGAATTGTGCTTGCTGAATTTAAGTCAAGCATTACAGCAGTGCGAATAGTTTAATCTGGTCCTTAATTGGGAAAAATGCCACTTCATGGTGAAGGAAGGAATTGTTCTCGGTCATAAAATTTTTGCAAAAGGTATTGAGGTGGACAGGGCCAAGGTTGAGGTCATCGAGAAACTACCTCCCCTATCTCTGTAAAAGGGATACGAAGCTTTCTTGGCCATGCAGGATTCTATCACAGATTTATTAAAGATTTCGCAAAGGTTGCAAACCCATTATGCAAATTTCTTGAAAAGGAGGCCAAGTTCTCTTTTGATGATGACTGTAAATAGGCGTTTGAATGTATTAAGCTGAAATTAGTGGAGGCACCAGTTATTATTACTCCTGACTGGACAAAGCCATTTGAACTAATGTGTGATGCTAGCGGGGTGGTGCTTGGAGCTCTGTTGGGCCAGAAGAAAGAATAAGCCATTTTATCCAATCTATTATGCCAGCAAAGCCCTGAATGGGGCTCAAAAGAACTACACTATCACCAAATAGGAGCTCCTGGCTGTAGTTTACGTCTTTGAGAAATTCAGAGCGTCTTTTCTAGGGACCAAGGTGGTGGTCCACATGGATCATACAGCTCTGAGGTATTTAATGGCTAAGAAAGATGTGAAGCCAAGATTGATCCGATGGGTATTGTTGCTTCAAGAATTTGACTTTGAGGTAAAGGATCATAAGGGATGTGAAAACCAGGTGGTTGATCACTTATCCAGACTTGAATGCAAACAAACAATCAAGGACAAGTTTGATATTGATGATTCCTTTCTAGATAAGAAGATACTAGATGCGAAGCTCGAGCAGATTCCGTGGTATGCTAATTTTACAAAATACGTGGTAAGTGAGGTGATCCTAGATAATCTTTCCTTTCACCAAAGGTAAAAGTTTCTTCATGATGTGACCCATTATTTCTGGGATGAGCCCTATCTTTTTCGGTGATGTGTAGATGGTGTTATTAGGCGTTGTGCCCCAGATGTAGAAGTGCTGAATATTTTTGGGAGCATGCCATGCTTCACCTATTGGTGGTCACCATACAGGTGACCTTACTGCCCAAAATGTATTGCAGACCGACTACTATTGGCCTACGCTATCCAGAGATGTATATGAGTTTGTTCGGAGATGTGATCAATGCCAGAGGCAAAGATCAATTTTCGAACGCAATGAGATGCCAATGTCCAAAATGATGGAAGTAGAGTTGTTTGATGTATGGAGCATCAACTTTATGGGCTCGTTTGTAAACTCATATGGGTCAAAATACATCCTAGTAGCTGTGGACTACATCTTGAAATGGGTAGAAGCTATTGCTTTGGCTGATAATAAAGGTAAAAGAGTTATAGCATTTCTGAAGAAGAACATATTCTCCCGTTTTGGAGTACCAAGAACAATCATAAGTGATAGGGGATCCCATTTTTGCAATAAAGCTTTCAGGGCTGTTTTGGCGAAGTATGGAGTAAAGCAACACCGAGTAGCAACTCTGTACCACCCATAAACTAGTGGGCAAGTGAAGGTGTCGAATCATGAAATCAAGGCTATTCTCGCCAAAACTGTGAATGCTAATAGGCAAGATTGGTCTTGAAAGCTAGATGATGCCTTGTGGGCATATTGAACTACTTTTAAGACACTAATTGGCATGTCACCGTATCAGCTAGTCTATGAGAAGTCATTTCATTTGCCAATCGAGCTTGAACATAAGGCCTTGTGGGCTCTCAAAAGGCTGAATATGCATTGGAAGGAAGTAGCCAATCTAAGATTGGAGCAGATAAATAAGATGGATGAATTTCGTCTCAGGACTTATGAAAGAGCCAACTTGTACAAAGAAAAGATGAAGAAATACCATGATCAAAGGATGGCACAGAGAGAATTTAGGAAAGGTGATTTGGTACTTCTTTTCAACTCCAGACTGAAGCTATTTCTAGGTAAGTTGAAGTCTAAATGGTTGGGTCCATTCAAAATTAGCCAAGTCTACTCATCTGGAGTAGTCGAGCTTGAAAACGAAGATGGTAGTGTCTTCAAAGTAAACGAGAAAAGAATCAAACTTTATATTGTTCCAAAAGACTTAATAAAAAGTGTTGATGTCTTTTATCTCGATGAATTCTAAGTACTCGAGATACCTGAGTCATGTCGCGACATTAAATCAGGCGCTAGTGGGAGGCAACCCACAACATATTGTTGTAACCATAGTTAGAGTCTATTTTTATATTCTTGTACAATTTCAATGTGTTTATGAAGAGTGCAGGGCCTAAAATGCAGTAAAAAGGAAGATAGGCATACATCTGAGCTACTGGAACGTTGCGACGGATGACTTGATGGACCACCAGACCCCCAACGCACCACTACTTTCAACCGTCAAGAACTGGCAAGAAAAAGCATTCACTAGATAAGCCATGACTGCCTGAGTGGAGGACCATCACAAACCTGGTGGGACGTCACAACAGTCGTTAGAAGTAAGATTGGTGACCAACATTCTGGTAAGAAGTGATGGTCAATATAGTGGACCATCACAGGTTTGGTGGACCATCCCACTTACTATCACACCGAAACAGGAAAACATAAACTCAGGTAGTGTGTGATGTTCAGAGTGGTGTTCCATCAAAGTGTTGATGTACCGTCAATGTGATCGTCACTTTAACCCTAACTCTGAATCGGGTTGGGTTAAATCGGTACTCTTTATAAGTAATCTGTATTTGACCCAAAGTGTGACTTTGTGAATAAATTAGAGTGGGTACATCCATGGTAACCGTTCCATGGCCTTTGGCTGTCCACTTTCTTAAGATTCAAAGAACCTGAAGGGAGTTATCCCATCTGAGACTCCCTATCTTCTCCATTTTTTCCTATATTTATACTAGTTACTCCTTCCCTCTCTTCACCATAAATAAAGGAAAAGCTAGTGCTTGAATTTATGAGTTAGTTTTCTCTCTGAAGCTTCAAGAACAAAGTGTGACAGCAAAATATGGTATGTAAAGAAACCTCCTCTTCTGAATTTCCCTAATAAGTGTAAGAACATGGTTTGTTTCTTTAGCTTGTTCTTAGTGTAAAGAGTTCGAATGACTGAAGGTACCAATTTGTGTGAAATCTGAGCAATATTAGTTGTAAACTGAGGCTAATGTGCTTAAAGTATGAGCTTAGAGCTGTGTTGATAGCTAAAAAATGATCCGAGGTGCTATTGTTTTACAAAATGGTCGAACCCAGAAGGATGGCTGAAAACAAAGGTGCGAATGTCAAACTGGTTGACTGTCAACTCTGTGATGGACTACCAAGATGACCGTCAGAAGATGCGATACAAATGCACCTATGTATAAGCTATGACGATCGACTTGGTGGATGATAACGCTCAATCTACAGCTCTTGTAGGAGTGTAAAGCAGTCGTTAGCAAATATAGAACCCAACCTGGGTTGGGTATCGATCCCACAGAGAATAGCTTGGTCAACAAGTAGGCAACGATTACTAGACTTTTAGTGCAAGTCTCGTAAGTAGGGGGGATTGTAATGTGTAACCAAAACAATAAAGTAAAAGCTGAAAATAGCAAAGTAAAAAGAAAAGGATTGTTACGTAAGTTGTAAACAATGAGAATTGAAGCGTTGGGGTTATGTCCAGCTCCTGAGTTATACGTCTCTATTAACTATGAGTGTGTAGAATTCCGACATGCATGTGCTTATAGAGAATTGTATTCGATGGTAAATCCAGGCGTCTTTCGACCTATTCGAGGATTATTTCACTTTAACTCTTTCAAGCTTAAAGCGTGTCTAACGGTACGAATTCTCCAAGAGGTTAATCCAGTTACGGAACTAACTGTTTAGTAGGGAATTTTAGGGGGTGACCCTACTACCTTGACACTATCTCTTTTCCAGACAAATAACCTTTCTTTCGAACAAGTTAAATGTTATACTGGCGTATTCTTGTGTTTGCAACCACAAAGAATTTAGATTAAGATGAAGAGAATAATGATATAAGCATCATACGTGTCACGAACTCACAAACTCACCGCAATAGATAGTATCTCAGTTGGCTTCCATAACCCCAACAGAGAAGTTTAGTTACCCATGATTGCGAAGGAGATCACGATTGACATTGTTGTTATACCACAAGATTGATTAATTTCGTGTAGCACAAGTGGTAGGCGTTAGGCGTGAATTTCCTAGGCAATGTAACGTTTCTCTTGTTGCGGAAATTAAGAATTGAATAGATGAATAGAAGAAGAATAAAAAGTAGAATTAATGGAAAGATTAGAAGAGTTGTAATTGATGGAAGAAGAATGTATTAGAAGATGTCTTTTTGAAGTGAAGAATTGATTAAAAATCTCTAGCATGATAGGGCATTTATAATACCCATATCCTAATCCTACTAACCTAAGGAAATATCTAACCAAATCCTATTAAGCTAATGAAATACTTAACCCAATTGTACTAGGTTAATGTAACATTATCCAAATCCAAATAAACTAATGAAATACTTAACCCAATTGTACTAGGTTAATGTATCATTATCCAAATCTAACTAAGTTAATGCAAGTCCCCAAAGTCTTCAGAAATGCTGTTTTAGCCCGGGACATATTTTCCATGCATCACTTTTGGTCCTTTAGGCGTCCCAGCTCCCTTTCCTTCCTTCGTGAGCTTTCTTTAGCGTCAAGTAAGCCATAAAATGCTGAATTCTGCATCATTTATACCTGAAACTTTGCTAATCATGTTTGTTAGCTCACTTACAGGAAAAAGGACTAAAAGTGCATGAAATATATAATTTGTTCTCAAAACATGGCACAAATATGGGCAAAATATATTGATATAGGCGTATAAATTCGCCTATCATCAACACCCCACACTTGAAGCTTTGTTCGTCCTCGAACAAAATATCATGTCCATCTAAACATCAACTTAGGGTTTTACAGCAACAACACAAAACATTCTTCAAGACAAGCACAACAATTATCAACAAAGAGTAGTTTTCCGATCATTAGTAGAAACCATTTAACCTCTAGCATAGAATCGTGATGGTGGTCAACTCATATTCAAAAGTTAAGGCACAATGAATCTTATACAACTATCCAAAACTCATCAACCATGTGTGTCTCACAATATATTACCCATAATCACTCACAAGTATTGTATATTTTTCAAACATGGGTATCAGAATATCCTTGCTCTCACTCTCACAAAGAATTCATATGCAGCAACTGATGACCATAGGCTTGCCCTTAGTGTAATACTCCACTAAATGTTAGAATGCTAAGCTTAGGATCAAGTAGGTCTTTTGATGGTTGTAATGTAGGCTAAGGGACGGGTAGGATCAGCTATTTTGGCCAGAAATAGTGACTAAGTTCCTAAGCACTTTAATACATCACATTGTATCATTGACATTTTTTTCTTTCAACCTTTCTTTTATTCTACCACCCTTGCTCTCCTCTTTTGTTTTTCAATTTTAAACATAACTCACTTTTCAGCTTTCTTTTTCCTTCTTCTTTTCACAACATACCTCTTATGATAGCACTTTTCTTTTTCATAACACATTCAAGCACCATTATATTTTAAAGCATCATACTTACCCAATTTCCTCTTATATTGTCACATGACTTTATACTTTAAAGCACTGAGGAATTTGGATCAAATCACGGTCTTGAAAAAAAATGGATTAGGCTTACATACAAGGTTGTCAAAGAAATAGGCTAAAGGCTCAAAAGGGTTTAACTAGGATGATGTCCAAATTTAGGTAAAACGAAGGTAAACATATGTAGGTTGCCAAAGAAATGCCTAAATCATCTCCTAAACTTACACTCTTTATTTTAGCTTTGCATACATACCAGGCAAGTTCTAGCATCAGCCACAAACATAGAATATACTATTATCTCACACACACAAGGCACATGGTCGACTTGATTGGAAGTAATATAGACTCTCGACCCAACAAGTGAAGGAATTGAACCACAAAATATCATATAATGAGTCACAATTAGAGCCTAAACGTCTCAATAGTCATAATTGTAGCACATACTCTTGTTATAATCTCATGTTGCCTATTGGAATTATTTCATGCGAAGCTAAAAAAAATTATTCCTAAAAAACTTAACTTAACTAAAAAACGAAACACACAAAAAAAATGAAACAAATAAAACAAAGTAAACAAACATAGAACATAGATAACAAACATAGATGCGATAGAGAAGTATAGCATGCGATACCGCCACCCCACACTTAAACGGGACACTGCCCTCAGTGGAAAATAAATACGAAGAACCTGGTCAGTCGGACTCTTCCTCAATGTCGGGGGTCATACCCCCTTCGTCGGAATCATCATAAGAGTCATCGTCAGAGTTCTCCTCCTCATCGGAGTCTGGCAAGCGTCGATCGTCATCGGTTGGCACATCATCGTCTAGAGGTTCCTCAAAGTATACACCCACTCCACACATCTCCCGTGCATGAATGTTCATTGGATAATCATGGTCCAGTTGTTGGAGCTCTTCAGCAGTTGGAACACGACCTCCACTCATCATTGTGAAGCATGTCATGCCATAAAGATAACGGAAGAAACTCTCATCACGAGCATGTCTCTCCGCATTAGTAAGGTTGACACCATGAGTTGTTTCAGCATCTTTGACCTTTGTGAGGTCAACCTTCTTCGGGTTATGTGGGAGTTTGTGATCAGCTGGTTCCTCTTCGATATCCTCCTTCCGCAAGAGTGCTGTCAACAGATTACCAAAAGTGAAGTGGGACCTTTTGTGGAGTCTGGCCTTCTGCATTGTAGAGCGAATGATTGCCCCAAAATTTATAGGGACATTCGTCATCAAAGCATAGACCAAACACACTCTATCTCTTGATATCTTGGTGTATTGAGTCCCAGGAATAAGGCATGAGTTGACAATACGCAACCAGATTCGTGCTTCCCTATTCAATGGAGCATAGGGGAAGGTGTTGGGTCGTCCGATGTCTCGATGTCTTCCCCACCTTGCCATCGATCTACTTCCACAAAGTGTGTGTCGTATTGCTCTATAAGGAGGCCTGCTGTACAGCTCTTTGAATGGTGCTGGGTCAACCGAAGGTAAACCAAGAATGGAGTTGAACAAATCCGCGTTGAGCTATAACACTAGGCCCCGAATCTTGACTTCGTTGCCTGTGGTTTTCGGCGACCAGTTGGCGTAGAAATCCCTTGTCAAATCAAGATTACATTCTCCCATGTCGCGGAAGATGAAATCCAGTTTCAACGCCATTATTTTCGCCAACATACGCGGCTCCTTCTTCGCTATGGTGTCCTTATTGATCAAGTCGATGTGAACATATCTCCGTTCCTTGTTGTTCTTGTACCATTCTTTGGCTTCCTCCTCAAGAACCCATTTTATTCCAAACATTCGTTGGGGTAGTTGCATTGAGGATGATTCTCCTTGTTCCTTGCGACCTCTCTTCTTGCCCTTTTGGGAAGTGGTAGCCTTATCTTGTCGCGCTTTAGGTGCCATTGTTCCGGAGATTTAAATAGTATTCATGTTAGCATCCACTCAAAGGAAACAATCTATACACCAACCATCGGGGTACCACCCCACACTTATGTTCGTTAATACAAAATAGTGAAGTAAATTCATACGTTTTAGGAACTATGTTCCAACAAGAAAATCAGCGATGTATCACTACTTGCAGCCATTGCACTACTTTCATGTTAGGTATAAAAACACTACTACGTAGGGGTTACATTATGGTATAGTTACTTTCAACAATCACAACCTCCTAAGTCGGTAGGCAACCATAATCCTTATCCTGATGAACGGGATAGTCTAACATGTAAGTATTCAAGTATCAAGCTTAAGCAATTTTCATACCCATAGCAATTCCACAAGTAGTATAACAATGCTATTAAAACCAAATTCAAGTCGGAAACAAGTCAAGATTATCCTAACGTATATGTTCACGCACATGGTTTTGTGTCAACAATCCAAACACATTAACACCGCTAATAATCTTTCAAGATGTAGCAATTCATAATAGGCATAGCAACGTAGTACTTACGAGAAATAGATGAAGAATAAAAGAGTACTTACATGATTGAACCCTTGGAGATGTTCTTGTGAATTGGAAGAGCAAAAAGAAAAAGTTTGAGATGATTTGGAGAGAGTATGCGGCGCCTTTAGGTCAAGTTTCTAATGTGGTTATGTTTCAAGACTAAGTCCCCTTTATATAGGAAGAGAATGGGTCGGGTTTTGACCCATTTACAAACGGTTTTGGAGACAAAAATGCCCTATATGCGGCGCATAATGCTTGGCATAGTCATAGTATAGGCGGCGCATAGTGTATGGCATTTAGGGACATATGCGGCACATAGGTCATGGCATTTAGGGACATATGCGCCGCATAGTGTATAGCATTTGAGATACTGAGACCTAATGCTATAGCATAGGCGGCGCATAGTGTATAGCACACTTAAGAATGGGCGGCGCATAGTGTATAGTACACTAGATTCCGAGACCTTAGGCTATAGTATAGGTTTTGCATTGTTCGTGGCCTAGTTTTACCTAGGCCTAGCCTTCCTCGATGCCTATTTTGGCATGAGAAATGCTCAATCCATAGCCTTATGCGTCCTTATACCTAACTTACCACCTTTTCCATCCAATACGTCCAAATCGTCATTTGAAACCAATCTCCTCGTTGAATACTTCTCGTACCTATATTTGCTCAAAACCAATGAAAACGATTAGTACGATGGGTTGCCTCCCACCAAGTGCCTTAGTTTTGGTCGTGGCACGACTCATATTTTTGGATTTTCATTTATCAAAAGCAAAACAAGTACTAGAATGAAAGAAAGACAAAACGATAAACGAAAAATGATAAAACAATAAAATGATAGAACGATGGGTTGCCTCCCATCTAGCGCCTTATTTATTGTCGTGGCTCGACATAGTTACCTCGAGTACTTAGACTTCATCGAGATAAGTGATAGCCATATAATTCATCGAGTCAAGAGGACCGATATAAGGTTTAACACGTTGGCCATTCACTTTGAAGACAATGTCATTATTGTCTTCCAATTCGACTACTCCAGACGAGTAGACTTGGATAACTTTGTAGGGACCAGACCACTTAGACATTAACTTACCTGGGAAGAGCTTCAATCTGGAGTTGAAGAGAAGTACCATATCACCTCTTTGGAAGTTTCGTCGAACAATCCGCTGATCATGATACTTTTTCATCTGCTCCTTGTATAGGTCTGACCTTTCATATGCATGGAGACGGAATTCATCTAATTCGTTCAGCTGCTCCAACCTCAGATTCATAGCATCATCCCAATTCAAATTCAATTTCTTCAATGCCCATAATGCCTTATGCTCAAGCTCGATGGGTAAGTGACAAGCCTTCCCATAAACTAGTTGATAAGGAGACATGCCAATGGGTGTTTAGAATGCAGTCCTATACACCCATAGTGCATCATCAAGCTTCCTAGACCAATCTTTCCTATTCGCATTAACCGTCTTCGCAAGGATTTGCTTGATCTCGCGATTGGAAACTTCCACTTGTCCACTAGTTTGGGGATGATAAGGCGTAGCTACCTTATGTTGCTTGACACCATACTTGGCCAAAACTGATTTGAATAGCTTGTTGCAAAAGTGAGATCCTCCATCACTTATGATAGTACGTGGTACTCCAAAGCGGGAAAAGATATTCTTCTTTAAGAACGCTGCAACACGCTTCCCTTCATTGTCGGCCAAAGCTACAGCTTCTACCCATTTTGAGACATAATCTACAGCAACCAAGATGTACTTCATTCCAAACGAATTCACGAATGGACCCATGAAATCAATACCCCACACATCAAAGAGTTCTACCTCAAGAATTTTGGACATGGGCATTTCATGGTGTTTTGAAATAGCACCTTGACGTTGGCATTGGTCGCACCTTCTAACATAGTCGTAGGCATCTCTAAATATCGAAGGCCAATAATAACCACTTTGCAAAACTTTTCTTGCCGTCCGATTGCTTGTGTGATGTCCTCCAACTTGGGAAGTGTGGCATGCTTCCAATATAGTAGGCACTTCTTTATGAGATATACATCGTCGAATGATACCATCCGCGCATCGTCGAAACAAATAAGGTTCATCCCAATAGTAGTGCTTTACGTCATGCATAAACTTCCTCCTTTTGTGGTAAGATAAATTGGCAGGTATCACATTACTCGCCACGAAATTTGCAAAGTCGGCATACCATGGTAGTTCCTCCATTGTTGTCGCTAATATCTCTTCGTCCGGGAATGCATCATCAATTTGATTTTCAGGTTGCGCCACATGTTCATTCTCAAGTCGAGATAGGTGATCGGCCACTTGGTTCTCGCAACCTCGTCTATCTTTGACCTCAAAATCGAACTCTTGTAGCAGCAACACCCATCGAATTAACCTTGGTTTTGCATCCTTCTTTGTCATGAGCTACCTAAGAGCTGCATGGTCTGTATGAATGATCACCTTAGTACCCAATAGATAGGCACGAAACTTCTCAAACACATACACCACCGCTAGGAGCTCTTGTTCAGTAACAGTGTAGTTCCTTTTTGCTTCATTTAGAACCTTACTCACATAGTAGATAGGATGAAACAGTTTCTCCTTTCTCTGACCGAGAACAGCACCAACGGCTACACCACTAGCATCACACATGACTTCGAACGGGAGAGACCAATCTGGTGCTACCATGATAGGGGCTTCAATGAGTTTTCCTTTGAGGCATTCGAATGCCTTTAGGCAATCTTCATTGAAGTCGAACTTCGCATCTTTCTCCAAGAGTTTGCACAATGGACTAGCAATTTTGGAGAAGTCTTTGATGAACCGACGATAGAAACCTGCATGGCCGAGAAAACTACGAACTCCCTTCACCGAAATTGGAGGTGGTAGCTTCTTAATAACCTCTATTTTTGCTCGATCAACCTCTATTCCTCTTGCGGAGATCTTGTGCCCAAGAACGATTCCTTCTTTTACCATGAAGTGGCACTTCTCCCAATTCAGCACAAGGTTGAACTCTACACATCTTTGCAATGCCATGCTCAAGTTTGCCAAACACGCTTTAAAAGACTCACCAACAACTGAAAAGTCGTCCATAAATACCTCCAAAGTGTCCTCGACCATATCAAAAAAAATAGAAATCATACAACGTTGAAAGGTGACTGGTGCATTACATAACCCAAATGGAATACGTTTGAAGGCAAACGTACCATATGGGCATGTAAATGTTGTCTTCTCTTGGTCTTCGGGAGCAATACAAATCTGATTGTAGCCTGAATAACCATCAAGGAAACAAAACCATCCTTTCCCCGCTAATCGATCTATCATTTGGTCCATGAAGGGCATTGGGAAGTGATCTTTGAGTGTCCAAGAATTCAGCTTTCGGTAGTCCATGCATACTCTCCATCCAGTGACAGGTCTGAGTGGAATATGCTCATTCTTTGCATTCGCGACCACCGTCATGCCTCCTTTCTTGGAAACGCATTGTACCGGGCTTACCCATGTACTATCAAAGATAGGATACACAACCCCAATGTCTAGACGTCTTTGATGTTCAATGGTAGGCGTGCAATTTTCTTGAAGCTGAATTTTATGTGTGCAAATCCCAGGTGGAATACCAATAATATCCGCAATGTTCCATCCAATGGCTCTAATATACTTGAGTAGAATAGCAATAAGAGCTGCAACTTGTTGCTCACCCAAATCGGCTGCTACAATAACTGGAAGTGTATTTCTGCTTCCTAAGAATGCGTACTTCAAATGACTTGGCAGCTCCTTCAATTCTAACGTGGGTGGCTCTTGAATAGATGGCTTAGCTGGTAGTGTGGGTCGATTCTTGAGATCAAGATCCAGCTTTTTGGGAGCATAGAGATATGTCCCTAATCCCGATAGAGCACAAGTAGCTTTTTCAGAATTTTTAGCATCCTCATTCTCTCCATTCATGAGCACAACCGCCAAAGGGTCATCAATAATTTGCTCTTCTTCAAGTAATTCTTTCTCATCATCAAAGAAAACATCAGCCACCGAAAATACACTTAGATCTTTGGGTTGCTTCATTGATTTGCAAACATCAAAGCGAACCACTTCGTCATTTATTCGGAATGAAAGCTCATTGGCTCTCAAATCAATGAGCACGCTTCCTGTAGCAAGGAAAAGGCGCCCCAAGATTATGGGAACTTCTGAGTCTGCTTCACAATCCAAAATAACCAAGTCTGCCGGAAATATGAATGAAGAAACCTTTACCAATACATCACATAGAATACCAACAGGTCGTTTTACCGACGTATCCGCCATGACGAGTCTCATATTGGTTGGAGTAGGATTACCCAACCCCAACTTCTTGTAGATCGATAATGGCATAAAATTAATGCTGGCTCCTAAGTCACATAATGCTTTGGCGAAATTCAAAGATCCAACGGTGCAAGGAATAGTGAAAGCTTCGGGGTCGGCCTTCTTCTGAACTATCGATCGGGTAGCAATTGCACTACAATGATGCACATCTTCTCTCAACTCATAACTTGCTGCCCTCTTCTTAGTCAAAAGATCCTTCATAAATTTCGCATACCCAGGCATTTGTTCAAGTGCCTCCACCAATGGAACATTAATGGTCAGCTGCTTTAACATAGTCATGAATTTGCTGAACTTCGTGTCATCCTCCACCTTCTTCAATCATTGGGGAAAAGGTGGTGGTGGGTATGGAAGTGTTCTCTCCACGGTTTTCTTCACCTCTTGCTTCCGTTTTTCAGATTTTTCAGGTTGCACAGCACTGGGTGAGGCGTCCTTGACATCAGAAGTAGGTGCTGCGGCATCTTCTATTTTTGCATTGTCATCTAGGTCCGCAACCTCGTCAAACACTTGCTTGCCTTTTGCTAAAGTTTCCAGCACCTTACCACTTCTGGTAGTGATGGCCATGCATGACCCCTCATTCCTTGGGTTTTGCACAGTATCACTAGGTAAAGTGTCAGCCTTTCTTTGATTGAGTGCTGCTGAAAGTTGGCTCAATTACTGCTCTATTTGCTTGATTGAAGTGGTATGAGAATCAACTAATTATTTCATGGAGGATAAATCATTAACTACCTCTGTTACTCCCGCTCTTGTTTCTTTCACTCCTTTCAAGATTTTAGCCATCATGTCTTCCATGCTTCCAGAATTAGATGTGGTGGTGTCACGTCTACCAGGGGGAACGTACAAACCACTCTTTTCATTCTTGTTTTTCCAACTACCTTGGTCTTTGTTTCCAGTTTTATCATAGTAGTTCCGACCTTGGTTTCCTTGGGTATTCCCACGGAAACCCCCCTGATTGTGTAAGTAGTTGGCCTCTTCTTCAGAATTATATTCGTCTCTTCCTTTTGACGCAATAGCTTTCACTTTTTCGGTCTTCCTTGATAATAAATGCTTTGTAAGAAGATCCATTTGTGTTTTCAGATGCGTCATATCTTGATCACGTTCTTCTTCTCTTCTTCTTTGGTCTGCAGTCATGCCAATAGATAAAGTGGGGCTTGCTACCTCAGAATCCCTGTTATGCCAAGCTCTACTTTATTTCGTCATACGATCTAGCATATTGCTTGCTTGACCAAAAGTGAGGTCCATAAAAGATCCTCCAGCTGCATTATCCACCACTAGTTTAGTTATTGAATTCCAGGCTCTATACAAGATCTCCATTAGGTGAACATTGGTCATGTGATGGTTTGGGCACCTTGCTAGGTTTGTCTTGAACCTCTCCCATGTTTCATGAAGAGCTTCAGTGGGAAGCTGATGAAAGTTGCTGATTTCATCTCTCAATTGCGCCCTCTTGGATGGCAGAAAGAATCTTTCTAGGAAAGTGTCTCTCAATTGCCTCCAATTTGTAATAGAATCAGGAGTCAGCCCATTCAACCATAGTGTTGCCTCCCCAGACAGAGACAATGGAAATAGATGTAATCGAATTGCATTCTGACCAACACCAGGATTGTCAAACGACTTGCATGTAGAAATAAAGTTGATGAGATGCATATTCGGATCATCGCCTGCTAGTCCACCAAATAATCCCTTGAGTTGCAATAACTGAATCATGGTGCTTGTGATGTTGAACTTGGCTCCGGGCGCTAATGGTGGTGGAATTATGGCTCCAGTGGCTCCGACACCATCAAGATCATCATCATCATCGTCGAAAGCTGGCTGCATAGGTTGGCGATCATACCTAAACCGAGCTTGTCGACCTCTTCGGTTGGCAGGTGTTATAATTTCAGCATCACGCCTAGGGTTTAGAAACTCGTCATCACCTAAATCCTCATCGTCGGGATTTGTTGCTCGTGCAGGGTTATCAATGTTCTGTTGTTGAACCTGGGCAGCGGCAAGGGCAGCCAATCTTGCTTGATCCTGTTGAGCAGCCATCCTTTCGATTTCTGCTTGTGCTTCCATTCTTCCAATGTGTTGTGGTTCAGGATTGATAGGTAATAACGGTTGACCAGAACTTCTAGTATGGGGCATGCACTGAATAAAAACCTGCAGTAAACAAAAACAAAAACTGAAAGTAAAAGTACGAGAATCTTTGACCAAAGGGTCTAGTAATTATTACAAACTTGATTGACACTCGTATTCCCCGGCGATGGCGCCAATTTTTTATAACGCTCAATCTACAGCTCTAGTAGGAGTGTAAATCGGTCGTTAGCAAATATAGAACCCAACTAGGTTGGGTATCGATCCCACAGAGAATAGCTTGGTCAACAAGTAAGCAGAATTACTAGACTTTTAGTGCAAGTCTCGTAATGAGGGGGGATTGCAATGTGTAACCAAAACAATAAAGTAAAAGCTGAAAATAGCAAAGTAAAAAGAGAAGGATTGTTACGTAAGTTGTAAACAATGAGAATTGAAGCGTTGGGGTTATGTCCACCTTTTGAGTTATACGTCTCTATTGACTATGAGTGTGTAGAATTCCGACATTCATGTGCTTATAGAGAATTGTATTCGATGGTAAATCCAGGTGTCTTTCGACCTATTCGAGGATTATTTCACTTTAACTCTTTCGAGCTTAAAGCGTGTCTAACGGTACAAATTCTCCAAGAGGTTAATATAGCTACGACACTAACTGTTTAGTAGGGAATTTTAGGGGGTGACCCTACTACCTTGACACTATCTCTTTTCCAGACAAATAACCTTTCTTTCGAACAAGTTAAATGTTATACTGGCGTATTCTTGCATTTGCAACCACAAAGAATTTAGATTAAGATGAAGAGAATAATGATATAAGCATCATACGTGTCACGAACTCACAAACTCATAGCAATAGATAGTATTTCAGTTGGCTTCCATAACCCCAACAGAGAAGTTTAGATACCCATGATTGCGAAGGAGATCACGATTGACATTGTTGTTATACCACAATAATGATGAATTTCGTGTAGCACAAAAGTGGTAGGCGTTAGGCGTGAATTCCTTAGCAAAGACAAGTTTCTCTTGTTTCGGAAATTAAGAATTGAATAGATGAATAGAAGAAGAAAAATAGAATTAATGGGAAGATTAGAAGAGTTGTAATTGAGAAGTAGAATGTATCTCTCCACTAAGGGAGGATTGTAAGAAGATGTATAAAAATCTCTAGCATGATAGGGTATTTATAATACCCATATCCTAATCCTACTAAGCTAATGAAAGACTTAACCAAATACTATTAAACAAATGAAATACTTAACCCAATTGTACTAGGTTAATGTAATATTCTCCTAATCCAAATAAACAAATGAAATACTTAACCCAATTGTATTAGGTTAATGTATCATTATCCAAATCCAAATAAGTTACTTCAAGTTCCCAAAGTCTTCAGAAATGCTGTTTTAGCCCGGGACAGATTTTCCATGCAGCGTTTTTGGTCCTTTAGGCGTCCAATCTTACGTTCCTTCCTTCGTGAGCTTTCTTTGGCGTCAAGTAAGCCATAAAATGCTGATTTCTGCATCATTTATAGCTGAAACTTTGCTAATCATGTTCGTTAACTCACTTATAGGAAAAAGGACTAAAAGTGCATGAAATATATAATTTGTTCTCAAAACATGACACAAATATGGGCAAAATATATTGATATAGGCGTGTAAATTCGCCTATCATCATTGACCCAACATATGAAGGAATTAAACCACATAGATATCATAGAGTGAGTCACACTTAGAGCCTAAACGTCTCAATAGTAATGATTTTATCACAGACTCTTGTCATAATACCATGCTGCCTATCAGAACAATTTCATGCAAAGTTTGTAACAAAAACAACAATTTCCTAAAAAAAATTAAAACAAACAAACATAAATAAGCAAAACACACATAAATAAGTAAATGCAGATAAAGAAGTATAGCATAAAAATACCAGCACCCCACACTTAAACGGGATACACTGCCCTCAGTGGAAAATAAATAAGAAGAACTTGGTTAGTCGGACTCCTCCTCTATGTCTGGGGTCATACCCCCTTCGTCGGAATCATCATTGGAGTCGTTGTCATTAAAATTCTCCTCCACATTGGAGTCTGGCATTCTGTGCTCATCATCGGTTGGCACGTCGTCATCAAGAGGTTCCTCAAAATACACACCTACTCCACACATTTGCCTTGCATGCTCATTCATTGGGTAGTCATAATCCAACTATTGGAGCTCTGCAGCAGTTGGAACACGACATACGCTCATCATTGTAAACCGAGTCATGCCATAAAGATGGCGAAAGAAACTCTCATCCCGAGCATGCCTTTCTACAGTGGTAAGGTTGACGCCATGCATGGTTTCAACATCTTTAACCTTTGTGAGGTCAACCTTCTTCGGGTTGTGTGGGAGTTTATGATCAGCAGGTTCCTCTTCGATGTCCTCCTTCCTCAATATTGCGGTCAACAGATTGCCAAAGCTGAAGTGGGACCTCTTGTGTAGCCTAGCTTTACACATTGTAGATCGAATAATTGCTCTAATGTTGATAGGGACATTCGTCATCAATGCGTACACCAAGAACACTCTATCTCATGTTATATTTGTGTACGGGGTCCCTGGAATCAAGCAAGAGTTGACTATTCGCAGCCATATCCTAGCTTCCCTATTCAAAGGAGCATATGGGAAGGTGTTGTGCCGACCGGTGTCCTTGTGTCTACTCCATCTTGCCATGGATCGTGGTCCGCATAATGTGTGTTTAATAGCCCTGTACAGAGGTCTGTTATACAGCTCCTTGAATGGTGATGGGTCAACAGATGGCAAACCTAGAAAAGAGTTGAAGAACTCCACATTTAGTTGCAGAACTTGGCCCCGAATCTTTACTTTAGTCCCTGTAGTTTTCGAAGACCAGTTGGCATAGAATTCTCATGTTAAATCAAGATTTCACTCTCCCATATCTTGGAAGATGAAATCAAGATGTAACGCCATTATCTTGGCCAACATACGAGGTTCTTTCTTTGCTAGGCACTCCTTGTTTATCAACTCCACATGAACATATTTTTTCTCTTTATTGTTCCTATACCATTCCTTTCCTTCCTCCTCAAGGAACCATTTTATTTCGAACATGCGGCGAGGTATTTGCAGCGAGGAGGATTCTCCTTGCTCTTTTTGTCCCCTTTTTTGGCCTTTTTGTGAAGTGGTTGCTTTTTCTTTCCCTTGTCGTGGTTTTGGTGCCATTGTACCTGAGATTAAAATAATAGTCATGTTAGCTTCATCTCGGTGGATACAACCAATAAACAAGCAGTAGTGGCACCACCCCACACTTAGTTTGTTTGTACAAACTAGTGAAGTGAACGATGTCGATTACTCAGATTTCATCGATATACGTTTGGGTGTTATGTTCCAACAATATAATCAGTGCAGTCATACTTTTCGTATCATCTTAACTATACTTTCTTAATTCTAGATCATGTAATCTTGGTAATGTTGTCATGCATCACTTTGAATAAGACTACTACATAGAGAATGTATCAAATGATGGCATAGAAATAATCAACATCTCATGTTTGTAGTTAACCATGATTTTCATCTAAATAAACAAGTCATCCGAACATGAAAGCTTTCAAGTTACAAGACTATGCAATTTTCTTGACCATGTCAATTCCGCAAAAGTATGACAGTGTATCAAAATCAAATTCAAGTTGGGAACAAGTCAAGAGCATCCGTACGTATTCTTTCACTCACTTAGTTTCACCACAACAAATCAACCATATTCAAATCATCAATACTACTTCAAGATTAAACAATTCATTATAGACGTAGTAGTGTAGTACTTACGGAATATAAAAGAAGAACAAAGAAGTACTTACTTGGTTGATGGCCTAGGAAGATGTTCTTGCAAAGTAAAAGAGCAAAGGGAAAATTTTTGAGAGAATTTGGAGAGGTAGGCGGCGCTTTAGGGTGAATTGCAATGTGTTTTTGATTTAAGACTAAGGTTCTATTTATAGGACAAGCTTGGGTCAGGTTTTGATCCATTTGGAATCAGATTTGAAGACCAAAAGTTACCATAGGCGGCGCCTAATGCTTTGCCTATGCTTGGCATAGGGGGCGCCTTTTGCAAAGCATTGTTGAGCATAGGCGGCGCCTATGCTATGGCATTGTTAGGCATAGGCGGCGCCTATGCCATGGCATATGAGATTCAGAGAACAAAATGCTTTTGCATAGGCGGCGCCTATGCTATGGCACTCTAGAATCCGAGAGCTTAGGCCATAGCATAGGCCTTGCCTTGTTCGTGGCCTAGATTTACATAGGTCGTGCCTTGTTCTTTGCCTATATTTTCATAAGCAATGCCTAACCCATAGCCTTTTGCTTCTTCATTCCTAACTTACCACCTTCACCATGCAATACTTCCAAATCGAAATTTGAAACCAATCTCCTCTTTTACACCTCTTGCACCTACATTTACTCAAAAACAACCAAAAACGATTAGAACGATGGGTTGCCTCACATCAAGCGCCTTAGTTTTGGTCGTGGCTCGACAAAATCCTAGGAAAACAAAAAGCAACAAAAACAATTAAAAACGATGGGTTGCCTCCCATCAAGCACTTGATTTATTGTCACGGCACGACATAGCTATCTCGATTACTTAGACTTCATCGAGATAGATGGTGGATCATTTTCTGAATGGATTCAGGCGACAATGAGGGTTACCTTTAGGCATGCAATCTTCTTCGAGATGACCCTTGTGCATACATATCCCAGGAGGGATACCAATTATATCATCAATAGTCCAACCCATAGCTCTCTTGTATCTCTTCATAGCAGAGATGAGAGATCTATGTGTTGTTCACTTAAATCATTCGCAACACTCATCGGAAGTGTATTTCCGTATCCCAAGAACATATACCTTAGGTAATTGGGTAACTCTTTTGATTCTAGCACTGGGGGATCTTCAATGGAAGTCTTTGCTGTTGGTGACGGTTGATTCTTAAGATCAATGTCCGGCTGCTTAGGAGTATGAGAATAGGACCCTATTTCTATTAGAGCACACCTAGTTTCTTCATGTTCTTGAGCCTCCTCACGCTTACAATTCGAAAGCACCTCAGATAGTGACTCAATAGTAAGCTGCTTCTCTACAGATAATTCTTTGTCATCCTTATAATTAATGTCAGCTATAGAGAACACATCCATATCTTCGGGCTGCTTCATTGCTTTGCATACATAAAAAAGGACCACTTCGTCATTCAACCAAAATAAAAGCTCATTAGCTCTCATGTCAATAAGCACACTTCCAGTTGCGAGGAAAGGACGCCCCAAGATTATGGGAACTTCAGAATCCACTTCACAATCCAAAATCACAAAGTCTGCAGGAAAGATAAAGGTAGAAACCTTTACCAACACATCATGTAGGATACCAACAGGTCGTTTTACCGACCTATCTGCCATTACAAGCCGGATATTGGTTGGTGTAGGGTCTCCCAACCCCAACTTTCTCTAAATAGATAGTGGCATCAAATTGATGCTAGCTCCCAAATCGCACAATGCCTTAGCAAAATCCAACGATCCAACCGTGCAAGGAATAGTGAAAGCACCAGGGTCTGCCTTCTTCAGTACTAAGGACCTTGTGGCAACTACACTGCAATGATGAATATTATCTGCCGGCTCATAGCTTACTGCCCGCTTCTTTGTTAAAAGGTCCTTCATGAATTTAGCGTACCCAGGCATTTGTTCCAGTGCCTCAACCAACGAAACATTAATGGTCAGCTATTTTAACATCGTCATGAATTTATTAAACCTTGTATCATCCGCTCTCTTCTTTAATCTTTGAGGAAAAGGTGGTGGTGGAAGGGGAATAGTTTTCTCTATGACTTTCTTTTCCTCTTTATTTGGGTTGGTGATCTTCTCGGGCTGTGGACGTTGGGTAATGATGTCATGAACATCTTCATCAGTTTCGATGACGTCATCTCCTACGATATCTTCGGCCACTTGCTTGCTTTGGGATGAATTTTGCAGCACCTTACCACTTCTGGTAGTAACGGCCATGCATGTTCCATTGTTTCTTAGGTTTTGTACTGTGTCGTTTGGTAGGGTGCCAGTTTTTCTTTGATTTAATGTGGCTGAAATTTGACTCAATTGTTGTTCCAGCTGTCTTATTGAAGTGGAATGTGAGTCAACCAATTGCTTCATTGAGGCCAAGTCATTTATTACCTCAGTTACTCCCGTGCTGGTTGCTTCCACTCCTTTCAACAGCTTAGCCATCATATCTTCCATTGACATATTTCTCAAACCAGATGTAGTGGCCTCTCGTCGTCCAGGAGAAATATACACGCCACTCTTGTCAGTCTTGTTCTTCCAACTACCTTGATCCCGGTCCTTGTTTCCAGAATTATCATAATAGTTCCGACCTTGGTTTCCTTGGGCATTGCCTCGAAAACCCCCCTGATTGTTCATATAGTTGGCTTCTTCCTCAGAATTAGATTTCTCTCTTCCTTTTGACGCAACTGCTTTGACTTTTTCGGTCTTCCCTGATAATAGATGCATTGTAAGAAGATCCATCTGTGTTTTCATGTGCGCCATATCTTGATCACGTTCTTCTTCTCTTCTTCTTTGTTCTGCAGTCATGCCAATAGATATAGTAGAGCTTGCTACCTCCGAATCCCTGGTATGCCAAGCTCTCCTCTGCTTTGTCATACGATCTAGCATATCACTTGCCTGAACAAAGGTGAGGTCCATAAATGATCCTCCAGCCGCATTATCCACCACTGGTTTAGTTATTGAATTCAAGGATCTATATAGTATCTCCATCAAGTGAACATTGGTCATGTGATGGTTTGGGCACCTCGTAAGCTTCGTCTTGAACCTCTCCCATGTTTTTGTGGAGAGCTTCGGTTGGAAACTGCCGAAAGTTGCTGATTTCATCTCTCAATTGTGCTCTCTTGGATGGCGGAAAGAATCTTTCTAGGAAAGCGTTTTTCAACTACCTCCAATTAGTGATAGAATCAGGAGTCAGCCCGTTCAACCATAGTGTTGCCTCTCCAGATAGAGACAATGCAAATAGGTGCAACCGAATTGTATTCTGTCCAACGCCAGGATTGTCGAATGACTTGCATGTAGAAATAAAGTTGATCAGATGCATATTCGGATCATCGCCTACTAGTCCACCGAACAATCCCTTGAGTTGCAATAACTGAATCATGGTGCTTGTGATGTTGAACTTGGCTCCGGGTGCCAATAGCGGAGGAATAATGGCTCCACTGGCTCCAGCTCCATCGAGATCATCATCATCATCGTCGAATACTGGTTGCACGGGTCGGCATTCATGCCTAAACCTAGCTTGATGATCTCTTCTGTTAGTAGGTGTTGCTATCTCCGCATCACGCCTTGGGTTTAGTAACTCATCATTACCTAGATCCTCATCATCAGGATTTGTTGCTCGCCTAGGATTATCAATATTCTGTTGATGCACTTGAGCGGCAGCCAGAGCAGCTAGTCTAGCCTATTCCTGTTGAGCAACCCTTCTTTCAATTTCCTGTTGAGCCTCCATTCTGCCAATACGATGTGGTTCAGGATTGAAAGGTAATAATGGTTGACCAGAACTTCTAGTATGGGGCATGCACTGGATAAAAACCTGTAGAAAACAAAAACAACAACTAAAAATAAAGTACGAGAATCTTTGACCTAAGGGTCTAGTAACTATCACAAACTTAGTAGACAACCGTATTCCCCGGTAACGGCGCCAAAATTTGATAACGCTCAAACTATAGCTCTCGTAAGAGTGTAAGCGGTCGCTGTCAAATATAGAACCCAACTGGGTTGGGTATCGATCCCACAGGGAATAGCTGCTGAATAAGTAAGCAAAGATTATTAGACTTTTGGTGCAAGTCTCGTAAAAGGGGGGATTTTAATGTGCAAACAAAATAGTAAAGTAAAAACAGAAATAGCAAAGTAAAAAGAAAGAGTGTTTAGTGAGATGTTTAACCAATTAGAATTGAGAGTTGGGGTTATGTCCACCTTATGAGTTATACGTCTCTATTGGCTATGAGTTATGCGGAATTCAGACATGCATGTGCTTATAGAGAATTGTATTCTATGGTAAATCCAAGCGTCTTTCGACCTAACAAGGACTATTTCGCTTTAACTCTTTCGAGCTTAAAGCTTATCTAATGGTACAAATTCTCCAAGAGGTTAATCTAGTTACGACACTAACTTTTTAACAGGGGTTGGTGCCCTATTACCTTGACATTATCTCTTTTCCAGACATATAACTTTTCTTTCGAACAAGTTAATGCTATACTGGCGTATTCTATGTGTTTGCAACCACAAGAATTTGCATTAAGATGAAGAGAATAATGATATAAGCAGCATACGTATCGCGAATTCACAAACTCATAGCAATAGATAGTATCTCATACGGCTTCCATAACCCCAACAGAGAAGTTTAGCTACTCATGAGTGCAATGGAAATCACAATAGACATTATCATTATACCACAATAAAGATCTCACGTGTAGTATAGTGTGGTACGGCTTTAGGCGTGAATTCCTTCTAGTATAGATTTTCTCTTGTTGTGGAAATTAAGAGTTGAATAGATGAAGAGAATAAGAATTGAAAGTGTTGAAAAGATTAAAATTGTTCGGATAGTAGAGGAATGAATTAGAAGTAGAATGAATGATGGAATAATGATGTGTAATGAGAATGAATAAAAGCTTCAGCAAAATAGGGTATTTATAATACCCATATCCTATTCCTACTAGGCTACTGCATACTTATCCTAATCCTAATAAATTACTGCATCATTCTCCTAATCCTAATAAGTTACTGCTAGTCCCCAAAGTCTTTAGAATTGTTGTTTTTTCCCGGGACAGATTTTCCATGAGTCACTTTTGGTCCTTGGCGTCCAAGCTTTCCCTTCCTTCTGTCGTGAAGCTTCCTTTGGCGTCAAGTTATCCATAAAATGCTGAAATCTGCATCATTTATACCTGAAAACTTGCTAATCACGTTTGTTAGCTCAATTACAGGAAAAAGGACTAAAAGTGCATGAATTATATATTTTGTCCTCAAAACTTATCTAAAATATGGGTAAAATATAGTACTTTAGGCGTGTAAATTCACCTATCATCAACAACTCGTTGCCTAAAATAGTGATTTGCTGATCCGGGCATATTATATTACGCTGGCCTAGAGCCGTGTGGCATATCAAAATTAGAAACTCCAACCCTTGTGGCACACTCAGGTTGGGGGATTCCCCACCGAGTCAATGGCGGATTTCATATAGCCCGTGGAATATCAGAATTGTAGGGGAGTTCCACCTAACTCAGAAGTTATACAAAGATCAGACATTGCATTGATAAGAATGATTTGCGATTTTTAAAAAGTGCCCATGTGTTCTAGAACTATTTTATGTATAGTATTTGATGATTTTCTCTCCAACTATTTTATGTATATAAAAGTTTTATTTTGGAATACTTCACGTATCAGTACATCTGTGTTGACCCCCTCCTCCCTCTAAGTTCTGAGGCTTAATCTAGAGGTCCAGGGCAGTAGATTCATCAGAAAAAGTTTGTAGTGTTCAGTTGGCGAGCCTTTTTTATTCCAGAAGGCCCGTCTTTTAGATTATGACCCTTATTATGGTTTTGGTCTACTAGGGGCCTTGTCCCAGTTTTTAGACAGTTATCAGATTTTTATGTTGTAGAGATTTTGCAGACTGAGTCAGATGTTATTTAGCTGTAGTTACACTACAGTTTTCCATACTTATGTTGATATTAGAATTTGACCATGTTTTTGTAGCTGACTATATTTCCGCATTATTTTTTTATATGATTTTTGTGCATGATTACCAGATAGAGAAGGGCGTTTTGGGCGTTTATGGTTTGGGATGTTCGTCACGGCAAGGCCCTAGTTCACGTCGTGACAAACTAGGTATGAGAGTACGGTTCATGGTCCTTGGGTGTCTGCAAAATCGTGTCGGGTAGAGTCTTATTTATGGGTGTGTTGCGTGCTACACTTATGGGCAAGAGGCTACTAGGTGTTTAGGAATGTTTCTCTTCTTTGTGATTTAGCTTATGCTTTAGGGTCTAATCTGTCCCCTAATCAGTGATCTCTTGCTTTTCATAAAACCAGCTATGCTTCCTTAATGCTCAAGAGGACAAAGTCTCTACCATTCATGGGATGAGGACACATAATAGAGTTCATACTCCAGAACATGTCACTACTGCTGGAGTCCCTCCAGTCCCGACTAGTCCACCTAGGGATCCATAGACAAATGTTAACCGTCCCCCGACTACTCAGAGAGATATTTTGAATGCATAATTCAAACAATCTATTCATATGCTGACATAATTGGTGGATAATCAGGCCCAACGGTTAGAAGATGTTGGGTCTGCACTTGTTATATCTGAAGCTACTAGGGTGGGTTAGTTTATGAGAATGAACCCACCTAAGTTTACTAGCACTAAAGTAGAAGAGAATCCATAAGAGTTCATAGACGAAATGGAGAATATTTTTAGAGTGATGCATGTGGAACAGGTGGAAAGTGTCGAACTAGTGGCTTATCAGCTAAAGGATGTAGCGAACCAATGGTATAATGAGTGGAAAGAGGCAAAGGGTGATAGTGCTGAGCCCATAGTATGGGACGAATTTGTGGAAGCTTTTCTTGACTGATTCTTTCCTTTAGACATGAGTAAAGCTAAAGAAGAGGAGTTCATGAACCTTAAGCAGGGTAGGATGAGTGTTCAGGAGTATACTTTAAAGTTTAATCAGCTGGCCAGTTATACTCCTGAGATAATGAGTAATATGAGGGCCCAAATGAGGAAGTTTGCTTTCTGCCTTTCAGATGATCTGGTACTTGAATGTCAAGGGGCGATGCTAAATAGGGAATTAGACTTTGATAACTGACAGTCCATATGCAGCAGGTTAAGGAGAAGAAGAAGAATATAGCCGAGTCAAGAGAGAAAGACAGGCAGGCGAAGAGAGCTAGATCAGCGGATCAAAACCCCAGTCAGCAGCAGGGTGGTAACTGGGGTAACAAGTGGCAAAAGAAAAAGTTTTGGGACAAGGCGCAGTCTGCAGATAGCGCCCCAGCACCCAGAGCCCCAGTTGATAGACACCCCCAGAGTTATCAGTCTAGTCATGGACCTAGAGCTTAGGATACTTAGTCGCAGGGTAGTTTGGTGCAACAACATCATACTTTTCCATGGTGCGAGACTTGTGGTAGGCATCACCCAGGAATGTGTCAGCTAGACATATTTGTATGTTATTCTTGTGGTTAGATAGGCCACTTCCAGAGAGATTGTCCCTCTGCTAGGAGGAATGTTAGTGGATCTAAGTCTCAAGAAAACTCTTCCACACCACCACCATCCCGAAAGGGCGCCACTACAATTGCTGGGAGTGATCACAATTGATTATATACGTTGACCAACCGATAGGATGTGGAAGCCTTACCAGATATTGTCACCGGTACATTACAAATCTTTACCCATGATGTTTTTGTGTTACTTGATCCCGGGTCTACCTTATCCTATGTGACCACGTATGCGGCAGTTAGTTTTGGGTTTGAGCCCAAAGTGATTGCCAAACCTTTCTCTGTTTCCACCTCGGTGGGTGATTCTATTGTGGAAAGGAAGGTATATAAAATTTGTGTCATGTCTATTCTTAGTAGGGATATGGTGGCAGACCATATAGAACTTAATATGGTCGCTTTTGATGCAATCCTAGGGATGGACTGGCTCCATCGGTGTTATGCCACACTAGACTGTAGGACCCAAAAGGTTACCTTTTCTTTTCCAAATCAGCCAGCAATAGAGTGGGAGGCGCACTTTTTAGCACCTATAGGACACTTCATATCTTATCTTAGAGCCCAAAACTTATCTCTAAGGGTTGCTTTTATCATCTTATTCGGGTTAAATATTCTAACATCGAAAGTCTTTCCCTTCAGTGTATCCCTGTAGTAAATGAATTCCTAAAATTTTTTCCAGATGATCTCCCAGGAATTCCATCTGATAGGGAGATAGATTTTGGCATTGATGTATTGCCAGATACCCATCTATTTCTATTTTGCCATATAGAATGGCTTCTATAGAGCTAAAAGAGTTGAAAGAACAGCTAGCAAATCTCCTAGATAAAGGTTTTATCAGACCTAGTGTTTCGCCCAGGGGTGCACCTGTACTCTTCTTATGAAAGAAAGATGGTTCCCTGCGTATGTGCATAGATTTCCGCCAATCGAATAAGGTCACAGTGAAAAATAAATATACTCTTCGTAGAATCGATGAGCTTTTTGATCAACTTCAGTGTGCTAAGTGTTTTTCTAAAATAGACCTTCATTCGGGATATCATCAGTTGAAAGTTAGGGAGTCAGACATTTCTAAATTAGCCTTCCAAACTAGATATGGTCATTATGAATTTTTGGTCATGTCTTTTGGGTTGACTATTGCTCCTACAGCTTTTATGGACCTAATAAATAGGGTTTTTCGTCAGTTCCTAGACTTGTATGTCATAGTTTTTATTGATGACATCTTGGTTTACTCAAAGAGTGAGGAGGACCATGCCAATCACCTCCACGCTGTTCTTCAGACCCTCAAAGATCATAAGTTGTATTCAAAATTCTCCAAGTGTGAATTCTGGATGAATACTATTGCTTTCTTGGGGCACATTGTGTCTAGTAAAGGGATTAGGGTTGATCCCCAAAAGATTGAGGCAGTAAGGAAATGGCCCAGACCCATGACTCCAACTGACATTTGGAGTTTCTTGGGCTTGGTAGGGTATTATAGAAGGTTCGTAAAGAGTTTTTCCTCCATAGCTGCATAACTTACTAAGTTGACTCAGAAAAAGGTAAAGTTTTTGTGGTCCGACTCTTGTGAGAATAGTTTTGAGAAGTTGAAAGACAAGTTGACTACGGCTTCTATTTTGACTCTTCTGAAAGGTACAGATGGTTTTGTTGTGTACTGTGATGCATCCCGTGTAGGACTTGGGTGTGTACTCATACAGCACGGTTAGGTGGTGGCTTATGCATCTAGGTAGTTAAAGGTGCATGAGCAAAACTACCCCACTCATGATTTGGAATTAGTAGATGTGGTATTTGTGCTTAGAATTTGCAGGCACTATCTTTATAGGGTGTATGTTGATGTTTTCACTGACCATAAGAGTTTGCAGTATGTTTTCTCGCAGAAGGAACTAAACCTTAGGCAAAGGCGTTAGATGGAGCTTTTGAAAGACTATGACATGAGCCTTCACTATCATTTGGGTAAGGCAAATGTTGTAGCCGATGCCCTTAGCAGATTGTCCATGGGCAGTCTTTCTTATGTTGAGGAAGGGAAGAGAGAGATGGTGAAAGATATTCACCAGCTTACAAATCTAGGAGTGCGACTCTTGGATTTCGAAGATGGGGGAATAGTTGTTCATGAGCTAGCTACGTCTTCCCTTTGTGCAGAAGTTAAAGAAAAGCAGGTTGAAGATCCCATCTTGATGCAAATTAAGATTGATGAGGGTCAGCAGAAGGCGATGTCTTTTGAGATCGGTGTTGATGGTATTTTGAGATACCAGGGTAGATTATATGTACCAGATATAGATGGTTTGCGGAATAGAATCCTTGACGAAGCTCACACTTCGAGATATGTTGTTCACCCAGGCTCTACTAAGATGTACCATGATCTAAAATCTATATATTGGTGGAATAATATGAAGCGTGATGTGGCTAACTTTGTTTCCAAGTGTTTGAATTGCCAACAAGTTAAAGTAGAACATATGAGGCCAGGTGGTTCTTCCCAAGAGATAGCTTTGCCCTTGTGGAAGTGGGAGATAATTAATATGGACTTCATTACAGGACTTTCGAGGTCCCAAAACTAGTACGATTCTATTTGGGTGATTGTAGATAGACTGACCAAGTCAGCTCACTTTCTGCCTGTCAGGACTAACTATTCGGGTGAGGATTATTGCAAGCTGTTCATTACAGAAATAGTTCATTTGCATAGTGCACCTGTGTCCATCATATTTGATTAAGGTACACAGTTTTATTCTCAGTTTTGGAGATTTTTTCAGAGAGGTTTAGGTACCCAAGTGAACCTAAGTACTTCTTTTCACCCTCAAACCGATGGGCAGGCTGAGCGCACCATTTAGACCCTTGAGTACATATTGAGGGCCTGTGTGATTGATTTCAACGGTAGTTGGGTACATCACTTTCCATTGATAGAGTTCGCGTATAATAACAATTTCCATTCCAGTATTCGGACGGTGCCATTTAAGGCATTATATGGGAGAAGATGTAGGTCGCTAATAGGGTGGTATAAAGTGGGTTAGACGCAGCTGTTTTGGCCTGATCTTGTTCATTAGGTGATGGAAGATGTAAAAGTCATAGGGAATGACTTAAGATAGCTTAGAGTCGTCAGAAATCATATACCGACGTTAGAAGAAGAGATTTAAAGTTCGAGGTTGGTGATTGGGTATTTCTAAAAGTTTTTCCTATGAAGGGAGTCATGCGATCCGGGAAGAAAGGTAAATTGAGTCCTCGCTATATAGGACCATACCATATTTTGAGGAGAATAGGTGGTGTTGCGTATGAGTTAGAATTGCTTGTCAGTTTGGGTTCTGTCCTTCCGGTGTTTCACATATCCATGTTGAAGAAATGCATTGGAGACCATTCTTTGGTGTTGCTTGTAGAAGAGATCAAGGTAACAGCCTCCTTATCATATGAAGAGGAACCTATTGCAATCCTAGATCGTCTGGTCCAGAAGTTGAGAAGTAAAGAAATAGTTTCAATTAAGGTGTTGTGGAGAAATCAAAAGGTTGAAGAAGCCATTTGGGAATCAGAAGACGCCATGAGAGCAAGATATCCATACCTTTTTGACCCAGTAGATGGCAGAGTTGAAGGTACAACCCTTACCTAAATCTTTCTATGATTTAGTATGCTTGAAATTATGCTTGTTTGTGTTCTGCATCATCATTTGAGGATGAATGATCCCAAGGGGGGATATTGTAATACCCCGACATCTTCTTAGCTAAATTCCATCCATGAAAAGTCTAAGCATTAGCTTCTAGAATGATCTAAATTAATTTTCATGTGGAATTTCCTTGAT
Source organism: Capsicum baccatum var. pendulum (assembly GCA_030864225.1). Taxonomy (NCBI): domain Eukaryota; kingdom Viridiplantae; phylum Streptophyta; class Magnoliopsida; order Solanales; family Solanaceae; genus Capsicum; species Capsicum baccatum. Next base: position 78,893,761 of record CM061560.1, on the reverse strand, counting down.
TTCAACCTTTCATTACGTAGATGACTGAATTAGCTTTCCAACGATATAAGATTCGTCCAAAATGGACCCTCGGTAAAGAAGTTATGAATAATTTAAGGTTCTAGTCGTAAACATCATTATTTTGGTGTCTAGTGCATCGCGGAGAAGGTCAAATCGACAATCGTCGGATTCCAATAGAGTTCCGCGATGGTGGCACATCGCGGAGGCACCCAATTTCCCACTCATCGAATTCCAGTGGACCACCGTGATTGTGGCACGTCGCGGTGGCACCCAAAATCAAGTTTTTTAAGTTCAAATTTCATTAAGGGTAATTTGACTTTTCCCTAGCCTTTAAAACCGTCCAAACAAAGGATTTAGGGTATGTTTGAGCAACTTAACCCTATTTTCATCAAAATCATCAATAATCCTCTCTAGAGTTTCAAACAAGAACTTCAAGAAACTCAAGATTCAACCATGATTTTCAAAATCAATTGAAGATTTGAAATCCTCAAATCATAGGCTTCAAGAAACACCCATTGTTTCCCTATTTCGAGGTACGCAGGGTTTTCCTAAAATCTCGTGGGCTTAGAAATCATGTTTTAAGAAAAAGGGTTTTGGATTTATGAATATAAGCATATTTTTGAAGTTTTAACGATATTGTTTTGGCCTTTAGGCCTTCCCCCAAATTGTTTGGAAAATTATATATATATATATATATATATATATATATGTATGAATGTGTTTAATGATGAATATGCAATTGAGAGCATGACTTATAATGAATCCCTCTCTTGTTATGATCTTTCTTATCTTCCATATGATATGAATTGTTCTAAACTGCATCTTGAAAAGCATGTTATGAAATATCTTGAATGATGTTATATTTGAATTGTGATTTCAATTTCAAAAGAGAGAGGGTTGCTTGTATTAAAAAATGTTGAAAATACATATAATGAAAGAGTGCCTGGATTTTGCCAAAAGCAGATGACTACCTTATGTTTGAAAAGTTCTCGCATAGTTTAGACTTATGCTTTCGGAACATGAAATCTCTTATACTATTTGCATGTTTGGGTGGTCTGTACTATGTTTTAATGAAAGAATTATGCATGATGCATTATGGCTCAGAAATAGGACTTGCAAGTCTTTTTATGACGATACTAACTCAGATTATATCATGGTAATTCAGAACATAATAGAAAACATGTTTAAAGTCAGAATTTTTAGATGTTGAAACTATACTAATGCATGATTCAGAATAGGATAACATTGTTCATAAAGAAAGCTTCGGTGGTTCCCCGAAGAAGGCACGACTCAGACAAATCATTGCCCAAAACCATGATTTGTCGATTCAGGCATATTATATTACGTTGGACTTGAGCCGTGTGGTGTATCAGAATCAGAAACTCCAACCTTTGCGGCATACTCGGGTTGGGGGATTCCCCGCCGAGTCAATGGCGGATTCCATACAACCCTTGGAATATCAGAATTGTAGGGGAGTGCCACCTAACTCAAAAGTTATCTAAAGATCAAACATTGCATTGATAAGAATGATTTGTGATTTTCAGAAAGTGCCCATGTGTTTTAGAACTATTTCATGTATAGTATCTGATGATTTAATCTCCAACTATTTTATCTATATAAAAGTTTTATTTTAGAATACTTTGCATACCAGTACATCTGTATTGACGCCCCTCCTCCCTACAGGTTCTGAGGCTCAATCTAGGGGTCCAGAAAGGCAGTAGATTCGTTAGATAGAGTTTGCAGTGTTCAGTTGGTGCGCCTTCTCTATTCCATTTGGCTCGTCTTTCAGATTATGACCCTTATTATTGTTTTGGTCTACTGGGGGCCTTGTCACAATTTTTAGACAGTTATCAGATTTTCGTGTAGTAGAGATTTCGCTGACTGAGTCAGATGTTATTTAGCTGTAGTTGCACTACAGATTTCCATATTTATGTTGATATTAGAATTTGACCATGTTTCCATAGCTGACTATGTTTCCGCATCTTTTTTTTTAAATGGTGTTGTGCATGATTACCAGATAGAGAAGGGAATTTGGGCCTTCATGGTGCGGGATGTCCGTCACGGCCAGGCCCTAGTTCGGGTCATGACAACATAACAGTTTTACAAAAATATGCCAACACATCCAACTATAGATAATGGTTGGCCTGCCTATGCCTACACATAGGCCATAACCCAGTCACATGGCAAACATCCCACATACTTGTAAGAACATATAGTATCTACAAGAAGTTGAAAACCCTAACTCTAGGCGTATTTCTAATTAAAAATACGAATTTAAAATTTCATCAGCAACTAAGTTTGCCCACTGACCAAATTTGGTTGAAGCTGCCCAACTGCTTAATTTTAGGCATGTTCGAGGCACCCACACAGTGCTAGCACACTTTCGGTGCCAATCAAGATAATTTTGAACCAGGGTCCTATGCATCCTATACACGTACTCACGCTACTGCATTGTCTAGCTTCCAACTGCTTTGGCTTGCAATATTAACTCCTCTTGTGTTAGCTTAGCCATATTGTCACAAAATGCCTTGACTTAGCCTTAGTCTACCCAACTCTTATTATGCCTTACATTGCATGCCTTAGTCACACAACAACCTACTAATATGCCCATGTTGGTAGATTTTTCTCAAGTAAACTAAATCTTATCCAAAGTCACTGGGTCATGGCTAAGTTCAATATGTAATTTCTATGTCCAATACATTGAACCATCAAGTTGAGGATATAACAAACCTTTCCACTAAATGATCTCACCGTCCTCGACAAGGCAAAATCTAAGTAGGCCTTGAATTTATCTTTGAACTGCCTCAATAATGGTCACATCACACACTTATTTGCCCTTCTATTAAACCAGTAACTTTGTTCACATGTTCTTATTACTTTGTCCAAGTTTTATTAATCCAAGATCTTTTCAATCTCCTCTTCATTCTATTTTTGCTCAACAAGAGGAGTATTTTTGGTTGCTGGCCTTATTGTATCTTCAAAATCTCCATGAAATGGCTTTAGAAAGCTCACATAACATGCATGATCTACCTTTAGTCTTTCCAATAAATCCAGTCAGTAAGATACTTTACCTACCTATTCTATTTCTCTAAAAGACCCATCATACTTCAAAATAATCCCACAATGAATTTTCTTACTACTAAAATTTTATTTTAGATTTTGGGGAGTAAGCTTCAACAATACAGTCTCACCAACTTATAATTCAAAATCACTCATATCTATAGGCAGCAATAACCTTGCCCTATAATTTTAGTTTAGCAACTACTAGTGGCATGTTAGATTGGATGCCCAATATTAATTCAAAGACTTTTTTTAGTTGTTGTGACCTGTGTAGATTATAACAAAACTATTTACTATCTAATAATTCCATCTATTTCTTCTAACTTGCAGTCACATAATGCCTTAAGTGCTCTTCAAGTGATGATTGATTCTTTTGTTCTATACATGTAATAACCCTTGCTATTGTTATATCATGGTTAGATACTAGTACCATGTTAGAATTTCCTGAATGAGTTGACTAAGAAGAATCTCACGATGGAGTAGTTTAAGGATAAAAACTAATTTCGTGGATATTTGTATTAATTGTGACTTGTGTTATGGTATTTTGTTGTATTGTATTCCATTAGGGGGTGATCTAGTAGTCTAGACCTCTGTATAAAAAAATTAGGACTAAAAATAATGCCGTAACATGTGATTTTAGTAGCTACCATATTAAGGTAGTGTTTTGATATTCTAAGCTTATCATTTGTTGTAAAATGGAGGTAAGATTTAGTTTCTCTCGAGTTAGTAATTTAGTACCACTACAACTTTGGAAATTCCTACTGCAATGGAACCACTATAAAAGTAGTAGTTCCACCATAACGCGGGAAACAAAATTCATCAAAGGCCATCATAGAGAGCCCTAGTTCATAACAGTGAGTCTGATGTAATGAAAATTGAGTCGGCATAATGTATCTTGCCAGACAGAATATCTGATTTAGTGTAAAATTATAGGATTTATTTCATAAGCTCCTAACATTCATTCTAGAGGCTCAAATGCGACCTCACCTCTGTATGTCCAGCTGATTGATCCGAGGGTGAGCTACTTGCATTTCAGGCTGCCGTGGGTCTTTGTAGTTGCTCTTGTATTTATTGAACAATGAATTCACTTTATTTTAGTCATTTTATGAGATATTCTGAGATAATTTTGTTAGTATTCTTGTACGGTGATTCTTGGATTCTACAGATGTAGTAGTTATGAACTTTTGCATTTATTATTCTATCTTAATTGATTATGGATGGGTTAAAGGCTTGAGTTAGATGGTTTTTTCACAGAAGGTTTAGTGTAAGTGCTACTCACAACCATTTGGATTCTGACAAAGTTGGTATTAAAGATCTAGGTTCATCGATCTTATCATACAAGGACATGTCTAATAGAGTCTTGTGGAATGGTATAAAGTTGCCTACACTTTTCTTTGAGAGAATACAGGGAAATTGTAAAATTCATTCTTTATTTATTTCATGCTATTACTTGACTCTAATTGATATTTGGTGATCTAAACTAGTATCTGACGTCTTTCAGCCTCTATATCATGGAAGGTGAGGATATGTATAATAGAAGCAAGGGCAGACATATTTGAACTGGCTAATAGGGATATAAATCATAGTAGAGGTTGAGTGATAGGAGGAGAGAGAGGTATATGAAGAAGATCAATGCTTGCCAAGGGTAGTTCTTAGGAAACTAGGTAGGCTATGGATAGGTTAGAATACCCTCTCCCACCGAAAGGCATTGTTGGGGTAGATACTGAAGTAGAGGTGCACCAGTTCAGGGAGGTATGGTGCCTGTAATGACCCTTCAAGTCATTTCCTACCTCTAGTCTTATTTTTGCTATTTGAGCTTCTCCATAGCTACCTCAAGTCATTTGTGACTCGCTGGGACCGGAGATTCGATCATTGGGCAATTTATTTAGTTTTTACAAACTAATTCTCTATTTAGAAGTCTTCGCTGGTTCCAAATATCCATCGGTCAAAAACTGCAGTGAAATGACCTTGGATTGAAGATCCAACTCTGACAACGCATCTAAAACATCAAATTTAGTATGGTTATACATCTCGTTTACAAAAATTAGATTTCAGATGCATCCCGAGGACTTGGCCAAAAGTTGGAATCAAATTCCAAGTTTCAATCATTGTCAAGTGTAGCTAGATACCATGATCACAGAGGACTAGGGTATGATCATGATGATCGTAATTGCGGCATGCGCATATTTTTGATCACCCTTCCTGAGGTCCTGGGAAGGGTCCCTTAAATAGCTATTTTGGCTGAGAATTGGCCATTTGCCCAATTGTCTTGAGTTCCAAAATCCTAATAAAGAGTGTAGACCTTAGAGGGAGTCTTGGGAGTTGATTAGGGATTTTGGATTACTAGCTTAATCATGATTAACGTTGAATCTAAGGTATGAATTCTTTAATTTTAATGTTGAAGGCTTGATTTCTTGGCCCAAAACCCCAAATGTCTTGAGGCTTGATTTTAGCCCCAAATATGGGTGATTTACAGTAATTTCTTGAGGGATATAACTCCCTAATGGTATTTGAAGAGAGGGTTGGTCTCGAAAACTTATTTTCTATACATGGGACCTACTTGGAGGTTTTGGTGTCGTTTTTGGACCCAAAGCATAATAGTGCAATATGGGTATTGATAAACTTGTATTGATGAGTAGATTTTAGTTTAGTTAGTGTGATGGAATTTCTAGGATTGTGAAGTAAAGACGAGCATATGGTGCATGATGTAAGGTTTTGTGATTTGGCTTCGAGGTAGGCCTATGTTTACTCCTCTTCATAGATGATGTGTGATATGTATTGTGTGTGAATTTGGATTTTAGGCTTGATTATGCATATGATAACTTAGCCTTGATTGTTGATGTTGGGGATTAGATGGGGGTTTTCGCCCCGTCAGATGATATGTTTATAAGTCTTTTGAATCCAATTGCCTTTCCTCTCTAGTTTAGATTAGTTGTAGCATGGTTATGATGTAATGCTATGTTTGAGTTGTGGTTTTATCATTTGAAGCATGGATTGTGGATTTAACCTTATTGGACTAGCATGGTAGTCTTGAAACCGTAACTTGGGTAGAGTAGAATTAAGTACCCTTGTTTCTAGTTAAAGCTCCTATCTTAAGCTTGAATATGGCTTACTTGACATATAGAAGTTGAACTCGATACCTTATTCTAGTTTGGGGCATGGTGTGTCTAATTATAAAAATTGATGTTTTGAAGTGGAATCGTCCGGCCCACTTAGGCCAAGACCTGTGTTAGCCTTGTGGGCTTAGTTGCAGATGTTTTACATAAATAAGACTTGTAAACCTTAGTATAAGATTACTTCATGATGTGGAATCTTGTATTTATGTTCCTTGGATTGTGGATTGATCTACAACTATTATACTCCTTATGGAAGTGACATTGGGCATTTAGAGATGATATTCCCCTTAGATACGTTATGTGGCCTAGAAAGATACTATTTTCTCTTAGACTTGATGATTTACCTATAGAGATGCTATTTTCTCTTAGATATGATAGTTGTGACTAGAGAGACACTATATCCATTTTGGTTATGATTGTTGGGCCCATAGAGATAATATTCCTCTTAGATATGATAATTGCCCTAGAGAGGTGATATTCCACATAGTCATGATGTATGACCTATTAATATAAGATATTCTATTTTAGAAATGATTACTTGCGTATTGATATTATGCCTCCTAGATATGATATGCGTTCTATATGAGAGATTACTTCCTTATTGATATTATGCCTCCTAGATGTGAGATGCCTCCTATGTGAGAGATGATTACATGCTTATTGATATTATGCCTCTATATGCGAGATGCCTCCTACTTATGAGATGACTAGAGATATTCTATTACTTATGAATATGATTATTGATATGAGTTTTGGATATGTATATGGGCATAAGGCCGTGATTATGATGTTATGATTATTCCAGATATATTATTGGTCCAAGCAACATGTTATGATAATGATTGTATATCCGAGAAATGTTTATCATTGTAAAGGATCTGATTATAGTTTATGGATTCATATACATGTTTTGTATACACATCTCTCCGGTATAGGACGGAGGAAGATATAGTATGTTGCTTACGACTTTATTGATTGGATTCTGGTGATGCCATGCATAGATTTGGTATATTCATGATTATTGCATCGGTAACTTATGTGTTTCTATATAAATATGATCTTATGATCGTTCTGCTTAATTAAGGGTTGAGCTATCTGGTATTTAGTTGTCTATTAGGAGACTATAGAACTTGGTGGCTAGGAATCAAATGTATTAGTTAATAAATCTTGCTTAGTTGAGATATGGTAGTTAGAGATGGTTCATATGTGGCTAATGATGGTGTCAGGTTTAGCATAGGTGAGGATTAGTGATATTGATGCCTAAGTTGATAATGTCAATTAGTTATTAAATGAGGAGTTGTGTATTAACGAGGCTAGATAATAAGTGATGTTAGTAATAAGAGGTGGCTAGTTAATAATGATGAATATTTGATAAATAGTTGATTAATGAATATTTAATTGAGGATTAGTTGGTTAATGATGGTTATTTAATGAATGATGTCTATTAATAAAAGATGGTTAGATGATATATGGTTATGTGTTGTCTAATAATGGTTAACGGATATACGATGGTTAGTTGATAATTTGGAATAGTGGATAAATAGAGATTATGGTCTAGTAATGAGCCTTGGATAGATTTTAGATGTTGGATATTTAATAAATAATGGTTAATTGCTGTCCCATGAATACAAATAATGTTTAGGCTCGTAACTAGAGGTCATGTGATGAGTAACGAACTAGTGGTTTCATTATCAATAACGTTGGTTATCTAATAAGGAGTAGTTGGGAAATATTTTCTCGATAAATACTTTATGGTGATATGATTATGTTCATAAGTATATTAGTATACGTTATTCCAAAATGGTATGATAATATAGATACCCAACAAGGCCGGAGGATACTATTGTGATCATACTGATACCGGACAAGTCCAGACAATATTATTGTGATGATACTGATACCCGGCAAGGGCGAAGCATACTATAGCGATGATGCTAGTACCTGACAAGGCTAGAGGATACTATTGTGATATTGATACCCGACAAGATCAGAGGATGCTATTGTAACTATATTGATACCCGATAGGGCCAAAGGATATTATGATGATGTATATTGATACCCGAAAAGGCCAGAGGTTGATTACGATGATGATGGTCATAATGATGATATTTATGATGATGAGCTATGATATTGATTATGTACCTTGGATTCATTCCTACATGTGCTTCGCCTATCACCAATATGCACCAGTGTTGATCAGCCGATATGGGACAGTTGCATAGATATGGGTGAAGAGTATGCCTTGTATTATTGTATGTTGATTGAACCTTTTGAGTCTGGGGAAGTGGGGGTACACATAGGCTCAGCTAGGTATTTGGTTGTCTAGAGTAGCCGGTTATTCACGTTGTTATTGATATTGTTATTATAATTGTTATGATCATCATTATGGCTAGCTTATGACATATTGATTGTTGATTGGGTATTAAGATTTGAGGTATGTTTTCGGCGTCTTCTATCTGATGATTGCGTTACTATGCACGATTATATCATGTCTAGCCATTTGGATTAACAACTTTGAGTATGATAGTATTAAATCCTGATAGTATTATAATGAGGTCTTTGACATAACCCACCCAGGGGCCTTTTCATAATAGGCATCCTGAGTCTGACAGGACCGGAGACCACCCCCATTACACAACACAACCTCCAACCGCCTGTCCTGAGTTGGCTGAAATTCGAGCATATAATAAGATAGTGTAATAGCTCACATGAAGACTCTAGGATAAGATCACAACTGTGACCGACCCAACCGAGTCCAACTATCCCATACCAACCATCCGACCATACCAAACCATATCAAAACAAAGGCCATAAACTAGGCCATGACCAAGGATGTTCCAAAATATAATATAATCAATCCCCAAATAAAATATGATGAACAGTAAAAAATTATGTCCGATGATGCCAGCCTTAATACCAATAACAATGCTAAGGCTGACACTGATACCGATCCTGCCATACCAACCCATAGAAGTACCACAAAGCCTCTAACAAAAAGAGTAATAAAATTCGGTTGGGACATGCCCCCAACCATATCCAAAACCAATATCCAAAATAAAGTCAAAATTTTTAGAAATATCCATAACATGAAATATGGCCTTCTAAAAGGGTTGGAAGCTCACCACTTCAATTTAAATTCTATCCCCGAGTCAATCACTATGTAAGAGGATTAGACCGGCCAGTTCCTGGATAACGCAGGTATACAGCTGCCAGTAGATAGGATTAGCGACTGACCGCTAGCATGATCTTAGGGTAAGGATAAAATAATGCCATTTATAAAACAAATTAAAGCCATCCATGTGTACAAAATCATTCATATATATATATATATATATATAATCATGTCGGGAAAAGGACCAGGTTTAGCATGCTTTTAAAACTTTTACCTGGGGTGTGTAGCTTTGCCATCCTAAACTACTCTTGGGTTATATGGGTTCAGCTCCTCTTCCTAAAAGGGACCCAACGCGTGTAGCTGAACGACCATGGAAGTATCCCATAGGATGACTAGTACATTCCCCAATATAGTGTTATATCATGCACTTAGTCATTAAGACCAACCTCATATCGGCAAATATGACTTTTCAGTTATGGTCCTCCTGAGACCTCTACCTTCCATGGCTTTTCTACATATCCCACCATTATTGCCCAATTAAAATCAATTTCCAAATAACCAAACCATTATCCTTTTATTAACCAAGGCCATTGATATTGATATCGTCAAACCAATCCTTACTTGCAAGTATTATCCATAGCCAACTATATATAGGTTTAATGAAACTTTCAAGTGCCCTTCCATTTACAATATTAAACCACTTGGGAGACTTACATGTTCCTCTCAAGCATAACCAATTAGCGTTTTACCATTCCAAACCATTTAAACCATGCACAATTTTCTTACCAAGTTTTAAAAAAGCAAGAGTTCCATTAAAAGTAGTCAATGCAATGAACATATCTTTATAAGCATTTTGTCAAATACATTGGGGGAATAATATAACCAAAACCAATTCCAATTACCATTAAACCATTTCCATGAAATCCAATTATCCAAAACCACCACTAATGTATCTAAAAGCATAATTAAAACCATAGGAAACCATAAAAAATCTTTTAATATCAAAACCTCTAAATCATATTTGAAATCCAAAATCATGTAATGGTAAAACCATAAAAACATTCATATAAACAATGCCTTCAAGTAAAATTAACAATAAGATAAGAGAACATGTCTTAAACCAAGATGATGATGGAAAGAAATCACCAAGACAAGCCCCAAATTGATCCTTTAGTTAAAACCCTAGATTCTCTTACCCAAAATCTTTTGAGAGAGTTATGAAGTGTTTAGGAAGAGTTTATAAGTGTTAATAAATAGAATAATAGGGTAAATAACCACCCAAGTAGGTTAGGAGATGTGGGGCCTTATTAGGCTAAGTAGAGAAATGTATAGAATACCCCAATTTAAGTTGCACAAAAATTCATCACAGGGATCGACCGGCCCTCACAAGTTGTACCTACCCAATACGATCCGTATCCACCACTCGTATCCTGAATCTTTACCCTTAAACCAAATATTGTTTAGTATACGACTCATCCAACCAAGTCGTAACCATAATATACGATCTATACCAATGAACTATATCCGTGGCAGAATAAAATACCAGGAGGATTAAACACTGTGTACCATACAAGTCCTTTTGTATGAGTCGTACCCTGGATTATGGCTCAGAGTGAGCCACTCATACTCATATCCAACCTAAGTAACTAAGTCTAAGATTAAGTTAAAGAACCAACTGATCCATGACCACACATACGACTCATACCCATTCCAATAACCAAATCTATCCCACCAACCAACCCTGGTCAGTATACGACAAGACCATACCTTCCATACCGTAATATGTGGCTTATACCCATGAGTCATATTAGGTCTAGAGACCAAAATTTAGGGAAATTTTCTAAGGTCCAGAAACCCAGGTGTTTCAGTCTTAGAATAAGGATATGATGATCTAGATTACTCTTTAAGATGACCTTATATTTATGTGTGTGTGTATATATATTTATATATATCTAGCTATATAAAATTATGACTACCGTATATCCCTTCCTTTGCTTGTTCATATTATATATTTATTTTTTGACCTTGTATATTGGTATTTATCTTCCTTTTGCTCTTCATTCTATATTGGCCTGGGATATATAGTATAGTATTGACTTCTGATGAATGTGATTGGAATAGGATAGTTCACCTTGGTGCTTCCATAGTCTTGTTGTGTTAGACTCTTGGACTTGAACAGGATAGTTGTTCTTTATTATCCTCATTGACTTGTTATATAAGTTCTGGACTCTTGGGTGATCTACTTATGTTCTGTATATATTTCCTTTATCTTTGGATCTTATTTGGCAGTTACCTACTGAGTATCATTTGTTTGGTACTCGTACTACACTTCTGTAGCCTGTAGATCAGAGTATGGGTTGTCATTGTTGATGTGTGCATTATGCAGAACAACCATGCTTCAGAGACTTATAGTGAGCTCCTGACGTTTGAGTATTACTTATCTCTCTCTTTTGTATTATGCTAATCTCTATATCATATTTAAAGATAAGTTGTATCAGTGTAATTCTGTCGTTGTTTAACTTTTTTACTCTTATGACATTAGAAGCTCTTGTACTAATACCATCAGGTTTTGGGATCCTATTATGTATTGATCTGTATGTCATTTATTTTACATTATTTTTGTTATATTGTTGAGTAGTCTGTTACTAACCATTCCAGATTATGGGGTGGCTTGCCTACTAGTAGATTATGGTAGGTGCCATTATGATGAAATTAGGTCGTGACAGTGATAGTGCCAATTCAAATTTTGTTAGATATGATTTAGTAGGTCTTGAGATTTTTAAGTGGATTAAAAGGGATCGAGGTGACACCCGTGGTTCCTATGGGATAACATCTCAGACTGCAACATGTTATTACTATGGATCCTTAAATGGGTGAGTCTTTGGAGATAGAGATTTTATTGAGGAAGGTGACAAAGTAGATGATAACTAGAGATGAGCATAATTTGTTTTATAAGTTCATCAAATGAAGTCTTTAGCTTCCATGTATTAGAGTCTAAGGATTCGTATAAGTTTATCGTAGAATTTATGGGAGGCTCTATAAGACGGGAACAATTCAGTAGTGTGCAGTTGAGTTCATTATTTTTAAGCTACAAGTTAATGCTAAGTCATGGTCGAGGGCCTATATAAAGTGTAGGGAGGCTGGGTCACCTCCACTGATATGAGCATAGTTTTATTCTATCTTATTAATGAAGTAAGTTTCCCATAATTTTAGGGACATTAGATGAATGAGTTCACCAACATTGAGCAGGGAAATTCTTTAGTGAAAGTCTACAAGGCCATATTTCATTCACTTTCTAATATTTTTTATAGTTATTGAATTTTTAAGTGGAAAAGATCCATTGGTTTACTAAGGGGTTGAACACGGGTTGTCATAAATCATCTTTTTAGATGGTGCTTTGTCATAGGTCTTTTTAGGAAATGGTTGAGTTTGTTAAGGGTGTCAAAGAAGTAAAAAAAAAGAGACATGCAAAGATGGCACTAAAAAAGGCTCAAAAAGGGGGAAAATACAATGGTACAATCTCTATGAGTCAGGTTCTTCGAGGTATTCTGGGTGCCCTATTCAGTTGGCTATGCTGGTGTTAGCTGGGATCCATTAGGGGATAATGGCCTTTTTAAATTTTTTTGTTGGTATGTTTTTTCTTCTGTAATGATCCAAAACTTTGTTATGCTAAAACAAGGAGTTAAACTTTAGCTTATTCATTTCCTAGACCAAATTTATGAAATTCAAGGCTAATTTAGTTTTAGGCATATTTTTAGTGTGGCGAAGGGTCTAAGAGATCTACTTCATTTGAGGTAGTGATATGGATTATATTCTCTTTACCCTTCTTGAAACCTATTTTGTGGGAATACACTGGTATGTTGTTGTTATTGGTGTAATCTAGGAAATACTTAAGTTATGTTAAATTATGAGTTTAAAAAGTCATAGAAACTTTGGTGCATAAAATAGATTAGTAGAACCCAATTATAATGATTATCACGAAAGGGTCAGTTTGTAATATTGAAAATTGAGAAGTGTATTGTGAAATGGAAAGATCTGAGAATAGATCTTGAGCTACTAGTTTAGTTTCTTTGTAGTGACAAAAGTATCACTGCAGTGATAGACCATTTTGTCCTGAGTATGGCTGTAGTGATGAATCTTCTGCTATAGTGACAAAAACATAAAATATTAGTGCTCTTCATTATCACTTTTATAAAATTTGTTCAAGGGCTAAGATAGGATGATTCTTCACTAATTTGGGGTTTTTTTTAAAACACCCTAAGTCTTGAACCCTTGCAAAATTTCCTTGGTTTTGGACTTATAAGGCTTGGTACGACTCAAGGGTACTAATCGTACCCTTGGATATGATTTAGGAGGAGGCTTGCTAGTTTACCGGTATACTAGGCAGTGTGTTTGGTATAGCTACTATCCAAGATATGACTCATCTTGGTATGAGTCATATAGGAACATACGAGTGGTGCAAGGTAAGTCATATGGTGCTTGTTTGAGTTATCTTGTGGAATCTGGCCAAGGTACAGTCTGTGGGTACGATTTTGTATATCACTCGTACCCTTAGGTATGAGTTAAGGAGGTGTATGCCATATATAAACCAGTAGGTAGAGTCTTGGCAAGTTCTTGGGTACGAGTTGGTAGGATACGTATGGTATAGGTGAGTCGTACACCTAGACGTGGGTTGTTTTTAATTTTAAGTTAAGGGTAGTCCAGACATTTCCTACTTCAAATACCTTACATTCTTATGTTATATAATCCTTGGTGGCATTCCATAACACTTATTAAAGGAAGGAAAGACTCCAAATACTCTTTCAAACTCACTCTTAAAGATTGGAGGCTAGGGTTTCTTTATGTGTTCTTCAAAGGGATCAAGAGTCATGTTTCTCTTTGGAGTCTTATTGTATAAGGCATGTACTCCTCCTCTCAATGTTAGTTCCAAATAAAACCATGAGTATTGTGTTTTAAACATTGATTTATGAATCATGAATAGTGGTTTTCAAAATATATGTTGAGGGTCTTGATGCATATGGTTTGATATTGGTTTAAGCTATGTTTTTACATGTTTTCGGTAATGGTTTGCACATGTGGATGTTTGTTGGTTATGATTTAACAAATCGGTCTTGGGTAACCCTAAATTGGATGGTTTGTGCATCAATTTTTTATTGGTAAGGGTAATACCCTCAACATGTTTGATAAAATGCCAAAAAGAATATTTTTACTCTATTGTTGAACTTTCATTGGAGCTCTTTCATGGTTTAATTTTGTAATGAAACTCTTAATGGATTTGGATGGTTTTACATTATTTAAATGGTTTAAATGATATAAATGCTTTAAATGTTTGGCATGGTCTAAAATAGTTTGGAATGGTTTAAAGGGTAAAGGTTTTGGTGGTCATGGTTGGCTTATTTTGAAAAACTTTCAGGATACATGGAAATCCCCCAAGTGAATACATTTATAAAATTGGTTTGAATAATAATTATGGCTTAATTGGTTATACTTCTGGCCCCAAGTGGTTTAATATGGTTAATGGAATGGTCTATGGAATCCCTTAAACCTATGTATGGTTGGCTATGGACAAACTTGCAAGTATAGTCGGTATAACGATACCACTACTAATATCCTTGGTTAATAAATAGCAAATAGATTGGTTGGTTTCTTAGTAATGGTTTTAATTGGACAATAATGGCAGGGTGTGTAGCAAAGCCATGGAAAGTGGAGGTCACAGGTGGACCAAAATTGGAAACTCATATTCACTGATGTGAGGTTTGGTCTAAGTGATCGCGTGCATGATGTCACACTTTATATTGAGGGGATGTACCAGTCATCCCAGGTTTTCTTCCCTGATTGTGTGGCTTCACGCATTAGGGACCTTTTAAAAGGGGGAGTTGAACCCATATAGCTGTGGGTAGTTTAGGACGGCAAAGCCACACAACCCAAGTAAAGGCTTTAATGGCATGATAAACCCGATTCATTTTTACCGGCATGGTTATATATATGTATGGTTGTGTGCATATGGATGGTTTTACTTGGTTTCAAAAATGGCATTATTTTATCCTTATCCTGAGTGCATGCTAGTGTTCACCCACTAACCCATCTTCGAGTGGTTGTATACCTATGCTATACAGGTACCGACCATTCTATTTCTCCTGCTTAGTGATTGGATTCGGGGACAGTCCATGTTGGATTAAAATGGTGAGCTTCCATTATTTAGAAGACATCTATTTCATGTCATGGTTTACTTTACATATCTCTTATTTTTTGTAGACTTTGGTTTTTGGCTATGGTCGGGGGCATGTCCCGACTAGGTACTCCTTGGTTGGTTTGGAGGCTTTGTATGGACAACTGTGGACTTGGGTGTGGTATGGACAGGTTATGTTTCATCTATACGTATATATACATACATTGGGTTATTATAATGATTTTAGTTTATTGGTTTTTACATTGGTTTGGTTGGTCATTTGGTGGTTGGACTTGGTTGGGTTGGTCTCGGATATAGACTTATCCCAGGGTCACCATGTGGCTGGATTCGTTATCTTGTTATATATTCGAACTTCATCCAACTCAAGGTATGCGTTTGGTGGTGGGGTTGGGTAACATAGGTGGTTCTCGATCCTGGTTGGGATTAGGATTGCCCATTACGACAAGGCCCTGGTTCGGGTCAAGTTGGTATCAGTGCTTTAGATTTTGATGTCATGGGGTTTCCATAAAACCATGTCTAGTAAAGTCTTGCTTATAGGAGTGTCGTGAACCACACTTATAATCAGAATGCTATGAGGCATTTAAGAATGTTTCACCTTCCTGGTTATTCTATTTTTGGGCTATGGAGTCTAAGGTCTTGAACTCTTCTCTAAATCTTTCTTGGTTCACTTTTTGGATCATGTCTTCTCAATGATCTAAAGTTCGTGGAAGATTACCTATCTCACTTAAAGACAACATGGAATGGATCTAGTCTAACTTATGGGCCCCAGACCCACTCAGGGGTTCTAGTTTTCCCAGCGGAGTTCAATCTGCATCATTCTATCTTTTTTATAGATTTTATTATCGGTCGCACCATGGTTATTGCAAGAAAGAAAGGAATTAGTATTTTAGTATGGTCAATTGGGTCACATGCAATGGGAGTATCCCGTAAAGAGAGCCGCTTAGGAAAATAGGATATCAATTTTTATTTCTCTAGCTCTTGCACCCAGGGGTGCTACTTCTGGCTCCGACATTAGTCGGGATCATCTCAATGTTCTTACTATTCCTCAAAAGTATGGGGCATCTTCTGATGCTAACATTGGTGTGTTGAAAAGTCCTTTCCTTGTGGTATGTATGGTTTACTTAGTTTGGGGTTCCTTCTCTTTTATGGCCCTATTTGTGGCTATATTTTTGTCCTAAGTTTATTTCAGACTCTTTTTTCTTACATTTTACCTTTGACTTTTTGGTTGTGAATAGAGTCTATAAGGGTTTGTGGTATCGGTTGGTAGTAAGGGGGTCCTGATGGATTTGTGTGATTTAGATATGGTGGATTCGATATCATTCAGGGGATGGACTGGTTGTATTTGTGCTATGTGTCATTAGATGGTCAGATTTGTAAAAAGGTTATCTTTAGGATCCATGGTGAGTCAGTTATGGAGTGAGAGAATGGTTTCGTTCGATCCTTAGTTTTTAAAGGAAAGATTATATCTTAGAGCTTAGAGATTGGTCTCCTATAAGGGGTGTCTTTATTATTTTGTTCAGGTTAAGAATTCTAACTCAGAAGGTCTTTCTTTGTATTCGATTTTGGTGGTGCAGGGAATTCTTGAGGTCTTCTTGATGACCCTCATGGTGTCTTTCTGTGGGGAGATTGGTTTGGGATTGGTCTTATTTTGGACACTTGTCCAAATTTCTATTCTTTCTTTATAGAATGGTTCCAGTTGGGTTAAAAGAGCTTAAGGACCAATTAAAGGGTCTCTTAGATGAATGTTTTATCTGTCCTAGTGTTTTTTCTGGGGGAGGGGGTGTCCCCTTTCTTTTATGCATACGAGGGATGGTTTCCCCAAAAATTAGGTTATTGGTTGGTGGATAAAGAATTTGGAGTGTCCTTCTTGTTGATAGGACCGTATATGTATATTCCATTCTATATGGGGTATTTTTCAAGTAGTACATGGTGGTTGGTAGATCCTAGGCTTGAATCAAGATGCTTGATTCTTATAAAAGGGAGTATGATAAGCTCAGAAATAACAATGCGGGAGTTGTGGAGGTAAACTGGTAGGTTGGATGAGGTTTATAATTTGGGAAATACAATAGTGGTAAAGTTTAATTTGTAGATCGAATGTTTAGGATGAACAGATAGTTTGGGGGTTAAGTTATTCAATAGGTTAGAACATGGAGCTTGCACATGTCTTTGTCCCTATACTTGTACTTTATTGATGGCATGAAATTGATTATTAAATTCATGATTTTGAATTTAGGTTTTGGTACAATTAAGGAATTTGACATGATTACTCATTTAATTGATTTTCCATGGATTATGACACATTATTCACACTTTATTTATGTTTATGAACATTGTGGGATACATGGGAAAATCCTTGTAGAAATGATAGAGAATGCTAGATCTTTTGATGGATAAATCATACCATGGGTATATAAGCGGTAGGCGTAAATATTGTGGTTGGTAGATATACCAATAGATTGTGCTGGGTACCTGAGAGGTCTGGTTATGTATGGTTTTATGAATTATTTTCATGGCTTAGTAGTTGTATGATTTTGGGTGTTTAATTATAGTTTGGGGTTTTTGTTTATAGTGGTTGGACATGGTTTGCCCATGTCTTTTACTTATGGTTTTCTTGTTATAATGATGGAGGTAGATTATGTTTGGGGATAGATGTAAGGAGTAGATCCTCGTGGACTAAGTTAACTCCTTTTAGCTTTGGATAGGCTTGAACATGGAATCGATGGCGTATGCTCAAGCTCTCGCAGTGATGTGTCTTGGTAAATTCTAAATCGAATTAGACTTGCTCTTTAGCATGAGTCCATTCATCTGGAAATCTATATGTTTGTGTTAGGGTACAGTATGGATGGTCCTTGATTAGTTAGTTCCTTTAGACAGTATTGGTATCTCAAATTCCTTGTTCTTTAAGGAAGTCTTGATGAGGATCTTGGGTCAGTAAGCTCACCGGTTGCAAACAAAAGGTGTGGCTTCGGTAAAGGTTCCATGGTGGAACTAAAAGTCCAAGGAAACCATTTGGGAGGCGAAAATAGACTTGGAGTCCAAGGATCCACATTGGTTCGTGGTTCCTAAAATTCATGCATAAGGTATGTGTCTTCAACACATCTTTATTTTCTGAGTTTGTTAAAGGAAAGATTAATTTCTTTGCATCTTTGGTTTCTAACTTAGTTAAGGGTCGGTAATGAATGTGTTGGGGGTGTAAATCGCGCTTGGGATATGTGATGATCTTCTTATCTTAGTTTACATCTTTGTCTTATATTTTTGGTTGAGGGAAAATTTAATGGGTGTTAATGTGATATCCCGTGCTTGTTCTTACCCTTATCCATTATTCGAGGATGAATGATCCTAGTGGGGGAGACTGAAACACTCCAAGTCTTGGACCCTTGGAAAATTTCCTTTGTTTTGGACTTAATAGGCTTGGTACGACTCAAGGGTACCAATCGTACCCTTGAATATGAGTTAGGGGGAGACTTGGTGGTTTACTCATACACTAGGCAGTGTGTTTGGTGTTTCTACTGCTTGAGATATGACTTATCTTGGTATGAGTCGTATAGGAACATATTAGTGGTGCAAAACAAGTCGTATGGTGCTTGTTTGAGTTGTCTTATGGAATCTTCCCAAGGTACGGTTGGTGGGTATGATTTGGGATACCACTTGTACCCTTAGGTATAAATTAGAGAGGTTTAAGTCGTATAGAAACCAGTAGGTAGGGTCTTGGAAAGGTCTTGGGTATGAGTTGGGGTACCACTTGAACCCTAGGATATGGATGGTATAGGTGAGTCGTACCCTTGGACATGGTTTGTTTTTAATTTTAAGTTAAGGTTAGTTCAGATATTTCTTACTTCAAACCCCTTATGTTCTCACATTATGTAATCCTTGGTGGCCCTCCATAATACTTATTAAAGAATGGAAACACTTCAAATACTCTCTCAAACTCACTCTTGAAGGTTGGAGGCTAGGGTTTCTTCATGTATTCTTCAAAGGGCTCAAGAGTCATGTTTTTTTTCAGAATCTTTTAGTATAAGGCATGTACTCATCCCCTCATTGTTATTCCCAACTAAAGGCATGAGTATTGTGTTTTAAACATTGATTTATGAATCATGAATGGTGGTGTTCAAAATATATGTTGAGGGTCTTGATGCATATGGTTTTGTATTGGTTTAAACTATGTTTTTACTTGTTTTCAGTAATAGGTTTCACATGTGGATGTTTGTTGGTTATGATTTAATGAATGGGTCATGGGGAACCCTAAATAAGACGGTTTATGCATTGGTTTTGGTCTTGGTAAGGGTATATTCTCAACAGTTTTGATAAAATGCCAAAAAGAATATTTTTACTCTATTGTTGAACTTTCATTGGAACTTTTTCATGGTTTGGTTTGGTAATGGAACTCTAAATGGATTTGGATGGTTTTATGTGGTTTAAATGGTTTAAATGATATAAATACTTTATATGTTTGGCATGGTCTAAAATGGTTTGGAATGGTTTAAAGGGTAAAGGTTTTGGTGGTCATGGTTGGCCTATTTTGAAAATCTTGCGGGATACATGGAAATCCCCAAAGTGAATGCATAGACGGAATTGGTTTGAATAACGATTATGGATTAATTGGTTATCCTTGTAGGGTACACAAGAATCCTCCAAGTGGTTAAATAAGGTTAATGGAAGGGTACATGGAATCCCTTAAACCTATATATAAATATGGTTAGCTATGGACAAACTTGCAATTATAGTCTGTATGACGATACCACTTCTAATAGCCTTGGTTAATAAATGGTAAATGGATTGGTTGGTTGCTTGGTAATGGTTTTAATTGGTCAATAATGGCAAGGTGTGTAGCAAAGCTGTGGAAGGTGGAGCTCCTGGGAGGACTAAAACTGGAAAATCATATTTGTTGATGTAAGGTTTGGTCCAAGTGACCGTGTGCATGATGTCATACTTTATATTAGGGGGATGTCCTAGCCATCCCAGGTTTTCTTCCCTGGTCGTGCAGCTTTACGTACTGGGGCCCTTTCAAGTAGGGAGAGATAAACCTATATAGCCCGTTGGTGGTTTAGGACGGCAAAGCTACACAACCCAGGTAAAGTGTTTAATGGCATGCTAAACCCGATTCCCTGTTCCTGACATAGTTATATAGATGTATGGTTGTGTGCATATGGATGGTTTTACTTGGTTTTATAAATGACATTATTTTATCCTTATCCTGAATTGATGCTTATGTTCACCCACTAAACCATCTTTGGGCGGCTGTATACCCATGCTATGCAGGGACCGACCATTCTATTTCTCTTGCTTAGTGATCGAATTCGAGGACAGTTGATGTTGGATTGAAGTGGTGAGCTTCCATAGTTTGGAAGACATCTATTTCATGTCATTGTTTACTTTAAATATCTGTTGTCTTTCATAAACTTTGATTTTTTCCTATGGTCGGGGGCATGTCCTGACTAGGTACTCCTTGGTTGGTCTAAAGGCTTTTTATGGATAACTTTGGACTTGGGTATGGTATGGTCTGGTTATGTTTCATCTATACATATGTATGCATACATTGGGTTATTATAATGATTTTGATTTATGGGTTTTTGCATTGGTTTGGTTGGTCATTTGGTGGTTGGACTTGGTTGGGTTGGTCTCGGATATAGACTTATCTCAGAGTCACCATTTGGCTGGATCCCTTTCTTGTTATATATTCGGACTTCATCCGACTCAAGATATGCATTTGGTGGTGGGGTTGGGTAGCGTGGATGGTTCTCGGTCTTGGTTGGGCTTGGGATTGCCTATTACGCGAGGCCCTTGTGTTATTGGTCTTAGGGTGTTGGAAAATACTTTTTATGGTAGAATTCTTTCTTTTAATCATAAAATATGAAGAATTTAAAGAGACTAGAAAATACTAGAATGCTAAACTAGATCAAGTTCATAGTTGAAAATGATGGGTTTCATTTATAATGCTTAAAAGTGTGAAATGTTGTTTTCAAATATATTTATTTGTTGTTTATAGATCTAGAACGCGAAGAAATCAAAAGGAAAGGCAAGGTTGTTGCCAAATTGTGCTTTCAGGTAATAAATTGAGTAGGTTATGGTTTATTGGTAGAATGGACTTGATTTGCCTCTGTGCTTATACAAAAGTTGAATGTTTATGATCAGCAAGCATTGGATTTGAGATTATATATGAGATTATATTTGAATTGAGTGTCATGCCAATACTTTTATTAGATTTGGTGTTACACAAACACTATTATTAGAACGGGCATCACAATGACACTAATACATGGATTAAGCTCGTCCTCTGTAGTTTATATCTTAGCAGCCTTGCTGACCAGTAACACCTCAAAACTTGGTCCCGTGATGTCACATGGTGCTTAAGACTATGAGTAGACTTAAGCTAACCCTGTCTTCCTGTTACTAAGTCTTAATCTTATAATAATAGGAAATATAGACATAAAAGTCATATTGAATGCGGAAACTGCCTGAAATAGCTAAGATTAATCTGAATATAATCTCTGAAAACCAAATACTGTAAGTCTGAATCCAATTTAGTAGTCTGACAAACCTCTACTACTAATAACTAGAGAGTTATTGGGACAAACCCCCAGCTAACTCAAACTGTCTGAAAACAAATACTGAATCATATAAACTAATGAGCTGCAAAATCAGAATAAATAAGTCCTCGGACTATGAGGACTCACCAACTGTCGGATGTAGATATAGATGCTCGAACTACTCACAATGCTGATACTGAGCACCTGAACCTACATTATGAGAAAATGTAGCACATAGACATATATGTGGATTAGTACTTTGAGGATTACTGAGTATATAGGGGTGAAATGCATAAGTAAAACATTATCTCATCATTATGATTTGTAAAACAATGTATGCTAAATGTAAATGACTCTCATAAGCTCGAATATCTGAAATACTAAAATCTGAAATCATGAATAGCAAAACATACTTTATAAATTTAGTGAGTCATAACATCTAGTTCTGAAAGATGTGCTAATGTTCTATCTGTAAATCATACTGTCTAAGTATAGAAGGTATGTACTTCTGTAACTGAACTCTGAAATCTGTAGCTAATATCTTTCTGTAAAGCATAATCTGAGTCAAGTTGTGAGCCTTTACACTTAGTTTTATTAAAAATTTTTTGTTAATCTTTTACTTTAACTAGAAGGGAGGTTCTCTTAACCGACATAAACCATATGAGCTAACATGGAATCTAATGTCACGTTCCCCTAAGGGGAAAACCTCACGATAGGGAGAGGTGTCATACTCTTGCCAAGGAGTATACCATCCACATAGAAGTGGGAATAATTTGATAATCTGTACCTAGGTTGGCTACGTAGTTATATGAAAAATAGGGCACGCTAATCCCACACTTCCCGCTCGGTGCTAAATACTACTCCCTTTAAGCTTGCTCATTTTGTTGGAAATCTACTTTAAAACTAGCATAGGAATTTATTCTAAAACCAATTATGCTTTTATCTGATTAAATCTGAAAATAAAGCAATTATGAATTCTGGAATCTGTAGTAAATCTGTAAAATACATTCTAAATCTTATCTAAGGATCAAAAGATAAAAGCTTTACTAAAAATCTGTAATCAATCTGATCATATGTGCTTAATGCATCATTTTTATTGAAGTATAAACATATAAACTTGGGCTTAATAACCCATGCATCAAGTTTATGTCAAAACATCATAATAATCATGCTTGATAATGAAAAAAATGATAATTCATATCAAAATCAGAAAATTTCTGCAATGGGCATGAAAATATGAAGATAGACATGCAATTCATCTTCTAAAACACCTGAAATCTCATAATCTTGCAAATAGCAATAACGCTCAATCTACAGCTCTCGTAGGAGTGTAAAGCGGTCGTTAGCAAATATAGAACCCAACCTGGGTTGGGTATCGATCCCACAGGGAATAGCTTGGCCAACAAGTAAGAAAAATTACTAGACTTTTAGTGCAAGTCTAGTAATGAGGGGGGATTGTAATGTGTAACCAAAACAATAAAGTAAAAGCTGAAAATAGCAAAGTAAAAAGAAAGAATATTTCGTAGGTTGTGAAACAATGAGAATTGAAGCGTTGGGGTTATGTCCACCTCCTGAGTTATACGTCTCTATTGACTATGAGTGTGTAGAATTCCGACATGCATGTGCTTATAGAGAATTGTATTCGATGGTAATTCCAGGAGTCTTTCGACCTATTTGAGGATTATTTTACTTTAACTCTTTCGAGCTTAAAGCGTGTCTAACGGTACAAATTCTCCAAGAGGTTAATCCAGTTACGGCACTAACTGTTTAGTAGGGAATTTTAGGGGGTGACCCTACTACCTTGACATTATCTCTTTTCCAGACAAAGAACCTTTCTTTCGAACAAGTTAAATGTTATACTGGCGTATTCTTGTGTTTGCAACCACAAAGAATGTAGATTAAGATGAAGAGAATAATGATATAAGAATCATACGAGTCATAAACTCACAAACTCATAGCAATAGAGAGTATCTCAGTTGGCTTCCATAACCCCAACAGAGAGGTTTAGTTACACATGAAGGCGAAGGAGATCACGATTGACATTTTTGTTATACCACAAGATTGATTAATTTCGGGTAGCACAAGTGGTAGGCATTAGGCGTGAATTTCCTAGGCAAAGTAACGTTTCTCTTGTTGCGGAAATTAAGAGTTGAATAGATGAATAGAAGAAGAAAAATAGAATTAATGGGAAGATTAGAAGAGTTGTAATTGAGAAGTAGAATGTATCTCTCCACTAAGGGAGGATTGTAAGAAGATGAATAAAAATCTCTAGCATGATAGGGTATTTATAATACCCATATCCTAATCCTACTAAGCTAATGAAATATCTAACCAAATCCTACTAAACTAATGAAATACTTAACCCAATTGTACTAGGTTAATGTAACATTATCCAAATCCAAATAAACTAATGAAATACTTAACCCAATTGTACTAGGTTAATGTATCATTATCCAAATCCAATTAAGTTACTACAAGTCCCCAAAGTCTTCAGAAATGTTGTTTTAGCCCGGGACAGATTTTCCATGCATCACTTTTGGTCCTTTAGGCGTCCAAGCTCCCTTTCCTTCCTTCGTGAGCTTTCTTTGGCGTCAAGTAAGCCATAAAATGCTGATTTCTGCATCAATTATACCTGAAACTTTGCTAATCATGTTCGTTAGCTCACTTACAGGAAAAAGAACTAAAAGTGCATGAAATATATAATTTGTTCTCAAAACTAGGCTAAAATATGGGTAAAATATAGCACTATAGGCGCGTAAATTCGCCTATCATCAACACCCCACACTTGAAGCTTTGTTCGTCCTGGAACAAAATATCATGTCCATCTAAACCTCAACTTAGGGTTTTACAGCAACAACACAAAACATTCTTCAAGACAAGCACAACAGTTATCAACAAAGAGTAGTTTTCCGATCATTAGTAGAAACCATTTAACCTCTAGCATAGAATCGTGATGGTGGTCAACTCATATTCAAAAGTTAAGGCACAAAGAATCATGTACAACTATCCAAAACTCATCAACCATGTGTGTCTCACAATATATTACCCATAGTCACTCACAAGTATAGCATATTTTTCAAACATGGGTATCAAAATATCCTTGCTCTCGCTCTCACAAAGAATTCGTATGCAGCAACTGATGACCATAGGCTTGCACTTAGTGTAATACTCCACTAAATGTCAGAATGCTAAGATTAGGATCAAATAGGTCTTTTGATGGTTGTAATGTAGGCTAAGGGACGGGCAGGATCAGCTATTTTGGCCAGAAATAGTGACTTAGTTCCTAAGCACTTTAATACATCACATTGTATCATTGACATTTTTTTCTTTCAACCTTTCTTCTTTCTTTTATTCTACCACCCTTGTTCTCCTCTTTTGTTTTTCCATTTTAAGCATAACTCACTTTTTAGCTTTCTTTTCCTTTTTCTTTTCACAACATACCTCTTATGCTAGCACTTTTCTTTTTCATAACACATTCAAGCACCATTACATTTTAAAGCATCATACTCACCCAATTTTCCTCTTATTTCGTCACATGACTTTTTCACTTTAAAGCACTTAGGAGTTTGGATCAAATTACGGTCTTGAACAAAAAATGGATTAGGCTTACATATGAGGTTCGTCAAAGAAAATAGGCTAAAGGCTCAAAAGGGTTTAACTAGGATGATGTCCATGGGTAGGTAAAACGACGGTAAACATCTGTAGGTTGCCAAAGAAATGCCTAAATCATCTCCTAAACTTACACTCCTTATTTTCGCTTTGCATACATACCAGGCAAGTTCTAGCATCAGCCACAAACATAGAATAAACTATTATCTCACACACACAAGGCACATGGTCGACTTGATTGGAAGTAATATAGACTCTCGACCCAACAAGTGAAGGAATTGAACCACAAAATATCACACAATGAGTCACAACTATAGCCTAAACGTCTCAATAGTCATAATTGTAGCACATGCTCTTGTTATAATCTTATGCTGCCTATTGGAATTATTTCATGCGAAGCTAAGAAAAAAAAATTATTCCTAAAAAACTTAACTTAACTAAAAAAATGAAACACACAAAAAAAAACGAAACAAATAAAACAAAGTAAACAAACATAGATAACAAACATAGATGCGATAGAGAAGTATAGCATGCGATACCGCCACCCCACACTTATACAGGACACTGCCCTCAGTGGAAAATAAATATGAAGAACCTGGTCAGTCGGACTCTTCCTCAATGTCGGGGGTCATACCCCCTTCGTCGGAATCATCATAAGAGTCGTCGTCAGAGTTCTCCTCCTCATCGGAGTCTGGCAAGCGTCGATCGTCATCGGTTGACACATCATCGTCTACAGGTTCCTCAAAGTAAACACCCACTCCACACATCTCTCGTGCATGCATGTTCATTGGATAACCATGGTCCAGCTGTTGGAGCTCTTCAGCAGTTGGAACACGACCTCCACTTATCATTGTGAAGCGTGTCATGCCATAAAGATGATGGAAGAAACTCTCATCACGAGCATGTCTCTCCGCAGTAGTGAGGTTGACACCATGAGTTGTTTCAGCATCTTTGACCTTGGTGAGGTCAACCTTCTTCGGGTTATGTGGGAGTTTGTGATCAGCTGGTTCCTCTTCGATATCCTCCTTCCGCAAGAGTGTTGTCAACAGATTACCAAAAGTGAAGTGAGACCTTTTGTGGAGTTTGGCCTTCCGCATTGTAGAGCGAATGATTGCCCCAAAATTGATAGGGACATTCGTCATCAAAGCATAGACCAAACACACTCTATCTCTTGATATCTTGGTGTATTGAGTCCCAGGAATAAGGCATGAGTTGACAATACGCAACCAGATTCTTGCTTCCCTATTCAATGGAGCATAGGGGAAGGTGTTGTGCCGTCCGGTGTCTCGGTGTCTACCCCACCTTGCCATCGATCTACTTCCACAAAGTGTGTGTCGTATTGCTCTATAAGGAGGCCTGTTGTACAGCTCTTTGAATTGTGCTGGGTCGACCGAAGGTAAACCAAGAAAGGAGTTGAGCAAATCCGCGTTGAGCTGTAACACGTGGCCCCGAATCTTGACTTCGTTGCCTGTGGTTTTCGGCGACCAGTTGGCGTAGAACTTCCTTGTCAAATCAAGATTACATTCTCCCATGTCGCGGAAGATGAAATCCAGTTTCAACGCCATTATTTTTGCCAACATACACGGCTCCTTCTTCGCTATGGTGTCCTTGTTGATCAAGTCGACGTGAACATATTTCCGTTCCTTGTTGTTCTTGTACCATTCTTTGGATTCCTCCTCAAGAACCCATTTTATTCCAAACATTCGTCGGGGTAGTTGCATTGAGGATGATTCTCCTTGTTCCTTGCGACCTCTCTTCTTGCCCTTTTGGGAAGTGGTAGCCTTATCTTGTCGCGCTTTAGGTGCCATTGTTCCTGAGATTTAAACAGTATTCATGTTAGCATCCACTCAAAGGAAACAATCTATACACCAGCCATCGGGGTACCACCCCACACTTAGGTTCGTTAATACAAAACAGTGAAGTGAATTCATACGTTTTGGGAACTATGTTCCAACAAGAAAATCAGCGATGTATCACTACTTGCAGCCATTGCACTACTTTCATGTTAGGTATAACAACACTACTACGTAGGGGTTACATTATGGTATAGTTACTTTCAACAATCACAACCTCCTACGTCGGTAGGCAACTATAAGTCTTATCCTGATGAACGGGATAGTCTATCATGTAAGTATCCAAGTATCAAACTTAAACAATTGTCATAACCCTAGCAATTCCGCAAATAGTATAACAATGCTATTAAAACCAAATTCAAGTCGGAAACAAGTCAAGATTATCCTAACGTATATGTTCACGCACATGGTTTTGTGTCAACAATCCAAACACATTAACATCGCCAATAATCTTTCAAGATGTAGCAATTCATAATAGGCATAGCAACGTAGTACTTACGAGAAATAGATGAAGAATAAAAGAGTACTTACGTGATTGAAGCCTTTGGAGATGTTCTTGTGAATTGGAAGAGCAAAAAGAAAACGTTTGAGATGATTTGGAGAGAGTATGCGGCGCCTTTAGGTCTATTAATGTGGTTATGTTTCAAGACCAAGTCCCCTTTATATAGGAAAAGAATGGGTCGGGTTTTGACCCATTTACAAACGGTTTTGGAGACAAAAATGCCCTATATGCGGCGCATAATGCTTGGCATAGTCATAGTATAGGCGGCGCATAGTGTATGGCATTTAGGGACATATGCGGCGCATAGGTCATGGCATTTAGGGACATATGCGCCGCATAGTGTATAGTATTTTAGATACTGAGACCTAATGCTATAGCATAGGCGGCGCATAGTGTATAGCACACTTAAGAATGGGCGGCGCATAGTGTATAGCACACTAGATTCCGAGACCTTAGGCTATAGTATAGGTTTTGCATTGTTCGTGGCCTAGTTTTACCTAGGCCTAGCCTTCCTCGATGCCTATTTTGGCATGAGCAATGCTCAATCCATAGCCTTATGCGTCCTTATACCTAACTTACCACCTTTTCCATCCAATACGTCCAAATCGTCATTTGAAACCAATCTCCTCGTTGAATACTTCTCGCACCTATATTTGCTCAAAACCAATGAAAACGATTAGTACGATGGGTTGCCTCCCACCAAGCGCCTTAGTTTTGGTCGTGGCACGACTCATATTTTTGGATTTTTCATTTATCAAAAGCAAGACAAGTACTATAATAAAAGAAAGACAAAACGATAAACGATAAACGATAAAACAATAGAACGATGGGTTGCCTCCCATCTAGTGCCTTATTTATTATCGTGGCTCGACATAGTTACCTCGAGTACTTAGACTTCGTCGAGATAAGTGATAGCCATATAATTCATCGAGTCAAGAGGACCGATATAAGGTTTAACACGTTGGCCGTTCACTTTGAAGACAACACCATTATTGTCTTCCAATTCGACTACTCCAGACGAGTAGACTTAGATAACTTTGTACGGACCAGACCACTTAGACTTTAAATTACCTGGGAAAAGCTTCAATCTGGAGTTGAAGAGAAGTACCATATCACCTCTTTGGAAGTTTCGTCGAACAATCCGCTAATCATGATACTTTTTCATCCGCTCTTTGTATAGGTCTGATCTTTCATATGCATAGAGACAGAACTCATCTAATTCGTTCAGCTGCTCCAACCTCAGATTTTTAGCATCATCCCAATTCAAATTCAATTGCTTCAATGCCCACAATGCCTTATGCTCGAGATCGATGGGTAAGTGACAAGCCTTCCCATAAACTAGTTGATAAGGAGACATGCCAATGGGTGTTTTGAATGCAGTCCTGTACGCCCAAAGTGCATCATCAAGATTCCTAGACCAATCCTTCCTATTCGCATTAACCATCTTCGCAAGGATTTGCTTGACCTCGTGATTGGAAACTTCCACTTGTCCACTAGTTTGGGGATGATAAGGCATAGCTACCTTATGTTGCTTGACACCATACTTAGCCAAAACTGATTTGAATAGCTTGTTGCAAAAGTGAGATCCTCCATCACTTATGATAGTATGAGGTACTCCAAAGCGAGAGAAGATATTCTTCTTTAAGAACGCTACAACACGCTTCCCTTCATTGTCGGCCAAAGCTACAGCTTCCACCCATTTTGAAACATAATCGACAGCAACCAAGATGTACTTCAGTCCAAACGAATTCACGAATGGACCCATGAAATCAATACCCCACACATCAAAAAGTTCTACCTCAAGAATTTTAGACATGGGCATCTCATGGTGTTTTGAAATAGCACCTTGACGTTGGCATTGGTCGCACCTTCTAACATAGTCGTAGACATCTCTAAATATCGAAGTCCAATAATAACCACTTTGCAAAACTTTTCTTGCCGTCCGATTGCCTGCGTGATGTCCTCCAACTTGGGAAGTGTGGCATGCTTCCAATATAGTAGGCACTTCTTCATGAGATATACATCGTCGAATGATACCATCCGCGCATCTTCGAAACAAATAAGGTTCATCCCAATAGTAGTATTGTACGTCATGCATAAACTTCTGCCTTTGGTGGTAAGATAAATTGGCAGGTATCACATTACTCACTACGAAATTTGCAAAGTCGGCATACTATGGTAGTTCCTCCATTGTTGTCGCTAATATCTCTTCGTCCGGGAATGCATCATCAATCTAATTTTCAGGTTGCACCATATGTCCGTTCTCAAGTCGAGATAGGTAATCGGCCACTTGGTTCTCGCAACCTCTTCTATCTTTGACCTCAAAATCGAACTCTTGTAGTAGCAACACCCATCGAATTAACCTTGGTTTTGCATCCTTCTTTGTCATGAGATACCTAAGAGCTGCATGGTCTGTATGAATGATCACCTTAGTACCTAATAGATAGGCACGAAACTTCTCAAACGCGTACACAATGGCTAGGAGCTCTTGTTCAGTAATAGTGTAGTTCCTTTGGGCTTCATTTAGGACCTTACTCGCGTAGTAGATAGGACGAATTAATTTCTCCTTTCTTTGTCCAAGTACAGCTCCAATGGCTACACCACTAGCATCACACATGACTTCGAACGGGAGAGACCAGTCTGGTTCTACCATGATAGGGGCTTCAATGAGTTTTCCTTTAAGGCATTCGAATGCCTTTAAGCAATCTTCATTAAAGTCAAACTTCGCATCCTTCTCCAATAGTTTGCATAATGGACTAGCAATTTTGGAGAAATCTTTGATGAACCGACGATAGAAACCTACATGGCCAAGAAAACTACAAACTCCCTTCACCGAAATTGGAGGCGTTAGCTTCTCAATAACCTCTATTTTTGCTCGATCAACCTCTATTACTCTTGCGGAGATCTTGTGCCCAAGCACGATTCCTTCTTTTACCATGAAGTGGCACTTTTCCCAATTCAGCACAAGGTTGAATTCTACACATCTTTGTAATGCCATGCTCAAGTTTTCCAAGCACGGCTCAA
This sequence comes from Capsicum baccatum var. pendulum, assembly GCA_030864225.1. Classification (NCBI taxonomy): domain Eukaryota; kingdom Viridiplantae; phylum Streptophyta; class Magnoliopsida; order Solanales; family Solanaceae; genus Capsicum; species Capsicum baccatum. The sequence continues at coordinate 78,862,768 of CM061560.1, read as the reverse complement.
AAGATTCACCAACAACTGAAAAATCATCCATAAATACCTCCAAAGTGTCCTCAACCATATCAGAGAAAATGGATATCATACAGTGTTGAAAGGTGGTTGGTGCATTACATAACCCGAATGGCATACGTTTGAAGGCAAACGTACCATATGGGCATGTAAATGTTGTCTTCTCTTGGTCTTCGGGGGAAATACAAATCTGATTGTAGCCTGAATAACCGTCCAAGAAGCAAAACCATCCTTTCCCCGCTAATCGATCTAGCATTTGGTCCATGAATGGCATTGGAAAGTGATTTTTGAGTGTCCAAGAGTTCAGCTTTCGGTAGTCCATGCATACTCTCCATCCAGTGACGGGTCTGAGTGGAATAAGCTCATTCTTAGCATTCGCAACCACCGTCATGCCTCCTTTCTTGGGAACACATTGTACCGGGCTTACCCATGTACTATCAGAGATTGGATATACAACTCCTGCATCTAACCACTTGATAATTTCTTTCTTCACCACTTCTTGCATAGGTGGGTTTAGAAGTCTTTGATGCTCAATGGTGGGTGTGCAATTTTCTTGAAGCTGAATTTTATGTGTGCAAATCCCAGGTGGAATACCAATAATATCCGCAATGGTCCATCCAATGGCTCTAATATACTTGCGTAAGATAGCAATAAGAGCTGCAACTTGTTGCTCACCCAAATCGGCTGCCACAATAATTGGAAGAGTATTTCCACTTCCTAAGAAGGCGTACTTCAAATAACTTGGCAGCTCCTTCAATTCTAACGTGGGTGGCTCCTCAATAGATGGCTTAGCTGGTGGTGTGGATCTATTCTTGAGATCAAGATCCATCTTCTTGGGAGCATAGCGATATATCCCTAATCCCGATAGAGCACAAGTAGCTTCTTCAGAATTTTCAGCATCCTCATTCTCTCCATTCATGAGCACAACCTCCAAAGGGTCATCAATAATTTGCTCTTCTTCAAGTAATTCTTTCTCATCATCAAAGAGAACATCAGCCACCGATAATACACTTAGATCTTTGGGTTGCTTCATTGATTTGCACACATCAAAGTGAACCACTTCGTCATTTATTCGGAATGAAAGGTCATTAGCTCTCAAATCAATAAGCACACTTCCTGTAGCAAGGAAAGGGAGCCCCAATATTATGGGAACTTCTGAGTCTGCTTCACAATCCAAAATAACAAAGTTTGCTGGAAAGATGAATGAAGAAACCTTTACCAATACGTCACATAGAATACCAACAGGTCGTTTTACCGACCTATCCGCCATGACGAGCCTCATATTGGTTGGAGTAGGATCACCCAACCCCAACTTCTTGTAGATCGATAATGGCATCAAATTTATGCTGGCTCCTAAGTCACATAATGCTTTGGCAAAATTCAAAGATCCAACGGTGCAAGGAATAGTGAAAGCTCCGGGGTCGGCCTTCTTCTGAACTATCGATCGGGTAGCAATTGCACTACAATGATGCACATCTTCTTTCAACTCATAACTTGCTGCCCGCTTCTTAGTCAAAAGATCCTTCATAAACTTCGCATACCCAGGCATTTGCTCAAGTGCCTCTACCAATGGAACATTAATGGTCAGCTGTTTCAACATAGTCATGAATTTGCTGAACTTTGTGTCATCCGCCACCTTCTTCAATCTTTGGGGAAAAGGTGGTGGTGGGTATGGAAGTGTTCTTTCCATGGCTTTCTTCTCCTCTTGCTTCTGTTTTTCCACTTTTTCAGGCTGCACCGTGCTGGAGGTGGCGTCCTTGACATCAGGAGTAGTAGCTGTGGCATCTTCTCCTTTTGCGTTGTCATCCATGTCCGCAACTTCGTCAACCACTTGCTTGCCTTTTGCAGAAGTTTCCAGCACCTTACCACTTCTGGTAGTGATGGCCATGTATGACCCATCATTTCTTGGGTTTTGCACAGTATCGCTAGGTAAAGTGCCGGCCTTTCTTTGATTGAGTGCTGCTGAAAGTTGGCTCAATTGCTGCTCTATTTGCTTGATAGAAGTGGAATGTGAATCAACTAATTGTTTCATGGAGGACAAATCATTAATTACCTCCGTTACTCCCGTGCTTGTTGCTTCCACTCCTTTCAATAATTTAGCCATCATGTCTTCCATACTTCCAGAATTAGATGTGGTGGTGTCACGTCTACCAAGGGGAACGTACAAACCACTCTTTTTATTCTTATTTTTCCAACTACCTTGGTCTTTGTTTCCAGCTTTATCATAGTAGTTCCGACCTTGGTTTCCTTGGGTATTCCCACGGAAACCCCCCTGATTGTTTAAGTAGTTGGCCTCTTCTTCCGAATCAGATTCGTCTCTTCCTTTTGACGCAATAGCTTTCACTTTTTTGTTCTTCCCTGATAATAAATGCTTTGTAATAAGATCCATTTGTGTTTTCAGATGCGCCATATCTTGATCACGTTCTTCTTCTCTTCTTATTTGGTCTGCAGTCATGCCAATAGATAAAGTGGGGCTTGCTACCTCAAAATCTCTAGTATGCCAAGCTCTACTTTGTTTCGTCATACGATCTAGCATATTGCTTGCTTGACCAAAAGTGAGGTCCATAAAAGATCCTCCAGCTGTGTTATCCACCACTGGCTTAGTTATTGAATTCAAGGCTCTATACAATATCTCCATTAGGTGAACATTGGTCATGTGATGGTTTGGGCATCTCGCTAGCTTTGTCTTGAACCTCTCCTATGTTTCATGAAGAGCTTCAGTGGGAAGCTGACGAAAGTTGCTGATTTCATCTCTCAATTGTGCTCTTTTGGATGGCGGAAAGAATCTTTCTAGGAAAGCGTCTCTCAATTGCCTCCAATTTGTAATTGAATCAGGAGTCAGCCCATTCAACCATAGTGTTGCCTCCTCAGACAGAGACAATGGAAATAGACGTAATCGAATTGCATTCTGACCAACACCAGGATTGTCAAACGACTTGCATGTAGAAATAAAGTTGATGAGATGCATATTCGGATCATCACCTGCTAGTCCACCAAATAATCCCTTGAGTTGCAATAACTGAATCATGGTGCTTTTGATGTTGAACTTGGCTCCGGGCGCTAATGGTGGAGGAATAATGGCTCCAGTGGCTCCGAAACCATCAAGATCATCATCATCGTCGTCAAAAGTTGGTTGCGTGGGTTGGCGATCATACCTAAACAGAGCTCGACGACCTCTTCTGTTGGTAGGTGTTAAGATTTCAGCATCACGCCTTGGGTTTAGTAACTCGTCATCTCCCAAATCCTCATCGTCAGGATTTGTTGCTCGCCCAGGGTTATCAATGTTTTGTTGGTGTACTTGGGCGGCGGCAAGAGCAGCTAATCTCGCCTGTTCCTGTTGAGCAGCCATCCTTTCGATTTCTGCTTGTGCTTCCATTTTGCCAATACGTTGTGGTTCAGGATTGATAGGTAATAACGGTTGACCAGAACTTCGAGTATGGGGCATGAACTAAATAAAAACCTGCAGTAAACAAAAACAAAAACAAAAACTAAAAGTAAAATTACGAGAATCTTTGACCAAAGGGTCTAGTAATTATCACAAACTTGATTGACACTCGTACTCCCCGGTAACGACACCAATTTTTGATAACGCTCAATCTACAGCTCTTGTAGGAGTGTAAAGCGGTCGTTAGCAAATATAGAACCCAACCTGGGTTGGGTATCGATCCCACAGGGAATAGCTTGGCCAACAAGTAAGCAAAATTACTAGACTTTTAGTGCAAGTCTCGTAATGAGGGGGGATTGTAATGTGTAACCAAAACAATAAAGTAAATGCTGAAAATAGCAAAATAAAAAGAAAGAATATTTCGTAGGTTATGAAACAATGAGAATTGAAGCGTTGGGGTTATGTCCACCTCCTGAGTTATACGTCTCTATTGACTATGAGTGTGTAGAATTCCGACATGCATGTGCTTATAGAGAATTGTATTCGATGGTAAATCCAGGCGTCTTTCGACCTATTCGAGGATTATTTCACTTTAACTCTTTCGAGCTTAAAGCGTGTCTAATGGTACAAATTCTCCAAGAGGTTAATCCAGTTACGGCACTAACTGTTTAGTAGGGAATTTTAGGGGGTGACCCTACTACCTTGACATTATCTCTTTTCCAGACAAATAACCTTTCTTTCGAACAAGTTAAATGTTATACTGGCGTATTCTTGTGTTTGCAACCACAAAGAATGTAGATTAAGATGAAGAGAATAATGATATAAGCATCATACGTGTCATAAACTCACAAACTCATAGCAATAGATAGTATCTCAGTTGGCTTCCATAACCCCAACAGAGAGGTTTAGTTACCCATGAAGGCGAAGGAGATCACGATTGACATTGCTGTTATACCACAAGATTGATTAATTTCGTGTAGCACAAGTGGTAGGCGTTAGGCGTGAATTTCCTAGGCAAAGTAACGTTTCTCTTGTTGCGGAAATTAAGAGTTGAATAGATGAATAGAAGAAGAAAAATAGAATTAATGGGAAGATTAGAAGAGTTGTAATTGAGAAGTAGAATGTATCTCTCCACTAAGGGAGGATTGTAAGAAGATGAATAAAAATCTCTAGCATGATAGGGTATTTATAATACCCATATCCTAATCCTACTAAGCTAATGAAATATCTAACCAAATCCTACTAAACTAATGAAATACTTAACCCAATTGTACTAGGTTAATGTAACATTATCCAAATCCAAATAAACTAATGAAATACTTAACCCAATTGTACTAGGTTAATGTATCATTATCCAAATCCAATTAAGTTACTACAAGTCCCCAAAGTCTTCAGAAATGTTGTTTTAGCCCGGGACAGATTTTCCATGCATCACTTTTGGTCCTTTAAGCTTCCAAGCTCCCTTTCCTTCCTTCGTGAGCTTTCTTTGGCGTCAAGTAAGCCATAAAATGCTGATTTCTGCATCAATTATACCTGAAACTTTGCTAATCATGTTCGTTAGCTCACTTACAGGAAAAAGAACTAAAAGTGCATGAAATATATAATTTGTTCTCAAAACTAGGCTAAAATATGGGTAAAATATAGCACTATAGGCGCGTAAATTCGCCTATCATCAACACCCCACACTTGAAGCTTTGTTCGTCCTGGAACAAAATATCATGTCCATCTAAACCTCAACTTAGGGTTTTACAGCAACAACACAAAACATTCTTCAAGACAAGCACAACAGTTATCAACAAAGAGTAGTTTTCCGATCATTAGTAGAAACCATTTAACCTCTAGCATAGAATCGTGATGGTGGTCAACTCATATTCAAAAGTTAAGGCACAAAGAATCATGTACAACTATCCAAAACTCATCAACCATGTGTGTCTCACAATATATTACCCATAGTCACTCACAAGTATAGCATATTTTTCAAACATGGGTATCAAAATATCCTTGCTCTCGCTCTCACAAAGAATTCGTATGCAGCAACTGATGACCATAGGCTTGCACTTAGTGTAATACTCCACTAAATGTCAGAATGCTAAGATTAGGATCAAATAGGTCTTTTGATGGTTGTAATGTAGGCTAAGGGACGGGCAGGATCAGCTATTTTGGCCAGAAATAGTGACTTAGTTCCTAAGCACTTTAATACATCACATTGTATCATTGACATTTTTTTCTTTCAACCTTTCTTCTTTCTTTTATTCTACCACCCTTGTTCTCCTCTTTTGTTTTTCCATTTTAAGCATAACTCACTTTTTAGCTTTCTTTTCCTTTTTCTTTTCACAACATACCTCTTATGCTAGCACTTTTCTTTTTCATAACACATTCAAGCACCATTACATTTTAAAGCATCATACTCACCCAATTTTCCTCTTATTTCGTCACATGACTTTTTCACTTTAAAGCACTTAGGAGTTTGGATCAAATTACGGTCTTGAACAAAAAATGGATTAGGCTTACATATGAGGTTCGTCAAATAAAATAGGCTAAAAGCTCAAAAGGGTTTAACTAGGATGATGTCCATGGGTAGGTAAAACGACGGTAAACATCTGTAGGTTGCCAAAGAAATGCCTAAATCATCTCCTAAACTTACACTCCTTATTTTCGCTTTGCATACATACCAGGCAAGTTCTAGCATCAGCCACAAACATAGAATAAACTATTATCTCACACACACAAGGCACATGGTCGACTTGATTGGAAGTAATATAGACTCTCGACCCAACAAGTGAAGGAATTGAACCACAAAATATCACACAATGAGTCACAACTATAGCCTAAAAGTCTCAATAGTCATAATTGTAGCACATGCTCTTGTTATAATCTTATGCTGCCTATTGGAATTATTTCATGCGAAGCTAAGAAAAAAAAATTATTCCTAAAAAACTTAACTTAACTAAAAAAATGAAACACACAAAAAAAAACGAAACAAATAAAACAAAGTAAACAAACATAGATAACAAACATAGATGCGATAGAGAAGTATAGCATGCGATACCGCCACCCCACACTTATACAGGACACTGCCCTCAGTGGAAAATAAATATGAAGAACCTGGTCAGTCGGACTCTTCCTCAATGTCGGGGGTCATACCCCCTTCGTCGGAATCATCATAAGAGTCGTCGTCAGAGTTCTCCTCCTCATCGGAGTCTGGCAAGCGTCGATCGTCATCGTTTGACACATCATCGTCTAGAGGTTCCTCAAAGTAAACACCCACTCCACACATCTCCCGTGCATGCATGTTCATTGGATAATCATGGTCCAGCTGTTGGAGCTCTTCAGCAGTTGGAACACGACCTCCACTCATCATTGTGAAGCGTGTCATGCCATAAAGATGATGGAAGAAACTCTCATCACGAGCATGTCTCTCCGCAGTAGTGAGGTTGACACCATGAGTTGTTTCAGCATCTTTGACCTTGGTGAGGTCAACCTTCTTCGGGTTATGTGGGAGTTTGTGATCAGCTGGTTCCTCTTCGATATCCTCCTTCCGCAAGAGTGTTGTCAACAGATTACCAAAAGTGAAGTGAGACCTTTTGTGGAGTTTGGCCTTCCGCATTGTAGAGCGAATGATTGCCCTAAAATTGAGAGGGACATTCGTCATCAAAGCATAGACCAAACACACTCTATCTCTTGATATCTTGGTGTATTGAGTCCCAGGAATAAGGCATGAGTTGACAATACGCAACCAGATTCTTGCTTCCCTATTCAATGGAGCATAGGGGAAGGTGTTGTGCCGTCCGGTGTCTCGGTGTCTACCCCACCTTGCCATAGATCTACTTCCACAAAGTGTGTGTCGTATTGCTCTATAAGGAGGCCTGTTGTACAGCTCTTTGAATGGTGCTGGGTCGACCGAAGGTAAACCAAGAAAGGAGTTGAGCAAATCCGCGTTGAGCTGTAACACGTGGCCCCGAATCTTGACTTCGTTGCCTGTGGTTTTCGGCGACCAGTTGGCGTAGAACTTCCTTGTCAAATCAAGATTACATTCTCCCATGTCGCGGAAGATGAAATCCAGTTTCAACGCCATTATTTTTGCCAACATACACGGCTCCTTCTTCGCTATGGTGTCCTTGTTGATCAAGTCGACGTGAACATATTTCCGTTCCTTGTTGTTCTTGTACCATTCTTTGGATTCCTCCTCAAGTACCCATTTTATTCCAAACATTCGTCGGGGTAGTTGCATTGAGGATGATTCTCCTTGTTCCTTGCGACCTCTCTTCTTGCCCTTTTGGGAAGTGGTAGCCTTATCTTGTCGCGCTTTAGGTGCCATTGTTCCTGAGATTTAAACAGTATTCATGTTAGCATCCACTCAAAGGAAACAATCTATACACCAGCCATCGGGGTACCACCCCACACTTAGGTTCGTTAATACAAAACAGTGAAGTGAATTCATACGTTTTGGGAACTATGTTCCAACAAGAAAATCAGCGATGTATCACTACTTGCAGCCATTGCACTACTTTCATGTTAGGTATAACAACACTACTACGTAGGGGTTACATTATGGTATAGTTACTTTCAACAATCACAACCTCCTACGTCGGTAGGCAACTATAAGTCTTATCCTGATGAACGGGATAGTCTATCATGTAAGTATCCAAGTATCAAACTTAAACAATTGTCATAACCCTAGCAATTCCGCAAATAGTATAACAATGCTATTAAAACCAAATTCAAGTCGGAAACAAGTCAAGATTATCCTAACGTATATGTTCACGCACATGGTTTTGTGTCAACAATCCAAACACATTAACATCGCCAATAATCTTTCAAGATGTAGCAATTCATAATAGGCATAGCAACGTAGTACTTACGAGAAATAGATGAAGAATAAAAGAGTACTTACGTGATTGAAGCCTTTGGAGATGTTCTTGTGAATTGGAAGAGCAAAAAGAAAACGTTTGAGATGATTTGGAGAGAGTATGCGGCGCCTTTAGGTCTATTAATGTGGTTATGTTTCAAGACCAAGTCCCCTTTATATAGGAAAAGAATGGGTCAGGTTTTGACCCATTTACACACGGTTTTGGAGACAAAAATTCCCTATATGCGGCGCATAATGCTTGGCATAGTCATAGTATAGGCGGCGCATAATGTATGGCATTTAGGGACATATGCGGCGCATAGGTCATGGCATTTAGGGACATATGCGCGGCATAGTGTATAGCATTTGAGATACTGAGACCTAATGCTATAGCATAGGCGGCGCATAGTGTATAGCACACTTAAGAATGGGCGGCGCATAGTGTATAGCACACTAGATTCCGAGACATTAGGCTATAGTATAGGTTTTGCATTGTTCGTGGCCTAGTTTTACCTAGGCCTAGCCTTCCTCGATGCCTATTTTGGCATGAGCAATGCTCAATCCATAGCCTTATGCGTCCTTATACCTAACTTACCACCTTTTCCATCCAATACGTCCAAATCGTCATTTGAAACCAATCTCCTTGTTGAATACTTCTCGCACCTATATTTGCTCAAAACCAATGAAAACGATTAGTACGATGGGTTGCCTCCCACCAAGCGCCTTAGTTTTGGTCGTGGCACGACTCATATTTTTGGATTTTTCATTTATCAAAAGCAAGACAAGTACTAGAATGAAAGAAAGACAAAACGATAAACGATAAACGATAAAACAATAAAATAATAGAACGATGGGTTGCCTCCCATCTAGTGCCTTATTTATTATCGTGGCTCGACATAGTTACCTCGAGTACTTAGACTTCGTCGAGATAAGTGATAGCCATATAATTCATCGAGTCAAGAGGACCGATATAAGGTTTAACACGTTGGCCATTCACTTTGAAGAGGTTCTGACATGCATGTGCTTATAGAGAATTGTATTCGATGGTAAATCCAGGCGTCTTTCGACCTATTCGAGGATTATTTCACTTTAACTCTTTCGAGCTTAAAGCGTGTCTAATGGTACAAATTCTCCAAGAGGTTAATCCAGTTACGGCACTAACTGTTTAGTAGGGAATTTTAGGGGGTGACCCTACTACCTTGACATTATCTCTTTTCCAGACAAATAACCTTTCTTTCGAACAAGTTAAATGTTATACTGGCGTATTCTTGTGTTTGCAACCACAAAGAATGTAGATTAAGATGAAGAGAATAATGATATAAGCATCATACGTGTCATAAACTCACAAACTCATAGCAATAGATAGTATCTCAGTTGGCTTCCATAACCCCAACAGAGAGGTTTAGTTACCCATGAAGGCGAAGGAGATCACGATTGACATTGTTGTTATACCACAAGATTGATTAATTTCGTGTAGCAAAAGTGGTAGGCGTTAGGCATGAATTTCCTAGGCAAAGTAACGTTTCTCTTGTTGCGGAAATTAAGAGTTGAATAGATGAATAGAAGAAGAAAAATAGAATTAATGGGAAGATTAGAAGAGTTGTAATTGAGAAGTAGAATGTATCTCTCCACTAAGGGAGGATTGTAAGAAGATGAATAAAAATCTCTAGCATGATAGGGTATTTATAATACCCATATCCTAATCCTACTAAGCTAATGAAATATCTAACCAAATCCTACTAAACTAATGAAATACTTAACCCAATTGTACTAGGTTAATGTAACATTATCCAAATTCAAATAAACTAATGAAATACTTAACCCAATTATACTGGGTTAATGTATCATTATCCATATCCAACTAAGTTACTGCAAGTCCCCAAAGTCTTCAGAAATGTTGTTTTAGCCCGAGACAGATTTTCCATGCATCACTTTTGGTCCTTTAGGCGTCCAAGCTCCCTTTCCTTCCTTCGTGAGCTTTCTTTGGTGTCAAGTAAGCCATAAAATGCTGATTTCTGCATCAATTATACCTGAAACTTTGCTAATCATGTTCGTTAGCTCACTTACAGGAAAAAGAACTAAAATTTCATGAAATATATAATTTGTTCTCAAAACTAGGCTAAAATATGGGTAAAATATAGCACTATAGGCGCGTAAATTCGCCTATCATCAATAATCATTCAAAATCATATGAATTTGTAATTAAAACTTAGTTTGGGGCATAAAGATGGAAGAGGATCCTTGTTCATAAACCCTACATACCTTGCTAGATGATTAGATAAGAATCTTAGATATTGGATTCCTATTTAGTTCTTGAAGATGAGTTCTTGATTATCTTATCTTGGGAATCCTCAATTTAAAGCTTTCTTGGAGAAACAATGTTGGAATTTGATTTCTTGGGGAGGAAGCTTTGAACTCTAGGGTTTTTCTTTGAGAGAGGATTGATGAATAATGAGCATAATAGTCTTAGAATGGGTTTAATGTTGTGTTTGTCATGAATTGGGGGCTTGGGAATTGACCAAAATACCCTTTTTTAAACTTCTAAACAGAACTGGAAAAGGGAACAAAAATCCCGATTTGGCTAGCCACCGCGATGCGCCACTATCGCAGTGGCTCACTGAAAAATGATAAGTGGGAACTGGAAGATCTCGGCGATGCGGAGCTATCGTGGAGCACCTTTGGAATGCCATTTAGGCCATTAATGCGGCGCGGAGCTATCGCGTTTTCCCACTAGAAATTTTGAAATGGAAAATTGCACTCCTCCACGATGTGGGAAAATCGTAGAGGTCTACTGGATTTTACAAATGTGAAATTGCCCTTCACCGCAATGCGGTGACTGCACAGTTGGCACACTGCTTTACTAAAAATGCATAACTTCTCAACCGAGTATCGAATTTAGGTAGAATTGGTATCGATGGAAAGCTTATTCAATTTCTTACACAATTGAGGGTCTAAATTTGGAAAATTCTATATGAAATAATTAGGTAATCAGTTTTGAAGCTAAATTTTGATATTCTAGGAGTGAAATTAAGCTAGGAAAAGTATGGGTATTGCAATATCTTCCTTTGGGAACATTCGTCCTCAAATATAGCTAGTTAAGCTGAGAAAACTGAGGAATCCAAGGCTATAAGATATCATGCACAACTAAAATAAATTGTATGACTGAATGTCAACATAATGAGCTACCGAACTGATCGGTGAGTGCATGAATTTACATGGAAACTACTATATAGTTGAATATAAGATTGAAAAAGACCTGAACGAAGGAGGGCTATTACCTTCGGCTGAATCTGAGTTCATGGAGAAGAGATGAGGATACTTGGTACGCATATCTGCTTCTGCTTCCTAAGTATCACCCTCAACGGACTGATTTCTCCAGAGAACTTTGACCAAGGGAACTTTTTTGTTCCTTAGTCTACGGATCTGATGATCAAGACTTTCTACTGGAACTTCTTCGTAAGAAAGGCTATCCTGAATATATGTTCTTTCTAGTAGGACTATAACAATTGAATCATCCACGTACTTCTTCAATAAAAATACATGGAACACTGGATGAACTATGGATAAATCTATGGGTAGCTCAAGCTCATACGCTACCTTCCCAACACGGGTCAAAATCTGGATCGGGACTACATATCAGGGACTAAGCTTCCCCTTTTTCCAAACCTTTTCACCCCTTTCATGGGTGAAATTTTCAAATACACAAGGTCATCAACCTCAAACTCAAGATCTCTTCTTCTTATGTCTGCATAGGATTTCTGTCGACTCTGGGCTACTTTCAATTTCTCTCTAATCAACTGAACTTTCTCAATGGCCTCAAACACCATGTCTGGCCCAACCAAAGTGGCCTCACCTACTTTAAACCAAACAACTGATGATATATATCTTCTCCCATAAAGAGTCTCAAACGGAGCCATCTAAATACTAGCATGGTAACTGTTATTATAAGCGAATTCAATCAACAAAAAATGCTCATTCCAACTACCTTTGTAATCAAGAACACATGCCCTCAACATGTCCTCTAGAGTCTGAATGGTCCTTCTACCTGACCATCGGTCTGTGGATGTAAAGCTGAACTAAGATGAACTTGGGTACGAAGACCCTTCTGAAAGGCTTTCCAAAACTGAGTACCCCTATTCGAGATGAGAGATAAAAGAACTCCATGCAATCTGATTAGCTCTCTAATATACAACTTAGTATAATCTTCAGCTGTGTAAGATGTGTGAACTGGCAAAATATGTGCTGACTTAGTTAATCTATCTACAATAACCCAAATCGAATCATGCTGATGATGCGAATGGGGTAAACCAGTCACAAAGTCCATATTTACCTCTTCCTACTTCCAGGTGGGGATACCAAACTCTTGCAATGTACCACCAGGTCTTTGGTGCTCTACCTTAACCTGTTGACAAGTTGTACACTTTACTACAAACTCTACTATATCTTTCTTCGTACCAATCCACCAATAGATTTCCCACAAGTTACGGTACATCTTGGTAGCACCTGGATAAATGGAATAATGCACACCATGTGCTTCTACCATAATTCGCTGCCTCAAATCAACAACACATGGTACACATAATCTACTCTTGTATCTCAACACACCATCTCACCCTTTGGAGAAAACCTCTACCTTTTGGTCTTTAACTGACTCTTTTAGTTTGACCAAACTAGAATCGTCATCTTGCTTCTCTTTCACTTTCGAAACTAGGGAAGATTTAGAACTATTCTAAACCTAAACATTCCCTTCAGCTGAATAAACCAATTTAACACCCAATCTAGATAACTGATGAACTTCTCGAACTAGCTCCTTCTTATCATTCTCCACATGAGAAACACTGTCTATAGATAATCTACTAAGGGCGTCTGCCACTACATTGGCCTTGCTCAGATGATACAACACACTCATATCATAATCTTTCAACAATTCTAACCACCTTCTGTAATGAAGATTTAACTCCCTTTGAGTGAACACATACTACAAGCTTTTACGATTCGTAAACACATCAACATGCGACCCATAAAGATAGTGCCTCCAAATTTTCAAAGCAAACACAACAGTAGCTAACTCAAGATCATGGGTCAGATAATTCTTTTCGTGAGGCTTAAGCTTTCTATAGGCGTAGGATATAACTTTTCCTCTCTGTATCAATATACAACCCAAACCAACTCTAGAGGCATCACAATACATAACAAAACCATCTGTACCATCGGCTAATGCTAAAACTGGGGCTAAAGTGAGTCGAGTCTTCAACTCCTGAAAACTTTTCTCGCAGGAATCTGACCACTGAAACTTAACTTTCTTTTGGGTCAATCTAGACATAGGAGATGCAATAGATGAGAAACCCTCAATAAAACATCTGTAATATCCATCTAAACCTAAGAAACTCCTAATGTCTAATAGAGAGATAGGTCTAGGCCAATTTCTTACTGCTTCTGTCTTTTGAGGATCAACTCTAACACCGTCACTAGAAATAATATGATCAAGAAAAGCTACTGACCTTAACCAAAATTCACACTTGCTAAATTTGGAGAACAACTGGTGATCTCTAAGTGTTTACAACACAATTCTAAGGTGGTCTACATGATCATCCTCAGTATGAGAGTAGACAAAAATATCATCGATAAAGACTATGACTAACATGTCCAGATACTGTTTGAACACTCTGTTGATCAGGCCCATGAAGTCTGCTGGGGCATTTTTTTCGTCCAAAGGACATGACTAGAAACTCAAAATGACCATAACGGGTTCTAAAAGCTATCTTTAGAATATCACATTCCCTCACTTTAAGCTGATTATAGCCAGATCTAAGGTCTATCTTAGAGAAATAACTTGCACTTTGGAGTTGATCATATAAGTGATCAATTCTTGGAAGAGGATATTTGTTTTTGACTGTGACTTTATTCAGCTAACGATAGTTAATTCACATATGCAAAGAACCATATTTATTTCACACGAATAGGACGGGAGCGCCCCATGGAGAAACACTAGGCCTTATGAAACCTTTATCGAAGAGATCTTTGAGTTTCTCTTTCAACACTTTAAGCTCAATGGGAGCCATACGATATGGAGGTATTAAGATAGGTTGAGTGTTAGAGAGAAGGTCAATACCAAATTCTATTTCCTTAGCATGAGTTACCCCTGGAAGATCTTTGGAAAAGATGGTAGATACACCCTTTGGAGATCAACTTTCTAGTTTTAAGATATAATATGAAATGCCTTTTGGGAGACACTAAATTTCCTCCCCACTCAATAACTGGATCATCTAGAAACTGAAACTTCACCACTCGGGTGCTACAATATATAGATGCATAATAGAAATGGAGCTAATCCATGCCAAGGATAAGATCAAAATCAACCATATATAACTCTATTAGATCTGCTAACATGATTTTATGAAGGACAGTGATAGGACACATTTTATAAATCTATTTAGAATCAACTGACTCACCCACTGGGGTAGAAACTAAGAAAGTCTTGGGGATCTTTTTAGGGCTTATTTTAAAAGTTACTGCAACTAACAGGGTCACATAAGAGAAACTTGACCCAGGGTCTAACAACACATAAACATCAAAATGAAAGACATGAAGTATAACAATAATAACATCTAGTGAATTCTCCTGATCCTGTTGGGATGGTAAAGCATAGAACTAATTCTGGTTCTGACCACCACCAATACTGGATGATGTGCCCTGAGGAGGGACTGGGCGACCTAAAGGAGCTAGTTCACTAGTGGCCTGAGTGTGGGGACGAATATCCTGGTTTTCATTCTTAGACTACGGACACTCTCTAATACCATATCCCAACTTACCACAACCAAAACAAACTTTCTATCTAACTAAACACTCACCAGGGTGATTCTTACCACACTTAGCACATATAGGATCAGTGGGTTTTTCACTCATACTATTCTGAGACCTGGACACAAAAGACTTACCCTACTACTCCTGCCTGGCTTTGGGAGCAGGAGTACTAGCTGAAAATGGTACTGGCATAGATGAATGATTCTGAATCTGCAAATGATTTTCCCCTTAAGACCTAGCCTAGCCATACTCAAACTGCCCTGTTCTAGCCTTCGTACTTTCCCTCTCTCTTTCCTTCAACTTCTCTATCTTAATCTGTTGAGCATGAATCATCAACCTAGTAAGATACATGTCTCCAATAAGCATGGAAGTCCTACACCCCTTGACTACCAATCTAGACACTTCTATGACAAACTACCTCATACTTACCCTAGGATCATCCATCGTATCAGGGGCATACTTAGACAACTAATTGAACTTAAGGTAGTTCTTATTCACTATCATTGGGCCCTACCTCAAATTCATAAATTCTTCTATCTTAGCTTCTCTTATTTCACGCAAAAAGAATGTCTAGAAAAGTATCTCGAAATACCTGCCAACTCATAGGAGTTGAATTCTCACCTCTACCATTCTTCAACATAACTACCCCGTCATATGCTACATCCTTCAATAGATAGGATGCTAACTCTACACTCTTCTCTTCAGAAACATTCTTAATTAGGGTGATCTTCTTTACCTCATCTAAATAAAGTTGTCGGTCCTCACCTGCTTTTGACCCAAAAAACTCTGGCGGATTCATTCTCATAAAGTGGGACTACAGCCTGATGGTTTACCTGAATATTAGAAGTCACTACCTGGGCCAACGCCTGAAAGGAAGCCCTATACTTAGCATGAGGCATATTCTCATTCAAAGAATCGATAAGTTTGGGTGGCTGGTTATTATTTCTACGAGCGTTAGCTCGACAAGGAGGCTTATTCAACTGTAACATAAGAGCACGAGTTAAAAGCAGATAGAGATAATGTAAGCATGATAGATTATGAAAGAATAAGATAATTTTTTTCCTAAGAACATATCGTAGCCTCTTGCTCATGGCACACTTCACACCCATGATTAAGACTCTACGTAACATGGCTTTTCTGACTCCCTAGGACTCTTATAAACCTTAGGCTCTGATACCAAGTTTGTAATGCCACGAAACCTAGTCCCGAGACATCATACATTGCTCAATACTACAAGTAGTCTTAACCTAACCCTATCTAACTATTACTAAGTTTCAATCTCACAATAATAGGAAATATAGACATAAGAGTCATACTGAATGCAAAAACTGCCTAAAATAGCTAAGAATAATCTGAATATAATCTCTGAAAACCAAATACTATAAGTCTGAATCAAATCTAGCAGTCTGACAAGCCTCTACTACTAATAATTAGAGTCACTGGGACAAATGATACGCCTAAATTACAACTCTCGATATAAAGCATACGCCATCGCTGTCAAATATAGAACCCAAATGGTTGGGTGTCAAATCCCATAGGGAATACTATGCTCACTAAGTGTTGTAATCGTTATTGGACTGTTGATCAGAGGTTTCTAAGAAGAAAAGAGGGTTTTAACTTATAAAATAATTAATTGTAACAAGTGTATTCCACGAATGATTCTCTTCGTAATTTGTAACTTTATGAGATTAAATAAACCAGGGTTATGGTCACCAAAATTCTAGCACCATTTGGGTTGTGAATCATTTATGAGTTCCACTTAGCGAATTCAATTTCAAGAGAGGTTGAGTCCTATTATTTATCCCTTAGTTTCTCAACCTAAGTGGATAGATTAGACTCAAATTCTCTCAAACTCAAAGGATGCATTATTCATTCAACCCATTTCCCATGTAAGCTAATCCTGTTAGGGCATTGGCTATTACTCTAAAGGTTATAGCCCTTAGAATTCATGTAAACACTTCTTTTTCCTAATAAACACTTTCCTTTCAGAAAAGTGATGTTTTAGGGCTCACTCTTCAAGTTTGCAACCAAGAAGAGTGATGAAATTGAAGAAAGGTTTATGCAATATCATTTAGTTATGGAACTCAATTTGATTCTGATGATAGGCGAATTTACACACCTATATCAATATATTTTGCCCATATTTTAGCCTAGTTTTGAGAACAAATTATATATTTCATGCACTTTTAGTCCTTTTTCCTGTAAATAAGCTAACAAACATGATTAGGAAAGTTTCAGGTATAAATGATGCAAAATACAGCATTTTATGGCTTACTTGACGCAAAAGAAAGCTCACAAACGAAGTAGAAGGGAGCTGGACGCCTAAGGACCAAATCTGCTGCATGGAAAATCTGTCCCGGGCTAAAACAGCATTTCTGAAGACTTTGGGGACTTACAGACACAAAAGCTGGATTTTTACAAAGATACATTAACCTAATACAATTAGGTTATGTATTTCACTATTCTATTTGGATTATGATATTGTAACCTTACCCTAGTACATTTGGGTCAAGGATTTCATTAGTATAGTAGGATTTGGCTATTTATTTCATTAGCTTAGTAGGAGTAGGATAGGAGTATTATAAATACCCTATCATGTTAGAGATTTTTATTCATTCTTCACTTAATTCAACAATTAATTTTCTTCCATCCCTCTTATCTTCCACCACAAACACTTCTAAGAAGGTGGGTGTCGATCCCACAGGGAATAGCTTGGTCAACAAGTAAGCAAAATTAATAGACTTTTGGTACAAGTCTCGTAAGAAGGGGGGAGATTGTAATAAGTAACCAAAGTAATGAAATAAAAGCTGAAAATAGCAAAGTAAAAAGAGAAAGATTGTCACTTAAGTTGTAAACAATGAGAATTGAAGCGTTGGGGTTATGTCCACCTTCTGAGGTATACGTCTCGATCGGCTATGAGTGTGTAGAGTCTTGACATGCAATTGCTTACAGAGAATTGTAGTCGATGGTAAATCCAAGCGTCTCGCGACCTAAACAAGGACTATTTCACTTTAACTCTCGCGAGCTTAAAGTGTGTCTAACGGTACGAATTCTCCAAGAGGTTAGTCCAGTTACGGCACTAGCTTTTTAATAGGAAAGGGTGTCCTACTACCTTGACATTATCTCTTTTCCAGACAAATAACCTTTCTCGCGAACAAGTTAAATGTTAGACTGGCGTATTCTTGTGTTTGCAACCGCAAAGAATGTAGATTAAGATGAAGAGAATAATGATATAAGCAATATACGTGTCTTGAACTCACAAACTCACAGCAATAGATAGTAACTCATTCGGCTTCCATAACCCCAACTAAGAGGTTTAGTTACCCATGAATGCGAAGGATATCACGATTTGCATGGTTGATGGCGTGAGAAGTAGGTGGTAGGCGTGTGGTTTTGGTGATTCCCTAGCAAGTAACGATTCTCTTGTTGTGGAATTTAAGAATAGAAGAGTAGATTAGAAGTGTTTGTGGTGGAAGATGAGAGGGATGGAAGAAAATTAATTGTTGAATTAAGTGAAGAATGAATAAAAATCTCTAACATGATAGGGTATTTATAATACTCCTATCCTACTCCTACTAAGCTAATGAAATAAATAGCCAAATCCTACTATACTAATGAAATCCTTGACCCAAATGTACTAGGGTAAGGTTACAATATCATAATCCAAATAGAATAGTGAAATACATAACCTAATTGTATTAGGTTAATGTATCTTTGTAAAAATCCAGATTTTGTGTCTGTAAGTCCCCAAAGTCTTCAGAAATGCTGTTTTAGCCCGGGACAGATATTCCATGCAGCAGATTTGGTCCTTAGGCGTCCAGCTCCCTTCTACTTCGTTTGTGAGCTTTCTTTTGCGTCAAGTAAGCCATAAAATGCTGTATTTTGCATCATTTATACCTGAAACTTTCCTAATCATGTTTGTTAGCTTATTTACAGGAAAAAGGACTAAAAGTGCATGAAATATATAATTTGTTCTCAAAACTAGGCTAAAATATGGGCAAAATATATTGATATAGGCGTGTAAATTCGCCTATCATCAACACCCCACACTTGCAGCTTTGTTCGTCCTCGAACAAAATATCATGTCCTTCTAAGCATCGACTTAAGGTTTTTACAGCAACAACACAAAACATTTATCAAGATAAGCACAACAATTATCAACAAAGAGTAGCTTTCTGATTATAAGTAGAAACAGTTTAACCTCTAGCGTAGACTAGTGATGGTGATCAACTCGCATGCAAATGTTAAAGTGCATAGAATCATACACAACTATCCAAAACTCATCAACCATGTGTGTCTCACCATATATTACCCATAATCACTCACAAGTATAGCATATTTTTCAATCATGGGTATCAAAGTGTCCTTGCTCTCGCTCTCACAAAAAATTCATATGTAGCAACTAATGACCATAGGCTTGCCTTTAATGTAGTACTCTACTAAATGCCGGAATGTTAAGATTAGGATCAAGTAGGTCTTTTGATGGTTGTAATGTAGGCTAAGGGACGGGTAGGACTATTTTGGCCAAGAATAGTGACTAGGTTCCTAAGCGATTTAATACATCACATTGTATCAATGACACTTTTTTCTTTCAACCTTTCTTCACTCTTTTATTCTACCACCCTTGTTCTCCTATTTTATTTTTCAATTTCAAGCACTACTTACTTTTCAGCTTTCTTTTCCTTTTTCTTTTCACAACATACCTCTTATGATAGCACTTTCTTTTTCATAGCACATTCAAGCACCATTACAATTTAAAGCATCATACTTACCCAATTTCCTCTTATGTTGTCACATGACTTTTTTTTTTTAAAGCACTTAGGAATTTGGATCAAATTACGGTCTTGGAAAAAATGGATTAGGCTTACATACAAGGTTGTCAAAGAAATAGGCTAAAGGCTCAAAAGGTTTAACTAGGATGATGTTCATGGGTAGGTAAAACTGAAGGTAAACATGTATAGGTTGCCAAAGAAATGCCTAAATCATATCCTAAACTTACACTCCTTATTTTCGCTTTGCATACATACCAGGCAAGTTCTAGCATCAGCCACATACATAGAAGATACTATTAACCTCACACACACAAGGCACATGGTCGACTTGATTGAAAGTAATATAGACTCTCGACCCAACAATTGAAGGAATTGAACCACACAATATCACATAATGAGTCACAACTAGAGCCTAAACGTCTCAATAGTCATAATTGTAACACATACTCTTGTTATAATCTCATGCTGCCTATCAAAATAATTTCATGCGAAGCTAGAAAAATTTAACTCCTAAAAAAACTAAAAAAACGTCAAACGAAAAACAAAAAAAAATGGAAGTAAACAAACAAACATACAAACATAGGTGCAAACAAAGAAGTATAGCATGCGATTCTGCCACCCCACACTTTAGATGGGACACTGCCCTCAGTGGAAAATAAATTCAAAGAACCTGGTTAGTCGGACCCTTTATCAATGTCGGGGGTCATACCCCCCTTTGTCGGAATCATCATAAGAGTCGTCGTCAGAGTTCTCCTCATCATCAGAATCAGGCAGGCATCTATCATCATCAGTCGGTACATCATCGTCGAGAGGTTCCTCAAAATATACACCCACTCCACACATCTCCCGTGCATGCATGTTCATTGGGTAGTCGTGGTCCAGCTGTTCGAGCTCTTCAGCAGTTGGAATACGTCCATCACTCATCATAGTGAATCGTGTCATGCCATAGAGATGACGGAAGAAACTCTCGTCACGAGCATGTCTCTCCGCAGTAGTAAGGTTGACTCCATGAGTTGTTTCAGCATCTTTGACCTTGGTGAGTTCAACCTTCTTTGGGTTATGTGGGAGTTTGTGGTTAGCTGGTTCCTCTTCGATATCCTCCTTCCGCAACATTGTTGTCAACAAATTGCCGAATGTGAAATGGGACCTTTTGTGGAGTCTGGCCTTCCTCATGGTAGATCGAATGATTGCCCCAAAGTTGATAAAGCATAGACCAAACACACTCTATCTCTCGATATCTTGGTGTATTGAGTTCCAGGAATAAGGCATGAGTTGACAATGCGCATCCAGATTCTTGCTTCCCTATTTAGTGGAGCATAGGGGAAGGTATTGTGATGGCCTGTTTCCTTATGTCTGCCCCATCTTGCCATCGATCTGCTTTCACAAAGTGTGTGTCGTATTGCTCTGTAAGGAGGCCTGCTGTACAGCTCTTTGAATGGTGCAGTGTCGACCGAAGGCAAGCTAAGAAAAGAGTTGATCCAATCCGCTGTAAGATGTAACACTTGGCCCCGAATGTTGACTTCATTTCCTGTTGTGTTCGGCGACCAGTTGGCATAAAACTCTCTTGTTAAGTCAAGATTGCACTCTCCCATGTCGCGGAAGATGAAATCCAGCTTCAAAGCCATTATTTTTGCCAACATTCGTGGCTCCTTCTTTGCTAAGGTCTCCTTGTTGATCAAGTCGACGTGCACATATTTTCTTTCTTTGTTGCTGCTGTACCATGCTTTGGCTTCTTCCTCAAGAACCCATTTTATTCCAAACATTCTACGTGGTAGGTGTGCTGAGGATGATTCTCCTTGGTCTGTTCGACTTCTCTTTTTGCCCTTTTGGGACGTGGTAGCCTTCTCCTTGCCTTGCCTCGCTTTAGGTGCCATTGTACCTGAGACTAGAAATAATGTTAGTTGCAGCACAATCTCACTTGATACAATCTATATGAAAGCACTAGGGGTACCACCCCACACTTAGTTTCGTTAGCACAAATCAATGAAGTGAAAGTGGTCGAGTACTCAGATTTCGTCGACATACGTTTTAGGATTGTATTCCGACAAGAAAATCAGCATTGCATCACTTATTTGCAGCCAGTGGACTACTTTCATGGTGGATATAGCAACACTATGACATAGGGGTTACCACATGGAATCGTTATTCTTACAACAAGCACAACCTCCTAAGTCGATATGCACTATGACCTTATCCTGATGGCCGGGATAGTCTATCATGTAAGCATCCAAACAACAATCTTAATCAATATTCATAGTCATATCAATTCAGCAATTATCATAACAATGCTTTGGAAACCAAATTCAAATCGGAAACAAGTCAAGAATTCCCTACATATATATTCACTCATATGATTTTGCAACAATAATCCAAACACATGAACATCACCTACCAATCCCACATGATTTAGCATAGCAACATAGTACTTACGATAATTAGATGAAGAATAAGAGAGTACTTACTTGCTTGAAGCTTGTGAGAAGTTGTTGTGAATTGGAAGAGCAAAAGAAGAAAATTTTGAGAAGATTTGGAGGGTTATGCGGCGCCTTTAGGGTTGTTTCTAATGTGGTTGTGTTATAAAACTAAGTCCCCTTTATATAGAAAGAGTATGGGTAGGGTTATGACCCATTTACAATCGGATTTGAGGACAAGAACACCACATATGCGGCGCATATCACTCGGCATATCAATGACATATGCGGCGCATTGTCTATGGCATAATGGGACATATGCACCGCATAGTCTATGGCATTTGTAGACATATGCACCGCATAGTCTATGGCACATGAGATACTGAGACCAAATGCCATAGCATAGGCGGCGCATAGTCAAAAGCATTCCTAGGAATAGGCGGCGCATAGTGTATAGCACACTAGATTCCGAGTCCTTAGGCTATAGAATAGGTTGTGCATCGTTGGTGGCCTATTTTTACCAAGGCCTAGCCTTCCTCGAAGCCTAGTTTGACGTGAGGAAGGCTCAATTCATAGCCTTATGCATCACCATTCCTAACTTACCGACTTTACCATACAATGCGTCCAAATCATCGATTGAGATCAATCTCCTCGTTGCATACTTCTTGCACCTATATTTGCTCAAAACAAAATGAAACGATTAGTACGATGGGTTGCCTCCTACCAAGCGCCTTAGTTTTGGTCGTGGCACGACTTTTATTTTTGGATTTTCATTTATCAAAAGGAAAAAAATACTAAAACGATGAAACGATAAAACGATAAAACGACAAAACAATAAAACAATAAAACGATGGGTTGCCTCCCATCTAGCGCCTTATTTATTGTCGTGGCTCGACGTAGCAATCTCGAGTACTTAGACTTCGTCGAGATAAGTGATAGCCTTGTCATTCATCGAGTCAAGAGGACCGATATATGGCTTAACACGTTGGCCATTCACTTTGAAGACAACACCATCATTGTCTTCCAATTCGATTACTCCAGACGAGTAGACTTGGATGACCTTAAATGGACCAGACCACTTTGATTTTAACTTACCTGGGAAGAGCTTGAATCTGGAGTTAAAGAGTAGTACCATGTCACCTTTTTGGAAGTTTCGTCGAACAATCCGCTGATCATGATACTTCTTCATCCGCTCCTTGTATAAATCTGATCTTTCATATGCATGGAGACGAAATTCATCTAGTTCGTTCAGCTGCTCCAACCTCAGATTCTTCACATCATCCCAATTCAGATTCAAGTGCTTTAATGCCCACAATGCCTTGTATTCAAGATCGATGGGTAGATGACAAGCCTTCCCATAAACTAGCTGATAAGGTGACATGCCAATGGGTGTCTTGAATGCAGTCCTATACGCCCATAGTGCATCATCAAGCTTTCGAGACCAGTCCTTCCTATTCGCATTAACCGTCTTGGCAAGGATTTGCTTGATCTCGCGGTTGGAAACCTCAACTTGTCCACTGGTTTGGGGATAATAAGGCGTAGCTACCTTTTGTTGCTTGACTCCATACTTGGCCAATACAAATTTGAATAGCTTGTTGCAAAAGTGAGATCCTCCATCACTTATGATAGTACGAGGTACTCCAAAGCGAGAGAAGATATTCTTCTTTAAAAACGCTACAACACGCTTTCCTTCGTTGTCGGCCAATGCTACAGCTTCAACCCATTTTGACACATAATCCACAGCAACCAAGATGTACTTCATTCCAAATGAATTCACGAATGGTCCCATGAAATCAATACCCCACACATCAAAGAGTTCTACCTCCAGAATTTTGGACATGGGCATTTCATGGTGTTTTGAAATAGCACCTTGACGTTGGCATTGGTCACACCTTCTCACATAGTCGTGTGCATCTCTGAATATTGTAGGCCAATAATAACCACTTTGCAAGACTTTCCTTGCCGTTCGATTCCCTGCATGATGTCCTCCAACTTGCAAAGTGTGGCATGCTTCCAATATAGTAGGCACTTCTTCATGGGATATACATCGTCGAATGATACCATCCGCGCATCTTCGAAACAAATATGGCTCATCCCAATAGTAGTGCTGAACGTCATGCATAAACTTCCTCCTTTGGTGGTAAGATAAATTGGAAGGTAACACATTACTCACCACGAAATTTGCAAAGTCGGCATACCATGGTAATTGCTCCATTGTGGTCGCTAGTATCTCCTCGTCAGGGAATGCATCATCAATCTGATTTTCTGGTTGTGCCACATACTCATTCTCAAGTCTAGATAGGTGATCAGCCATTTGGTTCTCGCAACCTCTTCTATCTTTGACTTCGAAATCAAACTCTTGCAGCAGCAATACCCATCGAATCAGCCTTGGTTTTGCATCCTTCTTCGTCATTAGATACCTAAGAGCTGCATGGTCTGTATGAACGATCACCTTAGTACCCAATAGATAGGCACGAAACTTCTCAAACGCATACACAACCGCTAGGAGCTCTTGTTCAGTAACGGTGTAGTTCCTTTGGGCTTCATTTAGGACCTTACTTGCATAATAGATAGGATGAAACAATTTCTCCTTTCTTTGTCCAAGAACAGCACCAACGGCTACACCACTAGCATCACACATGACTTCGAACGGGAGCGTCCAATCTGGTGCTACCATGATAGGGGCTTCAATGAGTTTTCCTTTAAGGCATTCGAATGCCTTTAAGCAGTCTTCATTAAAGTCAAACTTTGCATCTTTCTCCAGTAGTTTGCATAATGGACTAGAAATTTTGGAGAAGTCTTTGATGAATCTACGATAAAATCCAGCATGGCCAAGAAAACTACGAACTCCCTTCACCGAAATTGGAGGTGGTAGCTTCTCGATTACCTCTATTTTTGCGCGATCAACCTCTATTCCTCTTTCGGAGATCTTGTGCCCAAGAACGATTCCTTCTTTTACCATGAAGTGGCACTTCTCCCAATTCAGCGCAAGGTTGAACTCTACACATCTTTGTAATGCCATGCTCAAGTTCGCCAAACATGCTTCAAAGGACTCACCAATAACTGAAAAGTCGTCCATAAATACCTCCAAAGTGTCTTCTACCATATCAGAGAAAATAGACATCATACAATGTTGAAAGGTGGCTGGTGCGTTACATAACCCGAATGGCATGCGTTTGAAGGCAAATGTACTATATGGGCATGTGAACGTTGTATTCTCTTGGTCTTCAGGAGCAATACAAATCTGATTATAACCTGAATAACCATCCAAGAAGCAAAACCATCCTTTCCCCGCTAATCGATCTAGAATTTGGTCCATAAATGGCATGGGGAAGTGATCCTTGAGTGTCCAAGAATTCAGCCTGCGGTAGTCCATGCATACTCTCCATCCAGTAACGGGCCTGAGTGGAATAAGTTCATTCTTTGCATTCGCGACCACGGTCATGCCTCCTTTCTTGGGGACACATTGTACTGGGCTTACCCATGTACTATCCGAAATAGGATACACGACTCCTGCGTCTAACCACTTGATAATCTCCTTCTTCACCACTTCTTGCATTGGTGGGTTTAGACGTCTTTGATGTTCAATGGTGGGTGTGCACGTTTCTTGAAGCTGAATTTTATGAGTGCAAATCCCAGGTGGAATACCAATGATATCCGCAATGGTCCATCCAATAGCTCTAATATACTTGCGTAAGATTGCAGTAAGAGCTGCAACTTGTTGCTCACCCAAATCGGCTGCCACAATGACTGGAAGAGTGTTTCCTCTTCCTAAAAATGCGTACTTCAAATGGCTTGGCAGCTCCTTCAATTCTAACGTGGGTGGTTCTTCAATAGATGGCTTAGCTGGTGGTGAAGGTCGATTTTTGAGATCAAGATCCAGCTTCTTGGGGGTATAGCGATATGTCCCTAATCCCGATAGAGCACAAATATCTTCATCAGAAATTTCAGCATCATCATACTCTCCTTTCGTGAGCAAAACCTCCAAAGGATCATCAAGAATTTGCTCTTCTGCAAGTAACTCTTTCTCATCATCAAAGACAACATCGGTCACAGAAAATACACTCATATCTTTGAGTTGCTTCATTGATTTGCAAACATCAAAGCGAACCACTTTGTCATTTATTCGGAATGAAAGCTCATTAGCTCTCAAATCTATGAGCACACTTCCCATAGCAAGGAAAGGGCGTCCCAGGATTATGGGAACCTCTGAATCTGCTTCACAATCCAAGATGACAAAGTCTGCTGGAAAGATAAATGAAGAAACCTTTACCAAGACATCGCATAGAATACCAACCGGTCGCTTTACCGACCTATCTGCCATAACAAGCCTCATATTAGTTGGTGTAGGATCTCCTAAACCCAACTTCTTGTAGATCGATAATGGCATCAAGTTGATGCTGGCTCCTAAGTCACACAATGCTTTGACAAAGTTCAAAGATCCGACGGTGCAAGGAATAGTGAAAGCTCCGGGGTCGGCCTTCTTCTGAACTATCGATCGGGTAGCAATTGCACTACAATGATGCACATCATCCTACAGCTCATAACTTGCTGCCCTCTTTTTAGTCAAAAGATCTTTCATAAACTTCGCATACCCAGGCATTTGTTCAAGTGCCTCTACCAACGGAACATTAATAGTCAGCTGCTTCAACATGGTCATAAATTTGCTGAACTTAGTGTCATCGGCCACCTTCTTCAATCTTTGGGGAAAAGGTGGTGGTGGGTATGGTAGTGTTCTCTCCACGGCTTTCTTCTCCTCTAGCTTCTGTTTTTCCACTTTTCCAGGCTGCACGTCACTAGGTGAAACGTCCTTGACGTTGGGAGTAGTTGTTGCGGCTTCTTCTCCTCTTGTAACGCCAGTAAGTGTAGCATCCATGTCTGCAACTTCGTCAACCAATTGCTCTCCTTTTGCTGAAGTTTCCAGCACTTTACCGCTTCTGGTAGTGATGGCCATGCATGACCCATCATTCTTTGGGTTTTGCACAGTATCACTTGGTAAGGTGCCAGCCTTTCTTTGATTAAATGCTGCGGAAAGTTGGCTCAACTGCTGCTCTATTTGCTTGATAGAATTGGAATGAGAATCAACTAGTTGCTTCATGGAGGACAAATCATCAATCACCTCCTTAACTCCCGCGCTCGTTGCTTCCACTCCTTTCAATAACTTAGCCATCATGTCTTCCATAGAATTAGATGTGGTGGTATCACGTTTATCAGGGGGAACGTATAGACCACTCTTTTCATTATTTTTCTTCCAACTACCTTGGTCTTTGCTTCCAGATTTATCATAATAGTTCCGACCTTGGTTTCCCTGGGCATTCCCACGGAAACCCCCCTGATTGTTCAAGTAGTTGGCCTCCTCTTCCGAATCAGATTCGTCTCTTCCTTTCAGCGCCACAGCTTTCACTTTTTCGGTCTTCCCTGATAATAAGTGCTTTGTCAGAAGATCCAATTGTGTTTTCATGTGTGCCATGTCTTGCTCACGTTCTTCTTCTCTTCTTCTTTGGTCTGCAGACATGCCAATAGATAAAGTGGGGCTTGCTACCTCAGAATCCCTGGTATGCCAAGCTCTACTTTGCTTTGTCATGCGATCTAGCATATTGCTTGCTTGACCAAAGGTAAGGTCCATAAAAGAACCTCCAGCTGCGTTGTCCACCACTGGTTTAGTTACTGAATACAAGGCTCTATACAAGATCTCCATGAGGTGAACATTAGTCATGTGATGGTTTGGGCATCTCGTTAGCTTTGTTTTGAACCTCTCCCATGTTTCGTGAAGAGCTTCAGAGGGAAGCTGACGAAAGTTGCTGATTTCATCTCTCAATTGAGCCCTCTTGGATGGCGGAAAGAATCTTTCTAGGAAAGCATCTCTCAATTGCCTCCAATTTGTAATTGAATCAGGAGTCAGCCCATTCAACCATAGTGTTGCCTCCCCAGACAGAGACAATGGAAATAGACGTAATCGAATAGCATTCTAACCAACACCAGGATTGTCATAATACTTGCATGTAGAAATAAAGTTGATGAGATGCATATTCGGATCATCGCCTGCTAGTCCACCAAATAATCCCTTGAGTTACAATAACTGAATCATGGTGCTAGTGATGTTGAACTTGGCTCCGGGCGCTAATGGTGGTGGAATTATAGCTCCAGTGGCTCCGGCACCATCAAGATCATCATCATCATCGTCGAAAGCTGGTTGCAACAGTTGGCGATCATACCTATACCGAGCTTGTCGACCTCTTCGGTTGGCAGGTGTTGCCGTTTCAGCGACATGCCTTGGGTTTATCAACTCGTCGTCACCTAAATCCTCATCGTCAGCATTTGTTGCTCGCCCAGGATTATTAATGTTTTGTTGTTGGACTTGAGCAGCGGCAAGAGCAGCTAATCTTGCTTGCTCGTGTTGAGCAGCCATCCTGTCGATTTCAGCTTGTGCTTCCATTCTTCTAATTCCTTGTGGTTTCGGATTGATTGGTAATAACGGTTGCCCAGAACTTCTAGTATGGGGCATGCACTAAAAGAAAAACCTGCAAGAAACAAAAACAAAAACTAAAAGTAAAAGTACGAGAATCTTTGACCAAATGGTCTAGTAATTATCACGGACTTGATTGACACTCGTATTCCCCGGCAACAGCGCCAATTTTTGATAACGCTCAATCTACAGCTCTCGTGGGAGTGTAAAGCGGTCGTTAGCAAATATAGAACCCAACCTGGGTTGGGTGTTGATCCCACAGGGAATAGCTTGGTCAACAAGTAAGCAAAATTAATAGACTTTTGGTACAAGTCTCGTAAGAAGGGGGGAGATTGTAATAAGTAACCAAAGTAATGAAATAAAAGCTGAAAATAGCAGAGTAAAAAGAGAAATATTGTCACTTAAGTTGTAAACAATGAGAATTGAAGCGTTGGGGTTATGTCCACCTTCTGAGGTATGCGTCTCTATCGGCTATGAGTGTGTAGAGTCTTGACATGCAATTGCTTACAGAGAATTGTAGTCGATGGTAAATCCAAGCGTCTCGCGACCTAAACAAGGACTATTTCACTTTAACTCTCGCGAGCTTAAAGTGTGTCTAACGGTACGAATTCTCCAAGAGGTTAGTCCAGTTACGGCACTAGCTTTTTAATAGGAAAGGGTGTCCTACTACCTTGACATTATCTCTTTTCCAGACAAATAACCTTTCTCGCGAACAAGTTAAATGTTAGACTGGCGTATTCTTGCGTTTGCAACCGCAAAGAATGTAGATTAAGATGAAGAGAATAATGATATAAGCAATATACGTGTCTTGAACTCACAAACTCACAGCAATAGATAGTAACTCATTCGGCTTCCATAACCCCAACTAAGAGGTTTAGTTACCCATGAATGCGAAGGATATCACGATTTGCATGGTTGATGGCGTGAGAAGTAGATGGTAGGCGTGTGGTTTTGGTGATTCCCTAGCAAGTAACGATTCTCTTGTTGTGGAATTTAAGAATAGAAGAATAGATTAGAAGTGTTTGTGGTGGAAGATGAGAGGGATGGAAGAAAATTAATTGTTGAATTAAGTGAAGAATGAATAAAAATCTCTAACATGATAGGGTATTTATAATACTCCTATCCTACTCCTACTAAGCTAATGAAATAAATAGCCAAATCCTACTATACTAATGAAATCCTTGACCCAAATGTACTAGGGTAAGGTTACAATATCATAATCCAAATAGAATAGTGAAATACATAACCTAATTGTATTAGGTTAATGTATCTTTGTAAAAATCCAGCTTTTGTGTCTGTAAGTCCCCAAAGTCTTCAGAAATGCTGTTTTAGCCCGGGACAGATTTTCCATGCAGCAGATTTGGTCCTTAGGCGTCCAGCTCCCTTCTACTTCGTTTGTGAGCTTTCTTTTGCGTCAAGTAAGCCATAAAATGCTGTATTTTGCATCATTTATACCTGAAACTTTCCTAATCATGTTTGTTAGCTTATTTACAGGAAAAAGGACTAAAAGTGCATGAAATATATAATTTGTTCTCAAAACTAGGCTAAAATATGGGCAAAATATATTGATATAGGCGTGTCAATTCGCCTATCATCAGATTCCCAACCTATAGACGTGTTTCACATTAAGGATCCCATAACCCCAGTTATGGGATTTTAGCCAGAATACTCCATAGATGAAGGAGAAATAATTCTTGTATTATTCATAAATAGATTAAGAATTTAATTACAAAGAATCCCAAGAATCAGTTCTTGAATCATCAATAATCAATGTTCAATGATAAATTTCTTTAAGATCTCTAGATTCCCCAAAGTAAAAGGTTCACACGAGTTTCAATAGATGAGAAAAACTCATAAAAGATAAAATATGCATTCTTAACCCTAAAATTTTGTATTTACATGTTCCCAGCTAAAAAAAGAATTTAAAATTTAAAAGCAGAAAAGCCGTGTCCAAGTTGACGGTCCATATGGTGGTCTGTCAAAGTGTTAACAGTCCACCATCTTGTCCATTAATCATTTCTTCCAAATCATAGTTTCTGGATAAGATCTGATGGTGACACTGGCATCTCATCGTAAGAATGATGGTCCACCATGTCGATCGTCACTGAGTCCTTCTGAAAGGTGGTTTCTGGATATGGGTTAACGGTCTATATGGTGGTCCATCATATTGCTGACAGTCCACCATGTGGTCTGTCACTCAAGACATTAGCATGCCATGTTCTGGTTTGCCTTGGCGGTTCACCTGGTGGTCTGTCGTAAGCTTGACGGTCAACCATTTTGACTGTCAAATTGACTTTTCTGCTACTTTTTCCAGCTTTCTCTATGGTTATCTTCTTTCACTGAAAACACTAAAAACTTTACTGAATAACACTTTGGTTGCTTGAAAACATACAATTTTCCTAGGAAAATGATACTAACTGTTCCGTAAGATACCGGAACATTAACACCCTCAACTTAAGATAATTATTTTTCCTCAAGCAACTCAGCACCTAATTGCACACATGAACAATAAAATGACATGCAACCAACCCTTGAGACATTTTGAAGCAACTATTCACTCATCAATTCAATCACATGCATTTAACACATCAGGATTCACACCCAACATCTATCATAGTTCAGCCCCACAAGCATGAATGTTACATTCTACAGAGAACAATAAAGTTAAGTGAAACTTCAGTTGCCCTCACAATAGTGAAATCCACCACTCATTATATGATGTGGAAAAATTCTAACTCTCACACTCACAAAGAAGTTACAACCATAGTCCAAGTAACCATAGGCCTTCCCTATCCATATGACTCAGTAGGATTAAACAGGTCTTTTCAAGGCTTACAATAAGGTTTCGGGTCAGGTGGGGTATGATTTTGGGTAAAGTGACTCATTGAAACTTAACTCTCCTAGACCTAGTATCTTTTCAGCCTCAATATGCTATTGTAGCATACCACTCTTCTTTTTTTTTAAACACCCTCGACTTATGCCGATGCATTCAGCAACCAATTCTAACTGACTTTCCATTTGGCTCTTTCCTTTAGCCACCCTCAACTTAGATTCTTTGTCTAAGTTGGAAAAAATAATGTATTAGTATTTGGCCAAGGCTAGATCTGAATATTGAAAACCTACGGAGAGTAACTCACAGTGACAGGATTTTTAAATGGGTTTTAAAGGCACAAGATGGGTTCAAAAAGGGTAATCATTTTGGTAGGGATGTTTATTTAGTCTAGATGGACTTAAAGTACAAGGAGGACTATTATCCTATCCCAAAGACTCCCCTAGAAGATTGTATCAATGATTAGGAAAAGTTCTAGGTATTAACCTATGAAAGAACTGCAAGTAAAATCTCACACTCACAGGCAATAAAATTTAACTTCCTTTGCAATTCTTGGAATGTTCATCGCATGTCTCATGCTTCTTCTAGACTAATTCTAAATGCAAAATTACTGAGAGTTTTGTACATATGTTTACATGATAGAGTAACTAATTACATACACATGCTCATAGTCTTATTCCAATATCATTCATTATCCATATTTACAACAAAGTACTGAAATAGAAACATTTTATAGATAATCTTAAACACAGATATTTACAACACAGGATACAAAATTTGAAATGAAATAAAGAAGAAAAAAACTAAATATACCGCTTCTACTAGATAGTATATGATTTGATACAGAATATCGGCAATAACATCCAACAATGATGTGAATACACCCACCCCCACACAGAAAGATATGCATTGTCCTAAAAGAAATAACTTACCATACATGGTTGGACTGGGTTATTCTCTTCGCCTCTTATTTATCTAAGGCATCTGTCAGGTGGGGTAATTTTCCTGCGTTCTCCCCTATGCAATTTTTTTCCCTATGGTGGTAGGGTCACTCACAACATCAACCTCCACGATTGAAGGAATCGTCTCCCGAACTGATCCTGCACTTCGCCCCCTTTCTGGGGCAGCACTAGTAGAAACTCTTTCCACTTCATTTTCTGTCTCGCTTTGCTTTCTTTCAGCTTCTTTCCTTAACTTCTTTGCAGCTCTTTTCAGGTTATATTGATCTAACTCCTCGGGTTTCATGGCTTCTCTCTTCCTCCTTTTTTCTTCTTTCCTTGCATCTCTTTCATCTATTTGCTGCTTGCCTTTGTCTTTCACAGGTCTAGAATGCCTTCCTCTTCTTCACTTATCGCTAAAGTCAGGTCAAATACAGGCGACTGTGACTGTTTCTCCTTCAACTCTGCTATGTTAGCCTTTGCCTGCACAATGAATCTAGCCTTTTGTTGATACGGGCCTCCATGTTATCCATTCTAACTTGAATAACTTGAAATAGTTTGATTGCTTCAGCCACAATTTCATCCACAAAAGGATTGAAATCTCCAGCCCATTTTTCTACCTGTTTCTGAAACCACTTTTGGTTCTTTACCACCTTAACGAAATTGTGCTGGTTGAATCTGTACTCTGCAAACTCTGGTCCCCCGGCAAACTGTATAGACTTTGACCCTGTATATATGCCTTGGGGCACATAATCAGATGTTACATACGTGGTGATAGGTAAAGGCATGCCTTCAGGCATTTCTGCGATCTCTGGAACTGGTACAGACTGAGGCTGATATGCCAGAGGTTTGGTCACCCAAATTTCAAATTTCTATTTGTCCTTTGACTTCTTGATGTCCTGCCTATGTGTAGCCTATACTGCATTATCAACCCCACAGATCAGCGGCACACCGACTTGTTTGCATAACCCAATGATCAAACATGGGAAGGGTATAGAAGTGGTCACTTTATGTGCCCGTACGAATATCTTGTCAGCAATTAGCTGGCCAAAATCAATTGGCAGTCCTAAAACCAAACTGGCTACTACTACTGCTCTGTGATGATCTAAGTTTCCATCTCCTTTTGTTGGCATTAACCTCAACCGAACAATAGCCCACCAGAATTTAACTTTAAAACTAAGAGTAAACTTTGTGATGCGCTCTTTGGGATTAGTCAACCAGGAAGGATTTCCATCGTTAGTCAATAAAGAAGAAGCCCAACGTCTCTGACTGGAAGCATTTCATATTCTTACTCAAAATCCAAGACAGCGGGTGAAGCCTCACATACTGGCCCGAATAGCATCCTGTTAATTGTTCAGGATGAGATATCAACAGTGACCTCTCAAATCGGAACAGACTCCCTATTTGGTCTATTTGAGATTGGAGTTCCCTTTGGGCATTTTTCTTTCACCAAACACAGATAATTTGTGAAGAATTCCCTCACCCAATTTGGTTGGTACCCTCCTGGTGGCCTGTTCACCTATGCCAGTCCATATTCATTGATCTGGTTCTCTAACTCGAGATATTCATAAAGTTCTATTATCATAATCTAATGTTTCTCTATGAATGATCTTCTGATCCCTCGAACTGTAGGTGTCAACCCATCATAAAACTCTTTTTGTGCTCCCTTTATTTGCCACCTGATGGCCTCTCGAACCTGTGGATCCTTCTGCTTGATAATATTATCACCCTCTGGTACAACTTCAACATTAGGATCGTCTGTTTGATCCCCTACAATAATATTTTCAGTTTCACCTACTACCAGCAATGGTTGAGTTGCAGCAATAGTTGTCTCATCAGGGGTTGAACTTGAACTGCTAGAGGTACTCTGACTCTCCTCTACAGACTAGGAGAGTATGAGAGCTTCTCTTTCATTTTTCCTGGTGTTGTAAGCCAGAGCGGACACATTCCTACCTCGTTGAGATCTTCCTCCTCCAGTTTGTGGGGTTTTTTTAGAGCCATATCACCTGAAAATTGCTTAAGAAATTAGTTCTGCATTCAACACAATCAAAATAGTGCATAATGAGGTCTGACGGTAGGTTTGACGGCCCACCAGTGGTGGGACGGTCCACCAACTCTTCCACCAGTTGTTAAGCAGTGTTCCAGAAAAATTTGCGTCTTCTGACAATCTACTTGGTGGTCCATCACAAAGTTGACGGTCCACTGATGATAGGCGAATTTACACGCCTATATCAATATATTTTGCCCATATTTGTGCCATGTTTTGAGAACAAATTATATATTTCATGCACTTTCAGTCCTTTTTCCTGTAAGTGAGCTAACGAACATGATTAGCAAAGTTTCAGGTATAAATGATGCAGAATTCAGCATTTTATGGCTTACTTGACGCTAAAGAAAGCTCACGAAGGAAGGAAAGGGAGCTGGGACGCCTAAAGGACCAAAAGTGATGCATGGAAAATCTGTCCCGGGCTAAAACAGCATTTCTGAAGACTTTGGGGACTTGCAGTAACTTAGTTAGATTTGGATAATGATACATTAACCTAGTACAATTGGGTTAAGTATTTCATTAGTTTATTTGGATTTGGATAATGTTACATTAACCTAGTACAATTAGGTTAAGTATTTCATTAGCTTAATAGGATTTGGTTAGATATTTCATTAGCTTAGTAGGATTAGGATATGGGTATTATAAATGCCCTATCATGCTAGAGATTTTTAATCAATTCTTGACTTCCAAAAGACATCTTCTAATACATTCTTCTTCCATCAATTACAACTCTTCTAATCTTTCCATTAATTCTACTTTTTATTCTTCTTCTATTCATCTATTCAATTCTTAATTTCCGCAACAAGAGAAACGTTACGTTGCCTAGGAAATTCACACCTAACGCCTACCACTTGCGAAATTAATCAATCTTGTGGTATAACAACAATGTCAATCGTGATCTCCTTCGCAATCATGGGTAACTAAACTTCTCTGTTGGGGTTATGGAAGCCAACTGAGATACTATCTATTGCGGTGAGTTTGTGAGTTCGTGACACGTATGATGCTTATATCATTATTCTCTTTATCTTAATCTAAATTCTTTGTGGTTGCAAACACAAGAATACGCCAGTATAACATTTAACTTGTTCGAAAGAAAGGTTATTTGTCTGGAAAAGAGATAGTGTCAAGGTAGTAGGGTCACCCCCTAAAATTCCCTACTAAACAGTTAGTGTCGTAACTGGATTAACCTCTTGGAGAATTCGTACCGTTAGACACGCTTTAATCTCGAAAGAGTTAAAGTGAAATAATCCTCGAATAGGTCGAAAGACGCCTGGATTTACCATCGAATACAATTCTCTATAAGCACATGCATGTCGGAATTCTACACACTCATAGTTAATAGAGACGTATAACTCAGGAGGTGGACATAACCCCAACGCTTCAATTCTCATTGTTTACAACTTACGTAACAATCCTTTTCTTTTTACTTTGCTATTTTCAGCTTTTACTTTATTGTTTTGGTTACACATTACAATCCCCCCTACTTACGAGACTTGCACTAAAAGTCTAGTAATCGTTGCCTACTTGTTGACCAAGCTATTCTCTGTGGGATCGATACCCAACCCAGGTTGGGTTCTATATTTGCTATCGACCGCTTTACACTCCTACGAGAGCTATAGATTGAGTGTTATCAAAAATTGGCGTCGTTGCCGGGGAATACGAGTGTCAATCAAGTTTGTGGTAATTACTAGACTCTTTGGTCAAAGATTCTCGTACTTTTACTCTTAGTTTTTGTTTTTGTTTACTGCAGGTTTTTATTCAGTGCATGCCCCATACTAGAAGTTTTGGTCAACCGTTATTACCTATCAATCCTGAACCACAACGCATTGGTAGAATGGAAGCACAAGCAGAAATCGAAAGGATGGCTGCTCAATAGGAACAGGCGAGATTAGCTGCTCTTGCCGCCGCCCAAGTACACCAACAAAACATTGATAACCCTGGGCGAGCAACAAATCCCGACGATGAGGATTTAGGTGATGACGAGTTACTAAACCCTAGGCGTGATGCTGAAATAACACTTGCCAACTGAAGAGGTCGACAAGCTCGGTTTAGGTATGATCGTCAACCTATGCAGCCGATTTCGACGATGATGATGATGATCTTGATGCTGCCGGAGCCACGGTAGCCATAATTTCACCACCATTAGCGCCCGGAGCTAAGTTCAACATCACAAGCACTATGATTCAGTTATTGCAACTCAAGGGATTATTTGGTGGACTAGCAGGCGATGATCTGAATATGCATCTCATCAACTTTATTTCTACATGCAAGTCGTTTGACAATCCTGGTGTTGGTCAGAATGCAATTCAATTACGTCTATTTCCATTGTCTCTGTCTGGGGAGGCAACACTATGGTTGAATGGGCTGACTCCTGATTCAATTACAAATTGGAGGCAATTGAGAGACGCTTTCCTAGAAAGATTCTTTCCGCCATCCAAAAGAGCACAATTGAGAGATGAAATCAGCAACTTTTGTCAGCTTCCTACTGAAGCCCTCCATGAAACATGGGAGAGGTTCAAGACAAAGCTAGCGAGATGCCCAAACCATCACATGACTAATGTCCACCTAATGGAGATCTTGTATAGAGCCTTGAATTCAATAACTAAACCAGTGGTGGATAACGCAGTTGGAGGATCTTTTATGGACCTCACCTTTGGTCAAGCAAGCAATATGCTAGATCGTATGACGAAGCAAAGTAGAGCTTGGCATACCAGGGATTCTGAGGTAGCAAGACCCACTTTTTCTATTGGCATGACTGCAAACCAAAGAAGAAGAGAAGAAGAACGTGATCAAGATATGGCGCATATGAAAACCCAAATGGATCTTCTTACAAAGCATCTATAATCAGGGAAGACCAAAAAAGTGAAAGCTATTGCGTCAAAAGGAAGAGACGAATCTGATTTGGAAGAAGAGGCCAACTACTTAAACAATCAGGGGGGTTTCGTGGGAATACCCAAGGAAACCAAGGTCGGAACTACTATGATAAATCTGGAAACAAAGACCAAGTTAGTTGGAAGAACAAGAATGAAAAGAGTGGTTTGTACGTTCCCCCTGGTAGACGTGACACCACCACATCTAATTTTGGAAGTATGGAAGACATAATGGCTAAATTATTGAAAGGAGTGGAAGCAACGAAGGCGGGAGTAACGGAGGTAATCAATGATTTGTCCTTCATGAAACAATTAGTTGATTCACATTCCACTTCTATCAAGCAAATAGAGCAGCAATTGAGCCAACTTTCAGCAGCACTCAATCAAAGAAAGGCCAGCACTTTACCTAGCGATACTGTGCAAAACCCAAGGAATGATGGGTCATGCATGGCCATCACTACCAGAAGTGGTAAGGTGCTGAAAACTTCAGCAAAAGGCAAGCAAGTGGTTGACGAAGTTGCGGACATGGATGACAACGCAAAAAGAGAAGATGCCGCAGCTACTACTCCTGACGTCAAGGACGCCACCTCCAGCACGGTGCAGCCTAAAAAAGTGGAACAACGGAAGCAAGAGGAGAAGAAATCCATGGAAAGAACACTTCCATGCCCACAACCACCTTTTCCCCAAAGATTGAAGAAGGTGGCGGATGACACAAAGTTCAGCAAATTCATGACTATGTTGAAACAGCTAACCATTAATGTTCCATTGGTGGAGGCACTTGAACAAATGCCTGGGTATGCGAAGTTTATGAAAGATCTTTTGACAAAGAAGCGGGCAGCAAGCTATGAGTTGAAAGAAGATGTTCATCATTATAGTGCAATTGCTACCCGATCGATAGTTCAGAAGAAGGCCGACCCCAGAGCTTTCACTATTCTTTGCACCGTAGGATCTTTGAATTTTGCCAAAGCATTATGTGACTTAGGAGCCAGCATCAATCTGATGCCATTATCGATCTACAAGAAGTTGGGGTTGGGTAATCCTACTCCTACCAATATGAGGCTCGTCATGGCGGGTAGGTCGGTAAAACGACCTGTTGGTATTCTATGTGACGTATTGGTAAAGGTTTCTTCATTCATCTTTCCGGCAGACTTTGTTATTTTGGATTGTGAGGCAGACTCAGAAGTTCCCATAATCTTGGGGCGCCCTTTCCTTGCTACAGGAAGTGTGCTCATTGATTTGAGAGCCAATGAGCTTTCATTCCGAATAAATGACGAAGTGGTTCACTTTGATGTGTGCAAATCAATGAAGCAGCCCA
Organism: Capsicum baccatum var. pendulum; assembly: GCA_030864225.1. Classification (NCBI taxonomy): domain Eukaryota; kingdom Viridiplantae; phylum Streptophyta; class Magnoliopsida; order Solanales; family Solanaceae; genus Capsicum; species Capsicum baccatum. The sequence goes on along the minus strand of CM061560.1, from coordinate 78,824,075 downwards.
AAGATCTAAGTGTATTTTTGGTGGCTGATGTTTTCTTTGATGATGAGAAAGAATTACTTGAAGAGGAGCAAAGCATCGATGATCCTTTGGCGGTTGTGCTCATGAATGGAGAGAATGAGGATGCTGAAAATTCTGAAGAAGCTACTTGTGATCTATCGGGATTAGGGACATATCGCTATGCTCCCAAGAAGCTGGATCTTGATCTCAAGAATCGACCCACACACCAGCTAAGCCATCTATTTAAGAGCCACCCACGTTAGAATTGAAGGAGCTGCCAAGTCATTTAAAGTACGCCTTCTTAGGAAGCGGAAATACTCTTCCGGTTATTGTGGTAGCCGATTTGGGTGAGCAACAAGTTGCAGCTCTTATTGCTATCTTACGCAAGTATATTAGAGCCATTGGATGGACCATTGCGGATATTATTGGTATTCCACCTGGGATTTGCACACATAAAATTCAGCTTCAAGAAAATTGCACACCCACCATTGAGCATCAAAGACGTCTAAACCCACCTATGCAAGAAGTGGTGAAGAAAGAAATTATCAAGTGGTTAGACGTAGGAGTTGTATATCCAATCTCTGATAGTACATGGGTAAGCCCGGTACAATGTGTTCCCAAGAAATGAGGCATGACGGTGGTTGCGAATCCTAAGAACGAGCTTATTCCACTCAGACCCGTCACTGGATAGAGAATATGCATGGACTACCGAAAGCTGAACTCTTGGACACTCAAAGAACACTTTCCAATGCCATTCATGGACCAAATGCTAGATCGATTAGCGGGGAAAGGATGGTTTTTCTTCTTGGACGGTTATTCAGGCTACAATCAGATTTGTATTGCCCCCGAAGACCAAGAGAAGACAACATTTACATGCCCATATGGTACGTTTTCCTTCAAACGTATTCCATTCGGGTTATGTAACGCACCAGCCACCTTTCAACGCTGTATGATGTCCATTTTCTCTGATATGGTTGAGGACACTTTGGAGGTATTTATGGATGATTTTTCAATTGTTGGTGAATCTTTTGAGTCGTGCTTGGAAAACTTGAGCATGGCATTGCAAAGATGTGTAGAATTCAACCTTGTGCTAAATTGGGAAAAGTGTCACTTCATGGTAAAAGAAGGAATCGTGCTTGGGCACAAGATCTCCGCAAGAGGAATAGAGGTTGATCGAGCAAAAATAGAGGTTATTGAGAAGCTACCGCCTCCAATTTTGGTGAAGGGAGTTCGTAGTTTTCTTGGCCATGCAGGTTTCTATCGTCGGTTCATCAAAGATTTCTCCAAAATTGCTAGTCCATTGTGCAAACTATTGGAGAAGGATGCGAAGTTTGACTTTAAATGCCTTAAAGGAAAACTCATTGAAGCCCCTATCATGGTAGCACCAGACTGGTCTCTCCCATTCGAAGTCATGTGTGATGTTAGTGGTGTAGCCATTGGAGCTGTACTTGGACAAAGAAAGGAGAAATTATATCATCCTATCTACTATGCGAGTAAGGTCCTAAATGAAGCCCAAAGGAACTACACTGTGACAGAACAAGAGCTCCTAGCGGTTGTGTCTGCGTTTGAGAAGTTTCGTGCCTATCTATTGGGAACTAAGGTTATCATTCATACAGACCATGCACCTCTTAGGTATCTAATGACAAAGAAGGATGCAAAACCAAGGTTGATTCGATGGGTATTTCTGCTATAAGAGTTTGATTTCGAGGTCAAAGATAGAAGAGGTTGCGAGAACCAAGTGGCCGATCACTTATCTCGACTTGAGAATGAACATGTGGCGCAACCTGAAAATCAGATTGATGATGCATTCCCGGATGAAAGGATATTAGCAACAACAATGGAAGACCTACCATGGTATGCCGACTTTGCAAATTTCATAGTGAGTAATGTGATACCTGCCAATTTATCTTACCACCAAAGGCGGAAGTTTATGCATGACGTACAGAACTACTATTAGGATGAACCTTATTTGTTTCGAAGATGCGCGGATGGTATCATTCGGCGATGTATATCTCATGAAGAAGTGCCTAATATATTGGAAGCATGCCACACTTCCCAAGTTGGAGGACATCACGCAGGCAATCGGACGGCAAGAAAAGTTTTGCAAAGTGGTTATTATTGGCCTTCGATATTTAGAGATGCCTACAACTATGTTAGAAGGTGCGACCAATACCAACGTCAAGGTGCTATTTCAAAACACCATGAGATGCCCATGTCTAAAATTCTTGATGTAGAACTTTTTAATGTGTGGGGTATTGATTTCATTGGTCCATTCGTGAACTCGTTTGGAATGAAGTACATCTTGGTTGCTGTAGATTATGTTTCAAAATGGGTGGAAGCTGTAGCTTTGGCCGACAATGAAGGGAAGCGTGTTGTAGCGTTCTTAAAGAAGAATATCTTCTCTCGCTTTGGAGTACCTCGTACTATCATAAGTGATGGAGGATCTCACTTTTGCAACAAGCTATTCAAATCAGTTTTGGCCAAGTATGGTGTCAAGCAACATAAGGTAGCTACGCCTTATCATCCCCAAACTAGTGGACAAGTGGAAGTTTCCAATAGCGAGATCAAGCAAATCCTTGCAAAGACGGTTAATGCGAATAGGAAGGATTGGTCTAGGAAGCTTGATGATGCACTTTGGGCGTACAGGACTGCATTCAAAACACCCATTGGCATGTCCCCTTATCAACTAGTTTATGGGAAGGCTTGTCACTTACCCATCGAGCTCGAGCATAAGGCATTGTGGGCATTGAAGCAATTGAATTTGAATTGGGATGATGCTAAAAATCTGAGGTTGGAGCAGCTGAACGAATTAGATGAGTTCCGTCTCCATGCATATGAAAGATCAGACCTATACAAGGAGCGGATGAAAAAGTATCATGATCAGCGGATTGTTCGACGAAACTTCCAAAGAGGTGATATGGTACTTCTCTTCAACTCCAGATTGAAGCTCTTCCCAGGTAAGTTAAAGTCTAAGTGGTCTGGTCCATACAAAGTTATCCAAGTCTACTCGTCTGGAGTAGTCGAATTGGAAGACAATAATGGTGTTGTCTTCAAAGTGAATGGCCAACGTGTTAAACCTTATATCGGTCCTCTTGACTCGATGAATTATATGGCTATCACTTATCTCGACGAAGTCTAAGTACTCGAGGTAACTATGTCGAGCCACGATAATAAATAAGGCACTAGATGGGAGGCAACCCATCGTTCTATTGTTTTATTGTTTTATCGTTTATCGTTTATCGTTTTGTCTTTCTTTTATTCTAGTACTTGTCTTGCTTTTGATAAATGAAAAATCCAAAAATATGAGTCGTGCCACGACCAAAACTAAGGCGCTTGGTGGGAGGCAACCCATCGTACTAATCGTTTTCATTGGTTTTGAGCAAATATAGGTGCGAGAAGTATTCAACGAGGAGATTGGTTTCAAATGACGATTTGGACGTATTGGATGGAAAAGGTGGTAAGTTAGGTATAAGGACGCATAAGGCTATGGATTGAGCATTGCTCATGCCAAAATAGGCATCGAGGAAGGCTAGGCCTAGGTAAAACTAGGCCACGAACAATGCAAAACCTATACTATAGCCTAAGGTCTCGGAATCTAGTGTGCTATACACTATGCGCCGCCCATTCTTAAGTGTGCTATACACTATGCGCTGCCTATGCTATAGCATTAGGTGTCAGTATCTCAAATGCTATACACTATGCGGCGCATATGTCACTAAATGCCATGACCTATGTGCCGCATATGTCCCTAAATGCCATACACTATGCGCCGCCTATACTATGACTATGCCAAGCATTATGCGCCGCATATAGGCCTTTTTTTATCTCCAAAACCGTGTGTAAATGGGTCAAAACCCGACCCATTCTTTTCCTATATAAAGGGGACTTGGTCTTGAAACATAACCACATTAGAAATAGACCTAAAAGTGTCGTATACTCTCTCCAAATCATCTCAAACGTTTTCTTTTTGCTCTTCCAATTCACAAGAACATCTCCAAAGGCTTCAATCACGTAAGTACTCTTTTATTCTTCATCTATTTCTCGTAAGTACTACGTTGCTATGCCTATTATGAATTGCTACATCTTGAAAGATTATTGGCGATGTTAATGTGTTTGGATTGTTGACACAAAACCATGTGCGTGAACATATACGTTAGGATAATCTTGACTTGTTTCCGACTTGAATTTGGTTTTAATAGCATTGTTATACTATTTGCGGAATTGCTAGGGTTATGAAAATTGCTTCAGTTTGATACTTGGATACTTACATGTTAGACTATCCCGTTCATCGGGATAAGACCTATAATTAACTACCGACTTAGGAGGTTGTGATTGTAGAAAGTAACTATACCATGATGTAACCCCTACGTAGTAGTGTTGTTATGCCTAACATGAAAGTATTGCAATGGCTGAAAATAGTGATACATCGCTGATTTTCTTGTCGGAACATAGTTCCTAAAACGTATGAATTCACTTCACTATTTTATATTAAAAACCCTAAGTGTGGGGTGGTACCCCGATGGTTGGTGTATAGATTGTTTCCTTTGAGTTGATGCTAACATGAATATTGTTTAAATCTCAGGAACAATGGCACCTAAAGCGCGACAAGATAAGGCTACCACTTCCCAAAAGGGAAAGAAGAGAGGTCGTAAGGATCAAGGAGAATCATCCTCAACGCAACTACCACGCTGAATGTATGGAATCAAATGGGTTCTTGAGGAGGAAGCCAAAGAATGGTACAGAAACAATAAAGAAAGAAAATATGTTCACGTCGACTTAATCAACAAGGATACCATAGCGAAGAAGGAGCCGCGTATGTTGGCGAAAATAATGGCGTTGAAATTGGATTTCATCTTTCGCGACATGGGAGAATGTAATCTTGATTTGACAAGGGATTTCTATGCCAACTGGTCGCCGAAAACCACAGGGAACGAAGTCAAGATTTGGGGCCAAGTGTTACAGCTCAACGCGGATTTGCTCAACTCCTTTCTTGGTTTACCTTCGGTCGACCCTGCACCATTCAAAGAGCTGTATAGCAGGCCTCCTTATAGAGCAATACGACACACACTTTGTGGAAGTAGATCGATGGCAAGGTGGGGCAGACATAAAGACACCGGACGACACAACACCTTCCCCTATGCTCCATTGAATAGGGAAGCAAGAATCTGGATGCGCATTGTCAACTCATGCCTTATTCTTGGGACTCAATACACCAAGATATCAAGAGATAGAGTGTGTTTAGTCTATGCTTTGATGACGAATTTCCCTATGCACTTTGGGGCAATCATTCGCTCTACAATGCGGAAGGCCAGACTCCACAAAAGGTCCCACTTCACTTTTGGTAATCTGATCACAAACTCCCACATAACCCGAAGAAGGTTGACCTCACCAAGGTCAAAGATGCTGAAACAACTCATGGTGTCAACCTTACTACTGCGGAGAGACATGCTCGTGATGAGAGTTTCTTCCGTCATCTTTATGGCATGACACGCTTCACAATGATGAGTGGAGGTCGTATTCCAACTGCTGAAGAGCTCCACCAGCTGGACCATGACTACCCAATGAACATGCATGCACGGGAGATGTGTGGAGTGGGAGTATACTTTGAGGAACCTCTAGATGATGACGTGCCGACTGATGACGATCGACGCTTGCCAGACTCTGATAAGGAGGAGAACTCTGACGACGACTCTTATGATGATTCCGACGAAGGGGGTATGACCCCCGACATTGAGGAAGAGTCCGACTGACCAGGTTCTTCGTATTTATTTTCCACTGAGGGCAGTGTCCCATTTAAGTGTGGGGTGGCGGTATCGCATGCTATACTTCTCTATTTGCATCTATGTTTGTTTATTGTGTTTTACTGTGTTTTTGTTTCGTGTTTTTGTTGTTTCGTGTTTTTGTTGTTTCATTTTTTAGTTTTTTTAATTTTTTATTTTTAACCTAGCATGAAATAATTCCAATAGGCAGCATGAGATTATAACAAGAGTATGTGCTACAATTATGACTATTGAGACGTTTAGGCTATAGTTGTGACTCATTATGTGATATTTTGTGGTTCAATTCCTTCACTTGTTGGGTCGAGAGTCTATATTACTTCCAATCAAATCGACCATGTGCCTTGTGTGTGTGAGATAATAGTATATTCTATGTTTGTGGCTGATGCTAGAACTTGCCTGGTATGTATGCAAAGCGAAAATAAGGAGTGTAAGTTTAGGAGATGATTTAGGCATTTCTTTGGCAACCTATACTTTTTTACCTTCGTTTTACCTACCCTTGGACATCATCCTAGTTAAACCCTTTTGAGCCTTTAGCCTGTTTCTTTGACAACCTTGTATGTAAGCCTAATCCATTTTTTCAAGACCGTGATTTGATCCAAATTCCTAAGTGCTTTAAAGTATAAAGTCATGCAACAATATAAGAGGAAATTGGGAAAGTATGATGCTTTAAAATGTAATGGTGCTTGAATGTGTTATGAAAAAGAAAAGTGCTAGCATAAGAGGTATGTTGTGAAAAAGAAAAAGGAAAAAAAAGCTGAAAAGTGAGTTATGCTTAAAAATTGAAAAACAAAAGAGGAGAACAAGGGTGGTAGAATAAAAGAAAGAAGAAAGGTTGAAAGAAAAAACTGTCAATGATACAATGTGATGTATTAAAGTGCTTAGGAACTTAGTCACTATTTTTGGCCAAAATAGCTGATCCTACCCGTCCCTTAGCCTGCATTACAACCATAAAAAGACCTATTTGATCCTAATCTTAGCATTCTGACATTTAGTGGAGTATTACACTAAGGGCAAGCCTATGGTAATCAGTTGCTGCATATGAATTCCTTGTGAGAGTGAGAGCAAGGATATGTTGATACCCATGTTTGAAAAATATGCTATACTTGTGAGTGATTATGGGTAATATATTGTGAGACACACATGGTTGATGAGTTTTGGGTAGTTGTATATGATTCCTTGTGCCTTAACTTTTGAATATGAGTTGACCACCATCACGAGTCTATGCTAGAGGTTAAACTGTTTCTACTAATGATCGAAAAGCTACTCTTTGTTGATAATTATTGTGCTTGTCTTGACGAATATTTTGTGTTGTTGCTGTGAAACCCTAAGTTGATATTTAGAGGGACATGATATTTTGTTCGAGGACGAACAAAGCTTCAAGTGTGGGGTGTTGATGATAGGCGAATTTACACGCCTATATCAATATATTTTGCCCATATTTGTGCCATGTTTTGAGAACAAATTATATATTTCATGCACTTTTAGTCCTTTTTCCTATAAGTGAGCTAACGAACATAATTAGCAAAGTTTCAGGTATAAATGATGCAGAAATCAGCATTTTATGGCTTACTTGACGCCAAAGAAAGCTCACGAAGGAAGGAACGTAAGATTGGACGCCTAAAGGACCAAAAACGCTGCATGGAAAATCTGTCCCAGGCTAAAACAGCATTTCTGAAGACTTTGGGGACTTGCAGTAACTTATTTGGATTTGAATAATGATACATTAACCTAGTACAATTGGGTTAAGTATTTCATTTGTTTATTTGGATTAGGAGAATATTACATTAACCTAGTACAATTGGGTTAAGTATTTCATTTGTTTAATAGGATTTGGTTAAGTATTTCATTAGCTTAGCAGGATTAGGATATGGGTATTATAAATACCCTATCATGCTAGAGATTTTTATACATCTTCTTACAATCCTCCCTTAGTGGAGAGATACATTCTACTTCTCAATTACAACTCTTCTAATCTTCCCATTAATTCTATTTTTCTTCTTCTATTCATCTATTCAATTCTTAATTTCCGCAACAAAAGAAACGTTACTTTGCTAAGGAATTCACGTCTAACGCCTACCACTTTTGTGCTACACGAAATTCATCATTATTGTGGTATAACAACAATGTCAATCGTGATCTCCTTCGCAATCATGGGTAACTAAACTTCTCTGTTGGGGTTATGGAAGCCAACTGAAATACTATCTATTGCTATGAGTTTGTGAGTTCGTGACACGTATGATGCTTATATCATTATTCTCTTCATCTTAATCTAAATTCTTTGTGGTTGCAAACTTAAGAATACGCCAGTATAACATTTAACTTGTTGAAAGAAAGGTTATTTGTCTGTAAAAGAGATAGTGTCAAGGTAGTAGGGTCACCCCCTAAAATTCCCTACTAAACAGTTAGTGTCGTAACTATATTAACCTCTTGGAGAATTTGTACCGTTAGACACGCTTTATGCTCGAAAGAGTTAAAGTGAAATAATCCTCGAATAGGTCGAAAGACGCCTGGATTTACCATCGAATACAATTCTCTATAAGCACATGAATGTCGGAATTCTACACACTCATAGTCAATAGAGACGTATAACTCAGAAGGTGGACATAACCCCAACGCTTCAATTCTCATTGTTTACAACTTACGTAACAATCCTTCTCTTTTTACCTTGCTATTTTCAGCTTTTACTTTATTGTTTTGGTTACACATTACAATCCCCCCTCATTACGAGACTTGCACTAAAAGTCTAGTAATTCTGCTTACTTGTTGACCAAGCTATTCTCTGTGGGATCGATACCCAACCCAGTTGGGTTCTATATTTGCCAACGACCGCTTTACACTCCTACGAGAGCTGTAGATTGAGCGTTATCAAAAATTGGTGCCGTCGCCGGGGAATACGAGTGTCAATCAAGTTTGTAATAATTACTAGACCCTTTGGTCAAAGATTCTCGTACTTTTACTTTCAGTTTTTGTTTTTGTTTACTGCAGGTTTTTATTCAGTGCATGCCCCATACTAGAAGTTCTGGTCAACCGTTATTACCTATCAATCCTGAACCACAATGCATTGGAAGAATGGAAGCACAAGCAGAAATCGAAAGGATGGCTGCTCAACAGGAACAAGCAAGATTGGCTGCCCTTGCCGCTGCCCAGGTTCAACAACAGAACATTGATAACCCTGCACGAGCAACAAATCCCGACGATGAGGATTTAGGTGATGATGAGTTTCTAAACCCTAGGCGTGATGCTGAAATTATAACACCTGCCAACCGAAGAGGTCGACAAGCTCGGTTTAGGTATGATCGTCAACCTATGCAGCCAGATTTCGACGATGATGATGATGATGATCTTGATGGTGCCGGAGCCACTGGAGCCATAATTCCATCACCATTAGCGCCCGGAGCCAAGTTCAACATCACAAGCACCATGATTCAGTTATTGCAACTCAAGGGATTATTTGGTGGACTAGCAGGCGATGATCCGAATATGCATCTCATCAACTTTATTTCTACATGCAAGTCGTTTGACAATCCTGGTGTTGGTCAGAATGCAATTCGATTACGTCTATTTCCATTGTCTCTGTCTGGGGAGGCAACACTATGGTTGAATGGGCTGACTCCTGATTCTATTACAAATTGGAGGCAATTGAGAGACGCTTTCCTAGAAAGATTCTTTCCGCCATCCAAGAGGGCGCAATTGAGAGATAAAATTAGCAACTTTCGTCAGCTTCCCACTGAAGCTCTTCATGAAACATGGGAGAGGTTCAAGACAAAGCTAGCAAGGTTCCCAAACCATCACATGACCAATGTTCACCTAATGGAGATCTTGTATAGAGCCTTGAATTCAATAACTAAAGCAGTGGTGGATAATGCAGCTGGAGGATCTTTTATGGACCTCACTTTTGGTCAAGCAAGCAATATGCTAGATCTTATGACGAAACAAAGTAGAGCTTGGCATACCAGGGATTTTGAGGTAGCAAGCCCCACTTTATCTATTGGCATGACTGCAAACCAAAGAAGAAGAGAAGAAGAACGTGATCAAGATATGGCGCATCTGAAAACACAAATGGATCTTCTTAAAAAGCATTTATTATCAGGGAAGACCGAAAAAGTGAAAGCTATTGCGTCAAAAGGAAGAGACGAATATGATTCTGAAGAAGAGGCCAACTACTTAAACAATCAGGGGAGTTTCCGTGGGAATACCCAAGGAAACCAAGGTCGGAACTATTATGATAAAACTGGAAACAAAGACCAAGGTAGTTGGAAAAACAAGAATGAAAAGAGTGGTTTGTACGTTCCCCCCGGTAGACGTGACACCACCACATCTAATTCTGGAAGCATGGAAGACATGATGGCTAAAATCTTGAAAGGAGTGGAAGCAACAAGCGCGGGAGTAACGGAGGTAGTTAATGATTTGTCCTCCATGAAATAATTAGTTGATTCTCATTCCACTTCAATCAGGCAAATAGAGCAGCAATTGAGCCAACTTTCAGCAGCACTCAATCAAAGAAAGGCCGGCACTTTACCTAGTGATACTATGCAAAACCCAAGGAATGAGGGGTCATGCATGGCCATCACTACCAGAAGTGGTAAGGTGCTGGAAACTTCAGCAAAAGGCAAGCAAGTGGTTGACGAGGTTGCGGACATGGATGACAACGCAAAAAGAGAAGATGCCGCAGCAACTACTCCTGATGTCAAGGACGCCTCACCCAGTGCTGTGCAACCTGAAAAATCTGAAAAACAGAAGCGAGACTTTCACTAAAAGTCTAGTAATTCTGTTTACTTGTTGACCAAGCTATTCTCTGTGGGATCGATACCCAACCCAGTTGGGTTCTATATTTGCTAACGACCGTTTTACACTCCTACGAGAGCTGTAGATTGAGCGTTATCAGTCAAGAGTCTATACTACTCCCAATAATGTCAACCATGTGCCTTGTGTGTGTGAGGTGATAGTATATTCTGTGTTTGTGGCTGATGCTAGAACTTGCCTGGTATGTATGTAAAGCGAAATAAAGAGTGTGAGTTTAGGAGATGATTTAGGCATTTCTTTGGCAACCTATGATTGTTTACCTTTATTTTATCTACCCATGGACATCATCCTAGATAACCCCCTTTGAGCCTTTAGCCTATTTTCTTTGACAACCTCATATGTAAGCCTAATCCATTTTTTTCAAGACCATAATTTGATCCAAATTCCTAAGTGCTTTAAATTGTAAATTCATGTGACAAAATAAGAGGAAATTGGATGAGTGTGATGCCTTAGAATGTATTGGTGCTTGAATTCGTTATGAAAAAAATTGCTATCATAGAGGTGTGTTATGAAAAGAAAAATGATGAAAACTAAAAAGTTAGTTATGTTTAAAATTGAAGAACAAAAGGGGTGAGAAGGGGTGGTAGATTAAAATAAAGTAGAAAGGTTGTTTGAAAGAAAGTATTAATGGCATAATGTGATGTATTAAAGCGCTTAGGAACATAGTCACTATTTCTGGCCAAAATAGTCCTACCCGTCCCTTAGCCAACATTACAACCTGTAAAAGACCTATTTGATCCTAAGCTTAGCATTCTGATATTTAGTGGAGCATTATACTAAGGGCAAGCCTATGGTCACCAGTTGCAACATATGAATTCTTTGTGAGAGTGAGAGCAAGGATAATCTTATACCCATGTTCGAAATATATACAATACTTGTGAGTGATTATGGGTGATATATTGTGAGACACACATGGTTGATGAGTTTTGGGTAGTTGTGTATGATTCTTTGTGCTTAACTTGTGGATACAAATTAACCATCATCACGAGTCTATGTTGGAGGTTAAATTGTTTCTAGCACTGATCAGAAAACTACTCTTTGTTAATGATTGCTATGCCTGTCTTGATGACTATTTTGTGTTGTTACTGTGAAACCCTAAGTAAATGTTTAGAAGTACATGATATTTTGTTCGAGGACGAACAAAGCTTTAAGTGTGGGGTGTTGATGATAGGCGAATTTACACGCCTAAAGTACTATATTTTACCCATATTTTAGCTAAGTTTTGAGGACAAAATATATAATTCATGCACTTTTAGTCCTTTTTCCTGTAATTGAGCTAACAAACGTGATTAGCAAGTTTTCAGGTATAAATGATGCAGATTTCAGCATTTTATGGATAACTTGACGCCAAAGGAAGCTTCACGAAAGAAGGAAGGGAAAGCTTGGACGCCAAGGACCAAAAGTGACGCATAGAAAATCTGTCCCGGGCAAAAATAGCAATTCTAAAGACTTTGGGGACTAGCAGTAACTTATTAGGATTAGGAGAATGATGCAGTAATTTATTAGGATTAGGATAAGTACGCAGTAGCCTAGTAGGAATAGGATATGGGTATTATAAATACCCTATTTTGCTGAAGCTTTTATTCATTCTCATTACACATCATTATTCCATCATTCATTCTACTTCTAATTCATTCCTCTACTATCCGAACAATTTTAATCTTTTCAACACTTTCAATTCTTATTCTCTTCATCTATTCAACTCTTAATTTCCACAACAAGAGAAAAGCTATTCTAGAAGGAATTCACGCCTAAAGCCGTACCACACTATACTACACGTGAGATCTTTATTGTGGTATAATGATAATGTCTATTGTGATTTCCATTGCACTCATGAGTAGCTAAACTTCTCTGTTGGGGTTATGGAAGCCGTATGAGATACTATCTATTGCTATGAGTTTGTGAATTCGCGATACGTATGCTGCTTATATCATTATTCTCTTCATCTTAATGCAAATTCTTATGGTTGCAAACGCATAGAATACGCCAGTAAAGCATTAACTTGTTCGAAAGAAAAGTTATATGTCTAGAAAAGAGATAATGTCAAGGTAATAGGGCACCAACCCCTGTTAAAAAGTTAGTGCCGTAACTGGATTAACCTCTTGGAGAATTTGTACCATTAGATATGTTTTAAGCTCGAAAGAGTTAAAGCGAAATAGTCCTTGTTAGGTCGAAAGACGCTTGGATTTACCATAGAATACAATTCTCTATAAGCACATGCATGTCTGAATTCCGCATAACTCATAGCCAATAGAGACGTATAACTCATAAGGTGGACATAACCCCAACTCTCAATTCTCATTGGTTAAACATCTCACTAAACACTCTTTCTGTTTACTTTGCTATTTCTGTTTTTACTTTACTATTTTGTTTTCACATTAAAATCCCCCTTTTACGAGACTTGCACCAAAAGTCTAATAATTTTTGCTTACTTATTGACCGGCTATTCCCTGCGGGATCGATACCCAACCCAGTTGGGTTCTATATTTGACAGCGACCGCTTACACTCTTACGAGAGCTGTAGTTTGAGCGTTATCAGTTGTCTGACTCATGCCTTCTTCAGGGAACCACCTAAGCTCTCTTTATGCCCAATTTTATCCTGTTCTTAATCATGCATTATTCTAGTTTCAACAACTGAAAATTCTGACTTTAAACATGTATTCTATTCTTTTCTGAATTACCATGGCATAATCTGAGTTGGTGTCGTCACACTAAGACTTGCAAGTCCTATTTCTGAGCCATAATTCATCATGCATGATTCTTTCATTAAAACATAGTTCAGACCACCCAAACATGAAAATAGTATAAGAGATTTCATGTTCCGAAAGCATAAGTCAAAACTATGCAAGAACTCTTCAAACATAAGGTGGTCATGTGCTTTTGGCAAAATCCATGCACTCTTTCATTATATATATTTTCAACATTTTTCAATAAAAGAAACCCTCTCTCTTTGGAAATTGAAATCATAATTCAAATATAACATCATTCAAGACATTTCATAACATGCTTTTCAAGATGCAGTTTAGAACAATTCATATCATATGGAAGATAAGAAAGATCATAACAAGAGAGGGGTTCATTATAATTCATGCTCTCAGTTGCATATTCATTCTTAAACACATTCATACATACATATATATATATATATATATATATATATATATATATATATATATATAATTTTCCAAACAATTTGGGGGAAGTCCTAAAGGCCAAAACAATATCGTCAAAACTTCAAAAATATGATTATATTCATAAATCCAAAACTCTTTTTCTTAAAAAAAGATTTCTAATCCCATGAGATTTTAGGAAAACCTCGCATACCTCGAAATAGGGAAACAATGGGTGTTTCTTGAAGCCTATGATCTGGGGATTTCGAATCTTCAATCGATTTTGAAAACCCACGGTTGAATCTTGAGTTTCTTGAAGTTCTTGTTTGAAACTCTAGAGAGGATTCTTGATGATTTTGATGAAAATAGTGTTAAGTTTCTCAAACATACCCTAAATCCTTTGTTTGGACGGTTTTAAAGGCTAGGAATAAGTCAAAATTACCCTTAATGACTCCTAAATGGAACTGGAAATTTGAACTTAAAAAACCCGGTTTCGGGTGCCACCGCGACGCGCCACAATCGCGATGGTCCATTAGAATTCAATGAGTGGGAAGATAGGTGCCTCTGCAATGCACCACCATTGCGGAACCCCACTGGAATTTGACGATTGTCAATTTGACCCTCTCTGCGATGCGCTAGACACCAAAATGACGATGTTTACGACTGGAACCTTAAATTATTCATAACTTCTTCACTGAGGGTTCATTTTGGATGAATCTTATATCGTTGGAAATATAATTCAGTCATCTACATAATGAAAGGTTGAAATCTAGGAAATTCCACATGAAAATTAATTTAGATCATTTTAGAAGCTAATGCTTAGACTTTCCTTGGACAGAATTTAGCTAAGAAGACGTCGGGATGTTACATATGTGTTCTTTATTTGTAGCACTAGTTTATAAAAAATTGGGAAACATATTTAATGTATATACTTTTGTTGTTAATTTCATTAGACTAGGCAAACTTAGTGTTGAGGGGAAATAGAGGGTTGAAGCTATAGGTATGTAGCTACCAAGTGGTGTCGAACTAGAAAAAGTTGATCCCACTATACAACCTATGGTTGATAACCTTTAAAACAAGAGGTATTTTTGGATATTTTTCTAATAGTCAGGGAAATTTGGCCCTATTTCTCCATATTGGGCACTAGGGAAAACTTAGCTAATACACAAAATAAAGGGGCATATCTGACCCTTTTCCTTTCTTTTTTCTCTTTCTGGTATAGCTAAATTACTATTATTTTATATAAGTATAGTTTTGAGTTAGTTTTTGTATGTCTCGACTAATTTCACATGCTACATGTCACCTCCCACAAATAATAGGTATCAAGTAACTCAATCCACTGAGACTAGAATAGATAAGAAGAAATCACTTAGTGTTTTGTCTTTGGTGGGATTTAGACCTAAAAATATATGGAGCTCAATCCATTTCATTGAACACTAGGCTTATGTATGGATTATTCATAAAATATAAATAACTAAAGAATTAATTGTCATTGTTAAGGTATTTTAAATCACTCATCACATCAATATTCTGACATTTTGTAAATTTCACGTCAAAAATATCTCTTTGTAATTAGTCTTTGTCCTTTCTTAAGAGACTCTGGATACTTGTTGTCCTAATCCCTATACATCCAATAACCTTGGCAGATTCTTTCTTCTATTTTTATGCTATTTCAATTTATGACGTCTCTTTTTATTTAATTCCTGACAAATTATAATTTTTCTAAGGATCGGATAAGAGGTTTCAACGTTTTTGGTAAATCCAAGTAAAAATAAAAAAAATTATATACCTATTGAAGTCTAAACCAAGGTGGAAAGTCCCAATTCAATGTTGCACTGATGATCATATCGCTAATTAACAACACTTGTAAGACACTAGAAATCAACACTTCTTTACGCCCAAAAGGAAGCACTCTCCTTTTCTGAGCTTGAAGTTTATCCTTTACCCTTTTAATGAGCTCTAGAGAATGCTCCTTATTTTTCTTAGTATGAGTGATAGGACAATCTAAGAATTTGAAAGGAAATTAACCTTTGGATATACCTGTACAGCGCTCCACTAACTGTCTCACTTCAAAGAATTTTGGTGAACAAGAATAAGCCTTTCTCTGTATTAATTTTTTGACCTGCTTGAGCTTGATATTGATGCAAAGTAGATACCATCCTTTTGAAGGAATGTTTATTACCTGAAGAAAAATGATAGGGTTATCTACATAGGCTAGATGATTAAGATGAGCACTCTATTTTGGTAAACCATATCCCAAAAACTACGTGTATTCAATAATAATTCAAAGCCCTAGAAAGAACCTTGGTTGAAAGAATGAATAAAGCCGAAGAATAATGATCTTCTTACTTTACTCCCCTAGTAGAGTGAAAGAAACCCTGAGTCTACCTATTGTTAGAAATCAACCTTCATATCAAATCAACAAAAAAAATCAAAAAACCATCTTCTTAAGAACTTTTATCAGGAAGTACAAAGAGACTATGCCATAAGTTTTATCCGTGTCAAGATTAATGAAAACATTAGCAGGCTAGCCCTTTTTCCTAATATCTATAACAATCTCATGTTTTAGTAGAACATTTTCAATAATTCTTCTTCCCTTAAGAAAACCAGATTGGTTGCTAAAATCAGATTGGGAAGGAGAGATTCAAGTCTATCAAGAATAATTTTGGAAATGATCTTATTGATAAAGCTACTAAAACTAATAGGCCTCAAATCAGAGAAAGATTGAACAATTTCTTTCTTTGGTAAGAGAACTAAATTAGTATGAGTACTGTATTTAGGAAGATAATTTCTATGAAAGAAATTCTTTATTATATCAAGAACGTTACGCCCACCAATATCCCAACAACGTTATAAATTTTTCTGTCAAACCATCAAAATCACTAGCATTGTCTCTATATAGAGTAAAAACAGCAAACTTCACCTCCACTTAATTAGGAATCTTGCATAATTCTGAATTCTCCTCTGCATTAATGGAATTAGGAATATGTTTCAGAATAGAAAATTTAGTGGCACATCTTTTTTGTATAAATTTTTTATAAAAATAGTTAATGGATTTAGTATAATATCCCTTTCTTCCTCTAACCAAACCCTCTGATTATTCTGGATTCTCTTAGAGTAATCTTTTCCATACTTCCTTCACTATATTGTGAAAGAATATTATATTTCTAAATCCATTTTCAAACTAATCATAGCTTATTTTTTGTTGTCAAATGACTTCAAAATAAAGATGTCTTTAAAATTCAACCTAATCTCTTTGTAAAACTTCCTTATTAATGGCATTTGTATCTTATTTAAATAATTTTATTTAATTATTACTCCATCTTCTCTAATAATCAATTACTTGAATATGTCACCATATGTATTTGATCTAAGGTGGATTTATAAACCTCAGTGTTGTTATCCGAGCTTATTTAGCCTTGTTTTGAGGACTTATCTTGTTCTTAATGAGTAAATCTTTGTATAAATGATCATATAATTTTTAAAATACTTGACTATAATTTTTAAGGTGTGTTTCAAACAAGTTTGGAATTAATTTGGTCACTTAGAGTTTAGAAGAGAAAACTAGTGTTACTAGCTTGAGCTATGTGTTGTTCTAGATGATCTCGATGGATTCTACTGTGTCTAATGAGTTAATAAGGGTATGATTGTGTAATTATGTGTATAATAACTTTTTTATAGTGTTTAAGTTTAAATTGAAACAATCCAAGAGACAAAACAATTAGTTAAAGATCAAAAGGACAAAATTAGTATTCTTAGCTTAAGTTTTGAGTCCATCATCTTGGATTGTATATGATTTTGAGCTTTAATTCGTGGTGTTTGATTCTATAGGATGCATTATGAGTTTATAATGATGATATTTGAATTATAAACAAGCTTTAAATCAAGTTAAAACATAACCACAAGGCTTGGAATGGATGGACAAAAGCATGGGACAAGATAAAAAATAGACATTTTGGAGTCATTAGCGTGCCACGGACCTTAGGCACTGCGTTAGGGTATGTGAAATACCATTGGGGGAATACTAAATTACCAATTACAGGTTTTCACCATGATATTGGTGTGCCACTTACCCTAGCCACCGCAATAAGGTACGTGGCATGTTGATTTGTCAAAATAGGCAGCTTTGGTCCTACGATAAATAGGACACTCAAACATTATGTCACACACCTTAGACAACCTTGAAACTTTTACGGAGGCTGAAGAACACAAAAATTAGTGTTTTTATACCATTACTTTTATTTTTTATGGATTTAACATGTATTTTATCATCGCGATTACGGTTATGTCCATGAGCGGCTAAGCACCCTTTTCTAGGGTTAAGGCCAAAAACATGATTACTCTTAATACAAATTGACTTTGTTTTGATTATTTATAATATTTGACTATTTATTTATCCTTTTTATCTCAATTTTAAGGATTATAAACCCTTAGAATACATCTATAGTCTCTTGTGAGCCCAAAAGGAGGAACAAGAGGATAGTACACTGGGGGTAAATAGAATATGATTGTAATATTCTATAAAATGAAGTTATACTTTGTATTGGATAGAATTATACCTACGTTCCCAATTTGATTCACATACATGATGAAAAATTAATTCATTTAACTTAGTTCTCACATCCTCACTCAACGATGTAGTTGTTGGTCTAAGCTAGATAGGTGATTACAGGCTCGAAAGACCATAATCATAAAACCACCCCCGTGAATTGACAACTAAGATAAGTACATAGTCAATGAAATTCTATAGCATAGTATGATTGTTCGTAGTTCCTTAACCCTAGGCTTTTCCCTATAATTGTCCAAGAACCTTTACTTTTCAGCATTATTAATGATTATGTTTAGTTTTAACTTAATTAATTTTAATCATTGAACTAGAACTAGATAGTTTGTTAACACAAGTCCTTGTTGTATCAATATTTGGCTTTATTTAAGGCTACTGTATTACTTGGTGAGACCACCTACACTTGCATGTACGCTTGGGCTTAACAAGTTGTTAGAGCCATTGTTGGGGACTTGTAAATAGGCAACTATCTTATTTTTAGTTTAGCTATATGGAGTTGTACATAGTTTAGTATTTTTTTCTTTTTATTTTCTTTCACTTTTCTATCACACTTCCTGATATGTCAGCCTGGGATAGATGGTTTACTAGTGATGATAATTCTTTTTGTTTTTGTAGAGGACCCCATTGAGAGGCTTTTTGTCAAAATTTTTAGGGAAGTAAGTGGTTGGGACCTTCACTATATAAGGTGTACACTAGCCAATCTGTGGAGCAGACACAAAAATTTTAGCCATTCAACTGTCATCTTTTTCTTAAGACTACATTGAGAAGGTGAATAAGAGTGAGTGTTTTGTGGATGGTGTAAATTTGGAAGTAGCATTGGTTGAGTCTCATTAAAAGCACTTTTTTACATTATGTTTAGATGATGACATGTCTTTGGAGTCATCTGAAATAGTGGAAGAGTGTAAAGATAAGGTAGAAAAATCTTATATTCTTAATTTGCACCAGACAAGCAACACAAAAACATACCTTACTTCAAGGCTGAGTGATTTACAATACACCATCCATTACTTAGTTCCTTCATATTTGTACCACCACCCTATGAGAGAATTAAAAAGATGGATGCAAGGTTAGGGGTGAAATTCATATCCTTAAGATGGAGAAAAAAGTTAATGTAGGTCGTGTCACGACACTAAATCAAGCGCTGCTTGGGAGGCAACCCAAATCAATTTGGGTTTTATTTCAATATTTTTGCTTTTATTTCACGTAGTTTTTGTTTTTGTTGAGCCACGGGTTGATGGAAAGTCTAAGTACCAGAAACTTGAGCTAAAAAGCATAGTGAAGACTATGTGTGGTGTCCCCGGACCCTCTTGATGTATAAAGATGCAAATACCTAGGCCTAGAGGCCTCAGGGAGTATATCTATCTTTACTTTTAAGTATACTTTGGGGACAAAGTAGATTTTTAAGTGTGGGGTGGGTAAATTCCCATTGTTTCGGGTGAAGTGATGTTGTAGGGTATCGAGTCTTAGTTGTTTTTTCTAGTTTTTGGATAAATTTGAAAAAATTATAATAAGATTTTATCTTTTTAGCTTTTATTTGTCTGAGTCACTCTAGTAGGTGCACACTTCATCTACCCCGTGGTTGTTCTATTTGTTTATTTTCCACAGGGACGCCCCTTGAACCCAGCATCCTTTTTCTTTTTTAGGAGTAAATTTTAAAATTTTTGTGTAGGATAAGTGAGATGTTCTTCTTGGTGCTATGTGTGATTGCATGATACATGTTTCTTTGAATATAAAGAGAATGTTTATTGTGTGTTTTATTAATTTTGAGACTCCTAGGCTCTAGTTTATTACTCATGAACTTGTTAGATTAATGTTGAATTCATGCTATTGTTTGGTTGAAAGTCTATGATGATCCTACTTGAGTTGAAAATGAGCCATGTGTGATGTAAGGTTGTAGTTTATTCCTTATTGCATTTAATGCTTGAACTTTCCTGGTGTGTGTGCAAAGCAAAATAAAGAGTGTGGGTTTAGGATATGATATAGGCAATTCTTTGATAGCCTTGTTTCATACCCTCTTTTACCTACCCTTGTGCATAATCCTAGTTAACCCCGTTAAGCCTTTAGCCTCTTCCTTGGTAGCCTCATATGTAGCTTAATTCCTTTCTTTGTTTGATATTAATTTGATCCAAAGCTCCTAAGAGGAGTGTGAAAAAAATAAGAGGAAGAAAGGTGAAAATGAAGCCCCATAGTAATAGTTATTAGTGTGTACAATTGATGTGTTGTGGTTGGGAGTAAAAGAAATTTATGCTAAGAATTTAATCATTAATTAATAGACAATACTCCCTCCCATATTGTATGTGAGTGACCATAATGAGATAGGGAAAAATTGAAACACCATGGTTTCTAAACCTTAGAAAAATTTTCGGAATTCTGGTCTCTGAACCCAATATGACTCATGGGAATGAGCCATATGTTGGGGTACAAATGGTATCGTCCAATTGTATGTAAACCAGTGTTGGTTGGTGGGATGGATTTCGGTCATGAAAATGGATACGACTTAGAGGTATGAGTTGTATGGTTGGATACGGATCGTTTGGTTCCTTCACTTAACCTTAGATTTGATAACTTAAGTTGGATCTGAGTACGAGTGGATCACCAGGAGTCGTAATCCAGGTTATGAATCGTACCCAGGACTCGTATAGTTTATAGTGTTCAAACCTTCTGTAATTCTATCTTGCCAGAGATACGGGTGAAGGTTACTGATCGTATGATATCAATATGACTTGGGTAGGATGACTCATGCATGGGATAGTATTGGGTCCCAGGGTAAATGCTTCGAATATGAGTGGGGATCCAACTCGTATCGGAGGGTACGACTCATGAGGGTCAATCGTACCCCTATCACGAGATTTTGTGCAACTTAAGTGGGGGTATTCTAGACATTTTTTCACTTATCCTAATAAGGCTCCACGACTTTGTAACGCCCTGAAAAATGGGTCCCGGAGCGTCACACGGTGCTTGAGGCTACGAGTAGCCCCAAGCTAACCCTTTGAGCCATTTTCATTCAGTTCAACACAAATCAATGAGGTTTCCATAAATAACCCTCAAATATCAACAGAGTAATCATCATCCAAGAATAAAAGAATTTCAGAAAGATAACAAAATATGACTTATTAGTCAACTCCCAACATCTATACTAGTCTGACAAGCCTCTAAGAAAATCAATAAAACCAGGGAGCCATTGAGACATGCCCCAACTGACTCATACTCAGTTATCAAATGTAAATGATTCTGTGAAACCAACATCAGACATCACGTCCTCGGAACATGAGGACTCACCACAACAGAGGATGTAGAATAGCGTGCCTGAAGAATAACTGTCGAATCTGGAACTAAGCACCTGAACCTACATTCTAAGAAAATGCAGCCCACATCCAAAGATGTGGGTCAGTACCATGGAAAGGAACCGAGTATATGGGGGTGTATGCAGTTTTATAAACATCATCATCATAAATATTTATAAGAAATATGCAGGATGTATGAAAGACTCACATAGCCCGAAGAAAATCATCATAATCATGAGAGGATGAAATAAGCACAATAACACATGTGAGTCATCATATAATTTGTCAATCACTTTCAGTTCTTCAAGAATATCAATTCTCATAATGTAAATATCATTTAAATCTTTCGAAAGAATAACTTTCACAATTCCACTTTCAAATCACTTCACCATTCATCATAGACACAAGGAAACACACACACACTGGAGATCCTATAACCGACATAAACCATTTGAGCTACATGCAGTCAAATGTACAACCCACGTTGGGGAGAGTCGTCCTATCCTTGCCATCAGAGTAGGACTATCGATATCAAATCCAAACAAACTAGTGATTACTATATAAATCAGCCCCATGCTCACTCCTACGGGGGCACGTAGTTCAAGGGAAGTAAGGTGGCTTTATACCTCCCACTCGGTGCTAAATATTTCTCCCGAACTTAGCTCAGATCATTTCAAAGACAATCCACAACAAAACAATTTTAGTAATATATAAATATACATCGGGAGCCATCATGTTTCCCATCTATCAAAATCAACCACGTTGTGGATTTCTTTCACACTCAAAACAATTCCATTAAGACCAAAAGGTCAAATCATTCAAAATATCTCAAATATTCAACATCAACGTGCTTATAACACACACTTTCTTACAAAAACACAATTTTCAATGAGGATTCATGACCTAAATATCAAAATCATGATAAATATCGTTCAAAATTCATGCTTTATATCTCCACACATGTAAATTTATCTTTCAAAATAATAAACATCAAGATTTCATAATAATCATCATAAGATATTGGTTCATGCTTCAAATTTGTAAAAATCAAATAAAAATCATGCCTTTGTTAAGAAAATTACTTTTGGGCACAAGAACGAAAGAGAGTTCTTGTTGAAAAACCCCACATACGTTGAATGATGAACTTTAGATCGATACTCATTTTTGAGATGTTAATCATGCCTTTGAATGATGGTTCATGGAGTTCTTGAACTAGGAACTTGGAATCTTGAATAAATTTGCAGGATTAATAGTGAACTTTAGAGGTTCTTGAAGTTGGATGTAGGAGCTTAGGGTTTTCTTTTTGCAACATATAATGCTTCTAATAGGCTTTAATATAGGGTTTGGAAGGATTTTGGGTGAGGGAGAATGACCAAAACGCCCCTAAAAATTAAATAATTCTTGAATTTGTCCTTTGGTGGACTGTTTTGATAGTTTGAAATAGATCAACCATAACGTTTTACTCCGATATCCAAATTGGATAAAACCAATTTCATTAGAAAGAGGACTCTCATATATTTCCGTTGATATATAGTATCTCACTCAGATCATTGTGTATGAGGAGTTATGATCGTTTGAAGTTGACCCAAAAATTTGCTTTTGATAGGCTGAAGTAGATCGACCATAACTTTTACTCTGATAGACAAATTGGATGAAACCAATTTCATTGGAAAGAGGACTCGCAGAGCTTTCTGTTGATATATAGTAGATCACCCAGATCATTATGTACAAGGAGTTATGATCGTTTAAAGTTGGAGCAAAAATACGCTAGGCCTCAGTACTTTTTCCTGCATGTTTTACTGTTCACTACTACTCACAGTTCGATCGGAATGTTCATAACTCGTCCCTCGAGTATTCGTTTTGGATGATCCACATATCTTTGGAAATCTTATTCGATACTCTACGCAATTGTGGGTCATAATATAAGACATTCCGCATGGAAAATGTATAATTCATTCTAGAAGATAGGACCGAACACGTTTACGCACAAAATTTCAACGAAAAATTTCCCGGGGTATTACATCATCCCCCCTTGGAAACATTCGTCCTCGAATGACACTAGACATGCCAAGATTAGATAAGGAATAGAGCATACAGATGAAACCATTCGTTAGACTCATCACCACATCATTTCTCACTCCGAATGCAATATTGAATGCATAAATTCAAGAAACTACAGTTGAACACATAATAAATGACAGCTGAACTGCTGCAACTTTTATCAAAAGTCCATGATTTAGGAAAGAACGATACCTTCGGCTTGATCGGAGTTCTCAGAAAATAGGTGCGGGTACTTGGATCGCATATCCGCCTCAGCTTCCCAAGGTGCACCCTCAACAGATTGGTTTTGCCACAACACCTTAACCAAGGGAACTTCTTTGTTCCTTAGTCTTTGGACACTGAAATCAAGAATCTCAACAGGAATCTCATTAAAATAAAGATTTTCTTGAATGTCAGCACTCACAGAGGAATCCACTACCACAGCATCGCTAATATGCTTTCTAAGCATGGAAACATGGAATATTGGATGAACAGAGGACAACTCGAAAGGCAACTCGACCTCATAAGCTACCTTACCAACACAGCTAAGAATTTTGTACGGACCAACATAACGGGGACTAAGATTCCCCTTCTTTTCGAATCTCTTCACCCCCTCATGGATGAAATTTTCAGATACACTAGGTCACCAACTTCAAACTCAAGGTCTCTCCTTCTAACATCCGCATATGACTTCTGATGACTCTGCACAGTTTTTAACCTTTCCCTAATCAACTTAAATTTTTCCATAGCCTCAAATACCGAATTAGGACCACTCATAGCCACTTCAACCACCTCGAACAAACCTATGGGTGATTTACACTTCCTTTTATATAAAGCTTCAAATGGAGCCATGCCAATACTAAAGTGGAAACTATTATTGTAAGCAAACTCTATCAACGGTAAGTGATTATCCCAACTTCCCTTAAAGTCAAGTGTACAAGCTGTCAACATATCCTCTAAGGTCTGGATGACCCGCTCAGCTTGACCATCGGTCTGCAGATGAAAAGTAGAACTCAAAAGTACTTGGGTACCAAGACCCTTCTGAAAAGCTTTCCAAAATTGCAAAGTGAACTGAGTACCCCTATCCGAAATGATAGACAAGGGATCTCCATGCAGTCTGACTAGCTCTCGAATATACAATCTAGCATAATCCTCAGCAGTATATGAAGTATGAACAGGCAAGAAATGAGCAGACTTAGTCAAGCTATCACCCACAACCGAAATGGAATCATGATGGCATCGGGAAGGAGGTAAACCAATCACGAAGTCCATATTTATCTCTTCCCACTTCCAGGTAGGAATACTAAACTCTTGCATTATACCACTAGGTCTTTGGTGTTCAACCTTAACCTATTGGCATGTTGCACACTTAGCTACAAATGCTGCTATATCTTTCTTCATGCAACTCCACCAATAGATTTCCCGCAAGTCTCGGTACATCTTGATGGCACCAGGATGAATAGAATATCGCGCCCCGTGCACTTCAGCCATAATCCTCTGTCTCAGATCATCAACATTCGAGACACACAATCTACCCTGCAATCTCAACACACCATCTCCCCGTTGGGAGAAAACCTCTACTTTTTGGTCCTTGACTAACTCCTTCAGTCTGACCAAACTAGAATCTAAGTATTGCTTTTCTTTCACTTCCGAAACCAAGGAGGATTCGGAACTATTCTGAACCCCTATACTACCTTCAGCAGAGTCAAACAATCTAACCCCTAATCTAGCTAAACGATGTACATCATGAGCCAACTCTTTCTTACCTTCTACCACATGTGAAACACTATCCATGGACACTCTACTTAGGGCATCCGCCATAATATTGGCCTTGCCCGGATGGTACAGCACACACATATCATAGTCCTTTAACAATTATAACCATCGTCTCTGCCTAAGATTCAATTCTCTCTAGGTAAAAACATATTACAGACTCTTATGATCAGTGAAAACATCAACATGAACACCATACAAATAGTGTCTCCAGATCTTCAAAGCAAACACAACAGCAGCCAACTCAAGGTCATGGGTGGGGTAATTTTTCTCATGGGGTTTCAACTGTCTAGAAGCATAAGCTATCACCTTACCCTTCTGTATCAATACACAACCCAATCCAACTCTCGAAGCATCACAGTACACCACAAAACCATCAACACCATCAGGCAAAGTTAAAACAGAGGCTGAAGTGAGTCGAATCTTCAACTCCTGAAAACTCTTCTCACAAGATTCGGACCACAAGAACTTCACTTTCTTTTGGGTCAACCGATTCATAAGAGACGCTATAGAGGAGTAACCCTCAACAAAACAGCGGTAATAGCTAGCTAAACCCAAGAAACTTCAGATATCAGTCAGAGAAATAAGTCTAGGCCAATTTCTAACAGCTTTGGTCTGTTTGGGATCAACTATAATACCCTCGAAAGAAATGATATGACCCATAAAAGCAACTAACCTTAGCCAAAACTCACACTTGGTGAACTTGGCAAATAACTTGTGATCTCTAAGGGTTTGCAAGACAGTTCAAGGATTATCAGAATGTTCATCCTCAATACGGGAGTACACCAGTATATCATCGATGAACACTATGACAAACATATCCAGATATGGTCTGAACACTCAATTCATGACGTCCATGAAAGCTGCTGGGGCATTAGTTAACCCAAAAGACATAACAAGAAACTCAAAATGGCCATAACAAGTTCAGAAAGTGGTTTTCGGTATGTCACACTCCCTAACTTTGAGTTGATGATAGCCGGAACGAAGGTCTATCTTTGAGAAATAACTTGCACCTTGCAATTAGTCAAACAAATCATCTATTCTCGGAAGAGGGTACTTATTTTTTACGGTGACTTTATTCAGTTGGCGGTAATCAATGCACATACGCAAAGAGCCATCTTTCTTTCTCACAAACAACACAGGAGCACCCCAAGGAGAAACACTGGGCCTTATGAAACCCTTATCTTGTAGATCTTTGAGTTGCTCTTTTAACTCCTTAAGTTCTGCAGGGGCCATACGATAAGGAGGAATAGAAATGGGTTGAGTATCAAGAAGAAGATCAGTCTCGAACTCTATCTCTCTATCAGGAGGTATCCCTGGGAGATCATCTAAAAAGATATCAGAAAACTCACGACGTTAACAAACTAGAGAGTTGGAGTCTCAAACTTAGTGTCTTTGACTCTAACTAAATGGTAAATACACCCCTTGGAAATAATCTTTCTAGCTTTGAGGTAAGAGATAAAATAACTCTTGGGTGACACAGAATTCTCAGACCACTCAAACACGGATGCAACCGAAAACTGAAACTTGACCACTCGGGTCCGACAATCAATAGAGGCATAAGAAAAATATAGCCAGTCCATACCCAGAATCACATCAAAATTACCATGTCTAACTCAATCAGATCAACCAACAAGACTCTATGAAGAATGGTAACAGGACACTTTTTATACACTTTCTGGGCAACAATCGAATCACCCACTGAGGTAGAAACTAGGATAGGCTTAGGAATAATCTCAGGACTCATTTCAAAATTCACAGCAATCAAAGGTGTAACATATGAGAAACTGGATCCAGGATCCAACAAAGCATACACATCAAACTGAAATATATGAAGCATACCAGTAACAACATCGGGAGAGTCCTCCTATTCCTGGAGGGATGGTAAAGCATAGAATCTCTTCTGGCACTGCTTGCCAGCATTGCTAGAAGAGGTACCCTGAGCTGGGACTGGGCGAGTCACTGGAACTGGAACACTAACAGTCTGAGTCTGGGTCTGAGGGCGATAGTCACGACACCCTTATCCATCCTGTGGACAATCTCTAACTCTGTGTCCCATGTCACCACACCGGAAACAACCCCTCTTCTCACCCCAACACTCACCCGAATGAGCCCTACCAGACTTAGGACACAGGGGATGATTTGGCTTACTGCCAGCACTATACTGGGACCTGGATGCATATGACCTGCTACCTTGCTCCTTCCTACCTCTAGGCATGGGAGCACTAGCAGATGATGGTGTTGGCATAGACGAATGATCCTGATACTGAGAGCGACTCCCTTCCTACAATCAAGTCTGACCCTGTCTGTGCTGCTCAGACCTAGCTCTCTTATTCCCTCTCATTCTATCTCTCTCTTTAATCTTGTCTAACTCAATATGTTGGGCATGATTCATCAGCCTAGAAAGATTCATCTCACCATTCAGCATAGCAGACCTACACTCCTTAACCACATAACTAGACACTTCAGTCACAAACTTACTCACACTAGCCCGATTATCAACCACTAAGTCAGGAGCATACTTGTCCAACTGATTGAACCTTAGACAGTACTCCCTAACAGTCATAGAGCCCTATCGCAGGTTTATAAACTCTTCCACCTTCACCTCCCACATCTTCAAAGGGAAAAACATATCCAGGAATGCATCTTGGAACTCTTGCTAAGTTGTAGGGACAGCTCCCTCATCTCTACCTTTCCACCAAGCAATAACCCAGTCATAAGCAAGGTCTTTCAACCTATACCCAGTTAAATCCACACTATATTCCTCAGATACATGCATCACCTGAGTAATCTTCTGAACCTTCTCTAAAAACAACCGTGGATCCTCATCAGACTTGGACCCATAGAATTTCGGTGGATTCATCTGCATGAAGTCATGGATTCTAGAAGTAGCTGAAATACCTCCCTGCTACTATAGAGCCAGGGTCGGGTTGGCCTGAACATTTGTAGTAACAGCTTGGGCTAGCGCCTGAAAGGCCGTCTAAAATTCAGCATGAGACACGTTTTCATTCAATGGGTCAGCGGGTTGAGGTTGCTGACCATCATTATTTCCTCTCGCTTGACGTGGAGGCATATTTCTGAAAGAGGAGAGCACGAATTAATAGCAGAGAGAGATACTTTAAGCATGAAGAATCACACTTTTTCATAAAATGTCTTGTAGCCTCTTGCTCATAGATGTGATGCACTACACACCGATGATCAAAACTCTACTTAACGCGGCTCGTCTAACTCCCAAGGACACCTTAAAACCTTAGGCTCTGATACCAAGTTTTTAACACCCAAGAAAATGGGTCTCGGAGCGTCACACGGTGCTTGAGGGTACGAGTAGCCCTAAGTAAATCCTTTAAGCTATTTTCATTTGGTTCAACACAAATCAACGGGGTTTCCATAAATTACCCTCAAATATCAACAGAGTAATCATCATCCAAGAATAAAAGAATTTCAGAAAGATAACAAAATACGACTTATTAGTCAACTCCCAACATCTATACTAGTCTGACAAGCCTCTAAGAAAATCAATAAAATTAGCGAGCCATTGAGACATGCCCTAACTGACTCATACTCAGTTATTAAATATAAATGATTCTATGAAACCAACATCAGACATCACGTCCTTGGAACATGAGGACTCACCACAATAGAGGATGTAGAACAGCATGCCCGAAGAATCATTGTCAAACATAGAACTGAGCACCTGAACCTATATTCTGAGAAAATACAGCCCACATCCAAAGATGTAGGTCAGTACCATAGAAAGAAACCGAGTATATGAGGGTGTATACAGTTTTATAAATATCATCATCATAAATATTTATAAGAAATATGCAGGATGTATGAAGACTCACGTAGCTTGAAGAAAATCATCATAATCATGAGAGAATGAAACAAGTACAATAACATATGTGAGTCATCATATAATTTGTCAATCACTTTTAGTTCATCAAGAATATCAATTCTCATAATGTAAATATCATTTAAATCTTTCGAAAGAATAACTTTCACAATTCCACATTCAAATCACTTCACCATTCACCATAGACACAAGGAAACACCTATAACCGGCATAAACCATGTGAACTACATGGAGTCCAACGTACAACCCATGTTGGGGAGAGCTGTTCTATCCTTGCCATCAGAGTAGGACTATCGATATCAAGTCCACACAAACTAGTGATCACTATATAAATCAGCCCTAGGCTCACTCCTATGGGGGTAGTTCTAGGGAAGTAAGGTCGCTTTATACCTCATACTCGGTGCTAAAGATTTCTCCCAAACTTAACTCAGATCATTTCAAAGACAATCCACAATAAAACAATTTCAATAATATATAAATATACATCGGGAGCCATCATGCTACCCATCGATCAAAATCAACCACGTTGTGGATTTCTTTCACACTCAAGTTCAAAACAACTCCATTAAGACCAAAAGGTCAAATCATTCAAAATATCTCAAATATTCAACATCAACGTGCTTATAACACATACTTTCTAAAAAAACACAATTTCCAATAGGGATTCATGACCCAAATATCAAAATCATGATAAATATCATTCAAGATTCATGCTTTATATCTCCACACATGTAAATTCATCTTTCAAAATCATAAACATCAAGATTTCATAATAATTATCATAAGATATTGGTTCATGCTTCAAATTCATAAAAATCAAATAAAAATCATGTCTTTATAAAGAAATTTACTTTTGGGCACAAGAACAAAAGAGAGTTCTTATTGAAAAACCCCACATACCTTGAATGATGAACTTTAGATCGATACTCATTTTTAAGATGTTAATCGTTCCTTTGAATGATGGTTCTTGGAGTTCTTGAACTAGGAACTTGGAATCTTGAATAAACTTGCAGAATTAATAGTGAAGTTTGGAGGTTCTTGAAGTTGGATGTAGGAGCTTAGGGTTTTCTTTTTGGGGAAATTTGATGAAATATAACATATAATGCTTCTAATAGGCTTTAATATAGGGTTTGGATGGATTTTGGGTGGGGTGAATGACCAAAACGCCCCTAAAAATCAAATAATTCTCGAATCTGTCCTTTGGTGGACTATTTTGATAGTCTGAAGTAGATCAACCATAACATTTTACTCCGATATCCAAATTGGATGAAACCAATTTCATTAGAAAGAGAACTCTTATATATTTCCATTGATATATAGTATCTCACCCAGATCATTATGTACGAGGAGTTATGATCATTTAAATTTGACCCAAAAAATCTCTTTTGATAGGCTGAGGTAGATCGACCATAACTTTTTGCTCCGATAGACAAATTGGATGAAACCAATTTCATTGGAAACAAAACTCGTAGAGCTTTCCATTGATATATAGTAAATTACCTAGATCATTATGTAGAATGAGTTATGATCATTTAAAATTAGAGCAAAAATACGCTAGACCTCAGTACTTTTTCCTACACGTTTTACTGTTCACTACTACTCACGGTTCGATCAGAATGTTCATAACTCATCGCTCGAGTGTCTGTTTTGGATGATCCACATATCGTTGGAAATATTATTATATACTCTACGCAATGGTGGGTCATAATCTAATACATTCTGCATGGAATATTTATAATTCATTCTAGAAGATAAAACCCAACACATTTACGCACAAAATTTCAACGAAAAAGTTCTCAGGGTATTACAGACTTCTAACTATCTTGGGAGGCTATTACCATATTATTATATTCCTTAACACTTAGAAACTCTTCCTAAAAACTCTATAATTCTCTCAAAAGCTTGTGGGCTAAAAAGCTAGGGTTTCAACTAGAGGACTAATTTAAGGATCTTGTTGGTGGTTTCTCTCTACCTACTTTGTCAATTAAGGCATGTTCTCTTCCCTCATTGTTATTTCCAACTAAATGCATGGTTTTATACAATGCTTTTATGATTTAAATATTGTATGATTTTGGGTTTTTAAATATGATTTGGGGGTTTTGGTTATAAATGCTTGGTTATGGTTTTCTCATGTTTTAATTGTGTTTTTGTATGCATTAATGGTGGTTTTGGATAATTGGTTGCATGGGAATGGTTCTTTGATAATGGACTTTGGTTTTGGTAATACTATGTCCCCAATGTGTTTGATAAAATGCCTTTAGCAATGTTTTCATTATAATATTGGTTTTTCAATGGAACTTATGCATGGTTTAAACTTGGTAATGGAACCCTAAATGGTATGAATGATTTAAATGGTTTAAATGGTTTTAAATGGATTGGAAATTCCTTGGTGACCATGGTTTTGGTTAATTGGAGATCATGAAGGGTACATAGAATACCTTAAACCTATATAGGGTTGGCTACGGACAAATCTTGTAAGTTATTATTGGTATGACAATACAACTATTAATGGTCTTGATTAATAAATGGTTAATAAATTGGTTGGTTGCTTGGTAATGGTTTTAATTAACCATTAATGGTGGGGTGTGTAGCCAATCCGTGGAAGGTGAAGATCTCAGGGGGACCAAAACTGGAAACTTACATTTTCCGATATGAGGTTTGGTCTTGGTGACCGTGTGCATAATGTCACATTTTATATTTGGAGGATGTACTAGTCATCCCAGGTTTTATTCCCTGGTCATGCGGCTTCACGCACTAGACCTTTTCAGCAGGGGAAGTTGAACACATTATAGCTCGTGGGTGGTTTAGGATGGCAAAGCTACACACCCCATGTAAAGATTTTAATGGCATACTAAACCTGGTTCCCTTCCCAGTATGGTTATATATATATGTATGATTGTGTGCATATGGATGGTTTTACTTGGTTTTACAAATGGCATTATTTTTCCTTATCCTGAGTTCATGTTAGTAATCACTCGCTAAGCCATCTTTGGGCGGCTGTATACCCACACTATGTAGGAACCGGCCATTTTACTTCTCCTACAAAGTGATTGACTCAGGGACAATTATTAGATTTAAGTAGTGAGCTTTCATCTTTTCGGAAGGCTCCATTTCATGGTTAGATATTTTGATTCATTTTTTGATATTGGTTTTGGCTATGTTTGGGGGCATGTCTAGATATTCTTACTCTTTTGGTTATAGGTTTTGTGGTACTACTATGGGTAGGAAAGGGCGGGATCGATAGTGGCATCGGCCTTGGCATTGGAATAAGCTGGTGGACTGACATAATTAGACATAATTTCTCACTGTTTCATCATATTTTATTTTTGGAATAATCACATTATGCTTTAGAACTTAACTGGTATTGGACTGGTTCATGGCCCTTGTTTTGGTATTAGTTTGGTTTGGTATGGTCGGTACAGTTTGGTGTGACAGGATGACTTGATAGGGTTGGTCTAGGAATAGACCTATCCCAAAGTCAGTCCTTATCCAGTTATCCTATCTTGTTAAATTTTCGATACTCAGCCGACCCAAGGTATACTTATGGTGGTTGGGTTGGGTAACATGGGGTAGTCCCCGGTTCTGGTTGGACTTGGGATACCCATTATGATAAGGCTCCCGGTTGGGTCGTGTTAAGTTGGCATAAAAGCTTTAGATTCATGGTCAATTGGGAGTCCACAAAGTCGTGTCGAGTAGAGTCTCTTTTAGAGGTTTTTAACACACCACACTTATAAGAGAGAAGCTACAAGGCATTTAGGAATGTTTCACTTTCTTGGTATTCTATTTTCGAGCTTGGAGTCTAAATCTCAAAATTCTTCTCTAATCCTTGGTTGCTCACTTTTCAGATTATGCCTCGATGATCTGGAATACAAGAAAACTCTTCGACCCTATCTGGGGTCACTGTTGATGGGGTACTTCCTATGTTTGGAGTTCGTCTTTGATCTCAGTGTCCTATCCCCAATAGTTCAGGAGTTCCTCTGGTTGCTAATAGTCCTCCTCAGGGTAAGGTGACTAATGCAAAATTTTACCAATCTATCCATGATATTTCTCAATTGATTGCTGCTCAGGCTGAGCGGGATGCGTATGGTGGATTATCTGTTGAGGCCATAAGGATTGGTCGGTTTATGAAACTGAATCCTCTAACTTCTACTAGTATCTATATGGAGGAGGATCCTTAGGTATTCTTGGATGAAATGGAGAAGATAATCAGGCTGATACAGGCCACTAATAAGGAAGGTGTAAACTTTGTATCTTATCAGCTCAAGGATATTGCATACCAATGGTTTAAAGAGTGGGATAAGGATAGAGGAGATGTGGAGGAGTCATCCTTATGGGATATTTTCTTTGGATCTTTTCTGGATCATTTCTTTTCATAAAAGCTAATAACAGCAAGGATGGGGGGAGTTTGTAAATCTTAAGTTTCATCAGCTATATGAGAGCAAGAATAAGAAAGTTCGCTTCTGGGTTGAATTGGGATTTGATCTTGGAAATCAATACAGCCTTGTTTATTAAAGATATGGAAATTTCTAGGTTGACTGTTCATATGCAGCAGGCAGAGGATAAGAAAAAAAAATGGGCAGAGTTCGAAGATTGACAGGGTAAAAATTACAGATTTTCTGATAAGAGAGGCGCTCAATCTCAGGGTGGTTGAAATAGCAGTAAATGGTAGAAAAATAAGTGGGAGAGTTTTGGATCCTTCTCTACTGCTAGTGCTCCCTACCCGTAGCAATCGGGTGACAGGCGTCACCAGGGTGGTGCCAATTTTTGGGTACAGGGTGCCCAATCTCAAGCAAGTGGGGGTCAGCTAATTTCTTCATGTCCTCTTTATCGGTTATGTGGTCGTCCTCATTAGGATTATTATGACAAAGTAAGGGATAAATGCTTCAAGTGTGGCTAGACAGGCCATTAATTTAGGGATTTTCCGGTTAATAAGGTTGTTATGGGAGCAAATAAGGTATCGATGGCTTTATCTTCTACTTATGCAATCGGTGGTGCCATATCTACTTTTATTACTACTCTATGTTCTAGTGTTGGCCAGAATAGGTTGTATGCTGCATCCCAACAGGAATTTGAGGCATTGCCTGATATCATTATTGGTACATTACAACTCTTTTCTCGTGACGTGTATTGTCTGCTTGATTCGGGGTCCACTCATTTATATGTGACCCCATTTATGGTTGTATGTATTGGTGGTAATTTTGGATCTTTTTTCTATTTCTACCCTGGTAGGTGACTCAGTTATTACTAATAAAGTCTATAGAGAGTGTGTGGTATCTATTGACGGTAGGCAGACTTTGGTGGCTTTGTTTAAACTTGACATGGTGAATTTTGATGTTATTCTGGGGATAGATTGGTTACACTCTCGATACGCGTCCTTGGACTGTCGGACCCAGAAGGTTGTATTTAGGTTCCCTGGTGAACCGATTATATAGAAGGAGGGTGGTTTCTCAGCCCCTAGGGGGAGGTTTATTTATTATCTTAGAGATCGAAGGTTAATCTCTAAAGGTTATCTTTATCAGTTGGTCCGAGTTAAGGATTCTAACTTGAAAAGTCCTTATTTACAGTCAGTCTCGGTAGTAAATGAGTTTCCTAAGGTCTTTTCGGATAGGGAAATAGAGTTTAATATTGATTTGGTTCCGGACACTTGTCCAATATCTATTCCTCCTTATAGAATGACTCTAGATGAGTTAAGGGAACTCAAGGAGTAACTTAAGGATCTTCTGGGTAAGGGGTTTATTCATCCTAGTGTATCCTCATGGGGTGCATCAGTGTTGTTCATGTGCAAGAAGGACGATTCCCTTTGGATGTGCATTGACTACTAGTAATTGAATAAGGTGATGGTCAAGAACAAGTATCCTCTTCCCAAGATAGATAATCTATTTGACTAGTTGCAAGGTGTCAAATTCTTTTCTAAGATAGTTCTTCGGTCTAGGTATCATCAGCTAAAGATTAGGGAAGTGGATATCCATAATATGACTTTTTGTACTCAGTATAGGCAATTTGAATTTTTGGTAATGTCGTTTAGATTGACTAAACCGCATTTATGGATTTGATGAACAGGTCTTCAGGCAGTTCTTGGATCTCTTCATCATTGTGTTTATTGATGGCATTCTGATTTATTCCAAAAGTGAGGTGGATCATGCTATCCGTGTGGTATTGCAGACCTTGAAGGAACAACAGGTGTATGACAAGTTCTCCAAGTGTGAGTTTTGGTTGAGCATTGTGACTTTTATTGGTCATATTATTTCTAGCGAGGGGATTATGGTGGATCCACAAAAAGTGCTTATGGTTAAGAGGTGGACAAGACCCACAACTCCAACTGATATTCAAAGCTTCTTAGGATTGGCTAGGCATTATAGGCAGTTTGTGGAAGTCTTTTCATCAATAGCAGCTCCTTTGACTAAGTTGAATCAGAAGAAGGTTAAGTTTTCTTGGTCAGATGTTTGTTAAGGGAGTTTTGAGAAGTTGAAAAATAAGCTAACTTTGGATCCAATTCTGACTTTGCCAAAAGAAAATGATGGGTTCGTGGTTTATTGCATTGCATCTTGGGTAGAGCTTGATTGTGTGTTGATGCAGCATAGGAAGGTGACTGATAACGCTCAATCTACAGCTCTCGTGGGAGTGTAAAGCGGTCGCTGTCAAATATAGAACCCAACTGGGTTAGGTATCAATCCCACAGGGAATAGCTTGGTCAACAAGTAAGCAACGATTACTAGACTTTTAGTGCAAGTCTCGTAAAAAGGGGGGATTGTAATGTGTAACCAAAATATTAAAGTAAAACTAAAAATAGCAAAGTAAAAAGAAAGAATGTTTAGTAGGTTGTAAAACAATGAGAATTGAAGAGTTGGGGTTATGTCCACCTTATGAGTTTTACATCTCTATTTGGCTATGAGTTATGCGGAATTCAGACATGCACGTGCTTATAGAGAATTGTATTCGATGGTAAATCCAAGCATCTTTCAACCTAAACAAGGACTATTTCACTTTAACTCTTTCGAGCTTAAAGCGTATCTAACGGTACAAATTCTCCAAGAGGTTAATCCAGTTACGGCACTAACTTTTTAATAGGGGATGGGACCCTATTACCTTGACATTATCTCTTTTCCAGACATATAACTTTTCTTTCAAACAAGTTAATGTTATACTGGCGTTATTCTATGCGTCTGCAGCCACAAGAATTTGCATTAAGATGAAGAGAATAATGATATAAGCAACACACGTGTCACGAATTCACAAACTCATAGCAATAGACAGTATCTCATAAGGCTTCCATAAACCCAACAGAGAAGTTTAGCTACTCATGATTGCAACGGAAAACACAATACACATTATCATCATATCGAAATAATCACAAGCTCACGAAAAGTTGTTTTGGGCGTCACTTGTGGCGTGAATTCTGTTGCTAGTAGCAGTTCTCTTGTTGTGAAAATTAAAAGTCGAATAGATGAAAGAAAATTGTCAAGAATAAATTAATAAAGAGAATTGTTTTGATGGATGGATGGATGGTGGATGGATGGGAATTGATGGAATGGGGGATGAATGGAATCAATTAAAATCTCTAGCAAAATAAGGCATTTATAACACCCATATCCTATTCCTACTAAGCTACTGCATTACTTAACCCATTCCTACTGGGTTACTGCATCATTATCCTAATCCTAATAAATTACTGCATTATTATCCTAATCCTAATAAGTTACTGCTAGTCCCCAAAGTCTTCAGAATTGTTGTTTTTGCCCAAGACAGGTTTTCCATGCGTCACTTTTGGTCCTTGGCATCCAAGCTTCCTTTTCTCCTTTCGTGAAGCTTTCTTTGGCGTCAAGTAATCCATAAAATGCTGAATTCTGCATCATTTATACCTAAAACTTTACTAATCATGTTCGTTAGCTCACTTACAGGAAAAAGGACTAAAAGTGCATGAAATATATAATTTGTTCTCAAAACTAGGCTAAAATATGGGTAAAATATAGCACTATAGGCGTGTAAATTCGCCTATCATCAACACCCCACACTTAAAGTTTTGTTCGTCCTCGAACAAAATATCATGTCCCTCTAAACATTACTTTAGGTTTCACAGCAACAACACAAAATATTCGTCAAGACAAGCACAACAATTACCAACAAAGAGTAATTTTCTGATCATTAGTAGAAACAATTCAACCTCCAACATAGACTCGTGATGGTGGCCAACTCATATTCAAAAGTTAAGGCACAAAGAATCATACACAACTACCCAAAACTCATAAACCATGTGTGTCTCACAATATATTACCCATAATCACTCATAAGTATAGCATATTTTTCAAACATGGGTATAAAAGTATCCTTGCTCTCGCTCTCACAAAGAATTCATATGCTGCAACTAATGACCATAGGCTTTCCCTTAGTGTAATGCTCCACTAAATATCAGAATGCTAAGCTTAGGATCAAATAGGTCTTTTGATGATTGTAATGTAGGCTAAGGCACGGGTAGGACTATTTTGGCCAGAAATAGTGACTATGTTCCTAAGCGCTTTAATACATCACATTGTATCATTAACACTTTTCTTTCAAACAACCTTTCTACTTTCTTTTATTCTACCACCCCTTTTTCTCCTCTTTTGTTCAATTTTAAACATGACTATCTTTTCAGTTTTCCTTTCCTTTTTTTTTTCATAACATACCTCTTATGATAGCACTTTTCTTTTTCATTACAAATTCAAGCACCAATACACTCTAAAGCATCATACTCACCCAATTTCCTCTTATTTTGTCACATGACTTTATAATTTAAAGCACTTAGGAATTTGGATCAAATTATGGTCTTGAAAAAATGGATTAGGCTTACATATGAGGCTGTCAAAGAAAATAGGCTTAAAGGATCAAAAGGGGTTAACTAGGATAATGTCCACAGGTAGGTAAAATGAAGGTACACAAGTATAGGTTGTCAAAGAAATGCCTTAATCATCTCCTAAACTCACATTCTTTATTTTCGCTTTACATACATACCAGGCAAGTTCTAGCATCAGCCACAAACATAGAATATGTTATTATCTCACACACAAGGCACATGGTCGACTTTATTGAGAGTAGCATAGACTCTTGTCCCAACAGTTGAAGGAATTGAACCACACAGTATCACATAGTGAGTCACAATTAGAGCCTAAACGTCTCAATAGTCATGATTTTAGCACAAACTCTTATTATAATCTCATGCTGCCTATTAGAATAATTTCATGCGAAGCTAAGTAAAAAAATTTAACTACTAAAAAAAAAAATAAGCAAATGCAGTTAAAGAAGTATAGCATACAAGTATCAGCACCCCACACTTAGATGGGACACACTGCCCTCAGTGGAAAATAAATAAGAAGAACCTGGTTAGTCGGACTTATCCTCTATGTCTGGGGTCATACCCCCTTCATTGGAATCATCATCAGAGTCGTCATCCTCAGAAGTTCCTCATAAGTACCCCACTTGTTTCCAAGAGTGCGTCGAGGTATTTGCAGCACGGAGGATTCACCTTGCTCTTTTCTTCCTCTTTTCTGGCCTCTTTGTGAAGTGGTTGCTTTTCTTATCTTTTGGTGTCATTGTACCTGAGATCTCAATAGAGTCATGTTAGCTTCATCTCAATAGATACAATCTATACACAAGCAATAGAGGTACCACCCCACACTTAGATTGTTGATACAAATTAGTGAAGTAAAAGTGGTCGATTACTTAGACTTCATCGACATACGTTTTAGGTGCTATATTCCAACAATCAAATCAGAGATGTCACCCTTCTTGTAATCTTTGCAATACTTTCATGATGGATATAGCAAGACTACTACATAGGGATTACATGAAGGTATAGCATCTAACAATAATCACAACCTCCTATGTTGGCAGACAACTATAAGTCTTATTTCGATGAACAAGTCATTCCAACATGTAAGTATTCAAGTGACAAGATTATGCAATGTTAATGACTAGCAATTCCGCAAGTAGTATAACAATGCATCAAAATCAAATTCAAGTTGGAAACAAGTTAAGATTATCCTCACGTATATGTTCACTCACTTGGTTGTATATCAACAATTCAAACACATTAACATCACCAATATTTCTTCAAGATGTAACAATTCATAATAGACATAGCAACTTAGTACTTACGAAAAAATAGATGAAGAATAAAAGAGTACTTACGTGATTGAAGCCTTTGGAGATGTTCTTGTGAAGTGGGAGAGCAAAAAGAAAAATTTTGAGATGTTTTGGAGAGTATGTGCGGCGCCTAGGTCAAGTTTCCAATGTGTTTATGTTTCAAGACTAAGTCCCCTTTATATAGGAAAAGAATGGGTCGGGTTTTGACCCATTTAAAATCGGTTTTGGAGACAAAAAGTGACCCTAGGCGGCGCCTTTAGCTTTGCCTATGCATGGTATAGGCGGCGCCTAATGCAAAGCATTTGCTAGCATAGGCGGCGCCTAGTGCAATGCCTTTAGTGACCATAGGCGGCGCCTTTAGCATGGCATATGAGATTCTGAGACCAAATGTTTTAGCATAGGCGGCGCCTATGCTATAGCATACTTGAGCATGGGCGGCGCCTATGCCTTTGCACACTAGATTCCGAGACCTTAGGCTATAGTATAGGCGTTGCCTTGTTCGTGGCCTAGTTTTACCTAGGCCTAGCCTTGCTCGATGCCTATTTTGTCATGAGCAATGCTCAATCCATAGCCTTATGCATCTTAATTCCAAACTTACCACCTTTACCATGCAATACGTCCAAATCAAAATTTGAAACCGACCTCCTCGTTTTACACCTCTTTGCACCTATATTTACTCAAAAACAACAAAAATGATTAGAACGATGGGTTGCCTCCCATCAAGCGCCTTAGTTTTGGTCGTGGTCAAAACAACAAAAACAATTAAAAACGATGGGTTGCCTCCCACCAAGTGCTTGATTTATTATCGCGGCACGACATAGCTATCTCGATTACTTAGACTTCATCGAGATAGATGGGGCATCATTTTCTAAATGGATTCAGAAGACACTGATACTTACTTGTAGGCATGCAATCGTCTTCGATATGACTCTTGCACATACATATCCCAAGAGGGATACCAATTATATCATCAATCTTTCTACCCATAGCTCTCTTGTACCTCATCAGAGCAGAGATGAGAGCCTCTACATGCTGTTCACTTAAATCATCCGCAACACTCTCCATAAGTGTATTTCCATATCCCAAGAACGTATACCTTAGGTAATTGGGGAGCTCTTTCGATTCTAGCATTGGTGGCTCTTCAATGGAAGTCTTCGCTGTTGGTGACGGTTGATTCTTAAGATCAAGGCTCGGCGGCTTAGGAGTATGAGGATAGGACCCTATTCCTGTTAGAGCACTCATAGTTTCTTCATAATCTTCATCATCCTCATGCTCAACATTCAGCAGTGCAGCAGACAGTGAATCAACAATAAGCGGCTTTT
The DNA here is from genome assembly GCA_030864225.1 of Capsicum baccatum var. pendulum. Classification (NCBI taxonomy): domain Eukaryota; kingdom Viridiplantae; phylum Streptophyta; class Magnoliopsida; order Solanales; family Solanaceae; genus Capsicum; species Capsicum baccatum. The sequence continues at coordinate 78,783,430 of CM061560.1, read as the reverse complement.
CTACAGATAATGCTTTCTTATCTTCATAAGCTACGGAGAAAACATCCATATCGCTGGGTTGCTTCATTGCTTTGCATATATCAAAACAGACCACTTCGTCATTCAACCGAAATAAAAGCTCATTAGATCTCATGTCAATAAGCACACTTCCTGTTGCAAGGAAAGGACGTCCCAGGATTATGGGGACTTCAGAATCCGCCTCACAATCTAGAATAACAAAGTCTGCAGGAAAGATGAATGAAGAAACCTTCACCAACACATCATTCAAGATACCCACAGGTCATTTTACCGACCTATCAGCCATCACGAGCCTCATATTGGTTGGTGTCGGATCGCCTAACCCCAACTTCCTGTAGACGGATAGTGGAATCAAATTGATGCTAGCACCCAGATCGCACAATGCCTTGGCAAAGTTCAAAGAGCCAACAGTGCAAGGAATAGTGAAGGCATCAGGGTCGGCCTTTTTCTGAACTAGCGATCTTGTAGCGATTGCACTGCAATGGTGAACATTATCTGCCGGCTCATAGCTTACCGCCCGCTTCTTTGTTATAAGGTCCTTTATGAATTTTGCGTACCCAGGCATTTGCTCTAGTGCCTCTACCAACGGAACATTAATGGTCAGCTGCTTTAACATCGTCATGAATTTGCTGAACTTTGTATCATTCGCAATCTTCTTCAATCTTTGAGGAAAAGGTGGTGGTGGATATGGAATTGTTTTCTCCACGGCTTTCTTCTCCTCTTGCTTTCGAATTTCGATCTTTTCAGGCTGCAAACCACTAGGGGTGACGTCATGGACGTCTTGGTCATTGTCTATGGCGTCCTCATCTTCTTTATTTTTGGCCACTTGCTTGCTTTGGGCTGAATTTTCCAGCACCTTACCACTCCTGGTAGTAATAGCCATGCATGATCCATCATTCCTTCGATTTTGCACAGTATTGCTAGGTAAAGTGCCAGTCTTTCTTTGATTAAATGCCGCAGATAATTAACTCAATTGTTGCTCCAGCAGTTTTATTGAAGTGGAATGCGAGTCAACCAATTGCTTCATTGAGGACAAGTCGTTCTTCACCTCATTCACTCCCGTAGTAGTTGCCTCTAATCCTTTCAATAGTTTAGCCATCATATCTTCCATTGACATATTTCTAGAACCAGATGCAGCGGTGTCACGTCTTCCAGGAGGAATATACAAACCACCCCTGTCAGTCTTATCCTTCCAACTACCTTGATCACGGTCCTTATATCCTGAATTATCATAATAGTTCCGACCTTGGTTTCCTTGGGCATTGCCTCAGAAACCTCCCTGATTGTTCAAGTAGTTGGCTTCTTACTCGGAATCGGATTCCTCTCTTCCTTTTGATGCAACAGCTTTAACTTTTTCGGTCTTCCCTGATAATAGATGCTTTGTAAGAAGATCCATCTGCATTTTCATGTGAGCCATGTCTTGGTCAAATCCTCTTGTCTTCGCCTCTGCTTTGCAGTCATGCCAAAAGATACAGTAGAGCTTGCTACCTCAGAATCCCAGGTATACCAAGCTCTACTTTCCTTTGTCATCCGATCTAGCATATTGCTTGCCTGCACAAAGGTGAGGTCCATAAATGATCCACCTACTGCATTATCTACCACTAGCTTAGTCACCGAATTCATAGATCTGTATAATATCTCCATCAAGTGAACATTGGTCATATGGTGATTTGGGCACCGCATAAGCTTTGTCTTGAACCTCTCCCATGTTTCGTGGAGGGCTTCAGTTGGAAGCTGTCGAAAATTTATGATCTCATCTCTCAACTGTGCTCTTTTGGATGGCGGAAAGAATCTTTCTAGGAAAGCGTCTTTTAATTGCCTCCAATTAGTAATAGAATCAGGAGTCAGCCCATTCAACCATAGAGTTGCCTCCCCAGACAGAGACAATGGAAATAAGCGCAGTCGAATTGCATTCTGTCCAATGCCAGGATTGTCGAATGACTTGCATATAGAAATAAAGTTGACTAGATGCATATTCGGATCATCACCCACAAGTCCACCGAATAATCCCTTAAGCTGTAATAGTTGAATCATTATGCTAGTGATATTGAACTTTGCTCCAGGTGCCAAGGGTGGCAGAATAATGGCTCCTGTGGCACCAGCTTCATCCAAATCGTCATCATCGTCATCGAACGGTATTTTCATAGCTCGGCGTTCAGGCCTAAACCTAGCTTGACGATCTCTTCTCTGCATGGGTGCCGCCATCTCAGCAGTATGCCGTGGGTTTAGTAGCTCCTCATCGCCCAGGTCCTCATCGTCAGGATTTGTTGCCCGACCTGGATTATCAATATTCTGTTGATGCACTTGAGCGGCCATCCTTTCAATTTCACGTTGTGCATCCATTGATGCACTGAACAAACCTAAATAAAACAAAAACTAAAAGTAAAAGTACGAGAATCTTTGACCAAAGGGTCTAGTAATTATCACAAACTTAATTGACACTCGTATTCCCCGACAACGGTGCCAATTTTTGATAACGCTCAATCTACAGCTCTTGTGGGAGTGTAAAGCGGTCGCTGTCAAATATAGAACCCAACTGGGTTGGGTATCGATCCCACAGGGAATAGCTTGGTCAACAAGTAAGCAACGATTACTAGACTTTTAGTGCAAGTCTCATAAAAAGGGGGGATTGTAATGTGTAACCAAAATATTAAAGTAAAACTAAAAATAGCAAAGTAAAAAGAAAGAATGTTTAGTAGGTTGTAAAACAATGAGAATTGAAGAGTTGGGGTTATGTCCACCTTATGAGTTTTACGTCTCTATTTGGCTATGAGTTATGCAGAATTCAGACATGCACGTGCTTATAGAGAATTGTATTCGATGGTAAATCCAAGTGTCTTTCGACCTAAACAAGGACTATTTCACTTTAACTCTTTCGAGCTTAAAGCGTATCTAACGGTACAAATTCTCCAAGAGGTTAATCCAGTTACGGCACTAACTTTTTAATAGGGGATGGGACCCTATTACCTTGACATTATCTCTTTTCCAGACATATAACTTTTCTTTCGAACAAATTAATGCTATACTGGCGTTATTCTATGCGTCTGCAGCCACAAGAATTTGCATTAAGATGAAGAGAATAATGATATAAGCAACACACGTGTCACAAATTCACAAACTCATAGCAATATATAGTATCTCATAAGGCTTCCATAACCCCAACAGAGAAGTTTAGCTACTCATGATTGCAATGGAAAACACAATACACATTATCATCATATCGAAATAATCACAAGCTCACGAAAAGTTGTTTTGGGCGTCACTTGTGGCGTGAATTCTGTTGCTAGTAGCAGTTCTATTATTGTGAAAATTAAAAGTCGAATAGATGAAAGAAAATTGTCAAGAATAAATTAATAAAGAGAATTGTTTTGATGGATGGATGGATGGATGGTGGATGGATGGGAATTGATGGAATGGGGGATGAATGGAATCAATTAAAATCTCTAGCAAAATAGGTTATTTATAACACCCATATCCTATTCCTACTAAGCTACTGCATTACTTAACCCATTCCTACTGGGTTACTGCATCATTATCCTAATCCTAATAAATTACTGCATTATTATCCTAATCCTAATAAGTTACTGTTAGTCTCCAAAGTCTTCAGAATTGTTGTTTTTGCCCAGGACAGGTTTTCCATGCGTCACTTTTGGTCCTTGGCATCCAAGATTCCTTTTCTCCTTTCGTGAAGCTTTCTTTGGCATCAAGTAATCCATAAAATGCTGAATTCTGCATCATTTATACCTGAAACTTTGCTAATCATGTTCGTTAGCTCACTTACAGGAAAAAGGACTAAAAGTGCATGAAATATATAATTTGTTCTCAAAACTAGGCTAAAATATGGGTAAAATATAGCACTATAGGCGTGTAAATTCTCCTATCATCAGTGACTGCCTATGTTTTCAGGCAGTTAAAAGTGCATGAGAGGAATTATCCTACTTAAGATTTGGAGCTGTTGACGGTTGTGTTTGTTTTGAAAATCGGGCAGAATTATTTGAATGGTGTACACGTGGATATCTTTTTTGATCATTAGAGCCTACAGTATGTGTTCACTCAAAAGGAGCACAATCTCAGGGAAACAAGATAGTTGGAGCATCTCAAAGACTATGATATGAGTTTTCACTATCACCCAGGTAAGGCTAATGTGGTTGTTGATGCTCTTAGAAGGTTTTCCATTGAGAGTTTGGCTCATATGGAGAAAGAAAAGCAGGAATTGGTGAAGGATATTTACCGCTTGGCTAGTCTTAGAGTTCGCCTCTCAGACTCTAAGGGTGGAGGTGTAATGGTACAGAAAGTGGTTTGGTCGCCTCTTGGTTTAAAAGATTAAGGAGAATCAAGTGTTGGATCCTAACATGGTGAAGATAAAGGGTGATGTTGGTAGGAAAAAGGTGCTAATGTTTGAGATCAGTGGTGATGGTACTTTACGGTACCAAGGGAGGTTGTGTGTTCCTGATGTTGACGGTTACGACAAAGGATCTTGGCTGAGTCATATGAATCTTGCTATGTTATTCATACCAATTCTACGATGATGTATTGGTGGAATGGTTTGGAGAGGGATGTGGCTACTTTTGTGGCTAAGTGTTCGATATGTCAGCAAGTTAAAGGTTGAGCACATAAGACCTGGTGGGTTGTATCAAGAGATTATTTTACTAGAATAGAAATAGGATGTAATCAATATGGATTTCGTTACCAGTCTTCTTTAGTCTCGAAATCAATATGATTCAATTAGGTCATCGTGGATAGGATGACAAAGTCTGCTCACTTTTTGCCAGCGAGGACTACTTTCTCAGCGGAGGAGTATGCAAAGTTGTATCTTTAGGAGATTGTAAAGCTGCATGGGGTTCCAATTTCAATTATTTTGATTGTGGTACGCAGTTAGGCTCACTTCTGACAGTCTTTTCAGAAAGGGTTGGGGACTAAGGTGAGTCTGAGTACTATTTTTCATCCGTAGATGGATGGTCAAGCAGAAAGAACTATTTAGACATTGATGGATCTACTTCGAGCCAGTGTGATTGATTATGGTGGCAATAGTGTTAAGCATCTACCTTTGGTAGAGTTTTCTTACAACAATTTCTATCATTCTAGTATTAGTATGGCTCCTTTTGAGGCATTGTATGGTAGGAGGTGTAGATCTCCTATTAGATGGTTTAAGCTTGGGGAGGCAGATATGTTTGGTCCCGACTTGGTTTACCAGGCTATGGAAAAGGTGAAGGTAATTCCAGATAGACTTAAGGCTGCCCAAAGTAGCGAAAAGTCCATTATGGATGTTAGGCATAGAGACTTAGAGTTTGAGGTTGGGGATAAGATTTTCCTCAAGGTATCTCCCATGAAGGGAGTAGTGTTGTTTGGTAAGAAGGGGAAGCTCAATCCCTAGTATGTTGGTCCTTATGAAATTCTGCGGAAGGTTGGTAATGTTGCTTATGAGTTAAGGTTACCTTTTAGCTAGAGTTTAGTTCATTTGATATTTCATGTCTCCATGTTGAGAAAGTGTCTTGGTGATCCTTCTTCGATTGTTCCTTTGGAAGGGTTGGGTATCTCGGACTCTCTGTCTTATGAAGAGGTCCTGGTTGAGATCTTGGATATACAGGTTCATCGGTTCCAAACAAAGGATGTGTCTTTGATTAAGGTTCTATGGCGGAACCATAGAGTGGAAGAAGCTACATGGAAGTAGAGGAGCACATGACGTCCAAGTATCTGCATTTGTTTTTTGCTCTTGGGATTCGTGCAGAAGGTATGTCTTAAAAACTTCTTTATTTTTTGAGTTTGTTAAGGGAAAGTTAATATCTTTTCCACTTTGTTTTCAAACTTTATTAAGGATTAGAAATATATTTGATAATACAAATGACTCATGTGTGCGGTTACCCCTACCTTGTCGATCATTCAGGGACGAATGTTCCTAGGGGGAGACTAAAACACCCTGATTTCTGGACCTTAGAAAATTTCCTGGAATTTTAGTCTCTAGACCCAATACGACTCATGGGTATGAGCCGTATGTTGGGGTACGGATGTTATGGTCTATTTATATGTTGACCAGTATTGGTTGGTGGGGTGGATTTCAATCATAAAAATAGGTACAACTTGGTGGTACGAGTTGAATGGTTAGATACGGATCATTTGGTTTCAAAAACTTGAAAGCACCCAAGCGCACACGCAAGTGTACGTGGTCTACCAAGTAATATAGTGGCCTTCAAGAAAGCCGAATTATCGATCCCACAGAGACTAGATTTGGCAACGATTTGATTTCAGTTCACAATTTAGATTCACTTGATGTGAGAGTAACCAAAAAGAGAATTGAGTTTGTATATTGCAAGTAAATTAAATAATGCATAAAGTAAAGATCTTGTAAGAATCAATAGAAGAAAACCCAGGGTTGAAGCACTCTGAACAATCATATTATGCTATTGAATTTCATTTGTTAACTTGCTTATCATGGTTGTTGATTCGTAGGGTTAATTGCGCGATTATGGTTTCCCAACCTCTAATATATTACCTAAGTTGAACCGTACACCTACATCATTGAGCGTGGATGTAATAATTCACTTAAGTTCTTAATAAATATCATCCTACATATGAATCAAGTAAGGTATCTAAGTGCATTCCTGTCCTAGATACTACTTCAAGTTTCTTATTTTATAAAGAATCAAGAACCATACTCTATTTATTCTCATGTTCTATCGCCCTATTCCCTCTCCTGAGTTCACAAGGTTGACAATGGATGTATTCTAAGGGTTGTGAATCCCTAAAATAGTTAACACGAGAATAAACAAACAACCAATATTGAAAAACAAAGAAAAAAAACTTAATCCATAGCATTAATAATCATGTTCTTGGCTTCAATCTCGGAAAGGTATTTTTTAGCCACTCATAGCCGTAATTAACATCAAATTAATTGTATGAATGATTAAAACCATAAAATAAAGCTAAATTAAAGAAATAGAAACCAAAAAAGAAGTTTTGTTAGCCTCCAATGTGTTCCAATTGATCTAGGGGTTCAAAGATGTCCCAAAACGGGTTTAAAGACGTTATATTTATAGTATATAAGTTATAAACCCACTTAGATTAGGTTTCCATGTCGTTTTCCTTCAGTTCATCACTTTTCTGCCTATTTTAGTCATTGGTGTGTCGCGCCACAGTGTCAAATGGCATCCTGGGCACTTAACTCCCGATTTTGGTCATTGGCGCTAAGCGGTGCAATCGCATTGAGACACTGTTTTTGAAAAATTGAGAATTGGGATGGCTCCACGACTTGGTGTTTCACCATTTTGGGCCCCTTCTGAATCCAATGGAATGCAGCACGCTCCAGTTGGACAAACACAAATTCTACAGGCGTTCAAAACTTTCCAGGGGTCCAAATCGGTGTCCAGCTTGCATCTTGTACTTCCGTGGTCATTTCCGAGCGCTTTTAAGTTGTTTCCTCTTGATTTAAAGCTTGTATATTATTTATATAACATCATAATACAATTATAAATCATACTATATCATTAAACACAACAATTTAGAGCTCAAAAAAACACTTGGTGGACGCATTTTCACGAACACTTAGTGGACGCATAGTTTACTACCACAAGAATCAGTTTTTCTCTTTTTTCAAAATCATGGCAATATTTCTAACATCATTTATACCACATCAATCCATCACACATCAATTATAAACACCAATAACTATTACCTTGGGGCATCAATTTCACCTTTTTCTTCTTCAATTTCTCCTTACTCAATTATTTTTTTAATTATTATTAAAGCACTTAGGAGACTTTTGGATCAAATTATGGTCTATCAAAGAAGAGATTAGGCTACATATGAGGCTACCAAAGAAAATAAGCTAAAGGGTCAATGGGGTTAACTAGGATAATGCATAAAAGGTAGGACAGATAGAAAGTATAAACTAAGGCTATCAAAGAAAAGCCTAAATCTTCTCCTAAACCCACATTCTTTATTTCGCTTCACATACACCGGGTAAGTTCTAGACATCACATGCAACAAGGAATATACAAAAAAAAATTCTCACATCACACATGGCACATGCTTAACTCAATAGGATCATGATAGAATCCCAACCAACAATAGCATAAATTCAAATTTAAGCCACAAAACTAGAGTCACAAACTTGAGCTTAAGAGTCTCAAAAGTAGCAATTCACTTATTCAACATGCTTTTATCAACAAACCCACTTGCATCATATAATCAAAAATAGCACCAAAAAGAATATCATACAAAAAAAAATTGAGTCAAAATGTAGAAATTTCCCCACCCCCCACTTAAAATCTACTTTGTCCCCAAAGTGAATTTAAAGGTAAGAGATAGAAATACTCCCTGAAACCTCTAAGCCTAGCTAGTAGCATCTTTTGTTTTGCATAAATGGGATCCATGGGACCCCACACTCAATTTTTTCCATGCTCCTTAGCTCATTTTTATGGTACTCAGACTGCCCATGAACCTGTGACTCAACCAAAAACAAAACTACGTGAAGTAAAAACTAAAAAAAACTGAAAAGAAAAGATACCTAATTAACTTGGGTTGCCTCCCAAGCAGCGCCTGATTTAGTTTCACGGCACGACCGCATCTGTAATAACCCCAGCCTACCCCATATTCGTTACACGGTACTTACGATCCCGAGGAACCATAAGCTAACCTATAAGCTGGTACCTGCTGTGAGCACTGAATGATATAATCATGAATGCAGAAGAATAACTGAAATGCCATAAGGTTTTAATAATAAAACGACTACTGAATTATGAATCTAGCATAATACTAAAATCTGAATAATCTGAATAGCTAACTATAGTGTCTGAAAAGCCTCTAAATTGAATATTGTGAATTGATGGGACAGGCCCCTAACTAACTCTACTAACTACTAAGATAAATACATGAAATAAAATAATCTATCCTCGGATGATGAGGACTCACCACTGCTAATGTACTGCTGATGATCTAAGGGACTAAGTGCAATTCGGGAACTGAGCATCAACACCTATGATATGATACATCATAGCGCAAAAGAAAGGTATGCAATCCGTACTTTGAATGTACTGGTATGCTAAATGAGGTAGGCTGATATGCATCGTTTCATGAATAGGAATAATGATAACTAATTGATTATACGTGTAAAACATGGAGCACTGAATAGAGAACATGAAATCTATAGGTACTGAAAATATGGAGAAATCTATAAATACCGAGTATGCATAGCAGTGTGTAAATACTGAAGATACTTGAAAATCAGTGGACATTGGGGATGCATGACAAAGCATATAACATGACTGAGTAAAATCTGTAAATCAAAATACTGAAATAAAATACTGATATATGCATGCTTTGGTCAAGCAACTCTAAGGCCGCATAATTGAACTGAGACTATAAATGAGACTATATCTGAGATTTTGGGAGGTATCAACTGACCGGCATTTCCTAATTTGAGTTAATCGGGGTCCAACCTGTAACCCCAGTTGGAAGGGTGTTAATACCATGCCACGAATACTAACAATGGCTTTGTGGATCCACTAGACTGATATAATGTCCAAAGGACTAAGGGTATCAAGCCTGAACCAACGGGTGACCCCTGCAAGATAGTCAAGCCTAATCTGACGGGTGACTACTCATATCCTACGTTGGCTACGTAGTTTGGGAGTATAGAGACAGCTACTAACGACTCTGCCTATCAGGCGGGGAAGCCGCCATCCCTGCACTCGCTCGGTGCTAAATCCTACTCTCAACTGAAAGACATTGAGATACTAGACTGTTCTGAATTTAATGATTGATATCTGACTATTCTGATAATACTTATAATATTATCTGAAGACTATTCTATAATGTACTGAGACTAGACTAAATAAATAGATATGGTTTTCGGGTATTCAATACCCCCAGGACTCAAACTTGGAGATTAGAATATGAAGGCTTTTATTAAATCAATCACTCTTGTAGGCATTTTATCAAACACTTGTAGTTAATGGTTTAAAACAATCATAGGAATGTCCTAAAACATATAGAACTAGCATGAATCCGACATAATAGAGTTAAATCGTGGTCTTGTTCAATAAATACAACATTAAAACATGGAGGATTTAATAATAATAATAATTTCATGGTAACATGGTATAAAATCATAGTTCATGGAGATTCATGGGTGCAATCATAACTTAAAACATAATAACTTGAAAAGATCACAATTTTATAATATAAAAGGGTTGCTTGGACTCCATGGATGAAAGAGATCCATGGATGAACATCTAACATACCTTAATTGATGGATTTCTTGAAGTTCTTGGTGAATTCTCGAGGATTGACCTTGAATTTGAGAGCTAGGACTCTTGATTGGGAGAGAATCTTCTTTGATTTGGGGGAAAAGTTATTAAAATAATGAAATAATGGGTTAATTAGGGTGAATTTCGTGTTAAAGGCTGACTGGGGTGAGGGAAAAAGACTGTAATGCCCTCAGATTTAAAACTCAGAATTACTGTAAAATTCCCGATTTTGTGAGTTATCGCGACGCAGCACTATCACGTCGTGTCAATGGAATTGGACAACTGGGAACTAAGGGCTTGGCGCGACGCGGAGGAATCGCGGTGCCCTTTTGATTCTGAAATTCACCCTTACCGCTACGCGCCATTATCATGACAGGACACTGGAAAAAGGATAATTGGAATCTTGGCTGACGGCGCGACGCGATGGTTTTGTGAAGCTTCACTGGAAATTGACAATCGTCATTTATGTTGGCTCCGTCACGTGCTAAGGGCTAAAATGACGGTGTTTAAAGACTGAAACTTCAAATTGCCATAACTTCTTAACCGTTTATTGGATTTAGGCAAATTTTATATCGTTGGAAAGCTAATTCAATTTCCTACGAAATGGAAGGATCTAAACTGGAAAATAATAAGTGTTTTAAAAATGTTATATACGAATACTCATGTATAGGGACTTAGATTATGTTAGGGAAATACGGGGTATTACAATATCTTCCTCTTAGGATCATTCATCCTCGAATAAGACTAGTTATGCTGAGGGAAAACTAATGAACTAAGCTTACACACTGAACATGCATATTTGATGCATGGAAGGCATAACTGGACTGATTAATGAATACACGGCTGACATGAACATGATGTGCAACTAAAACTAAGCATGATAAAGAAAAATCTTGAGAAGATTCGGTACCTTATTCTGAATTTGAATTCAAAGAGAAAAGATGAGGGTACTTGTTCCGCATATCTGTCTCTGCTTCCCAAGTGGCTTCCTCAATGGATTGATTTCGCCAAAGAACTTTGACTAGTGGAACTTCTTTGCTCCTTAGTTTACGAACTTGATGATCAAGAATTTCGATTAGAACTTCCTCAAAGGAATGACTGTTCTAAATATCTGCATTTTCCAAGGGAACAACTATCGCTGGATCACCAAAACACTTTTTTCAACAATGAGACATGGAACACTAGGTGTACTGAGGCTAAATCTGAAGGCAACTCAAGCTCGTAAGCTACCTTTCCGAAACGATTGAGAATTCTGAAAGGACCGATATATCGGGGACTGAGTTTCCCTTTCTTGTTGAATCTCCACTCCTTTCATGGGAGAGATTTTCAAGTACATGAAATCCCTGACCTCAAACTTGAGATCCTTTCTCCTCATGTCTATATACGATTTATGTCAGCTCTGGGAAACCCTAAGCCTTTCTCTAATCAACTGAACCTTCTCTAACGCATCAAACACCAAGTCAGGCCCTACTACTGTGGCCCCACCTACTTCAAACCAACCAATTGGAGATCTACATCTCCTACCATAGAGAGCCTTAAATGAAGCCATACGAATACTGGAATGATAACTATTATTGTATGTGAATTCAATCAAAGGAATATGGCCATCCCAATTACCCTTGAAATAAACAATGCATGCTCTCAGCATATCTTCTAGAGTCTAAATGGTCCTTTCTACTTGACCGTCTGTCTGAGGGTAGAAGGCGGTATTGAGATGAACTTGGGTACCAAAACCCTTTTGGAATGCTTTCCAGAAATGAGAGGTAAACTGGGTACCTTTGTCTGAGATGATAGATAAGGGAACACCGTGCAACCTAAACAACTCTCTGAGATAGAGTTTGGCATAGTCCTTCGCTGAATAAGAGGTATGGACTGGCAAGAAATGAGCTAATTTGGTCATCCTATCTACGATAACCCAAATAGAATCATGTTGATGACGAGTACGAGGCAAACCTGGCACAAAGGCCATGTTCACTTCCTCCCATTTCCACATGGGAATATTGAACTCCTGCATGGACCCACTAGGCTTCTGGTGCTCAATCTTAACTTGCTGGCATGTAGAGCACTTAGCTACAAACTCTGCAATATCTCTCTTCATCCCACTCCACCAATAGATCTCCCGCAAATTACGGTATATCTTAGTGGCCCATGGATGAATAGAGTAACACGCACCATGCGTTTCTGCAAGAATTTGTTGCCTCAAATCATCTACACCAGGCACACACAATCTACCCTAATAACGCAAAGCACCATCTCCCCCTTGGGAGAAAACCTCCACTTTCTGGTTTCTGACTGATTATTTTAACTTAACTAGACTGGGATCTCTATCCTGCTTATCCTTCACCTCAGAAACTAGAAATGATTTGGTGCTACTTTGCACCCACACACTACTATCTGCTGAGTCGACTAAGCGAACACCTAATCGAGCAAGCTGATGAACTTCCTCAGCTAACTTATTCTTACCATCCTCAACATGAGCAACACTGCCCATAGGCAATCTACAGAGAGCATCAGCCACTACATTGGCCTTGCCCAAATGATACAGAACACTCTTGTCATAATCCTTCAATAACTCTAACCACCTTCTCTAACGCAAATTCAAATCTTTCTAAAAGAACACATACTGAAGGCTTTTGTGATCAGTGAACACATCAACATACACCCCATACAAGTAATGCCTCTAAATCTTTAAGGCAAACACTACAGCTACTAACTCAAGATCATAAGCAAGGTAATTCTTCTCATGTGGTTTAAGTTTTCTGGAGGCATAGGCTATGACCTTACCTCTCTGCATAAGGACATAACCCAAACCTACTCTAGATGCATCATTGTACACAACAAAACAATCTGAACCATCTGGTAGAGTCAAGACTGGGGCTGAGGTGAGTCGAGTCTTCAACTCCTGAAAACTATTCTCGCGGGAATCTGATCACTAAAACTTAACTTTCTTCTGAGTCAATTTGGACATGGGGGATACAATAGAAGAAAATCCTTCAAAAATCAACGGTAATAGCCAGCTAAACCCAAGAAACCCCTGATATCTGATGAAGAGATAGGTCTAGGCCAGTTTCTCACCCCTTCGATCTTTTGAGGATCGACTCTAAAGCTATTGCCAGAAATAATATGGCGAAGGAAAGCTACTGACCTTAGCCAAAATTCACACTTACTAAATTTAGCGAATAACTGATGAGTTCTAAAGTCTTAAGCACTACATTGAGGTACATGACCAATTTTGCTATGAGAGTAAACAAAAATGTCATCAATGAAGACTATGACAAACATGTCCAAGTACTGCTTGAACACTCGGTTTATCAAGTCCATGTAGGATGCTGGGGCATTTGTAAAACCAAAGGACATGACTAGAAATTCAAAGTGACCATATCGAGTTCGGAAAGCTATTTTGGGAACGTCACATTCCCTGACCCTAAGCTAATAATAGCCTGATTTAAGGTCTATCTTGAAAAAGTAGCTAGCACCCTGAAGTTGACCAAACAAGTCATCAATTCTAGGAAGTGGGTATTTATTCTTGACTATGACTTTGTTCAACTGATGGTAGTCTATGCATATTCTGAGAGAACCATCTTTCTTACGCACAAATAGAATATGTGTGCCCTACGGAGAGACATTGGGTCTGATGAATCCCTTATCTAAGAGGTCCTTCAACTGTTCTTTCAGTTCTTTGAGTTCAGATGGAGCCATTCTGTATAGCGGAATAAATATAGGCTGAGTATCTGGGAGAAGGTCTATTCCGAAGTTGATTTCCCTTTTGGGAGGAACTCTGAAAAGATCTTCAGGAAATACATCTAAGAATTCATTTACTACTGGAAATGATTCAAGAGTTGAAGTTTTTGAGTTAAGAGTCTTTGATTCAAACAAGATGGTAAATACACCCCTTCTATATCATCTTTCTGGCTCTAAGGTATGATATCAATCGACCCCTAAGAGTTGTAGTACTACCTCTCCATTCAAAGAATGGTTCATTTGGGAATTGGAAATGAACTATTCTGTTTCTACAGTCAACTGAGGCATAGCATGAGTGGAGCCAATCCATGCCAAGAATGACGTCAAAATCCATCATCTCTAACCCCACGAGATCAACTGAGAAAACTTTCTGAGATATTGTGACCAGACAGTTCTTGTATACCTGTCTCGCTACAATGGAAACACCTACTGTGGTGGACACTGAAAAGGGCTCTACTAGCATTTCGGGACTCACTCCGAAGTTGACGGCTATGTATGGAGTTACAAAAAAAAAAGCTCCAGGGTCTAGTAAAGCTTAAACATGTAAGTGAAAGACCTACAACGTACCAGTGACTACGTCAGGAGAATTTTCCTAATCTTGGATGGACTGAAGAGCATATAATCTATTTGGACACTGGCCACTGGTAGCACGAGAAGCGGCAACTTGCTAAGTCGGGCGACCGAATGGAACTGACGAGTGATGGGACTGGTCCTATTGGCGCACATCCCTACCCTTCTGAGCAACTACCTGACACTCTCGAATCCGATGGTCTGGCTTGCCACACCCCAAGCACACATCACTACCCGCTCTACACTCACCTTGATGGTGTCTGCCACACCTCTGACATAGTGGATTGGTACGAGCACTGCTAACACTGACCTGGGCCTTAGAGCCTGGTGCCCTATCCCTATTATCGTTTATGAATTTGGGTACTGGAGCACTGGCTGAAGAGGGTGCTGGGGCTAAAGACCTCTGATGAAATTGAGGACGATTACCACCTTCTGACTTTGGCTGATTGAAATTAAACTACCCGTCTTAGCTCTCTTGTTTTCTCTCTCTCTCCTTAATATTTTGCTTCTCTATCTATTGAGCATGGACCATCAGCCTAAACAAGTCCATCTCATTAATCAGAATTGTGGTCCTGCACTCCTTGACCATACTATTAGATACGTCAGACGCAAACTTACTCATCTTGGACATATTATCAGCCACCACATGAGGAGCATACCTAGCTAACTGTGTAAGCTTAAAGGAATACTCCCTCACACTCATGCTGCCTTGCCTCAAATTAATTAACTCTAACATTTTGGCCTCTCTATACTCTAATAGGAAGAACCTGTCTAAGAAAGTTGTGGCAAACTCTTCCCATTCTACAGGCCCTGCATCTACACCCCTATCAACCTTTCACTGCTTAAACCAAGTATGGGCTACATCCTGCATTTGATATGCAGCCATCTCAGCACTTTGACTAGATGTCACCCCCATAGCATCTGTTACCTTCGAAACCATATCTAAGAATTCTTGTGGATCCTCTTCAGACTTGGATCCCGTGAAAGAAAGAGAATTTATCCGGGTGAAATCCCAAATTCTGGTTGCAACAATATTGGCCACTGGATTAGCTGGAACAATAGCTGGCCGTTCATTTTGTGTTACAACTTGGCTAGAGTAATGAACACGGCTCTGAATTCAACGTGAGAGACATGCTCGTCCAGAGGATATGCCTGGACGGGCTGAGGGGCTGGCTGAGTTTCTGTTCTTCTTTCGTTCTTCTTGGGAGGCATGTTCTGTAAATAGAAGAAAGAAGTGAATTAGATAGAGAGTTTAACTTGAGCTCTTCTTCACTCGCATGACATAAATAATGAAAGAAGGGAAACTTTTTCCTAAACTCCTGGTAGCCTCTCATCTATAAGTGTGGCGCATTACACACCCATGCACAAGACTCTACTCAACGCGACTTTAAAACTTCCTAGGACACTTTAAAACATTAGGCTCTGATACCAAGTTTGTAATGACCCGAAGCTACCCTTTAGTCGTTACACGGTGGTTACGGTCTCGAGGAACCACAAGCTAACCTATGAGTTGGTACCTGCTGTGAGAATTGAATAATATAATCATGAATGCGGAAAAATAACTAAAACGTCATAAGGTTTTAATAATAAAACGACTACTGAATTATGAATCTAGCATAATACTGAAATCTGAATAATCTGAATAGCTAACTGTAGTGTCTGAAAAGCCTCAAAACTAAATACTGCCAGATGATGGGACAGGCCCCCAACTAACTTTACTAAGTACTGAGATAAAGACATGAAGTAAAATAATTTGTCCTCGAATGATGAGGACTCACTACTGCTACTATACTACTGATGATCTGAGGGACTAAGTGCGATCCGAGAACTGAGCGTCAGCACCTATGATATGATACATCATAGCGCAAAAGAAAGGTATGCGATCAGTACTTTGAATGTACTGGTATGGTAAATGAGGTAGGCTGATAACGCTCAATCTACAGCTCTCGTGAGTGTAAAGCGGTCGTTAGCAAATATAGAACCCAACCTGGGTTGGGTGTCGATCCCACAGGGAATAGCTTGGCCAACAAGTAAGTAAAATTACTAAACTTTTGGTGCAAGTCTCGTAAGAAGGGGGAATTCTTGTTGTGCAAGTAATGTAAACAAAAGCTGAAAATAATAGAGTAAAGAGAGAGAGATTGTTACGTGAGTTGTAAACAATGAGAATTGAAGTGTTGGGGTTATGTCCACCTTCTGAGGTATACGTCTCTATTGACTATGAGTGTGTAGAATTGTGACATGCATGTGCTTATAGAGAATTGTAGTCGATGGTAAATCCAAGCGTCTCTCGACCTGAACAAGGACTATTTCACTTTAACTCTCTCGAGCTTAAAGCGTGTCTAACGGTACGAATTCTCCAAGAGGTTAGTCCAGTTACGGCACTAGCTTTTTAATAGGAAAGGGTGTCCTACTACCTTGACATTATCTCTTTTCCAGACAAATAACCTTTCTCTCGAACAAGTTAAATGTTAGACTGGTGTATTCTTGCGTTTGCAACCGCAAAGAATGTAGATTAAGATGAAGAGAATAATGATATAAGCAATATACGTGTCTCGAACTCACAAACTCACAGCAATAGATAGTAACTCATTCGGCTTCCATAACCCCAACAGAGAAGTTTAGTTACCCATGAATGCGAAGGAGTTCATGATTGACATTGTTATTATATCACAATATGGCGTAATGGCGTGTAGGTCAAGTGATAGGCGTGTGGCGTGTTTCCTTGGCTTGGTAACGATTCTCTTGTTGTGGAATTTAAGAATAGAAGAAGAATAGAATTAATGGAAAGATTAGAAGACTTGTAATTGAGAAGTAGAATGTGTCTCTCCACTAAGGGAGGACTTGCCTCTCTACTAAGGGAGGACTTAATTAAAAATCTCTAGCATGATAGGGTATTTATAATACCCATATCCTACTCCTACTAAGCTAATGAAATAAATAACCAAATCCTACTAGGCTAATGAAATACTTAACCCAATTGTACTAGGTTAATGTAACATTCTCCTAATCCAAATAAACTAATGAAATACTTAACCCAATTGTACTAGGTTAATGTATCATTGTCCAAATCCAGCTTTGTGTCTGTAAGTCCCCAAAGTCTTCAGAAATGTTGTTTTAGCCCGGGACAGATTTTCCATGCAGCAGTTTTGGTCCTTAGGCGTGTAGACTTTCTTCCCTTCCTTTGTGAGCTTTCTTTTGCGTCAAGTAAGCCATAAAATGTTGTATTTAGCATCATTTATACCTGAAACTTCACTAATCATGTTCGTTAGCTCATTTATAGGAAAAAGGACTAAAAGTGCATGAAATATATAATTTGTTCTCAAAACTAGGCTAAAATATGGGCAAAATATATTGATATAGGCGCGTAATTTCGCCTATCATCATAGGCTGATATGCATGGTTTCATGAATAGGAATAATAATAACTAACTGATTATACGTGTAAAACATAGAGCATTGAATAGAGAACATAAAATTTGTAGGTACTGAAAATATGGAGAAATCTGTAAATACCGAGTATGCATGACATTCTGTAAATACTGAAGATACGTAAAAATCTATGGACACTGGGGATGCATGACAAAGCATATAACATGGACTGAGTAAAATTTTTAAATCAAAATACTGAAATAAAATACTGATATATGCATGCTTTGGTCAAGCAACTCTAAGGACGCATAATTAAATTGAGACTGTAACTGAGACTATATCGGAGATTATGGGAGGTATCATCTTACTGACATTCCCTAATTTGAGTTAATCGGGGTCCAACCTGTTACCCCAGTTGGAAGGGAGTTAATATCGTGCCACAGGTACTAACAATGATTGTGTGGATCCACTAAACTGATATAATGTCCAAAGAACTAAGGGTGTCAAGCCTAAACCGATGGGTGACCCCTGTGAGATAGTCAAGCCTAATCTAATGGGTGACTACTCATATCCTACGATGGCTACGTAGTTTTGGAGTATAGGGACTGCTACTAATGACTCTGCCTATCTAACGGGGAAGCCTCCATCCCTGCACTCGCTCGGTGCTAAATCCTACTCCCAATTGAAAGACACTGAGATAATAGACTATTCTAAATTTAATGAATGATATCTGAATTTTCTGATAATGCTCATAATATAATCTAAAGACTGTTTTGTAATGTACTGAGACTAGACTAAATAAACCGCAATGGTTTTCGAGTATTCAATACCCCAGGACTCAAATACAATGATAGTAAAATGACCCTAAAACTAGGAGATTAGAACATAAAGGCTTTTATTAAATCAATCACTTTTGTAGGCATTTTATCAAACACTTGTAGTTAGTGGTTTAAAACAATCATAGGAATGTCCTAAAACATATAGAAATAGCATGAATCCGACATAATAGAGTTAAATCATGGTCTTGTTCAATAAATACAACATTAAAACATGAAGGATTAAATAATAACAATAATTTCATGGTAACATGGTATAAAATCATAGTTCATGGAGATTCATGGGTGAAATCATAACTTAAAACATAATAACTTAAAAAGATCATAATTTTATAATTTAAAAGTGTTGCTTGGACTCCATGGATGAACATCTAACATACCTTAATTGATGGATTTCTTAAAGTTCTTGGTGAATTCTTGAGGATTGGCCTTGAATTTAAGAGCTAGGGTTCTTGATTGGGAGAGAATCTTCTTTGGTTTGGGGGAAAAGTTATTAAAATAATGAAATAATGGGTTAATTAGGGTGAATTTTGTGTTAAAGGTTGATTGGGGTGAGGGGAAAAAGATTGTGCCCTCAGATTTAAAACTCAAAATTACTATTAAATTCTCGATTTTGTGAGCTGGCGCGATGCGGCAATATTACGTCATACCACTGGAATTGGAAACTGGGAATTGAGCACTTGGCTCGATGCGGAGGAATCGCGGTGCCCTGTCGCGAAGCGCCATTATCACGATAGGACACTGGAAAAGGACAATTGGGATTTTGGCTGACGGCGCGACGCGGTGGTTTCGCAGAGCTTCACTGAAAATTGACAATCATCATTTATGCTGGCTCCGCAATGCGCTAAGGGTTAAAATGACGGTGTTTAACGACTAAAACTTTAAATCGCCATAACTTCTTACCCGATTATCAAATTTAGGCGAATTTTATATCGTTGGAAAGCTAATTCAATTTCCTAGTAAATGGAAGGCTCTAAACTAGAAAATAATAAGTATTTTGAAAATGCAATATACGAACACTCATGTATAGGGACTTCAATTATGTTAGGGAAATATGGGGTATTACATCATCAACTCAACCATATTCCTTTACCTTTTTACTCCCTTTTGGGAGCAATTTTTTCTTTTGTTTCAGACCTCTTTTACCTTGTAACGTGTTGGGAATCTGTGGTTTCATCTTAGGTCACTCAACCAGGCAGTCAGAAGAGGTCTTTTGTAGATTAAACATCCCACACTCATCCCTTTCAAACACATTGATCATGCATAAATCTTTATATAAGGATTTTCCAATGGGGGCCTTGTAAACATCAAATACCACCTCTTCATCATCTACCCTCATCTTGAGCGTCCCTTCTCTAACATCATAAAGCCCCTCCGATTGCTAAGAATGGACGCCCCAAAATACTTGGTACTTGTTCGTCTGCCACAAAATCAAGAACAAAAAAGTTAGCAGGAATAATAAATTTACCAACCTTTATGAGGACATCCTCAATGATTCCATCAGGATATGCTATTAATCCGTCTGCGAGCTGCATAACAACTCGTGTGTCTTTAGGCTCTCCCAAGCCCAATTTTCTAAACAACGATTGGGGCATTAAATTTATGCTTTCCCCTAAGTCACTCAATGCATGGACTTCTTTTCCCCCAATTTGTATAGGAATAGCAAACTTCCCTTGATCTTTTAATTTCTTGGGGATTTTTTGTGTCATCATAGTGCTCCACTCTTCAGTGAGTATTATTGCTCCCACATCTTGCAATTTCACCTTCTTTGCCACCACATCCCTCAAGTACTTTGCATACTTAGGCATACTCGGCAAAACATCTAGCAAAGGTAAGTTAATATGAAGCTCCTTGAATGTATCAATGAACTTTTTGAACAGGGCATCCTCCTTCTCTTTTATTTGCCTTTGAGGGAAGGGCAGCGGCTGCCACTTCTTCACTTATAGGTCAGGAACTTTTTTATTCAAGTACTCAAACTTTCTTGAATTTTCAGTAACTCTAT
This sequence comes from Capsicum baccatum var. pendulum, assembly GCA_030864225.1. Lineage (NCBI taxonomy): Eukaryota > Viridiplantae > Streptophyta > Magnoliopsida > Solanales > Solanaceae > Capsicum > Capsicum baccatum. Next base: position 78,762,651 of record CM061560.1, on the reverse strand, counting down.
CATTTACCTGTTGAGTGACAACATCGACATCAACCTTCTTAGTTGCCTTTAGAGGTTCTACTTCAAGCTTCTTACCACTTCTCAAGGTAATTGTCATGACTTGCTTTGGATTTTCTATATCAGCGGGAAAACTACCTTGTGGTCTAGTATTTAACGTTTGTTGTATCTGCCCAACCTGCAACTCTAAATTTCTCTGCGCCACTTTTTGATTCTGCAATTCTACCCTTTGACTGTTCAGATCCACAATCAATTGTGTTTGACCAGCTACGAGTTGTTTCAACATGTCTTCCATGTTGCTAGTTGATTGACTCGATTAGGCCTGTGGTTGTGGGGCGTTCCATGGCTGATTAGGTGATTGAGTTTGCCACTTCATGTTATAGGCATTACCATAATTTAGCCTTTAAGTATTGCCCACGTACATCACGGATTCCATATTTGAAGCATACATGGCCGCTGCATGACCATTATTTCCACATACCTCACACCAACTTGTGGCTTTTCGGATAGCATTGACTGTGGCTGTAGGTTATGTTGCTCCCAACTTTAAGGTGTTGAATGTTAAGTTGATCAAATTCTGTAATGCAGAAACCTGAGCTGATAGGACTGTGAATTGATACACCTTTAACACACCCGCAATTCTTTTCGTGGCACTTCTAGAATCTGAATGTCACTTTGGATTTCCTTGTGCTATGTGGTTCAGTAATGTGTACAGCTCATCATAAGTTAGCTCCAACGCTTGACCACCTGCGGCTGAATCTAGCAAAATCTTTGTACTGTGATCAAGAGCTTCTACAAAAGTATGAGCAAGTACCTCATTCGACTGTTGGTGGTGTGGACAATCCTGAAGAAGGGCCTTAAAGCGTTCCCAAGGATGATATAGATTTTCATCAAGCTTTTGTTTGAAGCTCACCATCTTACTGTGAAGTCTCGCAGTCTTGCCTGATGGAAAGAATCTGATGAAGAATCTTCTGGCTAAGTCATCCCATGTTGTGATTGAATTGGCCGGCTCCACATTCAACCACTTTTTAGCTTTCCCCAAAAGTGAATAGGGAAACAGTGTCAGCCTCACATAATCTGGAGTCACCCCAGTCGGAGTAAATGTATCAGTAAGCTCAATGAAGGTCTGCAAGTAGACTTGTGGATCCTCATATGAAAGCCCCGCAAACTGTCCACTGCTAATAAAAAGCATCACCATATTATGTTTCAACTCAAAATTCCCCCCAACTATCGGTCTTTGCATTGGGGAAGTCAAGTTCATCGGAAGTGGGACTGCCACTTCCCTAACCTTTCCTACTAGCTGCTTGTTGTTCAGCCATAGGAACGGTATTCTCTTGGCCTTCTTGGATTTGCAGAATTTTGGGGAAAAGGATTGCTTATCTCCTGCTTGATGGTAAAGTTGTTTGGGTTCCAGGCTTGGTTCTACCAACTCCCGATCCCTTGCCAGCTTATAAACTTAAGAACTTGTTTTTTGCAAATAAATACAAAACAAGACCAAGCGTAAAAACACCAAATAAATCTAAAAATAAAACTAAAATAAATAATTGTCAATTTCAAGTCCCTGGCAACGGCGCCAAAAACTTGACAGCGCACACACAAGTGTACATGGTCTACCAAGTAATATAGTGGCCTTCAAGAAAGCCGAATTATCCATCCTACAGAGACTAGATTTACCAATAATTTGATTTTAGTTCACAATTTAGATTCACTTGATGCGAGAGTAGCCAAAAGAGAGAATTGAGTTTGTATATTGCAAATAAATTAAATAATGCGTAAAGTAAAGATCTTGTAACAATCAATAGAAAAAAAAAACAGGGAAGCACTCTGAACAATCATATTATGTTATTGGATTTCATTCGTTAACTTGCTTATCTTGGATGTTGATTCGTAGCGTTAATTGCGCGATTATGGATTCCCAACCTCTAATCTATTACCTAAGTTGAACTTTACACCTACATCATTGAGCGGGGATGTAATAATTCACTTAAGTTCTCAACAAATATCATCATACATATAATCAAGTAAGGTATTTAAGTACATCCCTGCCCTAGATACTAATTCAAGTTTCTTATTTTATAAAGAATCAAGAACCATACTCTATTTATTCTCATGTTCTATCGCCCTATTCCCTCTTCCGAGTTCACAAGGTTGACAATGGATGTATTCTAAGGGTCGCGAATCCTTAAAATAGTTAAAATGAGAATAAACAAACAACCAATATTGAAAAGCAAAGAAAACAAACTTAATCCATAGCAATAATAATCAGGTTCTTGCCTTCAACCCGGAAAGGGAGTTTTTAGCCACTCATAGCCATAATCAACATCTAATTAATTGTATGAATGATTAAAACCATAAAAGAAAGCTAAATTGAAGAAATAAAAACCTAAAAAGAAGTTTTGGTAGCCTCCAATGTTGTTCCAAGTGATCTAGGGGTTCAAAGATTTCCCAAAATGTATTTTAAGACGTTATATTTATAGTATATAAGTCATAACCCCACTTAAATTAGGTTTCCACATCGTTTTCCTCCAATTCAGCACTTTTCTCCCGATTTTAGTCATTGGCGCATCGCGCCACATGTCAAATGGCATCCTGGGCACTTAACTCCTGATTTTGGTCATTGGCGCTAAGCAGTGCAATCGCGTTGAGACACTGTTTTAGGACAATTGCAAATTGGGACGGCTCTGCAACGTAGTGTTTCACCATTTTGGGCCCTTCTGAATCCAATGGAATGCAGCCCACTACATTTGGACAAACACAAACTCCACACGCGCTCAAAACTTTCCTGGGGTCCAAATTGGTGTCCATCTTGTATCTTGTACTTCTGTGGTCATTTCCGAGCCATTTTAAGTTGTTTCCTCTTGATTTAAAGCTTTTATATCCTTTATATAACATCATAATCCATTTATCAAGCATCCTATATCATTAAACATAACAATTTAGAGCTTAAAACAACACAACATCCTCAACGATGACTAGAAACACGAGCTAAGCATAGGCTAAATTCATATTGAGCTTTTAACTCATTGTTTTGACTCTTTTATTGATTTAAGTTACCCTTTAACATTATAAATAAGTTGTTTTACATACAATAACAACCTTAGTAACTCATTAAAACATATTAGAACTCAACACAATAGACTAGAAAAAACCTAGCTCAAGCTAGTTACGCTAGTTTTCTTGGTTGAACTCTAAATGCTCAAATTGAATCAAAACTCATGTGAAACCACCATTAAACATAGTAAACACAAACTTGGACAAATAAATGCTCATTTATATCATTATAAACACATATATCATAAGAATCATCCTCAAAACAAGGCTAAAAAGGCTAGAATAGTAACGTTAGAGTGCATAAATACACCCAGCATCATTCCTTCACTTAACCTTAGATTTGGTAACTTAAGTTGGATCTGAGTATGAGTGGATCACCGGGATTTGTAATCCAGGTTACGAGTCGTACCCAGGACTCGTATGGTGAACAGTGTTCAAACCTTCTGTGATACTATCTTGCCAGGGGTACGGGTATAGGGTACCGATCGTATGATATCAATACGATGGGTAAGATGAGTTATACACTAGACAGTGTTGGGTCCCAATGTTAAGACTTAGGATACGAGTGGTGGGTACCACTCGTATCAAAGAGTACGACTCGTGAGGGTCAGTCGTACCCCTGTAACAGAATTTTGTGCAACTTAAGTGGAGGTATTTTAGACATTTTCCCACTTATCCTAATAAGGTTCCATGACTTCTAAATCTCTTGGGAGGATATTTACCCTATTATTATATTCATTAACACTTAGAAACTCTTTCTAAACACTCTATAATTCTCTTAAAATCTTGTGGGCTAAAAAGCTAGGGTTTCAACTAGAGGACTAATTTAGAGATCTTGTTGGTGGTTTCTCTCTGCCTACTTTGTCAATTAAGGCATATTCTATTCCCTCATTGTTAGTTCCAACTAAAGGCATGATTTTATACAATGTTTTTATGATTTGGATGTTGTATGATTTTGGGTTTTTAAGTATGATTTGTGGGTTTTGGTTATAAATACTTGGTTATGATTTTCCCATGTTTTAATTGTGCTTTTGTATGCATTAATGGTGGTTTTGGATAATTGATTGCATAGGAATGGTTCTTTGGTAATGGACTTTGGTTTTGGAAATACTATGCCCTTAATGTGTTTGATAAAATGCCTTTAGCAATCTTTTCATTATAATATTGGTTTTTCAATGGAACTTATGCATGGTTTAAACTTGGCAATGGAACCCTAAATGGTATGAATGGTTTAAATGATTTTAAATGAATTGGAAAGGCCTTGGTGGCTATGGTTTTGGTTAATTGAAAATCATGAAGGGTATATAGAATCCCTTAAACCTATATAAGGTTGGCTATGGACAAATCTTGCAAGTTATTGTTGGTATGACGATACCACTATTAATGGCCTTGGTTAATAAATGGTTAATGGACTGGTCTGTTGCTTAGGAATGGTTTTAATTGGGCATTAATGGTGGGGTGTGTAGAAAAGTCGTGGTGGGACCAAAACTGGAAACTCATATTTGTTGATGTGAAGTTTGGTCTTGGTGATCGTGTGCATGATGTCACACTTTATATTTGGGGGATGTACTAGTCATCCCAAGTTTTCTTCCCTGGTCGTGCAGCTTCACGCATTGGAGCCCTTTTAGCAGGGGATCTGAACCCATATAGCCCGTGGGTAGTTTAGGACAGCAAAGCTACACAGCCCAGGTAAAGGTTTTAATGGCATATTAAACCTGGTTCCCTTTCTCAGAATGATTATATATATATATGTATGGTTGTGTGTTTATGGATGGTTTTACTTGATTTTATAAAGATAGAATACACTGTCAGACCCCTCAACTTGGCGTCATTTTTCACTTAGGCACCTCAAATAGACGTTCACTTTTGGCACCTAAAGCAGCCATCAAGTGTCACTTTGGCATATTTTGCTGAATCGGCAAAATAATATTGTGTACTACTCTCCACTGAGGTGGAAAGTGACGAATAAAATGCGGACATGTGTCATTTTTATTCAAATAATTTATAAATAATTAATTTAAATAAAAAATACTCAAATAATTAATTTAAATAAAAAAATAACCCCTCCCCCTAACCTACCCACCCCACCAGCCTTCTTCTTCAAACACCCCACCCACCCGCCACCCCACCAATCTTTTCTTCAAACACCCCATCCACCGCACCACCCCAACCCCGCCAGTTTTCTTCTCCTATTTATCTTCTTCAAAGACCCTGCACCCCTCCACCACCACCACCAAATGATCTTCACCATGAACAACAATCGATTATGCTTCACGGATTTAGCTTTATTTTTTAATTTTTTTCATCGATTTTGCTTTGATTTTCCATTTTTCTTCACTGATTTTGCTTGATTTTTAGATTTTCTTCGTGAAGCAATTTTAATTAGTTGACAGTACCCGCACCTAGTGAGAGCTTTAAGGTGTTGATTGGGTACTAAACTAGGACTAAAAGTCTCAAGCACTAAAGTTATTTTATCCAGGCTCAGATTAATTCAAGCATTTTTCATATTTGGGTAAGGCAGTTTTCAAGTTTTATCTAGACTATTGGTTCTAACCAGTGAATGAAATAATTACTCTCAAAATACCTGGTTTCTTGGTGAAATCGTTGATTTTAGCTTCTGTCAAAAGTGTTTCGTACTTACAATTCTACAACCTCACATAACAAATGCACAATACCGACTAGTTCAAAGATCTAGTTCAAATGGTGGTATGAACTCCTTTTGCGATTCAACACATTGAGCGCCAGATCTGAGAATTAAAAGTGTTAGATGTCAGATGGTACCTCTTATTTTCGAAGCTGAAGTGATTTTACTGAAGCTTGGAATTGAGGAAAACAGTAGATACACACTAGATTCGAATTGATGTTGCTTTGATGAAGATAAGTTGAAGTCGATTTCATAGCACAAGTGCAGAGTGGGGTGAAGGGACAATGGACTATGCTGGATAATTCGCTATTTTTGATTTGAAAAGTTTAATTTTCATATCCTCGAGGAAGACAAGAAATCTCCAGAGAAATCTTTCGTTTTTCCAATTTCTACTTCACTTTCCTAATCCTGTTCTTTTCCATAGATATTCACGAGAAAAATGAGTCCACGGACCTTCGTCTTTAATTAAAAAAATAAAGGGTTCTGCAATGTGCTCAAATTAAAAAAAATAAAATCCTTGAACAATTGGATAACTATTTGATAATTACATTAGTTATTTCAATAACTTTACACATTTATCAAATAACTTCGCATAATTATTGAATAACTTTGTAAAATTATTTAACAACTTTGATAGTTATTGAACAATTTTATAAAGTTATCGAATAACTATCAAAGTTGTTCTACAACTTTACAAAGTTATTGGAACAAAAACATTTTAAAAAAAATTATTTCTTTTACCTAATTTTTAAAACTTGAATATCCTCACTTAATTGAAAAAACTTATTTATACCTTTTAATCCAAAGTCCCGATATTCACTGTTTTGTTTAGTTTATATTTAAAAAAAAAAAAATAGGATGGGTCAGCACTTTGGGCTACTAGCATTTTGTAAATATTTTCACTTTTAATAAAGTGGCTTTTTAAAATGCATAGCCTAATTTTTCATTTCACAGTTTTAGGAGGAGACATTTATAGCCAAACTAATCAACATATCATTTATAAAGAAACTTATAATGCGAATTGTTAATTTGGGTTGGGATATTCTTTTGGGCCAAAACTTTTGTAAATATTTGTTTGGATAAATCCCTGAATCTTTAAGTAATATTACATAAAATTTCAATTATTTTATTAATTATATTTTATTTTGATTTTTTGAAATGTGATACATATATTATATAGTGATACATATAAAAAAGTAATACATTTGAAACTAACAAGATATTTATTTAAGAAAATAATAGATTCTCTTTTATTCATTGTATTCTTTTATTTAAGGAAAAATATCTACTTTTTCTCTTTTTTTAGATTTAATTTAGATGTTTTAATTATGTTTTAGGTCTTTTTTCTCTTTTTCCGTTTTTAATTTTAGTCTGCTCTTTTTAGATTTAATTTTAATTATGTTTCAATTCTGTTTTTAGTTTTTTTTTTTTTTAAAATATTATTACTTTTGTTTTCTACACTGACTACATCATCACCTTTCATTAATAACATATGAATCACCCATAATACCATATATATCACTCATTAATATCATATGAATCACCCAATAACTGAAATAAATAATTGTATTTATCATATGAATCACCACTACCAGAAAATACCCTATTGCAACAAAACTTTTGGCAACGATTGAAAAAACATTGCTATAGACTACCTATTACAACGGTTCCAACCGTTGCAAAAAAAAATTATTTTAATAAACCTTATTGATGATTTAACAGTTGCAGTTGTCATATAACCGTTGCATTAGACCACCTTATAGCAACGGTTTCCAAAACCGTCGCCACAGAGTTACCTGAGGCAGTGGTTTTCACCCTATTGCATCGGTTTTATTATCTATACTCTATTGCATCGGTTTTATTATCTATATATATATATATATATATATATACTTGTCCGCCAAAAAATAAATCTATTTTATAATCTAGTTATCCGCACCCCCCTACAAATGGTATCAGAGCCCAGTAATTTAAAAAGTACAGAAGTAATATATGTGTTAGAGTTATTAGAATTTATATATATTTATTGAATTAATTATGAGAAGACCATTTAAAAATAGAGAACCTTTTAAAAAAATTAAAGAATCGTTAGTTAGTAATTATTCAGAATATATAAGTCTAAATAAAATAAAAGAAAATCCACAAAGATTAGCTTATCTAATTACATTAATATCTAGTATTGAAGCAAAATTAATAATCTATTTAAAATCTAGGAGAATGAGACACATACCACCTAATTATGATAAAATTAGATTTAGATATCCGCAAAGATATTATAAATATGGCTTAAATGAATAAAGAGCAAAAATATAAAGAATTAAAACAATTTATTTCTGAAAAACGTAAAGAATTAAAAATAAGAATAGAAAGACTACATTATAATATATTTGTCGGAGTTAGTAAAAACTCAATAAATACACAAAAAAATGAAATATCAAAATTAGAATCACAAATAAATAGTTTAGAATATATATACCAACATGAACTATTCACAATAAAATGAACAAAGAAGAATTTATAATAGATGAAAAAATATATGAAAATCACGAACGACTAAAAATAAAAATAGTATTTTCTAATCTAGGAAGAAGATATAAGAAAATAGGTGAACATTTATATCTAATGTTAGAAAAAGAAGAATTAAAATTAGAAGATAAATTGACAGCAATGGTAAGAATAAAAAAGGAAAATGAAGAAATAGATAGGAAAAAAAATAGAAAAAATTAAACAACAAACTACGGAAGAAATACAAAAAATAGAAGAAACTAAAAATAGTAGGATTGCTGAATTAGAAAAAGAACTACAAATGTTAAAAGATTTGTATGAACAAAGACAAAAAGAAAAAGAAGAAAAAGATAAAGAACAGAAACTACTAAACGAGATAAATCAATTTAAGGAAAAATTAGAAATAACAAACAAGGAATTAGAAATAAATAATATAGATGTTGAATAGACAGATAATTATGATTCAGAAGATAGTGAAACATATACAGAAATATTAACAAATACAAAAAATTTAGAAATCAATGTAAAACAAGAAATAATTAATGAGGAAAACTTAGAAAAAACCAACACAGAAATAAATACTCTTGATAAAAAAGAAGATGAAAATATAATACCTAAAACAGCAGAAATAAGAAAACCTATATATTATACTTAATACTCTTCAATACAGGACAAGAAGAAAATTATATAGCAAAATACCTAGTAAAAAATGAAGAAATAAAAACTGATAATGATATGTTCCCAGATCTACCAAGAAGTTTGATAAATAATAAAAATATAGCAGAAACAAAAATAATAATAGGAGTTAGAAAAATAAAAATAGAATTTGAAGTAAAGGAAGAAATGCAAAAAGCAGATATAATATTAGGAATAAAATGGTTAGAACAAGTAAAACCATATAATATAGAACATACACAATTAACCTTAACATATTACAAAGAAAAATTATTCATAAGAAGAGCGTTAACATAAAATGAAAATATATGTATTAATGAAGATAGTGGTAGAAGGATATTACAGTATATATTATACGCCTATGATAGATACAGGAGTAGAAGCTAATTTATGTAGACATAATTGCTTACCAGAAAGTAAATGGGATAAATTAAAAACACCAATAATAGTTAAAGGATTTAACAATGAAGGAAGCTTAATTACTTATAAAGCTAGGAATGTAAAAATACAAGTATGGGATAAGATATTAACAATAGAAGAAATTTATAATTATGAACTAATATCAAAAGATATACTTTTAGGAATGTCATTTTTAGATAAATTATACCCACATATAATAACTAGAACATACTGGTGGTTTACAACACCATGTAAACAAAAAGTAAGAGCAAAAAGAGTTAATAATAAAATAAGAAAGAAAACTGATTGGATAAAAGGAAGTGAAAAAATTACACAAAAGTTAGAAAAGATAAAAAATACTGAAGATACGATAGAATTAGTAGTATTTTCGATAAATAAAACAAAAATAACCATATTTTCAATAAATAAGATAGAAATAGTTAAGAAAAAATTAGAACAATTATATAGTGAAGATCCATTGAAAGGATGACAAAAACATAAAACTACTATAAAAATTGAATTAATAGACAAAAATAGCATAATAACCCAGAAACCATTAACATATAATTTTGACGATTTAAAAGAGTTTAAAATGCATATAGATGAATTATTAGAAAAACAATACATACAAAAAAGTAATAGTAAACATAATAGTCCAGCATTTATAGTAAATAAACATAGTCAAATACCAAATAAGATATTAAATGCTGGATAGGTTTATTAAATGTTGTTGATGATGTTCCTTCCATAGGTTTATTAGCTCTTAATACTTTCTTGTTGTTTTCAGTTAAATTTGAAAACCATAGTTTTACTGATCCTATTAATGTTCTTTCTATATATTCTGGTGCATCTGTTATGTTTATATTATTATCTAATAATTGTTTTGTCATATATCCTATCCATAACCGTATTGTTTTTTCTGTATCTATTACACAGTCTAGGTCTAAAAAATTATAATTTTTATTAATTATTTGTTTCAGTGTCCATTTGTCATATTCATTATATTTTTTAAACTTATTCTTATAATATATAGGTTTTCTTATTTCTGCTGTTTTAGTTATTATATTTTTATCTTCTTTTTTATCAAGAGTATTTATTTCTGTGTTGGTTTTTTCTAAGTTTTCCTCATTAATTATTTCTTGTTTTTCATTGATTTCTAAATTTTTTGTATTTGTTAATATTTCTGTATATGTTTCACTATCTTCTAAATCATAATTATCTGTCTCTTCAACATCTATATTATTTATTTCTAATTCCTTGTTTGTTATTTCTAATTTTTCCTTAAATTGATTTATCTCGTTTAGTAGTTTCTGTTCTTTATCTTTTTCTTTTTGTCTTTATTCATACAAATCTTTTAACATTTGTAGTTCTTTTTCTAATTCAGCAATCCTACTATTTTTAGTTTCTTCTATTTTTTGTATTTCTTCCGTAGTTTGTTGTTTAATTTTTTCTATTTTTTTTTTCCTATCTATTTCTTCATTTTCCTTTTCTATTCTTACCATTGCTGTCAATTTATCTTCTAATTTTAATTCTTCTTTTTCTAACATTAGATATAAATGTTCACCTATTTTCTTATATCTTCTTCCTAAATTAGAAAATACTATTTTTATTTTTAGTCGTTCGTGATTTTCATATATTTTTTCATCTATTATAAATTCTTCTTTGTTCATTTTATTGTGAATAGTTCATGTTGGTATATATATTCTAAACTATTTATTTGTGATTCTAATTTTGATATTTCATTTTTTTGTGTATTTATTGAGTTTTTACTAACTCTGACAAATATATTATAATGTAGTCTTTCTATTCTTATTTTTAATTCTTTACGTTTTTCAGAAATAAATTATTTTAATTCTTTATATTTTTGTTCTTTATTCATTTAAGCCATATTTATAATATCTTGACGGATATCTAAATCTAATTTTATCTTAATTAGGTGGTATGTGTCTCATTCTCCTACATTTTAAATAGATTATTAATTTTGTTTCAATACTAGATATTAATATAATTAGGTAAGCTAATCTTTGTGGATTTTTTTTTATTTTATTTAGACTTATATATTCTGAATAATTACTAACTAAAAATTCTTTAATTTTTTTAAAAGGTTCTCTATTTTTAAATGATCTTCTCATAATTAATTTAATAAATATATATAAATTCTAATAACTCTAACACATATTTTACTTATGTACTTTTTAAATTATTGAAGTTTGATACCATTTGTAGGATGCGAATACATTATAAAATAGATTATAAAATAGGAAAGGCTCACAGCTCCGACCACCATAAAAAAGTAGAAATTCAGCTCCGACCGCCACTGATATTTCAAACTCCAACCGCCATTGATATTCAGCTTCAACTTCTCATTTTCAACATCTCTCTCAATCTGTCTCCATCCTCAGTCACTCTATCCGACCGTCTGAGTTCCCTTTCACCCCAAATCCGTCATATTTCAGCCACTGCCAGATTTTTACTCTACTAATCTCAGCTGCGACAGCATCCTCCAAGAAATTGTAAAGAGGCACCACTGCTCCGACCACCACTTCAATTTCTGAGCAAATTTGGGCCTTTCTTCTAATTTATTGATTTTAAGGTTAGTTTAGTCTTCTAATTGATGATTTTGACCTAATTTTTTGAGTTTTTATTTTGTAGTTTTCTTCTCCTTCACTTTGATTGTTGACCTAATTTGTTCATTTTGGGATTTTAACCGTCTGATCTTGCTTAATTATTTGCTAAATCCCCTTTATGTAGATGACCTTGTGAAATATATGGAAATTTAATATTCTTTACGAGGTACAGAAATGGCCAGCAATAAGGCAACTGAAAGGAAAATGTGGTGACTGGTTAGTGGTTAGTTTTGCGTATCTAGCCCGTGTGTAATATTTTGTCACCTTATATTCTTAAAATGAGTGTGCTCGAGTTACTTTGGGATCATTTTCTTAGGTTTTTCTTTGTTCGATATGTATTATCTATTCATGTTTTTCTTACCAAGTCAAGCAGATGTTTGAACTGGTTTATATTCCTCACCTGTGTTGAATCTATATGAAACTGGTTTTGTTCTTTGTTGTCTGGTGCATGTTCTTCTTGTTGTTTGGTGTGTGTTCTTCTTGTCAACTATATTCCAATTTGATGTAAACGACAAGTTAGTGTGACTACTATTTTAATTGCACATGGTAACATTGTTTATTTTGCATCTAGGTTTGGTGACTGCAGGCACGTAACATGTTTCTATAGTAATTAAGATCGTTGTTTGTGGTGGTCCTATAGTTGAGGTAATCAGCTAAGGTACAAATATTTTTCTTATTTGGCAAACAAATCCTTCACCAGATGTCGTCCCTTTTGAGTTTTGACAATGGGATATGTGTAACAGTATATTGTCCCTGGTCAGTGTTGGGATTCTTATTATATTTTCATGTTGCTTCCCGATTCTGATATTCTAAATGAAGTTTAAATGGAAACTACACTTACAATACATCTCCAAGTCTGTTTCACAGTGACAAGTGCCTGTCACTATAAAGATCATATCTAGTAATATCAGTAATTCCTTTACCTATGACAAACTGAATGATGTTTCGTGTCTGCTTAAAAATTTGAATTTAAAGAGACCTATCATGTTGCTGCCTCCAACATTCAGTCTGTATCAACTCATCAAAATATAATTTGTGGTTTACTGTAGGCTCATCGAGCATTGAATTGAAGGATAAAACTACTGGAACCACTGTGAGTCTCTTGAAATTTGGTTGTGTTATATATATTTACTTTTCGGCATTTGTCATTGCATGAACTTTTTTTGTGTCTATTCAGATTTTGAAGTTGTTACATTTTGGTGTACAAGGTGCCGATTCCAAGAACATCTTCTACTTGAGAGAAATCAATGACGCTGCTAAGATTGTGGAAGAGTTAAAAGCTAACAAAAATGCAAAGGCTGTAGTTGTTGGAGGAGGGTACATTGGTCTCGAGCTTACTGTTGTACTAAGACTGAACAATATTGAAGTCGATATGATTTATCCAAAATTGTGGTGCAGTAAGTAAATTGCTTTTAGTTCCCACACTGTACGCATAACATGCAACGTTGAATTGTTTCATGGTAGTCCTTTGGCTTTTTGCAGTGCCTCGGCTTTTCACCGTTGGCATAGCTGCATTCTATGAAGGTTATTATAAGAAAAAAAGAGTTAATATCAGGAGTTGTTACTCCTTAAAACAGAATATCATGCTCTGGTTCTCTATGCAGCTATATGCATGAAATCAAACGTTTTTCATTCAGGCGACATCCAAACCATTCGTAATAGAAAATAAAAATAAATTAACAAAATATTTGTTTTAATTTACACAAAGCAGAACAATTTATAGCAGATTTGAATAACACAAGAAAAGATAGAGCAGATAGCGAAAACGAAGTGGCAGAACATACTGGTGATCCTTACTGTAGCATAACTTATATGCTTAACTTTGTAAGTTGTGTTGTGTTAAAATCCTTCTATTCTTTTTGTGCTCTGTTTCCCCTAACATGGGTTCATTATCAACGCGATGCTTGCACGCAACACATTAGAACAACGCATATGATCTCAAAACTAGCTCCTCCACCTCCTCATATTGCCCAATACAGGTCTTTCCTCATCGATTTCCTATCGAGTTTTGTGACTTGGCATTAACTATACGAGCATCGATCACATTATCAACCCCAAGCCCGAATTTTCTCATCTTTTGCAATTGAATTACCACCTCTGATGTCTCTGCTGGAGTTTTACTGGTACTGGAATGATTCCTGGTTTAGTTCATCCTGTTTACTCTTCATTCCAGCTTGCATATGGTGGATTAGCTGGATCTACTGTTGCACTGTTCACAACTCCCTTTGATGTTGTCAAGAAAAGATTACAGACACAGGTTATTCATCTGATGTGTTCCCTTTATGTTAGTATGTCGTACAGTTTGCTTGAAACTAGGATCAATTTAAAGTATTCTGAAAGCATTCCGTTTCTGTGTTTCATATCCCTTTTTTTCTATTTAACTGATTACTAATGAGAAACTGATTTAAGACCGGTATGAGTGCCTTTGGAAATCTTCAGCTTCTGTACTCCTCGTCTTTCCCTTTACACTATATGGATGACTGATTTGTATAGTTCTTAAGGAAGTTTTTGCCGTGCAGATTCCTGGATCTAGGACTCATTTTGGTGTATTCGGCACACTTCAAGAAATTGGGAAGCGCGAAGGTCTGAAAGGTCTCTACAGGTAATGGTTGGATAGCCTATTGAAGTAATTTAACTGAATAATACCTTCTGGTAATATTTGATACACCCACTAATCCCACTCATATATATTTTCAATGCTATCACATACTCTAGCAATTTATTTTGTTGGACGCGGTGCATATCCTATCAAGCTGGCTTTATTGGACACAGAAATATTTATAACTTAATTGTTTGTGCTGTCACCAAGTTATGCTAAACGAATACCAACTGTATTCTAAAACCATACCTCATATTGTCAATACATTGTTGACGTTAGCCATTGTATTTGTTCTAGTAATAATGAACCGTGATTCCATGGCAGGGGCTTGAGTCCTAGATTGATCATGTATATCACTCAGGGAGCACTTTTCTTCGCATCTTATGAATCTTTCAAGAGGGTGTTTTCTTTAGATATCCCGCAGCCTAAAACAGAAATGGTTCCATATGAACATAAAAAGGAAGATGATCGTGCAACACTGCCTTCACCAAGCTAACAAAAGAAAGATCAGTTCATTTGGTTCTTTCAACACTTCATAGAAAGATGCAGCCTGACTATTCATCAAGTTGTGAACTGTGTGCCAGCTTGTCTCTCTCAGGAATTTCGCCATACATTATTTCTTTTGGTGTTTTTTACTAGTACATACCATTCTTTTATTTATGATATTAATTTTGGTTGGTGTCTTCCAAACAGGGAGCAGTAGGATTGAGGATGAGAGTGTATGATCGTATTGTGTGCTTTGTGAACTGTCACTTTTATAACGTTCCAATTTTCTAAATCGAAACGTTACACGATGCTCATGACCTCGAAAGACCACAAGCTAACCCATGACTGATATTTGTACCTGTATACTGCATAATGAACTAGAATTCCATAAGGTTCAATACTAATACATAACAAAAAATATGGTATACAATACCAAAACAAATCTGAAATAACTATCTGACATGCTATAGTCTAAAAGTCTCTAAACTGTCTGAATAAGGAGTTGATGGGACATGTCCCCAACTAACTCTATCTACTGAAATAAACTGAAAAATAAAAATAGTAACATAATCAATTAATATCATCCTCGAATGATGAGGACTCACTGCTAACTCTGTCTGCTGAAACCTGGAATACTACTGACGCTTTGGATCTCGTACTTCTAAACCTATGGTATAAGACACCATAGCAGAAATACATCAGTACTTTGAATGTACTGGTATGCAAGTGAGGTAGGCTGAATGAAATAGGGTTCATATGTATAAAAAATACTATTTAACTGACTAACATGAATGTGAGAATACATGCATGCATACGTAACTGTAACTGACATCGTGATAGGACTGAATACCAAGTTCTGACTACTGAGTTTATTGATATTGACATCTGAGTCACTGATGAGTGAGAAAGAATGATATTATATTACTGAATACTATATGAATAACTGTGTCTAACAGTTCTGATTATAAAGAACTGGTCTGGTTGACTGTACATAACAGTTCTAAAGCTGAATACTGATAACATGAGTTCTGATAACTGATAGCATGAGTGACTGTATCTGACAGTCCTGAATCTGATGGAACTAGCTGAGTTCTGTACTATATCTAAGTAACTGAATTTGAGATCAGTCATATCTAGCGGTGATCTTTAAATCTGATGATACTGATAAGAAAGATGATTTAACTTAGTCTGAAATTAGTCCTACCTTGCGGGTGATCTCTGAATCTGATTATGCTGATAATGATTGACCAAAGTTGAGATCAGTCTTATCTAATGGGTGATCCCAAAATCTATTTATAATGATAAGGATTGACTGTATCGGACAGTCCTGAATCTAAGGAACTATCTGAGTTCTTTTATTGAGACTGAGTTCACTGTATCTGACAGTCCTGAATTCGTAACTGAAACTGTGGGATGTATCCATCCAACCGACATGCCTCATACTATGCTAACTGGGGTCCAACCTGTAACCCCTGTTGGAAGGGTGTCAATACCGCACCACTAGTAAAGACAACTGCTATGGAGTCAGTCCTAATCTAGCGGGTGACCCCTGGGATCAGTCCTATACATTTAAATGTGCTAACGGGTGATCCCTGAGTATGTCAGTCCTATCTAACGGGTGACATCTCATACCTACGCTGGCTACGTAGTTCTGAAACTTAGGAATTGCTTCTAGGGATCTCAGTCCTACCTAGTGGGTGAGTCCCCGTCCCTAGGCTTGCTCGGTGTTGAATTCTACTCCCATCTGAAAGACTCTGAACTGATTAACTGAGATGAACTGATTAACTGAACTGAACTGATACTAGTGGTATTTTCTAGTGGAGCTAAATTGAATTTACTGAGTTCCTTTAACTGATGGAATATACTGAGTTCTGAGGACTGACTGAGAGTACTGTAGTTACTGAGATTTATTAGGAATACTGAAATCACTGAGATTTCTGAGATATCCTAAGTCACATGACTGGCTGAGTTCCATGGATCATGGCTTGACTGGAGTATCGTGAAAACATGACATGGCTCTAGGCACACAGCTAAATTGTCTGATACAAGTACCCCCAAGAATCGATGGAAAGAAACTGACATAGCATAGCTTACTTGAACACATGACCAATCAACACAATTCATAATTCATCTATTAAAGCACTTCATCAAACATGTGATATGCACAAGCTTGTACACACATGGGGATTTCATAATATCATGCTAGTTAGGCACTTTTCCTTCACCTAGGCATTTAATCAAACATATTATAGGCATAGTACATGTAAACAACATTATACAACAAACAAACATCATGATTCATCTCTGATTTCATCATTCAAGGGTTTAGTCATAAGGTTGCATGAATCTATAGCTATAATAATTAAACCCACGTAGAAATTCTCACCCAACATGGATTTAAATTCAATTGATCATTCTCATCATAAACAAAACAAACCCAACATGAAATTCATAAAGAAATCCATAAACTTGAATTTAGAAAAGGGATTCTTGGGCTTCATGGACGAAAGGAGTCTATGAATGAACACTATGCATACCTTAAAGCTTGATCTTGAAAGAGATCTAATATTTCTTGAAGGTTCTATGTTTCTTGAAGGTTCTTAAAGAAATCCTTAGGCTTGTTCTTGATTTTTCTTGACTAGGGTTTAACCCCTTTTGGGAGAGAATGTTCTTATTCTTGAGGAGAATGAGAAAATAATGGGATATAGCCTTATCAGGGCTTTAATACCATGTTTAGAGTAAGGGAAAAAGACCAAAATACCCCTACAAAATTACTTCCCAGTTGCTAAAATTATCAGCTGACGACCAAGGCTGATAAACTATCTGATCTGTGATAGCCCGTCAGCCCAGGTCATCACTTGGGAGCTGGAATTGATGGGTTTCTGTCTAGGCCAGATGACATGGGCTGATAAGCCGTCAGCTCATGTCGTTACTCAATTGTCAGGAGGACATGCTGGAGTAAAATGGGTATAACTTTTTGCTCCGATATTGGATTTGGGAAAAATTGGTATCGTTGGAAAGATAATTAAATTATCTATCTTTTGGTGGGTTATAAGCTCAAAAATTCCTAGTATAAATATATATATGCTCATTTGAAGTTGACTATGGCAATATCCTTCCCAAGAATTTAATCGGTAAGGAATGTTTTGATTCATTTGATAGATGGGAGTTATTTGAAGCCTTAATATACATATAAATTACTCATAAAACTATAAAATAACCATGATGTACTATGCATGAGCTTGAAACATGGCGCTAGTATTGGTTTGGATTTTTTGGGGTATTATAACTTTGCTGCACAGTTAGAAGTTGTTGGTCGCCGGAATGCTGATTTTGACCATGTGTATCAAAGTATGATCTTTAGTCGCCATCAAACTTTCTTAATGATGCAGCTGGTATGGTTTCATACCTATTCTCAGCTTGCTTACTTGTTTGCCTGCTCTATGTATTTAATATGGATTGCTTATTGTTCTCGGTTGCCACTCTTCCTTTCTATTGCAGCTGGTGTCTCATATGCTATTCAAATACTTTGCAGTGCAAATATACGTACTTAAATTGGTAAATTTGAATGGCTAGTCTATAATAGTCTTCCTAAAATATTTGTTTCCTTCTTCGGAGCAGTATATTTCAATTGGTACAGATAAAAAACATTGAACTATGTTTGTCAGGGTGAGTTTAACTCTGCAGAAGCAACTCCCGAGCTATCTAAGGCAGATATGGTTGTATTTTTTGGTGACTTGATCTATCAGCTTGATGGTATTTCTTATAATGAAGCAAAAGATTTTATTTCCAAAAGGAGCTTTGATTGGCTGAGAGAGAGGGACCAGTTGCGTACAGATATGGATGTTGGGAATGCCTTCTAAGGAATGTGTGAAGCAGTCATGAGATTTCCTCCAACATACAAATTTGGAAGACATCAAACTGGCTTAGTAGGTAACTGTAGCTATCAGTTCTTCGGTTGACTGTTGTAATATTCTCTACTTTTATATGATTTAGACAATGGAAATGCTCTCCCTCTCTTGCCTGCTTTATCTCACTCGCCCTTTCTATGTTTCTCTCCTCTTAATGTCTGATGTGGTTATAATGTCTAATTTCAAGGTTACGACTCTGGTGAAAAAAAGTGAATTCCTGCCTGGTGTGAAAGAATTTTGTATCGTGATAGCCGTTCCACTTCAGCTTGCACATGCAGCTTAGATTGTCCTGTCATCTCATCAGTTCTTCAGTAAGTTTTCCATATGTTTCTATGGATTGAGGTAGCTTAGATTGTTCTGTCATCCGTTCCACTTTTGGTTTCCCTCGTTGGCTTGAGGTAACTTTCACTTCTTATATTAGAGGATTGGATATTTTCTATCATTGTAGTGTCTGGGTCTTAATGAGAGTGATTCCTCTCTCGTAGCATATGCTTTCTCTTCTCTCTCCCTAATGGCTCTCTCTTCCCCCCTCTCTCTTCCTACCTTCTCTCCTCCCCTTCCCCAGTCCCGTTGCCGTCGCCGTCGCCGTCGTCGTCGCCATCGCCGACCTTCGGCGCCGACCCGACCCGACCTCAGGCCCCCCCGGTCCCCAGTCCCATCGCCGTCGCCGTCGTCGACCTTTGGCGCCGACCCCCGTCGCCATCGCCGACCTTCGACGCCGACCCGACCCGACCTCGGGCCCCGACCTCCGGCTCGCAGCGCCGACCCCAATCGCCGTTTCCCGCCGATCTCCGTCGCCGACCTCTGGCAGCCCCCCCTCGCTCTCCAGCTCCGGCGACACCCACCAGCCGACTCCAGTCCCCCCCTTTTCGGTCGGTCTCCAGCTCCGGCGAGTCCCCCAGCCGCCGGCTCTGGCGAGATCCAGCAGCCCCCCTTAGGTCTCCAGCTCCGGCGAGACCCCCACCCGCCGGCTCCGGCGAGATCCAGCAGCCGACGCCCGGTCCCAGCAGCCGCCGCCCGGCCCCAGCAACCGCAGCTCGGTCTCCAGCCAGTCGCCGCTCGGTCTCCAGCCGCCGATCGGCCACCCGGTGACTTCTAACCTTTGTTATTTTATTCTTTGTATTATGCTAGTATTATCCCCTGTACCTTGACTTGCGTGTGATTTGTCGATATTGTCTGTTGTTTGTTGTTGCTGTTGCTGTGGTCGTTTTTTGCACTGCTTTGGATTGGGTTATCGGCTTGGGGCTTTGTTTTTGGGCCTGTGGGTGTCGAGTCCAGTGGTGTTTGCTCTCTATTTGAGTTTAGTTTAGTTTCTTCATTATTGCTTTGATTTTGTCTGAGCCTTGTATTTCTTGCTACTGCTTTGCTTCTACCATCGTTTATATTTTTATATTTTTGTATATTTTCTTGTAGTAGTGGTTGTGGGCGGTAATGGTGGGATAGGGTCATGTTCGAGGGGGTTGGGGCGTGGGGTTATTGTGGGGGCGGAGGATGAGGAAAGGGCGGGAGTGGGAGGGAGGCCAAGGTTTGGCCGCGGGGGTGGTACAGAAGGGCGTGTGGATAGTGATGGTAGGCTGAGGGTTGGGTCTTGGAATATAGGGACCCTTCAGGGTAAGTCCATAGAACTTGTGAAGATCCTTAGGAAGAGGAGGATCAATATTGCGTGTGTCCAAGAGACCAAGTGGGTAGGGTCTAAGGCTAGGGATGTGGATGGTTACAAGCTGTGGTACTCTGGGAGCGAGAGGCGTAGGAATGGAGTTGGCATCTTAGTAGATGAAGAGCTTAGAGGTCAGGTCGTAGAGGTGAAGAGGATCAACGATAGGTTGATGACTATTAAGTTGGTCCTCCGGGGGTTTACCCTGAACGTGTGTAGTGCTTATGCGCCCCAAGTGGGCTCGGAGGGGGAGGAGAAGATGCGGTTTTGGGAGGCTTTGGAGGAGGTGGTGAGAGGCGTGCCTAGCTCGGAGAAGACTGTTGTAGCAGGAGATTTCAACGGGCATATCGGGGCGTTACCGGGAGGCTTTGGTGATGTGCATGGTGGTTTTGGTTTTGGGGACAGAAATGAAGAGGGGACTACTCTATTGGAGTTTGCGAGGTCCTTTGGGATGGTGGTGGTGAACTCGGGCTTCCCGAAGAAGGACGATCACCTGATCACCTTTCGAAGCGCGATAGCCAGGACCCAGATTGACTTTTTGTTGCTTCGGAAAGGGGATAGGGTGTTGTGTAAGGACTGTAAGGTTATCCCGAGTGAGAATCTTTCGACCCAGCATAGGCTCTTGGTTATGGATTTGGGTATAAGAAAGAATAGAAAGAGGAGAAGTAAGAAGGGTAGACCTAGAATTAAGTGGGGCGGCTTGATGCCAGTGAAGGCGTGGGAGATAGGGGAGAAGTTGGTGGGAATGGGGGTGTGGGAGTGTAGGGGGACGTGGATAGTATGTGGGATAGGGCGGCGAGGTGCATCAGGGAGAATGCAAGGGAGGTGTTGGGTGTTTCTAGGGGCCAAGCCGGGCACCATCGAGGGGATTGGTGGTGGAATGAAGAGGTGGATAAGAAAGTGGGGACCAAGAAAGGGGCGTATGCTAAGTTGGTTGAGAGTAAGGACGAAGAAGAGAAGCGGGTAAACAGGAAGGAGTACAAGCTAGCTAGGAAGGAGGCTAAGTCAGCTGTCACGGCAGCTAAGACGGCCACTTTTGAGAGCTTGTATGTAGGGTTACAGGGGAAAGGAGAGGAGAAAAAGTTGTTTAGACTCGCTAAGGCTAGGGAGAGGAAGGGGCGTGACCTCGACCAGGTAAGGTGCATTAAGGGGGAGGACGGTAGAGTGTTGGTGGAGGATGGCCACATTAAGGATAGATTACAGTCGTACTTTCATAGGCTCTTGAATGACGAAGGGGATAGAGCTATTGAGTTAGGAGAACTGGAGCACTCAGAGGAGTGTCAGGATTTTAGTTATTGTAGACGTTTTAGGGTAGAAGAGGTTAGAGAGGCTGTTCGCAGGATGCGAAGGGGTAGGGCGACGGGGCCGGATGAGATACCGGTGGAGTTTTGGAAGTTCGTTGGAGAGGCTGGTGTAAGGTGGTTGACTGGATTGTTCAACGAAATCTTCAAGACGGCAAAGATGCCCGACGCTTGGAGGTGGAGTACCATGATCCCTCTCTATAAGAATAAGGGGGACATCCAGAGTTGCAATAACTATAGGGGGATTAAGTTATTGAGTCACTCTATGAAGATTTGGGAGAGAATGGTCGAGGTAAGGCTGAGACGGATATTGTCTATTTCGGAAAATCAGTTTGGGTTTATGCCTGGCCGCTCGACGACGGAGGCAATTCACCTGGTACGGAGGCTGGTGGAACAGTATAGGGAAAGGAAAAAGGACCTGCACATGGTGTTTATCGACCTGGAGAAGGCATACGACAAAGTCCCCAGGGAGGTGCTTGGAGGTCAGTGGAGTCCCGCAGGCATATATCAGAGCAATTAAGGACATGTATGAGGGAGCGAAAACTCAGGTGAGGACGGTGGGAGGAGACTCAGAGCATTTCACCGTCTTGACAGGATTGCATCAGGGATCTACTCTTAGTCCCTTTTTGTTTGCTTTGGAGATGGATGTGTTGACGCGACGTATTCAAGGGGAGGTGCCGTGGTGTATGCTTTTTGCAGTCGATATAGTTCTAATTGATGAGACTCGAGGGGGTGTGAATGATAAATTAGAGGCGTGGAGACAAACTCTTGAGTCTAAAGGGTTCAGGTTGAGCAGAAGCAAGACAGAGTATTTGGGATGCAAGTTTAATGACGTGAGGCTGGAGGATGACGTGGTAGTGAAGCTGGAATCACAGGTGGTATGTAAGAGGGATAGTTTCAAGTATCTCGGGTCCGTGATCCAGGGTAACGGTGACATTGACGAGGATGTCTCGCACCGTATTGGGGCGGGATGGATGAAGTGAAAGCTCGCGTCGGGGGTGTTGTGTGATAAGAAGGTGCCGCCCAAGCTTAAAGGCAAATTCTACAGGGTGGTAATCCGTCCGGCCATGTTGTATGGAGCGGAGTGTTGGTCAGTTAAGAATTTCCACATCCAAAAAATGAAGGTGGCAGAGATGCGGATGTTGCGCTGGATGTGTGGGCTGACTAGAGGGGATAGAGTTCGGAACGAGACTATCAGGGAGAAGGTTGGTGTGACTCCAGTGGAGTGCAAGATGCGGGAAGTCCGATTGAGCTGGTTCGGACACGTGAAGAGGAGGGGCATGGATGCCCCGGTTTGTAGGTGTGAGAGGCTAGCGTTGGATAGTTTTAGGCGGGGTAGGGGTAGGCCGAAGAAGTACTGGGGTGAGGTGATTAGGCGGGACATGGAGCAGTTACAGATCACCGAGGACATGACCCTAGATAGGAAGGTCTGGAGGACGCGAATTAGGGCAGAGGACTAGGGCCAGTTTGGGTCGCTAGTGTAGGGAATTACTTGCTGGGGGTAGTATCCTGGTTATGATTCCGTCTTCCTTATTTTAGTATGAATCTGGGTGCTTTCCTCTGTTTTCTTTTACTTATGGCTGCCGTATTTATGTTATGTAATCTTGTAACCTTGTTCGGTGTTTTACTTTGTATTTGTGTGGTATCTTGTGTCTTGAGCCGGGGGTCTATCAGAAACAGCCTTTCTACTTCTTTAGAGGTAGAGGTATGGACTGCATACATCTTACCCCCCTCAGACCCCACCAGGTGGGAATACACTGGGTTTGTTGTTGTTGTTGTTGTATCTAACTTTTTTTCTACAGTTGAAAGTTTGGAAGTCACAACTAATTCAGTCATTCTGAACATTCTCATGAACCATGATTTTAGTATTCACACTTGCCTATTTAAGAATTCTGAACATAAGAAGTTCTATGTGTACCTTAGCGTTGCCCTTAAAGCTAACCAGACCCCAAATAACTTAGGATACATGCAGCATAGCCTTCTATTTTGTTGTTGCTGCAGCAGACAAAAGTATGGAAAAGAAGCAAATATTGCATTGGAATATTTTCTTTCATTTAAATGAGAAGACGAAATTGATAGTAAATGAGTGAAATGACTTATTACGGACTGTGGTCAAATAAGTGATTCTAATCTTATTTAAACTCTTATGTCAACTCAAAATATGCTTGAAGTAGAACTCCAACGAGACATTGACCCATTATATTATGCTGCAATATGATTCTAAACTTTTTATGTTGTTATTTAAGTGCTAATTTATATAATTTGTTCTTTTTTTATAGGTGTCCAAACTGAAGAAAGAAATGAAGAAAGTGACGAAGACATTGACATTACTTGAGAAGATTTTTGGGCTGTGGATAAATGCTCTAATATCAATAGTTTTTTGTTGAATTTCTTCAAACTTATCGCGACTCGAACTTGCTAGTATGTAAAAACTTGACTAATCATTTGGACTTGATTACAGTTTCTTTTTGGGTTTAAATTACTAGCTTGTTACATATTTTGAATTATGGGATTATTAATGAATGATTTTGTGTTGTGATGTGTATATATTGTGTTATAATTTATTATGTATGTAAATAAGAATTTACATTAATACAAGTGACTATTTATATAATCGTTGCAATAGATCAATAAACCATTGCAATAGGTAGTCAAAAAGTGTTGCAACAGAATAACAAAAGCATCGTAATAGATGTTGTTGCAATAATTTAATGTCATTGCAATAGCTTCTATTGCAACGGTTAGTAACCGTTGCAATAAATAAAAATAGGCGTCTCAATAACTCAAAAATAATCGTCGCCATAGGTTAAGCTATGGCGATGGTTGTTTGAAATCTTCGTCATAGCTTGACCTATGACAACTGTTCAGACAACCGTTGCATAAATTGTTGCCATAGACCTATTGCAACCCCCTCCTATGGGATGCTTGCTGAACCGTTGCGGTAGAGCCATGGCAATAATTTTTCTGTCTATTGCAATGGTTTTGCAGCCGTCACCATAGGGGTAATTTCTAGTAGTGCACCAAAATATCATATATATGAATCATCCAATAATTGAAATAAATAATTGTATCTGCCATATAATCACCAAAATACCATATATATGAATCACCCAATAATTGAAATAAATAATTGTATTTACCATATGAATCATCATAATACCATATATATCGCCCATTAATATCATTTGAATCACCCAATAATTGAAATAAATAATTATATCTACCATATAAATAACCATAATACAATATGCATCACCCATTAATATCATATGTATCACCCGTTAAAATTATACAAAATGTATCTATCGTATGAATCACCATAATACTTATATAATGATGTCATATTTATCGTTCATATGAATCAACATTAAAAAAATAAACACGTATGATAACTAAATAAATTTATATATGTATCAATATTTTTTCTTTTTAAATGGGAGAAATTTTATGCATGCATTAATGGAGGAGAAAAAATCATGAAGGAAGATGATTTAAGCATTAATGGAAGAGAAAAAATAGAAAGAAAGATGATTTAATTGTTGATAATTAGAGAGATATTTTAGGGAATGAAATCTTGAATGAGTTAATGGTGGATTAAAAATAGGATGTGGGGTTTTCTTAATATGTATCAAGAGTAAAGTTGAAAAATGGGATTTTATGTAAATTTTAAAAAAGTAAGGGATATTAGGTAATATAGTTCTTAAGTATGAAATTTGTGTAATTTATTCAATTTGTTTTCTAATTAATAAAAGGGCCAATTTGGCCTAATTTTTGCTTAAGAAAAAAGAAACTTATAATGCACATGAAATCAAGTTGTAAAACAACATGAATGTAAGAAGCATAACTAAGAACATATATGAATTCGTAAGACTTAAGACTTAGTCAAATCTTAGAATGATATTCAAGTTATCGTATGTAAATACTTTCCTTACCGACACATGGTTCAACAATACCCATTCATCCCTAAAATTTCAATTTTCCTTTAAACCTAGGAATGAGGGTTCACCTGCCAGTTGAGGGTGTGTCTCTTAGTAGCAATCCCTGCATTCCAGAACTATGTAGCCGGCGTAGGTTTGAGATGCTAACCTGTCAATTGAGGGTTGACACATATCTCACCAGAGCAAATACCAGTAGAGGGTGACTCTTTAGTCCTTCTAGACTCCATTTTAGTGGATTCACACAGCCAGTGTTAGTACCCGTGGCACAGTACTAACACTCTTCCAACTAGGGTTACAGGTTGGACCCCGATTAGCTCAGATTATGGCACGTCGGTTAGTTGATACCTCCCACAGTCTCAGTTTAGTACTCAGTTACAGAGTTCAATTTTAGGTTTGCTTGGCTAAGTGTACAGACTTTCAGACACTTAGTTTTATAACTTTCAGTCTTTCAGATTATAGATTATCTCAGTACCATAACAGATATACACTTAGTCCTACATTCTCAGATAATACAGTTTTCATGTATTCCTGCTCAATTATCTCATGTTGTTCTGTTAGTCCTTATCTCATATGCACAATATCCTATAGTTTCAGCCTAGTTATTTAAACTAACTACAGTTCAGTATTATGTGATTAGTATTCAGTCATTAGCTATTCAGTGTTTAAATATCAATAGTCCATATTTATATATCAGCTACTCAGTATATAGGTATTAGTTACCCCCTACTTAGAGTTCAATTATTCCATAACACAGACATCAGTTATTCAGTTAATTAGGTCAGCTCAGTACATGCATGTTTGATCTGGCATGTTCATGATCCATGCTTTATCGTATCCCAGCTTTAGTTCTACTAATTCTACCAAAGTAAATATTTTAAGAATCTAAGTGTAGTGATTCACCAGCTTACCAGATTATGTTTGTTGCTCATGCTTTTAAGATAATTCAGGTTTCAGTTTATTCCAGCCTATTGGTGAGACTACTTATATTTTGCATGCATGTTTTAAGATTACGTATGAAATCAATTTTACTTATTACATTCACCCATGCATACTCAGTATATTCCAGAAGCACTGATCCACATATACGTCTGTGTGGCTATATTATTTCATAATATACGTACCATTTGTAGCCCGCACATCATGATCAGACAGTTGCAGTTTAAAGCTAGCAGGTGATAAGTTCTCTTATTTCGGGAACTCCAAACAGTTTTGGTTCTTGTACAGTTCATTTATTTTTCATATGTATTGATTAGTGGTAGTTGGAGGCATGTCTTAACTATCTATAGTCAGTATAATATAGGCTTCATATATGTCAGTCATAGTCAGTCATGTAATTTCAGTTCTCTCCTCAGTTTTTATCATATTATAAAGTGTATCAGTAGTATAACTTCTCTCAGATTTTATCATGATTATATTTCCGCACAGCAGAACAACTATTTATTATATTATAATTTAGTTGCTTAACATTATGCCAGTTCATGGGTTAACTTGGGATTACTTGTGGTTCCAAGCATCGTGTGGCATTTTGGGTGTACTCTCGGGGCATTACAAAATTGGTATTAGAGCAAAAATTTCACGTGTCCCAGGGGGTCTATGAAGCCGTATCTAGTAGAGTCTTGTAGAACGGTACGGAGAGGTCTGTACTTTTCTTTGAGTGACTACAGGGCATTAAGGAAATGTTCCCTTATTTCATGTCTCAAATCGTGCAGTAGAAGCATTCTCTGAGGAACTTATACAAATTCTCTCATTAATCCATTCATGCCAGATGTGTTTTCAAATCTCTTCTCAGAATTTTTTGACAATATATGATCTAGAATAAGAAGCATTAACCCAAAAGTTTAGCAGTAGTTGAGTTGGGATAGTGTTATCTTGGCTGAGCAGATTATGTATTCATGGGGCTGGTTGTATGAAAGGTGAATCAGTGGGCTTGAAACAGTATATACAAGAATTTAAGTTAAGTATGATCATGTGTGTATGATTTAGTAGTGTACCCAAGGTGATATGGGATTTTAGTATTTCTAAGTTTTAAAATGTAGGTTCTTAGATATTATCCTTAAGTTTGTATGTGTGAATGAAGATAGTAATGCAGTATGTAATATTCTTACCAACTAAGTTATGGGTTATAGAAAGTTAAGAGTTGTATAGCTGAAGGAAGTACTAGTAGCGGGTTCTAAACTTTCAGGTGCAAGCTTTCAGGGTGAGTTTAGTAATTATATGTATTGATATATCCCAGGCTCCAGAGTAAAGCGGTTGAAGTTTAGTTTAGAGTTATTGTAATTCCCCGAAAATCTATCTCGAGATGTCACACGATGCTTGGAACTACAAGTGATCCCAAGCTAACCCATGAGCTGGCATACTGGTAAGCAACTAAATTATAACATAATAAATAGTTGTTTTGCTGTGCAAAACATAATCATACTAAGTATCTAAATTAGATACAATACTGGTAAAGCTTTACAATCTGATAAATCTGAAGGATGAAACTGAAATTTACATAACTAACTCTGGCTGACATCTATGAAGCCTCTACTATACTGACTATAGATAGTTGGGACATGCCTCCAACTACCACTAATCAATACACATGGAAAATAAATAAATTGGACACGAACTAAAACTATCTGGAGTTCCCGAAGTAGGAGAACTCATCACCTGCTGGCTGAGATTTGCAACTGTCTGATCGTGATATGCGAGCTATGATTAGTAACTAAATTATGAAATAATGTAACCACACAGACGTATCTGTGGATCAGTACTTCTGGAATGTACTGAGTATATAGGGGTGAATGCAATAAGTAAAAACTGATTTCTTACGTAATCGTAAAACATGCATGCTAAGTGTAAGTAGACTCACTAATAGGCTGGAATAAACTGAAAACTGATATATCTTAAAGCATAAGTGACAAATATTCTCTAATAAGATGGTGAATCTCTATATTTAGTTTCTGTAAAACTTTACTTTAATAATATAAGTATAACGGAAGCTGAATACTGGGTATGTAAAACTGGACTATACTTAGTCTGGATAACTGGACTGAAACTGCAGAGTATTATGTATATGAGAAAGGGACTGACTGAGTAACATGAGGTAACTGGAAGACTGTATTATCTGAGAATGCAAGACCAAGCGTATAATACAATTCTGAAATAGTCTGTAAACTGAGGTATTGGAATACTGATAACTAAATAATTGATAACTGTATGCGATGGTCAAGCAAACCTGAAACTGAACTGATTTACTGATCTGAATACCAGACTGGGACTGAGACTGTAACTAAGACTATAACTGAGACTATATACTGAGTTTTGATAATTGATTAACTGATGTCTAACTTTACAGATACTACATTACTGATAAATAGAAGACTATATCTAACAGTTTTATTTCTATAGAACTTTACTGAGTTCCATACTGAGCTGAGTGACTGTATCTGATAGTCCTGAATCTGTAGAACTGAACTGAGTTTTGTACTGAGTCTGAAACTAAAACTGTGGGAAGTAATCATCTAACTGAGTATTGTTAGACTGAGAGTATTGTACGAAGGTAACTGAAATCATATTCTGAACGTGACTGACTTGGAGGATGATTGCATAACTGATTTTAAAACTTGATACATAAACTGAATATCATGAACTGAGCTAATTTCTTGAATATATGCAATGACATGAGAATGATTGTAAGTCTTGGATAGAAATGAGAGAGTCAATTAATGAGTAACTATCACTTCAAGTTGGATCCTCTTTCATGAAGAAAATGAAAGGTTTAGGGCATGAATACTCGAGGTATTACATCTCTCACTTGGTATACTTCGTCCCCCTAATGATACTGACTTGTCTGAAATACTAAAGAAAGATTGAGATGATGCATAGGACACTTACAAATGGAATCATGGCTGAATATTTGGAATATGAATCTGATGCCTGACGCATGAACTAAACTGAATTTACGACTTGCATGGTCGTGAATGAATTACCTTATGAATAGAAATGATGGGAAACCATAGGAACTTGTCTGTCTGACTGCTAGACTGGATTGCTGGCTATACTGACTGGATTATACCAAAAGCTTATACTCCACTATATATTCCCCTTTTACACCAACATGACATTCAAGCCTATCTTCATAACCATGCATGAATTTGTAGGTATACAACCACAAAAGTATCTTTCTCATTTTCTCTAAACCTCTATCCTTGAAACTTTTATACACTAGCCCAAAAAACACACATAGAATTTCAACTAATCACGACATAAGGAGAGGTCACTGAAAGGCTAGAACATGAGGACCTGAAACATGAATAACTTTGACACTCAACTGAGGCCTGATGAATAGAGTATCAATGACATGAATTCATCAGAGAGGTTTGAACTGAGGATATACATGACATAAACTAAATTTCACTAATCATTAGAGGTGTAGCATGAGCACTTGGAACTGAACATACTATAAAGCATGGGTACATAAGTCATGAGCTGCATGACCTGAGTTTGGAGTTCATGATTTCCCGAAATATGATTTGTACTATTGAGTGAACCGAAACTCCTCATACTAGAAACTGAAAGCATACATGATTTTTCTATAAAGTGTATGAATATGAGCTGTGATGGTAGAGCTGACATGTTAGGCATGAGTAGATATCTTGATGGCCGAAAAACTTCACACTTAGATAAGAATAAGTTGGGAATCATCCTCCCTTACTGTTTTTCTACACACTGGCACTATTACTAGAATTTGAGAGCCTAACTTGGTTACTTGTTCTATCATCTCTCCCTTAGCTTTAAGCCATCTTCTTAAGTTTGTGACCACTTTACTAAACTCTAATCTGAACTGTAATCACTTTACTATAGTGTCTGGGGCATAATAATGCACATGAATGATAAAATCATCCACACCATCCTACTTAATCTCGAATCAATAACTTAAATATTTGCATATACTATTCAAGCCTACTGATTCACATTTTGTACAAATAGCCCCCTGAATATATAATCTGCTCAATCTGGATAACACTATCCCAACTCTACTATGGTTAAACTTCTTGGTTCATGATTCTAACTCTAGATCATATACTAAAAAAGAGATTCTGAGAAGAAATCTGAAAGCACATCTAACTTTGGCTTAATGCATAATTTCCATAAACATGAATGAAATATTTCAAACTTTAGGACATAAGGGCACTGATGGGATACTTTCTAAGCCAACATCTAATCCCATAACTTTCTGTAGGGACTAGTTGAGAAAACTCTGTCGTTAAAGACTTAAGCTTCACTGTTTCTGTTGCCTCAAAACTAAGGCAGAGTTAGCATGAATAGTGCAAGATAAGGATCTGCATAAATTTCTTAGATAATACTTCTAGAGCACGATCTAAGACTTAAAAGAAGGGAAACATTTCCTAAATGCCTTGTAGCCTCTCGAAGAAAAGTACAGATGTCTTCGTACCATTACATAAAACTCTACTAGACACGGCTTTATAGACAACCTAGGACACTTGAACTCTGTGCTCTGATACCAAGTTTATAACGCTCCAAAAATCTATCCGAGACGTCACACGATTCTTGGAACCACAAGTGATCTCAAGCTAACCCATGAGGTAGCATACTATTAAGCAACTAAATTATAATATAATAAATAGCCATTTTGCTGTGCGGAAACATAATCTTACTAAATATCTAAAATAGATACAATACTGATAAAGCTTTACAATCTGATAAATCTGAAGGATGAAACTAAAATTTACATAACTGACTCTGACTAACATCTATGATGCCTCTACTATACTGACTATAGATAGTTGGGACATGCCTCCAACTACCACTAATCAATACACATGGAAAATAAATAAACTGTACATGAACTAAAATTGTCTGGAGTTCTTGAAGTAGAAGAACTTATCACCTGCTGACTGAAATCTGTAACTTTCTGATCGTGATGTGCAGGCTGTGATTAGTACCTACATTATGAAATAATGTTGCCACATAGACGTATATGTGGATCAGTACTTCTGGAATGTACTGAATATGCAGGGGTAGATTCAATAAGTAAAACTGATTTCATACATAATCATAAAACATGCTTACTAAGTGTAAGTAGACTCACTAATAGGCTGGAATAAACTAAAAAATGATATATCTTAAAGCACGAGTGACAAATATTCTCTGATAAGATGGTGAATCTCTACACTTAGTTTCTGTAAAACTTTACTTTAATGATATAAGTATAACTAAAGCTGAATACTGGGTATATAAAACTAGACTATACTTAGTCTGGATAACTGGACTGAAATTATAGAGTATTATGCATATGAGAAAGGGACTGACTAAGTAACATGAGGTAACTGATCATGAATTTATGAATATATTATCTAAAAATACAAGACCAAGCGTATAAAATAATTCTAAAATAGTCTGTAAACTGAGGTATTGGAATATTGATAACTGAATAATTAATAACTGTACGCGATGGTCAAGCAAACCTGAAACTGAATTGAGTTACTGATCTGAATACCATACTGGGACTGGGACTGAGAATGTAACTAAGACTATATACTGAGTTCTGATAACTGATTAACTGATGTTTGAGTTTACTGATATTGTATTACTAATAAATGGGAGGTTGTATCTAACAATCCTATTTCTGTGGAACTTTGCTGAGTTTTAAACTGAGCTGAGTGACTGTATCTGACGGTCCTAAATCTGTAGAACTGAACTAAGTTCTGTACTGAGTTTGAAATTTAAAATTGTGAGAAGTAATCATCTAACCGACATGCCCCTTTCTGAATAGATTTGAGGTCCAACATATAACCCCAGTTTGAAAGG
This sequence comes from Capsicum baccatum var. pendulum, assembly GCA_030864225.1. NCBI lineage: Eukaryota > Viridiplantae > Streptophyta > Magnoliopsida > Solanales > Solanaceae > Capsicum > Capsicum baccatum. The sequence goes on along the minus strand of CM061560.1, from coordinate 78,730,048 downwards.
TGTCAGTACCATGTCACGGGTAAAGACAACTGAAGAGATACCCTTATCTGGTTGGTACTCTAATAAAAATGGTGGAACCCTCATCTTACAGGTTAAAACACCTCACCAACCCTCATATGGTAGGTATGGTTACTAGTAAGTTCAATTAAGCTTAGCTCAGACCAGTTTCAATTCCAGTATTAATTTACACATTAATAATTACCTCAGAATCCATATGCACTATTATTTTTCAAAATACCATGACCTGAGATTATTAGTTATTAGTTATCAGTGCATGCACCGGTTATAAATGTGGGTCAGTTCAGTTGGGAGTAGGATTTAGCATCGAGCGAACGCAGGGATGGGGGCTCACTTGCCAATTGAGGGTGTGACTCTTAATATCAATCCCTGCATTCCAAAACTATGTAGCCAATGTAGGTTTGAGATGTTAACCTGCCAGTTAAGGGTTGACTCATATCTCACTAGAGCACCTGCCAATAGAGGGTGACTCTTTATTCCTTCGAGACTCCATTTTAGTAGATCCACACAACCAGTGTTAGTACCCATGGCACGATACTGACACTCTTCCAACTGGGGTTACAGGTTGGACCCCAATTAGCTCATATTGGGGCAAGTCGGTTAGATGATACCTCCCACAGTCTCAGTTCAGTACTCAGTTTCAGAGTTCAGTTTTAGGTTTGCTTGGCTAAGTGTACAGACTTTTAGACACTCAGTTTTACAACTTTTAGCCTTTCAAATTATAGATTATCTCAGTACCATAACATATATACACTTAGTCTTGCATTCTCAGATAATATAGTTTCATGCATTCCTGCTTGATTATCTCATGTTATTTCGTTAGTCCTTAACACCTATGCACAGTATCCCATAGTTTAAGCCTAGTTACTCAGACTAACTACAGTTCAGTATTACGTAAATTTGTGTAATTTATTTTATTTGTTTTCTGATTAATAAAAGGGCCAATTTGGCCTAATTTTTGCTTAAGAAAAAAGAAACTTATAATGCACATGAAATCAAGTTGTAAAACAACATAAATGTAAGAAGCATAAGTAAGAACATATATGAATTCGTAAGACTTAAGACTTAGTCAAATCTTAGAATGATATTCAAGTTATTGTATTTAAACACTTTCCTTATCGACACATGGTTCAACAATACCCATTCATCCCTAAAATTTCAATTTTCCTTTAAACCTAGGAATGAGGGTTCACCTGCCAGTTGAGGGTGTGTCTCTTAGTAGCAATCCCTGCATTCCAGAACTATGTAGCTAGCGTTGGTTTGAGATGTTAACCTGTCAATTGAGGGTTGACACATATCTCACCAGAGCAAATACCAGTAGAGGGTGACTCTTTAGTCCTTCTAGACTCTATTTTAGTGGATTCACACAGCCAGTGTTAGTACCCGTGGCACAGTACTGACACTCTTCCAACTAGGGTTACAGGTTGGACCCCGATTAGCTCAAATTGTGGCATGTCGATTAGATGATACCTCTCACAGTCTCAGTTCAGTATTCAGTTATAGAGCTTAGTTTTAGATTTGCTTGGCTAAGTGTACAGACTTTCAGACACTTAGTTTTACAACTTTCAATCTTTCAGATTATAGATTATCTCAGTACCATAACAGATATACACTTAGTCCTACATTCTCAGATAATACAGTTTTCATGCATTCCTGCTCATTTATCTCATGTTGTTCCGTTAGTCCTTATTTCATATGCATAATATCCTATAGTTTCAGCCTAGTTATTCAAACTAACTACAGTTCAGTATTATGTGATTAGTATTTAGTCATCAGCTATTCAATGTTCGAATATCAATAGTCCATATTTATATATTAGCTACTCAGTATATAGGTACTAGTTACCCCCTCTACTTAGAGGTCAATCATTCCGTAACACAGATATCTGTTATTCAGTTAATTAGATCAGCTCAGTACATGCATGTTTGGTCTGGCATATTCATGATCCATGCTTTATCATGTCCCAGATTTAGTTCTACTTATTCTACAAAAGTAAATATTTTAAGAAACTAAGTGTAGTGATTCACCAGCTTACCAGATTATGTTTGTTGCTCATGCTTTTAAGATAATTCATCTTTCAATTTATTCCAGCCTATTCGCGAGTCTACTTACACTTACCATGCATGTTTTTAGATTACGTATGAAATCAATTTTACTTATTACATTCACCCATGTCTACTCAGTATTTTCCAGAAGTACAGATCCACATATACGTCTGTGTGGCTACATTATTTCATAATATAAGTACCATTTGTAGCCAGTACATCATAATCAGATAGTTGCAGTTTCAAGCAGCAGGTGATAAGTTCTCTTATTTTAGAAACTCCAAACAGTTTTAGTTTATGTACAGTTCATTTATTTTTCATAGGTATTGATTAACAGTAGTTGGAGGCATGTCCCAACTATCTATAGTCAGTATAATATAGGCTTCATTTAAGCCAGTCATAGTCAGTCATGTAATTTCAGTTCTCTCCTCAGTTTTTATCATATTATAAAGTGTATCAGTAATATAATTTCTCTCAGATTTTATCATGATTATATTTCCGCACAACAGAATATTTATTTATTATATTATAATTCAGTTGCTTAACATTATGTCAATTCATGGGTTACCTTGGGTTCACTTGTGGTTCCAAGCATTGTGTGGTATCCAGGGTTCACTCTCGGGGCATTACAGTTGGCATCTGGTAATATTAGTGATGGTTTGTTGCTTTGCCGAACTGTTCGGCATTCTGTTGAACTCCTTCCCTTCATTGTTGATTTGTTTCATCCTAAACTTGGAGTATCTGTCAATTAAAACAATGAATATTTCATTTCTGTGATTCACCAAGCTTCATAGTGATGCCTTTTTGCATTTTTGGCTCTAATTCTCTCTTTTTTTGCTTCTTTATGCTTCATCGACTACTCCTTGTCATTATACTAAAATTAAACCAAACTAACATCAAAACTAACTCAAATTGACATTAAGGACTTATTTTCTTATTGCATTTTAGGCAAAATGAGTCACAAATTGCTGACTCATCAATACCCCAACTCAAAACTTTGTTCATCCTTAAGTAAATCAATGCACACATAAGAAATCAACATTGCCTACAAACGGTACTACTTGAGAACTTCGACACATGCTTATTTTTTGAAAACACTTTGTCCTCATAGTTTTGAAAATCTTTGCACAAATATCACCTATCAAACACTCAATTTTTGCAAAGCAAGCCTCTAAAATTAACTAATTATTGTCAAGCCACACATATGCTCATAGACCTCAACTAAGGTTAAAGAATTCTCAAGTATTATAATAAAATTCCATCACAACAACATAGTCCCTTCTCTCAAGAAACAAATTACATTTAAATAAGGGACTACCACGAATCTCGCCTGCTCCTAAAGACAATCATGAACATGAGTGTCATGACATAGGCTTGCCCATAAGCTCTACTTCACCTCATTCAAGCATGCTAAATTGTAGATCATAAGGTCTTACTTCGACTTGTAATATAGGCAACGGATAAGGTAGGAAAATTAGGGCAATAGTAACTCTACCCTTTTAAAGCATCTAATAAGACCTCAATTACAACTCTTTCTCCAAAGCTTTCTTCTTATGCAATACCAAGGATCAAATATATTGTCATACTACCTTCCTCCTTCTATTCTTTTAAAAATTAAATTTCCTCAAATATGCACAAACTAAAAACACAATTACAACTCTTTTTCATTTTCTTTGAATCTTTTCTCTATTTTTCTTTGTATTTACTAGGAAGTGAATGGTCCCTACATTATGAACTTCTTATTACAAAACTAACTCAAAATCTCCTCCGCCCCCAACTTAGGCTTTTGGACTAAGTTGGTTTACGACCTCACCTATATACTAATGGGTTTAATTCAATAGAGAAAATTGTAAAAGGATTTTGGTTTGTAATGAAGTTGTCCAAGAAAGCGGGTTAAGGCACAAATTAGGGACAAAGTAGTCACTTAACTCACAATAGGGATGGATAATTTGGTCACTTGGGAGATTTGCTCTCAATTAATGGCATAGGATCACTTCTCTAACATGACACACTCATTGATTATCTATAGAGCAATTGGGCAAATGCTAGGTGGACTCTATGAACAAGATCGAGTTAAATCCTCAACCATATATAACACTTAATCGCACACTCAAAGCACTCTTCTTCAATTGATGTACTATATTCATAGAACATGGCAAAGAAGGTACCTAAGTAGTCAAGATAGGAAGCAGGTATTCAGAACAAAGAACATCTAATTAGTTCAACAATACCATAGAAAATTTAAAAAAAAGGCATATTTTGAAAAGTAGAGCAATTCACCAATGTTTTGTCATTTATAGGAGTGATGCATGTGAAAAATCTCCCCAAGTATACTAGTTGAATCAAAGTATTTGATTGCTAGTACACTTTTTGCTTAAACAAACAACCAACTAAAAATAAAAAGTATGAAAACAAAAACTAAAAAATCACACACAACACTTAAAGCAAATCTATAATATTATAACCAAAATCAAAATATCCAAAACATCATCTGAATCATAATATCAAGAATCAAAACCACACACAAAATAAAATAAAGAACCAAAGTATCGAAAGCAGAATATCCGAAAACTGATCCCAATACTACAGATCCAAGCAAAAATAGTACCCCTAACTAAAAAGTATGCATTGTCCTTGTTGACACCTAATTTTGACCTCCCAATACTTCTTTGCTATTTTACCAAAAAAATTCAAATATTAATATTTTGAAAGTATTATTTTGGTATCAAATAACCTTGACACGCATTTACGATTTTAAAGTATGAAATTTAGTTTATCATTTAATTTTATATTTTTATATAGTATAAAAAATTAATTAATAATATTATACTCATAATTCTACATGTTGATTTATTTTATGTAGATCGTTCAAAAAGTTTCAACTTTATATCATAAGTATGATCTTTTATTTATTTTAGTAATTATTTTAGATCTTGTTAACATTACAATTAACTTTATCTTTGTTTTATTTATTTGCATCATTCTGTTTATTTGTTTATAGAATCTCCATTTATTGAAAAACATGTATTTTATGAATATTAAGTTTTATAGCATCACAATTTGTCTAAAGAGTATTTATTTTATGTTCACTTTATAATTTCTTTTGAATTAGTTTATTATTGTTATGTAACATTTAGAATGTCCATATAAGATATTCATGTGTCCAATATGAAGGTCAAGTGGCACATCCTTAGTTTGGTTCATGCAGACTAAGCCTCCACCTCTTAAGTTGGATTTATCCAACTTAGGCTATAGATACGCACGAATTTATGTAGAAAAGAGAGATGTGAAAATAGATAGAAGACTACTATTACACTTTCCACTTTATATGCCTTTAGCTTTGATCACTTTTAGATAATCTTATATCATGTTATTAGCACGAGTCTCTGCAAAAATATTTCAATGATAGTAAACATAAATATTTATTCTTCTTGAAATAATGTCAAATATATCTAAATGTAAATTTTTTGCCCTAGATATATCAAGTAAAATCTACATGTCCTGGGCACTTGAAGCCGAAATACATTTGGACGAGATGGGTTTGACAGATACCATAAAAAATAGCAATCGTGCATCAAATCAAGACTGTGCCAAGGCCATGATATTTCTCCATATCATCTTGACGAAGTCTTGAAAATAGAATACCTCACTATTAAGGATCTTCTTATATTATGGAATAATTTAAAAGAAAGATATGGCCACATGAAGATGGTCGTACTTCCATAAGCACATTATGAATGGACCCATCTGAGGTTACAAAATTCTAAAAATATAACCGCTTATAATTCTGTCATGTTTAGAATTAATTCATAATTGAATTTATGCGAAAAAAATATCACCGATCACGACATGTTAGATAAAATATTCTCTATTTTTTTTGCCTCGAGTCTGCTCCTGCAGCAGCGGTACCGAGAAATGAGATTCAAAAAGTATTCTAAATTAATTTCTCATCTTTTTGTTGCTGAACAACACAATGATCTTTTAAAATGAGAAATCATGAAAGTCAGCCTATTGGTACTGCTTTATTTCCTGAAGCAAATGCTGCAAATTTTCACCAAATCAGGCATGAAAGTCATGGTCATGGTCGTATTGAGGAATGTATTTTAATCAAGGTGATTGTCTTGCACTAAAAAATGTCCCTCAATACCAGCAATGTAAAAAGAAGGATGAAAATACTGAAGCAGTGTAAAGGACGAACACAAAAAATAAATATTGTCGATATAGAGAAAAGAGGTGTTGGTCGCATAACTGTCGTAACCCAAAGCATCTGGTTAAGCTCTATCAGGTGTCTCCCAAAAAAATAAATAATGACATAGACGCAAACTTTATCTCCAAATATAACGTTGAGTCAATGGATTAAATATCTCAGGTTTTTTTACAATCCACAAAGGGCATGTTAATCACCCTGTCCATGATGAATATACAATAGTCTGATTGTTTTACTTTCCTGTTAAGTTGTACTAGTTTACAATTCTGTTAGTAGTATCTCACTAGTCTTGCAAATAAATAAAGTTTATATAATACATTATGTGCTAGTAATTCTATAATATTTACTTTGTTTATATTTTAAAAGTCTTGAGTCGGGGGTCTATCGGAAATAACCTTTCTACTTCTTCAGAGGTAGTGGTATGGACTGCTACATTTTACCCTCTCCATACCCCATTATGTGTGAATATACTGGGTTTGTTGTTGTTGTTGTTGTTTATATTTTAAAATCTTGAAGAATATATGGATACTCCTCAAATTTTATTTGGATTAATAATCGATCTTAATGATATTTGTGTAATTGATAGTAGGACAACGCATACCATATTTAAAGATGAGAAATAATTTTTCCACTCACTTAGAAGAAAAGCAAATGTTACAGCAATCTCTGGTATTTGAAATTAATTGAAGGTTCCGAAAGAACTACTATATTTCTACCTAAGGGGACAGAATTAGTTATAAAAGATGCACTGTCCTCTTCTAAATCCCCAAGAAACTTATTGAGTTTTAAATATATATGTAAAAATGGATATCATATTAAGACAACAAATGAAATGAATCCTGAATATCTTAGTATTACCAAGAATGGCTCAGGTAAAAATACAGATGTTGGAGAAATTATCAACTTTGTCTTCTGGCTTATACTATACAGAAATTAGTACAGCTAAAGCACACTCTAGCATAAATCAAAAGTTTATCGATCTAAATGTGTTTGTGCTTTGGTATGATCGAATAGGTCATCCTGGCTAAATAATGATGAGATGAATCATTGAAAATTTTAAAGGGCACCAACTGAAGAACTTGAAGATTCTTACAAGTGATGAATTTTCATGTTCTACTTGTTAACAAGGTAAAATGATAACTAAACTATCGCCACTAAAAGTTGGCATCGAATCACCTCTTTATAGAACGTAAACATGGGGATATATGTGGATCTATTCACCCGCCCAGTGGGTTATTTAGATATCTTATGGTCCTAATTGAGGCATCTTTAAATGGTCTCATGTATGTCTCTTATCATCTCGCAACCTAGCATTTGCGAAATTATTGGTACAAATAATAACATTAAGGGTGCAATTCTCATATTATCCCATTAAGGCTATCTGCTTCGACAATACTGGAGAATTTATATCCCAAGATTTTGATAATTATTGTATGCCAGTTGGGATAAGAGTTCAGCATCAATTGCTCATCTTCATACTCAAAATAGCCTTGTTGAGTCATTTATTAAGCACCTACAATTGATAGAAAGACCACTACTTGCGAAAATAAAATTTTCCACTACTGTTTGGTGTCTTTCTATCTTACATACAACATCACTTGTTCATCTCAGACCAACTCATTATAATAAGTACTCTCTATCACAATTGGTCCATGGTCATGAGCTAAAAATTGCTCATCTACGATTTGGATGTGTTGTATATGTGTCAGTTGCACCACCTCAGTGCACTAATATGGGCCCCTAGAAAAGGTTTGGAATATATGTTGGGTTTGAGTTACCTTCTATAATTCGTTACCTTGAACCATTAACCAAAAATTTATTTACTACTTGATTTGCAGATTATCGATTTGATGAAACAAACTTCCAGCAATTAGGGGGAGAGAAACATGAACTTAAAAGAGAAATTGCATGGAAAGTTTCATCATTATCTCATTTAGACCCGTGTACCACCATATGTGAAAAAAATGAGGTCCAGAAGATCATTCACTTACAAAAACTGGAAAATCAAATGCCAGATGCATTTACTGGTATTAAAGGATAACTAAGTCACATATCCCTGCAGCGAATGTGTCTGTCAAAATTAAAGTCCCAAATAGACCATCTACTAATGTTATAGCTTCTGAATCCGAACTACACCTGAAGCGTGATAGGCCATTGGGTTTAAAGGATAAAAATCCTAGAAAAAAATACAAAAAATAATAAAGCTAACATTATAAAAGATTCTCATGAAGAGACTCAAAATGTGATTAATCCTAATATTCCTGAAGAAATCAGTGAACCCTAGACTAAAGTGAATGAAGAACTTTCAATAAGTCCTACTAGCGATGAGGTAAATTTATATCAATAAAAAATTATGGTGAATAATATTTTTGCATATAATGTCGCATTAAATATTATGCAAGACAATGAGTACCTTGAACCTCTAACTATCGAAAAACTTCAATGAAGAAAAGATTGGACAAAATGGCAAGAGGCGATTCAATTGGAATTGACCTTATTGCTAAAAGAAAGGATTTTAGACCTGTAGTCCGAACCTCAGATGGTGTAAAATTTGTTGGCTATAAATGGGTCTTCGTTCGTAAAAGAAATGCGAGAAATAAAATTGTAAGATACAAAGCACGTCTTGTTGGACAAGGTTTTTCTCAAAGACCCGGTGTCGACTATGAAGAAACATATTCACCCGTTATGAATGCAATAATATTTCGATACCTCATTAGTCTAGATGTACATGAAAATCTTTAAATTCATCTAATGGATGTAGCTACAACTTATCTTTGTGGCTCACTTGATAATGAAATTTACATGAGATTCCTATAAGTATTAAAAATGCCTATGGAATATAGTTCAAAGTCTTGAGAATTATACTCACTAAAATTACAAAGATCGTTGTACGGTCTATTAAATCAAGACGTATGTGGTATAATCACCTTAGTGAGTACTTAATAAATGATGTCATTTGTCTTTGTATTTTCATTAAGAAAATGGCATCGGGGTTTGTTATACTCGTTGTTTATGTAGATGACATAAATCTTATTGAAACTCCAGAAGAGGTCCAAATAGAAATTGAATAACTAAAGAAAGAATTTAAGATGAAAGATCTTGGAAAGAAAAAAATTTATCTTGGTTTGCAAATTGAACATTTAGCAGACAGAGTCTTCATACACCAAATTTCCTATACCGAGAAGGTTTTGAAATAATTTTAGATGGACAAAGCATATCCATTAAGTACTCTAAGGGTTGTTCGATCACATGAGGTGAGTAAATATCTGTTCCGACCTCTAGACAAGGGAGAAGAGATTCTTGGTCCCGAAGTACCATATCTAAGTGCTATTGGTGCACTTATGTATATTGTAACGCTACAAAGCCAGATATAGCATTTTTTAGTAATTTGCTAGCAAGGTATAGTTCTTTTCCAACACGAAGACACTGGAATAAAGTTAAGCATATATTGAGATACCTAAAAGGCACTATTGATATGGGTCTGTTTTATACTAACAAAGCTAGTTTAGATCTTGTTGGTCATGTAGATGCAGGTTATTTATCTGACCCACATAAAACATGATCTCAAACAGGCTATATGTTTACATACGGAGGTATTGCTATAGCATGACGATCTATAAAGCAGTCTATTATTGCTACTTCTTCAAATCATGATGAGATAATAGCTATAACGAGATAAGTAGAGAATGCATATGGTTAAGATTAGTGATACATTCCATCAAAGAGAGATGTGGCCTGAATTTTGATATAATGGTACCCATAGTCATATTTGAAGACAATGCAACATGTATAGCTCAATTAAAGGGAAGTTTTTTAAAGGGAGATAGAACGAATTGCCAAAGTTATTTTTCACACATGATCTCCAGAAGAATGATGATATTGATGTATAATAAATCCGTTCAAGTGACAATCCAACATATTTGTTCACTAAATCTTTACCAACTTCAACTCTTAAGAAGATTGTATACAAGATTGGAATGCGAAGACTAAATCATTTGAATTAGGGTCTTCAAAAGGGGGAGTAAGAATACGCGTTGTACACTTTTTTCATTAACCAAGTTTTTATTCTATTGGATTTTTCTGGTAAGGTTTTTAATGAGGCAATACTCAAATATGTATTCAGTAAAAAAAAATCTTACATGGACATCTAAGGGATGTGTTATTCAACATTGTAGAATGTCCATATGTCCATATAAGATATTCATGTGCCCGAAATGGAGGCCAAGTGGCACATCCTTAGTTTTGCTCATGCCAACTAAGCCTCCGTCTCTTCAGTTGGATTTATCCAACTTAGGCTAAAAATAGGCATGGCTTTATGTAGAAAAGAGAGATGTGAGAATAGATAGAAGACTACTATTAAACTTTCCACTTTATATGCCTTTAACTTTGGTCACTTTTAGATAATTTTATATCAATTACTTACTAATATTTAAACTAATAATGAATAAATGACAATCATTCTTTCAAGATTTTCTCTTTACTAAAATATTAATACTATATAATGTTAAATTTAAATTTTACGATGTTACTATCCCATAAAATCTTTTCAAGGATCATATTTTTCATACAAAATTTCTTATTTCACCTAACATTCTTTGTAAGAGAATTAGTGTTCTACGTCACAAGTTAATTATAAGATCTTTCCTTTTACTTGGCAAAAGATGGAATATATTTTTTTCTTTATAACTTTCCCCTAATGTTGTCCCTCTCCCCCTTTTCTAATTCTTCAAATTTTGATTTTATTTCTCTTGTTAAAATTCTTATTTTCCTTCTTTAATTATTTTTCTAGTTCTTAAGTTAGGCACATTATCCTCTCAATAATTAAATCAAGATTTTTTTTCCTTTTTTCCACCACTCTAACGTTTCTTCCTATTCTTTATCATATTTGGCTTTGTCCGTTTGAAGTTTTCATGACTTGGAAATATTTGGGTGGATTTCTTACCAATTACTATTTTTAATTAAGCTTTATATTAAAAAAATCAAACGTCGAGGTCGTAGGCTTTCTCTCTTTCGATTCGAAATTCCTCGTAATTTTTCCTGTGGCTGTTGTATTCAATATCTACTGAAAACTTTAATATATTTGGATGAAATTTTGATATTTTTGAAACTTACAAAGCACACTCTTTCGTAAGTAGCGACAGAGACGTCATATTGCCATTTTAATTCAAAAAGTGTTAAGACTCTTACTCCTTCTCTATTATGATTTTTAAGCTTAAGTGTGTGATGTCCTATTGAGCATGTTTTCTTATTCCCATAGAAATAGAAATAATTAAGATCTTATTTTGTAAAATAAAATGATATTGTATATTAAAAAAGGGACATGTTTTAGTATGTCGTTTATTTTTCTTTTGGATATGATATTTGTTATGTACAAATATTTGTTAGTAAAATTTAATAGACTAATGAACATTACTTTGATATAAACTTATGCGTCTAGAAATTATACTTTCCTTATTTAAGTATATTGCTCTTAATTTATATTGTTTTTTTATATATGACACTTGTCTTTGATTTTTAAGAAAATAGCAAAAAAAAATTGGATGTGGTATATTATTTTCACCCTGAACATCTCCTGATGCGTGGACTTTGAGGCATAGAAATTTGCTTATGTTTAAGGTTCTCATTTAATTAATGTGATTTTTCACTTTGACTTTTTTATTAGAACATGTTGTCATAATTTAAATTTTTTAGCTGTAAATTATATTCTTAGTTGTACTTCTAAATGCTTGTTTTTATCTCATTTGTAGAAACACCATAGAGTCACAAAGTCGGTATCCTTAGCACATCAGCCCATTGTATTTCCTTTTTTATATTTGTTTCTCTGATTGTTCCAGAAATAATGAAAAATATTAGAGTGTATCTCTTATTTTGGGGACTGATGAATTGGAATTTTAAGGATATTAGAGCTACTTTGTATATGTTGTTGATCAAGTGAATTATTCTTTTACTTCAATTTTGCCACCTTGTTTTATTATCTTTCTCTTTCAACAAGTGTTTTAGCCATTATAGAATAATGAACCGAAGTATATTGTTATTGTATACTATTTCACTATATTATTATTATATCCTGTTTCACTATATTATCTTGGTTGAATCTATTCACATGTTTATTTCAATCAGAAATATCTCTATTACACTATTATTGTAGTTTTCCTTTTTAGTTAAAGATTGAGAGCAGACCTACTCTCATCTCTTTGAATATTTCTATAAGTACACTATAATGAAATGTCGTTACATGGAGGCCAACGACGAGCGGAAATGAGCCAACGCGTGAAACAGAGCTCAAATAGAGTTGTCACTCCATCGAGGGTCAGGTACGTTTGAAAAATAATGACAAAAAAAGACAGGCTACATCTGATTCTCGTGTAAAATACATAAAGATTTATTAGAAAAAAAAACACTTTGTTACTCCATTTTTTTAAAGTATATATGTCACTCTTTTTAAAAGTCTCATAGACTTGACAACTCCTAATACTATACTATAGCAACATGCTTTGATACAATTTATATATCATATCCACATTTTTTTACATGATTTTTAAATACGAAAATATTTTATTTAGTACTCAATAAACACTAAAATTTTCTTTATCTTGTCTTAAGGCATTTAAGAGAGTCGATATAGAAATTGAAATAGAGAAATAACATTGCATTGATCCCATTTTATCCTTATCATACCTGATCCCACTCTCTCTCTCTATATATATATATCAATTTTAACTTTATGTGTTGTCAATTTATTTATTTTTACATTAAATTTACCAATAAACTAAGGTGGCACATCTTACTAACAGGTCTCTCATTATTTGTAGTTTATTATTATTTTAATTTAAGTTTGAATGTGTTCTTTATTAGATTTACTACAAAGCGTAGGAGTTTACCAGTGTCTGTCATCCGAGAGAAACAAGGAATGCATAAATTATGGTACTTTTCACTTATTATTTGCATGTCACAAAAGGTCAGTCTCGCATCTCTTGTATTTTTCATTCTTTGTATGATATGTACACTAATTGAAAGTGCCCTTTATCATATCACTTAGTTGGTATTAGTTAATAAAAATAGGCAACCTCTGTTTATCATGTATAATCCCCACGTAAAATATGAATTCGAGTGAAAATCATATTTGTGGACCTCGAAAGGTGCCTAACACCTTTCTTTCGAGGTAATTTGAACTCGTACTCGATTTTTAATAACATAGACTAATTAAATAGTTCTGAATTAGCCTACAATAGTGCCCTAACACACCTTAAGTCGTTAGGTGGTGAATTTATTTAAAGCATCCAAAAAAGAGTTGTCATGTCGAATTCTGCTTTTCGCGAGAAAAATGGACCGAGATAGAATGACGACTTTACTCGGGATACTTAGATTCTAACCATTATGAATTTATGTTTTATGTGAGATTTTATTATTTGTCTAAATTTTACTTTGATGTTTGTGCTTTTTCGTAATATTATCTGTTTTAACATCATGATTTATTTTTCTACATGTAAGTCCCTTCATTTCCCTACATGTGTTTTTTCATATTTCTCCAAGTCTATTCCTCCCCCCCTTCTCTCTTTTGTTTGGCTATATGATTCAATTTTTATTTGCTTTTTATACTGCTAAATGTGTTATTGTATTTCTTGCTATGTGCTATGTGTTACTGCTTTTGTAAACTAGACTTCATATTTTCCTACTCTTGGAACCTCTTATATTTTTTTACAAACGGTTACGTGGTTGCACGGACGCTCTTTTCTAAAATATCCTATGAAAAATGCCTCGTGGATCGGTCGATCACCAGTGTTTCGACAGTCATGAGCGTTCCCACTCTCAAGTTGTCCGCTTGAGAGGACTGTGAGCAAGCAACCACTCTTATTCCTAGAACCTAACCATTTATTCCTTTACTAAGGAATAAATATCTCAAAAGCCTAAAATGTTTTGTTAGAAAGTCTTTCCGTAAGTTCTAAGGGATTTTATAATTTCAAAAACAAATGTCTCATTACTTATGTGCATTTTAAGAGAAAAATATGCCTAAATATTGTCATTTGCTCTTTGGGATGGGGTAGGCTAACACTTTGTTTTGCTGGTTCAAGACACATCTAGCTTCACGAATTTGACAAACAAGGTAAAGAATGTCTTGGTATGGAAAGTGTGGAAGGAACGCTGACATTATCCTATCTCCTGACCAACCACCATCTTTTCGACAAAGCTTTGGAGGCCTACAAGAAAGAGAGTCAAGAATAAGATGTTTTAGAATTTAGTTTAGTGTTCTTTATAATTTTCTTGTATTTTTATTTCTTTTAATTTATGATACAATTAGTTCAATAGAGTTTTTATTTTTGGGGTTTATCATTTATGAGCAAATGACATTATTTTATGACACACTTATCTTTCAAATAACGATGGGCCTACCTCTGGCTCAAAAGAGGCTTCAAAAATAGGAAACATCAAGCAACGTGCTTTTTGTGTGTCGTTTTATTTCTCTTTTTATGTCACTCACGTACAAAGTTTTAGTTTTTATTATTTTTATTATTGTTTTTCCTCTCTCGAAAGGTTGATTTGTGCACCTTGGCCTACCACACCTGATCAGAAGGGGATCCTCCTTCTCTTCCTTATTTACCTGCTAGTCATTAGGGTAAAGAAGTAATGGGAGATCTCCATAATATTATGGACAAAGACGGTACTAGCTCAGAGGGAGAAAGTATTGTTGGTCATAATGAGATGATGCTGAAAATTGAGCAGAAAATTTTGGAGTTACAAGGAGAGTTAGTGCAAGTGCGCAACTTAGTCAAACTTTACCTTAATCAGAATACTCTCGAGCTACAAGTCAAAATTTATGCCATCCTGAAATACCAAACTCCTCCTAATCATCCAATGTCTCCCTCACAATCCGAAATTCCTTCAAACACCCAAGGCCTCCCAAATTCCATCCAAAATAGCCAAAACATCCCAAATCCTATATATATGCCTCCCAACATACCCAAGATCCCAACCACTCCACTTATATATCTCCATAAAAGCCTATGAACACAAACGCGTACCACCATCGTCATAATATGAACCCCATATATGTTGTAACCTTTCCACCTACCTATCCTCAACTCATATTCGATCCTCTAAAAAGTGATTATTCAATACAATCTATGGTCGAAAGTCCAAGGCAGCTAGAAGGAAGTAAGTGAATGAGAGGGCTTAGTTATGAAAACTTATGTGCTCATCCAGATGTAGAATTGCCGGAGGGGTACACACTTTAAAAGTTTAAGTTGTATAATGATACTGGAGATCCCAAGGCGCACTTGCGCATGTCTTGTGACAAATTAATGGGAGTTGGAAAGAATGAGAAAATAAGAATGAAGTTGTTTATGAAAATTCTCACTAGTGAGGATCTCACATGGTACATGGAATAAGATGTGAAAAAATGGGCCAGTTGGATTGATATGGCCTCTGATTTCGTTGAGCGATTCTTATTAAATATCAACAATGCTTCTAATTGGTTTTATATGCAGGCATTAAGAAGAAACCAATTGAGTTATTTTGAGACTACGCTATGAGGTAGAGGGCCAAGGCTGTAAGAGCTCGACCCCCAATTTAGGAGTCTCAAATGAAGGAATACTTTGTCCGAGCACAAGATCCACAGTACCTTCAAAAGTTTATAACGGTTATGCAAAAAAGTTTCTCTGAGATCATCAAGGTGGGAGAAATACTTGAAGAATGCACAACCGGCTATGTCCAAACATCTCAGCCTATTTATATTCTATCATCCCAACTTGATCTCAGACCCAAAGCCAATTATGAGAAGAAATAATACATTCCTCTAGCGAAACCAATAGCTCAATTATATGAACGACTCAAAGAAGCGTGTTATGTCACATCCATTTCTGTCATGCCTATTGATACTAAGTTTGCGCAATATTGACATGATCAGACTTATACCTATTGTTCTGGAATGAAGAGACATCCTATTAAGTCATGTTTTACCTAGAAGAAAAAGATTCAAAATTTAATCGACACCAAGGTCATTCAGTTGAAAGACTCAGCACCAAATGTCATAAACAATCCTCTTTAGGACCATCAAGTAAATATGCTCGATGTTAATGAATATGTAGACTTGAAACATTTTGTTTGTTTTCTTGAAGAAGAAAAGGGTGCTCCTATCAGTGTGCAACGACAAAAACTATTTGAGGCTATAAGTTCTACCGTTGGCTAGGATATGAAGTGGATATTTTGGAAAGCTTGAGGTCTCTATTTCTAACTGAGAAAGAAGATTATCATGTCATCATCAATTATGAGAGAGGAGCCCCTAGTCAGAACAATGGACAAAAGACTAAACTCACTAGCTAGACCTCTACCCCACCAAGGATTGCTGGGAACTTGGGTAGACTTGAAATATTTTGATGTTTTCCAATTTTAAAATAAATAGACTCAATTTTTGAGCTAGTTTCCAATTTCAGTTTTGTTTTAACACTATGTTTTGAGACATTTTAACACCATTAATAAAAGTTTATTCTCTATTTCTCCTTCTTACAACAAAATAATTTTTTTAAAAAAAATTATTGAATTTGAGACAGTGACACATAATGAGACCACAAAATATAATATAAGAAATGGAAAAAGATGAGATCCCCAAGGAATATGTTTGTAAGGTTGAAGACTTTGAAGATAAGACGAGGCATTTCTCGCTTGGGCAATTGATTTTAAAACAGATATATCCATATCAAGATGAGACAAGGGGAAAATTCTCACCAATTCGGCAAGGTCCTTACATGGTTCATTGAGTCTTGACAGAAGGAGCACTCATACTTGCAGAAATTGATAGTGTGGTTTGGTTCAAGCCCATCAATTAAGATGTTATTAAGAGATATTATATTTCATGCCCTATTATATTGTAATTGGAACTACGTTTGACCTAATTCCTATTTAAGATGGATACGCAGGTGCTCTTATGGATTTTGTTCACATTATAATAAAATTGAAACACCCCAGATTTTTTGTCCTTGAAAATTCTTGAGCTTTGGGCTCACTTCCTTGGTCACGACTCATGGTGACGAGTCTTCTGATATGGTTACAAGTCGTATGACCCTGGTCGTAACCAAACCAGAAACTTATTGGCAAAATTCTTCTCTAAGTACGAGTGTCTCACTATGAGCCAGGAGGATATGTTATGAGTTGTAGGTTCAAATCATAGGGTGTCCAGTGTTCAATTCATTTGGGTTTTGTGTTGCTCACGACTAGACCTTATAAGTCGTAAGATCTTATTACACATGGGTTAGTGGAGTCGTAAGGTGGGCAGTGTATGGGGTCCCTAGTCACAGTCTTGGCTACGACTCATGGTCATGAGTCATAAGGTGTGAGTATAAGTAAAGGGGTTGACTCATAACCAAAGTTAAATTATTTCAGCTTGTAAGTTGAGGGTATTCTGGGTATTTCCCTTCTTGTCCAACTTAATACTCACGTCTTATAACTTTCTTAAGGCATTATTAACTATCATAAACATATCAAATAACCTTTCAAAACACTCCCAAAATTATCAAGGTTAAAAACACCTGGGTTTTCAAAGAGATTGGCCTATTAAGGCTCTCAAGGGTGGTTTCTCTCCGTACATCTTACTATTTCAGGCATGTTACTCTTCTCTCATTATTAATTTTGCAAAAACATATGATTTAAAGTATGGTTCATAAGATTATTATTTTGGTTTTAAGAACAAAGATTCGGGGTTTCGAATGTTATGAGTTGAACATGTTTCTCATGATTTATATATATGATTTTCATGCTCTTAATATGGTTTTGATCTTATGGGTGCATGGCTATGGTGATTTAACTAGAGAATCATGATTTTTTTCAAACTTGTGACTTTTGAAGTGGTTATGACCCCAAACCCTTAATGCGAAATTGGTTTTGATTATGAGATAGGTTAGAAATTGTAAAACTTAAACTATTGCATGATATAAAGAAGTATTTGGAACACAACAATATGATCTAATGAACAAAGGGAGTCAGTGTTCCTAATGTGTATTAATGAACAAAGGGAGTTGTTCTCCCTAAGTTAATGAAAATTATTTTGGCATGATATGTTACCTTGCAAGTGTAGTTGGTATGACGACACCAACAATATATGCCTAAAAGTGTATTATGGTTCATTGCATGGGAATGTATGACAATTATTTTAATTGGGCTCTAATAAGGGTTGTGTATCTGAGTCGTAAAAGTGGAGGTACGAGTGATCGATACTGAAAACCGCATTTGGCCGACGCGGGGGTCAAAGTGACTAGGGAGGTTTGAGTCCCTATTATTATTATTATTTCATTATTAGAAAGGTTCGAGTCCCCCGTAAATCATTATATGATCGGGTGCTTAAGTCACCTTAGTATATGTTGGAGGGTTCGAGTCCCCTATGTGCATTTATATGAAATTATTCTCCAGTTCTTGCGGCTACACGCACTAAGGCCGACCAGGGGGTGAGAGTTGGGGCCTATATAGACAGTGGGTACTATTATATGACGGTTGATCTACACAATCTAGGTTAAGGTTTTAAAAGCATGTTAAGCCTTGTTCCCTATCCCAACATGTGATATATGTATTTATGTATTTGCATTTGATTATGTGCGTTAGCTTTTGAATGATTTTAAACCATTGATCATATCATTATGTTATCCGTATCCCTAAGTTACATGCTAGCATTCACTCCATTAACCATCTTCGGACGCTATATCCCCACGCAATGCGGGAATTGGTCATACTTTCACGTATCTTGCTCAGTGACTAGGTGATTCGGGGATAATATTTGAGTCAGAGTGAAGTGGTGAGCTTCCATACTTCGAGGACTCCATTTTATGCTATGGATTTCTTTATGACTTACTATTCCCCTGGTCTTGGTTTTGGCTATAATTGGGGACATTTTAGGACTGAATATTCTTTGGTTTTGAGTAGAGGCTTTATCGGACTACTGTGGGATGGGCGATGTCATTATTGGCACTGGTATAGGTTGGTTTTGGTTATAAAGTTATTACAATGTCTTTAAATTGATAATCCTTTATCTTGTTATATGTTCAAAATTCACTCGACCTTGAGGTATGATGTGTTTGGTTTGGTCAGGTACCGGGGTGATCTCCGATCCACGTGAAACTTGAGTTACCCATGACTGCCAGGCCCTAGTTCGGATCATGACAAAGATTCTCTTATTTCTCCTTTATGAGCATTGTAAAGACATGACATTGGTACGACTATAACACTGGGGCAGAATTTTTGAGACGATCTCAAAAATTTTTACAAGCAGTCTTTTATGATCTTTTGCGGCAGAAAAATATACCGGGGCATAAACTTTTGAGTGGTCCTAAAAGATTTATTGACAAGAGAACAAGTTTTTATAAGACGTATATGTCAAAGTCAATGATTCAACAATATTTCATATTCATTACAATAAGTTTTGCTTATCACTTTTAAAATACAATTATTTTTAGACATGGTTTCAAAATTATTTAATTTTTCTACCCAAGTGCAGACCCAGATGAGGCTCATCATTGGTTGGCGACATTGAGAAGAAGACGCTTCAGTCTAGGCAGAGGCACAAATCAATTGCCCCCTTTTTTCCAATCTCATAATTTTTCTTTGAGTGCAGGATTAAAAGATACAGATGACAGAAATCACTTTACGATAACTTGAACACTGCATTAAGAGGCCCAACAGCTGATCCAACATTGTATTGGAAAGCCCAACAACTGATCCAACACTGTATTGAGAGACCCAATAACCGATCTAATATTGCAGCGAGAAACCCAACAGCTAATCCAACACTAGATTAAGAGACCCAATAGCCGATACAACATTGCATCAAGAAGCCCAACAGTTGATTCAATACTATATTGAGAGGCCCAACAATCGATTAAACATTGCATCGAGAAGCCCAATATCTGATCCAACACTGCATTGAGAGGCTTAATAGCCGATCTAACATTGCATCGAGAAACCCGATAGTTGATCCAACACTGCATTAGAGGCTCGATAGCCCATCCAACATTACACAGAGAAGCCCGATAACCGATCCAACAATACAACGGATATGCTTTCTTTATTCCTATATTTACTTTCTGTTTATCAATTTCTTATTATTTACATGCTCTAATCCTTTTCATCTAGTGCACTCAAAAGGTACACATGTAATGAAAGAATGAGTAACAAACAGGAACAATATTTGCTCTTGTTTTTCAAAATATCACCCTATTTATCCATCCGTCATATAAACTCAACGTCAAACATACTCACCTTTCATTTTCATACCTCTCCTTATATCATTATTTCAAATCCTATTCACTCTAATTTCACCAATCCGTGATATCGGTGTTGATGTCTGTCCTTTATCATTGACATTCTTTAGGAATATTGTTCATTCCTAAATCTAGAACTGCACACGGCCTTATTCTCATAAAACTAGAGAAATATAGGCGACCTAAAATCAAAGTCTCGGTCACACTATTTCAAAATCACCTCTTGTTGCTTCGATTCCAATGAACTATTCTCTCGGTCAGATAAAATTAGCTAATATATCAATTTTCTTTGCTCGATAATTTTTCTATCATCCCTGACCACCGAAGAGACAGTCGTTGACACCCAATTCTGACCTCTAAGGCTAATACTTTTCCAAAATTATTTTTTTCAAATATTAGTATTTTGAACGTATAATTTTGGTATCAAATAGCCTTGACATGCATTCACGATTTTGAAATATGCAATTTAGTTTATCATCTAATATTATATTTTTATATAGTATATAAAATTAATTAATAATATTTAACTCATAATTCTACAAGTTGATTTATATAATTTATATTTATTTTATGTGGATCGTTCAAAAAGTTTTTAACTTTATATCATAAATATGTTCTTTTATTCATTTTAGTAAGTATTTTAGATCTTCTTAACATTACAATTAATTTTATTGTTTGTTTGCATCATTCTATTTGTTTCTTTATAGCATCTCCATTTTCTGGAAAAACATATATTTTATGAATATTAAGTTTTATATTATCACAATTTGTCTAAAGAGTATTTGTATTGTGTTCACTTTATAATTTCTTTTAATTAGTTTACTACTTATTTAAATTAATTGTGAATAAAATGACAACCATTTTTTCAAGATTTTTTCTTTACTAAAATATTAATACTATATCATGTCAAATTTAAATTTTACCATGCTACATATCCCATAAAATCTTTTCAAATATCACATTTTTCATACAAAATTTCTTATCTCACCTAACGTTATTTATAAGAGAATTAGGGATCCGGCTCTTCTCCATTTTCCCTCTCTCTATTTTTCCCAAGTTTCCATCTTGATTGATGACACATGACCTAATTAAGTTGAATGGCTAATATTTAATTTATTCCAAACTAAATCTCTAAATCATGATTAATATAACAAATATACTATATCAACTAAAAAATATTGTTTATTTATTTCTTTTCTCAATAAACCCTTCAAGATTGTTTATTTCTCTAAATTTCTCTCATTCCCTAAAAAATCTATCAGTTATAATTTGACAGAACCTAAAAATATACCTTTCTTATACACATTTTTAAGAAGATTACTTATTACTTATATAACATAAGTTTCAAGAAGAAATTAACAAAATAAATAGAAAATATGTCATAAAACATTTTTATCTTCTAAAAAAATTTCACATGAAAAATCCTAAAGACGATAAAGGATTTCAATTTCTTTGTTTCTTTTTTCACTAGTCAAATTTTTTTCCACAAGCTTCTTGGTTTCAGCTGAAGTATAAAGAAAAAATTACAGGAAAAATAAAATACATAATGAGAATGGAAAAATTATCTTGCCTATTACAACCTTTAAAATAGAATTAAAGTAATTCTTCAGAGTCATCCTCATTTTTTATATGTGTCATTAGCTGTCAAATTAGAATTGATAAATTTTGGAGGTAATAAGAGAAAATTTAGAGGAATAATTGATCTTGGAAGAAATATTGAGAAAGGAAAGAAATAAACAATCTATTTTTAGTTGATATAATATATTTATTATACTAGCCATCATTAGAGATTTAGTTTGAAATAAATTAAATCTAAACCATTCAGTTTAATTTAGTCATGTGTCATCAATCAAGATGCGAGCTTGAGAAAATTGGAGAGAGTGAAACTGGAGAGGAGTCGGATCCATCATTTTCTCCATGAACATCTCCTGATGCGTGGACTTTAAGGCATAGAAATTTGCTTATATTTAAGATTATTTTTTAATTAATGTAATTTTTCACTTTGGCTTTTTATTAGAACGTGTTGTCATAACTTAAATTTTTTAGTTGTGAGTTATATTCTTAGCTACACTTCTAATATTTGTTTTTATCTCATTTGTAGAAACACCATAGAATCTTAAAGTCAGTATCCTTAGCACATCAGCCCGTTGTATTTCCTTTCTTATATTTGTTTCTCATATTGCACCAGAAATAATGAAAAATATTGGAGTGTATCTCTTATTTCGGAGACTAACGAATTAGAATTTTAAGAATATTAGAACTACTCCGTATATGTTGTTGATCAAGTGAATTATTATTTTGTTTCAATTTCACCACCCTGTTTTAGTTTCTTTCTCTTTCAACAAGTGCTTTAACCTTTATAGATTAATGAACCGAAGTATATTGTTGTTGTATCCTATTTCACTTTATTGTCTTGGTTGAATCTCTTTACATGTTTATTTTAATTAGGAATATTTCTATTACATTATTATTTTAATTTTCCTTTTAGTTAAAGATTGAGAGCAGCCATACTCTCACCTCTTTGAATATTTTTATAAGTACACTACAATGAAATATCGTTACTTGAAGGCCAACCACGAGAGGGAAGGAGCCAACGCGTGAAGCAGAGTTCAAATGGAGTCTTCACCCCATCGGGGGTCATGTACGTTTGGTAAATGATGACAAAAAAGGGCAGGCTACATCTGACTTCCTATACGAAATACATAGAGCTTTATTAGAAAATATAAAATACGTTGTTACTCCCTTCTTTTTTAAGTTTATATGTCACTCTTTTTAAAAGTATCAAAGACTTGACAACTCTTACTACTATACTATAGCAACATGCTTTGATACAATTTATATATCATATCCACATATTTTTTCTTTACCTCATTTTTAAATACTAAAATATTTTATTTAGTACTCTTAATAAATAGTAGAATTTTCTTTGTCTTGTCTTAAGGCATTTAAGAGAGTCGATATAGAAATTAAAATAGAGGGAGTAACATCGCATTGGACCCATTTTAACCTTGTCATACCTAATCCCACTCTCTCTCTCTCTCTCTCCCTCTCTCAATTTTAACATTATCTGTTGTCAATTTATTTATTTTTACATTAAATTTACCACCAAATTAAGGTGACGCGTCTTACTAACACGTCTCTCATTATTTGTAGTTTATTATTATTTCGATTTAAGCTTGAATATTTTATTTATTGGATATACTACAAAGCAAAGGAGTTCACCAGAGTCTGTGATCCGAGGAAAATGAGGAATGATAAATTATGGCATTTTTCACTTATTATTCACATGTCGCAAAAGGTCAGTCTCGTATCTCTTTTATTTTTCATTTTTTGTATGATATGTACACTAATTGAAAGTTCTCTTTATTACATCACTTAGGTGGTATTAGTTAATAAAAATAGCCAACCTCTGTTTATCACATATAATCCCCACGTAAAATATGAATTCGGGCGAAAATCACATTTGTGGACCTCGAAAGGTACCTAACACCTTTCTTTTGAGGTAATTTGAACTTGTACTCGATTTCTAATGACATAGACTAATTTAACAGTTCTAAATTAGCCTATAATGGTGCCCTAAAATACTTTAATTCGTTAGGTGGCGACTCTTTTTTAAAACAGCTAAAAAAGAATTGTCATGTCGAATCTCGCTTTTCACGAGAAAAATAAGGCGCAACAGTCCTCAATGTAAGAGGACTAAGAAAAATAAAAGAGAATGAGAGTGAGGGTCCCCCTGGACGCTACTAAGTTTGTGGTGGTGAATGGCTCATAGAAGCGGCCTTTGTTTGGGCATTAATGACTGGATCAACTCTAATAGTGGTCTGGGGGTGGACCTGGTATGGTGGCCTCTGTCTTTATAGAAGCAACTAAATTGGAGCCCCTACTAGTACCAATCTAGGTCGTCTCTTAAGTCGACCTTACCAACATAGGCTTTAGAATGACCTTTTTAGTCTCCTAGAAATTAGCCTGCCAATCATCTTGTTTTTGCTCAAACCTTGTCTTATAAACATCCTCATCATTGGACGCACAATCCTCCTAGTCGTCCTTCTCTTCAACCTCTAGACACTCTTAAGAACAAGTATGAGAGTCGAGGTCTTAAATGGTGCAGCCCATATATGTGACAAATCTAGAAGTTGGAGCTTATCCACATGCTTTCAAAGATAAATAAGCTTAGTCTGCATCTTTTTCAACATGTCATCTGGGACTGAAGGTTGTGGGGTTATCAACTCATCTAACTTAGTACTATAGATATGCAGGGTCTTACATATGCCTCTCATATCATAATGTGCCGCACTATGAAGGCTTTTACTGCATCGATAAATATCTGAGACATCTTAACCTCCAATCTAAACGACCTCATATCACTTGAACAAACTAATTGGCCCATCAGAATAATATCTTCTTGAGTCCATAGGGCCCTCAAAGTACCTAGAGTAGTGGATAGGTGAGGTTCAGGGGCACTCGATATAGAAGGCTGGGATGATAAACTTATGGGGGAATTTGGAGAGGTAGGAGCTATAGTAGTCGAAGCGGGTTGATTGGCACTATTATCAAGGGTCTCTAGATCAATCACCAGGGAAATACCCACCCAAGCTTTGTTCTTCTTCTTCTTCTTCTTCATTTCTTGCATAGTTTCAAGTCTAGTAATGTCAACAGTAAAGGTAGGGGTGTACTCAAAATCTTTCTTCTTATAAAATAAAAACTTAGCACAAAGGCACAACTTATTGATTAGTCCTAGAAAGCCAACGATGTCTGCTATTTTTGGGTTCGACGAGCAATGTTCGGTGTAATGATCATAGCAATATTGAGCCTCTCCTTTATTATAATTGTGCCTACAAATATTTCTCAACGGTGTACAAGAATTATTTCATTCTAAGAAGGTAAGAGATTAGCACACAAAGCTTAACCAATATCGGGCCTCTAATTTTATATCATCTTTTTAAGTTGGGATTCCTGGGGTGAGCCATGACGGTATTCCCTCACTAAGTAGAGGGTTTAACCAACCCCTAAGGTCATCGATATTTTTCTAAGTATGGGTGGCAAAGTAATGATGTGTATCAACCGTATCACCATAAATCAAATATATGAATGCCCCATCACACTTGACATTCAGACCCCTAACTTTCGCAACATCTTGAGTTTCTTGAACTTTACCCTTATTTATTTTGTCAGGCAACAACTTCCCATAAGCTTCATAAAATTCACGAACCCATTTCTCAACATAAGGTTTTAGAGGTTGGGTAAACTGCTCAAACCCATGGTACTAGATGACGTCTAACACCGTAAGATTTTTTCCTTCCAAATCTTTAGTCCTCAACTTTTGTTCTTCAATTATTGTACATTTTCTGGCCACTTTGAAGTAATTGAGTAAATGATGACCTCCCTGAGGATGAGGGTTGGTTGTAACATGGGGAGTTTGTTCAACTCTTTTTTTTGGATGTGAAGGTTCTAAATTCTTGAGTGGCTCGTGAATAGAAGTGGTGTGAACTCTTCCGAGGTTATGATATGATACCTCTCAGAGTTAGATCTATGCTATGAGATTTGCTCCTTGGTAATCGAAGCTTTGTTATTTCCCTTTTCTATTTTTTTTCTCTTCTGAACTATTCTTTTTGTTGTAATTTCCCCAAAAATTTAACTTCTTTTGTGATCTTTGACGTAGGAGGAGAAGGGGAGCAAGATTATTTTTGTCTACAAGTGCTTATTTCTAGTCATATCTGTGAATAAGATAAGCAATGCACTGAGCCAAGGTTAGCAAAAACAAAAATAACAATTTTCAGGAATACATCACCAAACAACCTTGCGTGGATCACCAAAGAGTTTGGGGATGAACTATCCCATCATCGAATAGAATATTGGTTTTGGCAAATATGACAAAGAAAAATTGGGTTTTGGTGGTACGATGAAGATTTTAGCAATACTCCCCAAGCATAGATGAGCTACTATGGCATCGCCAAACTATCTCCTTGATTAGCTAAATCCACTGTAACTTTCAGTGATAAGGTGAATAATTCGGCAATCTGCCACAAGGTTCGGCGCATCGCCAAAGTTCTCCACCTTATCATCGAAGGTCATCCTCCCCAACCCTTCTAACTTTTTTGGATTTTTAAGCCATTTTTATGGTAACTTCCATTCAAAAACACCATGGATACTCAGACTTCTCTAGGTTTCAACACCAAGCAATAATTTTAATAATTTTGCCCTTAAGAATGATGTCACCAAATGTATCCTCGGGTAAAATCATCTGATTTCATGCATAATCTACTAAACCCAACAAAATTAAACCTAAAAGCATAAAATTCCACCCCAAATAGTAGACATCGATACACAAAACCCACAAATTTTAAAACCAAAAATTCAAACCAATAAATTATACCATTAAAATATATTGAACAAGGAACATGAGTACATACCATGAACAACACATAACCACAATTATGATTAGTAAAACATAATTTAAAGCAAGAATCAAAATATAACCTTCAAATCTAAAGATGAAAACTAGCTTAGAAGAGAGGAGAAAGTGGTGGTGTGCAAATTTTGGTGATTGTATGACAGTGACAGTGTTGTAAACACGATGATAAGAAGTGGTGGTTGTGCGATGAGATTTTTTTTTCGTGTGTAGGCTAAGTGATAGAAGAGAGGAAAATAAGAATATAAAAATATTAAAGGAACCTAAGATTCAAAAGTTGAAAAGTCAAGCGTCATACTGTAATTGTTTAATTCAATCAAGTTGGGTGATGGAACCCTTGCATCCCTGAAGTGACAGCGGATGCACCAAACTCTCCTAAGTATTACTAATTGTAACAGTTTTCTCCCCTTGGATTTTCATTTAGGCAAATAAGTTCGACGATGGGTATCTCCATCACCAATGTTCTTGATGATCTCCTAATTATTAAAAGAGCATCACCCTTTTCTACAGTTCCATACCCTTAGACGATCAATTTTGGTGATGCGCCGATAAGTTTGGCGAATCGCCAAAGCCTCTTCCTTAGAGATTTGCATATGATCTTCCATATTTTTCTACTCCAACTTATTTTATGATATGTTTTCTATATTCCAACTCTATCACACACCTGCTCCATGCAACACACGTCATTCAAAAATAACAAAAAAGTAAAACTTGAATTCCCTACTAAGAGGTGCCTTGGTGTCGTTATAGCATGGCATTATTCCTCATTAATCAAACACCTTTGAAATGGAAGGCCTCCACTTTAACAGCTCTGGGACCACCAATATAGAAGTGTTTCAATCATTTACTATTCATTGTGAACCTTCTTTTCTTATAGTCTTCCAACTAAATTGCACCACCAGAATATATATTTACCATTATGAATGGACCCGACCATTTGGACTTGGGTTTTTTGATAAAGATTTTCAATCTTGAATTGAAAAGCAACACTTTATCTCTCACTCAAAACTCTCTCTTTAATATCTCGACATCATGACATCTTTTCATTCGCTCTTTGTATTGAATGGACCTCTCATATGCCCAAAGACAAAATTCCTCCAACTCTTAGATTTGGTTCATTCTAGACTTAGAAGCATCATCTTAATCTATGTTAAGTTTCTATAAAGCCCAAAGAGCTCGATGTTATAACTCAGTCGGTAGGTGATAAGCCTTTATAAAAATAATTTGATAGGGAGACATATCAATTGGCATTTTAAAAATTATTTTTTAAGCTAAAAAAGTGTCATCCAATTGCCTAGCCCAATTAGTATGTCCCACATTCATGGTTTTCTCTAAGATTGCTTTGATTTCTTGCTTTTAAACTTCCAACTTGGCCACTTAATTGAAGGTGGTATGGTCTAGCAACTTTATGCTTCACCCCATACCTTTCGAGCAACAGACCAGGCATTTTATTATAAAAATAAGAGTCTCTATCACAAAGAATTACTCAAAGAGTCTTGAACCTTGTAATTATGTGTTTCTCAAGAAAAATGTGATGCTCTTGCTCTCACTATTTGGAAAAGCAATTACTTCCACCACTTCGATACATAATCAACGGCTACTAGTATATACTTGTTCCTATATGAGATCACAAATGGTCCTATAAAATTAATGCCCCATACATCAAACAATTCCCTCTTGAGATTGAGCTTCAAGGGTATCTCATGCCTTCTTGCATTTGGCATTAAACACAAGAATCAACCAAGTCATGAGCATCTTTATGTAGCAAATGCCAATAAAAATCACTTTGAAGAGCTTTGGTTGTCATTCTTACACCACAACGGTGACCACCAAATTGGGATGAGTGCCAAGCCTTAAGAATAGGCTGCATTTCCAACTACATCACATATCTATGAATGACTTTATCCATCCACTCCCTAAATAGATAGGTGTAATACCCCATATTTCTCAAGCTTAACTTAACTCTTAGTTCATGAGTTATCTGATATAAAAAATTTTAAATACTCAGTATTTTTCAGTTTAGAATCTGTCATTATGTAGGAAATTGAATTAGCTTTCCAACAATATAAAATTTGCCTAAATTCGATAATCGGGTAAGAAGTTATGGCTATTTTAAGTTTCAGTCGTTAAACACTGTTATTC
This sequence comes from Capsicum baccatum var. pendulum, assembly GCA_030864225.1. NCBI lineage: Eukaryota > Viridiplantae > Streptophyta > Magnoliopsida > Solanales > Solanaceae > Capsicum > Capsicum baccatum. The sequence goes on along the minus strand of CM061560.1, from coordinate 78,700,987 downwards.
AGGCTAGTAGCGCGTCGCAAAGTATATCAAAATGATAATTGTCAGTTTCCAGCGAGGTACCACGATATCGGCATGTCGCGCCACCAACTAATTTCTCAATTGTCAAAATATAGTGTTGCTCCGCGATATTGGCGCGTCGTGCCAAGGACCCAATCCATAATTTTCAATTTCCAGTAAAGCAACGCGATTGTATCACGTCACGCCAAGCTTCTAGGTCCCATCCAGTATTGCAACGCGATTCCACCGCATCGCGCCACCAACCACATTCCCAGTTGTCATTTTCCAGTGGATTGGCGCGATAGTGACACGTTGCGCTAGGTGCCCAAATCAGAAATTTTGCAGTAACGATTTTAAATCATTCCCAGAGGTAATTGAGTATTTTTTTCATGACCTAAGTCAACCTTTAAAACGTAAATTAACTCAAATTAACCTAATTACATCATTATTATATATTTTTCCTAAATCAAAGGCATTCTCTCTCAAGAAAATAAACTCTAACTTCAAGAATCAAGATCAAAACTCAAGAATATCTTCAAGCACCTTTAAGAATTAACTTTCCAGAGTATGTTAGGTGTTCATCTATGGGTCCCTTTTACCCATAGAATTCAAAAATCTATTTTTAAAACTTTAAGAGTTATGATTTATGATTTATGATTTCTATGCTTGGAATTGAATATATTCGTGATTATGATAGTAATTGGGATCCAATGCATGTTTAATTATAAGTTTTCATGAAATTAAGATAGTTATGTGGTGAATTATATGAATTGCATGCTTAACCCTTGAATTTGAAATTGAATGTTGTATTCATGATTAAATATGTTGACCATCATTATGTGAAATACTCCATGCTCCCCAAGTGTTTGCTAAAATGCCTATGTGAAGTAGATGGTGGAATCTTGACATGTCATTATGTAGTCCCAATCATGTACAAGCTTATGCCCTACAAGTGTTTGATGAAATGTCTTTATGAAAGAATTATGGACTAGTGTACATTGTTGTGTATCTCAAGATCATGCTATGCTTTATTTTTCATGCTATCGAGTCCTGGAGATATTTAATACCCAAAAATTTAGCTGTTTACATAGAGCCAGTGTTAGTTACAGAATAGTCTCAGTCCTGTCACGATCAGTAGTACTCTCAGTTAGTTTCAAAACTCAGTAGAACTCAGTTGGTTACAGAACTCAGGAAAATTCAGTAAACACAGTATCAGTTCAGTCTAGTTCAGTATACTCAGTTCAATGTTTTTCAGTTGGGAGTAGGATTCAGTATCGAGTGAACCCAAGGATGGGGGCTCACCTGCCAGAAGATGGTGTGATCCTTAGAAGCATCCTTGCATTCCAGAGCTACGTAGCTAGCGTAGGTTGAGACATAAAATATACCAGTTGATGGTTGATGAGGTGTTTTAACTTGTCAGATGAAGGTTCCACCATTCTCATTAGCGTACATGCCAGATGAGGGTAACTCTTCAGTGTTTCCAACCGGGGTCACAAGTTGGACCCCAATTCAGTTATCTTATTTGGGGCATGTCGGTTAGATGATTACCTCCCACAGTCTTAGTTTTAGTCTTCAGAATAGAACTCAGTTCAGTTCTACAGCATCAGGACTGTCAGATATAATCAACCGGTATCAGTAACTTCAGATATCAGTTACTTAGTATCAAAACTCAAGACTTAACTTCAGATAATCTTAGTTACAATATTTATTTATATGCACAGTAGCGCATACTCAATATTACAGTAGTATCAGTTATCTATGTACTCTCACGTTCAGTTACTCTATATCATCCAGTCAGTTATTGTTCATACATATGAACCCTTGGATTCAGTCTTACCCCATCTAGCATACCAGTACGTTCCACGTACTGAAACATACTCTTTTTTTGCCCTATGATGTCTTATATCATAGGTTCGGATGCTCAGAATTATGACCGCGCATAGATAGATCCAGATTCAGCCAGTAGTAGATTTAACAGTGAGTCATCATTATTCGAGGATATTCTTTCATTTAATTATTACAGTAGACTCAGTAGATGGAGTTAGTTGGGGGATTGTCTCATCAACTCTACTTTCAGACAGTTTCAGTTAGAGGCTTTTCAGACTAGTTTTCAGATAGTGTTCAGTTTTACAGATTGTTATTTCAGTTGATATACTTTATCAGTATTTACAGATTCTGAACCTTATGTCATTTCAGAATATTTTTCCATATTTATTACGGTATCATATTTCAGTATTCACAACAGATATTAGTCATGGATTAACTTGTGGTTCTTCGGGATCGTAAGCACCGTGTAGCGTTCGGAGTATAGACTCGGGGCGTTACAATAGGGTTCATCCCAATAATACTTTTTCATATCATGGAGGAACTATTTTTTGGTAGTGATTCAAACCATCAGGTAGTAGATCATAAACCATATAATTCGCATAATCTGCATACCATGGTTCTACACCCCTCTTTAAGAGCTATGACAAGCTCATCAAAATGATTCATCAATATCAATTTATCCCAACTTTACATTATTTGACTCAAGCCATGATAAGTGGTCCGCAACTTGATTTTTGCATCTCTTTCGATCTTTGACTTCAAAGTTAAACTCTTGAAGTAGTAAGATCCACCGAATCAACCATGGCTTAGTCTTTTTTTAACTGTCAAATATCGAAGAGTGGCACAGTCGGTATGCATAATAACCTTCGTTCCCAATAAATAAACATGAAATTTTTAAAAATATAAAACTATAGCAAACAAATCTCGCTCCGTAATCGTATAATTTCTTTGTACATCATTCAAGGACTTTCTAGCATAATAGATCGAATAAAAAAGCTTATTTTTATTTGACCTAGAACCGCACCCAACGCCAAACCACTTGCATCACACATTGCTTCAAAAGGGTGTGGCCAAATTGGGGCCACTATGATGAGAGCTGATTCAAGTTTTTCTTTGAGGCAATTAAAGGCTCTCACACAATCTTCATCAAAGTCAAATTTCTCTCATCTCCAATTCCACATACTTGCGCCCCTCCAATTCTTTTTGGATATTTCCATTCTCCTCAAGAGTAAAGTCTTCAAAAGTCTTGAACGTGTCATCGACCTTGTTCAGACGTTGGCCAAAGAACTCCATTGCTTGCCTTGTCATGTGAAACCCTTATAATCCACTCTATTCCAATTGTGATGTCTTTGACACCTCTTTTCGTTCATCATTTATTGCCTCAATAGTTGAAAATAAATGGGATGTTAGTGCTTCGGTTAGTGTAGGGTCGGACAGTGCTTCTTGTGATTCTTTCTTCCTTTTGGTGCTTCCTCCTAGCGTCCCGTCTGACCTTGGTGGTAGTAGCAACGTTAATGTCTTCCTCGTTTGTCATTCCCCTAGTATTGACCTTAGCTCTGATACTATGTTGTCACGAACTTAGACTTACTGTGATACTTGACAACTGGCTCGCGAATCTTTCATCATCTTGCAAACTCAAGTAAGCCTTTTAAAACTAGATTGCTAAGAAAATGCTAATTTGAAGACAAACACGAGAGAATCGCTAAAAAGGTTTTTTATATTGCTAAAAACTTACAAGATTTTACTTAATGCAGTTACAAATGAATGATCCTCTATTTATAATACTTTAGGAGCTAATGTGCAAATAATAATTATTATATGAAGTATTTGCATATTTATACATAAGTCACTTTTCTAGAATACTCTACCATGCAAGAAAATTCTAAGAATCTTCAATGCAAATGAAAGGAATTCTAAGGATCTTTCATAAAAATCTCCTTATATTTCTAGATAATTCCACTAAGAACTATTTTCCTTCTTACGTAAACCTTCTACATAGGCAACTTTGTGTCATGCGACACTTATGTAGTATGATGACATGGAGGGTCATCACACTTCTCCCCAAAAGATATAGTGAATATAAAATTGACTCTTAGTATGCGTTTGACTATGAAAATCAATTGTTTTGGAGTTGAAATTGTGTTTGATTATAAATATAAATTAAAAGTGTTTTTAAATTTTTGTGAGAAAGGTCACTTATTTTCACCGAGTTGTATTTAAAAATCTTATAACCAAACACTTTACTACTATATATTGGGGAGGATCCTTGAGTTTGATAGTCCTCACATCGATTTGTTTTATCTATTTTATCCCTAATTAAAATTTTAATGACCTTACAAAATTTCACCCATTTTAGTAAATTTGCATAATTATATGGGCTTATATTAAATGACATACAAAAAGTGATGAGTCGTAAACAAGTAATAATGACACTATAGAAGATCTTTATCTAATCAAATTTAAATTAATTCAAAAAATTTGTTGTCTTCTTTTATGAAAAAATAGTAATAAAAGAGACCTAATTTGTTTAGTCCTCACAAGTAATCTTTTGTCTATTTTATCCCTAATTAAAACTTTAATAAGATCATAAGAGTTCACTCATACAAGGAACATCTACAAAATTATTTGTTGGATAGAATATTTTAATTAGTTAATTTGAAACTCTATCCTTCTTTATAAATTAACTTTATTGACGTGATCATATATTTATATTTATATTTATGTTTATATTTATATACTACATATAAGAGAGAATAAAAGTTTTGGTAGTCCTCACATTAAAATTTATGATAAAAAAGTCTTACATGTGACATTATTTTTTCATAATTCTCCTTTTAAGATTTGCCACATGAACCTTTGTAATTGGATGAATTTTCTTTTGGTTTTATTAATATATTTTCATCTTAAAATATTTGTCACATTTCACTTTTGAAGATCAAATTATATGAACTTTAATCAATATTTTAAGAAAAAAATATTATTATATTGATATAATCATTACAATTTATGGTATTTGTTTTTCATATAATTTTGAATATCTAATTTTATTGAATCAATATAACACAGTTTAGCTCTAAAGTTAGTCAAATTATCTTTTGAAAAATAAAACGATAAAATTTGAACAACTTTTGAAGACAATCTTTTTTTACCACTAAAGCATAGAGGATCTTGAGATTCTAGTAGCTTTCGCATGGACGTTTTTGATATTTCAATTTTTTGGTGAAATAAAATTACTGCACATGATAATTAATGGTGTTTTTTAATTACATATTTTCGTTGTCGCCCTTATTCTTTATGTTAATACCGTTTCACTTGGATTTTTATAATTGATTTTTTCTTGCCATATGTTAGATTACTATTTGATTAGAACTAGGGGTGTACATAGGTCGGGTTAGTTCGATTTTTATTAAAAAAAAATCAAACCAATCATGTCGGTTTATTAAAACTATAAACCAAATCAAACAAACATAAAATTGGTTTTTTCGATTTAGGTTTTAGTCGTTTTTTCCAGTTTTTTAGTTTTTTTTTCATTTTTTTTTTATAATCTTTAGTTTTTACAATTTTATTGTGATCAAAGACTACATCAAATTCACTCATGTGCTAATGAAAAATCATAATTATGAAAAAATGAGGAGCGGAAAACTCTCTTGAAACTAAAAGTGAGATGAAAAGTGAAAAATTTAGGTTTTAAGTTTATATTAAATTTTGGATCATTTAATTAGCAATTAATGAACAAATACTACAACTTAAAGGCCCAGATCTAAATATATATCTACATCTACTTTCAAATTATTGAATTACTAAAACTAGTTGAAAAAATATTTAAAAAGTAAATTATAATTAATATTTTATGTATAAAGAAATCTGAATATTATATATATATATATATATATATATATATTATGTCGGTGTGATTCGAGTTCGGTTTGACTTTTTTATAGTCAACACCAAACCAAACAAAGAATGGTCGATTTTTTTTTGTTAACGTCAAGCCAATTAAACCAAACCATAAGTCGTTTTTTTTGTCGATTTGGTTTGGTTCGTCGATTCAATTTGACTTGACGGTTTGGTCTGTACACCCCTAATTAAAACTCCTTTCATTTTAAATCAACAATATTCAAGTTAACTTTTCCTATGATATTAAAGTTTACAATGATTTCAACTACAACCTCATAGTTCTTTGTGATATTATAGTATAACAAATAATATCTTGTATTTATTATTTTTCGTAATGGACATGAAAAAGTATAAAACAATAATTAAAATGGGACGAATAAGTTACTCTTGTAAAGACGTGTAAAAGATAAATATAATAAGTAAATAGACCGAATGAAGCAAGTTATTAATGTAGTTTAATTATCATTTAATATCCTTAGATATTCTTATTAAATTAATTCATATAAAGGTTTTGATTTGAGGTTATAATTATTATAATTATAATATAAATTTGAAAGCATTGACTTTTTTCAATGATTTTATAAGATAAAAAAATGTAATTATCAAAAGCCATTGCCATTAAAATTGTGAGGAAAATTAAAAATCAATAAATATTACCATTGACAGGATCTCTCGGGCTGGGGTAAGCCGCTCAGCCCGCCAGACCAAGTAATAATATCGGATATAGCTTAAGTCGGACAACCGAACCGAAGCACCAACCGAAATAGAAAAGAACTTAAAGAATTTCTGACTGTATGATAAAATTTTTTCACCCAGACAAGGGGCCTGTCGGAGATCAGTAAACCCATGTGTCTAGAAGTTCTAATTGTGCAAATAAATCGCCCTTTCTTTTCATCAATACGGGCTTCAAAGGCACAACTCTCTAGACGAAGCCACAAAGGCAAAGTTTACAGATCCGACTGTACCACCATTCCGGAACCAAGTCGGAGAATTCTAACAATTTCTTTTTTATCTAAGTAGAGTCTGGATCTTTCATAGTTAACATACCTCGAGAGGTTAGAACTATAGTATGAACATAAAAGAGGTCTAGCCGGACATAGTCACGGCGTAGATCTGGGAGAAAGATTAAAAGAAATACAAAACAAAAAGTAAATAGGTACCTGAGATTGTCGAAGGGAGGCCGGAATAGTACAACAAACTTTTTATTATAAAGCCGGAGGCTTGTTACAAGAGAGAAGGAGAGAAATAGAGAGAGAATTTCTAAAACCTGATGCCCCTTCTTCTAAGAGTGAGGCTGCTTATATAGAAAAATAAAAGAATCTTGCACAGTAATAGTGGGTCCCTGTGCACAGTGTTTTCTACAGTATTTGTACTATTACAGCAGTGTTTACAAAAGTGTTATTACAACAGAATTTTTACTTCTTACTGCGTCCCCATTTTAGAAAGTCTTCAGCATTAGCTAAAACTTCTTCTTCATTTGGTGTTTCAGGGGGTTGTGAATCAGTGATATCATCAGTATTGGCATCCGTGCTGTTCATTGAGGTATCGGATGCTTGATCCACTTTAAGAAGTAATTGATTACGCATTTCTGTCAAATATTCTTCAATCATCTGCAGCTTATTTCCATCATGGGCAGAAATTCTTCGAGATACATAATTAATGGATTTATCCTCTATTAAAATGGATTTTTTAGGAGCTTCCTCGTATTCGGATATTTTGAGTTTTATTTCTTCTCTTTGATCATGTCCATAGGGAAGTTTCGTAGCAGGATCAATTCTCAAGAGTTTATCCCAGAAATTACAATAAAATGTCCGATAAATAGCCGGTATTTGCTGGGAATCATAACCAATTTCAACGGACCATTTGTGGATCCATGGAAGAGAAAACTCAATATAAAAATACATCTGATCTATCGTATCTAATTTGCAGACGTGATCAGAAAGGTATAACTCCGTTAAAAATGGAGAGGACCTTTTCCATGAGGCATAGAGGGAAGAATATTCAGGCGGCAAGATTTTTGCCGACGGACCGTGGAATGTCCACCAATTAATAAACCAATTTGGAATTGATTTTTCAAATACCTTGGAACAGATTTTGATGAACCAAGTGTGCTTGTGTTTATAATTATTGTAATAAAAGACTTGGGAAAAAACCTTTATATAATCCCAATAACTAAAATTAGCAAGAGTCTGTCCATGGGGTCCCATAGGCAGATTACGAAGAGTCATGGAGGAAATACCCCATTCTTCGATTGGGATAAGTTTTTTAATAATCATTTTTGAGTAACCATGTACTCCAGGTGTTGAATCACCTAATGGGCTGTGTTCAAATGTAGCACTGGCAGTATTTACCAGAATTTGTTCATAATAAGTTCGTGTTTTATAAGATTCTCCTGCAACATAAACATTAGCAGTTAAATAGTCCTTTAAAATTCTCCAGGCTTCTTCAGTATTTTCTGTAGGAGGAATATGCCGATTTTCCAGATGAATTATGAGTTCTCTAGCATCGAGTTTCTCATATGTTAATTTAGAATCTTCAGAATTTTCAGCAACCATTGATGCGAATGAATCTGCAGTCTTTTTGTCTTTTTCTGCTAAATAGGACTTAATTTGCTGAAATAATGGATGTGTCTCGGGGATATCATCCAGATTAATATTCGGAGTTTGTGTTGAAGAAGACGCTGCTTCTTGAGTTATTTTAGAGTTTATCAAAGTCCTATTTCCTTGTTGTAAAACAGGAAAATCGAAACTCGAAGTGCTATAAGCAGATTTTCTAGCTGTATTCCTTTGATGGAAATATGCAGGGTTTGTTCGTCCACCATACTGCGAATATGCAGGATTTTGGTTGCGACCGCGGCCGCGTCCTCTGGCTGTCTGCCAGGGAGGATCTCCCATACTGCAATCATTGATCATAGATGTCAATATCAATATAGGAATCAGTATTAAAGTTTTCAAAATTGGTATACCACCAGAATTCTTCGTGTAAAAATTGATGCCACCAAATATCTTCAGTAATAATTTGTTCTATAAGATGCTTCGTGTAAAAATTGATGCCACCAAATATCTTCAGTAATAATTTGTTCTATAAGATGCTCCAGAATTTTTCTTTTATTATCCTCAGGAAGAGGAAGACATTTAAGAATGGTTATTAGAGTTTTATCAGAGAAGAAAGTTGTAAACATATTCATGAAATGTATTCTCTAGATAAAAAATCAGGTAATGAATTTTCACTACCCTTTTTATACTGAATTTCGAAATTGAATGGGGCTAACTGCGCCTGCCATCTGGCAAATATTAGTTTAGAGGCGTCGTGTTTGAAATCTTTATTAAACATGAACTTAACAGATTGAGCATCTGTTCGAATTATAAATTTCTGATTATACAGATCATCTTGAAATTTCAACACACATTTAACAATAGTAAGCATTTCATGAGCCACGGTAGCGTATTTTTTCTGGCTCTCTGTCCATTTTCCTGAATAAAAGCGAATTAAACATTCAGTTTTTGTATGGGGATTTATTTGTTTAAAAATTCCACCATACCCTATATTGGACGCATCTGTCTCAATAATTTTCTGCCAAGCAGGATTAGCAAGAGAAGTGCAAGGAAGGGATTGAACCCGAGCTTTAATTAATTTTACTAAATCAGTGTGGGTTTTAGTCCACGGAGTTTTTAGATCTTTCTTTAATCTATCATACAGAGGTGCTAGGTCTCTAGATAGATTCTTGTAGAAAGGAGAGATATAATTGAGACTTCCAAGAAATCGCTGAAGCTGTTTCTTGTCAGTAATCTCATCAAGGAATTTGGTAGCGAATTCAAGAACTCGCTGAATAGGTTCAATAGAACCTTGACAAATATTATGACCAAGAAATCTAACATTAGTCTGAAATAAATGCATTTTAGGTTTAGAAATAACTAAACCATTCTGAATAATGACCTGCTTAAAAATATGCAGATGTTTAAAATGATTTTCAAGAGTTTTTGAAAATACAAGAATGTCATCAATATAAACAATAATGAAATCCATATAAGGATTAAAGATGTCATTCATAATCTTCTGAAATTCAGAAGGAGCGTTTTTTAAACCGAATGGCATAACATTCCATTCATATTGCCCAAAAGGCACATTAAAAGCAGTTTTGTAAGTATGAGTTTTATCAATCTGAATTTGCCAATAGCAAGATTTTAAATCAAATTTAGAAAATATATTAGCATCATATAATCTAGAAAGAAGATCTTTTTTATTCGGAATTGGATACCTAATCCATTTCAGAACTTTATTCAGGGGTTTATAATTGATAACTAATCGAGGTACTCCTCTTTCTTTTTCGGCAGCGTTATTAACATAAAAAGCAGTGCAAGACCAAGGAGATTTAGAGGGTTTAATGAGACCCTTATGCAGGAGACTGTCGATTTCTTTTTTGCAGAATTCAACAAGTTCCGCATTCATCTGACAGGGTCGAGATTTTGTTGGGATTTTGGCTTCATTGAAGCCATCTTCATAAGGAAGAGAAACAATATGCTTCTTCCTGTTCCAGAAAGCGTTTGGATGGTCAGCGCAAACATCAGTCATTAATTGTGAAGAAATAGTTTTTATTTTTTCTTGTACTTTGACAGATTTTAAAGTGTCAGAGATGTTGATACTCATTATCTCCAGTTGTAAGAAATTCAACTGATTTTGCTTCATATTTACGAGAGCATTTATATCTCTTGTTACCGGTTGAGTAACAAAAGGATAAGAAATAGGCTGATTTTTATAAGTAGCCCTAAAGCCATTTGCATCAATATGCGTATAAGGATAAATAGCATTTATAAATGGAGTTCCTAAAATAATAGGAGGATAAATCTGGTTTTTAACCAAAAAGAAGAAATGCGGGATGCAGATCTTATCACGGCAAATATGCGCATTAGGCAACTTATAATTAATATCAAGAGAATGCCCAGTTGCAGATTTTACAAGATGAGTGGTTTTTTGAAAGTATTTAGTAGGTATTAAACCTTCTTGAATACAACTAACGTCTGCCCCACTATCAATCATGGCGACATTAGTGATAAAGAATTCTTTGTTTATTAGAATGGTGCAATTAATATACCACTTATGTGCAGTAACAATTTGCATCATTCCCAGAAAAGAATCATTCTGAAGGTTTTCTATATTAAATTTTTCAATTTGAAGAGTTTCTGTTTCTTCAGAAGTCAAATCTTTTTCTTTTCCTTTTGAAGAAATTGAAGAGTTTGAAAATCTTTCCTTTTCTTCGAGTGTGGAAAGTCGATGGTCAGAAATAAGCTGATTTTGTTTTAAAGAAACAATTTCCTTTTTTAGTTTTTCAACTTCGATTTTTAAATCATCAAAAGTGGTATCTCTACCAGGGGTTTTGCTTAAAGCTAATCTTCGATTAACTTCAGCTAAAGAATATGCCATAGGCTGATTTTCAAATTCGTCTTTAGAAGCAAGAGAAGTAGATGGAATAGAGGACTTTTGTGTAGCCAAATGCAGGATTTTTTCACGAAGTTTTTCATCCGTGACTTCTTTTAATAATTCAAGAACATTTTCAGCAGTTAAAGTTTTAACATCTAAATCAAGATCTTCGAATTGAGCTTGAATTTTATACATTACCTCATCACAATTGCAATCTGGTTTGTTGCAATCAGCACAATTATTCTGATTTAAATCACTATCAGAATTTGGCAATTCAAAATCATTTTCAGAAGTAGAATTGGAACCATAGTCAGAATCAGAAGTATATAACAAGTTGTAAACCTGATCATGAATTTCATCAGAAAGATTCAAAGATTTTAGTTTTTGCAATTTGCAGTTAGGAGCAATATGACCATACTGATTACATTTATAGCATTTAATTTTTGATAACGGACGTTTGGAGTAATTCTTCGCAAATCTAGTAGATTTACGAAATGATTTTCGAGCTTCTCGCTCTTCTCGACTTCTACGACGAGGGTGTTTGGATTTGTACTGATATTTCGAATTCCTCTGGGGTTTTCGAATTATGGGTTTTTCCATGCCAAATTGTTCACAGAAATCACCCAATTGAGATTTTTCTCTGATTTTATCAATTTTGATCTGTCTAGCCAGTTTTAACTCATTACAAAGGGCTAAGCCTTCTTGAGTGCAAGCTACGATCAATTGACCATAAGTTTTTTCTGCATAAGGGATCGCTCCATACGATCCACGAAGAGTTTTACGAACACATTCTGCGAAGAGAGGAGGAAGCCCATCAATGAATTTGGCTTTCCAGTGTTCGTATCTGCTTTCGGGTAAATCCATGACCCGACTGAGAAAGGTATCTTTGTACCATCGAAATTCGCCTAAATGACGGCATTTGAGTCCATTCAAAAGAGTTCGAATATTTTCGTGATGGTTGGTAAATCTACCACCAAAATGTTCAATAATAGTCAGCATTAAAGTATAAACGGCATCGGATCGTCCTGCCGTTAGAGTTCGGCCGAGATTGTCTCTGCCTTCATTTGGATTTGTGGCATTATAGATTGCCTGGCGTTTGTCATCATCTAGGAAATTATCCCACCAGCCACGAAGCTGGCCTGTAAACCCAGCAACAATCATTTTGCAGATTGTCTGGTCAGATCTGTCATTTCGAACCGTAGCTCGAGTAGCCATACAAATAGTGGCATACATAGACATACGATGAATTAAGATAGAGATTTGGCGGTCGGATAATCCGTCAATATTCCATTCATAGATGGCATCACCATTATAGGAAGTGTTTGTAATATTCCAATCCCTTTCCTCTATCAGAACATCTTGAGGAGTAGGACGGGGATAATATGCAGTGGTCATGCGAGGAATATCGGCATATTTTTTGCCTGGTTGATTTCTCATCAATCCTCGGAGTTTATTTAGTTCGGAAGACAGAACTTCACCTGGGTCGTTGGTTGAAGCAATATTATCAGCAAAATTAGACTCAATAGTCTGAATATTTTCAATATCCATATTAAGAGGTTGGATATTAAGACCCTTAAATTTTTTATCGAAAAGAGTTTCTAAGCGTTCCCAAGAGGTAGAAGAGGTCGTAGTGAATCCTTCTATCTCAAGTGGTGGCTGAATGCAAGGTGCAGAAAATATGAATCCTTTATCATCGTCAGATGATTTGGAAGTTGAAGCGATATTAGAAGTGTTGAGCTGAGTACTAAGTTTATTAACTAATAAAATAAGTTCATCGAGTTTAGTATCCAAAGAACCAATATGTTCACCAAGTACTTTAACATAAAGACTTAAATAATTATTTTGAGAAATAAGATTATTTATTTCAGAAACTGTGATTTTTCCAATATCATCATGAATAAATTTTTGAAAAGCGGTAAAAGTCATACCAGTATTATTTGGTAAAATAAAAGAAGATTGAGGAGGGTATTTAGATTGAGTAGTCGTACCGTCAGGATGTTGGTAGGATCTCTCAATGAGTTTGATGTAAGAAGGCAAATATGCAGACATAAACCAAGGAACAAAGAAGATAATTTGATTATGCAGTGCACACATCTCATAAAATTCTTCAGAAATATTCCGAAGTTCATTTTTAGAATATGTTTCAAAGAACCATGTTCTAAATGGTTGCCATTTTTCAGCAAAGAATTCTTTTTGAATGTAATTTCTGGCTGGAGAGCCAGGACTGAAATCAATAATTTATTTAATCATAATTAAACAGAATTTATATCGAAATCCATCTCCGAAGGAGTAGGGTTTTCATTATTAAAATCTTGGACAATATTAGTTTTAGGATTGATCTTTATCTTCTCTACATTCCTAGAAGAAGTAGGAAGATCTGCAGAGTTTAATGTATGTAATGATGCAGCGCGATTCCTAGCTGGACCATAAACTGGTGCAGAAGGTTCTATTGGAGAAATATGCTGAATTTGAGGAAGTTTTCTTGGTATTGAAAAAGAGTTTCGATAGACAGGAAGACTATTGTCAAACTGTAGACATATCTGTCCATCAGAATTCTGAGTTACATGAGTTAACTCAGAATTTGTTGCTTCATCCGCCAATTGCTTTGGAGAAGTAACAGAATTTAAGATCCAAGTCTGAGGGAAATCAATTTCATCCCATCGAATTGGTCTACGAGTTGTTATTTTGGATTTAATAAAATTGGTTTCTATAAGCAGAGTACAATCAGAATTATCATCCATCAATTTACAACGAGGATTTAAAGTAGATAGCAATCGATAATATATGCGGTATGATAAACCAATAAGCTCAGATCCAGGAGCATAATTATATCCATGTGTTTTAATATTCAGAGTTAAAGCATGAAGAATATTAATATCAGTCAGAGATAATAATAAATTTGGCTGAGTATTAAAATAAACGGGGCCATATGCCAGAGTTGATTCAATAGATCCCATGAGAGATTTTCTGAAATTTAAGTTTCTAGCATCTCTTAGAGCTGCTAAAAATGTTTCCGGAAGGCCCTTTAAAGTTAAAGGCCGGAAAGCAATTTGAACTAAGCCAATATGCATGTAATTGAAATGACGTCTAAAAATCTCAACATCTCTTTTATTCAGTAATTGAATAGTCTGTTCATTAGCGTTTAAAGCTAGTGATTGCTCAGTTGTTTTTATAATCTGTTTGTGTTTGATTTTATCAAAAAATCCATATTCATATATAGTTTTTAAATCAACTTTAGGAATAGTCCATTTATTCAGAAGATCTATATCTTGAGGTAAATCTACCTCTTCGAGTTTAGTACTTTTCGTACTAACTTCTCCCATATCCATAGTTTTTAGACTTATGTTCCTCTAATAATTATGAAAACCTATCAAGAAAACTCATTTAGTAGATTATTAGATATACTGATTATAAAGTAAAAAATAATATACGATATAAATTATTAGTTTTATACTTTGAATTTAGCTAGGCCCCATGAAACTAATTTTTGAAATAAAGTGGAAACAAAAATTCAAAAACAGAAAAACAAAATCTTTATGGCCAAACGAGGGCATAATTTAGCCCATCCCTTTACCCACATTATTTTTTCAACTAAGGTAAATAGTCTGACTCCAACTTTCCAAAACTGTGTTCTTTTAACCCCAATCATTTCTGTATACCTCTTCTCCCCTGCTGTCATTTTCCCCCTTTTTCCTCGAAAACCTTTGCAAAATTGCATTTCTGACCACCCCCCTTACCCCGCCCCCCCACCCACCATCACTCCAACCCCTCTACTCTCTTCCTGAGAGAGGGCCAAACCCTAAAAACTCCCGCCACCCCCATTAAACCCCCTCTCTCAGTGTGAGTTCCATTACTGTTTTTCTCTGTTCCCTTGTTGCTCTGCTCAGTTCAACTCATTTTGCATGTCTCTAATTCACCAGATTCAACCCCTTTTCTCCTCAATACGGATTACTGATGCCTTTACTTTGAAGGTTTTATCCACTCTTCCAAGATGAATGATCAAAAGGTACTCAAAAACCCTACACTTTTGTGTCTGGTTTTTCAGCACGTTTGCAGGGTTTTCCAAAATTTATGCCTTTTCAGTACCAAGTTTTTATTTTTTATTTTTGGAAAACTTCTGTTTGATGGATTTTGAGAAAATTGAATAGCTTGGAGAATGATGTTACTTCTCAGAAGGAAGAAAAAAAAGATAAGTTTTTTTCTGATTTTTTATTATATCCAACTCAAGCACTCTGTGAGGTTTCATCTACTCCAGCCTTTGTGGGTTTCCTTGTGAGCTGTAGCAGGCTGTCCAATGGATTAATTAGGTGCACACTATCTGGCTTGGGAAACACTCTACCCAAATAATAAAAAGATAAAAATGAGATGGGGAAGATTTAATGGAAAAGCTTGTTTTTGTGACCTGGGTTCTGTATGGTAGCTTCATGGTGGGAAATTTTGTAAAAAGTTAGGGTGGACTGGTGTACGCCACTCATCTGCTTGTGGGCGATAGCAGGCTGCCCAGTGGATTAGTTGAGGTGCGTCAAGTTGGTTTGGACGCCATTATCGTAAAAAAAGGGGAAAAACGAAAAATAAAAGCAAAAAGAGAAGCAAAAGATTCAATGATGTGTTTTTGCAACCTGGGTTCTCTATTGATATGGTAACTCCGTCGTGTTAGAGAAATGATGAACTTTTTTAAAAAGCTAGTTGAAGTAAATGGTGCATTTGCAGTCATCTGGCATCTACTTCTGCGAAGAACCAGTTAACCTCTAACACTAGATATAAAGTAGAGGTCTTTTTTTCTAAGTAGACATTGTTTGATAGATGAGTTATGATCTTTGCCATTCTTTGAGTTGCAATGTTGAGCTTGAAATGAACTTTCAGTGAAGTTGAGAGAACTGTTACCATGTGTACTAATCTCGTATTGAATGTAGTGGTCTATTCCGGAGTAGTAGAATTTTCTTTTATGATGGAGTATTATTTGAAATGATAAATCTTGTGGTCCCAATCATTGTCCCTGTGGTAGCATTTATTTTCTTAAATCCACTCAGCATAAGAAGTATGTAATTCTGAAAATCTTTTTTGTTTAAGCATTTCAACTATTCTTACTTAAGGAAAGTTAATTATTGAGTTCCTTAAAAACGTAATGTGATGCTGCCTAAACAACTCTCCTATTTTACCTCGTTTTGTGTATTTCTCAATCTTGTTTGGATTTCTAATTATTGGAAAGCAGTTCAGAACAAATCACCAGGCAATATAATTAGAGGTGCTCCACATCTTCTCCTAAACATGTACATTTAAAGCACTCGTCAACATATATAATCCATATTTTCCTCATGTTCTCTGCCTTGGAAACAGCCCCTTGCAGAAATGCGAGGTGAGGCTGCTTACAATAGATCCTTGTGGTCGTGGCCTTCCCCGGACCTTGCGCATAGGCGGGAGCTTAGGAAGAGGGGCCTTGGAGTGACTGGTAAAGTTGTTGCCATGTGACCAAGAGGTCACGGGTTCAGGCCTTGGAAAGAGCCCCTTGCAAAAAATGCAAGGTGAGGCTGCGTACAATAGATCCTTGTGTCGGGCTCTTCCCCAGACCCTGCGTATAGCGGGAGCTTAGTGCACCGGGCTGCCCTTTATTTTTTTGCTCCGCTGTCAAAATTGCCCCTTTTAACTGTCAGCCAAGCAAGAAAGCAGGCTTGCCTAGGTGCGCTATGAATCCAGATGCACACACGCGGTAAAATTAAATCCTCTCTCACCAAAAGCTATGGCAGTATTATTTTGCAGAAAATACCCCCATCACTTCTTGACCCACCTCTATGAATCGTCGTCAGCGAGTGCGGTATTTTGTTTGTAGTGCATTTCCATCAACCTCTGGAATTCATCCATCTCCCGATTTTGTAAATTCCTTTTGTATCTCACGTCCCAGTGATCTCCCCCTCTAGTTCCACCTGATTTTTTTGATAAGGAAAGGATAATATCAGAAAGAAAAGCCACCTAAATTTGTTGCACCATCATCTTTTTCTGGTGCAAAATTCTAAATAAGTTGGGGAAGGCCATCCTCAGTGTGCTCTATCTGCACTACCTTTTATCCGGAAAACTTACTCTACCTCCATTTGCTTACACCATAAGTAACTAAGCTGCCGAAATCTTCACAATCCTTTTTTGTATTCCCCCGAAGGTTGTGATGCATGCACGCCAAGACAAGATAAGGAGTTCAAAAGCTTTGGATCAAGTCAATAGCTCTTGAACTCCTTATCTTAGCTTGGCATGCATGCATCAGGTTGCATTCATAGGTCAGTTAAAAAAAACAATACAGTTTTAAAAAAGACTGCATTCGTAGAATAATGCTATGTTTCAAGTCCTCCGTTCTCCCTCTACAACTCCATGTTCTCCTGTTATCATCTCCCTTGATAAATCTGTTCCTTAATCTCGAATCTCCATGACCACTGTAGTGCTTTGCTGAAAGCTCTAAGGTCTTTAACTCCAAGTCCCACAAGATATTACTTTGGAGCCTTTCTGACTTCTCTGTCGATGTGTTAATTTGTGATACATTCTTGCAAGGACGTGATGCCAACCTCCGCCCAAAAGTGAAAACGGGAAAAGGAAAGCAAAGTATACAAGTTCATGTGAAAGCTTCTTTCTCTCATTATTATTGATGGTTCTCCACGGTGGTGGTCTCATCATTAGGCTCACCAACCAACTTGGACTTCTTTTTATTATTCCTTCCGAATAGCAAAAAGGACATATTCCTAGTCATGACTCATGAGTTCCCTATTGAATCAGTACATCGGTTTTTTGGTTTCATTAGGAAGAAAACTATAGTGGGTTGCTTGTTTGGTCTCTGTATGAGTTTTATACCATTTTGTACTGTCTTGCTACCTTATCAGTTAACTTTTACCTCATTAGAGAAAAAAAAGGACAATATGTCCACCTATGACATAAGCTATCTTTGGGTGGGTTGGACAATTCAATAAAATCCTTGAGAACAGTAAGTGTGCGCAGGCAGAGAATTCCATGCGGGAATTTGATTAGCCACGCTGGGATGAAGAAAGTCGTCCAGAGCTGAGTAATATGAAAGAACAAGACTTCTGTTAATTAGAGGAGAGGAGAACATGTGTGCACCTTTCCGATAAAGTTACATTGCAAGTACTCACTACTCATTAGCTTATGTCTCAATAAAGAACAAATTTCATAATGCAAAATAAACTCAAGCTCTTGCATTGGTAATATAGATGATAATGAGCTGGTTTGCTGCTGGCGTATAGACAATGGACATAACCAACCAATCTTATTATATTTTATATGAACTTAATGGTTGTTCTGTTCTGTAAGATGGAGATTTTCTTTTTTATTATTCAATTTCGTTTATGATTTTAGGTGACAAACTTTTAATGTATTGGATAAATAACTCTGAGCAAATCTTCTACAATTTGATCAATACTTCATTAGTTCATTGTACATTATGACAATTAGGCTTGTTTAAAAACGTTGAAAATTGGGTAGCAGGGAAAATCTTTGTTCTAGATACGAGCATATGTTTTTTTGTTTTTTAGTTTTTGTTTTGTCTGGAGAAATTAGGATGTGAACAATGTAGAAAGGCATTTCTCGTTTTTGACATAAACTATTAAGACTGGATTGCAAAATTGTTATGTCCATTCCATATTTCTCCATTTCTTCTTTCGCTTTTTCATGTCCATTTGTTGGTAGATTAGTTGACAATTAATTCCTTGATTCTGAAAATTCTTCAACTACCAATGCAATGTCTCTCTCAAAATCAACAACTTCCCAATTTCGACAATATTTCCAACTTAAAGTTCTTTTGAAGCTATACGTGTGTGAGCAGATTGTGTTAGTAGTTTCTGTCTTCTGTCCCTTTTTTTTGGTTGTTGTGGGAATCCACGGGTTTGTTTACTAGTTACTGATTTGATATTTCTCAGATGCTTTTAGAACATCTTCTTTAAACTAGCAAATTTTGTTTTGGTTGTGTTGATTCTTGCATCTGTTCTGTGGTTGTGTATTTGGTTTACCTACTGCTTTTTTTCAACTCTTTTTGTCATCAGGTGTTGATCTTTGGGTCATTTACTGAAGATGAGGTTAAATCTCTGCAAAGCCAGCCAACAACTGATGTAGGGATCACATTTGGTTCGTTGGATTCTGCAACTTTAAAATCTGTGGGCATTTTTGGCACAAAGTTGACACAGTTTGATCATTCTAGGAATCTTCAGCCATCAGAGCTTGCACATAGAGATAATGTCACTGAGGGTCATAGAAATACAGGGAAACCCATAAAGTTGGCCGGCAAAACTATAAAAGAATATGGTAGTTCTAGTTTTACAAGTCCTGCTTACAATAGGAGTTTGTTACATCCAGAAGTGAATACCAGAAGTTCTTATGTTTCGTTCGAGAAATCAAGCTTGTTGCAGTGTGCAGCTGATAATGTGTCTGAATTGTCTAACAGCATTGAAGCTGTTAATTTAGCTAATCAACTTAAAAACTATAACTTGGTGAATGGTAAACATAATTCTTTGAAGGCAACAAATGGGTCTTCTGTGGTTTTTGGAAGTTTGTTACCTCGAGGGTTGGTCAACTTGGGGAACTTGTGCTTTCTTAATGCAACTCTTCAGGCTCTTCTCTCATGCTCTCCTTTTGTTCATCTCCTGCAAGAACTAAAAACACGTGATATATCGCAGGTATGGTGATAACCTACTTTTTTTTTTTCTATGACCTAAACAACCTTAAATTTCAAATTTTGGTTTTGCTTATTACAGGCTGGGTATCCAACTTTGCATGCCTTTGTTCAGTTCATCTCTGAATTCGGCATATTCATTGATTCAAGCATTGAGAAAACGGAAACAGTAGTTCCAGAAATTGGGCTGCCTTTTCGACCTTTAATGTTTGAATCTGTCCTAAAAAACTTTACTCCGGATGTCACAAACAGCTTGACAGGCCGACCTAGGTATGTTACTGACAGCATATAAGCGATATCTTGTTTCTCACTTGTCTATTCTTTTGTGTTCTGAGCAACGTCAAAGACTTTCCTGTTTTTGTCACTAGTATCAAAGATTCTTAGGTGTCATAGTCAATATTTTTTAAAATGCATCATTTTGGTAGATTCCAGTCATTGTCAATCACCAACTAATGTAGCTATACATGCTGACACAACTTTTACATGCTGACACAACTTTAATATGCTGACATAACTATGGGAGAGTCCACAATCTACTTGATCTACTATAGTCTTGTTTTACTGGCTTTACTTTTTTGTTTTTTTACTGACTCTTGACATTTATCAGTCAAAAATTATTTTTTAATTCTGTTTTAGCAGTCTACAAAAACAAACAACATTTATTATCCCCCAAAGATTTCTGTTTTGTATTTTCATTTGGGTGAAGCGATGAATGTAGAACAATCATATGTGGGATGTTGGTCCATGGTGTCTTTTTTATGGATTTTGGCAGTTGGATCTCTCAATGAATGGAAAAGTGGTGTTTTGCTTTGGGTGTAACCACCAATTATGAGGCAAAAATTGGCGGAAAGGAGAAAAGAAAGAAGTAATCTGGAGTAATTGTCTGTGATAAATCCGTACACCAGCCGTCGAATCACAAGTAACAGATGAATCAATCTAAAGTAGGGCACCGTACATGTGAATTCTCCACCTTTTATGTTGCTGAGTTTTTTTGGACTAATTGTTTGGAAATGAGTTGTTTAAGAGGGTGAGAAGCAAATAAAATCATCTTTGAAGTCTATAGTGAAAAGATGCACACCAATCAGGGGTTGAGCCAGCATGATAGATACAGTTTTGGCAGAACCCAGTAACTTAGACTCAAACTGTGTTTGTGTTAAAAAATCATTTAATAATATGTAAGATAATTTATCCAAAATCCGGTAAACAAAAAGAATTATGATTCAGAACCCATAAGCTAAAAACTCTGACTCCAATTAAAGTGAGTTTGGCAGGTAAAGATCATTTATCTTCTTGTTACATACTCGTGTGGTTTCACTGGCTTTCTTTTAAAAACTTAACTTTTGTGCAGAGTGCACTTAGAAAACAGATTCGATTAAAGATCTTAAATGACCAGATACTCATTTCTAGTCTAGTTCTTACCTATTTAGCTAGCTGGGGAATGATTTTTCTTGGCTGTATACATTCTTGTTTTTTCAATTATTCTCGTCTTTAAAGAACTCTATGCACATGCCCAACACTTTCCGCTCTTACAGTCATACCTTTTAGGTTTCCTCCTGCACTTTCGTTTACCACTTTAATATCTCATTCTGCTTCTTTTTCAAAGCCAACTTGTCTTTCTTCTCTTTGCCAACTGAAACTTATGTAAGTGCTATAATTACCTTCTTTTGGTCCTCCTAAAATCAAATTCTGTTTTTTTGGTTCAGTGGCGTACCACTTTTATGGCCTTCTATTTTTCTTGTCGTCCATTCTTTTCCTTTTTTTATGGACTGAAGGTGATTGATGTAATTATTCTCTTGCCCTCTAAACTGGGACTGTTTTATCTGTCACAAGAAATTGGGAATTGTAGATGTTCAAATGAGTTTCTTATAACTAAATTGCACCTAGCAACTACCATTTGAAGAGAAGTTTGATTGACACACAAATTTGATGGAAGTGGTGCTCCTGTGTAATTCTCTCTTTATGTTTGGTTTTATTTGTGTGTCTTGTCTGTAAATCCTGTTTTTCATCTTCTAAGTGTTATGGTGGATTTGCTACTTACAGGCAGGAGGATGCCCAGGAGTTCCTCAGTTTTCTCATGCATCAGATGCATGATGAATTGCTAAGATTAGAGGGCCAAGTACCAAATGGTACTGGGAGAAACTCCTCTCTGGTTTCATCAACAGATGATGAGGAAGAGGATGATGATTGGGAGACTGTTGGCCGAAGGAATAGGACTGCAGTTACTAGAACACAGAGCTTTGTTCCATCAAAATTAAGTGAAATTTTTGGAGGCCAATTGAAGAGTGTAGTGAAGGCTAAAGGTAAACTGAATGCATGACATTGGATAGGGATGCCTTTATATTTGCGTAGTTAAATCAGGATATTGTTTGGATCTTCTTGATCCATCACTACCTTGTATGCTTGTATTAACTACCGCGCATCTGGCTACCTTAGAATAAAAGGCAGAATAAGAAAGAAAACATGAAGAGTAAAACCTAAGGTTTAATTGCTCAACTGAGTAGAGAACCTAGGTTTTTGACCATTACAAGAGGGAAGATGAAATGATCTAAAGAAATGGGAGTTCAGAATGTAGCACTCTGGCAAACTATGTTTTGAACAGAATTGGTGGAAGGTTTGTAGGTGCTCATCTAACTCTTCAACAAGACAAATGTTTTCAGTTAACCCTTGCAGTGTTCTGGATCTACCATTGGGCCTTCTTTTGCAAGTACTTGTTTCTTTTTCTTACACTGATTTATTGACAATTTCATTAGCCAGGCGCTTTAGGAATTATAATATATATTTTGAAAGCAAAGTTGGAATTATT
This sequence comes from Capsicum baccatum var. pendulum, assembly GCA_030864225.1. Classification (NCBI taxonomy): domain Eukaryota; kingdom Viridiplantae; phylum Streptophyta; class Magnoliopsida; order Solanales; family Solanaceae; genus Capsicum; species Capsicum baccatum. The sequence goes on along the minus strand of CM061560.1, from coordinate 78,678,386 downwards.
TAATTTTTCACCCGGGGTTGTTTTAAGGTGCTTGTTAGTTGGTACTTGAGAAAATGAATACTGAGCTTAACCCCAAAAGCTAGCAAATGAGGTAGGATTGTGCTAGACCATATAAGGAGACAACAACCCGTTCCCTCAATCAACGTAAGTTAATACCCTTTCTGCCACCTTTGTTTGGATATATGAAGCTTGTACAACATAACATAGGAGCTCAACAATGGGTGATCAAGAACTGGGATGGGTCTGACTCAAATACTATGTTAAGAAAATGGACCTTGAACCTAACTCAGCTCCAAAAGTTAGATCATAAGATGTGGATTGCGCAAAAACATATAAGTAGACAATAGCTTATTCCCTCAACAAATGTGGGATAACTTAGCAGTACCTTCGAATTGTGATAATTCTCTCTTTCAAACTGAAGCACTTGGAGTTAAGAAGAGGAGGTAGTTTTTTCTTTTTGTACTTTTCTGATTTTCAGATTTTAAGTGGTTATCTTGCTAACAGAGCATCTTTATTTTCAAGAATGTTCTGATACGTACAAGAATCAATTACATGTGCTTTACTAGATCCATGTCGCTCTTTGTTTATGCACTAAAAGATTTCAGTAGTATAAAAAAGGTAGTCCAAATGTTTAGGATGATTAATCAAAGGGAGGAGTGTTGGAAATGGACAATGTAATACTGAAGCAGTTTGGTAGGTTATTCAAAGGTATTTAGCGTCTTCAACCACTGAAGTGAATCAGTTATTCGGTATTCCAGAGAATATTGATTGGTACTTTGGATTTGTAGAATCTGGACTTTTAATTGTCTTCTATTGTATTACTCCATCTCGAGAGGAGGGCTATCTTTGTGCCTGTGGCAGTAAGGGCATTTGCTCTTTATCTATCTAATAAATCTATACTAACTTAGGTGTTATAGAGACTACACAGAAACTCACTGACATAAATTGGAAGAAGTTGTGTCAGCTGAAGCTGAGATCCTTCACATGGTTACATTCACTTATTTGGGCCAGCTGAGTACAAGGATATTCTGTAATAGTCATCTTAAACTTTGGCTTGTATTTCCTTTTTCTCACTACGCTGGGTAATGGATAACATAAAAGGATTAGGCAAACTTGAACCTGCTAAGAATTTGAAATTGTAAAGGCTTAGCTAGCCTTCATCAATTGGTCGAATTAAATGGATGATGTCATTGAGCTGCTATGTTTCTTATTCTCTTTTGCTCGCATAGGTTGTTTCCTGTTGGTACTCTCTTATCCATTTGTCTAATAGCTCGTTTTGATTGGTTTAAAAAGGCAACAAAGCCTCGGCAACAGTACAACCATTTCTTCTGCTCCACCTGAACATTTATTCAGAGCCTATTTGCTCAATAGAAGACGCACTTCGGATGTTTTCTGCACCAGAGGCACTCGAAGGATATCGAGCTTCCACAGCTGGAAAGGTACTGTATTATGTTATGTGAATTTTTGTACCAGTAGATGATTAAGTATAAAGTATGTAGTCATTCCGTGGGATACACCCATTTTAATACACAAGATTATCACACTCTGGGATATACTTTCTTTCACCTAAACAAAGTAAAAGAAGAAAATTAATGTATTTTCTTCTGACAAAGAAAACACAGTAGTGCTTACTATTTCTGGAAGAGGTCAACTAGAGAATTATGCTTAAAGTTGTGCTTAAAATTAATGAGACTTCTTGGCCAATTTCACATTACTGGTAAAAAAAAAATTATGCTTAAAGTTACTATTCTCTAAAAAAAAATGCTTTTCGATGGTTAATCTTGCAAATATTTTAGAGAACCCTTCATGATTCTCTCAATTAATCATATTTCAGGCTGAGGTTGTCAGTGCCAGCAAGTCTGTTAAGATTCTGGAGCTTTCTGATATAATGGTGTTGCATTTAATGCGCTTTAGCTACGGAAGTGAAGGGAGTACCAAGTTGCACAAACCTGTGCACTTTCCTTTGGAGCTTGTGTTTGGACGTGAATTTCTCGACTCTCCTTCTGAGGTGAGATTATCTCCCTCTTCTTACAAATGTGGCCCTGCTAGTTCCAATGTTTACATGCTGCCCTGAAAATCCGATTCTTCACTGAGATTGTCATGTTAATCTTGCACTCTGATCACAACAGATTTGATTTGGCTACATCCAAGTTATGTTGATTTTGATAAATTACTTGGTTTTATTCTCTAGTAAGTTCACTTTCACCATTGAAAGGTATGCTCGAAAGCTTCTGATTAAGCTTCTAAAGGTGGTCATTCCGTTTGTGCTACGAATAGTAGTTTGGACTTGTTCCTTCTTGTGTGGTGATGTGGATAAGATTGTAACATTCTGTATGGTAAGGATCATTGAGGTTGAAAGTTAAGCAATCAGGTACTGTGGCCTATTTTTTTTTTTTTGATAAACCGTGGTGTCTGAGCCAGCTTGTGCGCACTTCGACCAATACCTCGGGATACCTGCCAGTGCCACCTCCCATCAGCAATTAGTATCAGGTAACTCTGTCCATCAAGGCTAGAACAGATGGGAAGAAATCACCTAGTGTTTTGTGAATTGAACCCGAGACCTTATGGTGCTCAATCCACCACTAAGCCACACCCTTGGTTCTACTATGACCTATTGGTTAGGCTCCTTTTCTGTAGTTTCCTATAAATATCTGTGGTGTCCAAACATGTTTATGATTGTATACACCTTGCTATGTGAATGTACCTGCAATTGAAAATCTGTTCTGTAGATAACTGTATAATATTGGTCTGAGATTAGATTAAATGGAGCGCTATGGTCAGCTCTCCAACTTCCTTGGGACTAAGGCATTGTTGTTGTAGATAACTGTATGTCTGTATCAGAAATGTATCAACCTAAACCTTGTGCCTAAAGATTATATCAAGTAATGCATATACTTCCATTTAATTGCTACAGGGTAGAAGGTATGAACTTGTTGCGACGATCACTCATCATGGAAGGGACCCTTCGAAGGGTCATTACACTGCTGATGCCCGCCATCCAAGTGGGAAGTGGCTGCGTTATGATGATGTGTCTGTCACAGCCATTCCCACAAGCAAGGTGCTGCATGATCAAGCGTACGTTCTCTTCTACAAACAGTTGTAACTTGTATGGTACTTTCAAGTTGCACTAATTGGCCGACAACGAAAAGAGATTAGGGAATATGTTCTTGTACATGTTTAAGAAAGTTCATAGATAACAGATGCAAATATAGGAGCAAAAGATGTAGAGGAGAACCTTGTTAATCAGTCACAACTCAGAAGAGTAATTTTGTGTTCGAGTAGATGTTTGAAAAGAGGTAGAGGTAGTAGAGTTCGAAATTCCCCCACCCATGAGCACCCCATTTTTTCACCCAGTTTTTACAGGATTGAAGATTGTATCCTATGTTGTTAAGGTGAATTAAGCAGGAAAAAACCCGAAAAATTTATTGATTTTATTTAATCATTGGAAACAGTGAGATCAAAAAGAAAAAAAGAGATCGTCTTGTGTTGGTTGAAGAGTTATTAATGTCATACTAATTATGCTATAATTTGTTTATGACGTGTGCCTTGACGAGATGGCAAGCTATAAAATTGGACTCAATGAAATTGTGTACATGAGAAGTAAATTCTGGAAAAAAAGGAACAACTACCTGTGTACGGTGTTTACATTAAATCTATAAATTGGACTCGATGAAATTTTGTACCTGAGAAGTACATTCTGGAAAAAAAGGAACAACTACCTGTGTACGGTGTTTACATTAAATCAATAAATGCATGATATATTTTTGCGTATTGTCTCTATTGGTTAACAACGAATCATGATATGTTAACATGATTGGGTGCAATAAGTTATTTCTGTGAATTCTGTGTTCCCTGCAGTTTGTTGCAGATTGCTCTTTGTTTTGTTTGATAATGGAAAGGCTAGTTCTTCTCAATCCCTAAACTCAAATGCATTTTGCAGGTCAATTGCTAATGTTGCAATTTCTTTTTAGTTTTGTGTCAAAATTTTCAAGGTATCTTTACTTTTACACGTAAAAGATTTGAAAAGAAAATATTGAAGCTGCAATGTGAAGGGTTTTATCGACACACAAACTAATATGTAACACTAGATTGCACAAATAAGGTTTTAGCAATGAAAGCGATTATGAGTAGTCTTTTCTTTTCCAAGAAAACAACAATTAGGAACAGAGAATGTATATCAAAGAAAGGTTTAACGGTTGGAATCATATTATATATTTTGATAATTAGTATATGTGATTTGATCTACCGATTTCAAAGCATAGGATAAAATCTCAAGTTCTCTAAAAAGTAAAAGGATATCTTGAGCAATTGCAATAATCAGGTTTGTTTTGGGAATTTCATATCATGACTTTACCTTTTTTAAATACAAAAATTGATCCACAAGTTCATATTTGTAAAAGATCTCATCATTTTAAATTTTGCAAAAAGATCATACTCGGTGGGAAGAGATTGTACGCATCATGTGAAAGAATTATATTAAATTACTAGTGTACGTACCCGCGCGATGCGCGAATAATATCAAATTTTAATTTTTTTAAAAATCACTTCATATTAGAAATAGAATGTCATGTTAAATCATATTATCTTAAAAATTAAATTATACAAAAGGCAAAAAGAAAAAATCATAGTTTGTCTACCTCCACCACCACCCTAAAAGTTCAAATATAAGAAAGGAAAAAAAACAAAAAATCATAATTTGTCTACCTTCCTTCCCCCACAATTTCTTATTTAAAAACAAAAAATTCTACCCTCGCCCTGCACACACTTTCACCCCCCACTCACCCTCTCCCTCAACTCAATACGCCCCTCCCCCCCCCCTCCCCCCACCACACACACACACCAAATCCTCTAATTAAATTTATACAAAACATATTAATCATGTAATTGTAAAAAAAAAATTATATTTCATATTTTTTTATTATATTATTCATAATATAAAGATATTAGGTTGTTAATATTCCTCTATCCCACTTTCCAATCCTCATCTAATCAAATTTATGTGAGTAACACAATCATGTAATTGTAAAAAAAAATATGTTTCATATTTTTCTTTATTATATTATTTACAATTTAAAATTTTCAAATTGTCATAAATAATTTTAATTTTTATTCTATTGTTCCTTTATCTCTTTCATTTAAAATTTATAGATAGTAATATGTGTATTATTATTATACAAATACTTCAATATAATTTTAAAATTATTTCAAATTAGTCTCTTCAATCCTCAACATACATATTTTTTTTGTATTTTAATTACTTATATTTCTCTAATTTGAATTTGAATCGATTTTTTTCTTTTGCATTATACACATAAGCAATTGAGTTTCTTCTCTCTTATTTTAAAATATAAAAATTAGAATAGATAAGTTTTGTCAGACATAACAAAATAAATAAATATGGATTTGCATTAAAAATTATAATAGATTAGTTTTGTTATCTTAAAATTGTCAGTGGCTTCTTAATAGCTTGCCACTTGACTTAACCGCATTAATAATTGATAATGTGAATTTTATTTTTTCTCCATTTAATATACACTGTGAATTTGTTTCTTATACATCCATCAATACTTTTAATAGTTGCTACTTTAATATTAACTCTACCACTATTACCATTAATGCTTTTATAATGTATACATTTTACAATACCATGAAATTAGTTAAATTTCTAGATAAAATTATTTATGTGAACTAAAATGGACTTAAAATAAATGATAAACTCAAAATAGGACAATAATTGAAGCTGCAACGCATGTATGAATTCTAACTTTTTATCTTGTAATCCATCAGTGAACTATAATAGATGAAATTTTTCTAGAAATATAATTTTAGTACTAATTTGCATTAAACATACATTTTATTTTACTCTCTCAAAATAATTTTTTCTATCAATATACAAATGGAATTAACTTGATAGAATAAGAATCAAGAAATTTAATTAATACAAAACCCTAAATTGTAAGTCTAGCTACTTGATACTCACGAATGCATCCAATAACAACTTGAATAAATTTTTCTATTTTTAACAAAATTTTTGATGCACCACTCATCAATTTACCTCAACATTATAAAATATCATGTGACTTTTATCCTACCAATTTTATGCATAACTCTAAAATAAATAATATTTTTATCTATATGTAAATAATTTCTAATGAAAGTAAAAAATAATATTTAAGATTATGTATAGTGATATTAGTCATTGCATAATATTTATAAAATTGGCTTCAAATTAATTATCATAACCACATTCTTTGTATAGTATAACATAACTTCAGACAAATTTAATATTTCAAGGCAAAAATAATTCAGATATTAAATATTGTTGATTGATTCATCACAACTTAATTTTTTTATGTTGGATACATCCATCATAAATCTCTTTTTTCATGCTTAATATTAGCAAGTAAATTCAAATGAAACACGTTTTCTGAATGATTGATTAATATAAAAAGTTTGTTATCCTAAATTTAAGCATATAAGCAATAACTTTATAGTCTAATAAAATAATTTCAAATAAATATAATTTCAAATAAATTACTTTTGTAATATAACATTTAACACTCACATAGCTATTCCTATTCCTGCAATGAAAATAGAAAAATATATTTATATAAGATTGTAATATGAATATATACAAATGAATTTTACATAGATATAAAAATAAAAATGATAATTGATGACCCTTCGAGCTCTTGAATTATAGAGTAGTCATCACAGTAGAACATGATTGTTGAATTTTTTAAAAATTTTTAGGAAAGAAAAAAAGAAAATATACCCGCCACAAAGTCGATATATCTGCCCCTTCTACATTCCATGCCATCCAACTCTTCTCTTTAAGTTAAATTCTCTTATTTTTATCAATTGAGCACAAAGACATTAAATAAATGGGCATCTCTATTAATTATAATAGTCTTGTTTGCATGATTTTTTTTCCCGTCTGCTTTATGCTATAACAATCTATTACTTCCAAAGCTACCTTTTATGTCACTTTTGATGGCAAAGATGGAACATGTGGTTACATGAATAATGTGTGGGTCACCGACATTCACCGTAGTCTGCTCGGAGCTCTACAACAATGAAATCAATTGTAGTGCATGCATGTTATCAGGTAATGAAACATGCAGCAGGGTGGAAACGTACAGTATGTAGTTACAGTGGAGCAAAGCTAGTGGTGACTGACAATAGAGAAGGAAAAATGTAACAAATGAAAGCAATGAAGAGGGCATATGGAGCTATGTTTGACATGGCTAACCCACCAAGTAGACTGCTAAAATTAAGGATCCAAGTGAGTGATTATTGTGTCAACATCACCAAATGGGTACACCCCAAAAAGTCTATCATCCCTTCATATCAGAAGCCTGGAACTATTATTCAAACTGACGTTCGACTTTCTTGATGAACAATATAGGTAATTTCAAAACATAAAATAATTGACTACTAATTGGCCATCTCTAATTAGTTATATAAATGGAGATGACCTAATAATGTTTATGTAATTCCTCAGTCGTTAATGTTATTTTGTTATTGTTTTAATTAAGAAAAACAAAAGAAACGAAAATTGTAGATACTCCATGTAATACCTTTCATAATCTTGAATAATTCCTGCAATCAAACGATACAAATTTTTAAAAAGGCAAAAGAATATATATGACAATAACATTAAGACACATAAACAAAAAGTAATCAATACTTTTGAAAATGAAACAGTTATAACAATTTTTTTTTTTGAAATAAGCAAAATCTAAATCTAAAAATAGTTTTTTAAAAAAATTTGAGAATAAAAAGAAAGACATCATATATGTTCACTGAAATGGTGTGTGTGTATAAGAGGTTACAAAGTTAGATTTTGTTGCCAACTAATATTCTATTCAAATATTTAAATTTAAACTTGAATATAATATTAATTTGTTATAAAAGATAAGATTTGTAAATATCATTATCTTATAGTTTATAATTTCAGAATTTTAAAAATAAAAGATCTTGTGAGAATTTCAAAATATATATTATCTATCTACTACTACTATATGCACACGGCTTGGACATAATTTTTTTCTTTTTAGAAAAAATACCGTGCAATTTTAAAGTCGCACGGGTATCCATATGATTATGTCCAGACATGATTAGTATTAAAATAATTAATATATATATATATATATATATATATATATTATATTTAAATTTTAAAAGAGATAAATTTGAAATAACCCACTATTATACGTAATACAAAAATTGATCCACAAGTCCATATTTGTAAAAGATCTCATCATTTTAAATTTTGCAAAAAGATCATGCTCGGTGGGAAGAGATTGTACGCATCATGTGAAAGAGTTATATTAAATTATTCTTATTATTGACTAGTAGAGCTTTATAAAATTATGTATATTTGAAAGCTTATAATTGTAAATATTTACTTATAAGAGAAACATGGAGATATGCAACGTTTTAATGCAATGTTTTAGCATATTCGATGTCGTATTTATGAATTATAGATTGTTTATTTGATATCATTATACAAGAATTTGGAAAAATTAATATTTTTGATAGCTTATGAGGTTTTATTATTATGAGAAAACATACTAACTTAAAATGTCCAAATAAAACTCTAATTTCATCTCAAATGACTTTATATCGTACGGCCTAGGGCCCTTAATATTAATGAATTAGGAGAAATTATCGTATCGTATTCTCCAATGAAACTCAATATCCTTGTGTTACCTTTATCCTAATGCTCTTATTTTGGTTGTTTTTTAGTTGACAAGTATTTTTGGAGAAATTATCGTATCGTATTCTCCAATGAAACTCAATGTCCTTGTGTTACCTTTATCCTAATGTTCTTATTTTGGTTGTTTTTTAGTTGACAAGTATTTGAAAGAAAGAGAAAAACAAGCAAAAGTACTATTTCACATATAAAATGGTAACTAAACGTAATATAATCGCTTCGTTTGGCTTTCACAATGTCTGATATCTTCTTTTCAAGTACTATTTTCATTTTTTTTATGTTCAAGCATTTTAAGTAAAACTTCAACTTCATCTCAAATGATTTCATATCGTATGACCTAACAGGCCCTTAATATTAGTGAATTAGAGAAATTCTTGTATCATAATCTCTGATGAAATTCAATATCTATGTTTTACCTTTATCCTGATGTTCTTATTTTGGTTGTTTTTTCGTTGACAAGAATTTGAAAGAATGAAAAAACAAGCAAAGTAAGTGAAACTAACATATAAAGTGGTAATTAAAAGTAGCATAATTGCCTCTTTTGGCTTTCACAATGTCTAAAATCTTTTTACAAATACTACTTTCATTTATATTCAAGCACCTATAAAGGAATCATCACATAAAGGGTGTCAATGTTTTTTGAAAAACTGACTTAACCAACCCAACCATATCGTACCAAATCGATTTTTAGGTTTCTTTTAATAAAACAGACGTTTTTTATATAAATTTATAACCGTACCGAATAGTTGGATAGTTTTTTTATTCTATAAAAATTAACCGAACCGTATCGAATAATTCATGTGTAAATTATATTTTATATATATATTGAGTTTAAAAAGAATAAATGTTAGACTTCCCACTTTAGATCAGGGTGATGGAAGCAACTACAAGCGACAATGTAGTTAACATTCAAAGTCCGAATGTTGAAACTTATTATCCTACTCGATCAAAACTAAATTAGCTCTATTATTTTGATTCTGGAGTTGTAACTAGTAAGCTATAAGGTACCTCAACGATTTTGGATAACAAGCTAGCTACAAGTTATTATTCTTTCTCTTATGATTTAAATTTCTCTTATTGAATAAATAATTTAAGTGGACTCAATTTTTGAGTTTCATGTTAATTGATTTCTTTTGGCTCGTGATCTAAATTATATTTTTATCTATTGTTTATATATTACTGCAAAATAATGAGATGAATTTATATTCTTGATACATCACCTTTTAAACAATAAAAATGTCTAGAGAGTTTTTATCAAAGTCATACATATGTATACATGGTAGAATGCTATACTTTTTATACTTTTTTTAACAAAATATCAATAATTAATCAAACCGTACCGATATCGAAAAAAATCGAGATGATGGAATGATTTTGAAAAGTCTAATTTGGTTATATAAAATGAAGTAATTGAAAAATTGATACGGTATAAATTTTGTAAAATAACCGCCGGAATTGTACCATTGACACCCTGTTGGGTTCTAGGGGTGAAATGTGAATGAAAAATGGAGGTAAAGTGAAATGTGTCTTCACTTTTTTGTTCTTCCACATTGGTGGGAGAAAGAAATTCATATGCTTAAATATAGAAGCATTAGTACTTCATGTGGATAGTGCTGTAAGAAGAAGACAAGCTTCGTATCGTCATCGTCACTCGCTCGGCTTCGATTTTGATTTCAAACTTGTCAAATAATCAATCGAAAGACTATCTTTTTGAACAAAATTCATTTGAAAATTAACTTTCTATTTTGAGTGGTAAGCGACGTGCAACCACATCTCGTCATGTGTGGACGCACATGGGTCCTTATATGGGCTCGACTTTTCGAAATAATGCAACTCTAGAGTGACTTTCTGCTCTAGAGTTTGTTTGAAATTCAGTGAATTTGAGCTACCGCTATTAGGATAAAGTGAATCATTTTATCCTAGAAGGATATATTCCAACATTGAGTACTTGAGAAAAATAATTTCCTCAAGGACACATTGTGAATTCAGTGAACTTGATTCTTAATTCTATCTTCGTCTCTTTCTTGTTGGTTTTTCTATTTTTTAGAAAATAATTTCTTGAGTTGCTCTTGAATTTGTTCTTGAAGTTCATGTTTTAAATATAGATTGTATTTAACCCCAAAATAGCAATCTTAAGGAAATTATTAATCTGTATTTTAGTTTCTGCAAATTAAAATCTTTTGATTTTCTACTTTGTTTGAATTTGATACTGATTTGAAGACATAAAAACTTCTTTGGAAATTCTAAGTTCATTTGGTTGATGATTTGAAGAACATAAAAACTTAATCGTTAATTAGAAACAAGTGGTATAAAGATTAAATCTTTATTGTTAGTATTCTAAGATACTAAGTTGTTTGTCTATTTATGACAGAAAAATGACTAATGAAAATAAAGTCAAGGTTGGAATAGTGAATTTTGCTGCAACAACTTATCACGACCTAATTTATGAGTCGTGATGGCACCTAATCTATCCCACCAGTAAGTAAGCCAAACCGTTGTCCGAAGTTAAACACATGGGTTAACTAGGTAGAAAATGCCCAACATAGGCGGAAATCAACAACACAACTTATAAATAAGCATAGTATTTTCAATTGATAAAGGTAGTCAACATAGATATCATCTCACGACCTAGTAGAGCCAATACAAGAGCATTTAGTAATAATAATACAACCCAAGTATCTAGAATAGTCAATAACATCTGTCTCAAAATAAAAGACTGAACATAGAAAGATAGAAGAAAATAGGTGACTCCGGTTCCAAGAGCTCACCCTATCTCCAGATATCAACATAACACGATCGTCGATCAATGATGATAAATAGTACTTGGATCTACACTAAAAAGGTACAAAAGTGTAGTATGAGTACCAAAACTATGAGTACTCAGTAGGCATCATCAGCCGACTAAGCTAAATCATGATATAAGTACGGTAAAATAAAATATAATATAACTAAGTCAAGGTATCGACAAACCTGAAGTAACTCCAACATCATTGTGCAAAATAAGTAAATAAACTAAATAAACTGAAATAATAGCATAACATAACATAAAGCATCAACACATGCAATCATAACTACAAAATTGGCTCCATACGCCAATTAGTGCGGAAAAGTAAACAACCCATATCAAGCCCCCATAATCCTGGAAGGTACAAATAAGATATAATAACTCACCAATGTCATTTATCAACTTTCATAATACAACTGAAATTCATCCAAGTCATGCCACACTATAACCATTGATTGTCCATATTCATCATTTGCCAATTAATCAACACTTATCAATTAATCCTCATGTAATAACTAATATTCATATATCAATAAATCATCCTTTATCAACTAAACATCACTTATTAACTAATCCTCATATAGCGGCTGATTATCACTTATCAACTAGTCATTGTTTATCAACTAACCAACATTTACCAATTAACTGATATTTATCAACTAACCAACATTTATCAACTAAATATCATTTATCAGCTAATTATTATATCACTAGAATTCATTCATATCATACCACATTATAACCATATCCTAATTTTCATACTTAGCTAGAATTACTATTATCAATCTTACACTCCGATATCGTCATATCATAATAAGTATGATATTATCGTATAAGGTGTATATATATATATATGTATGTATATATATATGTATATATATGTGTGTGTGTGTGTATATATATTTATATATATATATTTATATATATATATATACACATACTCGAATCGAAATGGATATTCAATAATATCCTCATAAATATGATCGTCGATATCATCCTCCATATTATCACTGCAATATCATCATCAATATCATAGACATCCTCCGAAATTTCTATTGGGTATAAATAATCGATATCATCATAATTATCATAATCGTCTTCTGGACTTTTACCGGGTATAAACAGTCTATATCATTGTTATCATAACCATCCTCTGAACTTCTATAGGGTATAAATAATTGATATCATCATTATTATCCAGACTAGAATTGATATTTTGATAGTTCATAACATAAGTAATATTCAAACTTGAAGCGGTAATCATATCATCATTATCATGACCCATAGCATAATCATTAGAGTATTTAATAGCTTAACCATTAACATAGTATATTGACATGAACAATAATCATAATCGAAATCATGCGCTCTAGCATAATCAATAGCATGATTATCAATATAGTAAATACGCACGATCTTTAGCTTAGTCAATAGAATAATCGCTAATATAGTCAATTAACTGCTCTTTAGCATAATCCAAAACATATTCTCCAATATAGTCAATAAACATGACTCTAACATAATTAATATGTACTATCAAGCATAGATAATAATCTATCAATAGCCTAATTAATATGTCTTATCATTAGCATAATAGATAACTTATCATTAGCATAATAGATAGCTTATCATTTGTATAATCAATAGCTTGATCACTAGCTAATCCATGACATAATCTATAGTTTATTCATAGCATAATCAAAAACTTAATTGTGTATGAAAGTCATTACGCATGACCTCTAGTATGAACAATGGTGTAAACGCTAATATATCGATAAGCATGATCACTAGCGTAGTTAATAGTTAGTTCGCCATCTTACCAATAAATAGCATAAATTATAGCTTAATCAATATTATAGTCAAGGGCTTATTCAATAGTATATTCGGTAGCCCAATCAATAACCAAATCAATAGCATATACAATAGGTCATTAATAACATAAGCTTAATTAATAACTCATTCATGGAATACTCGTTAATCATCACTTCCAACGTCATCCATCATAACCAGCAAGTACCAAAGCATCTAAATATCACCGCAATAACCATCTTCCTAGATGTACACAAATGTATCAATGAGTCTTCAATAACCATCATAATTCTTAGCCTAAGGTAGTCGAAGAGCCCACTTTTAAATTCTCAAAATTTTTTATCAATCAATTTATACCCCGGGCTAGTTTAAGGTATCTGAATCTACTATTACATGTCGAACAAGCCATAACTAGCCCTAGATAGCAATTCTTCCTAATGTAGAGCAACTAAGCTGATTCCACATAAGGTGGGGCAATTTGGGTAGGTTTCATCCTAAAATCGAGTGACAAAGGAAATCTCTTTATTAATTAGTAAATAAGATATTTCATCCTAAAAAAGATCCTACAAGGTCAAATTCCCTTAAGATAGGAATAACTAGGCTAAATATGCCCAAAACGGTATCCAAAATTGCCTAAACGGTCCAACTAACAAAAATATTGCATTTTAGCACACCAACACCTAAAATCCATTCCAAATCTAACAAAATATCATAAACATACTATAGAGTATCTCAATCTAACAATGAATAAAACCTAGCCTACCTGGACGCCGAAGAAAGCTCAAAAAATTCGCTAAATCACGCTTTTTCCTTTTGAGAAGATCTTGCAAGATGACAAACTATCAAAATCATATTCTACTCATTAATACAAAATAATGATACGCATATTACACTATTGTGCTTCGGGTCTAAAAAGCACCCAAAAATCTCATGTTGGTCCCATTAGGAAAAATCACGTTTTCAAACCAACCCACTATTACCTTATGCTCAAGGAGTTATTAACCTAAAAAATGGATGAAATCTGAGCTAATTTGGGGATAAAATCAAGCCTCTAAGATTTTGAGATGTTTGAACAAAAAATGAGAAATTCTACCATGAAAAGGGTGAAATCTTACCACAATTGAAAGATAATCATGAAAACAAGTGTTATCCAAGCTCCTAAATCACCCAGAAGCCTCAATTTCTAGCTATCCCCCTATTCAGGCTTTTATTCTCATGAAAATGGATGAAGGAATGGCAAAAAGGGGCTAAAATAGAGTGTTTATACCCATACCAAGTTCTCGGGTATCGTTATCGCGATATATGGCGGCTGCCACACGAGTCCTATCACGATAAATGTATCGTGATCGCCATAAATTAGAGTTGTACAATGGAGTCTCTATCAGGATGCACCAGATACAACAATAGACTGGGAATGTTTCAAGTCTCTGCCAAGCCCTCGGGATTCATCCAGAATCTCGTATATGCAAATGGACTATGTAACCCTATCAAATTTGTCATTTTAGACTCAATTACGAAGTCAAAATTTCCATCCGAGGTTGTTTCGATAAAAAGTATATCCCACACCAAATTTTTATTTTCTTAACTTTCTGACTTATAGATCAAAATGAGCCCAGATTCCTTGAGACCCGAACCAAGAGTCTTCCTAGCTTAAGATCGATATTTTGCAGCTGCTAGAATAATCAGAATTTGCATTTGATGTTGTTTGACTGAAGTTTTTTTCCAATCACTAGTAGGAACCAACGAAGACTTCAAAATAGGAAATTGACTCTAAAAATCAAACAAATTGCTTGGTTACATAACTGTCTGTTCCAGCAAGTCATAAATGACTTGGGACAACTATAAAAAAACTTTAATAATTAAAATAAGTGAAAATATATAAATTAACCTAAAGGGTCATTACACAACTACTGTATCTTCAAGTCGTTCAAATGTTGCTCCTGTCATTCCACCAACTGAAAAATAATAAAAAAAATTGGTGTAGATTTTAAGAGATGGCAGCAAAAGATGTTCTTCCACTTGACTACCTTAAGTCTGTAGAAGTTCATCCATGAGAGTGTTCTCGTCTTGACAGAATCAACTTCAGATGATGAACGTTTCTTAGTGAATAAAGCTTGTAAGTACTCAGTTTTTTTTGTATAAAAACTGCATTCTAAATGGACAACAAGATGATTTGTACAAAAACTTGGAGACCTCAAAACAACTTTGAGATTCTTTGAAAAAGGTACAAAACAAAGGATGCTGGAATGAAGAAATTCATTGTTGCAAAGTTTTTGGACTTCAAAATAGTAGACAGTAGAGTTGTTGTTACCCAAGTTCAAGGTTGCAAGTCATAATCCATAATCTTATTGCAGAAGGTTTGACTATGAATTATGCATTTCAAGTGGATTCCATATTTGAGAAGTTACCACCTTTATGGAGGTATTTCAAAAGTTACTTAAAATAAATACAAGAAGAAGACAGTTGAAGGTCTCATTGTAAGATTGAGAATCAAAAAGGATAACAAGGTTATGAAAAAGAGGTCACATGGAAATTAAGCAATATCTAAAGCAACCATTGTTGAAGATAACCCCAAGAAATCAAAGAAAATAAGGTATCTATTCAACAAAGCAATCCTCCTAAGAAGAAATTCAAAAAAAAATTGCTTGAATTGTGGCAAAATATTCACAAGGCTCATGATTGCCGGGCTCTAAAGAAGGGAAAGAAAAAAGATCAAGCAAATGTGTCTGAATCCAAAAAAAACATGGACAACCTTTGTGTCATGCTTTTAGGATGTAATCTAGTTGATAATCCAAGAGATTTATGTATGTATTTCAGTGTCTTCCGCCACATTGTGTCAACAAAAAACTATTTGCATCATATGATCCAACTCAACTTGATGAGAAAATATTCATGGCGAACTCCCCTTATACAAAAGTTGAAGACATAGGTAAAATTTGTTTGAAGATGGTATTTGGCAAGGTGATGACTTTAAACAATGTCTTTCATATTCCGAAGTTGCATCAGAACTTAGTTTCAACGTCATATCTGACTCAGAATGGATGCAATATGCTTTTGTTTCCAACAAAATTATAATAAGTAATAATGAAGTGTATATAGGTAAAGGATACCTCACCGAGGACCTTTTTAAGATCAATGTAATAACTATTGAGATGAAGAAAAGTTTTGTTTCCTTTTACTTACTTGAGTCAAATAATTTGTGGCATGAACATTTAGGACATGTCATGTAACTCCCCAAAAATCTGTCCTGAGATGTCACATGGTGCTTAGGACCACAAGTGATCCCAAGCTAACCCTTCTACTGGCATAACTCATAAGCAACTAAATGATATTCATAAAAATACTGAGTTTACTGTGCAGAACCAAAATAATGATGGAATCTGGGAGAAATATAATATCAATACAACTTTTAAATTCTTAAAAAAGTCTGAAAGAGGGACTGAAAATACATAAATGACTATAACTGACATCTGTGAAGCCTCTACTATACTGACTATAGATAGATGGTACGTGACTCCAACTATCACTAATCAATACATATGAATGAGAAAATAAATTACATCAATAACATCTAAATAAAGTCCCCAAAGTAGGAGGACTCCTTATATGTTGGCTGGAATCTGAAACTGTCTGAATATAGTATACGTGCTACAACTGAGCTGATACCTACATTATAAGACAATGTAGCATATAGATTTATATGTGGATCAGTTCTTTGAGGATGTACTGAGTATATGAGGGTGAAATGCATAAGTAAAACGTCATCTCATCATCATAACTTGTAAAATAATTCATGCGAAATGTAAATGACTCACATAAGCTAGAATATCTAAAATACTGAAAATAAAAATCATGAGAAACAAATCATACTTGTAAATCTAGTGAGCCATAACATTTAGTTCTAAAAGCTGTGCTAATACTCTGCCTTTAAATCATACTGTCTAAGTGTAAAAAGGACTCACTTCTAAGTCTGAAATCTAAAAGTTAAAATCTGTAACTTTTATCTTTCTGTGAAGCATAATTTGAGTAAAACTTGTGAGCCTTTACTCTTTGTTTTCTAAAATCTGGAAAATACCTTATCTTAGGGCTTAAAATCTTAAAACCATAACTTACCAAAATATATGCTTTTATCTTAAATCTTTAAATTAATAGACTATTAAAGAGAAGGGGACATCTGTTGGGAGGTTTTTCTAACCGACATACACCATGTGAGCATCCATAGAGTCCCACGCTGGCCTCCATTAGGTAGGGCTGTTCTACCCTTGCCATCGGAATAGGACAATCTAATCTGAGTGATCACAATCTGAGTCATCCACGTAGAAGTGGGAATAATCTAAAAATCTGTACCTACAGTGGCACATAGTTTTGGGGTATAAAATCATAGTAACCTACCCATCTTGGTGCTAAATACTACTCCTATTCTATGCTAAAAAACTTAAGAAATCCACTTCAAAAATAGCACAAAGGTTTATAATAAAACCAATTATGCTTTGCTTTTCTTTAAATCTCAAGTCTTTTGAAATAAAGTGGATTCTTTATTTAAAACCTGAAAATAATCTAGTCATGGGGGCTTATAGCACAAACAATCTTGAAACAACAATCTTTAAATGAGGTCTAGTGACCCAAGCATCAATCCCACGTAAAACATCTTAAAATTCATACTTGGTAATGTAAACATTCATAAATTATCTTAAAATCTGGAAATCTCAACAATATGCATGGAAATATAAACATAATTATGTGATTTAACTTTTAAATCATGGAAAATCTCATAATCTTGCAAATAATGATAATGGGTATAAACCCTACCTTGAAATTTATGGGAAATTTTATAAATTGCAGTAAATTTATAATAATAATAAAGTTTTGGGCACAAGGATGAAAGATTTAACCTTGTTCAAACCCCACATATCTTGGTAGATGATTAGATGATGAATTTTGAGTTATTAACTCCTAATTGAGTTCTTGAAGATGAGGTCTTGACTATCTTGTCTTGGGAATCTTCAATCTAAAGCTTTCTTAGAGAATCTATGATGGAATTTGATTTCTTGGAGAAGGGGCTTTTGGTTTCTAGGGTTTTTGTTTTGAAGAGAATGATGAATAATGAGCAAAATTGCTTGGAAATATGATTAATATCCTGTTTAAGATGGATTGGGGCCTTGGTAATTGACCAAAATACCCTCTTTAAACCCCCAAACAAAATTAGAAAAATGACCAAAAATCCTGATTTAGCTGGCTACCATGATGCGCCACAATTGCGGTGGCTCACTAGAAAAGGACGAGTGGAAATTAGGCTTTCTCCGCGACACGAAGCTATCACGGTGCCCTATAGTTTTGCCATTTTGGCCACTAGCGTGATGCGCCACTATCATGAATGATTGCTAGAAATTGACAAATGTGAAATGAGACTCCTCTGCGATACGGTGGAATCATGGAAACTCACTGAAATTTGACAACTACCAATTTTCTTAGCTCTGCGACGCGCTGAGAGTCCAGCGACACATGGTCAACTTAAAAATACCATAACTCCTTCACTGAGTGTTGGATTTAGGTGAATTTTGTATCGATGGAAAACGTATTTAATTTTCCACACAATGAAAAGTCAAAATCTTGAAACTGCCACATGAAATAAATGGTATTCATCTTTGAAGAAAATTCTTGATATTCTAGGGACGAATTTAAGCTAGGAAAAGTAAGGGATATTACATGTCAATTATAAGACCTTGCAAAAATTAATTAGAAGTTTTGCGTAACTTTAAGTACAATAAATCAAAATATCAATGCAACGCCCCAAGAGTACACCCTGGGCACCACACGGTGCTTACAGTCCTGAGGGAACACAAGCTAACCTATGAGTTGGTACCTGCTATGAGCACTGAATAAAATATAATATACATGGAAGAACATTTCATAAGCTATAAGCTATTAAGTAATGAAAATTGATAGAAACTGCAAACCAAACTGATAAAATAATTTGATAATGTCAACTGAAGTCTGAATACTAAATAACTGACTGTAATGTCTAAAAGCCTCTAAACTGACTAATTATGAGTTGATGGGACAAACCCAAATAACTCCAACTAACTACTGAACTTAAAACATGAAGGTAAATAATCTGTCCTCAAAATATGAGGACTTACCACTGCGATCATTGATGGTCTGGAAAATTTATGCGCGATCCAAAAATTGGGCATCTGAACCTATGATATGATACATCATAACATAAGAAAAGGATATGCGATCAGTACTTTGAATGTACTGGTATGATAAATGAGGTAGGCTGATATGTATGGTTTCGTGAACATGAATATTAATTATCTGAAATCTGTAATTACTGATGATGCATGAAAAATATAAGTACTTGAGAATGCATGACCAAGCATATAACATGTTCTCATTAAAATCTATAAATACTGAAGTGCTGAAATCTGATAACTGAATCACTGATATCTGTATCTATGGTCAAGCAATTTAAACTGATTTACTGGACTGGTTACTAGATTGAGACTGTGGGAGCTATCGTCAAACCGACATGCTCCAAATTAGAAAATTTGGGGTCCAACCTGTAACCCAAATTGGAAAGGTATAAGTACTGTGCCACGGGTACTAACGCTGGCTGTGTGGATCCACTATACTGATGTACTATCTCGAAGTACTAAGGGTGTCAAACCTAATCTGATGGGTGATCCCTACGAGGTAGTCAAGTCTAATCTGACGGACGACTTCTCTTATCCTATGCTGGCTACATAGTTCTGGAGTACAAAGATTGCTACTAATGACTCCATCTATCTGATGGGGAAACTGCTATCTCTGCACTTGCTCGATGCTAAATCCTACTCCTAACTGAACTGACTCGGAATGCTTAACTGTTATGAGTTTAATTGATTATGATATTTGACTGAACTGATATTACTCGTATTATATCTGAAACTATTCTGAATCTACCGAGACTAAGTTGACAACTATATTTTTTGGGTATTCATAACCCAAGACTCAATGATAATAATAGTATAATAGTACAAATCTGTAAGGACATAACATGAGAGCATTTCTTTAAAATCCACTCTTGTAGGTATATCATCAAACACTTGATATGCATGATCTACATTAAGCATAAAAATAGTTTAAAGCTTGTAGTAAAGGTACAATTTCAACACCAATATCACAAATCATGAATTAAATCAGTGGACAACAACATTTAAAACATGTGGAGTGTAATAATCGACATCAATTTCATAAAAACATGGTATAAGACAAGATTCATGGGATTTCATGGTAAAATCATAGTTTCAAATCATAAATAACTTGAAAAGATCATGACTTTGTATTTAAATTGGATACTTGGGCTTCATGGGTGAAAGGGACCCATGAATGAACACTTAACATACCTGGGAGATGAATTCTTGAGGTTTCTTGAGATTTAACCTTGATTCTTGAAAGTTAGGGTTTTGCTAATTGAGAGAATGCTCTTGATTTTGGGAAAAATTGAATAAAATAGCGACTAATTAGGTTATTAGGGATTACATTTTGTTTTTGGGCTGACTTGGGTGAGGGAAAATGACTTAAAAGACCTTGCAATTAAAACTCAAAACTAACTGAAAAATCCTAATTTTGGTACCTGGCGCAATGCGGTACAATCACGTTGGGCCACTGGAAAATGGACAACTGGGAACTGGACTCTTGGCGTGGAGCGGTACAATTGCGGTAACCCACTCAATATAATTTTGGCTCTTGGCGTGATGCGGTAGGATCGCGGAGTCACACTGGAAAGTGATAATTGGGAAATGGCACTATAGCGTGATGCGCCGTTATCACGCTGACACACTGGAAAATCTTAATGGGATCTGGAACTTTACCATGATGCGCTAGGATCGTGGTGATTTATTGGAAATTGACGAAAGTCATTTTGCCTGTCACTGTGACGCGGTGCTTGTGATTTTGGCACACTGTTTTATAAGTATTGCCATAACTTCTCAGCTGGATATCGGACTTGGGTGAATTTTATATCGTTGGGAAGCTAATTTAATTTTTTACTTAGTGATTTGTCTTAAACTTAAAAATACTGAATATTTTGAAATTTTATAAAGAGATACCCGTGTTCTCAGAGCTAAATTGAGCTAGGGAAATATAGGGTATTACAATATCTCTCCCTTGGGGCATTTATCCTCGAATAAGACTAATTAAGTTGGGAAGTATTGATGGACTGAGTTTACGTACTGAACATATATAACTAAAACGTGATTGCATGATTGAAACTACTAATAAATGGAGTTTTCATACTGAGAAAGCATATCTGATGCATGAGTACATGACTAATCTGATTCATGAATGCATGATTATCATGAAGATGATATGCAATTATAACTGAAGTTTGTAACTGTGACTGAACTTGGGACTGAGTAAATGTAAGGAGGACTGTTACCTTAAGCTGAATTTGAATTTGTGGAGAAGAGGTGAGGATATTTGGTCTGCATATCTGCTTTTGCTTCCAAAGTAGCTCCCTTAACGGACTGGCTCTTCCAAAGAATTTTGACCAAGGGAACTGTTTTGTTCCTCAGTCTACGAATCTAACGATCGAGGATTTGGACTGGGACCTCTTCGAAAGAGAGATCATTCTTAATATTTATTTCCTCTAAGGGAACTACAATTGCTGGGTCTCTGATGCATTTATTTAGAACGGAGATGTTGAATACTGGTGCACTGAAGCTAGATCTGAAGGCAACTTAAGCTCTTAAGCTACCTTTCCAAAATGATTGAGAATTCTGTAAGGACCAACATTCGGGGTCTGAGTTTCCCCTTCTTACTGAACCTCTTCACTCCCTTCATGGGATAGATCTTTAGGTACACAAAGTCCCCAATCTCAAACATGAGATCCTTTCTCCTCATATCTGTATACGATTTATGTCAGCTTTGGGATGCCTTAAGCCTTTATCTGATCAACTGAAACTTCTCTAAGGCATCAAACACTAAGTCAGGCCCTACAACAGCAGTCTCACCTACTTCAAACCAACTACTCAAAGATCTACATCTCCCCCAATAAAGATCCTCAAATAGAGCCATTTGAATACTAAAATGATTACTATTATTATAGGTGAATTCAATTAAAGGCAAGTGATCATCCCAACTGCCCTTAAAGTCAACTACACATGCTCTCAAAATATATTCTAGAGTCTGAATGGTCCTTTCTACTTGAGGTGAAAAATAGTACTAAGATAAACTTGGGTACCAAGACCCTTCTGAAAAGCTTTCCAAACGTGAGAGGTAAACTAAGTACCTCTATCTGAAATGATAGATAGCGGAACACCATGCAACCCAACCAACTTTCTGAGGTAGAGCTTAGCATAGTCCTCAGCTGAATAAGAAGTATGGACTGGCAAGAAATAAGCAGATTTGGTCATCTTGTCTACGATAACCCAAATCAAATCATGCTGATGATGGGTACGAGGCAAACCCATCACAAAGTCCATGTTCACTTCTTCCCATTTCTATGTGGGAATGCTAAACTCCTGTATGGACCCACTAAGCATCTAGTGGTCAATCTTAACCTGCTGACATATAGAGCATTTAGCTACAAACTCTATAATATCCCTCTTCATCGCACTCCACCAATAAATCTCCAGCAAATCGTGGTATATCTTAGTGGCCCCTAGATGAATTGA
This sequence comes from Capsicum baccatum var. pendulum, assembly GCA_030864225.1. Classification (NCBI taxonomy): domain Eukaryota; kingdom Viridiplantae; phylum Streptophyta; class Magnoliopsida; order Solanales; family Solanaceae; genus Capsicum; species Capsicum baccatum. The sequence goes on along the minus strand of CM061560.1, from coordinate 78,655,414 downwards.
GTACCGCACACTATGTGCTTCTGCAAAAATTTGCTGCCTCAGGTCATCTACACCTGGAACACTTAGTCTACCCTGTGTAACACCTCGAGTCTGTACCCCAAACACTACATGATGCTCATAATCCCAAAGGACCATAAGCTAACCCATGACTGGTACCTGCTGCAATAACTGAATAATAATACTGTAAAAATACATAAATTAGGCAGAAACTGGCTATAAGGTTCAATACTGTAAATAAATATTGAATACGATATATCAATACCAAAACTGAATATCTGTCTAAAAAAATTCTCTTGTCTGAATAAGCCTCTAACTGTCTGAATAAGGAGTTAATGGGATAATTTCCCATCCAACTTCAAACTGCTGAAATAAACTGAAATACTAAAGTAATAACCACGTCCTCAGACTATGAGGAATCACCACTAACTCTGACTGTTGAATATCTAAACTTCTAAATATGATCGGGAGCCCGTGTGTCTAAATCATGATATAATACATTATAGCGCAAATGAAAAGTATACATCAGTACTTTGAATGTACTGGTATACAAAGTGAGGGAGGCTGAAATGCATGGGTTCATATGCATAAATAATACTGACTGAATGACATGAGTATAACTGAATGAGAGTACATGCATGAACACGTAAACTGTAACTGAGGTCGTGATAACAATGGAAACTGAGTTTTAAGTCACTGGTTTACTGATATCTGAGTTTACTGATACTGTAATACTATTAACTGAATGACTGTATCTGGCAGTCTGGATTTTATGGAACTGTGCTAAGTTTTGTACTGAACTGAATGACTGTATCTGATTGTTCTGATTCCGTAGAACTGAATTGAGTTCTATTTTGTAGACTGAAACTGAGACTGTGGGAGGTAATCGTCTAACTGACATGCCCCTCTCTGAACTGATTAGGGTCCAACCTATAACCCCATCTAGAAAGGTGTCATTACCGTGCCATGGGTAAAGAAAATCTGTGTCATCCTCATCTGGCAGACACTCTGTGTGAGAACGGTGGTACCCTCAACTGGCAGGTTAAAACACCTCATCAATCTTCAACTGGCAGGTTGATGTCTCAACCTACGCTGGCCACATAGTTCTAGAATGCAAGGACTGCTTCCAAAGATCACACCCTCTACTGACAGGTGAGTCCCCATCCCTGGGTTTACTCGATGCTGAATCCTACTCCCAACTGAATAGATACTGGAATGAATTCTAAACCATTCTAGGCTGGACTGAACTATTTCTGATCATACTGTATAACTGAACTGAACTGAGTTCAATGGATTTGGTGGATTGACGTAATACTACTGAATTCTATTAACTGACTGAGTACTGCTGAGCTTTCCTGAGTTCTGTAACTGACTGAATTCTACTGATCGTGGAATGACTGATACTATTCTGTGATTGACCATGGATCTTGGTAAATAACTAAATTATCGGCTATTGAATACCCCCAGGACTCGATAGCATAAATTATAAGACATAGCACACTCTTAAAGGGTGATAGCTAATTACTTGATCACCATTCCTTCATTGGGACATTCTAGCAAACACTTGCATGACATAAACTTGAATACATGCTAACATGATATAATTTCACTATTCAACTCAAATGAGCAACTCAACAAACACTTGGAGGACATGGTATATGCACATAATACTAAACAACATGTGGGCATCATAATTTTAAATACCAAATTCACAATTTGGAGGGTACTAGCATGAATTAACATAGTACAACACATATAACAAATAATTTTGTATGCATCTCGCAATTGAATCATGAACTAGAAACCCCATTAACTTGGCTATGAACACATTCAAATTCAGCCATGAAATCTATCAAACTCATTAAATTGTAAATAAAAAGGTGCTTGAACTCCAAGGGTGGAAGGTAACCCTTGGATGAACACTTAACATATCGTGGTTGATAAATTCTTATAGAATGATGGTGAAATCTTAAGCCTTGAGTTTGAAATTTGATCTCCTAGGGTTTTTTTCTTAAGTAATTCCTGAATAGAGAATGAATTTTTCCTCTAAAAAGGTTTAATTTTGTGTTTTGGGGCTGATAACCGTGGGTAAAAGACCCAAATACCCTTGAGTAATGTGGGTTTTAATTATTAAAAACTGAATTAGTGACGCGCAGACCGACATGGAGATCGCGTTGATCCTCTGGTTTGGACTTTCAAACGTGCCTTAAATGAAGTCCAAAAAATCCAAAACTTGTTCGAGGACACCTACCGGCACTCCTGATTATGATTCAACCTAAAAATTGACATTTTAAGGTCGTGAAATAGAGTTGCCAATTTATGAAGGCTGAAATGACACTAAGTCTGAGTACTTATCTAAAATTTACTAAGTCTGGGACCCCTTAACAATCTTTAAAGGACTGAGTTAAGCTTAGGATTTTACGGGGTCTTACACCCTGGCAATGCAACACACCATCTCCCCCTTGGGAAAAAACCTTAACTTTTGGATCTCTGACTAACTCTTTTAACTTGAATATACTGGGGTATCTATATTGCTTTTCTTTCACTTCGGAAACCAACGAAGATTTTGAACTATTCTGCACCCAAACACTACCCTTAGTGGAATCAACCAAACTAACACCTAACCTGACAAGCTGATGAACTTCCTGAACTAGCTTCTTCTTATCATCCTCAATGTGAGTAACACTACTCATAAACAATCTACTGAGAGCATCCGCTATTACATTGGCCTTGCCCAAATGATACTGAACACTCATATCATAATCTTGCAATAACTCTAACCGCCTTATTTGACGCAAATTCAAATTTTTTTAAGAGAACACATAATGTAAGCTTTTGTGATCTGTGAACACATCTACATGTACTCCATACAAAAAAACCTCCGAATCTTTAAGGCAAACACAACAGCTGCTAACTCAAGATCATGGGTAGGGTAATTCTTCTCATAAGGCTTAAGATATCTAGAGGCATAGGATATGACCTTACCTCTCTACATTAGGACACAACCCAAACCTACTCTAAAAGTATCACAATACACAACAAACCCATTTGAACCATCTTGTAGAGTCAAAACTGGGGCTGAGGTGAGTCGAGTCTTCAACTCCTGAAAACTCTTCTAGCAAGAATCTGACCACTGAAACTTGAATTTCTTCTGAGTTAATATGGACATAGGGGATGTAATGGATGAAAACCCTTTAACAAACTGGTAGTAATATCCAGCTAAACCTAAGAAAATCCTGATATCTGATGGATAAATGGGTCTAGGCCAATTTCTTACCGCCTTGATCTTTTGAAGATCAACTCTAATGCCATCACCGGAAATAATATAACCAGGAAAAGCTACTGATATTAGCTAAAATTCACACTTACTGAATTTTGCGAACAACTGATGGGCTCTAAGAGTCTGCAATACTATTCTGAGGTAATCTACATGATCATTTTCGGTATGGGAGTAGACAAGGATGTCATCTATAAAGACTATGATTAACATGTCCAAGTACTTCTTGAACACTCGGTTCATCAAGTCCATGAAAGCTGCTGGGGCATTGGTGAGACCAAATGAAATGATTAGTAATTTAAAGTAACCATACCAGGTTCGGAAAGCTATTTTCAGAATGTCAAATTTCCTAACTCTGAGCTGATGATAGCTTGATCTGAGGTCTATCTTAGAAAAGTGAATGGTGCTCAAAATTTGGTCAAAAAAGTCATCGATTCTAGGAAGTGGATACTTATTCTTAACTGTGACTTTGTTCAACTGATGGTAGTCAATACACATTCTAACAGAACCATTTTTTTTTGCATGAATAGGACTGGTGCACCCCATGGGGAAATGATGGTCTGATGAACCCCTTGTCTAAAAGGTCCTTTAACTATTCTTTCAATTTTTTGAGTTTGGATGGAGCTATTTTGTATGGCAGAATAGAAATAGGCTGAGTATCTGGAAGAAGGTCTATTCCGAAGTCAATTTCCCTCTCGGGAGAAACTTTGGGAAAATCTTAGGGAAACACATCTGAGAATTCATTTACTACCAAAACTGACTCAAGACTGAGAGTCTCTGAACTAGAGTCTTTGACTTGAATAAGATGGTAGATACATCCCTTGGATATAATTTTCCTTTACCTAAGGTACGAAATGAACCGACCCCTAACCGCTGTAGCTCTACCCCTCCATTCAAGGACTGGTTCATTTGGAAAATGAAAATGAACAACTCTATTTTTGCAATCAACTTAAGCATAGCATTAATGGAGCCAATCTATGTCGAGAATGACATCTAAATCAGTCATCTCCAACTCCGTAAGATCAACTGAGGTACTTTCTGAGACACTGTAATCGGGTAGTTACTGTATACCCGTTAGGCTACAATAGAAATACATGCTAGGGTAGATACTAAAAAGGGCTCTGCTAATATTTTGGTACTGACTCTAAAGTTGACGGCTATATAAGGAGTTACAAAAATAAGAGAAGCTCCCGGATCTAATAAAGCATAAACATATAAATGAAAGACTTGCAACATACCAGTAACTACACCAGGAGAAGTTTCATGATCTTTTTAGGACTAAAGAGCATACAATCTGTTTTGACGCTGATTATTGGTTGCCCTGGAAGTGGCACCCTGCTAAATCGGGAGGCCGACTAGAACTGATGACTGATGGGTCTGGCCCTGTTAGCGTAAATCCCTACCTTTCTGAGCAACTACCCGATACTCCCTAATACAATGGCCTAGGTTACTATACCCAAGGCATACATCACTGCCAGCTCTACACTCACCCTAATGATTTCTACTATATTTTTGGAAAAGAGGATTTCTACGTGCGCTATTACTATTGCCTTGGGAATTAGAGCCTGGCACCCTATCCCTATGATCGTTCCTGAACTTGGGTACTGGGGCACTAGCTGAGAATAGGGTTGGGACCAAAGATTTCTAAAAAATTGAGGATAGTTACTACCTTCTGACCTTGGTTGACTAAAATTAAAACTACCTATTCTGGCTCTCTTGTTCTCCCCCTCTCTCTCTTTAGCCGTTTACTCCTCAATCTATTGAACATGGACTATCAAACTAGACAAATTTATCTCCCAAATTATCATAACAGTCCTACACTCCTTGACCACGCTGTCAGATACACCAGACACAAACTTACTCATCTTAGACCTGCTATCAGCTACCACATGAGGGGCATATCTGGCTAATTGAGTAAACTTGAGAGAATACTCTTTCACTGTTATGTTACCCTACTTAAAGTTAATAAACTCTAACACTTTAGCCTCTTTCAACTTCAATGAAAATAACCTATTGAATAATGCAGTAGCAAACTCTTCCCATTCTACAGGCCCTGTATCTGCACCTCTGTCTGCCTTCCACTGCTTAAACTATGTATGGGATAATCTTGCAACTGGTAGGTAGCCAATTCAGCACTCTCACTAGAAGTTACCTCCATAATATTTGTGACTTTATATACCTGATCGAGGAACTTTTGTGGATTCTCTTTAGACTTAAATCTCGAAAAGAAAAGAGGGTTCATTCGAGTGATGTCCTGAATTCTGGCTTTGACAACATTGGCCACTGGGTTGACCAAAATAGTGGCTGACTGTGTATTCTGAGATGCTACAGACTGGGCTAGAGTAGCGAATGTAGCTCTGAACTCTGTATGACAAACGTGCTCGTTCAGAGGATCCTTCTGAACGGGCTGAGGTGCCGTATGGTTTACATTTATTCTTCTGTTTGTATTTTGGGAAGGCATATTCACTATAAATGGAAGGGAGAGAGAATTATATAGAGAGTTTAACATAAGCACTATGCCCACTCACATGACATGAATACTAAAAGCAGGAAAACTTTTTCTAAATATGTTGCAACCTCTTGTCCATAAGTGTGGAGCGCTACATACCCATGCACATGACTCTACTTGAAGTAGCTTTTAGACTTTCTAGGATACTTTAAAACCTTAGGCTCTGATACCATGTTTGTAACACCCTAAGTGTACATTCTGTGATCATAAACTAACCCATGAGTTGGTACCTGCTGTGAGCATTGAATAAAATATAATATATGTGGAAGAACAACTGATAATCTATAAGGTTTTAAGTAATGAATACTAATATAAAATGCAAACCAAACTGATAAAATAATCTGACAATGTCTACTGAAGTCTGATTACTAAATAACTCATTGTAATATCTGAAAGCCTCTAAACTGACTAATTATGAGTTTATAGGACAGGGCCCAACTAACTCCAAGTAACTACTGAACTGAAAATATGAAGGTAAATAATCTGTCCTCAAAATATGAGGACTCACCACTACAACTACTGATAGTTTGGAAAATCTATGCGCGATCCAGGAATTGGGCGTCTGAACAAATGATATGATACATCATAGAGCAAGAAAAGGGTATGCAATTAGTACTTTAAATATACTGGTATGCTAAATGAGGTAGGTTGATATTCACGGTTTCATGAACATGAATATTAATTGTGTGAATAAATGCATACAACATAAAGTACTGAATAGAGTGAATGAGATCTATAGGTACTGAAAAGATGTGAAATCTATAATTACTAATGATGCATAAAATCTGTAAGTACTTGAGAATGCATGACTATGCATATAACATGTTTTGATTAAAATTTGTAAATACTAAAATACTAAAATATGATAACTAAATCACTGATATTTGTATGCCATGGTCAAGCAACTAAAACTAATTTACTAGACTGAGACTGTGGGAGCTATCATCTAACCGACAGGCCCCAAATGAGCATGTTTGGGGTCCAACCTGTAGCTTTAGTTGGAAGGGTGTTAGTACCGTGCCACGGGTACTAACGCTGGCTATGTGGATCCACTATACTAATGTACTGTTCTGAAGGACTAAGGGTGTCAATCCTAATCTGATGGGTGGCCCCTACGAGGTAGTCAAGCTTAATCTGATGGGTGACTCCTTTTATCCTATGCTGGCTATATAGTTCTGGAGTATAGAGACTGCTATAAATGACTCTGCCTATCTAACGGGGAAACCGCCATCTCTACACTCGCTCGATGCTAAATCCTACTCCTAGCTGAATTGAGTTGGAATGCCTAACTGTTATGAGTTTAAATGATTATGATAACTGAATGAACTGATATTGCTCATATTACGTCTGAAGCTGTTCTAAATCTATTGAGACTAAGTAGACAACTATATTTTTTGGGTATTCATAAATCCAGTACTCAATGGTAATAATAGTAAAATAGTACAGATCTTTAAGGACATAACATGGGAGCATTTATTTAAAATCCACTAATGTAGGCATTTCATCAAACACTTGATATGCATGATGTACATTAAGCATGAGAATAGTTTAAACTTTGTAGTAAAAACACAATTTCAACTCCAATATCATAAATCATGAATTAAATCAATGGGCAACAACATTTAAAACATGTGAATTATAATAATCAATATCAATTTCATAAAAACATGGTATAGGATAAGATTCATGGGATTTCATGGTAAAATCACAATTTCAAATCCTAAATAACTTGAAAAGATCATGACTTTGTATTTAAATTGGATACTTGGGCTCCATAGGTGAAAGGAACCCATGAATGAAGATTTAACATACCTGGGTGATGAATTCTTGAGATTTCTTGGTAGTGTTTTTGAGATTTGACCTTGATTCTTGAAGGTTAGGGTTTTTCTAATTTAGAGAATATTCTTGGTTTTAGGAAAAAATTGAATAAAATAGTGACTAATTAGGTTATTAGGGATTAAATTTTGTGTTTGGGTTGACTGGGGTAAGGAAAAAGGACTTAAAAGCCCTTGGAATTAAAACTCAACACTGACTGAAAAATCTCAATTTTGGCACCTGGCGCGACGCGATACAATCGGGCCACTAAAAAATAGACAACTGGGAACTGGACCCTAGGCACGGTGCGGTACAATTGTGGTACCCCACTGAATACAATTTTGTCTCTTTGGACGATGCGGTGGAATCGTGGAATCACACTGGTAAGTGACAATTGGGAAGTGGCACTATGGTGCGATGTGCCGTTATCATGCTGACACACTGGAAAATCCAATTGGGAACTGGCACTTCACCACGATGCACTAGGATCGGCGGTGGTTCACTGAAAATTGATGAATGTCATTTTGCCTGTCACCGCGACGCGGTGCTTTTGTAACTTCTCATCTAGATATCAAACTTGGCTGAATTTTATATCGTTGGGAAGCTAATTTAATTTTCTACACATTGGTAAGTCTTAAACTTAAAAATAATAAATATTTTGAAAATTTTATATAGAGATACCCGTGTACTAAGAGCTAAACTGAGCTAGGTAAATATGGGGTATTATGATCAAACGTGTGTTGAATTTAAATATGCTAAGTGTCCTTATAAATCTATTGAAAGGAATTCTAATCCCTTAAAATTGATTCACACTAATATTTGTGCTATGATTCAACACCATCTCATGGTGAAAAAGGTATTTTATAACTTTTATTGATGATTGCACTAAATATTGTTATGTTTATTTGTTGAATATTAAGGATGAAGCGATAAAAGCATTTCGGCAGTATGAAACAAAATTTGAAAATCTGTTAATGAAAAGATAAAATTGATAAAAAGTGACATGGATGGAGAGTATGAATCTCCTTTTGCAGAGATATGTTTGAAAAATGAAATTGGTACTGTCCATTACTCACCTCAATCAAATGAAATTACAGAAAGAAAAAAATCAAATTTTAAAGAAAATAATGCATGTTTTATTTATAAGTTAAGATTTTCTGCAAAATTTGTGGAAAAAAGTTATCCTTACAACAAATCGTATACTCTGTAGAGTGTACCATAGCAAGACACAATTAATTTCATGTGAGAAATTAAAATAAAGGAAACTCAACTTGAAATATTTCAAATATGGAGGTGTCTAGCCAAAGTCCAAGTTTCTATACCCAAAAGGATCAAAATAGGACCAAAGACTATGGACTGTGTTTTCATCGATTATGCTAGAAATAGTAAAATATGTTGATTTTTGGTTCATAAATATGAACATCTGTATATTTATGACAATACACTAATTGAATCAGATAACACTGAGTTCTTTTAACATATTTATACATATAAAACTAGATACGAGCTGTCTAGTGAGAGATCTAAATGTCCTCGAGAAAAACTAAAGGAGAATGTACATAATGAAGAAAATTCAAGGCACAGTAAATTCCAAGGAACATCTACTTCCTTAGTATCTTATTTTGTAATATTTATTCTTGAAAAAGATCCTTAAACATTCAAATATGCCATGTCTTATTCAAACTCATCCTTTTGACAAAAGGCTATCAATAGTGATATTAAATCAATTTTGAACAACTATACTTGAGAGCTGGTTGATATTCCTCTAAGAAATAAATCTTTAAATTCTAAATGGATCTTAAAAGAAAAATTAAATTTGATGGAACTATTGACAAATACAAAACAAGACTTATCGTTAAAGGCTTTAGACAAAAAGAACGCCTTGATTATTTCGACATATTCTTGTCAGTAACATCTACTCCCTCCATTTAAAAAAGAATGACCTACTTTCCTTTTTTGTCTGTTTCAAAAAGAATAACCTCTTTCCCTTTTTGACAATAATTTAATTCCAACTTTCCACGTGGAATCTTTAAGGCCACAAGATTAAAGGACATTTTGGTATATTTGACATAACTTTAATTTAAGACCACAAGATTCAAAAGTCTTTTATTTTCTGAAACTTCCCATCAAGTTAAAACAGGTCATTATTTTGAAACGCAGGGAGTAACATTTATTCAGATGTTGGTTACATTAGCTATGATATATGATCTTGAAATTCATTAAATAAATGTGAAAATAACTTTATTAAATGGAAAATTGAAGGAAGAAATTTACATGAAACAATCTGAGAGTTGTGTAGTTTCTAGTAAATGAAACGTGTGCAACTTGTTAAGTCACCTTATGGACTTAAACAAGCACTAAAACAGTGGCATGCTGAATTTGACTAAACCATATTGGCAAATGAATTTAAGATTAATAAGTGTGACAAATGTGTTTACATTAAAGAAAATCCTAATCACAAAGTGACTGTTTATTTGTATGTTGATGAAATACTGATCATTAGTAGAAATATTTCTAATGTAAATGCTACAAAACGGCCAACAAGAGAATTTGATGTGAAAGACCTTGGAGCTGTTGATGTGATCTTAGGAATAAGAATTCATAGAGCTCCATAAGTTTTAGCATTGTCACAGTCTCATTACATTAAAAGGGTACTTGACAAGTTAAAGTATTTGAATTTCAATATTGCCAAGACACCAACAGATGTGAGCTTTGTACTTCAAAAGAATGAAGGTGAAAATGACTAGTAATTAGATTATGCAACACTGATAGAAATTTTGATGTATATCATGTATTATATGCGACCAATCATATAATGTGCTATTAGTAAATTGAGTCAGTTTACAAGTAATCCCAATCAAATTCATTTAATGACAATGAAAAGAGTTTTGGAGTATCTAAAATATACTAAAAATTAAGCTTTGCATTATGACAAAAATCCTGTAGTAATTGAATGATATAGTGATGCAAATTTGATCACCAGGTCAAATAAGGTAAATTCATAGGTAGGTAGGTATTTACTCTTGATGGAGGATCAATCTCTTGGAAATCATACAAACAGACATGTATTGCTTTATAATAAAATTTGAATTTATCACTTTAGATAATACCATTGAAGAAGCTGAATGGCTTCAATTTCTTAAGAGATATTCCTTTTTAACTCAAACCTTAGGCACTATTATGCATACACTCTAATAGTCAAAGTGCAATAGGTAGGTAGAGAGCATGATGTATAATGAAAAATCTCATCACATAAAAGAAGATATATTACTATTAGACAATTATTCTCTAGTGGAATTATCACAGTAGATTATATAAAGTCAAAAGATAATGTATCGAATATATTACAAAAGGCCTAATTAGAAAGAGAGTTGAGAGATCATCAAATGAAATAAGTTTAAGTCTTAAGATAGTCATCATGACGGTAACTTTATCTAGAAAACTTGAAATCCCTAGAGCTAGGCTTACAGATATTAAAAAAAATTGTGATTGACGGTTCAACATTATCAAATAACTCAACCTATTCTGATGATCAAGACAATATTCATGAAACAAGAATAAGACTTACGGTTGAAGTTTTTTAATAGTTCTAAGTTTGGAAGGTATGATCAAATAGTTTATCTATAGGATTAAACATTTATGAAATACCTATATAAGTGTTAATTGAAAGTCACTTGTAGGAGGATGGTAGTTAAGGCCTATTCTCTAAGCTCTCATGAAACCAATTAGTATTCATGGATAAAACAAATAAAATCAATAGAACCATAATTGATAAATGACTTGTTGTGTAACTTATATTATATACGTTTACATCAAAGTTCGACAGTTCAAAGATATCGTATCTAACAATTGATTGAGTGCATTCGATATAAGTTCACATAGAAAGTTCAAATTTTCCTTATTCAATTAGTCTTTACTTATAAATCGCACTCTTGTCTGTATATTTTTGATCATATAGTCATTCTCTATTCATGTGGGGGATTGTTGAATTCTAGTGATGAATATCAATGGAAAATAGAGGATATAAAAAATGGAGGGAAAGTGAAACGTGCCTTCACTTTATAAAAAGGGTATTCTCCAACATTGATGGGAGACAAAAATATTCTTATGCTTAAATATAGAAGCATTACTCCATGTGGATAGTGAGGTATGAAGAAGACAAGTCTTGCACCATCATTGTTGTCGCTCACTTGGCTCGACTTTGACTTCGACTTCAAGTTCATATTTAGATTTGGATTTGAATTTAGATTTGTCAAATGATCGATAGAGAGTCTATTTTTTTGACAAAATTCATTTAAAACGTAAGTGCTAGTGACTTTTTAATCCAAAAATCTGTTATGAATTTTTTTTTGTTTAGGGATTCATATGAGAATGTGCGGACACATATCAAAATACACATTGAAGGAACATGATCCTTTATTTCACTATTTGAATAACGAAAATGGAATATGCAGACACAGATGCCAACGCATGTCACTCCGCATGTCAGCACTTAACTTTCTATTTTGAGTGACAAGCGACATGCGGTTGCATCTCATCATGTGAGAAAACACATGAGCCAATATGTATAGATTTTGTTACTCATACTTTATTGAATTCTAGTATAGTTTATGGCATCATCCCGCAAAGAATGAAAAATCTATGCTACAAATTTATAATATCTTGACTACTATTTGGTAGAATCAAATCGATGTAAGGTGAAGTTGAAATTATGGGTTACTTAAAACTAATATAAATTACTTTTGAAAATGAAACACCTCAGATTTTGGTCCTTAAAAATCCCTGATCTTTGAGCTCACTACCAAATTAACAACTCACCTTATAGGTCATAACGTGTCCTTACAAGCCATATAAGCCAAATCTTTATCTGACCAGTAAGTGGTGCCTATGATACTGCCCTGGTTATGCTTGAGTTTATGAGTCTTAAAGACTCATTATGAGTTGTGGTGTCCAAATCATAGGGTGACCAATGTGTTCCCCAAATGCTTTTGCCTTAGTTACGACCAGAACCCTACGAGTCGTAGGGTCTCTTAACGCGTCATATGGCATGAGTCATAGGGTTATTAGAGAGGGGTCTCTTAGGGGTCCCTTAGATACTTTACAGACTATGACTCATTGTGACAAGTCGTAGTGAGTCCTTACAAGTCGTATAGTGACTCATAATCACTAGTGATAATTATTCAATCTTTTTATTGAGGGCACTTTAAAATTTTCCCAGTTTACCCACTTAGACCCCACACAGATAAGACACCTTGGGGCCAATATTTTCAACAGTTATCAATTGTAAACACTCTTTTAAACTTTCTCAAATTTCCCATTCAAAGACACGGTTAGGGTTTTAATAAATTGGTCATCTAGGGCTCTTACGGTGATTCCTTATTCAAATTTCTTGGTAATTAAGACATGTATCTCTCTCCCTAAACTTGTTCTTTAATATTGGCAAGAATTGGTTTACTATTTACATGATTTTCATGCAGGGTTTTAATGATGGGTTAGGGTTTTAAGTGTAAATTGTCTAAATTCTTTTTCTATGATTATTATGGGGAATCCTTGAACCCCTAGTTCCATGGAACTAGGGGTTCAAGGATTCCCCAAAATAATAAGATTTGGTATTGTGATTCCTTATTATATCCTTATCATTGATTATCTATCTTTTTTATATGTTTAAAATTTATCCTCTGCTAGGTGTGTTGTATTTTCTTTGACTAGGCGATGGGGTGGGTCTCCATTCCTCAGTGGAGTTGAGATACCCTTCATAGATAGGTCCTAGTTTAGGTCATGAAAAAGTTGGTATCGGAGCCTAGGTTTGGTATCATTGGGTGTCCACAAAGACGTGTCAAGTAGAGTCTCTTTTTTGGGTGTTTGACATGCCACACTTACAAGGGAGAGGCTATGAGGTATTTTGGGATGTTTCTCTTTCTTATAATCTATTTTCGGGCTGTAGAGTCTAAGGTCTTCAATTTTTTCTAATTTCTATTTGTTCGCATTTTAGATTATGCCTCCTAGAAGATTTGATACTCGTGGAACCTCTTTCATCCTACCAAAGGACAATATGGATGGAACCGTCCTACTTATGGAGTATAGACCCAGTCTAGGGTCCCAACTCTTGATTGTAATATCCCTCATGGAGTTCCACTGGTCCCTACCAGTCCTCCTCAGGCTGATGATGATCATGCCCCAAGCCCCAATAAGATATTACTAATGCCGAGTTCCACCATTCTATTTATCTGTTGACCCAATTGGTGACATATCAGTCATGTCAGTTGGGTTTGGTTAGTTTTGTTGTGAGTTTTTATGAAGTTACTAAATTTGGGCAGTTCATGAGGCTTAATCCTCTGACCTTTATGGCTCTAAGGTTGAGAAGGATCCTCAAGGGTTCATAGTTGAGATAAAGAAGATCTTTTGAGCTATGCATGCTTCTGACTCTGAGGGTGTGAAATTTTCCCTATATCAATTGGAAGATGTGGCATATCAGTGGTAAGAGGAGTGGGACTAGTCTAGGGGTGATGATACAGTGTTGGCATTATGGGATGATTTTTTTGGTGCTTTTATTGATTATTTTTTTCTTTAGGGGTTGAGAGAGGACAAAGCTGAGAAGTTTGTGAATTTGAAATAGGGTAGGATGAGTGTGAATGCGTATGCCCTGAAATTTCATCAATTGTCTTGCTATGCTTTGGAGTTGTTATCTTCAATGAGGGCTAGGATCAGAAAATTTGCTTTTGGGTTATCTCAAGACCTGGTCCTAGAGTGCAAGGCTGCACTACTGAATAATGACATTGATATCTCTAAGCTTATGGTGTATATGTAGCAGGTAAGAGAGGAAAAGAAAAAGCAAGTAGATATAGGAGACAGGTAAAGTAAGAAGTTCAGATTTTTAAATTAGGGTGGAGGTCAGCAACGGAGTGGTAGAAGTGGTAAGTAGTGGTCCAAGAAGAATTGTAGAAGTTCTAACTCTTACTTGACCACTAGTTCCCCTTATTCAAAGCCATTCAATGATCGCCGTTTCTAGAGCAGTGATAGTACTAGGGCACAAGGTGCCTAGTCTCAAGCCAATGGAGCTCATCAGCCCCATCCAATGCTCTTTGTCAGTTTTGTGGTCAGTTGCATTATATTTTATATGGTGAGAGAAGGAATCAATGTTTTAATGATGGTTAACTGGGATATATAAAAAGAAATTGCCTCCGTGTGCATGGCTGATTTTGGGGATAATAAGGTTCCTGTTGCTACTTCAATAGCTCTTGCACCAAATGGTGCAACTTTTGACTCTAGCACTGGTTAAAATCATATCTATGCTCTTGCCACCTGCCAGGATTTGAGGCATCTCCTGATGTTGTTAATGGTACGTTGCAATTCTTTTCTCTTGATATGTATTGTCTATTTAATTTAGGGTCTACTTTTTCTTATGTGTCCCCTTATATGTCTATTCATTTTGATTTTGTTCCTGAGTGTATTCTTGATCCTTTTTCGGTGTCTACCCCGGTGGTAACTCTATTGTGGCTAGAAAGGTCTACAGAGGTTGTGTGGTATTTATCTGTAGAAGGGAGATGTTGGTGGATTTTATAGAGTTGGAGGTGTTGGATTTTGATGTTATTTTTTTGATGGATTGGCTTTATTCGTGCTATGCATCTCTTGATTATCGGACTTGAAGGGTCAGTTTCCAATTACTGAATGGACCAGTGATTGAGTGGGAAAGGAGTTCCCTAATGCCTAAGGAAAGGTTCATTTTTTATTTAGGAGCCCAAAAATTGATTTCCAAGGGGTGTCTATATCACTTAATTTAGGTTAAGGATTCCAACTCAGAGGGTCTTTCTCTACAATCTGTACCTGTAGTCAATGAATTTCCTAAGGTCTTTCCTTATGACCTTTTTGGTATTCCTCCCAATAGGGAAATAGACTTTGGGATTAATCTTCTTTTACGTTCAGTCTCTATCCCTTCCCCTTCCTACTAAATGGCTCCAACTGACTTGAAATAATTTAATCATCAGTTGAAAGATCTTTTCGATAAGGGTTTTATTCATCCTAGTGTCTCCCCATAGGGTTCTTTGGTACTCTTCGTGCATAAGAAGGATAGATCCCTTTGAATGTGTATAGATTACCGCCAGTTTAATAAGGTAAAGGTGAAGAATAAGTATCCACTTCCTATGATTGATGACCTGTTTGACCAGCTTTAGGGTGCTAAGTATTTTTCTAAAATTGATCTTCGATCGGGTTATCATTAGTTAAATATTAGGGAAGTGGATATCCCTAAGACTTCTTTCCATACCCAGTATGGTCATTATAGGTTTTGGGTTATGTCTTTCAGTTTAACTAATGCCCCGATGACATTTATGGATCTTATGAATCGAGTATTCCATCAGTTTCTGGACTTTTTCATCATTGTATTTATTGATGACATTTGGTGTATTCAAAAAGTATAGGGATCATACTAATCACCTTCGTATAGTGTTATAGACCCTTAAAGATCAACATTTGTATGCTAAGTTTTCCAAGTGTGAATTCTGGTTGAATTTTGTTACTTTTCTAGGTCATGTTGTTTGTAGTAAGGGGATTACGGTGGATCCACAGATTGTTGTGGTGGTTATGAAATAGCCTATACCTATGACTGCAATTGATATTTGGAGCTTCTTAGGTTTAGCTGGCTATTATATGAGATTTGTAGAGAGCTTCTCATCTATTACTGCCCCGCTGACTAAATTTACTTAGAATAAGGTAAAATTTCTGTGGTCGGATGCTTGTGAGGGTATTTTTGAGAAATTGAAGGATAAGTTAACTTCTGTTTCTATTTTGACCCTGCCTGAGGGTTCTGATAGTTTTGTTGTTTATTATGATGCGTCCCATGTGGTAGTGGGTTGTGTTTTGACACAACATGGCAAGGTTATAGTGTATGCTTCTAGGCAGCTTAAGGTGCATGAGAAGAATTATCCAACACATGACTTGGAACTTTAGCGCTGGTGTTTGCACTAAATATCTGGCGTTATTATTTGTATGGAGTTTATGTGGATATATTCTCATTTCATAAAAGCTTACAGTACTTGTTCACCCAGAAGGAGTTGAATCTCAGGCAAAGAAGATGGCTTGAGTTGCTCAAAGATTATGATATGAGTCTCCATTATCATCCAGGTAAATCTTATGTGCTCGCTGATGCTCTTATCAAGTTATCCATGGGAAGTTTGTCTTATGTTGATGAAGAGAAGCAAGGGTTAGTAAACGATATTCACTGCTTGGCTTATCCGAGAGTTCATCTCTTGGACTTTGAGAATGGTGGTGTGATTGTTCAAGAGGTGGTGAAGTTATCTCTTGGTGCTGAGGTGAAAGTGAAATAGGTTTTGGATCCTATTTTGATGCAAATCAAGGATGATGTGAGTCAACAAAAGGATATGACTTTTCAGATTGGAGGTGATGGTGTCTTTAGTTACCAAGACAGATTATGTGTTCCCGATGTTGATGGGCTACGAGAAAGAATCTTTGTTTAGGATCATGAGTCAAGGTAAACTATTTATCCCGTTTCGACAAAGATGTACCATACTACTAAGAGGTTGTGAGTTGTAACGACTCAAAATGAGTCATATGGTCCCATATGTAGCCAAACCAGTATGGGACCCAAAGTATTCTATCTTGACTACGACTTGGACCCTATAAGTTGTAGGGTCTCTTAACAAGTTGTAGGGTCACCAGAGTAAGGTCCTTCATCTACTGTCCAAATTACGACTCATGGTGACGAGCCGTAGTGAGTCCTTACGAGTCGTATAGTGACCCATAGTTACTGGCAATAATTTTTCTGCTTTTTAATTGAGGGCATTTTGGACATTTTTCTCTTTACCCACTTAATACCCATGACCATAAAACACTCCTGGGATGTTATTTTACATACTTTAGCACCCAGACCACTCTTTCAAACTCTCTAAATTCTCCAAGGTCAAGATACTTAGGGTTTCCAAGAAGTTGGTCATCTAAGGGCTTCACTACTAAAAAAATGCTAGCGACGGCCAGTGTTGCTTTTTTGGACAAAAGCGACGGAAATCCGTCGCTTTTTTTCAGTCTCAAAAAGGGGCGGTGTTTTTTGAAAACAACAGCCTGCGTCACTTTTATGGAATTTTTTTTTTAGTTATTTTTGAAAAGCGACGCTGTGCGTCATTTTTTGTTCTTCACGTGAAGAGGTCATGAACAAAAAACGATGGTGTGTGTCATTTTTTGTTATTCATGTGAAGAACACATGATGAAAAAAAGCGACAAACATCGTCATTTTATTGAAAAAAATATTTTTTTTCTAGAAAAATTGACACTGTCCATCGTAATTTGAGAAAAATAAAATATTTTTTTTTAAAAAATACGACGTTGATTGTCGCTTTTGTTCTTCATAATGATTAAAAAAGCGATGTTGGTCATCGCTTTCTATTCTTCATAATGAATTTAAAAGCAACGACCATTGTCGTTATCTTTAAAAAAAAGTTATTGATTTAAAAAGTGACGCAAAGCATTGCATTTCTGGAAATATATTTAAAAAAAGCGACGGACAAAAGAGACCCTATCCATCACTTTTTTGCATTTTTTTGGAATGCAAATATTTGCATTTTCTACATTCCACCTACCAAATAAATATAATTTAATATATACGTCATTCAACACACATTACTAATCATACAACGAACTACATCATCAAAACATTTAAGTAATTCAAATCATCAACGCTTCAACAACATCCAAGACACTTATGCAATATTCAAAAACACTTAACAGGTAATTAAAAAATATTCAAAACACTTAAGTCTTTAAGCTTCTTAATTTAAAAGTTAAAAGTTAAGTTCAAAAATTAATGTCTAAAAAAAGTCTAGAAGCAAATCCAACTAACACTAAGGAGTAGTGTCAACAAACTCATCACTTTCTATTTCTTCTTTGCTACTTGAATCGGGAGATGGAGAACGGTGATGACGGCGACTCATCCTAACACTTGTTTCTTGAGTTCCTCGATAGTCTTGATCATAACTTCATTTTGAGCAACGGACTGTGCAATGGCACGTGAAAGATCTGTAATATGCTCTGACATAGAAGTAAGCTAAACACCATCAATCGCCTCAGCCTGGCGCGAGGAACCAATACCAGCCCATCCAGCACGAAGACATTGTAACTCATTTCAAGAGCCAAACCCATAGGTTTTCCCCCTTTTTTTCCTCCCGCCACTTTTTTCGTCCAAATTTTATTTGATTCCTCCTGTTTAGGCTTGGCTGAACCAAATTCAAACAAGTAGCATATAAATTCATTTTGCATATTAAAAAAAGACACATTAGTAAATTTTATTGAATTTTAAAGTGAACATGTATGAGTATATAAAGATCAAGGAATAAATAGAGGTTTAACATCTTGATAGATTGTAATATCTAAATATTATAACAAAATAAAAGTTATTTTAGGATCTGATACAATTGTACAAATTGAATTCAAACACTTTTCAAATTGCCTGTTATGTTTTTCAAATCTAATATTAGAATTGTAAAAGACTTATCATATTAAAGATTCATTAAGAAGATATTAGAAGAATGAACATACATTTTTTTCAGAAACAAGTAACATCGATATTATAAACGGGAAATTACTCCAAAACCTACTACCTTTCTACTCAGCATTCTAGAATACCAGAAATGTTCTCAGCTTCTAAAGGATATTCATGTTTACACCAAAAGTAAAAGAGCACTAAGTAATTCATCCTAAGTCTCTGAAAAGTACAGGATTTTTCTTCAAAACACCACTAGCAGATAAGATCATTGAAGATTGATATCATAATGAACTAGCAGAACTACCAATTAGGCATAACAACATAGCTAGTGCAATCCCATAAGTGGGGTTTGGGGAGGGTACTTTGTACACAGAGCTTACCCTATAGGTAGAGAGGTTGTTTCCGATAGACCCTCAACTCAAGGAACACTACCAAAAAAACCAAAATGTACTGACCCAACAAACAATCTACTAAAAATGGCATGTCAATTTAAATTAACATAGGTATGACATATGACATTAGAATTAGAGTTATTGCTAATTACAAATGATCAACCACAGAAGTTTGAGCAATTACTCGAAAGTATCAGTAATTTCAATTCATAGGAAAGAATGTTGTGTTTTATGTCCTTCCCAGTAACATTAAGAGTCAAAACAAATCTAAAAGATGATTGTGGAATTGGACAGCAGCATAAATACAATACATATAAGCTCCCTGCAGATCGGCTAGTAGGAACCTTTGGTAGAATAGTATCAAACATATATTATTGATGAATGAAAAGCAGTAAGAAATTGCTATAACACTTTCTGATAGTGATTCTTTAGTATCTAACATGACATTTAGGTTGTAGTTAATTATAAATTCT
The DNA here is from genome assembly GCA_030864225.1 of Capsicum baccatum var. pendulum. Classification (NCBI taxonomy): domain Eukaryota; kingdom Viridiplantae; phylum Streptophyta; class Magnoliopsida; order Solanales; family Solanaceae; genus Capsicum; species Capsicum baccatum. The sequence continues at coordinate 78,635,460 of CM061560.1, read as the reverse complement.
AGGTAGATCACTAAGAGATTCAGAGTTGTAATTACCTTGTACATCTATTCGACTACTAGAAATTATAGGTGAGAATAAGATATTGGATGATCACAAAGGTATTAAAAGAAGTTAAATAGAATGGCATATCAGTATAGTTGATTGAAAATACTGAGGGCCTCTCCAAATTGTATGATGAAACACTATTCCTCACACTAATATCAGAAAATACTACAAAAAAAAGTATAGATTTTTTTATCTCAATAAAAGAGAGAATAAAAGCACATAATGAATCACCAATGAATAAACAAAAAACTACTCACCTTCCTTTTCAGAAACCTTTGCAGCAGACTTAGTTGGTTTTTTTTTGTTTGAATTATTTTTCTTCACTAAGTCATTTCTTTTTTCACTTTTCTTTTCAACTTTTTGTTTCTTAGTAGATATGGATGACTACTAAGAGATTCAGAGTTATAATTACCTTGTACATTTATCCCTAACTTCTAGAAATTATAGGTGAGAATTAGATATTGGATGATCACAAAGGTATTAAAAGAAGTTAAATAGAATGACATATCAGGATAGTTGAGTGAAAATATTGAGGGCCACTCCACATTGTATGATGAAACACCATTCCTCACGCCAATATCAGAAAATAAAACAAAAAAATAGATTTTTCATATCAATAAAAGAGGAATAAAAGCGCATATTGAATCATCACTGAGTAAACACCCAAGCAACCAAAAACCAAATCCTTGGAACCTTAAGAACCATATGGTTTACTTGCTTGTCGATAAAAAAAGGTAGCCTATAGGAGAATGATATAGCTAATTCAATATAAAGGTATAACAGAGTAAAATATAAATATAAGTCTTACATTGGTATTTTCAGCCCTGGGCTCAACCCATACATCCGGGTCTAGCTCATTTGTCTTTTTCATCTGTGTGTTCGTCTGAAGACTCAAGTTGAGTCGATTCGCGACCCAAGTCCTTCTCCTACAAACAAAAAGGTAAATAAGAGTAATAAAGTAATATTTAATAAAATTTATATACACACATAAATTAAAACCTAAGGTTACTATATACCATTTCTCAAACTATGACCCCGACACTTTTTGCATATCTGGTGTGCAATGAGCCACCTTATAAACTGGCTCTAGTTTTCTTATTTTGCTTAGAGAGTGCTTTATATTCAGGAGATTCCCAATAAATACATAAATCATCATATACAGTTTTGAGAAGCCATTGTGCAACATTGCCTGTACGTCTAACACGTTCAATCCAGTTGCGTAGCTTTGCACCAACATTCCTCTAAAAAGTAGTGGATATAACTCTATTGTGCTTTTTCAACCAAGTACACACTGTCTGAAAATCAATTGAGTAGTGTTATATGATATATATATATATATACATATATATATATATATATATATACACACACGCACATACACACACATATATATATACACGCGCATATACAAATATATATTACTACTAAATTTAACCAAATAATGATTAAATCTAGTATACCTTGAACTCTTAAAACATGGCTTGTCTATGGTCTTCTGGATTCTCAGACCAACTGTGCCAAGGTTGTGAAAAAAGCCTCCTAACGCTCTCCCTTACTACCTTATTAACTTCTTTTAATGCGGGATGCCACCTGTAAAAGAACAAAATAAATATGTAAAAACTTAGCACTTATGTTGTTGTTGCTGTTTTCTAGTGAACAAATCCTCCTCTAATTTAACTGTCTACAAAAATGATTTAGTACATTAAAAGAATCCCTAGATATCACTTACTACAAAACTGTATCTCATGTCACATGACTGTACTGAAGTAACAAAATAAATATGTAAGCATGAATATTTTATTAATGAAAAATAAACTTGAGAATTAAAAAATAAACTTACGTAGATCCATAAGGTTCGATGAAGAATCTACCAAGCCTGTCCTTATCTCCAGAAATAAGACCAATCTAATATGTATCAGTATCATCTGCTACAGGTGGAGGTGGAGGTACAGATCCAGATACAGATGCTACCCTTGGGAGTACCCAAGCTTTATTAATTGGGGGAGTAGATGTATGTGCATCAGATTTAGAGTTGTCTTTCATCCACAATCCTGAGAGGTCGGGGGATGAATTGCGAGGGTATGAAGTACCAGATGATAATATCAAAGTCCTGAAAGTATGTGGAGCATAAGAAGCGTACACCTGTCGCTGCTTTCTAGGACCATGATAATCTACAGGATTACTAGTGCCAAATGGGACATAAGACCTCCCTGATGAAGAGGTGTGCATCTCTGGTGTTGAAGAAAGTCGACCAAGAATATCATCAAGATTTATAGGCATCCTAGATTTATTTTTAGTAATTAACTTTGAATTCTTATCAAGACGAGGCCGATCACCGCTACCACCGGATGTCATCTACATGCAAGTTTACATTAAAACATATAAAAATCAATTTGTATTCTACCAGTGATGCTAGCATCCTATAAATATAACTTTTCTGAAGTTTACATCCAAGTAATTAAAAGGTAATTACATGTACAACAACTTGTACTTGAACTTGAACAAGTAGTAATATCAGAAATCTTGAAATCTCAAACTCCCAAAGTTGCTTCATTTTTTTTTGCTAATTTATATTCCAAATTTGCTATTTTTGTATTTTACTTTGGTAATTCTTAATTTTCTTGCTGTGTATTTGAGCTTATTTTCCAGGTTTGCGACTTGGTAAATCTTTATTCTTGACTGTTTTATAAGAGTGATAAGGTGGGGATTTGGCAAAGTGCTGGCTGAAACTGGATTAAATTTTAATGGTTTGAGAAAATAGAGTTGCTGTGAGTGGTTTGGTTGTTCTAGCTTTAGCTATTGTTGCTTTTGGAGAGAAAATTACACATAAGTACTCTTCGAACAGCAATGACCCAGTTATAGTTGCTAGTCATATCACATCAGTTACAAGCTTAATCTAGATATGGGCACGACAAGAAGGTTCATGAATAGTCATTTACCAGTTTTAAAAAAGAAGGTTCATGACTGACTACTCTATTTATCTATCCACCTTTTCTCTTTCTGAAAAGTTTGAAAGGTTGGATGGTAGATACAGTTTGGAGAAAAGATAAGGGGAAGCAGCAAAAAATGAAAGGACCAGAGAAAATAGGGAAAGAAGAACAAATTTAGAGAGTGATACTCATGTAAGGCCTGGAGAAGCATCACATGTCTAACTTCGCTCTAGTGTTCAGCTCAAGGTTTGATTCCAAATGACAAGAGTTGTAACATGATATCACAGTTTACCTGCAGATCATTAATTGCTTGCTCCCTGTAGTTTTCTTTTGCCTGATGAGCACGTTTGATAAATCCAAAGCACAACAGTCCCTACAAGAAATATAAGTAAAGAAAAACAGTGAAAATCTATTGTATGATATAGTACCCAAAAAAGTCTCAACATAATGGATTCTAATAGCATGTGTGCATTCAGAAGTAAGCCCTCATACTTAAATACAAGATAATTGAAATTTAAAGAATGACACAGAATGCAGGCATTCAAACAACAGATTGTAATCTTTAACAACACACTCTATATGATGAAGACCTAGTAAACACACTTAAGATGTACATGGTCATGAAAACAAAAGATATTTCAAATCATCTAGCAGAATAATAATAAGCATAGCTTCCGTTAGACTAATTGACAGGTGCCATTACTTCCATTCTTGTAAGGAATTCTCCTGTCTGAAAGCTAAAGTCATATAGCTAATCATATTTACCACCTCTATGGGAGATAGGTGGGCACCAAGAGAAGCCAGGAAGTATATCATACTCTTCAGGAATGTGTCATGTCAACTATAAGCTATAACAATATGGACCCTGACAGACAAGTGATTTCCATGCAACCTGATGAAGATAGTGAATCCTAGAAATAGAGCAACCATGTTTGACTTCAAATTAGTTATTATTATTAGCGAACAATGTTTGTTTTATTGGCTCATGTGTGCGTCTAATTTGTAAATATTTTGGCTTAAAGGAGTCAAGATTTTCCTGCAGTACTCTTCCATAGAATAAACTGGAAGGGGTTTTATTTCTCTCCCACATTTTGTAAAATAATGTGCTCCTATTTAAAGAGTGATTATCACCTGTATACCCATTTTTAGATTTTATTTACCTACAATATATACTCTATAGCTGATAGCTAGTATACAACATCAATTTGGTAATAAAAACTATAGAGAACATTAATCAAAGTTGTAACTAAAAACTATAGAGAATATTAATCAAAGTTGTAACTAACAGACGCGTGAAAGCAGAGAAAGCAATAAACAGGGAAAGAAACATGTACACCAGTAAGTGGAACTTTCTTAGTCTCCAAGTCAAGCAATAAACAAGAAAGTAGCATGTACACCAGTAAACAGAGTTTAGGCTAAAAAGATAACTATAAAATTAAAGCCAAAAAGTGGAACACCAGTAAATCTCAAAAAGCTTAAGCCTAAGCTAGTACAAACAAGAAATCTCAAAAAACTCTAACCAACAAAATACAATACACCAACTAGTGGTAATAAAAAACTAACTAGCTAATCTATATTCTCTCAATCTTCCTCATCGCTTGTTTTATTTTCATTATTCTCCTATTCTTCCTCATCCGTTGTTTTATTTTCATGGACCCTTTTGTCCTCCCAGAATGATTCATTTCCCTCATCTATTTCTTTTGCTGTATTTGCGATGTCAATGATCTCATTATCAAAAACTTCTTCTAATATGCATTGAGGATGTTCTAGATTATTTTCCAACTCATCATCCACTATTTGATCAACAGCTGTAACTTCGTTCTGGTATGCCACAACTGACACATTCTCAATCTCAATTCTCCCCACAGGCTTAGTCTTTATAACCACCTACCAGTTCTCTTTATCTCTACGTGGATATGTAGTATAATATACCTACCTGGAATTTTTTACAATGATAAAGGGATCATAATGATTATATTTCCTCGTGTGCTTAACTTCAGTTATATTGTGCTGTTGATTCACCTTGGTACCTCTATGTGATGGATCAAACCACTTGCACCGAAATAGAATTATCTTCTTTTTTGGCCAACTAGGGTACCTGACTTCTAATATCTTTTGTATGACACCAAAATATTCAACGATTTGACCATTACCGTCAACATCACCTTCAACACACACACCACTGTTATTATTTTTTATTATACTTAGAAACTTTCTCAGTTTGAAACTTTAAACCGTTCAAACAATATTTATCCATTGTCCGAATTTGAGTTGCAGGACCAAATATAATCTCTCACCAATGGCAAATGTTCAATGGTACTATGTTCATCCAAAACCTACATATTATTAGATCAAAATATAAATTTTATTAAATGACCTATATATAATTTTAGTAAATGCACATATGATATATCATACTTACGTATTTTTCCAGCCAATCGGAAAACCTCGTATATATGGTATCATTACCCCATTTCCCAATGAATAAACTGTCAAGTATACATCATTAACATTTTTTTATTAGTGAAGTGTCCTAAACAAATTAATATAATTCAATAACATGATTAACACTTACTCAAGATATGATTGAATCTCTGGACAATTGAGGAAAACATGTGTCACAATAGATTTTCTTTCCATCCCAATGAGGGCTCGCGCACAATAACTTTTAGATCCTCTACCCGAATTGTTAAAAATTGATATAGGTGGAACATAGGATCACCATCACCTTCATCATTACGATTGTACCTATTTCTCTTGCATAGAACTTCATCCCCAAAGTAGTAAGAACAAAAATAAGTAGTTTCTTTTGCAAGATAAGCTTCACAAATTGATCCTTCAATTTCCCCCCTTTGCTTAATAGTTTGTTTGCTCTCGCTAATTTTCCTGCATAATTTTATCTTAGGAATATAAAAGTAATTCTTTTAAGAAAATGATGGCATAAATTTTAAAAAAATTGCCTCTCTCCTGGATACATTCACCTTATTTAAACTGGGCCTCCAAGACGTGCCTCTTATACGAGGTGAATTGGAAGATGCTCCATCACATCAAAAAAGCCACATGAAAAGATCTTCTCCAACTTAGTAGTGATGACAGGAATATTATGCTCCATTCTGTACAAGCTACTCTCCAACAACTTTTCTGAACATAAATCTTTGAAGAACAAACTTATCTCTGTGATTGGTTTCCATATTCTCTCAGGAAGGTTGCTAAATTCTATAGGAATCAAGGTCCGTAAAAACGTGACAATCATGGATTTTTGTACCAATCAATTTCTCTTCTTCCATATCTTCTCATTTTCCTGAATTCGAAGCATAGTCCTCAGGCATCCTCAAATTCTTAACCCACTCACCTATTTCTCGTTTCTCATCTAATGTGAATGAAAACTGGCCTTGGGCTTAAATAATTTACCATTTTCTTTTTCCTTCAACCACAATTCCTTTCTCTTGCAATACTTCTTTATATCCATTCTAGATTTTGAATTATCTTTTGTCTTGCCCTTAACATCCATGATTGTGTTGAATAAATTATCAAAATAATTTTTTTCAATGTGCATCGGATCAAGATTATGTCTTAGTTTATTGTTCCCCCAATACGACAACTCCCAAAATATTCTTTGTTTGGTTCAATTATGTTCAACACCATATCCAGGAAGTTTAGAAGGTGGACCATCTGTAACTTTAGGCAAATTACAAACTCTCTTCCAAATTTGATGGCCTATCAGTAATGGAGGTGGCGGATCATTCTCAATCTTATTCTTTTTGAACGTATTTTTTATCCTTCTAAACTCATGGTCCATTGGTAAGAACTGGCGGTGACAATCAAACCAAGAATTTTGTCGACCATACTTTAAAGTGAATGCTTTACTATTTTCCATGAAATATGGGCAAGCTAACTTTCCAGCAGTCATCCAGCCAGACAACATCCCATATGCAAGAAAATCGCTAATAGTCCACATTAAATTAGCATGCATAATAAAATTCTGCTTAGTTGATATATCATATGTCACCACACCTTAATGCCATAATTGTAGTAACTCATCTATCAATGGCTGGAGATATACATCGATCAAACTTTTTGGATTGCGGATACCTGGAATAATACAACTTAGAACTATGTAGGGACTTGTCATGCATATTTCAGCTGGAAGATTATATGGAGTAATAAAAACAGGCAACCAAGAATAAGGTGTGTCAGAATTAGAGAATGGTGTGAAACTATCTGCACACAATCCCAATCTAACATTTCTTGGTTCACTGACAAAATCAAGATAAGTTCAATCGAAGTGCTTCCAAGATTCTCCATCTGATGGATGAGACAAGACACCTGGTGGCCTTCTATTTTCATAGTGCCATTTCATATGTGGGGCAGAACTCATCAAAGCATACAACCTCTTAGCCTAGGTATAAGAGGAAAATAGTGCATCGCCTTAATAGAAACCATCTTTCCACTAGGAGTCCACTTATAACGAGCATGTCCATAAAACCTACAATTTTCTAATTCAGTATCATTCTTATAGAAAAACATACAACTATTTATACAACAATGGATTCTATTATATGATAATCCCAACTTGGAAACCAATTTCTTTGTTTGATAAAAATTCTGAGGTATGTTCAACTCCGGATTTACTAGTTCACCTAAAAGACCAATCATAGAGTCTATAACAACTTGAGCAACAATCCAATCAGCTTTGATACTTAGTAATCTAACTACAACAGATAAAGCAGAATGCAAACTCCCTTCATATAGCGGGTGACTAGCCTCTTCTAATTGTTGATAAAAACCTCTTGCTTCTTCATTGGAATCTTCTTCTAAATTCTCTTCGGGTTCTATCCCATCCCCAATACCAAAAGCATCATTGACCATTTAATGAATTCTATCCTCATGTTGTACCCTATCATGTTTCACCCTACGTTGAACTCTAGCATTTTGAATCCTAGCATGTTGGCCATGTACAAGCATGTCATATTCATCCACAGGCAACGAATTATAAAATATACTATTCAAACCATCTCTTTCTCTATGATCGACCCACACAAAGTATCTTGGCTTAAATCCATTACGATAGAGATGAGTCAGAACTATATCTGGTTGAAAAAACTTCAAGCACCTACATGAACTACAAGGACACCTAACCACTTCATTTTTTTGAAATAGATCTAGTGACATCGTATGATCGATAAAACCTCTAACGCCATCAAGATATTGAGGTTTTAAACAACCAATATTTTCATAATCCATATCATACAACCACAAACGATGATCCATCTACAAAAATATAGATATTAAATAATATGCAACTTTACATTAAAACATATAAAAATCAAGTCATTAGTTCACATTTCAAGTGAATACACTTAAATCATTTTCAAGTAGCTACAATTAAGCATTTTCAAGTCATTAATTTCATATTTCAAGTAGCTACACTTAAGCATTTTCAAGTCACAAGTTCACAATTACAAATAGCTACAGTTAACCATTTTCGAGTCACAAGGTCACAATTTCAAGTAACTACACTTCAGTATTTTCAAGCCATTAACTTCATATTTCAAGTAGCTACACTTAACCATTTTCAAGTCAGAAGGTCTCAATTTCAGGTAACTACACTTAAGCATTTTTAAGTCGTTAAGTTCACATTTCAAGTAGCTACACTTAAGCATTTTCAAGTCACAAGTTCACAATTCAAATAGCTACACTTAACCATTTTTAGGTCACAAGGTCACAATTTCAAGTAACTACACTTAAGCATTTTCAAGTCATTAACTTCATATTTCAAGTTGCTACACTTAAGGTCACAATTTCAAGTAACTACACTTAAGCATTTTTAAGTCGTTAAGTTCACATTTCAAGTAGCTACACTTAGCCATTTTCAAGTCACAAGTTCACAATTTCAAGTAACTACACTTAAGTATTTTCAAGTCACAAGGTCACAATTTCAAGTAACTACACTTAAGCATTTTCAAGTCATTAACTTCATATTTCAAGTTGCTACACTTAACCATATTCAAGTCACAAGATCACACTTTCAAGTAACTACACTTAAGCGTTTTCAAGTCGTTAAACTTCATATTTCAAGTAGCTACACTAACATTTTCAAGTCCTTAACTTCACATTTCAAGTAGCTATACTTAAGCATTTTCAAGTCATTAACTTCACATTTAAAGTATCTACACTTAACCATTTTATAGTTATTAACATCACATTTCAAGTAGCTACACTTAAACATTTTCAAGTCACAAGTTCACAATATCAAGTACCCATTTAATTAACCATTTTCAAGTCAAGTTCACAATTTTAAGTAACTACACTTAATCATTTTCAAATCATAACTTCGCATTTCAAGTGACTATATTTAACCATTTTCTAATCACTAGTTCACATTCTCAATTGTAATATAATTCAGATAATTCAATAAATTTAATAAAGCTAATAGGTAGAGGCATCACATGTACCTCTCACACCATATAATCATCATAAAATCTATGGATTTAAAAGCCTTCTACAACAAATAATTTCACCATGACATTACATATAAAGACTTCACTATAAGAAAATAGAGAGAAATAAACTTACCTTTGTTTGGCATAATTTGAACAGAAAGAGGCAAGCGATCGTTTAATGCAATCACAACAACAAATTATATCTGTTCTTCAACCAGGCTTTCTATCAACATAACTTTAAATAAGGTCATTATTTGAAGAATAATCTTTGGGATTCAACTAAAATGGAATTTTTAAATGAAATAAGCAAAAATCATTAACATGATTCATAAGCGAAAATATTATGCAGACTCTTTTCTTATTCTTAACTAAAGATTATGAAGTCACCAATTTTTGAACTTAATTCTCATCAAATAAGTATGGCATGTACCAGTTGTTGTGCACCATAGATCTTATAAAGATTATAAAGTCACTAATATTCAATCGATTATCTCCATAATTTCAATAGTTCCCTTAAGATCTTTTTTTTGTTTCTCCCTTTTTAATGTCCCTTCCTTTGCAACAAAGACTTAGAATTCGAAGAAGAGATAGTTACAAATTAACAACCTTACACCACTTTGACTTTTAAGTATTAACCCTTCAATGTTAGGTATGGAAAAGGTATAGATTTACAACACACAATCCTTCTAACATACGCAGTAATAGTAATGCAATAAGACCTAACCCAAATTCTTAAAAATTAAAATGGCAGCCAAATAAGTTATAAACTTAGAATAAATTATCAGTTGCCTTTTCAAGAGCGTGAATTTTGAACCAAACAACAGTATTAGGCCTCATTCTTCACCTAGACACCGTATCTTCCATTTCCTCCGCCTTTTATTCCATTAGACATACAGTCCTAACACTAAAGATAGTTTTTTTATTGATAAGTGTTTGACGCTCACTATCTTATACTGCCATACCAGCCAATCCAAATATTAACGCTAAATGTCGCTTGATGAACTAGTGTTTTTCAAATTAATACTTAAAATACATGACATGACAATAGTACTTTCAGGACCAAACTCATTAACAATACCAGCAACATACAAAATAGTGAAGTAAAAACAATCAATAGAATGAGATTCATTACTTAGGAACATGCATAAACAAACTCTTTTTTTTCGATGGGAAACACATGATAGACATCATTGGAGCCAGATCTTAATAATAATGCAAATAAAATTGTTCATCCAAAATCATACATAAAGAGGAATAAATTAGCATAGTAGCCTTACATTTTTCCCTATATTGACGGGGATTGCTAAGCTTAGAAATAAAAGAGTTGTCCTAATTTTGACTGATTAGAAAAGAGAAAGAGAGAGACAGGGAGGAAGAGAGAGAGAAAAGGAGAAAAATAGGTCTGTTGCCCTAATATGGGTGGACTGAAAGCTTGACTAAATGTCGACGTTGACCATCGCTTTTTAAAAATTTATATATTTAATTTATTTTTTAAAATATAAAAATTATTTATTTATTATTGAATTAAAAATATCAAATATCGATGGCCAACGTCGCTTTTTAAAAAATTAATTTTTATTTAATTTTAACAAAAGAGACGCTATCTATCGCTTTTTGTTAAAAAAAGAAAAATTAAAAATAATTACAAATTACGACGGATGGCGTCACTTTTCTAGAATTAATATTTTAAAAAACAAAAATTATAGCAACGTTGTGCATCGCTTTTAATAAAAAAATAAAAATCAAATTTATAAATCGACGAAATACGTCACTTTTCAAAAAATTTATTATTATTATTATTATTATTATTTTTAAATAAATTATGACGCACTTTATCGCATTTATTAAAAAAATTATAAATTATTTGTTAATTTGTTGGCACAATAATCTGCGAAAAAAGTGATGGATATTAAAATGTTGGCCGTCGATTTTAATAAAAAATAATTAAAAATTAAAATTAAATTGAAAAAGAGATGGACAGTGTCTCTTTTCTCGTCGCTTTTTTTGCATCGATTTTTGGCCTTTTTTAGTAGTGCTTAAGGGTTGATTTTTCTCCATAAATCTTGATATTTCAGGCATGTTACTCTTCTCCAATTCTTATTTTATGAAAAGCATGTGTTTTAAATGGTTCAATTGTATGGATTTGAATATGGGTTTTGATATAGTTGAGAGTTCTAGAATGTTTGATACTTAAATTGTTTTCCCATGTGTTTTATGAGTTACTCATGCTTTGAAATTGATGTTTTAAACTAATTGTGTGCATGGGTGTAGGAATTGGAATAGGAGTCAAGGTATTCCCCCAAATTGATGTTTTAAACTTGGGATTAGTTTTGAATAATGATGTTCCCTCAGCTCAATTGTGCAATTGGCTTTGAATTATGAAATTATCACTTCGTGAGACTTACTCATTAATGATATTGCATTCATAAATGGTTAAACAATGAAAATGGATTTTGAAGGCCTTGTTTTCTATGTTTGATTTAATGAACAAAGAGGGTCGAGGTATTCCCCCAAGTTAATATAATTTTTATGGCATAGAGATAAGCTTGCAAGTGAAAGGGTATGACGATACCCATGGTGTGATTTAATGGTTGATTCTTTGGTTAATAAATGGGTTATACGTAACGCCCCTGTTTTTTGGTTCTTAAAAATTCCTGAAATTTTGCACTCTTTGCCTTGACTACGACTTGGCCTATGAGTCGTAGGGTGTCTTGATAGGTCATTGAGACAAGTCATAACCAAATTAGTAAGTTTGTATCTAGATTCTTATCTGTGTATGAGTGTCTCACTAAGAGCCGTAAGGATTTGTTATGAGTCATAGGTGTAAATCATAGGGTGTCCAGTGTATGCCCCAATTTGGGTTCTGTGTTGACTACGACTGGACTCTAAGAGTCATAGGGTACCATTAAGAGTTGTAAGGTTAATAGTGTACAGTTCCTTGGTGGTTCTGTCTTAGTTATGACTCATGGTGACAAGTCCTAAGGAGTGGGTACAAGTCAATGGTTGTCCCTTAGTCAATGATGACACTTTTCAACTTTTAAGTTAAGGACATTTTGGACATTTCCCCTCTTACCCAAATTGAAATCCACACTTTATAACCCTTTTAGGGTGTCATTAGCACTCAAAAAACAAATCTAAGTAACTTCTCAAACACACCAAAGGCTCTCTAAATTCCCTCAAGTAAGTTAAGCTAGGGGTTCATCAAGTTGGTCATCCAAGGGATCTAGAGTTAAATTTTCTTTGTGAAACTTGATATTTCAGGCATGTGACTCTATCCTTAAACTTAATATCTCTATTACATTAAAGTACATGATTATTTACGTGCTTAAAAGTAAGGGTTTTGACATAATTTGCTGTTTTGATATGAATGGTCAATTAATTATTTTCTCATGGTTTTATTATGCATTACTCATCTCTTAACTATGGTTTTGAACTTAGGGTGCATGGTATGGTAATAAACAAAGGTATTGTGATTTCCCAAACTTATAACTTTTGAAGTGGTTATGATCCCAACCCCATATTGTGAAATTGTTTTCAGTTATGAGAAATATGAGAATTTAAATATTCTTGAACTATTGCATTATGAGATTGAATTTGATCCTTTTGGGTTGGTGTTTAGGAAAGCTACTGCATAACTGAACCAAGACGGGGTTGTAAATTCCCCAAGTAATGAAATTGTTTTGGCCTATTGATGTTACCTTGCAAGTGTTATTGGTATAACTATACTAACAATGTATGACTAAATGTGTATTATGGTTCAATGAATGGGATTATATGAAAATTGTTTTAATTGGGATTTAAAGAGGGTTGTGTAGCTGAGTCATAAAAATGGAGGTCTGAGAGCCAACATTGGAAACTGCAGTTGCCAATGCGAGGGTCTATATGACTAGGTGGTTCAAGTCCTCCTATTATTATTATTATTATATAATTGGGAGGTTCGAGTCCCCTATGTATCATTACATAATTTGGTGCTCGTGTCACATTGATATGTAAGGAGGTTTGAGTCCCCTATAGTGCAAATGTTTACCCTTTGGTTCATGTGGCCACATATTCTAGGGCCCTATTAGCTAGGGAGAGCTGGGCCCTATAACTCATAGGTGCCTTGTATGTTATGACGTTGAGCTACACAATCTAGACTAAGGTTTTAAAATGTATGTTAAGCCTTGTTCCCTATTCGGACATGTTATATATATATGTATGTATATGCATTGGATGATGTACATGTAATCTCAAATGATTTTGAACTGTTGATTATGAAATTATGTTGTCCCGTATCCCTGAGTTATATGCTAGCACTCCAATTGCTAACCATCTTTAGACGTTGTATCTCCGCGTGATATAGGCACTGACTATAGTTCTACTTCTCCTGCTTAGTGATTAGGATTCAGGATCAGCTCGTGAGTTGACAATGAAGTGGAGAGCTTCCATACATCAGAAGACTATATTTCATGTTTTGGTCTTTTATGTTTTAGACTGTTTAAACTTATTTTGGCTATAGGCAGGGATATGTCCCGATACTTTATTGAAAAATAGTTTTGGTTCATGTCTAGAAGGATCTATCAGATTACTATGGACTTAGGTGGTGGTGTTCGGTGTTGGTTGTTGATCATAGAAGTATTAATTATTCTTTAATCTATTTTGTTATATGTTTGGAATTTATCTTACATTGAGAATATTGTGTTTACTTAGTTAGGTGCAGGGGTTATCTGCGGTCCACGTGGGACTTGAGATACCCATGACGCCAGGCCCTGGTTCAGGTCGTGACATTATGTAAAACTTGATTTAAATTAGGCTTAATATGGGTTATGTAGCAAAGCCATGAAGCTGTGGGTCTCAGATGACTTATATTGAAAACTCAAGTTTGCCGATGTGAGGTTTGGCGTTGATGACTGTGTGCATGGGTCATACTTGATATGTATAATTTGGGATGGCTAGTTTCCTTGATGGCTTTTGATTTCCCTCAATATTTCTTTGGTTCATGTGGAAAACACACACTAGGCCCTTTTAGTAGGGAGAGCTAAACCCATATAGCCCATGGGTGCCTTTTATGACGGTTAAGATACATAGTCCAGGATAAAATTTTACTTCATGCAAAGCCTTGTTCCCTTACCCGACATATTATTTATGGATGTATATGATGATGATGTTCACAAGGATTTGAATTGTATTTGAATTGGTATTATTTTATCCCTTATCCCTATGTTACATGCTAGTGCTCAAACCACTAACCATGTCTGGACATTGTATCCCACGCGATGTAAGGTTCGAAGGTAATTCTACTTTTTCTACACAGTGTTAGGTTGATACGCTTGGTCTATCAATAATTTGTGGTAAAGTGGTGAGCTTTTATTCTCTGAAAGACTTGGTCATTTTATTAATTTCCTTCCAAAACATGGAATTGAAGAATTCTTATTAACATTATCATTTTCATTGTCATTGTTAGGCTCAGGGTCAGGGGTTTATCCCAGCTTAGATTATTCTCAAATTTGTTAAGGTTTTCTGAATATTATTGTGGATTAGGTATTGATGTTGACACTCTTAGTTGTCTTTGAGTTTATTATCCTATCATCTTGTTATATATTTGGATTTCAATCGCTGTTAGGTGTGCTATGTTCAGTGTGGTTAGGCAAAGAGGGTGGTCTCTAATCCTCGGTGGACTTGAGATACCCATCATAGCCAGGCCATGTTTAGGGTTGTGACAAATTTTGTATCAGAGCCTAGGTTTGGTGTCATTTGGTCTCCACAAAGTCGTGTCAAGTAGAGCCTCTTTTATGGGTGTGTAACGCACCACACTTATAAGGGAGAGGCTATGAGGCAGTTAGGAATATTTCCCTTTCTTGTGATCTGCTTTCGGGCTGAGAGTCTAGAGTGTTAAAATATCCTCTAATTCCGATTTGTTCACTCTTTAGATCATACATCCCGGAAGATCTGATGCTCATAGAAACTACTCTGTCCTGCTCGAGGACAATATTGATAGGGCTCATCCTATTTATGAAGCTCAGGCCTGGTCTAGGGTCGCTGCTTCTGATTGCCGTAGTAGAGTTCCACCAATCCCTACTGATCCTTCTCGCACTAATTATATTCCTGCTTGGTTGCCTTCAGGAGATATTAATAATATTGAGGTTTGCTATTCTATTCATTTGTGGACCTAGTTAGTGAAATCTCATTCACGTCAGCTTGATCTTGCTAGTACTGTTATGAGTTCTTCTGAGTTCACTAGGGTTGGCCAGTTTATGAGTGGGAATCCTCTGACCTTTACTGTCTCTAAGGTGGAGGAAGATCCTCAAGGGTTTATAGATGAGATGGAGAAGATTTTTTGTGTGATACATGCTTATAACTCTTAAGGGTATGGAATTCGTTGCATACCAGCTGAAGAATGTGGCGTATCAGTGGTATGAAGAGTGGGACCAGTCTAAGGGAGATGATGCAGAGTTGGATTTATGGGAGGATTTCTCTTGTACTTTTCTTGATCACCTTTTTCCTCAAGATTTAAGAGAGGCGAGGGCTGAGGAGTTCATGAATTTAAAAAATGGTAAGATGTCTGTAAGGGAGTATGCCTTGAAGTTTCATCAGCTATCCTACTATGATCCTAAACTAGTTTCTAGAAGGAGAGCTAAGATCAAAAAGTTTTTTTTGGGGCTTATCTCGATATTTGGTGTTAGAGTGTAAAGCCGCCCTGCTAAACAGTGATATGTTATCTCTAGGCTTGGTGTATATGCAACAGGTAAAAGATGAAAATAAGAAATAAGGCAAATTAGGGAAGAGGCAAATTAAAATATCTTGGTATTTTGAGAAGGGTGGTGGCCAACAGAATAGTGGTAGAGATGGTAGACAGTGGTCTAATAAGAAGTGGGGGAATTCTGGTTCTTATTTTACGATTAGTGTCCCATATCATAATATGTTTGGTAACCACTGTGTTCATAGCAAGAATGGATTTAAGGCACGCAGTGCCCAATCTTAGGTAAGTGGGGCCTAGTCAACTCTATCACATCCTCCTTGTAGTTTTTATAGACAGTTGCACTATTGATTTTGTGACGAGAAAAGGAATAAGTGTTTCAGATGTAGCCAACCTGGCCATTTTCAGAGGAACTATCCTTCAGGCGAAGTTGCTAAGGGGGTTAATAAGGTCTCGATTGCTGATTTTTTAGCTCCTGCACCAAAGGGTGCTACTTTTGGCTCTGGCACTAGTTAGAATCGTCTATATGCTCTTGCGACCCATCAGGATTCTGAGGTATCTCCTGATATTGTTACTAGTATGACAAAACTTTTCTCTCATGATGTATATAATTTGTTTAATTCTGGGTCTAATTTTTCTTATGTGACCCCTTATATGGCTATTCAATTTGGTTTTGTTTCTGAGTGTATTCCTGATCCCTTTTCTATGTCTACCTCGGTGGGTGACTTTATTATGTCTAGAAGAGTCTATACAGTTGTGTGGTATCAGTCTATGTAGGCATACCTTTGAGGATCTAATTAAGTTGGATATTCAAGACTTTAATGTGATCGTGGGGATGGACTAGTTGTACTCATGCTATGCCTCTCTTGATTGTCAGATCTGAAGGGTCAATTTCCAATTCCCAAGTGAACCCTTGATCGAATAGAAAAGGAGTTACTTAGTGCCTAAGAGAAGGTTCATTTCATATCTTAGAGATCGGAGGTTGATTTACAAGGGTATTCTCTACAATTTAGTGCATGTTAAGGATTCTAGATCCGAAGGTCCTTTCTTGCAATTTATCCCTTTGGTCTGTGAGTTTTCCAAGGTGTTTCCTGATAATATTCCTGGTGTTCCTCCTGATAGGGAAATTGATTTTGGGATTGACCTTATTTCAGACACTCATCTTATCTGTATCTCTCCCTATAGAATGGCTTCAGTTGAGTTGAAAGAACTTAAGGAGCAGTTGAAAGATCTCATAGATAAGGGTTTAATCTTCCCTAGTGTTTGTCCCTAGGATGCTCCAGTTCTCTTTGTGGATAATAAGGATGGGTCCCTTCGGATATGTACAGATTACCCCTAATTAAATAGGGTGACCATGAAGAATAAGTATCCACTTCCTAGGATTGATGATCTCTTTGATTTTCTTCAAGGTGCTAAGTACTTTTCTATGATTGATCTTTGGTCGGGTTACCATCAACTGAAGGTTAGGGAGGTGGATATCCCTAGGAGTGATTTTCGTACTCGTTATGGCTATTATGAGTTTTTGGTCATGCCTTTTGGATTGACTAATGCCTCGAAGAAATTTATTGATCTTATGAATCAGGTATTTTTTTATTTCTTGAATTTGTTCGTAATTGTAGTTATTGATAATATTTTGGTGTATTCCAAGAGTGAGGCAGATCTTGCGGATCACCTTCGCATAGTGTTACAAACCCTTAAGGATCAACAATTGTATGCGAAGTTCTCAAAGTGTGAGTTCTGGTTGAATGTTGTGATCTATTTGGGTCATGTTGTTTTTAGTTAGGAAATCATGGTGGATTAACAAAAAGTTACGGTTTTTAAGAAGTGGCCTAGACCCACGACTCCAATCAATATTCAGAGTTTCTGGGGTTTAGCCAATTATCATTAAAGGCATAAAAGTTTCTCTTCTATTGCTACCCCATTGAAAAAGTTGACTTAAAAAAAGGTAAAGTTTATATGGTCTGATGCGTGTGAGTGTAGTTTTAAGAAGTTGAAGAATAAGTTGGCTTCATCTTCGATTTTGACTCTACCGGAGAGTACTGATGGTTTTGTTGTTTATTTTGATACTTCCCGAGTGGGACTGGGTTGTGTGTTGATATATCATGGCAAAGTCATTGCATATTATTCTAGGCATTTAAAGATATATGAGAAGAACTATCCGACTCATGATTTGGAATTATTTGTTGTGTTCTTTACTTTTAAGATTTGGCGTCACTATTTTTATAGGGTTCATGTCAACATCTTCTTAGACCATAATAGTTTGTAGTATGTTTTCACCCAGTAACAGTTGAATCTCACGAAGAAGAAATGGCTTGAGTTACTTAAGGACTATGACATGAGTCATCATTATCTTCAAGGTAAAGCTAACATAGTTGGTGATGCTCTTAGTAGGTTACCTATGGGAATCTTGTCTTATGTTGATGAGGAAAAGTGAGGGTTGGTGAAGGATATTCACCATTTGGCTAACCTTGGAGTTTATCTGTTGGACTCTGGGGATGGTGGTGCGATTGTGCAAGGGATAGTGAAGTCATCTTTTGGTGCAGAGGTGAAGGAGAAACGGGTATTGGATCCTATCTTAATGTAGATCAAGGGTGATGTAGGTCACTAGAAGGTGATGACTTCTGAGATTGGTGGTGATGGTATCTTGAGGTACCAAGGCATACTGTGTGTTCCCGATATTGATGGGCTGAGAGGGAGGATTTTATCCCAGGCTCATAAATTGAGGTACATTGTTTATCCTGGTTTGACAAAGATGTACCATGATTTGATGAAGATCTCTTGGTGGAATAACATGAAGACGAATGTGGCCAATTTGTTGCTAAGTGCTTGGTGTGTCAACAGGTGAAGGTTGAGCACTTGAAGCCTGGTAGTTTATCTTAAGAAATTGAGTTGCATGTGTGGAAATGGGAAGTGATTAACATGGATTATGTTATTGGACTTCCATGGTCTTACTATTAGTTTGATTTGATTTGGGTCATTGTGGATAGGATGACCAAGTTCGCCTATTTCTTGCCAGTAAAGACTAACTATTTAGCGGAGGATTACGCTAAGCTTTTCATTCAGGAGATCATAAAGTTGCATGGTGCTCCAATTTCCATCATATCTAATCGAGGTACTCAGTTCTCATCTCACTTTTGGTATTTCTTTCAGAGAGGTTTGGGAAATAAGGTAAACCTAAGCACCAATTTGCACCCTCAGATGGATGGATAGGTAGAAAGGACGATTAAGACCATAGAGTATAATCTAAGGTCTTGTGTGATAGTATTTGGTGGTAGTTGGATTGACTATTTTCCTCTTATAGAATTTGCTTGTAATAATAGTTATCACTCTAGTATTGAGATGGCTTATTTTGAGGTTTTTTATGGTAAGAGGCATAGGTCTCTTATTGGGTGGTTTGAGGTAGTGAGAATAGGTTGTATGGTCCCGACTTGGTTCACCGGGTTATGGAAAAGGTGAAGGTGAATCGGGATAGGCTTAAGACCGCCTAAAGTTTCCAAAAGTCCTATGCAGATGTAAGGTAAAGGGATTTAGAGTTTGATGTGGATGATTTGGTGTTCTTGAAGGTGTCTCCCATGAAGGGAGTGGTGCATTTGGGAAGAAAGGTAAACTAAACCCCATTTATGTTAGTCTATATCATATTTTAAGGTGAGTGGGCAATATGGCGTATGAGTTATAATTGCCTTCCAGTTTGGGTTCTATCCATCCGGTATTCCATGTGTCGATGTTGAAAAATTGTGTGGTAATCCTTCCTTGGTTATTTTTTTGGTGAGTGTTGGTGTCTTGGATTCCTTGTCTTATGAGATAATCCTGATTGAGATTTTGGATTAGCAAGTTCGTCGATTGAGAGCGAACGATGTGGCTTCGGTAAAGGTTCTATGGGGGAACCAAATATGTGAAGAAGCTACTTGGGAAGATGAAGAGGACATTAAGTCCAAATATCCATTCTTGTTTCCCGCTTCCAAATAATCGTGCTTGAGGTATATGTAATTCTTAAAATCTTTGTTTTCTGACTTTATTAAAGGAAATTGTGATTTTCTTGATATCTTTGTTAAAGGTAAGTGTGCATGTTCTTTGTGTTAACTCATGCTAATGAAAGCCTTGTCTCATCATTCGCGGCTGAATGATACTGGGGGGAGGGGGAGAATGTAACACCTCAGATTTTGGTCTCAATTTTTTTTTGAGTTTTTAAACTCATAACCCAAAATATGACTCTCCTAACGAGTTGTTGCATGTCATTACTGGTCTTAAGGACCCACTAGTATCCAGACCAGTATGAATGCCTGGAGTTTCTATTATGACTATGACTAAGAGGTTATAAGTCTTAAGGACTCAAAATGAGTTGAATAGTCCCATCCGTAGTAAAACCAGTTTGAGGCCCAAAGTATTCTGTCTTGACTATGACTTGGACCTTACAATTCATAGGATCTCTTAACAAGTCATAGGGTCACCAAAGTAAGGTCCATCAGCTACTGTCCAGACTACAATTCGCGGTGATGAGCCATAGTGAATACTTACGAGTCATATAGTTACCCATAGTCACTGGCAATAATTTTCAACTTTTTAATTGAGGGCATTTTGGACATTTTCCTCTTTACCCACTTAATACCCACGACCATAAAACACCATTGGGACGTTATTTTCAATACTTTAGCACTCAAAACATTTTGTCAAACTCTTTTAAATTCTTCAAGGTCAAGATACTTAGGGTTTCTAAGAAGTTGGTCATCTAAGGGCTTAAGAGTTGATTTCTCTCCCTAAATTTTGGTATTTCAGGCATGTTTCTCTTCCCCAATTCTTATTTTATGAAAAACATGTGTTTTAAATTGTTCAATTGTATGGATTTTAATGTGAGTTTTGCTATGGTTGGGGTTCTAAAATATTTGATCCTTAAGTGTTTTCCCATGGTTTTTATGAGTTATTCATGCTTTGAAATTAATGTTTTGAACTAATGGGGTGCATAAGTGTGAAAATTGGGATGGGGGTCAAGGTATTTTCCCAAATTGATGTATTAAACTTGGAATTGGTTTTGAATAATTGTGTTCCCACAACCTACCTATGTAATTGGCTTTGAATTATAAAATTGTCAGTTGGTTTGAATTACTCACTAATGACGTTGCATTGCATAAATGGTTAAATAATGAAAAGGGATTTTTAAGGCCTTGTTGGCCATGTTTGATTTAATGAACAAAGGGAGTCGAGGTATTCCCCTAAGTTAATGTGATTGTTATGGCATAGAGATAAGATTGAAAGTGTATGGGTATGACGATACCCATGGTGTGCCTTAATGGATGATTATTTGGTTAATAAATGGTTTATCTGAAAATTATTTTAAATTGAGCTTAATGGGGGTTATGTTTGCCGACTTGAGGTTTGATCTTGATGACCATGTGTATGGGTCACACTTGATATATAAAATTTGGGATGTCTAGTTGCCTTGATGGCTTTAGCTTTCCCTTGATTTTTCTCTGATTTGTGCGGCTAGCACACACTGAGGCCCTTTCAGCAGGGGGAGCTGAACCCATATAGCCCGTGGGTGCCTTTTATGATAGTTAAGCTACATAGTCCAAGATAAAGTTTTACTTAATCATAAGCCTTGTTCCCTTTCACGACATATTATTTATGTATGTATACGAGGATGACGTTCACATGGATTTGAATTGGATTTGACTTGGCATTATTTTATCCCCTATCCTTGAGTTACATGCTAGTGTTCAACCCATGAAACATCTCTATATATTGTATCCCCATGCAATGCAGGGTCTGAAGACAATTCTACATTTCCTGGTAGTGTTAGGTGGATCGGATCGATTCGTCAGTCGATTGTAGTGAAGTGGTGAGATTCCAATCTCTGCAAGACTTGGTCATCTCATCAATTTCCTTCCATAACATAGAATTGCAGACTTCTTATTAACATTATCATTGTTATTGTCAGGGTCGGGGGCATGTCCCAACTTAGACTGTTCTCTGATTTGGTGAGGCCTTGTGGATATTACTGTGGATTGGGTATTGATGTTGACACTCTTAGTTATATTTAGTTTATTATCTTTCCATCTTGTTATATGTTTGGATCTCAGTCCCTGCTATGTGTGCTATGTCCTGTGTGTTTAGGCAAAGGGGGTGGTCGTCGGTCTTCGGTGAACTAGAGATACCCGACGCAGCCAGACCCTGGTTTGGGTCATGACATTCGGTTGATCATTTACCTCTCATAGAGTTTGTGTATAATAAAATCTATCACTCTAGCATTGGGATGGATCTTTTCGAGGTCTTTTATGGTAGGAGATATATGTCTCCTATTGGGTGGTCTGAGGTTGGTGAGAATAGGTTGTATGGTCCAGACTTGATTCACCAAGTCATGGAAAAGGTGAAGGTCATTCAGGATAGGATTAAGACAACCCAAAGTCACCAAAAGTCCCATGCGGATGTGAAGTGAAGGGAGTTAGAATTTGAAGTTAGCGACTGGGTAGTCTTGAAGGTGTCTCCTATGAAGGGAGTGATAAGGTTTGGAAGGAAGGGAAAGCTCAGTCCCTGTTATATTGGCCCGTACTTGATTTTGAGGAGAGTTGATAACATCCAAACAACATCTCCTATTAGCTGATGATAGTTGCCATCAAAATATAGTAACCCAACAGAGGTTGGAGTCAAATCCCAAGGGAACACGTGGCTTTGCAGATCTTAGCAGTTGTAGTTTGCAGGCAGAAAAAAGCAAGTAAATGAGGGGTTTTTGTGTAGTAATCTCGAGAAAGTAACTATATTAACTTTGGTTGTAATCAGTGTAAGTGAACACTAGGATTGTTGAACCAACCCAAACCTTGGATGTGGAATCGATAAGTTATGTACTTTCTGCAGTCTTTTGGACGAACAGAAGGATTTCACTCTTTATCTTTTGAGTCTCAGGAGGTCGCCTTAGTAACCCTTATCTTGATCCCAATTAACTATTACCTTTTGAGTCTCTAGTTATTACATAAAACCTAGCTATCTTACTAAGATAGAACCTAGAAGCATGGATCGACAGTTAAACTCCAAATTACTATTGTCCTTAGCTTTTCCTAGTCACTGATCCTCTTTTGGAGTAAGCAACAATATCTAGGCGGGATCCTAATGTGTGCAACCATTTAGAAAATTATCATAACGAAGAAAAATCAATACATGCATGGGTATCGGTTCGGAACAACAAAAGCACTTCCCTTAATTTGTCAATCCGCCAGGGTTTCCACAACCCTAACTATGGGTTTTAGCAGCTCATATTTGTGAATAAATCAATAACATTCATATTCGAAAGCATAGATGAAATCACAGTGATAAGAAGTAATAAAGCCCACAACCGTAACTGAATTAATGAACCAAAGTCAATACAAAATATGTTTGTGAATATCAAAAATGCATAATTCTGACTAAAAAGTACATAAAGGGTATTTATCGTACTAGAGGAAACCCCAAAATCAAAGCCCATACAAAATAAGAGAAAACTGGGTTGGTGGCCACATATGGTCAGTACCTGCGGTCAAGCATTGGGCATAGGTAGTACCTGCTATCCTCACGCTAGGTGCAGGTACAGACCGCAGGAACCGAGAGAAAGAATCTTGCAAGTTCGTCTCTTGGGATTTTGGACTTCTAGTACTTGTTTTGCCTACATGCGGTTCGTAGGTCCTACATGCGGCCGCATGTTGACTTAGTAAGTGCCAAGAGTCATCTTTTCAGCTCTTCTTCGATTTTTGAATATGTTTGATCACGAACAAGCTGGAAAACATCTCAAATATCCGTAATTATTCCAAAAAGTAGCCATAAACACCTTTTTTTTTTTACCTTTTTTCACAAACTTATCATCCAAAACATTATTTCCTGCAAAACATACTCAACATGAATCATATCTAACAAAATAACCTCAGAAACTTGCATCTTTTCCCTATTTTAAGCATCGAAAGTGCTATATTTCTATTTCACATCAACACCCTTAACTTAGAATGTTCGCATGTATTCAGACAACAAAAGACAAAAAACAAAAATGACGCTTAACTAGGAGAAACTAAGTTATTCAAGGCAGTCAGTCAATACTTAAACTCAAAACACAACATCCTCCTCCAATCTTATTTTTCAAAACCAACTGTGTATGAACATGAAGCACAACAGTGTGACACAATGGGATCAAGGAATGTCAATTACATTAGCAACAGGTCAAACACATAGAAAATTGAAAGTATACTTAGATTAATAGGTTATCCAATGTAAATTTAGATAACTAGCAGATTGATTGGAAAATAGATCTATTGTGAGCTGGAACTGAGTAAAAAAAGTCTAGCTGGTTTGTAAAAAACTTTTTGGTTGAATGGAAAAGTTACCTATTTACCAAAAAAAAAATTACATTAGCAACAGACAACTACTTATATATACAAGTTACACTACCCGAAATAAGTAAATAGCCAGCAATATGACTTAAGTTCCTTCGCAATAAGGATGTCCCACTCACTCATATAAAATCATGAATGTCAATGTAGGGGCGGTCAAGAGACAATCTTACACAGAAGAGAAGTTTCAATTAATGCATGTCAAATACCATAGGCTTGCCCTTATTTTCTTCTCCTTAGAATTCAAATAGTCAAGTTAGGATCACTATAGGAATTTTCTCGGCTTGTAATGTAGGCTTGGGGACTGGTATGGTACATATGGAATATGAAGTGACTAAGAATACTTGGCACTACACTAACTATGGGGTCTCACTTACTAACCAATTTTTTTTTATTCCACATTCTTTGCTCCCTTTTATTATTTTATGCACATTCAAGTTGGGTGTGGTATTTTTATTCCATCTTTTTTACCTTTTCATAATCTTTCTTCTTTTTTTTTCTGCTTTCTTTTCTTTTTCTACCACACCCAGCCCTACTAGTTTTTTCTCTTATTTTACCCTTCTTTATACCCATTTTACACTACGAATCCCTATGATAGCCACTCTCAACTTTGGTATTTTGCCTATAATGAGGTGCACAATGTCCAAAGAGGACCTGGGCCAAAATAGGTAAATTGTAATACAAATGGAAAGATGAATGGTAAAAATAAGAAAAATAGGCCGACAAGGCTCAAAGCAGGGATCAAGGGATATCATTTGCTCATGGAAGGTCATTTAGGATAAAAATGGACTAAAATAAAAAATGACCTATGATCCATTCCAAACCGACTATCCTTCAACCTAGGCAAGTTCTTAATTCGACACACAAAGGGAACTAGGTAGTATCTCACACACACATAGTACAGAGTCAATATTACCAACTACTACCTATCCGATTCATGTAATTGTTAAAAAGTGATTATCATTTCCCTAATCCTAATTCCATAACAAGATCCATAAAGTTCACACATATATACATTCACACAGTTCTAAAACATAATTTTTGAGAGGTATATAAAATCAGTCAAAGTATGACTACTACCCTAAATACTTAAAATCTCCTAATTACACCAAAACAACACAATACACATAAAATTATCCTAGGCGTGTTGGTTCTACAACCATGCCGCGCGACGGGAAAAGAAACATGAAAACAAAAACTCAACGACATGGTATGCCCACCCTAATAAAAAATTATGCACTGTCCTCAATGCACTAAAACAAAGTAAAACATAGAGCAGTGAGAATATACCTAGGATGTACTAGGATCTCGAATTAGAAGCATCCCCATATGAGGGCATATCAGTTAGTGGAGGTGGTGGTGGAAGCGGTGCATTATTTGATGATGCACCCACTTCTATAGATGCATGCCTCTGCCTAGTGATGAATATAGACTCCATCGAATAATACCTGCCCTTTTAACGGTCTGGTCATATAGTAAATTAGGGTCCTGCAAGTTGTGTATGAAACCTCTCTTGCCCCCAAATGTTAGGACCTCTTCATCACCTTTTGCAAGAAAATAAAACTACCTTAGTACATGTAGAAGTGATATCTGGACTACATAGGGTATATCGGAGGGAGTGGCTACAACAGGCATCTCTATTCTCGTAACACATCAAACTCCTTTCTCATTTGGGATAGATTTGGTGCTACTATCTGTGTATATCATGTTACAAATCATATCTCAAACTCATCGAGTTATGTTTGAATATCGGTACGTAGCTCAGACAGTGAGGTACTTAGTGCGGCTTTCTATAGGGCCTGAGCTTGCTCAAATCTATTCCTAACACCTAATCTCATATGATAATAGAGGGTAGTCATCTTAGTCTCAACAACCCTCACTCTAGTATCTTTGGCACTCTGGATGTCCATTAATCTCTACAAAAACTCACTAGATATAGTAATCATATCTTTCGCAGGAGCTATAGTGGATGGGAGAGTAAGCTCTGTAGATGCACCCATCAGCTCTGAGATTGAAGCCGGGGTTGAAGAAGAAGTAGCTTGTGTCCCCTCACCCTGTGTACTCAAATTAGGAGCCTCTCTCTTCTCCCCTATCTCCATGTCAAAACTAACACCTACATCATATACATGTGCCTTAGTAGGCTCTGCGAAAATTATTGGGGCCTCAGACTGAGCATGTGGTACTACTGCCTATTTTTTTGATCTCCTAGAAGTGCTTGGATGTGTCAGACCCTTCATGGTCCTCTCCTGTATAGTCGCTGTTGTAGCTACCCTCTCATCTATACCTGGTATCTCAAGCACACCGGCCTCATCGCACAACCTCTAAATTATGTAAAGGATGGGCAGATTAGTCAACTCCCCAAATTCTATATCATGTAACTTATGGAGAAAAATAGTAGAAAAGTTAACATCATATCCAGCCATTAGACAGGCAACCTGTTCTACTCTCTTCAATATTAATGTATTATTCGAAGTAGTGGGTATCAATCGGTATCTAATAAGCAAACACCAAAACTTGGCCTCCAACATCAAGAGGCCCTTCTTGATCACAACTTGCCCCTCTATCTATGGGGTCGTATCACCCAATGGTGAAATATAACTGGTTATCCACCTAACTATCTCTATCCTTTCATGTTACTTCTCAGCCTCCTATATAGTATGTTGATTATGTGCAATCCTTAATCTGTGGTCACACTCAACTGTCGATGTAGGAGTGATGTAATCTGGGTTAAAAATAACTTTATGAATAGTATCTTTTGTAATATCAACCCCGACCCCTCTAACTAGTGTATGATCAAGCTCTGGCTGCTGTACAAATTTGATCAGGTCGGGATATCTGTGTATAGGAAAGAGCACAGTAGCTCTGTAGGATGCACAAAATTTCTGTACCATAGCTGGGTTATAGGAACCGAGTGGCCTAGTCATCCACTCTAACTAATATCTATCAAATACCGCCTGCAGCTATGGTACTCAATTTATCCCTAATAAGTCAATCTAACGCTCCTTATAAAAACACCTCGTAGGACTACCTAGATCCCAAACATAATTGTCATACTCAAATATATTTCATACCCCTTGCACACACCATATCGAAGGTCCCTCCTCGGAAGGTGCCTCTAGAGTATGTATAGGTGCGGGACTCTACTGTACTGAAGCATCGTGGAAAGAATGCTCGGTACCCTCATCATATTGGGTGCATCTCTCTATTCTACATGAATAATGGTACCCTCCTCATACTGGGGCACCTTAGATGACTGCTCCTACTCAACCTCATCAGATGAATCCTGGGACCCTTCCTCAGACTGGAGGTCCTTAGTAGCAACTTGTGGAGTAGTTTTAAACTCTGTCTCCTCCTTTTCCTCCTCATACTCCTCCTCATCAGGTGGAGAAGTGTGTGAGGGTGATATCCATATGGAATTCATCCTTGGTCAGGGAACAGCTAGTGAGCAGCATGGCGAGTCTTCTTTCTCATGACTCTGTGTGTCACCTCAGCGGCAGTGCCTCTATGTCGCTGCCTCGGGCACTTCTCTACCGAACCACTAGGATCAAGAGACTTTGTCTGTCTCCTCAAAGTACCGACCTTCGTCTTATTCACCGCTGTAGGTGCCAATTTACCTGAAAAGCTAGTTGTTAGTTTCAACCAAAGTGATGGGAAGCAAAAGTTGAAGAAAACATAAAATTCGAAAAGTTTAAATTTTTCTCAATTTTCACACCTCAAAAACCTATTTGAAATCCCAAAAAGTTCAATGTGAACAAACCAATCAAGAATCATGAATTTCAAATCAAACAAACATGTTCAACTAGCGGTATTACACTATTTATTTAAGTTCACTCTCCGGTTGGGGCCTAACTTTAGATTTTTCTTCAAAACAAGGCCCTACATTATTTTTTTAGCCTAATTCACGGCTCTAACATACAAGCACGATAGATTCTATATATTTTGCAATGGAATACATATATCAACTTGCTTAAACAATAGATAAACCAATATATAATCATTAGGAGCCGAGAAAGTTACCTCTTTTATGAATAATCGGAAGTGAATAATGAAGAACTCAAGTAAAAACAAAGCTAAAACTTGTTTTTTAGTGAGTTAGGACAAGATGGTATCTCAAATAAGTGTCAATATAGTCTTTACTTAAGTGTGAGGTTAGTTTATGTTTTAACAGGGAAGTTTGAATTCAAAGAGAAAAATGAAGTGTTGAGGATTTGAATGAGTTAGAATGAGGGTAAAATGTTTTTATATAGGTGGGAGCTATTTTAGGTCATATTTAAGTGTTGGTGGGCCAAAAATTTTAATTAAAAAGTGAACCCAAAAGATGGCCTAACCCCGGCTTGTACATACATCCACCACCTGCGGTTTGTCTCTGGGCACAGGTACCACCTGCAGCTAGCAGATGTTGGGTGCAGGTGCTGGGCCAAAAATGCCTGATTTTTTGTAATCTAGACTTGACGTTTTGACATTTTTTCAGATAATTATGGCCCCACAACTTAACTTTGAGGTCCTAAAAGTAAAATTAGATGGCAAAGTCCATAACTTACCATTTTTCATCCTCAAAATTTAAACTTTTCAACTTACTGTGTGGGACTTGTGATCATGATGGGTTAATCACACTGTCCCCTTACCTGAAAATCGATGAATGTAAAAGTTTTTTTTACTGTATTTTTGGTAAGATCCAAAAGCCAAAAACCTACTAAAAGACAAAAACAACAAAAAAATGAACACTAAAATAATGGGTTACCTCTCACTCAACGCTTGATTTAGTGTCGCGGCACGATTTGGATAATTTGGTTACTCAAACTTCACCAACAAGCCCATGGGTTGCGTCTTATGTAGCGCTTGATTTAATATAGCAGCATGATGCAGCTATCTTGACTACTCAGAATTCATTAAGATACTCGTAGGAGTATTCACTGGATCATCAATACAATTAATCACCAAAACTACCCTTATGTCGGTTGGCTACTTCATTGACTTTCGAATGTTGAATGTAACCTTTTCACTGTTGACTCAAAATTTCAGCTCATCTTTTTCCATGCCAACGATAGCTTTGCTTATGGCCATAAATAGTCTTCCCAAGATAATGGGCATCTCGTGTCAACCTTACAATCTAGGATGACAAAGTTAGCTAGAAATATGAAGTTATGTACCCTCATGATAACATTAAAAGAGATTCCCACAGGCTTCTTCACTGTACGACCAGCCATCAATAGCTGCATCGAGCTCAGTTTTAAAGGGTTCAAACACAACTGCTTGAATACGGCCAACAACATTAAATTAATGTTGGCCCCTAAATCATACAAGACTTTGGCAAATTGGGATGACCCAATAGTACATTGTATAGTTAATGCACCGGGATCACTCTTTTTGTGCATCAAAGACCTAGTCGTTATTGCATTGTAACGGTGTATACCATCAATATCCTTAAACATCGCTCATTTTCTCCTTGTGACCAAATGTTTCATGAACCTGGCATATCCAGGCATCTTCTCTAACTTCTCTAGGAGAGGTATGTTCAAACTCAATTCTTTTAACATATTAATGAATTGCTTGAACTCACATTCCTCTTTATTATACCTCAATCTCTGAGGATAAGGTGGGGTGATCTTAGGATTGGTCTAATTTTTGGCTCAGTGATCGGACCCTTTTCTTTGGTAGCTTTACCATTATCACCTATCACCTTTTTAGAGTTAACAGTAAGTGTCTCATCACCAATAGCTTCTGCAGTAGGTCATGGGGGATCCATAGTAGTGATACCACTCCTCGTGGTAATAGAAAGTACATGACTATCATTCTTAGGATTTTACACTGTGTTGCTCAAAAGGGTTCCTGGCTGCCTCTGATTCAGATTTGTTGACATTTTCCCAAACTGGTGCTCTAACTGCTTGATAGTAATGGAATACAACTCGACCTTCTAGGTCAATCCTAAAATATCGCCCTAAATATCCTTAAGTCTAATCTCTTGATTTTCTTGACCCTTCACTAACTTAGCTAGTATCTCTTCCATTCTGGATTCTACATCTCGTCTGTCAGGTGGAATATATCTCTCTCTCTGTTCTTTTTGTAGTCATCCTTCTTTCTCCAGTCACTATCTTACTCTCTGTCTCTGTATCTTTCATAATAGTTCCGACCTTTGTTCCCTTGCCCATGGTCTTATAAACCCGCCATTTGACGATCTAGATAATTCATTTCCCCTTCCAATTCTAATTTGTAAGCTTTGAAAGTTGACCTCTGTGTTGCTATTGCATTCACTTTCTCAAAAGTCATTGTTATAAGCTGCTTGGCTAGTACCCCAAGATTAGTCCTTAGCAATATAATTTCTCATGCTACTGTGTCATTAACTACTTTCTGGTCGTAGGAGGCCCCGATAGCATAAGTGATAGATCCCTTCTCAGCTTTCTGAGTTTGCCACCCTCGGTTAGTGAAGATCTGATCTAACATCTCTGAAGCTGCCTTCCAACATAGTCTCATTAAATCTCCTCCACATATATTATCTGCCATGGCTCTAGAGCTGATGCTTAGGGCTTTATAGAATATCTCTAATAAGCTCATCCCTGACAACTGATGATTGGGCACCATACTCAGCTTCTTCTTGAACCTAAACCAAGCCTCATACATAGACTCGGACTATAGCTGCCTAAATTTACAAATCACTTTCTTAAGCTATAATATCCTGGATAAAGAAAAAAACCTATTTAAGAATTGCTTCTGCAACTCATTCTATATAGTGATAGAGCCTTTTGGCAGTACCCCAAACCATAAAGATGCTACTACAGTAAGTGAGAAGGGGAAAAGCCTCAGTCTAAGTTATTCTTGATTCACCCCTAGATTTGTATACGAACTATAAATTCCGAAGAAATTAACAAGGTTCAAATTTTTATCATCTGTAGGCAAACCAGCAAACACACCCTTTAGATTTAAGAGTTGGATCATTACACTCGTAATATCAATCTTGATGCCTGGGGGAAAAGTAGGAGGAACTATGGCTCCAGTCTCTTTCGGTTCAATGTATCCCAAGTCTTCTTATTCATCTATATATGGATGCACATACTGATATGCTGGGATCACTTGAACATGGGAACCTCTAGCTCTATTCTGATTTCCACTGAGTGCTGCTTGGCAGTCTGCTGCTTGTCTCTACTCAGCTAGCTATGCCTCCCTAGCTACCCACTGAGCTTCTTCAGTTTCCCTTCTGTTGGCTTTAGCTTGAGCTAATAGCTCACCGATCTGTAGATCAATGATATCCTATTCATCTTTGGGAGAAAGGGGAGATACAATATCATGTACCCTTTTAAGAGGTTCTTTTCTTTTATGCTCATAAGTCCTACCAGGTGTTTGTAGGATCCTCTATGGATTCGAATTCAGTGAAAGTAAGGGATTTCCTCAATTCTGTTTACTAGGCATACACCAGTGTATGCCCAATTAAGAACAAAAAACCCAAAAACTGCAACAACTTCAAATCAAAAATCAACACCACGGTCCCTGACAACAGCGCTAAAATTTTGATAACGTCCAACAACACCTCCTATTAGATAATGATATGGTCACTGTCAAAATATAGTAAACCAATAGAGTTTGGGGTCGAATCCTAGGGAAACATGTGGCTTTGCAGATCTTAACAGTTATAGTTCACAGGTAGAATAAGGAAAGTAAATGGGGGGTTTTGTGTAGTAATCTCAAGTAAGTAACTATATTAACTTTGGTTGTCATCAGTATACTAGAAAACTAGGATTGTGTTCCCCCTGGCTTTTCAAATCCATAGGCTTATCGCGCTTTGTTGAACCAACCCGATACCTTGCATGCAGAATCGATAAGTTATGTACCTTTTGTAGACTTTTGGACGAGCAAAAAGATTTTAATCTTTACCTTTTGAGTCTTAGGATGTACTAACCCTTATATTTATCCTAGTTAACTATTACATTTTGAGTCTCTATTTATTAGACAAAACCTAACCATCTTACTAAGATAGAACCTACAAGCGTGGATCGACAGTTAAACTCTAAATTATTGGTCTTTATCTTTTCCTAGTCACTGCTCCACTTTTGGAGTAAGCAATAATATCTAGGTGGGATCCCAATGTATGCACCCATTAAGAAAACTATCATAATGAAGACAAAGAAATACATGCATGGGTATAGATTCATAACAACGAAAGCACTCTCCCTACTTGGTCAATCTGCCAGGGTTTCCACTACCCAAGCTATGGGTTTTAGCTGTTCATGCTTGTAAAGAAATTAATAAAATTCATATTCGAAAGCATAGATGAAATCACAATGATAAGAAGTAATAAAACCCACAACTATAACTGAATTAATGAACCAAAGTCAATACAAGAAAATCCCAAGATCAAAGATGGATCTTAGAATCAAAATATGTTTGTGAATATCAAAATTGCATAACTCTGACTAAAATGTACATAAAGGGTATTTATAGTACAAAAGGAAACCCTAAAACTAACGCCTAAATAAAATAAAAGAAAGCTGGGTCAGTGGCCACATGTGGTCCATAGCCGCAATCTGGCACCGAACGTAGGTAGTACCTGCAGTCCTGACGCTGGGTGCACAAACCGTAGCTAACGGGAGCAAAAATCATATAAGTTTAGCTCTCAAAATTTTGGACTTCTGGTACTTCCTTTGCCTACATATAACCTGTAGGTTCTACATGCGACCATATGTTAACTTAGTAAGTGTTGGGAGTCATTGTTTTATCTCTTTTTTGATTCCTGAACATGCTTTGATCACGAACAAGCTGGAAAACATCCCAAATATCCATAATTGCTCCAAAAAGTAGCCATAAACACCTTTTCACAAACTTATCATCCAAAATAATATTTTCTACAAAACGTACCAAAAATAAATCATATCTAACAAAATAACCTTAGAAACTTGCATTTTTTCCTCGTTTAACGTGTTGAAAGTGCTATATTTCTATAGCACATCAAGTGGGCAATTTCGATTATGAGTTGGACTTGCCTTCGGGTTTGGTTCTGTTCACCCGGTTTTTCATGTTTCGATGTTATGAAAGTGCGTGGGTGATCCTTCTTTTGTTGTTTCTTTTGAGAGCATTGGTATTTTGGATTCCTTATCTTATGAGAAAGTCCCATTTAAAATTTTGAATAGGCATGTCTGTCATTTGAGGACTAAAGATTTCACTTTGGTGAAGGTTTTTTAGAGGAATCAAAAGTTTGAAAAAGATACTTAGGAAGTTGAAGAGTACATGAAGTCCAAATATCCATTCTTGTTCCTCGACTGGGATAATCGTGCGTAAGGTATGAGCAATTTCTTAATATCATTGTTTTTATCCTTTTTAAAGAAAATTGTGGTTGTGCTCAATGTTAGATCATGCTAATGGATGTCTTGACTTATCATTCGAGGATGAATGATCCCAAGGGGGAGGGGGTAATAAAACACCCTGAATTTTGGTTCTTGAAAAATTCCTAAGCTTTAAGCTAAATGCTAAACCAATGGCTCACCCTACGAGCTGTAAGGTGTCCATACAAATCAAATCATCGTCTGACCAGTGAGTGGTTCTATGCTACTATCCTGATTACGACTAGAGGTTACGAGTAATAAAGACTTATTACGAGTCGTGATGTCCAAATTGTAGGGTGATCAGTGTGAACCTTAAATGCTTTTGCCTTGGTTATGACTAGGAACCTATGAGTTATAGGATATCTTGATGAGTCGTATGGCATGAGTCGTAGGGTTACCAGAGAGGGGTCCCTCAGCTACTATCCAGACTACGACTCAGGGTGACAAGTCGTAGTGAGTCCTTACGTGTCGTATAGTGACTCGAAGTCACTAAAAATAATTTTTCAGTTTTATTATTAAGGGCACTTTGGATATTTTCCTCTTTACCCACTTAGACCCCACGCACATAAGAAACCTTGGGGATATTATTTTCAAAACTTATTAGTTGTAAACACTCTCTTAAACTCCCTTAATCCTTATCCAAAGACAAGGTTAGGGTTTCAATAAATCGGTCATCTAGGACTCTAAGGGTAATTTCTTCTTCAATTTTTTTGGTGATTAAGGCATGTATCTCTCTCCCTAAACTTTTGTTTTCTTATTGGCATAAATTGGTTTACTATTTACATGATTTTGATGTAGGGTTTTAATGATGGGTTGAGGGATTTGAATGTAAATTGTCTAAATGTTTTTCCTATGATTATTATGGATTTATTTTGCATTGAGTTGATGATTGTGAACTCATTGGGGTGCATGGGAGTCATTAATGAAAGAGGGGTACAAGGATTCCCCAAATTTGTAAAGAATGGAATTAGAGGTTCAAGGATTCTCCAAAATAATTGGATTTGGTATTGTGATTCCTTAGTACATCCTCCTCATTGATTATCCTATCTTGTAATATATTAAGAATTTATCCGCTGCTAGGTGTGTTGCATTCTGTTTGACAAGACAACGGGAGTGGTCAGCGATCCTCGGTGGACTTGAGATACCCATCACGGCCAGGTCCTGATTCGGGTCACGACAAAAAGATTAATAATTAAAAGAGTTAGGAATCGTTGAGTTCACTTGATAATATTTTCATAATAAATTCTTTGTCTCCAAATATATTTTTTCTAAAGGATAATTGCTTATTGCTAATACAATTACATGTTGTCAATAAAAATAAATAATCAATTAACACTCTCTGAGATTATGTCAATTAATTAATTTAATTATAGTAACTATAAATTAAATATTCTCTTGCCTGCATTGTGGTAAAAAGGATAAAATACCTTTTTTCATTACTCCTTACAATAATAAACTTATTTGAGTCAATCTCTCTGCGAGAATTAGGACTAAAAAAAAATAAAGATTAGACCCCTTTAATCAATAAATTTATTTGAGTTAATGCCTTTTGTGAGAATTAGGATTTAAAAAAATAAGATCAAAACTTTTGAAATGAAAGATAACAAAAGAATACTTTAACTCCACTATTTTACTCATTAGATACCATATATTAATTTTGCTCTTAGAGAATTACAAAATTAATGTCGGCTAACTTAGAGAAATATATGAAAGCAATGATAAGAATTAATTGAAAACTATTACTCCAACACAGATTGACATAAATGAATATCTTCAGGCCAAGGTGTTTTGAGACTAAGAGTATTATATATATATATATATATATATATATATATATATATATATGAAGCTTCATCAACTATCCCAACAAAAAGAAATTACTCCATTATGGAGTAAAAAAGACTAAAAAGAAAATAAGAAATATTTTTAATACAAGAAAATGATTAGAGAAAGAGATCAAGATCAACTCTTTGTTTCTCCTTAGAAAACTAGAAAAAAGGTTTGAATACTAAATGGATGATAATTAGATGATCTTCCTTCTTCAACATATGTCTATTTATCGATAAATTTCTACTCGGGTGTTGATGAGAATAATAAGATATTTTTAAAAATAATAAGATTTTGATGAGAATCTGATATGATGATTTATCATGAAATCTTGGTGAGATTTTGGCATGAAAATTATCATGAAACATTAGTGAAAAATTCAAAGGCCTTGACGAGAGCGTTCATGATTTTATTTTTTTGTTCTTGCATAGTCTTTGATGAATTTTTAGTGGATGAATCTTCCTTCCTTGTCTTATATCTTCTTTCTTTCTCTTCTTGTTCATCGTGTGTTCTTCTCCCTGCAAGAATTACTAGAATATATAGGAGAATTGAATGCATTTATTCATGTATTTTATTTATTATTATTATTATTATTATTATTTTATATTAAAATGCATGAATAATTTATATTCATCACCCGCATATGGATCAAACATTCTGAAACAATGCAACTCTTCATGAAGTATTGCTTCTTTTCAGAAGCAACATATTTTGGCTATAAATATCTGAATTTTTTTTAGATACTGACATGAAAATTTAAAGTCAAACACTCTTTATCCTTGCAAAAATTTCAGGGTGATTTGCTACTATTGAGTGTGTTTGAAGTTCAGTGAATGTGAGGTACTGTTATTCGGCAGAAGTGAATCATTTTATTCTATGAAGATATATTCTATAACCTTGGGTACTTGAGAAGAATGATTTTCTTAAGGACACATTGTGAATTCAGTGGATTTGATTCTTAATTCTATCGTCATCTCTTTCTTGTTGATTTTTCTATTTTTCAAAAAATAGTTTAAATTTCTTTTTGTCGTTCCTGAGTTGTTTTTGAACTTGTTGTTGAAGTTCACATTTTATATACATATTTTACTAACCCAAAAATAACACACCCCTACTCACATTTAAACACAAAAATATTTTTATTGACAAGAAAATAGAATTTCCATCACTTATGCATAAAAATCGATGATGATTCATATAATCGACTATAATTTATTTGAAAGTGGGGTATACTTATTATTTTTGTATGCATGTTATTTTTGTGGAATCACCTTCTCCAATTAAAACTTAAATTTTAATACACTATTACCTGACAATTCCCAAGCGTACACACAAGTATTCATAGTCTACCAAGTAATATAGTGGACTTAAAGAAAGCCGATTATCGATCTCTCAGAGACTTGTTCCAACAACTATTCAATTCTAGTTCACTATTGAGATCAATCTAGTGCAAGCGTAACCAAAAGAGTTTTGAATTTTTGTAAACTAAAAGTAAAGTAAATAGTGCTTAAAATAATAGACTTGATACAATCAATGTATGGAAACCCAGGGTTAAAGCACTACGAACAATCAGTACGCAATTAAACTTCATTCGTTAAATCGTTTATCTTGGTTGTTAATTCATAGGGGTTATCATATGATCATGGTCTCCCGGCCTCTAATCTTCTACTTACTTGGACATTACAACTACATTATTGAGCGGTGATGTAATAATCTAATTAGATATATTAAGATATCATCCATCACGTGAACCAAGCAAGGGTTATAGGTATATCCCTATCCTAGATGCTAATTTGAATCGCTTATTTCATAAAAGAATAAGAACCCTACTTTGTTTATCCCCACGTTCTATCTTTCTATTCCCCTTTTCGAGATCACAAGGTTGACAATAAATGTATTCCAAGGTTAGATACTCCTTAAAATAGTTGAAACAAGGATAAATGAACTACCAAATATGATAAGCAATTCAAATAAACTTAATTTAAAATGAGAAAGAAATTCAAATAAACTTAATTTAAAATGAAAGTAATCATTATCTTGGCTTTAACCCTGAAAAAAGAACGTTTAGCCACTAATTGACATACACCTGATCCAAATGCTTGAATACATGTTTAAATCTATTAAAAATCTAAAGAAAAGAATAATAAAACCAAAATTTTGTGTTAAACATCCTCCTCAAGATCCCAAAGACGCTCCAAAGTAATTACAAAGTATTTAAAGTGTTGTATTTATAGTTGAGGCTCATTCGCCGTGTGTGAATAGATGGGGTGTCACCTACTTTGGACCCCCGAACTGGTTGGGGAGTCGCTGGCCTTAGTCTATCAGGATAAATTAGGCTCAGCCTGCCATAGAGTGCCGGGATAAAGGTAGTGTTGCGGGCTCATTTACATGCCCTCACTGGAATTGCCAGTTCGATGTTAAACTTCTCCTTGTGCATTTGTTGTCCATCCCAAGCCTTTTGGTGTTGTTTTCAGCTTGTTCCTCATTAACATATCAACATAATCTACTCCAAAATAATCCTCCATCATCAAACACCATATATTAGAGCTCAACACAACAAAACATTCATAACGATGAACTAAAAACTCGAGCTAAGACTTGGCTTACCTGCTTTGATCTTTGTTTAGTGTTTTGACTCTTGACTTGATCTAATTGCACTTTGAACATTATAAACAAGGTTTTAAACACATAATTACATAATATAAACCATTATAAACTCATTACACACATTAGATCCCATTACGATAGACTAGGACAACACCTAGCTCAAGCTAGTAAAACTAGTTTTCTCGTCTAGACTCTAGATGATCGATTTGAACCCGAACTTGTTTAAAACACCTTTAAACATTGTAAGAACTTACTTAAGCACTTAGATTCTTATTTATATCATTACAAACACATAAATAACACAAATTCACCTCAAAACAAGGCTAAATAAGCTAAGACGACAACACTAAAGTGCATAAATACACCCAACATCACCACTCCACACTTAAAGCCTTGTTCTTCCTCGAACAATTCTTTTTTCTAAGCATCATAAGCTGAGGAGACTTTAAACTTCTACTACAAGCGAGAAACTCAAGCTAATACTCCAATGAGTACACAGAATGCAAGTTACTACACTAAGCATGTTATGTACACAATTGATAGTTCAAGAATACTACTCCAAAACATCCTAGCCTCACGAATTGATTCAGCTAGTTAGCAAACCCATGCACCTTGTTCAATCAAATACATTATATAATTCACCCAACATTCATCAGACATGTGTTCTCAAAGTAAGAGAGTTACCCATAATCACTCACAATAATGAAATTGACAACACAATGGGTACAAGAATCAAATTGCGCTTACTCTCACAAGGAATTCACAAGTTACAAATGATGAACCATATTCTTACCATTAGTGTAGTACTCCACTAATATCAAAATGTTAAGCATAGGATTTAATAGGTTTTTACAGGTTGTAATGCAGGATAAGGGACGGGTAGGAACTATTCTGTCCAGTAATAGTGACTATCTTCCCTAAGCACTGTAATACATCACATTATATAATTAAGATCAATCTTTAACAACCAATTCTCACCTCTACTACCTTCATAGAACTTTTGTTTTACCCCATCTCATTAAGTTCATTCACATATAATGTGGTGGGGGTATTTTCTATTAATTCATGATTTAATTTTTTAGCATAAATTTTCTTTTCACTCCCAACCACAACACATTAAATTTTCACACCAATAACCACTACTTTTGGGCTTCCCTTTTACCTTCTCTCCTCTTATTTTTCAAACTCCCCACTCAATTAATTTTACATAAAATGCTTAGGAGCGTAGATCAAGTTAAGGTCAATCAATGAAGGGGATTAGGCTACATATGAAACTATCAAAGAAAAAGCTAAAGGCTCAATTGGGCTAACTAGGATTATGCACAAGGGCCGGTCAAAAGAAACTATAAAACATGACTATCAAAGAAATGCCTATATCATCTCCTAAACCCACACTCTTTATTTCACTTTGCACACACACCAGGAAAGTTCTAGACATCAAATGCAACAAGTAATGTACCAAAAAACCTTACACACCTATGGCGCATTCTCAACTCAAGTAGGATCATCGAAGACTCTTAACAAACAACCACATGAATTCAAATTAAGCCAAGTACAAGAGTTATAATCATGAGCCTAGGAGTCTAAAAAGTAGTCACTCACACAATCAACATGCCTTTTACCATCAAAACACTTGCATCATGTAGTCAAATATAGCACCAACAAGAATATCTCACATTTATTTTTACAAGAAAATTTTAAATTACCCTAAAATTGGGAATTTCCCTATCCCATACTTACAAATTTACCTTGTCCCCAAAATATACTTTAAAGTAGAGATAAAAATACTCCCTGAGGCATTTAGGCCTAGATATAGCATCTTTATAAATCAAGAGGGTCTAGGGGACCCACGCTTAGTCTTTATCATGCTCCTTATATCAGGTTTTTCGGTACTCAGACTTCCCATCAACCTGTGACCAACAAAAACAAAAACTAGTAAAGTAAAAACTAAAAATTGAAAAAAATATAAGATACCTTAACTTAACTTGGGTTGCCTCCCAAGAAGTGCGTAATTTAGTGTTGCGGAACGACCCAAATCAACTTAACCCTTTTTCTTCATCCTTTTCCTCACACTCGGACACCATCTTTTTTATTTGTTTCTGATCTCTTGAGTGTAAACTCTCAAGGCCAATATCTTTCTCAACTTTAATTTTAGGCTCATCAATTTACATCATGTCGGTATTAGGTATTGGAGTCTTTGCCTACTCAATAAGAAAGTTTGAAAAGATATTTTACGGAACAGACTTCACCACCCCACACTTATCCCTTTCAATGACAGTAATCATGCACAAATCTTTGTAGTAGGATAGTGTCTTGTGTGGTTTGTACACTTTGAATATCACCTCTTTATCATCCAACCTCATTGTGAGCGTGCCCTCTCTCAGATCAATCAACATTCTTTTCGTTGCTAAAATTAGATGTTTTAAGATGACTGGTACTCTTTAATATGCTGAAAAATTTAAAATAATAAAGTAAGCAAGAATAATAAACTTACCAATCTTGATGAAAAGATCCTTTATGGTTCTTTAAGGATGGGCTAGGGTCTGATCTGCTAACTGAAGTATTATCGTGCTCGGTCTCTTTTTTCCCAGGCCTAAGGCATTGAACACGTAGAGAGGCATAAAATTGGCACTTTCCCCCAAATCACTCAGTGCATAGGTCACCTCACTACTACCAATTTGAATAGAGAGGGTGAAACTCCCAGGATCTTTGAGTTTTTGTGGCATCTTCTCCATCACTATAGAACTATACTCCTCAGTGAGTGTTATTGTCGTAACATCCTGCAGCTTAACTTTATTATTGACCACATCCTTCAAGTACTTAGCATACTTAGGCATTCCTAGCAAAATATCTAAAGGATGAAGGTTAATATGAAGCTCTCTAAATGTGTCAAAGAACTTCTTGAAGTATGAATCCTCCTTTGACTTTATATACTTCTGTGGGATAGGTAGTGGTGGGATCTTCTTCACCTCTTCAGCAACTTTTGCTTTTGAGTACTCAAACTTTCGTGAATTTTCAGCCACTTGTTCGAAAACTTGTAGGGGACTCAACTCTGCATCTACCTCCTTAGTTTTCTTTGGAGGTTCTTTATTTAACTTTTTCCAACTTCTCAAAGTGATTTTCATGACTTGCTTAGGATTTTCAGTATCTCTTGGAAACCCACCTTTAAGACTAACATTTTGGGCCTGCTGTAGCTAACCAATATACAACTCTAAGCCCCCTGTGGCCACTTACTGGCTCTTTATATCTATATTACCCGTCTACATTGTGGCCTGATTATTCTGAACTTGCTGGTGGTTTTGTTCTATGGGGTATTTAGTGGCTGAGTTTGCCACTTCTAATTGTAAGAATTTCCATAACTTGGACTTTGAAAATTTCCCACACACATCACAGACTCAGGATTTACAGCACACATACTCGCTGAATGCCCACTGTTACCACAAACCTCACACTAACCTGTAGTCTATTGAATTGTATTAATTGTAGCTGCAGGCTATGTAAACCGCAACTTTATATTGCTTATTTGATTCTGTAGGGCAGCAAACTGAGCGGATAAGGCAGTAAAATAGTCAACCTCCAATACACCAGCAACCTTCTTTGTAGCACTTCTTAAATCTAAATTCCAGTCAAGATTACCTTGTGCATTTCAGTTCAACAAGGTATACAACTCATCATACATCATCTCTAGAGCTTGACCACCTACAACTGAATCTAACAAAATCTTTGTGTTACAGTCAAGTGCTTCAACAAAAGTGTGAGCTAATACCTCGTTGGACTACTGATGATATGGACAGTCCCAAAGAAGAGCTTTAAACCACTCCCAAGCATAATATAAATTTTCATTTGGCTTCTATTTGAAGAATACAATCTCACTGCAAAGTCTCTCAGTCTTGCCAGATGGAAAAAATTGGATGAGGAACCTCTGGGCTAAGTTGTTCTAGGTAGTGATTGAATTTGTCGGCTCAAAATTCAACTACTTCTTTGGTTCCCCCAAACAGTGAAAAGGGGAATAACATTAGCCTCACATAATCAGTAGACACACCCGTAGGGATGAATGTTTCATGCATCTCCAAAAAGTTCCGAAAGTGAACTTGTGGAGCTTCATACAAGAGCCCGATAAAAAATCCACTACTGATCAAAAGTTGCACCATATTCTGCTTTAGCTCAAAATTACCTCCAACAATCAGTTTTTGAAAAAGGGAGGTCAAATTTATCAGAATTAGGATTGCCGCTTCTCTAACTGTCCTGAGTGGTTGTTCTTCAGCCATGAGAGAAGTATTGTCTTGATCTTCTTTAATTTATAGAATATATGGGATAAGGA
Organism: Capsicum baccatum var. pendulum; assembly: GCA_030864225.1. Taxonomy (NCBI): domain Eukaryota; kingdom Viridiplantae; phylum Streptophyta; class Magnoliopsida; order Solanales; family Solanaceae; genus Capsicum; species Capsicum baccatum. The sequence goes on along the minus strand of CM061560.1, from coordinate 78,592,961 downwards.
TTGCTTCTCTCCTTCGTTTATGGAAGCATTGCTTGGGTTTAGGGCTTGGTTCAACCAACTCCCTATCCCTTGCTAGCTTACTAACCTTAAAACCTATTTCCTATAAATACAAAACCAATAAAAAGCATAAATCACCAAAGAAATCTAAAAAGTGAAACTAAAACAAAAATATTTTCCAATTTACAAGTCCCCGCTAACAGCGCCAAAAATTTGACAGCGCACACGCAAGTGTACGTGGTCTATCAAGTAATGTAGTGGCCTTAAAGAAAGCCGAATATCGATCCCTCAGAGACTTGTTCCAACAACTATTCAATTCGAGTTCACTATTGAGATTAATCTAGTGCAAATGTAACCAAAAGAATTTTGAATTTTTGTAAACTACAAGTAAAGTAAACAACGCTTAAAAGAAGAGACTTGAGACAATCAATGTATGGAAACCCATGGTTAAAGCACTACTAACAATCATACTACGCTATTGAACTTTATTTGTTAAATTGCTTATCTTGGTTGTTGATTCATAGGGGTTATCATATGATCATGTCTCCCGACCTCTAATCTTCTAACTACTTTGATATTTCAACTACATCATTGAGTGGGGATGTAATAATATAATTAGATGCATTAAGATATCATCCTACATGTGAACCAAGCAAGGATTCTAGGTATATCCCTATCCTAAATGCTAATTCAAATCACTTATTTCATAAAAGAATACGAACCCTACTTTGTTTATCCCTACATTCTATCTTCTTATTCCCCCCCCTTAGGATCACAAGGTTGACAATAAATGAATTCCAAGATTAGATACTCCTTAAAATAGTTAAAACAAGGATAAACAAACAACCAAATATGATAAGAAATTCAAACAAACTTAATTCAAAATGAAGTAATCATGTTCTTGGCTTTAACTCCAGAAAGGGGGCGTTTATCCACTAATCGACATAATTATGATCCAAATGCTTGAATACATGATTAAATCTATTAAAAAGCTAAAGTAAAGCATAATAAACCTAAATTTCGTGTTAATCAGCCTCCACAAGATCCAAAGACGTTCCAAAGTAATTACAAAGTGTTTAAAGTGTTGTATTTATAGTTGAGGCTCATTGATCATGTAGGAATTGAGGGGGCACCGCCTACTTTGGACCCCCATACTGGTTGGGGCATCACCTGACTTAGTCCACCGAGATAAAAGAGGCTCAACCTTCCTTAGAGCATCAGGATAAAGGGGGAACCGCGGGCTCCTTTATATGCCCTCATTGGAATTGCAACTTTGACGTTAAACTTCTCCTTGTGTATTTGTTGTCCATCCTAAGCCTTTTGATGTTATTTCCACTTGAATTTCATCTTTTTACTCATTAATATATCAAAATAATCTAATACAAAAGAATCCTAAATCATCAAACACCATAGATTATAGCTCAACACAACCAAATATTCATAACGATGAACTGAAAACTTGAGCTAAGACTAGGCTTGCCCGCTTTGATCTTTGTTTAGTGTTTTGACTCTTGACTTGATACTATTGAACTTTCAATATTATAAACAAGTTATTCCACACATAATTACACAATATAAACAATTAGGAACTCATTACACACAATAGAGCCCATCACGATAGACTAGAACAACACCTAGTTCAAGCTAGTAAAACTAGTTTTCTCGTCTACATTCTAGATGATCGATTTGAACCCAAACTTATTTAAAAACAAATTTAAACAATGTAAGAACATACTTAAGTACTTGTATGCTTATTTATATCATTATCAACATATAAAGCACATAAATTAACCTCAAAACAAGGCAAAACAAGCTAAGATGACAGCGCTAAAGTGCATAAATACACCCAACATCATTACCGCACATGATCCTTTTTTTTATCCTTGTACAATTACCACTTCTCATGTATTAACAGAACCTACAAAATATTACTAATAAATAAGTGAAAGTTGTGTTGTACAATAAAGGACACTTTTGGTATATTGATTTTTAGTTATATCATGACACATATTTGGGTTATATTGTGACACATTTATCTTCAACTTTCCTTTTAGATCTTCTTCCATTACATTCCTACTCTATAATGGGGGATTTCCATTAATTTAAGCTTTATAAGACCATCTCTTCTCTATTTTTTCTATTTTAATCTCTCTCTAAGTTTATCGTCTTTGTTTTCTGTATCTCTCTCTATTCTGGATGCTAATTTGCGATTGTTAAAACTTGATAATTTATTCTTTACTTATTTTCTGTTTGATTGATTTTTATTATTTTCTTAATTTCTTATCGCATGTATAGATTTTTGGATTTTATTTCTAGCTCTTTTTCAGTTCTTTCTATCCGGGCTTGCTGATTTTAATTGGGTAAAATGAATTTTTTATAGTGAATTAAATCCTTAAAGATCCTCTGAATGGTGCATTCGGTAATGGAAATAGGAACCATATACTTATGTTGGTCATCCTTTATTTTTTTGGGGTATGTGTTTTTTTCTCGCAGTTGCGTCAACACTTGTAAAGTATGCCAAAAGGAGGAAAAACTAACAGAATCAAACAAATCCGACCTGAAAAGTACATTTAACTTGAGAGCCACTTTGACTCAATTTTGAATTTTCCTTTGAGTTCTATTCAAATTTTCTTTTCTCATCTTACTGTGTATATCACAAAATCTTGGACATGCATACATCTGTATTTTGGGGATTTCAAATTTCTCAATTTGAGTTTTGAAATATCTTAGTGTGTGTTTTATTTCATCCGACTCTGCTAATTTGTTTCTCTAATTACTTTTTTCATTGCACCTATTTTTTTGCTACCGAGATTTATTAGTAAGTATCTGATAGTTTCTTTGTACCTTTGGATAAATTTTGTTGGATTTCAAATGCATATGGTAAAAATATTCAATTTGCACATTGAAACATTCAGGGTGTTTGATAATATACCAAAAAAATTATTCTTTTAAAAACTTTGCTTTTACAGATGTTCTACAACATACTGATCTATCATTCACCATTTGAAAGGTGAAAGTGCCTCTCAGCTATAAAATTAGTCATTAAATGATGAATTATCCTTTGTTACTAGTATAAAATGTTAATATTAAAAACAATACTAAGATAATCCATGAATTAATCTTGGACTATACTATGAAGGTGAGCTATAATGTATGTGTAATTTGGCTTCTTCAAATTTTCATCTATTAGGACTGATCTATATTTGAGATATGTGTCATATTTTATCTTTTGGTCTAGATTATTGTTTATTCCTCTTTTATGAGCAGTGGGTTTACTATAAGAATAAGCCATACCTTAATTGAAAAGGATAAAAGCAGGTGTACTATATAAGTAAGTATTGCCCTCCCCAATCCTAGATGTTATATGGTGAACGTTCAAGTGTCAGATTTTAACACCCGAGTAGAAGCTACATTGCAAATCATTGATGAGAAAAATAAGGTTAAAAACATGTACTAGAAAATTTATTTATGACCAAACAATACGCTATATCTATAAAGTCGAGAATCATATATTGTAATGCCCTAAATCTAGTACCCGAAATGCTACATGGTGGTCATGACACTGAAGGACCACAAGCTAACCCATGACTGATATCTGTACCTGTATACTATGTATAACACTGAATAATGTGAAAACATAAACTGAGAGGCCATAAGGTTCACATAACTGAAGTAAAATATAACATCTAAACGTAGTATGAAATAACCAAAACAAAATTGAAAATACTGAAGTCTGAAACATGATAGTCTAGAAAGCCTCTAACTGACTGAACTGTCTGAGTAACGAGTTGATGGGACATGTCCCCAACTAAATCTAACTAATAAACTAATTAATGAGATAATAGAGAAATAATAATGTCCTCAAATAATGAGGACTCACTTCTAACTTTGACTACTGAAACTAGAATCTACTGCCGATCTGGAGCTTGTGTCTCTAAACCTATGATATAAGACACCATAGCGCAAATGCATCAATACTTTGAATGTACTGGTATGCATAGCAGGTAGGCTGAATACATGGGGTTCATATGCATGAACAATACTGGCTAATTGATTAATATGAACGTGAGAATACATGCATGCATATATAGTAACTATATCTAAAATTGTGATAACATAAGTACTGAATTTGAATACTGATAACATGACATACTGATAACTGATATAACTGATAACATGAGTGACTGTATCTGACAGTCCTGAATTTGGTGAAACTATCTGAGTTTCGTTCTGTATCTGAGTTGACTGTATCTGACAGTCCTAAATTCAGAAGAACTATCTGAGTTCTTTTACTGACTGATACTAAGACTGTGGGAGGTAGTCAGTCATCTAACCGACATACCTCAAATGATGCATTATAGCTAAATTGGGGTCCAATCTATGCCCTGATTGGAAGGGTGTCAATACCGCGCCATTGGTAAGGACAACATATGAGTGACCCTAATATAACAGTTAACTCTAATGAGAATGGTGGGAACCCTCATATAATAGGTTAAGCCACCTCATCTACCCTCATATAGCAGGCTATGATGTCTCAACCTATGTTGGCTACATAGTTCTGGAATGCAAGGTTTGCTTCTACGAATCACACCCTCATTAATAGGTGAGTTCCGACCCTTAGATTTGCTCGGTGCTAATTTCTACTCCTATATGAATGGACACTGAACATGATTTACTGAACTAAACATGGACTGAGTTACTGACTTCTATTGACTGACAGAATAATACTGACATCTGAAAACTGACTGAGTTTATGAGATCATAGAGATTTCCTGAGTCATAAGACTGTCTGAAGTCTAAGGATCATGGCTTGACTGAGAGTATCATGAAAACATGACATGGCTCTAAGCACATAATTAATGTTTTGGGTACAATTACCCCCAGGACTCGATGGAAGAAAACTGACCAAACATAACTTACTTGAATATATAACTAACATCATAATCCATAATACATTTATAGAAACATTCCATCAAAAACATGTGATAGGCATAACTTGTACATACATGGGGATTTCATGATATCATACTAGTTGGGCATTGTTCCTTCATCTAGGCATTTAATCAAACACATGATAGGCATGGAAGATGTAGACAACATTATACAACAATTAATCATCATGATTCATCTCTAATTTCATCATCCTAGGGTTTATTCATAGGTTCACAAGAATATACATCTATACAAATCACTTCCACATAAAATTGATCACCCAACATGGATTTGAATTCAATTGATCATTCTCAACATAAACAAAATGAACCCAACATGAAATTCTTAAAGAAATCCATAAACCTAAACTTAGAAAAGAGATTCTTTGGCTTCATGGACAAAAGGAGTCCATGAATGAACACTATGCATAACTTAGTTCATGATTTCGTGAAGATTGATGGTGAAAATTTCTTGGAATTGGATCTTCTATGAAAACCCTAGCTTGTTCTTGAGATTTTTTTGAGAGAAGAGAGAGTATTTTGGGTAAAGAATGGCTGAATCACGTGTTAAAGGGCTTAAATAGGGGTTGAAAGTTGACCCTTTTAACCTTGGATGTGTCATTTAATTTCAGTAAAATTTTCCCGAACTGAACCCCTGGCGTGACGCGGCGTTATCGCACCGTGTCACTGGAATTTGACATTTGGGAAACTGAGGGATGGCATGACATAGAGCCATTACATTTCCCCTTCTTTTGTGACTTGGAACTTTGGAGCAACGTGGAGGAAATCACGCTAAGACACTGGAAAAGGACAATTCGGAATTTAGGCCCTAGCGCGACGTGCCATAATCGCGGACCCTTAATGGAATTTGACAAATGCCACTTCCTCTTGTGGCACGGAGCGCCACTAACTAATATGGCACTATTTTATGATGGGAACTTAAAATAGTCATAACTTCTGACTCGGTTATCGAATTTAGGCAAATCTTATCTCTATGGAAAGCTTATTGAATTTCCCACATGGAAAAAAGTAAAAATCTTGAAGATTCCTCATGGAATAACCATAATTCAATTTAGAAACTAATACTAGATATTCTTGAGGTAAAATTAGCAAAGAAAAAGTACGGGGTATTACAATATCTCCTTCTTGAGAACATTCATCCTCGAATGAGACTGACTGAGAGGGAGGAAAAGACAACTGACGTACATACTGAACATGAATAACTAGAACATGATCTCATAACTGAAAAGCTGAACTTATAATACTAAACATGCATATCTGATGCATGTGTAATTGATTTATAAATGCATGATTGAATACGCAATGGTACTTGATACCAAGTTTATAATGGGAACATGAGCATGAAACTGCATACCATGTTTGTGATGAACACTAAGCATGAAATTGAGTAAGCTTAAGGAGAATTATTACCTTGAGCTTAATCTAATTTTGTGAAGAAGAGGTGAGGATACTTGGTACGCATGTCTACCTCTGCTTCCCAAGTAGCTCCCTCGACGGACTAATTCGCCAAAGAACCTTAACTAGAGGGAGTTCTTTGTTCATCAATCTATGAGTCTGATAGTCTAAGATTTTGACTAAAATATCTTCATAAGAGAAAATATTCTGAACATCAATGCTCTGAATAGGGAATACAACTGATGGGTCACCTATGCACTTCTTGAGCAAAGAGACATGAAAGACTGGATGAACTCAGGATAGATCTGAAAACAATTCAAGCTCATAGGCTACTTTGCCAAAGAGACTGTGAATCTTGAAGGGACCGACATATCGGAGACTGAGATTTCCCTTCTTGCCGAATCTCTTCACTCCCTTCATGGGAGAGATCTTTAGATAGACATAGTCACCAATCTCCAACTTGAGATCTTCTCTACGAATATCTGTATAAGACTTCTGTCAGCTCTGAGCAGCACGAAGTCTTTGTCTGACCAACTGGACTTTTTCTAAGGCGTCGAATACTAAGTCAGGCCCTATGACTGAGGCCTCACTAACTTTAACGCAACCAATTGGAGATCTACATCTCCTACCATAGAGAGCTTTAAATAGAGCCATTCAAATACTGGAATGATAGTTGTTGCTGTATGCAAACTCAATCAAAGGTAAGTGGTTATCCCAACTTCCCTTGAAATCGATTGCACACGCCCTTAGCATATCTTCTAATCTCTGAATGGTCCTTTGTGCTTGGCCATCTGTATGAGGATGAAAGATTGTACTGAGATAAAGTTGGCTACCAAGACCCTTTTAGAACACTTTCTAGAAATGAGAGGTGAACTAGGTACCTCTGTCTGAGATAATAGATAGCGGAACACTATGCAATCTGATCAACTCCTTAATGTAGAGTTTGGCATAATCCTCGGTTGAATAAGAGGAATGAACTAGAAAAAATGAGCTAATTTGGTCATTCTGTCTATAATGACCTAGACTGAATCATGCTGATGATGAGTTCGAGGTAAACCCATCACAAAGTCCATGTTCACAACTTCCCACTTCCAAGTAGGAATACTGAACTCCTGTATGGACCCACTAGGCTTCTGATGAACAATCTTAACTTGCTGACATGTAGAGCACATAGCCACAAACTCTGCAATGTCTCTCTTCATCCCACTCCACCAATAGATTTCTCATAAGTTATGTGCATCTTTGTGGCCCCTGGATGAATAGAGTAGCGCGCACCATGTGCTTCTGCAAGAATTCATTGCATTAAGTCGTCTACACCTGGAACACTGAGATGACCCTGAAAATACAAAACACCATCTTCTCCTTGGAAGAAAACCTCTACTTTCTAATCCTGAACTGACTCTTTTAACTTGACTAGGTTGGGATCTCTATCTTGCTTTTCTTTCACCTTGAAAACTAGAGATAATTCTGAACTACTTTGAACCCATATATCGCCCTCATCTATATCGACTAAGCGAACACCTAGTCCAGCAAGATGATGGACTTCCTAAGCTAACTTCTTCTTACTATCCTCAACATGAGAAGCACTACCCATGGATAGTCTACTGAAAGCGTCGGCTACTATGTTGGCCTTGCCCGGATGATAGAGAACACTTATGTTGTAATATTTCAAGAGCTCTAACCACCTTCTCTGACGAAGATTGAGATCTTTCTGACAAAAGACATACTGAAGACTCTTATGATCTATGGACACACCTACATGAACATTGTATACATAATGCCTCCAAATCTTTAAGGCAAATACTATGGTTGCTAACTTAAGATCATGAGTAAGGTAATTCTTCTCATGAGGCTTAAGCTGTCTGGAGGTGTAGGATATGACCTTACTATGCTGTATGAGGACTCAACCCAAACCTACTTTGGATACATCACAATACACTACGTACCCATCTAGACCATCTGGAAGAGCTAAAATTGGAGCTGAGGTAAGTCGAGTCTTCAACTCCTGAAAACTCTTCTCGCAAGAATCTGAACACTGAAACTTGACTTTCTTCTGAGTCAATTTGGTAATTGGGGATGCAATAGAAGAAAATCCCTCGACAAACCATCTGTAATAGCTAGCCAAACCCCAAAAACTCCTAATATTTAATGGAGAGATAGGTTTGGGCTAGTTTTTTACTAATTTAGTCTTTTGAGGATCAACTCTAATGCCATTACCAGAAATGATGTGACCAAGGAATGCTACTGACCTTAGCCAAAATTTACACTTACTGAATTTGGATAGCTGATAATCTCTGAGAGTTTGATGTACTGTCCTAGATGGTCTGCATGATCACACTCACTATGGGAATAGACCAGAATATCATCTATGAAGACTATGACGAACATGTCCAAGTACTACTTGAACACACGGTTCATCAAGTCCATGAAAGAAGTTGGGGAATTGATAAGACCAAATGACATGACTAGAAATTTGAAGTGACCATACCGAGTTCAAAAAGCTATTTTTGGAGTATCACATTCCCTAACTCTGAGCTGCTGATAGACATATCTGAGATTTATCTTAGAGAAATAACTGGCACCCTGAAGTTGGTCAAACAAGTCATCGATTCTGGGAAGAGGATACTTGTTATTGACCATGAACTTATTGAGTTGGTGGTAGTCTATATACATTCTGAGAGAACCGTCTTTATTACGCACGAATAAAACTGAAGTGCCCCACGGGGAAATGCTGGGCCTGATGAATCCCTATCTAAGAGATCCTTCAATTGTTCTTTCAGTTCTCTGAGTTCTGCTGGTGCCATTCTGTATGGCAGAATAGAGATAGGCTGAGTATTTGGAAGAAGATCAATGCCGAAGTCTATTTACCTTTTGGGAGAAATTCCTGGAAGATCTTTGGGAAAGATATCTGAATAATCATTCACTACTGGGATTGATTCAAGGCTGGGAGTTTCAGCAATAGTGTCCTTAACTCAAACAAAATGATAGAAACATCCTTTAGATATCATTTTCCTTGCCCAAAGGTAGGAAACAAGTTGATCCCTGAAAGCGAATACACTACCTTTCCACTCAAGGACGGGTTTATTTAGGAAGTGAAACTGGACTATTCTGTTTCTGCAGTCGACTGTAGCATAGCAGGGATGAAGCCAATACATATCGAGAATGATGTTAAAATCAGTCATCTCTAATTCGACTAAGTGTACTAAAGTGACTTTATGAAATATCATAACTGGACAGTTCCTATATACCCGTCGGGCTATGATGGTTTTACCCACTAGGGTAGAGGCTAAAAAGGGATCTAGTAGGATTTCAGGACTGATTCCAAAATCGCCTGCTATATAGGGAGTAACAAAAGACAAAAAAGCTCCTGGATCTAGCAAAGCGTAAACATGAACATGAAAGATCTATAATATACCAGTAACTATATCAGGAGAATTTTCCTGATCTTGTCGGGACTAAAGAGCATAGAGACGATTTGGGCGTTACCCACTAGTAGCACTGGAGGTGACACCCTGCTAATTTAGTTGACCAAACTGACCTGAGGAGCAAATCTATTGACCCTGAGGACCTGGCTGAGGACAGTCTCTAACTCCATGGCCTGGCTTTCCACATTCGAAACAAATACCACTGCCAGCTCTGCAAATATCCTGATGGTGCTTACCATAAGTCTAGCAAAGAGGATAGGTGCGGGCACTACTAACACTGCCCTGGGACTTAGATCCTGGTGCTCTATCTTTGTTACCCTCTCTGAACTTAGGAACTGGAGCACTGGCTGAAGAAGGATCTGGAACAAATGACTTAGGATGAAACTGAGAATGGTTTCCTCCTCCTGACTTAGGCTGAGCAAAGTTGAAACTAACTATCTTCGCTATGTTATTCCGCTTCTCCCTCATCTTAATCGTTTGCTCCTCAATCTGCTGAGCATGGGTCATGAGCCTAGATAAATTCATATCTCTATTCAGCATGGTGGATCTACACTCATTAAACACACTATAATTCACCCTTAAAATGAACTTACTCATCCTTGCCCTGCTATCTACAATCATATAAGGGGCATATCTGGCTAATTGAGTAAACATAAGAGAATACTCTTTCACTGTCATATTGCCCTGCCTGAGGTTGATGAATTCTAGCACCTTAGCTTCTCTAAGCTCTAGGGGAAAGAATCTATCGAGGAAAGCAGACGAAAACTCCTCCCACTTAACTGCCCTGCATCATCTGCCCTTTCTGACTTCCACTGCTTGAAATAAGTGTGAGCAATATCCTGCAACTGATATACAGCTAGCTCAGCACTTTCAACAGTAGTCACCCCCATGATGTATGTTACCTTTTACACCTGATCTAGGAATTCCTGAGGGTTCTCATCTATCTTAGACTCGAGAAAGGATGGAGGATTTATTTGGGTGAAGTCCCAAATCCTAGCTGTGGCTAAATTATCCACTGTGTTGGACGGAATGATAGCTAGTTGTTCATTCTGAGCAACAACTGAGTTAGAAAGAGTAGTGAATGTAACTTGGAACTCTGCATGAGAAATATGTTTGCCCAAAGGTTCTTCGGGCTGAGGGGCTGGCTGATTCCCATTTCTTCTTTTAGGAGGCATGTTCTGTAGAAGAAAGGGAGAAATGGATTAGACTGAGAGATTGACTTGATATTATGCTCACTGGCATGATATGAATACTGAAAGAGGGGAAACTATTCCTAAAAAGTCTTATAGCCTCCTGTACATAAATGTGGTGCACAACACACCCATGTACAAGACTCTACTAGATGTGGCTTTCAGACTTCCTAGGACTCTATTGAACCTTAGGCTCTGATACCAAGTTTGTAATGCCCTGAATCTGGTAGCTGAAATGATACACGATGCTCATGACCCCAAAGGACCACAAGCTAACCCATGACTGATATATGTACCTGATACTGCATAAAACACTGAATAATGCGGAAACATGAACTGAAAGGCCGTAAGTTTCACATAACTGAAGTAAAATATAACATCTAAATGGGGTATGAAATACCCAAAACAAAACTAAAAATACTAAAGTCTGAAACATGATAGTCTAGAAAGCCTCTAATTAACTGAACTGTCTAAGTAAGGAGTTGATGGCACATGTTCCCAACTAACTCCAACTAATAAACTACTTAATGAGATAATAGAGAAATAATCATGTCCTCGAATGATGAGGACTCACTTCTAACTCTGACTGTTGAAACTAGAATCTACTGCTGATCTGGAGCTCGTGTCTCTAAACCTATGGTATAAGACACCATAGCGCAAATGCGTCAGTACTTTGAATGTACTGGTATACATGTGGGGCAGGTTTAATGCATAGGGTTCATATGCATGAACAATACTGGATAACTGACTAATATAAACGTGAGAATATATGCATGGATACATAGTAACTATATCTGAAATCGTGATAACATGAGTAATGAATCTGAATACTGATAACATAAAATACTGATAACTGATATAACTGATATCATAAGTGACTGTATCTAATATTACTAAATCTAGTGGAACTATCTGAGTTCCGTTTTATATCTGAGTTGACTGTATTTGACAGTCCTGGATTCTGAAGAACTATCTGATTTCTTTTACTGACTGATACTAAGACTGTGAGAGGTAGTCAGTCATCTAACCGACATGCCCTAAATGATGCATTATAGCTTAATTGGAGTCCAATCTATGCCCTGATTGGAAGGGCGTCAATACCGCGCCATTGGTAAGGACAACATGTGAGTGACCCTAATATAACAAGTAACTCTAATGAGAACGGTGGGAACCCTTACATAACAGGTTAAGCCACCTCATCTACCCTCATATAGAAGGCTATGATGTCTCAACCTATGCTGGCTACATAGTTCTGGAACACAAGGATTACTTCTAAGAATCATACCCTCATATAATAGGTGAGTTCCTACCCTTGGGTTCGCTCGGTGCTAATTTTTACTCCCATTTGAATAGACACTAAACATGATTTACTGAACTAAACATGGACTGAGTTACTAACTTCCGTTGACTGACGAAATACTACTGACATTTGAAAATTGACTGAGTTCATGAGCTCATGGAGATTTCCTGAGTCATAAGACTGTCTGAAGTCTAAGGATCCTGGATTGACTGAGAGTATCCTGAAAACATGACATGGATCTAAGCACACAGCTAATTTTTCGGGTACAAGTACCCCCAGGACTCGATGAAAGGAAACTAACCAAGCATAACTTACTTGAACATGTAGCTAATATCATAATCCATAATACATTTATAGAAGTATTCCATCAAAAACATGTGATAGGCATAACTTATACATACATAGGGATTTCATGATATCATACTAGTTGGGTATTATTCCTTCATCTAGGCATTTAATCAAACACATGGTAGGCATAGCACATGTAGACAACATTATACAAATATTAATCATCATGATTCATCTCTAATTTTATCATCCTAGGGTTTATTCATAGATTCACATGAATATACATCTATACAAATCACTTCCACATAAATTGATCACCCAATATGGATTTGAATTCAATTGATTATTCTCAACATAAACAAAATGAACCAAATATGAAATTCAAAAGGAAATCCATAAACTTAAACTTAGAAAAGAGATTCTTGAGCTTCATGGATGAAAGAAGTCCGTGAATGAACACTACGCATATCTTAGTTCGTGAGTTTGTGAAGTTTGACGGTGAAAATTTCTTGGAATTGGATCTTCTATGAAAACCCTAGCTTGTTCTTGAGAGGTTTTTGAGAGAAAAGAGAGTATTTTGGATGAAAAATTGCTAAATCACGTGTTAAAGAATAGGGGTGGGAAGTTGACCCTTTTAGCCCTGGATGCGTCATTTAATTTCAGTAAAAATTTTCCGAACTGAACCCCTGGCGCGACGCGGCGCTATTACGCCGTGTCACTGAAATTTGACAATTGGGAAACTGAGGGATGGCACGATGCGGAGCCATCGGATGGCCCCTTCTTTTGTGACCTGAAGCTTTAGCGCGACGTGGAGGAAATCATGCTAAGACACGGAAAAGGACAATTTTGAATTTGGGCCATGAAACGACGTGCCATAATCACGGACCCCTACTGAAATTTTTCAAACGCCATTTCCTCTTGTGGCGCAGCGCGCCATAGACTAATATGGCACTGTTTTACGACGGAAACTTAAAATAGTCGTAACTTCGGACTCGGTTATCGGATTTGGACGAATCTTATATTGATGGAAAATTTGTTGAATTTCTCACATGACAAAAAGTGAAAATCTTGAAGATTCCTCATGACTTAACCATAATTCAATTTAGAAGCTAATACTACACATTCTTGAGATGAAATTAGCTAGGAAAAAGTACGGGTATTACATATGTTACCTTTATTTTCTGAGAATGGAGTGAAGGCAAGTAGTCCTTCATGAAATATTTTTTTAGGGAGAAGAGACAAAATAATGTAATAGGTCTATTACTTCTATTTGCATGTCTATCATAACTTTACCCATTAAAGAAAAAAAACATAACTATGAGCATTTTTTGTTTAGTATGAAAATCTAGGAGGCTGCGTAACTTCTTTCATAAGCCTTGTCTTAGGATTAGCTATGTACAATCTTGAAGACAATTTAGTTAGACCATAAGAAAGGTACACGTATTTGCATTAATTTTGCTCTATCATTTTTATTTCTCATTACTTTGTTTTCTGATCCTTGATATCTTTGTTTTAACCTGCAAATCTTTGGCGTTTGTTTCAAACAGGTGGAGATTTTTTCTGCTTTTCTTCTAAGTTTTGTAAAAATGAAAAAGAAAGTCTTGCAACTGTAGAACTTTGTGTTGTTTTGTGCATTGGTCTTATAATTGCACTTTGGTTACTCAATTTCTATGAATAAAAATTAGAAAGTAATTGTTTTTCTATGATGAGAAGTAATGATTTCTACACGCTTGATGGCCATATTCATCTTTATCATACATATCTTTGTAAACCACTAGTAAACTGCTTTGTTGTTGATCCAATCATATTAACACTTATTTTGTCTCCATTATTCCTATATCGGGTAGGTATTTGTCGTTTGCTTCTTCTTCTCTCTTCATTTATGTGTCACTCTCCATTTTCTTGAAACCTTTATGACTGTCTCTTTTTTGCTTTTTCTCTCCTTCTTCGATCTTTTTCTTTGACTGTTGTAAAATAAGTTATTCCTCTGGAGTAGGAGCAACTTGTACACAATTGATGCCCCCATCGTCATTCCCTGAATTCGATATTAACAGCAGCAGTATTATGGGATTGTCGCCTCTTTCTTTACACCATCTAATTGTTTCTTCCCTCATATTTTCTTCATCTCAGTGACACTTTCCATACTTGTTGGTAAAAATCCTGATACACCCAAGAGCATTGCATAGAACAACAGTATAGTAAAACGTAAGGAGAGCATGTAAAATCATCTTATCAACCTGTATGGAATCACTAAGCGATTTTTGTGAATAGAGTACTATATATTTTGCATGACAATACAAAACTCGTCAAAAATGGAAGGGATCAGCTACAAATACGGTTCTCCCTACTTTAAATCAACCTCTCTGTAAAATATCTCTTACATTGCTTGGACTTGTCTTCTGGTAAGTTTATCAACTTTCTCTTCTTCACTTATTACTACGTATTACTTATGTCGAATCTCTCTTCTGTAGGAGTAGTTTGTCATGGTGATGGAATTTTCTTTTTCTTACTCGGTCTTTTAATGTATGATCTGTCGTACACTTTCATCTCCCGCTCAGTTCGGATCATATTTCTTACCAGTAACACGCAGTTTAAAGTTTTTGGTTGCTTCTTTCTGCTTTGTCTATTCACTAATTCTACATACGCAAGAAAGTGGACTCCCTGTTGCAGCTTGTTTTTGAGTTTGTCTTTTAACTCGATGTTTCGATGACAAATGCAGTCACAAAATAAAGGTATTTAAACTTACACTTTGCCTTTTTCCTTTTCAACGACTCTATTAAAATTTGGACTCTTACAATCACAATAAGAGTCCTCAGGCATCCTTTGCTCAACTGATTAATGTCTAGGTCAATAGAGTTGTTTCAGTTCTTATGGCAAAAGTGTTCTATCTAAATATTATGTATTTGATTAACCTGGAGCTCACTTGTAGGTATTTTCTCATACTACAGCTAATATATTTGTGAGAACCGTCTTAACTAACCATAAAATTATATTGTGAAGGTTTTATGTGCAATTCTAATGATGTCTTCTTATGCTGCGTGAAATAAGAACCACATATATTTAAGGCTTAGGTAGCCCATAGCCCAACATATATTTAAGGCTTAGGTTGTATACTATTTTGTGTATACTTGCCAAGAAAAATAAAATTTTTACAGATCGTATTATTTGCGAGTTACAACTATTATCTAACTTCTTATGCTTGCTCCTCTTTATCGGTGAATAATTAAGTGAAACATGTGTGACCATGTAACACCCCGAGTCTGTACCCTGGACGCTACACGACGCTCATAATCTCGAAGGACCACAAGCTAACCCATGACTAGTACCTGCTGCAATAACTGTGTAATAAATACTGTAATAATTGTGGAAATGGGTGGAAATATCTTTCATAAGGTTCAAATCTATAAATAAATCTCAATGCGGTATCAAAATACCAAAACTGAATATAAGTACTAAAAAACTGAATAACTGTCAGAAAATACTCTAGTCTGAAAAGCCTCTAAACTATCTAAACTGTGGAGTTGATGGGATAAGCCCCCAACTAACTCTGACTAATGATACTAAAACTAAAATACTATAAATAATAAGCATGTCCTCAAACTATATGGACTCACCACTACTTTGACTGCTGAAAGTTGGATCTGCTAAGGATGCTCGGGAGCCCGTGCATCGGAACATATGATATAAGACATCATAGCGCAAAAGAAAGCATGTGTCAGTACTTTGAGGGTATTGGTATGCTCAGTGAGGTATGCTGAATGCATGGGTTCATATGCATGAAAAATACTAACTGAATAACATGAGTAAGGCTGAATGAGAGTACATGCATGAACACGTAAACTGTACTGAGATCATAATAACACTGAATGCTGAGACTGAATGCTGAATTACTGATTAACTGAGTTTACTGATACTACATTACTGATGTTTGTTTGACTATATCTGATAGTCCTGATTCTGTAGAACTATACTGAGTTTCGTACTGAACTGTGTGACTATGTCTGATAATCCTAAATTTGTAGAACTAAAAAGAGTTCTATACTGAAACTGAATCTGAAACTAAAACTGTGGGAGGTAATCATCTAACCGACATGCCCCTTCTCTAACTGATTTGGGATCCAACCTGTAACCCCAGTTGGAAGGGTGTCAATACCGTGCCACGGGTAAGGATAAGCTGTGAGTTAACCCTCTCTGATAGGAAGCTCTTCCGTCAACCCTCACTGATAGAAAAAACTAAAATGAGATATATCAACCCTAATAATATATGGCAAAAAGATATCTCAACCTACGCTGGTTACGTAGTTCGAGAAATAAGGATTTCTTCTAAGGATCACACCCTCTACTAGCAGGTGAGTCCCCATCCTTGGGTTCACTCGGTACTGAATCCTACTCCCAACTGAATAGACACTGGACTGATTTTTAGTCTGTACTAGGATGGATTGAAAAGTTACGGAGATTACTATTTAGCTAAACTAAATTGAGTTCACTAAGTTTCGTGGACTAACGGAATACTACTGAATTCTGTTAGCTGACTGAATTTACTGAGGTCTGAACTAGATACTGAATTAGACTAGACTAATATGGATTCTACTGAGTTTTCCTGAGTTCTATAACTGGCTGAGAGTACTACTGATCGTGTCGTGACTGATACTATTCTATGACTGACCATGGCTCTAGGTAATCAGTTAAATTGTTAAGTACAAGTACCCCCAAGACTTGATAGCATAAATTAAGAGACATAGTATAACGTGAAACATGTAAACTATGAACTTGATCATCATTCATTCATTGGGCCATTTTGACACACACTTGCATGATATAACTTGCACATAAACTAACTTGACATGATTTCATTCTCTTAATAGTTCACATGGACAATTTATCAAGCACTTAGTGAGCATATATATGCACCTAGAGTTGAATAACAAGTGAGCATCATAATTCATCTCTAATTTCATAAGTCAAGGGTTTATCGTGGATTCACATGAATCTACACACATAATGATCAATTTAACATGATATATATATATATATATATATATATATATATATATATATATATATATATATATATATATATATATATATATAATATCATGAATTAGGAACTTAATCCAAATAGCAATCATAGATACACTTAAATTCCAACCATGGAAATCATAAAATCAATTACTTGAAGTTCAAAAGAGATTCTTAGAATCCAAGGGTGGAAGGAACCCTTGGATGAACACTTCACATACTTTGTTGAAGAATTTCTGAAAGCTTATGGTTGAATCTTGAGTTCTTGATTTGAAATTGGATCTTCTAAGGTTTTGTTCTTAAGCAAATTTGAGAAAGAATGACTATATTTGCTCTATAGGGAGTTTAATTTCGTGTTTTGGGGATGAGGGTCGAGGGAAAAAGACCTAAATACCTCTAAGAACACGGTCTTTTAAAGACTGAAAATTGGATTACTGACGCGCAGGTCGATGCGACGCGTCGATGGCATCAACACAATAGCCAATACATCGCGCCATATTCGCGTTGATTCACTAGAATTAGATACTAGTTGCGGGAGAAAATAGTAATCAACACGATAGTCGATGCGGCACGCCAAGATCACATTGATTCACTATTTTGGGATTCCAAAGGAGCTTCAAATGAAGTCCGAAAAATCCAAAACTTATCTGAAAACACCTACGGGCATTCTTGATCATTAATTAACCTAAACATCAACATTTAATGAACGTAAAGGTCACAAAATATGATTACTAACCTTTGTAGGTTAAAATGACACTAAGTCTGAGTACTTAGCTAAAATATTCTAAGTCTGGGATCCCCTAGACAAGCTTAAAAGGTTGAATTAAGATAAAGATTTTGTGGGGTCTTACATTATCTCTCCCTTAGGAATATTCGTCCTTGAATGAGACTGCTGAGTCTGGGAATACTGAGAGACCGGACCTAGACACTGGGCATGCACAACTGTAGCATGATTTTATGACTGAGATTACTGATAAGTTGAGTTTATATATTGAACATGCGTATCTGATGCATGGATACATGATTGAACTGACTTATGAACATATGACTTTTACGCAATGGTAACTGATACCAAGTTTGTAACTGAAATATGAACATGAAACTGAATGAGTTCAAGGAAAACTATTACTTAAACTGAAAAATACTGATGAACTCAAGATCATTTTTGGAGTACGAATGAATGGGGACATGAGAATATGACTGAAATTGGAACGTGATACATGTACTAAATATCGTGCACTGAAATGAGCCCCTTGAATACATGGCTTACGGCTGAGATTGGAACTTGAGGGTCAACTTATGAGTACCTTACTCCAAACTAGATTCGTTACGTGAAGAAAACTGGGAGGTTTAGGACATGAAAGCTCGGGGTTATAGTGCATCTCCCCCTTGGGACATTATGTCCCTCGAAGAATGATGACTTGGCTGAGATACTGAGGAAAACTAAGGCGATACACAATGCACCTATGAACTGAATCGTGACTAAATATCTGGGATCTAAAACTGAGATATGATACATGAACTGAGCTAACCACGCACTACCTGATTGCTTCATCTTGGAATAATTTAATTCACGAGACATTCAGATAGAGCGACTAGATGGAAAGGTAGAACCCATACCACACAAACTTTTCTGTCTGACTACTAATACTGAATTACTGACTTACGGGATAACTCATACTAAAACTTATTCCCTACTATACTCTCTACCTTAATACGATACTTCACCTGGGATTACTAAAAAATATTCAGATGGGCGTTGTTCATGAATGCATAAGCATACTAACTTATCGGATTAACTAGATGACTGATAGCTGAATACTGGGCATGTAAGACTAAATTGTACTTAGTCTGAATAACGGGACTAAAACTATAGAGTGTCATGTACACGAGGTAAGGACTAACTGGATAACAAGAGATAACTGAGCATGAATTAATGAAAAAATCTGTATTATTTGAGAATGCAAGACCAAGCGTATAACATGATTCTAAAATATTCTGTAAACTGAGGTACTGAAATACTGATAACGAAATAACTAATAATCGTATGCTATGGTCAAGCAAACCTAAAACTGAACTGAGTTTCTGATCTGATTGCTCAACTGAGACTGGGACTGAGACTGACACTATAACTAAGACTGTAACTGAGACTACGATTAATACGGTAACTGGTACTAAACACACTGTAAGGCATGAGTGCAGAAGTCATGAGTTGCATGACCTGAGTTTGGAGTTTATGATTTCATGAAATATTCTTCATACTTCTGAGTGAACTGGAGCTCCTAATACTAGGAACTGGAAACGGACACAACTCTGTGGAAAGTGTGTGAATATAAGCTATGTTCATGGAGTTAGGATGTAAATCATGCATAGGCATCGTGATGACAGAAGTACAAGCTTTAAACTGAGGTAAAGATGGGTTGGGCATTATCTCACCTATTATTTGTCTGCATATACTAATATTACTACTAAAATCTGGAAGCCAGACTTCCTAAGGCTTCATAACTGGACAGTTCCTGTATACCCACCTGGCTATGATAGACTGACTCACTGGGGTGGAGGCTGAGAAAGGTTTTGTTAATACCTGGTCTGACCTTAAAGTTAACTGCTATATAAGGAGTAACAAAAGACAGAGAAACTCTTGGATCTGATGAGACATAAACATATAAATGTGAGCTCTATAACATACTAGTGACCGTATCAAGAGAACTTTCCCGATCTTGTCTAGACTGAAGTACATAAAGCTTATTTAGGTGTTGCCCACTGGTGGCACTGGGAGTGGAACCCTGCTAATTCAGGGGACCGGACTGAGCTGAAGGATGACTATGCTGACTTCATGGACCAGCCTTAGGACAGTTACAGACTCTGTGACCTGACTCGCCATATCTAAAATACACATCACTGCCGACTTTACACACACCTTTATGATTATTACCACATTATTCGCAAAGCGGATTAGTACGAATACCGCTTGTACTACTTTGGGTTTTGGAACCTGGTGCCCTATCATGACTGTTATTCTAGAACCTTGGTACTGGTGTACTAGTTGAAGATGGAATTGGGGCAGAAAACTTCTGACTAAACCGAGAACGATTACCACCTTCTGACCTTGGCTGGGCAAAACTAAAGCCATCTATTCTGGCTCTCTTATTTTCTTTATCCTTCTTCTTAAGTTTTTGTTCCTCAATCTGTTGAGCATGGACCATAAGACTAGATATGTCCATCTCCCTAATCAACATCACAGTCCTGCACTTCTTGCTACTCTACCCGATACCCCAGACACAAACTTGCTTATTCTGGATCTATTGTCTGCTACTATATGAGGAGAATATCTGGCTAACTGAGTGAACTTGAGGGAATACTATTTTACACTCATACTGCCTTACCTGAGATTGATGAACTCTAATACCTTGGCTTTTTTCTGCTCTAAGGGAAAGAATCTATCTAAGAAGGTTGTAGCAAACTTTTCCCATTCTATGGGATCTGCATCTGTACCCCAGTCTACCTTCCAATGCTTAAACTACGTATAGGCTATATCTTGTAGCTGATAGAAGGCCAACTTAGTGCTCTCAACAGCAGTCACCCCCATGATATCCGTAACCTTTTGTACCTGATCAAGAAATTCTTGGGGGTCCTCATCTGATTTAGACCCGATAAATAATGCAGGGTTCATTCGGGTAAAGTCACGAATCCTAGCAGCAGCAGTATTGGCCACTGGGTTGGCCAAAAACGCAGCTGGATGTTTATTCTGGCTGCCACAGAATAAGATAGGGTGGTAAAGGCTGCTCTGAACTCAGTGTGGGAGACATTTTCATTCGGAGAATCTGGCTGGATAGGCTAATGTTCTGGATGGTCTCCCATTCCTCTTCCCTTAGTTTTTTTTGAGGCATGTTCTATAAATGGAAGAGAAACATGGATTAGAAAAAGAGTCTAACTGGAGCTCATGCTCACTCGCACGATATGAATATTGAAAGAAGGGATACTATTCCTAAAATATCTCATAGCCTTTTGTCCATAAGTGTGGCGCGTAACACACCCATGCGTATAACTCTACTAGATGCAGCTTTTAAACTTCCTAGGACATTGTTGAACCTTAGGCTCTGATACCAAGGTAAGTTTGTAACGCCTTGAGTTTGTACCCTAGATGCTACACGATGCTCATAATCCTAAGGGACCACAAGCTAACCCATAATTGGTACCTGCTACAATAACTATGCAATAAATACTGTAATAATTACAAAAATAGGCAAAATCATCTGCCATAAGGTTCAAATTTGTAAATAAATCTGAATGCGGTATCAAAATACCAAAACTGAATATAAGTACTAAAAAACTGAACAACTGTCTGAAAATACTCTAGTCTAAAAAGACTCTAAACAATCTGAACTGTGGAGTTGATGGGACAAGCCCCCAACTAACTTTGACTAATAATACTAAAATTGAATACTATAAATAATAAGCATATACTCAAACTATGAGGACTCACCACTACTCTGACTGTTGAAATTTAGATCTGCTAAGAATGCTCGAGAGCTCGTGCATCGGAACCTATGATATAAGACATTATAGCGCAAAAGAAAGCATGCATCAGTACTTTGAATATACTGGTATACTCAGTGAGGTAGGCTGAACGCATGGGTTCATATGCATGAAAATTACTAACTAAATAACATGAGTAAGGCTGAATACGAGTACATGCATGAATACGTAAACGATACTGAGATCATGATAACACTGAATATTGAGACTGAATGTTGAATTACTGATTAACTGATTTTACTGATACTACATTATTAATGTCTGTTTGACTATATCTGACAGTCCTGATTTCGTAGAACTATACTAAGTTTCGTACTGAACTGTGTGACTATGTTTGATAGTCCTAAATCTGTAGAACTGAATGGAGTTCTATACTGAGAATGAATCTGAAACTGAAACTATGGGAGGTAATCATCTAACCGACATGCCCCTTCTCTAATTTATTTGGGGTCTAACTAGTAACCCAGTTGGAAGAGTGTCAATACCGTGCCACGGATAAGGACAAGCTGTGAGTTAACCCTCTCTGACAGAAAGCTCTTCCATCAACCATCACTGATAGGAAAAACTCAAACGAGATATGTCAACCCTAATAATATCTAGCAGTAACATATCTCAACCTACGCTAGCTACGTAGTTTTGGAACACAAGGATCACTTCTAAGGATCACACCCTCTACTAGCAGGTGCGTCCCCATCCTTGGGTTCACTCGATGCTGAATTCTACTCCCAACTGAATAGACACTGGACTGATTTCTAGTCTGTACTAGGCTGGACTTAACGATTACTGAGATTACTATTTAGCTGAACTGAACTGAGTTCACTAAGTTTCATTGACTGACGGAATACTACTAAATTTTGTTAGCTGACTAAGTTTACTGAGGTCTAAAGTAGATACTAAATTAGACTGGACTAATATGGATTCTACTGAGTTTTCCTGAGTTCTGTAACTGTCTGAGAGTACTATTGATCATTGCATGACTGATACTATTCGATGATTGACCATGGCTCTAGGTAATATGTTAAATTATTGGGTACAACTACCACCAGGTCTCGATAGCATAAATTAAGAGAAATGGTGTAACGTGAAACGTGTAAACTATGAACTGGATCATCATTCATTTATTGGGGTATTTTGACAAACACTTGCATGATATAACTTGCACATAAGCTATCTTGACATGATTTCATTCTCTTAATAGTTCACATGGATAATTTATCAAGCACTTGGTATGCATAGTATATGCACACAGTGTTGAACAATAAGTGAGCATCATAATTCATCTCTAATTTCACAAGTCAAGGGTTTATCGTGGATTCACATGAATCTACAAACAACATGATCAATTTCACATGATATATATATATATATATATATATATATATATATATATATATATATATATATATATATATATATATATATATATATATATATATATATATATATATATATATAATCATGAATTAGGAACTTAATCCAAATAGCAATCATGGATACACTTAAATTCCAGCCATGGAAATCATAAAATCAATTACTTGAAGTTCAAAAGAGATTCTTGGACTCCAGGGGTGGAAGAAACCCTTGGATGAACACTTCACGTACCTTTGTTGATGAATTTCTGAAAGCTTATGGTTGAATCTTGAGTTCTTGATTTGAAATTAGATTTTCTAGGGTTTGTTTTTGAGAACATTTGAGAAAGAATGACTATATTTGCTCTATAGGGAGTTTAATTTTGTGTTTTGGGTGCCGAGGGTCAAGGGAAAAATACCTAAATACCCCCAAGAATGCGGTCTTTTAGTGACTGAAAACTAGGTTACCGACGCGCAAGTCGACGCGATGCATCGATGGCATCGACGCGATAGCTAACGCGTTGCGCCATGTTTATGTTGATTCACTGGAATTGGACGCTGGTAGCTGGAAAAAATAGTAATCAACTTGATAATTGATGCGGTGTGCCAAGATCGCGTTGATTCAATGTTTTGGAATTCCAGAGAAGCTTCAAATGTTGTCCGAAAAATCCAAAATTTGTCCAAAAATACCTACGGATATTACTGATCATGAATCAACCTAAACATCAACATTTAATGGATGTAAAGGTAGCGAAATAAGATTGCCATCCTTCATAGGTTAAAATAACACTAAGTATGAGTACTTAGCTAAGATATTCTGGGACCCCCTAGACAAGCTTAAAGGATTGAATTAAGCTAAGGATTTTGCGGGGTCTTACAAACCAACTTTAGGTGCAAAAATTAGAATATGTTTAGGTTGCTTCTCTCCTATGTTGTTTCAAAATTAAGGGTTTGATTTTCGTCAACTTATTTTTGGGGCTTATTATATTAGCTCGGTGGTATGTATGATAATATAAGTATGGCCTTTTCTTTCAGTGATAATTTTTTTCATCGAGTCTATCACTGATTTTCGTAGAAGCATTCAGTTTGTGGTACCGTTTAATTTATTTTTTTTAATTTTCTAGCAAGCTCAGGCATGTAATGGTGCTAATTTTTGTCAAGAATGAATGTGTACAATATGAAGAATATTTTGCTTATCTTTTATTTAATGATATTTTCATTATTTGAATCTCATTAGTACAATGATGTTTGAAAAATATCCTATTTTCGTTATTTGAATCCAATTAATATAATATTCAAAAAATTAAGCACGAGCATGGGCCATCTAGTAATTCTTAAGGTAAATCACTTTTTACAAATATTAAGTGATGGTGTGGCTATAGATACTTTTTACTTTTTTTTTAGTTGAATTCTAAATATCATATTTGGCCATCATTTTTTTTAAAACACTTCAAAATTCTAAGAAGAAATAAAAAAAATAAGCTCAATTTGTTCATCGTCAAACACAACTTCAATTTTTAAATATCATTTTTTATTTGAAAATAAAAATTACTTTTTTCAAATTTCACAAATTAAATGACCAAACAGGCAATTTATTAGTGGTAAATAGGGGTGGCAAGATAACTCTTGAAAATATGACATGACCAACCCGTTTGAATTTGGCGGGTCATTAATTGGTCCATTTATTAGCTCAGCTCATTTCGATCTACCCAATTGATCTATAAGAAATTTTGTCAAAATATTTTTTTATGCTTTTGTGTTTGACATGTCATATACAATTTTATCAGCACAATTCGTTTGAGTCAAATAACTTTTGGGCAAACCATTTTAATACAACTCATTTTTGACTAATCATAATTAATATCTTTCCTTTCAATTTTTTTAATTTAGTTTTGGCTTATCACGAAGTTTAAAACGTAAAGAAGGCTCTTAAGTCGTATAATTTTAACCAAAAGATATGAAGAACTTATTAAAATGTCTTTTAATCTTGTGGTCTTAAGCATGTCATGTAAAAAATTAAAATTAAGGAGTCGTAAAAAAGGAGACATTATGAATCAAAAAGAAAAGTAAGGCAAAAAAATTGAAATCGAGGAGTAATAATTTGAGTTCATAACCTAAAGATCCAATATTTTGAGACAAAATATGATTGGGAACACTTCATTTAAAAGTATATCAAAGGGGATAAAACGTTCGGGTTTGAGTGATTTATTCCTTTCTTTAACGGTCATTGCTAGAAATGACAGTTTGGTCGTTTGATTTTTTTTTACAATTTTTAAATAAATTGCTCAGTGCCCAGCGACTTGGTTCCCAACAACTTATACGTCTTTCAATTTTTTATTTTAATAGTGTAGCTCTATATAAAGTTCAACTTCTTCTTATTTTGTTGAATAAGTTTGAGTCAGCGTACCTTCAAAATCATTACATCTAAAAAATCGACAATGATTAAAATTTAAATTTTGCAAGTGCGTACGAGCATTGCTAGGTCCCCAAATATCAAAATTATGCATACTCCGATCAAAATCATTATACTGTGTTTCAAATCGACTATTACATTGCGTAGTCTAGTTATTTATAGCATTTGAGTGCATATAATGTCTTGCAAATATGTAGTATTATAAAAATTAAGTTCATTATCAGTAGGTTCTTGAATAATAGGACAACATTCAATTGACACATCCATGTTAATACTCGTTAAGTTAATGTGATTACCAAAGATTTCAACACTACAGAGAAATTATAGACAGAGAGTTATCATTTCAAATACAGGTCTTATTGTGCGTTGTAACCTCATTGGATGAAAAAAGCTTTGGATATCGTATAATAATAACCACACATCTTCAAGATCACTTATATACATTTTCTTCCTTATTAAGGCTTCATTTGTTTTTTTACGATGTAGACGTCTGAATCTGAATACACATCTGAATGATTAAGATGTTGTCAAAACTGACTGATTAAGACTTTTTGTTTTTCAACATCTAAATGTGCAAAAAATTTTAGATGCATATAGAATAAAATAAAAAATACAATTCAAGTAAAAAACTAATTATATATCAGTAAAGTATGTAATTTAATACAACAAAATTATTATTTGATTGAAAAAAAATATTTGTGTTTGTTAGTGATATTGGAGATGATTTATAATGATGGTCGTAGTGACAATGATTGATGTTGGTGATTAGTAATGTTGGTGGTGATAGTTGTGATGGTTGGTATTGTGGTGGCTGTTATGATGGTGCCAGTTGATAGTGGTGGTGGTGGTTGTGATGTGATGTTGCTTGATGTTAGTAGTTGGAGGTGTTGATTGTGATAGATGAAAAATGAATGCATGATGGTTGAAGATGTGTTGATGTTAGTTGGAGATGTTGTTAGTTGTGATGGTGGAGATGGTTGTTAGAAGAAATAAATTGTAGCGATAGTAGTGATTGAAGTGGTGGTAGAGCTGGCGTTACTAGTGATAATGGTGGCGGCGGCCGAAGAATGTGTGGAGGTTGTGATGTATTAGTGATAGATAGTGATGGTGCTAGTTGTGATAGATGAGTTGGTTGGTAGTAGAGATTGACGGGTAGTGGTTGATGATGGTGGGGTTGTTGACGGCGGTGGTGGCAGTGAATATAATTAGATCAGAATAATAGAGGTAATAGGTGTGGTAGCAGTTGACAATAGTGGTTGATAGCGATATTGGTTCTCGATGGTGGAGGTGGTTGGTGGTGGGTGGTGGTTGACAAAGGTAGTGGTGGTGACTAATGATTATGAATAGAGTGACAGTGAATATTATCCAACACCAAAATACCTCTTTAGACTTATTAAGACTTGATTCTAGATCTAAATGATTAAAACCTATTAAGAGCTAAAATCTTAATAAAAACAAATGCACTCAATGGTCTGAAGTCTGAACCATTTAGATTCAGACCTCCATTAAGTGCAAACAAATGAGCCCTAAGTGTTTCATATGTAAGAGATAATCAAATCACTTGCACTGCTACATGCCCGTCGATTAAATCTACAGAATAAGCTTTATATAAAACATTACCAACCTAATATAAATTTACTCTTATTTTAGCCTTATTCATATTAATTAGTACGGATACAGAAAAAAAATATTATTACAAGAATCAAGTACCTCAAACTTACACTTATTTTATTCAAGATAAGAAAAAGCTAAATCTTATATTGATATGCGCTACTAAAACAAAGAATTTTAGAAAAAAATTAAAAGACTTGTAAGTTGCTGAGCATCAAATAACTTATTTGAAAACTATAAAATATTAAACAATCAAACTATCATTTCTGATAAGGACCATTAAAAAAGCAATAAATTACCCAGAGCTAAGCATTTTGTCCATATTAGTGTATTTCAAACGAAGTATTCCCTTTGATTTTTTAGTTCAAAATATTGACCATTTAAGATTCGAACTATCGTAATAATTTAGCTCAATTTGATCATTGTAATATAATATGAATGTCATGTGACATGTATATGTGTGAAATGTCATTTATTAAAGATAATAGTTAGTAGTCAAGTTGGACTTAAAGATCATAAATTACTTGTTCAAATTGGATTTAAATACTTGATTAGTTGGCCAAATTGTCAACTTGCCTACTTGCCAACTTGCTAATTTGAAGTCAAGTTTGGCAACCTTAGGAACTAAATTTGGTGGTCTATAAATAGCCACCCTTTGTACATTTTACTATCAACATCAAAGTAGTAACAAATGTGCTACTAAAATTCTCTGGTTCTCTCATTCTTTAAGTTTTACATTTTGATATTTTGTCTTTATTTTATAACACGTTATCAGCACGAGACTCTACCATCTCAAAATGAAGGCTAAGAAAAGAAAAATTGAATTAAAAGGTGGAGAAGGCAAGACCGCACAAACTATGCGATCATCACGACTTGGATTTCACTTTTCTACTACTTATAATAAGATAAGTATATTATTAACTCATGTTCTTTAATTAATTTTAAAAATAATATTGATAATATCAAAGTGGTGATGTTGTTATAGACTCAAGTTTGAGTTTATTATATACTTTGGCCTAATATGTTATTGATCGAGGGTGTGATGATGGATTTAAATCTCATGCCATTAAGAGGGTAAGACATTGGATTAAGAGTCCCGATTCACCATGATGATAAGATGTTGGGTTCAAGTCCCATTGATTTTTGGCCTAAGATATCTTTATATGGATAAAAAGTTGAGTTTTAATCTCAAAACAACATATTGATGATATAATAATGACTAAGGCAGAATTTTATTGAAAAGTCATGAAATATGTCCCGTTGAATATGCTACATTCCTTGAAGTGAATGTGGTAGCATGCAATGTATAGTATGTTTGAAAGAAAACATATGATTGAATTTATGAATATGAATATAGGTGTAACAAGGACAAAATATATTGTTACATTATATGTACGCCTCGATTTGCTCAAGAAGGAGCAATATCATTAAAGAAATTCTAAGCTATCATAATTTGATAGGCTTAAGACATCATTATATTTTATTTCTAAGGAATGAAAATTTTGATTGTTAAAACTATAGATGCATTCACTGGGGTGAATGTGATAGGAGTAACACCTCCATAAGAGATAGAATAATTGAGAAGAAATATTATGAAATATACTCCAAAATAGCAAGCTTGAAAATTATTCATGTTCTAGTAAATATAAAATTTACTAAGTAGAACTCATATGACATGGTGAACTTGGAGTTTACTAGTACAAATAAGTTCATAAGTTGACATGAATGATTAAGTATTACACAACATATATATTAAATAATTAGAAGGTTATATTCTTCGAAGAACATTATGAGCTCTCAAATGATCCTTCATAAGATGAAGGTAATTTTTGCCACTAATGAGCATGGTATGAAAGGTCATTGCACACGTGATTGTCGTGCGGCCTAATTTGAGATAGGTTTTATAAATCTTCCATCAAAATAAAGGAATATACAGTGATGGCACACTTGACCTTTCAAAGTGATGTTGAGGTCTGTCATGTAAATATAATAAATTTCATAGCGTGAGAATGAACTTCTAATGAAAATTTATGAAGCATGTGAATATGATTATAATTCATTCCTTGAAGAGAATGAGATTTGTGATAAAGCATTGTTAATACTCGACCATTCTTGAAATGAATGTATCAAGATGAGATAAAAATTACTAATAAGGACATGCTGATGCATGATTGGATAAATATCACATCTCACCTCTACGGAAGGTTTGAGAAAAATAAAGAATTTTATTTTGACATAAACGGTCATTGATCGTGTACTTGTAGTATGGCATAAATATTTTTGATATGTTTATAATGGGTTACCAAAGGGTAAAAGCAAGAAACAATTCTTGCTTATATAATATTTTAAGATTATGGCCATACTTATATGATGTTCTCCTTGAGGGAGATGTTCACCATATGAATGGTGTGTGAAATATGTGTAGTACACAAAATTAATTGAGAGCTCTAAAAGATCTTAAGTCTTACTATCTAGAGGAATGAAATTGTTCATAATATTGAGATTGTAGTAAGTCTTAAACGAAAATTATTAAGTTTCAAAGATTTTGTCAAAAATAAATTATATTGAGACTACAATTAATGAAAAGATGTTATATCTTTATATTACTACAATCGATGTGGGTAAAAGTCTATCCGCACTTTTTTTCTTATTTGTAATGCACAAATATGAGCATGATGACAGAATCACATGCAATAGTAAATTAAAAATTTACTGAAAAAAATATCTGTTGGTATGATGGTTGACCATCTCAGTTCAAATGTGATGTAAAAATAATTAAGAATTCATGTGGTTATATATTGAAGAAATAAAAGGTTCTTCAAGAATTCTCTTGTGTTGTTTGTTCTCACAATGAATTGATCATTGTACCATCTAAGATTGGAATTATACTTCCTAAAATTTTTGAAACATATAAAAAGGTGAATATGGGCCCATTCGCCTGCCATGTGGACCGGTTACTATTATACAGTTTAATAGATGCATCTATGATATGGTGACATGTGCTTTTCTATTAACTTGCAATTTAATTTTTGCAAAGTTGTTTGCTCGAATTATTAAATTAAGAGCATGGTTCCAAACTTTAAATTATGTTGATAATGCTAGTTGGTTTAGCAGAAATTTTATGCCTCCAATTCTAGCAAAATCATTGATTATTAGAACAAATCTCTCAAGAAAAATTTAGTATGAGATGTATCATTTAAAATATAGCAGTATTCATATGCATCAAGCCAACAAGACTCCCCTATCATTATTGGTTCAAGGTCAAGAACCAAATAATTTTCATCTAAAAATTTTAGTGTGTGTCATATGATGCAATTGCTTCATCACAATGCACAAATATGAATTCGAAGATAAGGTTGAGAATAAATATTAGATTCCCTAACATTAGGGGGAGAGAGTTGATTAACAGTTAAAAATTATGCAAGAAATGAATTATCTAGATCCTCATAAAAAATTATATATGCAAACTTGAAATTCAAGAGATAATTCATTTGCAAAATATTGCAAACTAATTGTTTGATGTGTTTGCTAACTCTATATGATTGTTCAACTGTAAATGCTCCAATGTAAAAATCATAAAAGGATAGAGTCTATAGTATGCCTGAAGCGTGATATACCAATCAGTTTCAAAGGTAAAATTATTTGAATAAGGAAAAGAGCAAATGATCAAGATGGTCATGATAATGAGGCAAGTGCTTTGAAAGAGCACCGGCATAACACTTCATAAAACCTTGGCAAAGGTTCAAGTACCTTAATTATAATGAATATAAAGAGATCTTTATTAAGTTATATCTTATTGGAATCGATATCAAACAATCGTCGATGGTATCTTTGATATAATATAACGCTCAATATTATAAATAGTATCGAGGATCTTGGATACAAATCTGTCAAAGAGTATGGATAGATAAATTATTGATCAAATAAAAGTATGTAATTCAAGTAGTTTGTTTCACTTGAAAAGTGAATATTTGGATTCATAATCCAAAGATCAGATGTATAATGCCAGTGGGGTACAAATGATTTACTATGCAAAAGTGAAATTCGTAAGATATAAAGTATGACTTGTGCTTTGAGACATAAAGATTTCATAAAGTTTCTGGCATTATTGTAGGAGAATTGTTCTCCTGTGGTGGATGAAATGAGGTTTGTTTCAGCCTGACAATATCGAAAAGCTTGAATATGTATAATGAATTATTGTTATGTTTACCTAGATGATAAATTTATATGAATATCATTTAATGATTTAAAATGTTATAAAATGATTTTATTGGATACCCCATGATTATAAAGATTGCTTAACTTGAAAACAGATCAATTTTGATCTCATGAAAATGATTAGTAAGTACTATGTTTTAGTTCAATTGATGCACTTATGAATTGCGGAACATCATTTATAAGAATAAAGTGTGTTTTAAATAATAGGAGTATAATTACGCACGCTGCACTCTTTTTTCCTTAGCTGAGGTTTTATCCTATAGGGTTTTCTTGGCAAGGTTTTTAATGAGGAAGCTAACAATTCGTACTATTGGATGTATACTCGAAGTGTTTCACAAATGAAATATTTATCCATTGATGAACATATGTTGAAAAGACATTAAAGGATGCATCTTGATAAGCATAACACTTATTTGTTTTGCAATCCAGACACTTGAAGATATCACAAATGAAATGTTGAATATTGTCACTTGACAAAATTTACATGAAAACTTGTAAGGGTTCAAAATGTTTGAAGCATATAAAAGTTTCTAGGAAACTTATCTATAATTCTTATATTGTATAAATCTATAACTTGAAAATTATTGGAATCTTGGAGAGTTTTCAAAAGCAATAGATTATTTGCTGACATGAGAAATATGCCGAAATGAATTGGTTATGAAGTATCATATCTTAGTGCAATTGATGTACTAATGTATCCTGCAAATACTACAAAATCTGATATAGTCCTTTTCGGTTAATTTGTTAGCAAGATATAATTCTGCTCCTACTAGGAGACATAAAAATGAGATCAAACACATGATCTTATTTTATTCTAAAGATTGCAGTCCCGATCTTATTGATAATATTGATGCTGGGTATTTATTTAACCCACACAAATTTCGATCTCAAACATGCAATATGTTGACATGTAGGGATACTGCTATATCTTGGAGATATAGAAAGCAGTCTATCTAGCACTTCATCAAATTATGCTGCGATAATAGTTATTCATGAAGCAAGCCGAGAATGTGTATGGTTGAGGTCCATGATACATCTTATTCGGGCAAAATATTGTTTGAAATATGCCAATGTACCCACAATTTTATACAAAGATAATGCAGCATGCATAACACATATTAAAAGAGGATTCATTAAAAGAAGATAGAATGAAGCATACTTCATCAAAATTTTTCTATACACGTGAGCTACAAAAGAATAATGACATTAACGTGAAACAAATTCATTCGAGTGGCAGTATGACTGATTTATTCACCAAGTCTCTTTCAACCGCAACTTTCAAGAAGATGATGCACAAGATCGGGATGCAATGATTCAAGTCATTAAACTGAATTTCCCATCAGGGAAGTAAAATACGCGTTGTACTCTTTTTTTCTTAACCAAAATTTTGTCCCAATTAGATTTTCCTAACAAGATTTTTAATGAGGCAATATTAAAGGCATATTACAAGATGTGTGTACTCTTTTTTTTTCACTAGGCTTTTTCCCATTAGGTTTTTCTAGTAAGATTTTAACGAGACACATTATCTATTAATAGAGATCCAAGGTGGAGTGTTATAGAATATGGATGTTATGTGACATGTATTGGTGTGAAATATCATTTATTAAAGATAATAGTTAGTAGTCAAGTTGGATTTAAAGACCATAAATTACTTGTTCAAATTGAATTTAAATACTTGATTAGTCGGCCAAATTGACAACTTGCCTACTTGCTTAGTTGAAGTCAAGTTGGCAACCTTAGGAACTAAATTTGGTGGTCTATAAATAACCACTCTTTGTATATTTTACTATCAACATCAAAATAGTAACAAATGTACGACTAAAATTCTATAATTCTCTCATTTCTTTAAGTTTGACATTTTAATATTTTGTCTTTTATTTTATAACAATCATCTATATAACATCATTTTTATGAGGGAATATAGAAAAAACCTTTTGTTGGTTGCCTTACCGATGGTAAATTTTTTGGCGGGGAGCAAAAAAGTTGTTTCTAACAATAACAATGGTTGGGCCGTGCTCTTTCCTTTTCAAGTAGTGCTTGCTGCGTTTGGGTTCACCCCTTCTCATTCCCTCAAACCCTGCTCTTGGTCACCGCTTCACTTGGGACTTTGACCATTCTCCTCCTTCGTATTAGAGTATTCTTCTTCTGCTGCTATATGAGTACTAGTCTTTTAGCGAGCACTCACAAATTATAATAAATAGGAGGATGGTATTTTCAAGGGCTTTATCTCAGATTTCTAGAAATCGCTTTAGTAGATGCCGATGGTTATTTTCATCACCTCCCCATCAACAATTACCCCATTCCTATCACATCCCCGCTTCTCAAAAGGTCAAATTAATCGATTGAGTTATATTTTTATTAGTTACCGTTTCTTTCTTTATTGTAAATGTTGAAAGAGATGTTGTGTTCAATCCGAAATTAGCTGGGATGGATACTTTAGTTGCTCAATTTGTTGCCATTATTTGTGACTTTTCATGCTTTATTATCATCGTTTTTGGTGATTATTAATTTTTTTAAAAAAAAACAAAAAACTGCCATGAAAATTGGATTCGAGTTTGCGGTTTCTTGTCAATTAATCAACAACGCGTCAATTCCAAACTAGTAATATGTCAATTGGTTTTTGCTATGCTTGTCTCCATTTCATTCTACAAATTTAGACTTTATTTACTAGGGCAAAATGGAACGAGTATATAATTAGTTGGGAATGTGTTTTACTCATGCTACAACATTTGCTTTTCAGGAGTCTTTTTATATTTTACCAATAGAAAACTTCTAGTAGTATTTTTTGTTTTTATTTTGTAAACTATCAGTGTGGATGAGCTCAAATGGAGCTACACATTCATATATCTAATCCCCACTTGTAAGCTCTCTGCATAGTTTAATTGCTTAATTTGTTGCTAATTTGGACTTTATTATTGTTGGTTTTTTTGGTGATCCGGTTTTGGGCTGCAGAGTAATTCATTCATGGGTTTCTAATGCACTTAGTGGTATTGGCCAACAAATTCATCATCAAAGCACTGCTGTAGCTGAGGTTTGAATAGCATTTTTATTTCATAAAATCTATAGTAATCATCTTATTTTAACTGTCATTTTGGTAACGTCATATGTCAATGTCATTCTTCTTAGTTAAGCTTCCTCATTGGATGGTTATATTTCGTGTATTATGTTGTCATCAAGTATTTCAACTAGAGATACCTACTTATTGTCGTTATTTACTAATGAACTCATCTTTTACATATTAAGAAAGAGTATTTTAACAAGAAAAGATGATTATACGGTCTAGACAATTAAACAAGTATTAACAGTTGCTTCTCCATATTCTAATCAAGAGTATGTGGGGATGAAGGGACTTTCTCTTTATTCCTCTCCGGTTGTCGTCTTAGTCTGGATAGGCAAATAACAAAGAAATAACTAGTTAGCATTTGGCCATAGATTTCAATAGTTTTCACTTTTTGGAATATTTGAAGTTGGAATTGAAGATGGAGTGTGTTTGGTTATAGTTTTTGCAAAAAGATGTTTGGAATGATATTCATGTTTTAGTCTAATTTCGTAAAAAACATGAAATATGGTTGCTATCCCACAATTTTTAAAAGCTAGCAAAACCTCTCCCAGCTTGACTAATTTACCTTAAACAAACAAGTAAATCTGCGCTAGCAGTGTAATATCACATGCTGAGTAGTCACATAATGTCAAAGATTGGATCCTATATATGAGCAACTACATGCTATTACACTTCATAAATTTTTAAATTCTATTTCAAAGATCCATTTTCCGGATTGTTGTTGCATGTAATGATCAGTGGTGGAGCCAAAATTTTATTAAGGCCTGTCAATATAAAAAAGTAAACACACAAAAAATCAACAAAATTTTGAAATTAGGTCTTCTTTTAAATCCTAATGTGCATTTTTTAAAAATAAACTTCTGGAAGTGAGAGTTTGTTTTAACCCTTAATGTTCACGTGTTTTTAAACAATAGAGTCCATCTTTCAAAAGTACAACAACAACATACCCAACATATTTCCCACAAGGTGGGGTCTGGGAAGGGTAAAGTGTACACAGGTCATACTACTACCTCAAATGTAGAGAGGTTGTTTACGATAGACCCCCAACTCAAGAAAAATAACAGTGTAACAAACATAAAAACAAATAACAGAATAGGATAACACACCACTAGATAATAAAAGAAACAAGACACCCATTGAGTATTACTATAAACTATCTATCCGAAATCACAAGCATCGCCAAAAAACCACGAACAAGAAACTACAAGACACGCATAACACAACGACTACAAGCACAACTACATAAAGCACTCCTTCCTACTAGTAAGGACATACTCCTACCCACTAGCCCTCTACCCTAATCCACATCCTTCACACCTTCCTATCAAGGGTCATGTTCTCCGTAAGTTGTAATTGCTCTATGTCATGTCTAATCACCTCCCCCAATATTTCTTCGGCCTATCTCTACCTAGTCTAAAATCATCCAGAGCCAACGTTCACACCTATGAACTGGGGCATTCATGCACCTCCTTATCACATGCCCGAACCATCTCAACCTCACTTTTCGCATCTTGTCTTCCCCCAAAGCCACTCCTACTTGCTCTCGGATAATCTTATTTCTAAACTTACCTCCTCAAGTAAGTTTACATATCCATCTCAACATCCTCATGTCTACCATATTCTACTTTTGGATGTGTGAGTTCTTGTCTGGCCAACACTCCGCTCTTACAATATAGTTAGTCGGACTGCCACTTTGTAGAACTTGCCTTTAAGCTTAGGAGACACCTTCTTATCACACAAAAAAACTCGAAGTGAGCCTCTATATCAACCATCCTGTGCAAATACAATGCGTGACATTCTTGTCAATCTCTCCATTCCCTTAATCATAGACCCAAGATATTTAAAACTATCTCTCTTACGAATAGTCTGGGAATCAAGTTTCACTACCGCGATAGCCTCATGCGTCAAATCACTAAACTTGTATTCCAAGTACTCCGACTTAGTCCTGCTCAACCTAAATCCTTTAGTCTCTAGGGTCTGTCTCCAAGCTTCCAACTTTACATTAACTCCTCGATTTTCGTCAATTAGAACTGCATCATCAACAAAGAACATACCCCAAGGCACCTCCCTCTGATATGCCGTGTCAATACATCCATCACCAAGGCGAATAAAAACGGACTAAGAGTCGATCCCTGATGCAATCCTGTCAAAATTGAAATGCTCCAAATCTCCTCCCACATCCTCACACGAATCTTCACACGGTCGTACGTGTTGAATCAACCTAGTGTACGCCACCGGCAAACCTCTAGCTTCCAAGTACCTCTATAGAACCCCACTGGGGACTTTGTCATATGAACGCTTTCTCAAAATTGATAAACATCGTATGTAAGTCCTTCCTCTCCCTATAATGCGCCGCTAATCTCCTCACTAGGTGAATGACCTCGGTAGTCGAGCGTCCTAGCATGAAATTGAACTGATTCTCAAAAATAGTCACGATTCTCTTAGTCTCAACTCTATCACCCTTTCCCAAACCTTCATAGATGACTCAACGACTCAACACCCCTATGTTGTAATTTTGAATGTCCCCCTTGTTCTTATAGAATGGAATCATCATACTCCATCTCCAAGCTTCAGGCATCCTCGCCGTCCTAAAAATGATGTTAAACAACTTTGTCATCCACTTCATACCTACCCCTCCAGTTCTCTTCCAAAAATCCACCGAAATCCTATTTGGCCCAGTTGCCCAACCCCTACACATCCTACGAATAACACCCTTGACATCCTCAACCTTGATACACCTACAATATGTAAGACCCCGCAATTAATGCTAAAAAAGGGGTCCTAGACTTAGAAATTTTAGTTAAGTGTTTGCACTTAGAACTTATTTAGCCTTCATAAGTTGGTGATCCTATTTTACGATCCTTACGACCTTAAAATGTCGATTTCTAGTTTGGTTCATGATCAAGAATGTCAATAGGTTTTATCGGACGAGTTTCAGAATTTTCAAACATTGTTTGAGGCACGTTTGGAAATCCAAAATAGTGGATCGACACGATCTCGACGTGTCGATAAATATTTTCCTCAGCTCCCAGTGCCAAATTCCAGTGAGCCGACGCAAACTCGACGCGTCGCGCTGGCCATCGCATCAACTCCATCGACACGACGCGTCGGTCTATGCATCGCTGGGCACGTTTTCATGTAATTAAAAAGCCACATCCTCAAGGGTAATTGGTTCATTTTCCCACCTTATTCAACTCCCAAAACACGAAATTAAGTCATTCCTAGGGCAAAATTTATTCATTCATCACAAATTGCTCTCAAGAACAAACCCTAGGCCCATTGATTTCAAATTCAAGACTCAAGAACTCACCATCAACCTTCATTAATTCAAGTACCAAGGTATGTGGAGTTTTCATCCAAGGGTTTCCTTCCACCCTTGGAGTTCAAGAAACTCTTTTAAACTACAAGTTAATTGATTTCATAGATTTCATGTTGGATTTGAATGTAATCTTGATTATGATGTCAAATGGGTTTTCAATTCCATGAATTATCACAAGTTTCATGAAAACTAGTTAGTGTGGATTGAATTATGTGAACTTCATGTTGAACTCTCGAATTGCAAGTTGAATGTAGTATCCATGATAGTATTACATGTTTATTGATATGTGGAATGTCCATGCTCCCTAAGTGTTTGTCAAAATGCTTATGTGAATTGACTAGTGCAAGCATATGTGATTTCATTCATGCACAAGCCCATGTAAATCAGGTGTTTGACAAAAATGTCTAAATGAATGCATTATTGGTAAGCAAGTACTATTAGGGGTCGTTTGGTAGAGTGTATTGGAAAATTAATGCATGCATTAGTTTAATGTGTATTACTAATACTTTGTTTGGTATACTTTTGCACCCTATGTATAACTAATGCTTGCATTAGTTATACACTCTATTGTGTATTTAGGTGTGTATTGCTAATACCTCAAAATTCATGGTATTAGCAATGCAATGGATCCAATACATGCAGTAACATGATTAACGACTCTATTATCGCTCAAAAAAATTTTCACCCCCTTTCCAACATATATACGGAGGATATTTTTATAATTTTTGTTTTATAAATTGTTTAATTCATGTTATTTTTAATACATCAAATCAAACACTACATAAGAAAAATGCAAGCATAACTAATGCAAGCATAGCTAACATAAGTATTAGTAATACAAGCATTACTAACACTATATTTTGCATTATTCTTATACACTCTACCAAATGACCCCTTATGCTATTAAAGTCATGCAGTGTTTTACTTTTCATGCTCTCGAATCCTGAGGGTATTCTATACCCGACAAATCTAGCTGTTTACCTAGAGCTACATTAGTTACAGAACAGTCTCAGTAGTGTCACGAACAGTAGTACTTAGTAATCAGTCCCAGTTTCAGTTCAATATTCAGTTCTGACCTTAAGTAAACCCAGTAAGTTAACAAAACTCAGTAATATTCCATCAGTCAATAGAACCCAATGAACTCAGTTCAGTTAGACAACACGATCAGTAACAGTTCAGTCAAGCCTAGTGCAGTCCAGAAATCAGTTTAGTGTCTATTTAGTTGGGAGTAGGATTCAGCACCGAGCGTGTGCAGGGATGACGACTTCCCCGTCAAATAGGCAGAGTCGTTAGTAGCAGTCTTTATACTCTAGAACTACGTAGCTAGCGTAGGATATGAGAAGTCACCCGTCAGTTTAGGCTTGACTTTCTCGCAGGGGTCACCTATCAGTTCTGGCTTGACACCTTTAGTCCTTCGGGAAAATACAATACATCAGTATAGTGGATCCCTACAGCCAGAGTCAGTACCCATGGCACGGTATTAACACCCTTCCAATTGGGGTTACAGTTTGGACCCCAATCTATTCGGAGAGGAGCATGTCGGTTAGATGACTACCTTCCACGGTTTCAGTTTCAGTTTCATCCTCAGTACAAAACTTAGTTTAGTTCTACAGATTCAAGACTGTCAGACACAGTTACCCAGCTCAGTGTAGAACTCAGATCAGTTCTTCAAAATTAGGACTGTCAGAAACAATCATTTAGTTATCAGTAATATAGTATCAGTAAACTAAGATGTCAGTTAACCAGTATTCAGGACTTAGTATCCAACGTTATCATGACCTCAGTTACAGTTTATGTATTTATGCATGTACTCTCATTCAGTTATGTTCATGTTACTCAGCCAGTTATTGTTCATGCATATGAACCCATGCATATCAACCTACCTCACTTAGCATACCAGTACATTCAAAGTACTGATGCATACTTTTATTTTGCGCTATGATGTCTTATATCATAGGTTCAGACGCATGGGCTCCTAACCGTATTTAGCAGCCAGTCGATCAGCAGCAGACTTAGGGGTGAGTCCTATTAGTTCAAGGAAAAAGCTATTATTTTAGTTTATCAGTAGTTCAATAGTCGGGGTTAGTTGGGGGCTTGTCCCATCAACTCCATATTCAGATAGTTAGAGGCTTTCAGACTAGAGTACTTCAGACAGATATTTTCATTTTTTTCAGTATTCATTTATTAGTAATTGTTTTCAGTTATGAACCTTATGGCGAGTTCAGCCTAACTTCCACATCTATTTCATATATATATATATATATATATTACTACGACAGAATTATTATTATTCAGTGCTCGCAGCAAGTACCGGTCATGGGTTAGCTGGTGGTCCTTCGGGGTCGCTAGCACTGTGTAGCATCCGGGGTACAGACTCGGGGCGTTACACAATAACAATAATAGCAACACCTCTTTGTGTGCTTCAAGTCCCCCAACACTATGTCTGTCTCCCCCGTCGTTCAAAAGTCTATGAAAATAATACAAATAATACTACCACCTCCTCCTAATGAAGGTGTCCTCCACTAATACCTTGCCCTCCTTGATGCACTTCATTTAGCCAAGGTCACGAGTCCTCCACTCCCTATCCTTGGCAAGCCTATATAACTTCTTATCCCAGCCTTTCTCTTCTAAAGCCACATATAAGCGCTCAAAAGTTGTTGTTTTAACTGCCCCTAACTTAGTCTTCTTCCTAGGTAACTTGTTCTCTTCCCTATTTGTCCACTTCTCCTCTTCATCCTTGCTGTCAACCAGTTTCTTATAAGCCACCTTCTTGGTTCCATCATTCAAAAGTAGCTACTCTCCTCTCCAAATAAAAAGGAACTACGTTGCCACCTTAAATCGAACACAAAACCTTGGGGGCCTTTTGGCAGCACCTCAACCGCTGGTCTAAGGGCCCTATTTTTGTCAAAAGGTATTAATATTAGTATATATTCATATAAAATCAAAAGTTGACCTATCTATACAGTGTAATTTTTCGGCGAAGGGGTGTCACACGACACCCCTCGTGCAAAGGTAGATCCGTTCCTGGTAATGATAGTAAGCAATCAACAACAACTAACCCAAAGTATTCCCACATAGTGGGGTCTGGAAAGTGTAAAATGTACGCAGTCCATTCCACTACCTCCGGAGAAGTAGAGAGGCTGTTTCTGATAGACCTCCAGCTTAAGACAAAGAATAGTAAACAAAGTCGTAATAAAACATGAAATAAGTTGGAATTATAGAAATAAGATAGCCACAAAGTAATACCCTACACTAATAGACCAAAGGCACCCACTAGTAAAGAAAGTCGTAATAAAACATGAAATAAGTTGGAATAATAGAAATAAGATACCCACAAAGTAATACCCTACACTAATAGACCAAAGGCACCCACCACCCCATACCCTCCTACTAGCAGCTCCAACCTATGGGCACAACCATAAGACTACTGGCCCGACTACCCCAAAGCTCTCCTAACTGCTGGCTACAACTCACCCACATGCGCTAGCCTTCTAACCTAATTCACGTCCTCTATACCTTTGAGGAGAGAAGTTGTCATCGAGGAATTTTGTCATAGAAAAGTTGGTAGCTACTGGTAGTAGTGTATTTATGTTGGTTGGCATCTTATATAAAGTCAAGGCTGTTTTTATGGAAATCAAAAATCCAGGGCAAAACATGAAAATAATAATAATGTAGAAGTGATAAGTGAGTTGGAAAACAGGTTCCAAATTTGAAATACAACTTCAAGTTTTCAATTTTCATGGCCAACTAATGATTTTCAAATAAAGTGAAAAATTATTTAGGAAAAATGTGAATAATTTTTATTGCCAAATGACACTTAAATCAATGAGCAAGTAGAGAATTTTTCTTGAGTTCGAGACTGACTCTTGTCATTGTAATTTTTGGTGAGCTGCTAGTTTAAGGTATTCTCTTAGTAGTTCGAGTTTCTTTCTGATGCAAATCATCGTCTTCTATTTTCCTATATTATTCCTCCTTGGGTTTTATTTTTGTATCTTTGCTTGGTATAATCGCGGAGGGGTGATGGTTTTCACTTTTCACACTATTTCACGTTCTCTTTTTCTTAGGAGCAAGTGGACCCATTTTCCCTTATTGCGGATGAATTATCCCTTCTCACTAACAGGCTGAGATGAATGGTAGTTG
Organism: Capsicum baccatum var. pendulum; assembly: GCA_030864225.1. Lineage (NCBI taxonomy): Eukaryota > Viridiplantae > Streptophyta > Magnoliopsida > Solanales > Solanaceae > Capsicum > Capsicum baccatum. The sequence continues at coordinate 78,550,745 of CM061560.1, read as the reverse complement.
CTGAGGTATATAACTTGTTCCGTGGTTTGGCAGTTGCTACATTCATGATGACAGCCTGTTTCATTTGTATACAGGTCCTAAAACTGGCTTTAGCTGCTGAGTATTTCTTCAAAATGAGAGTTGAAGGAAAGAGGTTTCGACCCCCAGTATGATTTGCTACTCCAAGGCTGAATTTTTATGTGTACTATACATTTGTAATTAGTTTGGTGCACATGCTTTTATGGATAGTCCAAAGAAATAAACTTTCACAAACATGGTTGGAAAAGTAAAGACCACATTTCCATCGATGATGGCTGCGTAGCTTCCAAAAGAAGTCCCAGTTTTCTTAAATTACTGAGGTTAACTAAGTGCTTAGTGTTTAGTGAAGTTTGGTTTTGAAATAGTAGAGGCACACAATAAACAACAAACCCAGTGTAATCTTAATCTCACTAGTGGGGTCTGGGGAGGGTGGTGTGTACACAACTTTACCTCTACTTTGTGAAGGTAGAAGAGGCGTACGTTTCACACATTTCTTTCTGAAGGCTTAAAACATGTTTTCCTAAACATTGAGGTAGAAAAAAAGAATTTCCCTTAGTTGCACTATAGTAGGTTCAAGCATACTGCTCCAGGAGAGGTGATTGAAAGCAAAAGAATGTGAATAGAACAGGGAGAAACATGAAAAGATTAAAGAAACAGAAAAAGTTGGCAAACCAAATTGAACATTACAGTACCTTTAACAAATGTGTCTTTTTGTTTTTAATTTTATTTTATGTTTTAGCAGAATATAAAGTTTCATATTATATATAAACAACTAGAGGAAATAATTCTCTTTTATAAGATATGTAATTTTCCAATATTTTTACTATTTAATGAAAATGGTGTTTTTTAAGGATTTAAATTGAAGTCTTATAATGTCAAAGTAAGTACATTTGTGGTGTAGAGACAGATGGTACCCTCTTGAAACATTATACTTTGGTGTTTCTTCTTGTTTGCTTTAAATGATTATTGACTTATGTTGATTTGTGAATATTTAAGATTTGATTTTGTAGGATCTTAATTGATCTAATAAAATCATATCTAATTTGTTGTAGATAGTTTAAGTAATTAGATAAAAAAAAAATCACATCTTGATTGTCACATCTGCTAGAATCAAGCAGTTTGATTCTGTTATGTTTGCTTTCGTGTACTATAAATTTGTAGCTCTCAGATGAATAAAATTTACACTTTTGGTACCAATCTTACATGGTATCAGAGCCAGATCCATTCCCATTTGGGCTCCCGGTCCACACGCTAGTTGGGCCCTGGGCGTGAAGGAGGGTGTTAGAGTGTGTAAAAAGTCCCACATTGATTATGGAATAGAGTGGTAGTTTTCTTATATGGACTTAGGTAATCCTCATCTCTTGAACTAGCTTTTGAGGTTGAGTTAGGCCCAAGATCCATTCTTTGCATAGTATCAGAGTAGCTTTATTCTTGTGTATGGGTAAAAAGTCCCACATTAATTGGGGAATAGACTGGTAGTTTACTTATATTGACTTGGGTAATCCTCACCTCTTGATCTAGCTTTTGAGGTTGAGTTAGACCCAAGATCCATTATTTGCATGGTATCAGAGCATCTTTATTCTTGTGTTGCTGATGACTAAAACAACATTTACTAGGCTACGTCACTCAACTGCATTAACAGAAGCCGAGAGTTTTGTTAACAAAGTCCCGACCGAGACAACCATGAACCAAGACAATGATTCTTCTCATTTTTTCTTTTAACTTCTAACAAGTTGAATGGAAAGATTTATTTGGAATGGGCGCAATCTGTCCGTTTGGCAATTGATGGTCGAGGAAAACTTGGGCACTTGACTGGAGAAACGAGAAAGTCTGAGCCAGGAGACCCAAAAATGAACTCTTGGAGCTCAAAAAAGTCGATGGTAATTGCTTGGCTACTAAACTCCATAGAACCTACCATAGGTAAGTCATATTTATTTCTTCCCATTGCTAGGGATGTCTAGGAGGCGGTTAGAGAAACTTATTCTGATGTAGAAAATGCTTCTCAGATTTTTAAATTAAAAATTAAATTGTGGAAAGTGAGGCAGGGAGAGAGAAGTGTGACTCTTTTCTATAATGAGATGGTTTCCCTTTGGCAAGAATTAGATCAATGCTATAATGATGAATGAGAATGTTCAAAGGATATAGTAAAAGCAATGAAAAAGGAAGAAAGTGAGAGGGTATATCTATTTTTAGCAGGGTTGAACAAAGATTTTGACAAACTTTGTTCTCGACTTCTTGAAAAAAATCCGCTGCCCACTTTGAGGGAAACATTTTCTGAAATTAGGCATGAAGAAAAAATGAGGAATGTTATGTTAAAAAAGGATTTCAATATGGAATCAAAAAATATAGTCATCTACTTTAGTTGTTGCGAAAAATGAGAATGATAAGAAAAAAAAGTTGTGGTGTGATTTTTGCAAAAAATAATGGTACACTCATGATACTTGGGGGAAGTCCATGGAAAACCGCCTATCTGGAACTAAAAAATGGAAGAAAACCATGGCAATAAAGCCTTCCAGTGTACCAGCGAAGAATCAGGGCTGAAATCTTCTTCAGAAATGCCACCATTCACTAAGGAACAGCTAGAGCTTCTACACAAACTTCTCCAATCTCAACTCAAATCCAGTAAACCTAGTCCTCCTACTCCCACTTGTTCTTTTACCCAAACCGGTAATGTGCCGTATTTTTTTTAGGTACAGATTCTACTAGTATAAGATCTTGGATCATAGATTCAGGGGCTAGTGATCACATGACATGGAACTCCCATTTTTTCTCGACTTATACTCCTTTAGCGGGAAATAAAAAAATCAAAGTTGTTGATGGTTCTTTCTCAGCAATGGCTGGGAAAGGGACAATCAAACTAACCCCTTTTATGACTCTTTTTTATGTCCTTCATGTTCCAAAATTGTCTCATAATCTTTTGTCCATCAACAAGTTGACTCAAAACCTTATTTGTTGTGCTATCTTTGATGATATTTCATATGTATTTCAAGACAAGGTCTCGGGGAGGATGATTGGCAATGCTAGAGGTTCTGAAGGTGTCTATTTTCTTAAAGATAGCGGCAGTTTTGTAAATTTTAGTTCAGCTTGTTTGAACTTTGTTCTAGTTGATAATAAAGTTATGTTATCACACTATCGCCTTGATCATCCTAGTTTTCATTATTTGAAACTCTTGTTACCACAGTTGTTTATGAATAAACCTATATCCTTTTTTCAATGTGAATTTTGTGAAATGGCTAAACACAGACGTTCATCTTTTTCATCCCAAAGTTACCATGCGACAAAACCCTTTAAGTTAATCCATTGTGATGTTTGGGGACCTTCTAGGATAGCAACCATACATGAAAAAAGATGGTTTGTATGTGATAGACTAAAGACTATCAAAAACATGAAAATGGTACTAGATAGCAAAAATCAGCAAACACACAAAAGGAAAAACAACACACTTAGAAGAAAAGAGATGAAGAAGAGATGCATAAAGTAAAGATGGATAGAGAGACCCTCACTTCCACCAATGAATAGCAATAGAAGGTGTATCAAACCTTCAAACACACATCACCAATGTAAGCTCAAACCACTCTCTTAGGTGATCCAAAGGACTCACACTTCCTCAAGCACACCTTTCTCGCCAAATGTTCAACACAAATGAAAGCCATCAATTATATTAAACTCTCAATTTTGATTTCTACCTAAACTAAGCTAAGACTAAGAAATACAACTAAAGAGAAATCTCTTAATATTCTTCAAAAACTAATGAAAAGAGAAGTAAAATTGTCTATTTATACTGTTACATAATAAAAGACTTAATTTCCCTTAATGAAACTCCCAAAAGAGGCGCCTCTTGAGTGTAGCTTTAGAGTGTAAAATGTCTTCAATTCCCTTCACTTGAGGAGCCTATGGAGTGTATAAGTCCTCCTCCTTTCTTCTTTTGAACAAGGCTTCAAAATGCTCCAAAAAGGACTTCAATTGCTTGCCAATTCCAAAGCTTGAACCTTGGACAATATCTTGTGCGCTTGGTGCTCCTCATGATTGTATCAGTATGTTTCATAGATGATCACACTAGACTAACTTGGGTGTACCTATTAAAAGAAAAGGGGAAGTAAAACATTTATGTGAGGCTTTTTATGTTATGGCTAAGACCCAATTTCACGAGAAGATTCAAATATTTTAGAGTGATAATGGGAGAGTTTTTTAATGACCACCTAAGCAATTTTTTCACTTCTAAGGGAACAGTGCACCAAAGTTTACATCCTGATACACCCCAACAAAATGGAGTAGCGGAGAGAAAAAATAGGCACCTTATGGAAGTAACTAGAGCCTTAATGTTCACAAGTGGAGTCCCTAAATTTCTTTGCGAAGAAGCTCTTCCGACATCCACCTATCTTATTAATAGGATGCCTTCACGTGTTCTAAGTTTTAAAACTCCTTTCAATATGTTCAAGGCATACTTTCCTACTTCTAGATTGACAACTGATCTATCTTTGAGAGTTTTTGGGTGTAGTGTATTTGTTCATGTTCATGATTATAATAGGAGTAAACTTGATCCACGTGCTAAAAAATGTGTTTTTGTTGGTTATACCCCTAGTCAAATGGGTTACAAGTGTTATGACTGATAACGCTCAATCTACAGCTCTCGTAGGAGTGTAAAGCGGTCGTTATCAAATATAGAACCCAACCTGGGTTGGGTGTCGACCCCACAGGGAATAGCTTGGCCAACAAGTAAGTAAAATTACTAAACTTTTGGTGCAAGTCTCGTAAGAAGGGGGAATTCTTGTTGTGCAAGTAATGTAAACAAAAGCTGAAAATAATAAAGTAAAGAGAGAGAGATTGTTATGTGAGTTATAAACAATGAGAATTGAAGCGTTGGGGTTATGTCCACCTTCTGAGGTATACGTCTCTATTGCCTATGAGTGTGTAGAATTATGACATGCATGTGCTTATAGAGAATTGTATTCTATGGTAAATCCAAGCGTCTCTCGACCTCAACAAGGACTATTTCACTTTAACTCTCTCGAGCTTAAAGCGTGTCTAACGGTACGAATTCTCCAAGAGGTTAGTCCAGTTACGGCACTAGCTTTTTAATAGGAAAGGGTGTCCTACTACCTTGACATTATCTCTTTTCCAGACAAATAACCTTTCTCTCGAATAAGTTAAATGTTAGACTGGCGTATTCTTGCGTTTGCAACCGCAAAGAATGTAGATTAAGATGAAGAGAATAATGATATAAGCAATATACGTGTCATGAACTCACAAACTCACAACAATAGATAGTATCTCATTCGGCTTCCAAAACCCCAACAGAGAGGTTTAGTTACCCATGAATGCGAAGGAGATCACGATTGACATTGTTATTATATCACAATATTGAGTAATGGCGTGTAGATCAAGTGATAGGTGTTAGGCGTGAATTCCTTAGCAAAGTAACGTTTCTCTTGTTGCGGAAATTAAGAATTGAATAGATGAATAGAAGAAGAAAAATAGAATTAATGGAAAGATTAGAAGAGTTGTAGAATTGTTGTGGTGGAAGAAGAGAGGGATGGAAGAATGTATTGTGGTGAGGGATGAATTGTTAAGAGAGGAATGTTTCTCTCCACTAAGGGAGGAATGTATAAAAATCTCTAGCATGGTAGGGTATTTATAATACCCATATCCTATTCCTACTAAGCTAATAAAATACTTAACCAAATCCTACTAAGCTAATGAAATACTTAACCCAATTGTACTAGGTTAATGTATCATTATCCTAATCCTAATAAACTAATGAAATACATAACCCAATTGTACTAGGTTAATGTATCATTGTCCAAATCCAGCTATGTATCTGTAAGTCCCCAAAGTCTTCAGAAATGCTGTTTTAGCCCGGGACAGATTTTTTCCATGCAGCAGTTTTGGTCCAGGTCCCCAAAGTCTTCAGAAATGCTGTTTTAGCCCGGGACAGATTTTCCATGCAGCAGTTTTGGTCCTTAGGCGTCCAAACTCCCTTTCCTTCCTTCGTGAGCTTTCTTTTGCGTCAAGTAAGCCATAAAATGCTGAATTTTGCATCATTTATACCTGAAACTTTACTAATCATGTTCGTTAGCTCATTTATAGGAAAAAGGACTAAAAGTGCATGAAATATATAGTTTGTTCTCAAAACTAGGCTAAAATATGGGCAAAATATATTGATATAGGCGTGTAAATTCGCCTATCATCAACACCCCACACTTGAAGCTTTGTTCGTCCTCGAACGAAATATCATGTCCTTCTAAGCGTCGACTTAAGGTTTCATAGTAATCACAAAACATTTATCAAGACAAGCACAGCGATTATCAACCAAGAGTAGCTTTCCGATTATAAGTAGAAACAATTTAACCTCAAGTATAGACTCGTGATGGTGATCAACTCCCATGCAAACGTTAAAGTGCATAGAATCATATACAACTATCCAAAACTCATCAACCATGTGTGTCTCACCATATAGTACCCATAATCACTCACAAGTATAGCATATTTTTCAAACATGGGTATCAACAATATCCTTGCTCTCGCTTTCACAAAGAATTCATATGTAGCAACTGATGACCATAGGCTTGCCCTTAGTGTAATACTCCACTAAATGTCAGAATGCTAAGATTAAGATCAAGTAGGTCTTTTGATGGTTGTAATGTAGGCTAAGGGACGGGTAGGACTATTTTGGCCAGGAATAGTGACTAAGCTCCTAAGTGCTTTAATACATCACATTGTATCATTGACACTTTTTTCTTTCAACCTTTCTTCTTTCTTTTATTCTACCACCCTTGTTCTCCTCTTTTGTTTTTCAATTTTAAGAACAACTCACTTTTCAGCTTTCTTTTCCTTTTTCTTTTCACAACATACCTCTTATGATAGCACTTTCTTTTTCATAACACATTCAAGCACCATTACAATTTAAAGAATCATACTCACCCAATTTCCTCTTATGTTATCACATGACTTTTTAATTTAAAGCACTTAGGAATTTGGATCAAATTACGGTCTTGAAAAAAATGGATTAGGCTTACATACGAGGTTGTCAAAGAAATAGGCTAAAGGCTCAAAAGGGTTTAACTAGGATGATGTTCATGGGTAGGTAAAACTGAAGGTAAACAAATATAGGTTGCCAAAGAAATGCCTAAATCATATCCTAACTTACACTCCTTATTTTCGCTTTGTATACATACCAGGCAAGTTCTAGCATCAGCCACAAACATAGAAGATACTATTAATCTCACACACACAAGGCACATGGTCGACTTTAATGGAGGTAATATAGACTCTTGACCCAACAAGTGAAGGAATTGAACCACAATATCACATAATGAGTCACAACTGGAGCCTAAACGTCTCAATAGTCACAATTGTAGCACATACTCTTGTTATAATCTCATGCTGCCTATCAAAATAATTTCATGCGAAGCTAAAAATTTTAACTACTAAAAAAACAAAACGAAATAAAAATGAAACAAAATCAAACAAACATAGATGCGAATAGAGAAGTATAGCATGCAATACCACCACCCCACACTTAGTCGGGACACTGTCCTCAGTGGAAAATAAATACGAGGAACCTGGTTGGTCGGACTTATCCTCTATGTCTGGGGTCATACCCCTTGCATTGGAATCATCATCAGAGTCATCATCCTTAGAAGTTCCTCATAAGTATCCCACTTAATTCCAAGTGTGAGTCAAGGTGTTTGCAGCGGGGAGGGTTCTCCTTGCTCCTTGCGGCCTCTTTTCTTGCCCTTTTGGGAAGTGGTAGCCTTCTCCTTGCCTTGTCTCTCTTTAGGTGCCATTGTACCTGAGACTTGAAATAGTGTTAATGGTAGCACAATCTCAATGGATACGATCTATACATAAGCAGTAGGGGTACCACCCCACACTTAGTTTTGTTAACACAAATCAGTGAAGCGAAAGTGGTCGATTACTCAGATTTCGTCGACATACGTTTTAGGATTGTATTCCGACAAGAAAATCAGCAATGCATCACTTACTTGCAGCCATTGGACTACTTTCATGGTAGATATAGCAACACTACTACATAGGGGTTACCACATGGAATAGTTATTCTTACAACAATCACAACCTCTTATGTCGGTAGGCACTATAAGTCTTATCCCGATGGCCGGGATAGTCTAACATGTAAGTATCCAAGCAATAATCTTAAGCACTATTCATAGCCATAGTAATTCCGCAAATAGTATAAAAATGCTATTAAAACCAATTTCAAGTCGGAAATAAGTCAAGATTTTCCTACGTACATGTTCACTCACATGATTTTGTATCAACAATCCAAACACATGAACATCACCAACAATCTTATACGATTTAGCAATTCATAATAGACATAGCAACGTAGTACTTATGAGAAATAAATGAATAATAAGAGAGTACTTACTTGCTTGAAGCTTGTGGAGATGGTTTTGTGAATTGGAAGAGCAAAAGAAGAAAATTTTGAGAGGATTTGGATGTATATGCGGCGCCCTTAGGTCAATTTTTAGTGTGGTTGTGTTGTAAAACTAAGTCCCCTTTATATAGGAAGAGAATGGGTCGGGTTTTGACCCATTTACAATCAGTTTTGGAGACAAAAATACCACATATGCGGTGCATAATGCTCGGCATATCAATGACATATGCGGCGCATTGTCTATAGCATAATGGGACATATGCGCCGCATAGTCTATGGCATTTGTAGACATATGCGCCGCATAGTCTATGGCATATGAGATACTGAGACCAAATGCCATAGCATAGGCGGCGCATAGTCAAAAGCATACCTAGAAATAGGCGGCGCATAGTGTATAGCACACTAGATTCTAAGACCTTAGGCTATAGGATAGGTTGTGCATCGTTCATGGCCTGGTTTTACCAAGGCCTAGCCTTCCTCGAAGCCTATTTTGGTGTGAGAAATGCTCAATCCATAGCCTTGTGCATCACCATTCCTAACTTACCAACTTTACCATACAATGCGTCAAAATCGTCAATTGAAATCAATCTCCTCGTTGAATACTTCTTGCACCTATATTTGCTCAAAACAACTGAAAATGATTAGTACGATGGGTTGTCTCCCACCAAGCGCCTTAGTTTTGGTCGTGGCACGACTCTTATTTTTGGATTTTCATTTATCAAGTACTAGAACGAAAGAAAAACGATGAAACGATAAAACGATAAAATGATAAAATAATAAAACGATGGGTTGCCTCCCATCTAGCGCCTTATTTATTGTCGTGCCTCGACATAGTTACCTTGAGTACTCAGACTTCGTCGAGGTAAGTGATGGATCGTTTTTTGAAAGGATTTAGACAACAATGAGGCTTACCTGTGGGCATGCGATCTTCTTCAAGATGGCTCTTACATTTTCCCGGAGAATCTCCAATTATATCATCAATAGTCCAACCCATAGCTCTCTTGTATCTCTTCAGAGCAGAGATGAGAGCTTCTACGTGCTGTTCACTTAAATAATCTGTACTCTCCATAAGTATATTTCTTCTTTCCAAGAACACATACCTTAGATAATCGGGAAGCTCTTGCGATTCTAGCATTGGTGGCTCGTCAAAGGGAGTCTTCGCTTTTGGTTGATTCTTGAGATCACAATCTGGTTGCTTAGGAGTATAAGGCTCTATTTCTGTTAGAGCACTCATAAGTTCTTCATAACCTTCATTATCCTTATGCTCAACATTCAGTGGCGCAGTAGTCAATGGCTCAACAATAGGCTATTTCTCTATAGATAATGCTTTCATATCCTCATGATGAACATCAGCTATAGATAACTCATTCATATCGCTGGGCTGCTTCATTATTTTGCATATATCAAACCGTACCACTTCGTCATTAATTCGAAACAAAAGCTCATTATCTTTCATGTCAATAAGCACACTTCCAGTTGCAAGGAAGGGACGTCCCAAGATGATGGGAACTTCAGAATCCTCCTTACAATCCAAAATAACGAAGTCTGCAGGAAAGATGAATGAAGAAACTTTCACCAACACATCATTCAAGATACCCACAGGTCATTTTACCGACCTATCAGCCATCACGAGCCTCATATTGGTTGGTGTCGGATCGCCTAGCCCCAACTTCTTGTAGATGGATAGTGGCATCAAATTGATGCTAGCACCTAGATCGCACAACGCCTTGGCAAAATCCAACGATCCAATTGTGCAAGGAATAGTGAAAGCTCCAGGATTTGCCTTCTTTTGAACTAACGACCTTGTAGCAATTGCACTACAATGATGAACATTATCCGCCAACTCATAACTTGCTGCCTGCTTCTTTGTCAATAGGTCCTTCATAAACTTTGCATAGCCAGGCATTTGTTCAAGTGCCTCCACCAATGGAACATTAATGGTCAGCTGCTTGAGCATAGTCATTAATTTGCTGAACTTAGTGTCATCCGCCACCTTCTTCAATCTTTGGGGAAAAGGTGGTGGTGGGTATGGAAGTGTTCTCTCTGTGGTTTTCTTCTTCTCTTGCTTCCGTTTTCCCAATTTTTCAGGCTGCACAGTGTTGGATGTGGCGTTGTTGACGTCAGGAGTAGTAGCTGTGGCATCTTCTCCTTTTGCGTTGTCATCCATGTCCGCAACTTCGTCAATCACTTGCTTGACTTTTTTTGAAGTTTCCAGCACCTTACCACTTCTGGTAGTGATGGCCATGCATGACCCATCATTCCTTGGGTTTTGCACAGTATCGCTAGGTAAAGTGCCGGCCTTTCTTTGGTTGAGTGCTGCTGAAAGTTGACTGAATTGCTGCTCTAGTTGTCTAATTGAAGTGGAATATGAATCTACTAATTGTTTCATGGAGGATAAATCATTAATTACCTCCGTAACTCCCGCGCTCGTTGCTTCCACTCCTTTCAATAATTTAGCCATCATGTCTTCCATACTTCCAGAATTCGATATGGTGGTATCACGTCTGCCAGGGGGAATGTACAAACCACTCTTTTCATACTTGTTCTTCCAACTACCTTGGTCTTTGTTTCTAGATTTATCATAATAGTTCCGACCTTGGTTTCCTTGGGTATTCCCTCGGAAACCCCCCTGATTGTTCAAGTAGTTGGCCTCCTCTTCCGAATCAGGTTCGTCTCTTCCTTTTGACGCAATCGCTTTCACTTTTTCAGTCTTCCCTAATAGATGCTTTTTAAGAAGATCCATTTGGGTTTTCATGTGCGCCATATCTTGATCACGTTCTTCTTCTCTTCTTCGTTGGTCTGCAGTCATGCCAATAGATAAAGTGGGGCTTGCTACCTCAGAATCCCTGGTATGCCAAGCTCTACTTTGTTTTGTCATACGATCTAGCATATTGCTTGCTTGACCAAAGGTGAGGTCCATGAAAGAACCTCCAGCTGCGTTGTCCACCACTGGTTTAGTTATTGAATTCAAGGCTCTATACAAGATCTCCATGAGGTGAACATTAGTCATGTGATGGTTTGGGCATCTCGCTAGCTTTGTCTTGAACCTCTCCCATGTTTCATGAAGAGCTTCAGAGGGAAGCTGACGAAAGTTGCTGATTTCATCTCTCAATTGAGCCGTTTTGGATGGCGGAAAGAATCTTTCTAGGAAAGCGTCTCTCAATTGCCTCCAATTTGTAATTAAATTAGGAGTCAGCCCATTCAACCATAGTGTTGCCTCCCCAGACAGAGACAATGGAAATAGACGTAATCGAATAGCATTCTGACCAACACCAGGATTGTCAAAGGACTTGCATGTAGAAATAAAGTTGATGAGATGCATATTCGGATCATCGCCTGCTAGTCCACCAAATAATCCCTTGAGTTGCAATAACTGAATCATGGTGCTTGTGATGTTGAACTTGGCTCCGGGCGCTAATGGTGGTGGAATTATGGCTCCATTGGCTCCGGCACCATCAAGATCATCATCATCATCGTCAAAAGTTAGCTGCATGGGTTGGCGATCATACCTATACCGCGCTTGTCGACCTCTTCTGTTGGCAGGTGTTGTAGTTTCAGCAACATGCCTTGGGTTTATCAACTCGTCGTCACCTAAATCCTCATCGTCAGGATTTGTGGCTCGCCCAGGATTATCAATGTTTTGTTGTTGGACTTGAGCAGCGGCAAGAGCAGCTAATCTTGCTTGCTCGTGTTGAGCAGCCATCCTGTCGATTTCAGCTTGTGCTTCCATTCTTCTAATTCGTTGTGGTTCAGGATTGATTGGTAATAACGGTTGACCAGAACTTCTAGTATGGGGCATGCACTAAAGTAAAAACCTGCAGTAAACAAAAACAAAAACTAAACGTAAAAGTACAAGAATCTTTGACCAAAGGGTCTAGTAATTATCACGAACTTGATTGACACTTGTATTCCCCGGCAACGGCGCCAATTTTTGATAACGCTCAATCTACAGCTCTCATAGGAGTGTAAAGCGGTCGTTAGCAAATATAGAACCCAATCTGGGTTGGGTGTCGATCCCACAGGGAATAGCTTGGCCAACAAGTAAGTAAAATTACTAAACTTTTGGTGCAAGTCTCGTAAGAAGGGGGAATTCTTGTTGTGCAAGTAATGTAGACAAAAGCTGAAAATAATAAAGTAAAGAGAGAGAGATTGTTACGTGAGTTGTAAACAATAAGAATTGAAGCGTTGGGGTTATGTCCACCTTCTGAGGTATACATTTCTATTGCATATGAGTGTGTAGAATTGTGACATGCATGTACTTATAGAGAATTGTATTCTATGGTAAATCCAAGCGTCTCTCGACCTCAACAAGGACTATTTCACTTTAACTCTCTCGAGCTTAAAGCGTGTCTAACGGTACGAATTCTCCAAGAGGTTAGTCCAGTTACGACACTAGCTTTTTAATAGGAAAGGGTGTCCTACTACCTTGACATTATCTCTTTTCCAGATAAATAACCTTTCTCTCGAACAAGTTAAATGTTAGACTGACGTATTCTTGTGTTTGCAACCGCAAAGAATGTAGATTAAGATGAAGAGAATAATGATATAAGCAATATACGTGTCATGAACTCACAAACTCACAACAATAGATAGTATCTCATTCGGCTTCCAAAACCCCAACAAAGAGATTTAGTTACCCATGAATGCGAAGGAGATCACGATTGACATTGTTATTATATCACAATATTGAGTAATGACGTGTAGATCAAGTGATAGGCGTTAGGCGTGAATTCCTTAGCAAAGTAACGTTTCTCTTGTTGCGGAAATTAAGAATTGAATAGATGAATAGAAGAAGAAAAATAGAATTAATGGGAAGATTAGAAGAGTTGTAGAATTGTTGTGGTGGAAGAAGAGAGGGATGGAAGAATGTATTGTGGTGAGGGATGAATTGTTAAGAGAGGAATGTTTCTCTCCACTAAGGGAGGAATGTATAAAAATCTCTAGCATGGTAGGGTATTTATAATACTCATATCCTATTCCTACTAAGCTAATAAAATACTTAACCAAATCCTACTAAGCTAATGAAATACTTAACCCAATTGTACTAGGTTAATGTATCAATATCCTAATCCTAATAAACTAATGAAATACATAACCCAATTATACTAGGTTAATGTATCATTGTCCAAATCCAGCTATGTATCTGTAAGTCCCCAAAGTCGTCAGAAATGTTGTTTTAGCCCAGGACAGATTTTCCATGCAGCAGTTTTGGTCCAGGTCCCCAAAGTCTTCAGAAATGCTGTTTTAGCCCGGGACAGATTTTCCATGCAACAGTTTTGGTCCTTAGGCGTCCAAACTCCCTTTCCTTCCTTCGTGAGCTTTCTTTTGCGTCAAGTAAGCCATAAAATGCTGAATTTTGCATCATTTATACCTGAAACTTTACTAATCATGTTCGTTAGCTCATTTATAGGAAAAAGGACTAAAAGTGCATGAAATATATAGTTTGTTCTCAAAACTAGGCTAAAATATGGGCAAAATATATTGATATAGGCGTGTAAATTCGCCTATCATCAATGACCCAATTACTAGAAAGGTTATGTCACAATGCATGTCACCTTTTTTGAATCACAACTGTTTTTTTAAGCTTATCTTCAGGAGAGAAACATAGTGAAGATTCGAGGGATGATAAAGATCTTCTTGACCTCACATGTGAGTAACAAAAGGATCCAAGTTTTATGATAGATACAGGAAATAGTTTTTTTGAGTAATAACAACCTAGATAAGGTAAGAGATCCCAACTTAAATAATGAAAATAAGGATACTGAGGCAATAAAACATTTTTATGATACAATTAATAACAAGAACAGGGAACAAATAAAGGATTTACAGGTTTACATGAGAAGAAATCAGAATCAAGAAAATGAGATCAAGGACTCTCATCAAAACCAAATGTCCACCCTGCAAGATCTTACCGATACACAAGGTAATTCTCTAAAACCTAACTCTGATTTACCCCTTGTTAGTTTAGACCTTGATTTTCCAATTGCCAAACTTAAAAGAGGTAAGAAAAGTCACCAACTATCCCATGTTAAATTTTGTGTCATATACTATGTTGCTTGGACTCTTAAAAAAGTCAATGGGTGCGTTTCAGATTCTCCAAAACTAGTGTATTTTTGGAGAATCTGACACGGGTACGACATCAAAAGTGAAGAGTCCGTGCAACTTAGGTCATATAGAAACTTATCCCCTTCCTTTCTCAATTATCTGGAAGGGAGATGTCGAGAAATGTGCAGGATGCTTTGAACGTTCCCGAGCGGAAGGAGGCAATTCTTGAGGAGATGAACGCTCTGGAGAGAAATGAAACCTGAAAAATGGTGGAACTATCTAATGGGAAAAAAACAGTGGGCTGCAAGTGGGTATTCACTATCAAATTTAAATTAGATGGGCCCTTATAGAGGTATACAACGTGTTTGGTAGGTAAAGGATTCATTCAAACTTACGGATTGACTATCTTGAGACATTTGCTCCAGTTGCCAAATTGAATTCAATAAGGGTTCTTCTGACCATTGCGGCCAACCTTGATTGGCCCCTCCAATAACTAGACATGAAGAATGCATTCTTAAATGGAAAACTCGAAGAAGTCTACATGGACTCTCCTCCAGGTTTCGAAGAAAGGTATGTAACTAGAGTGTGCAAGCAAAAAAAATCTCTCTATGGGCTCAAACAATCTCCAAGAGAGGTTTATTCAGTTTGTGAAAAAACAAGGGTACACTCAAGGGCAAGCAGATCATAATATGTTCATTCGATATTTTCTCGAGGGAATGAAAACTATTCTGACATTTTATGTTGATGATATTATACTTACAGGACATGACTTGTCCAAAATGTAAAATTTAAAGAAACAATTGGCCTCGGAGTTTGAGATTAAAGATCGGGGCCAGTTGAAATATTTTCTTGGCATGGAAGTAGCGAGGTCAAAAGAAGGCATTATTGTGTCACAATGGAAGTATGTACTAGATCTTCTAAGAGAGACAGGAATGAATGGTTGTCGTCTAGCTGAAACACCCATTGATCTAAATATAAAATTCAAAAATAAAGAAGAAAACTCAATTGACCATAGTCAATATCAAAGACTAGTGGGGAAGTTGATCTACTTGTCACATACTCGACCTGATATAGCTTTTTCTGTAAGCTTAGCCAGTTAGTTTATGCACTCTCCAAAGGAAGAGCACCAAGAAGCGGGCGGCCTACAGGATCCTAAGATATCTTAAAAGTTCTTCGTGAAAGGATTATTTTACAGAAAAATTCAACATAGGGCCATTGAAAGCTTTATAGATATAGATTGGGAAGGTTTTACTACTGACAGGAGGTCTACATTTGGATATTGTACATTTATCTTGGGAAATCTTGTGACCTGGAGAAGTAAAAAGCAGAATGTTGTAATCCGCAACAGTGCTGAAGCTAAATACCGATCTATGGCCCATAGGATTTGTGAAATGATTTGGCTCAAGAAGATGATGGAAGAACTCAAAAAATCGTTTGGTTTACCAATGAAGTTGTACTGTGACAATAAAGCAGCCATAAGTATTGCTCAAAATTCAGTTCAACATGATAGAACAAAACATGTTGAAGGGGATAGGCACATCATAAAAGAGAAGATTGAAGAAGGAAGTATGTGCATGCCTTTCGTCCCAACAAATCAGTAAATTGCAGATATTTTAACAAAAGGCTTGTTTAAATCAAAATTTAAAATTTTTGTAAGCAAGTTAGGCATGATAGATATTTACATGCCAATTTGAGGGGGACTGTTGATTTGTGAATATTTAAGATTTGATTTTGTAGTATCTTAATTGATCTGATAAAATCATATCTGATTTGTTGTAGATAGTTTAGGTAATTAGATCAAAAAGATCACATCTTGATTGTCATATCTGCTAGAATCAAGCAATTTGATTATGTTATGTTTGCTTTCCTGTACTATAAATTTGTAGCTCTCAGATGAATAAAATATACACTTTTGGTACTAATCTTACAACTTATAATGCAGTTGCGTGGGCAACGTGGATTTTTTTCAAGTTTGTATCATGTCAATGTTACATTTTTTTTTCAACTCATGGTTTCCTACATTCTCCCTCGAAAAATAAATACACTGGTGCACTTTCTTGTAGGTTCTGTTGTTGATGGCTACTGCATTGAATGTACAGATTCCTAGATCTTCTCCCCAAGTGGATGTTGATTCCTTGTCTGGGGATTTGCGTACAAGGCAGCAGTGTATAGCTGAGATCACTGAGATGATCCATGTAAGTATTCTGTCTCTTTTTTCGGATATGATGGAAAGACCATCAAAGTTGATTGTTAAATATAGAGTTAAGATTGACTTTGATGGCAAGATTTTAACTTGATTATTTATGACGTTACCTGGACTTTGGTACAAGTATTGGTGACAACACAGCTACCAAATATATATACATACAACTTACTCCAAGTTCTATATGTAATTTGAAGGTTCCATACAAAATACACTGACATGTCATAGCTATTTTATATGAGCACCTGATAAAAAAAGACTATTTGATACAAACACATGCAAGGTAAAATGAAGAAGTCGTGTAACATAGATGAACTACGCTTTCAGGTGGGTTTTTTTATCCAAGGATTAAGGTAAAATTCATGTAAAAGAACTCATATATAAACCTGATTGGTTATGAAGCAACAGAGAAACATAGGGTACAACTGATATCGCCTGATTGGTAAGGAAGCAATAGGAGGATGGAGCAATTTGTAAGAGATCTTCTCCTCATGGTATGATAATTATTAATCTACCCATGACCGTGCATAAAAAAATTGCAATCGTTGGGAAACTATGTGGAGTTCAGTTCTGAATTTGAAGGACACCAGTAGGATGTCAAAATTTTTGAAGGGCGTCTGATCATTCCTTTAACTGGGAAGGCAGAGATTCGGAGTTGTTTGTTTTGGTCCAGTTGACTAGTTTTGTGATTGTTGCTTTCTTGGTTTATAAAGATGATCTCTCTAGGTTTTTACATTCCCAACAAAAAAAGGCATCTGCACCTAGCTGTTGCCAGATTGTTTGATATTTTTTCGTATTTAAGGCGAAACTTGTTCCTCTCTTTTTTGGAGGGGGTCCTTTTTCCTTGATGTATCCTATATTCCTTCATTGGGACGAGGTGAAGGAAAGGGAAGGCATCCGAAGTGGCCTTTTTTTCTTATCTTGAGGTTGGGTGCACCGATTGTCCCACAGGTCCTGATGCTCAATGAGCCAACATCATGGACTGAATGTTGCAAATGATATGAATGGGCCTGCATTTAGAAACACCAGCATGACCACTTAGTTGATGTTTCATATTTTCTCCTTTAATTCACATTAGTTTATTAATTGGTTTTAAGATGCCATTTCCTTGCAACTTTCTTCAAGTCAAGTTTATTTTTTCACTTTATCGTAGGTTGCCAGCCTAGTTCATGATAATGTACTGGATGATGCTGAGACAAGACGTTGGATAGGTTCTTTAAATTTTGTGATGGGAGATAACACTACTAAAAAAAGACAGATTTCCGACCACTCAAAACCGACCACAAAATGTGGTTGGAAAAAATCAACCACTAGTAGTTGGTTTTATATATATATATATATTTTAAAAAAAGCGATAACTTTGCTTTTGTATTTTAAAATTTTAATATAATAATTTTTATATTTATTACGATTTCCTTTACAACTTAAAAATAAAAAAAAATAAAAAATCAATATATATATATGTGTGTGTGTGTGTGTGTATGTGAACTTTTGAATCGTACTATATACATCACATCCACAAGTATATTATCTTATAATAGAACATTTTCATTATATTTTGATGAATTATTGATTATATATTACATTATTATGACTGCAATAGTAGTATAATATCATTATCCCAACGGTATGATATCTATATACACATATTCATTATATAAAGATTATGCATGTTTAACGTCATTTAACACAACATAAAAAAATCTCTAAATTAAAAACACACACATAAAAATATTCGACCAACACACACACAAAATCCCAAAACCTAACCCACACATAAAATCCCTAAATCAGCTGTCGTCTGTCGCCGACTCCAAGCTCCGGTTAGTGAAAAAAATATCAAGTCTTTGTTTTTCTTGTTAGATACTAGCTAAAGGGTCAAGATTATTATGCATCTTTGTTTTTAAACTTCAATTTAGTACTAAAGCATTTGTTCTAGTTATTATGCTTTATTACATAATTTTAGTTAGTTCAAAGCAAAAAAAGTAATGAAAATTGCCTTTTAGTCAGTTTAAGATTCAATTTGTTTCTTCATTTTGATATTTTGTGTATTTGTGTGTGCTTTTGGTCACTTAGGGTTTATCAAGATTCCATTTGTTTCTTCATTTTGACACTCTGTGTGTATTTTGTCAAGTGAAGCTTATCAAGATCCCCTCTTTGTATGCTTTTGCAAGTAAATTAGAGTTTACTTTTGTTGATACTCCATTATAGTTTTAGTATTTTGGTGGTTTGTTTATGGTGATTTTAAGCTAAAAATATGAAAACATAAGGATGCCAAGATTTTTATTATTTTGCCTAATGATCAAGATTTTTTATTCTACTTGCCTAATGGGTTGCTTGGAATTTGATGTTACCATTTGACAGAATTCGAATTCAGGAAAATGATTGCTTTGCTATTTTTTTGGTGACTATTTATCTCTCTCTCTTTAATTAGATTTCTCTCTATTTTCTTATAATGAAGTCTTTAAATGTAGTTTAGTTTGAGATTATTTGCTGTAGAAGGCTTTGAAAGTCATAGGAAGTTTTTGATGATTATATGGTGTGAGAGGGATATGTGACGCCTCTACTAATTTGCTTTGTTAAACTTGTTCATTTGTTTGACTTATTATACTATAAATAATGAATATGTTACTTGAAAGTGAATGAGTGTAGTTACTTAGCTTAAAGGTGAACTTTTATTTTGAATTTTGTTAAAGTGTACTTGAAATGTGAACATTTTATTGTGAATTTTGCTATGCTTGATAATTTTGAATGTGGTTTAGTTTGGTGACTTGAGTGGTTACTTAGTGTGTTGAAATTTACTAAGTGTAGGTACTTTAAAGGTGAATTTTTGTTTTGAATGTGATTTAGTTTGCTGACTTGGGTGGTTTCTCAGTGAGTTGAAATTTACTAAGTGTAGGTAATTTAAAGGTGAATTTTTGTTTTGAATGTAATTAAGTTTGGTGACTTGGGTGATGACTTAGTGAGTTGAAATTTTGAAGTTTAGGTACTTTAAAGGTGAATTTTTTGTTTTGAATGTAGTTAAGTTTGGTGACTTGGTAGGTGACTTAGTCACTTGAAATAGATAAAGTGTAGGTACTTTAAAGGTGAATTTTTTGTTTTGAATGTGGTTTAGTTTGGTGACTTGGGTGGTTACTTAGTGAGTTGAAATTTACTAGCTGTAGGTACTTTAAAGGTGAATTTTTATTTTGAATGTGGTTTAGTTTGGTGACTTGGGTGATGACTTAGTGAGTTGAAATTTACTAAGTGTAGGTACTTTAAAGGTGAATTTTTGTTTTGAATGTAATTAAGTTTGGTGACTTGGGTGATGACTTAGTGAGTTGACATGTTGAAGTTTAGGTAATTTAAAGGTGAATTTTTTGTTTTGAATGTAGTTAAGTTTGGTGACTTGGTTGGTGACTTAGTGATAGCCTAAAGACTACCAAACACACGAAATTGGTTACTAAGATGCAAATTGCAGCAACCAAATAAAGAGAAAACAACACAAAATGGAGATGAAGTAGAAGAATGCTTGAAATTAAAGGATAGATAGAAAGACCTTTACTTCTATTCAATGATTAGCACTAGACGATGTTTCAAAATCTTCAACACACCTCACAAATAAGAGTTCAAACCTTCCTTTTAAGTGACCCAAAGGAAACACTCTTCCTCAAGTACACCTTTCTTGCCAAATTATCCAAAACAAGTGAAACCCTAACTTCAAATATTCTTGGACCAATTTTCAGATTCTAAAAGCTAAAACTAGAGACTAAAAACTACAATATAAGAGTAATAGCCAATTTCATCAAAGTCTAATGAAAAGAGAAGTAAAATGGTCTATTTATACTATTAGATTTAATGGACAACAATGCCCTTAATGAGGGAGGGAATTTAGGGTGCCTCTTGAGTGTTGTTTTGGAGTGCATAATGACTTCAATGCCCTTCACTTGAGGCGCCTCTTGATTGTATAAGTTCCCTTCCTTCCTTCTCTTGACCAAGGCTTCAAAACACTTCGAAAAGTCTTCAATTGCTTGCTAATTCCAAATCCTTGACCCTTAGACCATACTTTGTGCTTTTGATGCTCCTTGTGCTTGTATCATCCTCTCTATCTTGAAGGAATTTGTCCTCAAATTCAGATCTTACAAAACCAAAGAGAGAGCAAAAACAAACACAAAATCCCCTTGGTAGGAGTGTTAGCATCAGTACCACACTTATATCATCAACCAATGGTTACTCACACTTGACATACATCCACATATCCTTGGTTTTTAACATAAAAAGTTTAGCATAATGGGTACCAAAGACATGAATAGCCTCAATATCAAGAATAAGTGAGCATGAACAGCAACTATAACCCTCACATCTCAAGAGTATGGTGAGGTCAAATGGGAGCAAATAGTAAAGGTTTAAGTCTAGATGGTCCATTCCTTTCACTAGGTTACCAAGTTCACAATCATTCAAGACATTATCCACCACTAGGACAAACACAAGATCACTATGAACAAGATTAATATAATAGCTTTTATTACACAAGTTTAATTGACCATGTTGAATATCAAGGCCATCATTACTAACATCAACACTAACTTGGAAGTTTCCAATCATACTATTCTCATGTTCAAGTAGTAGATTAATCTTAGGTGCGCATGGTTTACTATACATATCAAGAGAGCTAACAAGAGAAGAAACATGCACACCTGCATCAAGGATTTTTGAAACCTCTACATAAGGAATCACATGACAACAATTTAAGCTCAAGGAAACATAGGGAATAGCATTATTACCTTTGTTTGTACTAGGACATTCCACTATTTTGAAACTCTCAGCCAAGGTTGTTTTGAGGCCACTTTCATGTGAGATTTCTTGTTGATCCTACTTTGATAATTCATGAGCTTGAACCTAAAAATAAGGAGTATTCAGGATAGGTAAAATGCTAGACTTTGGGTTAGTGAGTATCGAGGGACCTTTGTGCGCAAGTCCCACAAACAAAGTTGTTTTCCACTTTCCTTTCTTACAATCCGGAACTTCCCCTCCCTTTTTATTTTTTCTTTTCTCATCCAACTTCTTGATTTCTCTTGGATTTCATTCACACTAGATGGTGGAAGAGGGAGAAGAGTGAACTTTCGGCCACCATGCACAAAGGTGTACCTATTAGATCTTCCATCATGTATAGTGTGCCTATCAAATTGCCAAGGTCTTCCCAACAATATGTGACATGCTTGCATAGGTATTACATTACATAAAACTTCATCACGATAACTCCCTATCTTGAATCTAATCACACATTGTCGTTTGACCTTCAATTCACCACATTTGTTTAACCATTGAAGCTTGTATGGATTCGGGTAAGGGATAGTGGCTAGTTTCAAGTGGTCAGCCAAGGTGACACTAACAATAATCACACAACTCCTACTATCTATGATCATTGAATTCAAACTTTCTTTAATAAGGCACTTAGTATAAAAGAGGTTCTATCTTTGATCATCCAAGACCTTACTAAACAAAGTTCTCCTAACAACATAACTAGGCACATCACATTCTTCTTCACAAGGAAACATATCTTCTTCACTACCCTCACCTTTAACTTCAGGTTTTATGCACTCTCTATCTTGAGAGTTGTCATCATTCTCCTCGATTTCCAACTCCACTTCTTCACCAAGATAATACAACTTCCCCTCCCTTAGAATAACATTATGTCGGTTAGGACACTCACTTGCCCTATGACCCCAACCTTGACACTTGAAACATTGTAGACCCTTATAATGAGAAGTAGAAGTTGGTTTACCTTCAAGCTTTGGAGGATGATGTTGGGCAACCTTGGTAATGGCTTGAGGAGGAGCCATAGATGCCGAGACCATGCCCTTTTCTTTGGACCAATCCAATGAGGTGTAGGGGACCTTTGGCTTATATTTTTTTTTGTTCTCTTTCTCAATTTCCATATCCTCTTGGAAGATTTCAACCATGGTTTCAAACTTGTGAAGAGTCAAATGGGATGATATGTCTCTATTCAACCCAACCTTGAAGCGTATGACATTATGTTGCACTTGTTCACCTCTATGGTAAAGTTTTAAAACAAGTTGTTGGAACTCATCATAGTAGGCCATGACACTCTTGCTTCCTTTCCTCAAATTGTAGAGTTTGGAAAGAAGCTCATGTCTATAATGTTCCGGAATATATCTCTCTCTCATTAGTCTCTTCAACTCCTCCCAAGGAGGTAGTTGGCCACCAATCAACATATTACCAAATCTTTTGGTGTAATCCCACCAAATGTTTGCATATCCTTCAAAGTGAGCAATAGCATAACAACTTTTTTTTTCTTCGGAAAGGTCATTCACTTGAAAGATCTTTTCACAAGCGGATTCCAAAGCTAAGTACACTTCCGGATCACTCTCACCTTTTAAAATTGGAATGCCAACCTTGATTGAATTAATGCCAATGTCTCGGATTCTTGGATGTTCAATGTGGCCTTGTCTTGCCTCATGCCCTGGAAATCTTCCATAATGCCCTTTTTGTTCATGTCTTTCCCTCATTTCTTATTTAAGGAACCAATCATCACCATGAGGAACTTCATAACCTTCATACTCCTCTCTACCATAATCCTCAAAATAAAGGTATTAGTTTTGGATTTGGGGTCTTTGGGGAGGTGGATTTAGTCTTTGGTTATTTGGACTTGGACTTGTGGTATTGGAGGTGGTGGTTGGTAAGGTTTTTGGTCCATGGGATTTGGAATTTGGTAGGTGGTGTTTCGTGGAGGTATTTGGTTCGGATTGCATGGTGGAGTTTGAGTTTCAAGTCCCTTCTTGTTGGACTTGGTTCATTTGGGAATGTAGTGGTCTTTGTAGGGTTCGGTTAGGAGAGGTTTGGGGTGGGTTTAGTGGCTGGTTTTATGGAGCATTTGGCTGGATTAAGCATTTAGTGGAGGGTTTCGGGGGTTATAGTCATGGAAGAGTTATTGGCTTGGACACTAGAGGATGCATGGTAAGGAATAGGAGTAGAAGGTCGTGAGTTCCTCCTACTTTCAACACGATCAAGTCTTCCACTAAAAGTGGAAATTTCACCCTTCATAGTCACCATTTCATCCCTCATAGCATCCACATTACTTCTCAAGGCATCATTATCATTCTTCATTTCTCGGGCAAGGGCATCAAACCGAGCCATCAAGTCACCAATAGCATCATTTCCCAAAGGTTGGGAAGTAGTATCTCCGGATTCCAAGGCGAATGTACCTAAAAGAGCAAAAAAACAGCAAACAAAAAAAAACCTACAAAACGAGAAAACAAGTTAGTTCAAAAGCCTCACTTCACTCACACTCAACCTCATCTCACACTTGGCTTCACAAGTGTTGGGCAATCGACAATACTTGTCAAGTCACTGAGAGGTGAGAAGCTTTGGATC
This sequence comes from Capsicum baccatum var. pendulum, assembly GCA_030864225.1. Lineage (NCBI taxonomy): Eukaryota > Viridiplantae > Streptophyta > Magnoliopsida > Solanales > Solanaceae > Capsicum > Capsicum baccatum. Next base: position 78,526,707 of record CM061560.1, on the reverse strand, counting down.
GGAATCGATCTTTGTTTGAAACAACTCAAATAAAGTGATGCACGGACTTGAACCAACAAAACACTATGACTTAAAAATGAGAAAAGCACACAAAAATTGATGACACGAAACAAACAGTCCCAGGACTAATTATCAACCTAGTAGGTAGTTACTAGTTTGCTAATTAGTGATAAAGTTTAACACACAAGGAACTAGAATCAAAAAAGAGAAACTAAGGAAAAAAATTAATTTTAGAGATGAATTTAGTTGATCACAAGTGATGACGTCGCACTACGTGGTTGGTTGTCTTTTTTTTTGAATTTTTCATTTCCCAATCTCATGTTTCGACCAAGTATCTACTTTGGAAAGAAGAATTTTTAGATTTGAGGGGGTAAGTAAACAATTTGGAGCCCATTTAAGCCTCTAAATGAAATTGAAATGAAATGGTCCCCCCCAATTAATTACAAGTGTACTTGATTTGTCCTTTGGTCCCCCTCTTCTTTTGGATGGATTAGGAATATACTAGGGAATATTCTTGGACAAACAACAAGCACACTCTTTTTCTTCCCTTCTTTTGGATCAAACAAACACTTTCAATTTTCTTCTTCACTAAGATATGAAGATCATGGATGAACAAGATGAATATTTAAGTGTTGACCAACAAGCAAAAGAACTCCAAATTTGAATTTTCTTTTAGACCTAGGTTCCTTAGGCCAAGACAAACACAACCAACATAAAATCAGCCACAAAATGCCACAAACAAGATGACCAAAAATGAGATCCCATCTCAAAAGCTTCAAACAAAGCACAACAATAGTGGATCTAGCTCAAATTCAACCAAACTTCACTCTAAAAGTAGATCTAGACACCCTCGGTGTTAGAGAACAAGAATCTAACACAAGAAACCTTCAAAACAAAGTAAAATCTTGTAGATCTAAGACTCCAAATTCAGATCTAACACAAGACAACACTAGACACCATTTTTTTTGTATTTTCTGATTTTTGACTCTTTTTTGTTGAGATTTTCTAAATAAGAACACTAAAACCAAGATTTAGGGATGTTGAAACAAACCTAACCAAGGCTTTGACACCAAATCATAGCCTAAAGACTACCAAACACACGAAATTGGTTACTAAGATGCAAATTCCAGCAACCAAAATAAAGAGAAAACAACATATAGAATAGAAATGAAGAAGAAGAATGCTTGAAATTAAAGGATAGATAGAAAGACCCTTACTCCTATTCAATGATTAGAACTAAAAGATGTTTCAAAATCTTCAACACACCTCACAAATAAGAGTTCAAACCTTCCTCTTAGGTGACCCAGAGGAAACACTCTTCCTCAAGTACACCTTTCTTGCCAAATTATCCAAAACAAGTTAAACCCTAACTTCAAATGTTCTTGGACCAATTTTCAGATTCTAAGAGCTAAAACTAGAGACTAAAAACTATAATATAAGAGTGATATCTAATTTCATCAAAGTCTAATAAAAAGAGAAGTAAAATGGTCTATTTCTACTATTACATTTAATGGACAAAAAAGCCTTTAATGAGGGAGGGAATTTGGGGCGCCTCTTGAGTGTTGTTTTGGAGTGCATAATGACTTCAATGCCCTTCACTTGAGGTTCCTCTTGAGTGTATAATTTTCCTTCCTTCCTTCTCTTGACCAAGGCTTCAAAATACTTCAAAAAGTCTTCAATTGCTTGCTAATTCCAAAACCTTGACCCTTAGACCATACTTTGTACTTTTGATGCTCCTTGTGCTTGTATCGCTTAGTCACCTGAAATTGATAAAGTGTAGGTACTTTAAAGGTGAATTTTTGTTTTGAATGTGGTTTAGTTTAGTGACTTGGGTGGTTACTTAGTGAGTTGAAATTTACTAAGTATAGGTACTTTAAAGGTGAATTTTTGTTTTGAATGTGGTTTAGTTTGGTGACTTGGGTGATGACTTAGTGAGTTGAAATTTACTAAGTGTAGGTACTTTAAAGGTGAATTTTTTGTTTTGAATGTAGTTATGTTTGATGACTTGGTAGGTGACTTAGTCACTTGAAATTGATAAAGTGCAGGTACTTTAAAGGTGAATATGTGGTTTAGTTTGGTAACTTGGGTGGTTACTTAGTGAGTTAAAATTTACTAAGTGTAGGTACTTTATAGGTGAATTTTTGTTTTGAATGTAATTAAGTTTGGTGACTTGGGTGATGACTTAGTGAGTTGAAATGTTGAAATTTAGGTACTTTAAATGTGAATTTTTTGTTTTGAATGTAGTTAAGTTTGGTGACTTGCTTAACTTTTTTGTGAATTGATCTAATTAATTAAATCTGATTGATTGTGTAGATGAAACCTGATTATAGCTGGATATATCAACAGAATAATAAAAATAGAATGGGTCTTAGGGAGGAATTTGTTGAAGGTGTCAGATGATTTGTTGAACATGCTAAGACACTTGATGTTTGGTCACGTTTTGGGGATATTCGTTGTCCTTGTGTTAGATGTGATGGTTTAAATCTTTTAAAAGAAGAAGTTATGATGAACATCTTTATAGAAAGGGGTTTCACGAGAACTTTTTAAGATTGCGTGCTATTAATGGTGATGTTGGGCAAAATAACTTTGTTGTTGGAGTAAGTAGTAGGTCTGTAGGGCATAATAAATATCAAGATACTAGGATGACAGAAATGATGCACGATGCTTTTGGGATGCAACACGGGGGTGACTTTAGGGAAAATGTCGAAGATGTTCCTAATAGTGAAGCGAGTAAATTCTATGAACAATTGCATGCCTCTAGTCATCCTTTGTTTGACGGGTGTTCGCACTCTCGTTTATCTATTGCTGTTAGATTATTAAATATTAAATCTGACCGAAATATTGCTGAAGGAGGAATGAACTCAATAATAGACCTTATTAAATAGTTAGTTGACCCCAGCTTGGAGGTTCCTGATTCTTTCTATAAGGCAAAAAGATTGGTGTCAAAGTTAGGTCTCTCCTTGATTAGAATTGATTGTTGTGAAAATGACTGCATGTTATACTTTAAGAAAAATGCTAACCTAGAGTCCTGTAAGTTTTGTCAGCACCCTCTATATAAGCATGGTTATAGTGGAAATAAAATTACTATTAAGGCAATGCATTATTTACCTTTAATACCAAGGTTTTATGCTTCAAACAGCTCAGCCCCTCATATGAGATGGCACAGTGAAAATAGAAGGCCCACTGTTGTTATGTGTCATCCGTCTGATAGAGAGGCTTGGAAGCTTTTTGATGCAACTTATCCAGATTTTGCAGCTGAGCCACGAAATATTCGTTTGGGATTATGTGCGGATGACTTCTCTCCTTTTTCAGTTAGTACTGTGCCATATTCATATTGGCCTGTATTTATCACCCCGTATAATCTTCCTCCTGAAATATTGATGACTAGCCCTTATATATTTTTGAATTGTGTTGTTCCTGGTCCACGTAATCCAAAAAGCGGAATAGATGTCTACTTGCAACCTTTGATCGATGAACTTCAAATTTTATGGCATGAGGGGGTTGAAACTTGGGACATCTTACTTAAACAGAATTTCAATCTGCGTGTATATCTAATGTGAACTGTTAATGATTTTCCTACTTATGGAATATTGTCTGGGTGGATGACAGATGGAAAGTTGGCTTGTCCATGCTGCATAGAAAAAATAAAATCTTTCGCATTGAGACATGGTAGGAAAAATCATGGTTTGATTTTCATCGTTGTTTCTTGCCACCTGATCGTGAATTTAGGAGACTCAAGAATTCATTCAGTAGGAATAAAAGAGAACATGATGGTCCACCTCCAAGGATGTCTGGTCATGACATCTGGGAGATAGTTCAAGATTTGCCTAAAGTCAGCGAGGAACCATTGTACAGACTTGATGGATATGACGTTTTGCATAACTGGACTAAGCAAAGTATATTTTGAGAGTTAGAATATTGGCTAGATAATTTACTTAGAAATAATATTGATGTCATGCATACTGAGAAGAACTATTTTGACAACTTGTTCAACACAATTATGGATGTCACCTGCAAAACAAAGGATAATTCTAAGGCCAGACTTGACTTACCAGAATATTGCAAACGTAGAGAATTACACTTACAGGAGGGACCCAATGGCAATGTTATTAAGACCAAGGCTAGTCTTATATTCAAGTTGGACCAAAAGTGTCAAATATGTAAGTTGGTCGAAAGTTTGAAGATGCTCATGGATATGCCTCAAATTTAGGAAAGAGGGTTGATATGGCACAAGGAATCTTACATGGAATGAAAAGTCATGATTATCATGTTTTCATGGAACAATTACTTCCCATTTCTTTTATTGGTTTACCTGAAAACATATGGAAACCAATAGCAGAGATCAGTTTGTTCTTCAAAGATTTATGTGCCACCACATTAAAAGAAGAAAATCTGGTACGAATGATAAGTAATATTGGTGTTATCAACAAGAAGTTAGAGAAGATTTTTCTTCCAGTGTTCTTCGATGTGATGGAACATCTTCCCATTCACCTTGTGCATGAAGCTCGTCTAGGCGGTCCAGTTCAAATTAGGTGGATGTATCTATTCGAACGATAAACGATTGCAACATATTTAAATTCATACATATCTTTTTTCAATACAGTAAACATCTAATCTTAAGATTGTGCAGGACAATTGGAAAATTGAAAAGGAGTCCCAAAAACAAACATAAGATAGAAGACTCTATAGTTGAGGCATATCTTGCAAGAGAAACATCTCAATTTTGTTTATACTACTTCCGTGATGAAGTTGTTTGTTCAAGAAACCGACCGAATCGTCATCAGGACGATGTGAATGAGCCTCATTTGCAACCGATATCAATTTTCAATCAATCTGATTGTAAGGCTAAAAATACCATACGTCGTCGGCTTACTCCCATGGAGCGCAAATCAGAACTTTGTATGTCTTGCTGAATTTCCCGAAAGTTGAGCCTTTTCTAAAGTAAGGAGATTAAAATTTTAGCATATCTTATTTATTTACTCATTCCCTTAAAGAAACTAATTGTATTTCGCATGTTGGATCTTCAGTTTATTTAAGACTTAATTTCACGAAAATCAAGTATATGCATTCTTTGCAACATGGTTTACATATGAGGTTTGTAAGTGTATTAATATTTCTATAAATTTTAAACATTTACACATTCCTCAACTAACATATATAGATATATGTATAATATTTTTAGGTACACCAGTCACCAAATCCAGCCACATACGATCAGCTCTTGAGAGATATTTCTTTGGGTTCAGTTGAAGCTCATGCAATGTCTCATTACATAGTAAATAGGTTTAAATTTTCCACCAAAGAACACTCCAGAACAAGAAAAATAAACAATAGTGGTTTTTGGGTCTAGGGTGATGATGATGTTGATTACTTTGGCATCATACACGAGATCTTAGAACTGGAGTATGCTGGTTTTCCAATAAAAAAATTGTCCTCTTTCGATGCAAGTGGTTTGATCCAAGCACAAGAGGCACAAGAGTACATAAGGAGAATAACATCATTGAAGTGAAGTACAATAGGTCGTATCTTGTTTATGAATTATTTGTTCTGGCACAAAATGCTAAACAAGTGTATTATGCTCCTTGTCCATTGCACAATGATAAGTCTGATTGGTGAGCTGTAATCAAACAAAGCCTATAGGATGGGTAGAAGTTGAGAATGTGCTTGAGACTGCGTATTAAAATAAAATGCAGATTGATCACCAGCTAGTGGACATTGACTTAGTGGATAGTTTGAATCACCCAAAAAATATATTTGAAGAAGTTAATATTGCGAAAGAAGAGGCTGAGTGGGTAGGAGATGAGGAAAATTCCGAAGAGTGTGAATGATTTAGTGGAGAGTCTTCAGAAGAGGAGGATTAGTTTGTGTAGGTTGTATTTATTATGTATTAATGTCTTTATGCTTTGTACTATATATTTACCTTTATGTTTCTTGTTTAAGATTGATATGTAATATACTGTTTAAGATTATTGTTTTCACTTTTCCATAATTTATATAGTAAAAAGGGACGACCCGGTTCATACCTACTCCGTAGGTGTCGGGGAGGGGGGGGACCACATGGCCTTACCTACGCGTCCTCACCCCAGATTTGCTGGAGGGACGTTTCGAACCCCCGACCCTGGCACACCACGGTAAGCAAGCTTACCGCTGAGCCAGAGTCATCCCTCTTAAAGTAGTAAAAATATTTTTGTCTATCTCGTGTTGTTGGAGCGATTTGAAATGTGAATTAGTAACTTGAAATGTTTTCTTATGTATTCATTTTGTAGAAACTAAATACTTGTCAACTTTACATAATTGTCAGGTAGACATGACATAGGTAAGGGAAAGTTGATCCTACTAAAACAAAAAAGAAAAAATAATCTCTGAATTATAGCGGCCGACAGGTATTCATATATCTGAGGGTCGGTTTGTTGACGAGCCAGCACGACCCTCATATTCTAGGCCGTCTCAGCATTTGGTTCCTACTCCTATGTATATGGGGATACTTTATGGGTTCACACCGACTCATTCTGCTCCTACCACCATGCCACTGCTATCACAGTACTATTGGACGACCGCTGACACATCCGGACATCTACCATCATTAGTACCCTCTTATAGCAGTCACCCAGGTTTGCAAAGTGATTTTGCTGGATCTATTGAGTTGTCGAATCTTCATCTTGGAGGCACTCCATCTGGTTCTTCAGATCCGCCCACACCAGTGCATCTACCAGCACTTGCTCCGCAGCATGGAGACAGAGATGATTATGGGATGCGTTATCTTATTCATTATGGAACAAGATAAGATTTCTAAATATAATAACATTATTCAGTTTTCATTACTATATTATTATACTCTATAAAATTACTGTTTGATCTTGTGTTGTAGGTTTAAGACGAATGCTGGAGTTGGAACAATTACGAGGAAATGCATTTGTCGGCACTTCAATGTCTACTCTATAAAATGACAGAGAAAGAATGTTTAACGAATTTCATGTAAAGATTTAACTTATCGGCTACTTAACACATTGTTAGAACAAAAGATTGAATATTATATTTTTATTTTTGTAGCAGAAATATTATTGGTGGGATGATGCGAATGAATGTGCTATAAAGAGAAATTTTTACAGAAGAGCTAGATCCAAATTTAACGGTCTGTTGGATTATGCCAAAATCAACTTGGTACGACCTGACTGGATAAGTGAATCCTTATGGAAACAGTATATTTGCTATTGGAATAGCGAAAAATACCAATTGTTGAGGGACAAAGGAAAAAAAGTTCGGGCATCATCCAAGGGTGGCTCTCTACATACTGCGGGTGCAGTTAGTATGATTGTTGTGGAGGAAAAAATGGTATGTAACTTTTACAGTTTAATTGTTTGTTTATATTTAAATTTTTAATTATTTAAAAATTAATAATTTTTTCATATGTAGGAAAAAGAAAAGGGTAGGAAGATACCCTTCGATGAGGTATTCGAGGAGACACATGTGAAGAAGAAAAAGAACCCGACTGATGAAGATGTCTGGGTTGAGCCTCGTGCAAAAGCTGCCCATGTAAGAATCAAATTTTAAATTTATAAATTTTTATCTCAAAGTTGATATTATTCAAGTATAAGTACTTTAATATTTTTTGACTATTAATTTTAACTTTACTTTGAATATAGGACAAATATAAGCAGCTTCTTAGTGAGTTTCGTAGTAGTCAGCCTCCTGAAAGTCAGGGTGACCCAATACCCCAACATGTAGAGGAGGAGATGGGAACAAACTGTGGGTCCTACAGTTAGAGGCCATTTCTATGGATACCACAAAAATTATTTAGGCGAGAATGTTAGGTTTTCATCCAGTCCTACATCCTATACCTCTTCAGTTGATAGAGAAACCATTGAATCACTTAAAAATACGGTTTCTAAACTCATTGAAGAGCTCTCTAAACAGAGAGAGAGGGCGCAGAAGAAGGAAAAGGAAACATCATCACAAATCAGGATGCTGCAGGAGCAGTTCAGCTCTTTTATTCAGACTGCAGGGATTATTCCTCCATGTCGTGGTGATGCAGTTCGGGCTGCAAAAGGTCTACGCCCACTGGATGATATCCGCACAGATGAGGATGTGAAAGACGAAGACGATGACGATGATGATGAAGATGATTGATAGTTTTTTTTTTTTACTTTTGTATGTGTTGTACTTTGGTTTTGGATATTTTGTTGTAGTTTTTACACTTTGATTTGTACTTTGGTTTTTTTTTTGTTGTTGTTGTATGGATTTGGACATTTTGTTGTAGTTTGTACTTTGATTTTTTGTTGTCGTTGTTGTATTATATGGTGTTTCATTTGCTGCTATTTATTTTTAAAAAAAAAAAATTAAACAAAACCAACCATAAGTGGTTGATTTTTTTTTTTAAATTTTGCATAAAACTGACCACAAGTGATTGGTTTTTCTTAAACTTTTACAAAAAATCGACCACAAGTGGTCGGTTTTAAGAAAATTAATTAATTAATTTTAAAATAAAATCGACCACTTGTGGTCTATTTTAATAAAATAATAATGAATTTTACTGACCACGCACTTTGATCGGTCTTTGTGGTCGGTTTCCTTCTTTTTTTTAGTAGTATAAGGTACATAGTACTTTGCGTTCCATCGTTCCAGCAGTGGTGGAGCCAGGATTTTAATTGAGGGGGTTCAGAAGTAAATATTAAAAAACCAGTCGAAGGGTTCAACATCTACTATATATGAATAAATAATATATACAACCATGTAAAAATAGTATAATTTTCCGTCGAAGGGGGTTCGGATGAACCTCCTGAAACACATGTACCTCCGCCCCTGGTTCCAGTTCTGAAATGCGTTATTCCCTGTTAGGTCTTCCATTTAATGCAAGTAAGCAAATGTTGCAGTAGTGAGATGGCATTGTGTTCATATTATGTTTTTAACCGTACTGTTATCTGGACTTCACTTGGCTGAATAGTCCAAATTCAAGCCAGGAAGTTATGTTGTTCTGACTCTTAAAATATGCTGTCGCGTCTATTTGGATTCTCCAAAAATGCACTAGTTTTGGAGTATTCCACACGTATTCAGTGGCATATTCGAAGACCCCGAGCAACATAGGTAGGGCCCATTATGAGAGAAGTGCTCATTTCCAAGGATCTTAAGATGTTATTTGACTTGTATGCTATTTTAATGGTAGTGGAAGAAAATATTTAAGTAACGATGAGAAGTTAGTATGATAGAGAAAATATCATGTGAAAGTATAATCTATTCGTAGTTTAATGATTTAAATTCTTGAAACAAGTGTAGAAAAATACTATTAACAGAATAATGTCAAACATTTTGAATGTACCCTAATGAAAAAAATAAGGAACAAACAACATACCCAGTGTATTCCCTCAAGTTGGGGTCTGGGAGGGTAAGTGTACGCAATTCATACCACTACCTTAGATGAAGTGGAGAGGTTGTTTCCGATAGACCCCCGGCTCAGGACAGAGAATAGTATAACCAACAAACAAACAGAAAACATAAAAGCACACAATAAAAATGGGATAACATACCGCTAGATAATAATGAAAACATGACAGCCACAAGGTATTACTATAAATTATCTATTCGAAATCGAAGACAACACTAAAAAACCGCTAACAAACAACTATATACGTAGATACAAACAAAAGCACTCTTCCTACTATGACGGATGAACTCCTACCACTAACCCTCTACCCTAATCCGCGTCCTCCGCACCTTCCTATCAAGGGTCATGTCCTCCGTCAGCTGTAACTGCTCCGTATCATATCTAATCACCTTCCTCCAATATTTCTTCGGCCTACCTGTACATAAAACCATCCATAGCCAGTCTCTCACACCTCCGAACTGGAGCATCTATGCCCCGCTCATCACATGTTCGAACCATCGCAACCTCATTTCCTACATCTTGTCCTCTACTGAAGCCACTCCATCTTCTCCCGAATAATCTCATATTCTAACCCTGTCACTCCTGGCAAGTCCACAGATCCATCGCAACATCCTCATCTCCACCACCTTCACTAATGAAAAAATTAGGTGTTATATAAATTGAATCAAGAGGGAGTATCTAATTTCACCAAGTAGAACATTGGATATGACATGCTTACTGCAGATAGCAGTACTATTAGTAATAATATTATATGGGAACAACCATTTTTAGAATTAGAGCAGGATGAGTGATTTAGGTTTTTATTTTTTGAAATGGATGGGTGGAAGAGCAATTTTCACCTGTGGGTTTTATTTAACCAAACTAACTCTTTGTAAAGTGGGTTGTAAAATTATGTGCTCTTAGTATCTGCTGACCCTATTATCTCTTCTCCTATTTGATGCAGCTAGCTGTACTAGCTGGAGATTTTCTGCTTTCCCTAGCATGTGTGGCACTTGCCTCCTTGAAGAACACAGAGGTATAATTTGTCTTCTCCTCTTGGCTCTAATAAACGTTTAGTATTTGCACTATTAACAAGAGCTGGAACCCCACACTTATTATCAAGGGTTGTTATGTTTTATTCCTACTTATCCCGAATCTTTTTTTGTAGGGATGTATTATCATTGTACTTTTGTTCTTTCTATAAGTTTCTTAATGGTCAACAATAAAGAATTTCAATTTGTCCAGGATTACGGTTTTTACACACGTTTAACTAATTATATGTGTAGTTTCATGCAAATTAATCTCGTGGTTGGTAATTTTTATAACTTATATGCTGTATCTCTTAGGGTTTTGCTCATTTTTTTAATTTCCAGCCATGCAACTATATTTAATTTTTTTCCCTCCTATTAGAGAAAAAAATCACACTTAACTGCCTGTTCAGTTCATGCATGTATTTTGCCTCTCCTCCATGAAAAAGAAAAAGTAGAAGAAAAATGCAATTCCAGCAACCATGGATAAGAGTGTAGCTAGAAGGTTGATATTAGCTAACGCTTCAGCTGCTTTATTTTAGTTATACCTCTTGTCATCCTCTCTTCAGCTCTGTCACTGTGATCTTGTAGGTTGTATCTCTTCTGGCAACTGTTGTGGAACATCTTGTTACTGGGGAGACAATGCAAATGACGACTTTTTCTGATGAACGTTGTAGGTATGCTGGTAGAGGGCAGATTAATTGTTTCTGGACCCTGATTGAATTTAAGTCAAAACTAAAATGTATCTATATCTGCAAGATATTCCCTCTGGCCCAATTTAATTGTCTTAGTTACGTCTTCCCAAATTTAATCATATAAATTAGATCAGCCTGTTTGCTTAACTTCTTTTGAAAGGGAGCGGCGTAATGTAGCTGCCGCCGCAAATAGGAAGAGACTCATGTATTAACAAGACTAGAACTTGTTCCCAACTGGTAGATATCATTCATAGGAGTGTATCTTTAGCCAATTCCACAGTGTTAGGGTTTTTGCTCTAATTTTCTTACTATATTTAAGTTTTATTTTTTTCTTAGAAGGAAAATAAAAGTTTTCATAATTACTTTTACTTTTACCGAAAGAAAAAAATAATTTTTTTCCATATTTGGCTAACTTCTTTCTTGGAGGAAAGATTTTGAATGTCTATAAATAGAGACCCCTTTCTCATACAATAACATAATAGCATCCACAATGTAGTTGTTTAAAGAGTTTTGTTTAGGGGTGAGATTTTCTCTCTAATAATTTTATATTTTTTTTTAAATTAAGTTTTTATATGTAGGCCAATTGACCAAACTATATAATAATAATGTTTTTAGTATTGTTTTCTTTGTCGTCTCAATTATCACCACAATAGTTTGCAACTAATAGCTTCCATATGACGCCCTTTCGATTTTGAACCCAACAAATAGTATCAGATCTTACGATTCAATGGTCCAATGGTGTGGTGAGACGAGATTAAACAGGTTCAAAGTAGTTTTAAAATCAAGCTGCAATAATTTAGATAATAATGAAAATTTTTGTCGAACTACATGTGGAGAACAAGTTTCAACCATATTTTCAACACTCCTACTGCTGTATCTTTAAAAATAAAAATAAAAATATTACTTTTAAACCAATTTTTAATCATGATATTTTAAACCTTATTTTTAACCATGGCAAGCAGCAGTTATGAAGATTATATCAAGAACGAAGTTCATGCACGTGATATGAAGAGAAGATGGATCAAGTGAAGAAAAATCAAGCCAAAAAGGAAGATTTGTTAAGGTTTTTGCCCTGATTTTCTTACTATATTTAAGTTTTATTTTTTCTTAGAAAGAAAAATAAAAGTTACCATAATTACTTTTACTTTTCCTTAAAGAAAAAAAATAATTCTTTTCCATATTTGGCTAACCTCTTTCTTGGAGGAAAGGTTTTGGACATCTATAAATAGAAGACCCCCTTCTTATACCATAAAATAATAGCATCCACAATATAGTCGTTTAAAGAATTTTGTTTAGGGGAGATTTTCTCTCTAATAGTTTTATGTTTTCTTTTACATTAGATTTTATATGTAGGTCAATTGATCAAACTATATAATAATCATGTTTTTAATATTGTTTTCTTTGTCGTCTGAATTATCACCACGATAGTGTGTAACTAATAGCTTCCGCATGACGCCCTCTCGATTTCGAACCCAACACAGTTTATATTTAACTAAAAGATAAAACTATTTAACTAGAAAATAAGAATAAATAAAGTCGGTGATGATGCCAGAAAGTTGTCAATTATCAAAGAAAATGTTGTAAGGTAGTCATGGTATAGTTTCTGAGCTACAGTAGCTAATTTCTCCTGGCTCATTAAGTATAGTTCTTCTTTGCAATTCATTCTCTTATGTAGTCACTTCTGCAAATATTGACTACAATGTGCAACCGGTTCTAATCTTCTTTTCCTCCATGTGTCCTACTTCCCTACAGCTCCATGTATCCCATATTTGACCTCCGAAAAGCTGAAAACACTTCTCTTATAAACTTTCTGATAATATTAACAAAAACATACCTAGTGAAATCTCACAAGTGAGATCTGGGGAGGGTAGAGTGTATGCAGACCTTACCACTACCTCGTGGAGGTAGGGAGTTTATTTCCTAAAGACCCTCGGCTCAACTGCAACAAATTCAGGTACAAAGAAGAAGGAAGAAGTGGAAAAAAGTATAGCAACTACGAAGGAAACATAGCAAAGTTTACAAGATAAAACCAAAAACAACAACATTATAGTACGATAATCTAAATACAATAAGAACCAAACTATGATATATTACAAGAAGGCACGATAGTACTATGGCTAGTGTATCAACAAACCCAACAAGCTTAAACCCTCGATAAGCAAGACAACACCTCTCCTACTAACCTTTTACCCTAATACGTGTCCTCCACTCCCTCCTATCTAAGGTCATGTCCTCAGTAACCTGAAGCTGTTTCATGTCCTGCATAATATGAACAAAACAGTGTAAAATAGAAGCAATCAAGAAGATGTGGTTAAAGATGTGCAAATGATAAAATTAATAAATAATTTTTTTCCTTCTCTCTTTACCATCTTTTGTAGAATTTCAGATTTTTCTCATTATATTTCATTTATTTAAACTTGTTGTATTAGTTTAGTAGAAGAACGGGATCTGGGGTTATAAATGTGGCACATAACAATATTAGAACATCGGAACAATAGGAAGGTGGCAGTCTTAATCTAGCAGCATGACAAGACCTGGGAAGCATCGATTTTTAATCTCATTATTTTTTTTAAAACTGGTAACTTGGTTTTTATCTCATTATGACTTAGTCGTTCAGAAGAGAAATTAATTTGATGAGAATAGTGGAATGGGAGGTGATGATAGGCGAATTTACACGCCTATATCAATATATTTTGCCCATATTTTAGCCTAGTTTTGAGAACAAATTATATATTTCATGCACTTTTAGTCCTTTTTCCTGTAAGTGAGCTAACAAACATGATTAGCAAAGTTTCAGGTATAAATGATGCAGAAATCAGCATTTTATGGCTTACTTGACGCCAAAGAAAGCTCACGAAGGAAGGAACGTAAGATTGGACGCCTAAAGGACCAAAAACGCTGCATGGAAAATCTGTCTCGGGCCAAAACAACATTTCTGAAGACTTTGGGGACTAGCAGTAACTTATTAGGATTAGGATAATAATACATTAACCTAGTACAATTGGGTTAAGTATTTCATTAGCTTATTAGGATTAGGATAATGATACATTAACCTAGTACAATTGGGTTAAGTATTTCATTAGCTTAGTAGGATTTGGTTAAGTATTTCATTAGCTTAGTAGGAATAGGATATGGGTATTATAAATACCCTATCATGCTAGAGATTTTTATTCATTCCTCCCTTAGTGGAGAGATACAATCCTCCCTTAGTGGAGAGATACATTCTACTTCTCAATTACAACTCTTCTAATCTTCCCATTAATTCTATTTTTCTTCTTCTATTCATCTATTCAATTCTTAATTTCCGCAACAAGAGAAACGTTACTTTGCTAAGGAATTCACGCCTCACGCCTACCACTTGTGCTACACGAAAATCATCAATCTTGTGGTATAATAACAACAATGCAAATTGTGATTTCCTTCGCATTCATGGGTAACTAAACTTCTCTGTTGGGGTTATGGAAGTCGTATGAGATACTATCTATTGCTGTGAGTTTATGAGTTTGTGACACGTATGCTGCTTATATCATTATTCTCTTCATCTTAATGCAAATTCTTGTGGCTGCAGACGCATAGAATAACGCCAGTATAACATTTAACTTGTTCGAAAGAAAGGTTATCTATCTGGAAAAGAGATAATGTCAAGGTAGTAGGACACCCTTTCCTATTAAAAAGCTAGTGCCGTAACTGGACTAACCTCTTGGAGAATTCGTACCGTTAGACACTCTTTAAGCTCGAAAGAGTTAAAGTGAAATAATCCTTGAATAGGTCGAAAGACGCCTGGATTTACCATCGAATACAATTCTCTATAAGCACATGCATGTCACAATTCTACACACTCATAGCCAATAGAGACGTATAACTCAGAAGGTGGACATAACCCCAACGCTTCAATTCTCATTGTTTACAACTCACGTAACATTCTTTCTTTTTATTTTCAGCTTTTATTTTGATACTTTATTTAAATTACTTGCACGACAAGAATCCCCCCTCTTACGACACTTGCACCAAAAGTTTAGTAATTTTGCTTACTTGTTGGCCAAGCTATTCCCTGTGGGATCGACACCCAACCCAGGTTGGGTTCTATATTTGCTAACGACCGCTTTACACTCCCACGAGAGCTGTAGATTGAGCGTTATCAAAAATTGGCGCCGTTGCCGGGGAATACGAGTGTCAATTAAGTTTGTGATAATTACTAGACCCTTTGGTCAAAGATTCTCGTACTTTTACTTTTAGTTGTTGTTTTTGTTTTATTCAGGTTTGTTCAGTGCATCAATGGAGGCACAACATGAAATTGAAAGGATGGTTGCTCAAGTGCATCAACAGAATATTGATAATCCAGGTCGGGCAACAAATCCTGATGATGAGGACCTGGGCGATGAGGAGCTACTAAACCCATGGCGTACTGCTGAGATGGTGGCACCCATGCAGAGGAGAGATCGTCAAGCGACATTGAGGCCTGATCGCCAAGCTATGCAAATTCCTTTTGATGACGATGAGGACGATCTGGACGGACCTGGTGCCACCGGAGCTATTATTCTTCCGCCATTGGCACCCGGAGCAAAGTTTAATATCACTAGCACCATGATTCAGCTTTTGCAACTCAAGGGATTATTTGGTGGACTAGCAGGCGATGATCCGAATATGCATCTGATCAACTTTATTTCTACATGCAAGTCATTCGACAATCCTGGCGTTGGACAGAATGCAATTCGACTGCGCTTATTTCCATTGTCTCTGTCTGGAGAGGCAACTCTATGGTTGAATGGGCTGACTCCTGAATCTATTACTAATTGGAGGCAATTGAAAGACGCTTTCCTAGAAAGATTCTTTCCGCTATCCAAAAGAGCACAGTTGAGAGATGAGATCACAAATTTTTGGCAGCTTCCAACTGAAGACCTCCACGAAACATGGGAGAGGTTCAAGACGAAGCTTATGCGGTGCCCAAATCACCATATGACCAATGTCCACTTGATGGAGATATTATACAGATCTTTGAATTCGGTGACTAAGACAGTGGTAGATAATGCAGCAGGTGGATCATTTATGGACCTCACCTTTGTGCAGGCAAGCAATATGCTAGATCGGATGACAAAGCAAAGTAGAGCTTGGTATACCAGGGATTCTGAGGTAGCAAGCCCCACTTTATCTATTGGCATGACTGCAAACCAAAGAAGAAGAGAAGAAGAACATGATCAAGATATGGCGCATTTGAAAACACAAATGGATCTTCTTACAAAGCATTTATTGCAGGGAAGACCGAAAAAGTGAAAGCTATTGCGTCAAAAGGAAGAAACGAATCTGATTCGGAAGAGGAGGCCAACTACTTGAACAATCAGGGGGGTTTTCGCAGGAATGCCCAAGGAAACCAAGGTCGGAACTATTATGATAAATCTGGAAACAAAGACCAAGGTAGTTGGAAAAACAAGAATGAAAAGAGTGGTTTGTACGTTCCCCCTGGTAGACGTGACACCACCACATCTAATTCTGGAAGTATAGAAGACATGATGGCTAAATTATTGAAAGGAGTGGAAGCAACGAGCGCGGGAGTAACAGAGGTATTCAATGATTTTTCCTCCATGAAACAATTAGTTGATTCACATTCCACTTCTATCAAGCAAATAGAGCAGCAATTGAGCCAACTTTCAGCAGCACTCAATCAAAGAAAGGCCGGCACTTTACCTAGCGATACTGTGCCAAACCCAAGGAATGATGGGTCATGCATGGCCATCACTACCAGAAGTGGTAAGGTGCTGGAAACTTCAGCAAAAGGCAAGCAAGTGGTTGACGAAGTTGCGGACATGGATGACAACACAAAATGAGAAGATGCCGCAGCACCCACTCCTGACGTCAAGGACGCCACATCCAGCACTGTGCAACCTGAAAAAGTGGAAAAACGGAAGCAAGAGGAGAAGAAAACCATGGAGAGAACACTTCTATACCCACCACCACCTTTTCCCCAAAGATTGAGGAAGGTGGCGGATGACACAAAGTTCAGCAAATTCATGACTATGTTAAAGCAGCTGACCATTAATGTTCCATTGGTGGAGGCACTTGAACAAATGCCTGGATATGCAAAATTTATGAAGGATCTTTTGACTAAGAAGCGGGCAGCAAGTTATGAGTTGAAAGAAGATGTGCATCATTGTAGTGCAATTGCTACCCGATCGATAGTTCAGAAGAAGGCCGACCCCGGAGCTTTCACTATTCCTTGCACCATAGGATCTTTGAATTTTGCCAAAGCATTGTGAAATCTAGGTGCTAGCATAAATTTGATGCCACTATCCATCTACAAGAAGTTGGGGCTAGGCGATCCGACACCAACCAATATAAGGCTCGTGATGGCTGATAGGTCGGTAAAAAGACCTGTGGGTATCTTGAATGATGTGTTGGTGAAAGTTTCTTCATTCATATTTCCTGCAGACTTTGTTATTCTGGATTGTAAGGAGGATTCTGAATTTCCCATAATCCTGGGACGTCCTTTCCTTGCAACCGAAAGTGTGCTTATTGACATGAAAGATAATGAGCTTTTGTTTCGAATTAATGACGAAGTAGTACGGTTTGATATATGCAAAGCCATGAAGCATCCCAGCGATATGAATGAGTTATCTGTAGCTAATGTTCATCAAGAGGATATGAAAGCATTATCTATAGAGAAACAGCCTACTGTTGAGCCATTGTCTGCTGCGCCACTGAATATTGAGCATGAGGATAATGAAGATTATGAAGAACTTATGGGTGATCTAACAGAAATAGAGTCTTATACTCCTAAGCAACCGGATTGTGATCTCAAGAATCAACCAACAGCGAAGACTCCCATTGACGAGCCACCAATTCTAGAATCGCAAGAGCTCCCCGATTATCTAAGGTATGTGTTCTTGGAAAGTGGAAGTATACTTCTGATAAGTGTGGCGGATGATTTAAGTGAACAGCACGTGGAGGCTCTCATCTCTGCTCTGATGAGGTACAAGAGAGCTATGGGTAGGAAGATTGATGATATAATTGGTGACTCTCCGGAGAAACGTATGAGCCATCTCGAAAAAGATCGCATGCCCACAGGTAAGCCTCATTGTCGTCTAAATCCTTTCAGAAAACGACCGCTTTACACTCCTACGTGAGCTGTAGATTGAGCGTTATCAAAAAACGATCCACCATTTACCTCGACGAAGTCTGAGTACTCGAGGTAACTATGTCGTGCCACGAAAATAAATAAGGCGCTAGATGGGAGGCAACCCATCGTTTATCATTTTTCATTTATTGTTTATCGTTTTATCTTACTTTCGTTCTAGTACTTGTTTTGTTTTTGATAAATGAAAATCCAAAAATAAGAGACGTGCCATGACCAAAACTAAGGCGCTTGGTGGGAGGCAACCCATCATACTAATTGTTTTCATTGGTTTTGAGCAAATATAGGTGCGAGAAGTATTCAACGAGGAGATTGGTTTCACATGACGATTTGGACGTATTGTATGGAAAAGGTGGTAAGTTAGGTATAAGGATGCATAAGGTTATGGATTGAGCATTGCTCATGCCAAAATAGGCATCGAGGAAGGCTAGGCCTAGGTAAAACTAGGCCACGAACAATGCAAAACCTATCCTATAGCCTAAGGTCTCGGAATCTAGTGTGCTATACACTATGCGCCGCCCATTCTTAAGTGTGCTTTTGACTATGCGCCGCCTATGCTATGGCATTAGGTCTCAGGATCTCATATGCCATAGACTATGCAACGCATATGTCTCAAAATGCCATAGACTATGCGGCGCATATGTCTCAAAATGCCATAGACTATGCGGCGCATATGTCATGACTATGCCGAGCATTATGCGCCGCATATGTGGTATTTTTGTCTTCAAAACCGTTTGGAAATGGGTCAAAACCCGACCCATTCTCTTCCTATATAAAGGGGACTTAGTCTTGAAACATAACCACATTAGAAATTGACCCAAAGGCGCCGCACATCCATCCAAATCATCTCAAAATTTCTCTTCCAATTCATAAGAACATCTCCAAAGGCTTCAATCACGTAAGTACTCTTTTGTTCTTCATCCATTTTTCGAAAGTACTACGTTGCTATGCCTATTATGAATTGCTATATCTTGAAGAAGCATTGGTGATATTCATGTGTTTGAATTGCTGATACACAACCAAGTGAGTGAACACATACGTTAGGATTATCTTAACTTGTTTCCGACTTGAATTTGATTTTGGTGCATTGTCATACTACTTGCGGAATTGCTATAGTCATTAACATTGCATAATCTTGTCACTTGAATACTTACATGTTGGAATGAATTGTTCATCGGAATAAGACTTATAGTTGCCTACCGACATAGGCGGTTGTGATTATTGATAGATACTATACCTTGATGTAATCCCTATGTAATAGTCTTGATATAATCTTACATGCAAGTATTGCCAAGAGTACAAGAAGCATGACTCACTGATTTTATTGTTGGAATAGAGCACCTAAAATGTATGTCGATGAAGTCTGAGTAATCGACCACTTTCACTTCACTAGTTGGTGCCAACAACCTAAGTGTGGGGTGGTACCTCCATTGCTTGTTTATAGATTGTATCCATTGAGATGATGCTAATTGAGATCTCAGGTACAATGGCACCAAAAGGCAAGGCAAAGATAAGGCTACCACTTCACAAAAAGAGCAAGGAGAACCCTCATCGCTGCAAACACCTCGACTCACTCTTGGAATTAAGTGGGATACTTATGAGGAACTTCTAAAGGTGACGACTCTGATGATGATTCCGATGCAAAGGGGTATGACCCCAGACATAGAGAATGAGTTCGACTAACCAGGTTCTTCGTATTTACTTTCCACTGAGGGCAGTGTCCCGTTTAAGTGTGGGATGGCGGTATTGCATGCTATAATTCTCTATTTGCATCTATGTTTGTTTACTTTGTTTTTGTTTGTGTTTCGTTTTTAAGTTTTTTTGAGTAGTTAAGTTTTTTTAGTAGTAAAATTTTTTTTTAGCTTCGCATGAAATTATTCTAATAGGAAGCATGAGATTATAACAAGAGTTTGTGCTAACATTATGACTATTGAGACGTTTAGGCTCTAAGTGTGACTCATTATATGATATTGTGTGGTTCAATTCCTTCACTTGTTGGGTCGAGAGTCTATATTACTTCCAATCAAGTCGACCATGTGCCTTGTGTGTGTGAGATAATAGTATATTCTATGTTTGTGGCTGATGCTAGAACTTGCCTGGTATGTATGCAAAGCGAAAATAAGAAGTGTAAGTTTAGGAGATGATTTAGGCATTTATTTGGCAACCTACATATGTTTACCTTCGTTTTACCTACCCTTGGACATCATCCTAGTTAAACCCTTTTGAGCCTTTAGCCTATTTCTTTGACAACCTCGTGTGTAAGCCTAATCCATTTTTTTCAAGACCGTAATTTGATCCAAATTCCTAAGTGCTTTAAAGTGAAAAAGTCATGTGACAACATAATAGGAAATTGGGTAAGTATGATGCTTTAAATTGTAATGGTGCTTGAATGTGTTATGAAAAAAAGAAAAGTTCTAGTATAAGAGGTATGTTGTGAAAAGAAAAAGGAAAAAAAAGCTGAAAAGTGAGTTATGCTTAAAATTGAATAACAAAAGAGGAGAACAAGGGTGGTATAATAAAAGAAAGAAGAAAGGTTGAAAGAAAAAAAAAGTGTCAATGATACAATGTGATGTATTAAAGTGCTTAGGAACTTAGTCACTATTTCTGGCCAAAAGAGTTGATCTTACCCGTCCCTTAGCCTACATTACAACTATCAAAAGACCTATTTGATCTTAATCTTAGCATTCTGACATTTAGTGGAGTATTACACTAAGGGCAAGCCTATGGTCATCGGTTGCTGCATACGAATTCTTTGTGAGAGCGAGAGCAAGGATATTTTGATACCCATGTTTGAAAAATATGCTATACTTGTGAGTGACTATGGATAATATATTGTGAGACACACATGGTTGATGAGTTTTGGATAGTTGTACATGATTCTTTGTGCCTTAACTTTGGAATATGAGTTGACCACCATCACGAGTCTATGCTAGAGGTTAAATGGTTTCTACTAATGATCGGAAAACTACTCTTTGTTGATAATTGTTGTGCTTGTCTTGACGAATGTTTTGTGTTATTGCTGTGAAACCCTTAGTTGATGTTTAGAGGGACATGATATTTTGTTCGAGGACGAACAAAGCTTCAAGTGTGGGGTGTTGATGATAGGCGAATTTACACGCCTATATCAATATATTTTGCCCATATTTTAGCCTAGTTTTGAGAACAAATTATATATTTCATGCACTTTTAGTCCTTTTTCCTGTAAGTGAGCTAACAAACATGATTAGCAAAGTTTCATGTATAAATGATGCAGAAATCAGCATTTTATGACTTACTTGACGCCAAAGAAAGCTCACGAAGGAAGGAACGTAAGATTGGACGCCTAAAGGACCAAAAACGCTGCATGGAAAATCTGTCCCGGGCCAAAACAACATTTCTAAAGACTTTGGGGACTAGCAGTAACTTATTAGGATTAGGATAATGATACATTAACCTAGTACAATTAGGTTAAGTATTTCATTAGCTTATTAGGATTAGGATAATGATACATTAACCTAGTACAATTGGGTTAAGTATTTCATTAGCTTAGTAGGATTTGGTTAAGTATTTCATTAGCTTAGTAGGAATAGGATATGGGTATTATAAATACCCTATCATGCTAGAGATTTTTATTCATTCCTCCCTTAGTGGAGAGATACAATCCTCCCTTAGTAGAGAGATACATTCTACTTCTCAATTACAACTCTTCTAATCTTCCCATTAATTCTATTTTTCTTCTTCTATTCATCTATTCAATTCTTAATTTCCGCAACAAGAGAAACGTTACTTTGCTAAGGAATTCACGCCTCACGCCTACCACTTGTGCTACACGAAAATCATAAATCTTGTGGTATAATAATAACAATGCAAATTGTGATTTCCTTCGCATTCATGGGTAACTAAACTTCTCTGTTGGGGTTATGGAAGCCGTATGAGATACTATCTATTGCTGTGAGTTTATGAGTTCGTGACACGTATGCTGCTTATATCATTATTCTCTTCATCTTAATGCAAATTCTTGTGGCTGCAGACGCATAGAGTAACGCCAGTATAACATTTAACTTGTTCGAAAGAAAGGTTATCTGTCTGGAAAAGAGATAATGTCAAGGTAGTAGGACACCCTTTCCTATTAAAAAGCTAGTGCCGTAACTGGACTAACCTCTTGGAGAATTCGTACCGTTAGACACTCTTTAAGCTCGAAAGAGTTAAAGTGAAATAATCCTCGAATAGGTCGAAAGACTCCTGGATTTACCATCGAATACAATTCTCTATAAGCACATGCATGTCACAATTCTACACACTCATAGCCAATAGAGACGTATAACTCAGAAGGTGGACATAACCCCAACGCTTCAATTCTCATTGCTTACAACTCACGTAACATTCTTTCTTTTTATTTTCAGCTTGTATTTTGATACTTTATTTAAATTACTTGCACGACAAGAATCCCCCCTCTTACGAGACTTGCACCAAAAGTTTAGTAATTTTGCTTACTTGTTGGCCAAGCTATTCCCTGTGGGATCTACACCCAACCCAGGTTGGGTTCTATATTTGCTAACGACCGCTTTACACTCCCACGAGAGCTGTAGATTGAGCGTTATAAGGAGGCAGTAAAAGAATGATATGATCATTTCTTTTTCAATAGCGAGGAAGAAAGGAAGAAGGGAAGAATGGTTGTACTACTAGCATAAATATTTCATTCACTAAAGAAGATCCAGCTGATAGATGGATGAATGTACATTTGATGGCCAGACTGAGAAACTTATTTCCGACATAGACTATTTTCTTCTCATCGAAATATACCTAAGATCTTTTCACCAAAACAAACCCTAAGCCTCCTAACCAGAGTCTTAATAATAACAGGCAACGAGCTTTAATGCGAGCAAGCAAAGCCCTCAAGTTAATATGTCATAAGAGCAAGGTGAGGGTTGGAACTCTATCGCAAGAGGGATGCCTCGCAAGCCGGTCTATTAAAGATGATGCATTTTGGCGAAGCCAAGTCAATTTTTGGGGCACCAAACCCTGTAATTGATGAGAAAGCCTTATGGAGTGAAGGGAAGCGTGTATGTTGTCACACTCTTCGCCTTCCAAAGGTGCCTAGAGAATGGGCCAGATGCAACAGAACGAGTTCGCCACTTGAAGGGGGATAGGAGATGACTATCTCAAGACACATCACGATCTACAGGAAACACCGAGAGAACTGGGAAAGTAACCCAATTAGGTCTTGAAGGATCCATAGTACTTGCAGCCTCCCGGAGACTGGTGGTTGTTTTTTGTTGTAAGTGAATGAGACGACAAGACTAGGAAATAACGAATAATGAAATAATTCATTTATTGACATTTCATGAACATATGATGGGATATATATAAACCACATTTCTTTAGGAACATCACCTCTTTCCAAATGCTAAGCCTGTGAATCCACTTAACAAAGAAAATGCTGCAAACAGATAAATATAAATGAACTGCTAAATCATAAGTATTTTTTTGATAGATTAGAGTGCTAATTCTATGAGAAAATCCCTTGAGTTGAGGGTCTGTTGGAAATAATCTCTCTACCTCCGAGGTAGAGGTAAGGTCTCGTACACTCTAACCTACCCCCAACCCAGACCCCACTTTGTGGGACCACACCGAGTATGTTGTTGTTAATGCGATGAGCAAAGAATGCTCACAGATAGAGAAAATAAGACCAAGCTTATATATCTTTCAAAGACATAGCATTTCATAACTTTCAGGGTGTTAGGTGTTATGGCTACAATAAATGGGGAATCTTGTGGCAGTTGATGCAAACAAAACATGCGCTTTTGACTATATTTCTCATATGATACCTTAGGTGGAAAGGAAATATACTAACTTTAGAATATTATCTCTATTAGGACACCAAGTATTTTTACTTGGCGGATCCAGGATTTGAAATTTATGGGTTCCTATAACAATCTCAAATTAATATACTATAATAATTGGGTTCACAGTCAAATATCTATAGATATTTAGTGAATTGTTTAGTATGTATATAGGATTTGAGTAAAATGTACTAGGTTTCTGTGAACCCGTAAGCAGAGCTTTAAATCCATCACTGTTTTTCTCCAAATAATTGCATTAGTATTTAATTTGAGAGCATAGTGTAGTTAGGGGTTCTGCTGCTTTAAGTAGTTTGACTTTGATTGGTAGTGTTAGGATACTAAAGTTTTGATGATGGACATATAAATGAAATATGTTGCGTAAGCTGGTCCACACAAGTGTAGAAAGAATAGCTGTAGGCAAGACTATTGATAAGATAAACATGCGTAAAGTCAGGAGTAGATAAGCAAGGAGATTCAGATATGCTCTCAACACTTATCATATGCAGCAAAGAGGATAAAAAGAAGAAGATAAATCTAACACTCAGAGATTGAGTTGATCAAGGAGTCCAGCCAAACTAGGGGATGAAGTAGAAGAGTCCTATTCATTCAAGGTGATAGACGGTTGCAACAAGGAGTGAAACTACCTGGTAGAGTCCTACTAAAGATAGAATAATACATTATCTAAAGGACTCAATCAGGAGTTGGCTTAAAATCAGCAAACAACATTTAAGTGTTTCACTCAAGCACTGATTCCGTGTTCCATGTTTTATGACGAATCTGGGTGCTTTCCTCTATTTTCTATTACTTATGGGTGTTGTATTTATGTTATGAAACCTTGTTCTGTGCTTTACTATGTATTTGTGTGGTATCTCGTGTCTTGAGCCGGGGGTCTATCGGAAACAACCTTTCTACTTCCTTAGAGGTAGAGGTATGGACTGCGTACATCTTACCCCCCCCCCCCCCCCAGACCCCACTAGGTGGGAATACACTGGGTTTGTTGTTGTTACTCAAGCACTGATAAAGAAAAACATCCATCAGCAAATCAGTTCACCAAACTTGAAGAAGAAGCTGGTCCTTTACTTAGCAAGTCGTAGAATTTGTAGTAGGTTGGTTCTTTAAGTTGTAATGAGTCTTTGTTCTAGTCTCAGTGAATTATAAACTGGGTTAGGATTTGTGTCTTCAATTTAGGAAACTAGAAGACTTGGGTACACTTATCTTGGGAAGATTTATGTTATTGTAGAAATAGGAGTTAGAAGCTTTAATTCCTAGTTTACAAAAAGTCTTGTAATTTGTTGATTGTTGAGGCTCAAGAGTATTAGTGAAGTTGGAGTTAAATCCTGTAGAGGTACAGGTCGTGGTTTTTTACACCTTTCTTGAGCTGCATGTTTTCCATATAAAAATAATTATCTTTATTGTAGAAATTGGGACTAAGTGGGTGTATAGAAATAAGGTTGATGATCATGGAACAGTTACAAGGAACAAGGCAAGACTAGTGGTCCAAGGGTACAATCAAGAAGAAGGTATAGATTTTGATAAGACTTTTGCTCTTGTAGCCAGAATTAAAGCAATTAGATTACTTGTTACTTTTACTGCTTATATGGAATTCATTCTCTATGAAACGGACGTTAAGAGTGCATTCTCAAAGAAACCACAAGGATTTGAAAGCAAGGAGTTTCTTGATCATGTTTATAAATTGGACAAGGCTTTGTATGGACTGAAATAAGCTCCAAGAGCTTGGTATGAAAGATTGTCAAAGTTTCTTCTGGAGCATGGTAACACTACAGGTAAGATTGACAACACTCTTTTCTTAAAAACTAATGGAAAAAATCTGTCGGTTGTGTAGGAGTATGTTCATGACATAATTTTTGGCTCCACAAATATGAACATGACTCATGATTTTGCTAAACTCATGAGTTGTGAATTTGAGACAAGCATGATAGGGGAGCTAAACTTCTTCTTGGGTTTACAAATTAAACAAATAACATCTGGAACCATGATCCATAAGCAGAAGTATGTCAAGGAACTTTTCAAAAGATTTTCCATGAAAGAGGCAAAAGAGATCAGCACTCCAATAGCCACTACCACAAAACTTGATTTGGATAAAACAGGTCTTGATGTGGATAAAAAGCTGTACAGAGAAATGATAAGATCATTACTGTATCTTAAAGCAAGCAGGCCAAATATTATTTTCAGTGTGGGGTTATGTACAAGGTTTCAAGAAAATCTTAAAGAGTCTCATTTAAAGTCTGTGAAAAGTATTTTTAAATATCTCAAAAGAACCAGTGATCTTGGCCTATGGAATCCAAAAGGTGGTAAATTTAACTTGGTAGGATACTCAGATGCAGACTATGCAGGATACTTGGTGGATAGGAAAAGCACCATGAGTATGACACACTTCCTTGGATCATATTTAGTTACCTGGTCCACTAAGAAACAAAACTCAGTAGCCTTGTCTATTGCCAAGGCTGAATATGTTGCTGCAGGATCTTGTTGTGCTCAGTTGTTATGGATTAAACAACTCATGAACTTTGGTATAGATGTAGGATGTGTTCCTATTTTCTATGACAATACAAGTGCCATTAATATTGCTAAGAATCCTGTTCAACATAAAAGAACCAAACATATTGATATTAGACATCACTTTCTTAGAGATAATATTTAAAAAGGTCTTATATCAATCATGTTTTCCTCCACTAAAGAACAAATTGCTGAATATTCACTAAGGCATTAAGCAGGGAACACTTTGAAAAAAAATAGGTTAGTCTTAGGGATGATTAAAATTGTATAAATCTCCTTCAATGATTGATTAGAAAAGACAATATGCTTTTAAGTTATTGTTGATTAATCCAGTCTTACACATTTAGTTGTGTGTCCTAATTCCAAGATTTTAGAGTAATCTGACTCATTTGTGTATTGGTCTTGTAGAGATGCTGAACCATTCAAGCAACTTTGTCCATCTTAAATGAAAAGGTTAAGGTATGGTTATATTTCACCTATAATTGCATTGCGAGAAACAGGTATACTACATTGTTCCTCGAAACTCCCTTAAACTGCCAAAAATCCAAGAGTCCCACTTTTTAAAAAAGGTTGCCACCGCTTTCCCATCATATCTGAACAACTCCATTATTACGTTTCTTGACCAAATACACTCCATCCACGATTCAACTTCTTTTAATTCACCTAAAATATGTTCTCTTCCCTCCTTCATCACTTATTTTCTTCACCAACCAAAAATCAACTTTCCAATTTTCTCTCAACCATGGCATCAACTTCTGAATTCTCAAATTTCCATGAATCCACTACCTCACCTTTCACTGAAATCATCCTCCATCCCACTGCAAATGAAATTCTTCCTATTCCCCCTGCCATTAAAATCAAACTATCCACTTTTGCAGCATTCAAAAACTTTAAAAATCTCTTTGCCCAATTTTCATTAAATCCTTCATCCTCTTCTAAACCCTCGCTGCCACCTCTGATCCCCTTCTAAATTGTTGACCCTGATGATATTCCTATTGTAGACCTGATTATGTGAAAGTTCAGATCCAAATCAAAATGAAACTCATACCCTACCATTGAAGTTGATGACCATGTTTTTGCTAATCCTTCCCCTATTGTACCCACTCCCAGAACTCCACATACTCAGGGTAAAAAACAACAGGAAGATCCTTCCTTGGCTGAAGCCCTTTAAGCAAGTAAAAGAAAATGCGTTGCTACATCTGGTCCTCCTCCTTCTTCTGATATTCTTTTTTGCTCAGTCCATTAAAAGAAGATCATAGGAAAAGATCCAAAACCCTCTACTTCTTGTAAACCTCATCCCAGCCTAAAACTGCCCTTACCTCAAAAGCTTTTTTATCGTCTAAATCCACTCCTAAGAAGTCATCCTCTCGTCTGAAGAAATAGGTCAACAAACCTATTCCCTTTAAGTCTTCTGAGTCTGACTCACCTCTTGATACTACTGCTGAGTTGGATTCTAATTTTGAAATTTGTGAACCATCTACAAATTAGGACACTCCTGAAGAACACTATCTCCATTTTCAAAAGTATAAGCTAGCTAGAGGTCACATTATTAGTGGTTTTTGAGGTATTGATATGACTGCTTTGTTGGTAAAATTAGAGGTCCAAGGGTAGTCATACCTATTTTTTCATGGTGACTTACAAAGGAGATTTGCCAAGCCTGAGGTGTATGAGTTCTATACAAACAGGGTAGCTATTGGTGAGTTGTTCTCTACAACTGTTTGAGGAGTCACCATAAATCTTTATGTTATTGATATAGGTAAAATTTTGCACATTCCTCCAAGGGGTTGGGGTCACTATGTCAAGGGTACTTGTCTACCTCTTGATAATCTTGCATATGCCCTTGACATATCTCATAAGTTTTCTGGAAACCTTCACCTGGTTAATCATCATAGGGTTCTTAAAAGAGAAATGTCTCCACTCCATCAACTCTATTTTGATGTGGTTCACAAGATACTCACCCCTAGGAAGGAAAAAAGGACTGTAGCAAATTTTCTTGACCTTACTATTATGGAGTTCCTGGTCATTGAAGTGAAAATTGATCTGCCTAGACTTATCCTGAAGCATATGCAAAGGGTTCTCCTCAAGGAAGTGAATGGCCATGCTCTTCCTTACGAATTCTAGCTCACCTCTATATTTGAGAAGTTTGGTGTACCTATCCAATGTGGTCTTTGTAGACCACCAAAGATATTATAGTGAGTGTGAACCATATGCAACTACCTGTTTCTATGAGGAGTGCAGACAACCCTGTGCAACGCCTAAGGAATGCGCTTGATGCTGAGTTGGAGGTTGCTCAGGTTACACTGGAGGCTGCTCAAGCTGCCCATAATAATGAGAACTGGGCTCTACTTGCTCAAATTGCCTCCCTAATAGCTTCCTTGGAATGCAGGAGATCTGAGAATGCTGATATTATTCGCAAATTGACCTCCCTTATCCCTTCCTCTTAATCTATTTAGTTCCTATCTTAGTTTCTTAGGACTGTATCCTTTGTTCCCTTCCCTGGTTACTTGTTATCTCTTATGTTATTTTTGGGTAATTTTAATTATATCCCACTATTGAATGAAATGGACTTATTTGCTTAATTGTGTACTGCTCCTATTTTTTCATAATGCATTAATGCTCTCTTACTCTGGGTTTTGATTGTTTTAGTGATAGCCCCAGTGGCCATGGATTATTAAACATTTTCCACTTTTTGGGCCCAGCTTTTTGATGATGTCAAAAGAGAGAAAAATAGATTATGCAATGCTTATAACTCAATTGACTAATCTATTTTATTCTGTATTTTTTTGTCTAATTTCTTTATTAAGAATGTCAGTATTTGGATGCTGTGTTTGTTATCATAAAAAAGGGGAATTTGTTAGGATACTGAAGCTTTGATGTTGGATATATGAATGAAATATGTTGTGCAAGCTCGTCCACACAAGTGTAGAAAGAACAGTATAGGCAAGACTACTGATAACATAAACATGCGTAAAGTCAGGAGTGGACAAGCAAGGAGATTCAGATATGATCTCAACACTTATCATATGCAGCAAAGAGGATAAAAAGGAGAAGATAAATGCAACACTCAGAGATTGAGTTGATCAAAGAGTCCATCCAAACTAGGGGATGGAGTAGAAGAGTCCTATTCATTCAAGGTGATAGACGACTGTAATAAGGAGTGAAACTACTTGGTAGAGTCCTACTGAAGATAGAAGAATGCATCATCTAAAGGACTCAATCAGGAGTTGGCTTAAATACAATAAATGACATTCAAGTGTTTCACTCAAGCACTGATAAAGAAAAGCATCGATCAGCAAATCAGTTTACCAAACTTGAAGAAGAACCTGGTCCTTTACTTAGCAATTTGTAGACTTTATAGTAGGTTGGTTCTTTGAGTTGTAATGAGTCTTTGTTCTAGTCTCAGTGATTTATAAACTGAGTTAGGAGTTGTATCTTCAAGTTAGGGAACTCGAAGATTTGGGTACACTTATCTTGGGAAGATTTGTGTTATTGTAGAAATCGGACTTAGAAGCTTTAATTCCTAGTTTACAAAAAGTCTTGTAATTTGTTGATTGTTGAGGCTCAAGAGTATTAGTGAAGTTGGGGTTAAATCCTGTAGAGGTACCGGTCATGATTTTTTACACCTTTCTTGAGCCGGGTGTTTTCCACGTAAAAATAATTGTCCTTATTTTTACTTCCGTGAACCACGTTAGTTGACTTGTCTCACTAATAGGCAACTATTAGAGTAAAACACTAAAATCAGTAGGGTACGTACTCTAACAGGTAGATATGAGTTGATGACTTGTAAAGTAAGTCATCATGTATGTGTTGTGCTAAAGGTTGCTTACAATCTGGTTTTGTTACTGTATCTATTTGTTTCTTAGACGTTTTGACCTATCTTTTTCTGAATTAATATTCTTAGTCATCTATTGCAGCATGGAGTATTACATGCAGAAAACATATTACAAGACTACATCATTGATTTCAAATAGTTGCAAAGCGATTACACTGCTTGCTGGGCATACTGCTGAAGTCTCCGTGTTGGCTTTTGACTATGGAAAAAATCTGGTCTGTATAGTCTTCTGATGTCCTATGCGACTTAAAATATTCACTTTTAGGTTATAATTGGTTCATAGTAAATATATGTGCTGACCTTTTCTTCGTCGTTGCTATCTGGGTGGAAATTTAGCTTATAAATACTCTTGATGTAGCTGATTTGCATCTTATAACATGACCCCAGAAATGGTAAATAGTTCTATGTTCTGACCTTTTCCCATTGTTGCTATCCGGATGGAAACATAGCTTATAAATACTCTTAAGTTGCTGATATGCATCTTATAACATGACCCCTAGTAGGAAGTTCAGTTTGGCAGATACGGTTTTCCTTCTGATTATACAAATAAAGATCTGTTTTAAGTCGTTTACCACGAGATTTTTCCCTCGTTCTAAGTTCTAGCTTTCTATGTATGTACATGCAGGGATTGGCATTTCAATTGATAAATGATGTTCTTGATTTCACGGGTACATCTGCAACCCTTGGCAAGGGTTCATTGTCTGATATTCGTCATGTAACTTCTCTTACCTTGTTCGTTGTTTCTTTTATTCTTTTACCTCAATTTAGTTAACCAGAAAAAATGGCTCTGCATTTTAGGATGTAGGGAGCTTTGCCTTACTGACAGATGTACTCATTTTTGCTATGGATTTCATAGTGGTCAGATATATGTTTATAAGTTAAGAATTAGCAAGCAATTGTCTCCATGTATCCTCTTATAAGGCTTCCTTTCTCTCTTTATTTTTGTTCCAACAATGATTAATGTTACGTGATTTATTTATCTTTATACTTCCACTTCAAATTTTCATCTGTGTGCCATTCTTAGTTTCTCACTGACTAATGCTTCCAGATGTTATACGGAGAAAAGTAGATTTATACTTTTTAGATAATCCTTTACATGATGTGCTCATTATCACTTTTGAGTTTCTCTGGAATACTTTTGTGTTTGTAGGGCATTGTAACTGCCCCAATATTGTATGCCATGGAGGAATTTCCTCAACTACGTATGCTGGTGGACCGAGGTTTTGATGATCCCGTCAATGTGGAAATCGTAAGCATTTTTGTGCTCATTTTCTCCTAGCATGTCCATAATCACCTTTGTATAATGAAAATGATGAATAATGATTTACTTATCCACATGATAGAGATGCTTTTACCCTATAAATATGCCCCAATTTTCTATCAAGTCTATAGCTTTAGTTCTGTATGAATCCCTCATTTCATTGTTTCTATCAGATGCAGTGGTTGAGTAAATTGGTTATTCCGAGATTGTCCTTTCAAAGGTCAATGTTGGACTAATATGTGATACAACCATCTTCTGTAAGGCTAATCCCGCTTCTGTGATTTGAATCTTAGTATGCCTATTGGAGTGCACATACCTCTGGTTCTTGACTTGTATAACTGTTGGAAGTGGTATTCTGTGATAACTTTATTCCTCGGATCATCTGGATATCTGGATTAACTTCTATTACTAGTTTTTACTAATGACAATCATATTGCAAATGTGTCGCTGCCACATCCATTTAAGTTGCACGTCCTGATTAACTGTTGGTTTTCTCATATAATGTGTGACATTTAGTTGTGATCACTTCACCAAAATCTCCCCATGGAACTTGCAGGCTCTGGATTACCTTGGGAAGAGCAGAGGGATGCAGAGAACAATAGAGCTTGCCAGAAAGCATGCTATCCTTGCGTCAGCGGCAGTTGACTCTCTTCCAGAGAGCAGTGACGAGGAAGTTCAGAGATCAAGACGGGCGCTTGTAGAAATTACAGAGTCATCACAAGAACAAAATAGGGGTAATTAAAGGAATGCATCAGGTGCAGAGCGCAGATACATTAAATTAGTGTACGGTTTTTTTCAACTCAACACGAAATCCAGTATTTCTAGGGACAATGTACCCTAACTTTACATTATGATTTCCTTCTAGATAGATAATTTATGATTCTTCTTATCCAATACTGACCTTTTTGTTTTCCCTTTTCTGTACTGGAAACAGTTCTCTAGGGTAAATGTGATACAGAGGTGTACAAACCAGTTGAAACTAAGTGGATGTACCACACCCTTTGATGGATAAAGTTGAACGGAAATTATAGTCAACTAGAGGCCTATTGACTCGAAGGACTCGAATTATCCTTTTTGACTGGTTTTATCGTAATTAAAGTGACAAGGGAGGGTGCTAATGTCATTTCACATTTTTTCCTACCCAAAATTACCCTCTCCAATTCAAAACCACTCGGTTTTGTTTAAAAATCATTCCCCACACCTGTTTTTTCTTGTCCTCACTATATCCTACCACTTGAACCTTTATCTTCCCCATTTATTTCCCTTATCCAATTTTCTTTTGTTTTTTGTATAGTATATTAGGGTTTGAGACCTTCTAATTTGGGAACTATTTTTTGGGCCCATTTATTGTAACCCGATTTTGAGACCCTTTAATTTGGGCCCAATCCAACTAAGTTGATTGTTAAAATTGTCCTCATGTTAGGTCCGATTTTTCATGGGTCATTTCTTGGGCCTTAAGTACAAATTAGGATTGGGGTGAAGTTTTTGTTAATATGAAAAAAAAATCTACTTAAAAAAAAGAAAGTTTGTTGAAGTGTAAAGGTACAAGCTATGATTATGCCACAAATAACACACCATCGGCTTTATTAATCTAATACACTGATGCGAAATTCATTAATTTTCAATCATTTTTAACAATATGGACTATTAGATACAAAATAATAGTGTAATATTGTTAGTGTTAACTTTTGGAATTGTTGCAATCAATCTTGTTGTATGATGCGTATTGACATTGTTCCACCCATCAAAGTGTGTCGAATCCTTTTATACATTATTTTCAGTTAGTGAATGGAAGCATGGACATTCGTAAACATATTGTAAAGTTAGTAAACGTTTGTGCTTTCACTAAATTTATCACAATGTAAAAATTAAAATTGTGTATGCGAAGTGACATCTCTACAATACATTATGTGATTATTTTAGTGAATGCTAGCATGGATAATTAGTGTTTTTATCTAACAAATATCGTTGCAGTATGAATTAGCACTTATATTAAGTAAATAGTTAATTAGCACACAGTTGCTCCGTTTTGAATTTTCTCCTTCCATGTTCATGTATAATTTGAATCTAATTTTTATACCCTAGTCCAATTTAGGAAGACTATTAGGTGAGATTCTATTCATCAATGTATTTTTTAAGCCATCCAACGTACAATCATGTTTAATACTGTGTTCAAGTTGTGCTTGGACAATAAGACATTTAGAGTTAAAGATTTGGATATTAATAGATTCAATTGAAGCGCCAAACAGAATGTTCATAGTCTTTTGTTTCAGTGCTCTTTTTGGAGTGAGTTTGTGTTGGACACATATTATTTGTTAGTTGCAGTTCATTATGCAAGTATAGAAAAGGCATTTATTTTTGTAATCAGTTTGATGAAGAGTAATTGGCTCCAACAAAATATTACCTTGTTCAGTCCAAAGTTGTACTTAGAAATAGAAGGATCTAGACAACTTTTAATATACCCAAATGGTGAAAATAAGAAATGAAGTTGTATGGGATTCAAATAAAAGTCTTTTTTTTGTATAATTTTCATCGGTTAAATTTAAGCAATGTTAAATGTTCAAAGCATAATCTATGGTTTGTATCTAAAATATTTGATAATTCGTATGAATCGCTAGTCCTTTAATTAACTTGTGTGTTCCGTTGTTTGCCTAAAGTTAAAGGAAGTGTAATATGAAAAGAAAACATTCATTCATCAACTGAAAATGGAGAACAAACCTACAACGGAAAAAAGAAACTTCAAATAAAAAGATTGAAAAAGAAAATAAACAAACAACAACCTACGAAACAGGATCAACACCACCAGCAGCCTCACCACCTTCTTCAATCTTCTCGTTGTTAATCTCTCGTATATAGGTATTGAAACAATGCCTCAACTCCCATAGATCTCGCTTAAGATGTTCCACATACTGATTAAGGTTCCTGACCTCATCTTTCAACAACTCAATCTCCTAAACAGTGTGATAACATCTTTTTCTTCGCACCATACGACTATTCTCATTATTTGAGCTAGACATACTGTTTTGTGTGTAAAAGAGGCTTTTAGAAAGTTTTTAAGAAAACTCTGTATGATAAAAGATGAACAAAATTACAAAGAAAAAGAGGATACGTATTTACATAGGCTAGGATTTTTGTTAGAGAATTAAATGAGAAATAAATTGTTTTTGCCATTTTCGCAACCTACAAGATGATCCACTTACTAGGTCTTGATATTGGTAACGTCACCTAGGTTCTACCAAAATCCTTGAACAGTGTTAAAGTTAGTAATAATGGTCATACTGCATGCTGTCATTGACAAGGGTTTTTTCTCTACTGTTTGCCTTTACCAAGTCCCATCCAAAATCAACCAAATCTGCCTACAGGATTTTTCTTACCCTTCTCGTCCAAAATTTAGAAAAAAGATTTGGTTGGTAAATCTAGATGACTTCTTTTACAGCTTTCGGACATTCAATAGCAAAAAATTACACAGAATGAGAAAGAAATACAAAACCTAAAGAAGTAGTTACGATAGTTTTGTTAATGCAGTGAAAGTAAAGAAAAATTAAAAGTTAGTAATGGGAATTGAAAATAAACTAAAGACTATAATTATGAGTAATAATATAATAAAAGACATTCAAACCAATCCATAACTTGAAATCTTCTTCACACAGGGATTACATGTTTAACATTTAATAAGAAAGATCGGTCGGTACTGTTGGCGATCTCGATGACCAAAATGTCGTCTACTTCGATACCTGTAGACGGATGAAAAAGTTCCACCCGTCATATATCCTCCGTCCGTTCGGATGGTTACAGAACACTTTAGCCGTATACATCTTTCTATTACCACAATGATGAATGGTTACCCACACTGGACCAATGGGGAAGTATATACATACCTTTTCTGATATCAACTAAAAAGGGGAAAAAAGTTGGACGACTTACTCAAATTTGAAAGAGAACAAAAGTTAAATGAAACAAATAAAGAAACATAGAATCCTTAATGAATAAGAAAAATTAGAAATTACCACTTTGTTATGCCATGTCATTTACGTCCAACCTAATAATGAATTCGGACCCACGTTCATTAGGATTGAGACATAGTGGTCTGAACCTTGTAATTTTCTTTACCGGTGGAGGGAGGTGAATAGAGTTTTGGTTGAGATTCTGTGGTGTATTGTCGAGGAGAGTGGTGATTATAAAAAGATATTTTAAGTTTCCCTTTAAATAAGTAAAGTCAAAGTGTAATTTAGTTGAAATATTTTTTGAATTCCCAAACACATTGGTGAACCGCCTTCAAAACAATATTTTTTTTTAAAAAAATAGTAGGAAAGTATTTCGAACTCGGGACCTATGAAATCTAAAGTTGATTTTTAAGCAAGTTGTTGCAATAGCA
The DNA here is from genome assembly GCA_030864225.1 of Capsicum baccatum var. pendulum. NCBI lineage: Eukaryota > Viridiplantae > Streptophyta > Magnoliopsida > Solanales > Solanaceae > Capsicum > Capsicum baccatum. The sequence goes on along the minus strand of CM061560.1, from coordinate 78,490,693 downwards.
TTCAGTTCTAGTTTGCATGCATTATATTTGTAATGATTCTCTATTTAGGTATATCATTAAGGGACCTTATTATTTATTTAAATTAATACACAAATTAAGGGGCTCATTATGTTTTACATGTAGATTCCATGTCTGTGACCAACAATGGCATGATTGAATATTCAATTGATTATCTAAATCGTACCGAGAATAGTGAATTCAACTGAATAACTTATAATCAATAGTTGTTGATGTAATATATTTTGTTCATACTTTGAGTATGAACATGACACCACAATAGTGAACCGAATTAGTTGATTCGAAGAGAATGACAATGCTGATCAAATCAATTTTAATTGAATCTACAATAGTGAGATAGTTTGATTGACGTATAGTCATAATATTTACTCAATATATGGTTTGTGTAGCCATAATTATTGATTCAACGTTTCTTTGTAATTGAATACATTTTTATTTATTCATGGACATAGGAAACACGAAGATTGTTTTAGGTAGATACAATTTATTATTGTCATAATTATGAAATTTGTTTCAATCCTAAGTAGGCTTAGACCGCGAATATTATCCTCCATATTGCGAACTGTTGTATCTAAATATTGCACAATGTGATTTTAATGTATTACGTAGAACTTGTGTTGCCGTAAATATTTTTTTGATTTATGAATAGTTGAAATCTTAAATAACCCGTCATAATATAACCCAAAATTCAAACGTAATATCCGACCCAAAATACGATGGCCTATTAATTCGACTGTTTTTAATTGCAACATAAAATATTTAGATTTTTGTCATGAAAATTTTTTTTTGGCCATAAAATTTGGCCATAATGTGTCCGTAATAATAAATTTTTTTATTCACACTATAAACTAGTTATTTCTTGGACATTTTGACCCTTTTACCTAAAAATTAAATATATTCTTTTATCATATTTTGAATACATTGATTATTGGGAAGGAACTTAATTATAATTAATTCTCATATTCATTGGAAAGTGTTTGCCAATTTTTCTTAGCCATTTTAAAATCCAATTGAAACCTATTCCCATATTCATAGGTATAAACATTTATAATTTTCGATCAAATGTATTTGGAAACATAGGATGAAAATTGAAACGTATTTTTCAAAAGATTTAAACTTAATATTTTGCTAATTCTAATTCTTGAGTAAAAATTTCCTCTAATTCTAATTCTATACTAAATATTTTTCCTCCACACTTAAATATTTCTCCAGTGAAGCATATTTTCAGTATTTGAAAACATATGATGATAAATATGTTTATAGTTTGCCAATTTCCATATATACTCATTATTTGGTAATTTTAGTATAATCTCATAATTTGAAAACATAATCATTATTTGTTAATTTCAGTTCAAATCTATGTAAATACGTTTTCAAATAGATTTACTTAGGCAGACATTCTTAATTGAAGTTAGTATACTTTTACATCTTTTAGTTAAGAAAAAAATAATTAGGTAGAGATCGCAATATTTCATCATTATCTCAGTCAATGTTACTCTTTCATAGAATGAATTTTATTTGTGGCAGTAAAAAACAATCAGTACTTTAGTTGACATTTTGTAAGTTTGAACATTAGTACTTGACTCTATCTACGATTGTGTAAAATCGAACCGAAATTAATAATGTGTAATGGCATTTTGGTTATTGAACGAGTGGTTCGACTTATTGGATTAGCATGTGTCAAGTCTGTTGATTTGTTGTTATAGCAATAATTTAGAAATTCATTAGAGATCATTTAGTAACAAATATAAGTAACAATTCATAATTTATCAAATCGCCATAATATAGGAGTGAGAGACTTATATGATTAACACTTATATCTCATTCTTATTGTTTGACTGATGTGAACTATATGCATAATTTCTATAAGTATCAACGTTTATCAGGTTTAAGGTATGTTGAGTTGTCATTATTGCGATACCTTACAAATTATGCCCGAGAATTATTTAAATATATATTTTAATTTTATTAACCATACTTAAAAATATAGAATTAGAGGTCATTTTAGTAACAAATATAAGTAATGATTCACAATTTATCAAACCGACATAACTAGGGGTGAAAGACTTGTACCATCAACACTTATGTATCACTCTCTTTGGTTCGACACATATGAGTACTATATGACTGATTTTTATAATGTGTCGACATATTTACCAGTTCTAAATTGTGATGAATTATCGTTATTAAAATATTTCAAAAATTATATTTAAATATTATTCAAATATATAATTATTTTTAATATATATATATATATTTCTGAACAAAAAATGTGTGTCTTTTTTTCAATCGAAAATATACGTATTTTAATTGTATAATACTATTGATATTCTTGCCTAAAAATTTGTGTTGCAATTGAATTGCAATAATTTTCTTGAGTTTAAAAAAATACAAAATTTTGTTTGGAAGAAAAGGCTATTATAGTCTTTTTGTTATTATGGCCAAATTATGGGCAAACATTTATGGCCATTAAGCATGACAGTATTGCAACTTATTTTTATATGCATTTTGCCTCTAAGAATTTTGTTCTTTTATTTAGAGCCTGCCCAACCACTAATTAATGGTTCGCTTACTTATAATTTTTTCGTAACCAATGCATTTGCTACTATTTACTTCACCAATCCCGATTTTGTTTCATCTATTTTGCATTCGTTGGTCGTCTTCCCAAAATAGAACTTTGAGAAAATTAATTAGTGATGTCGGTTACTCTTAAAAGTTTTCAAGATAATATTGTCGAAGCAGCAAGATAAATAAAGATGAATAAATTCGTTTAACACGAACTAGTGAATACTTGTATAAGAACAAACCAATACAACAATGTATTACTAATTCCTGATCAAATACGGAAAAGGTTCTGTGAGTGCAATGAGAAACTGTAGGTTCGATTCCTAATTAAGAACAATAATTTTAACACAGTTTTCACAACTACATATCAGAAACATATGTAACACATCTCCTTTCCTAAAATTCATAGCCCTGATAAATTATCTCTATCCGTTGATGATCCTACGATAGTTGTTGATGTCAGAAGCACCAACCTGAGCTCGATGCACCTAACTTTGACGATGAAAGATTATAATTGGTGTTGAATTTTTGAGGAAGTAGTCGTTGACGCTTAGTGGTAGCCACTACAATCCCCCAAAAAGTGATGAATTAAATGAAGGCACATAGGAGGAACAATTTTAAATAAACAATGAATAAATAAATATATCAGAAACTTTTACTCAAAGTAGGAGCTGCGCAGATTAGCTCGAATCTAATGAATGGGGCCTGTCCACGCTTGAATGGGGATGAACGACAACATATTTTTCTTTACTTTTTAGAAAGTTACGAAGGAATATAGTAGTTGGTTGTGGATGAAGCATGCACTGTGTTGTCTTTTAAAGAGGAGAGGAATGAGAAGGGTTTGTATTGCTAGAGGTGACCTGTGTAATAGGTCAGCACCTATAATCCGTAACATTTATTGCCCACACAGAAAATAATAAAAAAGACCGCGTCAGGGAGAATCGAACTTGTGAGGTAGGAGTAGTAACATGATGATTGACCATATTTGCTACTAAAGCTTTCAACACAACCCATAAGTTTGACAAGATATCAACATTCTATCAAATACCATTATTAAATTAACTCGTGTCAATGGATTTCTGAATGAATGCATGTTATAATGAATTGGATTGACTCTTGGCTCTCAATTTGTCAACATTATATGAAAATTAATTAAAATCGCTCGTGACATGTGATTGTTGAATCAATGTACATCATGAATTGGGAATACTCTAAAATTGTCAACATTATATCATCAATTATTGAATTCACTCATGACATGTTACTGTTGAATGAAGGTACGTCATTGTAATACCCCAAGAAATTTTTCGTTGAAATTTTGTGTGTAAACGTGTTGGGTTCTATCGTTTAGAATGAATTATAAATTTTTCGTGTGTAATATCTCAGATTATGACCCACTATTGTGTAGAGTATCGAATAATATTTTCAAAAATATGTGGATCATCCAAAATGGACACCCGAGTGATGAGTTATGAACATTCCGATCGAACCGTGAATAGTAGTGAACAGTAAAATGTGCAGGAAAAAGTACTGAGGCTTGACTTATTTTTGCTCCAACTTTAAATGATCATAACTCCTTGTACATAATGATCTAGGCGATCTACTATATATCAACGAAAATCTCTGTGAGTCCTCTTTCCAATGAAATTGATTTCATCCAATTTGTCTAACGGAGAAAAACGTTATGGTCGATATACTTCAGCCTATCAAAAGTAATTTTTTGGGTCAACTTAAAACGATCATAAATCCTCGTACACAATGATCTGGGTGATATACTATATATCAACGGAAAGATATGGGAGTCCTCTTTCTAATTAAATTGGTTTCATCCAATTTCGATATTGGAGTAAAACGTTATGGTTGATCTACTTCAGACTATCAAAATAGTCCACCAAAGGACAGGTTCGAGGATTATTTGATTTTTAGGAGCATTTTGGTCATTCCCCCTCACCCAAAATCCATCCAAACCCTATATTAAGCCTATTAGAAGCATTATATGTTATATTTCATCAAATTCCCTCAAAAAGTAAACCCTAAGCTCTTACATCCAACTTCAAGAACCTCCAAAGTTCACCATTAATTCTGCAAATTTATTCAAGATTCCAAGTTTCTAGTTCAAGAACTCCAAGAACCATCATTCAAAGGCATGATTAACATCTCAAAAATGAGTATCGATCTAAAGTTCATCATTCTAGATATGTGGGTTTTTTCAACAAGAACTCTCTTTCGTTCTTGTGGCCAAAAGTAATTTTCTTTACAAAGGCATGATTTTTATTTGATTTTTACGAATTTGAAGCATGAACCTATATCTTATGATGATTATTATGAGATCTTGATGTTTATGATTTTGAAAGATGAATTTACATGTGTGGAGATATAAAGCATGAATCTTGAACGATATTTATCATGATTTTGATATTTGGGTCGTGAACTCCCATTTGAAATTTTGTTTTTTTGAGAAAGTGTGTGTTATAAGCATGTTGATGTTGAATATTTGAGATATTTTGAATGATTTGACCTTTTGGTCTTAGTGGAGTTGTTTTGAACTCGAGTGTGAAAGAAATCCACAACGTGGTTGATTTTGATAGATGGGAAGCATGATGGCTCCCGATGTATATTTATATATTACTGAAATTATTTTGTTGTGGATTGTCTTTAAAATGATCTGAGCTAAGTCCGTGAGAAATCTTTAGCACCGAGTGGGAGGTATAAAGCGACCTTACTTTCCTAGAACTACGCGCCCCCATAGGAGTGAGCCTGAGGCTGATTTATATAGTGATCACTAGTTTGTATGGATTTGATATCAATAGTCCTACTTCGATGGCAAGGATAGGATGGTTCTCCCCAACATGGGTTGTACGTTGGACTCCATGTAGCCCACATGCTTTATGTCGGTTATAGGATCTCCCAGTGTGCCTGTGTTTTCTTGTGTCTATGGTGAATGGTGAAGTGATTTGAAAGTGGAATTGTTAAAGTTATTCTTTTGAAAGATTTAAATGATATTTACATTATGAGAATTGATATTCTTGATGAACTGAAAGTGATTGACAAATTATATGATGACTCACATGTGTTATTATACATATTTCATCCTCTCATGTTTATGATAATTTTCTTCGGGCTATGTGAGTCTTTCATACATCCTGCATATTTCTTATAAATATTGATGATGATGATATTTATACAATTGCATACACCCCCATATACTTGGTCCTTTTCCATGGTACTGACTCACATCTTCGAATGTGGGCTGCATTTTCTCAGAGTGTAGGTTCAGGTGCTCAGTTCCAGGTTCGACAGTGATTCTTTATGCATGTTTTTCTATATCTTCTGTTGTAGTGAGTCCTCATGTTCTGAGGATGTGATGTCTGATGCTGGTTTTACAGAATTGTTTTTATTTGATAACTGAGTATGAGTCAGTTGGGGCATGTCTCAATGGCTCGCTCGTTTTATTGACTTTTTTAGAGGCTTGTCAGACTAGTATAGATGTTGGGAGTTGACTAATAAGTAGTATTTTGTTATCTTTCTCAAATTCTTATATTCTTGGATGATGATTACTCTGTTGATATTTGAGGGTTATTTATGAAAACCCCATTGATTTGTGTTGAACTAAATGAAAATGGCTCAAAGGGTTAGCTTGGGGCTACTCGTAGCCTCAAGCACTGTGTGACGCTCCGGGACCCATTTTTGGGGCGTTACAAACTTGGTATCAGAGCCTAAGGTTTTAAGGTGTCCTAGGGAGTCTAACCAACCGCGTTAAGTAGAGTCTTGATCATAAGTGTGTAGAGCGCCACATCTATGAGCAAGAGGCTACAAGACATTTTTGGAAAAAGTGTGATTCTTTCTTTCAGAAGTCTATCGTGCTTAAAGTGTGTCTCTCTGCTATTGATTCGTGCTCTTCTCTTTTAGAAATATGCCTCCACGTCGAGTGAGAAGAAATAATGATGGTCAACAACCTCAAACTACTGACCTATTGAATAAAAATATATCTCATGTTGAATTTTGGCAGCCTTTCAAGCGATGGCCTAAGCTGTTACTACAAATGTTCAGGCCAACCCGGCTCCGGCTCTACAGCATTAGAGAGGTGATTCAGCTACTGCCAGGATCCGTGACTTTATGCGGATGAATCTTCCAGAATTCTATGGGTCCAAGTCTGATGAGAATCCATGGTTGTTTTTAGTGGAGGTGTAGAAGATTACTCAGGTGATGCATGTATCTGAGGAACATAGTGTGGAGTTTGCTGCATATAGGTTGAAAGACCTTGCTTATGACTGGGTTGTTTCTTGGAGGAAAGGTAGAGGTGAGGGAGCTGTCCCTACAACTTGGCAAGAGTTCCAAGACGTATTCCTGGATAAGTTTTTTCCCTTTGGAGATGAGGGAGGTAAAGGTTGAAGAGTTTATGAACCTGCGACAGGGCTCTATGACTGTTTGGGATTACTGTCTAAAGTTCAATCAGTTGGCTAAGTATGCTCCTGACTTAGTGGCTGATAATCGGTCTAGTATGAGTAAGTTTGTTACTGGAGTGTCTAGTTATGTGGTTAAGGAGTGTAGGTCTGCTATGCTGAATAGTGAGATGAATCTTTCTAGGCTAATGAATCATGCCCAATAGATTGAGGCAGACAAGACTAAGGAGAGAGATAGAATGAGAAGGAATAAGAGAGCTAGGTCTGAGCAGCACGGACATGGTCAGATTAGATCGCAGGAGGGAGTCGCCCTCAGTATTAGGATAATTCGTCTATGCCAGCACCGTCATCTACTAGTGATCTCGTACCTAATGGTAGGCAGGATCAAGGTAGTTGATCATATGTATCCAGGTCCCAGTACAGTGCTGGCAGTAAGCCAAATCGTTCTCTGTGTCCTAAGTGTAGTAGGGCTCATTCGGGTGAGTATTGGGGTGAGAAGAGGGTTATTTCTGATGTGGTGACATGGGTCACAGAGTTAGATATTGTCCACAGGATGGACAAGGGTATCGTAACTATCGTCCTTAGACCCAGACTCAGACTGTTAGTGCTCCAGTTCCAGTGACTCGCCCAGCCTCAGATCAGGGCGCCTCTTCTAGCAATGCTGGCGGGCAGCGCCAGAATAGATTGTATGCTTTACCGTCCCACCAGGTACAGGAGGACTCTCCCGATGTTGTTACTGGTATGCTTCGTATATTTTAGTTTGATGTGTATGCTTTGTTGGATCCTGGATCCAGTTTCTCATATGTTACACCTTTGATTGCTGTGAATTTTGAAATGATTCCTGAAGTTATTCCTGAGCCTACCCTAGTTTCTACCCCAGTAGGTGATTCAATTGTTGCCCAAAAAGTGTATAAAAAGTATCCTATTACCGTTCTTCATAGAGTCTTATTGGCTGGTCTAATTGAGTTAGACATGGTAGATTTTGATGTGATTCTGGGTATGGACTGCCTGTATTCTTCTTATGCCTCTATTGATTGTCGGACCCGAGTGGTCAAGTTTCAATTTTTGGGTGCATCCGTGTTTGAGTGGTCTGGGAATTTTGTGTCACCCAAGAGTCATTTTATCTCTTACCTCAAAGCTAGAAAGCTTATTTCCAAGGGGTGTATTTACCATTTGGTTAGAGTCAAAGACACTATGTCTGAGACTCTAACTCTCCAGTTTGTTAACGTCGTCAATGAGTTTTCTGATGTCTTTTCGGATGATCTCCCAAGGATACCTCCTGATAGAGAGATAGAGTTCGTGATTGATCTTCTTCCCAATACTCAGCCTATTTCTATTCCTCCTTACCATATGGCCCCTGTAGAACTTAATGAGTTGAAAGAGCAACTCAAAGATCTACTGGATAAGGGTTTCATAAAGCCCAGTGTTTCTCGTTGGGGTGCTCCTGTGTTGTTTGTGAGAAAAAAAGATGGCTCTTTGCGTATGTGCATTGATTATCGCCAATTGAATAAATTCATCGTAAAAAATAAGTACCCCCTTCCGAGAATAGATAATTTGTTTTACCAATTACAAGGTGCAAGTTATTTCTCAAAGATAGACCTTCGTTTCGGCTATCATCAACTCAAAGTTAGGGAGTGTGACATCCCGAAAACTGCTTTTCGAACTCGTTATGGCCATTTTGAGTTTCTTATTATGTCTTTAGGGTTAACTAATGCCCCAGCAGGTTTCATGGACCTCATGAATCAAGTGTTCAGACCATATATGGATATGTTTGTCATAGTGTTCATCGATGATATACAGGTGTACTCCCATAGTGTGGATAAACATTCTGATCATCCCCGAACTGTCTTGTAAACCCTCAGAGATCACAAGTTGTTTTCCAAGTTCAGTAAGTGTGAGTTTTGGCTAAGGTCAGTTGCTTTTTTGGGTCATATCATTTCTTTCAAGGGTATTAGAGTTGATCCCGAAAAGACCGAAGCTGTTAGAAATTAGCCTAGACCTATTTCTCTGACTGATATCTAAAGTTTCTTGGGTTTATCTAGCTATTACCGCTATTTTGTTGAGGGTCTCTCCTCTATAACGTCTCCTATGAATCGGTTGACCCAAAAGAAAGTGAATTGTGGTCCGAATCTTGTGAGAAGAGTTTTTAGGAGTTGAAGACTAGACTCACTTCAGCCCCTGTTTTGACTTTGCCTGATGGTATTGATGGTTTTGTGGTATACCGTGATGCTTTGAGAGTTGGGTTGGGTTGTGTATTGAAGCAGAAGGGTAAGGTGATAGCTTATGCTTCTAGACAGTTGGAACCCCATGAGAAAATTACCCCACCAATGACCTTGAGTTGGCTGCTGTTGTGTTTGCTTTGAAATTTTGGAGACATTATTTGTATGGTGTCCGTGTTGATGTTTTCACTGATTATAAGAGTCTGCAGTATGTGTTTACCCAAAGAGAATTGAATCTTAGGCAGAGACAATGGTTAGAATTATTAAAGGACTATGATATGAGTGTGCTGTACCATCTGGGCAAGGCCAATGTTTTGACGGATTCCTTAAGTAAAGTGTCCATGGGTAGTGTTTCGCATGTGGTAAAAGGTAAGAAAGAGTTGGCTCGTGATGTACATCGTTTAGCTAGATTGGGGGTTAGTTTGTTTGACTCTGCTGAAGGTAGTATAGGGGTTCAGAGCAGTTTCGAATCCTCTTTGGTTTTGGAAGTGAAGGAAAAACAATACTTAGATGCTAGTTTGGTCAGACTAAAGGAGTCAGTCAAGGACCAAAAAGTAGAGGTTTTCTCCCAAGGGGAAGATAGTGTGTTGAGATTGTAGGGTAGATTGTGTGTCCTTAATGTTGATGATCTGAGACAGAGGATTATGGCTGAAGTGCACGGGGTGCGATATTCTATTCATCCTGGTGCCACCAAGATGTACCGAGACTTGCAGGAAATCTATTGGTGGAGTGGCATGAAGAATGATATAACAACGTTTGTAGCTAAGTGTGCAATATGCCAACAGGTTAAGGTTTAACACCAAAGACCTGGTGGTATGATGCAAGAGTTTAGTATTCCCACCTGGAAGTGGGAAGAGATAAATATGGACTTCGTGATTGGTGTACCTCTTTCCCGACGCCATCATGATTCCATTTGGGTTGTGGTTGATAGGTTGACTAAGTCTGCTCATTTCTTGCCTGTTCATACTTCATATACTGCTGAGGATTACGCTAGATTGTATATCCGAGAGCTAGTCAAACTACATGGAGTTCCCTTGTCTATCATTTCGGAAAGGGGTACTCAGTTCACTTCACAATTTTGGAAAGCTTTTCAGAAGTGTCTTGGTAGCCAAGTGCTTTTGAGTTCTACTTTTCATCCGCAGACCGATGGTCAGGATGAGTGGAACATCCAGACCTTATAGTATATGTTGAGAGCTTGTGAACTTGACTTTAAGGGAAGTTGGGATGATCACTTACCGTTGATAGAGTTTTCTTACAATAATAGTTTCCACTCTAGTATTGGCATGGATCCATTTGAAGCCTTATATGAGAGGAAGTGTAGATCACCCATAGGTTGGTTTGAGGTGGGTGAAGCGGCTGTGAGTTGTCCTGATTCGGTATTTAAGGCTATGGAAAAAATTAAATTGATTAGGGAAAGGTTGAAAAGTGCGCAGAGTCGTCAGAAGTCATATGCGGATGTTAGAAGGAGAGACCTTGAGTTTGAAGTTGGTGACCTAGTGTATCTGAAAATTTCACCCATGAGGGGGGTGAAGAGATTCGGAAAGAAGGGGAAGCTTAGTCCCCGTTATATTGGTTCTTACAAAATTCTTAGCCGTGTTGGTAAGGTATTTTATGAGGTCGATTTTCCTTCCAAGTTTTCCTCTGTTCATCCAATATTCCATGTCTCCATGCTTAGATAGCATATTAGCGATGCTGTGGTAATGGATTCCTCTGTGAGTTCTAACATTCAAGAAAATCTTTTTGATGAGATTCCTGTTGAGATTCTTGTTTTCAGTGTCCGAAGACTAAGGAACAAAGAGTTCCCTTAGTCAAGGTGTTGTGGCGAAACCAATCTGTTGAGGGTGCAACCCGCACCTATTTTTCACGAACTCTGATCAAGACGAAGGTACCGTTCTATCCTAAATCATGCACTTTTGATAAAAGTTGCAGTAGTTCAGCTGTAATTTATTATGTGTGTAGCTGTCGTTTCTTGAACTTATGCATTCTATGTTGCATTCAGAGTGATAAACGATGTGGTGATGAGTCTAACGAATGGTTTCAGCTGTATGCTCTATTCCCTATCTAATCTTGGCATGTCTAGCATCATTCGAGGATGAATGTTTCCAAGGGGGGATGATGTAATACCCCAGGAAATTTTTTGTTGAAATTTTGTGCGTAAACGTGTTGGGTTCTATCTTCTAGAATGAATTAGTAATTTTTCATGTGGAATGTCTTAGATTATGACCCACCATTGCGTAGAGTATCAAATAATCTTTCCAACGATATGTGTATCATCCAAACCAGACACCCGAGCGATGAGTTATGAACATTCCGATCGAATCGTGAATAGTAGTGAACAGTAAAACGTGCAGGAAAAAGTACTGAGGCCTGGCATATTTTTTCTCCAACTTTAACTGATTATAACTCCTTGTACATAACGATCTGGGTGATCTACTATATATCACCGGAAAGGTCTGCGAGTCTTCTTTCCAATGAAATTAGTTTTATCCAATTTTTCTATTGGAGAAAAAAGTTATGGGGGATCTACTTCAGCCTATCAAAAGCGAATATTTGGGTCAACTTCAAATGATCATAACTCCTCGTACAAAATGATCTGGTTCCGATATTATATATCAACGGAAATATATGAGAGTTCTCTTTCTAATAAAATTGGTTTCATCCAATTTAGATTTCGGAGTAAAACGTTATGTTTGATCTACTTCAAACTATCATAACAGTCCATCAAAGGACAGATTCAAGAATTATTTGATTTTTAGGGGCGTTTTGGTCATTCCCCCTCTCACAAAATCCCTCCAAACCCTACATTAAAGCCTATTAGAAGTATTATATGTTATATTTCATCAAATTCCCTCAAAAAGTAAACCCTAAGCTCCTACATCCGACTTCAAGAACCTCTAAAGTTCACCATTAATTCTGCAAATTTATTCAAGATTTCAAGTTCCTAGTTCAAGAACTCCAAGAACCATCATTCAAAGGAACGATTAACATCTCAAAAATGAGTGTTGATCTAAAGTTCATCATTCAAGGTGTGTGGGGGTTTTCAACAAGAACTCTCTTTCGTTCTTGTGCCCAAAAGTAATTTTCTTTACAAAGGCATTATTTTTATTTGATTTTTATGAATTTGAAGCATAAACCCATATCTTATGATGATTATTATGAAATCTTGATGTTTATGATTTTGAAAGATAAATTTACATGTGTGGAGATATAAAGCATGAATCTTGAACGATATTTATCATGATTTTGATATTTGGGTCGTGAATCCCTATAGGAAATTGTGTTTTTTTGAGAAAGTGTGTGTTATAAGCACGTTGATGTTGAATATTTGAGATATTTTGAATTATTTGACCTTTTGGTCTTAATGGAGTTGTTTTGAACTCGAGTGTGAAAGAAATCCACAACGTGGTTGATTTTGATAGATGGGAAGCATGATGGCTCCCGATGTATATTTATATATCACTGAAATTGTTTGGTTGTGGATTGTCTTTGAAATGTTCTGAGCTAAGTCTGGGAGGAATCTTTAGCACCGAGTGGGAGGTATAAAGTGAACTTACTTCCCTAGAACTATGTGCCCCCGTAGGAGTGAGCCTGAGGCTGATTTATATAGTGATCACTAGTTTGTGTGGATTTGATATCGATAGTTCTACTTCGATGGCAAGGATAGGATGACTCTCCCCAACGTGGGTTGTACGTTGGACTCCATGTAGCTCACATGGTTTATGTCGGTTATAAGATCTCCCAGTGTGTGTGTGTTTCCTTGTGACTATGGTGAATTGTGAAGTGATTTGAAAGTGGAATTGTGAAAGTTATTCTTTCAAAAGATTTAAATGATATTTACATTATGAGAATTGATATTCTTAATGAACTGAAAGTGATTGACAAATTATATGATGACTCACATGTGTTATTGTACTTATTTCATCCTCTCATGGTTATGGTGATTTTCTTCGAGCTATGTGAGTCTTTATACATCCTGCATATTTCTTATATATATATATATATATATTTATGATGATGATGTTTCTACAACTGCATACATCCCCATATACTCGGTCCCTTTCCATGGTACTGACCCACATCTTCGGGTGCATTTTCTCAGAATGTTGGTTCAGGTGCTTAGTTCTAGGTTCGACAGTGATTCTTTGGGCACTTTGTTCTACATCCTCTGTTGTGGTGAGTCCTCATGTTCCGAGGACGTGATGTCTGATGTTGGTTTCACGAAATAATTTACATTTGATAACTGAGTATGAGTCAGTTGGGGCATGTCTCAATGGCTCGCTGGTTTTATTAATTTTCTTAGAGGCTTGTCAGACTAGTATAGATGTTGGGAGTTGACTAATAAGTCGTATTTTGTTATCTTTCTGAAATTCTTTTATTCTTAGATGATGATTACTCTGTTGATATTTGAGGGTTATTTATGGAAACCCCGTTGATTTGTGTTGAACTGAATAAAAATGGCTCAAAGGGTTAGCTTGGGGCTACTCGTATCCTCAAGCACTGTGTGATACTTCGGGACCCATTTTTTGGGGCGTTACAGTCATGAAGCACGACAATTCTCAATTTTTCATACTTATATCAAATACTATCAATAAATTAACTCTTGAAGAGGAATTGTGGAATGAATGTACGTCATGAATTGTATTAACTATTAATTTGTTAACATTATATGAAAATTTAATATATTCTATCGCGACACGTGATTGTCGAATTGATGTACGTCATCAATTGCGAAGACTCTCAACTTGTCAACGTTATATCAAACGTTGTGGAATTTACTTGTGAAAAGTGATTGTTGAATGAATGTACGTCATGAAGTACGACAATTCTCAATTTATCGTACTTATATCCAATGCTATCATTAAATTAACTCTTGACGAGGGATTGTGTAATGAATGTACGTCGTGAATTGCGAACTGTCGTTAATTAATATTGCAAATTGTGATTTTAATGTATTTCGTTGATTTTTGAATAGTTAGAATTTTTTAAAAATATAATGCATCATAATATAACCCAAAATTGAAACGTAATTTCCGAACCAAAATACTATGGCCTATTAATTTAACTGTTGTATTGCAAACTAAAACATTTCAAATTTTTTCAGTTGTATTGCAACTTATTTTTAGATGCTTTTTGTATGAAATAATTTTTTTATTTATTTAATATGTACCCAATCACTAATTAATGGTCCAGGAGTCACTACTTTTTTTTCCTAATCAATGCATTTACCACAATTTATTTTGGAAACACGATTTTGTTTCATCTGTTTTGCATTCATTTTTCGGCTTTTGGAAATAAAACTTACAAAAAATTGAAGAAGAAGGATAAATAAAGATGAATAAACTTGATGAACACGAACTACTGCATATATTTATAATAACAAACCAAAACAACAAGGTATTACTAATACCTGATCAATAGCGGAAAAAGTTTTTTGAGTGTAATGAGAAATTGTAGGTTCGGGTCCTGATTAAGAACAATAATTTTAACAGAGTCTTCAGAACTACGTAATAGCAACATATGTTACAAATCTCCTTTCCTAAAATTCATAGCCCTGAAATTCTCTCCACCCCTTGCTGATCTTGCGATAGTTGTTGATGATGGAAGCAGCAACCTGAGCTAGATACACCTCACTTGCACAATTAAAGATCTTAACCGACGTCGGGTTTGGGGGAAGTGGTCGTTGATGCATAATGGAATCCACTACAATCCAAGAAAGTGATGAATGCATTAAACGAAGACACATAAAAAGAATAGATTTAAAAAACAACAAATAAATCTATCAAAAAGTCCTTCTCAAAGTAGGAGCGGCGCAGATTAACTCGAAACAGATGATGGGGGCCTGTCTGCATGTGAACGGGGATGAAGGACAATATTTTTTCAGAGTTATAGTAGTACAGATGAGGCATGCATGTGGTGTCATTTAAAGAGGAGGGGAATGGGGAGGGTTTGTTTTAGAAGAGGTGACCTTAGTAGTTGGTCAGTTGGTCAGTATTTAGGGTCTGTAACACTTATTGCTCTTACGAAAAATAATCTAAAAAGAATGGATCAGGGAGAATCGAACACGCGACGTAAGGAGTATTTACAGGATGATTGAATTTATAAGATACAAAAGCTTTCAGCACAAAACATGCGGCATAATAATCAATCCATCAAAGAACTTGTGCGTTTGACCATGGATCAGCATTATATCAAATGCAGTTACCAAATTATTGCGCGATACGTGATTGTTGAATGAATGTGCGTCATTGTAAGACCCCACAAAATCATAAGCTTAACTCAGTCCTTTAAAGCTTGTTAAAGGGTCCCAGACTTGGAAAATTCTAGCTAAGTATTTGGACTTAGTGTTATTTCAGCCTTCGTAAGTTGAAGACTCTATTTCATGACCTTTATGACCATTACACGGTAATCTTTAAGTTGATTCATGATTAGGAATGTTAGTAGGTGTTCTCGGATGAGTTTTAGATTTTTTAAACATCATTTGAAGCACGTTTGGGAGTCCAGTCCAGTGTATTGATGCGATCTCGATGCGCCGCATTGCCCATCACATTGATGAATATTTTTCTCCAGCTCCTAGGGCAAATTCTAGTGAACCGATGTGGACTCGACACAGTGTGTTGCCCATCACATTAATGCCAATGATGCAACACGCCGGTCTGCGCATCGCTAGGTTAGTTTTCAGTCATTAAAAGGTCGCATCCTCAGGGGTAATTGGGTTTTTTTCCCACGTTTATCAGCCCCAAAACACGAAATTAAACCCTTCTAAGAGCAAAAACCATTTATTCTTCACAAGTTGCTCTCAAGAACAAACCCTAGAAGATTTCAAATTCAATTCAAGGCTCAAGAACTTACGATCAATCTTTTAGAATTTAATTGTTAAGGTATGACAAGTGTTCATTCAAGGGTCCCTTCCGCCCTTGGAGTTTAAGAATCTATTTTTAAAACCTCAAGTGTATTGATTACATGAGTTTCATTTTGGGTTTAATTATATTCATGATTATAATAATTAATTGGGTTTCTAACCCATGTTTTGGTACAAATTTCATGTGGAGTTATTTGATAAATGTATAGAATCATGTAAATCCATGCTAAACTCTTGAAATTGTAAATGGGGATTTGAATTATGGTGCTCATATGTGATTAGTGTCATGTTCATGGATTATGTCCTCCAAGTGTTTGATAAATTGCTCATGTAAACAAAGAAAAGGGAAAACAGTCATGTCACAGTAGCTTATGTGCAAGTTATATCATGCAAGTGTTTGATGGAATGTATCTATGAATGAGTTATAATCAAGTGCATATGGTTATGCCTTTCAAATTTATGCTATGATTTATTTTTCATGCTATCGAGTCTTGTGGGTATCCAATACCTGAAACCTTAGCTATTTACCTAGAGCTGTGGTCGTTATAGAACAGTCTCAGTAGTGTCATGAATAGTAGCCTCAGTAATCAGTCACAGTTACAATTCTGTATTTAGTTCAGACCTCAGTAAATCTAGCTAGTAAATAGAATTCTGTAGTATTCCATCAGTTAACAGAATTTAGTAGTATTCCATTAGTTAATGGAACTCAGTGAACTCAGTTCAGTTCAGTTAGACAGTACGATCAGTAATAGTTTAGTTTAGCCTAGTACAGTTTAAAAATTAGTCCAATGTCTATTCAGTTGGGAGTATGATTCAGCACCGAGCGAACCCAGGGATGGGGGCATTCCTGCCAGCAGAGGATTTGACCCTTAGTAGTAGTCCCTGTATTACCAAACTACGTAGACAGCGTAGGTTGAGATATCTTCCTGCCAGACTAGGGTTAATATATCTCATATGAGTTTTCTTGCCAATGAGGGTTGATGAAAGAGCTTCCTATCAGAGAGGGTTAACTCACAGTTTGTCTTTGCCCGTGGTACTGAGACCCTTCCAACTGGGGTTATATATTAGACCCCAATCTATTCAGAAAGGGTAATGTCAGTTAGATGATTACCTCCCACCATCTCAGTTTCAGTCTACAAAATAGAACTTAATTCAGTTCTACAGAAATCAAGACTGTCAGACACAGTTACTCAGTTTAGTACGGAACTCAGAATAGTTCCATAAAATTAGGACTTTCAGATATAGTCACTCAGTTAATAGTAATATAGTATCAGTAAACTCTGATATTAGTGATTTAGAACTCAGTATCCAGTTTCATCATGACCTCAGTTACATTTTACGTATTTTATGCATGTACTCTCATTCAGTTATACTCATGTTATTCAGTCAGTATTGTTCATGCATATGAACCCATGCATCTCAGCCTACCTCACTTAGCATACTACTATATTTAAAGTACTGACACATACCTTTCTTTTGCGCTATGATGTCTTATATCATAGGTTCAGACGCACGGGCTCCTGATCATACTTAGCAACCGGATTCATCTGTAGCAGATTAGTAGTGAGTCCTTATTATTTGAGAATAAATTTATTATTCCAGTATTTTAGTACTTAGTTTATTTCAGTAGTTGAAGTTTATTTCAGTAGTTGAAGTTAGTTGGGGACTTGTCCCATCAACTTCATGTTCAGACAGCAGAGGTTTCTCAGGCTAGAGTATTTATAGACATTGTTCAGTTTTGGTATAGATGTACCGTACTCAATATTTTCTTACTGTTTTGAACTTTATGGAAAGTTTCCACCTAATTTCTGCATAATTACAGTATTACTATTTAGTTATTACAACAGGTACCAGTCATGGTTAGCTTGTGGTCCTTTAGGATTATGAGAACCGTGTAGCATCCGGGGTACAAACTCAGGGCATTATAGTCGTGAATTGTGTCGACTCTCAATTTGTCGACATTATTTGAAAATTTACTATATTCTCTTGTGACATGTGATTGTTGAATGAATATATGTTATGAGTTGTGTTGACTATCAATTTATCAACGTTATATTGAGAATTGCCAAATTCACTCATGACATGCAATTGTCGAATGAATGTACGTCATGAAGTCTCAATTTGTCGTACTTATATCAAACACAATTACTAGATTAACTCTTGATGAGGGGTTGTGGAATGAATGTACGCCATGAATTGCGTTGACTCTCAATTTATTGATATTATATGAAAATTTACTATATTCTCCCTCTAAACGTGATTGTTGAATGAATGTACATGATGAGTGGCATTGACTATCAATTTATTAGTGTTATATCAAGTGTTGTCAAATGCACTCGTGACATGCGATTGTCAAATGAATGTACATCATGAAGTACGATAATTCTTAATTTATTGTACTTATATCAAACACAATTACTAGATTAACTCTTGATGCGGGGTTGTGGTATGAATGTGCATCGTGAATTGCGCCGACTCTCAATTTGTAGATATTATATGAAAATTTACAATATTCTCCCACGACACGTGATTGTGGAATGAATGTATGTGATGAGTTGTGTTGGCTATTAATTTATCAATGTTATATTAAGCGGTTGTTATCGGTTATTAGTCCCTAACTATTTGATTTTGGTTTAAACTAAGAAGAAATTGATAAGTAACTAGCGTGAATAAAAAATGAATCTTAGTTATATTCGATATCAATTTTTTCTTCGTTACGATTTGATTTTCAATTTAATAAGTTATTAGTCTATTTTCTTGATAGGAGTATAAAAAACTTCTAGGAATGTATTGAGATATTTCTTTTGATTCATTTTAATTGTCTTTTTCACTAGGCTTAGCACTCAAATTAAATTATTTCAACATAAACTAAAGAGTAGATATATGTGTAATACCCCAAACTTTCTTTAAGTCAAATCTAGTCTCCAGAAGAGTTAGTGATGACATTCTAAATTATTAATGTTTAAATTAGATATAATTTCCCCAATTTCAAATTTTTATCATGTGGAAAATTGAATTAGCTTTCCAACGATACCAATTTCGTCCAAATCCGGTATTAGAATAAAAAGTTATGGACATTTTACAGAGAACTATCGGAACTGCCCAGAAGCGATGGTCAGGCCGACGGACCATCGAGCTAGCGATGGACCATCGCCCCAAGCCATCATGACTAAGGCAGTGAACCCATCTTCTGGCCAAGTGCGATGGTCAGGACCGACAGACCATCGAGCTAGCGACGGACCATCGCAGATGAGGTAGAAAGTTTAGGTTCTGGCCAAGTATGATAGGATGGACCGATGGTCCATCGCTGACTCGATGGTCCATTGCTCAAAATGTCGCCACTTCTGATTAGAGGTTTTAATCCATTTTTAGAAAGGGTATTTGGGTCTTTTTCCACCTATTTTGACCCCTAATTATACCACACCAAAGCTCATAAGTTTATTATTCATCTACAATACCAAATTAGGGTTTCTCTTAAAGATTAATCTCCAAGAACAAGAAACCCTAGGTGTTTAATTTCAAGTCAAGAATTCAAGCTTTACTCCACCAATCTTCAAGAAATCATCCACCCAGGTATGTTAAGTGTTGATTCATGGGTTCCTTTCACCCATGAAGCTCAAGAAACCCTATTTGAAATATAAACCTTGGATTCCATGGTATGAATTTAATTATATCCATGTTTATGTTGATGTTTGATTTCCTAGTTGAAGTCTTTAATGACTATTATGAAAATATGTTAGTATGAGGTTAAAATTCTTGCATTGAAAGTGTAAAATATTGCCATGAAGTATTAATTCAATATTTATGCCTAATCCTAAAGATATCCATGGAAGGTGTTTGATAAAATGCCTAAGAGAGTAGGAATTATTCCTTATGACTCATTTGTGACCAAAATTGATGAATCCATGTTTCTCCCTTATGTTTGATATGACTCCCATATTATTGTTATGATTTTTAATGGATTGACGTAATGCTCATGAGATTAGGCTTATAAAATTATGATATGTTTACATGCATTCATATTCATGTGTAAGCTTATAGCATGCGAATCCATCATGAAA
Source organism: Capsicum baccatum var. pendulum (assembly GCA_030864225.1). NCBI lineage: Eukaryota > Viridiplantae > Streptophyta > Magnoliopsida > Solanales > Solanaceae > Capsicum > Capsicum baccatum. The sequence goes on along the minus strand of CM061560.1, from coordinate 78,470,568 downwards.
ATCCCCAATGATTGTACTATTAATTGTTCACAATGGTCATGTGTCAAGAAGTATCATATCTTGTCAGTTTTATGCTATCGAGTCCTGGGGGTACTTGTTCCCGATAATTTAGCTGTGTACCTAGATCCAGTGTCATGTTTTCTAGATAGTCTCAGTCAAGCCATGATTCATAGAACTTAGTCAGTCTTGTGACACAGGAAACTTAGTAAACTCAGTAATCTCAGAAATCTCAGAAATCTCAGAAATTTAATAATCTCAGTAGTGTTTCATCAGTCAATGGAACTCAATGAATATAGTGTAGTTCAGTTCAGTTCATCATGTTCAGTATCTATTCAGATTGGAGTAGGATTCAGCACCGAGTGAGCCCAAGGATGGGAACTGACCTTTTATTAGAGGGTGTGATTCTTAGAAGCAATACTTGCACTCCATAACTACGTAAACAACATAGGTTGAGACATCAAACCTGCTAGTTGAGGGTAGATGAGGGAGCTTAACCTGCTATATGAGGGTCCCACCATTTTCTTTAGAGTACCTGTTAGATGAGGTATTACTCACATCTTGTCCTTACTAGTGGCGCGATATTGACACCCTTCCAATTGGGGTTACAGATTGGATGCCAACTCAATTATATTATCTTATTTGCAGAATGTCAGTTATATGACTACTTCCCGCAGTTAGAGTCTAGTCTCATTAATAGAACTCAGATAGTTCTACAAAATTTAGGACTGTCAGATACAGTCACCCAGTTCATTATGGAACTCAACAAGTTCTATCAGAAATAGGACTGCCAGACACAGTCATTTAGATAATAGTATATCAGTTATACGAAACTTATGTTATCAGTATTCAGATACAGTGATGCCATGATCTCAATCACAGTTCACGTATTCATGCATGTATTCTCACTCTTATGTTATTTGGTCAGTTAGTATTATTCATGCATATAAACCCTTGTATTTAACCTACCTCACTTGCATACCAGTACATTCAATCGTACTGACGTATTTGCACTATGGTATTTTATACCATAGGTTTAGAAGCACGATATCCAGAGCACCCTTAGTAGATCAGACGTTCAGCAGACAAGCTAACAGTGAGTCCTCATCATTCGATGATGTTATTATTTGATTATTTCATTCTTTCAGTACTTAGTTCATTTCAGCAGTTGGATTTAGTTAGGGACATGTACCATCAACTTCTCATTTAGAGAGTTTAGAGGCTTTCAGAATATTGCATATTTAGACAGTTATTTCAGTCATTTTGGTATTTATATACCATATTTTTTAGATGTTATGTTTTATCAGATATTTGAACCTTATGGCCTTTCATCCTTTTATTCCGTATTTATACAGTATATTATGTAGTGCTCAGGTACAAATATTAGTCATGCGTTAGCTTGTGGTCCTTCAGGGTCATGAGCATCGTGTAGCATTTCAGGTACCAGATTCGGGGTGTTACAAACTTGGTATCTAAGCCAGGTTCAAAGTGTCCTAGGAAGTCTGAAAGATGCATCTAGTAGAGTGTAGTGCATGGATGTGTTGCGCATCATATTTATGTATAGGAGGCTATAAGATGTTTTAGTTAACATTTCCCTTATTTCAGTATTCTTGTCGTGCCAGTGAACATGAGCTCAAATTTAACCATCGATCTAATTCATTTATCCCTTTCTTCTAGGAAACATGCCTCCTAAGAGAAGAAATGGAAATCAGTCAGCCCCTTAGTTTGTCCAAATAAATCCCTTGGATATATATATTTCTTATGAAGAGTTCAGAGCTGCATTCCCTACTCTTTCTAATTCAGTTGCTGCCCAGAATGAACGGCCAGCTGTTGTTCTGGCCAACCCAGTGGCTAATTCAGCTGCAGCCAGGATTCGGGACTTCACCCGAATGAATCCTCCATTCTTTTTTGGGTCTAAGTCAGACGAGGTACTTCAGGAATTCCTTGATCAAGTTTGAAAGGTTACAAATATCATGGGATTTACTGCTAGTGAGAGTGCTGAGCTAGATGCATATCAGTTGCAGGATGTGGCTCACACATGGTTCAAATAGTAGAAAGCAGAGAGTGGTGTAGATATAGGACCCATACAGTGGGAGGAGTTTGCCACTGCTTTTCTTGAAAGATCCATTCCCCTAGAGCTGAGGGAAGCTAAGGTGTTAGATTTTATCAACCTCAGGCATGCCAACATGATAGTGAAAGAGTATTTTCTTAAGTTTACTCAATTAGCTAGATATGCTCCTCATGTAGTGGCAGACAGAAGGGCTAAGATGAGTAAGCTTGTTTTTTGGGTGAATAATAGTGTAGTCAATAAGTGTAGATCTACGATGTTGATTAGTAGGATGGACATAGCCAGGCTTATGAACCATGCTCGACAGATAGAAGAGCAAAAGATTATGATGAGAGAAAAGCAAAATAAGAGAGCAAGGACAGGTAGTTTTAACTTTACTCAGCCTAAGTTAGAGGGTGGAAGTCGTTCTCAGTTCTGCCTAAAGTCATTCGTTCCAGTTCCTTCCTCAGCCAGTGCTCCAATGCTGATATTCAGATACGACAATAGATATAGGGCACCAGGCTCTAAGTCTTAGGGCAGTGTTAGCAGTGCCTGAACCTATCCTTTTTGTCCAACATGTGGCAAGCACCATCAGGGTACCTGCAGAGCTAGCAATGATGTTTGCTTCAGATATGGAAAGGTAGGATATAGAGTCAGAGATTATTCCCAGCCAGGTACTCAGGGTCAGCGTAATCGCCCTCCAGCTCAGTCCAATTGTCCAAGTCAGTAGGTCTTCTAGTGCTACCAGTGGGCAACACCCAAATAGTCTCTATCCTCTTCAGTCTCGACAGGATCAAGAAAATTCTCCTGATATGGTTACTGGTATGTTAAAGATCTTTTATGTACATGTTTATGCCTTGCTAGATCTAGGAGCTTCTTTGTCTTTTGTTACTCCTTATATAGCTGTTAATTTCAGAGTCAGTCTTGAAATTCTAGCAGAGCCATTCTCAGTCTGCACCCCAGTGTGTAAAACTATCATAGCCCGACGGGTATACAGGAACTGTTTGGTTATGGTATCTTATAAAGTCACTTCAACAAACTTAGTCGAATTAAAGATGACTGATTTTGATGTCATTCTGAGCATGGATTGGGTTCATTCCTACTATGCCACAGTGGACTGTAGAAATAGAGTTGTCCAGTTTCAGTTCCCAAATGAACCCGTTTGAGAGTGGAAGGGTAGCACTTCAGTTGTCAGAGGCCAGCTTGTTTCCTACCTTTGGGCACAGAAAATGATATCTATGGGATGTGTCTATAATCTTATTTGAGTTAAGGACTCTAGTTCCAAAAATCCCAATCTTGAATCAATCTCAATAGTGAATGAATATTCAGATATCTTTCCCGAAGGTCTTCCAGGAATTCCTCCTGAAAGGGAAATAGTCTTTGGCATAGACCTTTTTCCAGATACTCAGCCAATATCTATTTTGCCATACAAAATGGCACCAGAAGAACTCAGAGAGTTGAAACATCAGTTAAAGGATCTCTTAGATAAGGGATTCATCAGACCTAGGGTGTCCCTGTGGGGCACACCAGTTTTCTTCGTGCGCAAGAAAGACGATTCTCTTAGAATGTTTATAGACTATCATCAGCTCAATAAAGTCACTGTCAAGAACAAGTATCCACTTTCCCAAATCAATGATTTGTTTGACCAACTTTAGGGTGCCAACTATATTTCTAAGATTGACTTCAGATCAGGCTATCATCATCTTAGGCTTAAAGAATGTGATATTCTAAAAATACCTTTTCGTACTTGGTATGGTCACTTCAAATTATTAGTTATGTCCTTTGGTCTTACCAATGCCCCAGCAGCCTTCATGGACTTGATGAATCGTGTGTTCAAGAAGTACTTGGATATGTTTGTCATAGTCTTCATAGATAACAATCTTGACTATTCCCGTAGTGAGCATGATCATGCAGAGCATCTTAGAATAGTATTGCAGACTCTCAAAAATCTTCAGTTGTTCGTCAAATTCAGTAAGTGCTAATTTTGGCTAAGGTCAGTAGCATTCCTTGGTCATATCATTTTCAATGATGGCATTAGAGTTGATTCTTAAAAGACCAAAGCAGTAAGAAACTAGCCTCGCCCTATATATCCATCAGATATCAGGAGTTTCTTGGGTTTGGCTAGCTATTACAAAAGGTTTGTTGATGGATTTTCTTCTATTGCATCCCCTATGTCCAGATTGACTCATAAGAAGTCAAGTTTTAGTGGTCAGATTCATGTGAAAAGAGTTTTTAGGAGTTGAAGACTTGACTCACCTCAGCTCTAATTTTTACTTTTCCAGATGGTTTAGATGGATTCGTAGCATACTGTGATGCATCTAGAGTATGTTTGGGTTGTGTCCTCATGCAGCATGATAAGGTCATAGCCTATGCGTCTCGATAGCTTAAACCCCATGAGAAAGATTATCTGACTCATGATCTTGAGTTAGCAGCCATAGTTTTTGCCTTGAATATTTTGAGGCATTACTTGTACGGTGTTCATGTAGATGTATTCACAGATCACAAGAGCCTTCTGTATGTATTCTATCAAAAAGATCTTAACCTCTGTCATAGAAGATGGTTAGAGCTCTTGAAAGATTACAACATTAATGTCCTTTATCATTCGGGCACGACCAATATAGTGGTCGACGCTCTTAGTAGACTGTCTATGGGTAGTGTTGCTCATGTTGAGGACAGTAAGAAGAAGTTAGCTCAAGAAGTCCATTCGATTCAACAGAAGGTAGTATATGTGTTCATAATAGATCTAAATCATCTCTAGTATCCGAGGTAAAATAAAAAAAAGATAGAGATCTCAGTCTTGTTAATTTGAAAGAGTCGGTCAGAGATCAGAAAGTAGAGGTTTTCTCCTAAGGAGGAGATGGTGTTCTCAGTTTTTAGGTTCGTCTGTGTGTTTCAGGTATAGATGACTTGAGGCAACGAATTCTTCCAGAAACGCATAGTGTGTGCTACTCTGTTCATCCAGGGGCCACTAAGATGTACCACGGCTTTTGGGAGATCTATTGGTGGAGTAGGATGAACAGAGATGCAGTAAAGTTTGTGGCTAAGTGCTCTACATGTCAGCAGGTTAAGATAGAGCATCAAAAGTGTAGTGGGCCCATGCAGGAGTTCAATATTCCTACTTGGAAGTAGGAAGAAGCGAATATGGACTTTGTGATGGGTTTGCCTCGTACTCGTTGTCAACATGATTTAGTATGGGTCATTGTAAATAGAATGACCAAATCAGCTTATTTTCTTCTAGTCCATACCTCTTATTCAGCCTCAGATTATGCCAAACTCTATATCAAGGAGTTGGTGAGATTGCATGATGTTCGGTTGTCTATTATTTCAGATAGAGGTACCCAGTTCACCTCTTATTTTTGGAAAGCATTCCTAAAGGATCTTGGTACCCGATTTCATCTCAGTACAACCGTTTATCCTCAGACAGATGGTCAACCAGAAAGGACCATTCAGACCTTGGAAGATATGCTAAGGGCTTGTGGAATTGATTTCAAGGGTTGATGGGATAACCACTTGCCTTTGATTGGGTTTTTATACAACAACAACTATCATTCCAATATTTAGATGAATCCATTTGAAGCTCTCTATGGTAGGAGGTGTAGATCTCAAATCGGTTGGTTTAAAGTTTGTAAGGCTGCATTAGTAGGGCCAGACTTGGTATTTGATAACTTAGAGAAAGGTCAGTTGATAAAAAAATGGCTCAAGACAGCTTAGAGCCGGTAAAAAACATACGCAGATGTGCATAGAAAGGATCTTGGGTTTGAGATTGGTGATTATGTGTATTTGAAAATCTCTCCCATAAAGGGAGTAAAGATATTCGACAAGAAGGGTAAGCTCAGTCACCGATATGTCGGTCCCTTCAAATTTCTCAGTCGTTTCAGAAAGGTATCTTATGTTCTCGAATTGCCTTCAGATCTAGCCTCAGTTCATCTAGTGTTCCATGTCTCCTTGATAAAGAAGTGCATAGGTGACCCAGCAGTTGTAGTCCTGGTAGAAGGCTTAGATATTCAGAACAAACTCTTTTATAAAGAGATTTCATTCGAAATTCTTGACTACCAGACTCATAGACTGAGGAACAAAGAAGTCCCTCTAGTCAAAGTTCTTTGGCAGATTCAGTCCGTTGAGGGAGCTACTTGGGAAGCAGAAGTAGACATGCATACCAAGTATCTTCACCTCTTCTTCGCAAACTCAGACTTAGCCCAAGGTAATAGATTTCCTCAAGCTAATTCAGTTTCATGGTCAGATTTCAGCTATAAACTTGCTATCAAATACCTTTGCATATCCAGTCATATATTCATGTATCATGTTAGTCACGTATTCATGCATCAGATATACATTTCATCATGAGAAACTTATCTTCTCAGTAATTTTCGTCAAGCACTCATGAAGACTATCCGTCACATACCCATGTATCAGACATGCATATTCAGTATTAGATTTTAGTATATCAGAAGTTCCAGTCATATAGACATGCTCAAACGTTTACATCCCTAAAGTAAGATCAGTCTATCAGCTTTCCCAGTCTAGTCACTCCTATTTGAGAATGAATGTTCCCAAGGGGGAGATATTGTAATACCTCAAACTTTCTTTAATTCAAATCTAGTCTCCAGAAGAGTTAGTAATGACTTCCTAAATGATTAATATTTAAATCAAATATAATTTCCAAAATTTTAACTTTTTTTCATGTGGGAAATTGAATTATCTTTCCAATGATACCAATTTTTTCTAAATCTGATATCGGAGTAAAAAGTTATGGACGTTTTTTAGAGAACTGTCAGAACTGCCAGAAGCGACAGTCAGGCCGACGACTGTCGAGCTAGCGACGGACCATCGCCCAATACATCGCAACTAAGTCAGTGAACCCATCTTCTAGCCAAGTGCAATGGTCAGGACCGACGGACCATTGCGCTAGCAACAGACTATTACAAACGAGGCAGAAAGTTTAGGTTCTGGCTAAGTACGACGGGATGGACCGACGGACCGTTGAGCCAGCGACGGACCGTCTTCACTTTCGATCAACAGTTCTAATCCATTTTTAAAAAGGATATTTGGGTCTTTTTCCACCCATTTTGACCCCTAATTATACTAGACCAAAGCTCATAACTTTATTATTCATCTTCAACACCAAATTAGGTTTTCTCTGAAAGATCAATCCCCAAGAACAAAAAACCCTAGGTATTTAATTCCAAGTTAAGAATTCAAGCTTTCCTCTACCAATCTTTAATAAATCATCCACCCAGGTATGTGAAGTATTGATTCATGGGTTCCTTTCACCCATGAAGCTCAAAAGACCCTATTTGAAATATAAACTTTAGATTCCATGGTATGAATTGAATTATATCTATGTTTATGTTGTTGTTTGATTTCCAAGTTGAAGTCTTTAATGACTATCATGAAAATATATTAGCATGTGGTTGAAATTCTTGTATTGAAAGTATAAAATATTGCCAAGAAGTATTATTTCAATATTCATGCAAAAACCTACAAATATACAAGCAAGGTGTTTGATAAAATGCCTAAGAGAATAGGAATTATGCCTTATGACTCATTTGTGACCAAAATTGATGAATCCATGTTTCTCCATTATGTTTTATATGACTCCCATGTTATTGTTATGCTTTGTAATGGATTAACGTAATACTCATGGCTTATCAAATTATGATATGTTTACATGCATTCCTATTCATATGTAAGCTTATAGCATGTAGAATACTTCATGAAAATCCCCAATAATTGTACTATGAATTGTTGACTATGGTCATATGTCAAGAAGTATCATGTCTTGTCAGTTTCATGCTATCGAGTCCTGGGGGTACTTGTACCTCACAATTTAGCTGTGTGCCTAGAGCTAGTATCATGTTTTCCAGATACTCTCTGTCAAGCCATAATTCATAGAACTCAGTCAGTCATATGACTCAGGAAAACTTAGTAAACTCAGTAATCTCAGAAATATCAGAAATTTAGTAATCTCTGTAGTGTTTCATCAGTCAACAGAACTCAATGAGTGCAATCCAGTTCAGTTCAGTTAATCATGTTCAGTATCTATTCAGATTGGAGTAGGATTCAACACCGAGTGAGCCTAAGGATGGGAACTGACCTTTTATTAGAGGGTGTGATTCTTAGAAGCAATCCTTGTGCTCCAGAACTACTTAGCCAGTGTAGGTTGAGACATTAAACCTACTAGTTGAGGGTAGATGAGGTGGCTTAACCTATTATATGAGGGTCCTACCGTTCTCCTTAGAGTACCTGTTAGATGACGGATTACTCACAGCTTGTCCGTACCAGTAGCGCAGTATTGACACCCTTCTAATTGGGGTTACAGATTGGACCCCAACTCAATTATATTATCTTATTTAGGGAATGTCAGTTATATGACTATTTTCCACAATTACAGTCTCAATCTCAGTAATAGAACTTAGATAGTTCTATAGAATTCAGGACTGTCAGATACAGTCACCCATTTCAGTACAGAAGTTCAGTACAGAACTCAGCTAGTTCTATCAGAAATAAGACTGTCAGACTCAGTCATTTAAATAATAGTATATCAGTTATACAAAACTTATGTTATCAGTATTCAGATTCAGTGATTCCATGATCTCAGTCACAGTTCAAGTATTCATGATGTATTCTTACGCTCATGTTATTCAGTTAGTATTGTTCATGCATATAAACCCCTTTCATTCAACCTAACTCACTTACATACCAGTACATTCAATCGTACTGACACATTTGCACTATGGTATTTTATACCATAGGTTTAGAAGCATGAGATTCAGAGCACCCTTAGTAGATTAGACGTTCAGCAGACAAACTAGCAGTGAGTCCTCATCATTCGAGGATGTTATTATTTGATTATTTTATTTTTTTAGTACTTAGTTTATTTCAGCAGTTGGAGTTTGTTATGGACATATTCCATTAACTTCGCATTCAGAGAGTTTAGAGGCTTTCAGACTATAGCATGTTCAGACATTATTTCAATCGTTTTGGTATTGATATACTGTGTTTTTTAGATGTTATGTTTTATCAGATATTTGAACCTTATGGCCTTTCAGCCTTGTATTCCGCATTTATACAGTATATTATGCAGTGCTCAAGTACAGATATTAGTCATGGGTTAGCTTGTGGTCCTTCGGGTTCTTGAGCATCATGTAGCATTTCGGGTACCAGATTTGGGGTGTTACAATATGAATTCAATAAAAAAAAAATACTTTCAAACCAATGCATAATCCAAGAACTAAAAATATGGATTTTTTCCACATATTTGAAAGCTGTACATCTTGATAAACTACTTCAGACATTGATTATGTGATGAACAGTTACGAAGACATGTTTGGGAACACCGTAGGAGATTCTGAAGTCCAAAACGTCTCCTCGGGTAGGCATTTTGCTCATTCCAAAAAAATCTCGGGTAGTATCGAACACGTGACCTTGGGTAGGCATTTTGCTCATTCTAAAAAAATCTATCAAAATAACATGCATCGGGGAGTATCGAACACGCAACCCAAGGAGTATGCACAAGCCGTTTGGCCATATTTGCAACCAGAGCTTTCAATACATTGCATTAAACATAATAATGTAACAATCACTGATCTCATCGTTTTGATCAATTACGTGAAATAAAATTTTAGAATGAATGTACGTTATGTAATTTATTAATTGGAAATTATTAAATTGTAGGATACTATTGTTAAATTAACTTGTGACAATGGATTTTTGAATGAAGGTACGTAATAATAAATTCCATCGATTCTCAATTGGTCAACGTTAGACGAAATAACTTTATTAAATTAACTCATGACTACTGATTGTCGAATGAATGTACGTAATAATGAATTGCATTGATTCTCAATTTATCAACATTATATGCATAAACTTCATTAAATTAACTCGTGATAAGGGATCGTCGAATGAATGTACGTGCTAATGAATTGTGTTGATTCTCAATTTGTCAACATTATATGCAATAACTTTATTAAATTAAATTAACTCGTGACAATTGATTGTTGAATGAGTGTACGTAATAATGAATTACGTCGATTCTCAATTTATCAGCATTAAATGTAATTACTTTATTAAATTAACTCGTGACAAAGGATCGTCGAATAAATGTACGTAATAATAAATTACGTCGATTCTCAATTTATCAATATTATATGCAATAACTTTATTAAATTAAATTAACTCGTTACAATTGATTGTAGAATAAATGTATGTAATAATGAATTGCGTCGATTCTCAATTTATCAGCATTAAATGCAATTACTTTATTAAATTAACTCGTGACAAGGGATCGTCGAATGAATGTACATAATAATGACTTGCATCGATTCTCAATTTATCAATATTATATGCATAAACTTCATTAAATTAACCCATGATAAAGGATCATCGAATGAATGTACGTAATAATAAATTATGTCAATTCTCAATTTGACAAAATTAAATGCAATCACTTTATTCAATTAACTCGTGACAAGGGATCATCGAATGAATGTACGTACTAATGAATTGCGTCGATTCTCAATTTGAAAACACTAAATGTAATTAATTTATTAAATTAACTTGTGACAAGGGATCATCGAATGAATGTACGTAATAATGAGTCGCGTCGATTTTCATTTTATCAAATTTATATGCATAAACTTCATTAAATTAAGCCATGATAAGGGATCGTCAAATGAATGTACGTAATAATGAATTGCATCGATTCTCAATTTGTCAATATTAGATGCAATTATTTTATTAAATTAACTCATGACAATTGATTGTCGAATGAATGTACGTAATAATGAATTGCGTTGATTCTCAATTTTTTAGTACTATATGAAATAAATTTATTAAATTAACCCGCGACAATGGATTTTCGCATGGATGTAAGTAATAATGAACTGTGTCGAATCTCAATTTTTCAACATTAAATGCAATTACTTTATTAAATTAACTTATGCTAAGGGATCGTCGAATTAATGTACGTAATAATGACTTAAGTCGATTCTCAATTTGTCAATGTTATATGCAATAACTTTATAACTCGTGACAATTAATTGTCAAATGAATGTATGTAATAATGAATTATATCGATTCTCAATTTATCAACATTATATGAAATAACTTTCTTAAATTAACTCGTGACAATGGATTGTCGCATTAACATAAGTACTAATGAATTCTGTTGATTCTCAATTGGTCAACATTATATGCAATAACTTTATGAATTTAACTCGTGATAAGGGATAATCGAATGAATGTACAAAATAATGAACTGCGTCGATTCTCAATTTGTCAGCTATATGAAATAACTTTATTAAATTAACTCGTGACAATAGATTGTCGCATGAATGTAAGTAATAATGAACTGCGTTGAATCTCAATTTGTCAACATTATATAAAGTAACCTTATTAAATTAACTCGTGATAATGGTTTGTGGAATGAAAGTACGTACTAATGAATTCTGTCAATTCTTAATTGGTCCACATTATATGAAATTACTTTATGAAATTAACTCGTCATAATGGACCGTCGAATGAATGTATGACATAATAAACTACGTCGACTCTTAATTTGTCAGCAATATATGGAATAACTTTATTAAATTAGCTCGTGATAATGGATCGTCGTATGAATGTAAGTATTAATTAACTGCGTCGAATCTTAATTTGTCAACATTATATGAAGTAACCTTATTAAATTAACTCGTGACAATGGTTTGTGGAATAAATGTATGTACTAATGAACTGCGTTGAATCTCAATTTGCCAACATTATATGAAGTAACCTTGTTAATTTAATTCGTGAAAATGGATTGTTTAATGAATGTACATAAATAAAAAGTGTGTCGACTCTCAATTTGTCAACATTATTTACAATAACTTTATTAAACAAAGACCTTACAGTGGATTGTTGAATCAAAGTACGTTATAATGAGTTGTGTCCATTCTCATTTTGTGGACATTATATGAAAAAACCTTATTAAATTAAGCATGAAAAAATGTGAGTTGCAATACAATTGAAAATCGACTTTTATGAAAAAAAAATGGTGAGGTAATTGAACTAGAATCCATAATATTGATACTTTTTGTAATAACCGTCGTTAATATTCAATATATGTTTGTGTCGTGCATAGTCGACTAAGGAGATATGGCTTCCTACTCGATGAACTGTAACTCTATCCAAACTAAGGTAGTCTAGGCAGGGCTAGGCTAAAAATGGGGTCAAATCTTTCACACTATAGGATGCATTGGCTCGTGATGAGAGATTGTTGAATGAATGTACGTTATAATGAATTGCGTCGATTCTCAATTTGTCACCTTTATATTGAATAACTTTATTAAACTAACTCGTGTCAATGGATTGTTGAATGAATGTACGTAATAAGTGTCATTTTTCCACACAATATATTTTCCTTCACAGACTTTTTGTTTTGATCAATTTAAGTATGGGTTTGGCCATGAAATTTTTCTTTTTTAAAAATATTTCATGCCACTGGAAAAAATTATCAAGACGGTGCTTGTCCACCAAAATAAATTTAAGATGTAAGGTATTTAGGTCGGCGATGGTAAATTAACATCGTGCAATGCAATATGCGATTTGCAATACGATTGAAAATTGATTTATAAAAAAAAGAAAGTGGTTAGGTAACCCAACTGGAATCAATAATATTGACTCTTTAGTAATGTAATGAACGTCTTTAATATCCAATCTATGTTTATGTCATGCACAGTTGACTAAGGCGATGAACTGTAATTGTATCCATACATAAGTTGGCTAGGCAAGGCTAGGTTAAATGGGGTATCGTTCACACTATTACATGCATCACTCTACATGCATTTACTAAGAGAAATCAAATCAGATAGCTTAATGGGTAGTCATTCAGTGATTGCCCCTTTTTGGTGGTAAATTTTTCAACTTTCAACCTACTGCAATGTTAACCGAAATAAAACCAACTTGAAAATTTATAGTCTGTTAAAACTCAATCTAGAAAATATTTGTGAAAGGTATAGCTGAACATTTTAATTTTGTTATTATTGAATGTTCTAAGAAATGCTTATGAAAACACATAATTTTAGACTGGCCGAAGTATTGGGTGGTTTAAGACTTGTGATCTAACAATGGTGCGAGATATGACATGCTTCACTCAGTATTCACATCAAATTAATGATTTTGCATAAAAAAAGGATCTATGCAATCCTGCACATCTACTTTACTTACTTTTTCAATCACTCATGACATGGGGTGGAGTGTTGACTACATACTGAGAGGATTCATCAGTGCAACCAGTCTGTCAACTTTGCCTATCGACTGTTCTAAAATTTTGAAGCGGATTGGACTTAATTGCCAAAAAAATCCAAGCATCTAAGTGATGTCTTTTTTTTAGTGGTTTGTAACTCTGTGTTTTGTTATTCAATTTGTTGTCATTTACAATTTCTCAAGCCTCTCCAATATCCAATGCAACAAACAAGCCTCATTTTTTATGTTATTGCGATAATCCAGCTGTCTTGAGGAAGTCATGCACAGATTTAAACCAAGGTCGACTGTTCTTTAACTGTGCAGTTGTCCAGGTTAGTGGTTTTATTTACCGTATTGTAATTATTTTATTTTGTTAAAATGCAATCTAATTCTTGCAATTTGTTACAATATAATGGTGGTTGATCTTTTTTTGATTGGCTTAAAGAGGATGCACCCGCGAGCAGCCCTTCCACTGCAATTTGAAAGGACTTTCCAAGTTTGAAGTCCTCCAAAAGTTTTGTGAATCCGAAGAAAATTAGGAGCTTCTTACGTCACTATTTTTTGAAAACGAAGGGCGAAGGGATCACTTAAAAGGATTTCTAAAAGAAATCGAATAGGAGAGGGATCAGCTAAAATAAAAGTTGATTTTCGCTGAAGAAAAAGAGAATACCCTTAAAAATTTATTGTATGTTATGTTGTTTGCATTGCGTTTTTTGAAAATGTGTTATGGGTATGTTCTAGAACTGAAAAAAATATATTTTCTCCTAAACTCTTTAACAATTATGTCAGCTTATTGTTAGTAATCAATTATGGGATCCGTCTACAATTTCAAAAGTTTGCTCCATTAATCTAGTACAGGTAAATCGGTTTGTACTCTAAAAATAAATCTATTACTATTCGATATTTGATAAATCAAAAGGTACTCTATAATATTAAGCATTCCCAATAGCCAATTCACACTAAACTGTCACACCCCTTTTTTAACACGTACTCCAAAAAAGGAATATTTTTAAAGTTCAAAAGGGTTTTATTATTTTAAGTGACAAGAAATGAAAAATTGCTTCGAAAAAGGGATTATTTGCATTTTTATTCAGAGTCGCCACTTGGCATAGTCCGGTGTGCCAAGTCACCTTTGAAAAATTCCTTTTTCGAAACCAATTGACTCTTAAACCGGTTTGCGCACAGAGATTCTGGCTAAGGAATTTTGTTGACCGAGGGGAAGGTGTTAGGCACCCCTCGATCCCGTGGTTCGACCACGGTCGCTTGACGGAGTGTATCGACTATTTTTGGAATTATGAAGTGTATAAACCACAAAAATAAAGCACGCAAAAACAATCAAACAAACAAAACGAAACAAACCAAAATGTAAATACAGTCCAATTATTACAACCCAAAAATAGAAAAGAACTGAAAATAAACCTACGCTAATCCTAAACTAATGCTTTACCCGATGCCTCGGGCCTTCATCGCGGATGTCCTCCGGGTACAAGGTACTTCGGGGAATTCCCCAGATAAATCAATACAAATCCTTCGGGGCATTCCCCGGCCAAATGAGTACAATTTAAACTTTTCGTACAATAAAGTAAAAGTATCATTCAAGCACATATTCAAAACACTCCAACAAATTGTTATTCCTAAATTTGCCTACCCGGCCTACGTTTGCCTATGCGTTCTCGACTAAAGACTTAATTCCATCACATTCCATTATACCGAATAGAACAAAGACAACAAACCAACGTTAATCTACGTTCAACTTTTATCAATTCCTCCATTGCTTCCCTAAATCCTCTTATCAATCCATTAAAACATGATCAACTTCAATTTTCAAGCCACCAAAATCGACACACCAAACATCATGATCATGACAATCAATATCAACAAAGTGCAACAAAACATAATGACAACAAGCATAATCACAACCAATTCAATATAACAAAATAAACAAAAGAGAGTGGGTTAAAGAATTGGACCTCACTGACACTTGCTTTTGTCGATAATAAAGAAATCCGAAGATCAAAACTCGATCGGAGAACCTCACGACGAACAACCAAACTCGGTATTAAAATGATGACCGGAACAGCTCCAAAACCAGTGAATAAAAAAAACTTTATTCTACGAACACCCGCAACTGAGAACGACAAAACAATTCGATAAAGATGATTCGAGATCTACTATCGACAATGAATCGCAAAATAAACGAAACCAAGATTAACCAACAAACAACAGGAAACCAAAAACCCAACATAGATCGGGATCCAGGGAGTTCCGGTGACGGAAAGACGGACGGAGATCCGGCGGTTTGACCGAGCCGGCGTCGGAGATCCGGCGGTTCTGGTCGGATTCTCGGGTTGGGAGGTCGGGTCTGGTCCGGTCGGCGAACCGCGACAAATCTGGTCGGATCTAGTGACGGAGAGACAGCGGTAACGCCTGTTCTCCGACGGCGGTGCTGGTTCGCCGACTGTTTCTCCGGAACTGAGCTACGACTGCTGGTAGCCAGAGCTGGCGGCGGCAGATCTGGCGGTGGTTCGGAGATGGCGTCGGTCAGAACTCTGGTCGGTCGCCGCGGATTCTTTTTTTTTTTTTAGTTTTGGGAAGAGAGATATGGTAGAGGGAGAGAGGGAAAGATGGTGGTATTGTGGTTGCCGGAGCTTCGGTCGGTCGCCAGCGACTTTTAGAGAGAGATTGTGAGTATAGAGAGAAGAGAGGTAGAGAGAGGTGATGCTGATTTTTTATCTTGTTTCCTCTTTTTTGATTTTTTTGTTCACTTTCCTCTTCCTCCTCCTTTTGGTGTATGTGGGTGTGTATATATATATTATTTTTTTTGAGTCTTTTCTTTGTTGACAAGAAAAAGAAAGGGGGGGTGGGGTGACGTGGAGTAGGGGGTTGGGTGAGGTAGGTGATGGGTATGGGTTGTTGGAATGGATAAAATTTTGTTATCAATTTTCTTAGAGTTGGTTATTTTGTCCTTTTGTACGGAGGTTATTATATGGGGTAGTAAACATGGTAAGACGAGGGTAAAAATGGATAACTTGGGTCTTCGGCACGGACAGAATTAGGTGTCTACATCATGCGCCCTTTGAATGCAAACATGCAGTATTTTCAGACAAAGAAGTAGACAACGAGACAGAATTTTATCCCGACCATTATTCAAAGGGAGAGACAGAAGAAAGAAGGACTATCGGGTCTTGAATTTGGACAGCCTACCCAACCAAGTTACGAGAGGATCGAGTGACAAGTATCTCAACTTTTGGAAGGCGGTGGACTATACTGAGTTGGAGAGTTGAGTGAGGTTCCATCGAGGTTCCAGTCCACGGCTCTGTTATTACATCAAAAAATAAAAATAAAAATTAAAAGCTAAAACAGAAAGGAAATTACAAAAATCCTATCTAAACAGCTTCTATTGGTTCTTGACTCGACTTTCATCACCCTGTTCTCCAGGCGGGCTCCTGACTTGCAATTTCTTTCACCTTGTTGCTTGGCTTTTAATGACTTTGCTTTGTTGCTTGACATTTCCGTTTCTTCACCCTATTCTCCAGGCGGGCTCCTGACTTGCTACTTCATCACCATGTTCTTCAGGCGGGCTCCTGACTTGCTATTTCATCACCCTGTTCTTCAGGCGGGCTCCTGACTTGATATTTCATCACCCTGTTCTTTAGGCGAGCTCCTGACTGGCTATTTTATCACCTTGTTCTTCAGGAGGGCTCCTGACTTGCTATTTCATCACCCTGTTCTTCAGGCGGGCTCCTGAACTTGCTATTTCATCACCCTGTTCTTCAGGCGGGCTCCTGACTGGCTATTTCATCACCCTGTTCTTCAGGCGGGCTTCTGAAAACAAAAATTAAAACTAGAACGAATAATATCCCAATAAAAATTATAGTAAATAGTATTTCATTTTTGAAAGCATCGTCCCATTTTCCAAGAGGGTCTTGAACAGAAAGCAAAATCACTAAACAGAAAGTAAAATCCCATTTTTCAGGAGGGTCCTGAACAGAAAGTAAAATGACAAAACAGAAAGTAAAATCCCATTTTTCAGGAGGGTCCTGAACAGAAAGTAAAATCACTAAACAGAAAGTAAAGTCCCATTTTTCAGGAGGGTCCTGAACAGAAAGTAAAAATCTTTAAACAGAAAGTAAAGTCCCATTTTTCAGGAGGGTCCTGAGCAGAAAGTAAAATCACTAAACAGAAAGTAAAATCCCATTTTTCAGGAGGGTCCTGAACAGAAAGTAAAGTCCCATTTTCCAGGAGGGTCCTGAACAGAAAAATAAAGTCCCATTTTCCAGGAAGGTCCTGAACAGAAAGTAAAGTCCCATTTTTTCCAGGAGGGTCCTGAACAGAAAGTAAAGTCCCATTTTCCAGGAGGGTCATGAACAGAAAGTAAAGTCCCATTTTTCAGGAGGGTCCTGAACAGAAAGTAAAATCCCATTTTTCAGGAGGGTCCTGAACAGAAAGTAAAGTCCCATTTTTCAAGAGGGTCCTGAACAGAAAGTAAAATCCCATTTTTCAGGAGGATCCTGACCAGAAAGTAAAGTCCCATTTTTCAGGAGGGTCCTAAGCAGAACATAAAGTCCCATTTTCCAGGAGGGTCCTGAACAGAAAGTAAAATCCCATTTTCTAGGAGGGTCCTGAACAGAAAGTAAAATCCCACTTTTCAGGAGGGTCCTGAACCGAAAGTAAAGTCCCATTTTTCAGGAGGGTCCTGAACAGAAAGTAAAATCCCATTTTTCAGGAGGGTCCTGAACAGAAAGTAAAATCCCATTTTTCAGGAGGGTCCTGAACAGAAAGTAAAATCCCATTTTCAGGAGGGTCCTGAACAGAAAGTAAAGTCCCATTTTTCAGGAGGGTCCTGAACGGAAAGTAAAGTCCCATTTTTCAGGAAGGTCCTGAACCGAAAGTAAAGTCCCATTTTTCAGGAGGGTCCTGAACAGAAAGTAAAGTCCCATTTTCTAGGAGGGTGCTGAACAGAAAGCAAAATCCCATTTTCCAGGAGGGTCCTGAACAGAAAGTAAAATCCCATTTTTTAGGAGGGTCCTGAACAGAAAGTAAAGTCCCATTTTCCAGGAGGGTCCTGAACAGAAAGTAAAGTCCCATTTTCCAGGAGGGTCCTGAACAGAAAATAAAGTCCCATTTTCCAGGAGGGTCCTGAGCAGAAAGTAAAGTCCCATGGATGTGCATTTCCAATGGTAGCTGAATCAAGTGAAACGAATTTGCCCCTGTTTCAACAAGGAAAATTTGTCAGTTAAAAACTTAGTGGTAGTTTGCAGCACTTGGCTTTCCAGGCATTTGCTCTACTGTTCATTCCCTTCATTTTGTTTCAAATTGCTGACATTTGCCCCTTCTTTGTCGTGCCATTGACCCAAACTCAGATCATTAAGAGTGACTCCAAAATAACCACATTATCTCTGTTTTGTCATGCTTCTCAGATAAATCCTTCAAACCTGGGTATTTTCAAATAGTTCACAATTATGTCTCTTTCATATGCTGACTTTGTCTTGTATTGTGCAATTGAAGAAGTTGGTGGCCAGTTTTGAATTCTTTTCTCACTTGTTTTGATGTGGACTTGACTCAAAAATAAGAGAAAAATGACAATGACTTTTATTTGGACCACTAACTCAAGAAAACAAAATAAAATAAAGATAAGAACGAAAAGACAATGAGTGTCTCCATTTAAAACAAAGAAATGACAAATTAAAAATGACAGTCAACTCTAATGATTATGCCATGCCTTTTGGATTAAGCTACCTAATCTTTTCCATCCAACCTCTCCACTAATTATTGCTGAGTTAATGGCCTTGAAACTGAGTTGTTTCCTTAGGCCAATTGCATTCAGACCTCATTCGGCTAGTGATGTTTTGAAGGGTCTTTCCGTCAGCTCACCCTTGTCTTATGGTGTCTGTGAGGGTTTTACTAATGAGACTCTCTTATTCTTTTTTCTCTCAACTCACAATCGTCTCACGGTGTCCGTGAGGTTTTTCACCAATAAGACTCTCTCTTTTTTATCTCTCTCAACTTATTATCGCCTTACGGTGCCCGTGAGGGTTTTCACCAATAAGACTCTCATTTTTATTTCTCTCTTGATTCCTTGGGCTGAGGAAGACAGGTAGTTCCCGAAATACATCAGCATATCCCTTGCATACTTTGCCTTAACATCCCCAAAGATTGATCTGAAGGTCTTTTCTTTGGTTGTAACTTGGCTTTTGGATGGGGCTAGAAAGAAAGGATGGCATGAGGCCCAAATGACACTTGAAGTGGGTTAGGACTTACAACTTTTGGAATCGACTCAAATAACGAGGATTAACTCATGCCCCAGTTTCTTTTGACTGGGTGATTCTAAATTATTTATTTGGTTGGACCGAGCCCTTAGTAGGGCAGCCTACGTATCTCACCCCCGAGAGAGGAGAATCAGGTCATGTGTAGTTCTGGCAGCTTGTCCTTTTGCTTTGATCTAATTTTTTTAATTTTTTTTATATTCGCTCTTTTCACTTTGCGATTCTTCTTTTCTAACTCTATTTTTCTTGACACTCTTTTTTTTTTTGGAAACATTTTTGTCTCTTTTTTTGTAACTTTTGACTTTATCTTCTTACTCGACACTATTCTTTGAACTTTGCTTACTCTATCTTGATTCCAAAAGAGGGGTATGAAAGAAAATAACACTAAGGCTCAAATGGGGTAAACAAAAGATGACACAATGTTTGGATAGCAGAATGAAATGCCTTCATCATATCAATTCTTGAGAATGCAAGCATATAGCATGCAATGTGAAAGTACATGACCAATATCGCTTAGGACATGCTTTACAACACTAATTTGCCTTGAACATGTGTTTCACCTCTTTTT
The DNA here is from genome assembly GCA_030864225.1 of Capsicum baccatum var. pendulum. NCBI lineage: Eukaryota > Viridiplantae > Streptophyta > Magnoliopsida > Solanales > Solanaceae > Capsicum > Capsicum baccatum. The sequence goes on along the minus strand of CM061560.1, from coordinate 78,450,467 downwards.
ATATACTTGTCAAAGATACAATTCTACCTTTGTTGTGCATCCCTCACATCGAGTGATTCATGCTTCTGTGGAGTGGATTATCTTCTCCTTAACCTTGATATAGAGATCACACATCCACTATTTGACCTAATTGGGACCTGTCTTTCGATCGATAGCCAAGTTATTCTTGTGATTCTCAAAATAATTGCCTTAACCTATTACCAAATGTCTCAGCACTCCATCTATTTTCTCATATGCTTTTTTTTCTTTCTTTAACCCTCTGATTCAAAGTTCATGCTTAAACTGGATTTTAAGATTCGGCTGAAAATTTCACTGCATGTCATATCACTAGAGTTAACACAAAATGTACTATGTAAAGAAAACAAACAAACAACACGTATTTAAAACACAAAGAAAAATGGGACACTTCATTTAGTTAAAACAAAAGATAGAAGGGTTTGAACATAAACACCAAAAGGACAAAACAAGATAGATCCCGAACTACAACCCTGAGATAGTTCGGATAGCAGAAAATAAAACAAAATAAGCTACCAAACCTCTTCCTAGTAGGGAGAGGGGTGACTTCTCAATTGCTCAGCCTGACATCTTAGCCACTGATTTGCATATCAACATGACTAGAGCTTTCCTCACTGTCAATGTTCTGTACCATGATTGATTTATCTTGAATCATCTTTTCAATTTCTCTTTTCAAAGCACGACAATCTTCAATACTGTGACCCTGAACATCAGAATGATATGCACATCGTACATTAGGATCAAAACTTCTTGAATGTGGGCCGGGAGTATACCCAAGGAGAGGAGCGATCATGTCCTACTGTACCAATCTCTGGAATAAACTTGTATACGACTCTCCAATGGATGTGAAGTTATCTCACGACTTCTGTCTCTTAAATTGAAAACCAGGCCTAGAAAGGCTTCAGTATGTATGTGGAGTTGGGGGATGACTCGGCAGAGTTGGCGCACGCCAGTATGGGTAAGATGGAGGTTGAACATAAGGTTGCGCATTATACACTTGATATGGAGGTGGGGGAACGGGATATAATGAATTTGGTAAAGATTCTGTGGAGCTTGGGCATAAACTTGGGTTTGAGCCCGTGGGTAACTATGGTGTGGTCCTCTTGCCCATGCCTGTTGTCCAACTGCAATGGCCGATGCATCTTCCGCATTCTTCCTTCCTCCCATACTTCCCAAACCTTTATGAATTTCTTGAGTAATCGCTTTTAATGTTGCAAAACTCATAATGCGACCTGTCTTAATTCCATCCTCTATCATCTCCCCCATTTTGAGGACCTCACCAAATGGCTTGCCTAATGCAGGTAACAAGTGTTGATAATATGTTTCATCCTGCACTTGAATAAACGCCTCTACTATCTTACTTTCTTTCATTGGCGGTTTCACCCTAGCAGCTTGTTCACGCCATCTAATCGCATACTCTCTGAAAGTTTCAGTACTCTTTTTATTCATATTAGTTAAGGATTTCTCGTCAGGAATCAACTCCATATTGTATTGAAATTGTTGCACAAATTCATTAGCCAGGTCATCCCAGCTATTCCACTTGTCGATGTCTTGGTCAACAAACCATTCTGAAGCTAGACCTGAAAGACTCTCACCAAAATATGCCATGAACAACTCTTCCTTCCCTCCAGCACCCCTTAGCTGGTTGCAATAGCGTCTCAAATGTGCTATAGGATCGCCATGTCCATCATACTTCTCAAACTTCGGCATTTTAAAACCAAGAAGAAGATGTACACCTGGAAACATACACAGATCTTTATATGAGACACTTTTGTACCCCCCAAGTCCTTGCAAGTTTTTCATAGTCGGTTCCAAACTTCTCAATTTTCTGACTATTTCCTTTTGTTCTTCTGTCATAACAGATTTCTCAGTGTTAGGAGAAAATTCAGGCGGTTGAGGAAAAATGTACGGACCCGTCGACTTAAATGTGGGCTCGGGAGCGTAATGCTGATCACTAAAAATATTCAATACAGGGTCGCTTGTAGAGTGAGGAATCACAACCGTTGGATTAACATTAAAAGCAGGAGCTTCAGACGGAAGTGGGGCTACAAAAGCATGAATAGTAGGCGGAGCCGAGCATGTGGTAATTTTGTATTGAGGAGTGAGGAAATGAATATTTGAAGTGGTTGGATATTGTTGCCCCGGAGTCGATCATGATGCATGTTGTGGCATATCAACAAAAATAGGCAATTGTGCATGTGATACGAGAGGCAAGCTAGACAGATATTCCAGATTATCAGTGGGAACCGGAGGAGGCGGCAACCCATTAGCCCAAGCTCGATGCATTTCTATTATTTGCCGCCTTAATTTCCGAATCTCTTCATTATCTCCTACATTCTCATTCCCCGAACTCCCTATCTGATTAGTGACAACTAACTCGGTATCCTTGTTGGCCATAACTTCCTCTGTGACTTGGAGCAATATGGAGGACCAGCAAAAATGCCACAAACCAACCACCTTAAACTAACTGGACAAGAGATAGAAAATGGTTAGAGTTCAACAGTTTTTCAAAACCTCTCATTTTTTTTAAAAGATCACCGAACCCAATAAGGGCGCCTACGTATCTCACCCCCGAAAGGGGAGAATTAGGTGTGCGTAGTTCGTGAAGTCGTGCCAAAATGGCCAATTAAACTCTTTTTTTTCTTTTTTTTTTCTTTTTGAAACTTTAAAAAGAAAAGAAAACAACAAATTGTCAGAAAGAACTGACGAAAATCTTTTTTTTTTTGTATTTTTAGGCTTAACATCCTTATACAAAATGAAAACTAGGATTAACAAAGAAAAATCTTTTTTTTTTAATTTTGAATTTCATAGGAAAATGAAACTTGAAACTATTAAAGAAAAAACTTTTTGTAGTTTTCTTTTAGAGATGTATATGAAACACCTACTCTAAGTGGAGAGTGAACAAAATCTTTTTTGAATTTTCAGATTTCTGTACAAAATGAAATCTATAATTACCGAAAAAATATTTTTGGATTTTTTTTATTTTTTATTTTTTTTATTTATTTTGAATTTCATGCGAAAAATGAAACCTGAACCTATTAAAAGAAAATATGGATTTTTTTTTCCAAATAAGATCAACCAAAAATAAACCCTACGACTATTGAGGAAAATCTTTTTTGTTTCTTTTTTTTTTTTTCAAGATATGTATGAAACACCTACTCTAAATAAAGAGTGAAGAAAATTATTTTTTTTTTTGAATTTTTTAAATAAGATCCCCGAACCAACAATAGGCTGCCTACGTATCTCCTCCCTCAAGAGGAGAATCAGGGGTGCGTAGTTCGTCCAGATTGGACAATTAACGATTAACAAATAAATTGACCCTAACTTACTACCAAAACGAAAAAAAGCTTTTTTTTTTTTGACTAGACGCTTTAACCAAGATTGATACCACCAATTATACCGAAAAAATCTTTTTGACATTTTTGTTTTTGACAAATAAGTAGAAAAGACAATTTTTTTTTCCTTTTTTTCCTTTTTTCTTCTTCCTTTTTTTTTCTTTTGAATTTGCGGTACTTTACAAAACGTAAGAAAATCTATTTGAGTTTTTGGATTGTGAAAAACAAAAGCCATAATGAATTCTAAAATAAGCTATGTCATTCCTCTTTTTTTTCGTTCTTTTCGACTCACTTTTCTACTTTTTTTTTTCTTTTTCATTTTTGCCTACACACTTTACTCCTAACAAATTAATTAAATTTTTTTTTTTCAAAATCAATCCGTCAAATGACCACGTTACCCTTAATAATACAACAGTTAGCACATAGGGATGCTTTAAAGGAGAGTCTCCTACAAAGGGCCATGTGGGTCCCGCTAGGTCTCCGCATGATGCACATAAGCATGACCTAAAGGCTGACCTACGTTGTGGTTTACTAACAAGGCTGTTCGGGGGAGCGTATGGTCGATAGTGGCTGCTTTGCTTTCCACCTACTCCATAACACCGACGGCTCCCCCCTAAAATAAGGGTGACTCAACTAGAGGTTGTGTACAAAACGTGTACTACAGACTTGTTGCAGAAAGAAGGCTGGGGGGTGGACTCATGACGACAGATATAAAGCGGTAACACATAGGATAAATACTATAAACAAAGAGCACGAAAACGCACAAAAGTGAAAATAACACAACAATAATCACAAACAATGCTTATACACTCGTAATGCCAAACAAAGCCGATACGACTCAAAAATAAGTTCAAATTCTCATACTGTCCCCAGCAGAGTCGCCAGAAGATGTCACACCCCTTTTTTAACACGTACTCCAAAAATGGAATATTTTTAAAGTTCAAAAGGGTTTATTATTTTAAGTGACAAGAAATGAAAAATTGCTTCGAAAAAGGGATTATTTGCATTTTTATTCAGAGTTGCCACTTGGCATAGTCCGGTGTGCCAAGTCACCTTTGAAAAATTCCTTTTTCGAAACCAATTGACTCTTAAATCGGTTTGCGCACAGAGATTCCGGCTAAGGAATTCTGTTGATCGAGGGGAAGGTGTTAGGCACCCCTCGATCCTGTGGTTCGACCACGGTCTCTTGACGGAGTGTATCGACTATTTTTGGCATTATGAAGTGTATAAACCACAAAAATAAAGCACGCAAAAACAATCAAACAAACAAAACGAAACAAATCGAAATGTAAATCCAGTCCAATTATTACAACCCAAAAATAGAAAAGAACTGAAAATAAACCTATGCTAATCCTAAACTAATGCTTTACCTGATGCCTCGGGCCTTCATCGCGGACGTCCTCCGGGTACAAGGTACTTCGGGGCGTTCCCCGAATAAATCAATACAAATCCGTCGGGGCATTCCCCGGCCAAATGAGTACAATTTAAACTTTTCGTACAATAAAGTAAAAGTATCATTCAAGCACATATTCAAAACACTCCAACAAATTGTTATTCCTAAATTTGCCTACCCAGCCTACGTTTGCCTATGCGTTCTCGACTAAAGACATAAGTCCATCACATTCCCTTATACCGAATAGAACAAAGACAACAAACCAACGTTAATCTACGTTCAACTTTTACCAATTCCGCCATTGCTTCCCTAAATCCCCTTATCAATCCATTAAAACATGATCAACTTCAATTTTCAAACCACCAAAATCGACACACCAAGCATCATGATCATGACAATTAATATCAATAAAGTGCAACAAAACATAATCACAACAAGCATAATCACAACCAATTCAATATAACAAAATAAACAAAAGAGAGCGGGTTAAAGAATTGGACCTCACTGACACTTGCTTTTGTCGATAATAAAGAAATCTGAAGACCAAAACTCGATCGGAGAACCTCACGACGAACAACCAAACTCGGTATTAAAATGATGACCGGAACAACTCCAAAACCAGCGAATAAAAAAAACTTTACTCTACGAACACCCGCAACTGAGAACTACAACACAATTCGATAAAGATGATTCGAGATCTACTATCGACGACGAATCGCAAAATAAATGAAACCAAGATTAACCAACAAACAACAGGAAACCAAAAACCCAACATAGATCGGGATCCAGGGAGTTCCGGTGATGGAAAGACGGGCGGAGATCCGGCAGTTTGATCGAGCCGGCGTAAGAGATCCGGCGGTTCTGGTCGGATTCTCGGGTTGGGAGGTCGGGTCTGGTCCGGTCGGCGAACCGCGGTAGATCTGGTCGGATCTAGTGACGAAGAGACGGCGGCAACGCCTGTTCTCCGATGGCGGCGCTGGTTCGCCGACTATTTCTCCAAAACTGAGCTACGACTGTTGGAGGCCGGAGATGGCAGCGACAGATCTGGCGGTAGTTCGGAGATGGCGTCGGTCGGAACTCCGGTCGGCCGCCGCGGATTCTTTTTTTTTTTTTAGTTTTGGGGAGAGAGATATGGTAGAAAGAGAGAGGGAAAGATGGTGGTATTGTGGTTGCCGGAGCTTCGGTCGATCGCCGGTGATGTTTAGAGAGAGATTGTGAGTATAGAGAGAAGAGAGGTAGAGAGAGGTGATGCTAATTTTTTATCTTGTTTCCTCTTTTTTGATTTTTTTGTTCACTCTCCTCTTCCTCCTCCTTTTGGTGTATGTGGGTGTGCATATATATTATTTTTTTTTGAGTCTTTTCTTTGTTGACAAGAAAAAGAAAGGGGGGTGGGGTGACATGGAGTAGGGGGTTGGGTGAGGTAGGTGATGGGTATGGGTTGTTGGAATGGATAAAATTTTGTTATCAATTTTCTTAGAGTTGGTTATTTTGTCCTTTTGTACGGAGGTTATTATATGGGGTAGTACACATGGTAAGACGAGGGTAAAAATGGATAACTTGGGTCTTCGGGAGGGACAGAATTAGGTGTCTACATAAACTAATAAATGTAAGAAGATGTCAAAGTGTGACTGATTCATTAAGGGCAGGAAAGTTGTGGGAAAGTATTTAATATTTTCATGATGAGTTGAGAATTTTACTATCTCCAATTGTGAAATTTTGATCAGGAGCGGGAAACTCTCCAAAGTTTTTATGATTATAGTGAATTTTGACAATTAAAACTTGGAGGGAAACTCATGAACTTTTAAAATTTTTCTTGACCATCTAAAAAGGGTAAACTTGTTACTACTATATAAAGGCGTCGTTGCTTGTGATAGTGTTTAACTTGTTACTAATATCCAAAGTTCTAATAGTCTTAACTTGAAAAGGGTATGATTTGGCATAATTCTATTTTTAGGCTTCTTGTGCTATCTTTCTTTATATTAAAATAACGACATTTCCTATTTAATTTTTTATTTTCTCAGACTAAAAATGGAGAATTAACATATACATTTTAGAGTTGAATTGTTAAAGCAAAGAATTGTAAGTCTGCCAGATCGTGAAGAATTTGATAAAAAATTATCAATATTGTCCGACCAAATTCAAACATTGGATAGAATGCTAAGAGTTTTACTCAGTTGCATGTGCTACAATGCTGATGGATGCTTTACTTCTCCATGATCACCCCCTCTTCAATTAATAATGGACGGTAAGTGCTAATGTTAGTTTGATCAGCTTTGACTGCTATGAATATAATTTTGATTTATCGAACCATTCTCCAACGTGAATTGGAGTATTTTTGTCCCGATCTATTCACTATGATTTGTGCTAATCAAATTATTTGAATCAAAAGTATGTTGATTAGAACAAAGTAGCATAACAATGGAAGCATTTTCTCCTAGGAATATTCAATCTCATAAAATACTTATGTCATGTATCTGGAAAAATTTAAACAAACATAAAAAACAGATGAAACGAAATTAAGATAACTAAACGAAACATGAAAATTCACCACAAGCCGTCGTAACTATCCCCGCCGTCGATTTCACCCATGTGCCGAAATTAATCCTGTCTCATGTTATGCAGTTGCCATCGAAGTTCATCATTTTCTACTCTGAGAGTATCCACAATTCCCTTCATAACTTCCATGTCTCTTATAAGATTTGGTGCAAACTCACGGACTTGGACTGGACGATGATTATGTGGTTGGCCATTTGCATGACCCATTAGGTGCCGTTACCATAAATATTGACGCCAAAATTGTCCATTATTTTCAAAAACTATTTATGTTCTTGACAAATTTTTTTTTCAATGATGAAGGTTGAAGAGTTAGGGTTGTTTTATATAGCATCAAACCTATGAAACCCAAAGGACACCATCTGAAAGTTGCATCCATTGAACGTGACTCTTTAGTTTTTTTAGAAATCTGAAACGTCTTTGACAAGTAGTGAACGTGAATCTTCAATTTTGCGGAAAAAAATTAAACTGTCTGTGGCAAATATTGAATATGACTTTTATTAGGGTTAAGTAATTTGAAAGTCTGATAATTATTGTTATTTACACAAGCCGTAAGTTTAAGGGGTAATAGACAATTATTACATTGTTCTCCTAAAGTAACATCAGTGATTACTTACTCTTTTTCTCAGTCCACTACTTTCTATTGATCTGGCCCTAATGTTGGTCATAAAAAAAATCTACTTGCATTAGTTTTCTACAATGAATTAACAATCACATGCCTCATTTAAAAGATGTACATTATTTTCCATCTCAATTTATTTGATGATGTTTGAATTTTGAGAATGAATTGAGTTAACATTTTATTATATTATATTATATTATATTCCTGCTAATTGATTTTAATATGTAGCGAGTTAAAATGTTAAAACAAAATCACCAATGGGGATAACAAAAAATCTCCCACTACTAAATCTGGAAAATACGTTTAAGACTTTCAATTTATAGAAGAGGTAGTGATTACTCTGATTATGTAAGAAGATGATTGTTTACATGGAATTGAAGAAACAAAATACAAAATAAGTGATTACACTGTTGGTGGATTATTAGTTAGTTAAAATCAAAATTAGATATTAAAAAAAGTAATCAGAATACAAAATAAGTTACATAGTTTGCTGCAGAATGGAAAAAATGACTTTTAGTCAACATAACAAAATTCAAGAAAACAAAAAAAAGACAGAGAAAAATTAAGATAACTAAACTAAACTAATGAAACTCCTAAACTGAACATGACATGTCACCACAGGTCGTTATTCCTATCCTCGCCCTCTATTTCTCCCATCTGCTGAAATAACCTCTACCTGATGTAACACATTTCTTATAGAATTTCATTATTTTTTTGACTATGAGTATCCACAAGTACCCTCAAAAATTCCACGTCTCTTATAAGATCAGTAGCTTCATGGTTCGCGGATGATACCCCGGCAACAACAAATTTTGCGATCGTTGGTTGATGATGGTTACATGACTGTTTGCATGATTGTTTGAGTGTGAATTATCTTTTTTTTTTCAAAGATTATTTAAGTTCTTAAAAACTTTTATTGAATGATAAAGTAAATTGATGATTTTAGCTTGTGTTATATAGCATCAAACCCATGAAATCCAAAGGTCACCTTGTGAAAGTTGCATCCAATGAACACGATTCTTTATTTTACTAAATTAAATTTAAAACATCTTTCATAATTATGAACACGAATCTTTATTTTTTTTTATAAATAGTTTGAATCATCAGCGACAATTAGTGATCATGTCGCTTCGTTTTGCCGAATTAACTTGAAACGTCTTTGACAATTATTAAAGTTAAATCTATATTTTGGTTAACTAATTTGAATGTCTTTGATAATTATTGGTTACCATTTTATTTGAATACATGTATTGTTAATACGGTTCGTAAATACTTAAAATTATGTATTTTTCCATTGATTCATCAAGAAACATTAACTTAGAGAAACTTCTACACAGACCACACTTAATTTTATTTTATATTGGTTTGGGGGTAGGAAGGAACAACTACCAATCTTCCTTTGTTGCATAATTCTTTCAATTCTATATGCAGCTGCTTCAATATGCCTGAACATCGCCTTTTGCTTGGCGCCAAAGCTGTCCACGCAGCACGTTAATGCTTCCAGCTCCACTTGTATTTCATGAACCTGAGTGTACAATAATTGAAGTGGATTAATTGCAGCATACCTGTATTGAGGCAGGGCATGCGAAGGGTGGGATCCATGTGGGTTATTGGGTAGGTTGCTTATTTTCACCTGCAATTTCATAACAAAATTTAAAACTATAAAGAAAGATGGTAATAGAAAAATAAATGGACGCATGATCTACTCTAACCTTATGTTATGTTATATTTCACGAAGCTGCTAAGATTATACCTATGTTGTATTATATCCTAATACAAACCCTCAATTTATAGAAAAAAATTATCACAGAAAAGTAACCTTTGCCTTTTGCTAACAATATTTACAGTCAACCTATATAAACGTCGCACTTAAAAATTCTTTGTAATATTTGAAATGTAAATTTTATCTCTAAACTAAACTTATGGTGGAAAGTAACAACAAATATTTGAAATTTAAATAAATTTCTTATGCATTCGTCTGTTACGCTATAATTGTAGATCAAAAAATGAGTTAGTTCCACAGTATATCACTTCAAATATTAAAGTATGCATCTGAAATAACATGTCACTAACATAACTCACTAAAATCATCATCAATGAACTACACATATAGTACTACCATTTGAAAAATAATGGAAGAGGGTTAAATCTGTATAAGGATTTTATTGTAAAAAAAATATATTCCCTTGGTCCGATTTTATTTGTCAAAAATTTACATTTTTTAGTTGTTACTTTTCATTTTACCAAGTTAATATGGGGATAGTACAATGAGACAACCAAAGTAATAGAAAATAGGAGAATTTTAATCCAGTTTATTCTTCTTTGACAGTTGCGCTAATAAATGGGGGATATATTACTACGGTATAACTAAGTAAGTAGTATTTGAAATTGAAAATTTAAATTAGAGTCGTGTAACTTTGGTGCACCGTTGATGTATTTACAACTTGCACCATCATGTAACTTTTATCTGTTGTAATAGGTCTTTCATTTTTTTACCTGATAAATGGATAAACTGCTACAATAAGTAAAAGTTACATGATTGGTGTAGAAAAAATACACAGACCATGCACCAAAATTAAATTCGTAAAATTATTGCATAAATGCCAATGGGGTAGAGATATTAATCATCGCGGATGTTATATTATATTATTATCTAAGCAAAATTTTTATAATTTTTTTTTTACTACCAACTTCTTAAACACCAAACCATTTGTAATTGCAAACTTGTTAATTACAACTCTAGCATACAATGCAAAGTGAGGCTATTATTACATGGGGTTCCGTATCACATGAAAGATTTTGGAAGGACTTGGAATAGTGACTCGAACGGATGACTCCAGTGCTATTCCATTAGGCATGCGTGACACTCTTTAATGGTGTCTTGGAAAATGGAAAGGTTGCCTATCCAAAGTAAAAGCAATGATGCCATAGCCATCGATTGAAAAAAGGGTCCCTTCGTTTAAGTCATGCATGCACCTCTATTATAAACCCTAACCTAATTTTAATGGGTTATTTGGATGGAAAGAGAAGTTGACGGTTGGACTTGGAATTGGAGTTACTGTTTATAGATATGAATATATATTGAAGTTGTTACCTTATTGTCGTGTAAAAAACATAACTTCTATAAGTGAAACATAATTTAATTTTTTACAAAAAAATAAAATAATTTCCCTATAGTGAAGTTGTATTTATGGGAAAAAAAACTATTTTTCACTCACTAAAGTAGAAGTAATAAGTTTTTGGTACATCAATCATTTCCAACGTTTCAAAGGGTCGCACCCCATCACATGGATGCAACTATTCATACATGGTTTTTTACTTGGACAAAGACCTATTTAAATGGCATTAAAATTATCACAAAACTAGTCTTTATACATTCCAGAACTCCCAAACTTATATTTTCCGTTTAGTGTAATCTTGTTTAATCAGGAAAGAATTGAAAAGGTTAATTTTTCAACTACTAAACACTTATCTTATTTCCATTACATGATGATGTTAAATATTTTATTTTAGATTATTATCATCTCTTCTTCGTTTATCTGACTTTTTTTGGTTTGTACAGAAAGGGAAGAAAAAATCAGCGAGAAGTATGTGACTGCACTGATGGAGAAGCCGACGAAGGACCATGTAATGCCCCGATTTTCTAAACAGGAATGCTACACGATGCTCATAACCCCGAAGGATCACAAGCTAACCCATGACTTATATCTATACCTGTAACTGCATAATATACATATAAAATATGGAAACATGAACAAAAAGGCCATAAGGTTCAATCTTGAACAATAAAACATCTGAATAAGGTGGTATCACAGTACCAAAACAAAACTGAAAATACTAAAGTCTGAATCTGAAAACTCTATAATCATCTGAAAGCCTCTAAACTATATGAATAAGAAGTTGAAAGAACATGTCTCCAACTAACTCCTTAAACTGAAAATAAACTGAAATACTGGAATACTAAATGTAGTGATCATGTCCTCAAAATATGAGGACTCACTTCTAATTGAATTCTACTGCTGGTCTGAATCTGCGTCTCAAACCTATGGTGTAACATAAAAGAAAGCACCATAGCATAAATGCATCAGTACAACTAAAGTACTGAGTATACGTGGGGGTAGACTAAGTGCATGGGGTTTATATGCATGAACATGCAGACTAATATGAATGTGAGAATACATACATACATACGTAACTGCTACTGAACTCATGGAGATACTGACTACTAAGTCTGAATACTAATATCATGACTTTACCGATACTGGGATAATGAATAGATGAATGACTGTTTCTGATAGTTCAAATTATGAAGAACTGGTCTGGTTGACTATGTCTGACAATCCTGAAGCTGAAACTGATATCATGAATTCTGATAACTGATATGACTGATACATGAGTTTAGAAAACTTATATAACTGTGGTGATCAGCCTGTCCGATGTAACTGGTACTGAGCGACTGTATCTAACAGTCTAAATCTTCTACTAATGATTAAGAGTGACTAAGCTTGAGATCAAGCCTAAATAATAGGTAATCTTTGGAACTAATAATGAGAATACTCAACTGAATCTAAGATTGAGATTAAGCCTATCTGATGGGAGATATCTAGAATTACTGATACTAAATAACTCAATGAGAGACCGAGCCTATATGACGGGTGGTCTTTAAGTCTGTGGAACTATCTGAGTTCCTTATTGAGATTAATGACTGTATCTGACAGCCCTGATTTCTGATTTCTACTGTGAAGACTGATATTAAAATTGTAACTGTGGGATATATTCATGTAACCAACATGCCCCATGATAAGCTGATTGGGGTCCAATCTCTGCCCTAACTGGAAGGGTGTCAATACCATGCCATCGGTAAAGACAGCTACTGTGGAGTCAGTCCTAATCTAGTGGGTGACTCCTGGGATCAGTCCTATACATATAAATGTGCTAACGGGTAAACCCTGAGTATGTCAGTCCTATCTAACGGGTGACATCTCATAGCTACGCTGGCTATATAGTTCTGGAACTTAGGGATTTCTTCTAAGGATCTCAGCCCTCACTAGAGGGTGAGTCCCAATATCTAGGCTTGCTCGGTGCTGAATCCTACTCCCATCTGAAAGACACTAAAATAAACTGATTAACTAAACTTACTGAGTTCCGTGACTGATGGAATACTACTGAGTTTATAAGATTTCTGAGGGTACTAACTTATAGAGATTACTGAAGTTACTGGGTACTGAGATTACTGAGATTAACTGAGCATAACTAAGATTACTAAACTACTGAGACTGCTGAGATTTCTGAGTCACATGAGTAACTGAATTCTATAGATCATGGCTTGACTAAGAGTATCGTGACAACATGTCATGGCTCTAGGCACACAGCTATATTTTTTGGGTACAAGTATCCCCAGGACTCGATGGAAGGAAACTGACACATATGACTGACTTGATCATAAGAATAGAGTCCACAATTTACAATATCATAAGTAGGGGATTTCATACTACACATGATTATCATATTCTTGAACATGAAAGATAATGCATGTAATATGTACATACTTGCATGGTTCTAGTTTCATGAGCATTCCATATCACAATAACAATACATAACAATTTACATGAAATTCATATTGAGTCATAAGAGATAGAGAATGGACTTTTCATTTGGGTTCTACTTATCCATATTGCATGATTTCTAGTCTCTTAGGTATTTTATCAAACACCTTGCATGAACTCTTTAAGGCATAGGTGTATTCACAAATTTACACCACATTAATCCACCCAAATTCATGGTTTCCAACTACATGATCATAATCCTCATGAAAATTCATCAAATTTCCATTCTATAGCACAAACAACAAACAAAAACATTAATACAACCATATCACCACAAAATATTCATGATTTAGTAATCAAACATTGACTCTTGAACTCCATGGACGAAAGGAATCTGTGGATGAACACTACACATAACTTAGAAGGAAGATTCTTAATGATTGACGGAGGAATTTTCTTGAACTTGAATCTTCTATGAAAACTCTAGCTTGTGTTCTTAAGAGGATTTTGAGAGAAAGAATATGTTTTGGTGAAATAAGGGCTTAATTCCGTGTTTAGGCATTATATAGGGGTGAAAAAAGCACTATTTTACCCCAAAACGGACTATTTAAGTCAACTGGACACCCACATGTGCGACGTACTCTTTATCACATATATTAGGGTATATGTCACACATCTTATCTCACATATTAGGGTGTGCGTCGCACACCTTATCACACACCTTATGTCAGGCGACGTACTCTACTTTGCAAAGTCATAATTTCTTGCTCGGGTGTCAAATTTGGACGAAATTGGTATCGTTGGAAAAATAATTCAAAGATATTTCATTTGACATATAGTAGGACATATAATTCAATATATAAAAGATTTTATGATCTAATGAAGTTGACCCAAGTTTTGACGCTCACTAAAACTTGAACGATAGGAAAGCTTTCAACTTGTACTTGAGTTAGGGAACGTCTATAATCTAAATTCATGCTCAAATATATTTCCACACTACATAATTGATTAAAACACTAAATTTACATAGGATTTGATGATTTTGAAATGTCTACGCATAGGAATGATAAAATTTTATTCTAGTCCAAAATATGGGATATTACAGACCATTTAGTTGATCTACACTTTCTTTGCATCGACCTTGTCTCTAAGATAGATGCGATACTGGTTCAGTAAGATCATCTTCATTAAAAATTAGATAGTTAGGAGGCTTTTTTGAGGGCAACAACCTATGCTTTAGGCCTTGATGACAATGATATCATCCCCCCAGCTCTTCCCTAGTAAAACGGATATCTTAGCAACCTACGCCCATTATGGAATAGTTAGTATTTTTGTGTGATTTTTCTTTTGACAAGTTATTGACTAATAAAATTGTTGGGTTGTAGTTGCAATGCTATGGTTGCTTAATTTCATTTTGTTTGACAAGTATGTTCCGAATGTAATAAAAACTTTCATTATACGCACGTTAATGCTTAAGTATATGGTTCCGTTCATTAAATTCATAATATTGTGAAATCAAAGATAGAACAAGAAATACTTTTCAATTGGTTGGACAAGGAAAAATGAGGTAGAATGTACATACGTCCATTTTTTTTAATTAAGACGAGTGACAAGTCTACAATTTAGGTTCTATGTGCGTGACCCTATTAAGTCATAGGAGGAAATGGTGATATTTTCAAACTATTTAGGTGAAACTTATACTTTTCAATATGAAGAAAAGTGGTCATCAAAATTTGAATAAAAATCTAATTTTTTTGCGCTATTTAAAGGCAATCTTGCTTTCATTTCAAACATACCAGTCCATTTTTTTTATCATATTCTTAAGGAGATTTACCTAAGATATGTACTTGCATTAATATATTCTATTTTCCCCATCTTTGATTTCCTATCACAATAATTCATCATCAAATTTGCTGACTTACTAGTTTGGAAATGGACGTTGTCGATCTAATATGCATAAGCCTTGAAGAATTAGAGGAAAGAGTTGAAGATCTATTAGATCGTGAATAAATTGAAGAAAAATTATCGAATTTATCCGATTGAATTTATGTATTAGATAGTTTTCTTTGCTGTTAACTTATGCGTTTGGGCATTGATATTGATCTATGCATTCATATCCTACCTTCGCCTCCTAGATAATGAATGATTGTTGTAATTTGAAGATTAATGAATTTATTGCGTTCATATTATTAGAACGTGTTCTTTAATTTTCCCACTGCATTGTCCAACATCAAATCGCACTGTTAGAAACAAAAGGTCCAGTAGGTTAGGTACAGTCAGGCACCATATTTCCCTACTAACCCTTAATCTTCCATTAAAATCTGATTTAGTACCTAACTAAATTAATCCAGTCATCTATATCAGCAAGCATTTAGTTTAGGTAATAAATACTTGTGATTTACCCAAGCCAAGCATGCTATAGGGGAGGCTCATCATTAATGCAATGTCAATATTTTTTTGTTCATCAAAACAAATCGTCAACTGAAAAATTAAACAAATGACTTGCCTTTAATATGGTCTTTTTGTGTTTTGAAATTATTTGATCATATAAAACATCAATTTCCTAAGTTAGTGGTTGGGCATGATAAATTTAAAATAAATTTATTTTATGTTCATGTCCACTAAATTTACATTTTAATTTATCACAATAACTTTAAAACAACTCTAATTTATATGCATGAACAAACACAATTGCAACTTCAACAATATCCCAACTTCTAATTTATCACATCCAAACACGTACTACAATTGCCTCAACTCAACTATACCTTATCCACTATATAAATAGGGATCACCATTGCTCTAAACCACTCATCTTCTCCTCAACAATTGTAGAGAATTGTTTCTCAAAAAAAAAAACTTTCCTTCCAACAAACATAACCCTATACGTTAGTTGAAGTAATTTATTTTTTTCTTATCCTAACATGTCAAGTGTTAAACTTGCTTCTTTTTCTTGTAAAATTTGTATTCTTTTTATTTTCCGTTAATAATTGAGGGATATTATTTGAGACATTATTTTTTCATAATGCTTGTCTGATTTAGATTTAAGTTTTGCATTCTAAATATTATTTGGGTAATATTTTATTCATATTGCATGGCTAATTTAGATTTTATTTTTGCAATTTTTTTTATTATGTGCTATATTTTTTGTTCATCTATTATGTAGCAATGGCAGATCCAGTATGGGATGTGGCTGTATTGATGAACACGGTCAGGGATCTACAGAGGACAGTGCATGATTTACGTTGAGAGTTGACCGCCACTAGAGCAAGGCTAATTAGGGAGATGCATAGAATTGCGGGTCATCTGCCCAATGGACCTATGGAAGATAATGAGAATAAGAATAATAATAATAATTAAGCGTGTTTTTTTTAAAATAATATGATATTTTATGTAGTAGTTTTTAGGTAGTAGTTTTTGTTGTATGTAGTATTATGTAATTAGTTTTCGTCGACTGTAGTCTGGGTACCCCTGTTTCGCTTTTATTAATGAAGAATATCTATATTTGATCCTACTAATTTTAGTTTTTGTTTTTAAAAACTCACCCATGCAGAGTAGTATTAATTTTCTTACGCAAAATCACTGAAGTATGAAAACTCACGGTATAAATTGTGTTTAAATGTTATGAGATTTAGTTTATGTTGTATTAATTTAGGCTCTTAAAAAGTAATACAATTTGCAGTTTTTTAAGTGGCACTAGCTATTTGTTAGTCGAACGATGTTCAATAATGCCCGCAAGATATAACTCATCCAACGGAAAAGAGTTTCCTAAATAACAAGCATACTTTCAACAACTTAGTTTGTTAATAAAAAAGTTGACATTTCACTATCATAAAAGATTATTCCTCCATTTCATTAAAATTACAAATGTCGTATTTTAATGAATAACTCATCTTTTAATTTATTAACATAACTCAAAAATATTTTTCTTAGTGGCACATGTAGAGACACAACGGAATTTTAACTGAAATAAAAATAAGGAGAACATTCAAAAAATATTATATTGGAAAGATAAGAATGTAATTCAAAATAAGGATTCAAAGAATTTGCATTGAAAAAGATAAGAATTTAACTAAACCTTGGTTGTTTAAAAGGCTTCATCAGTATTGAATATCAATTTCAAGTGGCTGAGTTCTATTTAAAGATTCTCTAGTGTTCAATAATACTTAAGTGTTGCTAAACTAATTTTGATAAGTTCAATGGTAAAAATAAATCTCAATAGTTAGATATTCATTCAATACTTTCTAACATGTTGCAGCACTAACTTATTATTTTGCTTATCACCAGGAAAAAATCGATAGGATTTATGAAACTAATGGATATTGATGTCAAGTTGGATGGTCTTCACCAAGAATTGTCTGCACATATCGTTGTGATTCAAGAGAAGCTTGGACTGCTGGAAAGCTACCATGCAGTGTTGGATGTCCAAGTCAATGCTTTGCATACTAGGATGAGTGCTATATTTGTACGATTAGGCATTGATCCAGGTGTTCCATTTTCCCCACCTTCGTCTGCTTCTTCAATGCCTACTTCATCACCCTATCCATCCCTATCACCACCCCCCAAATTTCCCTGCCTTTGTGATGTATTAATTGTTTTTAATTCATAATTATTGTTTAAATGAATGAAATCCTTTATGTAGCCGATTGTCGAATATATTTCTAACATTTTATTATGATGATGTTCTTTTCTATGCAATTGCTGGACGTATTCCTTAACAAAATAAAACACCTAGATTTCAAATCTAACTTTAAAAGCAAAATCATTTCATGCAAAGACTTCAAGTAACTATAAAACGTGTGTAATATGATAGGGACGGTAAATAGCATGTACATTGAGATCCCCACCTTATATTAGGCTCTATATAATGGTTTCCTACAACTCTATAGTTAGACTTGTGTTTGGGGTTGTTACTTATTACTTTTCTTCCTAGTGGATGAACAATTAACAGGTAGTTTACTTCATTAAATGTCCTATTTTTTCTTTTCTACTTGTTAAATGTTGTTTCTTTGTGTAATTGATGCTACTGCCTTTGAAGGTTCCTTTATTTTCACTATATGGTTTATAGTGTGGATAACATTGGTTAAAGTTATGCATTGAACATTATGTCTTGATTCATTTAGAACTACTCATTAACCTAGGAAACATAGTTGAGACCTAATTCATGAGACGTTCGAGTGTTAAGTAATAAACAAACAACAACATGTAACATTTTAATTTAGTTTAACTAAATAAAATAAAAATGTTTTTGTTACATACTTGTCAATAATCCTAGAACACACAAAGCCACGACTACTCAAAATTACAAATATTACAAAATTGAGAAGTATTATACACAACATAATTAAATTCACAAGTTTAGATTTAGAAATTTCTTTACTTTATGTCATGTAATTACCAATCCAAAAAAATTTGCTCTACTCATGCTCATTGTCATTTACCATGTTGTTTTCGAGTCAATTTTTACCAAGGTTATCATGTCGATTTTGTGCCATTCTTGCAAAATTTAGATTTGCAGGCTCCTTCATCAAACTTGAGAAAGGCAACTTGGACGGGTTTAAATGTTAAATCCGTCTTAATGAACATACATAGTGATAGATTTCGACAAAGAAAGATATAGGGTCATCATTTTGACCTACCAAAGTCAGATTAATTGTAGGGTTAATTGTATCAAGTACTCAACTACTACCTCTTAAATCTCACTATCTGTATCTTATTGTGTCACTATTTACTACGCAGATTTTATTCGGGTCGAATAGATAATACGTAACATTTTAGTATATTTATATGATCATTTTAATTATGGATTAGCCTAGTCATATCTTCACTTTTCACTACGAACTCGTTTAACAAGAGCCATTCCGCATAAGAAGAGTTGCATGAAAGATTGAGTTATTTTGGGTTGCTTCATTTCAATGTATTTGCATTGAAAAGGATTATGTAATCAAGTCAATATGATTTTGGAGGGGGTAGAAATCATGACATAGGGTCCTCAATGCTCCCCACTACTTACACAACAACTTGCGATTTCTAGTTTTTTTTAAAAGATGTGTACTGTTAGTTTTATTTATACAAATTTCATCCGGTCTAATTGGAAAATGCGTAACATGTGGTATATTATATGGTCATTTTTTTCTATGCAGCCATTTACCATGTTGATTTTCGAGCGATTTGACCAAAATTGAGATTATGTAAGCTCCTTGTCAAACTTGAGAAGAGCAACCTGGACGGGTTTATTTCTCACATCCATCGTGACGGCCTTACAAAGTGATGACTTTTCACAAGAAACATATAGGTTATAATTATGACCTACCAAGTTAATTGTATCCAACTACCCTTTCAACTATTGCCTCTTTAACTTTAACTTTTGAGTTATTTTTTCTTATGCATTTTTATTCAAGTTCAATAGAACATTCAAAACAATGTACAATATTTATATGATCATTTTAATTAGTTGCATAGTGAAAGATTATGACATCAACTCATCACGTCATTGTTTATACATAAAATACAGTAATATTGATTATTAATGTATTGTTAAGCACCAATAAACCAAAAATAAAATGGTTGTTCGGTGCTTTGGCTATGGTGTGAAATCTAAGTACCTTCATGATTCCTCTAGGGATGTATGTTCAATTCCCTCTTGCAACAAACTTTTTTCTAAAAGGAAGTGAGCACCCACAACTTTCCTCATTCCCGAGGAAACTATTCCCGGCTGAACTAAGAAGAGACAGTTGGAAGATTGAGTTGTTTTGGGTCACTTCAATAATAATGCAATGCTGTTTGCATAGTTAAAATTATGACAAGTTATTCTCATTTATAGGGTATACATCATGATATAGGTTCGTCAATACTTCTAACTACTCACTACAAGATTTGTAATTTCAGGTCAGGATATTTTTAAAGGTTTCCATAATTTTTATTCTGCCAATATCATTTGATTACAATCAGATTTTGTTTGTTATAGTGGTTGCATTATTCGTATATTATATACCTACTTCTCTATACCAATTTTACCTATTTCGCATCGACTTTACTAGGAGCTGGGGCACCACACCAATTGAACACAGGTCTGCACCTGACTAAGAAGAGATTTTTGGAAGATTGAGTTGTTTTGGGTCACTTCAAGATTAATGCAATGCCATTTTCATAGTTAAAATTATGACAACAAGTAATTCTCATTTATAGGGTTGGCATCATGAAATAGGTTCATCAATCCTTCCAACTACTCACTCAACGATTTGCGATTTTAGGTCACCATAAGGTTAATTTTCAGTGTACCGATATCATTTCATTCCAATAGAAAATATGTGAAGATGTAACCCGTATTTTTGTATCATCTTTACAATGAAATAATTTAGCAGACGGGTTTCCGTTTCAAAATTTTCCAAGGTCATAAGGTGTATTTTATGTCATTCATGCAACAATGAGTTTCGCAAAAGGAAGCCTCAAGATTAAGATTCCAATGGAGGACACAGGATTTAAGCATAGAGGGTTCTTACAAATATTTTAAACTGACAAAATATTAAAAAATTAATCTCAATGGGGTTCGAACGCCGGGCATTCCTACAAGTGGATTAACCTAGAGTCAACCTAAATACCAATGCAACCAACCAGTTTTTGTTATATTGGTTGTTTATATATATATTATATAGCTAACTTTCATATATTTTGTATGTTATTTTACCTATTCTACACCGACTTTACTGGGTACCAGAGCACCACACAAATTGGATGTAGGTCAGGACCTAACTAAGAAGAGATGGTTGGAAGATTGAATTATTTTGGATCATTTTAACATTAATGCATTTGCATAGTTAAAATTATGACAACAAATCTCATTTATAGGATGGACATCATGATATAGGCTCATCAATCCTACCAACTACTCATTCAACAATTTACGATTTCAGGTCACCATATTATTAAAGTTTAATTTTCATTGTGCCGATATTGTTCCATTCCAATAGAAAATATGTGATGATATGACCCGTATTTTTATATAACATCTGATACATCATTTATTAAGTTCAACAACTACAATTGCACCACATTATCAACCATAGATCTCAATTATACCGTGTGATTCATATATTTACTTGCATACATATGAACAAACTACCTGAATAAAGCACATTCACTGACTATAATAAATGTACACTCGTAAAAATGATTGTTAATGCATGCCAAGTCATCTATATATATATATGTTAAACATCACATACCAAAGCGTTTGTTTGTAATCCTCAAATAATAACAAAGGTAAATTAATTCGCAACATGACCAGAACACCCGTTAGAGGATCGACTTTCCTAGGTGGTTGTGACTTCCCTAGTGTTCTAGAAAAACTTGATGAAGAACGCAAAGGTAAATGCAAAGTACTTGAGGATGAGCTCACTAAGATCATTGAGTGTTTGTTCACATGGAAAGGAGAACCGTATGTTGAAAAGTTCTTGCTTAACGAACAAGACCCCTTGACTAAATATTTTGATATCTATCAGAAGGTAGTTCATGAATACTGCCTTACTCTTTCCCTTAAAAGAGACACTAATGCTGCTGAACCATAACATTCAAGGGGGACCAACCAAGGCGAGGCAAGTGATGCAACTTCACGAACTAGACCAATAAAGAGGTCGTATTCTAGGGTTCTACTTCTGTAGGTAGTTTAGCCGCATCATTTTGTATTTTTTTTAAAGTATTACAAACCTAATCTTTTTTTAATTGAAATGTTAATGCATTGTGCAATATCCTTACTGATGCTAATATTGCAAAAAACAAGTGATTTTTAATTACTACTGCCCGCAAGAGATTAAAAAATACATTGTCCAAATGCCTAGGCTTTGGTAATTACAATACATAAAAATAAAATAAGATAGACATACTTAAAAAATGGTTAGCTTCCCAATTAGTTTCTACTGTTACACCTAATCCCCCGATAATTTTTTTAGTTTCAACATTTACTATTTCAAATTAATAAATATTTATAATTAAAATCAAATACTACATAACGACATTCAATCAAAACCCAAAACAAAATAGTAACACCAAAAAAGAAAAGAACATGCTTTGATACTAATTTTTGTAAAAGTAACGATAAGCATGCAAAGAGGAGGTTTCAACTACACAGAATATGTCCGTGTTGCTTAAGTTGAAGGATGAAGGAAGTTATCTTTATCCTTTTGATATCGATCAAACATTTCCTTTCATATCACCTCAATCCTCTCTTTCATAGCATTTACTCGAATCATCATGACCTCTAGACGGTCCTGCGACCTTCTAATTTGCTTATCTAGCTCAGTCATTACTTTGAATAGTTGTTCTGTATCACATTAAATTCCATCGGAACTATCTTCAGTAGGCTGGATATAAATACATAAAATAATTGGTAGGGTTAAACATACATGCAAAAAATTGTAGGAATACAACAATGGATAGTATTTTCAACTCATACTTTCATATCTTCAACAACTGAAACTACAATAAATTTCTTCTTCGAATCGCTATGGTTAACTACATGATTCCTACATGGTCACACAGTTTAAATAAAGGGGAAAGATGTAATCTATCAATGTTGGAATTAATGTGCACACCTAACCAATTGGTAGATTATCTTGACAAGTCAAACATTACTTTACAAGTTATAATTAACTTTAATTTTTACTGGAAAGTAAATGTTTACATACCAGATATGATTTAAGTTACCTAACATATGTTTAATGTTCTAACTTTTCACTCGTTAGGTACTCTTTCATAAAAATTCAATCATCCACGAAAAATATTAATTGTGTTAATAATCATTCAGACTTTCGCATTAGAATGGAGGGGAACAATTTCATTCCACTGTTAAAAATAAAATATAAAAATTATATAATTTTATAAAAACATGAACAAGATCTATGGGTAGTTTAGGGACCATTGAGGTTAGATGAGTGAGATTTTTCAAAGAGTGTGGGAAAATAATCTGATTTAGGTTTGGAAATTATTCAATGTGATTTTCGAAATTTCAATCTTACACTCATCTTAAAATAGCTCAAATGTTAGCATTAATTTCATTCCGTTCTTCCAAATTAAAAAATAAATATTAATTAACTGACATGAAATAATCAAATCACTTGTATAAATATGGACAACCATTGAAGAAATCATTCATTATACAAGTAAAGGTAAACGAACTATATAACATGTCACATATTCTAACAATTTCCAACATTCAAAGCTCGCCAAAAAAGTCTTCCAACCTGTCGGCCTCTTCCAATGCCCTAGTCTCTTCCAATCCTCAACAAAGTTATAAGGAACTTCGCTTACTTCTTACAATATACTCTCATCTTCATTACATAAAAATAGAGCTTGATGCCTTAACTCGATGTATGGAGAGTTTTGAGCGTAAGCAGGATGCTATGATCAAGATCATTGGGAAAATATTGGATCAAATTTTGATTTTGCCTCCAAGATCCTCCTATCCACCTCCATCTTCCTCTGACGCACCCAACACCATTGAGAGAAAATAGAAATGTTGTAAAGAAAATATTAATGTTTTAATGTTATTTTTACTTTTTAGTCTTAATGAAATGTATGCTTATGTTTCAGCCTTATTGACTGATTACTATAAATCATGATAAGTCATTTATCCCATCCATAGAGGAAGATCATGTAACTTCAAATATAAATATGACAAATATAAACCAAAAAATTTCTGAAAAGAATGAATTCGCAAAAAATATGAAAATGAAAACCAAATATTTCTAAAAGGCAATAATTCAAAATGAACCACAAGATTTAAAAAATGAACGAATTACTATTTCTGGTTTGCCTAAGAATGCCTACCCAATGATATTATGGAAAAAAATTGGTAAACAATAGTAGTCTATAGTGATTACTAAGAAGAAAACGAAATGAAGAGTCATTCAACTATAAATGTCTGATGAATACCCACAAAGATATGTCTATCTCGTTGAGAAAAAATGTTTGAATTATCAACAAATTAACTAGAGCAAATTGCTTAAATTTTCTAATGTATTTTATTCCAAAAACTTTTCCGTATTAGTTATCCTTTGAAACAACTACAATGAGTAACTGCACAAAAGAATAACTATTATTAACTGAATAGTTTGAGTTTTTAATTTCGATTTATTGAATGTTGAATGTTGGAAATTGTTCAAAGTAGAGATATTTTTGACCTTCCAACTACATTCCTTGGAAATATAATAATTTCTTAAATGCTATGACTACTGGAACATCTACCACATTTATTAACCTCAAATTTAACTTATTTTCGAAACCTTCAATAACTTTCTATTTAAATCTGTGAATATGAGATCATCTACAGAATAACAAAATAAGAATTGATACTTAAAATGAGCTCCCAAGAAAATAATCCCGCGAATTCCAATCCTGGAGTCCCTTTCACCACCAAACACTTTTTGCCCCCCCATAATGAACTCTTGTCATTGTGTTCTCATATGAACGAGTTCAGAAAATAGGTTGATGCAATGAGTAGAGGTATGGAGATTTTTGGCCGCAAGCCGGAGTGCAATACCTCAAACTTTCTTTAAGTCAAACTAGTCTCCAGAAGAGTTAGTGATGACTTCCTAAATGATTAATGTTTAAATCAGATAGAATTTCCCCAATTTTAAATTTTTATCATGTGAAAAGATGAATTATGTTTCCATCGATACCAATTTCATTAAAATCCGGTATTGGAGTAAAAAGTTATGGACGTTTGACAGAGAACTTTCGGAACTGCCCCAAAGCGACAGTATGGCCGATGGACCGTCGCCCAAACCATTGAAACTAAGGCAGTAAACTCAAATTTTGGTCAAGTGCGATGGTCAGAACCAACGAACCGTGGAGCTAGGGATGGACCATCGCACAAACCGTTGTAGGAAAGGTAGGAAGTTCAGGTTCTAACCATGTACGACGGGATGAATCGACGGACCGTCGAGCTAGCGATGGACCATCACCCAAACCATTGCCACTTTCGACCAGCGATTTTAAGCCTTGTTTAAAAGGGTATTTAGGTTTTTTTTCACCTATTTTGACCCCTAATTATACCAGACCAAAGCTTATAACTTAATTATTCATCCCAACACCAAATTAGGGTTTCTCTCAAAGATAAATCTCCAAGAACAAGAAACCCTAGGTATTTAATCCCAAGTCAAGAATTCAAGATTTCCTCCAACAATCTTTAAGAAATTATCCACCCACGTATGTAAAGTGTTGATTCATGGGTTATTTTTACCCATGAAGCTCAAGAATCCTATTTTAAACTTATGAATTATGATTTTCATGTCGTGAGTTGATTTTAATTATGTTGATGTGGTTGTATGAATTCCAAGTTAGAGTATTTATGTACTTTTCATGAAATTATGCTAGTATGTTGGCTTGAAATCTTTTAAATTGAGTTGATTAAAGTAACCATGATGTATGAACTAGTGTATATGCCTAAGCCTAAGGTTGTGCATGCAATGTGTTTGATAAAATGCCCAAGAGAATAAGAATCATGCTTTAGGACTCAATTATGACCAAATTGATGAACCCATGCTTTACCTTTATGTTTAAAATGACTTCCATGTTATTGTTATTCATCCAAATAGTTTGATGGATTGTTCATGAGATTAGCCCTATGAAATTATGACATATTTATATGCATTCCTATTCATGTACCAAACCATGATAATCAAGTGCCTTATGAAATTCCCCAATGATTGTATTACGGATTGTTGATCATGGTTGTGAGTCCAGGAAGTGTCATGTCGTGTCAGTTTCATGCTATCGAGTCCTGGGGGTACTTGTACCTGACAATTTAGTTGTATGCCTAGATCCAGTGTTAGTTTTCAAGATACTCTCAGTCAAGCCATGCACAGTAGAATTTAGTCAGACCCATAACTCAAGAAAACTTAGAAATCCCAGTAATCTCAGAAATCTCAGTAACTCAGTAATCTCAGTAGTATTTCGGTAGTCAACAGAACTTACTGAACTCAGTCTAGTTCAGATAACTTAATCATGTTTCAATGTCCATTCAGATAGGAGTAGAAATTAGCACCGAGTGAACCCAAGGATGAGGGCACATACTGACAGTTGAGGGTATGATCCTTAGAAGCAATCCTTGCATTATAAAACTATGTAGACAACATAGGTTAAGACATCAACACTGATAGATGAGGGTTGATGAGGTAGATTAACACTATCAAATGAGGCTCCTACCATTTTATTTTGGGGACACTGTCATATAAGGGTCAGCCACAGCTTATCCTTATCAGTGGCACAGTATTGACACCCTTCCAATTGGGGTTACAGATTGGACCCCCAACTTAGCTATAATAGCTTATTAGGGGCATGTCAGTTAAATGACTACTTCCCACAGTTACAGTCTAAGTCTTAGTTTCAGTAATAGAACTCAAATAGTTCTACAGAATTCAGGCCTATCAGATACTGTCACCCAGTTTAGTATGGAACTCATCTAGTTCTATAAAAAATAGGACTGTAAGACACAGTCATTTAGATAATAGTATATCAGTTATACAAAACTTATGTTATTAGTATTCAGATTCAGTGATGTCATGATCTTAGTCATAGTTTACGTATTGATGCATGTATTGTCACGTTCATGGTATTCAGTCAGTTAGTTTTGTTCATGCATATAAACCCCTTGTATTCAGCCTACCTGACTTGTATACCAGTACATTCAATTGTACTAACATGTTTGTGCTATTATGTTTTATACCATAGGTTCAGAAGTACGAGTTCTAGAGTATCCTTAGTACATCAGACGTTCAACAACCAGACTAGCAGTGAGTCCTCATCATTCAAGGATAGTATAATTATTTTATTACTTTATTATTTTTATAGTCTGAAGTTAGTTGGGGACATGTCCCATCAACTCCACAGTTCTTAGATAGTTTAGAGGCTTCTAGACTATAGCATATTCAGACAGTTATTTCAATTTTATTTTGGTATTGATATACCATATTTCCAGATGTTATGATTTATTAGATATTTGAACCTTATGGTATTTCAACCCTTTTCCACATTTATACTGTGTATTATGCAGTGCCCAGTAATAGATATCAGTCATGGGTTAGCTTGTGGTCTTTCGGGGTCATGTGTAGCATTCCGAGTACCAAATTTAGGGCATTACAAACTTGGTATCATAGCCTAAGGTTCAATAGAGTCCTAGGAAGTCTGAAATCCACATCTAGTAGAGTCTTGTGCATAGGTGTGTTGTGTGCCACATTTATGTACAGAAGGCTATAAGATGTTTTAGGAACAATTTCCCCTATTTCAATATTCATATTGTGCGAATGATCATGAGCTTAAATTTAACCCTCGCTCTAATCCGTTTCTCCCTTTTCTCTACAAAACATACCTCCCAAGAGAAGAAACAAAAATTAGTTAGCTTCTCAGACCGTCTAAGCAGATCCCTTGGACGAACATGTTTCTCATGCAGAGTTTAGAGCTACATTCACTACTCTTGCTAACTCAGTTGCTGCCTAGAATAAATGACTAGCTATTGTTCCAACCAACCCAGTGTCCAACACCGCAGCATCCAGGATTTGGGAATTCACCTGAATGAATCCTCTATCCCTTTTTAGGTCTAAGACAGATGAGGACCCTCAAGAATTCCTTGACCAGGTTTAGAAGGTTATGGATATATAGGGGTGTTAGCCATTGAGAGTGCTGAGCTAGCTGCATATCAGTTGCAGGATATGGCTCACACATGTTTCAAATAGTGAAAAATAGAAAGGGCTGGTGACGTAGGGACTATAGGGTGGGAGGAGTTTGCCACTGCTTTTCTTGATATATTCTTTCCCTTATATTTGAGGGAAGCTAAGCTAATAGAATTTATCAACCTCAGGAAGGGTAACATAACAGTGAAAGAGCATTCTCTTAAGTTTACTCAATTAGCTAGATATGCTCCTCATGTATTGGCAGACCGCAGGGCTAAGATGAGTAAGTTTGTTTCTAGAGTGAATGATAGTATGGTCAATGAGTGCAGATCTGCAATGTTAATTAGTGAAATGGACATATCCAAACTATAATACATGCTCCACAAATAGAAGAACAGAAGATTAAGATGAGCGAGAAGCATAATAAAAGAGCAAGGAAAGGTAGTTTCAACTTTGCTCAACCTAAGTCATAGGGTGGAAGTCGTTCTTAGTTCTTCCCAAAGTCATCCATTCTAACTCCTTCCTTATCTAGTGCTCCAGTGGAAAATTCAGAGATGATAATAGGGATAGGGAGCCAGGCTCAAAGTCTTAGGGCAGTGTTAGCAGTGCCCAAACCTGTCCTCTTTGTCAGACATGTGGCAATCACCATCAGGGTACTTGAAGAGCTGGCAGTGATATTTACTTTGGATATGGTAAGCTAGGACACTGAGTTAGAGATTATCCTCATCCAGGTCCTCAAGGTTAGAGTAACCATTCCTCAGCTCAATTTGGCCGCTTGAACCAGCAGAGTGCCACTTTCAGTGCTACTAGTGGCCAATAACCAAATAGACTCTACACTTTCCAGTCTCGATAATATTAGGAAAAATTTGCTGATGTGAGTACTGGTATGTTACAAATCTTTCAATTGTATATTTACGCTTTGCTAGATCCAGGAGCTTCTTTGTCTTTTGGTACTCCTTATATTGCAATCGATTTTGGAGTTAGTCCTGAAATTCCAGCAGATCCCTTCTCAGTCTCTACCCCAGTAGGTAAAATTATCATATCCCAGCGGGTATACAAGAACTATCTGATTATGATATTTCAGAAAGTCATATCAGCAGACTTAGTCAAATTAGAGATGACTAATTTTGACATCATTATCGGCATGGATTGGCTTCAATCCTGCTATGCCACAGTCGATTGCAGAAATAGAGTGGTCCAGTTTTAGTTTTTGAATGAACCTGTTCTAGAGTGGAGGGGTAATACTTGAGCGTTTAGAGGTCATCTTGTTTCCTACCTTTGTACACAGAAAATGATATCCAAGGGATGTGTCTATCATCTTGTTTGAGTTAAGGATACTAGTTTCAAAACTCCAGTCTCGAATCAGTCCCAGTAGTGAATGAATATTCAGATATCTTTCCTAAAGATCTTCCATGAATTCCTCCCGAAAGGGAAATAGACTTCAACATTGATCTTTTTCCAGATACTCAGCCTATATCTATTTCGCAATATAGAATGGCACCAGCAAAACTCAGAGAATTGAAGGAATAGTTAAATAATCTCCTATACATTGGATTCATCAAACCCAGTATGTCCCCGTAGGGTACACTAGTCTTATTTGTGCGAAAGAAAGATAGTTCTCTCATAATGTGTATAGACTACCTAAGCTCAATAAAGTCTTGGTTAAGAACAAGTATCCACTTCCCAAAATTGATAACTTATTTGACCAAATTCAGGGTTCCAGTTACTTTTCCAAGATAGACCTTAGATCAGGCTATCATCAGCTTAGAGTTAGAGAATGTGATATTCCTAAAATAGCTTTACAAACTCGGTATGGTCACTTTAAATTCATAGTCATAGCCTTTGGTCTTACCAATGACCTAGTAGCTTTCATGGATTTGATGAACCATGTGTTCAAGCAGTACTTAGACATGTTTGTCATAGTTTTCATAGATAATATTCTTATCTATTCTTGTAGTGAGCAAGATCATGCAGACCATCTTAGAATAGTATTGCGGACTCTAAAAAATCATCAGTTGTTCACCAAATTCAGCAAATGCAAGTTTTGGCTAACATCAGTTGCATTTCTTGGTCATATCATTTCTGGTGATAGCATTAGAGTTGATTCTCAAAAGACCAAAATGGTAAGAAACTGGCCTCGTCCTATCTCTCTGTTATATATTAGGAGTTTCTTGGGTTTGGCTGGCTTTTTTAGATGATTTATTGAGGGATTTTCTTCTATTACATACCCTATGTCCAGATTGACTCAGAAGAAAGTCAAGTTTCAGTGGTCAGATTCTTGTGAGAAGATTTTTCAAGAGTTGAAGACTCGACTCACTTCAACACTAGTTTTAGCTCTTCCAAATGGTTTAGATGGGTTCATGGTGTATTGTGATTCATCTAGAGTGGGTTTGGATTCTATCCTCATGTAACATAGTATGGTCATAGCCTACGCCTCCAGACAACTTAAGCCCAATGTGAAGAATTATCTGACTCATGATCTTGAGTTAGTAGCCGTAGTTTTTTCCTAAAAAATTTGGAGGCATTACTTGTATGGTGTTCATGTAGATGTATTCACAGATCATAAGAGCCTTCAGTATGTATTTTCTCAAAAGAACCTTAATCTTTACCAGAGAAGGTGGTTAGAGCTCTTGAAAGATTATGACATGAGATCCTTCATCATTTGAGTAAGGCCAATATAGTGGCCGACGCTCTCAGTAGACTATCTATGGGTAGTGTTGTTCATGTTGAGGATAGTAAGAAAAATTTATCCCAGGAAGTCAATCAGCTTGCCAGACTAGGTGTCCGCTTAAGCGATTCAACAAAAGGTAGTATATGGGTTCAGAATAGTTCAGAATCATCTTTAGTATTCGAGATAAAAGAAAAGCATGATAAAGATCCCAGTCTTGCTAAGTTGATAGAGTTGGTCAGAGATCAGAAAGTAGAGGTTTTTTCCCAGGGGGGATATAGTGTTTTGGGTTGTCAGGGTCATCTGTGTGTTCCAAGTGTAGATGACTTGAGGCAACAAATTCTTGCAGAAGCACATGGTGGGCGCTACTTGATTCATCCAGGGGCCACTAATATGTAACATAATTTGTGGGAGATCTATTAGTAGAGTGGGATGAAGAGAGATGTTACAGAGTTCATGGCTAAATGCTCTACATGTCAGCAGGTTAAGATAGAGCATCAGAAGCCTAGTGGGTCTATGTAGGAGTTTAGTATTTCTACTTGGAAGTGGGAAGAAGTGAAATGGACTTTGTGATGGTTTTTCCTCGTACTCGTCGTCAGCATGATTCAGTCTGGGTCATTCTAGATAGGATGACCAAATTAGCTTATTTTATTCCAGTATATACCTTTTTTTCAACAGAGGATTATACCAAACTCTATATCAGGGAGTTAGTCAGATTGCACGGTGTTCCATTGTCTATTGTTTCAGATAGAGGTACCCAGTTCACCTCTCACTTCTAGAAAGTATTCCAAAAGGGTCCTGGTGCCCAAGTTCATCGTATTACATCCTTTCATCCCCAGATAGATGGTCAATCAAGAAGGACCATTCATACTTTAGAAGATATGCTGCAAGCGTGTGCAATTGATTTCAAGGGTAGTTGGGATAATCACTTGCCTTTGATTGAGTTTGCATACAACAATATCTATCATTCAAGCGTTTAGATTGCTCCATTCAAAGGTCTCTATGGTAGGAGATGCAAATCTCTAATCGGTTGATTTGAAGTTAGTGAGGCCTCAGTTATAGGGCCTGACATAGTATTCGATGCCTTAGAGAAAATTCAGTTGATCAGAGAACCACTCAAAATAGCTTCGAGCCAACAAAAATCGTATGCAGATGTGCACAGAAAGGATCTTGAGTTCAATATTGGTGATTTGTGTACTTGAAAATCTCTCTTATGAAGGGAGTGAAGTAGTTCGGCAAGAAGGGAAAGCTCAGTCCCTGATATGTCGGTCCCTTCAAAATTCTCAGTCGTTTCGGCAAGGTAGCTTATGAGCTCGAATTGCCTTCAGATCTAGCCTCAGTTCATCCAGTGTTCCATGTCTCCTTGCTAAAGAAGTGCATAGGTGACCTAGCAGTTGTAGTCCCAGTAAAGGTCTTAGACATTCAAAACAACCTTTCTTTCAAAGAGATCCCAGTCGAAATTCTTGACTACCAGACTCGCAGACTGAGGAACAAAGAAGTCCCTTTAGTCAAAGTTCTTTGGCGGAATCAGTCTATTGAGGGAGATACTTGGGAAGAAGAAGAAGACATGCGGACCAAGTATCCTCATCTCTTCTCTGTAAACTCAGACTCAGCCCAAGGTAATAGCTTTCCTTAAGATTATTCAATTTCATGTTAAAATTTTAGTTATAAACTTGGTATCAAATACCCTTGCATATCTAGTAATATATTTATGTATCATGTCAGTCATGTATTCAAGCATCATACATGCATTCTCAACACAAGAAACTCAGCTTCTCAGTAATTTTAGTCATGCATTCATGAAGACTATCCGTCACATATCCATGCATCAGACAAGCATATTCAGTATGAGATTTACGAATATCAGAAGTTCCTGTCATATAGACATGTTCAAATGTTCACATATCTTAAGTAAGATTAGTCTATCACTTTTCCCAATCTAGTCAGTCCTATTCGAGGATGAATGTTCCCAAGGGGGAGATATTGTAGTACCCTAAACTTTCTTTAAGTCAAATCTAGTTTCCAAAAGAGTTAATGATGACATCCTAAATGATTAATGTCTTAATCAGATAGAATTTCCCCAATTTTAACTTTTAATCATGTGGAAAATTAATTAGCTTTCCAACAAAACCAATTTTATCCAAATTCGGTATCAGAGTAAAAAGTTATGGACGTTTTACAGAGAACTGCCGGAACTACCCAAAAGCGATGATCAGGCCGACGGACTGTCGAGTTAGAGATGGACCATCACCCAAGCCATTATGACTAAGGCATTAAAACCAACCTCTAGTTAAGCACAATGGTTAGGAACGATGGACCATCGAGCTAGCGATGGACCATTGCCCAAACTATCGTAGATGAGGCAGAAAGTTTAGGTTCTGGCCAAGTATGATGGGATGGACCAACGGACCGTCGAGCCAGCGATGGACCATCACCGAAACCATCGCCACTTCCGATCAAAGATTTTAAGCCGTGTTTAAAAAGGTATTTGGGTCCTTTTTCACCCGTTTTAATGCCTAATTGTACCAGACAAGAGCTCATAACTTCATTATTTATCCACAACATCAAATTAGGGTTTCTTTCAAAGATCAATCCCCAAGAATAAGAAACCCTAGGTATTTAATCCCAAGTTAAGAATTTAAGCTTTCCTCTATCAATCTTTAAGAAATTATCCACCCAGGTATGTAAAGTGTTGATTCATGAGTTTCTTTCACCCATGAAGCTCAAGAATTCCATTTTAAACTCATAAATTGTGATTTCCATATGGTGAGTTGATTTTAATTATGTTGATATGGTTGTATGAATCCCAATTTGGAGTGTTTATGTACTTTTCATGAAATTATACTAGTATGTGGGTTTGGAATCTTTTAAATTGAGTTGATTAAAGTAACCATGATGTTTAAACTAGTGTATATTCCTAAGCCTAAGATTGTGCATGCAATGTGTTTGATAAAATGCCCAAGAGAATAAGAATCATGCTTTAGGACTCAATTATGACCAAATTGATGAACCCATGCTTTACACTTATGTTCAAAATAACTTCTATGTTATTGTTATGCGTTGAAATTATTTGATGGATTGTTCATGAGACTAGCCCTATAAAATTATGACATGTTTATATGAATTCCTATTCATGTACCAAACTATGATAATCAAGTTCCTCATAAAATTCCCCAGTGATTGTATTATGGATTGTTGATTGTGGTCGTGCGTCCAAAAAGTGTCATGTCTTATTCGTTTCATGCTATAGAGTCCTTGGGGTACTTGTACCTTCCAATTTAGCTATATGCCTAGAGCCAGCGTCAGTTTTCAAGATACTCTCAGTCAATCCATGCTCAGTAGAATTCAGTCAG
Organism: Capsicum baccatum var. pendulum; assembly: GCA_030864225.1. Classification (NCBI taxonomy): domain Eukaryota; kingdom Viridiplantae; phylum Streptophyta; class Magnoliopsida; order Solanales; family Solanaceae; genus Capsicum; species Capsicum baccatum. The sequence continues at coordinate 78,416,316 of CM061560.1, read as the reverse complement.
ACCCATGACTTAGAAAAACTCAGAAATCCCTGTAATCTCAGAAATCTCAATAACTCAGTAATCTCAGTAGTATTCCATCAGTCAACAGAACTCACTGAACTCAGTCCAGTTCAGATCAGTTAATCATGTTTCAGTGTCTATTCAGATTGGAGTAGGAATTAGCACCGAGTGAACCCAAAGATAAGGACACACATTGATAGTTGAGGGTATGATCCTTAGAAGCAATCCTTGCATTTCAGAACTATGTAGACACACTAATGTGCAGAAGGCTATGAGATGTTTTAGGAATAGTTTCCTTTCTTTTATGTCTCAGATCATGCTATAGCAAGGTTCTTTAAGAAAAAAAAACTCATGTAGATTCACATCATGCTCCTCTTATGTCATTTTTACCTTTCTTCCAAGGTAGTAGAAATAGTGAAGCTCAAGTCCTAAATATAGGGCATTCTCAGATAGCATCCCATTAGTCAATCAGACCAGTTCTTCATAATTCAAACTGTCAGAAACAATCATTCATTTATCAATAATGCAATATCAGTCTCTTAGTATTCAGTAATACAATATCAGATCCATCACTTATTTGTGATTTACATATAAATATCAGTAAAATCAGTCTTTTAGAATCTCAATATCAGTACACTCATGTTATCAATATTTAGACTTAGTAGTCAGTATCTCCACTAGTTCAGTTACAGTTATGTATACATGTATGTACTCTTACGCTCATATCAGTTAGTATTATTCATGTATATAACCCTTTGCATTTAGCCTACCTCACTCATATACTTAGTACATTCAGACGTACTGACGCATTTGTGCTATGGTTCTTTCTCTTATGTTACACCATAGGTTCAGAGGCATGAGCTCCAAATCAACAGTAGATTCCAGGATCAGCAGTTAGAGTTAGATGTGAGTCCTCATCCTTCGAGGACATGATTATTTCATTCCTATTTCAGTTTTTAGTTTATTTCAGTAGTTAGAGTTAGTTGGGGACATGTCCCATCAACTCCTTATTCAGATAGTTAGAGGCTTTCTAGACTACATTTTGTCAAATAGTTATTTTAGTTTTGTTTTGGTATTATTATACCATATTTTTCATATATATATCAGTATTGAACCTTATGGCCTTTCAGTTTATGTTTACGCATATTTTATAAGATATTATGCAGTTTACAAGTATAGATATTAGTCATGGATTATCTTGTGGTCCTTCGGGATTATGAGCACCGTGTAACATCTTGGTTCAAACAATTGAGGCATTACAAACTTGGTATCAAAGCCTAAGGTTCAATAAAGTCCTAGGAAGTCTGAAAGCCACATCTAGTAGAGTCTTGTACATGCATGTGTTGTGCACCACACTTATGTGAAGGATGCTATGAGATTTTTTAGGAACAGTTTTCCTTCTTTCATGTCTCATATCGTTCTATAGCAAGGTTTTTTCAGAAAAAAAAACTCATGTAGATTCACATCATGCTTCTCTCATGTCATCTTTACCTTACTTCTAAGGTAATAGAAACAGTGAAGTGCAAGTCCTAAAGATAGGGCTTTCTCAGACAGAATCTCATCAGTTCCCTTATGTTCCAAAGTTATACAAATCTCATTCATGATCATGAGAACTCGTTCTAGAACCCAGGTTTAGATATGCCATCAGATCCCTTCTCAAAATCCTATGATAGCATATGACCCAGAGTTAGAAGCATGAACCTAGGAGTTTAGCAGTAGTAGAGTTGGGATAATGATATCCAGACTGAACAAACTATGTATTCATGGGGATAGTTGTGCCAGAGTGAATCATTAGGCTTGAACAGTATGAGTTAGAAATTTAATTTTACTGACTTAAAATTAAGCATAATAGTGTGAATGTGAAATTAGTAGTACGTGAGAAAACAGAGGCAGATGATGTGTCTAGTAAGGCAAGCATGTGTTTGACAGAGTGTAAGTATGTGATAATGATTTCAGTGCAGCTCAGAGATTAGTTTAGTATTCACAGACTTATGATGATGGCTTTAAGTTAAGGGGAAGATGATAGATCAAGTAACCAAATCATCTCTCAAATTCCAGTAGTAGTGCCATTATGTATAGAAAAGCAGTTAGGGAAGGTGATTCCCAACCCATCCTTATCCCAGCGTATCGCTTCCTACTCAGTAAGCATAATGCCTATGCATGCTTTATTTCTTAGATTCCATGAATACAGCTTATGTTCACATGCATTCCATAGAATTGTGTGTGATTTTAGTTCCTAGTATAGGGATTTTAGTTCTAGAACACTCAGTGTTATGAATCATGTTCCGTGAACTCAGAAATTCCAGACTCGGGTCATGCAGCTCATGAATCATGTACACGTATTATGCTACCCATTATACTCAGTTTCCATGACTCATGCTACGCCCCCACTGATCAGATAAATTTAGAATATATCATGTATATACTTAGTTTAGACCTTTTTGGTAAATCCATGTTGTTGATATTCTATTCCTCAGGTTTCAGTCATGTGTCAAGTTCATTTAGTATCTATTCATGTTTCAGGTTCTCCTAATTTAACCCTTCATAAGATCTCCTTATGAAATAGTGTAGTGGTGAGCAGTCACTTAGATGGGAGAGAGTTAATGTTTCATGTTAAGATCAGACAGTTACATGTATGTTTTACACGAGGGTGTAGATACGAAGATAGGCTTGAATGTAATGTTAGTATGCAAGTAAATGGCTAGCAAGGGATAGTACTTAGAATTTGGGAAAGTTTAGAGTATGAATGTATATTCAGATCCCTAACTTGTGTCAACCTTCATTTTTTGATGATTTTAACTTAGTAACCAATTTCAGTCCCAGAGCTCAGCTTCAGTAGTCCAGTATCAGTAATTAGCATTTGTCCAGTATTCAAAAACCAGAAACTAGTTTTCAGTATTCAATTATCAGAAACCATTTTTCAATTCTAGTATGAGTCCCATTTACAGTTTTAGTTATAGTGTCAACTTCAGATCAGTCTTTAGCTCATAAACTAAGTTCAGTTTTAGTCTTTCTTGACCACAGCGTACAATTATCAATTACTCAGTTATAGGTATTTCAATACCTCAGTCTATGGAATGTTTCTAATTCATATAATACGCTTGGTCCTACATTTTCAAACAATATAGCTTACATAAAATCCATGTTCAGTTACCTCATGTTACTCAGTCAGTCCCTTCTCATATGCATAATGATCTATGGTCTCAGTCTATCTATTCAGAATAAGTACAATTAAGTCTTTCATACCCAACATTCAGTTACCAGTTATTCAGTTAATCACATAAGTTAGTGTATTTATGCACTCGAAATCATCTTAGTTCATGTATCATGTTTCAATTTCAGATCCCAACTATTAAATCATAATTCAGTTCGTAGGTTTCTTACACACTGCCTCAGTTTTTCTTAGCATCTCAGCCAAGTTGGTATTCTTCGAAGACCTAGTATCCCAAGGGGGAGATACGTCATAACCCCCAAACTTTCATAACACATGCTGCTCTCTTTTTCTTTTAATGAATCTGGTTTGGAGGAAAGAGTACTCATAAGTTGACCCTTAAGCTCCAACCTTAGTTGTATGCCATGTATTATAGACTCAGTTCAGCTCATGTATCACGTTCCAGACTCAGTTATGTTCTCATGTTTCCTCTCAAGCATATTGAGTAATTAATCTCAGATTATCAGTATCTTCAATTCAAGGTAATAGTCTTCCTTGAACTTACTCATTCCCATATTCAGATTTCAGTACCAAACTTGTTATGCTCAGTTTTAAGTTCAAACTTGGTACCATTACCATTGTATGTTCAGTCGCATGTTCATGAGTTAGTTTAATTATATATCCACGCATCAGGTACGCGTGGTCAGATTATCAGTACCTTCAGTCATGCATTCACGTATCATGTCAGTCATACAATCATGCATCATGCATGGACTCATCTTATCAGTTATGCATCAGATATGCATTCTCATTTGAGAAAACTCAGTTCATCAAAATACTTAGTCCTACATTCATAAATCAATTACACATGCATCAGCTATGTATGGACAGTATAATATACTAAGCTTATCAGCTATGTCCTTCAAAAAAATCACATTTCGGTAGTGTACGTCTTGTACATATTTCAGTTTATCATTTCTCCCCTCTTAGTTAGTTTCCATTTGAGGAAGAATGTTCCCTAGGGGGAGATATTGTAAAACCCCGCAAAATCGTTGTGTTCGAATTCAGCTCTCTTGGCTTTACAAGCTTCAATACTTAGAAAATTTTCATAAGCGTTCAACACTTAGTCTCATTTCAAGCCTTCAAGCTTCAGGGATTTATTTGATGACCTTTTCGACCTCCGTTTTTGGATTTTCAAGTTGCGTTATGATCGGGCAAGCTTGTAGTGCACCCCGGGTGAGTTTTGGAATTTTTGGAGTAGAGTAAGGTCATGTTTGATATCCTGAACCAGTAGCAAAATGCTATGGGGCTGCGCAGCCTCGCTTTGACCCCCGGTCTAAGCAGGGCGCCGCCCTGGCTGGAACCTTTTTGCCCAATTTTCAGTATTTCAGGGTCAACTTCAAACGATTATAACTCCCTGTATATAATGAACTGTGAGAGATATAATATATAAAATGAAATCTGTTTGAGTCCTCTTTCAAATTCAATTGGTTTAATCCAATTTTAGTATATGAGTAAAGAGTTATAACCGATTTACTTCAGCCTATCAAACTATCAACTAAGGGACAGATTTGACCTTAATTGTTCCTTAGGGGTATTTTGGTCATCCTCCTCCCCTATATATACCACCAAAATGGGATTAAGCCTTCATTACACCAAAATATATCCTATTTTTGAAAAAAATCTCAAGAACAAGGCTAGGGTTTCAATTGGGGCTTCCAAGATTCATGCCGATTTCACCGCGAACTTCACAAATTCTTAATCTAAGGTATGCGTAGTGTTCATCTATGGATTTAGTTCGTTCACAGAGCTCAAGAATCATTATTTTAATTGTTGTTTTGTAAATTTTTTTTGGTTATACAAATATGTACATGTTGATGATGGATGTTTAAGTTTCAAGATGATATCTAAGGATGTTTTCATGAAATATATGTGATTGTTGGTTGAAAATCATGAACTTTGGGTGGTTTAATATAATGCAAGTATAAAATCCACCTATGACTTAAAGAATGCATGCAAGGTGTTTGATAATAGCCTAGGATGCTAGAAATTACTATTTACATGATTCCATGATATTCACATGACAAGTCTATGTTAGCTATACACTTCAATATGAATTTCCATGCTAATTATGTATTCTTATGCTAGTGGCATGAATTATGTATGATGATGAAGATATGAATTATGTATGTGAATTATATCCATGCTTTGTCTACCATGTTTGAGATGTTGAATAAATACATGAAGTATAATATCACCAAATCATTACAACATGAACTAAATGTTACATGTTGCCATTCCCTTATTCTTGAATGGTTTCCATACCATTGCTATGAATAGTATATGTTGTCAGAATGCTCGTGATATTAGAATATGAGATTTATGACTTGATTATAAGTATTCCTATTCATGATAGATATTATGATGACCATGTACTTCATGAAATCCCTCACTCATGTGTTATGGATTGTTATTGATGGTCGTGTACTCAAGAAATTCAAGTTGTGTCAGTTTACTTCCATCGAGTCCTGGGGGTACTTGTACCCAAAAAATATAGCTGTGTGCCTAGAGCCATGTCATGTTTTTACGATACTCTCAGTCAAGCCATGATCTATAGAATTCAGTTAGTCATATGACTCAGGAAAACTCAGAAATCTTAGTAATCTCAATAGTCCAGTAATCTCAGTAATCTCAGTGCTCAGTAACCTCAACAACCTCAGTATTCATAGTCAATCTCAGTAACTTCAGTACTCTTAACCAATCCTCAGAACTCAGTACATTTCGTCAGTCATCGGAATCAAGTAAACTTAGTTTAGGTCCACTAAATAATACCACTAGTATCAGTCCAGTTAATCAGTATCATTTCAGCTATTCAGTTCAGTTATTCAGTTCAGCTTAGTTATTCAGTTTAGTATCCTTTAGATGAGAGTAGAAGTTAGCACCGAGTGAACCCAAGGATAGAAACTCACCTGCCAGTTCAGGGTGTGATTCTTAGCAGTCATCCTTGTGTTTCAGAACTACGTAGCCAGCATAGATTGAGATATCTTAACTTGTCAGATTAGGGTAGATGAGGTGGCTTAACCTGTCAGTTTAGGGTTCCCACCGTTCTCATTTAAGTACCTTCCAGTATAGGATTCTCACAGCTGTCCTTAGCAGTGGTGCGATATTAACACTCCTCCAGTCGAGGCAGAGATTGGACCCTAACTTTGCTATATGCATTATAGGGGCATGTCGGTTTGATAAATACTTCCCACAGTTTCAGTTACAAATTTTAGAACTGTTAGCTATAGTTTCCCAGTCTCAGTAAAGAACTCAGATAGTTTTTCAGATTTTAGTATATCAGGACTATCAGATATAGTCAACTCAGAAATAGAATGGAACTTAGATAGTTTCCTTCAGACTTATGGACTTTCAGATACCGTCACTTATGCTATCAATCACAATAGTTATTAGAACTTATGCTATCAGTACTCAGCTTCAGGACTGTCAGATACAGTCAATCAAATCAGTTCTTCATAATTCGAACTGTCAGAAACAATCATTCATTTATCAATAATGCAATATCAGTCTCTTAGTATTCAGTAATACAGTATCAGATCCATCACTTATTAGTGATTTACATATCAATATAAGTAAACTCAATCTTTCAAAATCTCATTATCAGTACACTCATGTTGTCAGTATTCAGACTCAGTATTCAGTATCTCCACGAGTTCAGTTACAGTTATGTATGCATGTATGTACTCTCACATTCATATCAGTCAGTATTGTTCATGCTTATAACCCTTTGTATTTAGACTACCTCACTCGTATACTCAGTACATTCAAACGTACTGACGTATTTGCGCTATGGTACTTTCTCTTATGTTACACCATAGGCTTAGAGGCATAAGCTCCAAATCAGCAGTAGATTCCAGGATCAGTAGTCAGAGTTAGATGTGAGTCCTCATCCTTCAAGGACATAAAGATTTCATTTCTATTTAATTTTTCAGTTTATTTCAGTAGTTGGAGTTAGTTGGGGACATGTCCCATCAACTCCTTATTTAGACAGTTGGAGGCTTTCTAGACTACATCATATCAGATAGTTATTTTAGTTTCATTTTGGTATTGTTATACCATATTTTTCAGATTTGTATCAGTATTGAACCTTATGGCCTTTCAGTTTATGTTTCCGCATATTTTATGAGATATTATATAGTTTACCGGTACAGATATCAGTCATGGGTTAGCTTGTGGTCCTTCGGGGTCATGAGCATCGTGTAGTGTCTCGGTTCAGAAAATTGGGGTGTTACACTTATTAGGGGCATATCAGTTGGATGAGTACTTCCCACAGTTACAGTCTCAATAATAGAACTCAGATAGTTCTACAGAATTTAGGACTATCAAATACTGTTACCCAGTTCAGTATGAAACTCAGCTAGTTCCATTAGAAAATATAACTGTCTAACACAGTCATTTAGATAATAGTATATCAGTTATATGAACTTATGTTATCAATATTCAGATTCGGTGATGTCATGATCTCAGTCATAGTTCACATAGTCATGCATATATTCTCACATTTATGTTATTCAGCCAGTTAGTTTTGTTCATGTATATAAACACCTTGTATTCATCCTACCTCATTTGTATACTGGTACATTCAATGGTACTCACGTGTTTGCGCTATTGTGTTTTATACCATAGGTTCAGAAGTACGAGCTCTAGAGTATCCATAGTAGATCAGACGCTCAGCAGCCAAATTAGCAGTGAGTCCTCATCATTTGAGGATTTCATGATTACTTTATTACTTTATTATTTAAGTTGTTCGAATTTAGTCGGGGATATATCCCATCAACTCCATAATTTTTAGATAGTTTAGAGGCTTCTAGACTAGCATGTTCAGACAGTTATTTCAGTTTTGTTTTGGTATTGATATACTGTATTTTCAGATGTTATGTTTTATTAGATATTTGAAACTTATGGACTTTCATCTTTTTTCTGCATTTATACAGTATATTAGGCAGTGCCCAGTTACATATATCAGTCATGGATTAGCTTGAGGTCCTTCGGGGTCATGAGCACTATGTAGCATTTTGAGTACCAGATTCGGAGTGTTACAAGGAGATGCTTATAAGTTACATAGAAACAGTGGTGGATAAAATAACGAAGCCACCGCAACCAACCTCCGTCCCACAAATGACATCAAATAAATAATTGTCAACTTTCTTTGTTTGTATGTTTTTACTTTGTTTATGTTCCAATATTAGTCTTTACAGGCAGCCTTTCCATTCAACATTGCATAGCATTATTAGTTTAATTTTTTTACTGAGATGTAAGTGATAATTGAAATATTCTTAATGATGCTAATAATTTGAAGATAAAAGGATTTTTAATACTGCCAGTAATATATTAGGAAATAAAACTTCAAACTAACCAGGCTTTGATGAATACTATATATAAAAGTAAAATAAAATAGACATGCTTAAACATATGTGGTTTAGTGTTGAAAAACATTGAAGTAGGTAACTTCATGTTTAGAGACTATTTTCAATTTCAAATAGACTATGTGGCTGTATTGTGATACCAATAAATGTCTACATTAATTGCCAGGGAAATATTTGAAGAGTCATTCTACTAAAGTCTCATCAACGCAAATTTGCAACAATGGATGATTTTTAATTAACGTCTATGGATCATTGTAATTTAATATTTGTCAAGACAAGTTGTGTCTTTTATCGTAAGAAGAGCCCAAATCAACAAAAATAATGATATGCAAGCTAGTAGACAAATCAATTGTTAAATAATTCAAATAAATCAACCTTAAAATAATCGAAAACCACTACGTCGGAACTAGAAAGGCAAAAATTAGACAAACAAAGATTGGTAAAAATATTTGTAGTGACATAAATGGAATGTTATTGAATGCTATAGTAGTATAACTTGAATCATTCTTATGTCTCCAATTTATTGGCATCACATCGTATTTCTTCTTCCCATTGATCCTTGGCCACTTCTCTCAATGAATAGGTCATCTTTTACCAGTCGCCATGCAAACTCCTACAAACCAGACCCTCACTATAACCGCTCCTTTTTCCAAAACCACCCTTGTTTATGTTGTTCGATCAATAAAAATGGTAGTGAGAAGTACGATGTTTTTGACGGGCAAAAAATGTAAACAAAGTTGGTTTTCAAAGAGAAAGTAGCTCCAGTGAGGGATCATTTTGGAGGACTGAAGTTTGTGTGGTGACTGAAGAAAGATGACCTGGTCGTTAATAGAAGTGACAAGGATCAATGGGATGAAGAAGTACAATGTGATGCCTATAAATTAGAGACATAAGAACGATACTAGTTATACTACTTTAGTGTTCAATAACATTCCATATATGTCGCTACAAATATTTTTACCAATCTTTGTTAGTCTAATTTTTGCCTTTCTAGTTCTGACATAGTGGTTCTCTATTATATTAAAGTTGATTGCTTTGAGTTATTTAACGATCGATTTATGTACAAGCTTGCATATCATTATTTCTATTGATTTGGGATCTTCTAACCCCTTCAAACTTGATGGGGAATGACAAGGTTGTCATTCGACTTGTTACAATATAATTAAGCAAGAAAATTGAACATGAATTTTGCCATCTATGACGGTGTTTTAAAAAATTTACAACAGTAGTAACATATTTCTTTCTTGTATGATGCATGATGAGGCTGAAAATTCTTAATATCGTACAATAAAGTGGACTACGATTTGGTTAAATGGGATACTCCTATCTAAGATAACATAGTCGTAATGTTAAACAACTTCAACACCTACACATAAATAGAGAAGTATTTATGAGATTATACAATGTCATAGAACTAAATACAATACATGTTAAGGAAAAAAAGGCACATCGTACTATAAAAACTCATGTACTGTGGGATGATTACTTATGTTTGCATCATTGTCTCTACCTCCTCTACTACCACACACCCTACCTCCTCTACTACGACCCCATCTCCCATCGCCACTCCTACCTTGACTGCTTTTTCCCTCCTTGTATACATCATAGTATCCAGATCCCCATCTCCTAGCATCTTTATAGAATGCATATTAATGTGAAGATCTATTTCTATTGATCTGGGGCCTTCCACGTGACCGAACCTTCCTCAGATTTCTTACGATTATTGCATCAATATCAGAGTTTAAATCAGTAATAACCATGTCATCTTCCTAGACCATGTATGTTTTGAAATGATCTTTCAAAACATTGTTCAGGTCCCTGCATCTAACGGGACAATCCAATACGCGATCGCAATTTCTATCGAACTATTTCTTGATCCCATTGTACACTCAGTACTCGTCCATCAATGTTGGGTACCCTCTTGGAAAGAATTTACTCAGATATGGGCAGACTATGTCTCTCTCCCATCGGCAAAGTATATATCTATCATGAAACAGATGAATCCTTTGAAAGTCATTATCCTCATAATGTGGCAATACTCAACCCCTTCACTTTCAAAGGTCTTGCAATTGCATTCAATATATTGATTGGCGGGATGGTACTCCACAGTGAAGACAAAATTATCACCATGATAATCACTTCATATCGAATAGCCTGTCACGTTATATACCTCAGCTCCCACCATCGCATCAAAATTGACATGCCTTTCAATTTCACAGTATGGTAGCCTTGCAACATGCACCCTAAAGAAATCATAAATAGCGTAGGTATAGTGTCCATATATCTGCATATCCCAGTTGAATGCGATGGTAGGTCGCACAAGTTGCTTTCTTTTTACTGGCTTGGCTTTCCAACTTCTTCTCATATTTAAACCTGAAGGAAACCTCATATTGCTCAATAAACTACTTTAGAGAGCTTCAACCACTGATATAGCCATCAAAGAAGGCATGTATTGACTCACACCTTTGCATGGATATCATACCATCCCAAAAGAAGTGGTTTAGAAATATAGGAACCCATTTGGACCACTCCGAGTAGAGACTTTGGAATCAAATCCTTTGACCCAGGTCATATTCTTCAATGATGGCCTACCATTTATCCTTAAATTTAGCAATTGTAATGCTTTCAAACATGATCGCTTTGAAGTGACCCTTGGCAGGCTTATAATTAGTCACCCTCCTAAGCTTTATGGGTAGCTTGGTAAAGATGTGTCAAATGCAATACCTGTGGACGGTATTTGGTAGCACCTCATGAATAACTGTCTTAATACTCTCATATTGGTCTGTAAGGATAGCAGTTGGAGGGATTTTTCCTATGGCCATAAGCCATGTTTTGAATACAAAAACATATGTTTAGATGTCCTTGCTCGTGAGCAAAGCACATCCCAGAAGTATGGACTGGTTGTGGTGATTAACACTGATGAAAGAAGCAAATGACATACACCACTAATTTATGATGTAGATTGTATCGAAGAATATGACATCATTAAAGTCATTGTAGGTAGACTTGCAGTGTGTGTGCACCCACATAATATTTCAAATTCTGCCAGCATTGTTGGAGTCTATTGAATAAAAAACAATTCGTCCTTGGATTGCATATCCATACAAAATTTGTGCAACGTGGTAGCATCACTGGAAAGTGTTTGGAGCTTCTGTTGTTGAAGAATGTAGTTATGACAGTCCTTAGGAGTACACCCCATTCTTTTGGGCCTCCAACTCGACCTTCAAGAGTCTTATGCTCTTTGAAGGCCTTAGACCTGCAATGCCGTGCACTAGTAGACTCCTCTTCACAGTCCTGGTCAATTCCCTGTGGGAGGTCCAAAAATGCAACAGTGCAGGTTCTAACTCATGATTTTGCTCTAAGATAAACTTTGTCACTATGCACGAACCATCATTCATCAGTTGACAGTTCACCCTAGCTTTTCAATCAACCCTCTTGCTTTGATTCCTAGCCGTTGTTTTTCGGCACTTATAACACCTAAATGTCACATACTTTAATTGACCAACCAGTTTTTTTGCACTTTTCTTAACAACTCCAAAACCAGTCAAATAATAGTAATCTTTATAAAATGCGAAGCCGATTTGTACACAACGAAAAGACACACCTTCAACAGGGCCTGCCGTATATTGCTCTTCAGTGTAGCTACCATCATGCATTGGGCCTTTCTCTTCTTCAACATCATCCTCCATATAATGATATTATTTGCCATCGAAAACACTTAAATCTTCATCTTGAACCAATTGATGAGATCTATTTATCTCTTTATCAGCCAGGTTTTGAATGTTTTCGTTGTCGGTGTCCAAATATCAATTTGAACCATCAACATATCTACCATATGAATCTTTATTACCATGCAAACTATTACTGTCCTCCAAGCCAAAAACATCATGTAATGTTGCTATTAATTGGTTATTACATTCATTATGATCTATTATGCCTGAATTAAATGAAAAAGGATAGACTAATTAATGACCAAGTGCAATGGAATGGTTAGGAGAATTTAATTGAGTAAAGTAGAATTATTAGTGAAGACAAAATATAAAAGAGTAAGGCTAAAAGAGTAAAGGAGAAGTTTGGTCTAATAAAAAAATAAAAAAAAATAAAGAAATGACTTTTCAATGTGGAAGGGAAGGATAGGCGGTTTTGGAGTCAAAGGGAAAAATCATCATTTTACACTTTTCGAGCAAATCGAGTTAATTGGACTCAAGTCGTTTAGCACTACCCAAAGTTGAAATGGCTATCAACTAGATGTGTATGTTTAGTTTAATTTTGTACTGTCAGTTTTGAGAAATTGGGTATGATCCAGACACCCCCACCCCCCAAACACACACAGAGAGCCCTGCCCTTTTTTTGGAATGCGACTAATTCCATTTTGAGCAGGGGTGACAATGTTGTGGTGCAAGTTTTTTCTAAATTCGTGAATTATAAAATCACCCCGCATCACTTTTAAACCCCCATAAATCCGCCCTATACTCATACGCATGCATACATGGACCATATTTTTATTTTTTTATTTTTTGAAAAATTTGTAACTCTAGTGAAAATCATAATATTTTCAATACTAGGAAATAGTAACTATCATTTTCTATTATATTATTTTTCACTATGAAATTATCAGAAAAGTATCACGTGTATAAGTAAATGATCAAATATCAATTTTTCATTAACATGAACAAAGAAATTTAAAAAGTTATAAAATTATTTATTTGTCGTGTTATACATGTTGTTTTAAGTAATAAAATGTTAAGTGAAGAATACATATGCATTTATGTAGATTTACTAGAGTAATACTAAATTTTAATTTTTTTTAGTTTAAATCCGCATATACCCGCCCCCGCATTATTTTAATTTTTTTTACTTAGATCCACCTCACACTTATACCACATCCACATAGTCTAAAATCCGCATCGCCCTACATAGCCTAAAACCCGAAACCCCTTCCCCCTTTGCCATCCTAAATTTTGAGGATGAATTGCTTCACCAAAGGTAATTTCATCCCCGAAATTCAAACCCAGACTTTTCAAAGGATGAGAAACACTTGTCATCTCACGACAATATTTGATGGTAAAGATAATGAGGTAGGAAATAGACAATGCATTTACTCGCTGAATAAAACAACTTCAAAGGTATTTCTTCATTTGTTGGTATTTACAAAATGTTTCCATATTGCCCTCTAATTTGACAATACTGATTTAGATAAAATGAATTTGGATGAAAATAAATTTGGTAATGGTAATGCTTATAGATAATGTCTGTTTAAATTTCAGTTACATAGAATTCATTAATAAAAGATTTACTAGCAATTTGGGTACCTAGTGATTTTCTCGAACGGGTGAACAATGTGGATGTGCGCGAAAACACATTCATCACTTAGTGGGCTACAGGCCTTCGCGGGCTAGTCTATTTTTTTAAATATATTATTTTTTTGGATAAAATTCAGAAATAGCATACTTGAGATCATAATTATGAGATTCATAGCAACACTTTCATAATTACTTAAACTAGCAACTTCTATTTTGTATTTTAACAAACTGTTGCTATAAAAATACATATACAAATCGTTTTACTACCCATATTTAACTCAAATCATTTGAGTTAAATATGGTATAATTAGCCGTGCATTAAATGTGAAGCCTTTTCCATTAAACCTCTAAAGTTTTTCCTTTTTTATAATCTTAATTTAAGTTTTAAAACATTAATAATATAAATATTTATAATATAATATTACATGATGTTACTACTTGTTAATTAGGTCTGAAATTCACAAAAAAAATTCTGATAATCTATGAAATAAAATAACTTTTGATATGATATCATTCCAATCTAATAGAGATATTGATAAGCAAATTAAATAATTAATTGGTAGCAATATAGATAGTTAAGTAACAATATTAACTTTATTTTGTTTTAATAAATCAAAACAAAATACAAAAAAATGTTAATAATTAATTTATTAAATGAGGAAATGAACTCCTCAAAAAAAAATTCATAGAACTTATGGCGTATTCACCACAACTACATTATCTTCATCAAGCATATCTGATTTCTTAAAACAATTAGTAGTTTATTATTTATGTATTTTATAAACATAATTAATATTTAAATATGTGTGATTGTTTATGTGGACATTGATTCTGGACTCCTCTTGTTATTTTTACTATTCTATTCTATGTTTCAATCATTTTTTTATTTGGGCCATGGGCCAGCCCAACCTATATTGTTCAAGCTCCACGGGTCAACGGGCTTATCCAAGCTGCGCTAGAAAGTCCTATTCTTAAATGACTGCAAAAAAATCTTAGTCTAATCATATATAATTACAGGCTTGACCGGGCTGCCCCAACATGCTTGATCCAATTGACAACTCTAGGATTTTTACATAAAGAATGATCAAAAGTTAAAAAATACAGCTTTTAGCCACGATTCACGATAGAAACATCGTTGTTAGTAGTTGTATTTTTAGTAGTGAGTGTCGCTACTATATACATGGCTTCTCAAAATATTTTTTGCGTTAAAATTTGGAAATAGCATAATGGAGCAAATTTGTACCTCTTTCATACAAGTGACAAAAAAAATCCTTTGACAATATGGTCATTGTATATGTAATGTATCAATATTGAAATTTGTAATTGTTTCAAATAGCTCTTGTAATGATATATTAAATTATGCAATGACCTTCAAATTATTTAACTTGTTCTTCAATTTCTCAAACAACTTATTGCAAGACGATTTTTCTCACAATTGATTGGAGACTTTTTTTTCTATCTTTTGCCCATTGTATTTATGTAAAAGTGGCTTTCTGTGGCCAGCAAAAATCAATTACATGATATATTATTATTGATGCAGTTATCTATATCATCCAATTTTTAACAGGGTTGTGTTGAAAATAAGTTCATGAATATTATTTGTAGATGTATATACATGTTTGTAAGTTTTTGTTCTTTTTTTTTTCAAGTTTTTAATGTTGGAAAGAGATAAAGACTAGGGGAAGAAGAAGACAAAAAAATAGAATTACTTTTCTTTTTTAAAATCTTCTTTTTGATTTTTTTTCTTTGATGACATGTAATTTTATCATTGGTTATGATTTTCATGTCATGGCAAGTGACTTTCACGCGCTCAACCTAATCTGAAATTGTACAATTTGTGCTCAATTAATATAGTTTGAATATAATTGAGGCATTTAATAGGAAGATGTCCTAATTTAGGATCCAATACGAAAATTAACAAATTCAGAGGCCTGTTTATGTATTTTACCTAAGTATTAATATGGTACATTGACTCATATGATCCTAAAAATGAATGTATGAATATGATACATATGATCCTAAAAATGAATGTATGAATATGATTCATTGGCTCATATCATCCTAAAAATGAATTACATATTAAAAAAGTGTGACAAACTCGAATATAAAAGACTGACTCGTATGATCCTGATATGAATTATGCATTTAAAACTATGATGAATTCAAATATCATAGATTAAATTATATGATAGACCGAGTTTTATTGTGTATGTCTAATTCATATGATCTTGGTATGATTATACATTAAAAAACTGTGTTGAATTTAAAGCTTATGGACTGAGATCTGTGTCGTATATCTAAGATTTTGTGATCTGTTATGAATTATGCATTAAAAAACTATAATGAAGTCGAAAATGATAAATATTCAAATAATTTATGTAAAAATGCATTCAGACATATTTCACTGAGCCTTGCGATATTTCACAGCGACAATTCAGTCTTACATGCCTAACCTTGTCTAACCTTATACGAGTTATACAAAACTAGAATACATTCAGAGATGATCGACTGTCCCTTGTAATAATTTTAAATAATAATTCAATATTATATGGCTAACAGTACAGATGATGAAAAACTACACCATATTAGATTGAGCCTTACCGTATTTTCAAGAGATTATTTATTCTTGAATGCCTGATATTCTTATACTAAGCAACAGTTATTGCAAAGTGGAGATAACTTGGTTTATACTTACTTTTAATGATAACTAGATTTGGAATACAATTATGTAGATCATGATACAAAACTCCACCTTCGTTTAGATGCATCTTTCTTCTTATTCATAAAAAAAATAACTAAACTGAAAAATATAGAAGAGCATCAACTGAAAATATTCTTTCACATTTAAACACGTACAAGCAAGGGTATGCTTGTAAATGCTAAACTCAAAATATTTAAAATTTGCTAAAAAATGATTAAGATGAAATCATCCTTTCATACTAGTCTAGTCAATGGCGCTGCAATATAAGAAAATTCCTCAACAAACCATTTATAGTAACCCTCTAACCCAAAGAAACTGCGGGCCTTGATAGAAAAAGTAGATCTGCGCTAATCATGAATTTCCTCAATTTTTACAAATCTATTATAATCCCATCCTTGGATAGCACATAATGCAAGAACACTACTGAAAAGCCCCAAACTTTGGCCCTTGCAAATTTATCGAGTCTTGAACTTTTTTTTCATCATACGACTCACACCATACGTCTACGGTATGGTGACGGGTCATATGTTGGTCATTGTATTATTGGCCAAGTTATGTCCTAGTTATGAGAGACACCATACGAGTTGTAGGGTCTTGTAACAAGAAGTTTAGGGTCCAATCGTATGTTGTCCAGTGTCTATCCTTTGATGTTTAGCCTTGGATACGACTTGATGGTACTAGTTGTATGGTATTATGATAAGTAGAACAAGAAAATCGTAAGTTGGACAAACTGTGATGTCCAACCTTCTAATCTTGTGATGACTTGAAGGTACCACTCGTATGTTGTAGTGGTAAGTTGGAGGGTCAACTTGTACCCACCTGCAAGTTTTCCATAACTTTTAAGCTGAAGGTATTTTGAACACTTTCCACCCTAAGCCCTTTAGACCCCACATCTTATAACACTTTTTGGTCATTCATTCTACACTTGAGAAGATTAAAACACTTTTAAAACTCTATAAAAAACTTCTCAAGAAGATTGATCTAGGTTTTCATTAAGGTGGTCATTTAGAGGGTTAAGGATTAAAATTTCTCTATGAATCTTTGTAACTCAGGCATGCGACTCTTCTTTCATTGTTAGTTCACTAAAATCATGTATTTTAAACATTGTTGATGAATCATTAATGGTGGTTTTGAAAACCATGGTTGAGGGTTTGAATGCATAATGTTGAATATTATTTTATCATGGTTTAAATTATGATTATACATGTTTTGATAATGATTTTGCACATGTGGGTGCTCGAAAATTGTGATTTAAACTAAGGGGACATGGTTAACCCTAACTTGATGTTTTTTACATGAATAATGGTTTAATAATGGTATGTCCTTAACCTATTCGTGAAATTGCCTATGAGAATGATCTTGTCATATGTTGAATTATGTTTTGAACTAAGACATTGCCCTAATAATGTAAGTTGTTAGTAAATGGTTTTATGAAAGCCTTTTTGGATATAAATTGGTTTGAATTTCTAAATGGGTTTGAGTCCCTAAATGTTGAATTAAATTAATTTCTTTGTTTAGATAATGAGTTTAAGCCCCAAGTTGATTAATAGTGGTTATGTCATGTTTTATGCTTGCTAGTGGGGTTGGTATGATGATACCAACGGGATACCTTTGGTAAGTAATTGGATTAATGGTTATGTATATGTAATGAATGTGGTAATTGGGATTTAAAGTGGGATGTGTAGCAGGGCTATGAAAGTGGAGTCTGAAGGACTACCACTAAAAACCACTCTAGCCAGTGTGAGTGTCTATATGACTAAGATGTTTGAGTCCTCCAAATGAATATATGAATGGGAGGTTCGAGTCCCCCATATTGTATAATTGGTTCTTAAGTTACCTTGATTATGCCGGGAGGTTCCGGTCCCTCATAAATGCATATACGGATATGGATATTCTCTGCTTCATGCGGCTATATGATTGGGGACCTTCCAGCTAGGGGAGAGTTGGGCCCATATATCCCATGGGTGCATTGTCTTATAAAGGTTATGATACACAACCCAGGTTAAGGTTTGTAAAATTTATGATAAGCCTTGTTCCCTTTCCTGCAAGATATATATGCCTTTATGTGATTGCATATGATTATTTACTTGATTTTGAATGATGACATTATTTTATTCCTTTATCCCTGAGTTACATGATAGTGCTACAACTGATAACTGTCTCTGGACGCTGTATCCCTACGTGATGCAGGCGCCAAAAATTTTTTTGCTTTTCTTGTGCAGTGATCAGGTGTTCAAGTAGTTCGTGAGTGGACATTAAAGTGGTGAGCTTCCATAATCTGAAAGGCTTCATTTCTTGGTCTTTATATTCTATGTCTCAGACTTTGTTTAGACTTTGTTTTGGCTACTTTCGGGGGCATGTCTTGACTTTTTATTGACTTTGGATTTATAGAGGCTTTGTTGGATTACTACAGACTTAGGTGTGTTATATTGTTGGATTGACTCGGTGATGGACGATTATCCGATTATCGGTGGTTGGCTTTGATATTTCATGAATAAATATTAGTCTTAGTTTACACTATGTTGTTATATGTTCAAAATTAATCCAACACTTAAGGTTGTTGAGCTGACTAGTTTAGGTGAAGGGGGTGATATCCGGTCCACATGGAACTTGAGATACCCATCACGGCTAGGCCCTGGTTTGGGTCATGACAAAGTTGGTATCAGAGCCTAGGTTCACAGTCAATTTGGTGTCTATAAATTTATGTCAAGTAGAGTCTCTTTTATGGTTGTATAGCGCTCCACACTTATAAGATAGAGGTTACAAGACATTTAGAATTGTTTTACTTTCTTGTTGTCTTAATTTCGCGCTATAGAGTTTAAGGTCTTGGATTTCTCTAATTTTCGTTGACTCATCTTTCAAATCATGCCTCTAAAAAGACCTGATGTCTGTGTGAACTCTTCTATCCCATCTGAGGATAGTGTGTATAGAGCTCATACAACTCCTGGGGTCCAGACACGATCAAGGGTTGCTATATCTGATGGTCTTTATGGGGTCCCGCCTTTCCTCTTTGATGCTACCCCAGAGGGTGATACTCATACTCATTCGCCTCCCAGGGAGGCCACTAACACTGAGTTTTGCCACTACAAAAACCTATTGACTCAGTTGATGATGTCTCAGCCACAACAGTCGAGTTATACTACTGTTATGTGTTCATCTAAGGTCACTAGAGTTGTCCAATTTATGAGGCTATATCTTATAATTTTAATCATTAAAAGGGTAGAGGAGGATCCTTAAAGTTGTATTGATGACATAGAGAAGATCTTCTGGGTTATGCATGCTTTAGAGATTGAAGGTGTAGAGTTTGCTGCCTTTCAATTGATGGATGTGGCATACCAGTAGTATGAAGAGTTAGAATAATTGAGAGGCAAGGATGTTGGTTCTACCTTATGGGATGACTTCTCTAGTGCCTTTCTGGATTGCTTCTTTCCTTTAGAGTTGAGGGAGGTGAAAGAAGAGGAATTTCTTAACTTGAAGCAAGGAAGAATAACAATTAAGGAGTATGTTTTAAAATTTCACCACTTATCCAGGTATGATCCTAAATTAGTATCCAATATGAGGGCCCGAAGGAGAATTTTCATTTTGGGATTGTCTGTAAGCCCCCACAAAATTCCAAGCTTTACTCAGTTCATTAAAGCTTAATAAGAGATCCCAGACTTAGAAACTTCACCGAAGTGTTTACACTTACAATCTTTTTAGCCTTCATAAGTTGGTGATCTTATTTCTCGAACCATACAACCCTTAAATGTTGATCTTTAAATTGATTCATGATCATCTATGTCAGTAGGTGTTCTCGGATGAGTTTTAAATTTTTTGAACCACGTTTAGACCACGTTTGGTGTCCCAAAATAGTTGACCAATGCAATATAGGGATGCCACATCGCCTATCGTGTTGGTTAATATTATGCAGGATTTGCCAATCAAAAGTACAGAGGCTTGGCGTAATCATGGCATGACGCATTGAGTATCATCAACACACCGCGTCGACAACTGCGTCGGTGCCCAGTTTTCAGCTTTTTTAAAATCCAAATCTAGATGGGTATTTGGGTCAATTTCCCACCCCTATATAACCCTATAACACGAGATTCAACCCTATTTTTCCCAAAATATACTCTCTTCTCTCAATTTCTCTCAAGAATAAGTTAGGGTTTTCCAATTGAAGATCCAAATTCAAGAGTCTCTCCACCAATCTTGCTAAAATCAAGAACTAAGGTATGTTAGATGTTGATTCTTGAGTCCTTTCCACCCAAGAAGTTCAAGAACCCTTTTTAAATAATAAAGATTGAATATTTATTATTTTTCATGATTTATGTGAGTTGAAATTCACGTTTATGTTATTGTTGAGTTTTAATTTATGTTCTAGATTACAAGTTTCTTGATTTAGTCCTAGCATGTGATGATTTACATAATGTTCATGATAAACCTCTTGAAGTTGCAAGTTTATTGATGTAGCCATGTTAATTGGATGTATTGATTGTTGTATAACCAAAGTATACTCCCTATATGTTTGATAAGATGCTTATGTGAAGGAAATAGAGTCATTATAGCATGTTATCATTAAATCCCTAATTATGTATAAGTTAATGTATTCCAAGTGTTTGTTGAGAAGCCTTAGTGAATGAATTATGATATGTTGCATGCACTCCCATTTACGTGCATTCCTTGATGAATGAATTATGAGACATTGGTATGCATTCCTATACGTTTACATATTTAAGACTTCCAAGTTCTTGAAGAGATACCTCCTTGACTTTATTGTGAATGATAGACTATTGTTATGCTATTCAAGAAATGTCATGCCTTATTTATTAATCTTATTGAGTCCTGGGGGTATTTAATACCCAGAAATTCAGCTGATTGTCTAGAGCCAGTGTCAATTTTCAAGATAATCTCAATCGTGCTATAATCAAGAGAACTCAGTTAGTTACAAAACTTAGAAAGACTCAGTAATCTCAGTATTAGTCTATTCTAGTTCGCTATTCAGTTTAAATCTCAGTAGTATTCAAGTATTCAGTCAAAAAACTCAGTAGCATTCAGTCAAATAACAGAATTCAATAGTATTCCATTAGTCAACAAAACTTAGTGAGATCAGTTCAATTTAGTTAATCAGTACGATCAGTAATAGTTCAGTCAAGCCTAGTATGAATTACGAAATCAGTTTAGTGTCTTTCAGTTGGGAGTAGGATTCAGCAACAAGCGAGCCTAGGGATGGGGGCTCACCTGCTAGATAGGACTGATATCCCTAGAAGCAGTTCCTAAGCTCTAGAATAACGTAGCCAATGTAGGCATGAGATGTCACCCATTAGATAGGACTGACATACTTGGGGATCACCCGCTAGTACAGGACTGATCTCAGGGTTCACTCGCTAGATTAGGACTGACTCCATACAGTTGTCTTTACCCGTGGCACGGTATTAATACCCTTCTCGCTGGGGTTACAGGTTGGATCCCACTAGTTTAGATTTAGGGAATGTCGGTTAAATGACTACCGCCCATAATTTTAGTTTCCGGTTCAGTCTCAGTAATAAAACTCAGTACAATATTATAGAAATTAGGGCTATTAAATACAATCACTCAGCTCAGTAAGGAACTTAGATAGTTCCATAAAATTTATAGATTACCCACTAGATAGGACTGATCTCAAATACAGTTAATTATTTTCATTATCTAGAGATTCAAAGATCACCCGCTAGATAGAACTGATCTTAAGTAAAATCAATCAGAATTAGTATCAGTAGATTCAGAGATCACCTGCTAGATAGGACTGATCTCAGATACAGTTAATCAGTATTAGAAAAAATCTAAAATCAATATTAGTAGACTCAGTTATTCAGTATCCCATTGTTAGTAAACTCAAATATCAATAATTTGTATTTAGAATTTAGCATCAGTAAACCTAGTTATTAGTAATCCAGTTAGTTGAACTCAGTATTCAGTGTTAGTATGATTTCAGTTATAGTTAATGCATTCATGCTTGTAATTCCTCATTCAATATACTCATGTTATTCAGTCATCTATAGTTCATGTACATGATCCTTTGCATTTAGCCTTATCTCATCTAGCATACCAGTATATTCTCACGTATTGAGGTATACTTTCCTATGATATGGTGTTTTATACCATAGGTTCAGAAGTATGAGCTCCGGAGTACCCTTAGCAGTCCATATTCAGCCAGCAGCAATAGATAGCAGTGAGTCCTTATCATTTGGGGATGGTTCGTATTTCACTTTATTGCATTAGATTCAGTATTTTTAGTAGATGGAGTTTGTTGGAGGATTGTCCCATTCAAATCTTTATTCAGACAGTTAGAGGCTTTCAAACTAGATTTTTTCAGACTAGATGTTTAAACAGTTGTATTAGTATTTAGTTTTCAGTTGTATTTCAGATGTTTGAACTTTATGGCAAGTTTTCTGCCAGTTTTCTAATTTTTTTATAGTGTATTATTCAGTGCTCAGTTACAGATATCAGTTAATGGTTAGCTTGTGGTCTTTTGAGATTATGAGCACCGTGTAGCATCTGAGATACCAGACTCAGGGCATTACATTATCTTATGAGTTGATTCTTGAGAGTAAGCCTGCCTTGTTGAACAAGGACATGGACATCTCAAGATTGATTGTGTATATGTAGCAGGTTAAAGAGGAGAAAAAAAGTAGGCTGAGATTGGTGAGAGGCAGAGTAAGAAATTTTAGTACTCAGAATAGGGTGGGGGCCAACAATAGAGTGGTAAGTGGTCTAAGAAAAAGAGCTGGGGGAGTTCTAACTCCTATTCAATGACTAGTGCTCCCTCCCAAAGTCGTCTGGTGACCAATATTTTTACGGTGGTGATGTTTCTAGGGAATACGGTGCCCAATCTCAGGCTAGTGGGGCCTAGTCAGCACCATCTTACCCTCTCTATATATTTTGTGGTCAACATTATCATGTTCAGTGTGAGAAGAGGGGAATCGATATTTTATGTGTGGTCATATTGGACATATGAAGTAGGATTACCCTTCTAGAATTCCTTCTGGGGCAAACAAGGTTCTTGTTGCCTCCTCATCATTTCCTGCACCAAAGGGTGCTACTTCTAGCTCTGACAGTAGTCAAAATCGTCTTTATGCTCTCACTAATCGTCAGGAGTCCTAGGTATCTCTGAATGTTGTTAATGGTATGTTGAAACTCTTTTCCTGTGATATGTACTTTTTACTTAATCTGGGGTCCACTCTCTTTTATATGACCCCATTTGTGGCTTTTGGTCCTGAGTGCTAACCCTTTTTCTGTTTCTACTCTGGTGGGTGACTTTGTAGTTGTTAGAAGAGTCTATAGGGGTTGTGTGGTATCTATTGGTAGCAGAGAAACTCCGATCGAATTTATAGAGTTATACATAGTTGACTTTGATGTTATTCTAGGAATGGACTGGTTGTATCATGGTATTCTTCTTTAGACTGTTGGACCTGTAATGTCATGTTTAAATTCCCTAATGAGCCAATTGTTGAGTAGGAGGGTAGTTCCTTAGCTCCTAAGGGGAAATTCATATCATATCTTAGAGCCTAGAGAATAATCTCCAAGGGGGGTCTCTATTATCTGGTTTGAGTTAAGGATTTTAACTTGAAGGGTCCTTTTTGCATTCTATCTCGACGGTGAATGAATTTCCTGATGACTTCCCTGATGATTTCCTAGTGTTCCTCCTGATATAGAGATTGAGTTTGGGATTGATCTTATTTCAAATACTCATCCAATTTCTATTCCTCCATATAAAATGGCTTCAGCTGAGTTGAAGGAGCTTAAGAAGTAACTAAAAGATCTTTAAGACAAAGGTTTCATCCATCCTAGCATCTCTCTATGGTGTGAATCGGTGTTATTAGTGTGTAAGAAGGATGGTTTCTATTGAATATACATTGATTACAGATATTTGCATAGGGTGACAGACAAGTATCCTCTTCCAAGGATAGATGATTTATTTGATTATCTGCAGGGTGCTAAATTTATCTCCAAGATTGAATTCAATTCGAGTATCATCATTTAAAGATTAGGGAGGTGGATATCCTGAAGACTATATTCCATACCCAGTATGGGCTTAATCTCAGGCAAATAAGGTTGCTTGAGTTACTAAAGAACTATGATATGAGTATTCACTACCACTTAGGTAAAGTAAATATGGTTGCTAATGCTCTTAACAGGTTTTCCATGGGGAGCTTGTCGCATATGGATAAGTATAAGAAGGAATAGTAAAGGAATTCACTATTTAGCTAACCTTGGAGTTTGTCTCTTAGACTTTGAGGATGGTGGTGTGTTTGTGAAATAGGTGGCGCAATCATCTCTTGGTTTGGAAATAAAGGAGAAATAGGTATTAGATCCTCTTTTGATGAAGATCGAGGATGATGTGGGTAAATAGAAGGTGATGGACTTCGAGATCGGCAGTGATGGTATCTTGAGGTACTAAGGGAGGTTGTATGGTTTTGATGTGGATAAATTATAAGGCAGAATTTTGTCCGAGGTCCATGAATCATGGTATATGGTTTATCCCATTTCAAGAACGATGTATCATGATCTTAAGGAGATGTATTGATGGAACAAAATGAAATGAGATGTAGCTAACATTTTGGCTAAGTGTATGGTATGTCATCAAGTAAAGGTGGATCTCATGAGGCCCGGTGGGATACTCCAAGAGATTGAACTATCGGTGTAGAAATGGAAGGTAATTAATATGGATTTTGATACCGGCCTTCCGCAGTCGTGGTATCATTGTGACTCCATTTGGGTTATCATAGATAGGATGACTAAGTACGCTCACTTCTTGCCAGTGAGGACAACTTATTTTTCCTAGGGTTATGCAAAGTTGTTACTTCAAGAAGTTGTAAAGTTGCATGGTCTGTCTATATCAATTATTTTAGATCGTGGTACTTTGTTCTCGCTGCATTTTCGATGCTCTTTTCAGTGTGGTTTGGAGACTAAAGTGAGTCTTAGTATGAATTTTCACCTGCAGTCAGATGGGCAAGCTGAAAGGACTATTCAGACTTTGGAATATGCTGCGAGCCTGTGTGATTGACTATAGTGGTAGTTGGTCCGACCATTTGCCTCAAAATGAATTTGCATATAATAATAGTTACCATTCTAGCATTAGCATGGCCTCGTTTGAGGCATTTTATGGTAGGAGGTGTAAATCTCTTGTTGGGTGGTTCAAGGTTGGTGAAGCAAAAATATTTGTCTTAGGTTTGATTCACCAAGACATTAAGAAGGTATAGGTGATTTGGGATAGACTTAAGATGGCCTGAAGTTTTTAAAAGTCCTATATGGACGTAAGACGAAGGGACTTGGAGTTTGAGGTTGCAGATTGAGTATTTTTAAAGGTGTCTCCCATGAAGGGAGTATACGGTTCGGGAAGAAGAGAAAGATTAGTCCTCGGTATATTGGCCCATACTTGGTTTTGAGAAAGGTTGGTAGTGTTGCATATGAGTTGGATTTTTCCTCTAGCATGAGTTCCATTCATTTGGGATTCTATGTGTCTATGTTTCGAAAATGCGTGGGTGATCCTTCGTTGGTTTTTCCCTTGGAGAACATTGGTATTTGAAATTTTTTTTCCTATGATGAGGTCTTGATGAGGATCTTAGATCGACAAATCCGTCAGTTACAAACGAAAGACATGGCTATGGTAAAGGTTCTATGGAAGAACCAAAAGTTCGAGGAAGCTACTTGGGAAGCCGAGAAGGACATGAAGTCCAAGTATCCATTCCTATTCCCCATTTCAAAAATTCATGCTTGAGGTATGTGTTGTTCTTAACATCATTGTTTTCTGTCTTTGTTAAAGAAAAAAGATGGTTTGCTTGGAATTTTTGTTTTCTAACTTAGTTAAAGGTAAGAGTAGAGGCATGTAGAGTCTAAATCATACTTGTACTGCCTTGTCCCATCATTCGAGGATGAATGATCCTAGAGGGGGGGGATTGAAACACCCTAAACTTTGGCCCTTGTAAATTTCTTAAGTCTTGAACTTTCTATTCATCATACGACTCACACCATAAGTCGTATGGTATGGTGATGGTCTAGGGACCCTAGTCATACGTTGGCTAGTGTTTTTTGCTGGCCATGTTCTGTCCTAGTTATGAAAGACACCATACGAGTTGTAGGGTCTTGTGACAAGAGGATTAGGATCCATTCGTATGTTGTCTAGTGTCTAGCCCTTGATATTATGCCTTAGATACGACTTGATGATACTAATCATATGGTATTGTGATGAGTAGAGTAAGGAAGTCATAAGTTGGATAGAGATTGATGTCCAACCTTCTGATCTTATATTGACTTGAAAGTACCACTAGTATATTGTGGTCACAATTTGGAGGGTCAACTCGTACCCACCAATGAGTTTTCCACAACTTTTAAGCTGAGGGTATTTTGGAAATTTCCTACCCCAAGTCCATAAGACCTGATGTCTTATAACACTTTTGGTAATTCATTCTACACTTGAGAAGATTAAAGCACTCTTTAAACTCTGAAGTAGATTGGGTTAGGGTTTCTTCAAAGTGGTCATTTAAAGGCTTAAGGATCAAAATCTATCCGTGAATATTCGTAACTCAGGCATGTGACTCTCCCTTCATTATTAGTTCGCTAAAATAATATGTTTTAAACTTTTTTCATGAATCATTAATGGTGTTTTTGAAAACCATGGTTGAGGGTTTCAGTGCATAATATTGATTATTTTTTTCTTATGGTTTAAATTATGATTATACATGTTTTGATAATGGATTTGCACATGTGGGTGATTTAGAATTGTGATTTAAACTAAGGGGTCATGGTTAACCCTAACTTGATGGTTGTTGGCTTGAATAATGCTTTGATAATGGTAATCCCTCAACCTGTTTGTGAAATTGCCTATGAGAACGATCTTGTCACATGTTGAATTGTGTTTTGAACTAAGGCATTGGCCTAATAATGTAAGTGGGTGGTAAATTGTTTTATGAAAGCCTTGTTGGCCATAAATTTCTAAATGGGTTCCAGTCCTAAGTTGATTAATAATGGTTATGACATGTTGTACTCTTGTAAGCGGGGTTGGTATGACGATACCAACATGATGACTTTGGTATGTAATTGGATTAATGGTTGTGTATGTGTAATGAATATTTTAATTAGGCTTTAAATTGGGACGTGTAATCGATCCATAAGATTGGAGTCCGAAGGACTAACACTGGAAACCGCACTAGCCGGTGCAAGTGTCTATATGCTCAGTAGGTTTGAGTCCCTCAAATGAATATATGAATGGGAGGTTTAAGTCTGCCCATATTATATACATTGGTGCTTAAGGAACCATGATTATACCGGGAGGTTTGAGTCCCCCATAAAGGCATATACAAATATGGATATTCTCTGGTTCGTGTGGCTGCACACGCTGGGCCCTTCCATCTAGGGGATAGTTAGCCCATATAGTCCGTGGGTGCCTTGTTTTATGATGGTTATGATACATAGCATAGGTTAAGGTTTTCAAAGCTCCTGATAAGCCTAGTTCTCTTTCTTCATGATATATATATATATATATGATTGGATATGGTTATTTACTTGGTTTCTAATAATGGCATTATTTTATTCGTCTATCCCTGAGTTACATACTACCACTCCAATCGCTAACCCTCACTGGATGCTCTATCCCCACACGATGCAGGCACCAAAACTTCTTCTGCTGTTCCTGCACAGTGATCAGGTGTTCGAGAGGTTCGTGAGTGGACATTGAAGTGGTGAGCTTCCATACTTCGGAACGCTTCATTTCATGGTATTTATATTCTATGTCTCAGACTTTGTTTAGACTTTGTTTTGACGACTATAGAGGGCATGTCCCGACATTTTGTTGATATTGGATTTATAGAGTCTTTGTTGGATTACGCTGGAGTTATTTTAGTGGATTGACTTCGTGATAGACGGTTGTTTGGTTATCGGTGATTGGCTTAGCCATTTAATGAATAAATATTAGTCTTAGTTTATACTATCTTGTTATATGTTTGGAATTCATCCGACACTTGAGGTTGTTGAGATGACTAGGTTAGGTGAAGGGGCTGATCTTTATTCCACGTGGACTTGAGATACCCGTCATGGCCAGACCTTGGTTTGTGTCGTGACAGCTACAAATTAGAGAAAAACTCACTAAGAGAACTTAGCATATAACACTGATACCATAAGATCTGGAGAACAATCTCTAAATACAACTTGTGCTCCTCCCTTCTCTTCAAGTAGACTAGGATGTTATCAATGAATACTATAAAAAAAAGTCCAAATAAAAACTTACCACACAGTTCATAAAGTCCACAAACACTACTGGGGCATTGGTCAAACCAAATGAGATGACTAAGAACTCGTAGTGACTGTGGGGAGTCCTAAAGGAAGTCTTAGGTATTGTAACGCCCCAAGTCTGTACCCTGGATGCTACACGGTGCTTATGATCCCGGGGACCACAAGATAACCCATGACTGATATCTAATGCAAGCACTGAATAATAATCCTAGAAATAATGCATAAAAATAGGATGAATTGCCATAAGGTTCAAAATCTGAAATACTGGCAAATAATAACAACTATGATAATATCTGTTAAAACATCTAAAATCTTAAATACTGTCTGAACTAGTATCGTCTGAAAAGCCTCTAACTGAATTATCTGAAAGTGGAGTTGATGGGACAAGCCCCTAACTAACTCCAACTACTGAAATATTGAATCTACTATAGTATTGAAATAAAAGAATATCCTCGATAGATGAAGACTCACTACTGTAATTTGATACTGCTGACTAAATTTAGCTAAGCGTGATCAGGAAACTGAGCATCCAAACCTATGATATGAGACATCATAGCGCAAAGAGAAAGTATGCGTCAGTACGTGGAATATACTGGTATGCTAGATGAGGTAAGGATGAATGCAAGGATTCATATGCATGAACAGTAACTAACTAAATAATATAGAGTAACTGAAAAAGATTACATAGATAACTGAAACTACTGTAACTATTGAGTATGCAATATTGTGAACATACGTGTATACTATAACTGAGCTTTTCTGAAGCTAAGTACTAAGTTCTAATACTAGTAACTGATAATCTGAGATTACTAAAAACTGAGTTACTGATATTGATTGACTGTGTCTGACAGTCCTGAATTTGTAGAACTGAACTAAGTCCTATACTAAGAATGAAATTGAGACTTTGGGAGGTAATTATCTAATCAATATGCCCCAAATAAGATAACTGAGTTGGGGTCTAACATATGACCCCAGTTGGAAGGGTATTGATACTGCGCCACGGGTAAAGACAAGCTGAAGAGTTACCCTCACCTAGAAGGTACTCTAACGAGAACGGTGGAACCCTCTACTAGCAGGTTAAAATACCTCATCAACCCTCAACTAGCAGGTTAATGTCTCAACCTACGCTGGCTACGTAGTTCTGGAATGCAAGAACTGCTTCTAAAGATCACACACTCTACTGGCAGGTAAGCTCCCATTCTTGGGTTCACTCGGTGCTGAATCCTACTCCTAACTGAATAGACCCTGAACTGATTATACTGAACCAGACTGGACTGATACTAAGCTTTACTAAGTTCTGTCGCTGACTGAGTATTACTGAGTTCTGTAACTGACTAAGTTCTACTGATCGTGACATGACTAATACTATTCTGTAACTACTATAGCTTTAGGTAAACAACTATATTTTTTGGTTATTAAATATCCCCAGGACTCGATAGCATGAAAAGTAGAGCATATCATGAACTTGAGAAACATAACAATGTACACTTGTCCATAATTCATTCATAGAGACATTTTATGAAACACATGTAGAGCATAAGCTTGTACATATACTAGCATAACATGGACATTCTATCAGACACTTGGGGTGCACAACTTAATGCACATAATCCTGGATGCATACAAACATTGCAACTACAATGACCAAACTTGCAAATTCAAGGATTATAACATAGAAATTACGCAATTCATTATACATGTTATTTCAATTTCATGGAAACCACAATTAATCATGGGTTGAAACTCAATTAATGTCATGAACATGAATACAATCTAATTTCAAGGATGTAAGTCATAAATCAACAATTTTGTGGTTTTAAAAATGGATTGTTAGACTCTATGGGTGAAAGGAACCCATAGATGAACACCTAACATACCTCTAAGGGAACTATGACTGCTGGGTCACCAATGCATTTCTTTAGCAAGGAGACGTGGAACACTGGGTGTACTAAAGCTAGATCTAAAGGCAACTCGAGCTCATAAGCTACCTTTCAAAAACGATTGAGAATTCTGTAAACACCGATATATCGAGAAATGAGATTTCCCTTCTTTCCAAACCTCTTTACTCCCTTCATGGAAGAGATTTTCAAGAACTCAAAATCTCCGATCTCAAATTTGAGATCATTCCTCCGCACATCTGCATGCAATTTCTGTCAGCTCTGGGCTGCCCTAAGCCTTTCTCTGATCAACTGAACCTTCTCTAAGGCATCAAACACTAAATCATACCCTACTATTATGGCCTTACATACCTCAAACTAACTAATTGGAGATCTATATCTCCGACCATAAAGAGCCTCAAACGGAGCCATCTGAATACTTAAATGATAACTATTATTATATACAAATTTTATCAAAGGCAAGTGGTCATCCCAACTACCCTTAAAATAAACAACATAGGATTTTAACATATCTTCTAGAGTCTGAATGGTCCTTTCTGCTTGACCATCTTTTTGAGGGTGAAAAGTTTTACTAAGGTGAACTTAGGTACCAAGACCCTTTTGGAAAGCTTTGCAGAAGTGAGAGGTAAACTGGGTACCTCTATCTGAAATGATGGATACTAGGACTCCATGTAACCTAACCAACTCTCTGATATAGAGTTTGGCATAGTCCTTGGCTGAATAAGAAGTATTAACTAACAAGAAATGAGCTGATTTGGTCATTTTGTCTACGATAACCAAAATAGAATCATGCTGATGACGGGTATGAGGCAAGCCCATCCCAAAGTCCATGTTCAGTTCCTCCCATTTGCATATGGGTATATTGAACTCATGTATGGACCCATTAGGCTTCTGGTTCTCAATATTAACCTGCTGACATGTAGATCACTTAGCTATAAACTCTGCGATATCTCTCTTCACCCCACTCCACCAATAGATCTCCCACAGATCGTGGTACATCTTAGTGGCCCCTAGATAAATAGAGTAATGCGCATCATGCGCTTTACAAGAATACATTGCCTCAAGTCATCTACACCTAGCACACATAGACGACCTTGGAAACGCAACACACCATCTCCTCCTTGGGAGAAAACCTCTACTTTCTAATCTCTAACTGACTCCTTCAACTTAACTAGACTGAGATCTCTGTCTTGATTTTTCTTCACCTCGGAAACCAGAGATGATTCTGAACTATTCTGTACCCATACACTACCCTCTTCTGAATCAACTAAGCAGACACCTAGTCTAGCAAGATGATGAACTTTCTGAACTAACTTCTTCTTACATTCTCAACATGAGCAACACTACCAATAGACAACCTGCTGAGAGCATCTGCCACTACATTGGCCTTGCCCGAATGATACATAACACTCATGACATAATCTTTCAGCAATTCTAACCACCTCCTTTGATGCAGATTCAAATCTTTCTGAGAAAATACATATTGTAGGCATTTGTGATATGTGAACACATCAGCATTCACCCCATACAAATAGTGCCTCCAAATCTTTAAGGCAAACATTACATCTGCTAACTCAAGATCATGAGTCGGGTAATTATTTTTATGGGGCTTAAGTTATCTGGAGGCATAGGCTATGAACTTACCTCTCTACATGAGGACACAATCCAAACCTACTCTGGATGCATCACAGTACATAATAAACCCATCTGAACCATATGGTAGAGTCAAGACTGGGGATGGGGTGAGTCGAGTGTTCAACTCCTAAAAACTCTTTTTTCAAGAATCTGACCACTAAAATTGGACTTTCTTCTGAGTCAATCTGGACATGGGGGATGCAATAGATGAAAACCCTTCAATAAACTGACGGTAATAGACAGCTAAACCTAAGAAACTCTAGATATCTGATGGAGAGATGGGTCTAGGACAATATCTCACCACCTCCATCTTTTGAGGATCAAATATAATGACATCACCAGAAATAATATGATTAAGGAATGCTAATGACCTTAGCTAAAATTCCCACTTATTGAATTTGGCAAACAATTGATGGGTTCTGAGAGTCTAAAGTACGATTCTGAGGTGATCTGCATGATTATTCTGACAAGGGAATAGACAAGAATGTCATTGATGAAGACTATAATGAACATGTATAAGTACTGCTTGAACACCCGATTCATTAAGTCTATGAAAGCTGCTAGGGCATTTGTAAGACCAAAGGACATGACTAGAAACTCAAAGTGACCATACCGGGTTCAGAAAGCTATTTTTAGAATGTCACATTCTCTTACTCTGAGCTGATAGTATCCTGATCTGAGGTGTGTCTTTGAAAAGTAATTAGCTCCTTAAAGCTGGTCAAATAATTCATCAATTCGGGGAAGTGGGTATTTATTCTTAACTGTGACTTTGTTCAACTGATGGTAATGTATACACATCCTAAGAGAACCATCTTTCTTATGCACGAATAAGACTGGTGCGCCCCAGGAGGAAATGCTAGGTCTGATGAATCCCTTATCTGGGAGATCCTTTAACTTTTTTTTTAACTCTCTGAGTTTAGCTGGAGCCATTCAGTATGGCAGAAAAGATATGGGCTGAGTATCTGGAAGAAGGTCTATTTTGAAGTCTATTTCCCTAATGGGAGGAACTCCAGGAAGATCAGGAAAAACATCTGAGAATTCATTTACTAATGGAACAGACTCAAGAGTAGGAGTCTTTGAACTAGAGTCTTTGACTCACACAAGATGATAGACATATCTCTTGGATATCATTTTTCTCGCTCTAAGGTATGAAATCAACTGACCCTTCAGCACTGTAGTACTACCCCTCCATTCAAGGACTGGTTCATTTGGAAACTAAAAATGAACTATTCTATTTCTACAATCAACTAAGGCATAGCATGAATGGAGCCAATCCATGTCGAGAATGACATCAAAATTTGTCATCTCTAATTCTACTAAGTCTGCTGAAGTGAATTTCTGAGATATCATAACTGTATAGTTCCTGTATACCCGTCGGGTTCTAACAGACTGACCCACCGGGGTAGAGACCGAGAAGGGTTTTGTTAAGATTTTTGGTTTGACCTTAAAGTTGACTGCTATGTTAGGAGTTACAAAATACAAAGAAGCTCCTGGATCTAATAAGGCATAAACATGTAAATAGAAGATCCGTAACGTACTAGTGACCACGTCAGGAGAACTTTATTGATATTCTCTAGAATGAAGTGCATAAAGTCTGTTTGGGCATTACCCACTGGTGGCACTGGAAGTGGCACCCTACTGATTCGGGCAGTCGAACTGAGCTGAGGGATGGTTAAACTGAACCTAAGAACCTAATTGAGGACAATCTATAATTCTGTGGCCTGGCTTGCCACACTCAAAACAAACATCACTGCCAGCCCTGCTGATACCTGATGGTTTCTATGACACTTTGGACAAAGAGGATTTATTCGAGCACCACTAATACTAGGCTGAGATTTAGAGCCTGGCGCCCTATCTTTGTTACGATTTCTTAACTTAGGTACTGGAGCACTGGCTGAAGACAGAGATGAAACCAAAGATTTTGGGTTAAATTGGGAATGGTTACCACCTTCTGACTTAGGCTGAGTGAAACTGGCACACTGTCAACTTACAAATGCCATAACTCCTTCACCGAGTGTCAGATTTGAGCGAATCTTATATCGTTGGAAAGATTATTAAATTTTCCTCATAATGGGAGGTCTAAATCTGTAAAATTCCACACGAAATAATTATTATCTGTTTTGGAAGCTATTCTTTAGCATTCGAGGGATGAATTCAAGTTAAGAAAAGTATGGGGTATTACAATATTTCTCCCTTGGGAATATTTAACCTCGAATGTTGAAAATTAGACTAAGAATACTTAGGAATCTGAAGATATATGATAGCATGCACAACTAAAATAAACTGAATAAGTTAATCGAAACCATTCTGAGTTTTTGAGTAATTTTGTGAGTGCATGAACTTACATGAGGAAAACTATATAGCTGAATCTGTGATTAGAAAAGAATAGAATTAAGGAAAAGTATTACCTTCAGATAAATCTAAGTTTGAGGAATAGAGGTAAGGGTACTTGGCTCTCATATCTGCTTTTGCTTCCCAAGTAGCACCCTCAACTGACTGATTCTGCCAAAGAACTTTGACCAAGGGAACTTCTTTGTTCCTTAGTCTACGAAGCTGATGATCTAGAATCTCAACTGGAATCTCTTCGTAAGAAAAATTATTCTAAATATCTGAGCTTTCTAGAGGAACTACAACAGTGGAATCACCAATGCACTTCTTAAGCAAAGAGACGTGCAAGGATGAATGGCTGATAAGTCTGCGAGCAAATCAAGTTCATAAGATACTCTCCTAACATGACTCAGAATTCTATAAGGGCCAACATACCGGGGACTAAGCTTCCCTTTTTTGCCAAATCTCTTCACTTCTTTCATCGATGAAATTTTCAGATACACTAAATCATAATCCTCAAACTCAGGGCCCCTTTTTCTCACGTCTGCATATGATTTCTGATGACTCTAGGCTGTTTTCAATCTTTATCTAATCAACTTAACTTCCTCCATGGATTCAATCCCTACATTGGGCCCAAGAAAAGAGGCCTCAGACACTTCAAACCAACCTATGGGTGATCTACATCTTATCTCATAGAGAGCCTTAAATGGGGCCATCTGAATGCAAGAATCATAACTATTATTATAAGCGAATTCAATCAACGATAAATGCTTATACCAACTACCTCTGAAATCAAGAGCACAACCCATAACATATATTCTAGAGTTTATATGGTCCTCCCTTCTTGACCATCTATCTGAGGGTAGAAAGATGAACTAAGATGAACTTGGGTGCCAAGACCCTTTTGAAAAGCTCTCCAAAACTGGGAAGTAAACTGAGTATCCCTATCTGAAATGATAGACAAAGTAACTCCATGTAGTGTGACTAAATCTTGGAATACAACTTAGCATAATCCTCAGCTGTATAGGATGTATGAACGGGCAAAAAATGCGCTGACCTAGTTAGTCTGTCTATAATAACTAATATCCAATAATGCTGACGACGTGAATAGGGTAAACCAATCACAAAATCCAAATTCACCTCTTCCCACTTACAAGTGGAGATACCAAACTCTTGCAACATGCCACCAGGTCTTTGTGCTCTACCTTAACCTATTGACAAGTTGCATACCTTGGTATAAACTCTACTATATCTTTCTTCATACCATTCCACTGATAGGTTTCTCGTAGATTAAGATACATCTTGGTGGCTCCTGGATGAATAGAATAATGCGCACCGGGCACTTATGCCATAATCCACTATCTCAACTCATCAACACATGGCACACATAATCTTGTTTGGTATCTCAACACACTATCTCCCTCTTGGGAGAAAACCTTTACCTTTTGGTTTTTAACCGACTTCTTTAGTTTTACCAAACTAGAATCCGTATCTTGCTTCTCCTTCACTTTTAAAACTAGGGAAGATTCAAAACTACTCCGAATCCAAACATTCCCTTCAACTGAATCCACCAACCTAACACCCAATCTATCCAAACGATGCACTTCTTAAGCTAACTCTTTCTTATCATTCTCCACATAAGCAATACTACCCATAGAGAATCTACTAAGGGCGTCTTCCACTACATTGGCCTTTCTTGGATGATACAACATACTCATATCATAATCTTTCAATAGTTCCAACCACCTTATCTGATGCAGATTCAACTTCCTCTGAGTAAACATACATTGCAAGCTCTTATGATCCATGAACGCATCAACATGCACTCCATACAAATAATGGCTCCAGATTTTCAAAGCAAACACAACAGCCGCTAATTTAAGATCATGGGTTGGGTAATTCTTTTCATGAGGCTTAAGCTGTCTAGAGGCATAGTCTATGACCTTACCTCTCTGCATCAACACATAACCTAAACCAACTCTGGAGGCATCATAATAAATAACAAAACAATCCGTACTATCGGGTAATGCTAAGACTAGGGCTGAAGTAAGTCGATTCTTCAATTCCTAAAAACTCTCCTCGTAGGAATCTGACTACTGGAACTTAACTTTATTTTTAGTTAGTAGGAGATGTAATAAATGAGAAACTTTCAACAAAATAGTGGTAATAGCTGGCTAAAACCAAGAAACTTCTAATGTCGGATGGAGAGATAGGTCTAGGCTAATTTCTTATGGTTTTTGTCTTTTGGGGATCGACTTTAATACCATCAGCGAAAACAATATGACCAAGAAAGGCTACTGATCTTATCCAAAATTCACACTAGCTGAATTTGGAAAATAATTTGTGATCTCTAAGGGTTTGCAAGACAATTCTAAAATTATCTACATGATCATCCTCACTATAGGAGTACACAAGGATATCATCTATGAATACTATGACAAACATGTCTTAATACTATTTGAACACTCGTTTTATGAGGTCCACAAAAGCTGCAGGAGCATTAGTTAGCCCGAAAGACATGACTAAAAACTCAAAATGACCATAACGGGTTCTGAAAGTTGTCTTTGGAATATCACATTACCTTACCTTAAGCTGATGATAGCCGGATCTAAGGTCTATCTTTGAGAAATAACTTACACCTTGTAATTGATCAAACAAGTCATCAATTCTAAGACGAGGGTATTTGTTCTTGAATGTGACCTTATTCATCTGATGATAGTCAATGCACATTTGCAAAGAACCATTTTAATTTTGCATGAATAGGACGGGAGCGCCCCATGGAGAAACACTAGGCCTTATGAAACCTTTATCTAAAAGATCTTTGAGTTGCTCTTTCAACTCTTAAGCTCTGCGAGAGACATATAATAACGAAGGATAAAAATAGTCTGAGTAATTGGGAGAAGGTCAATACCGAATTCTATTTCCCTATCGGGAGGTACCCCTGATAACGCTCAATCTACAGCTCTCGTGGGAGTGTAAAGCGGTCGTTAGCAAATATAGAACCCAACCTGGGTTGGGTGTCGATCCCACAGGGAATAACTTGGCCAACAAGTAAGCAAAATTACTAAACTTTTGGTGCAAGTCTCGTAAAAGGGGGGATTGTAATGTGTAACGAAAACAATAAAGTAAAAGCTGAAAATAGCAAAGTAAAGAGAGAAAGATTGTTACGTAAGTTTTAAATAATGAGAATTGAAGCGTTGGGGTTATGTCCACCTTCTGAGGTATACGTCTCTATTGGCTA
The DNA here is from genome assembly GCA_030864225.1 of Capsicum baccatum var. pendulum. NCBI lineage: Eukaryota > Viridiplantae > Streptophyta > Magnoliopsida > Solanales > Solanaceae > Capsicum > Capsicum baccatum. Next base: position 78,378,384 of record CM061560.1, on the reverse strand, counting down.
TGAGTGTGTAGAATTGTGACATGCATGTGCTTATAGAGAATTGTATTCTATGGTAAATCCAAGCGTCTCTCGACCTAAACAAGGACTATTTCACTTTAACTCTCTCGAGCTTAAAGCATGTCTAATGGTACGAATTCTCCAATAGGTTAGTCCAGTTACGGCACTAGCTTTTTAATAGGAAAGGGTGTCCTACTACCTTGACATTATCTCTTTTCCAAACAAATAACCTTTCTCTCGAACAAGTTAAATGTTAGACGGGAGTATTCTTGCGTTTGCAACCGCAAAGAATGTAGATTAAGATGAAGAGAATAATGATATAAGAAATATACGTGTCACGAACTCACAAACTCACAGCAATAGATAGTATCTCATTCGGCTTCCATAACCCCAACAGAGAGGTTTAGTTACCCATGAATGCGAAGGAGATCACGATTGACATTGTTATTATATCACAATATTGAGTAATGGTGTATAGATCAAGTGATAGGCGTTAGGCGTGAATTCCTTAGCAAAGTAACGTTTCTCTTATTACGGAAATTAAGAATTGAATAGATGAATAGAAGAAGAAAAATAGAATTAATGGAAAGATTAGAAGAGTTGTAGAATTGTTGTGGTGGAAGAAGAGAGGGATGGAAGAATGTATTGTGGTGAGGGATGAATTCTCTCCACTAAGGGGGGAGTTAATTAAAAATCTCTAGCATGATAGGGTATTTATAATACCCATATCCTACTCCTACTAAGCTAATGAAATAAATAACCAAATCCTACTAGGCTAATGTAATACTTAACCCAAATGTACTAGGTTAATGTAACATTATCATAATCCAAATAAACTAATGAAATACATAACCCAATTATACTAGGTTAATGTATCATTGTCCAAATCCAGCTTTGTGTCTGTAAGTCCCCAAAGTCTTCAGAAATGCTGTTTTAGCCCGGAACAGATTTTCCATGCAGCAGTTTTGGTCCTTTAGGCGTCCTACTTCCTTCTCCTTTGTTCGTGAGCTTTCTTTTGCGTCAAGTAATCCATAAAATGCTGAATTCTGCATCATTTATACCTGAAACTTTACTAATCATGTTTGTTAGCTCATTTATAGGAAAAAGGACGAAAAGTGCATGAAATATATAGTTTGTTCTCAAAACTAGGCTAAAATATAGGCAAAATATATTGATATAGGCGTGTAAATTCGCCTATCATCAACCCCTCAGAGATTTTCTAGGAAAATATCGGGAAACTCATTAGCTATACTGACTGACTTAATTGTTGAAGTCTCAGACTTTATGTCTTTGACTTAAACTAGATCGTAAATAAAACCTTTGAATATCAACTTTCTTACTTTAAGATAAGATATGAAATGACTCTTGGGAGAAACTGAATTACCTGACCACTCAAAGACAGGCTTATCTGGGAACTGAAACTTCACCACATGGATGCGACAATCTATAGCTGCATAATAGAAATGAATAAAATCCATGCTAAGAATAAGATCAAAATCAACCATATCTAACTCTATTAGGTCTGCTAATATGATCTTATGAAGGACAGAGATAGGAAACTTTTTGTAGACCTGTTTAGCAATAACTGACTCACCTACTGGGTTAGAAAACAAAAAGGGCTCAGGGATCTTTTCAGACCTTATCTAAAAATTTACAGCAACTAATGGGGTTACATAAGAGAAACTCGACCCAGGGTCTAACAATACATATACATCAATATGAAAGACATGAAGCATACCAGAACAACATCTGGCAAAATTTCCTGCTCCTGGTGGGATGGTAAAGCATAGGACCGATTCTAGCATAGAGCCCCACTGGTACTGGATGGTGCGCCCTGAGAAGGGGCCGGGTAACCTAGAGAAGCTAGTGCACTATTAGCCTGAGTCTGAGGACGAACATCTTTATTTACTTGCTTTGCATGCAGATAATCTCTAATACTGTGACCTAACTTACCACAACTAAAACAACCCTTCTGTCCAGCTAAACACTCACTTGGATGATTTTTGCCACACCTACCACATTGAGGATAGCTGGGCCTACCACTCACACTATTCTAAGAACTGGACATAGAAGACTTACCCCACTATTCCTGCCTATTTCTGGGTACATGGGAATAGATGACTAGTTCTAAAATTGCGAACGATGTCCTCCTCCAGGCCTATTCTTACTATAATCAAACTGCCCTATTCTAGTATTCTTATTTACCTTATTTTTTTCCTTCAACTTCTCTGCCTCAATTTACTGAGCATGCATCATTAACCAAGCAAGATTCATGTCTCCAAAGAGCATAACAGTCCTACACTCCTTAACTATAAACCCAGATATACTGATCACAAACTTACTTATGCTTGACTTAGGGTCAACCATCTGATCAGGGGCATACTTAGATAATTGGTTAAAATTAAGGCAATACTCCTTCACTATCACTGATCCTTGCCTCAGGTTCATGAACTCTTCTATCTTAGCTTCTGTCATCTCATATGGGAAGAAATTGTCTAAAAACACATCTTAAAATATTTACCAAGTCATGGGAGCTGTATTCTTCACTCTACTTTTCTTCTACATCACCACCCAATCATATGCAACATCCTTCAACCTATAGAATGCCAATTCTACACTCTCCTCTTAAGAAATATGCATAATTTGGGTAATTTTCTTCACCTCATCTAGATACGAATGTAGGTCCTCACTTGCCTTCGACCCAAGGAATTTTGGCAGGTTCATTCTCATAAAATCTTGAATTCTAGCTACAGTTAAGTCCTTATATTACTGAAGTGGGACTGCAGCCTAACGGTTGCCCTAAATATTAGCTGTCACAGCTTGGGCTATCACCTATAAGGCAGCTCAAAACTCTGGATATGACATATTCTCATTCAAAGGATCTGCAGGTTGAGGTGGCTGGTTATCATTTCTGCGTGCGTTAGCTCGATGAGGAGGCATTTTTGTCATGTAAAAGCATGAGTTAGAAGAAGATAGAGACACTGAATGGATGATAGATCATGAAAGAAGAGATGATTTCCTAAAATTCTCCATAGCCTCTTTCTCATAAATGTGGTACACTTTACACCGATGATCAAGACTCTGCATAATGTAGCTTGTCTGACTCCCTAGGACTCTCTAAACCTTAGACTCTGATACAAAGTTTGTAATGTCCCAAAATCTGAGTTCTCGAGATACCACACGGTGCTCCAGACTACAAGTAGTCCTGATCTAACCCTGGTTGCTTTCTACTAAGTTTGGGTCTCAAAATAGGAGAATACAAATGAAAAATCATACTAAATGCAAAAGTCTATCTGAAATAATTAGGTATGTCTAAAACATACTAAGCTTAAAAGTCTTGGTAAAAAATACTAAAAACCTGAATACTGAAACAAAATCTGAATACTAAATCTGGTAGTCCGACAAGCCTCTACTAACTAAAACTACAGAGCTACTAGAACAAACCCCCAGTTGATCAAACTGTCTGAAATAAATATTGAATCAGCTACTAATAAACTGAAAGTCTAAAATAATTAAGTCCCCAAACTATGAGGACTTACTAACTGCAGAGATGCAGATGATATGCTCAAAAATCAGTCACGCTGCTGAGACTGAGCACCTGAGACTACATTATGAGATAATGTAGCACATAGACGTATATGTAGATCAGTACTTTGATGATGTACTGAGTATATGGGGGTGAATGCAATAAGTAAGCAATATCATCAGAATTTATAAAATCATGCATGCTAAATGTAATGAATCACATAGGCTTAAGTAATTTGAAATCTGAAGATCATAAATCATGAATAGTAAAGAACATAAAATCAATCTTGTGAGCCATTACCATTAGTTTTGAAATCTGTATTCTATTTTTATTCTCAAATCATGTAAGCTAACTAAAATCTGAAAACTCATTCTGCACAGAAAAATACGTTATCGAAAGAGAATTCTGTCAAAGCTTTTCTTTACTAGTAAGGAAATACTCAAAACTGTTTAGTTACTTTTACTATCAGGGAGGTTCTCTTAACCGACATAAACCATATGAGCATTCATGGAGTCCAATGTTCTTGTCCTCCTAAAGAGGAATCCTCACATTGGGGAGAGGATTCATACTCCTTCCAGGGAGTATGACCTACTTTCCATGCGATCAATCACAAGCTAAATCTTTCATCCATATAGAACTGGGAATAATTTTATAATTTGTACCTACATTGGCTACGTAGTTCTGTGGAAGATAGGGCACTCTAATCCCACACTTCCCGCTCGGTGCTAAATACTACTCCCTGTTTAGTCTTTATGCTCATTGTATTGGAAATCCACTTTAAACTAGTATAATGATTAATTATGAAACCAAAATTCTTTTATCTGTGAAAATATATAAATACAGCTGATCTAAATTCTATAAAGTGAATTCCTTAGCTAAATCGATGATAAACAATCAAATCTTTTTCTGAAAACTGGAAATAATCTGGTCATAAGATGTTTAAAGCATCATCTTTCATGAAGTAATACTATTCAATCTTGGGATAATACCCCATGCATAAATCTCATGTTAAAACATCAAATTACTCATGCTTGATAATGTAAACATTGAGAAATTAATTCAAAAAACATTGAGAAATTTATTTAAAATATGGAAATTTCTACATTATGTATGACAATATGAACATAATCATGTGATTCAACTTCTAAATCATTGGAAACATCATAAGATTGTAAATAACAATGATAGGTATGAACCCTAACTTCAATTTCATGGGAAATCAGATAAAATTCAGTAAATTTGTAATTAAAATAAAATTTGGGCACAAGGATGAAAGGATTATCCTTGTTGAAGAACCCCACATAACTTAATTGATGATCTTTGATAAAAATCTTGAATCTTGGATTCCTATTGACGCTTTGGAGATGAATTCTTTGAGTTCTTATATTGGGAATCCTTAATCTTGAATTTCCTTGGAGAATTAATGGAGGAATTTGGATTTCTTGGGAAGAAAGTTTGATGTGCTAGGGTTTTTTTTGAGAGAAAAGTGATGAAATAAGCATAAAGTTCTTTGGTATATGCTTAATGATGTGTTTTTGATGGATCAGGGGCTAGGTAGTTTACCAAAATACCTTTTTTAAACTCCTAAATGGAACTTGAAAAATGACTAAAATTCTTGATTTACTAGGCCACCGCGACGCGTCACTATTGTGGTTGCTCACTGGAAAAGGACGAGCGGGAACTGGACGTTCACCGGCAATGCGCCACAATCGTGGTGCCTCCTTGGATTGCCATTTTTGCCCTTGGCACGACGTTCCAGCATCGCATAGTCTCACTAGAAAATTCCAAATGTGAAATGGGACATCACCGCGATGTGGGGCCTTTGCGGAGGGCCACTGGAATTTGAAAATCGCTATCTCAACTGTCTTCGTGATGCGCTAGGTGCCCAGGTGGAACACTTTCAACTTAAAAATGCCATAACTCCCTCACCAAGTGTCGAATTTGGGCAAATCTTATATTGTTGGAAAACTTATTAAATTTCCCACCCAATAGGAGGTCTAAATCTGGAAAATTTCACACGAAAAAATTATTATCTATTTTGGAAGCTATTCTTTAACATTTTAGGTACGAATTCAAGCTAAGAAAAGTATGGGGTATTACAATAACGGGGAATGAACTTTCTCTTCCTTCCAAACCACATTATTTCCTTCATGAGAGACGCCTTCTAGAAAATCAACTCATCTATATCAAACTCCAAATATCTTTGCCTTACATCCACATAGGAATTTTAGTGACTTTGGGCAGTCTTAAGCCTATCTCAAATCACTTTTTCATTCTCCAAGGCTTGGTGAATCAAGTCCAAGCCAAACAATCTATTTTCCCTAACCTCAAACCACCTAGTAGGAAACCTACACTTTCTACTATACAATTCTTTAAAAGAAGCCATCCCAATACCCGAATGATAGCTATTATTATATGCAAACACTATAAGAGGCAAATGGTCAACCCAGCTGCCACCAAAGTCGACCATACAAGACGTTAGCATATCATCCAAAGATTGAATGTCCCTCTCCACTTGTCCATCTGCCTGAGGGTTGAAAGAGGTGCTAAGGTTTATCTTAGTCCCCAAACCTCTCTGAAATGAATGCCAAAAATAAGACAAGAACTGAGTACCTCGGTCAGAAATGATGGAAACTGAAGCACCCTGAATCTTAATTATCTCCTCAATGAACAACTTGGCATAATCCCCTGAAGAGAAATTAGTCCTCAATGGTAAGAAGTCAGCTGAGAATGGAATCCTATCTATGATGCACCAAATGGAATCTAGTTGACCATGAGACAATGGAAGATCAATAACAAAATCCATATTAACCATTCCTATTTTCACACGGGCAACTTAATCTCTTAATAGAAACCATCAGGTCTCAAGTGTTCAACCTTTACTTGTTGACACACCATACACTTAGCCACAAAATTGGCCATATCCCTCTTCATTTTATTCCACCAATAAATATCCTTCAAGTCATGATATATCTTTATAGAACCAGGATGAAATATGTACCTCGACTCATGGGCTTCAACCAAGATCCTCTCTCGCAGCCATCAATGTCAGGAACATATAACCTACCTTTGTATTTCAAGATGTTATCACTACTAATCTCAAAAGCCATCACTTTCCGGTGACCTCTATCATTCTTGATCTGCATCAAAATGGGATCCTAAATATACTTCTCTTTCACTTCAGCACCTACAGATGTCTTCTCCACTTCTTGAATTATCACACTACTATCCTCTAAGTCAAATAGATGAATCCCAAAATTAGCCAAATGGTGAATATCTTTCACCAATTCTTACTTTTCCCCATAAACATGAGATAAGCTTCCCATGGACAACCTGCTAAGAGACACAACAAACACGTTAGCTTTATATAGATGATAGTAGAGACTCATACCATAATCCTTTAGCAATTCAATCTATCTTCTTTGCCTAAGATTTAATTTTTTTTTAGTTAATACATATTGCAAACTCTTATGGTCTGAGAAAATATTAATATGAACCCTATACAACTAATAGTGCCATATCTTTTGACCAAAAACCACAGCTAACAACTCCAAATCATGCAACAAAGTGACCATATTGGGTTCGAAAGGCAGTCTTAGAGGTATCCATCTCCTTAATTTTCAACTAATAATAATATGACCAAAGGTCTATCTTATAAAATAACATAGCACCATGGGGATGATAAAACAAATCATTAATACTCAAAAGGGGATACTTATTCTTCACGGTCACCTTGTTCAATTAGCGATAATTTATACACACTTAAAGAGACCCATCTTTTTTACGCACAAAGAGCATGTGAGCAACCCACAGGGACACATTAGAGATAATAAAAGCATTATCAAGAAGATCTTTTAACTGCTCCTTAAGTTCTTTCAACTCAGCTAGATCTATCTATAAGGAGGGATAGAGATAGGACGAGTGTCCAGAAAATGATTAATCCCAAAACTAGGTTCTCTATCAGGAGGAACACTAGGAAGATCACCAAGAAATACCTCGGGGAATTCATAGACCACAGGGGCAAAATAAAATAAAGGACCTTCCAATCTAGAATCCTTAAAATGCACTAGATGGTAGAGACACCCCTTGGAAACCAATTTTTAAGCACTAATATACGATATAAACCTTTCCTTGGGCACTAGGGAACTACCTTCCCATTTGATCAATGAATAAAGTCCAAAGTAATCCAACAAAGCCTCTATGCAAAAAACTAAAACTAGTCTTAATATGGACATGTCCTCGACTCTGACAGATAACAATGACAATGATAATGTTCATGTTAAAGTAAACTCTTAATTCTAGTATATGAAAGGAATAAACTCTCAATTTTAGTATATGAAAGGAACTAATGAAATGTATAAGTCTTCCAGAAAATAGAAGCTCACCACTTCAGCCCGACGAACTGATAAACCAGGCCAATCCACCTAACTTTGCGTAGGAAAAGTAACAGTATCTCTGGTTCATGCATTGCATGGGGATACAACATCCAAAGGCGATTAGTGGGGAGAACACTAGCAGTAACTCAAGGATAGGAGACAAAATAATTTACAATCAAACCATTTCAAATACCATATAAACCACATCATAATGCATATATAAATAATATGTTGGGATAGGAAATAAGGTTTAGCATGAAGTAAAATATTATCCTAGACTATATAGCTCGACCATCATAATAGGATCCCACGTCCTATATGGGTTTAGCTCCCTCTTTTGAAAGGGCCCAGTGCATGTTAGCCACATAAATTAGAGAAAAATTAATGGAAAAATAAAGCTATTAAGGAAACTAGCTATCCCAAAATATATATCAAGTGATATATATGCACACATGTCATCAAGACCAAACCTCATGTCTGCAGATAAGAGTTTCCAGTACAAGTCATTCCAAGACCCACACCTTTACGGCTTCGCTAGATAACCCCCATTAAGCCCAATTTAAAGCAAGTTTCAGATAACTCATTTATTTATCAATGAACCAAGCATTAAGGTACACCATGGGTATCATCATACTCAAACACTTTCAAGCTCATCTCTTGGCCATAACAATCATATTAAAACTTGGGGGAATGACTTACCCCTTTTGTTCATTAATATCAAAATCTTGGGGGAGTGCTTCGCCCCTTTTATTTATTAGTATGATAGCCAACAAGGCTTGTAACCAATTTCATTGGTTTACCAATTATGCAATGTGATAACATAGGTGAGCAAGTAAAACCAAGGGACAAATTTTACAATTCAAAATCATCTACACAAGTAGGTTGAGGGAACACTGTTATTCAAAACCAGTTCTAATTTCAAATAATAAATTTAGGTAAAACTATGAACCCTTAGTATATTCACCATTCCCATGCACCCACAAGTTCCAAACCATTGATAAAGAATCAAAAATGCATAATAAATCATGGGAAAGCAATTCAAGGATCAACTATGTTAAAACCCTCAACCATGTTGGAAACCCATATTCAAAACTGTTTAGTTGAACCATGTAAGTTCATTCCTTTCAAAAAATAATAATTAGAAAAGATTAAAATGCCTGAATTATCCAAGTTTATGGAGGGAAATCAACCTTTGATCCCTTGAATGACATGCTTCTTGAAAACCCTAAGTATTTTGCTTGAGAGAATTTAAGAGAGTTTTGAGAGTGTTTAATTATGTTATGAATGAGAAATAACCCCCTTGAGTGATTTATGAATGTGGAATTTTAATTGGATAAGAAGGGAATTATCCAAAGTTCCCTCAAATTAAAAGATAAAATTTAGTCGTCACTGACTACGTGTCGTTATATGACTCATAGGGATTCGTTACGACTCATCACCACAAGTCATACCCAAGACAATTTATAGGGAACACACCCACTGTTGACCCTATGACTCACCTAATACAACTCATAATAGGATACTACGACTCATAGGATCCAGTCATAGTCAACATAGAAACCATTTGGGTATACATTGGACATCCTATGATTTGCACCCAACGACCCTTAATGAGTCCCTATGACTCATAGTGAGCCACTCGTACTAAGAGTGGAAGACTTAGCCACACACAATGGTCAGGCTATGATTTGGGTCCAATGACTTGTCAAGACTCCCTACGACTTGTAGGGTAAGTCATAGTCAAGACAGTGAGGATAAAATTTTTGAAATTTTCAAGGACCAAGAATCTAGGATGTTAGAATTCCTAAGAATATTTCAAGTCTAAAATTAATGTCTCGAATGTAGGATGGACAAAAATAAAATTATTGAAATTTTAATGGTGTCGCAATGATCATGGAACTTGTCTCTAGTGTGGAATAATCGCTTTGGGGCCATGATACAAGTGAGTAATAGTAGAAAAAAATTTCTAGGATCTTGTGGGGTATTATAAAACCCTGGATGAATAACAAAGTGGGGAAGTACAGCGTTGGTCCCAACTAATATTCTTGCATGTATTGTGGTTCTCTTTGCTTTAATTGCTTTCATAACAGTTGCAAACGTTAAGAACCTATTTGTATTTACTACTTACTTAAAAAGAGAGGTAGATATTAAGAAAATAGATCATGACAGTAGTTTAAGATTCACCTCCATCTTATAATTCCTGAATCTCATCTAATTAACTCGAGACTCAATAGGTAATGGTTAATTTAGGATCTAGGATAAGGGTTAGTAAGGGTGAACTCAATGATAAACGCTCTCAACATATCCTCTAAGGTACGAATGTCTTTTTTATATGACCATCCATCTATGGTGAAAAGTCGTACTAAGATGAACTTAATGAAATGTCTTCCAAAATAGAGAAGTGGAATTTATACCTCTATCTGAAATAATAGTCAAAGGTACTCCATGCAATTTCACCAACACCCTAAAGTAGAGTCTAGAAAAATCCTTGTTTAAATCTAAAGTGTTAACTAGTAAGAAATGGGCTAACTTAGTCATTCGATCCACATTAACTCAAATAAAATTATGTTGTCGATGAGTACTAGGAAACCCTTTAATGAGGTCTATATTCACTACTTTACAATTTCAAGTAGGAATACTGATATCCTGAAGTGTTCCACTAAATATATAGTGCTTAACCTTAACCTGTTGGCTATTTGAACACTTAGCCACAAATTCTGCGATATCCTTTTTTATGGCATTCCACTTATAAACTTCCTAAAAATCATGGTACATCTAAGTGGATCTTGGGTGAATAGAATACCAAAAACTGTGAGCTTTTTTATCTTAAGTCATCCTTATCTGGAACACATAGTCTTCCCTAACAATGAAAAACACCATCTCCCCGTTAGAAGAAAACCTCAACCTTTTGACTCTGGATTTCTTCTTTCAACCTAATCAAAATTGGATCACTACCTATTTTTTATTTCACCTCAGCTAAAAAGAATATTTTGAACTATTTTGACTTAAGATATTCAGCTGAATTGACCAACCAAACTCCTAATCTAGAAATATAGTGAACCTTGCAAACGGACTCTTTCTTTTCATCTTCTATAAGGAACACTTTCGATAGACAACCTATTAAGAACATCATCCAAAACCTTGGATTTACTCAGATAGTACAAGACACTTAGATCATAATCCTTCAACAACTCTAGCTACCTCCCTTGATGAAGATTTAGATCCTTTTGACTAAACACATTGTTATGGTCAGTGAATACATTAACATGAACCCCATAGAGATAATGCCTCTAAATCTTTAATGCAAAAACAACTGCTGCTAACTCAAGTTCATAAGTTAGGTAGTTCTTCTTATGAGGCTTGATTTGTATAGAGGAATATTCTATAACCTTTCCCTACCGCATCAACACACAACAAATTCCAACTCTGGAAGCATCACAATAAAGCATAAAACCATCTGATCTCTTTGGCAGAGTCAAAACTAGAGCGATGGTAAGTCGAGTCTTTAACTTTTGAAAACTCTTCTTACATGAATTATACCACTAAAACTTGACTTTATTGTGACTTAATATGGACATAGGAGAAGCAATAGAGGAAAATCCTTTAGCAAACTGACTATAGTAACCATCTAATCATAAAAACCCCCCTTATATACCTAATGGAGAGATTGTTCTAGGCTATTTCCTCACTGCTTTAGTCTTTTGAGGATCAACACAAATACCTTCACCGAAAATAATATGACCAAGGAATGATACTAATTTCAACCAGAAATCACTCTTGCTGAATTTGGAAAATACCTGGCGATATTTAAGGGTTTGTAAGACAATTTTCAAATGGTCTGCATCTAAGAATAAATAAAGATGTCATAAAAAAGACAATTATAAACATATCTAAGTGTTTCTTGAACACCCTATTCATTAATTCCATAAAATATGAAGGAGCATTCATTAAACCAAAAGATAGAACAACAAATTTGAAGTGACTGTACTGAGTTTTGAAGGTTCTCTTTGGAATTTCATGATCTCTGACTCTAAGGTTATAATAGCCAGATATGAGGTCTATCTTAGATAAATAATTGGCACCCTGAAGTTGGTCAAACAAGTTATCAATTTTGGGAATGGGATACTTATTCTTGTCTGTGACCTCGTTCAACTGACGGTAGTTGATGTACATTATGAAAAATCATCTTTCTTGCACACAAAAATAACTAGACTACTCCATGGAGAATTGGAATTTGACAATTGCCATTTCAACTATCTCCGCGTGTGCTAGGTGCCCAGGTGGCACACTGTCAACTTAAAAATGCCATAACTCCTTCACCGAGTGTCAGATTTGGGTGAATCCTATATCATTAGAAAGCATATTCAATTTCCCACACAATGGGAGGTCTAGATATGGAAAATTACACATGAAATAATTATTATCTTTTTTGGCAACTATTCTTTAAGATTCTAGAGATGAATTTAAGCTAAGAAAAGTATGGGGTATTACAATATCTCCCCCTTGGGAATATTCATTCTCGAATGTTTAAAATTAGACTAAGAATACTGAGGAATATAAGGATATATCATAGCATTCATAACCAAAATAAACTAAATAACTGAATCTAAATCATTCTAAGTTTCTGAGAAATTCTATAAGTGCATGAACTAACATGACGACAACTATATAGCTGAATCTGTGATTAGAAAAGAATTGAATTAAGCAAGAGTATTACCTTTAGCTAAATCTGAGTTTGCGAAGAAGAGGTGAGGGTACTTGGCTCACATATCTGCTTTTGTTTCCCAAGTAGCGCCTTGATCTGACTGATTTCGCCAAAGAACTTTGACCAACGAAACTTCTTTGTTCCTTAGTCTATGGATCTGATGATCTTGAATCTCAACTGGAATCTCTTCCTAAGAAAAGTTGTTCTGAATATCTGACCTTTCCAAAAGAACTACAATAGTGGAGTCACCGATGCACTTCTTAAGCATAGACACGTGGAATACAGGATTAACGGCTAACAAGTTTGCAGGCAAATCAAGCTCATAAGCTACTCTCCCAACACGACTTAGAATTCTATAAGGGCCAACATATCGGGGACTAAGCTTCCCCTTTTTTCGAAATATCTTCACTCCTTTCATCGGTGAAATTTTCAGATACACTAAATCACCAACCTCAAACTCGAGGTCCATTCTTCTCACATCTGCATATTATTTCTAACGACTCTGGGTTGTTTTCAATATTTCTCTAATCCACTTAACTTTCTCTATAGATTCAAACACTACATCGGGCATAAGAAAAGTGGCCTCACCCACTTCAAACCAACCTATGTGTGATCTATATCTCCCACCATAGAGAGCCTGAAACGGGGCCATCTAAATGCTAGAATGATAATTGTTCTTATAAGAAAATTCAATCAATGGCAAATGGTTATCCCAACTACCTTTGAAATCAAGAGCACATGCCCTCAACATATCTTCTAGAGTTTGGATGGTCCTCTCTGCTTGACCATCTGTCTAATGTGGAAAGCAAAAATAAGATAAACTTGGGTACCAAGACCCTTATAAAAAGCTCTCCAAAACTGGAAAGTGAACTGAGTACCCCTATCTGAAATGATAGACAAGGGAACTCCATGCAGTCTGACTAACTCTTGGATATATAACTTAGAATAATCCTCAGCTGTATAGGACATATGAACTGGTAAGAAATGCACTGACTTAGTTAATCTGTCTATAATAACCCATATCGAATCATGCTGATGATGTAAATGGGGTAAATCAATCACAAAATCCATATTCACCTCTTCCCACTTCCAAGTAGGGATACCAAACTCTTGCGATGTACCACCAGGTCTTTGGTGCTTTTCCTTAACCTGTTGACAAGTTGAAAACCTTGCTATAAAATTTGATATATCTTTCTTTATACCACTCCACCAATTGATTTCCAATAGATCGCGATACATCTTGGTGGCTCCTAGATGAATAGAATAATGCGCACCATGCGCTTATGCCATAATCTGCTGTCTCAAGTCATCAACATATGGAACACATAATCTACTTTGGCATCTCAACACACTATCTCCCCCATGGGATAAAAGCTCCACCTTTTGGTGTTTAACTTACTCTTTTAATTTTACCAAACTAGAATCCATATCTTGTTTATCCTTCACTTCCAAAACTAGGAAAGATTTGAAACTACTCTTAACCAAAACATTCCCTTCTGTTGAATACACCAACCTAACACCTAATCTAGCCAAATGATGCACTTCTCAAGATGACTCTTTCTTATCATTCTTCACATGGCCAATACTACTCACAAATAATCTACTACGGGCATCTGCCACTACATTGGCCTTGGTCGGATGATACAACACACTCATATCATAATCTTTCAATAGTTCCACCCACCTTCTCTGACGTAAATTCAACTTTCTCTGAGTAAACAAATACTGCAAGCTCTTGTGATCCGTGAAAATAGAAACATGCACTCCAATCATTTAATATCTTAAGATTTTCAAAGCAAATACAACAGCTACTAATTTAAGATCATGGGTTGAGTAATTCTTTTCATGAGGCTTAAGCTGTATAGAGGCATAGGATATGACCTTACCTCTCTAAATCAACACACAACCCAAACCAACTCTAGAGTCATCACAATAAACAACAAAACCATCTGTACTATCAGGTAGCTCTAAGATTGGGGCTGAAGTGAGTCGAGTCTTCAACTCCTAAAAACTCTTCTCACAGGAATCTGGCCACTGGAACTTAACTTTCTTTTGGGTCAGTCTAGGCATAGAAGATGAATAGATGAGAAAACTTTACCAAAATGGTGGTAATAGCTGGTTAAACCCCAAAAACTTTTAATGTCGGGCGAAGAGATATGTCTAGGCCAATTTCTTATGAATTCTATCTTTTGGGGTCAACTCTAATACCATTGGCGGAAACAATATGACCAAGAAAGGCTACTGATCTTAGCCAAAATTCACACTTGCTGAATTTGGCAAATAATTAATCATATCTAAGGGTTTGCAACACAATTCTAAGATGATCTATATAACCATCCTCACTACGGGAGTACACAAGGATATCATCTATGAATACTATCACAAATATGTCTAGATACTATTTGAATATTCAATTTATGAGGTCCATGAAAGTTACAGGAGCATTGGTTAGCCCAAAAGACATGACTAGAAACTCAAAATGATCATAATGGGACCTAAAAGCTATCTTTGGAATATCACATTCCCTTACCTTAAGCTGATAATAGTCATATCTAATGTCTAGCTTTGAGAAATAAGTTGCAACTTGTAATTGATTAAATAAGTCATCAATTATAGAAAGAGGGTATTTGTTCTTGACTATGACCGTGGGGAGTCCTAAAGGAAGTCTTAGGTATTGTAACGCCCTGAGTCTGTACCTTAGATTCTACACAGTGCTTATGATCTCGAGGGAGCACAAGCTATCCCATGACTAATATCTATTGCAAGCACTGGATAATAATACTAAAAATAATGCAAGAAATAGGCTGAATTGCCATAAGGTTCAAAATCTGAAATACTGGTAAATAATAACAACTGTAATAATATCTGATAAAATGTCTAAAATTTGAAATATTGTATGAACTAGTCTAGACTGAAAAGCCTCTAATTAAACTATCTGAAAGCAGAGTTGATGGGACAAGCCCCCAACTAACTCTAACTACTGAAATATTGAATCTACTATAATACTGAGATAAAAGAATATCCTCGATAGATGAGGACTCACTACTGTAATCTGATATTGCTTACTAAATCTAGCTAAGTGCATTTAGGAACCTGAGCGTCCGAACCTATGATATAAGATATCATAGCACAAAAAGAAAGTATGTGTCAGTACATGAAATGTGCTGGTATTCTAGATGAGGTAAGCCTGAATACAAGGGTTCATACACATGAACAATAACTAACTGAATGATATAGAGTAACTGAAGAAGAGTACATCGATAACTGAAACTCCTATAAATATTGAGTATGCAATACTATGCATATACGTGTATACTATAATTGAGATTTTTTTAAGCTAAGTACTGAGTTCTGATACTGAACAATTAATAATCTGAGATTACTAATAACTGAGTTATTGATGCTGCTTAACTGTGTCTGACAGTCCTGAATCTTTAGAACTAAAATGAGTTCTATACTGAGACCAAAACTAACACTGTGGGAGGTATTATCTAACCGACGCCCCAAATAAGATAACTGAGTTGGGGTCTAACCTGTGACCCTATTTGGAAGGGTATCAATACCGTGCCATGGGTAAAGACAAGCTAAAGAGTTACCTCATCTGGACAGTACTCTAATGAGAATGGTGGAACCCTCAACTGGCAGGTTAAAGCACCTCATCAACCCTCAGCTAGAAGGTTGATATCTCAACCTACGCTGGCTAAGTAGTTCTACAATGCAAGGACTGCTTGTAAGGATCATACCCTCTACTGAATAGACCCTGAACTGATTATAATAAAATATACTAGACTGATACTGAGTTTTACTAAGTTCTATCACTAATCGAGTACTACTGAGTTCTGTAACTGACTGAGTTCTACTGATTATGACATGACTGATACTATTCTGTAACTATTGTAGCTCTAGGTAAACAACTAGATTTTTTGGGTATTAAATACCCCCAGGACTCGATAGCATAAAAAGTAGAGCATAGCATGATCTTGAGAAATATAACAATGTACACTTGTCCATAATGTATTCATAGAGACATTTTATCAAACACATGTAGAGCATAAGCTTGTGCATATACTAGCACATCATAATTTCACCATTTAATTCATATGGACATTCTATCAGATACTTGGGGAGCACAACTTAGTGCACATAATCATGGATAGCATACAAACATTGCAACTACAATGCCCAAACTTGCAAATTCAAGGATTATAACATTGAAATTACATAAGTTATTATACATGCTATTTCAATTTCATGGAAACTATAATTAATCATGGATTGAAACTCAATTAATGTCATGAACATGAATACAATCCAATTTCAAGCATGTAAGTCACAAATCAACAATCTGATGGTTTTAAAAATGGATTCTTAGATCGAATGGGTGAAAGAAACCCATAGATGAACACCTAACATACCTTGGAATATTAATTCTGGAAGATCTTGATGATTTTCTTGAGGATTGCTCTTTCTTGCTTGAAGATTAGGGTTTACTAATTGAGAGAGAGCTTGTTGATTTTGGGGAAAAGTTAAAAAATAATGGATTTAAAACTTTTTTAGGGAGTAAATCCCATATCTAGCCATATTAAAATCATGGGAAAAGACTAGTTTAACCCTGGATGAAACTTATAATTTTTGTCAAAAGTTTTCGACCTGGGCCCTTGGCGCGATGCGGCGCTATCGCGCCATGTCTCTGCAAATTGACAACTGGGAAATTGGCTAGTGGTGCGACATGGTGGAATCCTGTTGCCACACTTGATACGAATTTAGGACTCATCGCGATGCAGTAAAATCGCGTAACTTCACTGAAAAGAGAACAATTGTGACATAGGTCTATGGTTCTATGCACCATTATCGTGGAGCAATACTAGAATTTGATAATTGCCATTTGCCTAGCCTCCGCAATGTGCTAATGTGCCATTTGGCACACTGTCTTACAAAAATGGCTATAACTCTTCACCCGTGTATCAGATTTGGGCGAATTTTATATTGTTGGAAAGCTGACTGAATTTCCTATACGATTACTCATGTACTAAGAGATAAGTTAGGCTCGAGTAATATGGGGTATTATAGATATGTCTGTTGCTCTAATCGTTAACTGATGATCTTAGAATAATACTAAAAAATATGGCTTCCCCCTGAAGTTGATGAAATACATCATCAATATGTTATATCAAATGCTTGTTATTAACAGTTATTTCATTCAGATGCCAGTAGTCAATAGAAATACACATTGAGCCATCCTGCTTCTTCTTCACAAACATCATTAGAGCACCCCATGAAGAAATACGAGGCTGAATAAGCCCCTTACTTAAAAGGTCCTTGAGTTGCTTCTTAAGCTCCTTCATCTCAGTTAAAGCCATGAAATATGATGGAATAGATATGGTTTGGGTTCCCAACTCAACCTCAATACTAAAGTCAGTATCATATTCAGGTAAATGATTAGTCAAATTAGTAGAAAATAAATTAGAAAACTTACAAACCATAGGTATTGACTCAAAGGAAGGAGTGTCGGCATAAGTATCACAAACATAATCAAGATAATCCAAATATCCCTTTGCAACTTAGAAGAAATACATCAGAAAATTCACAAGACACATGTATTATTTCAAGGAAATGAGTGTCAGCACAAGTATCACAAACATAAGAAAGATAATCCAATACCCCTTTGCTACAAACCACCTCACATGATTACAAGAGATAATTCCTCTATATGTATGAATATAAGTGGCCTACTATATAACCAGAGGGATACCAGCTATGGCCAAAGTAACGATCTTAGCAAAGCAATCCAAGACTCATGATAAGGGGATAAATAGTCCATACTTATATCACATTAAAATTAGCCATATCTAATAAAGTCAGGTATACCAAATGTCATACTACCAATTATTCACCACACAAGACCTATATATTTGATCCAATATTGAAGAATCCATTACTAAAGAATCATCTAAAGGAGTAGTTACATGTATAGTCATAGTTAAGGGCTTACTAGATAATTTTAGGTGAGTAGAAATATAGGCAAAAACATATGAATATATAGAACTAAAATCAAATAACACCCAAGCTGGCTGAGACAAATGAAGATCCTACCTATGATGACATCATCTGAAGTCTTTATCATTGTCCTACCCAAAAATGCATATAAATGATTATGTCTTCCCCCGAACTATGTGCCCGTATGACCACCTTGTCTACCTGGCTTCGCTCCACCCCCGATACCCTGGGAACCACCCTTTATACATTGTGTACTACCTCTGGTTGGTGGAAATATAGCCTTGGGAGCGTACACTTGCTGGTCCTATCATCTATAATGGTTGATCCAGGAATAATCCCATGTAAAGATATCATAACTTACCACATTGCACTCTCTTCCCAAAGTACCTTAGTGTGAAGGCCATGTTAAACTTGAATGACCACCATAACCCGAATACCTAAAATACGTACCCCTAAAAGTTTGGCTTGAACCTTGGCTACTCTAAACAAAAATATAGAACAAATCAAATATAAAATAAGTAGTATGGCCTAAACTGGTCTTCTGAGTTGAAAATACCCTAGCCCAATTCGGAGAACCACTAAAATCATCTTGACAATTGGGTGTCTTGTCTCAACCCACGTAGGTCTCATAATGTATAACCTAAATCATTTATACATGATCAACTAACTTGAAAAATTGATGCCAAGAAGATACCATATGATTATTAGCCAAATAAAGTTGTCACCTCAACCTTCTAACAAATTGACATACCCGTTTATGCTTTATAAACATTAGTGTCAAAGGATGTCTATAAAACTAATGAAATCTTAACTCATACTCTAAAACTAACATTTGACCCTACTTAAGATCTATGAACTCATCCTTTAGTCTCTTGCCATGCTATGGGGCACATACTTTCTAAAAAATCCTTAGAGAACTGGTCCCTCAGAGATAATCTAACTATTCTTCGCTCAACATAAACCCTACACTACTATTTAGATGACCTATCAGTCTAAAATATAGCATAGGTGACTCAATGTAGCTCCACATACCCAAGGTTATGCAACCTCTCCTAGAAGCTAACTATGAAGCATCATCCCTTGAAGCACTTGAAAACCTAGGAGAACCCAATACCAGACAACATCTTCTACTTCTTTTTAGTCATTTATAGTTGGGATATTATTATCTTAGCAATAATTAACATTTTTAATAACTCTAAATGGGGGCAAAAACTGTAGATTATTCTCTTAAACCCCTCCTTCCTCTACCACTCCCTAGGCTAATATCTATGTCTCATCCCTAATATGAGAACCCCTTTTGGAAACTGACAACACCTTTTTTTTATAAAATGTCATCTAGAAGGATCAATAAATAGATCATGGTTTCTTGAAGTACTATCATAGCCATAAATTCAGCTAGAGGCTAGGTTGGTCCTTAACCCACTAGCAATTATGCTCGTAGATCTTAGGAAAATCTTTTATCACTATACCTAGATTAATATGGGTGTTAGGGATAGCTCTTTGGATTTACCCTAAGCCAGTGTTATAGATCAAGCTTGGTCTTGAAATTTGGAGCTACCTCTATCTCAGACCCTAACTAAATCTCTAGTTGTAGGCATAGAGGTTTCACCCTTGTCTATTATAGCTCTAATCCTAATAATCTATAAAAGATTAAAACAAATAAGATTCTCAAAATCAATATGAATAAAGAATAAGAATGCACAATAAGGAACCAAAAGGATGGAATTTTCCTAATAATACCCTATAGCCTCCTGAAGATAGGATACGAACAGCATCGTATCTATCTGTGTAAATTTACTAGTAGTTACTCTTGTACTAGTAAGGCTAGTGAACCTACACTCTGATACCAATCTGTCATGACCCAAAAATTAAGCCTTGATGACACCTACTATAGCTCTCCAATAGGTAAGCAAACACCAAGACATATACCAAGAGTAACAACGACTAACAAATTAAATAGAGCAATAAAATAAGATTGTAATGCCAAAAAGCATATATATATATATATATATATATACATATACATATATATGTACTAACTATAGGTCTCCAATAGGTAATCCAATAACAAGACATATACCAAGAGTAGTAATAATGGCTAACAAATACAATATATACAAAATGGGGCCCTAAGGGAAATAGGAAGACAAACTACACCAAGAAATCTAACCCAAACCCCGTATCACTAGTACAAGAACTACTAAGTACTAAGATAAGCACTATACTAATAATTGTCTGTATGATAGAAATAAACTAGTTAAGAAATTAGGCACCAAGTTCTTACTATAATTCTAAGAAAAAGTACCCTGAACAAGTAGAATAAATGATGTCTACTCGTACAAGGATCTATATCCGGAAAAAGGTGAAAAAGTATTATATGATTACAAAACATGCATTACTTAGTAGGGATCATATGCCAACTAAACTTAGAAGAACAATATATAAGAGGAAAGCTAATCAACAGTCTAAGCACAACAAAAATAGAACATAAGACCCACTTAAAAAGATCTCAAGTTCCACTCATATATAAAAATGAGAGAAAATTCAGCACATATACCTTGAGCTAATAGAAATTGTGCCTTGAGCTCAACTTTAGAGAATAAACTAGAAAATGAACCAAAAGCATACCTTGATTTGGAGTTTTAAAGATGATACGATATTTCAAACTTTAAATCCATGAACATGATCCAAATCTCTCAAAAATTCAAAGTTCGTAGTAAAATGGTACAATTTCCACTTAAAGATCAAAAATTAGTAGTAAAGGTAGTATGATTTTCTATTTTTTAAAACTAAAATCAGTGATTAAGTCCAAAATATACCCATATCCATGCATATGTATAATTAAATGAATACTAGCCAACTCAAGTATATATTTATCTCTATACATATATATATATATATATATATATATGTCTGTGTAGATGTATAAGTATACATCAACTATGTACACCCCCTTCACAATAAATTAACACAAACTTGAATTCTACCAAAGAAATTTCATGACTTCGAGACCATAATTACATGAAATTATAAGAAAATATGAAAAAACCCATGAAGAGGAAACATGATCTACTAGGGTCCATTCTACCATGTAATACTATCCAAACCTGTACTACTAGTTTCTAAGCTAGTCCTAATACCAACACAACATCTTAATCTAAGGCTCAAGCTACTATTCTATTCTAAGGCCCTCAAAATAGGTCAATACAATGAGAAATAATGAAATAAACCTAAACCTAAACCGAACTTACCAAACCCCTAACCAACATGAAATTCATAAATTATATCATCTAACTGAGTTAAGTGTAAAAAGAGAGAAGTTGTAACCTAACTTTAGGCAATGGATAAATCTCAAACTATCACAAGAAAAATTTTATCCTCTAAAAATACTTTAAATGAAAATACTATCAAGAACTAATCTATATGTAAATTGAATAAGAATGATATCCATATTATAGCTACAAAATTTGGATAAAAATTGACCCTCAGGACCCATCAATGAATACTGGAATTAAACCTACAATTACTTTCTCCATATGGTAAGGAATGCATGTACATAATTTAGATTGAGATAGAGTTAAATTTGAACCCCAATTAAATCTAAAAGATCACTTTAATTTAAATAAAAAATCCCAAGAATCTTCAACCAAAATTGAGTATTTTAGAGAGAAATTAAGTCGAGAAATCAAGAGAATGAGATGAAGAAAATGGACCTTTCAAGTAATCGAAATTCCAGGAACTAATCAATATAAGATTTAATCTAGCCCTCAAATGGTTTTAAAAATAAAGGAAATAAGACAATGAAGAAGTGAGCTCTATATATAGTGATTGTCACTTATGCAGTGGGTTTGCTTCAAAAGAGATACCACTTAAGTGGCAAATCTCCCCCAGAAGCATAAGTCTCTAAGGTGGTAGAGCTCTAGTAAAATATAGGATTGTCTACATAAGTAGCTCCACTAAAGAAGAGAAGTCTCTACAAAAGCGAACATAATTGACATCAACAAAGTCTGCCAAAGTGGCCTTTTTATGCACAAGCAACCTTGTTGGTGTGAGTTAAGTTTTGTAAGAGTGGTTGTAAAAGATATCAGTTGCATCAATATCTAAGATAGCAATTCCAAGTCCTAAATGAACTCTGAGATTCATCAAAATTCCATGTATGCAAACCTATTGGAAATGTTTGTTTTAATAAATTATTGACTGAAGTCAACACTTTTTTTAACTCTTCACTATGGTATTCCTGAGCACCGAAAATGTGTTTGAAATCTTAGAACACAAACCTAAGGACCCTCTATACCAAAGTCTACATTCCAGAGCTAGTAAAATTAATAGAATTCTTATCCAAGGCTGTTTACTAGAAGTTTTAACCAAAGTTAAATCCTTAACTTTAGAAGTTCTAAAATAGAGAAATTGATTTAAAACTCCACTGAACATCTTTGAAACCAAACCACTTATCCCAACCGTCATAAATACCTTAAAGCAATAAAAAAGGCTAATAACATAAGAAAATACAATTTTCAAAAAAATGATCTCTAGGGTCATTATAACCTTACACTCTAAGATGATGAAAAGAGGGGAAGAGATAAATTATTTCACGTGCATGTGGAATTGTAAAAAATTTATGGAAGATTTTAAATCCTAATGATCTATTTACATCAGCTAAGCATCAAGATGATGGTGATGTCCTAATCTTGTGGTCTGAGAATGATACTAAGGATGGCGGTGATAATGAGAATGAGGGTGATAGGAGTGCATAATACAGTCTCAGAAAGTCCTTATCTCCTTTATTTTATTTCTAGGGATAATGCAATATTTTTAGTTAGGAGTGGTAGAGTTTATTTGTGATTGGGCTTGTGCATTTGGTTTTTCTTACTGAGCTTGGTCTATTTATTTTTTATTATTGTGCCCTTGCTAAGCTTGATCATATTTGTATGGATACTATAGATATTTTTTCCCTTGTCTAGTTTATTTTGTGATTGGTATAGTTGTGAATTAGTCACTTTTGTTATATTTTTTTCTAGATTCTCTTATTTTTGTTGTAGTTTTAAGTGACTTTTTCTAATGATAGACTGAGAAGAGATTTTCATAAGGGAATAGTAGATGTAGTAGAATTGTGATTATTTCTCTGTGGTCAGTGTGGATAACTTGATACTAACATACATAAACTTTGATATATAAATTCCTAATCTTTGATAAGAAGAAAAATGATTGAAGTAAGTATCTTTATTGTGACTGTTAGACTCAATTTTTTGCTCTTTTATTTACAAATAGTCTCTGTAGGCTAGAAGTAACCTTTTGAGTTTATTTATTTTAATTGGGTCTTGGAGATATTTTTTACTTGAATTATTATGTGCCATGAGTGGTGACCATGAATTTTTAAGTTCTTTTATATATCTTGTGGTATTGAACTTTCTTGAAATGTGTTTTAAGGAAAATTTCTAGACCACATTTGATTTGAAATATGATATTAGGCCTTTTTTGGTCCATTTTGTACCTTAAATTACATACCCTTTTATATTGTACCTAGTTAACCTTTTTTGAGATTTTATCCTTTTCTTTGCCAGTTTGTTATAAACTTTACCATTTTATTCTTAAGTTGACCTATCTTTGGACACCCTACCTTCCTAAGTGATTTATAAGTGAAAATATAGCTAAAAAGATAAGTTTTAAGGTGAAGTGTTCTGAAAATGCAAATATATACTGAGATCCTAAGTTTGGGAGTGATGGTTGAAAAAGTGGTGATATGATAGCCATTTTAAAGGTGATAAAAAATGAAAATAGGGAGAGAGAGGAGTATAAAGGTGGATAAACATTTGAAGAAGTAATCTTCCTAAAAGAACAAAAATAAAGAAGAAGCATAAAATATTAGAATAAAAAGGATTTAGCAAATTGAATAAAAATGAAGATAAGTGTGGAAAGTTGCAAAGAAAGTGTGCTCGTTGTTGCAAATTGTAGTATAAGGAGGTTTTTAGTCACTATTTATAAATTATATTCCCACCTTAATCAAAATCCTACATTACAACCCATATGTCGTAGTTGACTTTGACTCAAGTATGTCTATATTAGTAAAGAAATACATGACGGGCAAGCTTATGATACTATACAAATCCATTTGAACTTCTTTGTGAGAAAGAGAGAGTTAATTCTTTCCATTTGATATCCTAAGTGTGTTTTGAGCTACATTTAGAATGTGGGGTACTCTGTTGTTTGTGAGGGCCCTCAATTATTTATTGTGAATTGGTTTCATTTTTCAATTGAGAAGAACGAACAAAAGAAATTTGTTTTGGGACAAAGAGGAAAATTTTGAAATTTTATTGTCATGGCATGATTTCTAATTTGATCCTTTTTTTGTATTTGTTCACTTGATAAGGAAATAAAATTTTGTAGAAGTGTTAGTGATTAATATTTCTTAAGTCAATTGTTGGTACCAATTAAAGTCATGTGTTTGTGCTGAAAATAGATTTTTTTGATTGGGTATGATTTTGATGCACTTTTAAATTGTGTCCAGTTGTGTGAATGTTTTTAATTGCTTGAAAATAAGCAATAGTTTAAGTTTGATAGTTTGATAAGTTGATATTTCACCAACTCATCTGTTATTTCAAATTAACTTTTGTTTGTCTTTATTGATGTATTAAGTCATTAATTCCTTCAATAGTTTTATTTCAGATTATAATATAGTTTGTATGAAATATTGATTAAAATAAGTTCAATCAAAAGGAAAGGAGATAAAAAAGGTAGAGGACATTACATGTCCTTAGATACCACAATTACAATAAAGGATCATAATTCAATAAGATGGTTAATGATTGTGAATATTGCCAAAAGATCACAAAATTGGTAGTCAATGGGAAGGTCAACACTATAATACAATTATGCATATAGTGTACAACATATTAGTCAAAATCCATAAATGCGGTGGAAGTTTCGCAATTTCAAACTCTAGTCAACTCAACTATACTATAATTATGATATATGCTGCATTTGTATTCAATAGGATTCAGCTATAGAAAAAAATTAAAATTTCTCATTTTTGATCCCAAACCACATAAATACCAACCTAGTCTTTTTTAAAACACATATTTGACTAATATCTCAAGCTTGGAGATTAGTTCTTCAACCAACACCTTGAAAGAGAATATTGGAAGCACCTTAATTAGCAATATTTTAATCCTTTTTTTAATTCCTCATTTTGTATTGAATATTTATGTGTAGTTGTTAATTTTGATTTTGAATAATGTATTAGGTATAAACATAATTAGGTTATCTTTTTTTGTATTAATAAAATACATTCTAGTTTATAAAATGGGTCTTTACTTATCTAATTAATCTTGTGTTTTATTTGTATTCCAAAGGGAATGAGCAACCAGAGGACTTCCCTACATACTTTAGTGGAAATTGAGAGAGGAAATTGAAGTTGGTAAATGTTAATTAGTGAAATTTTAGGCTTTAAATCTCATCTAATTAATTCGATCATAGTGATAGTAGAATTCTAGTGTAGCCTAAAATTAGATTGTTTTTGTCGACACTTAGCTAAGTCCGAGAGAACTAGTTAAAAAATATTCATTTTTGTAATTAAGATTCTAAGCTTAATAAATTGATCAATGATTAATTAGTAGTTGTTACTTACACACAAAGGATCATTTGACATAAATTGATTCCCTATCTTCAAGTCCCTTGTTCTTCCTTGCTTATGAAGGTAATTGATCAATTTATCCATTTTTTTTATTGTTCTATCTTTGTTACTTTTTAAAATAAATCCTTCTCCCCTAAAAAAGTCCTTTTGTATTTTTTTATAGTATAGTTAATGATAATTCCTAGCTTACTTGATTTTCCTTATATTGGTCCCTCTGGGATTGATCCCTACTTCTATAGGATAAATCATATTGCGATAACTGTGTATACTTTGCTTAAGTAAAGAGTGGATTTTGGCATCATCAATTATCTCTCCATATAGTGATGAGCATCTAGTAGCTACTGAGTGTATATTTTTGTAAGTTGCCGACCATGTGAGGACTATGGAAGGGATGCATCATAAGACTTATGGAGGTAGTGAAAAGAGGCAACACTATTGGGGCAGTTTCAATGGTTTTTCATTTAGATACACGGGTATTATTAGTAGGGGTAATCATCATTATTTTTAGCCTAGAAGACCTATTCCGGTAGTTCTATAAATTTCAAATGGTGGTTATTTAGGTCATAGCAATCATGGCTTAGGTTAGACTTCTCAGGGTTCATATTTTAGGTATTTAGGCCATGGTAGCCATTTTGGTTTGATAGGGTCTTCTTAGATTGGTATGTGCTATGAGAGATGCTATGAGTGTGGTGAGTTATGGAATTATATTATAGATTATCCCAAGTCTAAACATAGCAGGAAACAGGGTTAGTATGTTCAAACGCCTAAAGCTCAATTATCACTAATTGGAGGTAGCATGTAGGGTATCGATGTGGTCTTCAGGGTGATAGAGGAAGATCTCACTCAAGCTGTATAGGTAGCTATAGGTGATTTATTTAGAGCTAGATGTGGTCATCTATATTCTTTTCCATATAGGCTAGAGGTTGATGCTTCAGATGCTATTATCACAGGTACTATTTTAGTTTATCATTATCTAAATTCTGCGTTATTTGACCTGGGGTCTACCTATTCATATGTAACTACCTATTTTGCTACTTATTTGAGTTTGTCATGTGAGCCTTTGTATGTGCTTATGCATGTAGCTACTCTCGCAGGTGATTCCTTAAAAGTAGATCAAGTATATTGATCCTTTATTGTGACTATTTTGTGATATCACACCTAAGAAAATATTGCTATGCTCTACATATTAGATGTCGATACAATACTTAGTATGGGTTGGTTGTCTCCCTATCATGTAGTCTTAGATTGCTTTGTCAATATTATTACTTTGTTATTCTTGATGTCCCTTAGATAGTGTGGAAGGCAATTGACAATCACATGCAAAAGGGGATTAAATCATTTATTCAGGTGAGACTGTTAGTGGTTAAGGGGTATTTAGTTTATCATTTGTATGTTCGTGATACTAGTGTTTCCACTGCTTCTCCTGATTTAGTTTTTATGGTTAACAATTTTTCTGATGTATTTCCTATGGATTTACTTAGTCTTTTTACTGATTATGATATTGAATTTGATATTGATGTTGATTCGAGCACTTAATTTATTTCTGTTTTGTTGTATTTGATGGGTATGAAACCCATAAGTAGGATGGGTTCTATTGACTAATATTGAGCAAAAGCCCTCGATTGGGTATGAAACCCATAAGTAGGATGGGTTCTATTGACTTTGTACTCAAATGAGATAGAAGAGTTTTCTTGAGCATCAGATCTTTAGGGAGGCATGATCTAAAATGTGAGCAAACAAATATTAGAGGAGATTCAAGACCTTAGACTCTATAGCCTAAAAATAGATCACAAAAGAAGGGAATTATTCCTAAATGTCTCATAGCCTCTCCCTTGTAAGTGTAACGCACTACACACCCATAAAAGAGACTCTAATTGACACGAATTTATGGACACCCAAAATCACCAAACCTAGGCTCTGATACTATCTTTGTCATGAACCAACCCAGTGCCTAACCATGACGGGTTTCTCAAGTCCATCGTAGACCAGAGACCATCACCTGAACCTAAACTAAACACCAGACAAAACCTAACAATGGCTAAATTTCAAATATATAACAAGATAGTATAAGATAAGCTTAAAGAATAAAGGTAATATCTACAATCGATAATCAGTAATCGACACCAAAACAACCAACCAGTGCCACCCAAGTCTATAGTAATCCAACAATGATAATGAAAATGATAATGTTGATGATAAAGTAATCTCTCAATTCTAGTCTATGAAAGGAACTGATGAAATGTCTAAGTCTCCCATAGAATAGAAGTTCACCACTTCAGCATAACAAACCGACGAACCGGGCCAATCCACCAAACTCTACACAGAAAAAATAGTAGTATATCTAGTGTCTGCATCGCATGAGGATATAACATCCAGAGATAGTTAGTGGGATGAACACTAGCATGTAACTCAGGGATAGAGGATAAAATAATGTACAGTCAAACCATTTCAAATACCATGTGATCCACATCATAATACATATATAAATAATATATTGGGTTTGGAAATAAAGTTCAACATGTAGTGAAATATTATCTTGGACTATATAGCTCGTCCATCATATTAGGTACCCATAGCCTATATGGATTTAGCTCCTCTGCTGAAAGGGCCCCAGTGCGTATTAGCCACACAAACCAGAGGAAATTCGAGGGAAAGCTAAAGCTATCAAGGAAACTAGTCATCCCAAAATATATATATATCAAGTGTAACTTATCCACACAGGTCATCAATACCAAACCTTATGTCGGCCAACACGAGTTTCTAGTACAAGTTATTCTAATACCCACACCTTCACGACTTTTCTACATAACACCCATTAACCCCAATTTAAAGTAAGTTTTACATAACCTATTTATTTATCAATGAACCAAGCATTAAGGCACACCATGGGCAACATTATACCTAAACACTTGCAAGGTTATCTCTATGCCATAACAATCACATTAAAACTTAGGGGAACTTCTCACCCCTTTTGTTCATTAGTAACAAAATCTTGGGGGAATGATTCACCCCCTTTATTCATTAATATGATAGCCAACAAGGATTCTAACCAATTTCATTGATTTACCAATTATGCAATGCAATAACATAGGTGAGCAAGTCAAACCTAATGACAAATTTTATAATTAAAAACCATCTACACAAGTAGGTTTAGGGAACACCGTAATTCAAAACCAATTCTAATTTCAAAGCATCAATTTGGGGAAAACTATGATCCATTAGTATATTCACCATTACCATGCACCCCAAAAGTTCCAAACTATTAATAAAGCATCAACAATGCATAGTAAATTAAAGGAAAGTAATTCAAAGACCAACCGTATCAAAACCACCAACCATGTTGCAAATCCATATTCAAAACCATTAAATTGAACCATGTAAATTTATGCCTTTTACAGATTAATAATTAAGGAAGAGTAACATTACTAAATTATCCAAGTTTATGGAAAGAAATCAACCCTTGATCCCTTGGATGACCTGCTTCTTTGAAACCCTAAGTATTTTGCTTGAGAGATTTTTTAGATTGCTTAATTACGTTATGATTAAGACATAAATCTCTTGAGTGCTTTATGAAAATGGGGTTTTAATTGGATAAGAATGAAATTGTCCAAAGTTCCCTCAATTTAAAAGATTAAATTTAGTCATCAGTGACTATGGGTCACTATATAACTCGTAGGGATTCATTATGACTCATCACCATGAGTCATAACCATGATATTTTCTACGGAGCACACTCTGTTGACCCTACAATTCACCTAAAAAATCTCGTACTGAAACACTATGACAAATAGGGTCCAGTCATATCCAACATATAAACCATTTGGGTATACATTGGACATCCTATTATTTTCATCTAACGACCCATAATGAGTCCTCACAACTCATAGTGAGAAACTCATACTCAGAGCAAAAAACTTAACCACACACACTAGTTAGGCTATGATTTAGGTTCAACAGCTCATCAAGACTCCCTATGACTCATTCGGTAAGTCATAGTCAGAACAATGAGGATAAATTTTCAAAAATTTTCAAGGACCAAGAATCTGGGGTGTTATATTCTCCCCCCTTAGGATTATTCATCCTCAAATGAGAGGAAAAGGCATTTATTAGTGTGAATTTACTCCCAATATAACCATACTTACCTTTAACAAAGATAAAAAACAATTATATTAAGTAATACACATATCTCAAGCACGATTATCAGAAGCAGGCAACAAGAATGGGAATTTAGACTTTATGTACTCTTCGACTTCCTAAGTAGCTTCTTCACGTTTTTAGTTCCTCCATAGAACCTTTACCAAAGCCATGTTCTTAGTCCATATCTGACGGACTTGCCGATCAAAAATTCCAACTGAGACTTTCTCGTACATCAAGGAATCCGAAACATCAACACTTTCCAAGAGAATAATCAAGGATGGATCACCCACACATTTCATCAACATTGGCACATGAAAGACCGAATGAATAAATTTCAAACTAGAAGACAACTCTAACTTATAAGCAACCTTCCTAACTTTCTTCAAAACATGATATGGGCCAACATAACTGTAATGCCCTAAAATTTGAGTTTTCGAGATTCCACACGATGCTCTAAACTGTAAGTAGTCTTGAGCTAACCCTGGCTGCTTTCTACTAAGTTTGGGTCTCAAAATAGGAGAATATGAACGAAAAATCATACTAAATACGGAAGCCTATTTAAAATAACTGGGTATGTCTGAAACATACTAATTTCAAAAATCTTGGTAAGACAATACTGAAACAAAATTTGAATACTAAATCTGGTAGTCTGACAAACCTCTACTAACTAAAACTAGAGAGCCACTGGGACAAACCCCTTGCTGACTCAAACTATCTAAAATAAATACTGAATCAACTACTAATAAATTGGAAGTTTAAAATAATTAAGTCCCTAAACTATGAGGACTTACCAACTGCAGAGATGTAGATGAGATTCTCAAAAATCACTCACGTTGCTGAGACTGAGTGCTTGAGCCTACATTATGAGACAATGTAGCACACAAACGTATGTATGGATTAGTACTTTGATGATGTACTGAGTATATGGGGTGAATGCAATAAGTAAGCAATATCATCACTATTTATAAAATCATGCATGCTAAATGTAAATGACTTGCATAGGCTTGAGTAATCTAAAATTTGAAGATCATAAATCATGAATAGTAAAATACCTAATATAAATATTGTGAGCCATTACACTTAGTTCTGGAATCGGTATTCCGTTCTTATTCTCAAATTATGTAGGCTAAGTGAAATCTGAAAACTCATTCTGCATGTAAAAATACTTTATCTGAAGAGAATTCTTTCAAAGCTTTTCTTTACTAGTAAGGAAATACTCAAAACTGTTTAGTTACTTTTACTAGCTGGGAGGTTCTCTTAACCAACATAAACCATGTGAGCATTCATGAAGTCCAACATTCTTGTCCCCCTAAGGAGGAATCCTCAAGTTGGAGAGAGGAGTCATACTCTTGCCAGGGAGTATAACCTACTTTCCATGCGATTGCTCACAAGCTAAATCTTTCATCCATATAGAAATGGGAATAATTTTATAATTTGTACCTATGTTGGCTACGTAGTTCTGTGGAAGATAGGGCACGCTAATTCCACATTTCTCGTTTGGTGCTAAATACTACTCCCTTTTTAGTTTTATGCTCATTCTATTGGAAATCCACTTTAAACTAGTGTAATGGTTCGTTATGAAACCAAAAATGCTTTTATCTAAGTAAATATGTAAATACAGCTGATATAAATTCTTTAAAGTGGATTCCATAGCTAAACTGATCATCAAAAGATCAAAGCTTTTTCTGAAAACTGGAAATAATCTGCTCATAAGATGTTTAAAGCATCATCTTTCATGAAGTAATACAATATAATCTTGAGATAGTACCCCATGCATAAATCTCATTTTAAAACATCAAATTGCTCATGCTTGATAGTATAAACATTGAGAAATTAATTCAAAATCTGGAAATTTCTGCATTATGTATGAAAATAAGAACATAATCATGTGATTCAAATTCTAAATCATTGGAAACATCATAAGCTTGTAAATAACAATGATGGGTATAAACCCTAACTTCAATTTCATGGGAAATCACATAAAATCCAGTAAATTTGTAATTAAAATAAAATTTGGGCACAAGGATGAAAGGATTATCCTTGTTGAAGAAGCCCACATACCTTAATTGATGATCTTTGATGAAAATCTTGAATCTTAGATTCCTATTGACTCTATGGAGATGAATTCTTAGAGTTCTTGTATTGGAAATCCTTAATCATGAATATCCTTGGAGAATTAATGGAGGAAGTTGGATTTCTTGGAAAGAAAGTTTGATGAGATAGGGTTTTCTTTTGAGAGAAAAGTGATGAAATAAGAATAAAGTGCTTTGGTATATTCTTAATGATATGTTTTGTATGGATTAGGGGATGGGTAGTTTACCAAAATACCCTTTTTAAACTACTAAATGAAACTGGAAAGACGACCGAAATTCTTGATTTACGGGGCCACCGCGACGCACCACTATCACGGTGGCTCACCGGAAAAAGACGAGTAGGAACTAAGCATTCACTGGATGTGCCATAATCATGGTGCCCTCTTGGATTACAATTTTAGCCTTTGGCTCAACGTGCCAGCATCGCGTAGTCTCACTGGAAAATGCCAAATGTGAAATGGGACATCATCGCGATGCGGGGCTTTTGCGGAGGGCCACTAGAATTTGAAAATCACCATTTCAACTATCTCTGCGATGCGCTAGGTGTCCAGGTGGCACACTATCAACTTAATAATGTCATAACTACTTCACTGAGTGTCGGATTTGGGCTAATCTTATATTGTTCAAAAGATTATTAAATTTACCACACAATGGGTGGTCTATATCTGGAAAATTCCACATGAAATAATTATTATCTATTTTGAAAGCTATTCTTTAACATTCTAGGGACAAATTCAAGCTAAGAAAAGTACGGGGTATTACAATAATAGGGAATGAGCTTCCCCTTCCTTTCAAACCACATTACACCCTTCATGGGAGACACCTTCAGAAAAACCAACTCATCCATATCAAACTCTAAATGTCTTTGCCTTACATCCACATAGGACTTTTGGCATCTTTAGGCAGTCTTAAGCCTATCTCAAATCACTTTCACCTTCTCGAAGGCTTGGTGAACCAAGTCTGAGCCAAACATTCTACTTTCCCTAACCTCAAACCACCTAATAAGAGACCTACAATTCCTACCATACAATTCTTCGAAAGGAGCCATCCCAATACCCGAATGATAGCTATTATTATATGCAAACACTATAAGAGGCAAATGGTCAACACAACTACCACCAAAGTCCACCATAAAAGACGTTAGAATATTGTCCCAAGGTTAAATGGTCCTCTCCACTTGTCCATCCACCTGAGGGTTGAAAGCGGTTCTAAGGTTCACCTTAGTCCCCAAACCTCTCTGAAATGAATGCCAAAAAATAAGATGAGAAATGAGTACCTCGATCAGAAATGATGGAAATTAGAGCACCCTGAAGCTTAACTATCTCCTCAATAAACAACTTGGCATAATCCTCTGAAGAGAAATTAGTCCTCACTAGTAAGAAGTAAGCTGACTTGGTAATCCTATCTATGATGGACCAAATGGAATCTAACTAGCCACGAGACCGTGGAAGATCAATAACAAAATCCATATTAAGTATTCCTTTTTTCACACGGGAAACTTAATCTCTTAATAGAAACTACCAGGTCTCAAGTATTCAACCTTTACTTGTTGTCACACCATACACTTAGACATAAAATTGGCCATATCCCTCTTCATTTTATTCCACTAATAAATATCCTTCAAGTCATGATACATCTTTGTAAAACCAGGATAAACTATATACCTCGACTCATGGGCTTCAGCCAAGATCCTCTCTCACAGTCATCAATGTCAGTAACACATAACCTACCTTTGTATTTCAAGATGCCATCACCACCAATCTCAAAATCCACCACTTTCTGGTGACCCATATCATCCTTGATCTATATCAAAATGAGATCCAAAATCTACTTCTCTTTCACCTTAACACCTAGCGATGACTTTGCCACTTCTTGAATTATCACATTAACATATTCAAAGTCAAAGAGATGAATCCCAAGATTAGCCAAATGGTGAATATCTTTTACCAATTCTCACTTCTCCCCATAAACATGAGACAAGCTTCCCATGGACAACCTGCTAAGAGACACAACAACAATGTTAGCTTTACCTAGATAATAATAGAGACTCATATCATAATCCTTGAGCAACTCAAGCAATCTCTTTGCTTGAAATTCAACTTTTTCTGGGTGAACACATATTGCAAACTCTTATGGTTCGAGAAAATATTAATATGAACCCCATACAACTAATGGTGCCAGATCTTTGTAGCAAAAACCACAGCTAACAACTCCAAATCATGCAACAAATAGTTTTTCTCGTGAACTTTCTACTGCCTAGAAGTATATGAAACCACCTTGCCATGTTGCATTAACACACAAACTAATCCCACATTGGATGCATCACGATAAACTAAAAAACCATCCATACCCTTGGGTAAGGTCAAAACTTGAGCAAAAGTAAACTTATCCTTCAACTTTTTAAAAATACCCTCACAAGCTTTTGACCATAAGAAATTCGCCTTTGTTTGGGTCAACTTAGTCAATGGGGCAGGAATAAAAGAGAAGCTCTCCACAAACCTTCTACAATAACTGGCTAAATCTAAGAAGCTCTAATATCAGGAAGAGTTGTAGGCTTTGGCCACTTCTTAACCACCTCATCCTTCTGTGGATCAACTATGATCCCTTTTCTAGAAATAGCATGACCCTGATAAGTCATAACATTAAACTAAAACTCACACTTATAGAATTTAGCGTACAATTGCTACTGTTTAAAGGTCTACAATAATATACGAAGGTGATTAGCATGATCCTCCTCTATCTTCAAATATACCAAAATATTCTCAATGAACATAATGACAAACATGTCCAAAAACTAATGGAAAACTCGATTCATAAGATCCATGAATGCCATCGGGGCAATAGTCAATCCAAAGGACATCTCCAAAAACTCAAAGTGACCATATTAGGCTTGGAAGGAAGTCTTAGGGATATCCACCTCTTTAATATTAAATTTATGATAATACGATCGAAGGTCGGTCTTAGAAAAGAACTTAGCACCATAGGGATGATCAAACAAATTATTAATCCTCGAAAGAGGATACTTATTCTTCACAGTCACCTTGTTTTATTGGCGATAGTTTATACATGCTCAAAGAGACCTATATTTTGTATGCACAAAGAGCATGGGAGCAAACCACAGGGACACATTAGGGATAAT
Organism: Capsicum baccatum var. pendulum; assembly: GCA_030864225.1. NCBI lineage: Eukaryota > Viridiplantae > Streptophyta > Magnoliopsida > Solanales > Solanaceae > Capsicum > Capsicum baccatum. Next base: position 78,342,784 of record CM061560.1, on the reverse strand, counting down.
AAAACCCTTATCAAAAAAATCTTTCAACTGCTCCTTGAATTCTTTCAATTCAGCTAGAGCCATTCTATAAGGAGGGATAGAGATAGGACAAGTGTCCAGAAAAGATTAATCCCAAAATTAGATTCCCTATCAGGAGGAACACCAGGAAGAGTATCAGGAAATACCTCAAAGAATTCATAGACCATGGGGACAAAATAAAATAAAGGACCCTCCGATCTAGAATCCTTAACATGCACTAGATAGTAGAGACACCTCTTGGAAACCAATTTTTGAGCCCGAATATAAGATATAAACTTGTCCTTGGGCACTAGGGAACGACCTTACCATTCAATCAATGACCCATTTAGGAAATGAAAATTGATCCTTCAAGTCTGACAATCAAGAAAAACATAGCAGGAGTGCAACCAATCCATCCCCAAAATCATATCAAAATCTAGCATGTCTAAATTTATCATATTCGCTAATGTCTCCTTATCATAGATAGATAGCACACAATCCCTATAGACTCACATGGAAACAATAAAGTCACCAACCCAGGCGGACACAGAAGAGGGAATCCGAATACACTCAGCACCAATACCAAAATGGGTAGCCACATAAGGGTTTATGTAAGAAAGAGTAGACCTACAATCAAGAAGACAATATGCATCACAAGATAAAAATTTTAGCATACCAGTAATAACATCAGGAGATGCCTCAAAATCCTGAGGGGTAGCAAAAGAATACAGACTATTTTGACCTGCGCTGGAGCCAGAAGTAGCACACTCTAGTGTAGGAGCTTAAGAAATAGCAACTGGGACCTTATTTGCTCCCATAGCAACATCACCTAAATGCTGGTTCCTATGAAATGTGCTAGGTTGGCCGCGTCTGAAACACTTATTTCTCCTATCATCACAAAGACCACGATGCAACTATCCATAAAATCTACATGGAAGATAGGATAGAGCTGACTAGGCCTCACTTATTTCTATCTCATCAGTAAAACCTTGAGGATCTTACTCAAACCTAGAACCAGTTAAAACCAAAGGTTTGAGCCTCATAAATTGGCCAACTCTAGTAACCTCAGTAGAAGGAGCAATATTACTCTCACATTCAGATTAGTGAGATTGAGAGGCCACCAACTGAGTGAGAAAATAGATCGAATGGTAGAATATAGCATTAGTCATATCACCCTAAGGATCTCGAGAAGGACTAGTTGAATTTGGAGGAACCCCACGAGAGCCATCAAGAACAAAAGACCTCAACTAGTTCTGAACCCCATAAGTAGGATGGGTTTTATCGATGTTGTACTTTAATGGGATAGAGGAGTTTTCTTGAGCATCAGATCTTTAGAGAGGTATGATCTAAAATGCAAGAAAATATATATTAGAGGAGATTCAAGATCTTAGACTCTATAGCCCAAATATTGATTAAAAGAGGAGGAAATTATTCCTAAATGCCTCGTAGCCTCTCCCTTATAAGTATGGCACGCCACACACCAATAAAAGAGACTCTACTAGACACGACTTTATGGACATACAATGATACCAAACCTAGCCTTCGACACCATCTTTGTCATGACCCAAAGAGTTGCTGGCTATGATGGGTATCTCAACTCCATCATGGACCAGAGACCACCACTTGAACCCAAGCCAAACACCACACACAACCTAACAATGACTGAATTTTGAACATATAATAAGATAGTATAAGATAAGATCAAAGAATAAAAAAATGTCTCTAATTAATAACTGGTAATCGATACCAAAATAACCAACCATTGCCACCCAAGTTCGAAGTAATCCAACAAAGCTGTTATGTAAAAAAACCAAAACCAGTCTTGGTATGGACATATCCCCGACTCTGACAGATAACAATGACAATTATAATGTCTATAAAAAAGTAAACTCTTAATTCTAGTATATGAAAGAAGCTGATGAAATGTCTAAGTCTTCCAGAGAATAAAAGCTCACCACTTCAACTAAATGATCTTATGAACCAAGCCAATCTACCTTACTCTGCATAGGAAAAGTAACTGTATCTCTAGTGCCTGGATCGCATGGGGATACAACGTCCAAATACGGTTAGTGGGTTGAACACTAGCATGTAAATCAAGGATAGGGGACAAATTAATTTATTATCAAACCATTTCAAATACCATATAAACCACATCATAATACATATATAAATAATATGCCAGGATAGGAAACAAGGTTTAGCATGAAGTAAAAAATTATCCTAGACTATGTAGCTTGACCATTATAATAGGCACCCAAGGGCTATATGGGTTCATCTCCCCCTTTTGAAAGGGCCAAGTACGTGTTAGCCACACGAATTAGAGGAAATTTGATGGAAAAATTAAGCTATTAAGGCAACTAGCCATCCCAAAATATATTTCAAGTGATACATATGCACACATGTCATCGAGACTAAACCTTATGTCTAAAAATATGAGTTCCCATACAAGTCATTCCAAGACCCACACCTTTACGTCTTCTCTACATAACCCCCGTTAAGCCCAATTTAAAGCAAGTTTCACATTACTCATTTATTTATCAATGAACCAAGTGTTAAGGAACACCATGGGTATCATCATACTCAAAAACTTGCAAGATCATCTCTAGGCCATAACAATCATATTAAAACTTCGGGGAATGACTGACCCCTTTTTTTCATTAATATCAAAATCTTAGGGGGAATGTTTCGCCCCCTTTAATCACTAGTATGATAGCCGTCAAGGCTTTTAACCAACTTCATTAGTTTACCAATTATGAAATGTAATAACATAGGTGAGAAAGTTAAACCAAGGAACAAATTTTACAATTCAAAACCATTTACACAAGTAGGTTGAGGGAACACTGTTATTCAAAACTAGTTCTAATTTCAAAGAATCAATTTGGGGAAAACTATGAACCCTTAGTATATTCACCATTCCCATGCACCCTCAAAGTTCTAAACCATTGATAAATCATCAACAATGCATAATAAATCATGGGAAATAAATTCAAGGAGCAACCATGTTAAAACCCTCAACCATGTTTGATACCCATATTCAAAACCATTTAGTTGAACTATGTAAGTTCATTTATTTCACGAAATAATAATTACGGAAGATTAACATGCTTGAATTATACAAGTTTATGGAGGGAAATTAACCCTTGAAGCCTTGAATGACATGCTTCTTGAAAACCCTAAGTATCTTACTTGAGAGAATTTGAGAGAGTTTTAAGAGTGTTTAATTATGTTATGAATGAGAAATAACACCCTTGAGTACTTTATTAATGTGGAATTTTAATTGGGTAAGAATAGAATTGTCCAAAGTTCCCTCAAATTAAAAGCTGAAATTTAGTCGTCAATGACTATGTGTCGTTATACGACTCATAGGGATTCGTTATGACACATCACCATAAGTCATAGACAAGAAAATTTCTAGGGAACACACACTGTTGACCCAATGAATCACCTAATACAACTCATACTGGGATAGTACGACTCATAGGGTCCAGTTGTAGTCAACACAAAAACCATTTGGGTATATACTGGACATCCTATGATTTCCACCCAACGATCCTTAATGAGTCCTCATGACTCATAGTGAGCCACTCATACTCAGAGTAGAAAACTTAGCCACAAACAATGGTTAGGATATGATTTGGTTCCAACGACTTGTCAAGACTCCCTACGACTCGTAGGGTAAGTCATAGTCAGGACAGTATGGAAAAAATTTTAGAAATTTTCAAGGACCAAGAATCTGGGATGTTACAATTCCTAAGAATATTTCAAGTCTAAAATTAATGTTTCAAATGTGGGATGGCAAAAAATAAAATGATTGAAATTTTAATGGTGTCGCAATAATCATGGAGCTTGTCTATAGTGTGGAATAACCGCTTTGGGGCCTTTATACATGTGAAGAATAGTCAAAAAAAAATTAGAATCTTGTGTGGTATTATAGAATCCTTGATGAATAACTAAGTGGGGAAGTAAAATATTTGTCCCAACCAATATTCTTGCATGTATTGTGGTTCTCTTTGCTTTAATTGCTTTCATAATGGTTGCTAAGAACCTTGTTGTATTTACTACTTACTTCAAAGGACAGGTAGATATTAGGAAAATAGATCATGACAGTAGTTTGAGATTCATCTCCATCTTATAATTTCGGCATCTAATCTAATTAACTCGAGACTCAAAAGGCAATAGTAAATTTAGGATCTACTATAAATGTTAGTAAGGGGAACTCAATCATACACACTCTTAACATATCCTCTAAGGTACGAATGGTCCTCTCTATCTAACCATCTATCTACAGTGAAAAGTCGTACTAAGATGAACTTAATGAAATATCTTCCAAAATTGAGAGGTAAAATGTATACCTCTATCTGAAATAATAGTGAAGGTACTCCATGCAATTTAACCAACCCCTAAAGTAGAGTCTAGCATAATCCTTGGCTGAATCTAAAGTGTTAACTAGTAATAAATGGGCTGACTTAGTCATTCAATCCACATTAACTCAAAATCTTTAATGCAAAAACAACTGCTGCTAACTCAAGTTCATGAGTTAGGTAGTTCTTCTTATGAGTCTTGAGTTTTATAGAGGCATGTACTATAATGTTGCCCTACCTCATCAACACACAACAAATTCCAACTCTGGAGGCATCACAATAAACCACAAAACCATCTGACCTCCTTGTCAGAGTCAAAACTAGAGCGGCGGTAAGTCGAGTCTTCAACTCTTGAAAACTCTTCTTACTTGAATTGTACCACTAAAACTTGACTTTATTATGAGTTAATATGGACATAGGAGAAGCAATAGTGGAAAATCCTTTAGCAAACTGACTGTAGTAACCATCTAATCCTAAGAACCTCCTTATATACCTGATGGAGATATTGGTCTGGCCATTTGCTTACTACTTTAGTCTTTTGAGGATCAACACAAATGCCTTCACTAAAAATGATATGACCAAGGAATGATACTAATTTCAACCAGAATTCACATTTGTTGAACTTGGAAAATAGTTGGCGATCTTTAAGGGTTTGTAAGACAATTTTCAAATGGTCTGCATCTGAGAATAAATGAGGATATCATAAAAAAAAAGACAATGATAAATATTTCTTAGTGTTTCTTGAACACCCTATTCATTAATTCCATAAAATATGCAGGAGCATTCATTAAACCAAAAGATAGTACAACAAATTTGATGTAACAGTACTGAGTTTTAAAGGTTCTCTTTGTAATTTCATGATCTCTTACTCTGAGATTATAATAGCCAGATATGAGGTCTGTCTTAGAGAAATAATTAGCACCCTGAAGTTGGTCAAACAAGTTATCAATTCTGGGATTGGGATACTTATTCTTGTCTGTGACCTTGTTCAACTGACGGTAGTTGATTTACATTCTGAAAGAATCATATTTCTTGCGCACAAAAAGAACTAGAGTACCCCATACAGAAATGTTGGGCTTGATAAAAAACCTTGTCTAATATATCTTTAAACTGTTCCTTTAATTCCTTAAGCTCGGCTGGAGACACTTTATAAGGTGTAACTGAGATTGGCTAGGTATTTAGAAGGTGATCTATTACAAAGATAATAATTTTCTTTGGAGGAACTCTAGGCATATCAACTAGAATTGACTCAAGAGTTGGGGTTTCAAACTTTAAATCCTTAACCTGAACAAAATGATATATGCACCCAGTGGAAATTATTTTTTAAGTTAAGAGATAAATTGATAGGTACTGAGGTGCTATCCTCCCAATCTATGATTGGCTTATATGGAAACTGAAACTGGACTACTCTATTTCTATCATAAATAGAGGCATATCAAGAGTGGATTCAATCCATGCCAAGAATAACATTGAAATCTATTATGACTAACTCTACAAGATAAATTAAGGTAACTTTTTAGGAAACTATGACTGGGCAATTTTTTCATAACCCTCTAGAAATGACTCAATCACCAATTGGGGTGTAGACTGATAATGTTTCTAGGAGGATTTAGAGACTAGCACTAATGTTTACCTCTATATAAGGAGTCAATAAAGAAAGTGTAGCCTATAGATCTAATAATGCATAGATATAAATATGAAAGGCCTATAATGTATCAGTAATTACATTATAAGAACCCTCATAATACTATTGAATCTAAAAGGCATAAAACCTATTTTGATACTGTGCACTAACAACACTAGATGAGACACCCTGCTGGGTCGAGCGACCTGCTAGAGGTGCTGATGAGGTTGCTGGAGTACATCACCATTATTACCTTTCTTGGCAGTTATATAATATTAAATCTTTTGACCTAGATCCCCACAACCAAACATCTATACTTACCTATGAAATATTCTCTAGGATAGTTTCTCTCACACTTCTTACAAATTGGTAAAGTATGACCACAAGAAACACTAATATGAGACTTAGCATGGCATGCTCTATATTTTTTATCCTGCTTGGGTCTGGGAGATGGAGCACAGATAGATGATGGTTCAGGGGCTAAACAACTTTGATGAAACTAAGAGCGACTTCCACCACCCCACTTTTTGTGAGAATACTCAAAGTTCCCTATTCTAGCTCTCTTATTCATATTTTCTTTTTTTTTCTTAACCTTTTCCTTATTATTTTGATGGGCATGAACCATCATTTTGGAAATATCCATCTACTTGGACAACATTGTAGTTCTACACTCTTTGACCACATCCTCATAAACAGCTAACATAAACTTACTCATTCAGGCTCTAGAGTAAGCAATCATAGCTAGAGCATATTATAAAAGATGGGTAAGCTTAAGAGAATACTCCTTCATACTCATATCACCCTTAGATTAATAAATTCATGAAACCTGGCCTTCCTTAATGATGATAGGCATATTTACACGCCTAAAGTGCTATAATCTACCCATATTTTAGCTAAGTTTTGAGGACAAAATACATAATTCATGCACTTTTAGTCCTCTTTCCTGTAAGTGAGCTAACAAACATGATTAGCAAGTTTTCAGGTATAAATGATGAAGATTTCAGCATTTTATGGATAACTTGACGCCAAACTACAGCTCTCATAAGAGTGTAAGCGGTCGTTGTCAAATATAGAACCCAACTGGGTTGGGTGTCGAATCCCACAGGGAATACTTGGTCACTAAGTAAGCGAAGATTATTAGACTTTTGGTGAAAGTTTCGTAAAAAAGGGGGGGGGATTGTAGTGTGAATTTAAGAGTATCAAAATAGTAACGTATGAACGGAAAATAGAAGAGTAAAACGGATTACTTGGTAGCTTTTAATCATTGAGAATTGAGAGTTAGGTTTATGTCCACCTTATGAGTTATACGTATCTATTGACTATGAGTTATGCAGAATTCGGACATGCATGCGCTTATAGAGAATCATATTCTATGGTAAATCCAAGCGTCTTTCGACCATCAAGGATTATTTCACTTTAACTCTTTTGAGCTTAAAGCGTATCTAATGGTACAAATTCTCCAAGAGGTTAATCCAGTTACGACACTAACTTTTTAACAGGGATTGGTGCCATATTACCTTGACATTATCTCTTTTCCAGACATGTAACCTTTCTTTCGAACAAGTTAATGCTATATTGGCGTATTCTATATGTTTGTAACCACAAGAATTTAAATTAAGATGAAGAGAGTAATGATATAAGCAGCATACGTGTCAAGAATTCACAAACTCATAGCAATAGATAGTATCTCATAAAGCTTCCATAACCCTAACAGAAAAGTTTAGATACTCATGATTGCAACGGAGATCACAATAAACATCATCATGATCTCATGTTGGTCACAAGGGTCGTGCTTTCTCTGTCAGAAAGTGTAACGTGAATTAGGATCAAACGTTGAATGAAAAAGACTTGAATTAATTAATGAGTGAATAAGAATTTATTATAATGGTAAGGAATAGAATTTATTAGGACCAAAGGAAGCTGCATGAAAGAAGGAAAACAGAGCTTGGACGCCTAGGGACTAAAAGTGACGCATGGAAAACCTATCCCGGGCAAAAACAGCATTTTCAGAGACTATGGGGATTAGAAGTAACTTAGTAGGATTAGGATAATAATGCAGTAACTTATTAGGATTAGGATAAGTACGCAGTAGCCTAGTAGGAATAGGATATGGGTATTATAAATACCCTATTTTGCTGAAGTTTTTAATACTTTAACTTTTACTTTTACTTTCAGACTTCATACTTCATACTTCTTCAATCAATTACTTTTACTTTCAATTCATTCTCTTTCAATTAATTCTTATTACTTTCTCTTCATAGACTTCTAAATTTTCACAACAAGAGAAACGCTACTTCCAAGGAATTCACGCCACAAGCACTATCAAAGCATACTTCACGTTAGACTCTTATTTTGGTATGATAATAATGTCTATTATGATTTCCGTTGCACTCATGAGTAGCTAAACTTCTCTGTTGGGGTTATGGAAGCCTTATGAGACATTATCTATTGCTATGAGTTTGTGAATTCTTGACACGTATGCTACTTATATCATTATTCTCTTCATCTTAATCTAAATTCTTGTGGTTGCAAACATATAGAATACGCCAGTATAGCATTAACTTGTTCGAAAGAAAAGTTACATGTCTGGAAAAGAGATAATGTCAAGGTAATAGGGCACCAACCCCTGTTAAAAAGTTAGTGTCGTAACTGGATTAACCTCTTGGAGAATTTGTACCATTAGATACGCTTTAAGCTCGAAAGAGTTAAAGTGAAATAATCCTTGATGGTCGAAAGACGCTTGGATTTACCATAGAATACGATTCTCTATAAGCACATACATGTCTGAATTCTGCATAACTCATAGTCAATAGATACGTATAACTCATAAGGTGGACATAACCCTAACTCTCAATTCTCATTGATTAAAACCTACCAAGTAATCCGTTTTACTCTTCTATTTTCCGTTCTTACGTTACTATTTTGATACTCTTAAATTCACGCTACAATCCCTCCTTTTTTTACGAAACTTTCACCAAAAGTCTAATAATCTTCGCTTACTTAGTGACCAAGTATTCCCTGTGGGATTCGACACCCAACCCAGTTGGGTTCTATATTTGACAACGACCACTTACACTCTTACGAGAGCTGTAGTTTGAGCGTTATCAAATTTTGGCACCGTTACCGGGGAATACGGTTGTCAACTAAGTTTGTGATAATTACTAGACCCTTTGGTCAAAGATTCTCGTACTTTACTTTTAGTTGTTGTTTTTGTTTTCTGTAGGTTTTTGTTCAGTGCATGCCAAATACTTGGAGTTTGGGACAACCATTATTACCAATAAATCCTTAACCGCAACTTATTGGAAGGATGGATGCACAACGTGACATTGAGAGAAGGGCTGCTCAATAGGAGTAGGCTAGACTAGCTGCGATGGACGCCGCCCAAGTACATCAACAGAATATTGATAACCCGGGGCGAGCAGCAGATCCTGATGATGAGGACTTAGGTGATGATGAGCTACTAAACCCTAGGCGTGATGCTGAGGTGGCAACACCAGCAAACAGAAGAGATCCTCAAGCAAGATTTTGGCCTGAACGCCGAGCCATGCAAATACCGTTTGATGATGATGATGATGATGATGATCTTAATGGAGCTGGTGCCACAGGAGCCATTATTCCTCCACCATTGGCGCCCGGAGCCAAGTTCAATATCACGAGCACCATGATTCAGTTATTGCAACTCAAGGGATTATTTGGTGGACTAGTGGGCGATGATCCGAATATGCATCTGATCAACTTTATTTCTACATGCAAGTCATTCGACAATCCTGGCATTGGACAGAATGCAATTCGGTTGCTCTTATTTCCATTGTCTCTATCTGGGGAGGCAACTCTATGGTTAAATGGGCTGACTCCTGATTCTATCACTAATTGGAGGCAATTGAAAGACGCTTTCCTAGAAAGATTCTTTCCGCCATCCAAGAGAGCACAATCGAGAGATGAAATCAGCAATTTTCGTCAGCTTCCAACTGAAGCCCTCCACGAAACATGGGATAGATTTAAGAAGAAGCTTATGAGGTGCCCAAACCATCACATGACCAATGTCCACTTGATGGAGATACTATACAGATCCTTGAATTCAGTAACTAAACCAGTGGTGGATAATGCGGCTGGAGGATCATTTATGGACCTCACCTTTGTTCAGGCGAGTGATATGCTAGACCGAATGACAAAGCAAAGTAAAGCTTGGCATACCAGGGATTCTGAGGTAGCAAGCCCCACTATATCTATTGGCATGACTGCAGAACAAAGGCGAAAAGAGGAGTAACGCGACTAAGATATGGCGCACATGAAGACACAAATGGATCTTCTTACAAAGCATCTATTATCAGGGAAGACCAAAAAATTCAAAGCGGTTGCGTCAAAAGGAAAAGAGGAATCCGATTCTGAAGAAGAAGCCAACTACTTGAACAATCAGGGGGTTTCCGAGGCAATGCCCAAGGAAACCAAGGTCGGAACTATTATGATAATTCTGGAAATAAGGATCGTGATCAAGGTAGTTGGAAGAACAAAACAGACAGAAGTGGCGTGTATATTCTTCCTGGAAGACGTGACACCACTACATCTGGTTCTGAAAATATGTCCATAGAAGATATGATGGCTAAGCTGTTGAAAGGATGAGAGGCAACCAGCACGGGAGTAACTGAGGTAATAAATGACTTGGCCTCAATGAAGCAATTGGTTGACTCACATTCCACTTCAATAAGAAAGCTAGAGCAACAATTGAGTCAAATTTCAGCCATATTAAATCAAAGAAAAGCTGGCACCTTACCTAGCGATAAGTGCAAAACCCAAGGAACGATGGAACATGCATGGACATCACTACCAGGAGTGGTAAGGTGCTGGAAAATTCATCCCAAGGTAAGAAAGTGGCCGATGATACCACAAATAATGCAGCAGCCACCGAAGAAGCTGAAGAAGATGTCAAAGACGTCACCCTTCAGCGTCCACAACCCGAAAAAAGTGCCAATCTGAAGTAAGATGAAAAGAAAGTCGTGGAGAAAACTATTCCCCTTCCACCACCACCTTTTCCTCAAAGATTAAAAAAGAGAGCTGATGATACCAAGTTCAATAAATTCATGTCAATGTTAAAACAGCTGACCATTAATGTTCCATTGGTTGAGGCACTAAAACAGATGCCTGGTTACGCAAAATTTATGAAGGATCTTTTAACAAAGAAGCGGGCAGCAAGTGGTGAGTTGACAAATGTTGTTCATCATTGTAGTGCAATTTCTACCAGATCACTAGTTCAGAAAAAGGCCGACCCCGGAGCCTTCACTATTCCGTGCACTGTCGGATCTTGGAATTTTGCCAAGGCATTATGCGACTTAGGAGACAGCATCAACTTGATGCCACTATCCATTTACAAAAAGTTGGGGTTGGGTGATCCTACTCCAACCAACATGAGGCTTGTGATGGCTGATAGGTCGGTAAAATGACCTATTGGTATTTTATGTGATGTATTGATGAAGGTTTCTTCATTCATCTTTCCAGCAGACTTCATTATTTTGGATTGTGAGGTAGACTCTAAAGTTCCCATAATCTTGGGGTGCCCTTTCCTTGCAACAGGAAGTGTGCTTATTGATTTAAGAGCTAATGATCTTCTATTCTGGATGAATGACAAAGTAGTCCGCTTTGATGTATGTAAATCAATGAAGAAACCCAAAGATTTGAACGTGTTCTCGGTAGCTGATGTTTATATTGATGATGAGAAAGAATTACCTGTAGAGGAGCAGCTTGTTGAAGACCCATTGGTGGTTGTGCTTATGAATGTTGGGCATAAGGATGCTGAAAATTATGAAGAAACTATTTGTGCTCTAATAGGATTAGGGTCATATCCTCATGCTCCCAAGAAGCTGGACCTTGATCTCAAAAACCGACCTACACCACCAGCTAAACCATCTATTGAGGAGCCACCCACGTTAGAATTGAAGGAGCAACCTAGTCATCTAAAGTATGCATTCTTAGGAAGCGGTAACACACTTCCGGTTATTGTGGCGCCAGATTTGGGTGAGTAGCAAGTTGCAACTCTCATCATGGTTCTACAAAAGTACATGAGAGCCATCGGTTGGACCATCGCTGATATCATTAGTATTCCTCCTGGGATTTGAACACAAAAGATTCAGCTTGAAGAAAATTGCATACCCACTATTGAGCATCAAAGGCGTCTAAATCCACCTATACAAGAGGTGGTGAATAAAGAAATTATTAAATGGTTAGATGCAGGGATTGTGTATCCAATCTCCGATAGTAAATGGGTAAGCCCGATACAATGTGTACCAAAGAAAGGTGGCATGACGGTAGTTGTGAATGAAAAAAATGAGTTAATTCCACTCAGACCTATCACAGGGTGGAGAGTATGCATGGACTACCGTAAGCTAAATTCGTGGACACTTAAAGATCACTTTTCAATGCCCTTTATTGACCAAATGCTTGATCGATTAGCAGGGAAATGATGGTTTTATTTCTTAGACGGTTATTCCGGATATAATCAGATATGTATCGCCCCCGAAGATCAAGAGAAGACAACGTTTACATGCCGCTATGGTACGTTTGCCTTCAAACATATGCCATTTGGGCTATGTAACGCACCCGCCACTTTTCAGCATTGTATGATGTCCATTTTTCTGATATGGTGGAAGACACGCTGGAGGTATTCATGGACGATTTTTCAGTTGTGGGTGAGTCATTTGAATCGTGCTTGACAAATCTAAGTATGGCATTACAGAGATGTGTTGAATTCAACCTAGTGCTGAATTGGAAGAAGTGCCACTTTATGGTGAAAGAAGGTATTGTGCTTGGGCATAAAATCTCCGAAAGAGGAATTGAGGTGGATCGAGCTAAAATCAAACTTATCGAGAAACTACCACCCCCAATTTCGGTCAAAGGAGTTCGTAGTTTCCTCGGCCACGCAGGCTTCTATCGGCGGTTTATCAAAGACTTCTCCAAAATTGCTAGTCCATTATGCAAACTTTTGGACAAAGATGCAAAGTTTGACTTCAATGAGGATTGTATGAAGGCATTCGAACGCCTCAAAGGGAATCTAATTGAAGCTCCTATCATTGTAGCACCAGATCGGTCTCTACCGTTTGAAGTTATGTGTGATGCTAGCGGGGTAGCTTTGGGTGCTGTATTAGGCCAAAGAAGAGAAAAGTTATTCCATCTAATTTACTATGCAAGCAAGGTCTTGAACGGAGCCCAGAAGAACTATACTGTCACAGAACAAGAACTTCTAGTGGTTGTGTATGCTTTTGAAAAGTTCCGTGCTTATCTGTTGGGAACCAAAGTGGTAGTTCATACAGACCATGCTGCTCTGAGATATTTGATGACAAAGAAAGATGCAAAACCAGGGCTAATTCGATGGGTATTGTTGCTGCAAGAATTTTATTTCGAGATAAAAGATAGAAGAGGTTGCGAAAACCAAGTGGCCGATAATCTATCTAGACTCGAGAACGAGCATATAGCGCATCCTGATCTAGAGATTGATGATGCATTCCCTGATGAAGAGATCTTAGCCACCATGATGGAAGAGTTACCATGGTATGCAGACTTTGCAAACTTTGTGGTAAGCAATGTGATACCTGCGAAACTATCATTTCATCAAAGAAGAAAGTTCATGCATGATGTAAGACACTACTTCTGGGATGAGCCATATTTGTTTAGACGATACGCGGATGGCGTGATCAGACTCTGCATATCTCATGAGGAGGTGCCAAGTATCTTGGAAGCAAGTCATGCCTCACAAGTTGGTGGACACCATGCAGGCGGTCGGACAGCAAGAAAGGTATTGCAAAGCGGCTATTATTGGCCTTCGATATTTAGAGATGCCTACGAATTTATGAGAAGATGTGACCAATGTCAGAGACAAGGCACAATTTCGAAGCATCATGAAATGCCTATGTCAAAAATTCTTGAAATCGAGCTCTTTGATGATGGGGTATTGATTTTATGGGCCCATTCGTGAATTCGTTTGGAATGAAATATATCCTAGTTGCTGTAGATTATGTTTCAAAATAGGTCGAAGCAGTAGCATTGGCTGATAATGAAGGAAAGCGTGTTGTTGCATTCTTAAAGAGAAACATCTTCTCTCTTTTTGGGGTCCCACGTACTATCATAAGTGATGGAGGATCTCACTTTTGCAACAAACTATTCAAATCCGTGTTGGCAAAATATGGTGTCAAGCAACACAAGGTAGCCACGCCTTATCACCCACAAACTAGTGGACAGGTCGAGGTTTCCAATCGAGATATCAAGCAAATTCTTGCTAAGACTGTAAATGCTAATAGGAAAGATTGGTCTCGGAAGCTGGACGATGCACTATGGGCATATAGGACTGCATTCAAAATGCCAATTGGCATGTCCCCGTACCAACTAGTTTATGGGAAAGCTTGTCATTTACCCATTGAGCTCGAGCACAAAGCATTGTGGGCGTTGAAGCAACTAAATTTGAATTGGGATGATGCTATGAACTTGAGGTTGGAGCAGCTGAATGAGATGGATGAATTCCGTCTACATGCATATGAAAGATCAGACCTCTACAAGGAGCGGATGAAAAAGTATCATGATCAGCTGATTGTTCAACGAAACTTTCAAAAGGGTGATATGGTACTTTTTTTCAATTCCAGACTAAAGCTATTCCCAGGTAAGTTAAGGTCCAAGTGGTTTGGTCCGTACAAAATTAGCCAAGTCTACTCGTCTAGAGTAGTTGAGCTAGAAGATAATAATGGTATTATCTTTAAGGTGAATGGCCAATGAGTAAAACCATATATCGGTCCTATTGACTCGATAAACTATATGGCCACCATCTATCTCGATGAAGTCTAAGTACTCGAGGTATCTATGTCGTGCCGCGACAATAAATCAAGCGCTTGATGGGAGGCAACCCATCATTTTCAATTGTTTTTGTTGTTTTTGTTTTCCTAGGATTTTGTCGAGCCACGATCAAAACTAAGGCGCTTGATGGGAGGCAACCCATCGTTCTAATCCTTTTTGTTGTCTTTGAGTAAATGTAGGTGCAAGAGGTGTAAAGGAGGAGATTGGTTTCAAATTTTGATTTGGAAGTATTGCATATGGAAGGTGGTAAGTTAGGAATGAAGAAGCAAAAGGCTATAGGTTAGGCATTGCTTATGAAAATATAGGCAAAGAACAAGGCAAGGCCTATGTAAATCTAGTCCATGAACAAGGCAAGGCCTATGCTATGGCCTAAGGTCTCGGATTCTAGAGTACCATAGAATAGGCGCCGCCTATGCTCAACAATGCCATAGCATAGGCGCCGCCTATACAAACGCCTTTTGTCTCTGAATCTCATATGCCATGGCATAGGCGCCGCCTATGCCTAACAATGCCATAGCATAGGCACCGCCTATGCTCAACAAGGCTTTGCAAAAGGCGCCGCCTATGGCAAGCATAGGCAAAGCTTTAGGCGCCGCCTATGGTTACTTTTGGTCTCCAAATCCAATTCCAAATGGGTCAAAACCCGATCTAAGCTTGTCCTATAAATAAAACCTTAGTCTTAAAACAAAAACACATTGCAATTCCACCCTAAAGAGCCACCTACCTCTCCAAATTCTCTCAAAAATTTTCCTTTTGCTCTTTTATTTTGCAAGAACATCTTCCAAGGCCATGAACCAAGTAAGTACTTCTTTGTTCTTCTTTTATATTTCGTAAGTACTACACTACTACGCCTATAATAAATTGTTAAATCTTGAAGTAGTATTGGTGATTTGAATATGGTTGATTTGTTGTGATACAACTAAGTGAGTGAAAGAATACGTAAGGATGTTCTTGACTTGTTTCCAACTTGAATTTGATTTTGATACACTGTCATACTTATGCGGAATTGACATGGTCAAAAAAATGGTATAATCTTGTAACTTGAAAGCTTTCATGTTCGACTTACTTGTTCATTAAGATGAAAAATCATGGTTAACTACAAACATGAAATGTTGATTATTTCTATGCCACAACTTGATACAATCTCTATGTAGTAGTCTTGTTCAAAAGGGTACATCAATCCAAACATGAAAAGTATTGTCACTATTACTTGAGATAGCATCAAAAAGTATAGTTAAGATAACAAGAAAAGTATGACTTCACTGATTATATTGTTGGAACGTACCACCTAAACGTATATCGATAAAGTCTGAGTAATCAACAACGTTCACTTAACTAGTTTGTGCCAACAAACTAAGTGTGGGGTGGTGCCACTACCGATTGCTTGTCGATTTTATCTACTGATATGAAGCTAACATGACTATCATTTTAATCTCAGGTACAAATGGCACCAAAAGCACGATAAGGAAAGGATAAAGCAACCACTTCACAAAAAGGCTAGAAAAGAGCAAGGAGAATCCTCCTTGCTACAAATACCTCACCGCATGTTTGGAATCAAATGGGTCCTAGAGGATCAAGGAAAGGAGTGGTATAGGAACAATAAGGAGAAAAAATATTTTCATGTGGAGTTGATACACAAGGAAAACCTAGCAAAGAAAGAACCTCGCATGTTGGCCAAGATCATGGCGTTACATCTTGATTTCATCTTCCGAGATATGGGAGAATGCAATATCGATCTAACACGAGAATTCTATGCCAACTGGTCACCGAAAACTATAGGGAGTGAAGTAAAGATTCGGGGCCAAGTCCTACAACTAAATGCGGAGTTCTTCAACTCTTTTCTAGGTTTGCCATCTGTTGATCCATCACCACTCAAGGAGCTGTATAACAGACCTCCTTACAGGTCCATGAGATATACATTATGCAGAACAAGATCTATGGCATGATGGAGCAGACAAAAGGACACCGGCCGGCACAACACCTTCCCATATGCTTCCTTAAATAGGGAAGCTAGGATATGGTTGCGAATAGTCAACTCTTGCCTGATTCTAGGGACACAGTACACAAAGATAACACGAGATAGAGTGTGCTTGGTGTACGCATTGATGACGAATGTCCCTATCAACATTGGGGAAATTATTCGATCTACAATGCGAAAGGCCAGGCTACACAAGAGGTCCCACTTCAGCTTTGGCAATCTGTTGACCGCAATATTTAGGAAGGAGGACATCGAAGAAGAACCGGCTGATCATAAGCTTCCACACAACCCAAAGAAGGTTGACCTCACAAAGGTTAAAGATGCTGAATCCACACATGGCGTCCACCTTACCACTGCAGAACGTCATGCTCGGGATGAGAGTTTCTTTCGCCATCTTTATGGCATGACTCGGTTTACCATGATGAGCGGAGGTCATGTTCCAACTCCTGCAGAGCTCCAATAGTTGGATTATGACTACCCAATGAATGAGCATGCGAGGGCGAAGTGTGGAGTAGGTGTATTTTTTTAGGAACCTCTTGATGATGATGTGCCAATCGATGATGATCATCGAATTCCAGACTCCGACGTAGAGGAGAACTCTGATGACGATGACTCTGATGATGATTTCGATGAAGGGGGTATGACCCCAGACATAGAGGAGCAGTCCGACTAATCAGGTTCTTCTTATTTATTTTCCATTGAGGGTTGTGTGTCCTGTCTAAGTGTGGGGTGCTGGTATTTGTATGCTATACTTCCTTATCTGCATTTGCATTTATTTATGTTTGTTTGTTTTGTTTTTTTTATATGTTTGTTTGTTTTGTTTTTTTAGTTTTTTTTAGTAGTTAAATTTTTTTTTAACTTTGCATGAAATTGTTCTGATAGGCAGCATGGTATTATGACAAGAGTCTGTGATAAAATCATTACTATTGAGATGTTTAGGCTCTAAGTGTGACTCACTGTGTGATATCTATGTGGTTTAATTCCTTCATCTGTTGGGTCAAGAGTCTATACTACTCCCAATAAAGTCGACCATGTGCCTTGTGTGTATGAGATGATAGTATATTCTATGTTTGTGGCTAATGCTAGAACTTGCCTGGTATGTATGTAAAGCGAAATAAAGAGTGTGAGTTTAGGAGATGATTTAGGCATTTCTTTGGCAACCTATGATTGTTTACCTTCATTTTATCTACCCATGGACATCATCCTAGATAACCCCCTTTGAGCCTTAAGCCTATTTTCTTTGACAGCCTCATATGTAAGCCTAATCCATTTTTTTTTCAAAACCATAATTTGATCCAAATTCCTAAGTGCTTTAAAATTGTAAAGTCATGTGACAAAATAAGAGGAAATTGGGTGAGAGTAGTGCCTTAAAGGGAATTGGTACTTGAATTCGTTATGAAAAAGAATGGTTATCATAGAGGTATGTTTAAAAAAAAAGAGAAAAATGAAAAGGAAAATAAAAAGTTAATTCTGTTCAAAATTGAATAACAAAAGAGGTGAGAAGGAGTGGTAGATTAAAAGAAAGTAGAAAGGTTGTTTGAAAGAAAGTGTTAATGGCATAATGTGATGTATTAAAGCGCTTAGGAACATAGTCACTATTTCTGGCCAAAATAGTCCTACCCGTCCCTTAGCCTACATTACAACCTGTAAAAGATCTATTTGATCCTAAGTTTAGCATTCTGATATTTAGTGGAGCATTACACTAAGGGCAAGCCTATGGTCATCAGTTGCAACATATGAATTCTTTGTGAGCGTGAGAGCAAGGAAAATCCTGTACCCATGTTTTGAAAATATGAAATACTTGTGAGTGATTATGGGTGATATATTGTGAGACACACATGGTTGATGAGTTTTGGGTAGTTGTGTATGATTATTTTTGCTTTAACTTGTGGATACAAATTAACCATCATCACGAGTCTATGTTGGAGGTTGAATTGTTTCTAGTAGTGATCAATAAAACTACTCTTTGTTAGTAATTGCTATGCCTGTCTTGATGAATATTTTCTGTTGTTACTGTGAAACCCTAAGTAGATGTTTAGAAGGACATGATATTTTGTTCGAGTACGAACAAAGCTTTAAGTGTGGGGTGTTGATGATAGGCGTACTTACACGCCTAAAGTGCTATAATCTACCCATATTTTAGCTAAGTTTTGAGGACAAAATACATAATTCATGCACTTTTAGTCCTCTTTCCTGTAAGTGAGCTAAAAAACATGATTATCAAGTTTTCAGGTATAAATGATGAAGATTTCAGCATTTTATGGATAACTTGACGCCAAAGGAAGCTGCACGAAAGAAGGAAAGCAGAGCTTGGACGCCAAGGGACTAAAAGTGACGCATGGAAAACCTGTCCCGGGCAAAAATAGCATTTTCAAAGACTATGGGGATCAGCAGTAACTTAGTAGGATTAGGATAATAATGCAGTAACTTATTAGGATTAGGATAAGTATGCAGTAGCCTAGTAGGAATAGGATATGGGTATTATAAATACCCTATTTTGCTGAAGTTTTTAATACTTTTACTTTTACTTTTACTTTCAGACTTCATACTTCATACTTCTTCAATCAATTACTTTTACTTTTAATTCATTCTCTTTTAATTAATTCTTATTACTTTCTCTTCATCAACTTCTAAATTTTTACAACAAGAGAAACGCTACTTGCAAGGAATTCACGCCACAAGCACTATCAAAGCATACTTCACGTTAGACTCTTATTTTGGTATGATAATAATGTCTATTATGATTTCCGTTGTACTCATGAGTAGCTAAACTTCTCTGTTACGGTTATGAAAGCCTTGTGAGACACTATCTATTGCTATGAGTTTGTGAATTCTTAACACGTATGTTGCTTATATCATTATTCTCTTCATCTTAATCTAAATTCTTGTTGTTGCAAACATATAGAATATGCCAGTATAGCATTAACTTGTTCGAAAGAAAAGTTAAATGTCTGGAAAAGAGATAATGTCAAGGTAATAGGGCACCAACCCCTGTTAAAAAGTTAGTGCCGTAACTGGATTAACCTCTTGGAGAATTTGTACCATGAGATACGCTTTAAGCTCGAAATTGTTAAAGTGAAATAATCCTTGATGGCCGAAAGACGCCTGGATTTACCATAGAATACGATTCTCTATAAGCGCATGCATGTCTGAATTCTGCATAACTCATAGTCAATAGATACGTATAACTCATAAGGTGGACATAACCCTAACTCTCAATTCTCATTGATTAAAACCTACCAAGTAATCCGTTTTACTCTTCTATTTTCCGTTCTTACGTTACTATTTTGATACTCTTAAATTCACGCTACAATCCCCCCTTTTTTTACGAAACTTTCACCAAAAGTCTAATAATCTTCACTTACTTAGTGACCAAGTATTCCCTGTGGGATTCGACACCCAACCCAGTTGGGTTCTATATTTGACAACGACCGCTTACACTCTTACGAGAGCTGTAGTTTGAGCGTTATCACTTAACTCAAGTTGGAAGAACCAATCCAGAAAAGCAGCAACAAACTTATCCCATTCTACTTGTCCAGTATCTGCACCTCTATCCTCTTTTCACTACTTGCACTAAGTGTGAGCCACTCCTTATAACTGATAAGTATCCAAATCAACACTTTAATTTAGAGTGAAACCCATGATCTCGATAGATTTTTGAATATGATCCAAGAGCTGAAATGGATCCTCTTTAATCTTAGACATAAAAAATATTAGAGGATTTATCTAAATGAAGTCTCAAACTATAGTTGTTGCCGTATTCACTATAGGATTGGTTGGTACAATAGGTTGTTTTTTATTATAAGTGGTCATATATTGGAATAAGGCTATTAAAGCAACCCTAAATATGGCATGAGAGACTTGTTCATTCAGAGGGTTTGCTGGAGTTGGTGGTGGTGTCTACTGATTCCCAATACCATTATCATTCCTACTCTTCTTTTAATAAATTCAATTAGGAGGCCTATTCTATAAACATATAGAGAACGAGTTAGAAGAAGGTTTTAATAGAGTTCAGACTCCATCACACAATAGACACATGAAAAAAGTGAAATTTTTCCTAAAATATTTCATAAACTCTTACTTATAAGTGTGGCACACTTCACATGCATGAATAAGACTCAACTTAATATGGCTTTTAGAAACCCTAAGAAACTTTAAACCTAATGCTCTGATACCAAGTTCGCCAAAAATACCCCTAGTCATAACACGATGCTTAGAGTACAAGTGATCCCAAGCTAACCCTTGGCCTGGAGTGACACTATAAATACTGTATAAACTAAATAGTATTATGTAGAGGAAAAATTTTAGATGATACAAAAATAAAACCAAATCAAACATCAATGTTAAAATTAAAATAAAGATCTCTTAATATCACATAAAGCCAAACCTCTACTTTTTATCTAAAAACCACTACTAAGGTAAGTTTTCGGGATAAGCCCCTAGCTAAATTTAACTGTCTAAAACTAAAATATAGAAAACAAATGAAATATTGATAACTAGAACTCAAATGATTAAGACTCAAGTCCCCAAATAATGAGGACTCACCAAAACATAACTGCTGAAGTGAGGCTGTGTCAAGCTAACCAGGACTAGGGTATTGAACAAACTTATATTATAAGACAATATAGCACAAAGAAAAGCATGTGGTCTATAATTTGAATGTACTTAGCATATGAGATATGTACTACACTATATAAAATAAATATGTTAAAAGTGACAAGATAACCTAAACATTAACCTAAACATGGTATTAAAATTCATAAACCGATGCAGGACCAAGTAATAAACATGTAACACCATAAAATGTTGAATAGACTAGATATAAGGTCAAAAGAGATTTGAGACTAAACTATGGAAGGTTTCTATAACTAACATAGATGATGTGATCAATATGGAATCCAACCAATAACCCAAGTTGGAAGGGTGTCTTATACCTTGCTATGGGTACAAACCATGACTGACATTAGTTCACTCATAAGCGTATTTACGGAAAGGGAAACACTCTCAACTTATGAGGAACCCTTTAACCTACGGTGGCATATAGTTTGTGACTTGGATTATGTAAACCCATATCCTCTTGTTGCTGAGTATTACTCCCAATTGGAAGTAACTAATAAAGTAAAAAAAACTCAATATGACTATTAATCTAAAACTGAAAGATAAGTACTTTAATCAAAAGCATTCACAATTATGAAAACTAAAAAACTAAATATTCAACTTACAATGCATGATATCCTAAGTCACCGGGTGTTCATAAACCACCATCTTTGAAGAATGCACCTATTATTCTAATTTCATAAACTGAGTGAATTTAAGGAATTTAATAACTCACGTCCAACAAAAATATAATAAATAGTACTAAAATTCATGTTAAAATATGAGTTTATAGCTCAATGATATCAAGGAATTAGAATATTAAGAAATTCACAATATACATGAACCGTAAGCTGTAAAAATGGAATTAAAGAGGAATTGAGTTAACTTTAGGATTAAATGGGTAAAAAGGAATCCAGTGATGAAATTTCACATACCTAGAGATCAAAAACCTAAAGAAATCTATGAAATTGGGGACTAATTAGGAAGAAAACTAATTCTGCCTTAGGGAAAGAAAATTAGCATTTTTTTGTCTTAACGATGGGTGTCAATTGTTTTATGATTAAAGAGGTTTTAGGGTAATGTTGATCCTAAATATTCAACCTTAAAATAGCTTAAACAACGTAGTTTTAGTGGGAAAATACTGAAGTTCCCTTTTAAATTCATAACTAAAAGGTTGTTAAAAGGTACATACAAGACCTTCAATGATTATGAGGCACACCTATGATCATAGGTAGTATCCGTGATTGAGAATTTGATATGAGCTATCTAAAATCCACCAGAAAAGACTTGGTATAATTGTAGGTCCCACTTAATATTTCACCTTGGTTCGTAGGTTGAAGGTTTCAATCAAATAAATTTAGAAGTCAAAATCATACATAAGATCGTGGTTTCTAACCATGGTCATGGTTCCGTAAATTGGTTAGAAGGTATAATTATCAACTTCCATATATTTGGAGTTGTTCCAATTAGACGAGAGAATTGTATGGTCGTAAAATCTCACCACAATCATACCTACGCTCGTAGGTTCTTACTATTAGATAATGATTTACTAAAATGGTCAACATTTATGCTCTTTTGAAGTTGGCTATAGTAAGATACTTCACAAGAAATCAATCGGTAAGAACGATTTTGACTTAGACAAGAGTTACCAGTTAATTATAGCCTTAATAGATGTCTATATAACTTTTTATATAACCAAAATGTGATGTTTTATTTTACATGTACTTGTATCATGGTTCTAATCTTAGCTTGAATTTTTAGGGTGTTACTATATAAGTAGGCATTTATATTCATAAAGTCACATGCATGTATTATGATATGATTTGAAACAAAGACAATGATTTTTATCTTTTACAAGGAATCATAACACTGATTTTGGTTTTTGAGAGGATTGTACCACATATGTTACTGATTTTGGTTTTTAAAACATTGTACGACTTCTAAATTTGAGTCGAGGGATGTTGTCAATCCATTGGTCTATTTAGTTTTCTGTTTATCATTCTGAGGAAGAATTACCAACGATATGAGGTATAATTTTAGGATTTTATTTTCTATATTTCCATATATGCATTGCATCATGCCATACTAAATGACATCTTTAATTATTACACATATAGACATAGACACACATAGATATACACACACAAACATATATATACATATTTATATATATATATAATACATGTATTTTGTTATTATTTTCGTTCTTATTTATGTTAGACTATGGGGATTCTTCTGTGTTCAAATGTTATTTTCTTTTTATTTATACTATATATTATCTCCTTAGCTCATTCCTCCAATAATGTCTGCTAGGTACCTCATATTTTTAACTTATTCTACACTTCAACATCTTTTTTTGATATAGATCCTAACTTGAGTCTTCGTTGTTGATTATGTTCATTCAAGAGTTATTTTGATTGGATTTGGTAATTAATCACTTGGCATCAAGGCTACCTATTTCTTCTTGTATCCTCTATCTATATTTTGTACAACTTCAAGAGACATTTATTATATTAATACTTACTTCTCTATCTTTGTATCTATGGAATGAGCCATTCTATTATTATAGTGTTGGTTACAACATAAGATATAGGTAGGGTTTTTCCTAGGATGATAGTTGTGTAAATCTAAGGCTAGGGTGAGTTAATATGGAAACTAAGTATTGTGTAGTGATCAATTATTCTTCATAGTACTTTTTATGGTTCTATTGGTGTGGCATGATAGCTAAGAGATTTAGTAATTTATAGAAACTTTTGAAATAGTATTTGAGTTTGTAGAACACTAATAATGGTTTTTACCATAGTGGGTTATATCCGTGTTATTGGAAAATTAAGGTTATGTTGTGAAATATGGGAGTGTCATGACCTCCTATAATGGTTTACCAATCAGAACTACTGTGGGACATTGCTCATTGGAGTAGGTCCACTTCAGCAGAAAGTCAACCATCATTGCGATCAGTAGGAGAATCATCAGGACTGCCATAGTAGGTCCAGATCCACTATAGTGAGACCACTTTAGTAGGTCCCTACCCACTATAGTGGGACCACTTTAGTGGGTCCCTGCATACCATATAATGCACTAAATTAAAAATATTAGAACTTTGAATTTTGTACTTGTTTTTTTCAAAATCTCCATATTTTTGGCTAAGGACTTGGGAGAGGCAATTTTCTTTCTACTTGGTCAAATTCTACTATTTAGATAAGGTTATTACACTATTCTTACACTAAAATTCTCTCTTTAATCCATGGAATTGTTAGAACAAGGGTTCTTAGTGAATTTTAGGTTTAGTCCTAACATTGATAGAAATTGGGGAAAATTATCATGGGTAGTCTTAAAAATAAAAGTTAATGATTCTATTATGTTAGTTTGCACTTTCTAGTGTAGAATTACTTTTCTTTAACATGTATATTTGGGAATTGGGGCTGATTTATAGGTGAAAAAGCCTGATTGGTGTTTTAGGCTATGAGCTAGAGTAAGTTCAATGGGTTTAAGTTTATAATGCCTAAAAGTGGAGAATAAGTTGTTGATTTCTCTTTGTTTATTATTCTATATTGAGAATAATACAAAGATTAAAGAAAGGGTAAAGCTTTAGAGGATTAGTTTACTTCATGCTTACATTTGAGGTAGCTTATTATTTGAATATATTTATAGATTTAATTTGGATTTCATGATTATCGTAAGTTAAGTTTTTGTGAATTGGCCTTCAGGCATGTTTATAATTTAGTGAATTGGTGGATATTGGTTACATACAAAAATAATAAACTTAAATGAACTATGTGTATAGAATAACGTGTATTTGCATTAATGGTACATTGTATTAAATCATTGTTGAGATTTGGTTGACATTCATATATTATAATATTCAAAGAGTCAAGTACAACACCCATACATGTTACTTATATTCAAAGGGTTGGGTAGCATGCTGGCATGGTATATGGATGAAGCTGGTATGTTGTCGGTCATGACTATTGGTAGATAAGTTTCTTTAGTATGTATGTACAAATTGAGATAAGGTTATGAAGGTGTGATTCATTAGTGCATGTTCATATTTATTTGATTGCTTATTGGCATTTCATAACATGTTTTATTTAAATTGAGGTGGCTTAAGTAAACTCTTGTGAGATCGATTGGTTATAATTGGTTGATGTACCTATATTTGGGGTGCTTAGAGGAGTCACAAACTCTCTATTTTTATTGAAATTATCTGTGATGGTTGGTCCAGTTGAGGTTCTGGTTTACTAAATGATTATTTGTAGGGTCGTATTGCTATTTGAAATTACTTGTTATGTGTTGAATGCTAATTTTCTTATACTTGATTTATGTTTAAGTTGGGTTTGAGTTGAGTCGGTCAATAATGCCTACAAGTATATACTATTTGTACTGATACTACCTGCGCTCTTCTTTTGTTAAGTGCAGACGATGTTCCATGATTGAAACGAGACCTCGAATATAACATTTGACTAGTATCTTTCTAATCATAAGGTGAGCATCTATCTTCAGGTAGCTAGACGATCATATTTGGTCATGTTTATTCTTTTGGAAAATGATACACTTATTTTATTTTATTTTTGCATGTTTATCTTAAACTTCAATTTTGGTTAGAATATTCTTGTATGGTTTCTTTCGTGTCCTTAGAAATTTGTAATGTGTAGTTCTGCACTCTTGTCTTTATAGGTTTTCTGGGATTACATCATTTTTTCATGGATTAGTTAATATATCTATCTTATAAATTTCTTAGTCTTAGGTAATTAATTGGGTTAGCTGGTTCTCCCCCTGTAGGTTTAGTGTGGATGCCACTCATGGTCATTGGGGTCGTAATAATCTCTTGTACCAGTGACACTGAGCTCAAGATTGGGTATTGTTATGTATTTTGTCTCTCCCTATTTCTAAAGGTCCCATTTACATATTTTATCTATTTGTATAGTATATATAGTGACCCGTTATTCCTATTCTTCCTTCTTTACCATTTATTAACTTATTGATCTTAGGCATATTTGTACACTTGAGTGCTGTTACCGACGCATGTTTAGCTAAGTTCTGATAATAAATTAATGTTCTTAGTGAAGTATAAAGTGTATATTTTTGTATTTTTGTTCTAAGTCTTATGTTTAAAGTGTTTGAAGTGCATTTGAAACAAGTCAAGAGTCAAAAGGATCAAATAGAATTTAGATGAGAAAACTAGTTGTGCTAACCTAAGATATGCTTGTTCTAGAGTACTTTAATGAGCTCTATAGTGTTTTATGGACTAATGTTTGTTATGAGATGCTATAGGAAAATATTGGATGAGCTATGAAAGATAAATAAAGCCTGTAAACATGCCATAGTAAGTAGGGAAATGAGGAACAAGCGAATGAGAAGAAGAGAGCAAAAACTGAATGAACCCTCACCCTGAGAAGGGGACCTTACGCTGCATTTCCCACAACATGGGAGAAGGCCTTGCATTGAACCCCCTAGGGTGAGGTCACACTGTCTTGTTCATGCTATGTTCCTTCTCTGCACCCTCATTGTCCATGTTATTGCCTATGTGGTGCAACCCCCCTCTCCCAGGACGTCTAGAAGTTATTTTTTCACTCATTTAAGTTGGAGGAAAAGTTGTAACTACATATCATATGGGTCATCCTATGGATGACCTAAAGCACTTTATGAGTAATTGGCCATATTTACTAGATATTTTTGGAACATTACAATATTGGAGAGAGGAGAAGGCATCAAAGGCTCTACTCTAGGGTTTTTCATCTTTGGACTTATATTTTCTTGTAGTTTTACTTATGTACTCTTTAATGGTGATTCTTTGTATGGCTAACAGTGGATAAACACCATATTTCTATAGTTGAGTTTATAAACATGATTTCTTAGGGTACATTTAAGTTGGATTAAGTTGATTATCATATTGGGTTGTTTTTGTGTTACTGTATTTACTATACTATTGATTCACAACCTTTACAATACATCAATATTTCATTTGTAAGCCCAGAAGGAGTAACATTAGATTAGAACGTGGAACATAAGGGATGGGTTTTTGGATTTCTGATGAGTTAAAGACTAGATTTATAGGTAGGATAGGAATATTCTAATTTGCCCCATTTGGCTCAAATACAGTATGAAAAATAAATGTGTTTGAATTAGTTCTCACATCCCCACTCAACTCTATAGTTGTGAGGCTAATTTAAATAGATGATTGGAGGCTTGGAATACCATAATCATGATATTAACCCCATGAATCAACAACCAAGATAGTTAACTTAACCAATGCGATTGTATAACTTTGCATGATTGCTTAAGATGTCTTGGTCCTAGAACTCTCTGAATTAATGTTTACAACACATATAAATTTTGTTATTGTTCATTGTTACTTTTAGCGTTATAAAGTTCAAACTTTTGTTGGTTAAAATTAAAACTCGTTTAACTTTAATAGTCATACTTTAAATAGTTAGCTTGATAAATGCCAAGTCCCTGTGGGATTGATATTCAGCTCATAAGAGATTTTATTACTTGCACAACCATGTTCACTTTCCTATGCAGTTGGACGCAGTGTAAGTTTTTAGCATCATTTTTGGGGACTTGAAAAACTAGCAACCTGCAAATATTTAGTTTTACTATTTTGTTTAATAAGTGTTGGAAACTTGGTCTTAACTACTAAATTTGTAGGTACAGGTTTAAATCTTAAATAATCTAGCAAGAAAAAGGGATTTGGTTGAACTATATCCCAAACCTAAGTGACACTTGCACCAATTGAGGAGAGAAGAAACACGTCTCTATCGAATCTCACAATTTTAGCAAGATTAGACCATTTCTATGGAAATAGGTGATGAACAACCAGCCAGCAGGATAGTGCGCGAAGTGGTAATCCCAATCACAACCAATGTGACTAATCTTTGGCATATTTATACACCTAAGTGTCATTATCTATGCACATTGATCTTATTTTTGAGGACTTCTTGATGTTATTAATGAGGTATTAATGGTGAAATTATGTATTTATGTGTCAAGCTAAATGATTAGAGTGTTTAAGGTGTAATTAATAAAGTCAAGGGTAAAAATGATCAAATAGAGTTTAGATGAGAAAACTAGTAGTGGTAGCTTGAGCTATGCTTGTTCTAGTGTACTTAGATGAGCTATATTGTGTTGTATGAACTAATGCATGTTATATGATATTGTGGGTGAACATTGTTTGTTTTATGGAACCTAATTGAAGCCTATAAACAATTCACAATAAGTAGGGAAACAAGGATCAAACATACGAGAAGATAGGAGCAAAATTACACACTTGAGGAGGGGCCTTGCACCGCCCCCAAAATCATGGTATGGGATGTGTACTTCACCCCCTAGGGTGAGGTCACACTGCATCACCCTTGCTTTGGGTGGTTGACTCACCCCCAAAGTTTGGCTTTTGTCCTAGCAGCGCGACCTCTCTCTAGGGACGTCCAAAAGTTGATTTTTGATGTCTTTAAGTGAGGGGAAATATGGCAAAAGTATATGTTTTGTATGGGGAAGAATATGAACGACATAAAACACTATATATGGAGTACTTATTAAAAATTACATGGCACTTTTGAAATAACACAATATTGGATAGAGAGAAGGCATCCAAGGGCTCTACACTAGCGTTCTTTCTTCTTTACTTTTGTTTCCTTGTAGTTTTTACTTATGAATTCAATTATTATAATTCTTTATATGAATATTAGTGGATTACTACCCTTATTCTATGGTTTAGGCTACAAACATGAGTACTTAGCATTTAATTCAGTTGGTTTAAAGTTGATTATCGTATTTGGTTGTTCACTTGTTGTTGTTATTACTATTTTATTGATTCACGACCCTTAGAATACATTGATATTTCTATTTTGAGCCCAAAAGGACAAAAATTAGATTATAGCATGGAACTTATGGAGTGGATTCTTATCCTTCAAATGAATTAAATAGAGGATTCACGGTTAGGATAGGAATATATCTAATTCATTCTATTTGGTTCAAATACGGGATGACATACAAATGTTTTTGAATCAGTTCTCATATCCCCGCTCAACAATGTAGTTGTAGGGCTAATTTAAATAGACAATCCGAGCTTAAAAGACAATAATCAAGTATCAACTTCATGAATCAACAACCAAGATAGTTAAATTAACCGATGAGATTGCATATCTTTGTACGCTTGTTCAAATTGCCTCAACCCTGGATTCTCCTCATTATTATTTCAAATACATTCTATTGTTATTATTGTGTATTGTTACTTTTAAATTCTCAAAAATTAAACTCACTTGATTACACTCACATTTATTTAATCTTAATAGTAACATTATAATTAGACAGCTTGCTAAAACCAAGTCCCTGTGGGATCGATATTTGGCTTGAAAGGGCCAAGTTATCACTTGAACGACCATATACACTTTTGTGTGGTATCACACAACAAGTTTCTTACACTTTTATCGAAGACTTGAAAAATTTGCAACTCTCTAGTTTTAGTTTTACTATTTTATTTGATAAGTGTTGACAACTTGGTCTTAGCTTCTAAACTTGTAGGTATATGTTTGAATCTCAAGTAAGATGGTAAGGGAAAGGATTGGTTGAACTATATCACGAACCTATGCAATCTTGTACCAATTGAGTAGAAAAAACATCACTTCTCATCCTATCCCTTAAGTTTAACAAGGCAAAGCCAGTCCTATAGTCATGGGTTATGTACAACAAATAGCCCGTAGGGCGGTGCGCATAGTGGCAATCCTACTAGAAACTAAAGCTACCTCCAGCATTTGTAGAATAGAGCCTAGGGTAGATCTGACCTTAAGCAAAACATAGTGAAATTATTGCACAATAGTAGGCAGTTCAAAGGCTTGTCACATGAGGATCCACGGGTTCACTAATAGAATTTTTTGTAGATCAGTGACACTTTCATTCTCATTGGAGTCTCAACAGATTATGTGAGGCTTATTGAAACACCCTAGGTTTTTGGTACTTGAAAATTTTTTAAGTTCTAAGTTTTTGCCTCAATAACGACTTACCTAATGAGTCATAATATGTCTTTATAGGTCATAATACCTAGTTGTAATGAGCTTAGAATGATTTGACTAAGTTACTACCTTGATAACTATTGGACATAACGAGTTGTATAGAATCCTAACGAGCCATAAGAAGGGTATTTCATAATGTGTCCAGTGTAGTGCCTCTGTTGGACTGTTGAGACTATGACGACCCTACGAGTCATAGTGTCTTATTGCAAGATGTAGGTTGCAAGTTGTAGGGTTCATAGTGAAGAGACAAGAGGGTTCTTGTTTGGCTATGAATAGAGGGTTTGAGTCGTAGGGTGACCCTATAAGTCATGAAATCACCCATCACAATTGACGATTTAATTTCCAGTTTTAATAAGGGTATTTTAGACATCTATATCTTGCCCTAAACATAACCCATGACCTATAAAATCTAATGATACTTTATTCCCACCTATAACACAATGAAAACATATCTTTTTCTCTCTCAAAATCTCTCAATCCAAGCAATCTAGGGTTTCCTTAAGGTTGAGTATCCAGGGGGTCAATTTAAGGTTTCTTCTTAATAATTGTTAATATTTCAGGCATGTGACTCTTTCCTCATTGTTAATTTCTTAAAATGCAAATGTATTACAGTGTTGACAACATAGGATTTTTTTGGTTTTAAAAACAAGGGTTGTGGGTTTTGAATGCTTATTGTTGAACAATGTTTTCACATAGTTTAATATGTAATTTTCATTCTATAAATATGGTTTTGAACTTGTGGATGCGTGGGAATGGTGATTAAACTGAGGGGTCATAGGTAAACTGCAATTTGATTATTTTTCCTTGATTATGGTTTTAGAAATTATATGCCCTTAATATGTATATGGAATTGTTAATGAAAAAGGGATTTTGTCACATAGTTTGGTTTCCCTAATTGTAGTATTGCATTTGCGTAAAAAGGATACTAAAGTATGCATGTTTTTCTTGAAAGGCCTTGATGGCCATGTATAAATAGTGGAATTAGAACCTTGTGGGTTCAGTTGATTAAATGGGTTTGAGTCCTGAATGATTGATTTTTGAATATCTCTTAACCTATGGGTTCTACTTCTAGTTAGTTGAGTAGATGAATGGCATGATGATATTATCTTACAACCGAGGTTGGTATGACAGTACCAACGTGATAACTTGGTGTGTAATTGGTTTAATGACATGGGAATAAGTGTTAAATATTTAATTATACTTTAAAAGAGGGTTGTGTAGCTGAGTCGTGAAAGTGAAGGTCCGAGTGACCGATACTAGAAATTGCCAGCCAGTGCGGTGGTCGTTATAGGTTGAGGGTTTGAGTCCCCTTGCTTGTGACCAGGTGGTTCGAGTATACCTTATTTTTATTATTATGATTGGAGGGTTTGATTCCCCCATATCACATTTTATGATCGGGTGCTTAAGTCACCTTAGTATATTATTGGAGGCTTCAAGTCCCCTGTGCATATATATATATATATATATATATGATATTTCTCTAGTTCATGCATCTAAATACACTGGGACCCGACCAGGGGATGAGAGTTGGGGCCTATATAGCCGTGGGTACTATTATATAATGGTTGACCTAAACAATCTAGACTAAAGTTATAAAGTGCATGTTAAATCTCATTCCCTATCCTGACATGTGATATATCTATATATGTATATATATGTATGTATGTATATGCATTTGGTTATGTGCATTGGATTTTTAATGATTTTGAGACTGTTGATCATGGCATTATGTTATCCTTATCCCTGAGCTACATGCTAGTGTTCACCTTGCTAACCATTTTCGGATATTGTATCTCTATGCGATGTAGGAATTAGTCATACTTCTTCTTCTCCTGCATAGTGATTCGGACTCAGGGTTAATTCATGAGTTGACATTAAAGTGGTGAGCTTTCATACATCGAAAGTCTATATTTTATGTTTTAGTCTCTTATGTCTCTGATTGTTTAGACTTATTTTGGCTATAATCGAGGGCATGTCCCAACACTTTATTGGTATTCAGTTATGGTCCCTTGTTTAGAAGGCTTTGTTGGATTATTATGGGCTTAGGTGTTGTTGGTAGGTCATTTGGCCCATTTTTGATTGACGGATTATAGACATGGTTTAAATACTTTTAAGCTTATCTTTATGTTGTCTTGTAATATGTTTGGAATTTATCATATATGGGTGATTTTATTGTAGTTGGTTAGGTGTAAGGGGGTGATCTCTGGTCCCCAATAGAGTTGAGATACCCATTATGGATAGATCCTGGTTTGGGTCATGACAAAGTGGTAGTAGAGCTAGGTTTGGTGTCATTGGGTGTACAATAAAGTTTTGTCAAGTAGAGTCTCTTTTATGGGTGTGTAGCATACCACACTTATAAGGGAGCGGCTATGAGGCATTTAGGAATATTTCCCATTCTTGTGATCTATTCTTTAGGGTATAGAGTCTAAAGTTATGAAATCTCTGCTAATTCATGCATATTTGCTTTTCTGATCATGCCTCTTAGAAAATTTGATGCTCGTGGAAATTTTTTTGTCTTGTCTAAGGAAAACGTGGATGAAACCCATCCTACCCTTGGGTTACAGACCTGGTCTAAGGTCGCTGTTTCTATTGCCATAGAGGAGTTTCAATCGTTCCCCTAGTCTCCTCAAACATCTCAGGGTAAAGTTTTCAATGTTGATATTCACCATTCTATTCATTTTTTATCCAAATTATAGTCTCTTTGTCACGCAAGTCTAGTCTTATTAATAGGAGAAGGAATCGGACTATAATAAGGGAAAGATAGAAGAAGATTTTTAGATATTTAGAGTAGGGTGGGGGTCATAAAAAATGATAGTCAAGAGAGATAATGGACTAAGAGAGGGAGCAAGAGAAACTCTGGTTCATACCTATTGAGTAGAGCCCTTATCCAAAGTCGTTTGGTGATTGTTATGTTCAAAAGGGTGTAGGTCCTAGGTTGCAGAGTGCCCGATATAATTCTAGTGGAGCTCGATTAGTTCTTTTCTATCCTCTTTGTCAGTTTGGTGGTAAGTGGCATTGTGGATTTTATCGTAAGGGGAAGAATTAATGCTTCAAATGTGGTCAACCCAATTATATGCAGCAGCATTGTCCTTCAGTCAGTGTTGCTACTAAAGCCAATATGATTTCAGTTGCTAGCTCTTCGATATTTGCACCAAGGGTTGCTATTTCTGATACCAGCACTAGCCAAATTTGTCTTTATACTCTTGCTACCCGCCCATAGTCTGAGGCATCACCAGATATCACTGTGGATTGTTACAAATCTTTCCCTGTGATGTGATCTGCTTTCTTAATTCAGGGTTTATTCTCTCTTATGTAACCACTTATATGGATGTTCACTTTGGTTTTGATCCTGAGTGTATTTTGGATCCTTTTTATGTGTCTACCCCAGTGGGTGACTCCATTATGGCTAGAAGGGTCTATATTTATTGTGTGATATTGGTCCATGGTAGGGAGACCTTGGTGGATCTAATAGAGTTAGACATTTTAGACTTTGATGTGATTTTACGGATGGATTAGTTACATTCGTGCTATGCATGTCTGGATTGTCTAACTTATAGGGTCAGTTTTGATTTCCTAAATCAAACGGTGATTGAATAGGAAGGTAGTTCCCTAATACCTAAGGAAAGGTTCATTTCGTATCTTAGAACCCAAAAATTGATTTCGAAAAGGGGTTCCTATACTATCAGTGCATGCTAAGGATTCAAGATCTGAAGGTCCTTGTTTACAGTCTATCCCTGTGGTCTGTGAATTTTTTAAGGTGTTCCCCGATAATATTCTTGGTGTTTCTCCCGATAGGAAAATTGATTTTTGGGATTGATCTCCTTTCGAGCACTCGTCTTATCTTTATCCCTTCTTATAAAATGGCTCCACCTGAGTTGAAATAACATAAGGAGCAGTTAGAAGATCTTCTTGATAAGGGATTGTCTACCCTAGCATTTCTTCGTGGGGTTCTTTCATTCTTTATGGATAAAGAGGATAGTTTCCTCCGAATATGTATAGGTTTTGGATAGGTGAATAAGGAATTTAGGGTGACCTCCTTGTGAGGTGGACTATATATATATATATATATATATATATATATATATTGTATATGGTGTACTTTGTTAGTGGTTCATGATGGTTTATAGACACTAGGTTTGAACGTTAGAAATTGTTTATGGTGAAAGGAGTATGTTAGCTTGAGGATAGAAATACAAGATTTATGGGAGTAAATTAGTAGGCTTGATGGGGTGTGCAGAAGAGATAAGGTTAATGACTTAGGGAATACTAGAGTGGGAAAGTTGTGATATATAGGCCAGAGGTCCAGGTTGAACTTATGGATTTGGGGGCTAAGTTATTTGATGGATTAGGGTATAGAGTCTATAAGAATATACTGAAACCCAGGTAGCATCTGGATAGAGAAGTTTTTATGTATAAGAGAGCCAAGTGTCCCTAGTACGTGTCTTTAGTGAAACCCCTTAGAGAGGAGTGTTATGCTTATATGTATATCAAGATGGAGATCGAGGGCTAATCTTAAATTTTCTCATAGTGGTGGGCTTTCGGGGAGAGTTGGGGTGAATTTACTCCTATTGTAGTTATTCCCTCCTATTTTGGATAAGAGGGAACTCTACTAGTGTTGTATCCATTCTAATAGTGCTTTTGCCTAAGGCCCGCATTCTACATGTTGTGTATGTCCATACTCCATCCCATGAACCAAAGAAAACAATAGTTCTTATAAATTTGAGCTTTGAAGTGTTCAAGCTCTATGACATAATGCTAATGATCCATACATTCATGTCTCATGTTATGCCTAGTTCCGAGAAATAGTGGTTTCAAGCAAAAATCCTTACCTTGTTCCCTGAATATGAATCTTGGCTTTATGTTATAGTACCCATGACATATGCAGGCATGTTTTTCCTTGTACCCTGTTCTAAAGACTCGTGCTATGGGATGTTTATGTCATAACGACCCTCTATTAATAACCTAGATGGTTGCAATGAATTACTTCATGCCTATTGTATCGTGTCTCATTTTGTAGGTCTCACCTTGAGTTGTAAGACAAATAGGAATTGTAATTGGGAAGTAACCCCCCTCATTCTTGATTCTTGTACTTTAGTTTCACAATGTCCTTTCTTATGTTAGGATGGTAGTGTCTATAAAAGCATAGTAATGTTCTGGATAAGGGAATTGATGTTCTTTATTGCAAAAAATTTTAGGGCGACTACTCAGGCTAAAATTATAGATAAAGATGGAATGGTAAGATGAACTGTTGTTATGTGAAATAGTTAAGAAGAAGAGATGTGGTAAAATCCATCGCGATAGTGATTGAAGTTTCTAGTTTTGAGTGGGAGATCCGTAAAGAGGGAGTAGAAAGGCAAGCTTGAAAGATGTGATTGATAGATACACAAACCATTGTGTTATATGGTTAGTCCTTCTTGATTAAGACATAAGGTTACTTGATTATTGTAATAAGATCGAGTAGTACTATTAGGGTGGTGTAAAGTATAGGGACCCATGACTTACACTAGCACCTTTAACTCTGAGTTAGGCTTTAACATGGGGGGAAGATGTAACAATGCACAGGTCTTGTAGTAATCTATTTTACGGGGGAGTTAGGAGGTTGAAATGGTGGAGTGTTGTATTCATATTTGAAATATCAGTTGAGAATGTGGTCATATTTAAGGGTTATTAGATGTATTTTAAGGAAGAAGGAGCTATGTGGGAAGCTAGAGGAGACATAAAATCCAAATATCCGTTCCTGTTCCCTGTTCCTGATAATTGTGCTTGAGGTATTTGTATTTCTTGATATTGTTTTCACTCTTTGTTAAAGGTAAGTGTTGTTATATTAGGATTCTAATCATGATCATAAATGCCTTGACCCATCATTCGAAGACGAATTATCCAAATGGGGTAGTGTTAAAACACCCTGGGGTTTTTGTCCTTGAAATTTTTCTGAGTTCTGAGATTTTTGACCTGGAAATGACTCAACTAATGAGTCATAATGTGTCTT
The DNA here is from genome assembly GCA_030864225.1 of Capsicum baccatum var. pendulum. Lineage (NCBI taxonomy): Eukaryota > Viridiplantae > Streptophyta > Magnoliopsida > Solanales > Solanaceae > Capsicum > Capsicum baccatum. Next base: position 78,306,399 of record CM061560.1, on the reverse strand, counting down.
TACGGGTCATAAGACCCAGTCATAATGGGGCCATATGGATTTTCCTATGTCACTACCTTGATAACGAGTGGATTTAACAAGTCGTAAGACTCCTGACAAGTTGGATAGAGGGTATTTCGTAATGTGTCCATTATAGTGCCTCTATTAGACTGTTGAGCCTAAGACTTGACCCTAAGAGTTATAGTGTCTCATTATGAGATGTAGGGTTCCAATTGTAGGGTTCACAGTGAAGAGCCAAGGGAGTTCTATTTTTGTACGACCAGAGGGTCTGAGTCGTAGGGTGTCCTACGAGTTGTGAGGTCACCTATAACGACTAATGATTTAATTTCTAGATTTTAATAAGGATATTTTAGACATCTCCCTCTTGACCAAAACATAAACCACGACTTATAAACCCTATTGAGACTTTATTCCCACCCACAACACAATCTAAACATATCCTCTTCTCTCTCAAATTCTCTCAAGCCAAGCAAGCTAGGATTTTCTTAAGATTGAGTATCCAGGGGTCAATTCAAGGTTTCTTCTCCATAATTGTGAATATTTGATGATAGGCGAATTTACACGCCTATATCAATATATTTTGCCCATATTTTAGCCTAGTTTTGAGAACAAACTATATATTTCATGCACTTTTAGTCCTTTTTCCTATAAATGAGCTAACAAACATGATTAGTAAAGTTTCAGGTATAAATGATGCAGAATTCAGCATTTTATGGCTTACTTGACGCAAAAGAAAGCTCACGAACAAAGGAGAAGGAAGTGGGACGCCTAAAGGACCAAAACTGCTGCATGGAAAATCTGTCTCGGGCTAAAACAGCATTTCTGAAGACTTTGGGGACTTACAGACACAAAGCTGGATTTGGACAATGATACATTAACCTAGTACAATTGGGTTATGTATTTCATTAGTTTATTTGGATTATGATAATGTTACATTAACCTAGTACATTTGGGTTAAGTATTACATTAGCCTAGTAGGATTTGGTTATTTATTTCATTAGCTTAGTAGGAGTAGGATATGGGTATTATAAATACCCTATCATGCTAGATATTTTTAATTAACTCCTCCCTTAGTGGAGAGATACATTCATCCCTCACCACAATACATTCTTCCATCCCTCTCTTCTTCCACCACAACAATTCTACAACTCTTCTAATATTCCCATTAATTCTATATTTCTTCTTCTATTCATCTATTCAATTCTTAATTTCCGCAACAAGAGAAACGTTACTTTGCTAAGGAATTCACGCCTAACGCCTATCACTTGATCTACACGCCATTACTCAATATTGTGATATAATAACAATGTCAATCGTGATCTCCTTCGCATTCATGGGTAACTAAACCTCTCTGTTGGGGTTATGGAAGCCGAATGAGATACTATCTATTGATGTGAGTTTGTGAGTTCATGACACGTATATTGCTTATATCATTATTCTCTTCATCTTAATCTACATTCTTTGCGGTTGCAAACGCAAGAATACGCCAGTCTAACATTTAACTTGTTCGAGAGAAAGGTTATTTGTCTGGAAAAGAGATAATGTCAAGGTAGTAGGACACCCTTTCCTATTAAAAAGCAAGTGCCGTAACTGGACTAACCTCTTGGAGAATTCGTACCGTTAGACACACTTTAAGCTCGAGAGAGTTAAAGTGAAATAGTCCTTGTTGAGGTCGAGAGACGCTTGGATTTACCATAGAATACAATTCTCTATAAGCACATGCATGTCACAATTCTACACACTCATAGGCAATAGAGACGTATACCTCAGAAGGTGGACATAACCCCAACGCTTCAATTCTCATTGTTTACAACTTACGTAACAATCTTTCTCTCTTTACTTTGCTATTTTCAGCTTTTACTTTATTGTTTTCGTTACACATTACAATCCCCCTTTTTACGAGACTTGCACCAAAAGTTTAGTAATTTTGCTTACTTGTTGGCCAAGCTATTCCCTGTAGGATCGACACCCAACCCAGGTTGGGTTCTATATTTGCTAACGACCGCTTTACACTCCCACGAGAGCTGTAGATTGAGCGTTATCAATATTTCAGGCATGTGATTCTTTCCTCATTGTTAATTTGTTAAAAAACATATGTACTAAAGTGTTGTTCATATAGAATTATTTTGGTTTTGAAAACAAGGGTTGTGGGTTTTGAATGCTTATTGTTGAAAAATGTTTTCCCATGGTTTAATATATGATTTTCATGATTTAAATATGGTTTTGAACTTATGGGTGAATGGGAATGGTGATTAAACTGAGGAGTCATGGGTAAACCCCAATTTGATAATTTTGCCTTGATTATGGTTTTGGAAATTTATGCCCTTAACATATTTGTGAAATTGTCAATGAAAAAGGGTTTTTGTCATATAGTTTTCTGTACCCACATGTAATAATGCATTGGCATATAAAGGATAATGAAGTATGCATGTTTTCCTTGAAAGTCCGTAGTGGCCATGTTTAAATAGTGGAATTGGAACCTTGTGGGTTCAGTTTATTAAATGGGTTTAAGTCCTGAATGATCGATTTCTATATATCTTTTGACTTATGGGTTTGAGTCCCAATTAGTTGAGTAGATGAGATGGAGTGATGATATTATCTTGCAAGTGATGTTTGTATGGCAATACCAATGGGATGCTTGGTTGTGTAATTTGTTTAATGAAAATGGTAATATGTGAAAAATATTTTAATTGGGCTTTGAAAGAGGGTTAGGTAGATGAGTCATGAAAATGAAGGTTTGAGTGAAAGACACTAAAAATTGCGCTAGCCGGTTGGGGGTTGCTATGGCTTGAGGTTTCGAGTTCCCTTGCTTATGACCAGGTGTTTCGAGTCCACCTTATTGTTATTATTATGATTGGAAGGTTCAAGTCCCTCATATCACATTTCAAGATTGGGTGCTTAAGTCACCATATTATATAATTATGGGGTTCGATTCCCCAGTGTATATATAAATGATCTTTCTCTACTTTATGCGGTTACATGCACTGGGGCCCGGCCAGGGAGTGAGCGTTGGAGCCCATATAGCCCTTGGGTATTATTATATGACGGTTGAGATACATAATCTAGGTTAAAGTTTTAAAGTGCATGTTAAACCTTTTTCCCTATTCCAGTATGTGATATTTATATATATATATATGCAATTGACTATTTGCATTGGATTTTGAATGAGATTGAGATTGTTGATTATCGTATTATGTTATCCTTATCCCTGAGTTGCATGCTATTATTTACTCTACTAACCATCTTCGTACGCTATATCCCCACGCGATGCAGGAATTAGCGATGCTTCTACTTTTCTTGCATAGTGATTCAGATTCGGGGTCAGTTCATGGGTTGAAATTGAAGTGGTGAGCTTCCATACATCGGAAGTCAACATTTCATATTATAGTCTTTTATGTCTCAGATTGCTTAGACCTATTTTGGCTATTGGTGGGGGCATATCTTGACACTTTATAGGTATTCAGTTTTGGGCCCTAATTTAGAAGGCTTTGTTGGATTATTGTGGGATTGGGTGTTGTTGGTAGGTCATTTGGCCGATATTTGATTGAAAAATTTATACATGGTTTAAATATCTTTAAGCTTATCCTTAGTTTATCTTTTTATATGTTCAAAATTCATCCGACAGGGGTGATATTGTGGTGGTTGGTTAGGTTTAAGAAGGTGATATTCAGTCCCCTCTACTGCTTCTCCTTATTGTGTAAGTGGGTCTATCGTCCTCCTCATTATAGCCCTTCTAGAATCCAGAGTATGGATTTGATATACCCATCACGTCCAGGCCCTGGTTTGGTTCGTGACACTTATTCTCTTCCCCTTCTCACTATTCGGGAAGTGAAGAAATGCTTGAAGGTTGAACAATCAGACTGAATCACAACTTTGGACGACTTGGTAAAGAAGTTTCTCATCTGTTTCTTTCCTTCTGGCAAAACTGAAAGGTTGAGAAGTGAGTTCTTTAGTTTTAAACAAAATCCAAATGGGAATATCTATCATGCATGGGAAAGGTCTCTTCTTATGGATTATCTGTATCAACAATATTCCAGTAAGGGATTAGCTCATACTTTTGTTGAAGGTCTTGATCATAACATACAAATTTTGCTAGATTCAGCTTTAGGTGGTTAGGATTTGGATAAAACTTATGATTAGATATATACTCTCCTAAATCGAGTTGCACAAGGTAATCCTAAATGGCAAAGTGATGTATCCAAAAGTGTGAAAAAAATCCAATAGGTATGATCAAGGTGGACAATGTCACAACATTAGCTGCTAATTTGGCATCCATCCAAAACCAAATGAAGATGTAGTTCATAAGTTGAGTGTTAATTAACCTCAAGCCCAATTTAATACAATCCAATAGGGTTAGACTTGGTATGAAATTTGTAGAGCTAGTGGTCACTCTGCAGAATTCTACAGGGCTAATTCGAAGTCAGTGAATTTTGTGGGCAATGTACAAAAGAGAAATCAGAATTATGGTAATGCCTACATCCGTAATTTGTAGAGTCAGCCTAATTACTTATAGGTTACTAATTAGGCTCCACCTCAATAATTTAACCAGTAATAGGTCATCTGAATAGCACTCATGCAAGTAATATAGAAGAAACACTAGAAATATCCTGCCCAAACAATGGTTGCGAATATAAAAAATCATCGACTAGTGATACAAAAAATCCAAAGAAATTAATGGTAATCACTTTGAGGAGTGGTAGAGATATGATTGACAGACTTCCAAAGAAAATTCATGAGGTACAAGTAGGGTTGGTCCCGCAACAAGCTGATGAGAAGCAAGTAGAAGCCAAAGAAGCTGAAAATTTAAGAAAGTCTGAGCACCCAAAAGCAAAGGCAGCTGAGGAATCATAAGAAAGACCTCTACCACCATTCCTTCAAAATCTTAAAAAGGCCAATGAGAATGCTCATTTCTGGAAGTTCTTTGACATGACCCAAGAACTTCACATTAACCTTATTTTGTTAGATATTTTGCAGAGAATACCTAAGTACGTTAAGTACTTCAAAGATGTGGGGACATAGAAGATGAAGCTTGGTGACATTAAGATGGTAGCATTTACTAAGGAGTACAGTTCTGTGGTGATGAGAAAGATGCCCAAAAAGCTCAAGGACCCTAAGAGTTTCACCCTCCCTTTATAAATTAGTGAAAGTGATATGGTCCATGCTTTGAGTGATTTGGGGGAAAATATCAACTTGATGCCTCTCTCAGTGTTTAATACTCTTGGCCTGAGAAAGTCAAGGCCACATTTAGTTTTGCTCCAAATGGCGGATAGAACAAGGGTAGTTCCTGAAGGAATTATAGAGAATGTCTTCATCAAGGTTGGTAAGTTCATTATGCTGACTTTATTATTATTGATCATGATAAAGATGATAGGGTAACAATCATATTAGGACGTCCATTCTTAGCGACTGGAGGAGCAAAGATATATGTGAGAGAGGGCACTCTTAAAGTGAGACTGAATAATGAAAAAGTGGTCTTCAGAGTGTACAAAGAACTCAATATACCCTTACACTACAAAGCCTTATGCATATATCTATGGAGGTGGATAAGTATGGGGTGTAGGAGAAAAATCATCCATCTACCTCATTGGACTCTCTCATGGAATTTTCAAAATCAATAATTCAGCACGAAATTGAGAAACTTTAATGGGTCCTAAAAAGGTAAGTGTAGAAAGAGTTGCATAAATTAGGAGTAAGAAATTAAAACGTCTAAAAAAATAAGATTATGGGACCCGAGTATAAGGAAAAGGATGGGAGACTGCAGTTAAGAGTTGCAGTGTGAGTCATGCCACGATAAAAAAATCAGGCATTACTTGGGAAGCAACTTAAGTTAAGGTAGTTATTTTAATTTTTTAGTTTTTCTTTAGTATCACCTTTTTTTTGTTTTTTGTTTGTGTTAACAGATTTAATGAAAGTATGAGTATCCAAGAACTAAGGAGTATGGAGAAAATTGAGTGCGGGGTTCATGGAGTGCTCTTCATTGATCATGATGCCTAGAGTCCTAGAGGCCTCATGGAGTATTTCTATCCTTACTTTTAATTTATACTTTGGGAACAAAGTGTGATTCTAAGTGTCGGGTGAGAATCTTTCGATTGCTTAGGGTGAAGTGTTGCCATTGGATTTCAATTTTGGTTATTTACTAGTTTTGGATTAAATTAAAAAAATTATTAAAATATTTTGTCTTTTATTTATTAAAAAAGATGTTATCTTTGTTTATTTTCAATTTTCGTTGGTGTCTATCTAGTAGAAGCACACTTCTACCACCCCTTGATTTTTTTTGAACCCAGTACTCTTTTTTGATTTCTAGGAGTAATTTTAAAGTTTTTTGTTATTAAGAATGAATGAGATGTTCTTGGAAAGTTCTATGTATGATTACATGATTCAAGTTGATTTTGAATATAAAAGCATGTATAATGAGTTGATTGACTATTTTTGAGACACCTATTCTCATTTATATGACTCTTGTGCAATGATGGCTTAATTTTGAATTCTTTTTATGGGTCAGTAAAGAGTCTATAGAAATCCTTCTTGATTTGAGCATGTTCCATTTGTGATTGAGGTTTTTGTTGCATTCCTTTTTGCATATTAATGTCTATAAGTTATCCGGTGTGTTTGCAAAGCAAAATAAAGAATGTTGGGTTTGGGAGATGATATAGGCATTTCATTGATAGCCATGTTTTATACCCTCTTTATCTATCCTTATTAGATGATCTTAGCTAGCCCTATTAAGCCTTTAGCCTATTCCTTGAGAGCCGCATATGTATTTATTTCCTTTTCTTTGATTAACTGTAATATGATCCAAAACTCCTATGAACTTTAGTTGAAAGATAGAAATGTTAAGGAGGGTAAAATATAAGAAGGAAAAAGTCAAAGTGAAGCCCCAAGAAAATAGTTATTGATGTTGTTAGAAAGTTATGTATTAGGGGTAACGTAATGAAAATAAAAATAGATCAAAGTGAATCATGTTTTGATATCAAATACTCCCTCCATAAGATGTGTCAACTAGCATAAAGAGATTGGGGCAAAATAAAAGAAAGGTAGGTTGATAAAAGTGGTGGAAATTTTGGTTGGTTAGAGAGTAGTCTAATGTGAAGTGTGATGTATTAAAGAGCCAAGGGACATAGTCACTATTACTGGCCAAAATATTTCCTGCCCGTCCCTTAGCCTAGATTACAACCCTTAAAGTCCTATTTTATCTTGAGCCTTAACATTCTGATATTAGTGGAGTGCTACACTGAGCACAACCTTATGGTTCATCGTGTGTGACATGTGAATTCTTTTTTAGATTGAGAGAAATTTGACTCTTACACTCATTCTAGTGATAAATTTCATACTTATGGTTAGGGTGCATGTTTGATGATTGTTAGGTGAATTATATGATCTCATTATTGGATAATATATATGAGTTTGCCAACTTACTAGAGTAAATTCTTGAGGTTAGGTTGTTCTCAAGTAGTGTTCATGAGTTTTCAATTGTAAGATGACATGTTTTATGTGGAATTTGCAATTCATGAAGTCGTTGTAGTTCTAGCTTTATGTCTTAGTATTAGTAGTGATATTAGAGTATTATTTGATGGTTCTTAATGTACAGTTTTATTTGAGGATGAACAAGTCTAAATGTGGTGTGGTGATCTTAGGCGTATTTATACACCTAAGTGTCATTATCGATGCACGTTTAGCTTAGTTTTGAGGACTTCTTGATGTGATTAATGAGGTATTGAAGGTGTAATTATGTATTTATGTGCTAATTTACAGTTTTAGAGTGTTTAAGGTGTAATTGGAGCAACTCAAGAGTAAAAATGATCAAATAGAATTTGGATGAGAAAATTAATGGTGCTAGCTTGGGCTATGCTTGTTCTCGTGTATGTTGATGAGCTCTATTGTGTTTTATGAACTTATCAGTCAATGATGTTGTAGGAGACCATATAAGGTGCTGTATAATTTAATTGAATCCTAAAAATAGGTCATAATGAGTGGGGAAACAAGAATCAAACGTACAAGAAGATATGAGCAAAAATGGAGCAAAATCGCACCCTTGAAGAGGTGCCGCACCACCTAAAGAATAAGATGGGTTGTGCACCGCACTCACTAGGGAGAGGTAAGACTTCCTCACCCTTTATTTGGGTGGGAGACTCATCCCCAAAGTCTGGCTTTTTGCCTTGCGGTACAACCCCTCTCCCGGGACGTCCAAAAGTTAATTTTTGATATCTTTAAGTGAGGGGCAATATGGTAAATGTATATGTTTCGTGTGGGGAATCCTATGGATGACATAAATAACTTTATAAGTAGTACTTAGTCATAATTACACAATACTTTTGAAATAACAAAAGGTTGGAAAGAAGAGAAGGCATCCAAGGGTTCCACACTAGGGTTCTTTCTTCTTTACTTTAGTTTCATTGTTGTTTTTACTTATGAACTCAATTATTGCAATTCTTTGTATTACTATAAGTGGATAACACCCCTAATTCTAGGGTTGAGGCTATGAACATGAGTACTTCGCATTCAATCCAGTTTATTTAAAGTTGATTATTGTAGTTGGTTGTTTAGATGTTCTTGTTATTACTATTCTATTGATTCACGACCTTTAGAATATATTCATACTTCTATTGTGAGCCCAGAATAAGGAACAATAGATTAGATCATGGAACATATGGAGTGGGTTATTGACTTTTAAATGAATTAAAGATATGATTTGCGGTAGGATTTAAATATACCTAATTCATCCCATTTGGTTCAAATACGGGATGACAATCAAATGTGTTTGAATTAGTTCTCACATCTCCACTTAACTATGTAGTTATGGTGATAATGTAAATAGATGATAAGAGGTTTAGATTACCATAATCATTTTATCAACCCCGTGGATCAACAACAAAGATAGTTAACTTAACTGATGAGATTGCATAGCTTTGTAGGATTGTTCAAATTGCCTCGACCCTGGATTCTCCTCATTATTGTTTCAAACACTTTCTATTCTCGTTATTGTGTATTGTTACTTTTATATTCTCAAATCTTAAACTCACTTGGTTACACTCGTACTTATTTAGTTTCATTAGTAATGCTAGAATTGGATTGCTTGCTAAAACCAAGTCCTTGTTGGATCAATATTCATCTCGAAAGGGCTACTTTATTACTTGCATGACCATGTACACTTCCATGTGTGTTAGGATGCTACAGTGACCTCTAGGATCCAAAAATAAGACATATCGGATAGTTCATAGGTCTATCACATGAGGATCCACAAATTCATCTTCAGAATTTCTTAGAGATCAGTGACACATTCATTACTATGGGAGTCTCCACAGATTACATAAGGCTCATTTTATTTTTCATTTTCATTGTTAGGAAAAGCAAACAAATGGTTGAAATCGGATTCTTCAAATTTAACTACAACTTGGGATTGCATCGTAAAGAAGTTCCTCATTTCATTCTTTCCATATAGGAAAACTAATAGGTTAAGGAGTAAGATCTTAAGTTTCAAGTAGAAGCCAGACGAAAATCTCTATCGTGCATAGGAGAAATTCAAGTCTCTTTTCAGAGATTGCCTGCATCACCAACAGAAAATTAAGGTATTACATTGAAGGTCTTGATCATAACACAAAATTTTTGCTAGATTCAGCAGCAGGTGGCCAAGCTTTGGAGAAAACCTGTGATGAGTTGTATATTCTCCTTAATCATATTGCAAAACATAATTCAGACTGGCAGAGTAATGTACTATTATGAACCGAGACTACTCCCTAGTTGTAACACAGTGCTTATAATCACAAGTGACCCCAAGCTAACCCATCGCCTTACAACACACTAAGAATATCAATAATAACTTATATACAAACACCTATGCAGAAGTTGAACTGAATAATGAAATATATATTCTAAAGAAAACCAATCAACAATAACTGAATCTGAAATCATAAGCTAATCATCTAACTTTAAGTCTAAAAAGACTCTACTAAGATGAGTTGCTGGGACAAGCCCCCATCTAACTCTAACTATCTGAAAACTAAGAATGATAAAGATAAAATGAAATGAAATGCTAACTCTGGTCCTCGCATGATGAGGACTCACCAAAAATATTACTTCTGGTTGGGTAAGAGATTGTATTAGGTGTGACATGGATGCTGAGCGCCATAACCTATATTATAAGACAATATAGTGCAAAGAAAGTATGTAATCAATACTTTGAATGTATTGGGTACGCAAGTTAGGAAAATAACTTATATAAGCTGAACATGGTACATATAACAACATAAACTAATTCAAGACCATATATTGAACATGTGATACATAATGAATTGAATAACTAAATACAAGGTAATGCAAAAATCTAGATCTAAACTATATATTATGGATTATGGGAGATACTAATAACCGACATACCCTAATCTGAGCTAACGGGGTCCAACCTATAAATCCATCTTGAAGGGTCTTCCATACCTTGATAAGGGTACGAACACTGACTAATGTAGATCCGCTAAACTAATGTCCAAAAGGACTAAGGTTCCAATCCTGGACCGATGGATGACCCTATAGAACCTATGATGGTATCGTAGTTTTGATACTTAAGGACTTCTACTGAAGGTCTCAGCCCAACTGGAGGATGATCCTTTATCTCTGTGTCCGTTCAGTGCTAAGTACTACTCCCAATTAAATGACACTGATAATCTTAATGCTCAAGGCTAATGATAATATAAACTCTGAAATTAAATACAATATCTAAGAGGAATCAAAATATGTAAATTGGGGAATATAGCATCCAAGAGTATATGCATGAAAGACTAGGTCATCAGGTGTTCATAACCCGCCATCTCTAAAGAATGCTATGTCTATATTGTAAATGAATGAATTTAAGGCGGGTTATGAACACCTGATGACCTACTCCTAAATAGAGTATATCCACGTACTCATCCACGACTCCCAACTCGCCCTCTAGACTGGCTCTCTCTTCGAATGAAGGCTTCACATCTCTAACCTCATGAGAACTAGTCACCATCATCTACGTCGAAAAGAGTGAAATATGACTTAAACACAAGGTATGAAGAAAATTTGCATGATAAGGAACAAAATAAGGGAAATTTCCTAAATACATTCCATAGCCTCTCGAAGATAAATATAAATATCTACATACTGATTTGCGATACTCTATTAGACATCTCGTTCTTACACTATTTAGACCAATGAACCTGTCTGCTCGATAGGAATTTGTCACAACCTAAAAATTTAAGGGTCATAATGGCACTTGTCATGAGAACCATGACAAGTAAGCCTATCACACAAACGGATACAAAAGGAAAATAATAGCCATAACCTAAGTAAGGCTCCTAGAACAAAGTCGAATCACAGAATATAGAAAAGCGGAAAGACATAATCAACAATACCATAATCCCAAAATGTGGTGTCACAGTGTAAGAACATCACTAGTACAACTCGTGATCAAATACATAAGACATCCAAAATAGGAATACTCTGTCTTTGATTATGAATAAAGACATATTCTAAATAAATAAAGGTATTAGTTAACTCTGAAAGAGGGAATCAAACTACCATCGCAATAGCTCCAAAGTTAGCCTGAATCAACCACCGTGAGGTACACTCGGACCAGGATCTATACCAAAAGGATGTGGTAGGGGTAAGTACGGTCTAGTTGTACTCTATAGGTATCATAGGAAAACTGAGAAAAGTAGAAAATAAAGCATACCACATTTAAACTAAGGGCACATCACCTGCAATCAAAAAATGTCCCACAACGGTTGCCTACACTATTTCCACTAACAGTTCTATAATATTCATATACATCATAGCAAATATGACGAAGGAATACAAGTAAACCAACATCACACATAAAGTTCTAGAAAAGGGAATACGTATAGACAAGTATGCATTAAGAGAGATAATACAATGCAAATAACGGCACAATGTAACACAAACGCAATGAAGATGATGATGATGGTAATGATGATAATGATGATGTGATGCATGAGGTTATGGCACAACCTCCATATACACCTATGAATATAAAGCTTCCCAATGTAGAAACTATTGGGGGTTCATGAACCCGTATACAATTCATATCCATATCTCCTCTTCGGCACATCCTTCAGTAAAGGGTTTTAAAGATATCACATTTTCAGTCAGAAAAAACCTGTGTTTCCAGTATTTCTGAGGTGGTTCTAATATTTTATGAATGTATATGATATAAGGATGTAATGCTCACAACCAACCAAAATGAGTATTTTTATGTCCAACTAATATACCGACCAAGTGAGCCAAAAATACACTCAATATTTCCAACCATCCATGAATTTCAACATAAATCGTATGCCAATAAAATGATACATATAAAAATACACCATCGATACCACATTATTCTTTTTCATCAATAAAGACACAACTAATTTCATGTACACAAGTCCAATACTATCATATAGGACCCCGCACGGTAATACATAACAAATAGTATACCAAGACCATCAAATAACATCATTATATAGGACCTTACACTGGTACAACACGATAATAAATCCATTTTCATGATTAATTACCACACCCTTAACAGAATTTTGTATCAACATTTACTACCCAGCCCAGTATGAAGAAAGTTAAGCCATAACCTACCTCAAATTTTCCACAACCTACCTCAAATGCCGAACATCGGTCTTCAAGCCTTTACTTTGAAGTCTTACTTCTCCCTAATGAACTCAAAATCAACTAAAACATAAAAATATAGAATCTATGTGTCAAAATAAAGTGAATGATACCCATATTGCTTAATTTTAAGTCAGGGTCAAAAAGGACTCTCAAAATGGGTTTTAAAAAAAGAAGGGAAAAATAATAATTTTATATATGAAACATATTCCCTATATTTTTAGGAGTCTATAGGTGAAAACCCAAGAAAAAATGAGTTAAAGTAAGGTTCGAAATGAAGTAAAACCATGTTAAAAATTTACCGGCAAAATCCCCAAAATTTTGTTTAAATTAAGAATCTAAAGTTGTTTTGAAGATGAAATTGATAGAAAACTGATAATTATAAGATTATAAACTTACCCAAGTGAAAACGGGTTGAAAACAAGGTTTGAATCAAAGAAACACAAGTTTTAGGCCTTTCGGGCCAAAATCCCCAATTTCATTTTTTAATCCACATTAAAACAGGAATTAAATGATCAAATTTGAGTAAAGAAGTTAAAATAGGTGTTTAAAAGCATACCCAAGCTTAGAAATGGAAAAAATTGCTCAAAATTGCAAAACCCTAAGCTCCAAGTCTCAAAAATGGGGGAAAAGGCGAAACATAGGTATATATAGAGTCCAAGTATTTGTGGATCTCTGGGATTCATCCGGAATCCTGTGAAGGTAAATGAAATATTCTACCCTATCAAATTCAATGCTCCAGACTCAATGAAGATATCAAATTTTTGAACAAATGTCATTTTCAAAAAGTTGACCCACAAAACCTATTTCACAACTTTCTGAACCGAGGGTCAAAATGAGATTTAAAAACCATAAAACCACACCAATCATGTTACCAATATAAAATCAACGTTCTGGATCTACTGGCACAGTCTATTTTTCCTTCTAATGCATCGATCAATAAATGTTGAGCAAAGTTAATTATAAGGCTCTCAAAGCCACCAAAAACCATAATTTCACATAAAGCACACCAAAATACATCAGGAACCATAGTAATCATCCCCATGCCCTAGAAGTACCACAAAGAAACCACGGGGAGGGGTAAAATGATCAAATTATAAAAACATAAATATTTCACAAAAATCATTAAAAAATTAGGTCATTATATCATCCACCACTAAAAATCAAGTTCGTCCTTGAACTAAAAGCAAGAGAAATACCTAAAACAACAAAGAGACGAGGATAGGAACCACACATATCAAACATTACCTCCAAAGTATCCTCATCAACAGGTCGGTGCTTCAACTGGAATAACTTTAGAGTGTAAGCACCTAACAACTCTAGCCAGGATAGAGATAAGCTCCTCAACAAAAAATAATCTCACATCTAACTGAACCGATTGAGACTCATCTGAAATGTAACAGCAAAGTATCGAAACATGAAAAACTGGATGAACAACTGATAAATCAAGGGGCAAGGACAATTCATAAGTTATATCACCAATAGTTTGAAGAATCTCAAATGGGACAATATACTTCGAGCTAAGCTTGCCCCTCTAACCAAACCTTATCACACCCTTCATGGGTGAACTCAAAGGAAAATTCGATCACCAATTCCAAATCTCAAGGCATGAAGTGCATGATTTGCATAGCACTTCTTCCTACTCTGAGCTACTCAAAGCCTATCTGAAATTATCTGAACTCTATCCAAGGACTCACAAAGAAAATCTATACCTTGAGCTTTATTCTCAGAAACCTCAAACTAACCAATAAGAAAGTAGCATCACCTACCATACAAAGCCTCAAAAGGAGCTATATCAATACTAGAATGATAGCTATTATTATATGCAAACTTCTCCAAGGCTAAATATTGCTCCCACTAACCACCAAAATCCATCACACAAGCACAGATCATATCCTTCAAAAACTAAATAGTCTGCTCTAGCAGACCATTAGTCTGGAGGTGAAAATCTGTAATAAGATCAACCCGAGCACCTAACTCGCCCTAAAAAGTCTTCCAAAAGTGAGATGTCAGCACTGAACCTCAATCTCAGATGATAGACACAACCATAATATGAAGATGAAAAATCTCATAAATATAGATACAGGCCAACCTCTCAACACAGATAAAAATTAAACCAAAATGAAATGAGCAGATTTGGTCCTGATCCACAATGACCCATACACTATTAGAACCATGGAAAGTACGAGGCAACCCAGACATAAAATCTATAGTAATCTATTCCTATTTCCACTTGGGAAGAGGTAATCTCTAAAGAAAACCACCCAACCTCAAACCCTCGGACTTCACCTACTATCAATATAGGAAACAATCTATAAAATCTACTACATCTTTCCTCATACCACCTCACCAGTAATGCTGCCTCAAATTATGATACATTTTTGTCATGCTCGAATGAATGGAATACCTGGAACAATGAGCCTCTTTTAAATCAATCTAATCCAATCACCTACTCTCAATATACAAACTCGTTATTCAATCCTCAAAAAACGCTCTGAATCACATAAGGCTTCCTTAGCCTCACCACTCAACACCTTATTTTGAATTAACCTTAATCCCACATCATTAAATTAATGAGCTCGAATCTTCTCCAACAAAGAAGACCTAGCCTCCACGAATTCTAAAACATACCCAGGTATCAAAACGTTAAGAATAATTATCTGGTTATCAAAGGACTAAATCTATAAGGCCAGTGGTCTCTTTTGAGTTAAAAAATGCATCAAGCAACCCATGCTAGATGATTTCTAAACCAAGGCATCCATAACCACGTTAGCCTTTCCTGAATGATAGATAATAGCTAAATTATAATCCTTAAGAAACTTAATCCTACGAGGCTACCTCATATTAAGATCTTGATGGGTGAAAAAATACTAAATTTTATAATGATCCAAGAAAATCTCACAATGGACTCCTTCTAAGTTGTGCCTCCATAACTTCAAAGCAAAAACAATTGCGCACAACGTAGGGTAATTCTTTACATGGGGATTCAACTAACAAGAATCATATGCTATCACCTTACCCTTCTACATCAAATCAACACAACACCTAACCCAACACCTGAAGTATCACAAAAAATAATAAAACCCACACCCTCCTTGTGCAAGGTAAATATAGGATTTGACGTTAACAAATAATTAAGCTTTTGGAAGATCACCTCAAAAACATTAAACCACTGAGAGAATATCTTTTTTTGAGTCATATTGGTTAACGAGGCTACAATAGATGAGAAACCCTCAACAAAATATTGATAGTAACCCACCAAACCAATAAAGCTCTGAATCTCAGTGAGCAAAGTAAGCCTATCCTAATCACGAACCATTACAATCTTGGATGGATCAATCATAATACCATACTTAGTCACCACATGACCTAGAAAAAAGATAGACTCTAATAAAATCTCACTCTTGTAGAACTTTGCATACAATTTCTCATCCCTTAATTTTTGAAGCACTGTTATATCTTATTTTAATAATGATCAACTAACAATAAGGGACCAGGTCCCTAGGTCTTTATGAATTCAGTACAACTGTCACTATCCTGCATAGCTTTGTCTTCTATTGTAACAAACTGTGTAGTTAAGCTTGTATTTATCAAGAAATCTACCCCAATCAGATACCCTAATTATTAGTCCATTATAAAAGAAAAAGAATTCTTCTTAATTGATTGATTTTCGTAATCTAATTGTTCAAGATAAAAATTATTGAAAACTCAAATATTGCTCAAGTCCCAAACCTTTGCGTGCTGAGAGTGTGTGTGTTCTTGAGTTAAGTATTGGGTTGTAACTAAATTACACATGTTATAAGAGTAATATTTGTATGTTCTTGAGAGAGCTTAGGTAGAAAAGAAAACTGAGTTTGATATTGGTTAGATTTAATCAATATCAAGGTGAGTTTTATAGAGGTGTCAAGGTGGGCTTGTAGTAATTATTACAAATAGGTAAAGCCTAGAGTTTTGTAAAAATTGAGTCTGTAATCAAGAGATTAATTTTAGTAAATTGTTAAGTGATTGTGAGAGCAAATCATGTTTTTTCCTTCTTTGAGAAAGGAGGTTTCCATGTTAAATATTTGTGTTTTGTAAATTCCTATAAAGGTTTTGCTTCCCTACTGCTTTACAGTGTTATTTCCTATTGTTGACCTTAAGGGATCCGATCCCTCATAGTGTGGTGCAACCCCTCACATTTTATCAATTGGTATAAGAGCAAGATTACTCTAAAAAGGTCATACCGAGAGTGATTTATTGATCATGGTTGCTCTACCTAATCTAGAAGAAGGGCAATATACTACTAGACCATACTAATTTAATAGACAATACTATAGGTGGTGGTAAACTAAGATGTTTGACTTTATTGCGCTTGAGGACAAAGAGCTGATGGATATAATACTTGATGGTCCTCATGTTCCTATTAGAGATGTCAAAAAAGGAGACATAACAATGATGGTTGTAAAAAATAGAAGAGAGTTTGATGATGATTATCAAAATAAAGTTGAAAAGAATTACAAGGTAAAGAAATTACTTGTTTGTTGCATAGGACCTAATGAGTATAATAGGATTTTTGCTTGTGAAAATACTAAACAAATCTAGGATTGTCTAAAGACAGCTCATGAGGGAACAATTGATGTGAAGTATTCTAAAGTTGACATGTTGACTACTCAGTATGAAACCTCCACCATGAAATATGAAAAGACAATTCAAAAAATGCATAGACGATTCACTTTTATCACAAATGAGCTATACTACTTAGGAGAAGTGATTCCTTTGTATAAGAAAGTGATAAAAATTCTAGGTGTTCTTCTTTAGTCCTGGGAAAGCAGAGTGGATGCTATTACTGAAGTAAGAAACATGAAGACTCTCACTATGAATGAACTCATTGGTAATCTAAAAACTAATGAGCTCATAAAGCAACAAGGATAAGAGAAGAAGGAAGCAAAAAGGGGAAAATCTCTGGCACTGAAGGCTTCAAAATCTGATTCAAGTAAGCAGACTCTAATGTTGCCAATTTGGCAAACAAAACTGTGAGAGCTATGAAAAAGAGTGATCAGTTTTAAAGAAGAGGAAGTAGCAGTAAAAAGGGTGCTATAGCAGCAAAAAGGGTGCCAATGTTGATGTTTGACACAAATGTGGAAATTCTTAGTATTTCATTAAAGACTTTCCGATTCATAAAATAAATTATCAGGAATATCTCAAGATTGTAGGTAACAAAGGAAAGAATAGGGACCAGGTCCCTATAAAATCAAGAAGAAATGCTACAACTAATTATGCAATAAGGTAGGTGATAACGCTCAAACTACACCTCTCTTACGAGAATGTAACTAATCGTTGTCAATATATAACCTAACTAGGTTGGGTTTAAATCCCACAGGGAATATGGTGTGAATTTGTAACGCCCCAAGAACCTATCCTAAGATGTCACATGGTGCTCAAGTCCACACGTGGCCTCAAGCTAACCCTCTAAACTTGTCATCACTTTCAGAACTCACTATAGCTCAAATAATGCTAAGATAAAGAGGAATAACCATGTCAAGAACATACTAAAACATGAAATAATACTGCCCCATACAAACAAAATACTAAAATCTCTTTACACACTAGTACACTAGTCTGACAAAGCCTCTACTACATAGGACTGAGGAGCCATTGGGACAGATCCTCAACTGACTCGTACTGAACTGAAAGTAAACAAGCATCTATTAACAAGACAAAATTAGAGACACGGGTCCTCAAACCATGAGGGCTTACCAGCTATAGAAGTGTAGAGGAAGGTACTCAAAGATTTACTGTCATCGCTGAGACTGAGCACCTAAACCTATATCAGGAGGAAATATAGAATACAAAGGAGTATGGGGGTTAGTACTTGGGAATGTACTGAGTATGTGGGGGTGGATGAAGCATTGTAAATAATAACATAAATGTATGAGAAATCATGCATGCTGACAATAATAACTATCTTCGCTTGAGTTATCTGAAACATTATTTCCATAAATCATCAGTAATGACACATGTTTCATAAATCTCATAAATCATTTAACTCAACTCAAACTCTGTAACTCGTGACTCAAAGTGACTCGGTAACTCAAGATACTTATATCATTATGTACGTGGGAGTTTCTTATAACTGACATAACTACTCATGTGAGCTGCATAGAGTCCAACGTTTTGCCCTCCTAAGGAGAGAACCCCACATTGGCAGGGGTGTTGTACTCTTGCTAGGGAGTACAACCTCAATCTCAATATCACAATCTCATACTTGGCCTTTGTCCCACAATCATCAACATCAATCCAACGGTGGCACGTAGTTCCGGAGAAATACCCATATTTCTTGCTCGGTGCTAAATACTCCTCCCAGACTCAACTCAAAACGCGTTAGGAAATCCGCCTCAATCAATATCAACTCATGGGTCTATCATAAAGACCAAAATATAAATATATCTCATTTGTAAATCATAAACATCTTGTGGATTCCTTACTCGACTCAACTCAACTCAACACAATCTTTCTAGGCATCAAATACATTTTTTTATGAAGTCATTTCAAATATCAAAAGCTTTATGGAAACATCACAAGACTCATTCTTGACTCTCAATTTCACATATCAATATACATTCAATAGTTAAATTTCTCATGGAAAGGCATAACTTATAACACTTGTCTCAAATCGTTCAAAAATCATAAATTCATATTAAGAATATTCAACTCATGGCACTTGAGTTAAATTGCTTAGAAATCATCAATACATAATGATAATATACAGCTCATGGAATAAACCCTCAATTTAGGAAACATGATGGTGAAATAATAATAAATATCAAATTTATTCAACTCAAATCTCATAAATCATAATTAAAGAAATTTGGGTGTAAACCCACTTGCAAAATCATGTAAATCAGTAGTAGAAATTAAACCTTTAGGCACAAGAACGAAAGGAGTGTTCTTGTTCAAACCCCACATACCTTAGATTTTGATTTTGAAGATATAGAAACTTGCTTGAAATTTCTTTCTCACACTTTTAGACCAAGCCCTTGCTACCTTTGACTTGAGGAGCTTAGTTCTTGAACAACTTGAAGAAATTTATGGGAGATTTCTTGAATTTCTTGGAGATGATTTGATTTTTGGGTTTGGAAGAAACCCTAGGTTTCTAGAGAATTCTTGAAAGAAAATTGGAGAGAAATGAATAGAAAATAATCTTTTCTTCTCTACATAGATATATATATAAGGCCACAAGAAGTGGAAATGACCAAGATGCCCTTTTGAAAAATGCTGAAATTTGTTGATCGGGGCCTGTGATGGTCGATTTGATGGTCCATCAGATTAGCTGACGGTCCACCAGGTTGTCCTTCACTCAAGTTCCAAAACTGGAATGTTCTACCTCAGAGTGACGGTCAAAGTGACGGTCCGTTAGAGGGACTGACGTTCCACCATATCATCTATCACTCGGGGCTCAGGAATGGGACATTCTGCCTCGGTCTGACGAACATCTTGACGGTCTATCAACTTTGTGATGGTCCGCCACCTTGACCATCACACGACATCCCAAAAAGGGAGCTACTTCCTTGGCTTGACGGGACCCTTGACGGTCCACCAGGTCGACCGTCAAACCTGGGCAATCCGATAACATTCAGTAAAACGGCCATAACTCACTCATCCAATGTCAAATTTTGATGAAATTGGTATCGATGGAAAGATTATTCAATGATCTACATGACATAAAGTGGAAATTATAGAAATGCAACATGGTTTAAACATCAATCACTTTGGAAGTTATATATATCCATTCAAAAAGATAGATTTAGGCTTAAGGAATGATCATGGTATTACAGTATTTGAATTATCTATGGGTTAATCAACAGATAGTTATCAGTTTCCTGTGAATAGGGTTTTTTGGAAAGGTAAAAAATAACTACTTCTCAATTAAGTATTTAAAATTAATATGATAAGGAAAACCAAAGTTATGTTCACTATGGGTGTTGGTATTTGACAGACGCTAGTAACGGTTCAAGATTCTTGTGGTAGGTAGGAACAATAGACTATCCTTGTCGAAGTTATACATTTAACCACCTAATTTTCTCAAACTTAGGGAATTTATATTTCATAACAAGATGTTATCTCAAGTTAATTAATCTTGTTACAACATTAATTATTAAATAGAAGTTCGATGCTTCCAAGTTCCTGTTGATAATTCACTTCTTACTAGGATTTATTTCTTATCTCAAGAAAATCACCAGTAAGCAAGGCCTATTGTTTGCAACCAATAGTCAGAGTGTAAAATAATGGAATTAACAAGAAGTTTCTACCACCGTTAGAATCTTGAACACTTAGTTACGTTACAAACCCAAACCCATAGATCCCACAACTCGGGTTAAGGGAATTTAGCTACTCATAATAAAATAATCAAGACAACAAGTTGAATTCATAGTTTGATATATGAACTTACAGTAAGATGAATAGTAATAAATGTTTCTCAAATTTGATTCACAGTAGAAAATCCCAAAACAATTGTAATAATCCCTCTAAAAATAATTGTAAAGCTCAAGTCAGAAAACTAGAGAGAAGAGATTCTCAAAACGTCAGTTCCACCCCCTATCATTAGAAAATCCTAACATATGCTTTAAATACTTCAGCTTAATTATCGAAACAAAATCATAGATCATAGTATATTCTCGGACAGGCGATGACGTGTGTGACGGCTTATCAGAATTCTGACGAATTATCAGGAATGTCGTCAGCTCCTCTTTAATTTTGACTATTTCTGCCTTAGGTTGATGATGAGATATGATGGCTTATCAGACATGTGACGACTTATCAAAATTGTCGTTGCTTCTTCACTTCAAATCCCATTCCTTGCCTAAGCCTAACGACGAGCCTGATGGCTTATCACACTTGTAACGGCCTATCACAGATGTCATAATGAATTCCAGCTGAAACTTATTCTCTGTCTAAGGCTGATGACAACTCTGATAGCTTATCACAAGGCTGACGACTTATCAGAAAAGCGTCAGCAATACTTCCCTCTCTACTTACTCAGAAATCAACATTTTTACTTCCATTATTGCTGGATCACTTGCGTCTTGACTTTTACTGCAATATCAAACAGAAAACAATAAAAAATGACAAAATTTGCTTAAGACTTTGCAATTATTCTTAGTTAAAAGCCTCAAATGTGTTAGCATCTGCTCACACATCAACACCCTCAACTTAAAACAATTGCTTGTCCTCAAGCAACTAAAACACAACCAAGAGGATACAGAGTACATTCGGCAGCCAACCATCCATATTATCTAAAAACATCTTCACCATCTCCAAGGCTAATTAATTTAAAAACAACAACTGTTCATAATATTGAAGAACAACAATGTGACACACTGGAATTATGATATGGCATCAATTCAGCAACAACAACTATGCATGTACAAGGATTACACTATCCAAACAAGTTAGCAACTAGCAACGTAACCAGTGTGCCCTCACTATAAAGAAGTCCTACTCTACTTATATTAGACATCACATATGTAACCATGGGGATAGTCAAAAGACACTCACTCTCAGAATGAAGTTCCAATCAATGTATGCCAAATACCATAGGCGTTTCCTTATTTTCATTACCAAGATTTTTAGACAGGCCAGTTAGGATCACTATAGGTCTTCTCTTTTGCTTGTAATGTAGGCTAGGAGCTGGTATGATACTTGATGATAGTTAAAGTGAATAAGCCTCCTTGACACTACACTAGCTTCTAGGGTCTCACTTATTAACCTTTTTCTATTCTTCTCTTTTCTTGATCACACTTATTCAGGATGGGTGCAGTCTTTTCTACAATCACTTTTTCTTTTTCATAACTTTTCTTTTCTTGTTCTTTTTCACCGCACCCAACTTTTTATTCTTTTCTTTTATTCTACATTTTTTTATACTCATTTTAAATCATGAACCCCTATGATAGCCACCCTCAACTTAGGTTATTTGCCTAAGTCAAGGTGCACAGTGTCCAAGGAGGACTAGGGCCAAAATAGGTTTATTATGATATAAATGAGACGGTGATAGGTATCATAAAAAAAATAGCCTATTCAGGCTCAAAATAGGGATCAAGGGATATTATGCATACAGGGAAGGTCATTTAGGCTAAAAGTGGCTAATATCAAAATGGCCTATGATCCTTTCCTAATCCCTATCCTTCAATCTAAGTAAGACTAATCGGGCAAGTTCTGGATTTAACATACAAAGGAAACTAAGTAAGATCTCACATGCACATGGCACACAAGTATACCAAACGTTACTAATTATCCAATTCATGCAATTGTTTTGCATGATTGTAAGTCACTAGAACTGATACCATAACAAGATGCACAGTGGTCAAAATTAGATGCAAATCACACAGTTAAACAATCAGACCATTTGAGAGGTGTTCACAAAATAACAAAACCATGTTAACTGCCTCAGGTACTTGTGTTTTTCCTAGTCAACTACAAAATGTTACAATAACAACTCACCCTACACCCTTAACTTAAAATTAAAAAAAAACTGAACTAAGTGTTAAGGTATACCTGGAGTAGATCAAGCACGAGGATCATGGTTGCCTCCCATGTAGAGCCTAATTTAACATCATGGCACAAATCAGGTATCTCAATTACTTCAAAATTCATCGAGACAGATAGTAGCAATATTTTTTATTGAGTCTTTTGGACCAATATAAAGTTTGACTTATTGCCCATCAACCTTGAAAATGCTACCATCTTTATTTTCAAGTTATACTACTCCAGATGAGTAGACTTGACTAACTCTAAACGGGCTTGACCACTTGGATTTAAGCTTACCTGGGAACAGTTTGAGTTTGGAATTGAATAGAAACACCAAGTCATATTTTTGGAAATCTCATTTCTCGATCCTTCAATCATGATACTTCTTCATATTTTTTTTGTATAGGCCTTCTCTTTCATATGCCCTGAGATGGAATTCATCCATCTTATTTAGTTGTCCCAGTCTTAGCTCTACTGCCTCCTTCAAATTTAAATTTAACCTTTTGAGTTCCTATAAAGCCTTGTGCTCCAGCTTTATTGGTAAGTGGCATGCTTTGCCATAGACTAACTGGAATGGTGACATACCAATAGGTGTCTTAAAAGTGGTCTAATATGACCACAAGGCATCATCGAGCTTTCAAGACCATTCTTGTTGACTAGCGTTCACCATTTTGGCTAGGATGGCTTTAATCTCTCGATTTGACACCTCACTTTTCCACTAGTTTGTGGGTGATATGGAGTGGCTACTCTATGCTATTTCAACCCATATTTTGCTAAGGCAGCTTGAAACACTTTGTTGCAAAAATAAGATCCTCCATCGCTTATAATAGTATGTGGTACTCCAAAGTGAGAGAAGATGTTCTTCTTGATAAAAGCAATAACCCTCTTTCCTTCATTATCAGACAAGGAAATAGCTTCAAACTATTTTTAGACATAGTCAACAGTAACGAGAATATACTTCATCCCATTTGAGCTTACAAAAGGACCCATGAGATCTATGCCCTAGACATCAAAAAATTCCACTTCAAACATCTTAGTCAAAGGCATATCATGTCTTTTGGAGATCAACCTCTGCCTCTGACATTGGTCATATTTTACCATAAACTCATGAGCATCCTTGAACAACGTTAGCCAATAGCGGCTACTTTGCAACAGCTTCCTAGCCATTTTGTTACCTGCATGGTGACCTCCAACTGGGGAAGCATGACATGCTTCCAATAAACACAATACATCTACTTTTGGCACAAATCTCCTTATAATATTGTCAGCACATCACTAAAAAAGATACGACTCATCCTAGAAGTAATGTGTCACATCATGAAGGAATTTCTTTCTTTGATGGAAAAAAAGGTTTTCTGGAATGATCTCACTCACAACATAATTTGCAAAATCAGCATACCAAGGCATTTTCTCCATAGAAGCAGCAAAGATCTCCTCATCAGGAATGCATTATTTATCTCCATTTCATCACTAGCTTTCTGCTCACCTTCCATTCTAGACAGATGATCCGCAACTTGGCTTTCTCAACCCTTCCTATCTTTGACTTCAAAGTCAAATTCTTGTACCAGTAACACCCATCTAATCAGCCTTGGTTTTGCATCCTTCTTAGCCATCAAATACCTCAAGGTTGCATAGTCAGTATGGACCACTACCTTGGTCTCAAGCATGTAAGCCCCAAATTTCTCAAAATTATACACTACAGCCAGGAGTTCCTATTCAGTGATGGTGTAGTTCTTTTGCACTCTATTCAGTGCTTTTCTGGCATAATATATTGGATGAAATATTTTTTCCTTCTTTTTCCCTAATACATCTCCAAGGGCAACACTGCTTGCATCATACATGATCTCAAATGGTTTTGACCTGTCTGGTGCAAAATGATAGGGGCCTCGACCAGCTTTTTTTTAAGGCATTCAAATTTCTTCAAGAAATCATCATCGAAGGAGAACTTTAATTCTTTCTCCAAAAGTTTAAAAAGCGGATTTGTAACCTTCGAGAACTTCTTATAAACCTCTGGTAAAAGTCAGCATGTCTAAGAAAACTATACACTCTCTTTACTAAAATAGAAGGTGGTAGTTTCTCGATAACTTAAATTATGGCTCGATCAACCTCTATCCCTTTTGCTAAAATTTTATTTCCGAGAACGATGCCCTTCTTTACTATAAAGTGGCATTTTTCCTAATTAAGCACCAAATTGAATTAACACATCATTGCAAGGCCATACTCAGGTTTGCTAAACACAGCTCAAATGAATCTCCCACCATAGAGAAATCATCAATGAACACCTCTAAGGTATTCTCCACTATATTTGAGAAAATAGACATCAGCAACATTAAAAAGTAGTAGGTGCATTGTATACCCAAATGGTAACCTCTTAAATGCAAAGGTGCCATATGGGTATGTGAATGTCATCTTCTTCTCATCTTTAGGAGCAATATAGATCTGGTTATATCCTGAATAACCATCCAAGAATCAATACCATCCCCTTTCGACAAATCGATCAAGCATTTGGTCCATAAAGGGCATCAGGAAATGGTCTTTCAAAGTACATGAGCTTAGTTTGAGTTAGTCCATGAAAACTCTCCACCCAGTCATAGGCCTGAGTGGAATCAACTTATTCCTTTCATTTGTAACAATAGTCATGCCCCCTCTTTTGGGCACGCATTGAACTGGGCTCACCCATTTACTGTCAAAAATCAGGTAAACCACTTCTTCGTTCAACCACTTAATAATTTCCTTCTTAACCACCTCTTGCATTGGTGGGTTAATATGGTGTTGATTCCTAATGGTTAGAGTACAATCTTTCGCAAGTTGTATTTTATACGTGCAGATGTCAGGGGGGATGCCAGTAATATCTGCGATAGTCCATCCTATTGCTCTTTTGTACCTCTGAAGTACTAAAATAAGTGATTCTACCTACTTCTTACTCAAATCAATGGCAATAATAATGGGTAGCGTGCTACTGTTGCCCAAAAACACGTACCTTAAATGCCTCGGCAGTTTCTTCAATTCCAACACCGGTGGCTCTTCAATGGATGGCTTTGTCGGTGGTGTTGGTCGATTATCAAGATCAATATCTAGATTATTAGGAGCATAAAATTATGAACCCATTAATGACAAAGCACAAATAGTCTCTTCGTACTCCTCAATACCTTCACGATCAAAATTCATCAGAACTGCGGCTAAAGGCTCGACAACAAGTTTCTCCTCTGTTGATACCTCATGGTCATCCTTATAATATACATCAACAATTGAGAACATACTTATTTCTTTATGATGCTTCATTGATTGGAACGTATCAAATCACACCACCTTATTACTTATCCTAAATAAGAGCTCATTAGCTCGCAAATCAATCAACAAACTTCCAGTTGCAAGGAAAGGTCAACCCAAAATTATGGGCACCTCGAAGACCACCTCACTATTTAAAATGACAAAATATGTAGGAATATGAAGCTAGCTACCTTCACCAACACATCACACAAAATACTAATAGGTTATTTTACTGACCTCGCCATCACGAGTTGCATTTTGGTGGGTGAGGGATTTCCTAAACCCATCTTTTTATAAATAGATAACGACATCAGATATATGTTTTTACTTAGATCACCTAGGGCCTTAGCAAAATTGACAGACCTAATTGTACATGGAATAGTAAATACTCCAGTGTCGGTCTTCTTCTGTACTAAGGACCGTGTAGAAATGGCACTACAATGGTGGAGATTATTCTCCAGTTCGTAGATCACCGCTCTTTTCTTTGTCACAAGGTCCTTCATGAATTTAGCATACCCTGGCATTTGTTCAAGTGCTTTCACCAAAGGCACATTTATCATTAACTGCTTCAACATTGCCATAAATTTACTAAATTTTGTAACGTCAACCTTCTTGTTCAATCTTTGAGGAAAGAAAGGTGGTGGTCATGGGAGAGTTTTTACCACCACTTCCTTTTCCTTCTCTTTTCCTTATTCTGGAGCATCATCAGAACCATCCAACTTCCCAGACTATAATGGACATTCTTCTTTGGGTACATCATCTGCTTCAGTCACATCTTCAATTAAAATTTATCCCATAGAAGGGCAAGGTAATATTTTACCACTCCTAGTAGTAATTGTCATACATGATTCATCACTTTTTGGATTCTAAACTGTATCACTTGG
Source organism: Capsicum baccatum var. pendulum (assembly GCA_030864225.1). Lineage (NCBI taxonomy): Eukaryota > Viridiplantae > Streptophyta > Magnoliopsida > Solanales > Solanaceae > Capsicum > Capsicum baccatum. Next base: position 78,279,103 of record CM061560.1, on the reverse strand, counting down.
TAGCGTTCCACTCTTTCTATGGTTCAGCATTGCAGAGAGTTGGCTCACTTACTGTTCTAGCTGTTTGATCAAAGTGGAGTAAATTTACCAACTAACTCATAAAGGACAAATCAGTCTTCATGGTAGTCACCCCTGAGTTGGTAGCCTCCACTCCCTTTAAAAATTTAGCCATCATGTCCTTCGGGGACATCTTCTCAAAACTTGTTGTAGTAGCCTCACAATTTCCAGGAGAGATATATAAACTGCTCCTATCATTATTGCTCCTCCAATTACCTTTCTCCTAGTTCTAATATCCAACCTTGTCATAACACGTCCAACCTTGATTTCCTTGGCTATTGCCTCAAAAAAACCCTAATTATTTACATAGTTTACCTCTTCTTCTAATTCAGACTTTACTTTGCTCTGTGATCCCACAGCCTTCACTTTCTCAATTTTACATAATAGTAAATGCGTATTTTTAGGTGAGCCATGTTTTGATCACGCTCCTCGGCTTCTGCGTTGTTCCGGTATCATAACAACAAAAATAGTGGAGCTTGCTACCACAAAGTCCCTGGTCTACCATGCCCGACTCTGTTTGTTCATTCTCCTAAGCATTTTTAAAGCCTCTGGGAATGTAAGATCAACAAATGAAACACCAGCAGTATTATCTAAAATTGGTTTTGTCACAGAGTTAAGATCCCTGTACAAAGTCTCCATCAAGTGTATGTCTGTCATATTTTGGTTAGAACACTGTATCAGCTTCTTTTTGAATCTCTCCCAGGTTTCATGCAAGGCTTCAGTTGGGAGCTGTCTAAAGTTGTTGATCTCATCCCTTAACTGTACCCTCCTAGAAGGTGGAAAGAACCTTTCTAGGAAATCTTCTTTTAACTATCTCCAGTTGGTTATAGAATCGGGTGTCAGCTCATTAAGCCACAATGTTGCCTCCCCAGATAGAGACAATGGAAACAATCTCAAATGGATAGCATTTTGACCCACTCCTGGGTTATCAAAAGATTTACAAATGCTGACAAAGTTCACCAGATGAAAGTTTGGATCATCCCCAGGAAGGCCACCAAACAACCCCTTCAAATTAAGGAGTTGAATCATAGTACTCGTAATGTTGAATTTTACCCTAGGTTCTAACGGTGGAGGAATAATTGCACCCGTTGTACCTGCTCCATCCATTTGATCATCATCATCATTAAGGTCATACTAGACCGGATGGTGATCTTGCCTTCCTTGAAATAGACAGTTCCTATTATCATTATACTGTACTGGAGCAGTTATTTGCTCTACACGGCTTGGGTTACTAGGGTTTAGCAACTCCTCGTCTCCCAAGTCGTTATTTTTAGGATTTAAATGTCGTAATTGTTGACCATTATTCTGTACATTCACCTGAGTTCTAGATAAGGCTGCTAACCTATCAGCCTCCTACTGGTCTGCCATTCTATCAATTAGTTGTGGTTCTAGATTAAATTGTAATAATGGTTATCCAGAACTTTTAGTTCTTGGCATTTACAACAAAATCGTTGCAGCAAACAAAAATAACAAATAAATGTAAAACTAGGAAACTTGACTAATAGTCAATTAACGCACACAACTTTAATTTACAACTGTATTTATTGGCAACAGTGCCATTTTTGATAACACTCAAACTATACCTCTCTTACAAGAATGTAAGCGATTTTTTTTGAATACATAACCCAACTAGGTTGGGATTGAATCCCACAGGGAATATGATGTGAATTTGAGTAATCTGTGGGTTAATCAACTGATAGTTATCAGTTTCCTGTGAATGGGGGTTTTTTGAAAGGTAAGAAATAATTACTTCTCAATTCAGTGTTTGAAATTAATATGATAAGGAAACCTAGAGTTATGTTCACTATAGGTATTGGGATTTGACAGACGCTAGTAACGGTTTAAGATTCTTGTGGTAGGTAGGAACAATAGACTATCCTTGTCGAAGTTATGTCTAAATGTTTCTCAACCTATTTAGACATTTAACCACCTAATTCTCTCGAACTTAGGGAATTTATATTTCATAACAAGATGTTATCTTAAGTTAATTAATCTTGTTACAGCATTAATTATTAAATGGAAGTTTGATGCTTCCAAGTCCCTATTGATAATTCACTTCTTACTTGGGTTGATTTCTTATCTCAAGTAAATCAACAGTAAGCAAGGCCTACTGCTTGCAACCAATAGTCAGAGTATAAAATAATGGAATTAAAAAAGAAGTTTCTACCACCGTTAGAATCTTGAACACTTAGTTACATTACAAACCCAAACCTATAGATCCCACAACTCGGGTTAAGGGAATTTAACTACTCATAATAAAATAATCAAGACAACAAGTTGAATTCATAGTTTGATATATGAACTTACAGCAAGATGAATAGCAACAAGTGTTTCTCAGATTTGATTCACAGTAGAAAATCTCGAAACAATTGTAATAATCTCTCCAAAAATAATTGTAAAGTTCAAGTTAGAAAACTAGAGAGAAGAGATTCTTAAAATGTCAGTTCCACCCCCTATCAATAGAAAACTCTAAAATATGCGTTAAATACTTTATCCTAATTATGGAAACAAAATCATAGATAATAGTGTTTTCTTAGACAGGAGACGACATGTATGATGGCTTATCAAGAGTCTGATGACTTATTAGGAATATCGCCAGCTCCTCTTCACTTTCAAAAATCTCTGCCTTATGTTGACGATGAGACATGAGGATTATCAGACATGTGATGACTTATCATAATTATCATCGCTTCTCATTTCAAATCCCATTCTTTGCCTAAGCCTAACAATGAGCCTGGCGGCTTATCACACTTCTGATAGCCTATCACAGATGTCGTCATGAATTCCAGCAAATGCTCATTCTCTGTCTAAGGCTGATGGCAACTCTGATAGCTTATCATAAGGCTGATGACTTATTAGATAAGTCATCAGTTATATTTCCCCCTCTACTTGCTCAAAAATCAACTCTTTTACTTCTATTATTGTTGGTTCTCTTGCATCTTGACTTTTACTGCAATATCAAACAAAAAACAATCAAAATGACAAAATTTGCTTAAGTCTTTGCAATTATTCTTAGTTAAAAGCCTCAAATGTGTTAGCATTTGCTCACACATCAGTAGGCTCTAGTAGTATGCAGAGATTCCTCTAGTGAATCTAATAAAGATGAGAAGGTAGAAGTTAAGTCCATGCTAGATATGGAGGAGTGTGAAGTTACCTATGATTCCCTTTTTTCTCTAATGGCAAACACTAAAGATGAAGTAAAAAATAAGGTAACTCTCTCTTACATTAAGGAAAATTTAGATAACTACTCTTCTAGAAAGATAAAAAAGCTAGCAAATGTGTTGATTGATTTTGTGTGTGAACTAACTACTGAGAAAAGTGATCTAGAAGAGAAAGTAGATAATTAGGAGGTTGTAACTATTTTAACTCTCTAGATATCTAAAATAGAAGAACAGCTTGCTAAGTTGAAATATAATAATCTAAGTTTTTTGAGTCAGCTAGAGGAAGTAAATGATTTTGTTAATAAAGGAAAGAAAAAAGCTTCAAATCTTCAGATTGAGCTTAAATATAAATTGAGGGATTCTCAAAAGCACCTTATGACTTACCTCTATATGAATGAAGATTTTGAAAGGGACATGGTTCGTCTAAGGGAAGAACTTAACAAATCACTAAAATAGACCACATATTCACAATCCTTTCTAATCTAATTGGTAAAAGTATCAATAATGGTAAAGGTCTTAGATATTAGTAAAAGACCCAATCACTTGGGTCTCATGGGAATGTTTTTCATGGTATTAGAAATAGGGTCCACAAACCTCTATGTACTTATTATAGAAAAGATAAATTCTTAAAGGAAATCTGTTAGTATTATATTAGAGTTAAAATGAGCAGTGCTACTTACATCTAGCATGATAATTATTATCCTAAGGGTTTCATGCCCTTGAAAAATATGAAGAAGAATTCTCTACCTAGATGGGTCAAGAAAGATTCGATCACACCTTTGTCATTCTATTGGGAACTCAAATTCAAATGGGTTCCTAAATCTAAAAAATAACTATGTTTAGAGGTAGAAGAAGGGGAATGTTGTTAGAACTTGTTCATATATAGTGGATGTTCAAAGCATATAATAGGGAGGACTGACTGTTTTTTTCTCTCAGTACACTTCAAGGTGGAGGTGTCTTTCTTGGAAATGGTAAAAAGAATTATATTCAAGGTCTGGGAATGACTGGAAAATCATCTGATCAAATAATAGAAGATGTGTACTATGTGAATGGCCTTAAGTATAGCCTTCTAAGTGTTTCTTCAATATGTGACAAAGGCAATGAGGTTAAAGTTTCAGCTGATGGATGCACTGTGTCAAGCTTGAAATCTGGGAATGTTATTCTCAAAGCCAAGAGAATAAAAAATATGTATGTGTCTGATTTGGAGTCTGCGGTTGATGGGTAAGTAACTTGCTTAGGTGTTCAACGTGAAGATGTTGATTAATGGTATAGAAGGCTGGGACATGGAAGTATTTCTTTGTTGAACTAGTTGATTTCGAGGGACCTGGTCCGTGGCATTCCAAATTTCAAATTTCCAGACAATAAATTTTGTAATGTTTGCATTAAAGGCAAACAAACCAGGTCATTCTTAAAGTTGAAAAGGCAGGTAAGTACTCCTAGACCCCTAAACATTTTGTATATGGATCTATGTAACTTTGTTAAATTCTAAAATAGAGGAGAAAAGAAGTATGTGTTTGTGATTGTGGATAACTACTCAAGGTTTACCTGGACAATGTTCTTGAGAACAAAGAATGAAATCTATGAGGTTCTGGTTACCTTTTCCAAGAAAATTAAAATGAAGCTGAATTGTAAGATTGTTCAATTCAAATCTGATCATGGAACTGAATTTGAGAACTCCCAAGTTGCAACATTCTATGCTAAAAATGGAATCAGTTATAACTTCTATGCTCCAAAGAGTCCTCAGAAAAATGGAGTAGTTGAAAGAAATAACAGAACCCTCATAGAGATTGCCAGTACCATGCTGATTGATAGTGGTCTTTCAAATAACTTTTGGGCTAAAACTGTAAACACTACTTTCTATGTGATAAATAGGTGATTGATTAGATCACTCCTTAATAAGACACCAAATGAGCTTGTGTTCAATAGAAAGCCCAAGCTTGAATACTTTAGATATTTTAGGCGCAAATGCTTTGTTCCTAACAAAAGTAAGAATGACCTAGGAAAGTTTGACTCCAAAAGAGATAAAGCAGTATTTATGGGCTATTTCTCAACAAGCAAAGAATATAGAGTTTCAATAAAAGAACTCGGTGTGTTGAAGAAAGTGTGAATGTGGTTTTTGATTAGTCAGGAAAGCTAATATCTCTAGGAGATGGTGAAGAATCAAAAATTAAAGAACTTATTCCTATTCAAATGGATGATATTGATGAAGATGATGGTGAAGAGGTAAATGATGCAAATGAGATTTATTAAAGTGATGTTGATCCTAGATCTGAGTCACAGATCCAGTTCCAGTTGAAGAACAACATAAAGGATCCAGTCTAACTCCTATGGAACCTGGTCCCAGTAGAACTAATCTTAGAAGGTCAAACTGGAGGCACAAATCTTCTCATCGACTTGAGAATCTAACTACACCTTTGGAATCTAGAGTCTAAACAAGATATCAAGCCAAAAATTCTATGTCATTCTTAGCATTCCTGTCCCACATTAAGCCTAAAAATATGCATAAAGCTCTGGAATATGTTCACTGAATCAATGTAATGTTGAGGATATTTAGAAATTCCAAAGAATTAAAGTTTGGAACTTGGTCCCTAAACCTGTTGACAGAATAATTATTGGGACTAAGTGGGTGTCCAGAAACAAGCAGGATGAACAAGGAACTATCTAAAGAAATAAAGCAATGTTGGTTGTTCAAGGGTATAACCAGGAAGAAGGAATTAATTATGATGAGACATTTGTCCCTATAGCAAGGATAAAGGCTATCAGGATTCTTATTACTTTTATTGCCTATATTGGGTTTAAAATCTTCCATATGGATGTCCAAAGTGCATTTCTAAATGGAAAATTGAAGGAAGAAGTTTATGTCAAACAATCTCCAGGTCTTAAAGATGCAGATTTTCCTCATCATGTATTAAAATTAGACAAAGATCTTTATGGGTTGAAGTAAGATCCTAGGCTTGGTATAAGAGACTTTTAAAGTTTATTCTAGAAAATGTCTTTGAAAGAAGGAAAATTAAGAATACTCCCTTTTTAAAGTCCAGAGGTTGCAGCTTACTAATTGTTCAGATATACGTCGATGATATTATCTTTGGAGCTACTTCTGAATCCCTGCATAAAGAGTTTGCAAAGATAATGGGGAGTGAATTTGAAATGAGAATGATGGGAGAACTGAGTTTCTTCGTAGGTTTGTAGATCAAGCTAACTTCTCAAGGGAAAAATATATATTAAAAAAAGTACATCAAGGAGCTACTGAGAAAATACAACATGGGAGATGCCAAGCCAATTGAAACTCTAATTGGAACCAGCCTCAAGATGGTTAATAATGAATTTGGTCCATCAGTTAATAAGACTATGCATAGAGGGATTATTGGATCCTTACTATATGTCACTACAAGTAGGCCAAATATTCAGTTTATCATGGGAATGTGTGCAAGATTTTTGGCCTATCCCAAGGAGTTTTATTTGAAAGCTGCAAAAAAAATTCTCAGGTACTTGAAAGGTATATGGGACATGGTCTTGTATTATCCTTTTGGAGATAGTTTTGATTTGGTAGGATATGCTAATGCTGATTATGCTGGATATCTAGTGGATAGAAAAAGTACCATAGGAATGACTCATTTTCTAGGTTCTTCCTTAATCTCCTAAGTTTTTAAGAAGCAAAATTCAATTGTTGTATATACTGTTGAAGCTAATATATGACTACAGATTCTTGTCAAGATCAATTATTATGGATCAAACAGCAACTGAAGGGCTTTGGGATTGTCTCATACACTATCCATCTGATGTGTGACAACATAAGTTCTCTCAACATGGTCAAGAATCCAGTGCAGCATAAGAGGACCAAGCACATTGACATGAGACATCACTTTCTGATAACCAGTGTTGAGAAGGGGGCTATTTGCATAAAGTTTTGCAAGACTAAATATCAAATAGTAGACATATTTACTAAGTCTTTGCATAAGGAATTGTGAAAAATAGGATGAGGTTGGGGTTGATCAAAGTAACCTAACCTACTAGATGAATCAATTTTTCTCCATAAAAATGGCCATGATCAGAAAATAAGTATCTTTGGTAAAGTATGTACTTGCTGATCTGACTTAATATCATACCTTTGTAGGTATACACCCATGAGAACAACTTTAGAGAAGGACAAATGTGACATGCACAAAGTTGAGGATTCACTCAAGAAAGAGAGGGACCTAGTCCCATCTCTCAAGTTAGTATTGTGAATGTGCATTTTTGTGTTCAGTCTAAAAATGTCATGTCCACTCACCCTCTATGTTAGAAAATTGTCTTATTCTAAAAGAAACGATGAGTCACCCTAAAATTGAAGATCACATCTCATTCTCACAAAAACCCTACCATGTTCTCATTTGTTTCTTCAAATCCTATTGTACCCACTCTTTCTCTTATCAAAAGGATAAATCTAGTCACAAATAAACCTCCAATGAAAAAGACTTCAAATGGCTGAAAATTCACAATTATCGTGTCTTGCAAAGGACTCTAAGCTTAGCCTATATAAAAATCCTCTCTCAAATCTTCTTAAAAAATACCTTTCTTCTCCAACTCTTCCAAAGCCAAACTCCTTTTTCACTCAACTTGTTGATGAAGAACCTTCCTTGAAGCCTCATGAGTTTTATGTTAGCATATTGATGGATAATGTCTGGGTCACTAAAAATCTTATCTTGTTGTCAAATAGTCCAAGAAAATATGTGTTTCGTCCTAAGGAACAAAACGTCAGTAAAATAACAAAAAATCCTGGAGAGGCCTAGAAGTTCTATTGAGAAGCAGTAGACTTTTGAAAGACTTGGTCCTAAAAAAAAGGAAAATAACTTAAGAAGAACCTTTCACCATTTCTAAAAAAGGAAAACTAGAGAACGAAGGAAAGGTTATGTCTAAAGAAGTTAGAAACATGTTCTTGAAAAATAAAAAGGTACTAATTGGGAGGATCTTTGACTCATGTATATTAACAGAACCAAGCATGATGGAATTATAAATCTTGTGAAATATCAAGGATGGCTCCATCTTATAGAAGGAACCATTCACACAATCTTTGATAAAGAAGTCGGGGAATTATATTCCACATTGGATTTTTCTAAAGACAGACTAAAAATGACTACTGTAGTACAAGGGAAAAGGCTGAATACTGATGCTGCATTGCTTAGGAGAATTCTGGATGTTCCTATCAATGGCGTGAGGACTATCTCAAAGAAACAACCCTCAATAGAGTTTTTAGCAAAAGTATCAATGGTTAAAGGAAAATCTATGGTTATAGTGAAAGGAAAACACTCAAAAGTGAGTTGCAATTAGTCTTTGATTCTTTTGGTATTGTTTGGGATAATGGAACTTATAGATCTATGCTAAAAATATTTAGTATGAAGACTCTGGTCAAAATTGAGTGTGTAAGAAAAATTAGGTGACATCTCTAAAATTTATCTCAACAAGGTAATAGAGAAATTGAAATTTAACATATATGCTAAGGATCCAGAGGTCAACGAATTTCACTTGACAATTCAGCCTCTTTCTAATAAGGATCCAAGTGTCTCTAGAGATCTTAGAACTGAGAATGTTGCACTAAAGAAGAGAGTTCTAACTCTAGTTAATGAATTTCTTAGCTTGAATGCAGAGATACAATATCTGAACAATAACATGGCTCTATTTCTCCAAACCTCCTTCCCAAGTCCTTCACTTGTTAATCTTTGTTTATTTCTATGGCTTTTTCTCTAGAATATTTAAATTATGCAATGAAATGATACTTACATTTTACAAATAAATGAATCTTTGTTTGTGTGTTTCATCTATTCACTCATTATGTTAAAGTTGTTCTTCATGATAGTGTTTCCCCAGCGGCCACGAGTCAACTAACCTATGCTTATTTAACTCTTGGTTTACTGTTATCACTTTTCAATGATACGAAAAGGAGGAATAGAGAATCCATGTAGTAGGGACCAAGTGTATGTTTATATATATGATATGTTAATGTAAATCCCCAAAAGTACACCCTTGGCGTCACATGGTGCTTACAGTCGTGAGGACCATAAGCTAACCCATGTGTTGGTACCTACTGTGAGAATTGAATAACTCAATCATAAATGCGAAAGAATAAAAATATTCAACAAGGTTTTAATAACTGAAACAAATACTAAATTATGAATATAAATAAATAACTATCTGAGTCTGAACAAATACTAAAATCTGAGATAAACTAAGTAACTAACGGTCATGTCAACTAAAGTCTGAATACTGAATAACTAACTATATTCTCTGAAAGCCTCTAAAATAAGTAACTATGAGTTGATGGGAGAGGTCCCAACTAACTCTAACTAACTACTAGACTGAAAGCATAAAATAAAATAATCTATCCTCAAAATATGAGGACTCACCACTACTACTGCTGAGAGTTTGAGAAGTCTAAGCGCTATCCAGGAACTGGGTGTCAGAACCTATGATATATACATCATAGCGCAAAAAAATTGTTTGTGATCAGTACTTTGAATGTACTGGTTTCCTAAATAAGGTAGGATGGCATACATGGTTTTATGAACAGTAATAATAATTGTCTGAATATACATGTAAAATATGAAATACTAAATAGAGAGCATGAAATTTGCAGATACTGAAAATATGTAAAATCTGTAAATACTACAGATGCATGACTAAGAATATAATATGAATTGAATAGAAGTCTGTAAACTGAAATACTAATATAATTGATATTTGTATGCCTTGGTCTAACAATACTAAGACTAAACTACTGATCTAATTATTGGACTGAGACTTTGGGAGCTATTGTCTAACCGACATTCTCCAATCTGAGCTATTTGGGGTCCAACTTATAACCCTAATTGGAAGGGTGTCAATACCGATCCATGAGTAATAACATGTAATGCCTGGGAAATTTTTCGTTGAAATTTTGTGTGTAAACGTGTTGGGTTCTATCTTCTAGAATGAGTTATAAATTTTTCATGTGAAATGTCTTAGTTTATTACCCACCATTGCGTATAGTATTAAATAATCTTTCCAACGATATATGGATCATCCAAAACGGACACCCGAGCGATGAGCTATGAACATTCCGATCGAACCATGAATAGTAGTGAATAGCAAAATGTGCAGGAAAAAGTACTGAGGCAAGGCATATTTTTTCTCCAACTTTAAGCAATCATAACTCCTTGTACATAATGATATGGGTGATCTACTATATATCAACGAAAAAATCTATGAGTCCTCTTTCCAAAGAAATTAGTGTCATCCAATTTGTCTATCTGATCAAAAAGTTGTGGTCGATCTACTTTAGCCTATCAAAAGCGAATTTTTGGGTCAACTTCAAACGATCATAACTCCTCGTACACAATGATCTGGGTGAGATACTATATATGAACGGAAAGATATGAGAGTCCTCTTTCTGATGATGATGTTTATACAACTGCATACACCCTCATATACTCGGTTCCTTTCCATGGTACTAACCCACATCTTCGGATGTGGGTTGCATTTTCTCGAAATGTAGGTTCAGGTGCTCAATTCTAGGTTCGACAGTGATTCTTCGGGCATGTTGTTCTACATCCTCTGTTGTGGTGAGTCCTCATGTTCTGAGGAAGTGATGTCTGATGTTGATTTAACAGAATTGTTTACATTTAATAACTGAGTATGAGTGAGTTGGGGCATGTCTCAATGGCTCACTATTTTTACTGATTTTCTTAGAGCCTTGTCAGACTAGTATAAATGTTGGGAGTTGACTAAAAGTTGTATTTTGTTATCTTTTTGAAATTCTTTTATTCTTGGATGATGATTACTCTGTTGATATTTGAGGGTTATTTATGGAAACCCCGTTGATTTGTGTTGAACGGAATGAAAATGGCTCAAAGGGTTAGCTTGGGGCTACTCGTAGCCTCAAGCATCGTGTGACGCTTCGGGACCCATTTTCTGGGGCGTTACAAACTTGGTATAAGAGCCTAAGGTTTTATGGTGTCCTAGGGAGTCTGACAAGCCGCGTAAAGTAGAGTCTTGATCATCAGTGTGTAGCTCGCCACATCTATGAGCAAGAGGCTACAAGACATTTTAGGAAAAAGTGTGATTCTTTTTTTCAGAAGTCTATCGTGCTTAAAGTGTCTCTCTCTGCTATTGATTCGTGCTCTCCTCTTTCAGAAATATGCCTCCATGAGTCTTGTTGGCTGATCTTATTGAGATAGACGTTGTAGATTTTGATGTGATTCTGGGTATGGACTGGCTGTATTCTTCGTATGCCTTTATTAATTGTCGGACCCGAGTGGTCAAGTTTCAGTTTCTGGGTGCATCCGTGTTTAAGTGGTCTTGGAATTCTTTGTCACATAAGAGTCATTTTATCTCTTACCTCAAAGCTAGAAAGCTTATTTCTAAGGGGTGTATTTACCATTTGGTTAGAGTCAAAGACACTAAGTCTGACACTCCAACTCTCTAGTCTGTTATCATCGTCAATGAGTTTTCTGATGTCTTCCCAGATGATCTCCCAGGGATACCTCCTAATAGAGAGATAGAGTTTGGGATTGATCTTCTTCCTAATACTCAACCCATTTCTGTTCCTCCTTACCGTATAGCCCCTGCAGAAATTAAGGAGTTGAAAGAGCAACTCAAAGATCTACTAGATAAGGGTTTCATAAGGCCTAGTGTTTCTCCTTGGGGTGCTCCTGTATTGTTTGTGAAAAAGAAAGATGGCTCTTTGCATATGTGCATTAATTACCACCAACTAAATAAAGTCACCATCAAAAATAAGTACCTCCTTCCGAGAATAGATGATTTATTTGACCAATTGCAAGGTGCAAGTTATTTCTCATAGATAGACCTTCATTCCGGCTATCATCAACTCAAAGTTAGGGAGTGTGACATCCCAAAAATTACTTTTCGAACTCGTTATGGCCATTTTGAGTTTCTTGTTATGTCTTTCAGGTTAACTAATGCCCCAGCAGCTTTCATGGACCTCATGAATCGAGTGATTAGACCATATCTGGATATGTTTGTCATAGTGTTCATCAATGATATATTGGTGTACTCCCATAGTGAGGATAAACATTTTGATCATCTTCAAACTGTCTTGCAAACCCTTAGAGATCACAAGTTATTTGCCAAGTTCAGTAAGTATGAGTTTTGGCTAAGTGTGAGTTTTGGCTAAGGTCAGTTGCTTTTCTGGGTCATATCATATCTTCCGAGGGTATTAGACTTGATCCCCAAAAAACCAAAGTTGTTAGAAATTAGCCTAGACCTATTTCTTCGATTGATATCTAAAATTTCTTGGGTTTAGCTATCTATTACCGTTGTTTTGTTGAGGGTTTCTCCTCTATAGCGTCTTTTATGACTCGGTTGACCCAAAAAAAAGTGAAGTTCTTGTGGTCCGAATCTTGTGAGAAGAGTTTTCAGAAGTTGAAGACTCGACTCACTTCAGCCCCTATTTTGACTTTGCCTGATGGTGTTGATGGTTTTGTGGTGTACTGTGATGCTTTGAGAGTTAGGTTGGGTTGCATATTGATGCAGAAAGGTAAGGTGATAGCTTATGCTTCTAGATAGTTGAAACCCCATGAGAAAAATTACCCTACCCATGACCTTGAATTGGTTGTTGTTATGTTTGCTTTGAAAATCTGGAGACACTATTTGAATGGTGTCCATGTTGATGTTTTCACTGATCATAAGAGTCTACAGTATGTGTTTTACCCAGAGAGAATTGAATCTTAGGCAGAGACGATGTTTAGAATTGTTAAAGCACTATGATATGAGTGTGTTGTACTATCTGGGAAAGGCCAATGTTATGGCGGATGCTCTAAGTAGAGTGTCCATGTGTAGTGTTTCACATATGGTAGAAGATAAGAAAGATTTGGCTCGTGATGTACATCGTTTGGTTAGATTGGGGGTTAGGTTGTTTGACTCTGCTGAAGGTAGTATAGGGGTTCAGAGTAGTTCCGAATCCTCCTTGGTTTCAAAAGTGAAGGAAAAGCAATACTAGATGCTAGTTTGGTCAGACTGAAGGAGTCAGTCAAGGACCAAAAAGTAGAGGTTTTCTCCCAAGGGGGAGATGGTGTGTTGGGATTGCAGGGTAGATTGTGTGTCCCAAACGTTGATGATCTGAGACAGAGGATTATGGCTGATGCATGGGGTGCGATATTCTATTAATCCTGATGCCACCAAGATGTACCGAGACTTACGGGAAATCTATTGGTGGAGTGGCATGAAGAGAGATATAGCAGCATTTGTAGCTAAGTGTGCAACATGCCAATTGGTTAAGGTTGAACACCAAAGACCTGGTGGTATGATGCAAGAGTTTAGTATTCCCACCTGGAAGTGGGAAGAGATAAATATGAACTTCGTGATTGGTTTACCTCCTTCTCGACGCCATCATGATTCCATTTGGGTTGTGGTTGATAGGTTGACTAAGTATGCTCATTTCTTGCCTGTTCATACTTCATATACTGCTGAGGATTACTCTAGATTATATATCCGAGAGCTAGTTAGACTGCATGGATTTCCCTTGTCTATCATTTCGGATAGGGGTACTCAGTTCACTTCACAATTTTGGAAAGCTTTTCAGAAGGGTCTTGGTACCCAAGTTCTTTTGAGTTCTGTTTTTCATCTACAGACTGATGGTTAGGCTGAGCGGACCATCCAGAACTTAAAGGATATGTTGAGAGCTTATGCACTTGACTTTAAGGGAAGTTGGGATGATCACTTACCGTTGATAGAGTTTGCTTACAATAACAGTTTCCACTCTAGTATTGGCATGGCTCCATTTGAAGCCTTATGTGGGAGGAAGTGTAGATCACCCATAGGTTTCTTCGAGGTGGGTGAAGCGGCTGTGAGTGGTCCTGATTCGATATTTGAGGCTATGAAAAAAGTTAAGTTGATTAGGGAAAGGTTAAAAATTATGCAGAGTCGTTAGAATTCATATACGGATGTTAGAAGGAGAGACCTTGAGTTTGAAGTTAGTGACCTAATGTATCTAAAAATTTCACCCATGAGGGGGGGTGAAGAGATTTGGAAAAAAGGGGAAGCTTAGTCCCCGTTATGTTGGTCCTTACAAAATTCTTAGCCGTGTTGGTAAGGTAGCTTAGGAGGACGAGTTTCCTTCCGAGTTGTTCTTTGTTCATCCAATATTTCATGTCTCCATGCTTAGAAAGCATATTAGCGATGCTGTGGTACTAGATTCCTCTGTGAGTGCTGATATTCAAGAAAATCTTTCTTTTGATGAGATTCCTGTTGAGATTCTTGATTTCAGTGTCCAAAGACTAAGGAACAAAGAAGTTCCCTTGGTCAAGGTGTTGTGGCGAAACCAATCTGTTGAGGGTGCAACTTGGGAAGCTGAGGTGGATATGCAATCCAAGTACTCGCACCTATTTTTTGCGAACTCCAATCAAGCCGAAGGTACCGTTCTTTCCTAAATCATGCACTTTTGATAAAAGTTGCAGTATTTCAGCTGTCATTTATTATGTGTTCAGCTGTAGTTTCTTGAATTTATGCATTCTATGTTGCATTCGGAGTGAGAAACGATGTGGTGATGAGTCTAACGAATGGTTCCAGCTGTATGATCTATTTCCTATCTAATCTTGGCATGTCTAGCATCATTCGAGGATGAATGTTTCCAAGGGAGGATGATGTAATACCCCGCGAAATTTTTCGTTGAAATTTTGTGCGTAAACATGTTGGGTTCTATCTTCTAGAATAAATTATAAATTTTCCATGTAGAATGTCTTAGTTTATGACCCACCATTGCGTAGAGTATCAAATAATATTTTCAACGATATGTGGATCATCCAAAATGGACACCCGAGCGACGAGTTATGAACATTCCGATCGAATCGTGAATAGTAGTGAACAGTAAAACGTGCAGAAAAAGTATAGAGGCCTGGCGTATTTTTGCTTCAAATTTAAATGATCGTAACTCCTTGTACATAATGATCTGGTTGATTTACTTTATATCAACAGAAAGCTCTGCGAGTCCTCTTTCCAATGAAATTGGTTTCATCCAATTTGTCTATCGGAGCAAAATGTTATGGTCGATCTACTTTAGCCTATCAAAAGTGAATTTTTGGGTCAACTTCAAATGATCATAAATCCTTGTACACAATGATCTGGGTGAGATACTATATATCAACAGAAAGATATGAGAGCCCTCTTTTTATTGAAATTGGTTTTATCCAATTTGGATATCGGAGTAAAACATTATCGTTGATCTACTTCAAACTATCAAAACAGTCCACCAAAGGACAGATTCAAGAATTATTTGATTTTTAGGGGCGTTTGTCATTCCCCCTCACCCAAAATCCTTCCAAACCCTATATTAAAGCCTATTAGAAGCATCATATGTTATATTTCATCAAATTCCCTCAAAAAGAAAACCCTAATGTCCTACATCCAACTTCAAGAACCTCTAAAGTTCACCATTAATTCTGCAAATTTATTCAAGATTCCAAGTTCCTAATTCAAGAACTTCAAGAACCTCCAAAGTTCACCATTAATTCTATAAATTTATTCAAGATTCCAAGTTCCTAGTTCAAGAACTCCAAGAACCATCATTCAAAGGCACGATTAATATCTCAAAAACGAGTATCGATCTAAAGTTCATCATTCAAGCTATGTGGGGTTTTTCAACAAGAACTCTCTTTCATTCTTGTTACCAAAAGTAATTTTCTTTACAAAGGCATGATTTTTATTTGATTTTTATGAATTTGAAGCATGAACCCTTATCTTATGATGATTATTATAAAATCTTGATGTTTATGATTTTGAATGATGAATTTACATATGTGGAGATATAAAGCATGAATCTTGAATGATATTTATCATGATTTTGATATTTGGGTCGTGAATCCCCATTGGAAATTGTGTTTTTTTAAAAGTGTGTGTTATAAGCACGTTGATGTTGAATATTTGAGATCTTTTGAATGATTTAACCTTTTGGTCTTAATGGAGTTGTTTTGAACTCGAGTGTGAAAGAAATCCACAACATGATTGATTTTGATAGATGGGAAGCATGATGGCTCCCGATGTATATTTATATATTACTAAAATTATTTTGTTGTGGATTGTCTTTGAAATGATCTGAGCTAAGTCTGAAAGAAATATTTAGCACCGAGTGGAAGGTAAAAAGCGACCTTACTTTCCTAGAACTACGTGCCCCCATAGGAGTGAGCCTGCGGCTAATTTATATAGTGATCACTAGTTTGTATGGATTTGATATCGATAGTCCTACTCCGATGGAAAGGATAGGATGGCTCTCCCAAATGTGGGTTGTACGTTGGACTCCATGTAGCTCACATGGTTTATGTCGGTTATAGGATCTCCCAGTGTGTGTGTGTTTCCTTGTGTCTATGGTGAATGGTGAAGTGATTTGAAAGTGGAATTGTGAAAGTTATTCTTTGTGAGTACTTATTTCATCCTCTCATGATTATGATGATTTTCTTCGGGCTTTGTGAGTCTTTCATACATCCTGCATATTTCTTATAAATATTTATGATGATGATGTTTATACAACTGCATACACTCCCATATACTCGGTTCCTTTCCATGGTACTGACCCACATCTTCGGATGTGGGCTGCATTTTCTCGAAATGTAGGTTCAGGTGCTCAATTCTAGGTTCGACAGTGATTCTTCGGGCACGTTGTTCTACATCCTCTATTGTGGTGAGTCCTCATGTTCTGAGGATGTGATGTCTGATGTTGATTTAACGGAATTGTTTACATTTGATAACTGAGTATGATTCAGTTGGGGCATGTCTCAATGGCTTACTGGTTTTATTGATTTTCTTAGAGGCTTGTCAGACTAGTATAGATGTTGGGAGTTGACTAATAAGTCGTATTTTGTTATCTTTCTGAAATTCTTTTATTCTTGAATGATGATTACTCTGTTGATATTTGAGGGTTATTTATGGAAACCTCGTTTATTTGTGTTGAACTGAATGAAAATGGCTCAAAGGGTTAGTTTGGGGCTACTCGTAGCCTCAAGCACCGTGTGACACTTCGGGACCCATTTTCTGGGGCGTTACATAATACTAGCTGTATGGATCCACTATATTTATGTACTATCCTGAAGGACTAAGGGTGTCAAGCATGAACTGATGGGTGACCCCTGCAAGATAGTCAAGCCTACACAAATAGGTGACTTCTCATATTCTATGCGGGCTATGTAGTTCTGGAGTTTAGGGAATGCTACTAGTGACTCTGCCTATCTGTCGGGGAAGCCGCCATTCCTACACTCACTCGGTGCTAAGTCCTACTACCAACTGAATAACACTGAGTTACTGACTATTCTGATTTTAACTAACTGACCTAGTAATGCTCATAATATGTATTCTGAAGTTATTCTAAAGATACTGATATGAAACAAGTATTTATGGTTTTCGGGTATTCAATACCCCCAGGACTCAAAAGAAAAAATAGTAACATGATACTTTTAGAGGACATAGCATGAAGGCTTTTATCAAACATGTATTCTTGTAGGCATTTTATCAAACATGTACTTCATAGTTTGGTCAAATCATAGGAATGTTAGGGAACTTGTAGTTATAGCATGAATTCAACATGAATAGTATAAATCATGATTAATTCAATGAATGATAACATTAAAACATGGAGAATTGACTAACAACAATAATTTCATCTATGCATGGTGTAAAATCATAGTTCATGGATATTCATATGTGAAATCATAATTTAAAATTAAAATAACTTGAAAAGATTACAATTTTGAAATTTAAATTGGATACTTGGACTCCATGGATGAAAGGAACCCATGGATGAACATTTAACATACCTAGGTTAATGAATTTGAGAGGATTGATGGGGAGTTTTTGAGATTTGGCCTTGAATTTGAGGGCTAGGATTTTTGTGTTCTTGAAGAGAGTTGATCCCCTTATGAGTAATTTGAGAATAATGGGCATATGATGCCCTATTAGGCTTTAAGTTCGTGTTTAGGATGAGTTTAGGGCTTATCAAAATGACCAAACAGCCCCCTGGAAATTAAAATATGGAACTGGAAAACTAAAAATTCCAATTTGAGGCCTTGGTGCGATACTCTAGGATCATGGAGCGTCACTGGAAATTGACGAATGGGACCTGGAATCTTGGCATGACACAGAGCTATCGCAGTAAGCCTTTGGAATACCATTTTGTCTACCTCCGCGACGTGTGATTATCGCGGAGACCCACTGGAAATTGCCAAATATGAACTGGGTCTTTGGCGCGACCCGCCAATATCGCGGTTTCTTATTGGAAATTGAAAATTGTCATTTAGACTGGCACCGCGATGCGCTAATAACCACAATAACGGTGTTTAATGACTAAAACTTAAAATTGCCATAACTTCTTATCTGGTTATCAGATTTGGGCGAATTTTACATTTTTGGAAAGCTAATTGAATTTCTACTCAATGGCAAGCTCTAAACTAAAAAATAATGGGTATTTCAAAAATTTTATATATGAATGCTCATGCATAGGGACTTAATTCATGCTAGGGAAATACGGGTATTACAATATCTCCTCCTTGGGATCATTCGTCTCAAATGAGACTGGTTAGGCTGAGGAACATTGATGGACTAAGCTTACACACTGAACATGCATATCTGATGCATGGAATGCATGACTAAACTGAGTTATAAATGCAAAACTGGCATGAACATAATGTGCAACTGAAACTGAGCATGATAGAGAGAAATCTTAAGAAGATTAGTACCTTAAACCAAATCTGAATTAGCGAATAAAAATGAGGGTACTTGGTCCGCATATCTGCTTCTGCTTCCCAAGTGGCTCCCTTAACGGACTGATTCTGCCAAAGAACTTTGACTAGTGGAACTTCTTTGTTCCTTTGTCTACAAACTTCATGATCAAGATTTTTGACTGGAACTTTCTCATAGGAAAGACTGTTCTGAACATCTACGCTTTATAGGGGAGAAACTATAGTTGGATCACCAATACACTTCTTCAACAATGAGACATGGAACACTGGGTGTACTAAAGCTAGATTTGAAGGCAACTCAAGCTCATAAGCTACCTTTTTGAAACGACTGAGAATTTTCAAAGGACCGACATAGTAGGGACAGAGTTTCCCTTTCTTGTCAAACCTCTTTACCCCTTCATGGGAGATATTTTAAAGTACATAGAATCACTAATCTCAAACTCGAGATGCTTTCTTCTCACATTTGTGTATGATTTCTGTCAGCTCTGGGCTGGTCTAAGCTTTTCTCTAATCAACAGAACCTTCTCTAAGGCATCAAACACCAATTCAAGCCCTACTACTATGGCCTCACCTACTTGAAACCAACCAATCGGAGATATATATCTCCTACCACAAAGATCCTTAAGCAGAGCCATCTGGATTCTGGAATGATAGCTATTATTATATGTTAATTCGATCAAATACAAGTGGTTATCCCAACTACCTTTAAAATCAACTACATATGTTCTCAGCATATCTTTGAGATCCTAAATGGTCCTTTCTGCTTGACTATCTGTCTGAGGGTGAAGGTTGTACTGAGATAGACTTAGGTACCAAGACCTTTTTAGAATGCTTTCTAGAAGTTTGAGGTAAATTGGGTACCTCTATCAGAGATGATAGATAATAAAACACCATACAACCTAGCCAACTCTCTGAGATGGAGTTTGGCATAGTCCTTGACTAAATAAGAGGTGTGGACTTGCAAGAAATGAGCTTATTTGGTCATCCTATCTACGATAACCCATATATAATCATGTTGATGACGAGTATGAGGCAGACCTATCACAAAGTCCATGTTCACTTCTTCCCATTTCCACATGGGAATATTGAACTCCTACATAGACCCACTAGGATTTTGTGCTCAATCTTAACCTACTGGCACATAGAGCACTTAGATACAAACTCTATATTGTCCCTCTTCATCCTACTCCATTAATAGATCTCCCGCAAATCATGGTATATCTTAGTGGTCCTTGTATTAATAGAGTAATGTGCACCATGCTCTTCTGTGAGAATTTGTTGTCTCAAGTAATCTACACCAGGCACACATAGCCGAGCCTAAAAACGCAAAATCTATCCTGGTTTTCCTTTATTTTGGAAACTAGAGAAGATTCTGAGCTACTCTGTACCCATACACTACCTTCTGCTGAATCGACTAAGTGGACACCTAGTCGGGCAAGCTGATGAACTTCTTGAGCTAATTTCTTCTTACCATCCTCAACATGACCAACACTACCCATAGACAATCTACTGAGAGCATCTGTCATAATATTGACCTTTCCTGGATGATATAGAACAATTATGTCATAATCTTTCAATAACTCTAACCACCTCCTCTGACAAAATTCAAGTCTTTCTGAGAGAACACATACTGAAAACTTTTGTGATCTGTGCAACATATCAACATACACCCCATCTAAGTAATGTCTCTAAATCTTTAAGGCAAATACTACAGCTGCTAGCTTAAAATCATGAGTTGGATAATTCTTCTCATGGAGACTAAGCTACCTAGAGTCATAGGCTATGACATTTTCTCTCTCCATAAGGACACAACCCAAACCTACTCTGGATGCATCACAGTACACAACAAACCCATCTAAAATATCTGGATAGGTAAGAACTAGGACTGAGGTAATTCGAGTTTTCAACTCCTGAAAACTCTTCTCACAAGGATCTGACCAATGAAACATAACTTTATTCTGAGTCAATATAGACATGGGGGATGCAATAGATGAAAACCCTTCAACAAACCGGCAGAAATAGCCAACCAAACTCAAGAAACTCCTAATATCTAATTGAGAGATGAGTCTAGGCCAGTTTCTCACCGCCTTGGTCTTTTGAGGATCAACTCTAATGCCATAATATGGCAAACAAAAGCTATTGATCTTAGACAGAATTCACACTTACTAAATTTAGCGAACAACTAGTGCGCTCTAAGAGTCTGTAACGCTATTCTGAGATAGTCTACATGATCATTTTATGGGAGTAAATAAGAATGTCATCAATGAAGACTATAATGAAAATGTCCAAGTACTGCTTGAACACTCGATTAATCAAGTCCATGAAGGCTACTAGGGCATTCGTGAGACTAAATGACATGATTAGAAATTCAAAGTTACCATATAGAGTTCGGAAAGTTATTTTCATAATGTCATATTCCCTGACCCTGAGCTGATGATAGCCTGATCTAAGGTATATCTTGAAAAATTAGCTGGTACCCTAAAGTTGGTCAAATAAGTCATCAATTCTAAGAAGTGCATATTTATTCTTGACTGTGACTTTGTTTAACTGATGGTAGTCTATTCACTTTCTGAGAGAACTATCTTTCTTATGCATGAATAGAATTGGTGCACCCCACCACATACTGAATAACTGACTGTATTGTCTGAAAACCTCTAAACTAATAACTGTGAGTTGATGGGACAGGCTATAACTAACTCCAACTAACTATTATACTAAAAGCATAAAATAAAAAAATCCATCCTCAAAATATGAGGACTCGCCACTGCTATCGTTGAACGTCTAAGAAGTCTAAGCACAATCCAAGAACTGAGCATTAGAACCATGATATAATACATCATAGCTCAAAATAAAGGTATGCGATCAATATTTTTCATGTACTGGTACGCTAAATGAGGTAGGTTAGCATACATGGTTTTATGAATAATAATAATAATTGTCTCAATATACAGGTAAAACATGGAATACTAAATAGAGAGCATAGAATTTATAGATACTGAAAAAATGAAAAATTTATAAATACTGGGATGCATAACCAAGCATATAACATGAGCTGAATAAAAGTCTGTAAACTAAAATAACTAATATTTGTATGCCTTGGTCAAACAACACTGACACTGAACTACTAATTTGATTATTGTACTGAGACTGCAGGAGCTATCATCTAACCGACATTCTCAAATCTAAGATAATTGGGGTCCAACCTGTAATACCAGTTGGAAGGGTATCAATACCATGACAAAAGTACTAACGTTGGTTGTGTGGATCTACAATACTGATGTACTATCCTGAAGGACTAAGAAGTCAAGCCTAAACTGATAGGTGACCCCTGTGAGATAGTCAAGCCTACACTAATGGGTGACTTCTCATATCCTACACTAGCTATGTAGTTCTGGAGTTTAGAAACTACTACTAGCGACTTTGACTATCTGTTGGGGAAGCCGCCATACCTATACTTGTTTGGTGCTAAGTCCTACTACCAACTGAATGACACTGAGTTACTGACTATTCTTAATTTAACTAACTGACCTGGTAATGCTCATAATATGTATTCTGAAGTTATTCTGGAGATACTGAGATAAGACTAGGTAAGAAGCTATGGTTTTTGTGTATTTAATATCCCTAGGACTGAAAAGCAATAATAGTAACATGATACTTAAACTTAGAGGACATAGCATGAAGGCTTTTATCAAACATGTATTCTTGTAGGCATTTTATCAAACACGTGGTTCATAGTTTGGTCAAATCATAGTAATGTTAGGGAACTTATAGTAATAGCATGAATTCAACATGAATAGTATTAAATCATAATTAATTCATTGAATGATAAGATTAAAACATAGAGAATTTAATAACAATAATTTTATCTATACATTGTATAAAATCATAGTTTATGGAAATTCATCGGTGAAATCATAATTTAAAATCAAAATAACTTTAAAAGATCACAATTTTGAAATTTAAATCATATACTTGGAATCCATAGGTGAAAGGAACCCATGGATGAACATTGAACATACCTGGGTTAATGAATTTGAGAGGATTGATGGTGAGTTCTAGAGATTTGGCCTTGAATTTAAGATCTAGGGTTTTTGTGTTCTTGAAGAGAATGGATCCGCTTTTGAGTAATTTGTGAATAATGGGCATGTGATGCCCTATTAGGCTTTAATTTCATGTTTAGGACGAGTTTAGGTCTTACGAATATGACCAAACAGCCCCTTAGAAATTAAAACACAAAACTGGAAAACTGAAAATCCCGATTTGAGGCCCTGGCGTGACGTGCCAGGATTGTGGAGCCTCACTGGAATTTGATGACTAGGACCTAGAATCTTAGTGCGATGCAGAACTATCATGGTAAGCCTTTGGAATGCCATTTTGGCCACCTCCGCGATGTGCCATTATCGTGGAGGCTCACTGGAATTGCCAAATGTGAACTAGGTCCTTGGCGCAACATGCCAATATTGTGATATCTTACTGGAAATTAACAAAATTCATTTAGATTGGCTCCATAATGCGCTAATGACCAAAATGATGGTCTTTAACAACTGAAACTTAAAATTGCCATAACTTCTTACTCAGTTATTGGATTTGGGCAAATTTTACATCATTGGATAGCTAATTGAATTTCCTATAAAATGCCAAGATCTAAACTAAAAAATAATGGGTATTTCAATAATTTTATAAATGAATTCTCATGTATTGGGACTTAATTCATGCTAGGGAAATACGGGGTATTATAGCTAAGGACCAAGGCCAGGTACCAGGTGCATATGTGTTGAATGTTGAAAGGCATATTGACAGGGATAAGAATGTTGGTGAAGAAATATGGAATATTGATAGGGAGAAAGTAAGGTGAATAGTAATAGTGGAACATTCATCGATAGTAGTAGTGATCACTCTAATTGAATGAGGTGAATGAACATTGATGCTAAAAATCTATGGTTGGTTTGTCATCATCAAAAAGGGGGAAAAGTTCTATATCTTATTTTGATGACAACAAGGGACCAGGTCCCTAGGTCTTCATGAATTCAATACAGTTATCATTGTGCTGCTGAGTTTTATCTTCTAGTATAACAAATTGGGCAGGTGAGCTTGTACCTATCAGGACACCTGGCCTAATCAAATTTCTACCCTCATCATTAGTCTACTATAAAATGAAAAGTATTCTTCTTAATTGATTGATTTTTTCAATCTGATTGCTCAAGACAGATATTAGCAAAAACTCAAATATTTCTCAAGTCTCAAACCTTTGTGTACTGAGAAAGTGTGTGCTTTTGAGTCGATTCTTAGATTGTAATTGAATTACTCATATCATAGGAGTAATGTTGTTTTTTGTTCTTGAGAGTGCTTAGGTAGATTTACCTGAGTTTGATATTGGTTAGAGTTAATGAATATCATGGCGAGTTCTTTGCACGGTTGTTAAGGTAGGCTTGTATTTGAGTTATTACAAGCGGGTGTAGCCTAGAGTTAATTTCAATTCGAGTTTGTAATCAAGAGGTTAATTATAGTGGATTGTTGAGTGCTTGTGAGGGCAATCCATGTTTTTTCCTCCCTTAAGCAAGGAGGTTTTTGTGTTAAATCTTTGTGTTCTTTAAATTTCTGCAAAGTTTTTGTAATGCCCTGAATCTGGTACCTGAAATGCTACATAATGCTCATGACCCCGAAGGACCACAATATAACCCATGACTGATATCTTTACCTGAACACTGCATAATATACTGTATAAATATGGAAATAAAGGCTGAAAGGCCATAAGGTTCAAAACTGAGACATAGTATCTGATAAAATATAACATCTGGGTGGGGTATGAAATACCCAAAACAATTGAAATAACTGTCTAATCATGATAGACTGAAAAGCCTATAACTGTCTGAATAAGGATTTGATGGGACATGTCCCCAACTAACTCCAACTACTGCAATAAACTAAGTACTAAAATGATAGAGTAATGCTCATGTCCTTAAAGGATGAGAACTTACTGCTGACTCTGACTACTGAGTATTGGAATGATACTGATACTATAGAACTCGTGCTTCTAAACCTATGGTATAAAATACCATAATATAAATGTGTCAGTACGTTTGAATATACTAGTATGAAAGTGAGGTAGGCTAAATGAAAAGGGTTCAAATGAAAAAATAATGCTAACTGACTGAATAACATGAACGTGAGAATACATGTATGAATAAGTGATTGTGACTGAATTCATGATGGTACTGGCTACTGAGTCTTATTACTAATAACATGAGTCACTGATAACTGATATAACTAATACTGAGCGACTGTATCTGATAGTTTAGGTTCTTATGGAACTAACTGAGTTTTGTACTATTCTGAGTTGACTGTATCTGATAGTTGAGAAATTCTGAAGAACTATCTTAGTTCTATTACTGAGACTGAGTCTGAAACTATAACTGTGGGAAGTATTCATCTAACCGACATAACCCAAATAAAGCAATATAGCTAGGTTGGGGTCCAATTTATAACCCCAATTGGAAGGGTGTCAATACCGCGCCACTGGTAAAGACAAAATGTGGGTGACCCTCATCTGACAGTGTCCCCAAAAGAAAATGGTGGGACCCATATCTGACAGTGTTTAGCCACCTCATCAACCCTCATCTACCAGTGTTTATGTCTCATCCTATGATGGCTACATAGTTTTGCAATGCAAGGATTACTTCTAAGGATCACACCCTCAACTGCCAGTGTGTGTCCTCATTCTTAGGTTCACTCGGTGCTAAATCCTACTCCCATCTGAATAGACACTGAATATGATTAACTGAACTAAACTGGACTTAGTTCATTGAGTCTTGTTGACTGACGGAATACTACTGAGATTACTGAAGTAATGAGCTTTCTGAGAATGCAGGGATTACTGAGTTTACCTGAGTCACTTGACTGACTAAATTCTACTGAATATGGCTTGACAGAGTATATCGTGAAAACATGACATAGGTTCTAGGCACACAGCTAAATTGTCGGGTATTAAATACCCACAGGACTCGATAGCATAATATCTAAATCATAACACAAGCCTAAAAGCCTAATAATGGCTATATACTCAAAATTTATTCATTAAGACATTTCAACAAAGACTTAGGGTGTATCACTTGTACATAAATGGGGAATACATAATTTCATACTATATCGTGGCATTAATCCATTCTCATGGACAATTTATCTAACACTTACGCATAAACTAATCATGGCATGGTTTCTTCTCTTATTAGTTCACATAGGCAATTCATCAAGCACATAATGAACATAGTATATGTAGACCACATTACACAACAAGTAAACATCATGATTTAATTCTAATTTGACAAATCAAAGGTTTAATCATGTGTTCACATTAATATACTCATATAAAAACTAATTCCACATAAAATTCGTCACCAAACATGGATTAGAATTCAATTGGTCATTATCAACATAAACAAAAGTAAACCCAATATGGGATTCATAAAAATCCATACACTTGAACTTTAAAAAGAGATTCTTGAGATTCATGGGTGAAAGGGACCCATGAATCAACACTTGACATACCTGAGTTAATGAATTTGGAAGGATTGATGGAGAGTTCTTTTGATTTGGCCCTTGAATTTGAGAGTTAGGGTTTTTTGGCTTGAGAGAGAGCAACTCAATTTGGGAAAAATAGAGTGAATAATGATATCCTTAGGTCATGTAGGGTTAAATTTCGTGTTTAAGGCTGAACTAAAATCATGGGAAAAGACCTATTTAACCCAGGACGCGTCTTTTGATTTTTGTGAAAATTCTCAAACTAGACCCCTGGTGTGACGCGGCACTATCGCACCATGTTACTGGAATTTTACAATTGAAAAATTGAATGACGGCGCGATACGGGGACATCGCGGAGCTTCATTGTATTTTGAAAATTGGGATTTGGGAGCCCTCTGCGATATGGTGAAATTGCGGAGTCTTACTGGAAATTGACGAATGTCATTTTCGCTTATGGCGCGATGCGCCACTGACTGAGATGAGGGTATTTTACGACGGGGACTTAAAATAGTCATAACTTCTTACCCGATTATCGAATTTGGGTGAATCTTATATTGGTGGAAATCTTATTAAATTTCCCACATAACTAAAATTGAAAATCTTGAAAATTCCCTATAGAATAAGCATCATTCAATTTAGAATCTAATACTTGACATATTTGTAATGAAATTAGTTAGGAAACTTTGGGATATTATAATATCTCCCCCTTGGGAACATTTATCCAAGAATGAAACTGACTGAGATAGGAGAAATGATAGACTGAAGTACATGCTAAACATGAATAGTAGAAACATGATTACATGACTGACATTTCTGAGATTCATACTAAGCATGCATATCTAATGCATGATTTCATGACTAAACTGACTCATGAATACATGATTGAGATTTCTGATAACTGAGTTTCTCATAAGCAGAATGCATGTTTGATACATGAACACATGACTAGTCTGATGCATGAACATATGATTTAATATGCAATGGTAATTGATACCAAGTTTATAACTAAAATCTGAACATGAAACTGAAAGGCTCAAGAAAAGATGCTACCTTGGGCTGAGTCTGAATTAGCGGAGAAGAGGTAAGGATACTTGGTACGCATGTATACTTCTGCTTCCTAAGTAGCTCCCTCAATGGATTGATTCTGCCAAAGGTCTTTGACTAGAAGGACTTTTTTGATCCTCAGTATTCGAGTCTAATAGTCAAGAATTTCAACCGGAGTTTCTTCGAAAGAGAGGTTGTTCTGAATAGCTATGCTATGAATAGGGACTATAACTTTTGGGTCACCTACGCACTTCTTCAGCAAAGAGACATGAAAGACTAGATAAACTGAGGCTAGATTCGAAGGTAATTCGAGCTCATAAGCTAATTTTCCAAAGCGACTGAGAATTTTGAAGGGACCGACATATTGGGGACTGAGATTTCCCTTCTTGCTGAATATATTCACTCCCTTCATGGGAGAGATCTTTAGATAAATATAGTCACCAATCTTGAACTCGAGATCTTTTCTTCATATATCTGCATAAGACTTGTATCGGCTCTGAGCAGCCCAGAGTCTTTCTCTGATCATCTGAACATTTTCAAAGTCATTAAATACTAAGTCAGGCCCTATAACTGAGGCCTCACTAACTTCAAACCAACCGACTAGAGATCTGTACCTCCTACCATAGAGTGTTTTAAATGGAGCCATCTTAATACTTGAATGATAGTTGGTGTTATCTTCAAACTCAATCAAAGGCAATCGGTCATCCCAACTACCCTTGAAATCAATTGCACATACTCACACCATATCTTCTAAAGTGTAAATGGTCCTTCTGCTTAACCATCTTTCTGAGGATGGAAGGCTATACTGAGATGAACTTGGATACCAAGACCCTTTTGGTATGCTTTCCGAAAATAAGAGGTGAACTAGGTACCTCTGTCTAAAAAAAATAGATAACAAAACACCTTGCAATCTAAACAACCCTCTGATGTAGAGTTTGGGATAATCCTCAGCTGAATAGGAGGTATGGACTGGAAGAAAATGAGCTGATTTGGTCATCCTATCTACAATGACCCAAACTGAATCATGCTGATGACAAGTATAAGGCAAACCCATCACAAAGTTCATGTTCACTTCTTCCTACTTCTAAGTAGGAATATAGAACTCCTACATGGATCCACTAGGCTTCTGATGCTCTATCTTAATGTGCTGACATATAGAGCACTTAGCCAGAAACTCTGCCACGTCTCTCTTCATCCCACTCAACCAATAGATCTCCCGCAAGTCACAGTACATCTTTGTGGCCCTTGGATGAATAGAGTAGTGCTTATGCAAGAATTCGCTTCCTCAAGTCATCTACCTATGGAACACACAGACGATCCTGACAACGCAGAACACCATCTCCCCCTTGGTAAAAAACCTCTACTTTCTGATCCTTAACTGACTCTTTCAACCTGACTAGACTAAGATCTCTATCTTGCTTTTCTTTCACATCAGAAAATAGAGATGATTGAGAACTACTCTAAACCCATATATCCCCTTTCTCTGTATCGACTAAGCGAATGCTTAGTCTGGTAAGTTGATGGATTTCCTAAGCTAGCTTCTCCTTGCTATCCTCGACATAAGCCACACTACCCATAGAAAGTCTACTGAGAGCGTCGGCCACTATGTTGGCCTTGCTCGGATGATAAATAACTCATGTCATAATATTTCAAGAGCTCTAACCACCTTCTCTGACGAAGCTTGAGATCTTTCTAAGAAAAGACATATTGAAGGCTCTTATGATCTATTAACACATCTACATGAACTCCATACAAGTAATTTCTCTAAATCTTTAAGGCAAATAATACAGCTGCTAACTCAAGATCATGAGTAGGATAATTCTTCTCATAGGTTTTAATCTATCTGGAGGCGTAGGCTATGACCTTTCTATCTTGCATAAGGACACAACCCAAAGCTACTCTGGATGTATCAAAATACACTACAAAACCATTTGGGCGATCTGGGAGAGCTAAGACTGGGGCTGAGGTGAGTCGAGTCTTCAACTCCTAAAAAATCTTCTCGCAAGGATATGAACACTGAAACTTGACTTTTTTCTGAATCAATCTAGACATAGGGTATGATATAGAAGAAAATACCTTAAAAAATATTTATAATAGCTAGCCAGATCTAAGAAACTCCTAATATCAGATGGAGAGACAAGTCTGGTCCAGTTCCTTACTACCTCGCTCTTTTGAGGATGTACTCTAATTCTATCACCAGAAATGATATGACCAAGGAATGCTACTGACCTTAGCCAAAATTTGCTGTTACTAAATTTGGAAAATAGCAGATAATCTCTAAGAGTCTAAAGTATAATTCTAAGATGGCCTACATGATCATGCTCACTACGGGAATAGACAAGAATATCATCTATATAAACTATGACGAACATGTCCAAGTACTTCTTGAACACACGGTTCATCAAGTCCATGAAAGTTGCTGGGGAATTGGTAAGACCAAAGAACGTGGCTAAGAATTTGAAGTGACCATACCAAGTTTGGAAAGCTATTTTTGGAATGTCTCATTCCCTGACTCTAAGCTGATGATAGCCTGATCTAAGGTCTATTTTACAGAAATAGTTGGCATCCTGAAGTTGGTCAAATAATTTGTCAATTCGGGGAAGTGGACACTTGTTCTTGACTATAACTTTATTGAGTTGATGGTAATCAATGCATATTCTGAGAGAACCATATTTCTTGTGCACGAATAAGACTGGTGCGCCACACGGGGACATGTTGGGCCTGATAAACCCCTTATCTAAGAGATCCTTTAACTGCTCTTTCAATTTTTTAATTTCTGCTAGTGCCATTTTGTATGGCGGAATAGATATAGGTTGAGTATCTGGAAGAAGATCAATATCGAAGTCTATTTCCCTTTTGGGAGGAATTCTTGGAAGATCTTCGGGAAAGACATCTGAATAATCACTCATGACTGGGACTGATTCAAGACTAAGAGTCTTGGAACTAGAATCCTTAACATAAACATGATGATAGACACATCCCGTAGACATCATTTTCCGCGCTCCAAAGGTAGGAAATAAGATGACCTCTAAAAGCAGATACACTACCCTTCCACTCTAGGACGGGTTCATTTAGAAACTGAAACTGGACTATTCTATTTCTGCAGTCAACTATGGCATAGCAGGAATAAAGCAAATCCATGCCGAAAATGACATCAAAATCAGTCATCTCTAATTTGACTAAGTCTACTGAGGTGACTTTCTGAAATACCATAACCAAACAGTTCATGTATATCCATCAGGCTATGATAGCTTTACCCACTAGATAGAGATGAAAAAGAGCTCTTCTAGCATTTTGGGACTGACTCTAAAATCAACTGCTAT
Organism: Capsicum baccatum var. pendulum; assembly: GCA_030864225.1. Classification (NCBI taxonomy): domain Eukaryota; kingdom Viridiplantae; phylum Streptophyta; class Magnoliopsida; order Solanales; family Solanaceae; genus Capsicum; species Capsicum baccatum. The sequence continues at coordinate 78,248,308 of CM061560.1, read as the reverse complement.
ATAAGGAGTAACGAAAGACAAGGAAGCTAATGGATCTAGCAAAGCGTAAACATGTACATGAAAGATCTATAACGTACCAATAACCACATCATGAGAATTTTCTTGATCTTGTCGGGACTGGAGAGCATAAAGTCAATTTGGGTATTTCCATTAGTAGTACTGGAAGTGGCACCCGACTGATTTGGGCTATCAGACTGAGCTGAGGAACGGTTCTACTGACCTTGATAACCTGACTAGGGATAATCTCTGACTTTGTAGCCTGGCTTTCCACATTCAACACACACATCGCTACCAGCCCTACAAGTAACCTGATGGTGCTTTCCACATGTCTGACAAAGAGGATGGGTATGGGCACTACTAACACTGCCCTGAGACTTAGAGCCTGGTGCCCAATCTTTATTACCCTTTTTGAACTTAAGAACTAGAGCACTGGTGAGGAAGGATCTTAAATGAATGACTTACGATGGAATTGAGAACGATTCCCTCCTTCTGACTTAGGCTGAGAAAAGTTGAAACTACCTATCCTTTCTCTGTTATTCTACTTCTCTTTCATGTTAATCTTTTGCTCTTCTATCCATTGAGCATAGGTCATAAGCCTGGCTATGTTTATTTCACTATTCAATATCGCCGACCTGCATTCATTGACCATGCTATCATTCACCCCAAAAACAAACTTACTCATCTTGGCCCTACTATCTGCAAGATTTCTAGCCTGTCCCAAGGATTTTCATTTGAAAGATGCAAAAAGAATTCTTAGGTACCTGAAAGGTACATAGGACCTAGTCTTGTGTTAGCCTTTTGGAGATAGTTCTGATCTGGTAGGATATGCTAATGTTGATTATGTTGGATATCTGGTGGATAGAAAAAGTACCACAAGAATGGCTTATTATTTGGGTTCTTCCTTAATCTCCTAAGGTTTTAAGAAGCAGAATTCAATTTTTTTATATACTGTTCAAGCTGAGTATATGGCTATAGCTTCTTGTTATGCTTAATTGTTATGGATCAAATAGCATCTGAAGGGGTTTGGGATTGTCTGATACATTATACCTTTGATGTGTGACAACACAATCTCTCTTAACATGGTCAAGAATCCAGTGCGGCATAAGAAGACCAAGCACATTAACGTAAGACATCACATTTTGATAGACAATGTTGAGAAGGGGCAATTTGCATAAAGTTTTGCAAGAATAAAGATCAAATAGTAGACATATTTACTAAGTCTCTTCACAAGGAATTGTGAAAAATAGGATGAGGCTGGGGTTGATCAAAATAACCTGACCTACTAGATAAATAAATTTTTCTCCCTAAAAATGTCCATGATCAAAAGACAGATATCCTTGGTAAAGTATGTACTTGTTGGTCTAACTTAATATCATACCTTTGCAGGTATACACCCATGAGAACCACTTTAGAGGAGGACAAATGTGACATGCATAAAGTTGAGGATTCACTCAAGAAAGAGAGGGACCTGGTCCGATCTCTCAAGTTAGTATTGTGAATGTGCATTTTTGTGTTCTAACTAAAAATGTCGTGTCCACTCACCCTCTATGTTAGAAAATTGTGTTATTCTAAAAGGAAGAATGATTCACCCCAAATTTGAAATTGATCACATCTTATTCTCACAAAAACCCTACCATGTGCTTATTTGCTCCTTCAAATTTTATTGTGCCCACTCTTTCTCTTATCAAAAGGATAAATCTAGTCACAAATAGACCTTCTATGAAAAACACTTCAAATGGCTGAAAATTCACAATTCTCATGTCTTGTAAAGGACTCTAAGCTTAGCCTATATAAAAATCCTCTCTCAAATCTACTTGAAAAATACCTTTCTTCTCCTACTCTTCCAAAACCAAACTCCTTTTTCACTCAACTCATTGATGAAGAACCATCCTTGAAGCCTCATGATATTTATGGCAGTATATTGATGGATGATGTCTGGGTTACTAAAAATCTCATCTTGCTGTCAAATAGTTCAAGAAAATATGTGTTTTGTCCTAAGAAACAAAACGTCAGTAAATTAACAAAAAATTCTAGAAAGATGCCTAAAAGTTCTTTTGAGAAGCCGTAAACATTTGAAAGACTTGGTCCTAAAAAGGGAAAATGACTTAAGGAGAACCCTTCAGCATTTCTATAAAGGGAAAACTAGAGAACGAAGAAACATTATGTCTAAGGAAGTGAGAAACATGTTCTTGAAAAATCAAAAGGTGCTAATTGGGAGGATCTTTGACTCACATATGTTAATAGAACCATGCATGATGGAATTAGTCGATCTTGTTAAATATCAAGGATGGATCCATTTTATGGAAGGACCCATTCCCACAATTGATAACGCCCAAACTACAGCTCTCGTAAGAGTGTAAGCGGTCGCTGTCAAATATAGAACCCAACTGGGTTGGGTGTCGAATCCCACAGGGAATACTTGGTCACTAAGTATGCAACTATTAGTAGACTATTGGTCGAAAGTTCAATGGAAGGGGGGATTTAAATTGTGGCGTGAATTACTGTAAACAAAGTAACGAATGAAACGATTTATGTAGTAAGATTTAATAACAGAAAATAATAAGTTAGGGTTATGTCCACCTTATGAGTTCTACATATCTATTAACTATGAGTTATGCGGAATTCAGACATGCATGCACTTATAGAGATTCGTATTCTAATGGTAAATCCTAGTGTCTCTCGACCATCCCGAATTATTTCACTTTAACTCTCTCGAGCTTAAAGTGTAACTAACGGTACAAACTCTCCAAGAGGTTAATCCAGTTATGGCACTAACGTGTAAACAGGGGTTGGTAGCCCTATTTCCTTGTCACACTCTCTTTTCTAGACATGTAATTTTTCTCTCGAACAAGTTAATGCTATACTGGCGTATTCTATATGTTTGCAACCACAAGAATTCAATTAAGATGAAGAGAGTAATGATATAAGTAGCATACGTATCAAGAATTCACACACTCATAGTAATAAATAGTATATCACAAGGCTTCCATAACCCTAACAGATGAGTTTAGCTACTCATGAGTGCAACGGAGATCACAATAAACATCATCATTGTACCAAAGCTCGAATGATCTCATGTTGAGGATGAGATTGGCGTCAATAGTGAGATTGACGTTTTTGCCCTTGACCAATTTTCTCAAGAGTAGCGTTTTTCCCCTGTTGTACTTACAGAATCTGTAATCTCAATAATACTAAAAGTGACATATGAAAAGAAAATAGAATGAATGATAATGCTTGCTGAAAAATTCCGCAAATAGGATTTTTATAATATCCTTGTCATATTCCTACTAGGTTACTGCTGCACCCTTAAGTATGTAAAAATACTGTTTGTGCCCTGGACAGATTCTCCATGCATCATATTTAGTCCTCAAACTTCCAAAAGCTGCTTTCCATCTTATGCGAAGTTTCCCTTTGCTACCGAAAGGTCCAACAAACTGCTGAAATCTTCATCATTAGTACCTAAAAATGTGTTAATCACGTTGGTTAGCTCACTTACAGGAAAATGGACTAAAAGTGCAGGAATTATATATTTTATCCTCAAAAATTAGCCTAAAATATGGGCAAATTATGGTGTTTAGGCGTGTAAATACGCCCAACATCAACAATCTTTGATAAAGAAGTCAGGGAATTCTATTCGACATTGGATTTTTCTAAAGACGGACTGAAAATGACTGTTGTAGTTCAAGGAAAAACGTTGAATCTTTATGCTACATTACTTAGGAGAATTCTAGATGTTCCTATCAGTGGAGTGAGAAATATCTCAAAGAAACAACCCTCAATAGAGTTTTTGGCAAAAGCCTCAATGGTTAAAGGAAAATCTATGGTTGTAGTGAAAGGAAATCACTCAAGAGTGAGTTACAATTAGTCTTTGATTCGGCTAACAAGCAATTCTACCTAGATCACAAAAGTAAAACATTGCTACAACTACTAATTTGTATGTGATGGAGTATCTCAGCAGTTTTGAGTTCATTAGCCTACCTAAGTTAATAATAGAGTACATACATAAAGTTGTTCAAAGTAAAATGGAAAATATGTCACGCCTTATAGATATTTGTTGAACAAAGTGTTTGATCATTTTGGTATTTTTTGTGATAATGGAACTTCTAGAACTATGCTACAAATATTTAGTTTGAAGACTCTAGTCAAAACTGAGTGTGTAAAAAAAATTAGGTGACATCACTCAAAGTGAGCTCAACAAGGTAATAGAGGAGTTGAAATTCAACATAGAAGCTAAGGATGCAGAGGTCAACAAATTTCCCTTGAAATTTCAGCCCCTTTTAAATAAGGATCCAAGTGTCTCTGGAGAGCTTAGACTGAGAATGTTGCACTAAAGAAGAGAGTTTCAACACTAATTAATGAAGTTCTTGGCTTGAATGCAGAGATACGGCATCTGAACAATAACATGGCTCAACTTCTTTAAACACTCTTTTGAAGTTCTTCACTTGTTAATCTTTCTTGATTTTTGTTGCTTTTTCTCTAGAACATTAAAATTATTCACTGAAATGATACTTACCTTTTACAAATGAATGAATCTTTGTTTGTGTGTTTCATCTGTTCGCTCTTTATGTTAAAGTTGTTCTTCATGATAGTGTTTCCCTAGTAGCCATAGGTTAACTAACCTACGATTATTTTATTCTTGGTTTTCTGTTATCACTTTTCAATGATACCAAAAGGAGGAATATAGAATCTATGTAGTACGGACCAAGAGTGTGTGTTATATATATGGTGTTTCAATGTAACATCCAAAAAGTACACACTGAACGTCACACGATGCTTACAGTACCGATGGACCACAAGCTAACCCATGAGATGGTACCTACTGTAAGAACTGAATAACTCAATCATAAATGTGAAAGAATAACTGATATGCCATAAGGTTTTAATAACTGAAACAAACACTGAATTATGAATCTGAAGAAATAATTATCTGAGTCAGAACAAATACTGAAATATGAGATAAATTAAGTAACTAACGGCCATGTCAAATAAAGTCAGAATACTGAATAACTCATGATATTGTCTGGAAGCCTCTAAAATGAGTAACTGTGAGTTGATGGGATAGGCCCCAACGAACTCCAACTAACTACTAGACTGAAAGCACGAAATAAAATAATCTATCCACAAAATATAAGGACTCACCACACTACTGCTGAGAGTCTGAGAAGTCTAAGCGCTATCGGGGAACTGGGTGTCAAAACCTATGATATATACATCATAGCGCAAAAAACAAGTATGTGATCAGTACTTTGAATATACTGGTATGCTAAATGAGGTAGGATGGCATGCATGGTTTCATAAACAGGAATAATAATTGTTTGAATATACATTTAAAACATAGAATACTAAATAGAGAGAATAAAATCTGTAGATACTAAAAAATGTGAAATCTATAAATACTAGGGATGCTAGACTAAGCATATAACATGAACTGAATAGAAATCTGTAAACTGAAATACTAAAATAATTGATATTTTTATGCCTTGGTTAAACAACACTGATACTGAACTACAATCTAATTATTGGACTGAGACTATGGGAGCTATCGTCTAATCGACATACCCCAATGTAAGCTAATTGGGGTCCAACCTGTAACCCTAGTCGAAAGGGTGTCACTACCGTTCCATGGGTACTAACGTTGGCTATGTGAAACCACTATACTAATGTACTGTACCGAAGGACTAAGGGTGTTAATCCTGAACTGAATGGTGACCCCTGCGAGATAGTCAAGACTACACTGACGGGTGACTACTGATATCCTATGCTGGCTATGTAGTTCTGGAGTTTAGGGACTGCTACTAGAGACTCTGTCTATCTGTCAGGTAAGCTGCCATCCCTACACTCATTCGTTGCTAAGTCATACTCCCAACTGAATGACACTAAGTTACGAACTATTCTGAGTGTAACTAACTGACCTAGTAATGCTCATAAAATGTATTCTGAAGTTATTCTGAAGATAATGAGATGAGACTAAATAAGCAGCTATGGTTTTCAGGTATTCAATACCCCCAGGACTCAAATAAAAAATAGTAACATGATACTTAAACTTAGAGGACATAGCATGAAGGCTTTTATCAAACATGTATTCTTGTAAGCATTTTATCATACACTTGTAGTTCATAGTTTGGTCAAATCATACAGATGTTAGGGCACTTATAGTTATAGCATGAATTCAATATGAATAGTACTAAATCATGATTATTTCAATGAATGATAACATTAAAACATGGAGAATTGAATAACAACAATAATTTCATCTATGCATGGAGTAAAATCATAGTTCATGGAGATTCATAGGTGAAATCATAATTTAAAATTAAAATAACTTGAAAATATCACAATTTTGAAATTTAAATTGGATACTTGGACTCCATGGAAGAAAGGAACCCATGGATGAACATTTAAAATACCTAGGTTAATGAATTTGAGAGGATTGATGGTGAGTTTTTAAGATTTGGCCTTGAATTTAAGAGTTAGGGTTTTTGTGTTCTTGAAGAGAATGGATCCCCTTTTGAGTAATTTGAGAATAATAGGCATATGAAGCCCTATTAGTCTTTAATTGCATGTTTAGGACGAGTTTAGGGCTTTATAAATGACCAAACAGCCCTTTAGAAATTAAAACGTGGAACTAGAAAATTGAAAATCCTGATTTTAGGCCCTGGCGCCATGCTCCAGGATCATGGAGCCTCATTGGAAATTGACGACTGGTACCTGGAAGCTTGGCGTGACCCGGAGCTATCTCGGTAAGCCTTTGCAATGCCATTTTGGCTACATTCGCGACACACCCTTATCGCGGAGGCTCACTAAAAATTGCCAAATGTGAACTGCATCCTTGGCATAACATGCCAATATCGTGGTCTCTTACTAGAAATTTAAAATTGTCATTTAGACTGGCTCCGCGATGCGCTAGTGACCAAAATGACGGTGTTTAATGATAAAAACTTAAAATTTCCATAACTTCTTACATGGTTATCAGATTTGGGCGAATTTTAAATCATTGGAAAGCCAATTGATTTTCCTACGCAATGGCAAGCTCTAAACAAAAAAATAATGGGTATTTCGAAAATTTTATAAATGAATGCTCATGTATTGGGACTTAATTCATGCTATGTAAATATGGGGTATTACAATATCTCAGCCTTGGGATCATTCATCCTCAAATAAACTAGTTACGCTGAGGAAAACTGATGGACTGAGATTACACGCGGAACAAGCATATCTTATGCATGGAACGCATGACTGAATTGAGTTATAAATGCACGACTGACTTGAACATGATGTGCAACTCCAACTGAGCATGATAGAGAGAAATCTTAAGAAGATTAGTACCTTAAACCGACTCTGAATTAGTGAAAAAAAATGAGGGTACTTGGTCCGCATATCTGTTTCTGCTTCCTAAGTGGCTCCCTCAATAGGCTGATTCCGCCAAAGAACTTTGACTTATGGAACTTCTTTGTTCCTTAGTCTACAAACTTTATGATCAAGAACTATAACTGGAACTTTTACATAGAAAAGACTGTTCTGAACATCTACGCTTTCTAGGGGAGTAACTACAGCTGGATCACTTATACACTTTTTCGATAATGAGACATGGAACACTAGGTGTACTAAAGCTATATCTGAAGGAAACTCAAGCTCGCAAGCTACCTTTTCAAAATGACTGAGAATTCTGACAGGACCGACATAGCGGGGACTGAGTTTCCCTTTCTTACCAAACCTCTTTACCCCTTTCATAGGAGATATTTTTTAGTACACAGAATCAGCAATCTCAAACTTGAGACCCTTTCTTCCTATATCAGCATAATACTTATGTCAGCTCTGGGCTTCTATAAGATTTTCTCTGATCAACTGAACCTTCTCTAAGGTATCAAAAACCAAGTTGGGCCCTACTACTATGGGATCATTCATCCTCAAATGAGACTGGTTAAGCTAAGGAAAACTGATGGACTGAGATTACACACGGAACAAGCATATCTGATGCATGGAATGCATGACTGAATTGAGTTATAAATGCACGACAGACTTGAACATGATGTGCAACTCCAACTGAGCATGATAGAGAGAAATCTTAAGAAGATTAGTACCTTAAACCAAATCTGAATTAGCGAATAAAAATGAGGGTACTTGGTCCGCATATCTGCTTCTACTTCCCAAGTGGCTCCGTTAATGGACTGATTCTGCCAAAGAACTTTGACTAGTGGAACTTCTTTGTTCCTTTGTCTACAAACTTCATGATCAAGAATTTTGACTGGAACTTTCTCATAGAAAAGACTGTTCTGAACATCTACGCTTTATAGGGGAGAAACTATAGTTGGATCACCAATACACTTCTTCAATAATGAGACATGGAACACTGGGTGTACTAAAGCTAGATTTGAAGGCAACTCGAACTCATAAGCTACCTTTTTGAAACGACTGAGAATTTTCAAAGGACCGACATAGCAGGGACAGAGTTTCCCTTTCTTGTCAAACCTCTTTACCCCCTTCATGGGAGATATTTTGAAGTACATAGAATCACTAATCTCAAACTCGAGATGCTTTCTTCCCATATCTACATACTACTTATGTCGGCTCTGGGCTGCTCTAAGCTTTTCTCTGATCAACTAAACCTTCTCTAAGGTATCAAACACCAAGTTAGGCCCTACTACTATGGCCTTACCTACTTCAAACCAACCAATCTAAGATCTACATCTCCTACCATAAAGAGCCTCAAACGGAGCCATCTGGGTACTAGAATGATAGTTATTATTAAATGTGAATTCGATCAAAGGCAAGTGGTCATCCTAACTACCTTTAAATTCAACTATGTATGCTCTCCGCATATATTTGAGAGTCTGAATGGTCCTTTCTTCTGGACCATCTATCTGAGGGTGAAGGTTGTACTTAGATGGACTTAGGTACCAAGACCCTTTTGGAATTCTTTCCAGAAGTGAGAGGTAAACTGGGTACCTCTATCATAGATGATATATAAGGGAACACCATGTAACCTAACCAACTTTCTAAGATAGAGTTTGGCATATTCCTCGACTAAATATGAGGTATAGACTGGTAAGAAATAAGCTGATTTGGTAACCTATCTATGATAACCCAAATGAATCATCCTGATGATGAGTACAAGGCAGACCCATCATAAAGTCGATATTCACTTCTTCCCATTTCCATGTGGTAAAGTTGAACTCCTTCATAGACCCACTAGGATTCTATGCTTAATCTTAACCTGCTGGCATGTAGAGCACTTAGCTACGAACTCTGCAATGTCTCTCTTCATCATGCTCCACTAATAGATCTACTGCAAATCACAGTATATCTTAGTTGCCTTTGGATGAATAGAATAACACGCACCATGCTCTTCTGCAAAAATTCATTACCTCAGGTCATCTACACTAGACACACATAGCCGACCCTGACAACGCAGCACACTATCTCCCCCTTGGGAGAAAACCTCCACCCTCTGGTTTCTGACTGATTCTTTCAATGTAACTAGACTGGGATATCTATCTTACTTTTCCTTTACTTCAGAAACTAGAGAAGATTTTGAGTTACTCTGTACCCATACACTACCTTATGCTAAATCGACTAAGCAGACACCTAGTCGGGCAAACTGATAAACTTCCTGATCTAATTTCTTCTTACCATTCTCAACATGAGCAACACTACTGATAGACAATCTACTGAGAGCATTTACCACAATATTGGCCTTGCCCGGATGATACAAAACACTCATGTCATAATCTTTCAATAACTCTAACCACCTCCTATAAATCAATTCAAGTCTTTCTGAAAGAACATATACTACAAGATTTTGTGATCTATGAAACATATCAACATACACCCCATACAAGTAATGCCTCCAAATATTTAAGGTAAATACTACAGCTGTTAGCTTAAGATCATGAGCCAGTTAGTTCTTCTCATAGAGATTAAGCTGCCTTAAGGCATTGGATGTGACATTTCCTCTCTGCATAAGGACATAACCTAAACCTACTCTGGATGCATTACAGAACCCAACAAACCAATCTTAACCATCTGGCAAGGAAAGAATTGGGGCTGAGGTAAGTCAAGTCTTCAACTCCTGAAAACTCTTCTCACAAGGATCTGACCACTGAAACATAACTTTATTCTGAGTCAATATGGACATGGGGGATGTAATAGATGAAAACCCTTAAACAAACCGATGGTAATAGCCAACAAAACCTAAGAAACTCCTGATAGCTAATGGAGATATGGGTCTAAGCCAGCACCTCATTGCCTTGGTCTTTTGAGAATAAACTCTAATGCCATCACCAGAAATATATGGCCAATAAAATCTACTGATCTTAGCAAAAGTTCACACTTAATAAATTTAGCGAACAACTAGTGAGCTCTAATAGTCTGTAACACTATTCTGAAATGGTCTGTAAGAAGATTTTCTCTATGGGAGTAAACAAGAATGTCATCAATAAAGACTATGATGAGCATGTCCAAGTACTTCTTGAACACTCAGTTCATTAAGTCCATGAAGGCTTATGGGGTATTCATGAGACTAAAGGACATGACTAGAAATTCAAAATGACCATACCGAGTTCGAAAAGCTATTTTTTGAATGTCACATTCCCTGACCATGAGCTGATGATAGCCTGATCTGAGGTCTATCTTGGAAAAGTAGGTGACACCCTGAAGTTGGTCAAACAAGTCATCGATTCTAGGAAGTGGAATTTATTCTTGACTGTGACTCTATTCAGTTGATGGTAGTCTACATATATTCTGAGAGAACCATCTTTATTAAGCATGAATAGAACTGGTGCACCCCACTACATAATGAATAACTGACTATATTGTCTGAATGACTCTAAACTAAATAATTGTTAGTTGATGGGACAGGCCCTAACTAACTCCAACTAACTATTAGACTGAAATCATGAAATAAAAAAATTTATCCTCAAAATATAAGGACTTACCACTGCTATTGTTAAGAGTTTGAGAAGTCTAAGCATGATCCAGGAACTGAGCATCAGAACCTATGATATAATACATCATAGCACAAAAAAAAGGTATGTGATCAGTACTTTGCATGTACTGGTATACTAAATGAGGAAGGGTGGCATGCATGGTTTCATGAACAGGAATAATAATTGTCTAAATATACATGTAAAAGATGGAATACTAAATAGAAAGCATAAAATTTATAGATACTAAAAATATGTAAAATCTTTAAATACTGGAATGCATGACCAAGCATATAACATGAACTGAATAGAAGTCTGTAAACTGAAATAACTGATATCTGTATGCCTTGGTAAAACAACACTGAGACTGAACTACTGATTTGATAATTAGACTGAGACTGTAGAAGCTATCATCTAATCGACATTCCCCAATATGAGATAATTGGGGTCCAACCTGTAACCCCAGTTGGAAGGGTGTCAATATCATGACACGGGTACTAATACTGGATTTGTGGATCTACAAGAATGATGTACTATCCTAAAAAATTAAGGGTGTTAAGCCTAAACTGACAGGTGGCCCCTGCGAGATAGTCAAGCCTACACTAATGGGTGACTTCTAATATCCTACACTGGCTACATAGTTTTGGAGTTTAGGGACTGCTACTAGAGACTTTACCTATCTATCGGGTAAGCCTCTATCTCTATACTCACTTGGTGCAAAGTCCTGCTCCCAACTGAATGATGTTGTGTTACTGACTATTCTTAGATTGACTAACTAACCTAGTAATGCTCATAATATGTATTCTGAAGTTATTCTAAAGATACTGAGATGAGACTAAATAAGAAGATATGATTTTTGGGTATTCAATATCCCCAGGACTCAAAAACAACAATAGTAACATGATACTTAAACTTAGAAGACATAACATGAAGGCTTTTATCAACCATGTATTCTTGTAGGCATTTTGTCAAACACTTGTCGTTTATAGTTTGGTCAAATCATAGTAATGTTAGGGAACTTGTAGTAATATCATGAATTCAACATGAATAGTACTATATCATGATTAATTCAATGAATGATAACATTAAAACATGGATAATTGAATAACAACAATAATTTCATCTAGATAAGGTGTAAAATCATAGTTTATGAAGATTCATGGGTGAAATCATAATTTAAAATTAAAATATTGAAAAGATCAAAATTTTGAAATTTAAATCGGATACTTGGACTCCATGGGTTAAAGGAACCCATGGATGAACATTTAACATACCTGGATTAATGAATTTGAGAGTATTTATGGTGAGTTCTTAAGATTTGGCCTTGAATTTTAGAGCTAGGATATTTGTGTTCTTGAAGAGAATGGATCCCCTTTTGAGTAATTTGTGAATAACAGGCATACGATGCCCTATTAGGCTTTAAATTAGTGTTTAGAACGAGTTTAGGGATTAGTAAAATGACCAAACAGTCCCTTAAAAATTAAAACGTGGAATTGGAAAACTAAAAATCCTGATTCGAGACCTTGGCGTGACATGGCAGGATTGCAGAACCTAACTAGAAATTGACGACTGGGACCTAAAAGCTTGGCGCGATGTGGAACTATCGCGGTAAAGCTTTGGAATGCCATTTTGGCCACCTCCACGATGCGCCATTATCACGGAGGCTCACTAGAAATTGCCAAATATAAACTAGATCTTTGGTGCGACGTGCCAATATCGCGGTCTCTTACTGGAAATTAACTATTGTAATTTAGACTGCCTCCGCGATGCGCTAATGACCAAAATGACTTAGTTTAATGACTGAAACTTAAAATCACCATAAATGTTTACTCGATTATTGGATTTGGGCAAATTTTACATCGTTGGATAGCTAATTAAAATTTCTATGCAATAGCAGGCTCTAAACTAAAAAATAATGTGTATTTAAATAGTTTTATATATAAATGGTCATGTATTAGGACTTAATTCATGCTAGGAAAATATGGAGTATTAAAGTTAAGGAATAGGTGCCAGGTACCAGGTGCATATGTGTTGAATGTTGAAAGGCATACTGACAGGGGGAATAATGTTAGAAAAGCAAGATGCCATATTGATAGGGAGAAAGTATGGTTTATAGTGATAGGGGACCATTCATCGACAGTAGTAGTGATCACTCTAATTGAATGAGGTGAGTGAACATTGATGCTCAAAATCTATTATTGGTTTATCATCATCAAACAGGGAGAAAATTTCTATATCTTGTTTTAATGATGATTAGATGACAATAAGGGACCAGGTCCCTAGGTCTTCATGAATTCAGTACAGTTGTCACTGTCCTGTGCAGTTTTGTCTTCTAGTCTAACAAACTGGGCAGGTGACGTTGTAACTATCAGGACACCTGGCCCAATTAAATTTCTACCTTCATCATTAGTCCACTATAAAATCAAAAGAATGTTTCTCAATTGAGTGGTTTTTTCTGTCTAATTGTTCAAGATAGAAATTCTCAAAAACTTAAATATTTCTCAACTCCCAAACCTTTGTGTACTGAGAGAGTATATGTTTTTGAGTCGAGTCTTGGATTGTAATTGAATTACTTATGTTATAGGAGTAATCTTGTTTTTTTTTCTTGAGAGTGCTTAGGTAGAGTTACCTGAGTTTGATATTAGTTAAAGTTAATGAATATCAAGGTGAGTTCTTGGCATAGTTGTCAAGGTAGGCTTGTATTTGAGTTATTATAAACAGTTGGAGCCTAGAGATAATTTTAATTCGAGTTTGTAATCAAGAGGTTAATTATAGAGGATTGTTGAGTGCTTGTAAGGGCAAGCATGCTTTTTCCTCCCTTTAGCAAGAAGGTTTTCGTATTAAATATTTGTGTTTTTTAAATTCCTGTAAAGTTTTTGTAATGCCCCAAATCTAGTACCCGGAATGCTACACGGTGCTCATGACTCCGAAGGACCATAAGCCAACCCATGGCTGATATTTGTACCTGAACACTTCATATTATACTGTATAAATGCGCAAATAAAGGATGAAAGGCCAAAAGGGTCAAAACTGAGTCATAGTATCTGATAAAATATAACATATGGGTGGGGTATGAAATACCCAAAACAACTAAAATAACTGTCTAATCATGATAGTCTAAAAAGCCTCTAACTATCTCAATAAGGAGTTTTTGGGACATGTCCCCAACTAACTCCAACTACTATAATAAACTAAGTACCAAAATTATAGAATAATGCTCATGTCCTCAAAGAATAAGGACTCACTGCTGACTCTGACTGCTAGGTACTGGGATGTTAGCGATGCTCTAGAGCTCATGCTTCTGAACCTATGGTATAAACCACCATAGGTCAAATGCATCAGTACGTTTGAATATACTGGTATGCAAGTGAGGTAGGCTGAATGCAAAAGGTTCAAATGAATGAGCAACGCTAACTTATTGAATAACATGAACTTGAGAATACATACATGAATAAGTGACTGTGACTGAATTTGTGATGGTACTGGCTACTGAGTCTGATTGCTGATAACATGAGTCACTGATAACTAATATAACTAATACTGAGAATCTATATCTAATAGTTTAGGTTCTGATGGAACTAACTGAGTTTCGTACTATTCTGAGTTGACTGTATCTGATAGTCCTAAAATTTTGAAGAGCTATATGAGTTCTATTACTAATACTGAGTTTGAAACTGTAACTGTGGGAAGTAGTTATCTAACCAACATGCCCTAAATAAATAAATATAGCTAGGTTGGGGTGCAATCTATAACCCCAGTTGGAAGGGTTTAAATACCACGCCATTGGTAAAGACAAACTGTGTGTGACCCTCATCTGACAGTGTCCACAAAAGAGAATGGTGTGAACCTCATCTGATAGGGTTTAACCACCTAATCAACCCTCATCTACCAGTGTTGATGTCTCAACCTATGTTGGATACATAGTTCTAGAATGCAAGGATTTCTTCTAAGGATCACACCTTCAACTATCAGTGTGTGAATAGACACTGAACATGATTAACTGAACTGAACTGAACTGAGTTCATTGAGTTTTGTTGACTGATGGAATACTACTGAGATTACTGAAGTACTGAGCTTTCTGAGATTACTGAGTTTACTGAGTTTTCCTGAGTCACATGACTGACTAAATTATACTGAATATGGCTTGACTAAGTATATCGTGAAAACATGACACAGACTCTAGGAACACAGCTAAATTATCAGGTATTAAATACCCCCAGGACTCGATAGCATAATATCTAAATCATTACACAAGCCTAAAAGCACAATAATGTCTATATACTCAAAATTTATTCATTAAGACATTTCAACGAACACTTAGGGTGTATCACTTTTGCATGAATGGGGAATACATAATTGTATACTATATCATGGCATTAATCCATTCTCATGAACAATTTATCTAGCACTTACACATAAACTAATCATGGCATGGTATCTTCTCTTATTAGTTCACATAGGCAATTCATCAAGCACATAATGAACATATTATATGTAGACCACATTGCACAACAAGTAAGCATCATGATTCAATTCTAATTTCACAAATGAAGGGTTTAATCATGGTTTCACATGAATCTACTCATATAAAAACTGATTCCACATAAAATTCATCACCAAGAATGGATTAGAATTTAAGTGGTCATCATCAACATGAACAAAAGCAAACCCAATATGGGATTCATAAAAATCCATACACTTGAACTTTGAAAAGAGTTTATTGAGCTTCATGGGTTAAAGGGACCCATGAATCAACACTTGACATACCCGAGTTAATGAATTTGGAAGGATTGATGGAGAGTTCTTGTGATTTGGCCCTTGAATTTGAGAGTTAGGGTTCCTTGGCTTGAGAGAGAGCAACTCAATTTGGGAAAAATAGAGTGAATAATGATATCCTTAGGCTATGTAGGGTTAAATTTTGTGTTAAAGGTTGAACTAAAATCATTGGAAAAGACCCATTTAACCCTGGCCGCGTCTTTTGATTTTTATAGAATGGTTAGCAAGAAATCCCCAATTATGTATATGTTCATGCAAGCCAAGTGTTTGTTGAAAAGCCTTATTGAATGATTTATGATATGTTGTGTGCACTCCTATTCATGTGTATTCCTTATTTGGTGAACTTTGAGATATTGGTAAGCACTTTCTATACCTTTACATGTTCATGATATTTAAGTGATTGACGAGATATTGCATTGATTATGTTGTGGATGATAGCCTATTGTCATGTCATGTACGAGTTGTCCTATTTTATGATATTTATGTTATTGAGTCCTAGGGGTATCTAATACCCAAAATTTAATTGCTTTTCTAGTGCTGAGTCAGTCTCAAGATAATCTCAGTGGTGCTATGCTCAGTAGAATTCAGATAGTTACAAAACTTAAGGAAATTTAGTGATCTCACTATAAGTACAATCCAGTCTCAATATCAGTCTAATCCGACTTAGTATTTAGTTCCGACTCAACAGTATTCAGTAGTACTCAGTAGTATTTAGTATTCAGCTCAAACTTTAGTGAAACTCAGTAGGATAACAAGAATTCAGTAGTATTTAGCCAGATAGTAGAATACAGGTGGCATTCTTTTAGATAAAGGAACCAAGTGAACTCAGTCAGATCAGTTAAGAAATATGAACAATAACAAATTTAGCTCAGTCTAAGTTCAGTTAAGAATCAGTTCAAAGTCCTTCAGTTGGGAGTAGGAACTAGCACCGACCGAGTGCAGGGATGAAAGATCCCCCATTAGGGAGGTAGAGTCATTAGTAACAATCCCTGAACTCCAAAACTACATAGCCAGCGCAGGACTGGGAGTCACCCGTTAGATTAAGGCTTGAGTATCATACCGCCTTAGGCTTGACTTCCTATTCAGGGTCACCCATTAGAGAGGATTAACCATAGTAGAGTTCTTGTATTGACACCCTTTTAGCTGGGGTTACAGGTTGGACCCCACAAGTTCTGATCTGGGGCATGTCGATTAAGTGAAAACTCCCACAGTTGCAATTTCAGTATCAGTCTTCAATGTCGAACTTAGAAATCAAGACTGTTAAATACAGTCACCCATCTTAGTAAGGAACTTAAATAGTTCCATAGATTCATAGACCACCCGTTAGATAGGCTTGGTCTCACCTAAAGTTAAACAATATCAGTAATAATAGATCCAGAGATCACCCATTAGATAGGCCTGATCGCTAACTCACTCTAATATATCTATTATTAAAAGATTTAGATATCTTCTGCTAGATAGGTCTGATCTCAAATACAATCATCCCTTATCATTATTTGTAGATATAGAGATCATTTGTTATAGAGGTTTGATCTTAGATTTTGTCAGTCGATAGTAGCAAGCTCAGAACTCAATTATTGATATGAGTAGATTCAGTTATTCAGTATTCCAAAGTTAGTAAACTCAGAAATCAGTATTAGTAGACCCATTCATCAGTGATCAGTATTTAGAAACCAGTATTCAGAGTTCGTATTCAGTGTTACTGCGATTCCATTTTTGTTTTGTGCGTTCATGCATATATCCCCATTCAGTACTCTCATTTGATTCAGTTAAGTAATGTTCATTCATAAGCCCTTGCATTCAGTCTTACCTCATCTAGCATACCAGTACATTCAAAGTACTGACATATACTTTTCTCTTACGCTATGTTGTCTTATACCATAGGTTCAGAAGAGCGAGATCTAGGACACCTTAATAGTCCAGGCTCAGCCAGTAGCGGTTGACTTAGCAGTGATTCCTCATCACTCGAGGATAATCCTTATTTTATTATGGAATTAGACTCAGTTTATTTTTAATGGACGGAGTTAGTTGGGGACATGTCCAATCGACTCCACAGTTCAGACAGTTTAGAGGCTTTTCGGACAGATGTATCAGTATTCAGTTTTTAGTTTTGAGTATTTTAGATGTTTTGAATATTATGTCAAGTTTCCGCCAATTTTCCATGTTTATTTAAGTATATTATGCAATGCTCAGTTAAAAGTACCAGCAGAGGGTTATCTTGTGGTCCTTTGAGATCACGAGCACTGTGTGGTGTTCTGGTTCTAAAAAATCGAAGTGGGTTAAGTTGGATTCTATTCAAGGTACAAGTTGACCCTATAAGTCATCAAGAATCATAAAATTAGTATGATGTGAAGTGGTGAGTTCAAACATATAGTCTTTCAAATATTCTATCCAAGGTATGAGTAGGGGGCTATAAGTCGTATGGACATATTACTAGTCGTAGGTATAGACTCGTATGTTTACTAGTATGTACTCTCTTAGGTTCTGTCAAGCTTACGAGTTAGGAGTCCTAGTATTACCTCACCATACGAGTTGTATGGTTAAGTCGTATCGACTGATGACCAAATTCTGTAATATTCAGTTAAAGGGCTTTTTGGTCTTTTCCTCTTTATAATTCCCAACCACAACCTATAACCCATAAAGAGGCATTATTTTTATTCTCTTTCCAATCAATTAAAAACACTGACCTCCTCCTATCTTTAAGAACATCAAGATTAAGGTTACTCTCCCAAAATTCATCTTTCAAGTCCCAAGGTTCAGGCTCTATTCGCAAGTCAAGAAACTTTAGGTATGTGGGGTTTATGAACAAGGTTATTCTTTTATCTTTGTGTCCGAAGTGAATAATTTTAAGAATTAAATTTACTTATTTAGAATTAGATTTCATGTCCAAATAGCCATATTCTTAAAGTGTGATACTACCATGTGATTAAAATCTTTAAGTGCATCAAGGTTTACATATATTCATGTTTTGATTTACAAGATTCATATTAAGATTTGAATTTCACTATCTTGGCTTAATATTATTGAAATATCTAAAGGTGATTATTGAGCATGATGTTTTATAATGAAATCCTATGAAATAAAGTAGAAATTCCAAGTTCCAAGCACAAACATTAAGCTTACATTGAAGTTTAAGCCTTTGAAACTTCATTCACATACATTATAGCATGATTCAAGAAATATTGTTCTTTTTATCTAAATATAAGATATGAAATCTACAACTATTCATCATAATTATGATTTAAACAAAAGAGAAGCATAATTGGTTTTCATTCTATAAACCCTTATGCTATTTTAAGGTAGATTTACTAAAGTATGAGCATATAAGTATTTTAGGGGTCGTATTTAGAACTGAGAAGGGAATGCGGATGAGCGTATCCTGAATTCCTAAGAACTACAAGCCACCATAGTTTAAGATTTTTCCTAATATGGAGAAGTTCAGTGATCACTTAAGGTTCTATTCTGGTGAAAGGATAGAACAGCTATCCCCAATATAGGTAAGACATTGGAATCTATGGTAGCTCACATGGCTTATGTCGGTTAGAAGAATCCCCCATTAAAAAGAGTAAAAGTAAAATCTTTTATAAACAAGGTGTTATGAATCATAAAGTTTATCTGTATGCCTCATTATTCATATTTATGATCTTGGAATCTTTGTTTATTTCAAGTTCAAGGTGAGTTATTTTGCACTTAGCATACATTATTTAAAAGTTTATATGTGCATTCAATTATTGTTTTACTTATGAATTCACCCTCATTATACTCAGTACATTCTAGAGGTACTAATCCATATATATGTCTATGTGCTACATTATTTTATAATGTAGGTTCGGGTGCTCGTTTCCAGTAGAACAATTGACTGTGGGCATTATCACCTACATCCTGACTTTTGGTGAGACCTCATCGTCTGAGGACCCAGTTTATCAAACTACTACTCATTGATGATAGTGTTTAAGTTATTTGATTTTTATTTATGTTCGATTAGTTGGGGTTTGTCCTAGTGGATCTCTAGACATTAATAAAGGTTTGTCAAACTAATTATTTTCTATTTCAAAGAATTTGTTTAAAGATTTCCAAGTTAAAGACCTTTATTAAGATAAGAGATTATTTCCCTTCAAGTTTGTATATATGTGAGAGCACTTCTCATGTTAGTTTCAAGATAAATAGATATCATGGGTTAGCTTAGTTCTATTCATAGTCTTAAGCACCGTCTAACGTCTACGGGGTACTCTCGGTGTGTTACAAACTTGGTATTAGAGCATAAGGTTTAAAGAGTCCCAGTAAGTCAGACAAGCCGTATTATGTAGAGTCTTAATCATGAGTGTGAAGCACATCATATTTATGAGTAGGAGGATATGGAACAAGTTAGAAATCATCATTTACTTCATTGTCTATCGTTCTTAAAGTTGCCTCTATCAGCCTTAACTCATGCTTTTATATGATAGAATAAGCTGCCTCGCTAAGTCGATGCATGCAAAAATGATGATAAACCACCCCCAAATGTTGACCCTCTGAATGAGAATGTGTCTCATGATGAATTTTAAGTTGCCTTTCAAGAGTTGGCCCAAGCTGTGAATATCAATGTTTAGGGAAACCAACAAGCATCAGTCCCACTTCAGCAAAATAGTAATTTAGCTGCAGCCCATACTCGGGACTTTATGAGGATGAATCGACCTGAGTTCCATGGGTCAAAGGTGGAAAGATTACTTAGATTATGCATATGACTAAAGAGGAGAGTGTAGAATTTGCCTCCTATAGGTTGAAGGATGTTGCTTATGATTGGGTTGTTATGTGAAAGGAAGGTAGGGGTGAGAATGGTTATCCTATGAGTTGGCAGGTATTTCAAAATAATTTTCTAGAGAGGTTCTTTCTGTGTGAGATGAGGGAGGATAAAGTGGAAAAGTTCATCAACCTGAGGCAGGACTCTATGATAGTGAAGAATTACTGCCTTAAGTTCACTCAGTTGTCTAAGTATGCTCCCAATTTGCTATCTAACTTTAGAGCTCATATGAGTAAGTTTGTTACTAGGGATCTTATTTGGTGGTTAAGAAGTGTACGACTGCCCTACTTATTGGGGATATGGATATTTCTCAGTTGATGACTCATGCTCAATAGATTGAGGCAAAATTTTTAAGAAAAGAGAGAAGAGAAATAAGAGGGCTAGGACTAGATAATTTGAGTATAGTCAACCAAGGTCTAGGAAAGTCTTTCACAGTTTCAGGGTCAATCATCAGTACCTGTGCTTTTTTCAGCCAATGCCCCTACACCTAGAACCATGCAAGAGCAGTAGGGCAGGACTTCGAACTCCAGGTCTCTGAACATTGTAGTTGGGAGGCCTAGTTACTCGACATGTGCAAAATACGGAAAGACCCATCTTGGTGAGTCTTTGATGGACAAAGGAGGCTATTATGGTTGTGTCAAACTGGGTTACAGAGTCAAGGAGTATCCGTATACTAAGTAAGAAGTAGGGATGTTCATCATCAGGCTCAGGTAACTAATGCAATAGTTCAGCCAGGTTGTCCTATTCCCTCACAGGGCGCATCATCCAGTACCAGTGGTAGCCAGTGCCAAAATAAATTTTATACTTTACCATCCCATCAAGAGTAGGAGAGTTCGCTAGACGTTGTCACTGGTATGCTTTGTGTCTTCCACCTTGATGTATATGTTTTGTTAGACCCAGGATCAAACCTCTCTTATGTGACTCTATTGGTTGCTGTAAATTTTGGAGTAGGTCCTAAAAATATCTCCAAGCCCTTCTAAGCTTCTACCCTAGTGGGTAAGTCAGTTGTTTCTAGGCCCATGTATAGGGAGTGTCCCATTACCATCCTCCAAAAGATCAGGCTAACAGACCTAATGAAGTTAGAGATTATGGATTTCAATGTTATTTTAGGCATGGATTAGATCTATTCATGTATGCATCAATAGATTGTCACACCCGCATGGTAAAGTTTTAGTTTTTTAGTGAGACGGTTTTCGAGTAGGATGGTAGTTTTGAGTCTCCTACAGGTCATTTCATATTTTATCTTAAGGCTAAAAATTTAATATCAAAATGGTGTATCTACCATTTAGTTTGAGTCAAGTATACTAAGTTTGAAGCCCCAATAGTTCAATTAGTTCATGTAGTCAATGAGTTTTTGAAGGTTTTCCCCAAAGATCTGCCAGGGGTACCTCCATATAGAGAAATAGAATTCAGTATTGATCTTCTTCCTGATACTCAGCCCATCTCTATTCCTCTATATCATATAGATTTGGCCAAACTTAAAGAGTTAAAAGAGCATCTTAAGGACCTCATAGATAAAGGTTTCATCAGACCCAGTATTTCTCTATGGGGTGATCCAGTCCTTTTCCTGTGCAAGGAAGATAGTACTCTCAGAATGTGTATAGATTATAGATAGTTAAACAAGGTTACCATCAAGAACAAGTATCTCATTCCTAGAATCAATGACTTTTTTTATCATCTTCGGGTCTCCCGGTAGTTCTCCAAGATTGACCTTAGGTCGAGATACCATCAGTTAAAAGTTAGACATTCTAAAAATAGTTTTTCGAATTAGGTATGATCATTTTGATTTTGTAGTTATGTCGGACTAAAAAATGCTCCTACACCTTTATGGATTTGATGAGTAGGGTCTCCAAGAAGTACTTGGAATATTTTTTATTGTCCTTATAGATGACATACTGGTGTATTCTATAAGTGAGGAGGAGCATGCAGACTATTTAAGAATAGTGTTACGGACCCTTAAGGACCATTAATTATATACGAAGTTTGGTAAATTTAAATTCTGGTTGGAATTAGTTTCCTTCTTGGGGCATGTTATTTCAGGGGCTAGTATCTATGTAGATCCTCAGAAGACTATGTAGTGAAGAACTGGCCTAGACCCATCACTCCATCCTATATTAGGAGTGTTTTGGGTTATGCTGGGTATTATAGAAGATTCGTTGAAGGGTTCTCCTCTATATCCACTCCATTAACTAAGTTGTCTCAAAAGAAAGTAAATTTATATGGTCAAATAAGTATAAGAAGAGTTTCCAAGAGTTAAAGGATAGGTTGACTTCGGCACCGGTGTTAGCTCTATCGGAGGGGTTAGATGGATTTGTGGTGTATTGTGATGATTTTAGAGTTAGGTTAGATTGTGTGTTAATGCAAAATGGAAGAGTAATAGCTTATTCCTTGAGGCAACTTAAGGATCACAAAAAAAATTACCCAACTCATGACTTGGAGTTAGCTGTCGTGGTTTTTGCCTTGAAAATTTGGAGGCATTACTTTTATGGTGTGCATGTTGATGTTTTCACTAACCACAAAAGTCTTTAGTATGTATTTTCTCAATGGAAGCAGAATCTTTGTCAGAGAAGGTGGTTGGAGTTATTAACAGATTATGACATGAATGTGCTCTATCATCTAGGTAAGGCCAACATCATGGTAGACACACTAATTAGGTTTTGTATGGGTAGTGTGTCTCATGTGAAGAAGGACGAGTGATAGTTGGCCGGAGAAGTGCATAGATTATCCTATTTGGGGTATGTCTGCTCAGCATTAATAATGGAGGAGCTATAGTTTAGAATGGTTCAAAATAATATTTGGTAGTGGAAGGGAAGGAGAAAAAGTGAAATGATCCCATTCTTATCTAGATATTGGACGCAGTTCAGCAGTGGAAGGTTGAGGTTTTCTCCCAAGAGAGAGATGGTTTACTTTTCTATCAAGGAAGACATTGTATTTCGGATGTAGACGGGTTGGGGGAAAGTATACTATCCTAGGCTCATGGTTCAAGGCATTTCATTTATTCGGGTGCTACTAAGATGTACCAAGACTTGCGAGAGATTTATTGGTGGAATGATATTAAGAGAGACCTACTAGAGTTTGTGGCCAAGTGTCCTAACTACCAACAAGTTAAAGTTAAACACCAGAGGTTAGGTGGTATGTTGCAAGAGATTATTATTCCTACTTAGAAGTGTGAAGTAATAAATGTGTGTTTCATCATAGAGTTTCCTCGCAATAAGCGTTAGCATGATTCAATTTGGGTTATAGTTGTTCGAATGACTAAATCAGCCCTTTTTTACCTATCAAGACTTCAGATACCGCGGAGGATTATGCCAGAATGTATATCCGTGAGTTATTAAGACTTCATGGGATACCCTTGTCTATCATTTCAAACAAAGTCACGCAATTCACTTTACAGTTTGTCCAGTCTTTTCAGAAGGTCCTTGGTACAAAGGTCAGGCTCAGTACTGATTTTCATCCATAGACCGATGGTCAAGATAAACGCATAATTTAGACAATAGAAGACATGTTGAGGGTGTGTGTTTTAGACTTTAAAGGAATTTGGAATGACCATCTACCTTTGATTGAGTTTACTTATAACAATCGTTACCATGCTAGCATTCAGATAGCTCCATTTGAAGGTTTGTATGGAGTAGGTACAGATCACCTATAGGATGGTTCAAGGTTTTTTAAGCGGCTTTGATTGGGCCTAACTTTGTTCTTGAATCTATGGAAAAGTTTTAGTTGATTTGTGAGAGACTGAGAACTGTTCAGAGCCATCAGAAATCATATGCTGATGTAAGAAGGAGAGAGCTCAAATTTGAAGTGGGCAATTGGGTATTCTTGAAGGTGTCTCCAATGAAGGGAATTGTGAGACTTGAAAAGAAGGGGACGCTGTGTCCCTAATTTGTTGTTCCATATGATATAGTGAGATACGTAGGAGAGGTTGCTTACAAATTGAACCTTCCATCAGAGTTAACTGCAGTTCACCTAGTGTTTCATGTTTCAATGCTTAAGAAGTGTATTGGAAATCCATCCTTATTAGTTCCCCTAGAGAGTATTGGGGTCAAGGATAACCTTATGTATGAGGAGATTTCTATGGAGATACTTGATAGGCAGGTTCAAGGATAATGAATAAGGAGGTAGCATCGGTAAAGGTTCTTTGGAGAAACTAGTTAGTTGAAGGAGCTACTTGGGATGCTGAAGCAGACATGATGACCAAGTATCCTCATCTATTTTTCTCCAATTCAGTTCCTTGTTAAACTATTATTTCCAGCAATTCCTTTCTCTTAGAGTTCATTGATTTGCTCCTATATCGTATATTATATTGTAAGAAACTAAGCCCTTGTGGTAGTAGTAAGCCTAATTGTAAACTCAGTGTGGAGATGTTGATTCTTTTCTATATCCCTAGCCCTACGTTCATCACAATTTAGGATGAATGTTTCCAAGAGAGAGATATTCTAATACCCTATGTTTGAAAGCTTTTGTATATCATATGACTCTATCCATTGAGTCATACATACATCATTCAAGTAGTATGTAGTGAGTCGTACCATGTTAGTGGGGGGTGAGTTGGATTCGCTTCAAGGTACGATTTGACCCTAAAAGTCATCAAGAATCATATGAGTAGTATGATTTAAAGTCATAAGTTCAATAGTGTAGGCTCCCAAATATTCTATCCAAGGTACGAGTGGGGGACTATAAGAAGTATAAAAGATGTTACTAGTGATAGGTAAAAACTCGTATGTTGACCAGTATGTACTCTCTTAGGTTTTGTCAAGCTTATGGGTTAGGAGGCCTAGTCGTAACTCACTATACGAGTAGTATGGTTAAGTTGTATAGACTGACGACCAAATTCTATAATGTACAGTTGAAGGGCTTTTTGGTCTTTTCCCCTCTTATAACTCCCAACCACGACCTATAACCCACAAAGAGGCATTATTTTCCTCCTTTTTCCAATCAATTAACAAAACTTACCTCTTCCCATCTTCAAGAACATCAAGATTAGGGTTCCTCTCCCCAAATTCATCTTTCAAGTCCCAAGGTTCAGGATCTCTTCACAAGTCAAGAAACTTCAGGTATGTTGGGTTTATGAACAAGGTTATTCTTCATCCTTGTGCCCAAAGTGCATTATTTTTAGAAATAAATTTACTTGTTTTGTATTAGGGTTCATGACCAAATAGAAATATTCTTGAAGTATGATACTACCATCTGATTGAAAGCTTTAAGTGCATCAAGGTTTACATATATTCATGTTTTGACTTACAAGATTCGTATTATGATTTGAATTTCACTATCTTGACTGAATATTGTTGAAAGATATCAAGGTGATTATTGAGCATGATATTTTATTATGAAATCCTATGAAATACAATAGAAATTCCAAGTTCTAAGTACAAGCATTAAGTTTACAAGGAAGTTTAAGGCTTTGAAACTTCATTCACATACATTATTTCATGACTCAAGAAAGACTGATCTTTTAATCAAAAGATAAGATATGAAATCCATAACTATTTATCTTGATTATGATTTAAAGAAAAGAGAAGCATACCTGATTTTCATTCTATAACCTGTATGCTATTTTAAGGCGGCTTTCTTAAAGTATGAGACATAAGTATTCTAGGGGTAGTATTTAGAACCGAGAAGGGAATACGGATGAGCGTATCCTAAATTCCTAGAAGCAACGAGCCACCATAGGTTAAGCTTTTTCCAAATATGGATGAAGTTTAGTGATCACTTATGTTAAGGTTTTATTCTGATGGAAAGGATAGAACAACTCTCCCTAAAGTGAGTAAGACGTTGGACTCCATGATAACTCACGTAGTTTATGTCAGTTAGAAGAATCCCCAGTTAGAAAGAGTAAAAGTAAAAGCTTTTAGAAACAAGGTGGTATGACTCACAAAGTTTATCCTTATGCCTCATTATTCATATTTATGATCTTGCAGTCTATGTTTATTTCAAGTTCAAGGTGAGACATTACACTTAGCATACATCATTTGAAAGTTTATATGTGCATTCAGTTATTGTTTTACTTATGCATTTAACCCCATATACTTAGTACATTCCAAAGGTACTGGCCCACATATATGTCTATGTCCTACACTATCTTATAATGTAGGTTCGGGTGCTCAATTCCAACAGCACGATTAATTTCGGGCATCATCACGTACCTCTCGACATTTGGAGAGTCCTCATAGTCTGAGGACCTAGTTTATTGGACTTCTTCTCATTGACAATAGTGATTTAGTTATTTGATTTCCATTTATGTTTGAGTCAGCTGGGGTTTGTTCCAGTGGCTCTCTAGACATTAGTATAGGCTTATCAGACTTATTATGTTTTCAAGTCAAAAAGTTTGTTTAAATATTTCCAAGTTAAAGACCTTTATTAAGATATGAGATCGTTTACCTTCAATTTTATATATATTTGAGTTCACTTCTCATGTGATTTCCACCTAAATAGATATTATGGGTTAGCTTAGGGCTATTCGCAGTCTTAAGCACTATGTGACGTCTAGGGGATACTCCTGGGAAATTATACATACTAGATAAATCCATATGAAACATATGTATGAACTCAAAGACAACACAAACAGAATCTTGAGAAAGAGGCAAGGCAACACTAGTATCACAAATATGAGCCAAATAGGTCAAACATCCCCTCTAAACAAAGCGATGATCCTGAACATAGTATATAACCCTCCTGGGACCCAAATAAAGTGCACCCTTCTTACCTATCCTTGGCACACCCGGTGGAGCTAAAGTCAATGTCTTAACATTATAATCTAGGACATTATGGTAAGGCGCCAACCAATCTATTCCCAGAATGACGTCGAAATCAATCATATCTAAGACAAGAAAATCTACCCAAGTCTCACACCCATCAAAAGTGACAACACAAGATTGGTATACATGATCCACCACTAAAAAATCTCCTACAGTGGTAGATACACGAATAGTCATGGAAAAAGGCTTACTAACAGAATCAAAGCCCAGGAAAAATATGCAGACAAATAGGAGAAAGTCGATCCTAGATCAAATAACACAGATGCAGATCTAAAACAAATGGGGACAATACCTATCATAACAGCATTAGAAGCCTCTACATCTGGTTTGAAGGGTATAGCACATCTCCAACACACTCAACACAAGGCTCAAGGGATAGTCCCCTAGCACTACCCCTAGATAGAGCATATCCACGTGCCCATCCACTACCTTAAGCCCGTCCATGACTCGCAACTCGCCCTTTAAATTGGGCTCTTTCCTTGAATAAAGTCTCTGCATCTCCAACCTCACAAGATCTAGTCATCACCATCTGCGTCAAAAAGAGTGAAATATGACTTAGAACATAAGGTTTGAAGGAAATTCCACACGATAAGGAAAAAATA
This sequence comes from Capsicum baccatum var. pendulum, assembly GCA_030864225.1. Taxonomy (NCBI): domain Eukaryota; kingdom Viridiplantae; phylum Streptophyta; class Magnoliopsida; order Solanales; family Solanaceae; genus Capsicum; species Capsicum baccatum. The sequence goes on along the minus strand of CM061560.1, from coordinate 78,220,470 downwards.
ATGGAAATTTCCTAAAGACATCTTATAGCCTCTCAAAGATAGATACACATATCTATGTACTGATCCACGAGACTCCATTACACATTCCATTCTTACACTATTAAAACCAATGAACTTGTCTACTCTAATACTAATTTTTCACGACCCAAAAATTCAAGGGTCATGATGGCACTTATCATGGGAAACCTTGACAAGTAAGCCTATCACACAAGCTAATACAAAGGGAAAATAATAGCAATAACCCAAGTAAGGTTTCTAGAATGAAGCCAAACTATATAATATAAAAAAACGGAAAGACATAACCAACAATACTATAATCCTAAGACCTAGTGTCATAGTGCAAGAACATCACTAGTACAACTCAAGATTAAATACATAAGATATCCAAAACAGGAATACTCTATCTCGGAATATGAATAATGACATAGTCCAAATAAAGAAATGTATTAGTCAACTCCAGAAGAAATAATCCAACCGCTACCTCAAATAGCTCCAAAGGCAGGCTAAATCAACCACCATAAGGCACACTCAAACCAGGATCTGCATCGAAAGAGCACAGTAGGGGTGAGTAAGGTCCACTTGTACTTAGTTAATATCATAGGCCAATTGAGCAAATTAGAACATAAATCATACAAATTACATACTTAGGGAACGTCACCTGCAGTTAAAAATGTCCCACAATGGTAGCCTACACCATTTAATCTAACAGTTTTATAATATTCACATACATCATAGACAATACGAGGAAGGAATACAAGTAAACCAATATCACACGTACATGTAGTAGAGAAGGGATTACACATAGACAACTATACATCATGAGAGATAATAGAACACAAATAAAGGCATAATGTAACACAAATGCAATAAAAATAATGATGAATGAAGATGGTAATGATGATAATAATAATGTGATGCACGAGGTTGTCGTAAAACCTCAATATACACATATGGAGCTAAAGATTCTCGACTTAGGACCCATGGAGGGTTCATCAACGCATAGATAATTCATATTCAATCCATATCCATATATCCTCTCTGGCATATCCTTCAGTAAAGGGTTTTAAAAATAGCATATTTTTTGTTAGAAAAGTCAATGTTTCCAGTATTTCCATGGTGGTACCAATGTTTCATGAATGTATATGATATAAACATATAATGCTCACAACCAACCAGAAAGAATATTTTAATGTCCAACAAATATAGTAACCAAGTGTGCCAACAATCCACTCAATGTTTCTATCCATCCATGAATTTCAACATAAACTATATTCCAACAGAATGAAACATATAAAAATACATTATTAATACCACAATAGGATTTTTCATCAATCAATACACAACTAACTTCATGTAAACAAGGCCAACAATATTATATAAGACCTCACACGATCACACGTAACAAATAGTATACCAAGACCATCAAATAACATCATTATATAGGCCCCTCATTGGCACAACATGATAATAAATCTATTTTTATTAGTTACCATACTCTTAACATGATCTTGTATCAACATTCACTATCAATCCCAGTCTGAAAAAAGTTAAGTCATAACCTACCTCGAATATCAAAATAGGTCCGCAAGCGTTGACTCTGAAGACTTACTCCTCCCAAACAGACTCAAAATTAACTGAAACATAAAAATATAGAATCTATACATCAAAATAAATCCAATGATATCTATATTATCTATTTTTAAGTTGAGGTCAAAATGGGCCTCCAAAATAGGTTTTCAAAAAAATAACGAAAAACAAAATTTTATCTTTGAAATATTTTCCCCATATTTTAGGGGTATATAGCTGAAAACCCAAGGAAAAATAAATCAAAATAAGGTCAATATTGAAAAAAACCCATGTTTAAGCTTTACCGACAAAATTCCCAAGAATCCTCTTTGAAATCAAGAATCTGACGTTGTTTTGCAGATAAAATTGAGAGAAAATTGATAATTATAAGATTAGTAACTTACCCAGTGAAAAGGGTTGAAAACAGGATTTGAATCAAAGAAATACAAGTTTTAGGCTTGTCGGGCCAAAATCCCCATTTTTTCACTCTAATCCGCATTAAAAATAGAATTAGATGATAAAATTGAAGTAAAGTTATTGAAATAGGTGTTTAGAAGCTTACCCAATCTTAGAAATGGAAGAAATTTCTCAAAACTGTGAAAATCTAACCTCTAAGTCTAAAAAATGAGGGAAAAGGCAAAACATGGGTATATATAGGGTACAATTCTCCGCGGATCCCTTGGGATTCATGCAAAATCCCATGAACGCAAATGAAATATGCTACCTTATTAAATTTGACGCTTTAGACTCAATAGAGATATATTTTTGAAAAATTGGTTTTTCCACAAAGGTGACCACCAGAATCCAATTTCACAGCTTTCTAAATCGAGGGTGGAAATGAGATTTAAAAGTCATAAAACCACACCAACTATGTTACCAACCTAAAATTAATGTTCTGGAACTAGTGGCACAGACTGTTTTTTCAACAGATACAGGAATAAATAAATATTGATTGAAGTCAACTATAAGGCTCTTAAAGACACAAAAAATCATAATTTAACATAAATCATGCCAAAATACATTGGGAACTAGACCAATCATCCCCAGGCCTTAGAAATACAACAAAGCAATCACAGGAGAGTTAAACAACCGCTAGCATCCATTGTCTCAAGTCATATACATCTGGAGCACATAGTCTGCCCTAATAACGAAAAACAACATCTCTCCCTAGGTAGAAAACCTCAACCTTTTGACTTTGGGTTGTAGTTTTTAATTAAAGAAAAGTAGGATCGTTATCTTGATTTTCCTTCACCTCGGCTGCCAAGGAGGATTTCAAACCATTTTGGACCAAAATACGGCCTTTGACTGAGTCAACCAACTGAACTCCTAATCTTGCCAATCTATGAATCTCGTGAGCTAGTTCTTTATTGTCATCATCTACATGAGAAACATTTCACATAGATAATCATCTAAGAGCATCATCCAATATATTGGCGTCACCCGGATAGTAAAAACAGTTATATCATAATTCTTAAGCAACTCTATCCATTTTTTTATAGATATTAAGATCTTTCTGACTAAACATATATTGAAGATATCAACATAAATCCCATAGAGGTAATGCCTCCAAATCTTTAAGGTTAAAACAAGGTATGCCAACTAAATATCATGTGTAAGACCTCATAAAATCTTTCTCATAAAATCTTAACTATTTTATTTTTTACCCTCCCACATGCGTAATGTTGATTTTTGACTTGATTTATATTTAGGGATAATAAAAGGATGTTTATAGAAAGTTTTAGAATTTTCAGAAGGGGTTTGGGGCTATTTCAAAACTCTAAGGAAGTGTGCCTCCACGATAGTGGCATGCCACTCCACCTGATTTTTGCGATAGAAGCATGGAATAGAGGCTAGACTTTACGATATTGGCATGCCATATTGCCGTGTTAAAATAGCCTTTTTTATTTTTCTCACTTGGGGTGAGGGGATTTTGGATTTTCATCCTTTTCACAACTTATAAACATAAAATTGACCCTTTTCCTTCAATCTTCAAAGATCAAAATCATTATTTTTTTCTCTAACCCAAAACCCTAGAAAGCTCAAGGGTTTTACAAAGAATTCACTGTTCAAGATCCAAAATTTGAATTTTGTTTAATTTCTTGTGTATTTCAGGCATGTTTCTCATCCCTAACTTATATTTTTATATTGTGGTATTAAATTATTAAATTTTCATGTGATTTAAATTATGGATTTGAAATTGGGTTGAGGGATTTTGATTGGGTTTACTTGAATTGCTTTTCCCATTATTTAAATTGCTTATTCATGCTTTAATTAATGGTTATGGGGACTAAATTGGTTCATTGTTTTAATGGTTGGAATGGGGGACATGGGTTTCTCTAAATTAATGGAATTTTGGCTTGATAATGGCATAACCTCAACCCACTTTGTAAACTAGTTTTGAAAATGGATAATTGCATGATTTAACTTGTGTTTTAAACCCATTGCAATTGCATTAAAGGATAAATAAATGAATATGGTTTTGGATGACCTTGGTCTCCTTGAATTTGGATTTTAAATAGAACTTGGGATACAATTTATTTATATGGATTGGTTTGGCTTAATTATATTAGTTTGCAAGCATATTGGTATGATGATACCAAATTGGTAATGCCTTAATATAAGACCCATGAGTTAATGGTTGGTTTATGTGTAAAGTGTTTTGAATTTGGGCCTAAAAGGAATTGTGTAGCTTATCATGATGGTGTAGAACCTGGGGTATCAACACTAGAAACAACATTTACAGCGTTGGAGGTTTATGTGACCATGTGTATGGTGCACACATTATATATATATATATATAAACATACACACACATACACACATATATATATACATATATATAGGGTTATGGCCTTGGTGTCTTTAGCCTTTCCTCAATTTTTCCTCGATTTGTATAGCCAACACACAATGGGTCCCTTCCAGTACAGGAAGATGGACCCATATAGACCATAGATTCCTTTAGGATGGAGCGAGTTGCATAGTTCAGGTTAATATTTTAAACCCTTATGTTTATGACCCTTGTCCCTATCCCTACACTCTATAAATATGTATATAAATGTGATCCATATGGTTTATGACTGGATTTGGTAATTGCATTATTTAATAACTTTCCCTAAGCTACATGCTAGTGCTCTCCCTACTAACCATCCTTAGATGATACATCATTTCATGATGTAGGGTCTGAAGGATTTTTTGTCACTCCTGTGCAGTGTTAGGTGATTCGATACTCTTGTCGATCTATTATGAAGTGGTGAGCCTCCATCTTTTGAAAGGCCTTGTCATTTTTATAGTTCCTTTTATTATTTTTAATATTGTTAGTATTACATTTTGGATGCTTTTGGTCATAGTCGGGGGCATGTCTTAACTTAGTTGGCATTTCTGATTTTAGAGGATTTTGTGGTTAAGTGTTGGATGATTGTGTGTTTTGAATCTTAGAGATTGATTAGAATTATCTATCTTTACTATACATTTTGGTTGTCTTTCATTGTTTATTATCATTATCATGCTTTTGAGGTAAGGCTAAGGGGGTGGTCTCCGGCTCATGATAGGCTTGAGATACCCGACACGGCTAGGCCCAAATTCAAGTCGTGACATCATAAGTCAAGTAGTTCTACTAATAAGGATTGATTTGTATATAGGCTCAACATATAGCAAAGTTAAATCCTAGAAGCATCACAGTAATCACAAAACCATCTGAGCCCTAGGGCAGAGTTAAAATTGAAGTAATGGTGAGTTGAGTATTCAACCCCTAAAAACTCTTATCAGAGACTTAAACCACTAAAATTTAAATTTCTTTTGAGTCATCCTGGACATAGATAATAAATAGTCGGAAATACCTCAACAAACTATCTATAGTAACTGACTAAGCCAAAGAAATTATTGATATTTGTTGGAGTGATGGGTCTAGGCCGGTTTCTTACTTCCTCGATCTTTTGAGGATCAACCTAAATACCTTTGAAAAAAATAATATGACCAAGGAATGTTAATGATTTCAAACTGAATTCACACCTACTGAATTTGGCGAATATTTGACGATCCTTAAGAATTTATAAGACAATCCTCAGATAATCTACGTGTTCATCCTCACTTTGAGAATAAATAAGGATGTTATCTATGAAAAATCATGAACATGTCCAAATATTTCTTGAATACCCTTTTCATCAAGTCTATAAAACCTTTGGAGCATTTGTTATTCCAAATGACATAACAACAAATTCAAAGTGACCATACCGAGTTTGGAAGGTTGTCTTCAAAATGTCACATTCTCTAACTTTGAGCTAATGATAGACTTATATGAGTTCTATTTTTTATAAGCAATTTTCACCCTGAAGTTGGTCAAACCATTCATCAATTCTAGGAATGGAATACTTATTTTTTTCTGTGATTGTGTTCAACTAACGATAGTTGTTGCACATTGTGAGAGAATTGTCCTTTTCGAGCACAAAAATAACTGGAGCACCCCATAGAAAGATGTTAGGCCAGATAAAATCCTTGTCTAGGAGGTCCTTCAATTTTTCTTTAAACTCTATAATCTTAGTTGGATCCTTATGCAGGGTGGGATTAAAATAGGTGGGGTATTTGGAAGGAGATCTATTCCGAAGTCAATTTCTCATTTGGGAGGAACTCTGGATAGATCTTCTAGAAACACTTCTTGAAATTTGTTTACCATCAAAAATAACCCAGGAATTGGGGCTTCGGATTTTGAATCCTTAACCCATACAAGTTAATAGATACACCCTTTGAAGATCGATATTCTAGCCTTAAGGTAAGAGATAAACTAACCCTTAGGCATTGAAGTACTACCCTTCCACTCTAGAATTAATTCATTTGGAAACTGGAATTGGACTAATCTCTTCCTATTATCAATCAAGGAATAGAAATAGTGTATCCAATCAATAACAAGAATGACATTAGGATCTACAATTTCTAACTCTACAATATCAATTAAGGTAGCTTCTTGGGAAACTGTAACTAGGAAATTTCTGCATACTCGTTTAGCTATGACCGAGTCACCAATAGGAGTAGAGAATATGAAAGGTCCTGAAAGAATTTTAAGACTGAAACCAAAGTTGACTACTATATTAGAAGTTATAGAAGAAAGTTTGGCTCCATGATCTAATAATATAAACATGAAAATGGAAAACCTGTAACATACCCATGACTACTTCAGGACAACCCTCCTAATCCTATTGAGTTTGAAGGGCATAGTACCTATTCTAACATTGTCTGGCAGCTGCACTTAATAAGGCACCCTGTTGAGTCGGGTACCTACAAGAGTTAAAGAGAAATTAGACTGACTTTGATGATGAGAATCACTATTCTTCAAGAAAGCCATTGGACATTCCTAAGTCTGTGACATGGCTTCCCACACTCAAATCACCCATCACTACTGACCATATATTTATATTTGTGGTTCCTACAATATTTTTTGCATATCGAATAGGTACGAACACTGCTCACACTACCCTGAGACTTTGATCCCTGGTGCCCTATCTCGATTATCTTTCCTAAACTTAGGCACAAGGTCACTAGCATAAGACAGGGATGGAGCTAAACATTTCCTGCATAACTAAGAACTATTTCAACCATCTAACTTCTTCTGGGAGAAATTAAAGCTACCTATTCTGGCCCTCTAATTCTCCATTTCTATTTTCTCAGCTTTCTCTTTCTTTATTTGTTAAGCATAAACCATCAGCCTAGAGATATCCATCCTATTTGCCAATATAGTTGTCCTATATTCTTTGACTATATCCACAGAACACCCAACACAAACTTGCGCATGCGGGCTCCAGAATCAACAACCATAGTCGAAGCATACCTTGACAGTTAAGTAAACTTAAAGGAATACTATTTTATCTCATTCTACCCTTCTTTATATTGGTGAATTCCTACATCTTGGCCTCTCTTATCTTTAAAGGTAAGAACTTGTCCAGAAATACAACCATAAACTCATCCTATTATATCAGTTCTGCATTTGCATCCCTATTCTTCTTCCATTACTTATACGAGGTGTGAGATACTTCTTACAGCTGATAGATGACTAGGTCGATGCTTTCAGTTGGGGTAACACCAATAATATCTAGAAATTTCTAAATATTATCCATGAGCTCCTATGGGTCCTCCTCAAACTTGGACCTAAAGAACACTGGAGGATTCAACCAAGTAAAGTCTCATACTCTACCTGCTGCTGCATTGACTTTAGGTTGCCTAGTATCATAGTTGGCTATTTGTTCTGGGTAGTCATGGGAGACTTATTCATTCATAGGATTTTTTGGAGTTGGTGGGGCTTTTTGTTAGTTCTCGGCCCCTCTATTGTTTCCACTCCTCCTTCCATTATTTCTCTTTGGAGGAATATTCTTTAAATATGTTGAGAAGGAGTTAATAGAAGGTTTTAATATAGTTCACACTCTATTATTAATATGAACATGAAAGAAGTGAAGCTTTTCCTAAAACATCTCATAGACTCTCACTCATAAGTGTGGCGCACTTCATACCCATGAATAAGACTCAATTCAATGTGGCTTTCAGACACACTAGGACACTTTAAACCTGTTGTTATGATACCAAGCTTGTTGCAACCTAAAACTGCCCCTAATTGTAACATGATTCTTAGTATCACAAGTGATACCACGCTACCCCGTGACTCAGAAAAATACAAACAATATCAATAATAACTGATACAAAAACACTTATGTAGAAGCTAAACTAAAAAATGAAATATGTATTCCAAAGAAAACAAATTACCAATAACTGAATTTGAAATCATAAGCAGAACATCTAACTATAAATCTGAAAAGCCTCTACTAAGATGAGTTGCTGGGAAAAGCCCCCAGCTAAATCCAATTGTATGAAAATTGGTAAGAATAAAGACAAAATAAAATAAAATATTGAATCTATTCCTCACATGATGAGGACTCATTAAAAATGTCACTACTAATATGATAAGAGATCATACTAGGCACAACCCGGATGCATAGCTTTTAAACTTATACTATAAGACTATATAGCATAAAGAAAATATGTGATTACTACTTTGAATGAACATAGTATGAGAGATAGGAAAATAACTAATATATTCTGAATATGGTACATATAACATGATAAACTAATGTAGGACCAAGTAATGAACATGTTTTGCATAATGATATGACTAAATTTATACAAGGTCATCCAATAATATGGATCTAAATTGTAAACTACGAACTGTGGGAACTACTAATAATTGGCATACCCTAATCTAAGCTAATTGGGGTCCAACCTATAATCTCATTTAGTACCTTGCTAAGGGTACAAATACTGACTGACGTGGATCAACTAAACTGATATCCAAAAAGACTAAGGTTTCAATCCTGGCATGATGGGTAACCCTTTAGAACCTATGGTGAACCATATTTCTGGGACTTAGGGACTTCTACTAAAGGTTTCAGCCTAACTGGAAGATGAGACTTCATCCCTACATCTGCTCAGCGCTAAGTACTAATCCCAACTAAATAAAATTGATAACTGGAATGTTCAAGGATAATAATAATAATCTAAATACTGAAAATAAATAGAACATCTTAGAGCATTCAAACATGAAAATTGGGTAATATAACATCCAATAGTATATGCAAAAAATATTAAGTCATCGAGTTTTCATAACCCACCATCTCTGAAGAATGAAACTATTATATTATTTTGAAAATTGAATGAATTTAAAGAATACAATGACTCGGGTCTAGCTATTATGGATTTTACAATGTAGCTAGGGTTTGTGATCATGGTCAAGTTATAACACTAAAATTTATGCTAAAATAGGGATTATAACTCAATGACATCGAAGGACTAAGATATTAATGAATTTCTAATATTCATAAACCCTAAATTATGAATAAGGAATTGAACATGAGAATTAATTGAACATTGGGACTGAATGGTAAAAGGGAATTATTGATAAAATCCCACATACATGGAGGTGAGAACCTTGAAGAATAATTTGATACCTCAAGAAAATGAACCCTAGCACTTCTTTGGAGAAATAAATTGCCTCTTTTCTCTGTTTAAAACTAAGTGTCAAATGGTGTTTTATTGAGTAATGAGATCTTAGGGTAATATTAACCCCAATAATGACCCTTGAGCTGTCCAAAACAATGTAGTTTTATTGTTTAAAGATTGTGAAAATACTAATATGCCCTTTTAAAAATCATAACTAGAAACTGCTGGGAGAATGTTGACCTTTCCATAATTGTGGGACTAACCTAAAATTGTGGGTTATACTCATAGTTTAGAGGTGGATGATAGCTCTCTAAACATTATCATACAATAGTTGGTATAATTTTGGGATCTACCTATGGTCATACCTTGGTTCATAGTTTTGAAGATTACATCAGGAGCATTTGTGGAACTCACGATCATGCCTGGGATCGTGGTTGAAAACATAATTATGGTTCCCTCTCGTGGTATGCCGGTAGACTTTGTCAACTTTTAGATGTTTGGGTTTTATCAATCAGATGAGACCATTGTACGATTGTACAATATAACCACAGTCATGGTTTGGCTCGTGGTATCTCACTACGGAGCAGTATTTCACTAAAAGGGCCATAATTTCTTACTCTGGTGTCAGATTAATGAGATACTGGATGAGTTGGAAAGATAATTTAAGTATCTATTAGATGTCTGAATATGAAAGTTACACTTTTCTAATCTGATTATTTCTTTAGATATCCGTCGTAAGGGATATTTTGGATTGGTTAAGGGTTAGAATGTTCTTATGGCCCTGGTAAATGGACAAATCCCCTCTCATATTGTTAAAACTTGAGGATTAATACTACATGTACATGAAGCATGGTTCTAGCCTTGCCTTGGATTTTTTGAGGCATTACATGTATACAAAAGTATGGTAAAGAAGCCTACAGGTATGATAAGGGGGATAGTATCACAAAATTTGCTACACAATTGGCCTTTTTCGGAATTAAATGATGACTAAGTTTAACAAGTTGAGTATGATAAACCTTATGCCTAATTTAAAGTTGTTTAATAGGCTCATACTTGGTGTTAAATTTGTGGTAATGGTCACTCTGTAAATTTTTGTGGAACAAATTCAAAATCTGTGAATTTTGCAGGCAATGCACAAAAAATGAACCAAAACTATGGTAATGCCTGCAATCATAACTTGCAGGGTTAGCTAACTACTTTTGTAGTAATAATATTTTTTGCCAAGTTCATTTTCCACAAGGTATTTATAACAATACAAAAGCCAATAATATAGAAAAGACTTTAAAAGGGATTCTAGCCGATTAAGATAAAATGGTTGTAGAGATCAAAAATCAATAATTAGCTCAAAAGAATTTAGAGATGCAGATAGGCCAATTAGCTAAAGCATAAAACATAAGACTTCAATAGGGTTTGCCTAGAGATACCAAAAATCTAAAGCAAGTAATGGCAATCACCTTGAGGAGTGACAGAGATTTGAATGACACACCTCTAAAGAATAATAATGAGGTTTAAGCAGAGTTGATCACACCTAGACAAATGGAAAAACAAGTTGAGTCCAAAGTATCTGACGAAAAGGGGAAGTATAAGTACCCCAAGGAAAAGCCGATTGATAAATCTCAAAAAACACCACCACCATTATCCCTCAAAAGCTTAAGAAAGCCAAAAAATATCTTATTTTAAGAAGTTATTTGATACATTCAGAGAACTTCACACTAGCCTTCCTTTTAGAGATATTTTGCAGGAAATTCCCAAGTATGCTAAGAACTTGAAGGATATGTTGATGAATAAAAAGAAGCTTGGTGATATTGAGACTGTGGAACTTACTAAAGAATGAAGTTATGTGGTTCTGAGTAAAATACCCACAAAGATTAAGGACCCTAGGAGTTTCACCCTCCCAATACAAATTACTGAAAGCGATGTGCTCAAGCTTTGAGTGATTTAGGGTCAAGAATTAATTTGATGCCTCTTTTTGTGTTGAGCATATTAGGTTTGGGAAAGTAAGGCCTTTTTCAGTGTGCTCTAGCTGGTAGATAGAACTAGAGTGGTTCCCGATGGAATCATAGAGGATATTATTATTAAGGTTGGTAATTTCATTATTCCTACTATATTATCTTAACTATGATAAATATGATAGGATACCCATCATATTAGTACTTCTATTTTTTACTACCAAGGAGGCACTGATAGATGTTAAAAATGGCACACTTAACATGAGATTGAATGATAAACAGATGGTCTTCAGAGTGTACAAATCGCATACTACACCTTCACACTACAGGGATCTATGCATGATCACAACAATGGAACTTAATAAGTGTGGGGTGGAGGAGACCAAACCTCTAATTTCCTATTTGGACTTTCTCATGGAGTTGGCTAAATAGATAAATAAGCTTGAGCTTGAAAATCTCAAAGGAAATCCTGAAAAAGGTAATTTACGCAAAGATGTAGATATTGAGAGTGAGCACTCAAAATGTCAAAAAAGAAGGAGAAATAGGCCCTATCAAGGAAGAAAAAATAAGAGAATATAGATGTAAGACTCCGCAAAAGTTTCATCATAGTCTGAGCCTTAGAGCATGTATAATGAAGTATAATTCTGTCCTTAAAAGGTTGAGAAGGAACTTTCCAAGTGATGAGTGTTTTAACCTTCATTGAATTTCCCTAATATTGATTTTTTGTAATGTAGATAAATGAATTATCTTTCAAACGATACCAATTTCATCGAAATCTGGTATCGGGGTGAGAGGTTATGGCCATTTTACTGAGAGTTGTCGGAACCGCCCAGGTGTGACGGACAGGTTGACGGACCGTCGAGTTTGTGATGGACTATCTCCTAGACTGTTGCAACCAAGGCAGTGACTCCCTCTTCTAACCCAAGTGCAAATTCCAAGATGACGGACCGTCAAGTTGGCGACGGACCATCGCTAGGACCATCGCATATAAGCTAGTGTGGCCTTTTTCTGACCAACGTGCAACGGATAATCCAACGGACCGTCAGACTAGCGATGGACCATCACTCTGACCATCGCAAATCCCATTTAGTATATTTTTAAGTCGTTTTAAAAGTACTTTTTGGTCGTTTTCCCCTTTTAACACTTCGATATATACAAAATTAAGCAGATAGCCTCATTATCTCCCAAAACATCCAAGATATAGGGTTTCTCCCTCAAGAGAAAATCCAAAACCCTTCTCCAAGAAATTCAAAAACTCACCATAGATTCTATAAATTGTGTTGAGTTTCGAGTTCCCCAAGTCCAAGGCTTCAAGAACCCTCTCTCAAAGAGTAAGAAAAAGAATTTCAAGAAAGTTTGTTCATCTAGTTTCACAATCTAAGGTATGTGGGGTTTTGAATAAGGGTAATTCTTTCTCCCTTATGCCCAAAGACTTATTTTAAACAATAAGTTTTCTACAATTTATGAGATTTTACATGAAATTGAATTAGAGTTTTTTTTCCACTCATTGTTATTTGTTGCAAGCGTTTGATGTTTCGCATGAATTGAAAGTCAAATAGCATGATTTTACATGTTTTCTTAAGAAATTGAAGCTGGGTTTATACCCTATATTGTTATTCCTTGAGAATTTAATGGTTGAAATGCTCTAGAAATTAAAGTATATGAGTACGTTGAGATTTTGAGACAAATTGTTGTAAATTCCATATTTCTATATAATTTATGAGTCCATATGATATCTAGTAGGCATTATGATGAGTCTTAACTTGAGATTTGATTATGGGTCACCAAGCCCTACTTGAGATTTGCAATGTCATGAACTTTTGTGCTATAAGCACCCATGATTTGAGTACTTTGAGATTATTGAGAAAGTTTTGACCTTAATGGTCATAGTAGCTTTGAAATTCACTTTACCAAATGAGACTATAGATTTTATACTTGGGTTCTTATGAACCATAAGATTATTTTAAAGTGGATTTCCTTGAGAAGAGCTTAGTTAACTAAAGGTAGTAGCATTTAGCACCGAGTTGGGTAAGTTACCATGATTTAATACCCAAGAACTATGTACCATTGTAGGATTGATATTTATGGGCCCGGGGCTGAGATAAGTGATCACTGAGTTGAGGTTATACTCCCTGGCAAGAGTATGATGCCTCTCCCCAACGTGAGGTTTCTTTCTTAGGAGGAAAAGACGTTGGACTCCATGTAGCTTGCATGATTTATGTCGGTTAAGAGAACCTCCCTTGAGATAGAATATTTTTCCTAAAGCTTTGAGATAAGTGATTTTCCCTAATAGTAAAATTTTCAAAATAGTTTCTTAAAGTAAAATTTTCCCTAGAAGACAGTAGTTTTCTCTACTAGTAAGAGCTATAGAATTTTGAGTTCCAAGTGTCTTGAGTTTAAAACAGTTCTAAGTTCTTGAGCATTAAAGAAGTTTCATTCTCCATGAGATATATGCATGAGTCTGAAAGTATTGTTTAAAGCTTTCTTTAGTCTTCGAGTAATGAGAATAAGAGAAGAGTTCAGATTTTAAAGCTAAAGTTTAATGACTCACGAAATTTGTGTTACATGCTTCAGTCTACATGATCTATGAGCTTTATATTAGACTTATTCAAGCTATGTGAGTCATTCATATTTTCATGCATGATTAGATTAAAGAGGATGGATATTGTTTTTTGTAAATGCATACACACCTATATACTCAGTACTACCAAGTGTTGATCCATATATACATCTATATGATACATTGTCTTATAATATAGGTTCAGGTGCTCAGTCCCAGCCTCATCAGTGATTTTTGAGTACTTTTTTCTACATCTCTACAGTGGTAAGTGCTCATGGTTCGAGGACCAATCTTTAGAAATTTCAGTGTTTTTAGTAGACATATCATTGCTTTCAATTCAGTTTGAGTCAGTTGGGGACCTGTACCAATAACTCTCTAGTAGACTTGAGTAGTAGAGGCTTTGTCAGACTAGTTATCAGATTGTTAGTATGTTGATATTTCCAGTATTGTGGTCATTTGGACCAACTATTTTCTTCGTATTTTCTATCATTTGATATGATAGTACCAATGTTTTTTTATTTCATCTCAAATTAAGCTATCATATGCAGTGATAGGATCAAAGGGTTAGCTTGTGGCTACTTGTAGCCTTACGCACCGAGTGACATTTTGGGATGAGATTTCAGGGCTTTAAAACTTGGTATCAGAGCCTAAGGTTTAAGGAGTCCTAGAGAGTCTGACAAGCCACATTGAGTAGAGTTTTGATCATCAGTGTATAGTGTCCACATCTATGAGCAAGAGGCTACGAGACATTTTAGGAAAAAGTTATTTATTTCTTTCAGATTCTACCGTACCGATAGTTTCCCTCTCACTTTATAATTCATGCTCTCCTATTTCAAAAAATGCCTTCTCAAAAAGTGAATGCCCGCAGATATAATAATGAGCAACCCCAGCCTCTTAATCAATTGAATGAGATAGTGTCTCATGCCAAGTTTTGGGAGGCCTTTTAGGCGTTAGCCCAAGCAGTCACCGCTAATGTTCAGGCCAATAACCAGGCCACAGTTGTAAATCAGCAAGGAGGTGATTTAGCTACTGCTAGGATTCATGATTTTATGCGGATAAATTTGCCAGAGTTTTATGGGTCTAAGGCTGGCAAGGACCCCCAGCTAAACCTTGAAGAGGTGAGAAAGATCACACAAGTGATGCATGTTTCTGAGAAAGAAAGTATTGAGCTGGCATCTTACAGGTTGAGGGATATTACTTATCACTGGGTTGTATTATAGAGAAAGGGTAGAGGTGAGGATGTTGCTCTTATGACTTGGCAGGTGTTCCAAGATGCAATCTTGGACAAGTTTTTCCCACTTGAGATGAGGAAAGCAAAGATTGAGGAATTTATGAACTTAAGGTAGGGCTCCATGACTATTAACGAGTACTGCTTGAAGTACAACCAGTTGGCCAAGTATGCTCCTGATTTGATTTCTAACACCCGAGCTAGTATGAGCAAGTTCATGACAAGTATTTCTAGTTTGGTATTAAAAGAGTGTAGGACGGTGATGCTGAATAGGTATATAGATCTGGCTAGGTTGACAATGCATGCACAGCAGATAGAGATGTATAAGATGAGGGAGAGAGATAGAGTGAGGGGTAACAAAAGAACTAGATCCGAGCAGCATGAGTATAGTCAGGCTAGGTCCCATAGAGGGAACCGCCTATAGTTCTAGAGTCGTTCATCTATGACAGCGCCTTCATCATCTAGTACTCCCGCACCTAGAGGCAAGAAGAAGCAAGGGAATAGGTCTTCTATGTCTAAGTTATAGAACAATGTAAGTAACAGACCCCGCTATCCTCCTTGTGCTAAGTGTGGTTAAGATCATCTCGGTGAGTGTTTAGTAGATCAGAGGGGTTGTTTTAGTTATGGCAAGCTGGGCCACAAACTTAGAGCTTATCCGCATGATAGGCAGGGGAACAGAGATTCTCGACCTTAGGCACAGACTACTAGTGCACCAGCTCTTGTACCTCGTCCCACCCCTGTTTAGAGTACTTCATCTAGAACTATTGTCAGTCAGTGCCAGAACAGATTCTATGCCTTACCATCTCATCAGGAGCAGGAGGACTCTCCTGACGTTGTTACTGGTATGGTTCATGTCTTTTGCTTCGATGTTTATGTGTTGTTGGACCCCAAGTCAAGTTTCTCTTATGTGACCCCATTAGTCGCGGTGAATTTTGAAAGGAGTCCCAGAAAAATTACTGAGCCTTTCCTAGTTTCCATACCAGTAGAGGAGTTAGTAGTTGCTAAGCAAGTATACAGGAATTGTCCTGTTACTGTTCTTCATAGAGTCATATTTGCTGATTTGATTGAGTTAGACATGGTGGATTTTGACCTTATTCTGAGTATGCATTGGTTTCATTCTTGCTATGCTTCTAGAGACTGTCGTACCCATATGGTCAAGTTTTAATTCCCTGATGAACCAGTTTTTGAGTAGTCTAGGAGTTCGGTATCTCCCAAGAGTCATTCTATCTCCTATCTTAAAGCCAAAAAGTTAATATCCAAATGTTACATCTATCACCTAGTTAGTGTTAAAAACACTAAGTCTGAGGCTCCAACTATTTAGGTAGTCAACATTGTTCATGAGTTTCCTGATGCTTTTCCAGAAGATCTCCCAGGGGTACCTCCTGGTAGAGAGATAGAATTCGGCATTGACCTTCTTTCTGACACTCAGTCTATTTCTATCCTACCTTACTGTATGGCACCTGTAGAGCTTAAGGAGTTAAAAGAGCAACTCAAAGATATTTTAGATAAAGTTTTCATAAGGCCCAGTGTTTCTCCATGGGGCTCACCTATTTTATTCGTGCCAAAAAAAGATGGTTCTTTGCATATGTGCATTGACTATCGTCAGCTTAACAAGGTCACAATCAAAAATAAGTATCCTCTTCTAAAATTTAATGACCTGTTTGATCAATTGCAAAGTGCAAGTTATTTCTCCAAGATAGACCTTAGATCCAGCTATCATCAGCTTAAAGTGAGGGAATGTGATATTCCAAAAATAGCCTTCCGAACCTGCTATGGTAACTTTGAGTTTCTAATCATGTCTTTCAGGCTAACCAATGCCTCAGCAGCCTTTATGGACCTCATGAATTGAGTGTTCAAGCAATATCTTGATATGTTTATTGTTGTTTTCATAGGTGACATCCTTTCGTACTCTTGTATTAAGAACAACTATGCAGATCACCTTAGAATTATCTTGCAAACTCTTAAAGATCACCAGTTGTTTGCCAAATATAGTAAGTGTGAATTTTGGCTAAGTTTAGTAGCTTTTCTAGCTCATATTGTTTCAGCCGAAGGCATTAGAGTTGATCCCCAAAAGACAGAAGCTGTAAGAAATTGCCCTAGACCTATTTCCCCATCTGACATTAGAAGTTTCTTGGGTCTAGCTGGCTACTATCGCTATTTTGTTGAAGGTTTCTCTTCTATTGTTACTCCGATAACCTGATTGACCCAAAAGAAATTTAAGTTCCAATGGTCAGATTCGTATGAGATCAGTTTTTAGGAGTTGAAAACTCGACTTACTTCAGCCCCTGTGTTGACTTTGTCAGATAGTAAAGATTTTTTTGTATTGTATTGTGATGCCTCTAGAGTTGGTTTGTTTTTTATGTTGATGCAAAGAGGTAAGGTTATATCCTATGCCTCTAGATCGTTGAAGTCACATGAAAAGAACTACCCAACCCATGATCTTGAATTAGTTGTTGTGGTCTTTTCTTTGAAAACCTGGAAACACTGTCTTTATGGTGTTCATGTTGATGTGTTTACTGATCATAAGAGCCTACAGTATGTCTTTACCTAGAGGGAGTTAAATCTTAGGCAGAGAAGGTGGTTAAAGTTCTTAAAAGACTATGATATAAGTGTGTTGTATCACCCAGGCAAGGCCAATATAGTGGCAGATGCCCTTAGCAGGTTGTCTATGAGTAGTGTTGCTCATGTAGAGGAAGGTAAGAAAGAGTTATCTCATCATGTGCACTGTCCAGTTAGACTAGGTCTTAGGTTGCTTAATTCCGCTGAGGGAAGTACTTTTGTGTAGAGTCGTTTTGAATCCTCTTTAGTTTAGAAAGTGAAGGAGAAGCAAGACAGAGATCCTAGTTTGGTCAAACTGAAAGAGTCAGTTAAGGACCAAAAGGTAGAGGTTTTCTCCCAAGGGGGAGATGGCGTGTTAAGATTGCAAGGTAGGTTGTGTATTTTATGTATTGATGATCTGAGGCAGAGGATTGTAGCTGTAGAAAATAGCGCACGGTATTCTATCCATCCCGGCTCTACCAAGATATACTGCGTCTTACGGGAAATCTATTGGTGGAGTAGTATGAAGAAGAATATAGCTGGGTTTCTAGCAATGTGTGCAATATGCCAACAGGTTAAGGTAGAACACCAAAGACCTAATGGTGTGATGCAAGAGTTTGGTGTACCCACTTGGAAGTGGAAAGAGGTGAATATGGACTTCGTGACTAGTTTACCTCTTTCGCGTTATCATCATGATTCTATTTGGGTTGTTGTAGAAACGCTGACTAAGTCCGCACATTTCTTGCCCATGCATATATCTTATATAACTGAGGATTATGCTAGGTTGTACATCTGAGAGTTTGTCAAGTTTCTTGGAGTTCCCTTATCTATCATTTTGGATAGGGGTACTCAATTTACTTCTCAGTTTTGGAGAGCATTTCAGCAGGGTCTTGGTACCTAAGTTTATTTGAGTTCCACTTTTCATTTGCAGACAGATGGTCGGGCTGAAAGGACGATTCAGAATCTAGAAGATATGTTAAGGGCATGTGCTCTTGATTTCAAAGGTAATTGGGATGAGAATTTGCCATTGATAGAGTTTTCTTATAACAATAGTTACCATGCTAATATCTAGATGGCACCATTTGAGGCTTTGTATAGAAGAAGATGTAGATTACCCATAGGTTGTTTTGAAGTGGGTAAAGCTACTATGATTGGTATTGATGCAATGTTTGAGGCTATGGAGAAAGTTAAGTTGATTAGAGAAAATTTAAAGACAGCTCAGAGTTGTAGAAAGTCATATACCGATGTGAGGAGAAAAGGTCTTAACTTTGAGGTAGGTGATTTGGTGTACTTAAATATTTCACCCATGAAGGGGGTGAAGAGGTTTGGTAAAAAGGGGAAGCTTAGTCCCCATTATGTTGGCCCCTATAGAATTTTGAGCTGTGTTGGGAAAGTAGCCTATAAAGTTAAGTTGCCCGCAAGTTGTCAGTCGTTCATCCTATTTTTCATGTCTCAATGCTTGAAAAGCATATTGGTGATTCCGTTATAGTGGATCCTTTGGAAAGTGCTGATATTCAGAATAGTCTTTTATTCGATAAGATTCCTATTGAGATTCTTGATTTTTAGATCCGTAGACTAAGGAACGAAGAGGTTCCCTTGGTCAAGGTTTTGTGGTGGAACCAGCCAGTTGAGGGCCCTACTTGGGAGACAGAAGCAGACATGCGAGCCAAGTACCTACACCTCTTTTCCGCGAGTTCAGATCAAGCCAAAGGTATTATTCTTCCTTACTTCAGCCCTTGTAAATCTAAAGTTCAGCTATATATCTATTCTTGCATGAGTTTTTGCAATTTCCAAAGTATTCAAGAGTTTAGAAAGATTTTGAGCTGTTTAGCAAATTGCTTCAGCTATATATACTCAGTTTTTCCTGTGTTCTTGATCTAACAAGAGACATTCGAGGACGAATGTTCCCAAGAGGTAGATATTTCAAGATCCCATAAAAGTTTCCTCGTAGTCTGAGCCTTAGTGAATGTCAAGTGAAGTGTAATTCTAGCCATAAAAGATTGAGAAGGGACTTCCTAAGTGATTAGTGTTTTAACCTTGATTTAATTTCCCTAATATAGAATTTTTATCATATAGATAATTGAATTAGCTTTCCAATAATATCAATTTCGCCCAAATCCAGTATCGGGGTGAGAAGTTATGGTTATTTTACTGAGAGTTGTTGAAACTGCCCAGGTGCGACGAATGGGTTGATGTACCGTCTAGTTTGCAATGGACCATCTCCCAAACCATCACAACCAAGGTAGTGACTCCCTCTTCTGGCCTAAGTGTGACGACCAAGACAATGGACCGTCAAGCTAGCGACGGACCATTGCTAGGACCATCGCAACTAAGGCAGTGTGGGCATTTTCTAACCAACATGTGACGGACCGTCATACTAGTGACGGACCATCACTCCGACCATCGTAAATCCCATTCAGTATTTTTAAGTCATTTTAATAGGAATTTCTAGCCTTTTCCCCATATTAATACTTAGATATATGTAAAACGAAGAAGATAGCCTCATTATCTCCCAAAACATTCAAGACCTAGGGTTTCTCCCTCAAGAGAAAATCAAAAATCCTTCTCCAAGAAATTCAAAAACTCACCATAGATTCTACAAATTGAGTTGAGATTCAAGTTAACCAATTCCAAGTCTTCAAGAACCCTCTCTCAAAGAGTAAGAAGAAGAATTTTAAGCAAGCTTGTTCATCTAGTTTCACAATCTAAGGTATGTGCGATTTTGAATAAGGGTAATCCTTTCACCCTTGTGCCCAAAGACTTATTTTAAACAATAGCTTTTCTGCAATTTATGAGAATTTACATAAAATTAAATTAGGGTTTTTTTTCACCCATTGTTATTGGTTGCAAGCTTTTGATGTTTCCCATGAATTGAAAGTCAAATAGCATGATTTTACATGTTTTCTTAAGAAATTGAAGCTGGGTTTATACCCTATATTGTTATTCCTTGAGAATTTAATGGTTGAAATGCTCTAGAAATTGAAGTATATGAGTACGTTGAGATTTTGAGACGAATTGTTGTAAATTCTAGATTTCTATATGATTTATGAGTCCATATGATATCTAGTAGGCATTTTGATGAGTCTTAACCTGATATTTGATTATGGGTCATTAAACCCTACTTGAGATTTGCAATTTCATGAACTTTAGTGCTATAGCACCCATGATTTGAGTACTTTGAGATTATTGGGAAAGTTTTGACCTTAATGGTCATAGTAGCTTTGAAATCCACTTGACCAAATGAGACTACAGATTTTATAGTTGGGCTCTTATGAACCATGAGATTATTTTAAATTGGATTTCCTTGAGATGAGCATAGCTAACTAAAGGGAGTATTATTTAGCACCGATTTGGGTAAGTTACTACAGTTTCATACCCCAGAACTATGTGCCACCATAGAATTGAGATTTATGGGCTTGAGGCTGAGATAAGTGATCACTGAGTTGAGTTTATACTCCCTGGAAAGAGTATGATGCCTCTCCCTAATGTGAGGTTTCTTCCTTAGGAGGACAAGACGTTGGACTCCATGTAGCTCGCATAGTTAATGTCGGTTAAGAGAACCTCCCTTGAGATAGAATATTTTTCCTAAAGCTTTGAGATAAGTGATTTTCCCTAATAGTAAAATTTTCAAAATAGTTTCTTAAAGTAAAATTTTCCCTAGAAGACAGTAGTTTTCTCTACTAGTAAGAGCTATAAAATTTCGAGTTCCAAGTGTCTTGAGTTTAAAACAGTTCTAAGTTCTTGAGCGTTAAAGAAGTTTCATTCTCCATGAGATATATGCATGAGTCTGAAAGTATTGTTTAAAGCTTTCTTTAGTCTTTGAGTAATGAGAATAAGAGAAGAGTTCAGATTTTAAAGCTAAAGTATAATGACTCACGAGATTTGTGTTACATGATTCATTTTACGTGATTTATGAGCTTTATATTAGACTTATTCAAGCTATGTGAGTCATTTTATTCAAGCTATGTTAGTCATTCATATTTGCATGCATGATTTGATTAGAGAGGATGGATATTGTTTTCTATAATGCATACACCCCCATATACTCAGTACATTCTAAAGTGCAGATCCACATATACGTCTATGTGCTACATTGTCTTATAATGTAGGTTCAGGTTCTTAGTCCCAGCCTCGTCCGTGATTTTCGAGTACCTTTGTCTACATCTCTACAGTGGTGAGTCCTTATGGTTTGAGGACCTATCTTCAGATATTTCTGTGTTTTTAGTAGAGATATTATTGCTTTCAGTTCAATTTAAGTCAGTTGGGGACCTGTCCCAATAGCTCTCTAGTAGACTTAAATAGTAGAGGCTTTGTCAGACTAGTTATCAGATTGTTAGTATGTTGAGATAACTAGTATTGTGGTCTTTTGGACCAAGTATTTTCTTTGTATTTCTACCATTTGATATAATAGTACCAGTGTTTTGTTTATTTTATCTCAAATTGAGTTATCATATGCAGTAATAGGCTCAAAGGGTTAGCTTGGGGCCACTTGTAGCCTTAAGCACCGTGTGACATTCCGGGAGGAGATTTTGGGGCATTACAAACTTGGTATCAGAGCCTAAGGTTTTAGGAGTCCTATGGAGTCTGACAAGCCACGTTGAGTAGACTCTTGATCATTGATGTGTAGCGCACCACATCTATGAGTAAGAGGCTATGATACGTTTTAAGAAAATGTTGTTGTTTTTTTCAAATTCTATTGTGCTGATAGTTGTCCCTCTTATCTAATAATTCATGCTATCTTATTTCAAAAAATCCCTCCCCGAAGAGTGAATTCCCGCAATAACGATAATGAGCAACCCCAGCCTGTTGATCCCTTGAATGATACAGTGTCTCATACTGAGTTTCGACCGGCCTTTCAAGCATCATCCTAAGCAGTCACTGCTAATATTCTGGCCAATAACCAGGCAATAGTTGTAAATCAGCAGGGAGGTGATTTAGCTGCTACTAGGTTTTATGATTTGATGCAGATGAATCCACCAGATTTTTATGGGTCTAAGGCTGGCGAGGACCCTCAATTATACCTTGAGAAGGTGAGAAAGATCACATATGTGATGCATGTTTTTGAGGAAAAAAATGTTGAGCTGGCATCTTACAAGTTAAAGGATATTATTTATGACTAGCTTGGATCATAGAGAAAGGGTAGAGGTAAGGGTGTTGCTCCTATGACTTGGCATGTGTTCCAAGATGTATTCTTGCACAAGTTGTTTCCGCTTGAGATGAGGAAAGCGAAGATTGAGGAGTTTATGACCTTAAGGTAGGGCTTTATGACTGTTAAGGGGTATTGCTTGAAGTTCAACCAGTTGGCTAAGTATGCTCCTGATTTAATTTATGACACCCAGGCTAGTATGAGCAAGTTCGTGATAGGTGTTTCTAGTTTGGTACTGAAAGTTTGGTTGACAGTGATGCTGAATAGGGAAATGGATCTAGCTAGGTTGATGATACATGCACAGCAGATAGAGACAGATAAGATAAGGGAGAGAGATAGAGTGATAGGTAACAAAAGGACTCGATTCGAGCAGTATGAGTATAGTCAGGCTAGGTCCCATGGAGGGAACTGCCCATAGTTCCAGAGTCGTTCGTCTATGCCAGCACCTTCATCAGCTAGTGCTTCCACGCCTAGAGGTAGGCAGAAGCGAGGGAACAGGTCTTCTATGTCTAGGTCGCAGAACAGTGTAACTAACACACCCCGCTATCCTTCTTGTGCTAAGTATAGTGGAGATCATCCCGGTGAGTGTTTAGTGGATCAGAGGGGTTGTTTTGGTTGTGGCAAGATGGGCCACAGACTTAGAGATTGTCCATATACTAGGCAGGGGAACCGATATTCTTGACCTAAGGCACAGACTACTAGTGCTCCAGCTCTTGTACCTTATCCCACCCCTGTTCAGGGCACTTCATCTGGTACTACTGGCGGCCAGTGGCAAAACAAATTCTATGCCTTACTATCCCGTCAGGAGTAGGAGGACTCTTCCGATGTTGTTATTGGTATGCTCCGTGTCTTTCGCTACGATGTTTATATGTTGTTGGACCCTGGGTCAAATTTCTCTTATGTGAGCCTATTAGTCGCATTGAATTTTGAAATGAGTCCCAAAAATATTCCTGTGCCTTTCCTAGTTTCCACACCGGTAGGGGAGTCAGTGGTTGCTAAGAAAGTGTACAGGAATTGTCCTATTACTGTTCTTCATAGAGTCATATTTGTCGATTTGATAGACTTAGACATGGTGGATTTTGACCATGTTCTAGGTATGGATTGGCTTCATTTTTGTTATGCATCTATAGATTGTCGTACCCGTGTGGTCAAGTTTTAGTTCCCTGATGAACCAGTTTTTGAGTGGTCCGGGAGTTTGGTATCTCCCAAGAGTCATTTTATCTCCTATCTCAAAGCCAAAAAGCTAATATCCAAAGTTGCATCTATCACGTAGTTAGATTTAAAGACACTAAGTCAGAGGCTCCAACTATTCTGGCGGTCAACATTGTTCATGTGTTTCCTGAGGTTTTTTTGGTAGATCTCCCAAGGGTACCTCCTGATAGAGAGATAAAATTCAGGATTAACCTTCTTCCCGACACTCAACCTATTTCTATCCCTCCTTATCATATGGCATCTACAGAGTTCAAGGAGTTGAAAGAGCAACTCAAATATCTTTTAGAAAAAGGTTTCATAAGGCCCAATATTTCTCTTTAGGGTGCACCTATTTTATTCTTGCGAAAGAAAGATGGTTCTTTGCGTATGTGCATTGACTATCATCAGCTTAACATGGTTGATAACGCTCAATCTACAGCTCTCGTGGGAGTGTAAAGCGGTCGTTAGCAAATATAGAACCCAACCTGGGTTGGGTATCGATCTCACAGGGAATAGCTTGGTCAACAGGTAGGCAACGATTACTAGACTTTTAGTGCAAGTCTCGTAAGAAGGGGGGATTGTAATATGTAACCAAAACAATAAAGTAAAAGCTGAAAATAGTAAAGTAAAAAGAGGAAGAATGTTACGTAAGTTGTAAACAATGAGAATTGAGGCGTTGGGGTTATGTCCACCTTCTGAGTTATACGTCTTTATTGGCTATAAGTATGTAGAATTCTGACATGCAACTGCTTATAGAGAATTGTATTCGATGGTAAATCCAGGCGTCTTTCGACCTATTCGAGGATTATTTCACTTTAACTCTTTCGAGCTTAAAGCGTGTCTAACGGTACGAATTCTCCAAGAGGTTAGTCCAGTTACGGCACTAGCTTTTTAATAGGAAAGGGTGTCCTATTACCTTGACACTATCTCTTTTCCAGACAAATAACCTTTCTTTCGAACAAGTTAAATGTTATACTGGCGTATTCTTGCGTTTGCAACCACAAAGAATGTAGATTAAGATGAAGAGAATAATGATATAAGCAGTATACGTGTCGTGAACTCACAAACTCACAGCAATAGATAGTAACTCATTCGGCTTCCATAACCCCAACAGAGAGGTTTAGTTACCCATGAATGCGAAGGAGATCACGATTGACATTGTTGTTATACCACAAGATTGATGATTTTCGTGTAGCACAGGTGGTAGGCGTGAGGCGTGAATTCCAAGGCAAAAGTAACGATTCTCTTGTTGCGGGTTTTAAGAATAGATGAATAGAAGAAAAATAGAATTAATGGGAAGATTAGAAGAGTTGTAGAATTGTTGTGGTGGAAGAAGAGAGGGATGGAAGAAGATTCATTGTTGAATAGAAGATGAATAAAAATCTCTAGCATGATAGGGTATTTATAATACCCATATCCTAATCCTACTAGGTAAATAAATATCTAACCAAATCCTACTAGACTAATGAAATACCTAACCCAAATGTACTAGGTTAATGTAACATTATCATAATCCAAATAAGCTAATGAAATACTTAACCCAATTGTACTAGGTTAATGTATCATTATCCTAATCCTAATAAGTTACTGCAAGTTCCCAAAGTCTTCAGAAATGCTGTTTTAGCCCGGGACAGATTTCCCATGCATCACTTTTGGTCCTTTAGGCGTCCAAACTCCCGTTCCTTCCTTCGTGAGCGTTCTTTGGCGTCAAGTAAGCCATAAAATGCTGAATTCTGCATCATTTATACCTGAAACTTTGCAAATCATGTTCGTTAGCTCACTTACAGGAAAAAGGACTAAAAGTGCATGAAATATATAATTTGTTCTCAAAACATGGCACAAATATTGGCAAAATATATTGATATAGGCGCGTAAATTCTCCTATCATCAATGGTCACAGTCAAAAATAAGTATACTCTTTTGAGATTTGATGACCTGTTTGATTAGATGCAAGGTGCAAGTTATTTCTCCAAGATAGACCTTAGATCCTGCTATCATCAGCTTAAAGTTAGGGAATATGATATTCCAAAGATAGCCTTCGGAACCCACTATGGCCACTTTGAGTTTCTAGTCATGTCATTTGGGCTAACCAATGCCCCAGCAGCCTTTATGGACCTCATGAATTGAGTGTTCAAGTAATATCCTGATATGTTTGTCATTGTTTTCATAGATGGCATCCTTGTGTACTCCCATACTGAGAACGACCATGCAGATCACCTAAGGATTGTCTTGCAAACTCTTAGAGATCACTAGTTGTTCGCTAAATTCAGTAAGTTTGAATGATGGCTAAGATGGGTAGCTTTTCTAGGTCATATTATTTCAGCAAAAGGCATTAGAGTTGATCCCCAAAAGATAGAAGCTGTAAGAAATTGACCTGGACCTATTTCCCCGTCTGACATTACAAGTTTCTTGGGTCTAGCTGCCTAATATCACCATTTTGTTGAAGGTTGCTCTTCTATTGTGTCTCTCATGACTCTGTTTACCCAAAAAAAGTTAAGTTCCAGTGGTCAGATTCCTGTGAAAAGAGTTTTCAAGAGTTGAAGACTCGACTTACTTCAGCCCCAGTGTTGACTTTGTCTGATGGTACAGATGGTTTTATGGTGTATTGTGATACCTGTAGAGTTGGTTAAGGTTGTGTGTTGATGAAAAGAGGAAAGGTTATAGCCTATGACTCTAGACAGTTGAAGACACCTAAAAAGAACTACCCAACCCATGATCTTTAATTAGCTGTTGTGGTCTTTGCTTTGAAAATCTGGAGACACTATCTTTATGGTGTTCATGTTGATGTGTTTACTGATCATAAAAGCCTACAGTATGTGTTTACCCAGAGGGAGTTAAATCTTAGTCAGAGGAGGTGGTTAAAGTTCTTAAAAGACTATGATATAAGTGTGTTGTATCACCCGGGGAAGGCCAATGTAGTGGCAGATACCCTTAGTAGGTTGTCTATGGGTAGTGTTGCTCATGTAGAGGAAGGTAAGAAAGAGTTATCTCGTGATGTGCACCATCTGGCTAGATTGGGTGTTAGGTTGCTTGATTCTGCTGAGGGAAGTACTTTGGTACAGAGTAGTTATGAATCCTCTGAAGTTTCGGAAGTAAAGGAGAAGCAAGACAGAGATCCTAGTTTGGTCAGATTGAAGGAGTCAGTTAAATAACAAAAGGTAGAGGTTTTGTCCCAATGGGGAAATAGTGTGCTGAGATTGCAGGGTAGGTTGTGTTTTCCGTGTGTTGATGATCTCAGGCAGAGGATTATATCTTAAGCGCATGGCGCGCGGTATTCTATCCATCTAGGCACTACCAAGATAGGCTCAAAGGATTAGCTTGGGGATACTTGTAGCCTTATGCATCGTGTGACATTCCGGGAGGAAATTTTGGGGCATTACAATAAATGATGAGTTGCGATGTGAGTCGTGTTGCGTCAATAAATCAGGCGATGCTTGGGAGGCAACCCAAGTTAAGGTAGTTATTTTTATTTATGTTGTTTTTTTTTAGTATCGCCTTTAGTTTTGTTTTTATTTTCTGCTATCAGGTTCCAGAAAAGTTTGTGTGCTTAAGATCTTAGCTAAGGATCATGGAAAAAACTAAGTGTGAGGTCCCTAAGGCCTGCTTTATGGATATAATGCTACTGGCTAGGCCTAGAGTCCTCAAAGAGTATTTCTAGTCTTTATTCTTTGATTTATACTTTGAGGACAAAGTATGATTTTAAGTGTGGGGTGGGGAATCTTCCAATTATTTAGGCTGAAGTGTGTTCTAGAATTTTCATTGTGATTTATTTGTAAGTTTTTGACTAAATTCAAAAATACATTATCTTTGTATATTTTCAATTTTGTCATGGTGTCTTGGTAACTCCTAAGCTACACCTTCACCCTGATGATGATTGTGGTCGTTGTCAAATATAGTAACCCAATAAAGGTTGGGGTTGAATCCCAAGGGAATACATGGACTTGTGGATCTCAAATATTGAAATCAACGGGCAAAACTGGAAAAGTAAATGGGGGTTTGAATAGCAATGTCGAACAAGGATCAAATATCAATTTCTGTTGTAATCAGTATTGGTGAACACTAGGATTGTGTCCCCCTGGTTTCTTAACTCCGTAGGTTTATCATGCTTTGTTGAACAAAACCGATACCTTACATGCAGAATTGATAAGTTATGTACCTTCTACAGTCTTTTGTATAAGCAAAAGGATTTCACTCTTTACCTTTCAAGTCTCAGGGAATCGCATTACTAACCCTTATCTTGATCCCAGTTAACTATTACCTTTTGAGTCTCTAGTTATTAGATGAAACCTAACCATCCTACTAAGATTAAACCTAGAAGCGTGGATCAACAGTTAAACTCTAAATTATTATTGTCTTTATCTTTTCCTGATCACTACTCCTCTGTTGGAGTAAGTAGCAATATCTAGGCAGGATCCTAACGTTGGCCACCGGTAATGAAGATAAAGCAATATACGCCATGGGTATTGGTTTAGATCAACAATCACACTTCCCAGACTTTGTCAATTTGCCATGGTTTACACAACCCTAGCTAAGGGTTTTAGACACTCATGCTTATGAAGATATAAATAACATTCATAATAGAAAGCACAGATGAAATCATAATGATAAGAAGTGTAAAAACCTACAAGTGTAACTGAATAAATCCACTAAAGTCAATACAAGAGAATTCCTAGATCAAAGACGAATATTGGAATCAAAATATATTTTTGAATATCAAAATTGTATTATCCCTACTAAAAAGTACATAAAGGATATGTATAGTACAAGCGAAAAATCTAAAACCAAAGCCCGAACGAAATAGGAAAAAACTAGGTTTATGGCCACATGTGGTCTGTACCTACTCCCTGACCAGGAGCAGGTAACCTTCCTACGGTCTGTACCTGTGGTCTGGCACTAGGCATAAGTAGTACCTGTGGTCCAGACACTGGGCGTAGGTACGGAGCGAGGGTATTGGATTAAAAATCCTGCAAGTCAGCTCTCGATATTTTTGACTTTTGGTACTTACTTTGCTTACGTGCGGTCCGTAGGTCCCACTTATGGACCACATGTTGACTTGGTAAGTTCTGGGAGTCATCTTTTCAGCTCTTCTTTAATTCTCGAACATGATTTGATCACTAACATGTCAGAAAATATCCCAATCATCCATAATTTCTCCAAAAAGTCGCCAAAAACACCTTTTTCACCTTTTTTAGGAACTTAGCATCCAAAACATGGTTTTCTGCAAAACATACCCAAAATAGATCATACCTAACAAAATAGCTTTAGAAACTTACATATTTTCCTTGTTTTAAGTGTCGAAAGTGTTATATCTCTATAGCATTTCAACACCTTCAACATAGAATGTTTGCATGTCCTCAGGCAACAAAACATAATAAAAACAAAAACGCCATTTAACTAGGAGAATCTAAGTTATTCAAGGCAGTCAATCATAACATTAAGTTCAATTCCCAACACCTCATCCAATATCACTTTTCAAAACCAACTGTGTATGAATATGAAGCACAATGATATGACATAATGGGATCAAGGTAAGGCAATTACATTAGCAATAGACAACCACTCATATATACAAGTTACACTACCTTAAATAAGTAAATAGATAGCAATATAACTCAAGTGCCCTCACAACAAAAATGTCCCACTCACTCATATGAAATAATGTGTGTCAATGCAAGGACGGTCAAGAGACACTCATACTCAAAAGAGAAGTTCCAATCAATGTATGTCAAATACCATGGGCTTTCCCTTATTTTTTTTATCTTAGCATTCAAATAGTCAAGTTAGGATCACTATAGGACTTTTCTCAGCTTATAATATAGGCTTGTGGGCTAGTATGGTACATATGGACATATCAAGTGACTAAGCCTCTTTGGCACTACACTAACCTTGGGGTCTCACTTACTAGCCAATTTCCTTCTTATTCCACCCCTATATCTCCTTTTTTATTCTTTAATGCACATTCAGGTTGGGTGTGGTCTTTTATTCTTTATTTTTTCTTTCA
The DNA here is from genome assembly GCA_030864225.1 of Capsicum baccatum var. pendulum. Taxonomy (NCBI): domain Eukaryota; kingdom Viridiplantae; phylum Streptophyta; class Magnoliopsida; order Solanales; family Solanaceae; genus Capsicum; species Capsicum baccatum. The sequence goes on along the minus strand of CM061560.1, from coordinate 78,190,317 downwards.
TAATTTTTCTTTACTTTTTCTTTTTCTATGACACCCAACCCTACTAACTTTTTCTCTTGTTTTGCCCTTCTTCATACCCATTTTACACTACACACCCCTATGATAGCCACCATCAACTTAGACTTTTTGCATGAGTTAAGATGCACAATGCCCAAGGAGGACCAGGGCCAAAATAGGTTCATTGTAATATAAATGGGAAGGTGAATGGTGAAACAAGAGAAATAGGTTTATAAAGCTCAAAACAGGGATCAATGGATATAATGCACACATGGAAGGTCATTTAAGCTAAAAATAGAATAAAATCAAACTATGATCCTTTCCTAACTGATTATCCTTTAACCTAGTCAAGACTAACCTGGCAAGTTTTGAATTTAACACACAAAGAGAACTAGGTAGTATCTCACACATATGGCACATAGTCAATATTACCAACTACTACCTATCCAGTTCATGCAATTATTAGCAAGAGATTATCATGTCCCTAATTCTAATGCCATAACATAACAAGATCCACAACGTTCACACATATATACATTCACACAATTCTAAAATATAAAATTTTGGAGAGGTATCAAAAATCAATCAAAACATGACTACTGCCCTAAATGCTTAAAAATCTAATAATTATATAAAAACAACACAATACGATGAAATATTATCCTAGACATGCCGGTTCTACAACCATACCGCGGCGATAGGAAAAAAGAGCATGGTAACAAAACCCACGACGGCATAGTATGCCCACCCCTAACTAAAAACTATGCATTATCCCCAATGCGCTAAAATAATTAAAAACAAATAGAATAAGGACATAGCTGGGACACGTGTCATGATCTTCCCTAGATAGGGGTATATCCACTGGCACTGTGAGAAAATGCACCCTCAGTTAGATCAACAAGCATCTGCCTATCAACAAATACAGCCTCTGTTGAATCGTAGGTGGACTTTTTCAGGACTTGCTCATATGGAATGTCTGGCTTTTGCAATTCCCCCTCTCAGTCTCTCTTGGTCTCAAATACAGGGATTTCCACATCTTTCTTCGCGAATAAATCAAAGTGTATTAGACCATGCGAAAGTGATAGATACATAATTGGGGATATAATGGGAGGGATGGGAAATATGTGGATCTCTGAGAGAGCACACCTTTGCTCTAAGTAGGTCCACCTCTTTCCTAATATTTCCTAGATCCTGTATCTCAATCCTACTGAACTAGGCCAATACTCGATCCTCAAAAGCATTTATCCATGAGTAAAAATCATCTCGTTGCTCTGACATTATAGTGTGGTGCACAGACTGCAATTTAGCCTCAGTCGTCTCTAGTGTAGTCTGGATCCATGGTCAGATCTGCTTATATAATGTCACCAACTCGGTCTCAAAATTTGGTAACAAAGTGGACATCACCTCTGTTCTATCCCCAACACCTGGCATATCTAGCATACTACTGTTGCTACAATATCCTCATTAATAATGTCTATTACAGACACCACTCATATATTATCTAGCTGTTGCACAGACATACACAAATCAAACACTACTTGCTCATCATTCATATTAAAGGTAATCTCCCCTAAGTCCATATCAATTAATACCCTACCAGTGGATAGGAAGGGTCTACCCAATATAATAGGGGCTTAAGAGTTCACCTCATAATCAAGAACCATAAAATCAATGAGGAACATAAAGGATTCCACCCTTACTTGTATATCGCACAAGACATCCATCGGTTTCTTCATAGATGAGTCAACCATCAACAGTTTTACGGATGTAGGTTTGAGTTCCCCCATCCTTAACAGCTTTTACATGGCCAGTAGAATCATATTTACTCTTAATCCCAAGTCACATAAACCCTGTTTGACATATAAAGGTCTAATAAAACATGGAATGACGACTGCTCTAGGATTCACCTTCTTTTCTACTAATGGTAAGGAAGGGGTCGCACTATAAGAGTGCATATGATAATTGGGATATACAACCCAATACACACCACTACAGTACTCAAAGTCATCATCATCGTATATCGACTTCTCAAACTCTGCCTCAAGTATCTCATTACTCTCAGTGCTATCAATCCTCAACTCCTCAATTGTAGGTATAAGGGAATCATCAGTAGTGGCACCACAATTAGTGATGATAGTTAGAAAATGACTTATATATAGTGGACTCTAAAATGTTTTCACTTGAAAGAGTAACCAGTTATTTTTGTTTGATCATGGCAGACATTTTCCCGAACTGGTGCTCCAATTGCTTTATAGTAGTGGCATGCGACTCACCTTCTGGGTCAACCCTAAAATGTCATCCTTAATAGCCTTAAGGTTATTCTCCTAATTTTATTGACCCTTCACCAGTTTGGTTAGCATTTCTTCCATACTTGATTCTATATCTCATTTGCCAAGTGAAATGTAACTGTCTCCCTTTTTTTGTAATTATCTCTCTGTCCCCATTCACTTTCTCTATCCCTACTATGGTCTCTATAGCTGTCATAATAGTTCCAACCTTGGTTCCCTTTCCATTGGGCTTGGAAATCCTCAACTAACAATTTGAATACCTAGCCTCCTCTTCTAATGTAGACTCATAAGCTCTGGAAGTTGAACCCTATGCTCCTACTATATGAACTTTCTTGGAATTCACGGTCGCAAACTTCTTTACCAAATCACCAATATCAATTTTCAACAGCATAATCTCTTGTGCTACAGAATCATTGGCTACTCTCTGGTCACAATAGCTCTAATTGCGTAAGTACCAGAATCTCTCTCAACCTACCGAGTCAGCCACCCTCAATTAATGGGGAAGATCTAATCCATAATGTTAAAAGTTGTCTTTCATTGAAATCTTATAAAGGCCCCTCTAGAGATAGAATCTACCATAGATCTAGAACTAATGGTCAAGGATCTACAGAATAACTTCAATAAATTTGTTCCTAGAATCTGATGGTTGGACACCATACTCAGCTTCTTCTTAAACCTGAACCAAGCCTTATACATGGACCCAGACTACAGCTACCTAAAATTATAGATCTTATCCTTAAGCTGCAACATCCTGGATAGAGGAAAGAACCTGTTTAAGAATTACATGTGCAACTTTTCCTAAATAGCGATAGATCCTTTTGGAATTCCCCTCACCATAACGATTCTTCTCTTGTAAGAGAGAAAGGGAACAACCTCAATTTAAGCACCTCCTAATTCACCCATGGATAAGTATATGAAGTGAAAATTCTAGTAAAATTAACTTGATGCATGTTTGCATCATCTATAGTCAATCCTTCAAACACACTCTTCATGTATAATAGTTGGATCACAACACTTGATATATTAAACTTAATACCCGAGGGTAAAACAAGAGAAATAATGGCACCAGTCTCTATTATATTAACATACCCTAGATCCTTTTCATCATCCTTATATAGCTGCAAGTACTGGTATGTTGGGATCACTTGGGATCGTCCACCTCAAACTATGTTCTAATATCCAGCAAGTACTACTTGGTGGTTTTCTTTAGATCGATGCACAACTAGCTCTGTCTTCTAATCTATCCTTTGAGCATCTTTTGTGACCCTGCTCTTATTTTTAGATTGATCTAGAAGTACTTCAATCTGCTGGTCAATAATATCCTGAACTCCTTCAGCAGGAGAAGAGGCACATCATCATGAACTTCTTCAGGAAGATTGTCTCTCTTCGGCTCTATCATCCTACTATATGCTTGTAGGATCCTCACTAGATTTAAATTTAGTGGGAGTAAGGGATTGACTCTACTCTATGTGCTAGTCATACACCGGTGTATGCCCAACTAAGAACAAAAAAAAAAGAAAAAACCCAAAAATTGCAAAGACTTCAATTCACAAATTAACACCGTATTCCCCATTAACAGCACCAAAATTTGGTAACAGCCAAGCTACACCTTTACCCTGAAGATTATTGTGGTTGTTATCAAATATAGTAACCCAACAAAGGTTGGGGTAGAATAAAAAGGGAATACGTGGACTTGTGGATCTCAAATAATGAAATAAATGGGCAAAATTGGAAAAATAAATGGGGTGATTTGAATAGAGATGTCAAACAAGGAGCAAATATCAACTTTTGTTGTAATCAGCATTGGTGAACACTAGGATTGTATTCCCTCTGGCTTCTCAACTCCATAGGATTATCATGCTTTGTGGAACCAACCCGATACCTTCCTTGCAAAATTAATAAGTTATGTACCTTCTACAGTCTTTTGGACGAGCAGAAAGATTTCACCCTTACTTTTTGAGTCTCAAGGCATCGCATTACTAACCCTTATCTTTATCCCAATTAACTATTACCCTTTGAGTCTCTAGTTATTAGATAAAACCTAACCATCTTACTAAGATAAAACCTAGAAGAGCGGATCAACAGTTAAACTCCTAATTACTATTGTCCTTATCTTTTACTAGTCACTACTCCTCTTTAGAAGTAAGTAGCAATATTTAGGTAGGATCCTAACTATAATACCCCACAAAATCGCATGTAAAATTCAGCTCGTAAATCTCCATGAAAGATCTCAAGGCATAAAAATTTTGTGAAGTGTTCAAGATTCAACAGTTAGTCTTATTTTAGACCTCCAAACTTCGGGGATTTATTTGGCGACCTTTCTGACATCTATTTTTCAATTTTCAAGTTGTGTTACAATTGGAAAAGCTCATAGTATATCCTGGGTGAGTTTTGGAATTTTTGGATTAGCATAAGGGCACATTTGGATGCCCAAAACAGAAGCCCCGGGCGATTAACCCACGCCGCCTGCTAACTCAGTGCTTGCCCAGTTTTTTTTTAGCATTTTAGGGTCAACTTCAAACAATCATAACTTCCTTTATATAATTAACTGTGAGATCTTCTATATATCAAATGAAATATATGAGAGTATTCTTTTCAATGCAATTGGTTTCATCCAATTTTGGCATCTGAGTAAAACGTTATGATCAATTTACTTCAACCTGTCAGACAGTCAACAAAGGGACAGCTGCGTCTTTTTCTCTTTTCTTAAAGGCATTTTGGTCATATCCCACCCCATATATACCCATAAACACGGTATTAACCCCATTTTCAACCAAAATACACTCTTTTATTCTATTTTCTCTCAAGAACAAGAAGATAGTTTTCAATTGGGGATTTAATTTTAAGAATCTTTCCATCAATCTTCCAAGAATTACGAACTAAGGTATGCGTGTGTTGATTTATAAATTCCTTTCATCCATAAATCTCAAAAAAAAATCATATTCTAAATTATGTATTATGATATTTATGATTTTGATGGTTGATGATCATGTTGTTGAAATTTGATGATGCCCAAGATGGGATCTTAGTATGTTTGTATGAAACTATGGTGGTATATAATGTATAAACATATGAAATTGGTGGTTGAATACTTGTAATCTTGATGAATCCACCTATGCTAAAGATTTTCATGTAAGGTGTTTGTGAAAATACCTAAGAGACTAGAAATCATACTTTTATGACATAATAGGTCCTAAATGACTAGTCCGTGTTCTATGCTTATGTTCAACATGATTTCAATGCAAATTGTTACACATTGTTGTTGTAATATGGAATGCTCATGAAATTGAATTTATGCAAATATTTACATGTTATATGCATTCCTTTTTCATGAACAAGAATATGATAGCCATGTGTAGTATGAAATCCCCTACTTATGATATTGTGAATTGTGGACTCTATTCTTATGATCAAGTCAGTCATGTATATCAGTTTCCTTCCATCTAGTCCTGGGGGTACTTGTACCCAAAAAATATAGCTCTGTGCCTAGATCCATGTCATGTTATCACGATATCCTCAGTCAATGGAAATTTAGTAAACTCAATACCAGTCCAGTTCTACTCAGTACTCAGTAACTTCAGTTCTCTCAGTTAGTCCTCAGATCTCAGTAGTATTCTGTCAATCAACGGAACTCATTAAATTTAGCTTAGCTCAGCTAAGCAACTCTATCAGTCCAGTTAATTAGTTCAATCAGTCATGCTCAGTGTCTATTCAGATGGGAGTAGAAGTTAGCACCGAGTGAACTCAAGGATGGAAACACACACTATCAGATGAGGGTGTGATTCTTATCAGTCATCCTTGCATTCTAAAACTATGTAGCCAGCATAGGTTGAGATATCAACACTGCCATCTTGAGGTTTGATGAGGCGGACATCCACCATTTTCTTTTGGGGGCACTGCTAGATTTGAGGGTCACTCACAGCTTGTCTTTACCCATGGCACGGTATTGACATCCTTTCAATCAGGTCAAGGATTAGACCCCATTTCAGATACATTAGCATACATGGGGAATGTCAATTAAACTACTACCTCCCACAGTTTCAGTCATTTAATCTTAGTAAAAAAACTCAGATAGTTCTTCAGAATATCAGGACTGTCAGATATATTCAACTCAGATATAGTACGAAACTCAAATAGTTCCGTCAAATTTAGGGTTGTCAACTACAGTCACCCATGTTATCAGTATCCAGTATCAAGGCTATCAAATACAGTCACTCATGTTATCAGCTATATCAGCTATCAGAAATCATTTGCCAGTCATATTAGATTTCAGTAAACTCATGCTATCAGTACTCAATTTTAAGACTGTCAGATACAGTCAATTAGAACAGTCCTTCATAATCAAGACTGCCAGAAATAATAATTACTTTATCAGTAATAAAGTATCAGTTTCCTAGTATTTAGTAATACAGTATCAGTTCCTCACTTATTAGTGATTCATAGATCAATATCAGTAAACATAGTCATTTAGTATCTCAGAACCGGTAAACTCATATTGTCAGTATTAATACTCAGTAGTCAGTATTGTCATGGGTTCAGTAGCAGTTACTTATATATGTATGTATTCTCACATTCATATCAGCCATCATTGTTCATGCATACAAACCCCTCAGTACTCTCAGTTGTACTAACGTATTCGCGCTATGGTGCTTTTTTTTATGTTACACCATAGGTTCAGTTACACGATTTCCAGACCAGTAGTAGCAGTAGCATCTCAGCTGTTAGAGTTCAAGCAGTGAGTCCTCATCTCTCAAGGGCATGATCATTACTTATGTTATGGTTTATTTTCATTCAACTTTTCTAGTCGGAGTTAGTTGGGGACATGTCCCATTAACTCCCTATTCATACTAGTATGTTCAGTTCAGATAGTATTACAGTTCTTTTAGGTATTCTATACCCCACTCTCATGTTATGATTATTCCATTTTGAACCTTATGGCCTTACAGTATTATGTATTCTACATTTATGTTCTATATTATGCAGTGTACAGGTACAAATATTAGCCATGGGTTAGCTTTTGGTTCCTCGGGGTCATGGGCACCGTATAGCATTCTGGTTTAGCAAATCAAAGCGTTACACTAACGTTAGCCACCTATTAAGAAATCTATTATAATAAAGATAAATCAATGTATGTCATGGGTGTTAGCTCAGATCAATAATCACACTTCCCCTACTTTATTAATTTGCCAAGGTTTTCACAACCCTAGCTATGGGTTTTAGCTGCTCATGCTTGTGAAGAAATCAATAACATTCATAATATAAAGCATAGATGAAATTACAATGATAAGAAGTGTAAAAACCCATAATTATAACTGAATAAATCCACTGAAGTTATTACAAGAGAATCTCAAGATCAAATATGGATCTTGAAATCAAAATATATTTCTAAGTGTCCAAAGTGTGTTATACCTACTAAAACATACATAAAGGTTTTTTATAGTACATGAGGAAACCCTAAAACCAAAGCCCAAACGAAATAGGATAAAACCAGGTCGATCGCCGCATGAGGTCTGTACCTACTTCGTGATTAAGAGCAGGTAGCCTACCTGTGGTCTGGCACTGAGAGCAGGTAGTAATTGTGGTCCAAACACTTGGCGAAGGTATAGAGCATCCGAATGACAAAAACCCTGTAACTCAGCTCTCGAGATTTTGGACTTCTAGTACTTTTTTTGCCTACATATGGTCCCTAGGTCCCACTTGCAAACCACATGTTGACTTAGTAAGTTTTGGGAGTCATATTATCATTACTTCTTCAATTCTTTAACATGATTTGATCACGAACAAGCCAAAAGACATCCCAATCATCCATAATTTCTCCAAAAGGTTACCAAAAATACTTTTTTCATGAACTTAGCATCCAAAATAAGGTTTTCTGCAAAAGATACCCAAAATAGATCATATCTAACAAAATAGCCTCTAAAACATATATATTTTCCTCATTTTAAGAATTGAAATAGCTATATTTCTATAGCACATCATGTTTGTTTAGTATAAGCACACTTCACCCATCCTTTGATTTTTCCAGTTCTTTTTTTAGGGGGGGGCCTTTGAACCCAAATTTCTTTTATTTTTAGGAGTTGTTTTAAAATTTTTGTTATTAGAATAAAATATAGATGCTCTATCTAGGTGCTACACATTATTACTTATTATAGGTGGTGTTGAATTCTATGGCATGATGTGAAAGTTGAATAACTACTATGAAACTCTGGAACACCCTGGTTTCTTGACCTTAGAAAATTTCCTTGATTTCTGATTTTTGGGCAAGATACAACTTAGGCAAATAAGTCTTATGATTGGGTATGGTTGGTATGGTCCAGTCGTATGTTGATCAGTATTAGTTGATGGAATGGATCTAGGCACTAGAGTATGTACGACTTGGGGGTACGAGTCGTATCAGTGGATACGGGTTGGTTGGTTTCTTTATTTAACCTTAGAATTGATAACTTAGTTAGATATGAGTACGAATGACCCACCATGAACTATAATCTAGGGTACAATTCATACCCAGGAATCGTGTAGCGGTCAATATTCAAACCTCCTGGATTCTATTCTGCCAGGGGTATGATTTATGGGTACTAGTTGAACTATTGGATACAACTTGGTTTTGGGTAAGTTATACCTTGGACAGTGTTAGTTCCAAGGGGAAATTCGAGGATACGCGAGATGGGTACTACTCGTACAGGATGGGTATGACTCATAAGGGTCAATCGTACCTATGACTAGAATTAAGTACAATTTAAGTGAGGGCAATCTGGATATTTCCCCACTTATACTAATGAGGTCCCGTGACTTATATTCCTATTGGAAGGTTATTTACCATATTATTCCATTCATAAACACTTAAAAAAACTCATAAATCCCCTCTAGAGTTCTTGGGCAAAGAAAACTTGGGTTTCATCTTAAGGAGTAAATTGGGGTAGTCTTGGTGATTTGTCTCCATCATCATCTTGGTTTAAGGCTTGTTCTCTTTCCTCATTGTTAATTCCAACTAAAGGCATGGTTTTGTGCAATGGTTTCATGATTTGAATATTGTATGATTTTGGGTTTTCAAATATAATTTGGGGATTTTGGTTATAAATACTTGGTTATGGTTTACCCATGTTTTAATTATACTTTTATATGTATTAATGATGGTTTTGGATAATTGGTTGCATGGGAATGGTTATTTGGTAATGGACTTTGGTTTTTAAAACACTATGCCCCCAATGTGTTTGATAAAATATCTATAGCAATGCTTTCACTACAATATTGGTTATTCAATGGAAACTATGCATGGTATAAACTTGGTAATGGTACCCTAAATGATATGAATAGTTTAAATGGTTTTGGAATGGTTTGAATTAATAAACATACTTGTAGGGTACATAGGAATCCCCAAGTTAATTAGATAATATGATCTATGGGTACATGGGAATCCCTTGTTCTCAAAAATATTTGGCTAAGAACAATACTTGCAAGTTATAGTCGGTATAAAGATACCACTATTTATGACCTTGGTTAATAATAAATGAAAAATTGTTGGGTTATTTGGCAATGGTTTTAATTGAGCTTAAACGAGGGTGTGTGGCAAAGTCGTGGAATGTGGAGGTATCAAGGGGATCAAAACTAGAAAATCATATTTGCCGATGTAAGGTGTGGTCCTAGTGACCATGTGCATAATAGCACACATTATATTTTGGGGGATGTACTGCTACACATCCCAGGTAAAGGTTTTAATGGCATGATAAACCTGGTTCCCTTATCCGTCATGGTTATATATATATATGTATGGTTTTTGAGCATATGGATAGTTTTACTTGGTTTTATAATTGACATTATTTTATCTTTATCTTGAGTTCATGCTAGTGTTTACTTATGAACCCATCTTCGAGCAGCTACATCCCCACGTGATGCAGAAACCAGCCACTTTACTCCTCTTGCTTAGCATTCAGACACTCGAGGGTCAGCATTAGATTAAAGTGGTGAGATTTTAAGTAACACCCCATATTCAAGTACATGTATTGGCGTATTCAAGTACGTGTATTGGTCTTATTTATATAGAATTAATTTTTTTATTTTATTTATACCAGAATTTGCCCGTCGATAGTTCCATGCGAAGGCTATTGACTATGCTTTCCAATGATATAAAGATTTCCAAAAATGGATAGGTTTCGGATATAATCAAGCACGTTCACAAATATAAAACGGTGAGCGGGATATTTGGGAATAGTAAATGTGCAGGAAAATTTCCTGCACACAAACTACTGAGGCCAGCCGAATTTTTGGGTCAACTTCGAATGATCATAAATCCCATAATATAATGAACTGGGAGAGTTTCTACCTATGAAAAGAAATATCTTTGAGTCTTCTTTCCAATACAATTGGTTTCATCCAAATCCAACGTCTGAGTAAGGAGTTATACTTGTTTTACTTCAGCCTATCAAAACAGATTTTTAGGGTCAACTTCAAATGATCATAACTCCTTGTACAGGATGAAATGAGTGGCATAATTTATATGAAATGAAATCCCTTTGAGTTATCTTTCCAACAATACCAATTTCACCCAAATTCGATATCGGAGCAAAGAGTTATGGTCGATCTACTTTAGCTTATCAAAACAGTCCACCAAAGGACAGATTTGACATTATTTAAATTTTAAAGGCATTTTGGTCATTTCCTATTATATTGTGGACGGGAATATGTGTAGATATACATGTATATGAGTTCAAAAACTCATTTTCATCATCAATCATTGAGAAAGAACAAACCCTAGCCAAATTTGACCTTTAAATTAATTTTGATTCAACCGTAGAAATTCCAAAGTAATTCGATAACTGCGTTTGTCATCTCGAGAGCTTCAAAAGGTACCTATTATTTGTGCAAACAGTATTGCATAATCAAGAGATGAATTCTAAGGTATGAATATTGTTTGCCTTTGTTCTCTTCCATATGTATATGTGTGATAGAGGATTATATGTATTGGTTGTTATTGAAAGGTGATGAAAATAGGGTTATGGACTATTTTGCATGGTTTGGTTGTATTGAATTGTGGAAGGTGTATATGGTAATTGAGTTATGGAAGGTGGATATGGTGATATACTATTGAATTGATAATTATTTATGTCTATGGCTCAATTTGGTTTAATGGATTGGTTGGAAGGATAAATTAATCCAAACTTGATATTGGAGGATGTTGTATGAATATGCATGGCATGTGAATGTAATTGGAGTATAAGGGGGTTAAAGTGACACCCTTTATGGTGTAATTAAGGCTTACTACTTAACCACTAGTTTGGTGAATTCAAATAATTAAATTGTGACGTTTGGTTGCTAATAGTATATTGCTATATATGTTCATTGTAGATAACTAATCCGAAAAGACGAGTAGTCCATTTGGGACTAGTATTGAAGGTTGACAGTCAGGTATGTAAAGCATACTCTATACCATATCTTTGGCATGAAAGTGAACAATTGTTCTATTAAGAAAGTTTCCAAAGTTATTCAATAACATGTGATTCATAATGGTTTTGTATTATGTCCTACGTTACCAATGAACTTATTTCCACCCTACAAGATGTCAAGAAATTCCAATACTTACTTATTTTCCAAATCTTACATGTTTATTATACTAATGAATGTCAGAAGGTATCCAGTTACTCAAACAAGATCCATGTGCTATTAATGACTCCAAAACATTTCATTGATATACCAATAAGTTCCTACTTCATTGTTATGGCATTGATGATTCCAAAATACTTCATTGATGTGCCAATGAGTTCTTACTTCATTGTTATTGCATTGATGGTCTATTTATATGTCTCTTATTGATGTATCATTTTTTCAAAGTATCAAAAATATGGTGAAAACCTAAATAACAATCTCAAAGATTAATTGAACTAAGTGATGGAAGTTCTCTCTTATCGGGTGGTATCCCAGGGGCATAAGCCTATCATGGGTCGATCCCTATTTATGTGTTTATGGGTGGTATCCCAGGGGCATAAGCCTATCATGGGTCGATCCCAGTTGATATGTACTGGAGGTAGCCTAATAGTCACAGTACAGTACAGTAATGATTACAAAGATGATAAGAACGAAGGTAAAGTGATTGAATAAATACAATGTACAGGTTGTCACAAGTTCTAGTAAGTGTGGTCCACTCCTATTACGATTTATTCACTTGTATCTGATTTCTATTGAGCTCCTATATCATATATTATTATCTACAGCTTTACATACTCAGTACATATTTCGTACTGACGTACCCCACGGGAGACCTGCATTTCATGCTACAGGCACAGGTACCTCAGCTCATACACCGCACAAGTAGGAGCCAAGATATCCAGCTGCTTTTGGTGAGCTCCAGTTTGCTTCGAGGCTTTCCGTGTCATATCCAATCACTTTTGGTATTGTATAGAAGTTAGTTATATGGCTGGGTGTGTCCCGACCTTAGTTAAACTCTGTGTATTGTTTAGAGGCTTTGTATACCTAATGTACATTCAAGGTGGTGTTTTGTTAGTAGACGTGATGGCTCCAATGGCCAAGTATTTTATATACATATTTATGTGTGCTCGAGCTTACACAGGTGATTATTTCCTTTTATATGTAACATGATGTTGTCCGAATTTTGGGTTATCATAGAGGTATGCATGGGAAGTATAAGGTTATGAGTTGGTTCTCGCGGGCCTCCTCGGTTACGGGTGCCAGTCCGCCCCATAAGGATTTGAGGCGTGACAAAAGTGGTATCAGAGAAGTTCGTCCTAGTGAGTCTACAAATTCGTGTCTACGTAGAGTCTTGTTTATTAGTGTGTCGTGCACCGCATCTATAAACAGGAGGCTATGGACATTTAGGAATTGTTTCTTTTCTTCATGTCTTAGATCATACGATGGAGCCTATATTGTATATGAAGTCATAGTTGACCACTGAATCCGTTTGTTTCTCTTCTTATAGTAATGATTCCAGCTACCAGAAGTAAGAATACCAGTAAGCAAGTAGATATGGCTGCCGAAGAGGGGACTAGTAAGTCACCCACTATACCAGCTAATTAAAGTGAGGCTCCAGCTGAGCATGCATCAAAAACTTCTTCCACTCCGAAAGAAATAAGGGGGAGAAGAACTATATCTCCAGAGCCACCTATTAGTGCTATTGATTAAGATCTTAGAAATGTAGTGCAACTTTTGACTCGTATAGTTGCTGGGCAAGCCATTCCTACCACGGGTCCTAGTAGTACAGATAAGGTGGCTAGCCTTCGAACACAGGATTTTCCTGAGATGGATCCTCCCACTTTTACTGGATCAGATCTTAACGAGGACCCACAGGACTTGATTGATCAAATTCAAAGGGCCTTATATGTTATACATGTAATGGGTAGAGAGACAGTGGAGTTAGCGGCGTATAGATTTAAAGGGGAGGCTATATATTGGTACGAGGACTGGAAATGATCTAGGGGTATTGATGCACCCCCAGCTACTTGGAAAGAGTTCAAAGAGGCATTTCTTGATCATTATCTTCCATTCGAGATTCGTCAGGCCCGTGCAGATCAATTTTTAAATCTTTGTCAAGGGAACATGAGCGTGAGGGAGTACAGTCTCCGATTTAATTCCTTGTCAAGATATGCTCCTAATATTGTAGCTACTATGGATGACAGAGTTCATCAATATGTGGATAGGCTGGATCCATATCTGGTTAGAGATTGTACTATTGCCGCTTTGAACAAAGATATGGACATAGCGAGGATCCAAGCTTTTGCACAGAAAATGGAAGATCAGAGGCAGAGGAGAAGAACACAGGAATTAGAATGAGGATATTCCAAGAGGGCCAGATCTACAGGGCAGTTCATGGCATCCTAAGGAGGGTTCAGACCATAGTTTTCTGCTAGACCACCTAGGCCATTATCTTCTTATTCTGCAGCTAGTGCCCTACCACAGTTCTAAGGGTCCAGAGGAAATCAATTTGTGCACAGAAGTGAGAGTCAGAGTTTGCGGATAGTGGGGTACCAAGGGCAAGGGAATATGAGCCAATCGAGACCTCCTTGAGATCAATGCAACAAATATGGAAGGTATCATTTGGGCACATGTCGGCTAGGGACCAATGTTTGCTTTTGGTACGGTATGTCGGGGCATATGATGAGAGAATTCCCATGATGGGGCATAGGGAGTATGGCACAACCTACGGGGTCATTTGTTTCATCATCAACATCAATGCCTTATTCAGGAAGGGGTGCACAACTAATGGGTCGTGTTAGAGGTGATAGAGAAGCCACGATTTCTAGCGGGGCTCAAAATCGTACGTATGCTCTAGTGGATCGACAGAATTTAGAGGCTTCCCCAGATGTGGTTACGGGAACATTGTCTATCTTATTATTCGATTTATATGCCTTAATTGATACTGGTTCTACATTATCTTATGTTACTCCATTGGTTGCTGGAAAGTTCGAAAGAATACCCGAACTATTAGTTAAGCCATTTGAAGTGTTCACACCGGTTGGGGAATCTATTATAGCTAGAAGGGTTTATCAAAACTGCATAGTAATTGTTTGTGGTCATGATACGATGGATGATCTTGTGGAGTTAGAAATGGTAGATTTTGATGTTATAATGGGTATGGACTAGTTGGCGTCTTGTTATGCCACAATTGATTGCTGCATGAAAAAGGTATATTTCCATTTTCTAAATGAATCAGTCCTTGAATGGAAAGGTGAAATTAGCGCGTCAAGAGGTAGATTTATTTCTTATTTTAAGGCGAGAAGAATAATTTTCAAGGGATACATATATCATTTAGTTAGAGTAAGGGATACAGAAGTGGAGCCACCAACTCTTCACGCTGTTCTGATGGGAAATGAATTTTATGATGTATTTCCTGAAGATCTTCCAGGTTTGCCTCCTGAACGAGAAGTAGAGTTTGGTATTGATGTAATACCAGGCACCCAACCAATCTCCATTCCTCCGTATAGAATGGCAGCAGCAGAATTACGAGAATTGAAAGAGCAATTGAAACATTTGCTAGAGAAGGGATTCATAAGGCCTAGTATGTCCCCCTGGGGAGCACCAGTGTTATTTGTGCGCAAAAAGGATGGCTCGCTGAGGATGTGTATTGATTATCGACAATTGAATAAGGTGAATATTAAGAATAAATATCCTCTCCAAAGAATTGATGATCTATTTAATCAGTTACAGGGCGCCAAGTGCTTTTCTAAGATTGATTTGAGGTCAGGTTACCACCAAGTGAGGGTCAAAGAGAAGGATATACCCAAGACAGCTTTCCGAACACAGTATGGTCATTATGAGTTTCTAGTTATGTCATTTGGGCTAACAAATGCACCCGCAGCTTTTATGGATTTGATGAATAGGGTGTTTAAGCCATTCCTGAATGTATTTGTGATAGTTTTTATAGATGATATTCTAGTTTATTCTAGATCAGAAGAGGACCATGCCAATCACTTACTACAGGCATTGCAGACTCTTCGTGATTGTAAGCTTTATGCAAATTTCTCTAAATGTGAGTTTTGGTTAAAGACGGTGGCATTTTTGGGTCATATTGTATCTAGTGATGGGATAAAGGTTGATGCTCAAAAGATAGAAGCGGTGAAGAACTGGCCAAGGCTCACAACGCCTACGGAGATTTGTAGTTTTCCCGGGTTGGCCGGTTATTATAGAAGGTTTGTTAAAGGCTTCTCTTCCATTTCAACACCCTTAACCAAGCTAACCCATAAAGCATCCAAATTCCAATGGAATGATGCCTGTGAGAAGAGTTTTCATGATTTAAAGAACAAGTTGATTTCTACAACCGTGTTGGTACTTCCAGAAGGCACCCAAGGATATACAGTGTATTATGATGCTTCCAGAATTGGTTTAGGATATGTATTGATGCATCATGGTAAGGTAATAGCATATGTTTCTAGACAATTGCGGCCACATGAGAAAAATTATCCTACACACGATCTTCAGCTGGCAGCAATTATTTTTGCTTTAGAGATATGGCGCCACTACTTATATGGGGTTCATGTTGATATATATACTGACCATAAGAGCTTGCAATATATTTTTAATCAGAAAGATCTAAATTTAAGGCAACGGAGATGGCTTGAACTATTAAAGAACTACGATGTTGATATCTTGTACTATCCAGGGAAAGCAAATATGACAGCTGATGTGTTAAGTTGTAAGGCTATGATGGCGCCTATAGAAAGGCAAGGGATGATTAAAGATCTTTACCAGTTAGCTAGTTTGGGAGCGCCTTCTTGAAACTCCGAATAAAGAGCTTATCGTACATAATGCTGCGGAATCTTCATTAGTAGCTGAAGTGAAAGAGAAGCAATATGCAAATCCCATTTTATTACAGCTTAAGGAGAATGTTCAGAGTGGTACGACCAAGGCATTTGAGCTTATGCGAGAAGGAGTACTTTAGTGCCAAAACCGATTATGTGTGCCAGATGTAGACGGGCTAAGAAAGAAGATTATGACAGAGGCACATTTTTCATGGTATTCCATTCATCCAGGATCAACCAAAATGTATCAAGATTTGAAAGATATGTATTGGTGGAATGACATAAAGAAGAGCATTGCAGAATTTGTAGCTGAATGTCCAAATTGTCAAAGAGTTAAAGTTGAGCACTAAAAACCCGGAGGTTATATGCAATGCATTGATCTTCCAAGTTGGAAGTGGGACATGATCAACATGGATTTCATTATTGGTTTGCCTCGTACATCCCAAAAGTTTGATTCTATATGGGTGATTGTTGATAGGCTTACGAAATCCTCATATTTCCTACCAGTTAGGACCACTTACACAGTTGAAGAGTATGCGAAGCTGTACATTAAAGAGATAGTCTGATTACATGGAGTGCCAATCTCTATTATATCAGATCGGGGAACCCAATTTACCGCAAATTTTTGGAAGTCTTTTCAGAGGTGTTTGGGAACACAAATGAAGTTGAGTACAGCTTTTCACCCTCAAATAGATGGACAAGCGAAACGTACCATCCAAACACTTGAAGATATGCTACGAGCTTGTGTAATAGATTTTAAGGGCAACTGGGATGATCATTTACCTCTTATTGAGTTTGCCTACAATAATAGCTATCATTCAAGTATCAAAATGGCACCATATGAAGCTTTATATGGAAGGAAGTGTAGATCACCAATAGGATGGTTCAAAGTGGGTGAAACTCTTTTGTTCAGACCGGATCTTGTTTATCAAGCCATAGATAAGGTTAAAGTAATTTAGCAACGACTGAAAATAGCCCAAAGTCGACACAAGTCATATGCGGATAGTAGAAAGAGAGGACTAGAGTTTTTTATAGGTGATTGGGTATTTTTGAAGGCATCACCAATAAAAGGGGTAATGAGATTTGGCAAGAAAGGGAAGTTGAGTCCACGTTATATAGGCCCGTATAAGATCACTTGAAGGTTTGGACAAGTTGCATATGAATTAGAGCTACCCCAAGATCTCTCATCAGTACATCTGGTATTTCATGTGTCAATGCTTCGAAAGTGCATCGGATATCCATCACATATCACTTCTATTGAGGATGTGCAAGTTGCGGAAGATCTTAACTATGAGGAATTGCCTATTGCTATTCTAGATCGCCAAGTTAAGAAGATGAGAAATAAAGAGATAGCATCGGTGAAAGTACGTTGGAGAAATTGTCAAAGGGAAGAGATTACATGGGAAGCTGAGGAAGCAATGAAATATAAGTACCCTCATTTGTTCAAAGATGAAAAGGAAGTACAAGAAACGGAGTTAGAACATTAACAAGTAAGTTTTTTTTATATATGTATAGTATTTATGTGATGATGTGAATGTTAATGATGGACTTGAACTTGTTTCGATTGAATAACTACGCTAACATTCGAGGACGAATTTCCTAAAGGGGGGAAGGATGTAACACCCTATATTTAAGTACATGTATTGGCGTATTCAAGTACGTGTATTGGTCTTATTTATATGGAATTAATTTTTTTATTTTATTTATACCAGAATTTGCCCGTCGATGGTTCCATGCGAAGGTAATTGAATAAGCTTTCCAATGATATAAAGATTTCCAAAAATGGATAGGTTTCGGATATAATCAAGCATGTTCGAAACAATAAAATGGTGGCCGAGATATTTAGGAATAGTAAATGTGCAGGAAAATTTCATGCACACAAACTACTGAGGCCAGCTGAATTTTTGGGTCAATTTTGAATGATCATAACTCCCTTAATATAATGAACTAGGAGAGCTGCAACCTATGAAAAGAAATATCTTTGAGTCTTCTTTCCAATACAATTGTTTTAATCCAAATCCAATGCCTGAGTAAGGAGTTATACTCGTTTTACTTCAGCCTATCAAAATAGATTTTTAGGATCAACTTCCAACAACCATAACTCCTTGTACAGGACGAACTGGGTGGCCTACTTTATATGAAATGAAATCCCTTTTAGTTATCTTTCTAATGATACCAATTTCACCCAAATCCGATATTAGAGAAAAGAGTTATGGTCGATCTACTTTAGCTTATCAAAATAGTCCACCAAAGGACAGATTTGACATTATTTAAATTTTAAAGGCATTTTGGTCATTCCTTATTATATTGTGGATGGGAATATGTGTATATATACATGTATATGAGTTCAAAAACTCATTTTCATCATCAATCATTGAGAAATAACAAACCCTAGCCAAATTTGACCTTTAAATTACTTTTGATTCAACCGTAGAAATTCCAAAGTGATTCGATAACTGTATTTGTCATCTCGAGAGCTTCAAACGGCACCTATTATTTGTGCAAACAGGATTGCATAATCAAATCTTACATGTTTATTGCACTAATGAATGTCAGAAGGTATCTGGTTACTCAAACAAGATCCATGTGCTATTAATGACTCCAAAATATTTCATTGATATACCAATAAGTTCCTACTTCATTGTTATGGCATTGATGACTCCAAAACACTTCATTGATGTGTCAATGAGTTCTTACTCCATTGTTATTGCATTGATGGTCTATTTATATGTCTCTTATTGATGTATCATTCTTTTAAAGTATCAAAAATATGATGGCAAAAATAACAATCTCAAACATTAATTGATCTAAGTGATGGAAGTTCTCACTCATCGGGTGGTATCCCAGGGGCATAAGTCTATCATGGGTCGATCCCTATTTATGTATTTATGGGTGGTATCCCAGGGTCATAAGCCTATCATGGGTCAATCCCAGTTGATATGTACTGAAGGTAGCCTAATAGTCACAGTACAGTACAGTAATGATTACAAAGATGATAAGAATGAAGGTAAAGTGATTGAAAAAATACAATGTACAGGTTGTCACAAGTTCTAGTAAGTGTGGTCCACTCCTATTACGATTTATTCACTTGTATCTGATTTCTATTGAGCTCCTATATCATATGTTATTACCTACAGCTTTACATACTCAGTACATATTTCGTACAGATGTCCCCCACGGGGGACCTGCATTTCATGCTACAGGCACAGGTACCTTCGCTCACACACCGCACAAGTAGGAGCCAAGATATCCTGCTGCTTTTGGTGAGCTCCAGTTTGCTTCGGGGCTTTCCGTGTTATATCCAGTCACTTTTGGTATTGTATAGAAGTTAGTTATATGGCGGGGTGTGTCCAGACCTTAGTTAAACTCTGTATATTATTTACAGGCTTTGTAGACCTAATGTACAGTCCAGGTGGTGTTTTGTTAGTATACATGATGGCTCCAATGGCCAAGTATTTTAAATACATATATATGTGTGCTCGATCTTATACAGGTGATTATTTCCTTTTATATGCGACTTGATGTTGTCCGAATTTTGGGTTGTCATAGAGGTATGCATACGAAGTATAAGATTATGAGTTGGTTCTCCCGGGCCTCCTAGATTACGAGTGCCAGTCCGCCCCAATAGGACTTGAGGCGTGACATTTTATCTATTTGGAAGGCTCTATTTCATGGATTTTATTTTATACTCTGGATTATTTATGGATATTGATTTTGGCTATGGTTGGGGGCATGTCCCAACTGGATAGTTATATTCTCTTAATCTGAGGGTTTTGGTATCATTTCTTTTCACAAGAGTTGATGGAAGCGGAGGTTGAGGAGTTTGTGAATCTCAAGCAAGGCAAAATGCCTGGCAAGGAATATACCTTGAAGTTTTATCAGTTTTCAAGGTATGCTCCTTATTTGGTGGCTAATATAAGGTAGAGGATGAAAAAGTTCACGTTTGGGCTATCTTGGGATCTGATCCTTAAAAGCAAAACTACTTTGCTGATTAAGGATATAGACATTTCAAGGTTGGTTATCTATATACAGTTGGTAGAGGATGAAAAGAGAAAACAAGTGGAGTGTTGGGAAAGAATGGGTAAGGGGAGTAGGTTCTTTAAAAAAAAGTGGTTCTCAACAGCAGGGTGATCGGGATGGAGGTAAACGGCCAAAGAAGATATGAGAAAGCTTTGGTTTCTTCTCTACTGCTAGGGCTCCTTACCCAAGGTAGTCAGGTGATACGCGTCCATAAGGTGGTGATAATTTTTGGGCACAAGGTGCCCAATCTCAGGAGAATAGGTTCAGTCGACTTCTTTATGCCCTCCTTGCCGATTTTGTGGCCCTCTTCATCAAAGTTATTGTGACGAAGGCAGGGACCTCTTCATCAGAGTTATTGTGATAAAAGCAGGGACAAGTGTTTTAAATATGGCCAGATAGGACATATGCTCAAGAATTGTTTGGTATGTAGGGGAGCTTAAGGAGCGGTCAAAGCTTCGGTTGCTTCATCTTCTGCTATTGCGCCTAGTTGTATGGCATCGGTGTCTACTCCTGTTTCTGGTACCGATATAGGCCAGAATAAGTTATACGCTCTTCTATCTAGGCAGGAATCTAAGGAATCACCTGATGTCATTATTGGTACATTGTGACTCTTTTATCATGATGTGTATTATCTATCTATCTGGTGTCCACTCTTTTTTACGTGTCCCTATTCATGGTTGTATGTATTGATTTTGATCCTGAGGTTGTTTCGGATCCTTTTTTATTTCTACTCTGGTAGCTGACTGGGTTATTGCTGAGAGAGTATATAGGGAGTGTGTGGATTCTTTTGGTAGCAAGCAGACCTTGGTAGATCTATTTGAGTTGGATACGGTGTATTTTGACATTATGGAAAGGTTACATTTTATTACGCGTCCTTGGATTGTCGGACCCATAAGGTTGTCTTTAGGTTTCCTAGTAAATCGGTTATAGAATGGAAGGGTGGTTCCCTAGCTTCTAGGGGGAGGTTTATTTCTTATCTTAGAGCTCGTAGATTAATCTCCAAAGGTTGTCTTTATCCCTTGGTCCAGGTTAAAGATTCTAACTCGAAGGGTCCTGTTTTCCATTTGGTTTAGATAGTAAATGAGTTTCCTGAGGTCTTTTAGAATAATCTTCTTGGTGTTCCTCTAATTAGGGAAATTGAGTTTGGTATTGATTTGGTTTCAGATATTCATCCAATAGCTATTTCTCCTCATAGAATGGCTCTGGTTGAGTTGAGGCAACTCAAGGAGCAACTTAAGAATCTTTTGGATAAAGGGTTTATTTGTCCAAGTGTATCCCCGTGGAGTGAACCGGTGTAGTTCGTGCACAAAAGGATGGTTCCCTTCGTATGTGTATTGACTATCAGTAGTTAAATAAGGTGAAGGTCAAGAATAAGTATCCTCTTCCAAGAATAGATGAATTGTTTGATCGATTGCAAGGTGCAAAGTTCTTCTCTAAGATAGATCTTCAGTCTGGGTATCATCAGCTTAAGATTAGGGAGGATAATATACCTAAGATGACTTTTCATACTAAGTATGGGTACTTTGAATTCTTGGTAATTTTATTTGGATTGTCTATGCCTTGACGGAATTTATGGATTTGATGAATAGGGTTTTCAGGCAGTTCTTAGATCTCTTTGTCATTGTATTTATTGATGACATTCTGGTTTATTCCAAGAGTTAGATGGATCATGTTAATCACCTTCATGTGGTATTATATACCCTAAAGGAACAACAGTTGTATGCCAAGAAGTTCTCTAAATGTGAGTTTTAATTGAACGCTGTGACTTTTCTTGGACATATTATTTCTGGTGAGGGGATCATGGTTGATTCTCAAATTATGGTGGTGGTTAAAAAATAGCCTAGACCTACAACTCCAACCAACATTCAGATCTTCTTGGGTTTGGGTGGGTATTATCGGCGGCTTATGGAAAAATTTTTGACAATAGATGCTTCTTTGATTAAGTTGACTCAGAAAAAGGTGAAGTTTTCTTGGATTGATGCTTGTGAGAAGACTTTTGAGAAGTTGAAAAATAAACCAACTTCGGCTCCAATTTTGACATTGCCTGATGGCAGTGAGGGGTTTGTGGTTTATTGTGACGCATCTAGGGTGGGACTTGGTTGTGTCTTGATGCAGCATGGGAAGGTGATTGCCTATGCTTCTAGGCAGTTGAGGTGCATGAGAGGAATTAGCCTACTTATTATTTGGAGCTTTTGGTGGTGGTTTTTGCTTTGAAAATTTGGCGGCATTACTTGTATGGAGTGCACGTAGACTCTTTTCTTATCATAAAAGTCTACAGTATGTCTTCACTCAGAAGGAGCTAAATCTTAGACAGAGGAGATGGTTGGAGCTTCTCATAGACTATGATATGAGTCTTCACTATCACCCAGGTAAAGCTAACGTGGTTGCTAATGCTCTTAGCGGGTTGTCCATAAGGAGTTTAACTCATGTGAAGAAAGAAAAGTAGGAATCAGAAAAGGATATTCACCACTTGTCTAATCTCTGAGTTTGTCTTCTGGACTCCGAAGATGGTGGGGTGATGGTCTGGAAGTGGTTCGATCATCTCTTGGTGCATAGGTTAAGGAGAGGCTAGTGCTAGATCACGTCTTGATGAAAATCAAGAGC
Organism: Capsicum baccatum var. pendulum; assembly: GCA_030864225.1. Taxonomy (NCBI): domain Eukaryota; kingdom Viridiplantae; phylum Streptophyta; class Magnoliopsida; order Solanales; family Solanaceae; genus Capsicum; species Capsicum baccatum. Next base: position 78,167,165 of record CM061560.1, on the reverse strand, counting down.
AGTGTGGGTATGCTAAAGGTAATTGTCTTTGAGATCAGTGGCAATGGTACTTTAAGGTACCAAAGGAGGTTGTTTGTTCTTAATGTCGACTATTTGTGTCACGGCCCGAATCGGGAACCTGGCTGCGATGAGCATTCCCAAACCCGAAGGCCCAGAACGCCCTCTGTCTATCTGGTAATCATGCACATAATTCATATGATCAATGTAATACGGATTAGACACAATAATACGGAAACATGGTCAATAATTTAAAACAGTTAAAGGCCTAAAAACATGCCCAACAATATTTAATAAACATCTGCAACAGTCTGCAAAATCTCTACTGACATACTATCTGAATAACTGGGACAAGGCCCCCAGCAAGCCAAAAACCATATTGAAATAAATACCTAAATGACTAGGCCTTCCGAAGCAAAGAAGGCTCACCAACTGAACTCTAAGACAACCCTGTTTGTAGACTCTACTGAGGATCTGGACCCCTAGACTGTGCCTCAGTACCTGGGAAGAAGCGCGGAGGGGTCAGCACAATTGTACTGGCATGCGAAGCAATCCAAAATAGAGCAATTGAACATATATATGTATATATAATACGTGAGAGCAAATTTTCATCAAACATTATGCATAAAACAGTTTCTGAAAACACATGGGCATCTTCTGAAAACACGTAATCTCAAACTTTGATCTTTGTATTACTTCTGAGTTAGGTGGTATCCTCTACAAGTCTGATATTCCACGGGTGATATGGAATCCTCCATTGACTTGACGAGTAAGCCTCCAACCCGAGCATGCCAGAAGGGTTGGAGTTCCTGAATCTGATACGCCACACGACACTTAAGTCAGCGTATAATAATATACCTGGGTCGGCAAACCACGGTTTTAGTCAATGAGTTGCCTGAACTCAAGCCCTCTTCAGGAAACCACCTAACATCTCTGTATGCCCATTTTTAACCTTTCTGTACATGCGACATTCTGAATGTCTAAAATCATGATAGTCTGAAATGTTTATTAGTCTGAGTCTGATATGGCATTGGTCTGAATTGGAATCATCATACCAAGACTTACAAGTCATGATTTCTGAGTCATAATACATTAATCTAATTCTTTCATTTAAAGCATAATTTAGACCACCAAAAACATGCAACTGATATAGAAGATTTCGCGTTTCGAAACTCAAGTCAAAATCATGCAAAAGCTTCATCAACATATGGTGGTCTAGTGCCTTTAGCAAATCCATGCACTCTTTCATTACATGCATTGTGAACATTAAACAGTCATGCTAGATTCCCTCTTTAGTGATTTAAAACCACCTTTAAATCATAACAAGAGTTCAATCATTTCATATAGTGCTTTTCAAGGATGCATTGCAAAACAATTCATATGCTATGAGAAATCTGAAAAATTCATAATAAGAGGGAATTTACCAAAAATCATGCTCTCAACAAGAATTCATTCTTAAATACATGATTTCATACATTCATATTCTCAAATCACTTTGGGGAAGGTCAAAAGACCAAAATAATAATGTTAAAACATTTAATACATGAATATATACATAGATTCAAAAACCCCATTCTAAAATATGATTTTTCTATTCCCATGAGAATTTATGAAAACCCCGCGTACCTCTTTTTCAGAAAATAATGGGTGTTTCTTGAAGCCTGTGGATTGGGGATTTCTAATCTCTAATCAATTTTGAAACCCACGGTTGAATCTTTATTTATTTGGGTTTTTAGTTTGAAACCCTTAGAAGTGTTCTTGAGAATTTTTAGATGAAAGTGGATGTATTTTGGAGAATTAGGGACTGAATTTCATGTTTATGGCTGAATAAGGGTGGGAAAAGGACCATTTTTCCCCAAAAACGGAGTGTTTAAGTCACTTGAAACCATTACATAGGCGCCTCATATAATATCACCTATATTTAATAGGTGTCGCATATGCTACGCCTATATTTACATAGGCGTCGCATATGATATCGCCTACATTTACATAGGTGCCGCATATGCTTTCCAGTGGCCATGTGCGATTGGTTAGGCAATGCATTCTACTTTGAAAAGCCATAACTTCTTGCTCGGGTGCCGTATTTTAGCAAAATTGGTATCGTTGGAAAGCTAACTTGAAAACCTATCATTTTACACATAGTAGTCTCTATAATTTGACATATGCAAAGAGTCATGGTCGATAGAAGTTGACACAAATTATAATATCCACTTAAACTTAATAGATCGAATTAGTTTTCAACTTGTCCTTGAGTCAAAGGACCTCTATGGTCTAACTTCAAGCTTGTATGGATTCATAAACTATGCAAATAATTAACATGCCATATTGGCATAGGATTTATGGCTTCCGGATTCTCAACACATCGGATTCATGATCTATATTGTAGCCCAAAATGCGGGGCATTACATTATCCCCCTCTTAGGATCATTTGTCCCTGAATGATGATACGAGACACAGACAGACACGATTTCAAGCATAATAAGGACTAGGAAAGATAATATAGGAATAGTACCTTCTGTATCATCATCCATCGAAGCAAACAAATTGGGATATCTAATTCTCAAGTCATTTTCTGAATCCCAAGTTACTTCTTCAACTTTCTGATTCCTCCACAATACCTTCACTGAGGCTATCTCTTTGCTTCTCAACTTTCGAACTTGGTGATCTAAAATTTCAACAGGCTCTTATTCGTAAGACAAGGAATCTATCACTTTAATATGCTCTACTGGCAATACCAGAGAATGATCTCCAATGAATTTCTTCAACATGGATACATGGAATACCGGATGAACGGAACCCAAACTTGCAGGCAATTCTAGCTCATAAGCAACTACACAAATCTTTCTCAGAATATGATATGGCCCTATATAGCGAGGGCTCAATTTACCCCTTTTTCCAAACCACATAACTCCTTTCATAGGAGAAACCTTGAGAAACACCCAATCACCAACATCAAACTCTAATTCTCTTCTCTGAACATTGGCATAGGACTTCTGATGACTCTGAGCAGTCTTGAGTCATTCTCTAATGATCTTCACTTTCTCCAACGCTTGATGAACAAGATTAGGCCCATAAAATTAAGTCTCACCCACTTCATACCATCCTATCGGAGACCTACATCTCCTCCCATACAAAGCCTCAAAATGAGCCATCTTGATGCTGGCATGATAACTATTTTTATAAGCAAATTCAATCAGTGGCAGGTGATCTACCCAACTACCTTTGAAATCAATGGCACATGCTCTCAATATATCCTCGAGGGTCTAAATAGTACGCTCAGCTTGCCCATCCGTCTGAGGGTGGAAAGCTATGATCAAATTCACTTGTGTACCTAAACCCTTCTGAAAAGATCTCCAGAACTGAGATGAAAAGAGAGTACCTCTATCGATTATAATGGACACTGGTGCCCCATGCAACTGAACTATCTCCTCAATGTAAATCTTAGCATAATCCTCTCCCGAATAATTAGTCCTCATAGGCAAAAAGTGGGCTAACTTTGTCAACCGATCTATAATCACCCATATAAAATCATACTAGTTTTAGGATCTCGAAAATCTTATAATGAAGTCCATGTTTATCATCTCCCACTTCCATAAAGGTAGGGCTATCTCTTGGGAAGTACCACCTGGCCTCATGTGTTCTACCTTCACTTATTGACAGTTCAAACACTTGGACACGAAATCAGCTACATCACGTTTCATGTTATTCCACAATTACAAGGTTTTTAGATCATGGTACATATTAGTAGAGCCTAGGTCAACGACATACCTCGAAGTATGCACCTCATCAAGGATTCTTTCCCACAGTCCATCAACATTCAAAACGCACAACCTACCCTGAAATTTCAGAATACCATCACCACCAATTTCAAATGATATAACCTTTTGTTGAACCACATCTTTCTTGATTTGTATCAAGATAGGATCTTCAACCTGCTTCTCCTTAACTTCAGCACAAAGGGATAACTTATCTAAATCATGAACAATTACCCCTCCATCTTCAAAATCTAAGGGTCGCACTCCCAGATTTGTAAGGCGGTGAATATCCTTCACCATCTTTTTCTTTCCTGGTACTACAGGCTCATATCATAGTCTTTCAGGAGCTCCATCTAACGCCTCTACCTGAGGTTCAATTCTTTCAGCGAGAAAACATACTGCAGTCTCTTATGGTCAGTGAAGATATCAACGTGAACACCATACAAGTAGTGCCACCAAATCTTAAGTGCAAACACCATAGCCACTAACTCCAAATCATGGGTGGGGTAGTTATGCTCGTGCACCTTCAACTACCATGTTGCATCAACACAAAACCAAGTCCCACACGGGATGCATCACAGTATACCACAAAGACATCTACACCCTCGGGAAGGGTCAAAACAGGAGCAGTGGTCAGTTTGTCTTTCAACTCCTCAAAACTATTCTCACACAGATCAGACCACACAAACTTCACATTTTTCTGAGTCAATTTAGTGATTGGAGCAGCTATGGAAGAAAAACTCTCCACGAACCTTCTGTAATAACCCGCCAAACCCAAGAAGCTCCGAATATAGGTTGGAGTCGTGGGTATGGGCCATTTTATTACTGCTTCAACTTTCTAGGGATCCACTCTTATCTCGTCACTGGACACAATATGCCCCAAGAAGGAAATAGCATCTAACTAGAATTCACACTTAGAAAATTTGGCATACAGCTGATGATCCTTAAGGGTCTGAAGAATAATTCAAAGGGGATTGGCATGATCCTCTTTACTCTTAGAATAGATTAGAATATCATCAATAAATACAATAACGAACAAGTCAAGAAACTAACAGAATACTCTATTCATAAAATCTATGAAGGTTGCAGGGGCGTTAGTCAACCCGAAGGACATGACTAGAAATTTTTAACGACCATATCGGGTTCGGAAGGCTATCTTAGGTATGTCTGGCTCCCTAAGTTTCAACAGATGATAACCCGAATGAAGATCTATTTTTGAAAAACACTTGGCACCCTGAAGCTGGTCAAAAAGGTCGTCAATCCTAGGAAGAGGATATTTATTTTTAATTGTGACCTTATTCAGCTGACGGTAGTCTATGCACATACGAAGGGAACCATCTTTCTTTCACACGAAAAGTACAGACGCGCCCCAAGGAGACACACTGGGGCGTATAAAATCCTTATCTAGGAGATCTGCTAACTTTTTTTTCAACTTTTTTAGTTCTACAAAAGCCATTCTATATGGCGGAATGGAAATAGGATGAGTGTCTGGCAACATATCAATACCAAACTCAATCTCCCTATTAGGTGGTATTCGTGAGAGATTTTTTGAAAAGACTTCTGGGAATTCTTTTACTACAAGAACAGATTGAAGAGGAAGACTCTCGGCATTAGAGTCCTTAACTCGGATAAGGTGGTACAAGCAACCTTTAGAAATGAGTTTACGGGCTCTGAGATAGGATATAAAGTTCCCTCTGGGTGCTAAAGAATGTCCTTCCCACTCTATCATTGGTTCATTCGGGAAAGAAAAAGTGACCTTTCGAGTCCTACAATCTAATGTGTCATAGCACAAATGGAGCTAATCCATCCCCAAGATAGCATCAAAAGCAACCATATCTAACTCTATGAGATCTACTAACGTATCCCGGCTACCAAAAGTCACAACACAACCCTTGTACACCCTTCTAGCAATAATAGAATCCCCCACCAAGGTGGAAATAGAAAAAGGTTCAGAAATCACACTGGGCTCAAACCCAAAACCAACAGCCACATAAGGAGTCACATAGGATAAAGTAGATCCGGGATTAAGTAACACATAAACATCACGGGAAAAGATTTGTAACATACCGGTAACAACATCTGGGGAAGCTTCCGCCTCCTGGCGGTTGGTCAAAGTATATAACTGGTTGTAACTATTCCTGACAGCTGATGTGGCACCCTTCTGAGGTGGGAGTGGTGCCAAAGAATTTTCCTGAGACTTTGTACCACCAATATTCTTTCTAGCAGATAGACATTCCCCCTGAAAGTGACCCAGCTGACCACATGAATAACATACAAACGATCCCAACTGACACCTTCCCGGATAATTTCTACCACAAGTCTCACACCACGGAAAAGTATGATGCTACTGAGCCACACTACCCTATGACTGAGTATCCTGAGCTCCGGTTCTATGGTTAGTCTGAAAACTCTGAGATCATCTGTCTGCTGGTGGTCGGGGTATTGGGGCGCTGGCAGTAGACTGTGCATTACCCCAATTCTTTTTTTTCTGCTATTTATTTCCCCACTTACCACCCTGAGTCTGACTGTGACTCTGGTTGGCTGATCTGGCTCTTTTCGCTTGTCTTTTCACCTCCCTAGCTTTAGAGATCTTATTTTTTTTCTCTTCTACCTGTTGCATATGAATAATTAGCCTAGAAAAGTCTAAATCCTTATTCAACATTGCCCCCTAGCACTCAAGTACCAGGTTATCCGAAAGGTCGAATGCAAATTTTCTCATCCGGGCTCTCATATTACTAGTCAACTCTGGTGTATAGTGGGCTAGTTTATTAAACTTCAGAGTGTACTCCTGGACACTCATACTGCCCTGCTTCAGATTCATAAACTCTTCTATTTTGGCCTTCCTCAACTCCAGAGGAAAGAATCAATCAAGGAAAGCTTCCACAAATTTGCCCCAAACTGTGGGCTCATTACTCTCACCTTTTGCATCTTCCTAGTCTGCATACCACTAATTTGTAACATCCTTAAAATGATAAGTTGCTAGTTCCACCCCTTCAACCTCATCCACATGCATTACCTTACAGATTTTTTCCATCTCATCCACGAACTCCTGTAGATCTTCCTCCACCTTGGTGCCAGTGAACTTAGGTGGCTTCATTTTCACAAAATGTTTGACCCTAGTAGCCTCAGACATAACAGATACAGATCCAACATCTTCTGATTGTTAAGACTGGTTAGCTACCAACTATGTCAGCATATGAATAGACTGTCTGAATTTTGCATTTAAAATATCTCTCTGAGCAGTTGGGGAATGGTTGACATCAGTCTGCGAATCCTGAGGTGGACTGGTCGGGACTAGAGGGACTCTCGGAGTAGGGATAGGTTATAAAGTGTGAGCTCTATTATGGGTCCGCATCCCATGGGTGGGACGGACCTTATCTGCCTGAGCATTCTGATTGGTGATACAACGTGGAGGCATAACTGTGTTTCTGAAATACAAGAGATCATTGATTAAGGGACATTTCAGACTCTGAAGCACCAACTAAATCACAAAGAAATAAAACATTTCCTAACGTCTAGTATTTTCTTGCTTATAAGTGTGGTGCGCTACACACCCATAACCAAGACTCTACCCGACGCGATTTCGCAAACACCCTGGGACCATGAACTGCGGTTTGATACCAAGTTTTTCACGACCCAAATTGGGGCCCTGGCCGTGATGAGCATTCCCGAACCAGAAGGCCTGGAACGCCCTTTATCTATCTGGTAATCATGCATATAATTTATATGATCAAAATAATACGGATAAAACACAATAATACGAAAACATGGTCAATAATTTAAAATATTTAAAGGCCTGAAAACATGCCCAATAATATTTAATAAACATCTGCAACAGTCTGCGAAATCTCTATCAACATACTATCTGAAAACTGGGACAAGGCCCCCACCAGACCAAAAACCATACTGAAATAAATACATAAATGACTAAGCCTTCCAAAGCAAAGAAGGCTCACCAACTGAACTCTAAGACAACCCTGTCTATAGACTCTACTAAGGATCTGGAAAATAATGGGTGCTTCTTAAAGCCTGTGGATTGGGGATTCTGAATCTCTAATCAATTTTGAAAACCCACGGTTGAATCTTGATTTATTTGGATTTTTAGTTTGAAACCTTGGGAGTGTTCTTGAGAATTTTTAGATGAATGTGGATGTAATTTAGAGAATTGGGGACTGAATTTCGTGTTTATGGCTGAATAAGGGTGGGAAAAGGACTATTTTTTCCCAAAAATAGAGTGTTTAAGTCACTTGAAACCATTACATAGGTGCCGCATATGATATCTTCTATATTTACATAGGCGCCGCATATGCTATCGCCTATATTTACATAGGCGCCACATATGATATCGCCTAGATTTACATAGGCACCGCATATGCTGTCGCATATGCTTTCCAGTGGCCATGTGTGATTGGTTAGGTGACGCATTCTACTTTGAAAAGCCATAACTTCTTGCTCGGGTACCGGATTTTAGCAAAATTGGTATCGTTGGAAAGCTAACTCGAAAATCTATTATTTTACACATAGTAGGCTCTTTAATTCGACATATAAAAAGAGTCATGGTCAATAGAAGTTTACATAAATTATAATATCCACTTAAACTTAATCGATCAAAGTAGTTTTCAACTTGTCCTTGAGTCAAAGGACATCTATGGTCTAAATTTAAACTTGTATGGATTCACATACTAAGCAAATAATTAACATACCATATTAGCATAGGATTTATGGCTTCGAGATTATCAACGTATCGAAATCATGGTTTATATTATAGCCTGAAATGTGGGGCATTACAGTTTACGGCAAAGGATCTTGGCTAAGGCACATGAATCGCGCTACATTATACATCCCAGATTGATGAAAATGTATCATGATCTCAAGGAGATATATTAGTGGAATGGTATGAAAAGGGATATGGCTGATTTTATGGCCAAGTTCTTGGTGTGTCAACAAGTTAAAGTTGAGAACATAAGGCCTAGTAGGTTGTATCAAGAAATTGATTTTCCCAAATAAAAATAGGAGGTAAACAATATGGATTTCATTACCGGCCTTCCACGATCGCGGAACTAATTTGATTCAATTTGGGTCATTGTGGATAGAATGACAAAGTCTGGTCACTTCTTGGCAGTGAGTACTACTTTTTATAGAGGATTATGCAAATTATACCTTTAGGAGATTGTGAAAATGCATGGTCTACCTATTTCAATTATCTTTGATCGTGGTATGCAGTTTCATCTCATTTCTGGCGGTCTTTCCAAAAATAGTTGGGTACCACGGTTAGTCTAAGTACTACTTTTCATCCACAGTAGGATGGGTAATTAGAGAGGATAATTCAGACAGTAGGATAGGTTGAGCATCCATCTTTGGTAGAGTTTTCTTACTACAATAACTACCATTCTAGTATTGGTATGGCCCATTTTGAGGCATTGTATGGTAGGAGGTGTAGATCACCTATTGGTTAGTTCGAGCTTTGTGAGGCATATATATTCAGTCCAGATTTGGTCTATCAGTCTATAGAAAAGGTAAAGGTGATCCGAGATAGACTTAAGGCTGCCCAAAGTCGCCAAAAGTCCTATGTGGATATAAGTCGTAGAGACTTAGAGTTTGAGGTTAGGGATAAAGTATTCCTAAAGGTATCTCCCATGAAGGGAGTAATGTAGTTTAGTAAGAAGGAGAAGCTTAGTCCTCGATATGTTGGTCCTTATGTGGTTCTGCGAAGGGTTGGTAATGTAGCTTATGAATTGGAATTTCCTTCTAGTTTGAGCTCTGTTCATCTAACATTTTATGTTTCCATGTTAAGGAAGTGCATTGGTGATCCCTTTTCGATTATTCCTTTGGAGGGGTTGGTTGTCTCAGACTCTCTATCTTATAAAGAGGTCCCAATTGAGATCTTGGATAGGCAGTGTCGTCAATTATGAATTAAGGATGTGTCTAGGTTCTTTTTTAGAACCATAAGGTGGAAGAAGGTACATGGGAAATGGAGGAGAACATGAAATCCAAGTATCCACATCCGTTTTCTTCTCCTGGGATTCATGCTGAAGGTATGTGTTCTTCAACACATCTTTATTTTCTAATTTGTTAAAAGAAAGATTAATATCTTTGCATCTTTGTTTTTAAACTTTGTTAAATATTGGAAATATATTTGATAATGCAAATGAGTCGTGCGTGTGGTTACCCCTACCTTATTTGTTATTCGGGGATAAATGTTCCTAGTGGGGCAAACTGAAACACCCTGGTTTCTGGACCTTAAAAATTTCCGTGATTTCTGGTTTCTGGGTAAGATACGACTTAGGGAAATGATTTCCATGCTTGGGTATGGGTGGTATGGTCCAATCGTATGCTGACTAGTGTTGGTTGGTGGGATAGATTTAGTCACTAGAATGGGTACGACTTGGGTGGTACAAGTCGTATCGATGGATACCGATTGTTTAGAATCTTCATTTAACCTTAGAATTAATAACTTAGTTTATATCTAAGTGTGATTGGCTTTCCATGAGCCATAAGCCAGGGTACGAGTCATACCCAAGACTCATATAGTGGTCAGTGTTCAAACCTCCTAGTTTCTATTCTGCCAGAGGTACGGTTTATGGGTACTAGTCTTACACTTGGATACAACTTATGTTTGTGTGTGTCATACCTTGGATAGTGTTGGGTCCAAGGGGAAAGCCTAGGGTACGAGAGGTGGGTACCACTCTTACAGGATAGATAGGACTCATAAGGGTCAGTCGTACCTATGATGAGAATTAAGTGCAGTTTAAGTGAGGGCAATCTGAACATTTCCTCACTTATCCTAATGAGGTCCCAAGTCTTATATTCCTATTCGCAGGTTATTTGCCTTACTATTCCATTCTTAAACACTTAGAAAACACTCTTAAATCCTCTCTAGAATTCTTGGGCAAAGGAAGTTAGGGTTTCATCATAAGGAGTAAATTGGGGCTTGTCTTAGTGATTTCTCTCCATCATCATCTTGGTTTAAGTCATGTTCTCATCCCTTATTGTTAGGTCAAACTAAAGGCGTAGTTTTATGAAATGTTTTCATGATTTGAATGTTGTATGATTTTGGGTTTTCATATATAATTTGAGGGTTTTGGTTATAAATGCTTAGTTATGGTTTTTATATGTTTTAGTTATGCTTTTATATTCATTAATAGTTTTTTTGATAATTGGTCGCATGGAAATGGTTATTTGGTAATGGACTTTGGTTTTGGAAATACTATGCCCCAAATGTGTTTGATAAAATGCTTATAACAATGCTTTCACTATAATATTGGTTTTTCAATGGAACTTATGCATGGTTTAAACTTAGTAATGGAACCCTAAATGATATGAATGGTTTAAATAATTTTTTAATGGTTTGACTTAATAAACATACTTGTGGGGTACATGGGAATCCCCTAAGTTAATTGGATAATATGATCTATGGGTACCTGTGAATCCTCAAAAAGGTTTGGCTAAGAACAGTACTTGCAAGTTATAGTTGGTATGACGATACCACTACTAATGTCCTTGTTTAATAATAAATGGAAAATGGTTTGGTTGTTTGGTATTGGTTTTAATTGGGCTTAAAGGAGGGTGTGTAGTAAAGTAGTAAAAGGAAGAGGTCCCAGGGGGGATCAAAACTAGAAACTCATATTTGCTTACGTGAGGTGTGGTCCTAGTGATTGTGTGCATGATGTCATACTTTATATTTTGGGGATGTACTAGTCATCCCAGGTTCTTTTTTATGGTCATTTGGCTTCACGCACTGGGACCCTTTCAGCAGGGGGAGATAAACCCACATAGCTGGTGGGTGGTTTAGGACAGTAAAGCTACACAGCCCAGGTAAGGGTTTTACTGGCGTTCTAAACCCGATTCTCTTTCCCAGTATGGTTATATATATATATACATATATATATATGTATATGGCTTGTGTGCATATAGATGGTATTACTTGGTTTTATAATTGGCATTATTTTATTCTTATACTGAGTTCATGCTAGCATTCACCCGCTAACCCATTTTTGGACGGTTGTACCCCCACGCGATGCAGGAACCGGCTTTTCTACTCTTTCTTCTTGGCAATCGGATACTCGGGGGTCAAATTTGGATTAAAGTTGTGAGCTTTCATCTATTCAGAAGGCTTCATTTCATGGATGTTATTTCATACTCTAGATTATTTATGAATATTGGTTTTGGCTATGATTGAGGTATGTCCCAATTGGATATTTGAATTCTTTTACTTAGAGTCTTTTATAGAACTACTATAGGTTGGACTGGGTGGGATCGGTATTAGTGTCAGCCTTAGTATTGGTATTGGTATTGGAGCAGACATCATTGGATAAAATTTCTTACTGTTCTATCGTATTTCATTTTGGGATTATATATAATTATTATGGAACTCATATGTACATAGTTTGGATTATGGATCAGTTAGTTTTGATTTGGTTTAATATGGTTGGACTATTGGTTTGGGAAGGTTGAACTCGATTGGGTCGGTCACAGTCATGATCCTATCCCCAAGTCTTTATATGAGCTGTTACACTATCTTGTTATATGCTCGAAATTTAGCCAACTAAGGGCAGGCGGATGGAACTTGGGTTGGGTATTGGGGGGAAAGGGGGTCTCCGATCTCAATCGGACTTGGGATGCCCGCTACGACAAGGCCTCGGGTCAGGTCGGGTCAAATACCTAGACTCTTTTATAAGACTTTTATGTGATTTTATCTTAAATTTGAATTGTTACAATTGTTTGGTTGAGAGTCTATTGGGATCCGCCTTGATTTAAATATGTGCCATGTGTGTTGAGCTTTTAGTTATATTCCATGTTTTCATATTGATGTCTAGAACTTTATCGGTGTGTTTTCAAAGAAAAATAAAGAATATTGAGTTTAGCAAATGATATAGTTATTTATGTGATAACCATGTTTTATACCTGCTTTATCTACCCTTTGTGCATGACCTTAGTTAGCCCCATTAAGCCTTTAGCCTATTCTTTGTCATCCTTTGACTAGAATTTGATTCAAAACACCTAAGCTCATTGGTGAAAAATAAAGATGTTAAGAAGTGCAAAATTGAAGAAGGAGAAAGCGAATGTGAAGCCCCAAAGTATTAACTATGGGTGTGTTTAAAAAGTTTATGTTTGTTGGTGGGGAGTAGTGTAATAAAAAGAAAAATTTATCAAAAGTGAATTGTGTTGATAGAAAATACTCCTTTCTAAAGATGTGTAGCTAGCTTAAAGAGATGTGGAAAAACAAAATAGAGGTGGATAGATAAAAGTGGTGGAAAATAGGTGGGTTCGAGATGAGTTTGATGTAAAGTGTGATGTATTAAAGAGCTTAGGGAAGATAGTTACCATTACTGACCAAACTAATTCCTATCAGTCCCTTAGCCTACATTACAACTCTTTAAGTCTTACTTGATCTTGATCTTTGATATTCTTATATTAGTAGAGTACTACACTAAGATCAAGTCTATGTTTCATCTTATGTGACATAAATTCTTTGTGAGAGTGAGCAAAATTTGATTCTTGCACCCATTCCTACGATTAATTGCATATTTGTGAGTGAATATGGGTGACTCTCTTGTGGTGAGGGCTCATGTTTTAGGATAGATGGATGACTTATATGATCTCTTTGTTGAGTAAGGTATATGAGTTTACTTAGTTGTTAGAGTTAATTTTTAAGGTAAGGAAGTCTTGAAGTAGTATTGAAGTGGTTTTCTATTGTAAACTGGTATGTCTAATGTGGAACTTGTTTTTCATATAGTCGGTGTAGTTCTAGCTTGAGTGTCTTAGTGTAAGGAGTTACATAGAGATTTCTTTGATTGTGATTAGTGTAAAGAGTTGTTCGAGGATGAACAAATATTTAAGTGTGGGGTGATCTTAGGAATATTTGTACACCTAACTGTTATTATCCACACGTGTTTAGCTAAGTTTTGAGGATAACTTGATATTCTTAATGAAGTATAAAGTGTTTATTTGTGTATATTTATGCTAAGTAGCATGTTTATAGTGTTTGAAGTGCATTTGAAACAAGTCAAGAGTCAAAAGGATCAAATAGAGTTTACACAAGAAACTAGTTAAGCTAGCCTAAGTTATGCTTGTTGTAGTCTACTTTGATGAGCTCTATTGTGCTATATGGACTAATATAAGAAATGACTGATGAATCAGATATGCTTGCCCAGTGAGAAAGTCCCTGACCCTGTCAATAAAGTATCAAAAAAAAAGAAAGAAAGAAAAAGAGATAGTCGTTCGACCTGAGTAAAGTGCAGTCAGAAATAGGGGTGACTTTACATTGTTTCCTGACACACCTATTTTTGTTTAAGGTAAATACCTTCCCCATTCAAGATTATGTCACACCTTGTGCTTTAAGATCTATGTAAATCTTTAGTTTTATTACTGGCCAAAGCTCATATCCCTTTTGATTCTGTTTTATCTCAGTTTAACTCCACACCTCTATCAATTCATTCTTAGCAACATAACACTTTCTTTTTCTTTGTTGCCTTTTGAAAGGAAGGTTTTTCATGAGTTGTTATAGGATCCCATTAAAGTATCTATGAAATATAAATAAAGCCTACAAAAAATCCACAAGAAGTGGGGAAATAAGGAACAAGCGGACAAGAGGAAAAGAGCAAAAACTGGACAAACCCTCACCCTGAGGAGGGGGACCCACGTCACATCACCATAGCATGGGAAGGGCCTTGTGCCACATAAACTAGGTAAGGGAACACTATCTTAGTAGTTATATGGTCCTGCATTGCACCCCCTTTGTCTATGTGGTGCAATCCCTCCCCCTCTTTAGGACGTCTAAAAGCTATTTTTCACTTACTTAAGTTAGGGTCAAAGTTGTAAATGCATAATTTTCGTATGAGGAAGACTTTGTAAGACCTAAATCACTATATAAGGAGTACTTATCCATATTTACTAGATATTTTTGGAACAACACAAGACTGGAGGGAAGAGAAGGCACCAAAGGCTCTACTCTAGGATTTCTCTTCTTTGAACTTTTAGTTTCTTGTAGTTTTACTTATGAACTCTGTAATGGTGATTCTTTGTATGACTATGAGTGGCTAAAACCCTCTTTATAGGGTTAGGTCTATGAACATGATTTCTTAGCGTACATTTAAGTTAGGTTAAGTTGATGATCATATTTGGTTGTTCTTATGTTCTTGTATTTACTATTCTATTGATTCAAGACCTTTACAATACATCAATGTTTCTTTTGGGAGCCCGGAAGGAGTAACATTAGATTAGAACATGGAACATACAAAATAGGTTCTTGTCTTTTAGATGAGTTAAAGACTATATTCGCAGTTAGGATAGAATTATACCTAATTTTCCCTATTTGACTCAAATACAAAATGAAATATAAATGTGTTTGAATTAGTTTCCATATCCACACTCAATGATGTAGTTATGAGGCTAATTTAAGTAAACGATTAGAGGCTCAGAATACCATAATCATGATATTAAACTCGTGAATAAACAACCAAGGTAGTCAACTTAACCAATATAATTGTATAGCTCTGTATGATTGTTTAAGATGCCTTGACCCTAGAACTCTTTGAATTAGTATTGACAACACTTACTGTTCATTGTTAATTTTACTTTATAAAACTCAAACTGTTGTTGGATACAAATTATACTGGTTTAATCTTAATAGTAATACTTGAATTGGTTTGTTTGCTAACTGCCAAGTCCCTGGAATCAATATTCAGCTCGCAAGAGCCATTTTATTACTTGTACGACCACGTACACTTGCATGTGCAGTTAGGTGCAGTACATTTATTACTTCCATATATGGAAATAGGCTTACCTTATGTACTAGGGTTATAGTAGCTAC
Source organism: Capsicum baccatum var. pendulum (assembly GCA_030864225.1). NCBI lineage: Eukaryota > Viridiplantae > Streptophyta > Magnoliopsida > Solanales > Solanaceae > Capsicum > Capsicum baccatum. The sequence continues at coordinate 78,151,601 of CM061560.1, read as the reverse complement.
CATCATGGATCGATTTAAGGTCATGACAATGACATTTGAAGATTTTGATAGAATTGATATTAATTTCTGAGCTAGTTGCTTTAGCTCATAGAACAGTGCGTTAAGACTTAAAACTAGTGCTATAATGCTTAACAAGGCCATATCTAACAAAAAATACATAGAGTGGGCTCAAAACAAGCATAGTTCTTTTTTAGGAAAACGATAATTCAAAATTCAAAATTGTGGGAAATGGCAATATGTTTGTAAGTGTTTTTGGTACTAATAGAGATTCTGGAAGAGTGAATAAAGATTTGTGAAGTCATGGCATTTTATTGATACAGACTTAATAATAGATTTTGGATATAATTATTGGTTTATGGTGACTATATTGGGTTTTGGTGAGTTAGGTATGTACAGAACTATGACTATGATTAACTCAGTTAATGCGTTTAGAAATAAATGAAATATATGGAAATTAGATTTGGGGAATTTTTTTGTTTTAGATGCTAGAGATACAGTCTTAAGAGTTAAAAATAAGAGAGGATTTTGATGGTAGGAAGAAAAAATGGTACTATAAATGTACTTTAATTGAAAGTGTTTGTACGAGGTCTACTATAAGTATTTGTAGTTACTTGACAATCTTGGTTTTTTTCTTTTCCATTCGAGGATGAACAAATGTTTAAGTGGTGGATGATGTAATGAGCCTAATTTTGATTTTCAACGTTTGGTGTATTTTGACCATTTTACCTCTTCTAATAGCTATGGTATTTATGGTTTGCGGGAGTAGTTGGCATAGTTAGAGGCAATATCCTGGTTTGATCTTACCATCATTACAATCAGTTATATTTAAGTTTTATTGAAGAGAATCACTTGGATGGATTCTCATCATATGAGAAGGAAATCATACCATGTCGTAAGAGAAGGGGCTTGGCACCTTATGTCATATTGGATGCTCTTTTATTGCTAGAAAGTCTTTGTTGTAATGATTTTTACTTTTATAATAACTTTGTATATGATACTAAAGCCTATTTGTATTGCACATTTGTTTGTTTTAATTAATTTTGCTAAAACCATCCATCGTGGGGAATACTCCCCTTGAGGTACCTCTTAGGGGGTTGTATATTCTTTGGGGTTTATGCATTTTATGATAAGTTTACAAGTATCGAGTTTGTTATGGACATCAGAGGTTACTCTCTAACTTTTTTTTATTTTGCGAGCCTCTCGTATCTTTTCTTATGGTTCTTAGGTTTGATCTTTGGGTGTTTTAGCCTAATTTAACCACAACAAAGTGAGGAGAGATACTTAGCATATTTCATATTATTTTCTGTCAAATTTTGAACGTCTCCGAGACATTATAGCACGTACTGTTGAAGTATCAAACTCTGAATAGTCGATATTAACTTCTTTAGACTCGGGCACTAATGTAATTTTCCACATATAATTATTTGCATACACCTTACCTTCGGGCATACCTAGCCCACCTTTGTGATGGTGCTAAGTTTTCTCATTATTGGATGATTAGTTCGTGTGAGTTCCGTGATAAACTTTCGAGCTAGGTCAAGTGCCAGACACCTTTGCTTGTAGAAGCCAGTCTCGAGTTTTAGTATTAGGTTGCGTAGACTTATTATTTTTCTTTTATGATATTTCATGAGGATCCTGAAGTCATAGCCTTATCTCTCTTCTAGGCTACAGAGAGATCCCTCATAGGGTTTTCTCCTCTTAACTTGTGGGGAGTTGGGGTTTTAGGGAAATTTCCCCTAGAACCATCTCATAGTTTATAAAGAGTCGAGTGTTCAGCCTCTTAGATTCTTACTATTGCTTTTTTATTTGACTGAGGAATCTTTTTTCTAAAAATCAAAGTAGAACTCAAACAAAAAGTAGAGTAAGTGCGAATTTCCTTAAGTTTTTCATTCATTCTATCATTATCAACCATTTTTTACAAATGAGAGCAAACAAAGACATCCTAACTTCCCCAAAATTCCCTACTTCCACCTCATTAAAAACCTTGCCAGAAAAACCCCTTTTGAGATAAAAATTATTCGAAAGAAAAAAGAGTGAAGCTTTGTCCTCATAGGTCTTTCGCCGTTGCGTTTGACTGTTCTTGGGGCATGCATGCAAAAGACTCATCAACAAAAATCCATGAGATGAGAAAAACACTAGAATAGGGACATACCTAATTCGCTTAAGCAAAAGATCAGCTTTTAGCCTTTTGGGGAGCTTTTATCCTTGTGAGTACCTAATTTCTCTCATATCCTTTACCATAATTTCCCTTGGCTCACTCACTCTGGAAATCTTTGAGGTTTTTACCCTTTAGTAGGTCAATCATTATTGTCACAAGTGGCGGCAATCTCCAATGTCGTGGCCATACATCCCATTGAATTCAAACCAGAAACTTCTGTCCCTAGTGCTTGAGTTGGTTCAGAGAGGATTTGAGAACTTGGTTCCTTTGATATCTCAGTTTATCGATACTAGTCATTCTATGCTGACATTAAAGTAATATTCTAAGAGCTTAGAGTGCCATTAATGGCATACATAATGGGTGTTTTACCTCTCAAGACTATAGCTCCCTTTGCCAGGGTTCTCCTTCTAACTGTCGATTGTGTCGGGACTTTTTTGATGAGTAATATCTACTTCCCCTGCTGGTATTAACCCTCGAGTTCGTAAAATATGGGGTTTAGCATCCTTGAGCTACTCCCTTTCAGACATTCCATCACCTTAGGCTCTAGGCTGAACTATATGTGAATCCACACGAGTTCTTCTAGATCCTTAGGTAGCTTCATGTTCACTTGGTAGACCGATAACTCACCTGCAATCATCCTTGATTTGATTTTTAACTCATAATTGTTGTGCACGTTGGTCCAAGTTGTTGCTTCAAACTCAATCAAGCTCTATTTGAGATTGAAAAAGTCGATTAAGCTTTAAGGTTTTAGCCCTTTAGTGAAGGTCTCAGCAGCCCAAATCGTCGAGCACAATTGCGAGCTATATCTTCTCCTTCAGGAATCGAGCCACAAACTTTCAAAGCAACTCTTCATCTCTCTGTTCGATCTTAAAAATGTCTCTTTATGGGGGTTGCACCTTCTTAGCCCCAGCATGAGTTCTTATGAAGATATTTTTTTACATGTTAAATGAGTTAATAGAGTTTTCGGGCAGAAGGGATCACCATACCAAAGCTCCTCCCAAGAGTTTCTTTTTGAGTCTTTAGTTAAGTTATTGCCATTGAGAATTATGGTGATAAGTAGTATGTGCTCCTAGGGATCTGAGTTCCCATCATATTTTAGGATGTTTGACATCTTAAATTTAATAAGGATAGGTCTAATTGCAGTTTGTCCATGTAAGGTACCTTTAGAATGGACCATTTGACCACAGGTGGGTCAACCCAGTATATGGTTCACCCGAGAGTTGAGCTTGGAGTATTGTGCTTTTATTTCCCTCCTTAGCAATTCCAACACACTCATCGTAGATTCAATATCTTTGGTCCCATCATCCACACATATCATCATCACTCCCTCTATTTGGTCATCCTGCTCATGGTCATCCAGCTTCTCTTCGTCATTTTTCTATGAAGTAATAGGAATCCCTTGTGCGTATCCTGCCTACAGCTCTTCCATTTGCCTATCTTGCCCCTTCATCCTATCCAACAATTGCTTGCGGATCGTATTCAGAATCTTTAAGAGCTCCTACAAATCCTGTACAACGGGTGCCTCATCATTGATGTCCAAATCGATAGGCCTCCAATGCCTCCTTCAAATTTGCAGTGTCCACATCGAGAGATGTTTGATTTTTTAAAAGGGTCGATCTAACCCCAGAGCCCTCTTGCATCAAGTCACTGGACTTTGGAGTTTGATCAAGGGCATTGTCCTCGATACGATCATAATTTTTTTCGTCATGGCCTATTCCCTATAAAGACAAACACATAAAGAAAATTATGAGTGGTCACAAAGCTGAGAACCCACGCAGTTGCTCCAACCCCACGAATGGCGCCAAACTGTTTGTGATCTTTTTGGTATAAGTTGAATTTATTCATGAGTTAAAAGCACGTATGACAATATTAACTTTGGATTATTGGTAAATGTTTACAAAGAATAAATAACATAAGTGAAAGATTAAGTAAACCAAGGAATCTCATAGCTTAGCCGAGCGTTAGTTCTTACCAAACAAGGATCGAGAGTGTCTGATTTCAAGGAATTAGAGTATAAAAAACTAAGAACGGCTAAGGAAGAAGCTAAGATATTTTTATTGCTTAATAGATTAGGACGAGCAAAACTCATATCCCTTACAATGAATAAGGGTCCTTATTTATAGGGGATAAAGGTTGTCTTTTGGCCAATAGAAGGGTGTTATTCCATGAGCCCGTAGTACTGTGTCCAATATTTTTTTTTTGGTTTAATACGTTTTTATTAATAACCACTGAAATATTAAATGGGCAAAATTCAGAAATAGCATACTTATCCACTTAATTATGAGTTTCATAGCAACAGTTTCATAACTACATAATATAGTAAGTTGCGTTTTATATTTTTGCAAACTATTGCTACAAAAATACAAATATATATGATTTTTGCTGCCCTTGTGATCGATATGTATTTTGTATTTTTGCAAACTGTTGCTACAAAAATACAAATACATACAAATACATATGCTATAAAATGTAATTTGATAAAAATGTTGTTATTTTTTGTAATTTAATACTTAAGTATGCTAGTTTATGTATTTTTTTCCTATTTACATCAAGTGGACCAACCCATTTTTATTACGAATAAATAAAAATGGGCCAACCATTCTGAAAAAACAGGCCCATTCCCATCTATTCTTACATATAAACCAATGTAAGGGTTTCCTAAACCTTTCTTCCCCTTTCTCCACCGATACTCCTCCTATCCCCGCTAAGAGATATTGGCTCTTTGTACTTGGAATTTGGAGTTCTTCTTGTTATTTTGGATGATCAATCAACCTCCATGGACTGTAGCTGTTCATATGCTTAGCTGCTCTCAAAAATTGGTATCTTCTCCTTCTTTGAGCTATTTGTTCGCTTATCTTCTCTACTAAAACTTTATTTCTTTGCTTCCAGGTGTGTTCTCCGGTGGATGGGTTGAAACTTGTCATTTTGTGTTATGTTGAAGGAATCAGGCTCCTAGATATTATATCAGATCTGGGTAAGGCCTGACTTCTCTACTTTTTAATCTTTAACATATAGCTCAGATTTATTTCTTCCTTACTCTGCTTGGTCTACTCTTCTTTGTAGTTATTGAAGGGAGGTAGATAAGGAGAAGCTCGAAGCCGTATACAAATAGACTGGTGTATTCTATCCAGGTGTTTCAAATGCCAACCTCTTACCTGACCTTTCCCTTTTGCTGAGCGTCATTTTTAAAGGCTTCTATAGATTAGGCTAGGAAACTTGTTATGCTTTTGTAGTTTCCTTCTTGCAAATATCTTTGACCTATGTGGCCTATTCAGCCCGATTACTCTCTTGTTGCTCTTTTCCTTATATATGGATATTGTAATTTGTCAGTGTTTAAGATCTTTCTGCCTCTTACCTCCATTTGCTGAAAACTTGTAATTGTAAAGTCTTCTTTATCAATGGATAAATTAGTTAGATAATTTGCCAATTGATTGCCTTCCCTCATAATATGTTGATATTGTACTTGCCTATTCTGCATTAGTTTTCATATTTGGTCCACAGAATCCATTACATGCCATGGATACTTCCATTCCTTGATAAAATTTTATGCATCAATAATGAATCAGTTTGAATGATTAGTTGCCCTGTGTGTGTTGCATGTGCATGATTAGATGCTTGCAAAATAACCTTAATGTTAGACCCCCAGTCTAAAGCATGATGGCTTACAAGGCCATGTCAAGGTGCACATTGGCCTTGACATGTGCCAAAGACAAACAATGTGTTAGACCGAGGCACGCTTGAGTGATGGCAAGGCTGCCTTGGACAACGACAGGCGCATGGCACCTGCGAGGGCATGCGCGCAGCAGTAAGCTGGCATGACATCGACACTGACGAGGCACAGGCGATGGCATGACATCGACACTGGCGAGGCGCAGGCGATGGCATGGCACTGGCATGACATCGACACTGGCGAGGCGCAGGCGATGGCATGGCACAGTCACGGAAGCAGACTTGGATGCAGTCATGGGTGAGGTGGAGTCACAGCATAGGCATTGGCGTGGCCTAGGCTGTGACATGGCTAATACAGCTTCATGGCACGAGCAATGGCATGGCGTAGACATGACATTGGCAAGACTGAACATGGCTGAGGAGCTGAAAATAACTAAGTGTGTCAACATTGGCAAAATTAACTTAGAGGGCAATGCTGCCTATGTGCTAGTCACATGGGGTAGTTATTATGTTTGAATTTTGAATGTTGTAACATCTGTATTTTCAGATAAGTGCTTAGGTCAGTTTTGCCATGTCATGCAGCCTTGTCCAATGACAGGCTGCCAGGTGTCCTAAGTTGTAACTGCTTGTGCAGTATTTAAATGTGCTGCAGGCTGATTGGAAAGGATCCCAAAAAACAGTGAGTGTTGAGTGTATGCCTTTGACAATCTCTTGTGATATTTCCTTTGTAATTCTGAGAGAAATATAAAGGTTGGGAACGCGGTTCTTGTAAATGATTGAGTGCTTTACGTTTCTGCAATACTGTCTAATTGTTTAGACTGCGCATTATGTGTTTGTGGCTAAGTTGTGCTGTGTGTGTGCGACTGCCAAGCAGTGGTGTTGCGTAAAATAGAACGCCCCTGTCTCAACTGGTATCAGAGACGCGTTGTAGTACGAAGATGGTTACTGTCGCTCAATTAAATGAAGATGTTGCAAAAATTCGAAATTTCATTGGCATTACTGATGAACTCGAACAAACTGAAAACATTGTTGATTTGATTACACAAATCAACACTTTGAAGGACGAACTGGTACAATTACGTAACCAGTATGATGAAAGTGCTGCAGAACTTCTGAGTGCACGTGATGCTCTGATGTCACTTGTACAAGATCAAGGCAAAGTGATAGCAGATCTACAGACGGAAACGATGGTTCTGCGACGTGCGGTGGCTGCATCAGGACAGACCCAGGAAAGCAGTTCCAAAGTAAAAATTCCTAAACCTAAGACTTTTGGTGGTGCTATAAGTGCCAAGGAATTGGAGAATTTTCTGTGGGATATGGAGCAGTATTTCACTGCTGCCCGAGTTGCTGAAACGGACAAACTGAACATTACCACGATGTACTTGACTGGTGATGCAAAATTGTGGTGGCGTACTCGGAATGCGGATGATGAAAGTGCTGGACGTCCCAAAATTGATACTTGGGATAAGTTGAAGAAAGAAATGAGAGACCAATTTCTTCCTAGCAATGCTTCATGGATTGCTAGAGACAAACTGAAAAGGCTAAGGCAAACGGGAACAATTCGCGACTATATCAAGGAGTTTACTTCTTTGATGTTGGACATCCAAAACATGTCTGACGAAGACAAGTTACATAATTTCATCTCAGGAATGCAAGCATGGGCTCAGAATGAATTACGCAGGCAGAATATGAAGGACTTGCCTAGTGCAATTGCTGCTGCTGATTCGTTGGTGGATTTTTGCTCGACACGTTCAGATTCTGACACTGCCAGTTCTTCAAAGTTAAAGAAAAAGACTAAGAAGAAAGGGGAATGGAAGAAGGATGGACGTAATGATAAGAATTACAAGGTCAAGGCACAAACAAATGCTGGAAACGCAAAGACCAAAGGAAAAGATAACAATGCAAAAGGCTGTTGGACTTGTGGTGGACCGCATTTGGCCAAGTGTTGTCCTAATCGCGAAAGAGTAAATGCGATGCTTGCTGGAAAAGTGAATCAAAGTGAGGGTGAAGATGCGGTTGCTGCATTGGCAAACCCTTTGGGATTGTCACTTAATCATATCAATTTGTTGAATGTTGTGGGTGAATACTCAAAATCATCCAACAACCCTCATGCTGCATTGATTCATGTCGAGATAAAGATCGATGGCAATCGTGTGATGGCCATGGTTGATACCGGAGCCACTCACACTTTTGTGGATGCCAAAGTTGCTGCGAAACATGGACTTAAAATGAAGAAAAGTCCATCATTTGTCCAGACGGTGAGTTCCAAAGCACAAGCCATTGTAGTCATGGCTTACGATGTGCAGATGGTGATTGGAAGTTGGACGGGAAAACATAACTTTATGGCTATGCCATTAGGTGATTTTGAAGTTATTCTAAGGATAGACTTCCTTAGAAAATTTCATTTTGTCCCTTTTCCTCACTTAAATGGAGTGATGATTGGAGACGAAGCCAATCCAAGTTTCATCAAGGCTTCTAATCCTTATGGAGAAGTAAAGAAAGGGAAAAACAAGGGCCCCATCATTTTTGCTAGTTCAGTCGAGAGAGGACTGAAGAAGGGTGTTGAAACTTTTCTTGCTGCCATGATAGAAGTGAAACCAGACGTGAAGGTGGAAGTTCCAGATTGTGTTGCTAACCTACTGAAGCAATACGCTGATGTGATGCCCCCTGAATTGCCTAAGGAATTTCCGCCAAGAAGGATATAGATCACAAGATCGAGTTGCTACCCGGTTCAGTTGCTCCTGCACAGGCTCCTTATCGAATGGCTCCAAAAGAGTTGGCTGAATTGCGGAAACAGTTGAACGAATTGCTGGACGCTGGGTTAATTCAACCATCGAAAGCTCCTTATGGTGCTCCTATTTTGTTCCAAAAGAAACATGATGGTTCAATGAGGATGTGCGTGGATTATCGAGCATTAAACAAAGTGACTGTGAAGAACAAGTATCCTGTTCCGTTGGTGCAAGATCTCATGGACAGATTGACGAAGGCATGCTGGTTCACCAAACTTGATCTTCGATCAGGATATTGGCAGGTCCGAATAGCAGAGGGTGATGAGTCAAAAACCACGTGTGTGATGAGGTATGGCTCTTATGAGTTTCTGGTTATGCCGTTTGGGTTGACGAATGCCCCCGGCAACTTTCTGCAACTTAATGAATGATGTGTTGTATGATTACCTAGACGACTTTGTTGTGGTATATCTAGACGACATAGTCATTTATACTTGTTCCTTTGATGAACATTTGGAACATTTGAAGTTAGTATTGTCTCGATTGCGGGAGTACAAACTTTATGTCAAAATGGAGAAGTGAGAATTTGCCAAACAGGAAGTGAAGTTCCTTGGGCATTTGGTTAGTCAAAATCAAGTAAGGATGGATCCGAAAAAGGTACAAGCAATTATTGATTGGCCGGCACCTAGCGGGGTTAAAGAATTGAGATCATTCTTGGGATTGGCTAACTATTATCGCAAGTTCATTGCTGGTTACTCTTAGAAGGCTGCGGTACTGACTGATTTGCTAAAAAAAGAAGTCAAGTGGGAATGGTTTGAGAAGTGCAATGTAGCATTTCAAATGTTGAAAGATGCTATTGCTTCAGAACCAATTTTGAAGCTGCCAGACTTTGAGTTGCCATTTGAAGTTCACACTGATGCGTCGGACAAAGCTGTTGGAGGCGTATTAGTGCAAGAAGGCCATCCTGTGGCTTTCGAAAGTCGAAAGTTGAGTGATGCTGAGCAAAGGTATTCGACACATGAAAAAAAAATGGTTTCAGTGGTGCATTTTTTACAGACTTGGAGAGTGTATTTGCTGGGTATTCGGTTCGTGGTGCGGACGGATAATGTCGCAAACACTTTCTTCAAGACGCAGAAGAAGCTGAGTCTAAAGCAAGCTCGTTGGAAGGAGTTCCTTACTGAATATGACTTCATGTGGGAGCATAAACCAGGTAAACACAACCAGGTTGCGGATGCACTAAGTCGAAAAGAGGTATTTGCTGCAGTATACTCTATTGCTAAACTTGAATATGATTTCTTTGAGAGAATTAGATTTTGTGCTACAAACGATCCACTCTACGTCAAGTGGATGGGTCAAGTTAAAGAAGGGGTCATTAGACGGTATTGGATCGAGGACGATCTCCTTTATTTTAAAGGGGGGGAATTGTCGTACCTCAAGGCAGTGGCTTGCGTAGAGACATGATGAAAGAGGCGCATGACACTCCTTGGGCTGGTCATCCCGGTGTTGAAAGGATGCTAGCTCTACTGTCCCGTGTTTATTTCTGGCCGAAAATGGAAGATGACATCGAGGCATACGTGAAGACTTGTGATGTGTGTCAAAGAGACAAGACGGAATGTATGAAAGAGGCGGGTTTGCTACAACCTCTGCCAATTCCTGAAAGGCCATGGATTTCTGTCTCAATGGACTTTATTTTTGGTTTTCCTAAAGTAGATGGCAATGCGTCTATTATGGTGGTGGTTGACAGGTTCTCAAAGTATGCTATTTTTATTGCTGCACCAATCATTTGCTCATCAGAAGTTGCTGCAGAATTATTCTACAAGAACGTGGTTAAACATTTCGGTTTACCAAGTGATATTGTGTGTGATAGAGATGCCCGTTTCACAGGTCGGTTCTGGCATGCATTATTTACAATGATGGGGACTAATTTAAAGTTTTCTACGGCAAATCATCCACAAACTGATGGCCAAACTGAGCGGATAAACCACTTGTTAGAAGAATATCTGAGGCACTATGTAACAGCAAGTCAGAGAAATTGGGCAGATTTGTTGGACACTGCGCAGTTTTGTTACAAACTGCACAGGTCATCAGCAACAGAAAAGAGCCCGTTTGAACTGGTTTTAGGCATGCAACCTATGACACCATTAGAGGTGACGATGCTGAAGAAAAATCACCATTGCCCTGCTGCTTATCGATATGCAAAAGACAAGCATAAGATGCTTGTCGAGGCACAAGATAGCTTGAGAAAAGCGCAGAAACGCATGAAGAAATATGCTGATCAGCATCTACGTGCGATAGAGTTCAATATTGGAGACAAAGTGCTTTTGAAACTCACTCCCCAAATCTGGAAACAAATTGTGAGTAAGCAAAGACATCGTGGATTAATTCCAAGATATGATGGACCGTTTGATGTTATTGAAAAAGTCAGAGAAGTTGCTTATAGATTGAAGTTGCTGGAAAGGTTGAAAATTCACCCTACCTTTTATGTTAGTTTTCTGAAGAGGTACAATGAGGATGCTGAAGACCCGGGGAGGAACAAAAACAAAAGAGCTCCTCCATTGATCGTGAAAGAGTACAAGTCCAAGATGAAGAAAATACTTGATCACCGGATTATGGGAAACAGCAAGAAAAGTACCAAGATGGAATTCTTAATTCAGTGGAAGGGTTCAAGTGTGGAAGACGCTGTGTGGGAGAAGGCTCAGAACCTATGGCAATTTGATAAGCAAATAGACGATACATCAAAACAACCTCGACGAGGGCGTCGAGTTCTTTAAGTGGGGGTGGTCTGTTAGACCCCAGTCTAAAGCATGATGGCTTACAAGGCCATGTCAAGGTACACATTGGCCTTGACATGTGCTTGACATGTGCCAAAGACAAACAATGTGTTAGACCAAGGCACGCTTAAGTGATGGCAAGGCTTCCTTGGACAACGACAGGCGCATGGCACCTGCGAGGGCATGCGCGTAGCAGTAAGCTGGCATGACATCGACACTGACGAGGCACAAGCGATCGCTGGCATGACATCGACACTGGCAAGGTGCAGGCAATGGCATGGCGTTGGCATGACATCGACACTGGCGAGACGCAGGCGATGGCATGGCACAGACACGGAAGCAGACTTGGACGCAAGCATAGGCGAGGTGGAGTAGTAGCATAGGCATTGGCGTGGCCTAGGCTGTGACATGGCTAATACAGCTTTATGGCGCGAGCAATGGCATGGCGTAGACATGACATTGGCAAGACTGAACATGGCTGAGGAGCTGAAAATAACTAAGTGTGTCAACATTGGCAAAATTAACTTAGAGGGCAAAGCTGCCCATGTGCTAGTCACATGGGGTAGTTATTATGTTTGAATTTTGAATGTTGTAACATCTGTATTTTCAGATAAGTGCTTAGGTCAGTTTTGTCATGTCATGCAGCCTTGTCCAATGACAGGCTGCCAGGTGTCCTAAGCTGTAACTGCTTGTGCAGTATTTAAATGTGCTGCAGGCTGATTGGAAAGGATCCCAGAAAATAGTGAGTGTTGAGTGTATGCCTTTGACCATATCTTGTGACATTTCCTTTGTAATTCTGAGAGAAATATAAAGGTTGGGAACGCGGTTCCTGTAAACGATTGAGTGCTTTACGTTTCTGCAATACTGTCTAATTGTTTAGACTGTGCATTGTGTGTTTGTGGCTGAAGTTGTGCTGTGTGTGTGCGACTGTCAAGCAGTGGTGTTGCGAAAAATAGAACGCCCCTGTCTCACTTAGCTTCTGCTTCAATATTATAAGTATCCTTCATTTTAGCTCATTCTGCATAAACTAGATCTTTCTTGCCATCCCTTACACAGAAAGCATATGAGCTAATACCTGGGTTGCCTCTGGATGCCCCATCAGTATTGTATATCACCCATCCAGGGTCAGGAAACTTTCATAACACTTTAGTAATCTTCATTTTAGGCTTCCTTCCTTCTAACACTTTCAGTATCTCTGACCAGCTATTGGGAAATGTTTGTCTTGGATTCCTTACTCTTAAGGAGAGACCCATATTTCTAGTAATATTGAATATTACCTTATAAACAGACACATCTTTCCCCTCATGCTTCAAGCTACTCCTTATTTTCCATAATTCCCACATAATCATACTTAGAAGGGACTGATGATAAGGCATTAATATCCCTTTGACTTCCTTACTACAACAGCTAAGAATAGTCTCTCTGAGTGACAATCTATTAATAAAAATATCTGCACATGAAACAAAGTAGGACCAAGTCCTGTTAGCTAAAGATGATCTAAGAAACACATGTGAAATGGTTTCTTAATCAGGATTTAGACAACACTAATAGTTAGTTGGTCCTTCAACTCCCCATCTTCTCATAAGAGCATCCACTGGCACTTTTCCTCCACATTCTCCACATTAGGAATCCCATTTTAAATGGTAATCCTTTTGCCCATATATCTTTATAAATGGAGTTCCTTTCTTACTTCTGTTTAATGTACTCCTATGTTGATTTCACTGTAAACTTGCCTGTGGTTTCTAACTTCCAAATAGGGACATCTCCTTGATTATTTCCCAAGCATCTTGAAAAAATGCTCCAGTCATTCCACCTGGACCTACTGTACTACTTTATCCCTAATACTGCATTCTTCACCTCTTGCGTGTCTAGAAATTTATCAATTTCTTGCTTCTGCCTTTCATTTAGAATAGTGGGTAGCTCATTCAACATTTCAAAATCATAATTTTCTGCTTCCTTGGCAAACTACTTTTGGAAGAAGTGAATAGCATGTTTTGCAATCTGATTAGACTCTTCCAGCCAGTATCCATATCATTCTGAATCCTATTTAGCTTGAGCCTATTCCTTCTGCCTTTCACCATTGTGTGAAAAAATTTAGTATTTCTTTCACCATCCTTAAACCAATCTAATCCATCTTTCTGACTCCAAAATTCCTCTTCCCTAGACAGTTGTAAATTGAGGTCAGCCTGTGCTTTGAATAATAATTCTCTATTTGCACCTGAGGGATTATCTGCAAATTTCTTTTCCCTGGACTTAATGACTTCTTCTAAAGTAGCAATCTCCTGAAAAATATTCCCAAAGCATTCTTTTCTCCATTTAGTTAATGCAACCTTCACTTTTTTCATCTTGTAATGAAACAAAATGAATGGATTTGCCATAAATTCAGCTTCCCAATTATCCTGTATGATCTTTAAGCAAGATTGCTCTTTCAACCACATATTCAAAAACCTAAAAGGTTTGGTAATGTTCTCCTTCACAGTACTAAAGTTGAGTTATAATGGAGTGTGATCAGAACCACTCCTAGTCAAATGTTCAACTTCTAGTACTGGAAAAAATTCATGCAGAATGTCTGCTACCATTTCCATTTCAACATTAGCCCCTTCTTTTTTATGTATTTCTAACTGCATGTTCTCTATACTTTCCTTTTCTGAAATTTGTTAATTAGTACTGGCATTAGTTCCCTCCTTCTGATGTTCTTCATTAACATTTTGTATATTGATTTCCTCTCTTGTAAGCTCCCTTTGGTTGTTCTTCTCTATGTTGCCAAAACTATTAGTAACCCAATCATTTGTACTCTCTTTATTAACTTGTTATTTTTCTCCTTTATTACTATGCTCCACTTTAGTTTGTTCATTTGTTAGTACATCAAAAGTATTGGATATTGGCATCAACTCTGCATCATCCTTTTCTACTTCACCCAAAATATGACCAAACTTATCTCTCATATACTTATTATGCCTTGTAAGCCACTGTTGCTTATATCTTCTTCTTCCCTTCCAATTATTATATTCATTTGTTGCCTCATTAACTTTGCCTGGTTCTTCCTGAGAATTAGTTACCTCTTGATTTTCCTCCTTTTGTTTCTCCATCAATTCAGGATGCACATTACAACATGAATCTTCATCATGCGCTTGTAAACAACATTCTTTACAATACTTAGGCTTATCGTCATATTGAATATGTATCCATTTGAACTTAATTTCTCGAGTAACATCATCTTCTTCATTAACTCTCACCCTCTTTGGTAACTTTGCCACAAGATTTACTTTCTCTTTTACTCTTGCACAACTTAGCCTGATTTGATTTTTAGTAGTCATATCCACAGTCAATGGCTTACCTACTGCAGAAGCTATTGAAAATATAGCTTTCATCACAAAAAAAATTGGAGGTAAATCTGGCATTGAAATCTATGCCACCCTTATTGTTGTTTCTACATCCGGCTCAAACCACGGATCCCACTTAAGGGTTCTCATCTACCATATTATGTTTTTTTCTTTGATGTAATATGCAGTTGTAGAAAGTAGATTGACATAAACTTCAAAAATACTCAATCTAATAAAAATATGTCTTGCATCCAATACACCAATATTACAATCACCTTTGATGCCACATTGTACTAAAATTTGTTTCCGCAGTTCCATGACATCTGACTTTCCGTAAAAAAAATTACCAACAATAGCATATTATAAATTCTCTTATACAATTAAATTTCTTATCTCAGACGACTTTCATGTTATACTAGGATCACCATGCAGCATTACCACTTGTTTTGGGAAAACTTTGCTAACTACATTATCCTTCTCCTTTTCTTTAAATAAACTTGCATAAGAAGCCTTCTTCGAAACATTGGGGGATTCTAGCCTAATATTATGTGTCTGACGCGGTTTAGTCAAGAGTCACTTGTGCACCTATATGACTTGACACATTGTCCTTTCTATCTGTCTTTCACATGCGATCATCAACATTGGTGATCCTGGATTACTTATTCTGCTTGAGCAGCTATTCCTTGTGTTGGATTCACTTTTGAGAAGACACCTCTGCGGGTCAGCCCATGTCACACTTGATCCAACTCAGCCCCATCTCTTTACAAGCAATTTACCTCATACATTTAGCATTATATCATATTACTTGTCGTAACTTAATACTCTAATAAAAAGAGAGTTTTGAATATATTATATATAAATTTTCTAGATTTTTAAATAACACGTGACCCAAAAATCACCATTTATAAAAAGGGGGACTTACAATAATAGTCTAGGTTTCAGCAAAATGAAAGTGTTTCTAGTATAACTTTCAAAATTACAATTTATTATCTTTCTATCTTTTTTTTTCTTTTTCATTTCTTTTTTCCTTTCTTGTATATTTAACCTCGACTTCTCTTTCTTCTTCTTTTTCTCATTTTTTAATTTCCTTTTTTGTCTTTTATTGTATTTTATATTTTTTTATTTTTTTTTTAAATATATAGTTACATCGAGTACAAACTATGGATGATGAAAGATACATCATAACCGTTCATTGTGTTTGTATTCTTCACCATTTTTTTTTCTCTTTTCTTCGTTTTTTTCCTTTTTGTTTTTTTTTTCTATTTTCGTTTTCACTTCTCTTTGCTTTTCTTTTTTATTTTTTTTTTGTTGTTGTTTTCTCTCTTCTATGTCTTAGTCTTATTTGTCTTGCTTCTTCTTTTTTTCTTTTTCATTATTTTTTTTTCATTTGTCCTCATTTTCCCCTTTTTTCTTTTTGTTTTTTTTTCTTACTTTTGTTTTTTTTCTATTTTTTATTTTTTCTTTTCTTTCTTTTTACCTCTTTTTCTTTTCTTTCTTTTCACCTTTTTTTTCTTTTTTCCATATGTATCTTTTATTTCTCTTTCTTTTTTGTTTTTGATTTTCTCTTTTGTGTTTTAAAATTTTATTTTATATTTTTTGTATTCTTTTGAAAAATATGGATATGTCGAGCATAAGTAATAGATGATAACGAAAATATCATTATTATTTACGTTATTTGTATTGCATAGTTCACATTTATATTTGTATTTTGTAATTCTCACTTGTATTTGAATTTTATAGTTCATACCATTATTTATATTTTTGTATTTGTTGATACAATTGTATTTGTATTTTATAGTTCTTGCTTATATTTGTATTTGTATTCAATAGTTCGCACTTGTCTTTGTATTGTATAGTTCTCACCATCATTTATTTTTATACAATTTATAGTTGTATTTTTAAAAACTATTTTGTATTTGTATTTTATAGTTGACTGCTTATTGTATTTGTATTTTGTGATTTCATTTTGTTTGTATTTGTATTTGCACTCTTTTTTCACTGATGCACTTATATTGAACTATTTTGTATTTGTATTTATAAATTCACCACATATTTTATTTGTATTTGTAATTTTATTTGTTTATATTTGAATTTGTAGTTGACAACATTCTTTGTATTTTCAAATAATTAAAAAAGAATTGTCATTTTTCTTTCAACGAACACTTATTTTTATATTCATTGATATAAATTGTGTTTTATTAATACAAATTGAATAATACAAATATAAATGATAAATTACAAAAATATAAATATTAAATTATACAAATACAAATGTTAGATTTGTATCAAATAAAACATGTTTATACAAGTTGAATCATACGCATACAAATGATACTTGTTTATATACAAATACACATGATAAACTTAATATACAAATACTAACAATATATTTGCATTGAATGACAAACTACCTATTATATATTCTAGAGTCAAGTAAATACAATTAATTCATATAGTTATTTGTATATAAATACAAATGATAAATTATATTCATGGCTAAATTATTTAAATACAAATAATAAATTTATTTAAAATATATATAATGATACGAATAAATACAAAATATATCTATATCTATAATCTATAATCTATAATATATTAAAAGTGTGAGGACCCTTAAAAAGTGATTTGAACATTTTGCCCTTCATTAAAACACTCTGCAATAGACAAAATGGTCTTTTCACCTATTTTCTTCAATCATTATATCATTAAATCAAGCACTCCTAAAATATATGAGAAAACCTTGATAAAATAAATATATGGAAAGAGTAAAAATCCTAAAATCCTAAAATATTTATGAATCCTAAAATATATGAAAATAAATTAACACTTTTAAAATAATATATGTAAAGAATCACATTAAATTGTTTTTTACTTTTTTCAACGTTTTATTTTGATTGCAAATAGAAGGTCACATATGATAAATATATGGAAAGATTAATTTTATATTTTTAAATGTATATAATTAAATCAAATGTAAAGTGTCTTTTTATACCATAAATACATTGTATATCATAACTATATACGGTGAAAAAAATTTAAAAATTGTCATTTGCTTTCTTTTAGTTTAGGTTCCTTTTAATTTCTCTTGGTTTGTGATCCTTTTAACCAATCATGATTAATTATAGATTTAGTGTTTTGTGTGTAATTAATCAACCTCAAAATTGAGGCGCAATAGTTGGTTCACCCCCGCTTCTCACTTGCAAGGTTTCATATTTGATGCTTTTTTTGTTTGTTTGTTTAAATTTATCTTCAAAATAAATTTTTTTTTTTTTTTGTTACTTTAAATTAGACTTAATAAAATTGAAGACCCTTTAACTTCTAAGATGATTTTTAATAATATTTTATTATTTATATTTGTCTTCGTAAATAAATCATTATTGATTAATTCTATAATATGTTTGCGCAGATGAAGAAAGATTTATGTGAAATATGTGGATAAACTTTCGTGTCGATTACAAGTTAATTTAATGTATATTTTTTTCTATTCTAAATTTTATTTTTTATTCATATTAGTTCTACTTTTTATTACGGGGTAATTCATGTTAATATTCTTTTGTCAAAATCATACTTACATTAAAAAAACTATTGAGATAAAAATAAAGTGAAAATTGTGATTTCTCATAATAGCAAACAAATCAAAATGTCAAACAAGTATTAAACAAAGTCATTAGTTGGGTAAAATATAAAACATACTGGTAATTAGATATTTCATGCGTTAGTAAATCAAATTTATAACCGATTTCATTCTTTCATTAGGGATAATTTGAATTGCTCATTTTACGTTTTAGTATCGTCATCAAGACTCTAAAGTATATTTTTCTTTCAAAGTATAACATTAAATAATTGATATTTCAATATGTCATATTTTCTTTTATTTTTTATCCATATCTTTATTTTATAAATTATAATTATTTGTCTTGAATGAATAGATGCACGAAATGAAATGTGATTTTACATGTCTTGACTTGAGCGGTTTGTAAAGAGAGAAATAGGAGATCTTTTGAAGGGTAAACTTTTATTTATCAAGAAATTAGTCTTACGTGACTTTAAATGAATCCGATTTATAAAAGAAGGATTTTTAAAGGCCGATCAAGTATATTGTTTGATATAAATAATAAAAATTTATTCTTTTATATACACTTATTATTATTTTCATATACACGTAGAAAGCACGTACACTTGACTAGTAATATAAAAGACGACAACAACAACAATAAAAAAGGAGAGAAAAAAGACAAAAAAAAAAAAAGACAAAAAAAAAACAAAACAAAAACAAAAACTAAAAAACTAAAATAAAAAAGGATTGCAAATAAAAATAAAAAATATATATATAAAAGGAAAAGAAAAGAATGAAAAATGGAAAAGAAAAAAAAACGGAAAAGAAAAGAAAAAAGCAAAAAAACAGAGAAAAAAGAAAAATAAAAGAGAAAAAAGATGAAAAAACTCAAAAAGAAAGAGAAATAGCGAAAGAAAGAAAATTAAAAGAGAAAATAAATGAGAAAACTGTTATTGATTGCATTTAATTGTTATGAGAAATTATGAATTATAATTAATTAAAATTTAAACTAAACAAAATAATTAGGAGCTTATATTTTCTAAAACATGTAATTATTTCCTATAAAAAATATTTAAAAATAATAATAATAATAATAATAATAATAATAAATGACATTAAACCGTAAAATCTACTTGGCTACAGTGGACGTGACATTAAACTGTAGAATCTGTTTGGCTGCTAATTTTTCTTAGTGTAGGCACCATGTCGACAATAAATAAAATTAGAAAAAACGAGTATAGAATACATAAGTCAACTTACTTAGCTCACAATCTTACTCTTCTCACTGTTTTAATTTATTTATCTATTATAATTCAATATGAATTTTAAAATATAAATATTTTTGAATTTTACAATTTTAAAATAAACATATATTAAAAAAATAATTTTATGATATTAAATATATTATGTAAAATTGAAATCAATGAACCGCTGAAAATAAGACAAAAATTTAAATCAGATAAAATAATGTGGACAAGTTTAAGTAGTCGTTTAGACATGAAAATTATTTATATATTCTTAAAATTCTTATTTTAATTTTAATTTTAACTTCAAAAAATTATGATATTCGTGATCAAATGGTATCTAAGTGAACAAGTGAGTACTGTATTTCAATAATTTCTGCAAGTTAACACATCCTCCTACGGTGGACACATGTTTAATTCCTGTTTCGACACCTCATATCCGTTTTACTTTCAGTCTTTCCAATTTGCCCTGATGGACCCCACATCATATTTCTTTCACGTGGCACAATTATCAGCTAGTTGCATCTGACTCGTCACATGATGATCCACGTCATTGTTACGTCAATGGCACAGAGGATCCACGAGGGATCAGTTTACCGAAAGCGTTAGATGTTTTTGCTTTTCTGGACCAATAACAGAAAAGCATGAAGGTTTGGGTATGACATGTCATCATGTTGCTAATGATAAAGCAAGCAATAAAATATGCCACAAATTTTTAAAAATGACGAAACTATGTCATTAAATAGAAAGTAAGTTTGGTGTATTTTTTATGCACCATATTATATTTTTTCGAACGTTTGTAATTAATGGAGTTAAAAGTGAATGGTGCACTTTTTTTATGCATCATTCATTTTATATATATGGTGTATATTTTTTGTGCATCATATGAAAAAAATATATATGGTATATTTTTTTGTGCACCAGATGAAAAAAAAATATGGTGCACTTTTTTTGTGCACTATTTATTTTTTTTATATGGTGTACTTTTTTTGTGAATAATATGAAAAAAATTATATGGTGCACAAAAAAAGGTGCATCATCCATTCTGATAAAAATACATAGTGTACTATTTTTATGCACCATTCATTTATTTCTATATGATGCACATTTTTTGTGCACCATTTATTTTTTTTAATTATGTGTATTATATGAAAAAAATATAGTGCACTATTTTTGTGTACCATTAAGTTATTTTCCACATTATGCATAAAATTATTGCATCATATATCTTTTTTGCATATATGAACATAATTAGTGTACTATCTATTTATATATATATATATATATATATATATATATATATATTACAAAAAAATAGTGCACTATTAATTATTTTTTATATAGTGCACTTATTTTGTGCATTATCAATTCTATTTTATTTATTTATTTCATATATTACATTATTTAAATGGACTTTTTTTTAATATATAGTGATTTGAGTGTACTTTTTCTATTTTCTTTATTTATTTTATATAACATTATTTATTGCACTTTTTTATTTAGCACTTATTTAATTTATTTCATATAGTGCACTAATTTTTTGGTCATATAGTGTTCTAAAATTTGCATTTATTTTTAAAATTTTGTCACATATTGCACTATTTTAATGTACTATCTATTAATTTTCATTTAGTGCATTGAATAGTGTACTATCTAGCATTTTGATGCAGTATTTATATTTTTCATATAACATTAAAATGCTAGATAGTGCACTAAATAAAAAATAATGAATAGTACATTAAAAAAAGTGCAACATATGACAAAATTAAAAAATCAAATTCAAATGTTAGAATAATATATGACCAAAAAAAAATAGTGCACTATATGAAATAAATTAAATAAGTATTAAATAAAAAAAGTGCAATAAATAGTGTTAGATAAAATAAATAAATAAATAAAATAAAAAAGTACACTCAAATCATTATATATTAAACAAAAAGTCCATTTAAATAATGTAATGTATGAAATAAATAAATAAATAAAATAAAATGGATAATGCACAAAATAAGTGCACTATATAAAAAATAATTAACAGTGCACTATTTTTTTGTAATATATATATAAAAATAGATAGTACACTAATTGTGTTCATATATGCAAAAAAGATATATGATACAATAATTTTATGCATAATGTGAAAAATAACTTAATGGTGCACAAAAATAGTGCATTATATTTTTTTCATATAGTGCACATAATTAAAAAAAATAAATGGTGCACAAAAAATGTGCATCATATAGAAATAAATGAATAATGCATAAAAATAGTACACCATGTATTTTTATTAGAATGGATGGTGCACCCTTTTTTGTGCACCATATATTTTTTTTCATATTATAAACAAAAAATGTGCACCATATAAAAGAAATAAATAATGTACAAAAAAAGTGCACCATATTTTTTTTTTTCATGTGGTGCACCAAAAAAATACACTATATATTTTTTTTTCATATGATGCACAAAAAAAATACACCATATATAAAAAATGAATGGTGCATAAAAAAAGTGCACCATTCACTTTTAACTCCGTTAGTTGCATACGTTAGAAAAAATATAATATGGTGCATAAAAAAAGTACACCAAACCTATTTTAATTACTTTCTACTTTGATAATATATTTTCATCACTTTTTAAATTTTGTGGCATATTTTGATCGCCTGCTCCTTATGATATATAGATTCTTAATAGCTCACTATAAAAAAGTTATATTCCCTAAATTAATTATTTATGTCTAGTTTACTTTTATTATATTATATTGTTTTTCATTTTTACTAATAATAAAGGGTATAAGCAGCACCTTTTCGACATGCCTGCTTCAATTGATTCAATCGTAATTTTATTATATTATTTTTAATTAATTATTATTATAAGTCATTTAAGTATTAAAAAAATATTACTAATAATAAAGGGGAATAAGCAGACAACTCTTCGACATGTCTGCTTCAGCTGCTTCAATCGTAATTTTGCTATATTATTCTTAATTAATTATTATTATAAGTCATTTAAAAATTACTACTGATATTAAAGGGGAATAAGCAGACAACTCTTTGACATGCCAGCTTGTGTTCATGCGTTGTCTGTTTCAGCTGCTTCAATCATAATTTTATTATATCATTCCTAATTAATTATTATAAATTATTTAAATATTTAAAAATTAATAATATCTAATAAAAAAAGTAAAATAAAATAAATGTTAAATTAACTTTTGATGTTTTGTGTTACCTTCTTTAGTTGCTTCAATCGTAATATTACTATATCACCCCTAATTAATTATTATAGGTCATCTAAGTATTTAAAAATTAATTATATTTAATAAAAAAGATAAATTAGACATAAAATGATAAATTAACTTGATATCTTATATGAGACTCATATAAATTTTTTTCACAAGTATCTTTTATTGTGATTTCGTTATATCACTTCTAATTAATTGTTATAAGTCATTTAAGACATATTTGATTCGTTGTTTCAATCATGATTTTATTATATCACCCCTAATTAATTTTTATGATCATCTAAGCATTAAAAAATTAATAATATTTCATAAAAAGGTAAAATAAACACAAAATGAGATGTCAATAAAAATATTTGATTGATTATCAAAATTATATTAGTGCTAAATAAATTATGATGTAACAGAGGAAGAGATAAAGTAACATGTATTATTTAAAAATGAGAAGACACGTAAATTGGAGTGGAGAGAGTATTAATATTTTATTAAAAAAATTATGCTAAAAACATTATAAATCACATAATTAACAACTTAAAAATATAAAAGATATAAAATATTCGATTGACTCTCAAAATTATATCAATATTCTTTAAATTGGAATAGAAGAAAAGTATTATGAATCATAGTAATTAAAAATTTAAATTATTTTAATAATTAATTATCTAAATTATATTTGTGTCAAATAAATTGAAATAAAAAATAACATATCTAACACGGACCCTTTCATGTCTAATATATGTATAAAAGTTAATTGTTCAAAACACATTTAAAGTTCTGATTGGTTGGATTTTCTCATTGTTCAAGTTTCACACCTAAAGTATAAGTGTGCGTATTCTATTTTAACTATCGTCATTTAGTTAATAAAATATAACAAAACTATTATTAGTTTACTTTTTCTATCTGAATTTGTATGAAGCTCTAATAATTAATAATTTATGTGTGTTAATTTATGTGTATTTTGCTAATTAATTAGTAATGATTCAAATAAAAATTTTGTAGTCATAATAATTCAGATATGAAACTAAAAAATTTGAAATAATACTTTATATTTTTCATTTTTCACTCCTAATATGTTCAAATATGAAACTAAAAAATCTGAAATAGTACTTTATATTTTTCATTTTTCACTCCTAACATGTAATTTGATTAAACTCAAATTAAGTGGGCTAGAAATAACGAGCTAATTTGTCAATCCAGGGATATTTCTATTTCTGCTGTATAGAAAGATGAGCGGAGGAACGACCAAGGGAAAATAGTTATTTTGCTCAATGATAAAAGAGTTCCAGAATATTCGATTTTCACTAACTCTCCTTCATCTTCTCTGTTGTATATTATAATTTTAATCTCAAAATTCATTTACTCAGTTATAAACAATCCAATAGCTAAGAAAATTCATCATGAAAACTCAAACGACTATCACCAGCTTCAGCTACACCATCAGATTTACCCGATTATCAGCCTCAGCTACGCCATCAGATTCACCAGCTTCAAACGATTATCCTGTAGCTAATCCTAATTGTTATCACCAACTCAGAAAATCCCAAAATGTGATATTAATAATTTCTTATAGTTTTAAAAATCTCTAGAAGGATTATTTTCTCTCATCTGTAAAGGTAAAAGCAGCACCCAGCAACACACAATTTGCAAAATTTCTATATGTTGCCTCCTTATCTTTCAAATTTTGGTCTTTCTTTGTTAGATCTGTTTATGATTTTTGATTTCTCTTCATCTGCTCATTTTTCTCTATAATTTCAGGTTAAATTTTTTCTTAATTTTCTCCGTAATCTTCTTCGTATTCTCTTCAAAATTTTCAAGGTTGTTACAATTATTTTGATTTCGTTAGGAAAATAGCTGATTTATGTTTAATATTTGTTTTCCAGTTTCTCTACAAATATAATTTCTCTCTTATTTAGGTTAGTTTCTTCTGCGTGTACCTCTTTATGATGAAGTTTGGTGATATTTTAAGTTTTACATTATTTAAAATTTCTATTTCTATTAGCTCAAATTGATGTACTTGTGCTCCAATTAATTCGAGTATCTGCTTTAAACTCAGTGGCTATTTGGTGCAATTTCAACATAAAATTGTTTAATTTCTTTTCTCATTCTCTGTTTAATGACCATATATTGATTTTCCTCACTAGCTTGTGGTTGTTTATTTGTTGTCGTAAAATAAAACAAGTCTTACTTGAGTTATTATAACTTGTACAGAAGCTACAAGTTTGTACTATTGAGGTGCGAGTATTGCATCTTCCAAAGTAGCAAAATTTTGGAAGGACCCAACACAAGTTTAACAACAATTTTGAAGAGTCCAACTCAAAATATTTGTATAAATCATTTTAAAAAGTCAAACACTTTGAAGTGTCACTTAAAAATGCTAGAGAGTCTCATATCTATAATTTATCAATAAAGGATTAGACCGTGCGTTTCACAATGGCTTTGCTGTAAAAAAACTCTATCTTTGCTGGCCATCACTTTTCTTACTTATTGCCTCAGCTCTTCTATTTCCTCACAGTTGAGTCTTTTAAGATTTAAACTATAATTCAATTAGATATAGCAGGTTATTTTTTTAATTTTTAGATTTGATATGAGATGATGATTTATCAACAAAGGCTTAGACCCTGTAGCTTCAACACTGATTTGCTACCAAGAAAACTTCGATTTTTACTGGCTCAACACTTCTTTTGCTTATTACTTCAGCTTTTCTATCGCCTCCCAGGTGAGTCTTCATTCACTTTACATTCTTCGATAAACACAACACAATACGTTTTCTATTTTGTACTAATAGTTGTACTATCTGTTGCAGTCTTAGAGAATTAAAAATTGAAAAATCTCAGACACTGCGCTATTCAATATTAGTTAAACTGTTGGTAATCTTGATCACTTTGTTTTTTATATTGTAAGATTTTATTTTACCCTCTATAGGTTAGAAATAGTTCTCTGAATATGACTTGAACATTTTTCCTGCCATATACTTTAAAGGTGGAATTTAAAAGTCACCCATGCACACATTATACCGCGTCATTCTGAATGAAGCTTGCATCCTTTGCATTGACACATTAAGCTTCTCAAATATCTTTTCCCATGGTTATGGGGTTCTCTCTTTACCTAATCTCAATTATCTCTTTGATGATGATAATTGGAGACTTTAGGATATAATATCATTGATCATTTATGTTGTATTCTGCCTTGAAGTTGTGGCACCTATATTTATACTGAAACATACATTTAGTATGGGTATTATGTACTATTTTTCAAAGATAATCTCAAATTATATACTATTATTCTGAAATAGCCTTTGAACATTGATTCTGTTATTACTTGTGAATGCTTTTATTGATGATTGAATTTCACCTATTGTTAGCATTTTCCAATTTAGAAATAAATTACAAAGCTATAGTCTCTATCTAATTTGCATAACTGTCTCAGCAACATGCATTGTCCTTTGTTGGAAAATCTTGTAGTTCCTTTCTCTCTATGCATGGTATATTATGGCACTGCTTATTGCAGCTATGACCTCCTTTTGAAGACAATTCTAATGCTTTCTCCTTAAATCTTGCAGTATATGTCTCAGCTCTCCTGAGATCAATTCCTCTTTGACTTCGTTTATCTATGGGAATTCTACAAACAAGTGATGACTGGTCTCCCTAGTGTATATGTCACAAAGGCTACAAGTTGGATCTGTCACTTGCATAGTCATCTTGATCATCCTTTCCTTTATTAAGAGCCTCTTCTTCTCTGTTAGACATGCTATTACCTTTTTTGTGGTAGTTGTGGAAGCAATTTTTGTTTGAATCTTTTTGTTTAATGAGGAGATTACTTGTTGAGTTAAAACATGCTCCCTTTGTTTCTGTTTCTATTTGTTTGTTTGGTTTTGACTTGAAACGGTATTTAAGAAAGTAAAGAAAACTTTTGTATCTTCAGTCTAAGTAGAGGTACCAAAATGCCTTTTAATCTTGTATCTTAAACATGAAGTGTGGAAAGTTTGAATTTGAGAGTTGCCAAAAAAGGAAAGAGACATTCTTTTGTATGAGAATAAAAAGTAAAGTAAGACAAATAAATTGAAACAGAGGGAGTGCTTAGATGAAATTTTCTAAGGATGAATAGAATCTATTTTTGTTGATACGAAGGGTATCTGGCATTTGAGCATGAACTTTTTAGAAATTTACTACATGGGATAAATCTTTAAAAAAAATATAGTTAAGAAACTATTTAATATGCCTTGGGAGAACAATGAACATAAGCAAATTGTCCCCAAAGTCTTGATTAGGACATCAGCAAACACAGGCCATTAGGTGTGTGTATCAGTAAAACATATGTATTAGAAGATTAAGAAGCAGACATGGTTTTTCTCATGTTCATTATCGTCTACTATTGTTATGTTGCCGTCTTGCTGATGTGTACATGTCAAGCCTGTACTTCGTAAGGATACAACCATTATTTGTTGTCACTTCTCTTCAAGTGCATTCATGAAGACTATATTTTCCTGGCAGAGCCCAAAGGAAAATAGTGAAAACACCGGTAGCTATGATGCTATTAACGTCATCCTTAACCATGACTTTTCGAAAGGTTTGCACTTGCGACACACCAATTGCTGCAATGTATTTGTGGTTCCAGCTTGTTCTAGTAACTATAAAGGAGTTGCAGAAGACATAGGATGTTCTTATACTATTATCACAAATTGCACTGAATGTTGGAAAGGCTTGCAGCAAGATTTTACAAGTAGAATTTCAGCAGGTTGTGTTTACATAGTTTCTGCTCGTGTTGTAGTCTCGGGTACATTTCATGGCTCTATTGATGTCCAAGCTACATTGAGACTTGTTTACCAAAATGCAGAAATAAGCTATTTATTTATTTCAAAGTTAAGAGTGTCTATCTTTATCCTTATTATTACAGAATATTATTTATGAAACATCTATAATGTTAGCACCTTATTCCATGCAGAAAATCTATTACGAAAGAGGGTTGGCAAGTGTTGAAGGGTTCATTGTCACTACCAACTTTGCCCGATCAAGTTGCATTTATCTCGAGGGACCTTCGCCTGGATTTAACCTGCTCACAAAATTAGTGATCATCACTTGCCCCAGCCTAACTGATTATGAAGTAAGTTATTGTTGTTCTGAAAATCCTTTTTATATCCAAACAAAATAAACAACGAAAGTCCCCCTTATGACTTGTTTTTTTTTTTTATTGATTATAACAGTTGATATCATTTATTTTGTTACTAAAATCATTCTCACCTTTATTCAGATAAACTTCGCGGCCAAATCCAGTTGTACCGATGATGAGAGGATCATAATAAACACAAATTTTGATGATAAACTGAATAGTTGGTCCGGAAAAGGCTGCAAGGTTGTTTGCCATGACTGTATGACAGATGGAAACATAAATCCAATATCTGGAAAATACTTCGCATCTACAATAGAGCGCACACAGAGCTGGAATAAGATTCAACAAAATATAATCGGGAGAGTAAAGCAAAAGCTTGCTTGTGAGTTGATTGCTATTGTTCGGTTACATGGTCACAATGCCAATAGTGTCAATGTTCGGGGAACATTGTTGGTTCAAGCAGCTGATGACCGTGATAGTACATAGGCATTTCCAAGTAAGTTAATCCAAGTTCCACTTAGTTATTATGAACATGATGTTGTCTGATGTAGTGTCCATCAAAATTTGGCGGGATACATTGATGGTTCCTTGAACTTGACATTAGTTTTCATTTGAACACTTTGATCAAGGAGATGACCTATTAATCATTTGAAATCCGTAGAAACTACACGATTTAAAGAACAATTTGCCAAACCAGTCAATAGAACTAAGTGCACACAATTCAAATGCTATGACAAGATAAAAAAACTACTGAAAAAATTACGTGGCTTCTTCAATTTTTTTAATTTCTTCCTTTAGAAGGCTAAAAAGTTAATGCTATACCTTTAAAAAAGTCAAAAAGGCTAGAAGGCTAAAAAGAAAAGGCTAAAGTCTAATAATTTTGTACAACAATTTTACGTAAATAATTTAGTATCTTGTCTTCTATTATTACTCCGTTGATATCTTCTCGTTATCGTATCTGCTGTTTTTCCATATCTCCATTATTGCTTCTTATCTTATCTTTCCAGCTGGCATGTTCATCTTTTTTATTTTTATTCTAAGTGTACTTTTGGAATAATATTATCTTCTCCATTGCATCTTGAACATTGATGGTCTGGATATTTGTGTCCAATTATCTTACAATATCTTGTCACCCGAACCATTTAGTTCAAAGATAATAAAAAGTTGGGAAGAAGCAAAAATAGTAGATACGTTAGGAGCAAGAATAAATTTTTTACAACAAATGGTATAGAAACTTATGTGAAAAATATAGAGAAGAATCAAAAATGAAAAAAACATTGATAAGAAATTTAGCATGTTGCAAAAATAAAATAGCACCCCAATTTGGATGTGAAGAAAGATATTATAAGAAAAGAAAAAGACATAAGAAATATAAGAAATATAAAAAATTAAAATATCAATACAAGAAACCAAAAAAAAATATTATGTAAAAAAATTATAAATACAAAAGACCATATAGAAAGAAGAAATCTATAAAAGAATGTATTTGTTATAATTGTGGAAAGTTAGACCATTTAGCTAGAGATTGTAAATTACCTAAAAATTCAAAAAATAAACAAATATCAGAAATAAAAATAGACAATACAGAATATATGCAGATAGATTATATAGATTATGAATTAGAAAGTGAGGATAGTATATATGAAATTTCAGAAAACGAAACAGATAATGAAGTAGATAGTTAAATAGATGAATCAAATGAGTGAAGAAATAAAAATAATAACAAAGGAAGAATATTTAAATGATGAAGGAACAGAACAAAAAATAATATTTGACAGTAACATATTTGATGAAATAAAAGGAAAGGAATTAGATTTAAGTGTAGAAAAATATTTAAAATACCAACAATAAAAAATATTTTTACTAGAAAAAAGGACGAATATTATGTAGTATACCAAAAGGAACATGTAATAGACTGTAGATATGCAAAAGGCAAAGCTAGTATACCACTAGTAACAAAAAGAATAATTAATAAAGAGATAAATGATATAAAAAGTAAAGGAGATCCAATAAAATATGTATACCTCGGAGGTACAGAGATATTAATAAAAGCATGTTTTAGAGAAGGAATAGATACACCAATAGAATTATATTTAGCAGATGATAGAATTATAAAACCTATAGAAAAAAACATAATAACTGCCGTAAAAGGAAATCTAATATACCAAAAATTTAAATATATAATAAGTGAAAATTATTCCGTAGCGGTAACAGAAAAAAATATAGATAAATCACTCGTATTATATTGGAAAATATTAGGAATAAAATTAACCTCAGAAAGTAAAATATTTACAGCAAGATGCAAAAATTTATATGTATTAACAACAAAACATAAAATAACAGGAAAAAATAAGATTAACAAAGTACGAATAGAAAGTCCATTCGAACAAATTGTAAAAACAATAGATTATAATGATTATAGTTATAGAGACATAGATATAGAGGAAAATTTAGAAATAGTAAATGATAGAATAAGTACAACGAAAAGAATAACTGATGAAAAATCAGAATCATCAAGCTCATAAAAAAGAACAAGTTATGAAATAAATTCAATAAGTAATTTAAATCAATATTACATAACAGGAAAAATAAATGAAAAAGAGTATTTAATACTCTTAAATACAGGACAAGAAGAAAATTATATAGCAAAATATCTAGTAAAAAATGAAAAAATAAAAACTGATAATGATATGTGCCAGATCTACCAAGAAGTTTAATAAATAGTAAAAATATAGTAGAAAAAGAAATAATAATAGGAATTAGAAAAATAAAAATAGAATTAAGGAAGAAATGCAAAAAACAGATATAATATTAGAAATAAAATGGCCAGAACAAGTAAAATCATATAATATAGAACATACACAATTAACCTTAACATATAACAAAGAGAAATTATTTTTAAGAACCTTAACATAAAATGAAAATATATGTATTAATGAAGATAGTAGTAGAAGGATATTACAGTAGATATTATACGCCCATGATAGATACAGGAGCAGAAGCTAATTTATGTAAATATAATTGCTTACCAGAAAGTAAATGGGATAAATTAAAAACACCAGTAATAGTTAAAGGATTTAGGAAACTTAATTACTTATAAAGCTAGGAATGTAAAAATACAAGTATGGGATAAGATATTAACAATAGAAGAAATTTATAATTATGAACTAACATCAAAAGATATACTTTTAGGAATGTCGTTTTTAGATAAATTATACCCACATATAATAACTAGAACAGACTGGTGGTTTACAACACCATGTAAACAGAAAGTGAGAGTAAAAAGAGTTAATAATGAAATAAGAAAGAAAACTGATTGGATAAAAGGAAGTGAAAAAATTACACAAAAGTTAGAAAATATAAAAAATACTAAAGATACAATAGAACTAGTAGTATTTTCGATAAATAAAACAGAAATAACTATATTTTTAATAAATAAGATAGAAATAATTAAGAAAAGATTAGAACAATTATATAGTGAAGATCCATTAAAGGGATGGGAAAAACATAAAACTACTATAAAAATTGAATTAATAGATAAAAATAGCATAATAATCCAGAAACCATTAACATATAATTTTGACGATTTAAAAGAATTTAAAATGCATATAGATGAATTATTAGAAAAACAATATATACAAAAAAGTAATAGTAAACATTTTCTTATTTAAAATGCATATAGATGAAAATATATTTTTTTTTTTTAGTTATTTTTTGAAAAAGCGACGTTGTGCGGTTTATTTTCTTATATTTCTTAAATTTTGTTTCAATAGCTTTTAATGATTTATTATTTTCGTAAGATGTGTTCATTAATTTGTATGGTTTATTATTTTATCCTGTAGTAATTGTAGAGTTACAGATTTCTGTATAATAATTTATTCTAATTGTACTGTAATGTATATCTAATTGTAGATTTTCAATGTTATTTATTATCTTGTGTTGTTTTTCTCATAGCGAAGTTTTTAAATTATCTAAACTATTACATGTACTTTTTTCTAAATTTTTTAAGGTTTCTTCTATTCATATTAATTTTTCTTTTAGATTTTTCATTATTTTTCTAATTCGGTTTCTATAATTAATTTCTTTATTTAGATTATCTTGATTTTCTCTAGTTTTTCTAATATATTCTAACATCTTTTAATCTGAATAATATCCTTCTGGGTAATTATCTAGGTATAACTGTTCTATCCAATTTATGGTTTCAATTTCATAGTCTATTTTTTTTCTAATATTATTCTCTTAATATCTATAATTTCTATATCTCTAAGTATATATAAGATTAAGACTTTAAGATGATCTATTTTTTTTTAAAATTGATTAAATATTTTATTATAATATTTTGTAGTTGTTTGTTTTAGCCTTAGTAGTTCTTGCATATTTTTATTAAGAAATTCTATATATTTTATCTCTTTAGTTTTCATGTATTTGTCTAAATTTAGTTTCATCTGTTGTTTTTCTATTAACTGTATGTTGCTCATATCTTTTTCTAAAAATTCTATGTAATTTATCATGGTAAGTATTTGTAAGAGTAGTTAGGTAGGTATGGTATGTAATTTACTCTATTCATATAATATTTACCAAATGTTTTTTCTAATATGATTTTTCTTATATCTACTACTTTTATATCTTTAAGTGCATACAAAATAAGTATTTTAAATTTATCTACCATCACATCAGATAAATAATTATTCATTTTCATAAATTTGCTATTTTTCAAAATACTCTCTTCAACCATGTACATAACAAAATGTGGTCATCTTAGATTACTATATACTAGATTATTCTTAAATAACATGTTCTTCGGTCACTATTAACATGATAATTTGAATACTTTTTTCCTTAAACAGCGCCTCTACTCTGGTTACTCCCCATCACGGCTTCTTGCCTTATTGGTTTCACCTTTAGGATGACATAGTTCTTAGGGATTTTTCTCTGTTTTCACTTTGCTAATAAACTTCTTAACATATTATTCTTCGAATAATTCTACTATAAAGTAACTAATATGAATTTATTTTATCATATCATAATTGTTGGGGATTATGAATTTAGCTATTCATAATCATAAATAAATATACCTGTTCGGTAGATTTGATATTTCTGAAGTTTGTTCCTCCATAGCTTTTTTCATTGAAATATGTCTGTTTTTTAATTAATTGAACAAAATATTTGTTGTGGACTGGAGAGAGTATTACTTCAACACATGAATGCTTACTTTGCAATGCCTTCGATTTCTTTCATTTATAGAATGAAATTTTTTACAAAGTCTTTACACATTTTCTAAAAAGAATCCTAAAACTAAGTGCCATAGCCTTTAAAAAAAACCCTTCAGACGGGCTCCTGATTTGCTACTTTTTCACCCTGTTCTTCAGTTGGGCTCCTGAATTGTTACTTCTTCACCCTGTTCTTCAGGCGGGCTCCTGACTTGTTACTTCTTCACATTTTTCTTCAAGAGGGCTCCTAGAATTACCTTTTCTTTATCCTGTTCTTCAGGCGGGCTCCTGACTTGTTACTTCTTCACATTTTTCTTCAAGAGGGCTCCTAGAATTACCTTTTCTTTATCCTGTTCTTCAGGCGGGCTCCTGGACTTACTTTTTCTCCGCCCCGTTCTTCAAGCGGACTTCTGGAATAACTTTTTCTTCACCTTATTCTTCAGGCAGGTTCCTAGACTTACTTTTCCTTCATCTTGTTCTTCAGACAGGCTCCTAGACTTCTTTTTTCTTCACCTTGTTCTTCAGTCGGGCTTCTGGACTTACTTTTCCTTCACCTTATTCTTTAGGTAGGCTCCTAGACTTCCTTTTTCTTCACCCTATTCTTTAGGCAGGCTTCTAGACTTTCTCTTTCTTCACCCTATTCTTCAGGAGAGTCCTGAGCAGAAAGTAAAATTCAATAAACACAAACAAATTTTTTTAAAAAAGTTTGTACTAGAAAATTTTGTGAGCATCATCAGATTACAATTTTTGAAAAGTACAAAAAGAGTGTGAATCAAAGCCTTGCAAAAAAATGCATCTCTTCAGAGTAAAATTGATGACCAAAATTAGAAAATACGTCTCCTAACACATAATCTTAAATCACCTAGATAAGGAAGTGCATCTCTTAGGGGTTAAATAAAATGTCTCAAATAGAAAGTACATCTACATCTTTTAGAAATCAAGGGGAATGACTAGACTAAAAGGTATATCTTATAGGAATCAAGGGGAATGACTAGACTAAAAGGTATATCTTATAGGAATCAAGGAGAATGACTCGAGTAAAAGGTACGTCTTATAGGAATCAAGGGGAATGACTCGACTAAAAGGTACGTCTTATAGGAATCAAGGGGAATGACTCAACTAAAAGGTACGTTTTATAGAAATCAAAGGGAATGACTTGACTAAAAGGTACATCTTATAGGAATCAAGGGGAATGACTCAAATAAAAGGTACGTTTTATAGGAATCAAGGGGAATGACTCGACTAAAAGGTTCTTCTTATAGGAATCAAGGGAAATAACTCAACTAAAAGGTACGTCTTATAGGAATCAAGGGGAATGACTCGACTAAAAGGTATGTTTTATAGGAATCAAGGTTCAATTTAAGAAGTATATCACCTAGCAATTGAAAACTGAAATACCTGGATAAAGAAGTATGCCTCTGAGGGATATAGGATGATGAATTTTACTATAATTTTATTATCAAACCTATGCAGCAGTATTACTTCCTGCATTTGTGGAAATGAGGCATTGCAGCCCTTGATATTTATGCTCTAAAGTCTTTTATTTGAAGGTAACATGTTTCCTATTTCATTAAAGAGAACTTGTGAGTTCAAAAATATGGTGGCAGGTTTATGGCTTTAGCTTTCGTGTCAATCACTCTTGCCCTCGTCACATTTAATCTTGCTTCCAACCATTAGCATCTGTCACCAACTTGCTGCTTCATTGACCCAAATTTAGATTATTAGAAGTGACTCTGAAACAAACACAGTATCTTTGATTTGCCATGCTCCTCAAATAAACCCTTTGAACCTTGGTATTTCCATGAGTTTTCAGACTCATCTGTTGACAAAACTTTCTGCATGCCTTATTTCAGCTCACAATCATGTCTCTTTTATGTGTTGACTTTTTATTTTGCTTTGTGCAATTAAAGAAGTTGATAGCAAGTTTTGAGATCTTTTCTCACTTGTTTTGACATGGACTTGACTCCAAGACTCGAGAAAAAATGACAATGATTTTCCATTTGAATAACCGACTCAAGAAAACAAAATAGAAATATAGAGAAAGAAGAAAGAAAATGAATGTCCTTTTCTAAAAATAGCGAAAAGAAAAATTTATCTGAAAATGATAGTCAACTCTAATGATTATGACATGTATTTTGAATTAAAGAACCTAATCTAATCACTCCAATCATTATCAACTTTTTTTCACTTATTAAACTTGAAATTGAGCCAATCTTGAACTTATTCTTTCTGTATTATAATTCTTCTTCGGCTAATGACACCTCAATGAGTTTTTCTCCAACGAGCCTATCTCATTTTCATTTCTTTCTCAATTCACAGTCACCTTATGGTGCCCATAGGGATTTTCACCAATAAGACTCTCTTATTTCATTATTCTCATAACTCACTGTCGCCTTATGGTGCCCAAGAGAGTTTTCACCAATCAGACTCTCTCATTTTCATTCATTTTCATATATATATATAAGAAAAATAATACCCAAAATATGAAATATCATGCACCTATAACATGTTTAGCATCAACATTCTTAAAGATTAATCTGAAAGTCTTTCTTTGGATGTAACTTGACTTTTGGAAAGGGTTAGAAAGAAAGGGTGGCATGAGGCTAAAAAATTTACATAACATTGGGTAAAGCATACAACTTTTGGAATCGACTCTTTTAAGGAAATAAACTTTTGCCCCAGTTTTATTTCATTCTGGGTAATTTAAATTTTTTTTTGGTTGGACCGAACTCCGAAGTAGGGCTGCCTACGTATCTTGTCATAGCAAGAATCAAGTCAAAGTAGTTCAAGCATCTTATTCTTTTTCTTGATTTTTTCTCTAACTTTGGCTCTCTTTTTTTGGCTTTATTTGTAGAGAGAGAGACATAGATTTTTTTTTGCTGACTCTATTTATTTTTGGCACTTCTTCTGACTATATCTCTCTTTCTTGGCACTTTTATTTTATTTTTTTTATTTTTTTCAGACTTTATTTTGATTCCAAAAGAGGTGTATAAAAGAAACTAAAATTAAATCTCAAAAGGGGTAACAAAGGATGACACAACGTTTGGATAACAGAATAAAATGCCTTCATCATATCAATCCTTAAAAACACAAGTACTTAACATGCAATCTGAGAGTGAACATAAAAATCATACTTATCTTTTCCACTATTAATTTTGACTGAGCATGTATGTCAGTGCTTCTCGTGCACATGAAATATACAAGCGTACATGTGTTGTACTTTCGTCACAATAGATGACTCATGCCTTTATTTTTTGAGCTAACTTCCTTTTGCTTCTCCTGACTGTGGAAACTATATATCCTCTGATTGATGTCATTCAAAATATTTGAGATGGACTCTCTCACTGAAGACCAAATCATTTTTATTCACAAAGTGATTGCCTCAATATATTCAAGTGAGGTTGTAACTATGTCCCCAAACACCTCAACACTTTACTTATTTTCTCAGATGCTCTCTTTTTCTAACTTTAGCTTCTGATTCATTATTTCATAATTAAGCTGGAATTTAAGATCCGGCTGAAAATTTTACAGGCATGTCATAACACTAGAATCAACTTAAAATGTATTGTGTAAAGAAGACAAACAAACAACTTAAAAACAAGACAAAACGAGGACACGATATTTTATTAAAATTAAAGATAGAAGGGTTCAAACAAAAATGACAGAGAAACAAAACAAGATAAATTTTGAACTACAATCCTGAAATAATTCAAAAAATAAAAGAAAAAATAAAACAAACTACCAACAATCTTTTCAAGTAAGGAAAGAAATGATTTCCCAATTGTTGAGCTTGAAATCTTAACCACTGGTTTGCATATCAACATGACTAGAGCTTTCACTACTGTCCAACACATTTTCTTCCACAAATAAATTCTGGATCTCCATGCTTAACTCATTATTTCCCACATATTGTGCATTACCATGTGTTGAAGGATTCCACGTGACGCTCGTAGTGTCAATGTTTTACACTATAATCAATTTTTCTTGAATCATCCTTTTTATTTCTTTTTACAAAGCACGACAATCCTCAATACTGTGACCCTGAATATCAAAATGATATGCATATCATACATGAGAATCAAAATTTCTTAAATGTTGATCAGGATTACACTCAAGGAGAGGAGTGAGTATGCTCAACTCTCTCAATCTCTGGAATAAACTGGCATATGACTCCTCAATTGGTGTAAAATTATTCCTTGACTTTCTCCTCTTTGAAAACTCCGGCCTCGATTAAAACTTAGACTTAGAAGTTTCTTGATAAATATGTGAGAGTCGTGGATGATGTTGGGGGACCAGTGCATGCCATTGTGGATAAGAAAATGGATGAGCATACATCTTTGCATTGTTCAAAGGATACTGAGGAAGTAGAATGAAATGTCTTGGATTTTCCAAAGAGGAACCTTGTTGCAGGTGAGCACAGGGATTTAATGTGCAAGCTCGGGATTGAATCTAACAATATTGATAAGTTGGACCTCTTGAGCTCTGTTTTGCTCCTGTAATGATAATAGGTATGTTTTCCTTCTTCTTTCCTTCAGACTCTCTCAACTAATGGAAATATCGACCCAAGTGTTTTACAAAATCCTCGTACCCATCATGTTCCTCAAATTTTGATATATCAAGACTTGGAGGAAGTTTAACACTTGAAGACATGTCCCAGTATTTGTATGCATTATCTTTATAATTTGCAATTCCCTAAGAATTTTTCATAGCCTTTTTTGTGTTCTTCATTTTCCTAACCATTTTCTCTTGCTCTTCTGTCATATCAGACTTCTTAGTAAGAAATTTTGGTGGTCCAATTAACATAGATGTGGGCTCAGGAGTATAATAGTGATCATCAAGAGTGCTGAACATCGACTCACTAGCAGATTGGGGAGGCATAATCACTGGACGGAAAGCCAAGGTAGAAACCTCAGTAGAGGGTTGAGAAACTGAAGAAAAGACTATAGGTGGTGTTATCGATGTGGTAGATTTATACTGAAGAGCTAAAGAATGAGTGATGGAAACATTGGGATGCTTTTGGCTTGGAGTAGATTCTGAGACATGTTGTGGCACATAACCAATAGCAGAAAACTGACCTTGTAATTTTGGTGAAAAATTCAAGGTATTTGTAGGGTCAATAGTGGAAAATGGAGAAGGAGACAGCCCACTGGCTCGATACATTTCAAACATTTGTTGCCTCAAACTTACAATCTCTTACTTTAACCTCTCATTATCCTGACTCTTTGTCTGATCCATGATTTCACTCTCTATATTCTTACTGGACATGACTCTCTTTCCTGAATTTGGTGTAATATGGGGGACCAGCCAAAATACCACAAACTGGCCATTTTAAACTAACCGTATAAGAAATAGCAAAGACGTCAAAATGCAATATTTTTTAAAAAACTCTTTTTCTTTTATCTTTTTTTTTTAAGATCACCGAACCCTAGAAGGGCTGCCTACGTATCTCACTAAGATGAGAATTAGGTGTGCGTAGTTCTCAAAGCTTAAGATATGAAGAAACACATTTTTCTTGTAATTTGAGAAATGAGAAAGACTTTTTTTTTCTTTTTTGAATTTAAAGATAATGATAAAAAAAACCTTTTTTATTTTTGAAAACAAATTAATTTATTTTTATATACAAATCAAAAACTCTCTTTTTTATTTGTTTAGAAGGAAACACAAATATATATTTTTTCTTTCTTTCAAATCACCGAATACATGAAGGACTGCCTACATATCTCATTAAGATGAGAATCAGGTGTGCGTAGTTCGTAAAAATTATGTCGTACAAAACTCAACCTCAAGAACCCTAAAGGTTCAGGGCTGTTAAGATATATATATATATATATATATATATATATATATATATATATATATATATATATATATATATATATATATATATATATATATATATATATATATATATATATATATATTATTTTGTAAAAAACTTAGCCTCATGATCCCTAAAGATTCAGGGCTATTAAGATACCTAAAAATTGGACTTTAGGATTAGAAAAATAATTATGAAAATAATCATATTTTCAAAATATTTCTCAATAAACCTATGAATAATTTTTCAAAAGATAGGGTCGTATCTTGGGAAGGACTTCGTACGTATCCCACTAAAGAGTGAGAATCAGACCCTCGTAGTTCATAAAGACCATAAAACTATGTTACTAAAAAATTTTCTTTCTTTTAAAAATAATTTTCTTTTTTTTTTAAAAATGATTCACTAAATGTGAGGATAATTTAATCTCTTGCATTTTAAAGTTGCCTAAAGCCAGTCAACAAACAAACAGCCTTCCAAACAAATGTCAAAGAGCACATAGGATACATATATTGGTCTTTATAAAGTAGGTCACTTGTCCTAAACAGACTCGACCCCTGTGTCGAGTCTCACTAAGTCAAATGCATATGATGCAAATAAAGCGGCACGTAATAGGGCTAACCAGATTTTGAGTTTTCAGTTCTTCTAAGTTTAAGCCTAATAGGGATAGGTGTCCAGACTGGCTTACCCGAGTGGACACTCGAGCCGGGGAGGGACAACTTGGTCGGTCGTAGGGCAACATCGCCTTCGTTGTCGATCCGAATCCTGCCTAACATGTGTGGATATAATCCTTCATCAGGTGCCTTGACACTCCGGCTATCTCAAAAAGAAAGTAGGATGCATGCGCTACATTCCTTCTATCCTATTTTAGAGAGTCAGAGGGGCTGCACAATAACAGACATTATATAATACAGTTCAATCAATAACAAAGCAGTAAATAAGCGACAAGTAGCACATAAGGCCAACAAACACAATTCAACAATAATTAAAGCAAGTATAAGTCAATATAAAAAGCTCAAATTCTTATTAGTCCCCAGCAGAGTCTCCATAGATGTCACACCCCTTTTTCACTCGCAGGAGTTGAAGGTCGAAGTCGAAGGGTTTTTCCAATTAAAGTGACGATTTTGAGTAGGGATTGTTTTAATTACAGAGTCACTACTTGAAATTGAGTTATGGCGTTCCAAGTCACCTTTTTGAATCCCTAGTAAAAGGAAATGACTCTTTATTATGGCTTGCAAAAACAAAAGACTGAGTAAGAAATTCTGTTAACCGAGGAGAAGGTTTGAGGCACCCCTCAAGTCCCGTGGTTCTAGCACGGTCACTTTTATTGACTTATCTTGACTTAAATTATTTTTGAAAAATTATGTTGAGGCCTAATTTTGCTCATATTTATTATACTAAAACTGTCTATATATTTTATATTAAACAAATCGGTGAAAGTTAATTAATTTTTAAGACGATCTTTGTCGAGGTGCATTGTTGCATCCTCAAATTATTTTTAATATCTCAAAAAGATGTATACTCCGCATTCTTAATTGAGATAAATATTTTAAAACGTGCCTAAAGCTCGTCTAGTGCTAAAGGCTTTAGTTTAATCTCTTGTGAACTAGAGACAATTTTATCTTATCCATTTTGCTTTTTTCATTTTCAAGAATTCAACCCCACAATTCCAATCCCTCTTTCAATGTCCAATAATCATAATAAATAAATAGTAAAAAAAATAGCTCAGCCAAAAAAAAAGGAAAAGCATGATTTTCTGACGAAGAGGAGGAACTATTAATTCAAGAAAACAATGTAAGAGGGAGTCCTAAACTTATAATAAGATCATATGGGTTACTATATTATAATTAAATTAATAAATAAGGGGAGATTGAAAGAGGAAGAAAAGTTATCTGGTATTAGGGCTCGTATTCATGGAACAAAATTACAACACTATTACACAACAAAGACAAACCTTTCCAATTCAAACCATAAAAAAAACTTCTGCTTTGAAAGAAACCTCAAAGAATTTCCTTTTTCTCCCTTGTTTTTTTTCCTTTTTGCTTACTGTTTCTCTTCTTAATTTTCTATTGATATCTTTGTTTAGTGTAGTAAAATGTGTGCATGTGGGTGTATTTTTATTATTTTTTTCTTTCATGTATGCATGGGTCACATAGTAAGATTTACCCTAACTACTTTCTAATTATTCATAAACTATATGTAACTTTACAATCCTTTAATATTATTATTTTTTTTAAAAAAATATCATTCAAAATTCAAAACTAATCTAACCAACATTATTCCTAGCCAATAAACGAGTGATAGACAAAGACATAAAGTGCGAACTATATAAAGATAACCAATTACACACGCTAAATAATGTAACAAGTTGTTGGAACAACTTCATTCATGCTTTTATTTATGATAAACTTATGAAATATAATATAAGATGAGATAAAACCTGTATTACAAATTAAATCAAGTATCGATGCAAGAACGTTGTCACCAAAAACTCGAACAAGATCCCAAACTCAAATCCTAACCCTTTTTTTTTTGCTTTATTTTTTTCTTTCTGTTTTTTGTTTTTTCTTCTTCTTTTGTTTCTTTTCAACTTTTGTTTTTTGCCTTTTTTTGTCTTCTCCAAATGTTATTCTCGCCAGAATTGATGTATGTTCTCTTTTCTTTTCCTTTTTTTTCCTTTTGTTTCTTTCTACTCTTTTCCCTTCTCTTCAATGTTTTCACTGCATGTTTTTTCTTTCACCATATGTTCTCTCTTTTCTCTCGTGTGTGTGTCTTGTGTTTGTTATATAATATATTAAGAGAGAAGTTGAGGGGGTTGGAGGAGAAGGTGGGGGTGGTTGGGATAGTTTAGGATAGGATAGGATTTTCAAAATTTAATTTTTCTTAAAAGAAGATAATAAATATAACAAATAAAAATAAAAAAAAAAAATAAATAAATAATAATAATAACAATAAAAATAATATAATATAATATAATATAATAATAACTAATTAATTTTTATATTTAAAAAACGTATAATAAAAATTTAAAAAGAGTCAATAATAAATATAATTAAGATATTACTAAAACTACTAACTTATTTATTTAAAAAGAAACATATTTTTAAAATTGGAATAAAATAAAATAATATCCTAAAATTAACTTCATTTAGTTATTTATTTTTTAACTAAAAATTTATTAAAATTTAAATAAGAATTAAAATAATATCGAATCAAATATAAATATTTAATATCGAATATATATATATATATTACACTTGGGGAGGGTAAGAAATCACGTGTCTATAGACTTCATACAACATATTGCTTGGTATGCCTTGGGTGCAGGAGAATAAAACTGTCCCATCATCTTACTATTAATGCTTGAAGTATCTCGAAGGCAGAGTGGAAACAAAGATAGTTGCCGATGATAAGCCATTCACTGAAGCTAAGCCATACTTTGCCGATGAAAAATTTTACTTGAAGAGTTACGTTGTGAATGGGAAAAGGTATATGATGTCACAAGGATCAAGTGTGGTGATCTTGAATCTAAGAAGGTCATGATAGATATCAAAAAATTCACCACCAACAAGCCTCTCTCCACGTCGAATAAAGAAAGCGTCGCATCTACGAAAAAAAAGGCAACTCATATTCTCCGCTACATACCAAAGGTAAAGAAAGAGAAATATCTTTTATCTGATGCCCAAGATAATGTACTAGGAGATCTAACTCTACCTATCAAGTATATTGATTCAATAAACCCATCCTCAAGGATACTTGGAGAATTTATGGCACAAAATCTGCCACAAGAGATAACACTCCCTACGAAGCATACAAAAGACGGCTTTGATCCAAATGCATATAGGCTATTTGCAAAGGCTGAATATAATTCTAATGAGCCAAAAAGGTTGGGAAAACTTCTGTTAGAAAGTACAACCAAGCCGGCACGTGAAATCCTAGGGTACACGTAGCCACCTCCAGTTTGGATCTCCATAAGAAGGGTGGTTAGTAACTACATCACTGTAGAAGGGAAGTTTACTACTTCCAATAAAAGGCCTTCTGTCTTTGATCGATTGGGAGAACCAACTACAAAAAAATTTGGTTTTGAGAGGTTGGGCCCACTAAATTGAAGAAAAACAGTAAGCACCAAAGAAATTGTCTATAACATAGCAAGACACTCTTCATCTAAGATACAGAAGGATTTCCAAAGTTTGATTTCTTCTAGAATGAGGCGAAAGACAAAAATTATGGTTTCTTGCAAGAAGGTTTTCAAAGCAAAGACTCATATTATGGTTTATACCAAGAAACCTGAGGAAGAAAAAAAAAGTATGGGCTCTTCAAATCATATTACAATCCAAAATAAGGTGATGTCAAATCTCGAATAAAGGTTGATAAAGAGGTGAAAGATATTACTTGGTGTTACATTATATGTATCAACGATGATGATCCTCAAGAGGAGAAATATGCTGGAGATGCTCCATCGCAACATGAATAAGGAGTGAAAGCAACAATAAATCCCTTGAAGGAAGTCAATCTTGATACTGATGAAGACCCAAGACAAACTTACATGAGTGTGTTCCTAGAAATGGATGAAGAAATTAGTTATATGGATATACTCAAATAATATAGGGATGTTTTCTCTTGGAGTTACAAGGAGATGCTCGGATTAGAGCCAAAAGTAACAGTCCATTAGTTGGAGGTCAAGAATGGTGTTTGCCATGTTAAGCAAGCCCAAAGATGTTTTAAGATAGAATTGGTCCCACTGATTGAAAATAAGGTTAACAAACTCATCAGAGCTGGCTTTATTCGTGAATTTAAATACCCCACATAGATTTCAAGTAGTGTTCCTTTGAGAAAGAAAAATGGACAAAATCAAGTTTGTGTCGACTTTAAGAATCTCATATGCCTAACCTAAGGATGATTTTCCAATTCCCATTCTAGAGTTAATGATTGATGCCACCACTGGTTATAGGGCGATGTCCTTCATGGATAGT
This sequence comes from Capsicum baccatum var. pendulum, assembly GCA_030864225.1. NCBI lineage: Eukaryota > Viridiplantae > Streptophyta > Magnoliopsida > Solanales > Solanaceae > Capsicum > Capsicum baccatum. The sequence goes on along the minus strand of CM061560.1, from coordinate 78,107,815 downwards.
TCATCTGGCTATAACCAAATCTGTATGGAACCAAAGGATGAAAAGCTTACCAAATTTCATATGCCCAAATTTATTTATTGCTACGAGGTGATGCCTTTTGGTTTGAATAACTCTGGTGTCACTTATCAAAAGGCTATGCAAAACACCTTTGATGGCCTACTACATAAAAATATCGAGTTCCATATAGATGACTTAGTGGTGAAGTCAGGAAAGAAGGGTGACCACTTAAAAGACCTAAGATGGGTATTTAAGTTGCTCTGAAGATATTAACTTAGGATGAATACGTTGAAATGTACCTTTGGAGTTACTTCTAGAAAGTTCCTTGGGTTTATTGTATGACACCGAGGAATTGAAATTGATCAGGCCAAGGTTAATGTAATTTTGAAGATGTCCAAGCCTCAAAACATTCACGATTTAAAAGGTATTCAAGGAAGGATAACATATTTAAAGAGGTTTATCTGAAACCTAGCTGAAAAATGTCAACCATTTAGTCGACTCATGAAGAAGGATGCTCCTCTCAAATGGCCCTAAGCTTATAGTAAAGCTTTTGAAAGTATCAAATCATACTTGATGAAGCCTCCAGTTCTTGTGGCACCTATACCTAGAAAATTATTGATACTATACATCGTGGCACAATAAAGGTCGGTTGGAGCAGTACTGACTCAATAAAATAGTGAAGGGAAAGAAAACTCTCTTTACTAGCTGAGTAGAATGATGACACCAAATGAGCTGAAGTACTCTCTGATTGACAAGTTGTGTTTGGCACTAACCTTCTCCATCCAAAAGATGAAATACTATTTTAAAGATCATGTCATTTGTCTTGTGCCTAGGGAAAATCCTATCAAGTTTGTGATATGAAAACCAGTCCTTAGTGATCGACTTACAAGGTTGTACCTTCAGTTTCAACAGTTTGAGATTGTGTATGTTTTCTAAATGGCTAAAAATGATAAGTGTTGGAAGACCACCCAAAACCTGATGATTTAGAACTGGCCAATGAACTTCCTGATGAAGATGCAGTGGTTATTAAAGCCAGACACCCATTAAAGGTGTAATTTGATAGTGTTGCACATCGAGGTGGAGCTGGTGCGGGTGTGGTGTTTGTCACCCCACAAGGACAGGTCATCCCATACTCTTTTACCCTGAGAAAATGTTGATCCAATAATGTTACTGAATATCAAGCACTAATACTCGTACTTGATATGGCAGTCGTTATGAAACAACTACAATTACAAGTATTTGGTGACTCTTAATTGGTGATCAAGCAACTCTTGGGAAACTATAAAGTCAGAAAGACTGAGCTACGCCCATATCATGACTATGCTTAAAAGTTAATGGGATGGTCTGGATAAGTAACCCTTAAGCATATCCTAAGAAAAGAAAATAAGCAAACTGATGCCCTAGCTACTTTAGCCTCAATCCTAACTCTTTCGAATTAGAAATGAGTTACTATCCGCCAAGAATGGGTAGTACCTCTGCCAAATAAGGTGAGGATGACAAAAATAAGTCTGAGAACCTCGTCACTATTTATGAAGACATGAAGAAAGATTGGCAACAACCTATCATTGACTACTTTTGTTATGGGATACTTCTAGAGGATCCAAGGAGAAGGACTAACATTCAGTTCAAGCTTTGCAAGAATAACACTCGATAGTTTTTTTATCTCATCTATCTAGACTGAACCTTTATTTTCACATTAAAAGGATGAGGTATTATTGGCCAACAATGGTGAAATATTATTTGGACTATGCTAGAAGATGCGAAGCTTGTAAATTCCATGCAAATTTCATACATCAACCTCCTAAAGTATTAGACCCAACTATATCATCTTGGTCATTCAATGCTTTGGGATTGAATTTTGTTGGAACATTGCATAAATCTTCTGGTGGACAATTATACATATTGGCCATGGCTAATTACTTCTCAAAAGTGACCGAATTTATTGCTCTCAACGAAGTGAAGAATGAGAATGTCACAAACTTCATCAGAGTGAATATAATCTACCTCTTTGGAATCCCTCCTTACATAATAACCGACAATGGCAAGCCATTTGATAACATGTTGATGAACAAATTATTTGATCTCTTTGATTGTAAGCAGCATAAATATTCTATGTACCATGTTGCTGCCAATGGTCAAGCTGAAGCATTCAATAAGACTTTATGCAATTTGTTAAAATAAAGTCATCTCTAAGTCCAAACGAGACTGGCATAAATGAACAAAAGAAGCTTTGTAGGCATATATAATGACTTATCGCACACCGACGTAAGCATCCCCATACTCACTTGCTTTTGGAGTTGAAGCAGTCCTACCACTTAAGTATTAAATATATTCTTTAAGACTAGCTATACAAAAAGGTCTCACCGAAGAAGAAAATACTAAGTTACGTCTTACGGAGTTGGAAGATCTTAATGGGAAGAGACTAGAGGCTCAACAAAATCTTGGCTTTTACCAAGCCTTCCTATTTTGATCTTCAAAATAAAGAGTTTGCTTAAGGTTCTGTCAAGTTGGAGATCAAGTCCATGTAGTAAGGAGGCCCATTATTACATCTCGTAAGTCTGGGGACAAATTCACCCAAAGTAGGATGGGCCATATGTTGTACAAAAAGTATATTCAAATGGTTCTTACAAGATTTTTGATGCAGATGGAATAAAAATTGGTCCTATCAATGCCAAGTTCTTAAAGAAGTACTATCCATGAAGGAAGATGACACTTCTTAAGGCACACATATAAAATGCATGTTCAGTCTTGGCCCGCAAGAGTATAAACTGTGTACAGCTCAAAACAAGAAAAAAAAACACTCACCCAAAACTATATTGTGACTTGATCCTCTTCGCTGAGGTACGCAGGTGCTTGGAATTTCATTCTGAGTCAGTTGTATGAGTGTTAAAAAAATATGCCTTCCCACTTGATCTTCCATATGAAAGTTAACTCTACAAATCTTTCATTTAAATTTTGGACTTACACTAAGTATTAGTGGCTCAATGGGGGCAAAATCCAATTGATATGAGCTTCGTTCGCATAAGTTGAAGTCTTCAGATTCATTAAGTCTTCATGTTGGAACTTTTAAATTCTCCATATTAACATTCACAGGTTTATCCTTAAAAAGATATCAAATCTTCAATGTCTTAAGGTGGACAAGATTTGTCCCTTTGCACCTTAAGCTGGCCTCTCATGGATTTATCCTTAAAAGGATCTCAGAATTTTTATGTCTTAAGGTGGACAACATTTGCCCCCGTATCAACCTAAACTGACATTTGATAGATTGATTATGTTAAGTTGCCAAAACTTGAATCCAAAATTTTCAATCTTAAGGTGTACGGAGGCAAAGTTAAACTCTTGCACCTTAAGTTGATTATTACACGGTCACCATCTTGAAGTCAAATTGGTCGGTCTTAAGGTGTACAGAGGCAAAGCTAAACTCATGCACCTTAAGCCGATTATTGCACTTGAAGCCAAATTAGTCAGTCTTAAGGTGTACAGAGGCAAAATTTAAACTCTCGCACCGTAAGCCGATTATTGCATGGTCACCATCTTGAAGCCAAATTGGTCGATCTTAAGGTGTACGGAGGTAAAGTTAAACTCTCATACCTTAAGTCGATTGTTGCACGGTCACCATCTTAAAGCTAAATTGATAGGCTTGAGGTGTATGGAGGCAAAGTTAAACTCTCTCACCTTAAGCCGATTATTGCATGATCACCATCTTGAAGTCAAATTGATCGATCTTAAGGTGTATGGAGTTAAATTTAAACTCTCGCACCTTAAGTCAACTATTGCATGGTCACCATCTAGAAGCCAAATTGATCGGTCTTAAGGTGTATGGAGGCGAAGTTAAACTCTTGCACCTTAAGTAGATTGTTGCACGGTCACCATCTTAAAGCCAAATTGATTGGTCTTATGGTGTACGAAGGCAAAGTTAAACTCTCCCACTTTAAGTCGATTATTGCACGGTCACCATCTTGAAGCCAAATTGGTCGATCTTAAGGTGTATGGAGGTGAAGTTAAACTCTCGCACCTTAAGTCGATTACTACATAAGTTCATCAGTGAAAGGGACCATACTTAAAAAAGATCATTGCGTAAGTTCATTGGTGAAGGCACATAGTTAAAGAAGACCGTTACATAATTGCATCCGTGAAAGGTCCATACTTAAAGAAAACCATTGCGTAAGTGCATCGGTGAAAGGGCCTATACTTAAAGAAGACTATTACATAAGTGCATCGATGAAATGGCCTACACTTAAAGTTGATCATTACATAAGTACATTGATGAAAGGGCCCATACTTAAAGAAGATCATTGCATTATCGCACTCATGAAAGAGCCTATAGTTAAAAAAGATCATTGCATAAGTACGTCGATAAAAGGGACCATACTTAAAGCCGAACTTGTCAGGTCTCAAAGTGATGGAGATGAATTTAAAATCTCGCACCTCAAGCTGACCCATCATGAATGTCATTTGTTTCAATCATGCAAAAAAGGATAGGAAAAGACAATGCAAAGAAAACACAAATAGAAGAAATGTTACATGTCAGAGCGTTGCGAACTTGAAAGTAGTATATCACCAACTTGAATTAAGACAAGATGTTTTAATGAGAATAAAGCCCTCAAAATCTAGTTTATAGCAATCAAAACACCCATTGATGGTGATGGTCCACATCAAGATAAAAAAAATTGGTGGAGCAACGCAAATCTCTATCGGACAGAATATGATCGACTTCAAAAATTCATCTAGAATAATTCAAGAGGTGTTAAACTCTAAATCTTGGAATGTTATATATGAGTATTTTTTATAGTTGTAGAATAAAGTGTATCATGATTTCTATATTCCCTCACTGAGATATAAATTTTTTGGTGTCATCGCACAAATCTAAAACTGCTGGTGCATCAAAATTCAATGCTAGTTTTGGAATAACATCTGAAAAGATCTCAAAGTTATTAAATTATAAATTTTGAATATGTTATAGATCTTTGTGTCTAGTTTCACAAGAATTTATCTACTTATAATCTCTTCCTTTCTATTTCATGACATGAAAGTTTTGGCAAAGATGCGTAAATCTGAAATTTCTAACATGATAAATTTAGGGGTAACTTCAAAATATTATCGAGAATTATATTGAAAGATTTTAAATCTAAATTTTGTATATGTTATAGATCTCTAAGTTTATTTTCTGGAATATCAAACAGTTTATTATTTTGATATTCCTACAATGAGACATGAATTTTCTACCACTAACATACTGGGCTGGAAAAAGGTGATGAAAAAATAAAAGAAAAGTAAAAGGGAAAGATATTACCCCAACATTATTCATGGCTTGGAAACCTCAAAATTAATATTGAAAAAATAAAAAACGTACATCTTTTTATAGAGTTCTAAGGTGGTTGTTTCCAATTGGAAGAGTTTCCATAATTCAATATAAATTTAAATTAGGGGTGTTTCCATATCTAATATAAATTTAAATTGAAAGAGTTTCCATCTTCAATATAAATTCAAATTGGAGGTTGTTTCCTTCTTCAATATAAATTCAAATTGGGGGTTGTTTCCATCTCCAATATAACTTCAAATTGGAAGGATTTTCATCTCCAATATAAATTCAAATTGAAAGAGTTTTATTCCCGATTAAGTAAACGGTGAAAAGTTTTTCAAAATATATTTGGAATTGGACAAAGTCAAGATATCCTAGTAAATGTTTACATCATTAAGAAAGTTATTATTGAAGTTGGATATCATGTCTCAATTTCTACGCGGAGCAGGTTCTGAGGGGACCTGGTTCATTCAAGTGATAGGAAGTATTTTCTTCCTGATCATTTTCCCTTGAGACTAGCATATCTTCTGTTTTTGTGGGGTCTTGAACAGTTTTGGCGACACCTTTATGTACTCGTTCATCTTGCTCATCTTTTGAATCAAGTACCAATCGAAACCCTTCAACATCCCAAGTGGCTCCTTCCTTACTTTCATAATTTTCTTCATCGAATATGGCATGTATGCTCTCCTCCACACAACTTGTTCTCTTTACCGAAGACTTTGTAGGCTTTACTTTGTGATGAATATCACCAAAAGATACCCTCATCACTTTTATCAAATTTTCTTAAAGCATCCTTTCCATTGTTGTGAACAAAACACTTGCACCCAAATGGTTTGAGATAAGTGAGATTAGGCTTTCTTCCTTTGAGCAACTCATATGGATCTTGTCTAGCAATGGCTTGATCATACATCTGTTAATGAGATAACAGACTATTTACAACTTCAGGCAAATAACTTTTGGGAAGACCACTAGCTTTAGCATGGTTCTAGACATATCATCCAGTAACTTGTTTTTCCTCTCAATTGCATGATTTTGTTGGGGAGTTCTTGGTGTAGAAAAGTTATGATCAATACCATGTTCAGCAAAAATGTCAGGAAATTTGCATTCTCAAATTCAATACCATGATCTGTCCTTATCCCTACCAACTTAGTGTTCAAGTTCTTTTGAACCAACTTAGCAAAGATTTGGAATATATCAAAAGTTTCATCCTTGGAGCTCAAAAAGAGGGTCCATGTAAACCTTGAGTCGTCATTAACAATAACAAATACATACCTCTTTTCACCTATTCTAAGGACTCTCATGGGTCCTCATAGGTCGATGTGCAGCACTTTTAGGGGCTTAGTGGTACTTACTACCTTTTTGGGCTTGAGGATGATTTGGCATGCTTTCCCTTAGCACAAGCATCACATACTACAGTTTAATCCATCTTGTTCCTTGGCAGTCCTGAAACCAGATCTTCTGCTATCAACTTGTTGATCAGAGAAAAGCTTGTATAGCTTAATTTTCTGTGCCACAGTAAGGAGCTACTTGTCATAGCATTGAGACAAATCAATTCCGACTCTAGAGGATCCATGATATCAACTTTGTACACATTATCGTGTCTTCTTTTTTCAAGTACCAGATTTCCACTTCTTGAGTTTGTCACAGTAGAATCAGTTGAGGTGAATAACACATTATTCCGTTTGTCACATAGTTGTGATATGCTCAGAAGATAGTGTTTGAGACCAAGCACATCATAGACATTCTCTATGGCATGGAAAGCAGACTTTCCACTTTTCCTATTCCAACAATTTCTCCATATTTGCCATTTCCAAAAGCAACATTCCTATTTGGAAGTTTGTGAGTAAGGGGAATTTTCTTTATTTCCTGTCATGTGTCTAGAGCAAGCACTGTCAAGGTACCATGGCTCGCTCGTTCTTTTCAGGTTCACCTGCAAAAGATAGATCAGATGTTAGACTCGGGTATCTAGATCAACTTGGGTCCTTTTTTGTGAGTGAAAAGATGCAGTAAATCTCTTTTAGCCCAGTGGTGAAGACTTTTCACTTTGAAGGAACTTTTTCTCAATTTTTTTGTCCATTGGTTATTAACAAAATTGAAGTTCTTTTGTTTAGCTCTGATTTGTGGAGGGCACTGTTTTTATGATCTGGGTGCTCTCCTCTGTCTTCTATGACTTATGGGTGCAGTATTTATGTTATGAAATCTTGTTCTGTGCTTTACTATGTATTTGTGTGGTGTCTCCTGACCTGAGCCGGGGGTCTATCGGAAACAGCCTTTCTACTTCTTTAGAGGTAGAGGTATGGATTGCGTACATCTTACCCCCCCCCCCCCCCCAGACCCCACTTGGTGGGAATACACTGGGTTTGTTGTTGTTGTTGATATCATGTCTCACCAATGGTCTTACGTATAGAAATTTATGAAAAGAATTGGGACTTAAAAAAAGTCTTTGTGAAACAATATGCAAATTGCGTGGTTTAGCTTTAAATTTTCTCAACTAATGAAATGGGGCGTTCATATGTATGAAAATCTTTAAAGAACGAATGAATCATATTTAAATAATCATACTTCAAGTCTAGTCTCTAAAGTATACACTCGACAAAGTCTTGAAATAGGAGGCTTTTTGTGGGCAACGAAATTTTATTAAATTAAAATCCATATGAAATTTGAATTTTATTAAATTAAAAATATATTAGTCCTAAATAAATATTACAGATTATATAATTAAATTAATTATTTAAGTACAAACATGTATGGATTTAATTAAAGTCCAATTTTTATTGGAGAAAGGATAGAATAGCACCTAAAGCTAAAATAATACCACAAAAATAGTACTCAAAATTAATACCTCATAAATAGCCACAAAGTAATTCCACTAACTAGCCTTCACTGACATACGCTTAAACAAAATCAAAAACATCATTGAAGTAACTTTCTTTTTCTTTCTTTTCTTTTCCTTCTCAATCTCATTTTCATTCAAACTCCTAAACCTCTGTTCCTTTACTTTTTTTCGATACTCCAAAAAAAAAAAATTTCAAATAAAAAAAATAGCAACACTGACATGGCATCAGATTCAGAATGGTGAAAGTATGAAAGGGATCTCTACTGTTCATTGATAGGCAATAATATCAGAGTGATATCAGTCACTGCAAAATTCTCTTTGCTATAATGTTGAATTGTTGCAAACTAGTGCAGCATCTTTCCCATAAAAATGAAACAGATCGAAATAGAAGCTTTCTGGGAGTCTATGGACAGAATAATTAGTACATAGATTGCAACTTGGTGTCAAGAATGTGGGGGGGCGGTTGCTATTTTTTTATTTAAAAATAATTTTTTTAGATTTAGGTGCTATTTCTGTCCTTAGCCAAAAAAAGAGAGGAGATTTTCAATTTGTAAATTTAATATATTAGAAGAACTCTATGAGAAAAAGTTTATTCCAATTTCTCTGTAAAAGGTGTATTTATGTGGTATACATATTGTGTCGACTTGGTATAAAAGTGTATCAATCTAGAATAAAAGAGTATCAATTGGGTATAAAAGTGTATCAATCAAGTATAAAAGAGTATCAATCGGGTATAAAAGTGTATCAATGTCATATAAAAGTGTATCAATTGGGTATAGAGACTGCATGTGGCCGACTGACTCAATTGTTATTGCAAAACACAGTAGATTGATCAACACATAATTGAAGAGATAAAAAAAGAAGATTTTGGAAAGTATATTTTGAAAAGAAAAGTAATTTAAGAGTAGCCAACTGTAAAGAGTATTTAATCCCCTTAATTATGTAAGGAGAATGGTTTTGGGCCAAATGGCCAAAAAAAGAAAATAAATTGGGCTGAATAGCTCCAATTGTCCATAATTTTATAGTCTGGGTCATTTCTTTTAAAATGGTTAATCCATGTCCTTTTCTCATTTTTAAGGCAAAGAACAGAAATAGCACCTAAAATTAAAATAATACCACAAAAATAGCCCATTGATTTGGGCTACAAATGATGAACTCACTTTGCTAAGACCAAGATATTGTCATATTCTAGAGGCTTAAATGAGCACCACGTTCGAATGACGTGGCATGTCAAGTCAAGTGAAGGAGCCAACAAGACCTTGCCACGTGTAAAAATGATGCAACAGGCCGAGTGAAATCAAAAGCCCATAAAAGTTGTCATGTAACTTGAATTTGATTGGTCAAAAGAAGTTCATACTCACCATGACTTTTTACTTCCTACAACTATAATTAGGGATCTCATAATTTTAAAAAAAAAAAGATCAAGCACTTTAACAAGAAGCAAGAGAAAACTCGTGTATCAAACGCTGCAATTTCTCTACAAAAGCTCAAGCATTCAAATTCAGTTCATCAAGATTCAAGATCAAGACCACAAGATTCAAGAATAGGCCCGAAGGCCCTTGAATTCAAGTACAAATCAAGATCAAATCCATCAAATCTATAAATCAAACTCAAATTCAAGATCAAGCTCGAAGCCCTTGAATTTATATTTGGAATGGCGAATCAGAGGATTTATAGAGATTGTAACACTCAGATATTGAAATCAATAAAATGATTGTTGCAATATTTTTCTTATTTCGACTATTTATTTTCCGTTCTCAAAATTTTATTGTCCAACAAATACATCTATATTGCATGCAAAATTCACACTTAGTACATAATGCAAAATTCATTTTTAATATACAATGCATTTTTTTGATTAAAACAAGTATAGTATATTTCAATACACTTATAAGACATCGATATTGCATACATAATGCAATTGCTATAGATGATAGATATTTTCTAAATATAGTATATCTAGGTAATAAGTAAAAAAAATATGTAAGAGTATTAAATATTTTATAACAAGGTACTCAGAAAGGTAATTATCCATTCTAAAAATGTTCTTTATATATTATTTTTCAAAAAAAATTAGATTTGGAGATAATCTTCATGAAAAAAATAAAATAATTTTTTATTTTTAAAAGTAGGAATCCATGCAATAATTGGGAAATGAAATAATTTTAGATAATTGTATTTTTTGCGTGGATTATTTTTTTTGCCTCATTTATATTCTAATAATATCTAGCATGGACCCACATTTTTGTCATACTTGGTTTATCGCACGTGCCTCGCACGTATAATCTTTGATTATTTAAAATCAGACGATTTTGTTTATTGCAAAAAATTTTAATGAAGTGGAAAAAGTTCAAATCACTTCTGAAATATCCTTCACACTTTAATATAATAACGTAAATATAACATATATTTTATTGTAAGCATATATATATATATATATATATATATATATATATATATATATATATATATATATTACCACCAGAAGTTTCAAGTGGTTAATGAATCATCATTTTTACGTTTGTCATGCAGTACCTCTTTTTCTTGCTACTAGAGATTAAGAAAGACACATCAATTTAAATCATATTTGTAGTAAAATTATTTTTTTTAAAATTTCTCTATTTAAAATCTTTCTTTAGTTTTTAAAGTTAAATCCTTGGATAATCTTTTATTACTTACTTAAAACATTTAAAAATTTGATACTTCTTATATTTTCTTATTAAAACGTTTTCATTTTTTTTTTTAGATTTTTCAAATCTTCTTAAAGTTATTGATAATTCTTAAACTAATGAAAAAAGTATTAATTTTTATTAATTCAAATAACTTCTAATAAAAAAGGTTTTACTATAAATATTTAGTTAATTTTCAACTCGTAAATATTAGAAAAATAGTTAAAAGATGATTTTGTCTAAAGTGAAGATTTTTAATGAAGGGAAACAAGTTCAAACAATATTTTTAAAGTCCTTCATACTTTTAATATAGTACTAGTTTAAACGCACGTGCCTCGCATGTGAGCCTTTGATTATTTATAGTTAAACTTTAATAACTATTTACTACAGTTGATTTTAAAATTTAAGTATTAAGGAAATAATCAACTAAGAAAATTTTACCTTAAAAAATTATATTGTTTATTAATCAAAGCTTATTTGATATTGAATAAAATTATAGCATAAGTTAAGTTGATTGGTAGTATGACATGTTGTTAAACTTTGGTTTCTAACGAAATAACTATCTATCAGATATGCTATTAAGTTCTTAAGTTAAAGAAAAGATTATCACATGCTACATAACAATAGCTTAATTTTAGACAAGTTTCTTTTGAAGTAGATACCCAAATACAAATATAGCTCGTAATAATCTATTTTACGAGATATACAGTGATTCTTTTACGACCTACAATTATAAAATACTTCAATATACTTTTACATGTTCTCACATTCTCTTGAAAGTTTTGATGTATTTTAGCAATTTGTATGTAGTTTGGCTATGTCTCTTTATATAGGTGTTAATTTTTCGAGTAAATGATTATTAGCTTACAATTATGTAGAGTCGTCAACATGGGCCAAGGTCCAATGGGCCAGCCCAGTCCAGCCTGTAATTTGATGGGGTGGGCTTCAATTTTTGCAGCCCATTTAAGAGCAAGGCTTTTTAGCCCGGCCCGGATAAGCCCATGGCCCGTATGGCTTGAGGAATGTGGGTTGGGCTAGCCCGTGGGCCGGCCCGTCAGTCAAATAATAAATAATTTAAAAATAAAATAAAATACTAAAAAATAATAAAAGAGTTAAAAACAATCAAGTTTAATGATGACCATTGACCGGTTCCATTAACAAAGAAAATGAAAATGGAAAGTTTCCTACTTTCCTATCTAATAAATAATTAAATAATTAAATATCTACCTCTAAAACATACAGAGTACATTGTAATCTTCACTTTCCTAATTTTCTTAGTTTATCTAGCTGCCTCCTCTTCACTATATCTCCCTTAACGCGCCATTGACTTTTAACCGTCATGTTTCCAATTGAATAGTGCCACCTCTTCGTTTTCTTCCTACTTTGGTGATTCGAGCTCTGGCTCCCTTTTGATTAACAAATATTAATACTATGTGTTATTGTGTGATAAATATTTATGTTTATTAACAGTGTAAAATTAAATTATAAAATATTATTTTTTAAAAAGTGGGATGACCCGTGAGGCCCGCAGCCCACAAGGTAATAGCGTGGGCTTGGTGTTTTTTGGCCCGTCATTAAAATGGGCCATCCCGAACTGACCTGTCAAACTTAAAGCCCATATGGGCTAGCCCAGATGGGCCGGGCCAACTCGTATTGACGTGGTCTTTTTTAAAATGATAGCTAGGACACATTAAGGGATGAAACATTTTGTTGAGCTGATTAATCTTAAAACTTTCGGCAAGAAAGTGCTCATTAGTTTATATAATTCTTTCTTCACTGGATGCAAGAACTAAATAGAATCAATTTTTCTAAACTTCCTGGGCTGGTGAATTTCTTGGTTATTGCTAATAATAACTGTAGAAGATAGCATAGAACAAGCACAAAAAATGTAAAAAGAATAATGACTTCTTTAATATAAGTATTAAGCAATTTTAATTCCTTCAAATTTCTCATAGAGAAGTGATGAACTCCACTAAGCGCATTCCTATAATTGCAGTAAGAATATACACTCTTAATACCTAATTGCTTATGATTTACGACCTCTATAATTACATATTATTATCTCTTACTTGTTTTATTTTTCTTTCTGTTGTTGGTGCCTTTTTAATATTATTATTTTAATCTGTTATAAGCACCAACTTAAAAAACTAAAATATAATATTTAAACAAATATGATTCTAAAATACCTAGGCTTTGGACCCTTAGAAAATTTCCCTAAGATTTGAGGTTCTGGTTTGGGTATGGTTTGAGCATACCAATCGTATGCTAGGGTATGACTAGTACCCTCTTCTCTCGTATAGAGATCAGTTTAGGTTGATAACATACTATCCAAGATATGGTTTCGTCTCTCCCAAGTCATATATAAAGGCATGGGTCATATATTACCTAGTCGTATGAAGTGTTGGTCTTGATTTAGTGGTCACTAACTTGGATACGGGCTGCTTGACACCACTCGTACCTTTAGGTATGAGTCATTCATGTATGGTCGTATATTGGGAATATTAGGGGTCCATGATGAGGCCTAAGGTACGAGTTAGGGTACCACGCGTACCCTAGGGTACGGTTTAGACATGGAGTCATACCCTTTAGGGAGTTTATTTTACAGCTTTTGGCTTTGGACATTTTAGGTATTTCCCACACCTAAATCCTTATAACCTATGACTTATAACCTCATTTAGCCCTTCATTCTTCACATATACAAGATCAAAAACATCCCAAAACACTCTCAAAAATTCTTCATCAAGATTGGAGGCTAGGGTTTCGAGAGTGTTCATCTAAAAGCTAAGGGGTCAAGAATCCTTCTGTGAATCATCTTGTAAAAGGTAGATGAATCTTCCCCTATCATTATTTCTCAAATATCATGTTATTTAAACAATGTTTATGAATCATTAATGATGGTTTTTAAAACAAATGTTGAGGGTTTTGGTGTATAGTGATGGGTAATGTTTTCTCCTGTTTAAACTTGTGACTATACATATTTTTTATGATGGTTTGCACGTGTGGGTTCTTGTCGGTTGTGATTTAACAAATGGGTCAATAGTAACCCTAATATTGATTTTTTCACATAGGTTTTGATCATGGTAAGAGTATGCCCACAAGGTGTTGCTGAAAATGTTTACTAGAAATAACTATTCATATGTTGATGGTGAATTGAACTAAGGCAATGGCTTAATGAGTAAGAAGGATTCGTAAAAGATCTTGTAAAGGCCTTGTTGGCCATGTAATGAGTTTAATGGTGCCATTGGTGGTTTGATTATTTAAAAAGGGTTTGGAGTCCCTAACATGAAATCGAATGGTGTTTGAACTAAAGCTTGGTGTAAGAGTGCTAATGAGTGATTTTGGTAAAGGTCTTGATGACCACGATTTAACTTGAATGATATTTGAAACTAATGTATTGACTTATTAAAGTGATTGATCGACATATGTATGATGTTAATTTTGGCCTTGATGGCTTAGAATGGTTAAATGGGTTAAAATCCCCAAATATGAATGGTGTGATGTGAATGCATAGAAAAAGGGTTAGAGTCCCAATATTGACCAGTAATGGATGCGATTTTTTATAGTTAGAGTCCACTTGCATGATGAAATGGTTTGTGGTTAGAGTCCACACACGTAATGAAATGGATAGTAGTTAGATTCCACATGCGTAATTGAAAGGCTTGTGGTTAGAGTCCACTTGTTTCATAAGATGGCTTGAGGTTAGAATCCTTTTGCTCGATATAACCTAAGTGGTGGAAGGTTAGAGTCCTTCACTTCATGGTTCATGTTTAAGGGCTTTGAAAGGCATGCTAAGGCCTTGTTATCTTTTGACACTTGATGTATCCCTATGTATTTACATGTCTATGTGTATAAATGTAGTGGTTTATGATGGTTTGACTTGGTATTGAATAATGACACTATTTTATCTTTAACCATGAGTTACATGCTAGCTCTCCAATCGTTAATCATCCCCGAACGCTGAGAGAAGGAGGGTTTGTTAGTTTGTGGCTAAACAGATTGTGGTTTCTTGCTTTCCAGATAATCCAAAGACTGAAGGGAAAGATCTCTTTCCAAGTGATGTTGTTATCAAATTGCAGGTTCCTAATTTTCCCTAAGTCATTTCCCAACAGCTAGGATAAAAGTTGGAGATGGATAAAAAACTATTGGAGGAAGTTCTGTTTAGCATGTTTCCCAAAAAATCAAGGGCATTGGGGCATTCAAAGAAGATGTGTTGGATATTTTCTGTGTGATGAGTACACGCCTAACATCTGGGATTTAGAGGCAGGCCCCTATTACTAAGGTAAGAGTTAGTAGGGAGCATGTTGTGCTAGAGTAACTATAGGAAGAACTTGACCTTGTTAGGAATGGTAAAGCTTCTAGATTTTGGAGAAGTCTGGTTTAGGTTGGTCAATATTATTTCTTTCCTTTTCAATAATGAGCTTATAGGTACTAGTACTTATGAATTAGCCATTACCAGTAAGTCTCTAGATAATGCTGTCCCTGGAGGCTTTGAGATTAGGATGGATGGTATGTTGGATGGTATGCTTTAAGGTTATAGGGACATCCAGAGATAAGGACTCAAAGTTCCATTCCCTATTAGTCCAGATGCCAGAATTTTTAGGTTCAATATCTTGTTTAAGTTTAAAACCCTAGATAAGATCTCTCAGAGATGGATGGTTGGGGATCCATTTGTTATTCCAGAAACTATGTCCCTACCATTATGAATCATCCAGAGAGAAGCTTCTTTACACACTATCCATCCATTAAGGATAGTTTTCCAGGTTCATGAATCTTTGGGTCTGGGATTCCTCATTAGAGGGCCTTTATATTTCTCCCCAAGGATTTTAACCCAAAGTTTGGTGGGGTTATAATAAAACCTCCAAGCTAAGCTACATAGCATGGTGTCATTCTTATAGGAGGCTTTATGTATCCCCTGTCCACCCTCACTTTTGGGAAGAGCAATGATCTTCTAATTGACCAAGTGTATCCTCTTCTTCTTAGAGGTAGTTCCCTATAATAAGTTTCTTTGGGTCCTGTATATGAGCTTGAGGATATGGCTTGGAATAGATATGTATTGCCTAACATGATTAGAAATATTACTCAAGATAGCTTTAGCTAGAGTGGTTATCTCATCCATATTAAGCAAATTAGTCTTCCAGCCTACAAGCCTAGAGTTGATATTATCCAAAATGAACTGGAAATCTCCATTGGTAGGCTTCTAGTAGAAGATAGAAAATCATAAGTATTTGGCAAAGGAGTTATTAGCTTGGATATTGAGGAGATTTGAAAGGGTTACTCTTTCCTTATCACAGCAGTTATGAAAAAAAATGACTTTGGATTTAGAAGTGTTAATTTTCTTCCCAAAGTGTTGGATGAAGATATTGAGAGAGGCCATGATTGTTTGACAGTTCTTAAATTTTGCTTTAGCAAAGAGAGTCAGATCATCGGTAAAAAATGGGTGGGACACTTTTGCCCTCCCCTATTAATGGATATAGGAGTCCAATTCAGGATGTCAATGTTATGGTCAATTCTCTTAGAGCGAAGCTCAATACAGATAATAAAGATATAAGGGGACATAGGATCTCCCTTTCTGATCCCTCTAGTAGGTTTGAAGAAAGAGGTTCTACACCCATTTACTAAAATAGAGATAGAGGAAATGGTGAGGTTGGACATAATAAGCTTGATGAGGCTTTTAGGAAAGTTTGGTAAGAAGTAAAGAGATTGCAAACAAAGGACCACTCAATTTTATCAAAGGTTTTCTTCAAGTCTATTTTAAGAATTATGTTGAAACTCTTCCCTTCTATTTTTCTAAAATGAGAGATAAATTTCCAAACCACAATAGCATTGTCATATGACTTTCTTTCATAGAGAAAACTTACCTGGATGTGGCTTGATCCTATTGGCAATAATTTTGGTAATGATCTTGTATTGGGTGTTGCACAACCCAATTGGTCTGAAATTCTTTAAATTGACAGCATTTTTGCATTTGGGGATCAAGAATAAGTAAGCCTCATTCACTTTATACCACATAGTTCAAGAGGACAAAGCTTCCCTTGATCACACCCAAGCTACACTTTACTCCGAAGGTTATGTGGTCGTTGAAAATTATGGTAACCAAAAAGAGTTTGGGGTCAAATTTTGAGGGAATACGTGGAATCGCGTCTCTCAGCTGTTGAAGTAAATGAAGAATTTTGAGTAGCAATATCAAACTAGTGGCACAACTTCGGTTGTAATTAGTCATAGGTGAACACTAAGATTATGTTCCCCCAGGCTTCTCAACTCTATAGGCTTATCATGCTATGTTGGACCAACCAGATACCTTGCATGCAGAATCGATAAGTTATGTACCATCTACAGTTTTTTGGATAAGCAGACAGATTTCACTTTTTATCTTTTGAGTCTCAGGATGTCGCCTTACTAACCCTTATCTTAATCCCAGTTAAATATTACTTTTTGAGTCTCTAGTTATTAGATGAAAGCTAACTATCTTACTTAGATAATACCTAGTAGCTTGGATCGACTGTTAAACCTCAAATTACTGTTGTCATTATCTTTTTCTAGTCACTACTCCTCTTTTAGAGTAAGTAGCAATAATCTAGGCGGGATCCTAACATTTTCAACCGCTAAGATAACTATTAAAGTGAAGATAAAATAATCCATACATCGGTATCGATTCAGAACAACAATAGCACTTCCCCTACTTTGTTAATTCGCCAGGGTTTCCACAACCCTAGCTAAGGGTTTTTAGCCGCTCATACTTGTGGAGTAATCAACAACATTCATGAATGAAAGCATAATATGAAATCATAATAATTACATGTAAAAATCCAAAACTGTAAATAAATTAATCAACTGAAATCAATATAAGAGAGTTCCAAGAACAAAAACAAATCTCAGAATCAAATATGTTTGTAAGTATCAAGAGTGCGTAACTTCTGCTAAAAACATATAAGGGGTATTTATAGTACATGGAGGAAACCTTAAAACTAAATCTCGAACAAAATAGAAGGAAAAGGGTCAATGGCAACATTTAGTCTCCACATGCAACCTGGCCTTGGGCGCATGTGGTACGTGCGGCCTGAGGCTGGGCACATGTGGTGATCGCGTGTGCTCAGACCAAAAATTCCTGCAACTCTGCTCTTGGGATTTTGGACTTCTGACACATGCTTTGCACACATGCTGTCCACATGTGCTACATGCGGTTCACATGTGCTACATGCGGTCTGCATGTTGACTTAGCAAGTGTCGAAAGTTATTTTTCAGCTCTTCTTCAATTCCCGCACGTGTCTTGGTCACGAATAATTCAAAAATTGTCATGAACACCCATTATTGATCACATAAATAACCAAAAATACCTTTTTTCACGAATATAGTTCCTACAAGGTCATTTAAGCTACAAATGGACTAATAATAAAAAACGACCTATGATCCTTTCCTAACGAACTATCCTTCAACCTAGGCAAGACTAACCGAGTAAGTTTTGAATTCCATGCATAAAGAGAACTATGTATCATCTCACACACACATGGCATAGAGTCAATATCACAAGCTACTACCTATCCAGCTCATGCAATTGTTAGAAAGTTATTATCATGTCCCTAATCCTAATTCCATAAAAAGATCCACAATGTTCACATATATATACGTTCACACAGTTCTAAAACACAAGTTGAAGGGGTATCATTTTTCTCAAAAATCCATAAAAACATGACAATTATCCTAAATAATTAAAAATCTCCTAATTCCACAAAAAAACAACATAATACGAAATAAAACACAATACGACACAAATTTTAATCTAAACATACCGGTTCTACAACCAAACTGTGGCCGACAAGAAAAGAAGCATGGCAATAAAAACCCACAATGGCTATGATATACCCCACCCCCAGCTAAAAACTGTGCATTATTTCTAATGCATGAAAATAATATAAAACAAAGGGAATAAGAACATACCTAGGATGCACTAGGTGCTCGAGTCATAAGCATCCCCAAATTGGGGTATATCAGTTGGCGAAGGTGGCGGTGGTGGCGGTACACTACTAAAAAATAGACCCGCTGCTATTACTGCACGCCTCTGTCTCTTAATAAATACAGAATCCATTAAATTATGTCTGGACTTTTTAACAGTCTGGTCATATGGCATATCAGGATCCTGCAACCCTCCTATGTAACCTTTTTTGGCCTCAACTACAGGGATCATCAGTATATCTGTGAAGAAATCAAAATGTCTAGGTGCATGCAAAGGTGATAGCTGAACCACTGGGGTAATGACTAAAGGAGTGAATGCTAAATGGCTCTTTGTGAGAGAGCGAACCTCTACTCACAATATGTTCATCTCCTCCCTCATCTAGGCTAGATTTGATGCCTCTGTCTCTGTAAATTAATAGTAACCCATATCTCAAACTCATTAAGTCATGCCTATAAATCAGCATGTAGCTCAGACAAGGAAACTCTCTGTGCGGCATCCCATCTAGCCTCTTCCATCTTAAATCTAGTTTGAACCCCTGAATGTATCTGCTCATATTGAGTAGTCATCTCGATCTCAAAAACCTGCAATCAAGATTTAGTGGCCCTCTCACTGTCCACTAAGCTCTATAAGATCTCATGAGATATAGTAATCATACCTGTAGCAGGAGCTGTAGTGGATGGGTGAGTAGGCTCTGAAGATATGCTAACTAGCTCTGAGATTGAAGTTGGGGATGATAAAGAAGTGGCTGGTGTCTCCTCACCCTGAGTACTCAAATCTGGGGCCTCTCTCTGCTCCCCTATCTTAAGATCAACACTAACTCCCACATTGCCTCCATGTATATCACCGGGCCCTGTGGAAACTGATGGACCCTCATTCTGGGCCTGAGGTACTACAGAAGGCTCACTATATCTCCTAGGAAGGTCAGGATGTGCCAGATCCTTCATACTCTTTATCTATACAGTAGTTGTCACATGAACCCTCTCATCAACTCTCGTTATCTTAGATACACTAGCCTTATCACATAATCTTTGAATCAGACAAAGGAATAGCAGATTCATCATCTCCCTAAATGATTTATCATGGATCTTATACCGAAGGATGGCTGCAAAATCAATAGCATATTCGGCCATCATACTAGCAACCAGGACTGTTTCCTCCTAAGTCAACACAGTATCTGAAGCAACATGGGATAGTCGATATCTGATAAGCAACCAACAAAACTTGGCATCAAATTTCAACGAACCTTTTTTTATCACACCATGACCCTCGATCCATGGGATCTTCATCCAAAGGTGAAATATAGTTGGCTATCCACCTAGCCATCTCAGCTCTCTCTCATTTATGTTTAGTCTCCCACATAATGTATCTATCATGTGTGACTCTCAGTCTGCAGTCCCATTCTACTGTAGATGCGGGAGTGATATGGTTTGGACCAAAAATGACCCAGCGAACAGTCTCTGCTGAAAGATTAACCCTGACTCCTCTCAAAAGGGTCTCATAAAGTTATGGCTGCTCTGTGTGTCTTATTAGGCTTGGAAATTTATGCATAGAAATAAATACTGTAGCATGGTAAGATTTATAAAAATCATTTACCATATCGATTTGTAAAAACTGAGTGGTCTATTCATCCACTCTAACTGGTAATGATTGATAAAATCCTGCAACTATGGTACTCTACTAAGCCCATATAGATCAATTCTATACTCATAAATAATCCTCTTATGCCTACCAGCCTCTAAAATGTGACTGTTCATATCAAATATCTCCTGCATCCGCTCTACACACCACCTCAAATTTTCCTCCTCAAGAGGTACCTCTGAGGCATGTGTGAGTACGGGACTCTGCCCCTATTGTACTGGTGTACCCTTATCTGGAATGGTCATCTCATGGGAAGCCTGCTTTGTACCCTCCTTAGACTGGGGTACATCTGACTACTGTTCATGAATGGTGGTACCCTCCTCAGACTGGTGCACCACTGATGACTCCTCCTTCTCCTCATTCTAGACTTGGTATTTTGATATTTACCCAGCTACCTATAGTCCTGAAACTTAAGTTTATGGTCCCAAAAATATGATTATGTGTCAAAGTCCACAACTTTCCATTCTCATCCTCAAATTCATCTTTTCAATTATTGTTCAACTTACCTACGTACGGGACTTGTGACCATGATGGGTTGGTCACATAATTCCTTTACCTGGAAATGATGAATGTAGCAATTTTGCCATATTTCGAGTAAGCCCATGAGCTAAAAACCTATGAAAGAAAAGTAACAAAAAGAATAAACACTAAAATAGTGGGTTGTCTCCCAACCTGCGCTTAATTTAACATTGTGTCAAGACGTGGTTGTGATGCTTACTCAAACTTCACCAACAAGCTCAAGGGTTTCCTCCCATATAGCATTTGATTTAACATCGCGACTCGATGTGGGTACCTCAATTTCTCATAATACATCAAGGTACCCATAAGAGTATCCTCCAGGTCATCAATACAATCAATCACTGACACCACCCTCATATTGGTTGGTTGCTTCATTGATATTTAGATGTTGAATGTGGCCTCCTCACCATTGACTCTGACTTTTGGCTCTCCTTTTTCTATGTCAACCATTACTCAACTTATGGCTATAAATGGTCTCCCCAATATGATGGGCATCTCAATATAAACCTTACATTTTAGAATGACAAAGTCAAATGAAATGATAAAGTTATCAACTCTCATAATAATATCAAACGAAATGCCCACGGGTCTCTCTACTATGCGTCCAACCTTCATAGCCACATTGAATTTAGTTTAGGAGGGTTCAAACCCAATTTCTTAAACACAGCTAGCGGCATCAAATTTATGTTGGCTCCAAGGTCACATAAGGCTCTGGCGAATCGAGATGACCCAATCATGGTATAGTGAATGTTATGGGGACACCTTTTTTCTGAGCCAGAGACCTAGTAGTGACTACACTACAGTGGTGCAAACTATCAACATCCTCAATCATAGCTCTTTATTCTTTGTAACCAATTGTTTCATAAACCTGGCATATCCAGGCATCTGCTCTAATGCCTCGAGAAGAGGAATATTCAAGCTTAATTCTTTCAACATCTCAATGAATCGCTTGAATTTTCCTTCCTCTTTTTTCTGCTTCAGTCGCTAAGGAAAAGTTAGGGGTGGTCTCAGAATTTATCTTATTTACTGCTTAAAATTGGCCCTTTACCTTTTTCCTTACCAGCTAGATCATTACCACCTGCTGCCTTTTCTATCACTACAATAGGTGTCTCATCAATAGCAGCCTAATCATGCCATGGCGTTTTTGCATCAGGTAATGAGGTATCTATAGTAGTGATACCACTCCTTGTAGTAATAGCAAGAATATGACCGTCATTTTTTAGATTTTGCACAGTGTTGCTTGGAAGGGTACCTTGCTGCCTTTGGTTCAGAGTTACTGACATATGCCCGAATTACTTCTCTAATTACTTAATAGAAGTTGTATAGGTTCAACCTTTTGGTTCAATCCTAAAATGTCATCCTTAATCTCCTTAAAGTTGATCTCCTGATTTTCTTGACCCTTTACCAGCTTAGTCAGCATCTCTTCCATCCTTGACTATGCATCTCGTCTGTCAGGTGGAATGTACCGATATACCTTCTCTCTTTAGTCATCCTTCTTTCTCCAATCACCATCTTTCTCTCTACTATGGTATTTGTATCTATCATAATAGTTCTAACCTTGGTTCTCGTGCCCTTGGGCTCAAAAACCCACCTACTAACGATCTAGATAGTTTGTTTCCTCCTCTAATTCTGACTCATATACTTTGGAAGCTAAACCCTGTGCTCCTACTATGTTCACTTTCTCAGAACATGCTGCTACAAATTGTTTTGCCAGTATTCCAAGATCAGTTCTTAGCAATAATCTCTTGCATTATTGAATTATCAACTACTTTCTGGATCGCAGAAGGCACTAATAACACATATGCTAGATCTCCTTTCAGCCTTCCAAGTTTGCTACCCTCGGTTAGAGAGTGACGTTTGATCTAGCATCTCTGAAGATGCCTCCCAGTGTAGTCTCATAAAATATCTTCTAGAGATAGTGTCTTCCATGGCTCTAGAACTGATGGTCAAGGATCTATAAAATATCTCCAATAAGCTCATCCCTAACATCTTATGGTTGGGTGCCATACTTAGCTTCTTCTTAAATCTAAACCATGCCTCGTATATAGATTCTGATTATAGCTACCTAAAATTATAGATCTTATCCTTGAGAAGCAACATCCTGGATGCCAAAAAGAACCGATTCAAGAATTACCTGCGCAACTCATTCCATGTAGTGATAGATACTCTTGGAAATTCCCCTAACCATAAAGATGTTTCTCTTGTAAGTGAAAAAGGGAACAACCTCAGTCTAAGCATTTCCTGATTCATCCCTAAGATGGTATACGAGCTACAGATCATGATAAAATTTGTAAGATACACATTTTCATCATCTGCAGGCAATATCGCAAACACACCCTTTAGATTTAAGAGCTATAGCATTGCGCTCGTTATGTCAAATTTGATGCCTGGGGTAAAATAGAAGGTATAACGGCTTCGGTCTCTGTCGGTTCAATGTATCCTAGATCTTCTTCATCATCTATATATGACTGCACATACTGATATGTTGAGATAACTTGAACATAGTCACCTCTAGCTCTATTTTGATTTCCACTGAGTGTTGTTCGGTGGTCTGCTTCTTGTCTCTTCTCAGCTAACTTCACCTCCCTAGTTATTCACTGAGCTTCTTTTGTTGTCCTCCTCTCATGTTTAGATTGAGGTAAAATCTCACCAGTCTATCTATCAATAATTTATTGTACTCCTTCGGTAGGAATGGGAGGCACATCATCACGAACCCCTTTAGGAATACATCTCTTTTCTGTTCTATCATCCTACTAGGTGTTTGTAGGATCCTCTTTGGATTCTGATTCACTAGGAGTAAGGGATTGCCTCTACTCCATGTGTTAAGCATATACTGCCATATACCCAACTAAGAACAAACACAAAAATAAGAAACCCAAAAACTGCAACAACTTTAATTCACAGATCAATACTATATTCCCCAATAACGGTGCCAAAATTTAGTAAAGCCCAAGCTACACCTTCACTCTAAAGGTTAAACGATCGCTGTCAAATATAGTAACTCAAAAAAGATTAGGGTATAATCCCAAGGGAATATGTGGAATCGTGGCTCTCATCTATTATTGTCAATGCGCAAAACTGGAAAAGTAAATGAGGGATTTTGAGTAGCAATATCGAACCAGTGGCACAACTTCAGTTGTAATCAGTCATAGGTGAACAGTAGGATTGTGTTCCCCCTAGATTCTCAACTCTAAAGGTTTATCATTCTATGTTGGACCAACCAGATACCTTGTATGCAGAATCAATAAGTTATGTACTATTTACAGTCTTTTGGATGAGCAGATAAGTTTCACCCTTTATTTTTTGAGTCTCAGGATGCTGTCTTACTAACCCTTATCTTAATCCCAGTTAACTATTACCTTTTGAGTCTCTAGTTATTAGATTAAAGCTAACTATCTTACTTAGATAATACCTAGTAGCGAGGATCGACAATTAAACCTCAAATTACTATTGTCATTATCGTTTCCTAGTCACTACTCTTTTTTTGGATTAAAGAGCTATAATCTAGGTGGGATACTAATGTTTTCAACTGCTAAGATAACTATTAAAGTGAATATAATACAATACATGCATGGGTATCTGTGCAGAACAATAATAGCATTTCTCCTACTTCGTCAATCCGCCAAGGTTTCCACAACCCTAGCTAAGGATTTTTAGTCGCTCATGCTTGTGAAGTAATCAACAATATTCATGATTGAAATCATAAGATGAAATCACAATAATCACAAGTAAAAACCCAAAACTGTAACTGAATTAATCAACCGAAATCAATACAAGAGAATTCCAAGACCAAAAAAAAACTCGAAATCAAAATATATTTGTAAGTGTCAAGAGTGTGTAACTTCTACTAAAAACATATAAGGAGTATTTATAGTTCATGAATAAACCCTAAAACCAAAGCCCGAATGAAATAGGAGAAAAAAGGGTCGGTGACTACTTGTGGTCTCCACATGCGGCCTGGCCTTAGGCGCATGTGGTATATGTGGCCTGAGGCTGGGCACATGTGGTGACCACATATGCTTAGACCAAAATTTCCTGCAGCTCTGTTCTCGGGATTTTGGACTTCTGACATATATTTTTCCTACATACGGTCCACATGTGCTACATGTGGTTCGAATATTGACTTAGCAAGTGTCGAAAATTATTTTTCAGCTCTTCTTCAATTCTCGCACATGTTTTGGTCACAAACAATCTGTAAAGTGTCATGAACACCCATTATTGATCACATAAGTAGCCAAAAACACCTTTTTTATCTTTTTTCACGAACTTAATATCCAATCTCTAATTCCCTGCAAAACATACCCAAAATGCATCATATCTAACAAAACAACCTCATAAACTTGCATATTTTTATAGTTTTAAGCATCGAAAGTGCTATATTAAACTAATTAGATTTAATTTTCTTTTTTGTAGATTTCTTTACTTTTCGTCAAGAGTGGGGTTTTGGTACTAATTAAATTCACTAAGTCTCTTAATTCTTAATCAATGAGTTAGGCTAAAATAGCAAAAAAAGGAGCAAAAACTGGACTTAATCTGGACTTGTTTGGCTTTGTGCCTAGACAACTCACATTTCGGAAAAATAAAAAAGACTAGGACACCCCCTTATTTTCTTTTGATTTATGCTGCATCAGTCCCATAGAATGGGGTAGATAGGAGTTAATCAGTAATGGGAAGGCGTTCATTTCAATATCTATAAAGGGTGACAATTGCTCAGTCTATTTGATCGAATTGATAGATACGAACACCTCCCCATTCTTAGTATTTTATCAATCAGATGAAAAAAAAGAATAAGAATTCAAACCTTACCTGACATTAATCTTTTTTTATCTATCTCATAACTCATAAACAAAATTGGATTTGTTGTTTGGTGTATTTATCTATTGTAAATCATTGAATGTAAATCATTGAAATCGTTGATGATTCACTTAAAAAAAAGACTTATCTTTTTTCCTAAGATGATCAAAAGTTATTTTTAACTATCAAATTTTCTTTGAATAATGATGTGATGTCGAAAAGAGAACTTTCTAAATTTATTCGAAAGTTAGAAAGAGAAATAGTTTTAATCATTCCTTTTAATCATTCCTTATAAACTGAATCTTTCTCTCCTATTAAGTCACGTGAAGATGCAGAATCAAAAAGAATTCATTTATTTGTCTTATTTTTTATTATTTATATATTATATATATTTTTTATTATTTATATATTTATATAAATAATTTAATAAATATTTAATAAATATATTAATTAATATTATAATATTAATTAATATAATATGTATTAATTAATATAATATGTTAGACAAATTAATATTAGCGATGGGCTGTTACTAAGAGACTTCTTCAGAAAAATCTTTATCCACCTATATCTTTAGTATTATTTATATCCCTTTATATCTCTATACTATAGATTATGGTGTTTATACATTAGTCCAACCAATGACTATTCATGATTCCATAATTGAATCAATTCCATACCGGTTCTTAGAGGAATGTTATGGTAAAACTTCGTTTGAAACGATGTGGTAGAAAGAAACGTGCGACTTGAAGGACACGATCCGTTGTGGATTTGTACATCCACCATTTTATGTAGGAATGAAGGTGCTCTTGGCTCGACATCATTGGTTCTGTTTCACTAGAACCCCTCGCTTTTTGTTGTCTTGGAATGTAA